>JAUIMM010000060.1:10882500-13497500 GCA_031769625.1 Taudactylus pleione | reverse complement strand
TGCAGGCATTTCTGGTAAACACCTGTTCCCTCTGGTATCGATGTTTCCATGGGTGCTCAAAAAGATAAAATAGGATGTTCGAGTGATTCTGGTAGCACAGGAATGGCCCAGAAGGTCTTGGTTCAAAGAAGTTTTAAGCATGGCATAGGAGCTAGTATAACACCTGACATTAAAATCAGATTATTAAGTGTTGAAGCCGTGATTCTTAGATAAAAATACTTTTCTAAATGTGTGGTTCATATCTTCTCAAGACTAGGAAGTCTGTTTTGGCCAAGAATTACCACAGGGCTGAGATGATCTGGTGAGACATGAAGTGGTTCCCTCTATCTGCTTTGCAGCTGGAACGGTTATGAGGTTTCTGCAGGACAGTCTGGAAAGGGGCTCAAAACTCAGCTCTTTGAGGGTTCAGGGATATCAATCAATACCATCTTATTACATACAGTGGAGACCTTCTGTCAGGGAGGGATGCATGTACAGCTGCTACACATCCCCCAGCAGCTTCATAGGTTATTACAGCACCCTCCATTTGGTCCTATGGTCTCCAAGTTCAATCTAAACCAGGGATGAGGAACCTCCTGCCAGGGGCCTTAAGGCCCTCGGTATCATTTGGTCTGGCCCTCAGAGCTTTTTTCTGCTAACCTCATTTGGCTAGCAGGGTGCCTAGAATGGCACCCTGCAGCCAGAATCTGTGCAGCAGTGCTACCTGGAGCATAATTATGATGCTTCAGACGGTCACACCGCTGCCCTTACAGCTCCTCAGGATTCTCCGGGCATTGCTGTAATCGCCGGCAATTGTGGCCCCGCCCCCATGTCACATCACGCAGAGGGGGCATGACCTAGACCAGGCCCACAAATATTGTTATATATATTAAAATGGCCCCATTCAGAAAAAAGGTTCCCGACCCCTGATCTAAACCATGCCATTGGGATCTTGAGATAAGTCTCTAGAAGGTAGAAGCTCGCTTCACTTTCTGGCCAAAATTTTCATTGAGAAACTATGTCCATAGAGCCAGGGAATTGCTCAGGATGGATATTTGTAGTTTACGAGATCCATTAGAAGGCTGGGCAAGGTCTAAACTTTAGTAATCTGTTTGGCTTACTTTAGGCAGAACACCCTGCCCTATCAGGGCACATTCCAGCAGATTGGTAGGAGGCACTTAGGCAGCATGGCACAGGTCATTGGTTAAGCAACGATGCCAGACTGTAACCTGGTCTTCGGCAAACACTTTCACAAGAATCTACTGATTCAATAATGCCAGTTTGGGTTCAAGTGGCTGAAAAATTGCCACTTCTGAGAATAAATAGTTCTCTCACATTCCAGCAAGTGGCACTGGGCGACCTCTCTAAGATCTTTTGCCCTAGTTTCCATTGTTGTTTTCAGCTCTCTTTAGATTACAGTTCTTGTTGGAGAATGTGGTGGTCTCCTGTCCCTCTCACCTTGCACTCCTGGCTCTGTCCTTAGATAGTGTTAGATAAAATACAGAGTTTTAGGCAGCCAATGGGGTAGAGAGGGATGAGCTACTGCAACTGCACTATGCCCAGTGTTCCAGTGTCCCCCTTCAGATCCAGAGAAAAGAATGTAATGAAAGTACAAAAATCCAAAACAAAGAAGTATTTGTTGAATTGTTACAGGGTACATAGCAGTTAATATAACTTTATGTTAAGAAAACTGTACATACTGTAAAAAGTTTGACTTCTGCTAAGGAGATGTGAAAGCCTGTTCTGAGAAAAGTGCAACTTATAGGTGTTCGGGCTATTCAACCCAATGTCAAATCCTTAGTGGATGAAGGAGAAATATAGACTGAGGTGGAAACAGAAGGGTAGAGAGGTTAAGATAAGGGTGGGGGAGGTGGAGGGGAGCTTCAAAAAACAGAATTGGGTGAGTAGTATGCATCCACCTCAATACAGAAAGCCATGTGTGTGCGCAAGATGGGGGTACAGGATCATCATATGTATTCAAATGTAACAGTTTAATATAAAATGTTCCTACACCTCAGGACGAGCTCACCACATGGAATGTAGGGCTCCAAACTAAGCTGAGAGAATTCCCAGAACCCTAGTCAGAAATTACTATTTACAAGTCTCAAATGTGCAACTAAGGAAATTGGAAAGAATTAAAATATAGGAAAGACTAAATTTAGTAGTTTGGCTTTTTCTTACAAAAAGGGACTTTCTCCTACAAAACATTAATCTAGGGGTGCTACCGCCAGATACAATTACACGTGTCTTTCTGGCTAGATTCTGCTTCCATTTCTCAGCCTCTGCATATATATCTGAAATCTCCCCCCCCCATTTAAGGATTTGACTGTATGGGTTGAAAACAATTAGGCACACGCCAAGTGTCTATTCACCTGTAGGCCTGCGTACGAGAATCTCTGCCCAGCCCTGTGTCAGCACCGGCACGAAATCAGCCAGCGTGGCTTTCTCCTTCTTGACCTGTACCCTACGGGAGGTCTTCTCTGCTCGGCTTCCTGTCCCACCAGGGGAGGACAGAGTACTGCCCTCAGCACCAGCTCGCAGCCCATGTCCACCTGGAGAGAAACGGTGCATGAACAAGCAATACCCAAACTGCTCCTAATGTAAAGCGACATCAAGCAAGCTTTTAACTATATCGGTTTCAGACATATAGATGAAAGCAGCCATTATGTGGGCTGAAGCCAATAATCGAGACGACGACAACCTGCCAACTCCGTGGCAGGAAGTGACCTCACTGGAGCAATGTGGCATTTTGTGGCTTTCTAGGCACCATTTTCATCAAGATTGGTACACCCAACAAAATGGCTGCCTCCTTGTCCATGTAAGACAGGTCAACAATGGTTATAAAAAGAAAAAACCCAGCAAGACCTGAATAAAAAAAACTTTGCATACAGATGTGTCCTCATACACTATTGCCACAGTCATACCAAAAAGCCCTTCTAGGTGCACCAGGTCCCATGCGATTAGGCTTGCGCCAAGCCTCCTTTTCGCCCCAAAACGCATCTGCGCAATGCAATAAAACTGCTTAACGACACTGCACACATTAATTTGATGGGCGACTCTTGTACATCTGTGTGCGACTGAGTCTGAATCAGTATATGAAGTGTTTTTTCTTACGCCAAGTTCCCCTTGTGCTTCATCTGTGACTTTGTACAAATTCCTGTGCGGTTAAAGTCGTTGTCCGGTATCTCTGGTACAGATTGAGTGGCGTTTCGCTGCGTATGTGGTCCAAATAATATGCGGATTTAAATAGTAAGTCAATATGCTACACTGTGGGCGCAGGTCACTGGCGCCGGGCATCTCATGACACATTCCGTGTTGAGGCTAAGGGGTATATTTACTAAAGTGAGGGTTTTTAGAAGTTGAGATGTTGCCTATAGCAACCAATCAGATTCTAGCTATCGTCTTCTAAAAGGTGCTAGATAAATGTTATGTAGATTCTGATTGGTTGCTATGGGCAACATCTCAACTTCTAAAAACCAGCACTTACGTAAATATACCCCTTAAGTGTATGAGGACACACCAGTATATAAAGATACACACCAAATGACCCTATATTAAATGCTTACAGAATGCATTAGGACTAGTAAACCACAGACAGGAGCATAAAGGGGTTTTCATGTCGTAAATACAAAATCTCTAATATTCGGTATGCAAGAAAGTAAGCCTGTTCCAGGTAATCAGTTGACGACATCTAATTTCTGTTAAAAGTCAGTAAAACGTATTTTCTAAGCAAATATTGATTAAACATCACTTGTAATGGAAGCTGGCATTTTGAATTTGTGCATGTGATTCCCAAAGACCCGCACGACAGAAGATTGGACATCTAATAGCTTGCCAGTCAGTTGTCAGGCTCAGACGGAAATGAACAAGCTGGCAGTGGCAGAAGAATGCGGCATACAGAGGACAAGACCAGCCACAGGATGGCTCATGGCACTCTCAGGTGCCCTTCACCAATATCCCAGAGTGAAAGCATTAAAAAGGGAGAGGCGTCCCCCTACCAATGACGTGAGCTCACCAGACATGGAGCGGACTCTGTGACGAGACGTTTGCAGACCCTGCTTTCTCGCCTGCAGGTCTATCTTAGGAGCTTCTCGGACTGGTTCTGCTGGCATGGGTGCCCTTCAAGGTAAAAACGGACACCAAGGTTACAGACTTCAAGTTTATAATACTAGACAGATCTGAAACATGGCTATGTGGTCAGAAATCTCTCCCAGCACACAATGAATCCTAAAGTCGGGCATGCCCGCTGTGTGCACCTCTTATGTTTAGCCTGAAAAGTCAAATAGGAGTACACTGTGATAATCCGTCCTGTGGCAGGATGTGTAATTGTGAAGAAACTCTGTTACCAAATATTCTGCAACACTGTATCCATGCAGTGCTCTCAACAAGATCCTAGTTGTAAAAGCTTACATTGGAAACAGCTGTGTATCCTTAGCAGGACACATGTGAAGTGTTTCAATATATGGGAATACAGAGCTATATAGTGCTTTAGAACCCAGCTATTGCAGTCGTAATTTAAATACCGGGGAAGGCTTTAGGTATTCTAAGGTTGATTCATGTGATGCTCCAAATACAAGATAACACAGAAGATTATGGTTATTTATCCAGATGTACAGACATGAAACAGCACTGAGATCTCATTTAACCCCATAATCAGTAAGGCCATCTTTATGTAGCTTCTCCAGTAAGTTAGATTGAGAGAGCTGCAGGGGGAACAATATAATCAAATGCAGAGTAATGAGGACAAATGTATGATAAGAGATTGAGTCTAATGGTGCGTACACGCTGGGCGATAAAGTGGACGACTGAACGATAATGATATCGTTATGTCGTCCACTTTATCGTCCATTTTTAACCCCAAAAAGATGAACGATAACGACGGGTCGTTCGTCATTATCGTTCATCGGGCTGACATGCAGGCCAACCTGACGACCTCGTCAGGTTGCTGCATGTCAGGGAATGGAGGAGAGAGCCCGGCGCTGAACGATATCGTTAATGATATCGTTCAGCGGCTGTGCTCAATGTCATGAACGACAGTGAGCACAGCCTGCCGGGGACAACACTACACGATATCGCTCAGGGAGCATATCGTGTAGTGTGTACCCACCATATGAGCCATATCCAATTAGCCCCGAACACTGTTCGGGCGCTAATTGATCCACACGACCGGCGAAAAACGGGGATTTTCGCCAATAATCCCCGATTTTCACCTATATTTTTATATAATTAATAGGATAGTTCGCCCGTTAACACATAGGAGCCGCGATAAGCTTGCGGCCATATGTGTTCTCGCCGTTTTCTGGTCGAAAAAACGGCACCTATCGTGGATTTTTCGGGACACAATAGGACATGAAAAAAAAAAAAAAACCCCGATAAGTGCCGTCGTCATGCCGACTACGGGGCTAACTGGATAGCCCCGGGCGAGCGAATTAGCCACGGTAATTTACGCGGCTAATTGGATATGGCCCTATACTTCTACATCAGCAAAGATCCTACTTGAGTAGAACGATATAATTATCTTAATTAATGCAAATGTGATAAATAATGGGCCACAACACGTGACTATATATTGACAAATACAAAATAAATTTACTGTCAATAACGTGGAAAACCTGGTTGCCTATAACTATTGAGGCGATTGAGTCTCTCTTATATATGGACAATACAGTAAACCACATATGCATTTTAAATATCAATTGTGGTTTTCCAGTACGGATTTATCAGGGATTAAACATTTGCTTGTATAAAGGGATCACACATGTTAGTAAGGAGTCCTAACCTTGTGATTTCTTCATAGCACCCCAATAAGAGGGATCTCACGAATGAGAAACTACTAAACGTAATCATTTGTTACTCCAGATACACTAATACCCCTTTTACACCGGAGCTAAAACCCGGGTTTTTGAAGGGTTAACCCGGGGTTGCTCCCTGGTGTAAAAGGGCAGAGGGTTGGATCGCCAGGTCGAGTGACCCGGCAATCCAACCCAGGTAACTAGCAGGGTTTAACACTGGCGTAGCCCGTGAAACCCTGCTATGGGAACAGCGCACTCCGGGTCATGAAGACCTGGAGTGCGCTGCTAGCTGGCCGATTGGTCCGGCTTCAGTGGCGCTTGGAGATGATGTCATCTCCAAGCGTCCACTTTCACTCCGCAAAAGCCGGGTCTATGCAGACCCGACTGCGGTGTGAGCGGCGCTGACTTGGGAATATCCCGAGTCAGCGCCGGCAAAATTCCGGGTCTGATCCTTATAGGAACTTTGTTCCAACTCCAGGTCAGACCCGGAATTTAGGTGGAAAAGGGGCATAAGTGATAACTTAATTTAGAGTTTCAAAGAAAAACAAAACATTAATCCAAAGATCCCCCATACACGGGGCGATAAAGCAGGCGATCCGACTGATTGGTGCGATTTGCCTGCTATATCGCACCGTGTATGGCCCAGATGTCGGGCAGAGCGCGCTCCCGTGGGGTTGCCCATCGCACCCCCTGATCTTTCTGCAGGACCATAAGATCAGGGGATGCGATGTGCAATCCCATGGATTGCTCTGCGGGTGAGAGAGGGGGGAGCTGGCATATATCAAACGGACGGACATCCGATCGCAGTGTGTGCGGACCACCCGATGTCAGACGGATCCAGTCACCTCGCATGGTGCTATCGCACAGTGTATGGGGGCCTTAAGTAATAAGAATTAGGTCACACTGAA
Organism: Taudactylus pleione; assembly: GCA_031769625.1. NCBI lineage: Eukaryota > Metazoa > Chordata > Amphibia > Anura > Myobatrachidae > Taudactylus > Taudactylus pleione. The sequence goes on along the minus strand of JAUIMM010000060.1, from coordinate 13,490,821 downwards.
GAGATTCTATAATTTTATTTCACGATTTTCATTTCTTGTCACATTTACCCCTTTTTTTTTTTTTTTTTTAAACTCTATTTCACTGGTCATATTGGGACATTTTAGTATATACCTAATAAAAATGGATTTATTTTTTTTTAATCTTGATTATTGTGTGCCATACAAGAGACATCTTCTCTTCTTGGTATTCTTGAAAACAATTATACATTGTGTCATTTGGCAGCGTTCCCTAATCAACAAATCATTTGGGGTTATTTGTCTATTTAATGTGTGCAGATGTTTCTATTCCTTTGTGTTCTTATGATCCTAAATTCCTACCAGACATTTAGCTAATCGCCCTTCTAGCCCCTCACACTTCTGTATCGGGACATTTGCCGGATGCTGGGCACCCGCCCAGGGCAAACCCTTAACAGTAATATCCACTTGTGAACCCTCCAAGTGCTGTTCCAGAGCTCTGCGGATACTTATTTGGCCAGAAGTCTGACCCAGGATCCGCTGAGGAATGGGTCAGGAGGAGGCAGAAACAAAGACTACTATTGGAGGTTGGATGACCAGGAACTGTTCAGAATTACCAGACTTGCTAATAACAGGACATTACCCGAATTCAGAATCGCCCTCCTTTGGGACATCCCCAGTATCCAATCCAAGAAGTGAGCGTGTTCCCCTCCCCACACTAGTTGTCACAGTCACCAGCTTGTTCCCAACGAGCCAGGTCTTTGTTCTTCCCCCGTCCAGCAGAAACTCTCCAACCGGGGACCTAGAAAAAGAACACAGCTTAATGCACAGATAAATAAAATAAACAACAAAAAAACCCTCAAAATCTCATCTGACCGGTCACAAATCAGCAATGGCACTAGAGAGATTGCGAGACTTTACTTTCATTACTAAAGGGGGTTTTTCCCCACTTTATATTCGTATTAGCAAAACCCCTCCCCTGAGATTTCCCCCATTTATTGTACATCACAGAGCCTCTGTGCAGAAAATAAAATAATTTAAAAAAAGAGGAGACATGAGGTAGGGTAAACATGTATTCGTGATGTAAAACAAAAAGATATGGTAAGAACTTACCTTTATCTCTGTTTCTACGAAGTCCATAGGGTCCACAGGGTTGACCTTGGGGGTATAGGTTGGGAACCAAATCCGGGCACCACGCAGTTAAAGCTTTTAGCTCCCAGGATGCACTGGGTCCACTCTCCCTATAACCCCACCCCCAAGCCAGAGGCACCTCAGTTTGTAAGTAGCCAAAGGCCGGAGGAGGAGAGAAAGAAAACTAGAACACTCAACCATACTCACAGAGAAGGAGACAGGAAACCGGCGACCAGTAACACAGCCCATATGAAGCCAGGTGCGTCTGGGCGGGCGCCCTGTGGACCCTATGGACTTCGTAGAAACAGAGATAAAGGTAAGTTCTTATATCTCTTGTTTTCTACTTCAGGGTCCATAGGGGGTCCACAGGGTTGACCTTGGGGATGTCCCAAAGCAGTTCAACCAAGGGTGGGGACGATCCTGTGCTGAGAGGAGAATCCGTCGCCAAAAAGGAAGCATCCTGAGAGGCAAAGGAAACCAATGCCTAGAACCTTAAAAAGGTGTGGACAGAAGACCACTTGGCCACCTAGTAAGGCAAAACAGCCGAGGCGCTATAGCGAGCCGCCCACGAGAGTCACATGGCCTGAGGAAGACATAAGAGGCTATCTAGCCAACATTTGGTTATAGGCCGGCCATCCTTTCCTGTGAAAACCAGAAATCTCAGACCCCAAATAAGGAGTCCGACTTCCCTAAGGAACTTGAACGGATCACAGAAATCCAAAGAGGCCGGACCACAGTCAATGAGGCCACACCAGCCGAGAGGACTGGGGACTGAATGGCCCTACCATAAGTTCCAGAATAATATGGAACCTAAAAACCACTTTAAGAAGAAACACAGAGCGAGAGCTACTCACACCCTGACATGATGCCCTCCAGAAGAGGGAGCTCCCAAATCAGAGACACTCTCCTGGTTGATATAAACCACCTGAGAGAAAGAGCCTAAGCAATAGACCATATAATGGCTATCACAACCAGAGGTTCCATTGACTGTCCCTGGAGGGAACGAAGAACCACTACTAGCTCCCAAGGAGCCCCTAGGGAGGACAAATGGAGGCAAAATCCAGAAAACACTCCAAAGGATGAACTGGATACCAGAGTGGAGCAATTCCATATCTTAACCATACTGACAGTAGAGATCCGCACTGTCAGGAAAGCCAGGCCGAGGGTGAAACCCAAGCCAGCCGGAAGGAATGCCAGAATATCTGGAAATCCTGGACACCGGAGGATCGTATCGACAGGTACAATACCATAAGAATTATGGCTGCCACAGGTTGTGGTAGGTCCCAGCAAAAGCTGATCTATGTGCTCTAATCATTCCAACGATGACAAAGCCAGGGAAGCCGTAGGGACACAGTCAAAGACAAAACCAAGGACCCTGAGACAACAGGCCCGGGCAGTGAAGCATCAGGAATGGAGTATCGATGTTGAGACTCCGAAAATCCAAGTACCCCTGACATCTGGGGCAATCAGGAAAGCATCTCCGTCTCGATAGAAACACTTCCAAAGACCTCGAGGAAGAAGGGAGACCGGAGAACACAGGTACACAAAGTGGAAGGACCACTTCACCGACAAAGTCACTGAAGGTCGCTTCAGAACTCCCAGAGCTGGACTGTAACACCATAGTGTGATAAAGTCAGAAGGCCATGAGGGTCACCTCAGGGGGCCCCCCCCTGCTCACCAGGAGATGAAACCTCTTGTGGAAGAGACTAGACCCCGGGATGCACGTCGAGACGGCTGAGGAATCCCGCTTCCCAATGGAGAGCTAATGAAATGAACGCTGCCGAGATGGTCGGGAGGAGACCCTCGCACTACATCCGAATGTGTGACATACCTGTCATTGCAACCCAACGAACAGTGTTGCTAAAAAGGAAGCCACTGTCATGACCAGTGTCAGACTGAGCCTTTTCAGGTTCACCGTGAAACAAGAGTTATGCCAGAGAGAAGGCCCAAGACAGCCTAAAATTCCAAAAAGTCAATTGGCAGGGTGGAATCAACAGACACCCAACTGCACTGAAATGGATGCGAACTAGACACTGTCCATAGCAAAGAATACCCTGGACGAGATGGCCATAGCCACCCGGACAGGGACAGACTTGCCTCCGGAGAGAGCATCATGGTTTGAACAGTGATCTGACAGAAAAAACTCGTTCCATCTGGAGATGAGCCAATTATGGAAAGGCCTGGAATGGAACTGAGCCCATTCCACCCTTCCAAAGGCAGACACTGAATATTTGACCATGCATCCCAGAGTGTAAAGACATATGTCGACTGCGTAGACATCCATGTACACCTATTCCGTCTTACGCCAGAAGAATTCTCAGATTCTGGGAATCCAGCAGGGCTCCTAGATGAAGAATACCCAGAGGGATGCAGGGAGGACTTTTTCCACGTTGATTAAACGTCTGCACATTGAAGAAGCCACGGTCATCCTGACCTGGCTGTAAAGTACACCGGTGATCCCGCTAAGAGCAGGAGGCCGTCCAGGTACAGGAGCATTGGGATATACTGAACAGGAGAACTGTCAGAAAATCCAAAACGCTGGTAAACCCCTGTGGGGCTGAGGAAAGTCCCAAAAGACAGAGTCCGAAAAATTGTAAGGGTTGCTGTGATACAGCAAACCTCAGCCCATGCTGATGAAAGGTCTCTATAAGTACCCGTAGGCACAGGTCCTGTATAACCAGTGATGCCATAAAGTCCCCAGGTTCCAAACATCGCATGATGGAGCATAGGGATTTCCTCCTGAGCCCAGGTAGCTTTAGGAACTGGTTCAGGGAATTGAGACAGAATAGGCCAAAGAGGACCATTCAGCCACCGCACCAGAAAGAAAGAACAACCAGTCCCTTGCTGATAGTGGGGATGGCCTAATTAGCTCTGCTTACCGCAACGACTATATGGCTTTCTGGATTTGTAAAGAGGCCGTCTGAGCAATGAGAGGGCGTACCCTCCTACCCACGTAGCCGCGGCAACTTGACACTAGTACCGGGTGAACTGAGAAAATCGGTATCTCCCAGTTGTAGACCTGTCCAGTCAGGCTGAAGATATATCCGTAGGTCCAGAAGCAGGATCGGCTGGCAGTCCAGGCCTGCTCGGTACTGGATATGGCGGCCCTTGTAAAGGCCGACAGTCTAGGAAGAAACAGATCTTTAGGCTGACCCTGAGGACAAAAAGACTTGACAGACTTAGTCTGAGGCCTTGTAGTGGGCGTAGCTGAAGGCGGTAAACTTGTCGTTAGTAATACTGCCAATGTTACTACAATCTTGTAAAGGTCAGGACCAAACAAGATCTTCCCTATAGATGGTATCTGCACCTCTGCATTCCCAGAGCGCAGTCATAGGGTATTACGGAGGATACAGTCGCAGCCGGAACTCTGAAAGTTAGGAGACTGGTATCCAGCATAGGTATTTCCACCTATGACAACTGCATATATTACGTGAGCAACCAAATACATTTGAACCCCAGACGTGTTGGAGGGGAAAAAACGTTACAAATGCATCAGCCCAGTAGGCAAGAGTATAAACCAACCATGCTATAGCCATGGTAGGATGGGTAACAACCCCTGAAAGAGAGTATACTGATTACAGGCAGAGTTACCACCTACGTATCCGAAGAATCCGACCACGCAGGAATGGGAGGCGTAGTAATGTCTGTAATCAGACGAGTAACACGCCCATCCCCCCCAAAAGGGGCTCATGATGACCCTCAGGGAATTTGGGACAGGAGACCAAACGCTGTTGTAATACCTCGTATCTGGCAACAGCCAGAGTCCCGTCATGCGATTCACCCACTAGTCAGCAACAGGGAACCCGAAGGCATGTTAGACTGAGGGTGTATGATACAAGTGCAGGTCAATATTCACTCTAACCAGAATGGACCTGCTACCAGCCCTAAAAAAGGGATAATACCTAAAATAGGCTTCCCCCCTGTGTAAGAGGGAAAGAGCCCAAAATAGTATCCAGTGCACGGCAGAGCCAACTGGGAAGTAACCACAGGGCGTCTACCACGCTGAGGGGAGGAGCCGCTGTAACAGGGTAGGCTTGCTCCCCTGGCCGGCTATTAACCCCCTGGACGCCGGCTCCCTGAGCCAATCGTTAAGTCCCTGGTGGTCTAGTGGACACGGGGTATGGGGGGCACGCCGCCACTGCCGGCGCCTCCGGTCTGTCCCCAGAGACCGGAGGCACAGGACTGCATTTGAAATGTGCGGATCACCGCAAGCGGTGATCCGCAACCTTACCTGCTCCCCGTGGTGATCCGCAACCTTACCTGCTCCCCGTGGATCCGGCAGCAGTCCTGGGCGCCCACAGAGTCCGGCTAGTACAGACTCTGGGGTCCCACTGAGATCCCCAGATCTGTACTGGTGTCTCAGCGCCAGCGGGGTGACGGAGCGGCAGCTTAGACGTCCTATGGACAGTCCGACGCTGCCGCTCTGAGGAGTCCCAAGTCCTTAGGAAAAACTTTGTCCCTAAAAAAAATAAAAAAGAAAGCTTAGGGGCTGCTAATCAGCTCCCCCTGCGCCAACAGTGACCCAACTCCGGCCGGGCACCAACTTAAATTGAGGTGCCTCTGGCTTGGGGGTGGGGTTATAGGGAGAGTGGACCCAGTGCATCCTGGGAGCTAAAAGCTTTAACTGCGTGGTGCCCGGATTTGGTTCCCAACCTATACCCCCAAGGTCAACCCTGTGGACCCCCTATGGACCCTGAAGTAGAAAAAGATTATTTAGGCAGAATTTTGCCAGTATGACACCATACACCCAAATCTTTGCCCCAATGAGATGTGAAAGACACTCGGCAAAGATTTGCTACACTAATAGATAATGCGTGTGCCTCAAAGGGAAATGGAGAGTCATTGGAGCATATTCTGAGCAGGGAGCAAAGTAAAAAAAAAAAAAAAACCAAAAAACACAAAAACAAGTAACTGTATACCTTGGTAACACCAGGCTGCACTGCATGGGGGCAGATGTAACAAGTAACTGTATACCTTAGCAATAACAGGATGCACTGTAGGGTGGCAGATGTAACAAGTAACTGTACACCTTGGTAATACCAGGCTGCACTGCAGGGGGGTAGATGTAACATGTGCAGAAAGATTTAGATTTGGGAGGGGAGTGTCCAAACTGAAATCTACATTTAAGGTGTAAAAATAAATCTGCCCAGTATCTGTGGGCTACATGCAACAGCAGCCAGTATTCACCCTGCAAGCAAAAAATATATATATCTGCCCCCCCTTGCAGTGCAGCATGGTTTGTCCAGGTGCCAAGTCACTTGCTTTTTTTGGTTTTGCTTCCAACTCAGAATCTGCCCCATTGTCTTTCCACCCGCCAAGGTCCCACCCTCCACCAACACTATCAGCCAACAGTACATGTGTTCCCCATGCTCGCTGCTTGTGGGTCATCCTACAATCCCTTATTCATTCCCTCTCCCAATCTTGCCGCTTTCCACCTCTAACATTTCCAGAATCAGGTCCTTCTCCAACGCTGGCGGCTATTAATACTCACATTAATTCCTTATTTCTAGTCTCGTTTACTGCAAGCTTCTTCTCACCAGTATTCCAAATCTCCCGCATCGCACCTATCCTGAACACCACTGCCCACCTAATTTACCTCTCCTCATTGCACCTCTACACTGGGTCCCTACCCTATCCAAAATAAAGTTCAAACTACTCTCCCTCGCTTACAAAGCCCTCAGCCATTCTTCTCCTCCCTACATCCATCTTTCCATACCCTCCCTTCCTGCCTGCTCCTCCAATGACTACTCCCTCTCATTCTTGATCACGTCTACCTCCCCATCCCTCCCCCCCCTTCCCATGCCTTCTCCTATCCTGCTGCCAACCACTGGGAGGCCCTTACATGCCCAATTAGACATACCCTCAGCTTTCAACCGTGCCGTTTAAACTCTGCCCCCTCCTAACACTCCAAAACGAGTCATTACCCAAACTCTGCTCCTCTCGGCCTCTTTATACCCACCCATGTCCCCTCAAGGATGTAAACCCTTGTGAGCACGACCCTCTTGCTACTGGGTCTCTGCTTCGTAACCATGTCATTTGAACCATAAAAACAGACCATTACAATAATAAAAATGTACACGGTGAAGTGGAGAATGAGACCATGTATATCGTCTGTATCACACAATCATGCGTCTTAGATCAATATAAAAAAAAAACTAAAAAAAAAAACAGACATGGAGCGTACTAGTTGGTGACAGCAAAGCATCGGAAGTTAAATAACCTCCCAAGTGCTGGAGTCATAACTCACCTCTTCGGGACGGCGGTGAAGTTGGAGAAGACGTATCTCGCCATCATGTCCAGGCAGATCTCCGTTAGCTCTAGGTGAAGATTTTTCAGGCTGTCGTCGGCCTGGGCCATGGAGCTTTCGTCTGCCGAGCTCAGGCTGGAGCTGGTAACAGAGGTCTGCATCCGGCTGTACAAAGCAATGAAGGGTTGAGGACAGCATCTATTCACGTCAGGTCTGTCGGAGCATGACTGACTAACCCCTGTAGAGAGCAAAATGTGCCAGGGACGGGCTCTATGACGGCCGTGCAGTGCATTCTACCAGTGCAGGCCAAGCAGTTTCCTGCTTTAAATCAAAAAGTATATATAGTTAATAGACAACAGCTAAACCCCAGGGCAAAGCCTTACTATTTAAATTATGCAGCAATGAGTTTTACCCAAATGTGCGAGGTATAGATCTGTAGCAGACAAACCTGCACTCTAATTAGAACCTAGATCCCTTCTATGTATCCTCAAGCAACAACCCTAATCTCGGTTTTCCCAACTGGGGTGCAAATTTCTACTATAAATTTGTTGCTTACAAAATCGCAAGCCTTTTAAATGTATAGCACCAAAGTGTCCATTAGGATGGAACACAGTGTATCTTTAATAAATCCCCGACACACACATTTTGTTGGGGTTAAAACACTCCATAAAAAAGGATGGTGATTGATGCGCTAAGCAAATATAACAAGTGGATTTTTCCCATCGGAGCCCGATATAATGTAGGAAACCCATAGTCATGATCCGCAGACCTGTTTGCAAGACTTGCAATATGTATCAATCATGCACAAACCGTACAACGCTATGTTTTACAACGATCCCCCACCAGCTAAGAAAAGAACGCAGACTGGGCGCCCCCCCGTCACGTGAAAATTAAGCACAATAATTGTTTTTACTTTTTTTTAATTATTTATTTATTTTTATTTATTTAACAGCTCAGCTAAGTAACAAAAGGCTGCAGACAAGGCAGCACCCAATCACCGAGATGAGTCTACTTGAGGGGGGAGGGGCAGATTTTCAGTCTTTTCTTAGCAAAATGAGTTCTGTTAAATCATTAAAACTTGCTCCAAGAATTTCAGTAGGAATAAAAAAACGTGCATTTTGTGGGTTAGGGCCCCCATGGCTTAGGAGCCGCTAATAAGGTTACGGAAACGGGCACTAGTGTTTAGGCTTGCCATGCAAACTCTCCCTGGCATGCATTCCACCCCACCCTTCCACCCAATCCCACTTGGTGCAGACAGGTCAGAATATAACCCCACCCAATACCTGTACGCAGCACGTTCCGACACACTGATGCTGCGAGATCGAAAGGCATTGGAAAGGTCCCTCAGCTCCTTCACTGGGGAGGAGTCGTTCAAAGCCGACTTGGCGTGTTTAGATAGCTTCAAGCTACCCAAGCAAGACGTGCCCAGCAGGCCATGAGGGCGGGGATGCCCAGCGCCCAACCCACATTTCACGCAAGTTGGAAAGTAAAGTCACCCCACCCACACAAAGGACGAAGGCGGAAACCAGTGAAAGGTCGTGTAGAATGGGTACACCAGAAGGCCCACGGACATCGGAATTGGGGGGTACACCATAGGAAAGGAGAAACAGAAAAAAACAAAAAAAACAAACAAAAAATAAATGCCACAAATGAGAAGGCAAAAGCAGCAAATAAAGTTTGAGCAAAATAAAGAGGAAAAAAAAAAAGGCAAACACAGCAGCGACATCAGAAGTACCAGTCATGTCACAGGGGGCCGTGAGGAAAAAAAAAAAAAAACTTGCCACGTATGCAAAAGTACCACAAATGTTAAAATTTACCAGTCAAAAAGTAGTAATCCGTTAACAATTTGTGGTACCACCAAATACATACAGCTTGGACTAGATTCATTTACAGCCCCAGACTGATCACAAATGGTTCTTTTGACGTCAGTAAATTTAAATATTTAGACACTTTAGAAGAAACCAAAATGAAATTATAAAAAGATTAAACCAACGCTGCAATGGGCCCAATCTAGCTCCATTGACCACGTTAATCCAGATTCTGTAAAATTAATACCGAGAAATCCACCTGTGATTATATTGGAGACAACATCAAGGTAATGCCGGGCAGCCTTAGTCAAAAACGCAATCAGATGACATCTTCGCAATATAAAAAATTAACCAGACCTAAAAACACAAAGCCTTAGCCATAGTAGCAAAAGGGTAAAGAGTTCATCAACAAGTGTACAGACCTTAATGGTACCCACTATCTGTTACGTTACATATTCATTGGGCAGAGTTCAATTCAGTGCGATGTTGAATTGCCGTGGGAGAGAGCTCCCGAAGCTCTGCAATGCACCATTCTGTTTGGGCGGCTAAAGGTTTTCTTCTCGAACACCCCCCCCCCCCCCCCCCCGTGGATGGGAGTAGAAATCAGACAAAAGTGCCGGGCGTGCAGCTGCTTGCCGGCTTAGCACGGCGCTAGCAGCCGTGCACCCAACACTTTAGTCAGAGAAGGCCGTTTACAGCACCTTAACACTCAGGTTAAGTCGCGAGAACCGGCATTCTCAGACTTAACTCATTCCCAACCAGGCAAACAGCGCGGTGTGTGGGATAGACCTTCCACGGCTATTCAACATTGCACTGAATTGAATTCAGCCCAGTGAGACCACAGCTGGGAACTTCTTGACCAAACTGGTTGCCCTTAAAGCATTGAGGTGGGCCATGATATTAAGGAAATGAGAGGTTACAGGGGAGGGGGAGGAACTCTACAGCATGTACAACATCCCTGCACGTGTTACATGCATAGAAAAAAAACAAATAACCTCCCTTCCCAGGAACACAAACAGATGCTTAAGAGCACCTGAAATGCTAAACAAATACATAACGACAGCTTGCGAAACATCTGACAAAGAAAACTTATCTATAGTGGTTTGCGCCCCTGTACTTTGATTCCCAATGCGAGTGTACACAAGCTCCGAGATTACTGGATGACATCACTCTTTAATACACAACTGATCATAATCAGTTTGATCACCCCTTCAAAACAATTGCGCAACACTATCTGACCAGACCGTGGGACTGAAGGCATCAGCTGAGAACCAACTAACATTTAATCAGGTCACTATACAATTTTTTCAGTTCGTTTTTTTTCCCATCCCCCAAAATAAACAAGCCAAAGAACCAATAGCGACCATTGCAGAACAAAACGAAAGCCTGTCTCTCTAACAGCAGGTCCAAAACCACACCCGTCACTGTACATTAGCTCTATTGCTTCAGAGACCACAACCAGCAGCTATTTGGACAGCCCTATGAGAAACATCATAAATTCAGCCAACCAAAGTTGATGATCATTTATTAGCCCGGCACTAAATGCACGCAAGAAGATAGCCAATTGGGAGGACTGGTCAGTATCATGCACGGCTAAGCTTTCTATTAATCCGCTTGCCACATAGGAACACTTTGATGTTGTCCTTGGTGATGGGGGGGGGGGGGGGGGGTGCAAACGGAACATACCTGTTTAGAACATAATAGATTTCCCTAAAAGCAGGGATTGCAGGTCAGTATTTGAATACATATTGATAGTCATCACAGGTGTAACTGCAGTACTAAAATAATCACGGTGGGTCGCGTTTACCATAGAGATGTGCGTTTTCGGGTTTTGCATTGCTTGTAAGCATGACCAGATGACATGATTATAGCAGTTTCTAATCAATTTTACAGAAATCCAAAAGCAAAATCATTTTAAGGGTTTTGCTAAAATGAAAACACATCTCTAGTTCACAACGTAGAAAATGAAAATCTAACAAGCTTCGGCTGTAAGGAGTGCAGTGTTCATTCTCAGTAACACAGGCACATAAAAAAAAGATGGAAAAGTCAGGTTCACCTTAAGGTCTTAAAATAAGGAACAGCTGTGCCGTGATTAATGGCTTTATAAAAAGTATTTTTTATAGCGATTAAACTTTAAAAGGTCACCCATAACGAGCTTAGCAATACACTGCAGATCATGGGTATTTTAAGTGCGGACACGGAAAATATGAGACTTTAATGAGAAACGTTGGAGAAAGGAACATTCCAGGGATAAATATGGCCGTTAATAGGTTGCGTGGAGACAGCTGATCGGCGACACCTTTAAATTCTTCAAAGTGCATTTTAGGTTTAGTGCTCCTTTAGCCTGAAAGAGTCCCAAAAAATGACAACTGCATCTCCTATAGCAGTGGTTCTCAAACTCGGTCCTCAGGACCCCACATGGGTCACATTTTCCAGGTCACCCAGCAGGAGCACAGGTGTATTCATTACTCAGATACGTTTTGAAAAATCCACAGCTAATTATTTCACTTGCGATTCTGTGAGGAGACCTGGAAAACATGCACTGTTTGGGGTCCTGAGCAGCGAGTTTGAGAACCTGTGTTCTATAGTAATCCCCCCTTGATAGACTGATAATCAGAGCCACAAGCTGCACATTAACAGGCTATGCGGAATTAATGGACAGCATGTGACAAAGGCTCAGTCACCAGATATCACAGGGTAATCCTGAAAACTTGTACAGTTGTAGAATTTTGCTTACAGACCCAGGATCCCCTAGACTAGAGAGTTTCTTTTTTTTAGGATTTCTAGGTGCCATAAAGAGAAGTGATCATTTTACTCTACATTAAGGCGGCATACCTTTTAGGCCTCTCATTCAGGCTGGTACTCCGGGCACGGAAGCTGCCTTTCTCAGGTGTGTCGTCAAAGCTCTGCAGAACATTAGAGCGCAGACCCTGATAGGTGGGAGAGGAAAAATGGGCAAAGTAGCATTTATTAGGTTACACCTCCGTGTGAGCCAGATAAATAGTTGTTACCTTAGTTATGTACGGCACAAAGTCTCTTCTCAGCGACAGCCGACATCTGATAAACCACATGGCAATTACGTGGTGGGCCAGGAACACTATGTACTGGTTAAACCTACAGACAGAAGGTGTTGAAGAGGACCATTAAAACTAGGGGTGAGCGGGTTCGGTTTTACTTGGATCTTTAAATGGCATTTTATTGGTTATCGCCTATCATGTGTTTTGGATAGCCAATATAATAAATCCGAATTTGCGGTAAAGTGGCGATAAGAACAGAGTAAATCCGAGTAAAACCGAGCCTGCACATCCCTAATTAAAACTCATGAGAACATATAAAATAAAAAACCCTCTCAAGTAGTCTATTGGATAACTTTAAAATAGAACCAACGAGTCCAGACACTGAAGATGTGGGTTATTAAAAAGGTGCATCGGACCATTGTCATAATTTATCGCACTCATAAGGAGCGTACACACTAGATGATATGCTCCCTGAGCGTCGTTCATGACGTTGAGCACACCCGCTGAACGATATCATTAACGATATCGTTCAGCGCCGGGCTTTCTCCCCCATTACCCAACATGCACCAACCTGACGATATCGTCAGGTTGGCCTGCATGTTTGCTCGATGGACAATGACGAACGACCCGCGGGAAAGTGCATAGTCGTCATCGTTCGTTTTGGTGTTAAAAAAATGGACGATATAGTGAACGACTGAACGATAACGTTCTCGTTAAGTCATCCACTTTATCGCCCAGTGTGTACGCACCTTTACTCTGACAAAAATAAGGTGAAGTGGGTGGGACTAGGACAGTCTGTAGCCAATCAGAAATTTGTCACCTGCATTGCAAAAGTGCAGAGGATTTAAAGTGGGTGGGGTTAGATAGAAGCAGCTAATAACTTAAGACTTCTGTCAAACTAATGTCATATCCTCACCTATCCCTGAGGAACACCCGTCTCACAGACCAAAAATCTTTGAAAAACTTTCAATGCTTTTGTGAGTCAACATTGTATTAATCAAAACGTAATGGGTCATACGTGTCCGCAAAGGGCTACTACCAATTCATTAGACAGTTGAACAAGATGGCCAGTCGTATATATAGGTCAGTGGCCCTATCTACTCTAAGTGCTCTGTCCGTCGGAATTCCCATGCGGGATTTCTCACTCTGCTGTACCTCGTCCCTGCACAATGAAGGAATTGAACACCGAGACTCACTTCGACGGATTGGTGTAGGGAAGAGAGATGGCAAACACACTAGCATACTGCTCTGCGGCAAAGTTCCCATACAGGTGAGGCAGCCGAACCAGTGCTGTAAGACAAATAAGGACAGGAGGAGAAGAGACTCAAATGACGGACTAAAGGGGAGTTTTACCAAGCCTTCTAAAGTGGGCAAGTGGAGTGCTTTTATTGAATGTACTAGATCAACTGTTACCAAACACTGTCCTCGAGGGCATCCCAACAGTCCAGAATTTATGGTTATCCATACTTGATCACCGATGGTTAAATCAAATTGACTGGGGTAGTAATTAAGCCACCTGTGCTCAAGCAGGATATCACTAAAATCTGGACCGTTAGGATGCCTTGAGGACAAGAGTTTGGAAGAACTGTACTAGATAAATGATAGCTAGAATCTGATGGGTTGGCTCAGTTTCTCATCATTGGTAAAATTTCACGAATTATCAAGGAGAGAGATTAATGAAACCTGCTAAAGTGTAAATTTAAAAAAAAAAAAAAAAAAAAAAAAAAGTTTTAAAAACTTTTAAAGATAACAAAACACTTCCCATAACTGCAGACTACGCCACCGAACTCCAAAAATCACAGGCGTTGCATGTGAAACTACATGTTCCTACATTTTTCTACAGACTGTAGCTATTCATCCTAAATGGGGTGTGAAGTATTTAAAGCCAGGGTTTAGAAGAAGGACTTACTAGACAGGAACTCCAGCATGGGGATGGCCATGGTGACTGTAGCGGAAATGTGAGTCAGTTTGACGATGAGCACCGGGAGGGATTTTATCAGGATCCCCGGCATCTCTACCATACACATGGACAAGGCAACCACACACTGCTTGGCACAGCGATAGATGAGGCCAGTTTCCAGACAATGCACCATTTCCCTCTACGGACAAGAATGAACACATTAACATGCATGACACAACTCAAAGTCCAATTTGACTAAACGCGTTGGGTAGTGCACTCTCAACCTAAGATTTCTGCACCTGTCTTGACCTATAGCTCCTTTCCCTTCTCTAGTAGCAGCAGAGATACAGTACAAGCTATTCAGATGTCGGATCTCTGATTTTATCCTGAGTATTCCTTTAAACCAGCCGCTGTCCATTTATTAATAAATCTTACTTCTATTAATAAACTTGGATTACAGTATTACACTATTGTTCAGTCCTATAATGGACTGTGTGGCTTAAGAACGGATTTAGCAGTCTGGGTTCCTTTCTGGGCGTTCAGGGACAAGTTGACCCTACAGGATCTCCAGATAAGCCTATTGTTTTTTCAATTAGTACATACTGACGCACTGAACATATGTATAATGGCGCATAATATTCTGCACACCCATCCCATAATCACACCTGTTTACTGATCTCCAGATGAGGGTGATATGACGTTAACGCAGTCAACACAGGGACCACTGCCAGCTGGAGGTCCGTACGGGAGAAACCATCAGGAGTACTGTGAAGGCGTTCACTTGCACTTCGGTCTGAGAGCTGAAAGACAGTACAACCAGAGACTCTCGATTTTCACAATTATACAAGGGACTCTGTAATACGGTTGACAGAGTTCCACGGAGGTTCTAAAGTAGTCAGGCTTACATTCAGGGATCGATTCAATTAGGCGCAAATTACTCGCGGCTGGCTATATGCTGCAGTTACGGTACCTCTGAACTTGCACATTTTTTGTTCACAGCCCCATAAGGATGCGTACAAAAATCCAAGAGTCCAGGGTGTGATTAGGCCACGAGGGGGGCGAGTTTCGGTAACTCACCAGCTTTGCATCCAATTGAATTGGCCCAACAGAAGACTGAAACCTGTTGCATGACTATACTGCTCACCATAGTGCAGAGGGATGAGGAAAGCTGATCGATGTTGCAGGGGGATGACAGGATGAGCAGCTTGTATCGGAGGCACTCGGGCAGTTTGTTGAGAACCAGTTTAAGAACTTTCCAGTCTGTCTCCTGCAAGGTGGGGAGAAATGAACGTAGCGGTCACCTAAATCTCAAAACATGCAGAAAGCGAATGAGGTATAGAACATCAAAACGCCAAAACAATTGTATTTTTACACTAATGTAAAATTTTCTCAACGTCCACTAGAGGATGCCGGAAACACTGGTGTAATGAGGCGCAGTGTAGGAGAATGAGCATTATTAAAACGCCCTCCCATAGCTGAAGCTTCTCTCTCTATACCCTCATTGGCTGCCAGGGACACTCCTCATTTTGGGATCACGTTAGAGAAAACATATGGACAGTGGCGACTAAAGCACAATGAAATATTTGGAAGTGTGGTACACCCCCATTCGACTCTGACACCTGTCAGCAGAGGAAATTCCTGGCAAACAGCAGCCCCAGGAAGATTATTCGCTGGAACAGAATCAGGTTTAGCTTCATGTAGTTGATGATCCAAAAAGGGAGGTTCTGGGCCAGTCTCCTACATAAAGGCCTGAAGGTTGTAAAGTCCGACTTGATTAGCCGATTGTCCAGGTATACCATTCACCCCACAGGACGTCAGAAGCCATCACAGCCATGCTTTTGGTGAACGCCATCAGCACTAAAGACAGACCGTAGGGAGGAGCCGGAAACTGAACCGCAAACCTGAGAAGGTACGGATGTCCCTGCCAGATTGGAACATGCATGTACGTGTCCCCAGAAACCATGACCTCTTCCTGTGTTTGATAATATAGCTCAGACTATCCAGAGCTTGGGCATTTAGGGATTTGATATTTAAAATGAACCAATGTAAAGTACCCATCCAGTTCCTAAACCAGGAAGAGATTGGGTAAAATCCCCTCTGCTCTTCTGGGACTTAAATTACTCTGGAGAAAGAGAACAAGGATGGGAGTATCTTCCCTTAGGCCAATACGCTTTGATTGCTCTCCAAGTTTGGTCTACACCTCAAACAAAATATGCTGTAATGGAGGTGGATAAAGGGGAAGGAAACAGTAATTTGCTTTATAAAAAAAGAAAAAAAAAAAAAAAGTCAGCTTCTTCTGGCTCTGGTAAAGCAAACGGTCGGTAATCTCAGATCCCCCGATCATGAATGTTCAATGTCTCACACTACCTGCAATAGCAGTGACCTAATAAACCTTGCAGGAGATAATAAACATAGAATTTGACGGCAGATAAGAACCACTTGACCCATCTAGTCTGCCCCATTTTTAAACATATTACCTCAACCCTTATTGATCCTTACTTCTTCTGAAGGATATCCTTACGTCTATCCCATGCATGTTTAAATTGCTCTACTGTCTTAGACTCTACCACCCCTGATGGGAGGCTATTCCACTTGTCCACTACCCTTTCTGTGAAGTAATTTTTCCTCACATTTCCCCTGAACCTACCACCCTCCAGTGGATACCATGTTGGGAGCAGGCAAGTGGCAGAAGGTACTGACCAGGGTACCTATGCCTGTTCCACAGCTATAAGGATGCTGGTAAGAAGAAGTGGAGAATATGAAGAGATAGAAAAATAAAAGGACACTGCAGGAGCCCCCACCTCCCACTAGTATTGTACTTGGAAGAAGAAACCCTGTGCATCCCCGTCCTTCAATAAAAGGGAGGATGAGACAGTTTGGCGGAAGTTTTATAAGGGCCCAGGCTTCTACACTGCAACTATACACACACCAGTGTTTCTAAATTAAAAGAAAAATGGCTTAGTGCAGTGGTTCCCAAACTCTGCCCTCAACAGTCCACATTTTAAGGATTTCCATGGTTGAGCACAGATTGTTAAATCAAATTGTCTGAGGTACTAATTAAGTCACCTGTGCCCAAGAATGGATATCCTTAAAACTTGGGTTGTTAGGATGCCTTGGAGTTTGAAAATTTCTGGTTTAGTAGACTGAACACTATACCTGCTTTAGACATTGCAGTATGATGCCAAAGGCCAGGGAGAAAGGCATGGAACCCATGCGCGGCGGCGCACTCTGGGAGGAGAGGCTTGGACTCCCCGTCGGAGGTGACAAAGTACCAGCTGGCTTCCTGTCAGTCGGCCTCTTCTCAGGTTCGCTCCTATTAGAAATGTCAATATTTAAAAGAGAATGGCGCATTGCTTTACGTTAAGCACAGAGACTAAACACCAAATGTTTTCTTAACCGCTATGTTCTGCTAGCTAGATCTGCTGGGGTCTCTTATGGGTCAGTTTAATAGGATCCAAACAGTTGACCATGCCCAATAAAATCTCCTTACCACCTGAATGAGAAGGGTCACGGGCATGATATCTACTCCACTTGTTTCAAATAGGCCTAGCGGTCAGATGAGCGTAGGGTGAGGCCTAGATCTGCCAGACCCATCGGAGACACTGGCAGAACTAGCGAACATTCAAACAAATGTAAATCTTGAATACTCATTAATCGCTTTGTACGTTTAGTTTTGGGCGGCTTCATCATTTGGGCCAACGATGCAAACATGGGAGAAAAGCTCCAATTGTACAGCGCTGTGTAATAGGTTGGCACTGCGTAAAAGGATAATAGAACATTTGTAAGAAAAGGAAACCGCTACTTACACAATTTCACAGAGACAGTAGGGGCTAAATCTCACAGACCCGTCTTTGTTGGGAAGACCGACACGTCTAAGCGAGTCCGCTCGCAGGAGCAAGAAGAAATCAAACACCTTCCATTAGAGAGGGGAAAAAAAAAAAAAAAAGTATACATATAAGGTTTAGTCGTAATGCAAACAAGCATTGGTTCCCTTACTCTGGCCCGATTAAAACGACGCAATGGCGATGTTTGCGGAGTTGGCCGATCATATTCGTATTGCGCGCATGCGCAGTGAGTTTTTTGACCAAGTGATTGACAGTCAGTGAGCGTTTGCGGGAGGTGACGGGGTGTCAAGTCAAACGCAGGCATTTCACGACTGTCTGCGTGTGTACATAGGTACAATGGCTCCGACGGCTGACTTCCAATGAACATTCTGAGCAACCATGGTGTAACGGACGGGCGTCTGCACAATTCCTGGCGGCTGAGGACACATTTTCACAGAACCATCGCGTACGGAAATGCAGTCGTGACAGGTTTTGCGCGTGCACCTCTGAATCCTGACACTATTTAGGACCTGCACTACATAAATCCAGTGCAGTGTACTGCTCACATCAGCCATGTAGAGTCTACATGGAAGTTAGGATGACAAAGTGTTAAAATGTAGACATTTACCATGCTGACACTAGAATGTCAACATGTTTTTTTTTTGCCTATTTTGGCCTAACCCTAAACAGAACACAAAAATGTACTGTTGACATTACGACCATATCTACATAACGTCCATGTCGGCATTCTGACCGGAAATTTCAACACATGGCCCGACAGTGGCTGTTGAACTACATATCCCAGCATGCACTGTCACAGTTTTGCCATTAGGACATGCTGTGATGTATAGTGCCCCCTAACCCGCAGTATGCCGTTATAGAGGTAGGAATGAGGCATCCACAGGTCCCGTTTTACAAAACAGAGGCGTGTTGCCCCTGTGTTGTAAGTGTGCCAAGGCCAGGGTCTGCATTCCTGGCCCCAGCAGAGGAGCTCTGGTGGTCATTCTGAGTAAGCTTAGGCTAGGGGACGGATGGTCGCAATGGTAACAATGCTGGATCTTCAGACTCTGCACCCAGCCGGTGATGCCAGCAGGAGGAGTCTTTTTTCAGACACCTCCTGCGGCATTACTCTATTTTCACATCGCTGCTGCGTCCAAAGACACGTAAGTGATGCGATCAGCGTACAACGCTGAATAACCACCATAATCTTTTAAACACAAGCCTCTAATTTAAGGCTTCAGTCACAGGATATCTTCATGAAGAACCTTATAAAAGGCTGACGAGAAGCACCAAAGAGGTTTTCTGAGAGTCACCTGGAGGCGGATGCTGCTTGCGATGGGGGAGTTGTACAAGTTCCTGTAGTGCAGCTGGATGTGGTTGACCAGCATCTCATACACCCGCACGGCGTGGCCAGCGGGAAGGATGTACAGCTTGGTCTGCACACAACAGAGGGAGGAGATTAGTTGTATAGAGATATGGCTCCCCCTGCCAGATACATGGGCTGGTACCTACCTGCAATATAACCATTAGGCCCAGTACGGACATTTTCACATCTTCCAGGGAAGAGGCCTCCTGTCCCGCACACTCTGGCGGTACAGACAGCGGACGAGTCACCACCTAGATAAAAACGGGCAAGAAAGTGCTAACAAGGCAATAGGAGAGGGTGCACATTATGCAGTCAACAGGCTGGTCTTGGCTGCTTATGGGCTCAGAGGGTGAACACCTTTATGAATGCCAAGCGTAGAAACACACAAAACAGACCTCACCCTCTCAATGATGTCCATCAGGCTGTTAAAATGACAAGAGTGGCAACATTCGGCCAAGTCGACCAGGAGTTGGGTGGCAAGTTTTCGAACCTGGTGATCTTTATCTTCTGGGATCTGGGCCAGTTGACATGTGACAACTTTCTCAATGAGTTCCTCCTGTAAGCAGAGAGACGAGCTGGGAAGGTTCTGTACCCACTCCCGCACTAAAGCCGCCTATGCAGATTTATACTTCCTCTCCCGGATTGTCCGGGAGGCTCCCAAAAATCGTGTGGCACTACAGTCCGCTCGGAAGAGTGGGCAAGTCAGCGGTACATGAGGTTTGCGATGTGAACCATGTATTTGTGGCGCCGCATCCCTTCACGGTATTGTATAGCTGGGGGAACGGGGCCACGATAATGCAATCACATAGTCACACACCCAGCACCGCTCACTTTTGCCACGCCATACCCCCGCAGTGCCGACCTGGCTGTCCCCTCCCAGAGGGGGCAGCCCAAAGGTGGACAAGTAGGAAGTATATTTGATCACAATACCCATTCCACACAGCCAGAACCTATGGAGCACTCACTGGCTGGATAAGAACATCTGACTTTGTGATAATGACTTTTGAATTTGAAGGGTCAACAGGATAGAAACAAACCTCATAGAACTGTCTATTAATGCTCAGCGTAAAGGACAGGACTTCCAACACTTTAATGCGCACACTGCAGCGAGATTGGTTCCTGAAATGTAAAAAAATTGGACAACAGTGATTTTTTTCTTCTTTTGTGACTTCAGGACTTCATATCAGCCTGCATTTTAGACAAAGTACGTGATGGTTCCAGATCTCCTCTAACGAGATGCATTATAGACATTCTGCTGGATAACCAAACGATCAGACTGTTCCAACGCAATATACATCCCTGCTGAACTACCAAATCCAAATACATAGCATAAAAGAGGACCACACAGTATTACTGACCTGAAGTACTTCTCCATAAGCCTCTGCAGGTCCTGGACCCACCCTTCCTTCCCCGGGTGGATGGACTGAGCTCTGTAAGCTATGAGATTCACAACAGAGCTCACCTAGAGAGACAATAAATCATTCCAATGAAAGAAAAATCAAACACCGCATAAAAGACAATACACAAGAAAATCAGCTGAAAGAAAAAAAAAAAAAAGTAATTATGCGAGGTTAGGTGATTTAAGGGGCTATTGCACCATCTGCAAATATGACCATTACAGTACAGCATTGGATTTTCAGCACAGCTCCATGGGGTGCGAGAGAAACTTGGTTGTCAAGGGAAGCGGAGAAACCGTACCGGCACATCCCAACTACATCGCTATTTGAATATCCCCCTATGGGTCAAATCAGTCGAGACTAAAAACACTAATGTATAGAAGAAAGAGGATTACTCTTACTACTAACTGTGTTATGGCCAGCCACTACCAAATTCCCTCATTGGTTCAACAAATGGATGCAAATAGTTGGTTGGTGGAAAAAGTTTACAGCCAAGTTAAATTCTCTACAAGAACATTTATTTAGGATGTTATGTGGGGTTGGCATCATCCATAATCTACACAGGTCTAATAACGTGACATGGGAACGAGAAATAATTAAGTACAGCTCAGACTGAAACAATTTGTGAGGTTTTAAAATCCCATTATCGAACTATACAAGAAATAAGTAACTTACAGGCCGTTCATCAGAGTTCCGTTCCACAAGTTCAAAGAACCTCTCCTCATCCCCATGGAAGTCACTCTGGTCATAAAGCTCTTCTGCCGCGGTCAGCAGGTTGTGTACAGCTGCCTTTAGCTCATGACTACGCAGTACCTGAAATGAAGTCGGAAAAAGAGCATGTGGTCTAGGAAACACATTGATTCTGTCCTTGTTACCAAGCTGAGGAGAATAGGTCCAGAGGTAGCCCCAAAGTAGCAATTCCGACGCGTTTCGTGGTTATTGGAAGTTTTTTTTGTTTTGTTTTTTACTAAAAACATTCCTACAATTCCTCAGATTCCATCTGGGGACACTGACAACTGTGGGTTTAAAGGGGAAACTGAGGAGTAGGCACTAAATTGTCAAATTAACAAAACTGAAATCATCCCCCATCCCAATTAAAAAAAAAAACCCCACATCTCCAGTTTCCTCTAGCAACTTGTTATTTATCCAACAAAGCCAAAAGGAGAACTCTCTGTGCACCACCACAACAAAGAGATGGATTAAACAGTGAGTACAAACCATTATTTCCTTCTTTGCGCTATCTGGGGGTTACTGTCGACTGTGGGACTTTGCCAAGCAAACCTTAAGAGGGGGAGTCATGTACCGGCGAAGCCACACGTAAAATTGTACACCCAAAACTCACGTCTTTGGCCACAAATGTGTAGATCTGATAAAACTTGGTGAAGGTGTGCGCAGAGGATCAAGTGACCACTCTACACTATTTTTCAACCGAGGCACTGTCGCGCCGTCCAAGAATCACTCACGACCCAAGTAAAATGCGCCCAGATAGGATAAGGCACTGATCCAGAGAGCCAGCCTGCTTGGACACAGGCCAAGCCTGCCATTCACAGTCAAAGGACGAAGAGAGTGACTTCCTAAAAGACACACTGCTAAAATGCCTCAACGCATCGACAACATGCACGAAGTAGAGAGGGTTTCAGTATCAGGACAAAAAACTGGTTGCAATCTCTTGATTTAGGTGAAACCAGTTTGGGTCGAAAAGGTAGAGTATGGAACATCAACTGTTTAGAGTGTAAATTCAGGAGAGGAATTAGCAGACAGCACTGCCAACTCAGATACCCTCCCTGTGAAGGCAATGGCCAACAGAAACTCCACCTTCCAAGTAATCCACCGCAGGTCAATCAACTCCAGAGGCCACTGTACGCCCTCCAAAGACCAAATTTAGGTCCCAATGCAGGACAGGTGGAACATACTAACTGCTCTGGCAGAACTCCCTCCATAAATGTCTATATCCGGAGACAAGACAAGGCTCTTTTGAAACAGGACAGAATGGGGATACAAGGACTACACACAACACAGCAGCTTCTTGTTTGGTTTGTATGCCCTGAGGCTGATGTCCAGAAGACCCCCAACGCTCCACAAGTAGATTGAACCTATACTGTTGCAATTTCCACTCGCCCGGGTGTACCTTTTGTCGAATGAGGAAGTCTGCTTCCCAACTGTCCACCCCTGTAATGAATATGGCAGAGGTGGCTGTAACGAACTTCTCTACCCAACTTCTGATTCAAATGGTCTCTGCCATGGCCTCATGACTTCTGGTCCTGCTCTGCCAGTTGATATATATCATGGGCGTGACATTGTCCGACTGGACGCGGAGAGGCTTTCCCCACAGGAAAGTCGAGACAGGACATTCCAGACTGCTCGCAGTTCCATGACATTGATGGAAAGGGTGACCTCCTCCTCGGACCAGACCCCTTGAAACTGGGAGTCACCGCACTCCAGCCAAAGAAACTAGCATCTGTCGTTACCAGGGAAAAACACCAGATGAGTAACTGAAGCCACTAAACCAAGAGACATCTGTCTGTCCAAGCAAGGATCTCATTTCTTCCAATTCTGCAAGATCTGATGCTGGAGAGCCCTGAAAAGCTATCAAGCGAGGGGACCACGTTGAAGACGGCTACCATTACCCCCAACAACTTTATACACCGGAGAACGGACACCTGGCATGGTGTGTCGAAGAGAAGCCCCAGAAAGATCATTCTCTGAGCCAGAACCAGGTTACATTTGGGGTAGTTGAAAATCCAACAAAGGTTGAAACTACAACCTGCAGATAACGGCTGAGTAGGGACGCGGAGAATGCCTCGATCATTATGCCGTCCAAATAAGGGATACATGAGATGCCTTTGTCACATAATGATCATTGGGGCCAGGAACTTGGTGGAAAATCTTGGGTGCTGTGAACAGTCTCAGGGGCAAGGCTAGAAATTGGAAGTGGGGAAAGCCAATGGCAAACCGAAGATGCTTGTAGTTTCGTTCCCAAATGAGAACATGCAAATAGGCATCTTTGATGTCAATTGATTCAAGAAATTTCCCCCCTTCTATGGAAGTTATGATGGAGCGCAGAGATTCCATTTAGAACCCGTAGATGAGTGTTTAGCCACTTCAGGTTTAGAATGGGCTGAAAAGACCCGTACAGTCTTGGCATCAAAAAGAGTGGAGTAAAAACACCAACCCTGCTTGATGAGGGAACCCGGGACCACTACTTCAGAGGCCAGGAAAGAGCACACCACCTTAAGTGTGACAGCCCATCTGACCTGGTCCCATGGAAGAGGTAACCAAAAACCGGCACGGAGGAGAAGTAACAATTAAATCCAGAATGTTTCCATGTGACGGGATACTCACAGATACACAACGGACCGGAAAAATGTCCCGGAACAGGAGAAGGCTGGTACCTACCCCCAGAGTTCTGGGGCAGACCCAGCAGCCGCCATGCAGACTGCATGTCACCGTGGTTATCTGGACACCATGGTCATACAGCCTTGGAAATTACTGGAGAAAAAGGGCCGTTCAGAGAAATTAAATTGCCAAAACCTTGGAGACTTGGCACCGGTTGGAAAGACCGGGATAGAGATAGAGAGTGAGTGAGTGAGTGAGTGAGTGAGTGAGTGAGTGAATATATATATATATATATATATATATATATATATATATATATATATATATATATATATATATATATATATATATATATATATATATATATATATACACACACACACATACACTCTTGCCAATGATACGGTCAAGTTCTGGGTAAAACAGTGACTTCCTCACAAACAAAAGAAACCACATCTAAAGTTTTCTTAGTGATCTCCTGGCTGAAATGGACAGTGCAGACATACCTGAAATAAGGGAAATCTTATCTAACGACATATGAAAAATGGAGGTCTGCTTCAAGTTGTCCACGAGGGTTAGAAGATCAGATGGATCCGCCCCTGTTCGGATGGCCTCTGCCAACTGGTCAGACAAGCCTACTACAGCCTTCATAGTTTTAGTGCCTTCTCAGCCTCCCCACACAGTCAGCAGTGTCCTCCAGATAGGATGAAGGAGGAATGCACAATTTGAGGAGGTTGTAAAGATCGGTCCAGTGGTAGTTCCAAAGTAGTATCCCGACAAGTTTAGTTGTGAAATAACCCACAACTTCCTGACAAGCAGTGGTTTATTCTACAGCAAAACTCATTTTACGCTATTTTAGGACTGCAGGAACCTATGGGCACATTTAATATTCTATGGTTTCATTCAATACCACACAAACAGTTTTGATGGAGCGGAAACCGAGGCAACACAACATGGAGATGTTCAATTAGAAACATCAATGATGTTGAATTTAAAAAAAAATGTGTAAACAAAAATAGAAGGCAGCCCAATCTTTCACTTAGGAGGTATGCCGTAGAGTCCCAGGACTGATTGCTTGAATGGAATATGCCATTTTACCTGCCGTGAAAGACGCTCCAACCACCAAGACTAGAGATTGCCAGCCTTCAATCGAGAGGAAGGGGCAAGTAGAAGTCGCATGATCTTCCTGCTTCATGCAATCTAATGCAGTAGATGCTGTGCAATGGAATTCTGCAGTCAAGCCACAGAGCTATTGTACCCGCATAGACAAGGACGTGGACACAAACCAAAATCCAGACTGAAAATTTAAAAATCCCAAACCATCTCAGGTGCTAATGAAAGGGGTAACAAGCAACATGCTGCGATCATAGCAATCAAACAGGAAGGCAAACACAACCGAAAATACCGTGCCAGAGATGCTCCAAAAGCAAAGTGGAATCCCTAAACCAGACCCTTGTTCATATCAATTCCCAAGAATACAAACGGAAATGTTTTCATGTGGTAGACCACTTAGACAGCTGTGGAATGCTGGGTGTCGCTGAGGATATATAGAGCGGTGTCTCCTGTTTTTCTTCTTCGGGGTCCATAGGGATCCACAGGGATGCCATGGGGATATCATGGTTGGAAGACAAGGCACCAAACAGTTAAATGCTTTGGCTCCCAAAATATCCTGGGTCCTCCTCCATATATACCCTGCCCCTAGCAATAGGACTTCAGTTTGTTTGGTGCAGCAGGATTCAGACGCACTTTTGTAACTGGGGACTACTCAGGGAATCCTAAGCTTTTATTTTAATTTTATATTAAGTTGGCAGTACCAAGCGTCTTATTAAGACGCCTGTACTGCGACTCCATTTACCTCTGCCGGGCCGCAACATCAGTAACTGTGCTGGTGATTTCGGCGGGTCGTGGCTGAGCTTAGCCAGCAGCAAGGCTGCAAACTGGACTGCACCAGATGCTCGAGATGTCAGGTAAGGAGATTCCTCGCTTACGGGGCAGTCGTTGCTTCTGGTCTCAGACACACCAGAAGCAGCTGCTGTAAGAACCACGCATCCTTACTACACCAGTCGGGGCCTTATCACCTGATGTCGGGGATTGGCAGCAGACGCAATCCGTTGCCATGAGACCAGTGTACCCGGCTGGTTAATGCAGCTTAGGGGAGGTAGGCACTCCCACGGCAGCCCCTCTCCCGACCAAGACGCAGTCACTACAAAGGGTTTTGTGTGTCTGGGTTGCTCCGCCTACCCTCCACGTGTATGAGACGCTCACGGTGCACGCTCAGTGTGCCCAGTAGCTGTTGGTCTCAGGATGGTCTTGGTCCATCTCCCTGTAGACCTCACCCTTGGTTAAGGTATACGGTGACCTATGTCCTACCATTCCTTTGCGTTGCTGTAGTTGAATTAGAGCAGATTGTAATTATATTACAAATACATACATTGTATGCGACTGTTTGCTAGCTGCTGTATTGACAATGTCTTTAATTTCTGTCTGTCAATTATAACTATCACAGTTTTCTCTCCAGCCTCTTGGGGTGGGAGTTTCTTTCAGAGTACTTCACATTCATGGAGATATTTGTGAAGGTGGTCACACAGCATATATACATATAAAAGGTAACAATGCAAAGCGTAAAGGGAAACAGGAGTTCAGTCAGTTATAACTATCACTGCTATTGCTCCATTTGACCCTCAACTAAAAGGATGTGTAGGGGTTAAATTGTACTTCACATTTGCTTGTGAAGGCTGAGCTGCCATCCCCCTCTCTCCTAATTGGAGACACTCAGCTGCAATTGATCATGGAAATGTCTGCTGAGGGGAGATTTGGGCTCTCTGAGGATACCTTTCTCCTAGGACCAAGGTATATAGCACTGAAATCCTACTAACTTTTGTGTATGTGTAAGTTGATTCAGTGCCGACTTAAGTATATTTGTATGAATTGCACTTATATCCTACCAAATGTGATTGCGATTTAGTGCCCATTTGCAAATATATTTCCATGCATGTAGATACTACCAAACATATGTTTAGGTAGTTGATTTTAATGCCCTTTTGCAAATAATGTGTATTTTGTGACTTATGCTAAGTCTGCTGAAAAACAATAAGAAGTTTTCAGTTTTGTTTTTTCTAACCCCCAACTACCTGGTGTACAGGGGGTTAGAGAGTACTTCACATTTTTATTTGTGAAAAGGGTCATATTGCATTGTTAACCCTGTAGGTTACTTGCAAGTATTTCCCATGTCTCAGGACAAGGGTAAACATGAGACTTTTCCTCTGTTGGTTTCAAGTAAATCCTGTGCAGTTGGCCTCTCAGGGTTTCATACAGGATGGACTGTGGTTTGATTGTTAAACACCACAGCAGTCCACCTCGCCAACCCCTGTTCAGGGGTCACCTTGAATGTCCTCCTGGTCTCAGGTTATGACGTAGTTAGTAGGCCACTTATCAGCCCCCACACTGCCTTCCACTTTGGATTATCCACAGTGATTACATCCGGCTATATTTACTCTTCCCATACATACTTTCTGGATGGGGGTTATGTCCATTCTTTCAGTCCACCCTGTTTTCAGATTCTGATATATCATTTGAGGAGGCAGAGTATACACAGGTTTCTCCCTCTGGGCCTATCTCTGAGAGGAGGAGCATCATTCATCAGTGAAAGTTGCTCTCTAGCAAGGGCGATTAATTAAATTCTCATTATAGAACATGAAGTACCGGCTCCTAAAGCTCAATAAACCAAAATGTGTTTAGGGTGGATTCCCTCAATCTGTACAGCTCACTGAGCTTATAGGGGAAGCATGGAACACTCCAGGTACACTGTTCCAGATTCCAAAACGACAAGTGTTTTTTTACACTCTCCCATAGGGAGAGTGCATTAGCTGGGAAATCCCCCTCCCTACTGGGGTTTCTTACGTGACACCTTCTTAAAGGGTTATTCTCTAGAACAGGTCTTCCCTTTCTCCAACAAGATGGTACATCTAGAGGCCCTACTGGATTCCCTGGCACAAAGGATCTTCCTACCAGTGGACAAGTTTTTGTATCTACAATTGCAGGTGCGCAAATTGCTTCGAAATCAGAGGGTATCCATTCACTCAGCAATACAGGTCCTGGTGTCCATGGTATCCACCTTCAACATGGTGGAATTATGCCCAGTTACATTCCAGGCCTCTACAAAGATGGATTCTCTCTAGGTGGAATGAACAGCATCATCTTATGATGATGCTGAAGATCTCAGAGGATCCTTCTCACTCTAGGAGGTTCATCACTCCCTCCTGTGGTGGCTGAGAAAGGATCATCTAAACAAAGGGCGCCCGTTCTGGGGAAGATTGACAAATCAAGAAAGTCATCTGCCAACATACATTCTGGAACTGCGAGCAGTATAAAGAGCACTGACCAAGGCGAAGGACCTGCTCCAGGGCAGGCCGGTCCAGATCCAGTCCAACAATGCAACTACAGTGGCCTACCTCAATCTGGGAGGCACAAGAAGTTATGTAGCCATGAAAGCAGTGACAAAGGTTCTACTTTGGCAGAACAACATCTTCCGGCCATTTCGGCAAAATTCATACCGGGAGTGCTAAATTGGGAAGCAGACTTCCTAAGTCACCAGGACATACATGCCTGAGTTGTCTCTCCATCCGGGAGTGTTTCATCTCCTGGTAAACAATGGGGTCTACCGGAGATAGATCTCATGGCATCATGCCACAACCACAAGGTCCACAAGAACGGGTGCCGGTCAAGAGACCCATCAGCAGCATTCGTGGATGCACTGGCAGCAAGATGGGACTTTAAGCTGGCGTATCTATTTCCTCCAATTTCCCTGCTCCAAAGAGTTCTCAGGAAATTCAAGGATGGCGAAACCGTAATACTGGTGGCTCCGGCTTGGCCCAGACGTCATTGGTTCACCGACATACAGAATCTGTCGGTAGACACTCCGTATCCTCTCCCTCTTTGGCAGGATCTGCTAACGCAGGGTCCCTGCCGACATCCGGACTTACCCCATTTGGCTTTGATGGCATGGCTCTTCAATTTTCCATCTTAAAAGCGAAGGGATTTTCCAGTTCTGTATTTCAAACTATGCATAGAGCACGGAAGCCTGCTTCTGCCCGCATCTATTACAGAGTTTGGCATTCTTTTGGTCAATGGTGTTCTCATAAGAAATATGATCCTATGGTGTTCAGGATTTCCATACTGGCTTTTCTGCAGGCAGGGTTAGACAATGCCTGGCCACATTGAGAGTGCAGGTTTCAGCACTGTCAGTCTGGTTCCTGATTAAGATTGCTTCATTACCAGATGTTAGAATTTTTTTCCAAGGAGTTTTGAGAGTTCAGCCTTCTTTTGTTCCACCAGTAACACCGTGGGATTTGTCTTTGGTTCTTAAGGGGTTACAAGCTTCCCCATTTGAACCTTTAGACTCTGTAGATTTGAAGTGGTTGACAGCAAAGACTTTCTCCTTGCTCTCTTCTGCTCGCAGAGTCTTTGATTTGGCAGCACCCATTTTTGATTTTTCACCAGGATAAAGCGGTTCAAGCAAGGGTTTGCTACCTAAGGTAGTGTCCCATTTTCATGTGAATGAAAAAATAATTGTTCCAGCTTTTCATGCTCCAGACCTTTCTGAAGGTGAAGCCTCCCTGGATGTACAGTAGTTCGTGCTCTCCATATCTATGTGGAGCATACAAACTGTTCGAAAATCAGATTCTCTTTTTGTATTATATGGTTTTCAGAAACGAGGATGGTTAATAAGCAGACTCTGGCGAGATGGCTACACATGACCATCTCTCAGGTGTACACAGGCTCATCTTCTCTGTCCCAAGCACGGTGATAGCACATTCTACTCTGTCTGTAGGGCCATCGTGGGCATTCAGTCGTGGTGCCTCTGCTGAACAATGCTGCCACGTGGTCTGTCCACACTTTTCTTAGGTTTTATCCTTTGATACTTTTGGGCAACGAGTTATCCTTTCTGCTCAGGGGCATCCCCCACCCTAGGGGAACTGCATTAGGATATCCCCATGGTATCACTGTGGATCCCAATGGACCCCAAAGAAGAAATATAGAGTTATGGTAGACTTGCCTAGATAACTCCTTTACTTCGAGGTCCATAGGGCACCCACCCTGACGCACCTGGCTTCGTTGTGCATCTTTCTTTCGGTCACAGATTCCCTCATCTTCTGTAAGAGTGTCTGGTGTACGATTGTTCTTCCTTCTCTTTCCTTCTCCTGCCTTTAGGCTTGTTAACTAAACTGAAGTCCTATGGCTAGAGGCGGGGTATACTGTATATGGAGGAGGACCCTGGGCATTCAAAGCTTTAACTGTTTGGTGCCTGGTCTTCCAACCATAATATCCCCAATGTATCCCTGTGGACCCTATGGACCTCGACAAAAAGGAGTTATCTAGGCAAGTCTACCATAACTTTATTTCTAAACTTTTGCTTAGCCGCAAAAGACACAGGAAAAAATAAGAGATATGGTAAGAACTTACCTTTGTTATCTCTATTTCTAAGACGTCCATAGGGTTCCACAGGATACCTTGGGGTATAGGTGATGACGTCAGGCATCGGGCACCATAGAGTTAAGTTTTCAGCCTCCCAGGATGCACTAGAGTCCTCCTCCTATACCCCGCCCCCGAGCCAAGGCATCTCTGTTACGTACCAAGCCATAGGCCGGAGGAGGAGAAGGAAGAGAAAAAAGATCTGGACACACAAGAATCACATTCTCACCAGAGGGAGACGGAAAAACCGGTGACCAGAGTAAAGCCCATCTGCAGCATAGGTGCGACAGGGCGGGAGTCCTGTGGAACCCTATGGACTTCGTAGAAAGAGATAACAAAAGGTAAGTTCTTACCATCTCTTATTTTCTACATCAGGGTCCATAGGGTATCCACAGGATACCTTGGGGATGTCCCAAAGCAGTATACTTCAAGCGTGGGGACGCTCCTGTGCTGAAAGAATCCACCACCCGAAGGAAGCATCCTGAGAGGCAAAGGTGTCAAACGCGTAATACCTCACAAAGGTATTGACAGAGGACCACGTGGCAGCCTTGCAGATCTGGACTGCAGAGGCCCCACGTCGAGCTGCCCACGAACGACCCACAGACCTAGTGGAATGAGCCCTCACAGAGGATGGAACCGGAAGGCCTTCATGAAGATAAGCTTCAGAAATGGCCATAAGAATCCAACTTGCCAAAGTTTGCTTTGAAGCAGGCCAACCCTTTTTACGGAAGCCATAGAGGACAAACAAGGCGTCCGACTTCCTAAAAGAAGAAGTGTGGTCAACATAAATCCATAAGGCCCGCACAACGTCCAAAGTGGCCTCACCCACTGAAAGATCAGGTGAGTTAAAAGCCGGCACAACGATTTCCTCGTTGATCTGGAAACGTGAAACAACTTTGGGAAGAAATTCAGGACGAGTGCGCAGCACTGCCCTGTTTCTATGAAAAATCAGGAAAGGGGGTCTACAGGAGAGAGCCCCTGTCAGAAACACGTCTGGCCGAAGCAATGGCCAGAAGGAAAATTGTTTTAGCTGTCAGCCATTTAAGGTCCACTGAGCCCAGTGGTTCAATCGGCGGTCCCTGGAGAGCACTCAGGACCACAGCTAAATCCCAAGATGCCACCGGTGGAACAAAAGGCGGCTGAATTCGAAGAACACCTTGCATAAAGGTGCGCACATCAGGGATTGCAGCAATCCTACGATGGAACCAGACAGACAGGGCAGACACATTGCACCTTCAGAGAAGCAAGGCGAAGCCCATGGTCTAGTCCCGCCTGTAGAAAAGCCAACTCTGTAGAAAAGCTAACTCTAGACAGACGAAACTCCCGAGGAGCATAACCTCTTGGTCGACACCACTGGAAGAACGTATGCCACACACGATGGTATATCCTTGCAGAAGATGGTTTCCGAGCTCTTAGCATAGTTTGTATTACAGAGCTGGAAAACCCCCTGGACCTTAACATTGCCGTCTCAACAGCCACGCCGTCAAAGACAGCCGAGTCAGGTGCGGGTGAAGACAAGGACCCTGTGACAGCGGGTCCGGTCGTAGCAGCAACCGCAGAGGAATGTCCATGGACAGACTCTGAAGGTCTGAGAACCAGTGCCGCCTGGGCCACGCGGGAGCTATCAACAGGAGCGTCCCTCCTTCCTGTTTGAATTTCTGGATTACCCGTGGAAGGGAAAACGCAGGAAAGAGATAAGCAAACCGGAACGTCCACTGGACGGACAGAGCATCTACCAGAGACGCCTTTTCGTCTCTTGTTCGAGACCCGTACACCGGCAACTTGTTGTGCCGTGACGCCATGAGGTCTCTCTCTGGAAGACCCCACCTGTCCACCAGAAGTTAAAAGACGTCCTGGTGCAGAGACCACTCCCCCGGATGAACGTCCTGGCGACTGAGAAAGTCCGCTTCCCAGTTGAGGACTCCCGGGATGAATACCGCTGATATGGCCGGGAGATTGCGTTCTGCCCAGACAAGGATGCGGGACAACTCTACGAGTGCCACTCGACTTCGGGTTCCTCCTTGCCGATTTATGTAGGCCACGATGGTGGCGTTGTCTGACTGGACTTGCACGGGGTGACCTTGGAGAACCTGATGTGCCTGCTGGAGAGCATTGAAAACCGCGTGGAGTTCCAAGATGTTTATTGGAAGTTCCTTTTCTGCCTGAGTCCACCTGCCCTGGAACAAGTGTGGACTCGTGACAGCTCCCCAGCCCCAAAGGCTGGCGTCCATTGTTAACAAGACCCAGTTTGCCACCCAAAATGGATGACCCTTGTTGAGGTGCGTCGTCTGCAACCACCAGGCTAGAGACAGACGAACCTCCGGAGTGAGCACCATCGTCTGGGACTTTAGACTCTGAGGCAGTCCATTCCATTTGGACAGGATCAATTGCTGCGGAGGTCTGGAGTGAAACTGGGAATATTCCACCATGTCGAATACTGACACCATGGAGCCCAGTAACCTCATCGCTGAGTGCAAAGACACTCGGCGACTCTGCAGACAACTGCGCACCCTCAACTGTAAGGCAGAGATCTTTTCCCCCGTCACAAAAGATCCTCTGCTGTCTGGAGTCCAATAAGGCTCCAAGGTGCAAAATCCTTTGAGGCGGGATCAGGGTGGACTTTTGCCAGTTTATTAACCAGCCGTGACATTGCTGTACAGCAATCGTCAAGTCCAAGTGGCGTAGAAGGAGCTCTGGAGATCCTGCTACCAAAAGAAGGTCATCTAGGTACGGCAACATGCGGACGCCTTGCAGCCGCAGGTAAGCCGCCATGACCTTGGTGAACACTCGCGGTGCTGTCGCCAGGCCAAAAGGTAACGCCTGGAACTGGAAGTGATCGTTGCGGATTGCAAACCTGAGGAACTGTTGGTGGCGTAAAAGAATAGGGACATGCAGGTAAGCGTCCTGTAAGTCCAACGACACCATGTAATCCCCAGGTTCCAGCGACAGAATGATGGACCGTAGGGTCTCCATCCGAAACAGTGTCACTTGTTGAGTGCTTTGAGGTTGAGAACCGGACGGTACGACCCATTGGGTTTCTGCACCAAAAATAGATTGGAATAGAAACCCTGGCCCCTCTGGGAGAATGGAACAGGCACTATAACTCCAGTCTGGAGCATAGTGTGCAAAACCTTCCGCAGTTCCACAGCTTTGTTCTGGTCTAATGGAAGGCCCGTGGTGAAGAATCGGGATGGGGGCCTGTGCCGAAAGGAGAGGGCATACCTGTGAGAAACCACCTCGTGAACCCAACTGTGTGTCGTGGTTATCGACCAACACTGGGCGAACTGCAGCAGGCAGCCTCCAACTTTGGGATCCCCCAAAGCGAGGCCCGGACAGTCAGGCCGCAGGTTTGTCATCTGACTTAGGTACTCCAGGCCTGTTTCCTGGGCTTGGGCGATTTTTTGGGGCCAGCCTGTCGGGGAAAAGACTGCTTTAAGCCTACCCTGGGCCCTGTAAGGCCGACGTACCCGAACTGGAAGGGACGGCAGCAGATGGGAGACATGCAGATTTAGCTGCCGCCAGCACGGCCACAAGTTTGTCCAGATCCGGACCAAATAGGACTTCTCCATTAAAAGGCAAAGCTTCCAAGCCCTTTTTGGAATCAGCGTCCGCCATCCAAGATCGCAACCATAAGGTGCGACGAGCAGCCACAGCTGCCGAAGAAATCCGAAATGTGAGGGTATTGATATCCAAGGCCGCTTCATTGATGTAAGTGGCCGAATCCCGGAGATTGCCTACCAACTCAGCCTGTTCAGCCGAACAGTTGGAATCCAAAGACGCCTCCAAACTATCAGCCCAGCGCTCCATAGCTCTGGCTACCCAACATATGGCCATAGGCGGTCTGGATGCCCCCTCTGCGAGGGAATAAATGGACTTTAGGAAGATCTCCACCTTGCGGTCCGTAGCATCCTTCAAGGAGGACATGGAGGGCATGGGCAATGTGGCAGTTCAGACGAGGCATGTCACATGAGAATCCACCTGTGGAGGGGATTCCCGCTTAGAAAAACAATTGTCTGCAAACGGATAAGCCACCGCTAAGCGCCTCTGAGGCTGATACCGTTTACCAGGGTGTTTCCACGCCTCCTCCAATTGGTCTACTAACTGACCCGAAAGAGGAAACACTGTGGTGTCACCCTTAACATCCTTAAAAAAGGCATATTTGGACTTGGACACCGGAGGATCGTCATCCTCAAAAAAAAAAAAAGCTAAAAGCTAAAGCTGTGCGGACTGCCCGAATAAGGCCAGGAAGATAAACCTTGGACCTAGCGTCCGAATCTTTAGTACGGAGAGGTTCTTGGTCAGATAGATCCAGAATCTCCCCATCATCGGACGTCACATCGTCATCCTCATAAGGAGCAGA
The DNA here is from genome assembly GCA_031769625.1 of Taudactylus pleione. Classification (NCBI taxonomy): domain Eukaryota; kingdom Metazoa; phylum Chordata; class Amphibia; order Anura; family Myobatrachidae; genus Taudactylus; species Taudactylus pleione. Next base: position 13,456,009 of record JAUIMM010000060.1, on the reverse strand, counting down.
CAGACGCCACAGGGCGCTTATGTGGCCGCAACACAGACTCCCCTTGTAACACGTCCGACAAATGCTGTACTGAATGTCAGTGAATTAACCCACGCAGGCTCCTGTGAAACCTGGGGAGGGGAAATAGGGAGACTGTGGGGTACCATCAGTTGTCTCGGGAACCCCTGCATGGGTGACGAAACCACTGACTGCTGGGACAATCCCATCTGGGAAAACGCAGGTGACGGAGCTAACTGGCCCACCAGGGTTGTAAGCGCCAATAAATAACACTGCCGACATAGCCCCTCCGCGTTACCCTCCCCCTCCGCTATCGGTACACTGCACTTAGTACACATAAGCTGGAGAGGAAATTCACTCTCAGACATGATGGTAAGTATGTGACCCCTCTCACTCGTTAGTATAGTGGGAGAACCGCCCTGCAATCACAGCACTGTAAGGGCTTTAGCAGAAGAAGAGCAGGGACAGTGAAATGGCTGACAGTAGAAAGTGAAAGTACAGGCAGCAGACGCTAGCAGCAGTCACATACAATGCAAAGAAATTAATCCCTGCACTATCAGCGCTGTTCCTCAACTACGCAGACACAGAGCCTGGTAGGACACAGCGCTGCATACACAGACCTGTAGTCAACGGAGGAGAGGAATGCCGCGGGACCCAGACCGCGATGCCACCGATCAGCAGCTTCCAGCAGCGTTCACCATGCTTCTGCAAAGATGGCCACCGAGGAGCAGAGAGGAGGCCGGCCTGGGGGAGGAGCGCTGCCACAGGGCCAATTGGCAGGTGCAGAGGGGGCTGTGTGCAGCGGGGGAGGCGCCGGCTGTGTACAGGGAAGGCGCGCTCCCCTGGCATGCAATTAACCCCTGGGACGCCGCCGCGCTACCGCTCAGCTGCTGTCCGCTGTCCCAGGGGGACAGTGGAAGTGCAGGTTAGTTACCTGGCTCCACGCTGCAGCCAGTCCCCAGGGAGCCCCCTGCCTGGGGACTCTGGACCATGTTTCAGCAGGGACCCACCGCGGGACCCCGCTGCTTACCTGCTACCCCCTTGAATCCGGCCATGGTCCGAAACATCTGGGGTCACCGCTAGCCGTGACCCCAGATGCTTACCAGCATCCACGGATCAGTACCGGCGGGGTGTAGGGAAGACAGCATGGATGTCAGTAGTGACGGTCCATGCTGTACTCCCGAATGTGCAGCCACAGCTGCCACGAAGACAACTTCAGGGGCTATTCTTAGCCCCCCTCTAAACATGTGCTCAGACTCCGAGCCGGGCACCAACGAAACTGAGATGCCTTGGCTCGGGGGGCGGGGTATAGGAGGGGGACCCTGATGCATCCTGGGAGGCTGAAAACTTAACTCTATGGTGCCCGATGCCTGACGTCAACACCTATACCCCAAGGTATCCTGTGGATACCCTATGGACCCTGAAGTAGAAATAAAAGCTCCTCTTACAACAATTAATATAACTATATATTTGGCAACAACATTTCCCCTACCAGGAGTAAGGCATATTATGTAACCTTGCTACTTACTTCACTCTAAACCATTATCCTCCGTCATCTGCCCCTGTATGGTAATAAAGGCCTCAATCTGCTGACATTAGTAGTATTAGCGACAGGAGGTCTGGCAGGAACAGGAGAGACTCTACCCTCCCCCCCTGCCCCAATTATTTTTCTTTTTAAACACCAGTGATCACAAAATACGCGCTATAGTGTGTTCTTAGTTTTTAAACCGGGTCCCACAGGACGCGCCACAATCGATTGGGTGGGAAGATGCTGCCGGCTGGGGGAGCGTTCTGCGGCGTACTATCGGCTCTGGTTGAGGAAGTGCTCGGTGCTGGATTGGTCTGGGCTAGCTGATCTGGTGTTGGCGCCAGCAGCCAGCTCCGGTCTAGTCCGCTCTTATCCCGGGTAACCGGCGGCCGAGATGGCGTAGAGCAGTGACATGTGATGGTGCCTAAAGAGGCTCCGGGAGAGACAGGAACATCTACTGCTGCTGGCTGGGGAGGTACCCCGATCCACAGCATCCAGATATACCAGGTACCCTGTTATAATACTGATCGGGCAGGCTGTGGTGCATTGTTATTATGCAGCTAGAATATGTTTATTAGCAAATGCTGCAAAAAATGTATTAAATATATTGTACTCACCCCTGTGCCTCCCCCCCTGCTCTACTGTGTACCCTGCCCTCCCACCAGTTCCCCTTTCCCCATGTCTGTACCCCTTATGCTCTCCTCTGTAGTCTCCTCTCCCACCCCTGTGCCCTCTTGCCCTTTTGCCCTCCTGCGCACTCTGCCCTCCCACCCCTGTGCCCCCTCACCTCCATGTCATTCGCAGTGCAAAATATGCCCTATAGCGCGTTTTTACGTGTTACAGGCAGTGAGGCATAAATTGTGATGGGACCCAGAACATGTGGAGTAGAACCCCAATTTTTTTTAAAGTGAGGGGTCCCCAGAACCCACTTTTTTCCCCACTCAGCACGATCACTGAACACAGCGCGTACCTGTAGCTGCTGGAATAACTGTTCAATGATCTCCAGAATCACGTCCCACGTGACCGCCTGCAGATCCTTCCCGTACTTCTTAATGAGTCGTGTGATGGACAGGACGATCTCATAGGAAACCACTGCATTTGGGCAATTCAATGCCTGATCAGATAGAACGAGAGGGAAAGTGCTGTGAGCGGCACCAGTCACCTGTATTACAATGCTGATTAAAATTAAACTTTAAAAGTGTACAATCAATAGAATAATAAGTTGCCGTTATTTCAGTCTATACATACTCCTTAAACAGGCTGGGCCGCCCCCCATACATAAAAGCTTACACGTCTGCCATTGAGGCAACTGCTGACCATCACCCAAATGACACTCCAAAAGGCCTCATCCCTTGCATGGCGGCTGCTTACCTTCAGGAAGGAGGGAAGTACAGATATCGGCGAGTTCTTCAAGCAAAACAGTCTGTGTGCTCCCCATAGCCCCATCCCGACAAAGAACACTGCTCCCCTCAGCAAGGGTGCGTCCTCCCAATACACTCTGGGAATATTAAAGGGGGGATAGTTTTTCATATTGAAATTAGTAAATTTTTTCCTATTCATAAATGGCCTGTAACAAATGCAGAGCAAGCCCCACTACGGTCACTGCCGCAACATAGCACTTCCTCTCCCGACAAGCTAGACCAGCCCACAACAAGCCTCAGCGTTTAGTTGCATGCTTACCACCTTCTCCATTGCGCTGTGGTACCCTCTCTACATGGAATCAGTATGATTACCGCCGTCCGCATGGCTGGCGGTTCAAATCCCGACAACGGCAGATAAGTATCGCTAACCTTTCTCCCCCCCCCCCCCCCTATCCTCCCTTAGGGGTGCCTAACCCTAACCCCCCCCTTACCCTAGCCTAACCTTAACCCTCCCGGGGGGCTGCCTAACCCCAACTCCCCCCCCGGGAGCCCCTAACCTAACCCTCCCCTCCCCTCGCGGCTGTCTGTGCCCGGCTTACCTTCCATCGGGATGGCGGGTGCCAGGCTCCCAGCATAGGTAAAATGATGCCCGTCATTAGACCCTTGCCAGGATTAGACAGTCGGGATGCCGACGGTCGGCATTTAGACAGTCAGCATCCCGACTGCATACCCTTTACATTCATCTCCCAATGCCCCCGGTCCCTACGTTAAAGCTGGTATATGTACATGCATAGGTGCAAATACCTGGAGAATTCTTATTCTCTACATAAAATAGAAACAAAAAACATACATACAAACAAAGAACAAGATCTTTAAAAAAAATAAAAATAAAAAAATGCATATATAAGCAGTTTCCTCCTTGTGTCGCCTAGAATAGATGTTATCAGGCTGTACATACTCACTTGTCCTCCATGATTCGGCTCATGGTATAAATAGCACTGTGGCCCAGATGAGTTCCCAGGAGGTTACGCATTAGCTGAAGAGAAAAACACTTATTCCGGTCAGTACACAGAACATAAACGGAACTCAATTACAGTTCTATAAATAAAGACTTAAAAGGACAAAAGTGACCTAAAGGAACGACCGCACTATAAAGAGCCGTCCCGAGTCTTGTAACAAGGGAAGGGTGTACAAAGTAACAGGTAGGTGACAGCCTGCAGGCCAGGAGATCAAGGCAGCACCCTAGCATTAGATCTAAAAGGTAATCCTGCAAAAGGTGAGATGTTCCAGGGATACAAGATCACGTTCCGCTGATGCATTCTACACAATAAAGTAGAATAGAGGTGGGACAGTCGCTTGTAGTGGTTTGTTTGGGTTAGAACTGGGAACAGTTTAGGCCAATTTCCACCTAATGAGCAAAATTCTATATCCAAAAAGCTGAATACAACGGAACAGTTTTGAAAATTAACCACATTTCAACAATGTACCAAATTCACCACTTTCCAAACCCCAATAAAAACTTCTGGCCCGGTTTGTAGTTTTTTTTTTTTTTTTTAAACAGAATTTCAATACTACATCTATGGCCGTGCTTCTTAAAACCAGTTTTCGGGCCACAGTAACAGTGCAAGTTCTCCATAACTCCTTGCGGGAGCACAGGTGTAGTCATTACTGATAGGTGGTACTAATTATTTCACTAGTGATTCTATGAGGAGCCCTGGAAAACATGCAGTTAGTGTCCCAAGAACTAGATTTGAACAGCACTCATCTATGGGACAGCATCATACCCTACTACTACTAGCCCCCCCCCCCCCCCCCCCCAGCAGCTTGGCGCTTCATTCATTAACAAATTGTTGTCTCTACCCACTTAAAAGGTTTGTAGACCCCTTGCAACAGATCCCAAACTTGTTAACAATCAACTGCAATCTATCCCAGGTGATCTGTCCAATGCAGCAAATTGGCCTCTACAGCATAGTTTGCACTGATGAGATGGTAATTAGTTGGGTACAGAACCATGTAAACGTGATAAGAGTATATATCCTGGTCTTAGGCCCCCCATACATCAAAGATTGATTGCAGCAATCATGCAATTTGCAATCGATTGTGTATAAATAGCTTTCCCTTTTTCAATCGATTGTGGCAATTCTGCAATCGATTGAAAAAGGGAAAGATTTTTATACACAATCGATTGCAAATTGCACGATTGCGGCAATCAATCTCTGATGTATGGGGGCCTTTACACTGACTCACAGGTACATAAGCTATGCAATAACAGAACTGCGATCGCAGTGACTGCATTATCTACTGTAATAAATCTGATGTTTATGATAGAAATTGTCCATATATGGATTATGACGGATAACGTCATTATAACGTCTCACCTTCCAGCAGGGCTCGCACAGCTCCTTCACGTTGATTGTGCGGCACAGCGTGATAATAAATGTAGGGATGCTCTCGGAGGGCAGACAGTTATAGCACACCACGGCATCCAGAACCTTCAGAGACACCTGCAAAAGCCGCATGTTATCTCGCATCACTGACATTAACCTGTTTTCTTACTATTCACCATAAAAAATTAAAAACTGAAAGTTTGCAGTCAGCATAGTCATACTAAACATAGAAATACATTATGTGCAATAGGTTTCTTAAAAATGTCAATATTACAAAGCTGATTTTTCATATTTATCATAAATATGTATTTAAGTACAATCATATGGATCTTGTTTTTTTGGGAGGCTTCAGATCTAACTGAGTAAAGAAAACTAATCCTACAGATGTGTCTTCATACACTGCGGCTTCAGTCGCACCCAACTGCCTCGTTTGGCGCGACAGGTACCAGTCAGCTCGGCTGTGCCAAGCATCTTTCTCACACAAAACGTGAGTCTTATTCACGTAACTAGATTAACTGTAAGAGACAAACCTACTCTGCTAGATTACACTGATCAATATGTGTGACATTTGTATGTGTGCGAAGGCGTCTGAATCTGTATACGCAGTGCTACGATACAGCGGCCTCGGGTTTTTCTCACGCCAAGTTGTTGCGATTCCTCTGCGGTTCTTTACATGTTTAAAACGAATTCCTGTCCGGTTACAGTGGCAGTGCAGCGTTTCTCGTACACTGAGTGGTATCTGGCGCCATATGGCATGTAGGCATTAGGTATATAAAGACACATCTGTACCAAAAAAAATATTAAATTAAAAAAGGGACATCTTAAGATTTAACAAATTCGCTTTTCACAAATGGACACCATAGACCGGAGCTTCGCAATCTCTGCATCGATGGATGTTGTGTCTAAGTTACAGCAGACTTGCAGATCCGAGCAGTCACATGATGAAAGTGGAACATAAAATAAAATATGTATCTGTGCATAATAATATACAATATGATAATCAGGTCTACTCAAATTTTTTTGCAGGACATTTCCTTTTAACTACTGTACATTATTGGTCAATTCGTAGAGAGCAATACACAGGGACATGCACAATGACTTGAACATAATATTTAGGATTACATGGTAATATACAGTAAGAATTATGGGAGCCAGCCACAGACAGCATGCTGATCCCCAGAGCTGAACGTCAACCCCATTAATGAGAACAAAAGTGACTAACCTCAATGTCATAGAAAGATGTGGTTCGATTGCATAGCAGACAAATCATACTGGGAGATAAAGATTAAACAAGTGAATGAAAAATATTAAGGATCACTCACGTTAAAAAAAAACTAAATATATACAAAAACAAAACAAATGTAATCTACACAATTCAGAGTTATCCAGAGACTTCACTACAGCTCCGTTACAGACAGCCCCAGCCACTCACATACTTAGGGTAGTGTCCTAATGAAATGTTATGCAGGCCAAAAAGCAAAAACTGCAGTCAATTAAGCTGCTGTGACATCACTGGTTTTGCCTCCGTGCATATATACACTAACATTCAGCAAGGCAAAAAAAACTCTGCAGGATAAACTAGATGGGACCCTCCCCTCTAACAGGGCAACATTACTAATGAGGGGCAAAAGATCTGTGCTGGTCATATTTAGTGAAGAATAAACACTTCTGTTATTTCAGGCGTATTACTGATGCCCAATATAAACATTTGCTAGATGAGTTACATCTAGCGACTTTGCATGCCCTTTAGTTATATTGGCATAATGCGGAAAACAAAATGGACAATATACTCACTGCACCATAGGAGCAATGTATCGTTCTAGGTAACAGCTGTGAAACTTCACCAGATTTACCAGCACCAGCAGGAAATCCGGACACAGGCCAACCTCCATCCACTGTAGGACAAACGCCGCTAAAATAATAGGAACACATATTGGCAACTGAACACCAAAAACCAACAGTGCAGATCTCGCATCAGAGCAAGAGAAGAATCTCATCCCTTCTATCACTTGACACCCACATTATACCATTACTTTCATCCATCCCCCTCCTCACATCATGTCACTGCTCCTGCCACATGCAGCCCTGTCCTTGCTGAGACATCACTCCTCTCCTGATATACTCTGTGCTGCTGGGGGACCCTGCTCCTCCCACTATATAACTCCCAGCCTGTGGCTTCCTGCGGCCTCCATTCCCCTCCTCATATCAAGTCACTGCCCCTGTCATCACTGGCACATCACTCCACTCCTGATATACTCTGTGCTGCTGGGGAACCTACCCAACTCCTCCTCAAGGTAAGTGATGTCACGGCCATTATCAGTAAGGGATTTGAAAACCTCCAGTCTCTCCACGAGGTCCTCGTTACTGGGATAATCCTTTATAACGCGGAAAAAATGCGCACGGAGAAAGCCGAGGCGTTCACCCTACAGAAAACACAAAGACATTTCTTTATTAACAAGAATCCATAAAACATTCCTCGAGCTACCCACGCACAGGCGGACCTGGCCACGCCGTTAGTCAACGGAGATCGGATTTGTGCCTAATTTGGCCACACACAGGAATACAAAACGGAGAGATCGGTAGCTCCGGCCAAGTACCAGATCCGCACCCCCCGTCTATACTTTATTATATATGCTAGAAGCACCAGAGCAGAGAGTGACACCCCAGGCAGGAAAGTTGTGACAGGGGCAGGGTGCTACAATGACCACCATTATAGCATACAGCCCATAGATTACACACAGCAGGCCCACTGAATACCACATGGCACTCTGGGTGAGGTATTACCTGCCCTAAGATCAGGTTCTTCAATAGATTCAGCACATTAAGTCTGCCCTCTGCTGGCTGATCGAGCTCTAGAAGGTCGGCGACAGACATCCATACCGCTTCCATCGCATGCTGTATTTATAAAGACCGGAAAACAGCACAAGAAACCAACATGTGAGCAACAGTACCCTTAGCAGGACAATGAGCAGAAATGCGAGATAAAAAGGACCCAAGTGTATGACTAGACATTAATCATGTTTGTACCATCTCTTCTGAAAGTCACCATTGTGTAGTCAGGCTGCAATGTAGTAACATTTCGGGATGGGTGCAGAAAGCCCCAGTAAACTTGCTGGTTAGGTTATGGGGTTTTGCCTCTGGTGTTGAACAGAGCTTCCGCAGCCAATAGGAGTCACTCATCAACTTGTACACCAGTCCTCAATACAAACAGTTTCCAAGGCTATGCAACTCCTATAGAGGCTGGTCAGCTCTACGGAAAGAAAGACTTACAGACGCACAGAAAACAACCAACATCAAATTACACTTACATCCTCAAATTTCTTGGTTTTCGCCAGCTCGCAGATCTGATTCATAGCTTTTATACGCACGCTCAGCGCGCTTTCAGGGCCCAGCTCCTGGTAATAAAACAGAAGCATAATGCATATCAAAGAAAAGGGATTTGCACCTTAAACAAGCATTAATCCTAAAGGTGCCTACACACTTGGCGATGTGCTCACGATCCGACATGGTGTTCGATTTTCCAATGAACTCTCCCCAGCAGCTCCCCGGCAGTCGTGGGCACGATTTGGTTTTAAAAATTGTCCAATGTGACAAACGATCTATCGTGCCTCCCAACTATTCCAGTGCATCGTGACTGAGATTGTCAGATCTGCCCTACAGCACGGCAGATCTGAAGATGCGATGTACGACCTGTGGGGACACGCATCAGCATCGTGAGTTGGCATATATTACACGATTTGTCGTCACGATGCGGGCAAATCGTGTAAAATATCGCTAAGTGTGTAGACACCTTTAATCAATGAGTTTACAAATTCACATACGCCAATTGCTAAGTAAAACCTACCATGGCCTCTGGCAACTATAAAGCTTTCATCTGCTCTCAGAACCCATTTTTTTTTAATCAAGACCTACTATGAATCCCACTGATAAAAAAAAAAAGAAGCTTTAAAAATAATGGCTTCAACAAGCACATCATTAAAGCCAGCCTAGTGCTGGGTACACACTTAACGAGATATCACTCTACGAGCAATATCACAAGTGCATCGGTGGATGTGTACATAAGGTAGGCCTAAACAACGTAGTTCCCACACTAAATGGGTTCGGCACTGCAGCACAGTAGATCCCAATCTGCATGTGTGTACTGGCGACCCACCGACAGCCCGTATATTGGCTGCAGGTACCGGCGTCACTGACATCTCAACTGGGCAGGAAAATTTAAATGCCTGCCTAGCTGTGATGTCTAGCCAGACATATTGAACGACCGATTGGCAAGTGTGTATAGCTTAACAATCGGCCGCTCTGGCGGCAGATCGTTGTGCTGACCGATCAGTTGTCTGAGTGTGTAAACTCTGCTGATAAAAGGAACCTTGACTGAAGAGATCAGGATCTTAGAGGCGGGTGCCTGGCTGGGCCCTCTGACGTGCTCAGAATATCTGCGTACCGAACCCATCTGGGCCTTTAGCTTTTTGAGACTCGTGGAAGCATTACTACCTGAGGAAATCTGTAGATCTGGTGGAAGCTACATGGAACAGAAAGCACATAAATCTGGAGCATAAGAGCACCACCTTGCGGTTCCACTGAGATGCTATTGTATAAACATCTGATTGCCCACCACAAGATGTTGAATGCCCACCAGACTGAGGGACCATCTTCCAAGGGTGAAGAAATGGTCTGCTGAGAATCCAGTGTGATGGACAAACATTTTGCACCACCCAGCGCACGCTCCTTCTCGTCTCAGTCATTACTGGGGAACTCTTGTTGTTGTGGTGATTATGTATACCAAGGTGCTGTCACACTATCTTGATGTTCCTTCCTCACAAAGAGTAGGTATGCCCCCCCCCGACCAGAACGTTGGAAACCACTCTGTGCTTCGCAGCACATTTATTAGAAGTTTTGACTCCATCAGAGGCCAAAGACGCTGCAACCGAGACCGAAGAGACACGGCCTACCAATCTCGCAGGCTGGCGTCTGCCAGGACCGTCCAGTCTCACATGGAGTCCAGGCAACACCTGGCAATTCGCCTTTCAGCCACCACCAGAGTGAGGAGCACACCCCTGGGGACAGTCTGAAGAGCTGACTGGCCAAGCACTGGCGAGACTTGTTCCAATTCTAAATCAATTCAATCTGGAAACCAGCAAATGAAACTGTACACCATCTCCCGCAGGGCATTTATTGAAAAGGTGAACAGAAATCGGTCTGCAAGTAAGATAATCGGTAAACTGGTGTCTAGCAGAAGGCCTAGGACAATCATCCATTGAGAAGGAGTCAAGTAGGATTCCTTAAACTTGAGAATCCAACTGTGCACCTCCCTAGTCCGAGAATCTAAGTATGCATCAGATGTCTATGTACACCTTGAACTTGTCTTGTACCATGGTGATGGTGACAGTCCACAAGGACTATGGCCCGTGTTCAGTTAGAACCGAAAAGCAGAGATCCGCAAAAAAGTATCGCCAATTGCGACTTTTCGCCTGTCGGAAACTTATCTCCGTATTTAATTCCATCCACTTTTCGCATACGCGAAAATTCATTGCAATAGGTGAAAAAGATTCGCCTCTGAATAGCAGGAGAAAAGAGCAAAATTTTTATTTTGTTGTGCAAAGGTGGGGAAACCACTCAGATCCCTTGGGACAGCCCCCCAAAAGGATAACCGTCAAAAAATCCCTTAAAAAAAAAAAATGAGGTAAACCCCAAAACAGTACTTTGAATATGGGGGCAAAAAAGCACAAAGTGGGGGGACAACTTCGCAATCTAGTGAAATAAGGTTCTGGGGGTGCTCTAAGAAGGGGTCAAGTGTTTTTGGGATTGCAGTCTCTTTTAATGAGGGTGTAATTTCACTTTTATTAATACTTCACTTGAGACATTAAAATATGCTAGCACCTATTTTCAGGAACTCCAAATTTGCCAGGACTACTTATGTTCTCCAAAAAATATTGCTTTATGCCATTCTTCACCACTTGTGCAAAGACGCTAATTAGAGGCAATTGTACCAACTTAAGTACCCCAAACAGTTTTAATAGGGCTAATCAGGCACTACCACATTGATCCCCAATGTTTCTGCATCTTTTTGGGGGGGTTCAGGCTGAATTCCCCGATCTGACACCACTTTCCGCCTGTTCTGACTTTGCGTGTCTCCGTTCTCGCATCTTTTGGAATTGAATTGGGCAAATAGTGGGTACGCGCACGATAAGTTTCTGCTGCTATAATACGCGATGTAGGCGAAAGGTCCGGCACACAAAACTTTATCGCAGGTGCGAAACTAATTGAATACCGCCCTATCTTGGAAATGTAAACCCATTACAGAATCTTGGGGGATTCAGGTTCAGAAAGTTTTTTAGTCCAGAACTAGACTCCCCTTTCCAACTAAAGTAAAAACAAATATTTCTGCTACTCTTATGGAAAGCAGGGATGGAAAAGCTTCTCAGGAAAAATATATAATGTATTTTCGCCTTATCTTACGGAGTGCTCTGAGATGGAATCTCAGGAAGTCCAGGAAGAGCAGTAAGTGGGCTGTAAATGGGTCCCGGGAAGAGCAGTAAATGGGCCCTGATGAGAGGAGGGTACTGGGAGTGTGCCCAGCTGTCATGCCGAAGGCTAGTCAGAGGGGCTTGGGAGCTGGCCACCTTGCTGCTTAAGCCTGTGCTGCAGATCTCCACTGGTAGTAGAGGAACACTTGGGTCTGGGGCACGGATGACAGAAAGGATCTTTTTCCATCAGTGGTCTTGAAAACTTAGGTTATCCAGTTGAGGACTGAATCGGACACCCACAGAGAATGCGACTCCATAGCCTTTTTTGGCTCTGCATCAATCACTGGTGCATGACACATAAAAATTGCTCCAGGTCCCATAACAATGGCGGCTTCTGCCAGATACTCTGGGGGCTCACCGATCGGCTCAACCAGCATTAGCAAAACCCATTTTGTTTGGTCAGAATCCAGACCCTCAGGCCAATTGTTTAAACAACCTTTCCACAGCCCTAATGACCCAAGCTGAAGCTAAAATAGGTCCAAGGTAGGCTCTGCCATGGTGGAAACAGTCTTAAGTATGGCCTCATTTTCTTATCCATCCTATTACTAAGCAGAGTTCGGAATTGGAACAGTGGTAGCCTTAGAGAGGCATGGTACTGGAGCATCCACCCTAGGCATGGCTTACCATATTGCAGTCTCCAAGCTGCAGTGAGGATAGAGTTCCTGCAAACCCAACACTGCAGCAAACAGGTCTCCAACGGAGGTGAAGATTGGAAAAAGTAACTTCCGTTCCCATCAAACAGCGAAGTGCCCTGAATCTTCAATTCCACACAGACCCCAAGGGTGAGTTTTATCAAATCTTCGAGAGATAAAGTAGAGAAGTCGCTCATAGCAACCAATCAGTTTCTGTCATTTTTCTAGCACAGCCTGTAAAATAACCAATGCGGATTTCGTTTGCGACTTTATATATCTCTCCACTTTATTTCTCTCCAAGATTTTAATACTCTCCCCCTAATTTCTAGGGTGTGAACTGACAGCAGGCAGTATAGCATCCACCCCCAGCTTCATAGTCTATTCAAAGCCTTCCGCTGCCAAACCTGCCTCGGGGGAGACAAGCAAAATTCTGACTCCTCCCGACTCTTCGGAAGCACCGACAAGCTGCCGCTTCCAAGGTCTAGAAGTGGTGGTGGTAGTCATGAGCCTCTAAGGAAGAAAACAGCTGCAGGAGACCCTACAACACCAGTGCCATGCTCTGAGACAGAGCTGGGTTGTCAGGTGCCATCGAAGTGGAGGCAAAAGGCAGTTGGTGGGAGTCAGCGTAGGGAGCAATTGCGCTTCCCATGGCTCCATGACCGTACACTACCTGCAATGGCTCGGCCAACGGCAACACCATGGCAGCAGATGGGAGCTGGATTACAGAGAATAAAACTATAAAAAGAAGAAGGCTGCTGTCAGCATCCATAAATTAAGTCCAGTTCTGGAAAGGCACATCACAAAACTAAAGTTCCCAGACAGCCAATGGGGTATAGAGGGGGAGGAGCTTCATCTTTTTATCTGCAAATGAAAAACGTGCCCAATCTGACTCTATAACCCCAAAGTACTCCTGTGTCCTGCAATGGATGAAATAAGATAGTCATAGTTTTATATAACTTGGAAATTCAGGGATCAGAATATAGCAGCACAGACTGTTTAATCAACCATCAAAAAAAATATGTCCGGCAGGAAACAGGAGCTAAAATATGCTTGTATGAGTGTTCATCATACAACCTATATTCTCTCTGCCTGCCAAAGAAGCAACCATATAACCCCCCCCACCACCACCCCCTACTCATCCGGGCCATCTGTGTGCATCAGCAGAAAGCAACCAGGGAAATAAACCATGTGATGGTGACTATTTCTAGCAGAGAAGGTAAAATCAGGACATTAGAACCCTATACGTGTGTGAAAATGAAATGGGATAGTTTATCCTTGTGCGTTTAGTTCCCATGCGACAGTCTGATAAGGAGACCAGGTTTATGCCTGTAAAATGCTGTACACCCCCGGCCGCAGACTTACTTTCAATAATTCTGCAGTGATGATGTACTCTGGCTGTCTACACTCCGAAGGTTTCGATTTGCCACGTGCAGGTCCAAACCCCAGGAGCATTTTCACCTTTTCTTTCAGGCCAGAGTCTCGGCCCACTGGCCTGGCCATCGCTGCAGTGATGTGGGGGACGGGGTCTGTGTGGGCACAAAAGCAACCTGGCTGTTAAAGGTGTCATGTTCTACCTCAGTACCAACAACACGTGGAGAGTAAACATGTACCCATGGCACAATCTTCACTGACTAGAACACGATCATCATATTGGCTATAACCCAACAAAGGGTGGAATTCAATGAGCATCGCGGGAATGTAGCTCCCGGAGGTACTCAATTGCTCATGCTGTAAGCCCACGACTAGCAAATTTCTGTTGGCGCTGTCCTGAGGTGCAAGCAAAGACCAGTGCTGACTAATGCCTTGGGGCTAGTCACGCCTTACTGTATGTGTTAAAAGTAGGGGTGAGCGGATTCGGTTCTACTCTGTTCCGTTCGGTTTTAAAAACGGAATCTTATTGGATATCCAAAACTCGTGACAGCCGATACCCAATAAGATTCGGTTTTTAAATCCGAACGGAACCGAGTAGAACCGAATCCGCTCACCCCTAGTTAAAAGCATGGCGCCAACACTTAAACCATGAGAGAGACAGTTTTTCCATGACTAAGCAGCGGGCATTAGTGGCAGTATAAAGTGCACCTCACGAGATAAGTGCCAGGTGCGATGCCATCAATTGAATAGGTCCTGGCACTTAACATGGGATATACAACCCTGTGATGGCAAATGAATTTCCCCCCCAAAGAGTACAGAGCACAAGCTTACCATCTATAGTAAAATAGGTGTCCGATACAGGGAGTAAAATGTCACAAAATGGGGAGGTGGCAGGAATTTAATCGCCATGTGCCGTGCCAGAACATCGCATCTGCCATCAACACAAGTTTTCTCTCACGGCCATAAAGGTGCAGGGGAAAACATGCGACACTACCGTAATTAACGAACTTTATGCAGCAAGCCATCGGGGCACATGCCAAATTTTACTCCACCCATAACGCATAATTGGGTAGTTTTATCAAACCTTATATAATGGAAAAGAATGCACTAGACAAATGATAATGCTGTGGGCAAAACCTCCACTTCTCCCTTTTAGGTTTGAGAAAACCTTCCCCAATGTTCCATCCAGAGAGTAAAATGAAAATTTCTCAGCTGACCTCAATGTTAGGCTGGGGCCCATTGGGTCGTTTAACAAAAACAGAAGCAGTTAGTGATGTGATTCAAAGTGTTTCAACACTGGAGTGCCAAAAATCATGGGGTTACAGTAATGGTAGGTGGAGTCACTGTACTGTGACGTCTTGGAAATACCCAGACTTGCATCAGTTGTAATCAGACTTCTCGTGAGTCTAGGCTGCTCATGGCAACGCTGGGTGAATTATCGAAGTTCGAACGGAGCATGATGCCAGAAGGATAGGACACTCCATTTCCGAAGTTGCGGAAATTCAATATTCCTTGATCGACTGTCGAGTGTGTACCGGGAGTACCTCATGAAAGGCATTACCACCCGTGGACAGCGCACTGGATGACCACAGGTGCTTAATAATTGTGACCAGTGACTTCTGGCCAGAATTGTCCATGATAATAGACAAGCGACACTGGCTAAAATCACATCCACATTCAATGCAGGAGGTGTCAGACGTATATCCAGCAGGTCAGTGAGGCGTTCTTTAGCTTCCATGGGATATGGAAGCAGAAGACCAACCAGTACGCCCCCATTAACACTACAACGCCGGACACAGCGCCTCACCTGTGCTTGTGACATTGCTAATTGGACCCTGGAGGACTGGCAACATGTGCCATGGTCCGATGATTCACGATACCAGTTGTTTCGGGTGTGGCGCAGACCCCATAAGGCCATGGACCCCAGTTGTCAAGGCAGCTTGCGGTGGTTCTATAATGGTGTGGGGTGTGTTCACGTGGTATGGGTTGGGTCTGCTGGTCCGCCTGAACACGTCATGGACCAGTAACCGCTACGTTGCATTGCTTGATGACCATTTGAAGGCCTTCAGGGACTTCATGTTACCCTCATAACGATGGAATATTCCAGCAGGATAATGCACCATGCCATCAGTCCCAAGTTGTCCAGAATTGGTTCGAGTAGAATTCTAGAGAGTTCTGACGAATGGTGTGGCCACCACGTTCCCCCGACATGAACCCAATTGAGTATTTATGGGATGTGGTGTAGAGGTCCATATGCTCCCAAGATCCTGCATCTACTGCTATCAGGGAACTGTGGGAAGCTATCCAGACGGCACCATCTCTCCGGGGGTCTTCTGTCCACTTGTGGTATCTATGCCACGTCAAGTTGCTGCTCTTTGCCAGGCTAGATGGGATCCTACATGATACTAGGCACCTATCCTATGACTTTTGGCACTTCAGTGTATATTACTACAATAACGTGCATATAAATCAGTGTTTGGATATTAATATAAGAACCCTTGATAAGATTACTATGCTAGTTAAACCCTTCGCTCAGAGCTACTCCTCATATCCAGCTGATTGTCACCATCACTGATCGTTGTATATTCATTTATGATTATCCAGAGAACTGAAAC
The DNA here is from genome assembly GCA_031769625.1 of Taudactylus pleione. NCBI lineage: Eukaryota > Metazoa > Chordata > Amphibia > Anura > Myobatrachidae > Taudactylus > Taudactylus pleione. The sequence goes on along the minus strand of JAUIMM010000060.1, from coordinate 13,439,594 downwards.
CAGCACAATATAGACTAAAATTTAAAAAAAAAAAAAAAACCTCTAGAAAAGCAATGAGCAAACATGTTTTCCTTCATAAAATAGTCTCCCTGTACCTTTCATCTCGCATCAGTTATAACGTGATTGAAGACTGACTTTTTATTTTATTTTTTTCAAATGAATGCGTTTATGACAGAGGTCCCCAAACTCCACCACTACAGCCCAGGTTTTAAGAATATCCATGCAAAACCGGCCACTTAATACCTCAGCTAATTTGATTTAACCATATGGACTTAAGCATGGATTTCCTTAAAACCTGGTCTGTAATGATAGAGCTTGGGAAACTGGTTTATGCAATTATGTATGACTTATGCGTCAACACCGAACAGCCAGCACGCTGTCTGCGGCACAGTTATCTTGGTGACAATCGTCTTGTGAAATCTGTAGAATCCTTTGCTCGGCTATAAACAGCTGTTTTACGCCATATGTTTTACTATATACAGTACAGTGCTGTAGTTGTATAGATCTATACCACTCAAACTGTACTGCATACCTAGTGGGAGAGGCTGCCCCACCCTGCACCATTAGCTAGCACCCCCATACAGCACAAAGCTAATTATTGGTAGTCCCTCCAAAGTCACCCTCTTATTGCCACAGGACTATGCTATGCAAGAGCCGAGGAAGTAACTCCACTAGAGAACTTCGTAGGGTAGGTTATTAAAGTTTGGTCTTAACACAGAAGTTGACGGCAGACAAAAGCCATTTGGCCCATCTAGTCTGCACATTAATTACGGTTAGGAGCTTGGTTAGGGTCAGGGGTTAAAGAAGGTTGATAGGGTATTAAGAGTTAGGGGTTTGTTAGAGTTGGGGGTTAAGGTTGTTTGTGTATCAGTGTTAGGGTATTAAAGTTAGGGATTTGTTGAAGTTAGGGGGTTAAGGTTGTTCGCATATTAGTACTTAAAATATTAATTTCTAGTTTTTGTTTTTTTCTGCGTTTCCCCAGAATATAAAATATACAGGGCATCTGCCCAGACATGTAAAGCAATGCTCAGTGCAGTAAAGATTCTAATTAAAGTATGGGGGCTCAGATAAGGGACCCCACTGAAGTGACCTATTGTGAGCAGTCCAGGAGTACCACCTCCATTAAGAAACTACCCTTATTCTTCCAACAGCATTGCTCTTCTCCAGCCTACTTACATTGATCAAACCTATCATATTAAGAAACAAATAATAGCTTTATAGGGCAAAACCAAGTCAATAAGATAATACATTTCATTTAGTGTCACAAATCATTCCAATATCACAAACCACACTGATCCCAAAGAGCCTGGCACGATATCCACAGTGATTGAATAATTGGAGACACCTTGGTATAAACTATAAAGTCATAAAACATTCCAACAGACAGACAAGTAATTAGCTTCAGGCCAGTTAAAGAGCACAATAAATCCAACATACATACCACCATGCAACCAGTGGGCCTCTCAGAGGCTAATCTGGGGCTTCCTCTAATGCCAGGTCCACACCACTGATGCCAAGGGACCCAGTCACATGACCAGCAGCACTTTCCTGCCCCTTAGATGGGGGATCACAGCAACCAGGAAGCTTGCACTCTAATTCTATGCCATTACTATTTCTGAATGAACCCACAAGAAAGCATTACTATTACAAGGGACCTCTGCACCCAAAGCTTACAATGCATTCTCCCACTAAAATATATATATATTACACACAATTATGGTATTATTAACATGCAATTGATCTTCAAGGTAAAATGCAAGATATACTTATTGCACAGCAGCAGGCTCTAAGAAGCCCCAGGCCACTTCCTAACCATTGCACACAACTATACTGCGCAGAAGGTAAACAGCAGCCATTGACGTGGGGACAGTATTGTGCGATGCACAGTGGCGGACACACATCCAGGGACACGCACACTAACACCAGCCGCCGCCTACAGACACAAGCACGGGCTGTACAGACCTGACGCTGCTATCCCACCCTCCTCCTCTGTCTGTCACCTGCTGCAGCCAGCAGCTCTCTCACTACTTAAGCCCTCGGCTTCAGGGCCTATAGGCACCGCCCCCCGGCACGCCCATCGTCGCGGCTACAAGCGCCAACCCGGAAGCGCGGCGCGCAGGGGCTGCCGGGAGTTGTAGTTCTCCTGGGGGTTTTATTGTCTCTCTGTCCCGACTCCCTGTATGGAAGAGGCTGGAGTGCAGCAATGAGCGCTGGCAGGGTGACCAGGAGCAGGAGACGGGTGCTGGGGGGTGTGATACAGGAGCTGGGCGCAAAGAGGCATTGTGGGAGCCAGAAGAGGCATGCAGGTTAGATTTACAGGGGCATCTTATATTATATGGAAGTATATTACTTCACTTTCTAGGTGCTTTCCATTCAAAATGCAGATATGGATGCCTGGTGTGGAGGCTGCATGCCCTACCAGCCCAAGCATGAGTTGTGTCCTTATCTATAGATACCTAGTACTGTCTAATTGATCATTAATGTGAAGAAGTAAAATCCATAGATAATTAGCATATATTCCTTTGTTATAAACTGCTCCTATTTGTAAACTCTTTACTATGTACAGGTGCTGAGAACCTGCTGGTTATAAATTAATTGTACCCAGTTCCTCCCACTTTTATGTAGTGTGTGTGTGTATATATATATATATATAATATATATATATATATATATATATTGCAGCAACTCGACATGGCGTCAATTCCACAAGGGGACAGTATATCTCTGGAGAGATGTTGATCCATGCCACCTGGATAGCTTCCGACAGCTCTTTCATATTTGTAGGATTCAGGATCTTGGGTGCGAATGGTCCTCACCACCAAATCCCATAAATGCTCGATTCTGTTCATGTCAGGTGAATGTGGTGGCCACACCATTTTTAAGAACCCTCCAGAATGCTCCTCGATACTAATTCTGGACAACTTGGGTCCGATGACGCGGTGCATTATCCTGCTGAAATATTCCATCGTTGTGGGGCTTCATGAAGTCCATGAGGAGCTGCAAATGGTCATCAGGCAATGCAACGTAACGGTTACCCGTCGCTGAGGTGTTCAGGCAGATGCGGACCCAACCCATGCCACGTGAACACACCCCACACCGTTATGGAACCACCACCAGGCTGTATGGTGCCTTATTGACAACTGGGTTCCATGGCATAGGGTCTGCTCCACACCTGAATCCTACCATCAGCCTGAAACAACTGGAACCGTGACTCAACGGACCATGCCACATGTTGCCAGTCCTCTAGCATCCAATTATTGATGTCACAAGCCCAATGAGGTGCTGTGTCCCATGTCGTAGTGTTAACAAAGGCACTGTGGTGGGTCTTCTGCTCCCATGGAAGCAAAAGAACGCTACACTGACCTACTGTATCTGTGTCTGGCACCTCCTGCATTGAATGTGGATGTGATTTGAGCCAGTGTTTGTCTGTTACCACTGACAATTTTGTTGCTTCAGCTGAGTGTGCTAGAAGCACCAGAACACAGAGTGACACCCCAGGCACGATAGAGGAACTGCACTGGTTGTAACAGGTGCAGGGTGCTAGAATGTAGACTAGTTGACCCCAGTGCAGAGTAATGATGTGAGCAGTGTGTTGGGGGGTCAGATGCACATATAGAAAGATTCCTGCACAGGCAGGCAAAGGAGACTATCTTGTGGGGCACTCTTAAATAATATATAATGAAAATTAAATAGATATGCTAAATTAATTAAAACATAAATTTTTAATAATACTCTTTAAAATAATAGTGCACAAGGCACGAAAAAGATCATAAATATAATTCAAAATTAATTCAACAAATAAATATATAATATAAATAAAGTTCAACACAGTCCTGCTTAAGAAGAAAATTATTCTTTCTATGGCAGAAAAAATCTGTCCCATATATGAGGGAAAGAGAAAAATTATATGTATCAGCAAACACAGGCAGACATTAGTCAATATTGCAAAGTGTATTGAATCAGAGATACCAGAGATGATTCAATACACTTTGCAATATTGACTAATGTCTGCCTGTGTTTGCTGATAAATATAATTTTTCTCTTTCCCTCATATATGGGACAGAAGAATTGCTCTATAAATATCTTCGCCCCATTTTTTTCTGCCATAGAAAGAATAATTTTCTTCTTAAGCAGGACTTAGTATTGAACTTTATTTATATTAAATATATATATATTTTTTTTATTGAATTAATTTTGAATTATAATTATTATGATCTTTTTGGTGCCTTGTGCACTATTATTTTAAAGAGTTTTATTACAAATTGATGTTTTAATTAATTTATCATATCTATATAATGAAAATTAAATAGATTATTTAAGAGTGCCCCACAAATAGTCTCCTTGGCCTGCCAGTGCAGGAATCTTTTTCTATATTTGTAAGTTTTGACTATTGGGCACACCACCAACAATGTCTAATTTGCAAAGGGAATATCTATTCCTAACTACAGTTATTATGGTTGTTGGTTTTTTGTTTGTTTTTTTCATATTTATATCCACATATTTATTAATATATTGTTCCCCTGTGCAGAATCTTTTCACACCCTCTCCTTTCCCTGTTTTTTCGGGGGGGGGGGGGGGGGGGGGGTCAGATGCATCTCTGTAGGAAATAAAGGTAATATGTCAAATTTGATTTCAGGTAAACCTAAGAAAACTCCTTCAGGACGGACACGAGTGCAGGTGGAGTACGAGTCCGTTGAAGACCCAGAGAAGAAGCAGAGGTGGGAGCCGAAGAATTGGAGGGCACAGCTGGAGAACATCAGGCAGATGAGGAGTGCCCGGGATGCCCCAGTGGATCAGATGGGGGCTGAGAAGTGTTTTGACCAGAGTGCTCCTCCAGAGGTACAGTTTAGCCCCGCACAAGTATCTCACCAACTTGTCACAAATCATACTTGTCTGCATTCTACAAAGGTCTCAAGAGACTTGCAAATGTGTTCAAAGTAGAATTTTACCTACAATCAAGAATGCTAGTTTTGGGTGGAGTTCAGAGACCACATGAAATACAAAGTTCTATTTCCCTCTGGTCCAGCGTTCACCCATAACTGCTTTCCTTGTGAATACTCCAGCAAACATTTGCCTGATTCCAATGATGTTTGCAACCTTGAAAGTCAGCACCACTGTTGTAGTGTGAAAAAGGCCCACCTCGGTAGTGCACTGCATCATATTGCTAGACCCCCAGCTTTCTGAGGGATCTGCCGATTCCTGGTAACGCTAGACTGATGGAAACGCTGGGCTGACGGAGAGCAGAGCCTTGTATTACCATATCTAAGGGAACTCCTCACAAATTTAGTGAAATTATGCTTTACGTTCTATAAGAAAGGGACCATGTTTTGTTTAAGTACTTGACAATAAATATACCAGCGGTTCTATTCCTGCTTACCAGTGCTTTGTTCCTCAAGGTCCTGAGTGACTCACTGTAACTGGTGCTATGTAGCCATTCTCATCCTCAGGATGAGAGAGGTCGTTGACGTCTGAGCGCTGATCTTTACATAGCTGTTTACCGGACAGAAACCATCTTGCTTTGCAGGTGATGCGCTACCAGGTCTTGCTGTCCTTGATGCTCTCCAGCCAGACAAAGGACCAGGTCACCTCAGCGGCCATGACCAGGTTACGAGAACATGGTCTGACCATCAGCCAGATACTGGAGATGGATGAGGAGACTCTGGGGAAGCTTATTTATCCCGTGGGATTTTGGAAGGTGAGATGGGCAACGATGGATATGTGCTCATTGTTATTTATTTATTTTCATGACGTCGTCTTGTCGTCTCCACAGAGAAGAGGCAGCCATTTTGTGTGCTCCACCAATATTAAGCCTTGAATGCCTCAGTGATGTGACTAGTTCTTTCTTGGCTCTCTGCGTTCTCTTGACAAAGTGACTGACTCTTCCCTGCGCAGGTTATGTTTTTATATGGTGAACCATATTCACAAAACTGAAAAAAAAATATCGATCTTAAAGTTACAAGGGCAATTTCCACTCTGGCATCTAACCTTTTGTAAACTTACTCTGATAGTGTAAATTGGGGACAAGAATCATTTTGTTTTCTTACTGCAGAGCAAAGTTAAGTACATCAAGCAAACAACAAGGATCCTACAGGAGAAGTACAATGGTGACATACCTGATAATGTAGCAGATCTGGTGAAGCTTCCTGGGGTGGGACCCAAAATGGCTCATCTGATTATGGACATCGCTTGGCACAAGGTGTCTGGGATTGGTAGGTCTTAGCAATGTGCCCATGTTGCTACTCTGCACGCTGGCTTTGGTACCCTGCTGGACATGGAGCAATGTGAGCAACGGTCGTGTAACCCGTAACAACCAATCATGTTTGTGTTTTTTATCTAACCCGTCCTAGTAAATTTGCAGAATGTGTTTGGTTGCTATTGGTTACAGTACTGCTTTCCTCATTGTACCATGTTATTGTAACCCCATGTCATTGTGTAGGTGGCATTAAGTGCATATGTTGTCCGCCCCCTCTTCACTATGCCCTGGCTAGCTCAGTGGTGTGGGTGATAAAGTGACTAAGGGGTCCCCGCACATACACGTTTTTTATTAAAAATAAATTCTCGGCGGGCATGGACATAGGTGATGTCATGTGGCGACGGCACAGAAAAAAAGCAATAAGTTGGGCGCCAGACCATCTCTTACAAAATATGTTCTCTTCATTAAATGACTGCTCCAGCGCGTGACTTGGTTGCAAAAATATAAATGATAAAGAAAAAATAACTGCATCTCCTTCTCCCCTCCTGCACAGTACTTGGGTCATAACAGTGAGGAGGAAAATCTATACATTTACTCAGCTCATCTGCATTTATTACATTCCACAAAGTGTTACTCTGAGCTGCCTCTCGCTCTCATTGTGCAGCTCCTGGGGCTCGCCATTCATCACAGCACAGGGACAGCAATGTACTCTCCCATTCATAAGTCTGCAAAATGGCCTTTCCCCCTGGTCTCTCCTCCATGCCACGTCATAACTTACAGGGTCTCACTCAGCCTTCCCAGCTTGCAGCACTTCCCCTAAGATGTTGGGGCTCCTCTACTGCCTCAGCTCTCCTTCAATTACAGCTTCACTCCCTCTTTTCCTGCCTCAGCAGGGAACCCTTTTCCCCACCTGGCTGCTGGTGGCATTTTTATAGGGTCTCCCTCTTTCTGCTAATAGGGGGCTCTTACCCTTTGTCTTATGGGGTGACACATCCTTCTCTTCACTTACTTGCAGCCATGCTGCACAGCGTTCTCTACTCACAACATAATGGGGTTACTCCTCCTGTGCGGCCACCACACGCCAGCTCCCCAAAACCCCAAGAGAACCCAGGATCCCCTCCATTTCCTGACTGTGATGTCCTCCTCTCCTCTGTCCTCACTGATGTATCACACAGCTATATCACTCCACCATTCTCCGCACTGACAGATCACACAGAGCACTGTATCACTCCGCTCCTCACTGACAGATCACACAGAGCACTGTAACACTGCGCTTCTCACTGACAGATCACACAGAGCACTGTATCACTCTGCTTCTCTCCTCACTGACAGATCACACAGAGCACTGTAAAACTGCACTCCTCACTGACAGATCACACAGAGCACTGTAACACTGCACTCCTCACTGACCGATCACACAGAGCACTGTATCACTGCGCTTCTCACTGACAGATCACACAGAGCACTGTATCACTCCGCTTCTCACTGACAGATCACACAGACACTGTATCACTGCGCTCCTTACTGACCGATCACACAGAGCACTGTATCACTGCGCTCCTCACTGACAGATCACACAGAGCACCGTATCACTCCGATTCTCACTGACAGATCACACAGCACCGTATCACTACGCTCCTCACTGACAGATCACACAGCACCGTATCACTACGCTCCTCACTGACAGATCACACAGCACTGTATCACTGCGCTCCTCACTGACTGTATCGCTCTGCCTCTCTCCTCTCTAACACATCACACAGTGTAGCTTGTGTAACTAGGCCTTAATAGCCTGCGCTCTCTCCCCAGGTGTGGACACTCACGTGCACCGTATCTCTAACCGACTGAAGTGGGCGAAAAAGGAAACAAAGACCCCTGAGGACACTCGAGTAGCCCTGGAAGACTGGATGCCCAGGTGAGGCTCTTCTTCTGTTTCTTAAGGGTCAAGTCATTGTGTTCTCTGCAACCAATAAAGTATATCATCTAGAAGTGTGATCTTTTTGCCATAGTGTACATACCAATGAAACCATTTTGTAAGGCGGCAAAGTGCCTCCATCTTGTTTCACCACAGACCGGAGTTGAGTGGGATGATGGATTACAAGCCGCATAATCAGGGATCTAGATAGTAAAATGTAAAGGGGGACAACCTTACCTAATATTTGTAGAAAACGAGTGTCACCCATGTAGACGGGCCCCAGTGAGCACATGCACGCCGTCATGCAGTAATGGCTGGAGAATGGAAACGTAGCGAGGACGCAGTTCGGTAATGGTTCACCGACAGTAATGCAGACAAAGGCAATAAAAGGACCAGTTGCAAACCTGCGTCTTCCAGCTCGTTGCAGACTTTTTTTTATAGAATGCGGCAGTTTTACTCTTTGCCTCTGTTTTTATCCACAGGGATCTTTGGAGCGAGATTAACTGGCTTTTTGTGGGGTTTGGGCAGCAGGTCTGCCTCCCCGTGGCCCCTCAATGCTCTGAGTGCCTAAACAGGGACATCTGTCCTGGAGCAAAGAAGACTCGGTGCACCCCCGCACCCTGAGAAAGGGGAACTGGAGGGGAACAGACTTTTCAGCCATTAAAGACTGAACCTGATCCAATTATGAGTTAGACTACTGTAAAAATTAGGTCACGTTTCTACTAACCTTCGAAAGATGCAATTTCTTTACTTTTAGAATGTATATATTTCTATGCTTTCAATAAATGTCACATTGTTTCGCTTTTTTACATGGTGTGCTTTTGTACGTTTATGGTAGTGATTGGATCTTTTGGCCGAGCTGCTCGGGGGAGGGGGGGGACCAGAACTTGGGAGGGGTGCCCTCCCTGCCAGTCATATCTGGATTCTGACCGCCGGAATCCAGAGTGCCTGCATCCCGTACCCATCCCGTGTGCATGTGTATTTTGGGAACTATTATTGGGTTGTCATGGTCACTATTATTGGGTTGTCATGGTCACTCCCCTTAGGCGATGATGGCAACGCCTCCTGTCAATTGAGAAGAAACACTAGGTGCAGTGTATAATTTATTTTTCTACTTCAGGGTCCATAGGGTATCCACAGGATACCTTGGGTATAGGTGATGACGTCTGGCATCGGGCACCATAGAGTTAAAGTTTTCAGCCTCCCAGGATGCACTAGGGTCCCCCTCCTATACCCCGATCCCGAGCCAAGGCATCTCAGTTTAGTTTGGTGCCCGGCCGGAGTCTGATGCACCTGTTAGAGGGGGGCCATGAAGAGCCCCTGAAGTTTTCCTCAATGCAGCTGTTGCTGCACTTCTGGAAGTACAGCATGGACAGTCAGTCCTGACGTCCATGCTGTCTTCCTTACACCCCCGCCGGTACCAGAACGCCGGTACCGATCCGGGGATGCTGGTAGGCATCTGGGGTCACAGCTAGCGGTGATCCCAGATGTTTAGGACCATGGCCGGATTTAAGATGGACAGCAGGTAAGCAGCGGGGTCCCGCGGTGGGTCCCCGCTGATACATGGTCCAGAGTCCCCAGGCAGGGGGCTCCCTGGGGACTGGCTGCAGCGTGGAGCCAGGTACTAACCTGCGCTTCCACTACCCCCCTGGGACAGCAGGACCGCGGCAGAGCGGTAGCGCTGCGGCGTCCCAGGGGTTAAATGCATGCCAGGGGAGCGCGCCTTCCCTGTCTCACAGCCGGCGCCTCCCCCGCTGCACACAGCCCTCTCTGCACACGCCGACTGGCCCTGTGGCAGCGCTCCTCCCCCAGGCCAGCCTCCTCTATGCTCCTCGGTGGTCATCTTCAGCGTTCACGCATGGTGAACGCTGCTGGAAGTCTGAACGGAGGCATCGTAGTCTGGGTCCCCCCGCATACCTCTCCTCCGCTGTGGTCAGGTCTGTGTATGTAGCGCTGTGTCCTACCAGACTTTGTGTCTGTGTAGTTGATTCATCAGCGCTGTTAGTGCAGGAATTGATTTTCTTTGCATTGTATGTGACTGTGCTAGCGCTGCTGCCTGTACTTTTACTTTCTAACTGTCAGCCTTATTACTGTGCCTGCTCTTTCTGCTAAAGCCCTTGCGGTGCGGTGCTGCAGGGTGGTCTCTCACTATACTAAAAGCATTGGTGAAGAGGGGTCACATACTTTCCACCATCATGTCTGAAAGTTACTTTCCTGTCCGGCTTCAGTGTACTACGTGTAAAGTACCTATAGCGGAGGGAGAGGGTAGCGCGGAGGGTCTATGCCGGCAGTGTTTTTTATTGGCGCAGCCAATTCCGGTCACAGCACCGGTACAGGAGCCGCCCTGGGCTTGTTTCGCTCAGGCTCTTACAACCTTGGTGGGCCAGTTAGCTCTGCAGCCCGCGTTCTCACAGATGGGATTGTCCCAGCAATCAGTGGTGTCGTCACCTATGCAGGGTTTCCCGAGGCAATTGATGGTACCCCGCAGTCTCCCTATTTCCCCTCTCCCGGTCTCTCTGGAGCCGGCGTGGGTTAACTCCCTGACTAGTTCTGTACAGCACTTGTCGGATGTGTTACAAGGTGAGTCTGTGTTGCGGCCACATAAGCGGCCGGTGGCGTCTGTCTGCTCCTTATGAGGATGACGAAGTGACGTCTGATGATGGGGAGATTCTGGATCTTTCCGACCAGGAACCTCTCCGTACTAAGGAGGCGGACGCTAGGTCCAAGGTATATATTCCTGGACTTATTCGGGCAGTCCGCACAGCTTTGGTGATTGAGGACGAAGTTCCTCCGGCGTCTAAATCCAAATATGCCTTTTCTACTTCAGGGTCCATAGGGGGTCCACAGGGTTGACCTTGGGGTATAGGTTGGGAACCAAATCCGGGCACCACGCAGTTAAAGCTTTTAGCTCCCAGGATGCACTTGGGTCCACTCTCCCTATAACCCCGCCCCCCAGCCAGAGGCACCTCAGTTTAAGTTGGTGCCCGGCCGGAGTCGGGTCACCGTTACTGCAGGGGGGCTGCTTAGCAGCCTCTAAGCTTAAAAGAGTTTTGTTTTATTATTTTTTTACTACTCTTCAGAGCGGCAGCATCAGACTGTCCAATGGACGTCTGAGCTGCCGCTCCTGCACCCCGCCGGCGCTGCGACGCCAGTACAGATCTGGGGATCGCAGCGGGACCCCAGAGTCTGTACTAGCCGGGCTCTGGAGGAATCCCTGGGCTGCTGCCGGATCGACGGGGACAGGTAAGTCGCGTGGTCACCGCTTGCGGTGACCCGCGTGTACATGCAGCCTTATGCCTCCGGTCTCTGGGGACAGACCGGAGGCGCTAGCGGTGGCGGCGGGCTCCCCCTCCATGGAGGCATACCCCGCGTGTCCACAGCCCACCAGGGATTATAGCGGCAGCGGGAGCCGGCATCCCGGGGGGTTAATTGCTAGCCAGGGGAGGAAGCCTTCCCTGTCTAGCGGCTCCTCCCCTCAGCTCAGCGCGCCTTTCAATAATACAGTCTGGCGTCGCTGAGCTGCTTCCTCCGCGGGCCACGCTTCTTCTGAGGTCTCCAGCGGCCATTTTCTCTCTGTGGTGCTGCAGAACTCTTAGGATGTCAGTGAGCCCAGTCCCCCTGCGTACCTGGCCATTTTGGGTGAGTGTACACAGCGCTATAGCCTTCCCAGACACTGAATCTGGGCAGTTGAATGTAGCGACATTGTGCAGTATATTATATGTCATGCTTATGTATGTATATATATTTTTCTGCATTGTATGTGACTTATGCTAGTGCTGACTGTCTGCTTTTTCTCTCACCTGTCAGTGTATATCTATCCCTTTTCTTTATCTGCCCTAATACAGGTGTACCTGGGGTGGTTCTGAGACCTCACATATATATATTTGTTAATATCTGTGAGGTTTGTCACATACTGTTGCGTGCTGCACGTTGCCATATTTTAGATGGAACTGTGAGTTGCGTACGCTGATAATGGGTTCCTGCAGCTAATCTTAGCGTCAGTCAGGACCGGTATGGCGCTGCTTAATATTTCCGTCAAGATAGTCAGATATATCTGACCAGGAGATTGCACACGATACTGCACCCATTATTGCTATCCTGCAAGTCATAGCCTGCAGGAATTAGTGCGGAGGATTTTAACTCAGAAAGGTTTACGTATGCGGCACCATCTGGTGCCGGGCCCCTTGCACGACCCCCTTAAAGGGCGTTGTTTCTCAGGATCCTCTCCTTTGAGGATCGCCGGGCGGGCCCCATTGTCGTCACTCGCTTGGAGTTACTTCACCATACTGCCCTTTTGAACTCGGGGTATCTCGCAATTTCTTGCAATTTACCCCTGTGTCACAGACTATCGCTCCCTGCCGGGGTTTTTCACAGTACATGAATTACCTCCGATACCACATCGGTCTGTCATTCCCCTTGCAGGGATTACCACAACGGCCACCCTGGTGGATGTCGTTTTATACGAAATACTAATTGGCGTGATATACGCCCTGTGGTTACTGACCAGTGGCTCTGCCGTGAACTGGATGGTATATTCGGCTCTTTCCCTCTCACATGGGGGGGAGCCGATCTCAAGTATTATTATCCCTGCTTTGGGGCTGGTAGCCAGGCTCATTCTGGATATAGAGAATGTCGATCCTGCACCTGTATCATACATCTCCCGTTTTCTGCCCAGCGGGTGGATCTCATAGCGGGAGTCTGGCTGTCCCCAGATACGAGGAGTCACAAAGGCCTCCTGTTTCCCATTCCCTGAGGGTCCTCACAAGTAATGGAAATCCCCTTCTGGGATGGATTTGTATGTTAATCATCGGGTTACAGGCATTAATACGCCTCCCATCCCGGCCTGGACGGATTTTACGGATCCGTAGGTGGTAACTTTGCCTGAAATCAATGTACTCGTTTTCAGGGCCTGTTGCCCGTCCTACCATGGCCATCGCATGGTGATGCTTTTGTGACGTTTTTCCCCTCCAACACGTCTGAGGTTCAAATATCTTTTTGCCGCTCACAAAATATGCAGTGGTCATATGTGGGATTACCTCATGGGATGCCGGTCTTCTAACTTTCAGGGTTTCGGCGGCATCTGTATCCGCCGCAGTACCCTATGGCTGCGTTATGGGAAAGCAGAGGTGCACACTCCTTCCAGGGGGAAGTTCTTGTTTGGTCCCGACCTTGACAAGATCGTTGCATCATTGGCAGTATCACTAATGGGGAGATACCGTCTTTAGCTACTCCCACTACATTCGGACTAACTCTGTTAAGTCTTTTTGTCCTCAGGGTCAGCCTAAAGGCCTGTTTTTTCCTAGGCTGTCGGCCTCCACGGGGGCCACCATATCCAGTACCGAGCAGTCCTGGACTTCCGGACGACCCTGTTTCTACACCTGAGGATATACCCTCAGCCTGACGGGACAGGTCTACATCTGGGGAATTTCCAGAGTGAGGTACTGATTCTCAACGGCCTCTCATTGCTCATGCAGCCTCCTCACAGGCATTGGTACACGGGCCCTTCTTCAGAACTGATCAGGGCCTTACAATCCCAGAAAGCTATACAGTCTTTGTGGTAAGCAGAGCTATTTCGGCCAACCTCACTATCTCAGTGAGGGACTGGTTGTTCTACTTTCTTTTTGGGGCGGTGACCGACTGGTCCTCCTTTGCCTATACTCTGTCTCAAATCCCTGAATCAGATTCCAACGGTGCCTTGACTCAGGTGGAATCGTCCATGCTCCATCATCCGATGTTTGGAACCTGGGGATTTTATGGTATATCCGAGTATTCAGGATACGTACCTACGGGTACATACAGAGCCCTCTCATCAGCATGGGTTCAGGTTTGCTGTGCCACAGCAACACTTGTAAGTTTCGGGCTCTGCCTTTTGGGGCTGTCCTCAACTCCACCGGGGTTTACCAGCTTTATGGATTTTCTGACAGTTCACCTGGTCAGTGTATCCGAATGCTCCTTTCTCTGGACGGTCTCCTACTTTTAGCAGGATCACCAAGGTACTTTACCGCCAGGTCAGGATAACCGGGGCTTCTTCTCGTCACAGAAAAGTCCTCCCTGCATCCCTCACAGGGTTTTCTTCATCTGGGAGCACTGCTGGATTCTCAGAATCTGAGAATTTTTCTGGCGTAAGACAAGATCTCCACTCTTCAACTTCGAGGGTGCGGATATCTACGCAGTCGACATATGTCATTACTCTTTGTGATGCGCGGTCTACCAGAGTGTCTACCTTTTGGTAGGGTGGAATGTGCTCAGTTCCATTCCAGGCCTTGCCATAATTGACTCCCCTCCAGATGGATCGAGTTTTTTCCATCGGATCACTGTTCGAACGATGATACTTTCTACGGAGGCGAGTTGGTCTCTGTCCGGGTGGCTATGGCCATCTCGTCCAGGGTGTTCTTTGCTAAAGACAGTGTCTGGTCCGCATTCATTTCGGGGCAGTTGGACGTCTGTCGCTTCTGCCCTGCCACTTACCTTGTTGATACTTTAAGCTGTCTTGGACTTTCACTCTGGCCTAACCCATTTGTCACGGTTAACCTGAATAGGTTCAGTCCGACAGTGTCACAACAGTGGCTTCCATCTAGGCAACACTGGTAGTTGGGTGGCAATGTTAGGAATGTCACCCATTCTGACATAGTCCAAGGGTCTTCTCCTGGCCAACTCTGCGGTGTTTATTCCCGGAGCTCTCCATTGGGAAGCGGGCTTCCTCAGCCGTCACGGCGTGCATCCCGGGGACTAGTCTCTTCTCCAAGAGAGGTTTCAACTCCTGGTGAGCAGAGGGGGCCTCCCTGAGGGGATTGATCCCCATGGCCTTCTGACTCGATCACACATTACCGGTGTTACAGTCCAGCTCTAGGAGTACTGAAGCTACCTTCAGTGACTCTTTGTCAGTGAAGTGGTCCTTCCACTTTGTGTACCTGTGTCCTCCGGTCTCCCTTCTTCCTCGAGGTCTTCGGAAGTTTAATTCGAGACGGAGGGGCTTTCCTTCTGGGGGCTCCAGGTCGTCCCAGACATCACTGGTACTAAGATTTTCGGAGTCTCCTCCTCGATGCTCCGTTCCTACTGCTTCACTATCTGGACCTGTTGTCTCAGGGTCCTTGTTTTTCCCTGGATCTGGATCGCTTGTCTTTAACTGCGCCCCTACTGTGGTCCTCGGGCTTCCCTGGCTCTGTCTTCATTGAGATGTTTAGAGCAGATAGGCCAGACTTTGCTGGGATCTGCCACGGACTGTGGCATACATAATTCTTATGGTATCGTACCTGTCGATACGATCCTCCGGTGTCCAGGATTTCCAGATATTCTGGCATTCCTTCCAGCTGGCTTGGGTTTCACCCTTGGCCTGGCCTTCCTGACAGTGCGGATCTCTACACTGTCGGTATGGTTAAGATATGGAATTGCTCCGCTCTGGTATCCAGTTCATCCTTTGGAGTGTTTTCTGGATTATGTCTCCACTTATCCTCCCTAGGGACTCCTGGGGAGTTAGTAGTGGTTCTTTGTTCCCTCCGGGGACAGTCCATGGAACCGCTGGTTGTGATAGCCATTACATGGTCTATTGTTTAAGCTCTCTCTCTCTCTCTCTCTCAGGGTGTTTAAATCAACCAGGAGAGTGTCTGAATGGGGAGCGTTCTCATGTGGCTCCCTCTTCTGGAGGGCATCATGTCAGGGTGTGAGTTGCTCTCGCCCTGTGTTTCTTCTTAAAGTGGTTTTTAGGTTCCATATTATTCTGGAACTTATGGTATGGCCATTCAGTTCCCAGTCCTCTCGGCTGTTGTGGCCTCATGGACTGTGGTCCGGCCTCTTTGGCTTTATGTGATCCGTTCAAGTTCCTTATGGTAAGCGGACTCCTTATTGGTGGTCTGCGGTTTCTGGTTTTAACAGGAAACGATGGCCGGCCTATAATGAAATGTTGACTGGATGGCCTCGTATGTCTTCCTCAGGGGCCTACCCATGGGTGGGCATTTCTGTCGTTGAGGCTTGTTTTTTTCTCGGGCCGTGTAACCCTCGTGGGCGGCTCGTCGTGGCGCCTCGGCTGTTTTGCCTTACTAGGTGTCCACGTGGTCTTCTGTCCATACCTTTTTAAGGTTCTAGGCATTGGTTTCCTTTGCCTCTCAGGATGCTTCCTTTTTGGCGACGGATTCTCCTCTCAGCACAGGAGCGTCCCCACCCTTGGTTGAACTGCTTTGGGACATCCCCAAGGTCAACCCTGTGGACCCCCTATGGACCCTGAAGTAGAAAACAAGAGATATGGTAAGAACTTACCTTTGTTATCTCTGTTTCTACGAAGTCCATAGGGTCCACAGGGCGCCCGCCCTGACGCACCTGGCTTCATATGGGCTGTGTTACTGGTCACCGGCTTCCCGTCTCCTTTTCTGTGAGTATGGTTCTAGAGTGTTCCAGTTTTCTCTCTCTTTTTCTCTCCTCCTCCGGCCTTTGGCTACTTACAATCTGAGGTGCCTCTGGCTGGGGGGCGGGGTTATAGGGAGAGTGGACCCAAGTGCATCCTGGGAGCTAAAAGCTTTAACTGCGTGGTGCCCGGATTTGGTTCCCAACCTATACCCCAAGGTCAACCCTGTGGACCCTATGGACTTCGTAGAAACAGAGATAACAAAGGTAAGTTCTTACCATATCTCTTGTTTTTTAAGGATGTTAAGGGTGACGCCACAGTCTCCTCTTTCGGGTCAGTTGGTGGACCATTTAGAGGAGGCGTGGAAACAGCCTGGCAAACGATACCAGCCGCAGAGGCGTTTGGCGGTGGCTTATCCGTTCGCGGATAATTATTTTTCTAAGTGGGAATCCCCTCCACAGGTGGATTCTCATGTGACACGCCTCGTCCGGAGTGCCACTTTACCCATGCCATCCATGTCCTCCCTTAAGGATGCTACGGACCGCAAGGTGGAGATCTGCCTAAAGTCCGTTTATTCCCTTGCGGGGGGGGCAGCGCGGCCAGCTATGGCCATTTGCTGGGTTGCCAGAGCTATGGCGCGCTGGGCGGATACGTTGGAGGCGTCCTTTAACTCCGACTGTTCGGCTGAACAGACGGAGTTGATCGGCAATCTTCGGGATTCGGCCACTTATATCAACGAAGCGGCCTTGGATATTAGTAACCTGGCGTCTCGAATTTCTTCGGCAGCTGTTGTAGCTGCTTGTCGCACATTGTGGTTGCGATCTTGGAAGGCGGACGCTGATTCCAAAAAGGGTTTGGAAGCGTTGCCTTTTAACGGAGAAGTTCTCTTTGGTCCGGACCTGGACAAAATTGTAGCCACGCTGGCGGCAGCCAAATCGGCAAGTCTCCCATCTGCTGCAGTTCCTTCCGGTTCAGGTACGTCGTCCTTTCGGCCTTATAGGGCCCAGGTAGGCCTAAAGCACAGTCCTTTCCCCGACAGGCTGGCCCCAAAAAATCGGCCAAGCCCCGAATGCAGGCCTGGAGTACCAGACGTCCGGCCCCTAAGCCAGATGACAAGCCTGTGGCCTGACGGTCCGGGCCTCCCTTTGGGGGATCCCAAGGTGGGAGGCCGCCTGCTGCAGTTCGCCCGGTGTCGGCCGGTCACCACGACAGACACTTGGGTTCTCGAGGTGATCTCACACTGGTATGCCCTCTCCTTCCGGCACAGACCCCCGTCTCGATTCTTCACCACGGGTCTGCCATCAGATCGGAACAAAGCCGCGGAGCTGCGGAAGGTCTTGCACACTATGCTCCAGGCTGGAGTTATAGTGCCTGTTCCATTCTCCCAGAAGGGCCAGGGTTTCTATTACAATCTCTTTTTGGTGCAGACACCCAATGGGTCGTTTCGTCCGATACTCAACCTCAAAGCTCTCAACAAGTCTTTGCGGGTGCCGAAGTTTCGGATGGAGACCCTACGGTCCATCATTCTGGCACTGGTGTCATTGGACATACAGGACGCTTACCTGCATGTCCCTATTCTTTCGCGCCATCAGCAGTTCCTCAGGTTTGCAATCCGCAGCAACCACTTTTGGCCTGGCGACAGCACCACGTGTTTTCACCAAGGTGATGGCAGTCAAGGCGGCTTCCCTGCGGCTGCAGGGAGTCCGCATGTTGCCGTACTTGGACGACCTTCTCTTAGTGGCAGGATCTCCGGAGCTCCTTCTACGCCACTTGGACCTGACCATTGCGGTACTGCAACGGCACGGCTGGTTAATAAACTGGCAGAAGTCCACCCTGATCCCGTCTCAGCGGATTCTGCACCTCGGAGCCTTATTGGACTCCGGACAGCAAAGGATCTTTGTGACGGGGGAAAAGATCTCTGCCTTGCAGTTGCGGGTGCGCAGTTGTCTGCAGAGCCACCGGGTGTCTCTACACTCGGCGATGAGGTTACTGGGTTCCATGGTGTCGGTTTTCGACATGGTGGAATATGCCCAGTTTCACTCCAGACCTCTGCAGCACCTGATCCTGTCCAAATGGAATGGACTGCCTTAGAGTCTAAAGTCCCAGACGATGGTGCTCACTCCGGAGGTTCGCTAGTCTCTTGCCTGGTGGTTGCAGACGACCCATCTCAACAAGGGTCGCCCGTTCTGGGTGGCGAATTGGGTCCTGTTAACAACGGACGCCAGTCTTCGGGGCTGGGGAGCAGTCTCGGGTCCACACTTGTTCCAGGACAGGTGGACTCCGGCAGAAACAGAGCTTCCAATAAACATCTTGGAGCTCCGAGCAGTTTGCAATGCTCTCCAGCAGGCGCACCGGGTTCTCCAAGGTCACCCAGTGCAGGTCCAGTCAGACAACGCTACCACCGTGGCCTACATAAATCGGCAAGGAGGAACCCGAAGTCGGGCGGCTCTCGTAGAGTCTTCATCCCGGGAGTGTTAAACTGGGAGGCGGACTTTCTCAGTCGCTAGGACGTTCATCCGGGGGAATGGTCTCTGCACCCGGACGTGTTTCAACTACTGGTGGACAGGTGGGGTCTTCCAGAGATCGACCTCATGGCGTCCCGGCACAACAACAAGTTGCCGGTGTACGGGTCTCACACAAGAGACGAAAAGGCGTCTCTGGTGGATGCTCTGTCCGTCCGGTGGACGTTCCGGTTCGCTTATCTGTTTCCTCCGGTTTCCCTTCCGCGAGTGATCCGGAAATTCAAACAGGAAGGAGGGATGCTCCTGTTGATAGCTCCCGCATGGCCCAGACGGCACTGGTTCTCAGACCTGCAGGGTCTGTCCTTGGACAGTCCTCTGCGGTTACCGCTACAACCGGACCTTCTGTCACAGGGTCCTTGTCTTCACCCGGACCTGACTCGGCTGTCTTTGACGGCGTGGCTGTTGAGACGGCCATGTTGAGATCCAGGGGGTTTTCTACTCTGTAGTGCGAACCATGTTAAGAGCTCGGAAACTGTCTTCCGCGAGAATACGAGAATATACCATCACGTGTGGCATACGTTCTTCCAGTGGTGTCGACCGAGAGGTTATGCACCGCGGGAGTTTCGTCTGTCTAGAGTGCTAGCCTTCCTACAAGCGGGACTAGACCATGGGCTTCGCCTTGCTTCTTTGAAGGTGCAGGTTTCTGCCCTGACGGTCTGGTTTCATCGTAGGATTTCTACAATCCCTGATGTGCGCACCTTTATGCAAGGATTTCTGCGAATTCAGCCGCCTTTTGTTCCACTTGTGGCGCCTTGGGACTTGGCTGTGGTCCTGAGGGCTCTCCAGGGACCGCCGTTTGAACCACTGGGCTCAGTGGATCTTAAATGGCTAACAGCTAAGACTGTTTTCCTTCTGGCCATAGCTTCAGCCAGACGTGTTTCTGATTTAGGGGCTCTCTCTTGTAGACCCCCCTTTCTTGATTTTTCATGGGAACAGGGCAGTGCTACGCACTCATCCTGGATTTCTTCCCAAAGTTGTTTCCCAGTTCATGTTAACGAGGAAATAGTTGTACCGGCTTTTAACTCACCTGTACTTTAAGTGGGTGAGGCCACTTTGGATGTTGTGCGGGCCTCAAGGACTTATGTTGACCGCACTTCTTCGTTTAGTAAGTCGGACGCCTTGTTTGTCCTCTATGGCTTCCGTAAAAAGGGTTGGCCTGCTTCAAAGCAAACTTTGGCAGCCTGGATCCGTATGGCGATTTCAGAAGCTTATCTTCATGAAGGCCTGCCGGTTCCTCCTTCTGTGAAGGCTCATTCCACTAGGTCTGTGGGTCCTTCGTGGGCAGCTCGATGTGGTGCCTCTGCAGTCCAGATCTGCAAGGCGGCCACGTGGTCCTCTGTCCATACCTTTGTGTGGTATTACGCGTTTGACACCTTTGCCTCTCAGGATGCTTCCTTCGGGCGGCGGATTCTCCTTTCAGCACAGGAGCGTCCCCACCCTTAAAGGATACTGCTTTGGGACATCCCCAAGGTATCCTGTGGATACCCTATGGAGTATGGGGAAGAAGAAGAAAACTCTCTTGTTGGGGGCACTCGAATGTAAAGGTTATAATAAGAATAATATATAAAAAATAACTTTTATTAGATATATTTTAAAATACCAAAAACAAGTCTGAGCCTGTTACTTATTGGCATTACTGTTGGAATAACAGCTATAAATTATCACAAGCAGAACACGAACATACATAGAACATAAGACAACATATAATACAATACTTATCACAATTGTGTGAAGCTAAGTGAAATATTACAAATAGGTCTATAATTCTCTGTCTCATACAATATTGAGACCTATATAAAACATATACTAGTTCAATGACCTCATAATGTCGTCATAGCACAATGGCTAATCAGAATTACGGCAGAAGCATACAAGGAAATCTTCTAGAAAAGAATGTGATAATAACCATACAATATTCAATATAGGTTACGTGAGATATCACAGCACAATAACACTGAACAGTAATCAGAGAAATACAATGATAAGGGGGTCAGATTAAATAATAGCTGACCCTGCAAATATCAAAATGAATATAAGTAAATCACAGGTTGTAATGAGAGGCAGATCAGACGTAGGTCGCCTGTGATGCCACCCAGGTACTTGTAGACAGTAAGGTTATAGGAAAAAGTAAAGCTACTCCTTTATGTGGAGTTTACAAAATAGCAGCTGCTGCATGCCATTGTATAACCATTGAATGGCATGTGAGCGTACTATAAAGGTACTCCCAGGGTAGGGAATAAGTACAATGAGTATCTGCTGTTGGACTGCGTTAAAAAGAAGGTCCTGGTGTAAACATTGCAGGAACCTCTAATAGACGGACCCCAATGAGAGTACTCATAGAGACAATAGTTATCGTAATGAAATAACACAGCATAGGTTTGCGATCTGTGCTGCTGCCAGTCATATACCAAAGGTAGTGGTGAGTGGTGGGAAACCCAGATCGCATATGCAGTGATAGGAAGAAAGAGTATGAGTGTAGCTGCACTATGGCTAGTACAGGA
The DNA here is from genome assembly GCA_031769625.1 of Taudactylus pleione. Classification (NCBI taxonomy): domain Eukaryota; kingdom Metazoa; phylum Chordata; class Amphibia; order Anura; family Myobatrachidae; genus Taudactylus; species Taudactylus pleione. The sequence goes on along the minus strand of JAUIMM010000060.1, from coordinate 13,418,125 downwards.
CAAGTGGAGCTCTGTTGCCCTAAAGGTATTGCTGGGTCACAAACTTGTCTCTGTTAAATAAAGCCACTCAGTGCGCTAAAGAAAGTGTAGTATGAAAAGTACCTGAGCGCTCACCTCCAGGGAGCCGGTGTGTAGTATAGAAAATCTGCCACTAGAAGAGCCTGTCAGTATGCTGCCATGACGAATCCCGCCTGTACACAGCCGGATTCGCGGGTCTGAGACGCGCGTTTCACTGTCGCTTCCTCAGTCAGATGCACTGAGGACCCTGAAGTAGAAAATATGAGATATGGTAAGAACTTACCCTTGTTATCTCTATTTCTACGAAGTCCATAGGGTTCCACAGGACTCCCGCCCTGTCGCACCTGTGCTGCAGATGGGCTTTGCTCTGGTCACCGGTTTTTCCGTCTCCCTCTGGTGAGAATGTGATTCTTGTGTGTGTCCAGATCTTTTTTCTCTCCTCCAGCCTATGGCTTGGTACGAAACTGAGATGCCTTGGCTCGGGGGCGGGGTATAGGAGGGGGACCCTAGTGCATCCTGGGAGGCTGAAAACTTAACTCTATGGTGCCCGATGCCTGACGTCATCACCTATACCCAAGGTATCCTGTGGAACCCTATGGACTTCGTAGAAATAGAGATAACAAGGGTAAGTTCTTACCATATCTCATATTATCGATTTATCCCAATTACGACAGTGGTGGCCATTTTCTTGCAGTATAGACATAGCTGCTAAATACTGTACATTTAAGTCTGCGGTTTTAAAACTTGTAAAAGAGATACAATATATATATTTTGATATTACATTTGCTATGGGGCCTAAAAGCATCTGGTGAACGGTTGATGCTGAATTAGGTTTAATAACAAAACTATATATCTAAAATGTATGGGAACATCTTCTTTAGAAGTGTAGCTGACTGTACTGTAAGATGTCTTTCATTCATCACTCAGTGACAATATGCTATTTCTCCAACACCGTGCTACAAACTCTTCCTGTAAGACCCCTCTTTCTCTGTAATACCCCACTCTCTCTTCCTGTAAGACCCCTCATTCTCTGCAATACCCCACTCTCTCTTCCTGTAATACCCCACTCTCTCTTCCTGTAAGACCCCTCTTTCTCTGTAATACCCCACTCTCTCTTCCTGTAAGACCCCTCGTTCTCTGCAATACCCCACTCTCTCTTCCTGTAAGACCCCTCTTTCTCTGTAATACCCCATTCTCTCTTCCTGTAAGACCCCTCTTTCTCTGCAATACCCCACTCTCTCTTCCTGTAATACCCCACTCTCTCTTCCTGTAAGACCCCTCTTTCTCTGTAATACCCCACTCTCTCTTCCTGTAAGACCCCTCTCTCTGTAATACCCCACTCTCTTCCTGTAAAACCCCTCTCTCTTAAAACTCCCCTCTCTCTCTGTAATACTCCACACTCTCTTTCTATAAGATCTCTCTCTTTGCAAACCCCACTCTTTTCCTGTAATACCCATCTCTCTAATACCCTACTCTCGCTTCCTGTAAGATTCCTTTCTACTTCAGGGTCCACAGGGTCGACCTGGGGTATAGCTGGATCTGGATCCACGGGCACCACGCAGTTAAAGCTTTTGCTGCTCCCAGGATGCTTTTGGGTCCATCCTCCTCTATACCCCGCCCCCGAGCCACAGGCACCTCAGTTTTAGTTGGCGCCCGGCCGGAGTCGGGTCACCCTGGCGTGGTGAGGCTGTATATGCAGCCCCTAAGCTTATTTTTATTTTTTAAAAAGAAGATTTTATTTATTTATTTTTACTTGTTCAGAGCGGCAGCATCAGAATGTCCATCTGGACGTCCTCGCTGCCGCTCCAACAACCCCACTGGCGCTGCGACACCAGTACTGATCTGGGGATCGCAGCGGTACCCCGGAGTCAGTACTAGCAGGGCTCCGGGACCTCCCACAGACTGCTGCCGGATTCCACGGGGTCAGGTAAGCCACGGGCAGCACAATGCGTTGCCCGCGAGGAAAAGGCAGTCTCTCACCGCTGGTCTCTGGGGACGGACCGGCGGCACTAGTAGCGGCGGCGGGCTCCCCCTCTTCAGGAATACCCCGCGTGACCGCTGGACCACCAGGGAGTAATGGCTGGAAGGGAACTAGCGTCCCTCGGGTTAATCACTAGCCAGTGGAGGCAGCTTTCCCTGGTTTAGCGGCTCCTTCCCTCAGCTCAACGCGCCTTTTCTCATGCGTGCTGGCGTCACTGAGCTGCTCCTCCTGCGCCCACTCCTCTTAGCTCTCTGGCGGCCATCTTCTCTGGCAAGCGCAGATCTCCCAGGCGGTGCATGGTCCGGTCCCCCTGCATACTTCTCCCCTGCAAAAGGACGGTGTTCGCAGCACTATAGCCCTCCCAGACACTGAATCTGGGAGGTTGATTGTAGCGAAAGGAGATTGAGCTCTCCGTGGCTCCTGTGTTGTTTTCCTGCAGACGCTGTTCTGCAGGAGTTGATAGGGAGGATTTATCACAGGATGGTCTGTGCGGGCGGTGCCAGCTGGTGCCTGGCCCCTCTAAACCCCCTACGTCGCAGGATCCTCCTTGGGCGATGTTTTCGCAGGTGCTGGCGTCGGTCGCAGACCGTTTAGCGGTCCCAACTGCAGTCCCCACTAGGGCGTTGCCCCAGCCTACCATTCCCCAGGTATTCCGCAGTTATTGCAGTCCCGGGTTTCAGACTGTGGGTCCTGATACGGGGTTGCCTGTGTATGTGCACTCTTCCCCAGTGATGCAGCAGTCCATGGTGCCCTTTCAGGGGTATCCTCAGGCGGTTCCTCCACCCTGGGTGGATGTACTCTCCAGCTCTGTTCAGAGTCTGGCGGCCTCGTCTTCGGCTTTTCAGTCGATGTTACAAAGTGACATGCCCCCGAAGGCGTCCAAGCACCCCGTTACGGCTTCACTGGCTGCGCAGTTAACGGACACGGACGTGTCTTCAGATGACGGAGAATACATGAGGACACTGACTCGGATGCCATGGCCCAGGAGGTGGAGACTAAGGACCTCATTCAGAGTCGGTCGTTGCGGCCGCACGGTCGTACGCCACCGATGTTTGCTAAACTGCGCGTGCGTAAAATTCGCAATGCCCGTGCGCAAACTAGCTATTACGATCAGAAATTGCTCTCTCCTTCAACTTGGCCAGGTCGTTAGTTTGAGTGACAGGATGAGGCGTTTGTGGGTGGTAACAGGGGAAGGTGCTCGTGAACGGGGGAGTGGAGATCCGAACGCAGGCGTGCCTGGCTATGCAAACGGAGTTTTATGGGAGTGCATAATTAACTAAGTAGTGTCATGGCACATGTGACATGGGAGGTTTTTACACTGACTTGATCGTAGTGCTTAAGAGAGGGTATGGTCAACCTTAAGGTCTACGAGCAGCTCCGATGGTCTCGATTAATCCTTATATGCCCGGAGAAGACGTGTAATGGGAACAAGAAGGGGGCGTATTTTTAGTCTTACTGCCGCATCCTCCCCTCGCTTGTCCAGCTAACGATCCCATCTTAACGGCGTAATTTGCGAGCGCTTCATTTGCATATCCGTCCCCTTTTACCTTACGACCGTGCGGCCGCAACGACCGACTCTGAATGAGGTCCTAAGTCCTCCATTAACGTGCCGGCATTGGTTAGGGCGGTGCGGGCCATCCTTCACATAGAGGGTGATGCCCCGGCTCCTAGATCGAAGTATCCTAATTTTAAAATTAGTTGAACTGCTTTGGGACATCCCCAAGGTCAACCCTGTGGACCCTGAAGTAGAAAACAAGAGATATGAACTTACCTTTGTTATCTCTGTTTCTACAAAGTCCATAGGGTCCACAGGGCACCCGCCCTGACGCACCTGGCTTCATATGGGCTGTGTGGCTGGTCACCGGTTTTCCGTCTCCCATTTCTGTGAGTATGGTTTCTTGTGTGTTCCAGTCTTCCTTCTCTCTGTTTAGTCTCCTCCTCCGGCCTTGGCTGCTTACCATCTGAGGTGCCTGTGGCTCGGGGGCGGGGTATAGAGGAGGACGGACCCAAGTGCATCCTTGGAGCAGTGAAAGCTTTAACTGCGTGGTGCCCGTGGATCCAGATCCAGCTATACCCCAAGGTCAACCCTGTGGACCTTATGGACTTTGTAGAAACAGAGATAACAAAGGTAAGTTCTTACCATATCGCTTGTTGTCTCTCTGTAATCCTGACCTCAAGATTAAGGCGGCCCATACACGGTAAGATTTTTTAGACGATGTGCACAATTTCGATCAATCGCAACGATCAATTGTGCACATCGTGTGTGGTTTGGCATGCTGTACGACAGCAATGCGCGTCCCCGCTGTCGTAGATCGTCATCGTAGATCTTATGCAAAAAACCATAAGATCTGCGATCCGTCATGCTGTTAAATAGGTATCCGAAGCATCTTGTAAGATGCATCGTTTACCATTCACAGCAGCATGCGATGCATCGGGCTGACTTTGAAAACTTTCTGAGGTGTTGTACGTTTTCAAATCGCCCCGTGTATGGCCCGCATAAGGTCTATCTCAGTAAGACTCCACTTTCTCTTCTTGTAAGATCCCTCTCTCTGTAATACTCCTCTTCCTATAAAACCCCTCTCTCTCTCTGTAATACTCCACTCTCTTATTAGAAGATCCCTCTCTCTCTCTTTGCAAACCCTACTTTTCCTTTAAGACCAATCTTTTCTCTGTAATATCCTCCTTCTCTCTCAAATAGCTCACTCACCCATCTCTCTCTCTCTGTAATACCCTACTCTCTCTTCCTCTAAGACCCCTCTCTCTCTAATATCATACTCTCTTCCTGTAAGACCCCTCTCTCTGTAATACTCCTTTCTTCCTATAAAACCTCTCTCTAAGCCCCCTTTCTCTCTCTAATATCCTACTCTCTCTTCCCCTAAGACCCCTCTCTCTCTGTAATACAATACTCTCTTCCTGTAAGACCACTCGCTCTGTAATACTTCTCTCTTCCTGTAAACCCCCCTCTCTCTGTAATACTCCTCTCTCTTCCTATAAGATCCCTCTCTTTACAAATGCTACTCTCTTCCAGTAAGACCCCCTCCCTCTGTTTTTCTGTACTAAATACCCCTTGCTCTCTGTAGAAAAGTCCCCTCTCACTCTCCAATAAATGCCTCTCTTCCAGTAATACCCTTCTCTTTAGTAAAGACCCTGTAGTACCCCCCCTCTAAAGTAAAGACCCATCATTCAGTAGTACTCACCTCTCCCATAAACTATCTGTATTAAAGACCTCTCTGTAATTAAGACCAATCTCTCTTTCTCTGATGTAAAAACCCCTCTCCCAGATATTAAAACCTTTCTTCTTGTAGTACCCTCTAATTCTCTGTAGTAAAGACTTCCTGTTGTATTCCTCTCTCTCTCTGTAGTAAAGACACTCTTCCTGTAGTACCACTCTCTCTCTCTGCAGTAAAGACACTCTCTTCCTGTAGTACCCCGCTCTCTGCAGTAAAGACACTCTCTTCCTGTAGTACTCCTCTCTCTGTAGTAAAGACACACTCTTCCTGTAGTACCCCGCTCTCTGCAGTAAAGACACTCTCTTCCTGTAGTACTCCTCTCTCTCTGCAGTAAAGACACACTCTTCCTGTAGTACTCCTCTCTGTAGTAGACACTCTTTCTGTAGTACTCCTCTCTCTCTGCAGTAAAGACACACTCTTCCTGTAGTACTCCTCTCTCTCTGTAGTAAAGACACTCTTCCTGTAGTACTCCTCTCTGTAGTAGACACTCTTTCTGTAGTACTCCTCTCTCTCTGCAGTAAAGACACTCTCTTCCTGCAGTACTACGCTCTCTCTGTAGTAAAGACACTCTTCCAGTAGTACTCCTCTCTCTCTGCAGTAAAGACACACTTTTCCTGTAGTACTCCTCTCTGTAGTAGACACTCTTTCTGTAGTACTCCTCTCTCTCTGCAGTAAAGACACACTCTTCCTGTAGTACCCCGCTCTCTGCAGTAAAGACACTCTCTTCCTGTAGTACTCCTCTCTCTCTGTAGTAAAGACACACTCTTCCTGTAGTACTCCTCTCTCTGTAGTAAAGACACACTCTTCCTGTAGTACCCCGCTCTCTGCAGTAAAGACACTCTCTTCCTGTAGTACTCCTCTCTCTCTGCAGTAAAGACACACTCTTCCTGTAGTACTCCTCTCTGTAGTAGACACTCTTTCTGTAGTACTCCTCTCTCTCTGCAGTAAAGACACACTCTTCCTGTAGTACCCCGCTCTCTGCAGTAAAGACACTCTCTTCCTGTAGTACTCCTCTCTCTCTGTAGTAAAGACACTCTCTTCCTGTAGTACTCCTCTCTCTGTAGTAAAGACACACTCTTCCTGTAGTACCCCGCTCTCTGCAGTAAAGACACTCTCTTCCTGTAGTACTCCTCTCTCTCTGCAGTAAAGACACTCTCTTCCTGTAGTACTCCTCTCTCTCTGTAGTAAAGACACTCTTCCTGTAGTACTCCTCTCTGTAGTAGACACTCTTTCTGTAGTACTCCTCTCTCTCTGCAGTAAAGACACACTCTTCCTGTAGTACTCCTCTCTCTCTGTAGTAAAGACACTCTTCCTGTAGTACTCCTCTCTGTAGTAGACACTCTTTCTGTAGTACTCCTCTCTCTCTGCAGTAAAGACACTCTCTTCCTGCAGTACTACGCTCTCTCTGTAGTAAAGACACTCTTCCAGTAGTACTCCTCTCTCTCTGCAGTAAAGACACACTTTTCCTGTAGTACTCCTCTCTGTAGTAGACACTCTTTCTGTAGTACTCCTCTCTCTCTGCAGTAAAGACACACTCTTCCTGTAGTACCCCGCTCTCTGCAGTAAAGACACTCTCTTCCTGTAGTACTCCTCTCTCTCTGTAGTAAAGACACACTCTTCCTGTAGTACTCCTCTCTGTAGTAGACACTCTTTCTGTAGTACTCCTCTCTCTCTGCAGTAAAGACACTCTCTTCCTGTAGTACCCCGCTCTCTCTGCAGTAAAGACACTCTCTTCCTATAGTACTCCTCTCTCTCTGCAGTAAAGACACACTCTTCCTGTAGTACTCCTCTCTCTCTGTAGTAAAGACACACTCTTCCTGTAGTACTCCTCTCTGTAGTAGACACTCTTTCTGTAGTACTCCTCTCTCTCTGCAGTAAAGACACTCTCTTCCTGTAGTACCCCGCTCTCTCTGCAGTAAAGACACTCTCTTCCTATAGTACTCCTCTCTCTCTGCAGTAAAGACACACTCTTCCTGTAGTACTCCTCTCTCTCTGTAGTAAAGACACACTCTTCCTGTAGTACTCCTCTCTGTAGTAGACACTCTTCCTGTAGTACTCCTCTCTGTAGTAGACACTCTTTCTGTAGTACTCCTGTCTCTCTGCAGTAAAGACACTCTCTTCCTGTAGTACTCCGCTCTCTCTGCAGTAAAGACACACTCTTCCTGTAGTACTCCTCTCTCTCTGCAGTAAAGACACACTCTTCCTGTAGTACTCCTCTCTCTCTGCAGTAAAGACACACTCTTCCTGTAGTACTCCTCTCTCTCTGCAGTAAAGACACACTCTTCCTGTAGTATCCCTCTCTCTCTGTAGTAATGACACTCTTCCTGTAGTACTCCTCTCTCTCTGCAGTAAAGACACACTTTTCCTGTAGTACTCCTCTCTGTAGTAGACACTCTTTCTGTAGTACTCCTGTCTCTCTGCAGTAAAGACACTCTCTTCCTGTAGTACTCCTCTCTCTCTGCAGTAAAGACACACTCTTCCTGTAGTACTCCTCTCTGTAGTAGACACTCTTTCTGTAGTACTCCTGTCTCTCTGCAGTAAAGACACTCTCTTCCTGTAGTACTCCTCTCTCTCTGCAGTAGAGACACACTCTTCCTGTAGTATCCCTCTCTCTCTGTAGTAAAGACACTCTTCCTGTAGTATCCCTCTCTCTCTGTAGTAATGACACTCTTCCTGTAGTACTCCTCTCTCTCTGCAGTAGACACTCTTCCTGTAGTACTCCTCTCTCTCTGCAGTAAAGACACACTTTTCCTGTAGTACTCCTTTCTGTAGTACTCCTGTCTCTCTGCAGTAAAGACACTCTCTTCCTGTAGTACTCCGCTCTCTCTGCAGTAAAGACACACTTCCTGTATTACTCCTCTCTCTCTGCAGTAAAGACTTTTCCTGTAGTACTCCTCTCTCTCTGCAGTAAATACACTCTTCCTGTAGTACCCCTCTCTCTGTAGTAAATACACTCTTCTTGTAGTATCCCTCTCTCTCTGCGGTAAAGACACTCTTTTCCTGTAGTAACCCTCTCTCTCTCTGCAGTAAATACACTCTTCCTGTAGTACCCCTCTCTCTGTAGTAAATACACTCTTCTTGTAGTATCCCTCTCTCTCTGCAGTAAAGACACTCTTCCTGTATTACTCCTCTCTCTCTGCAGTAAAGACTTTTCCTGTAGTACCCCTCTCTCTGTAGTAAATACATTTTCTTCCTGTAGTACCCTTCTCTTTGCAGTAAAGACACTCTCTTCCTGTAGTATCTCTCTCTCTCTGCAGTAAAGACACTCTTCCTGTAGTACCCCTCTCTCTCTCTACAGTAAAGACACTCTCTTCCTGTAGTACCCCTCTCTCTCTACAGTAAAGACACTCTCTTCCTGTAGTACCCCTCTCTCTCTACAGTAAAGACACTCTCTTCCTGTAGTACCCCTCTCTCTCTACAGTAAAGACACTCTCTTCCTGTAGTATCCCTCTCTCTACAGTAAAGACACTCTCTTCCTGTAGTACCCCTCTCTCTCTACAGTAAAGACACTCTCTTCCTGTAGTACCCCTCTCTCTCTACAGTAAAGACACTCTCTTCCTGTAGTACCCCTCTCTCTCTACAGTAAAAACACTCTCTTCCTGTAGTACCCCTCTCTCTCTACAGTAAAGACACTCTCTTCCTGTAGTACAGTGCCTTTCACTGTTGTATAGACCCTCCCCACTGTAGTAAAGACCTCTCGCAGTGAGGTAAAGATCCATCTCTATAATAAAGACTCTCTCTCTCCCTCCCCCCCTTCTCTCTATAAAATAGACACATCACCTCCTCCCTATTATAAAGGTCTCTGTAATTATACTGTATAATTGCAGAAGTGCACAAATGAATGACCAACACATACTTGGGAAAGCCTTTATTATGCACATAGTAGTTTACATGTATACCTTTTGTGTGTTATAGATTAATGTTATCAGATATGTGCCTTATATACCTACAGGTTTAAAAGTACAAAAATATGATTCCAAACAGAGCTACATATAGGCAGCTTAATGGCCATGTGCAGTCACAGGTCTGTGTTCTGCCCTCTCATCCAAGTGTCCATCATTCCCCTGACCTCTAATCCTACCACCAGAGGGCAGTGTTCAGGGTGTATGCCGTCAGCGGCTCCCTCAATGTCTTGTTATACTTATGGAACAGCGCAGCAGAGCATAGAGTGTTGTCTTCAGTGAGGTCATGTCAGGCATAGTCCAGCCCCAGTGGTCAGTTTTTATTACTTTTGAAAGAATTCTCTGCTCATATTTTTTATTATTTTATTTATTTTTTTTATAAAAAAAAAAATCTGTTCATTTGTTAAAAATAAAATCATGAACTATACCTAGCTTTCTGTAAGCCTGCTCCGGCAGCAACTTCCTTCATGTGTCAATTCATTTGCCTAATATTCCATTGCCTCAACTTAGTCCACATGCTACATATTCAACACATTTACATTGAAAGGCCCAGGGCTTACCAAAGTCCTGCAATTTAATTTTGAGGACCCAATGTTACATCAGAGGGATTAAGGGTATAGCCCGCCTCCGGCTCTCCAGTTCTCGATGAACCATAAGTTCCAGCAGGCCCTGCAAGTCTTCCAATGCAATAGCTGGAGGCTTCCTACCTCTGGTGTAAGCCAATAGAATGGCTGAGCCTGGTCAGCTGACCTATTCAGAGTAACACTTCACCTTCCAAAATCTTTTGTTACCATAGAAACTTCATTTCTTTATTACCTTTGCAGTACAGGAATACACTTTCAGGTCAACGTGTACATTCATGTTATTGTGGGCTTTTACCTGAAAGCAGGGTTAAATGATTATGCAAAAAGGGTCTTGATGTAAAGGGTACAGATTACTGGAGCCCAGATACAAATGCTGCATTGCTTTATAGCAATTAGGCTACATGCATGCTTCACAGCTATATCTGCAGACCTGCAATGCAGTCATGTAATAGGAGTAATTCACAGGCGACTAGACCAAGGGTTCTCAACTCCAGTCCTCAAGTACCACCAACAGGTCGTGGTTTGTGGATTTCTTTAATCATGCACAGGTGAGTAAATCTATTTTGCTGGGACAGTAAGTATCCCACCGGCTTTCACAGACAAACATCCTCAAAAAAGGACCTGATGGGAAAACTTGAGGGTTGAGAACCACTGGTCTAGACCAGTGGTTTCCAACTCTAGACCTCAGGGATCCCTAACAGTGCACAACTATCAGTATCCTAACCCTGTCAGGATGCCAGCATCGGGATTCTGACCGTCGGCATCTTGTACCCAACCCGTTTACCAGATATCCTAGTTGGTGCACAGATGTATTCATTACTGGCTGACACATTTTAAAAGATCCACAAGTGGTTCTAATCAGAGGCGTCATAAGGGGGGTGCGGACCGCATTCAGGTGTCACCCTTCCAAGGGGTGACACCAAAATGCCAATCCTCCCCAGTGACATTATCATGCAGGACCTGGATCCTGTCACTAGGAAGGAGCCAGCATTGCAGATACAGTATCTGGGGGCAGCCTAGCATCTCCAGCGAAGCCACACCCCCAGATTGAAGAAGACCGGCCTCCCCATGAAGCCATGCCCCCCTTCACAGGCCATGCTTCTTTTTTGGACGCGCGTACTCCCCCTTTTTTGGGAGGCTATTTACCGCACCGAGTGTCACTGACCCCGATGCTGTCACTGGTTCTAATTATTTCACTTGTAATATTGAGGAGATCTGTAAAACATACATTTAGGGCTCCCTGAGGACTGGAGTTGGGAAACGCTGGTCTAGACAGACACGGCTAATCTGGTAGTCCTGGTTCAGGGTTATTAAAACGTTTACAATTAGATGGATATATATATATATATATATATATAATTTTTCAGTGGTCAGGCAACGGATTGGTAGCTCCGGAATTATCATCAGAAAACGTCAAGCATATGTTTTCTTCCAACTCCCTGGTTCCTGTTGTGTAGCAGTCGCCCCTTGTGACCATCAGAGTAGGGATAGACAACATTCTGGACTTGCATGATCGGCCCTTATGGATCATGTGCAAGAACTGCTGAATAATCCAGCAAGTTAGAGAAATCGCAGATACTGGATAAACAAATTTTCATGATGACCAGCAGGGGGCACCATTGGTTACAGAAATGTACAGTCTAACTGTCTTGGTTTTTTGTTTAGCTTGTTTTCTCGAAGATTATTGCAAGAGAGATATTTAATTTGGCGAGCAACTACCTAATCCCAATGATTAAAAAAATAGCATTCTTGTGCCAGGCTCTGTTCTGTGTTTCTTTTTTTTTTTTTAAAGGGAAACTTTCCAGCTCACATTGGAGATCATGTCACCATGGGCCTTTGTTAATTATTTTTGAAAGTAATCGATATTAACATAAATTGGTGTTAATCTAGACTATATTAATCAGGGAGAATGCAAACGTCCATGTATTGTAGCTGCGTCCTCTGCAGATATGTCTCCCCGCTATTGGCGTACAACCCTGCCGCTGACACCTTCGCCTAATCACCTACTGCCCCAGACCCAGCAGTGAAAGTACGGTTTGAGGTTCTCTATATTTGCATTATTCCGCTTTCTGAGTATCTGCTTCTGTTTCCCAGCACCTAAAGGGTTCATGTGAGCTCCCTGTATCCAGCTGTGCCCCCCCCCCCCCCCAATAGTGATCGACTCTAATGTGGGGTCTCGGAAAGGCAAAGGAGGCTGAACTGAACACAGGGGCATTTATACCTGGGCTCCGGGCCGATTGTTAAATGACTTTAGTCTGAATTTATTTTTCTCCTTTAACTCAAACCATCTGTACCTCAGCCGGGTAGCGTGAGCCAGCGGTTTTGGGCTGCAGTGAGGAATGTGCGATCCCCCGGGACAGTCTGACGTTGGATACTTTGCCTATTCCACAGGAGGCCCGAACTCTTCCGTCCTCCCTTCACTGTAAATGCGCAGGATGACTAGAGAGAAGGCACCAGGGGAGACTTTCAGTAAACACAGCAACTTTAAACTGCTGTCAACAGCAACTGGATTCTAAGACTGATCGCCCTGAATTCTGGCTTAAGTATTACTCTCCCTTTCCACTGCAAGGTGAATGTACAGCAGTGCAAGTGTTAACCAAACCAGCGCTGAACATATCCTCCTGCAGGATATTAAACACAACTGTCAGGAGGAGATTGTGCAATCACTTCATCAAGTTGAGGTTTAAGATCCCCTGGAATGCTTAGCTAGTTAGCGATCTACATGTACTTAGCTCGTCAGGTTACACAGTAAGATCCCCAAAATTGAGGGCTACCACATATAAGAGGGCACTCTGTCTTCTGAGGTTGCAGAAAGGCCGTATTAGTTTATGGTAATTGCCTCCCGAGTGCTTGGCTAGCAGGTCACAGGCTGCGGAAAGCGTACTTCCTAATCCTTGGTGGAACCCGCAGGACAGGATGAGGAAGTGGCCTTATAAACAGAATAGGAGGAGTACAATACTGGTGGGAGACCCCGCTGTTATTGCAATGATGAATTGCAATGGTATTCTGATCTTAAATCCCTCCGTACATTGCTCTTTCTGTTGCAGAAGCCAACGTTTTCTATACAAATGGCGGCATCTTGTCTCCAAGAACACTCCAGTCTTACGTTAGCCTCTTCTCCCAAGGATCGGGCACACCCACGAGTCGACCCATCCTGACAATAATGCCCACAATCTGCTGCCGGTGGACTATTTCCAAATGATCCGGGGCATTAGCAAAAATAAAATAAAATAGTTTCTCGTTTTAGCAAAGTCCGGATCGGTCCTAGTTAAGCCCTCCGGTAGTACATGGCCGGTGGTCCTGGCACTGAAGAGACAAAGTCAACTTTAAATGCCACGACTGAAATGGTTAAACGAATAATTTGGTGACATTCTCTCATTAGTTGGTTTTAATCTTCCCCACCCCCCCCCCCCCCTTCTCCAGCGTTCCAGGTAATGCGCAGCGTTTAGTTGGTGGGAGACGGGTTTAAGTCCTGTTACCGCTCTCGCCCCAACGGTTTGTGTCCTGGGAGGCAAGATCAGAAGTTGCTGAAAATTTCGTGTTTCTTGCTCCAATCCATCTGCGGAGCGCGCTTATTGGCTCGCTTAGCACGCGCTTTCTCCTTTGCCTCGGCCGCTGTGGGGCTGAGGCGCAGACCGCTCTCTTCGAATGGATCCGACCGGCTCAGGTCACCTCCCTGTTTGCAAAGATGGAGGAGAAAAAGCATTAAAGAAAGCCAACAGGTTACTTAAAAAAAAAAAACTGCCTTCAGCATGAACCTGCATTAAGACAATTATCTGTTCTACAAGTTCTGATTTTACAGATCGGGGGCTGACATGGCGAAATCTCTCTAAGTGGGAGGTTCCACTGCTGTAGCTTAGACAGGCCCCAGCTTGGACATCCTCTTCGCATCTATGGTAGCTAAGCAGTGGCGTAACTAGGGCAGGGCGGTGAGGGGTTCGTACCCTGTGCGCCGTTGGACCGGCGGCGCGGGGGGGCGGTACCGGCCCGCCCTAGTTAGCCAGTGTAGCGCTGACCGCAGTGAGTGCGGTCAGCGCTACACATTTACACAGGACCGGCGCTAGGCTTCCAGCGCCGGTCCTGTGCTGCACGCCTGAGCCCGTTCCCTCCCCCTGAGCGCATGCCCAATAGCGCCAGGAGGCGGGCTCAGGCTGTGCATAACACACGCATCGCCGCCAGCACTGGCGGCGATGCGTGTGTTAAACAGCAGCCAATGAGAGTCAGATAGACTCTCATTGACTGCTGCAGCACCCACTGCAAGAGCTGGACTTCCGTCCGGCTCCTGCAGTGGGTAATGGGACTGACGTCATGACGTCTGTCCCATAATGCTGACCGCGCCCGCCCGGGCGGGAGCGGCATCGCGACCAGGAGCAGAGATTCAGGTAAGTATATTTTTATAGATAGATATATTTTTTTTTTTATTAACCTATCTGCACAACGGGGGAGGGGGGTGGCTACTACTGGGGGGACCTCTACTGGGGGAGGGGTGGCTACTACTGGGGGGACCTCTACTGGGGGAGGGGTAGCTACTACTGGGGGGACCTCTACTGGAGGAGGGGTGGCTACTACTGGGGGCACCATTGGGAGGACCTACTCTACTGGGGACTACTACTTGGGGCATTATAAAAGGGACCTACTAGAGGCACTGCACTCGGGGGACCACTACTGGGGGCAATAATAGGAAGGGCCACTACAGGGGGCACTGGATAGGGGGGATCACTACAGGGTGCCTGCATAAGGGGACCACTACTGGGAAAACTGCATGGGGGGGGGGGGACTACTGCTGGGTCACTATATCAAGGGCACTGCATAGGGGGGGGGACTACTACTGGGGGCACCATATAAAGGGCACTGCATAAGGGGATACTGCTACTGGGCGCACTGCATTGTGGGGACTGCTACTGGGGGCACTGCATAAGGGGGAACACTACGTGGGGCACTGCATTTGGGGGGCCACTACTGGGGGTACTGAGTAAGGGGAACTAATTGGGGGCTGTATAAGGGGGACCACTACTGGGGATACTGTATAAGGGGCACTACTATGGGCCTGCATAAGAGGGACCACAACTGCATACTGGGGGTACTGTATAAGGGGTACTACTGGGGTTAAGGTGCATATGGATAGGAATGTTCAGCGTGAAAATAAAGGGGTGTGTCATGTTGACACGCCCCATTTTTAAGTGACCACGCCCATTTTTTTTCGGTGCGCACACATATCGTTATGTTAGGAGGGGGGGGGGGCTCCGTTTTCAAATTTGCCCTGGGCTCCAAATACCCTAGTTACGCCACTGTAGCGAAGCCATTCTGTGCATCAATCTCCTTTTAAAAAGCATGTTTGAGTTGATTACAGTGGTCCTGATGCAGAGATGGGCGGAGTGACGATATTTATGCAGTTGAGCGATGTTTTGCTCATGCTCGAAAAGTCTAGAGAACCTTTCATTTGCATGCAAGAACCAATGTGTGTGCTGCCCTACGGCATGGAAACCACTTCAGAAGGGGTTTGCTGTCCCTGGGTGTTTCAGGGTGGAGACTGGGAGCTGGCCTAACGTGATCGCAAAAAGGGGCCGTTTCATGGGCGTGTTACGGGTGTGTCTGGTAACCCTGCTGTGTTCCCAATCGCAAATCCAATGCCTCAGAGGCCATGTTTAGTTACCGCAAATGTCGATGGTGGCGCGTTTACAATCTCCATCGCAAATGCAGATGAAACGTCTCACCGCTCGTGCGCTCCATCGTACCATCCAGCAGCAAAGTGAAGGCTGAGATTAGCATTTGAATATTCCCGCGACCGCTATAGAGAGAGCATCTGCGGCCGCAATAACAACCATCTCTGAAACAGGCCCATGAACGGAGAAAGGAATATTGTTTACAACCACTTTCCAGCTGGCTAGTGAAACCCAATGTCCGTTTTCCAGACTTGCCATCTATATCCTGCCCAGTCACTGACACTACATGGTGTGATCATTATGTCCTAGGCCGGACTTAGGGACTGTTACCTGTGAGTCTTTATCAGGACTTTGCAGATCGCTGTGCGACGAAGACGTGGATGAGCCTCCATTGATCTGCAAAACACAGAGGTGCATTGTGAGTGTGCTACAGGTCGCTGGGCTGGAACAGTGACCAGCCAGGACCTTGTACATACATTATTCACTCTCCTGTCAGAGCAATACCAGACATGGGGCCTGATTCAGAGCCGGACGCAATTAGCGCTCGCTCGTCCTGAAAATAGGGGTGGCTATTCAAATGAACCGTTCGCTGTTTGCAGTGTGTTCACGTCTCTAGGTCTGAATGAGCAAACAAAACTTGCGGTCGTTTTTTGGGAAACTACGCCCCCTGGCCGCTCGCATCCTACGTCATGTCCGCTATTTATTAGATTAATCGAGTACATCGAACAGGGTATGAGCGCTATTCTTGTGGTTGGTTTTTGCTACCACAATTTTGCGAGCAGTTCTGGCTTAAAAAAAACCCAGTGACGTGGTCAATGACGCTGCTGTTTTAAATATGCACACCCATAAAACGCCCGTTTTGACCTTTAAGCACGCCTGCGATCTGATCTCCACTCCCCGTTTTCAAGCACCTTCCCCTGTTACCACCCACATACGCCTCCTCCTGTCACTGAAATTATCAGGCATTCGCTATTTTGCGAGCACATGAATTTCGGCCGCACTGACTGGTTCGCGCATGCGTATAACGATCCGTACGCATGCGCAGTTGGGCAAACCGCTCGGAGCGAACGAGCTGCCGCTTACGAGTGGCTCTGAATCAGGCCCATGAACAACCCGTCTGGATGGGGAGCTCAGAGCATTTTTAATGATAGAGGTTTAAAGCCTTGTCGCAGATCAGCCTCCAAAGGGCAAGGGGGCTAGTTAGAAGTTGCACTTGTATTTGCAGATTGCTATAAAGCACGACAGGGCTTCTAATGCTGCTGCAATTAGTGCACCCACAAGTACGTTGTGGGAGGGATAACATCCTGCAACTATATCTACTAGAAGGTGCTAGATAAATGATAAGTAGAATCTGATTGGTTGCTAAGGACGATATCTCTGCTTCTAAAAACCTGCACTTCAGTAAATATACTCCCAATTCTTCTTTAAGCCTCCTCCTAATTGTCATATTATCGCCATCCCTTCTCTATCGGTAATGCTCGAGGAGCTGCCAAGATGTGGACGGACATGACCAACACAATAGAAGGTGACATATCACCTAATCCAGTGGTTCTCCACTCCAATCCTCAAGTACCCCCAACAGGTCATGTTTTCTGGATTTCTTTATTCATGCACAGGTGAGAATGTATTATTATGGGTCAGTATTTATCCCGCCTGCTTCCAGACAGAAATCCTGAGACTTTTGATCAATGTTTTATTTGCTCCGCCCAAAGATAATATGATTGGTTTATAGTAACAGACATGTAATGACCATATTATACTGAATGACTGACCCATGTCCCGAAATTGGGGCTATCCCTGCTTTAGTACAAGTGGGTAAAGCAAACTGACTGAGGTAACTGGACTGTGAGGGGGTCGTGAGGTTTTAGAAAACACTGGAATAAATTGTTATCTAAAATCAAGAGAGATTTTGTATAGATCAGTTAACACACAGGTTCTCAAACTTGGTCCTCAGGACCCCAAACAGTGCATGTTTTCCAGGTCTCCTTGCAGAATCACAAGTTATATAATTAGCTCCACCTGTGGATCTTTTAAAATGTGTCAGTGAGTGATGACTACACCTGTGCACCTGCAAAACATGAACTGTGTGGGGTCCTGAGGACCGAGTTTGAGAACCACTGATGCCCCTTTTACACCAGAGCAAAAACCTGGGTTTTTGCTTGGTCTACCCGGGTCGCAGCTCAGTGTAAAAGGGTCCCTGAGAAATAACCCGGGTCAAGTGACCCAGCAATCCAACCCAGGTAGCTACCAGGGTCGGACCTGGGTAATGGTTCAGTGTAAACGGCGCAACCCGGGTTATCCTACCTGGATCATGCCTAAAATTAGCTGATTGGTGGTTGTGGAGCAGTCACCTCCCACTCTGTATTACCTCACAAGTTTAGCAGGGCAGACCTGAGAATAACCCAGATCGATGGTGCTGTGTAAACAGTGTCTGACCTTGGTTGGAACCATGGCCCTCATTCAGAGCCGCTCGCTAGCGGCAGTACGCTCGTTCCGAGCGATGTTCGCACATCTGCGCATGCGTACGGTTTTTAGTACGCATGCGCGAACCAGTCAGTGCGGCCGAAAATCGTTTGTACGCTATATAGCGAGTGCCTGCTTTTTTGAGTGACAGAATGAGGCGTATGTGGGTGGTAACAGGGGAAGGTGCTTGAAAACGGGGGAGTGGAATTCGAACGCAGGCGTGCTTAAAGGTCAAAACGGGCGTTTTAAGGGAGTGCATAATTAATACAGCAGCGTCATTGACCACGTCACTGGGTTTTTTTTAACTCAGAACTGCTCGCAAAATAGCGGTTGAAAACACCAACCACAAGAATAGCGAGCAGTTCATACGCTGTACGATGTACTCGATTAATCTAATAAATAGCGGACGTGACGTATGGTGCGAGCGGCCAGGGGGTGTGTTTATCAAATAAACGAGCGTATGTTTTGCTCGCTCGTTCAGACTTAGAGGTGTGAACAGACTGCAATTTGCGAACGGATCATTTGAATAGCCACCCCTTGTTTTTGAACGAACGACCGCAAATAGCGAACGGCTCTGAATCAGGCCCCATGTCTGAAAACCCAGGTCGGACCTGGGTTTTTGGTGGAAAAGAGGTATGAGTTAGCATATGACCTTATGCCGTATAACTGCAGGCACTATAAGCGATGGACTTGGCATTTAGCCATTTCTGTTGTGATGTTTTACTGATCAGGCCTGTTATGTGCAGTTTACTTTGTCAAGAATGCATTTTCTGTATCAGTCTCTTACATCTGAGGTACTGTCATACTGATTTTTAGCTGTTATCTGTTTTAAGTGTGCACAGTGTATATACCTGTGTGTTACTGACCCATGAAATAACTAACATTAGTGAAGCAGAGACGTTTATAACTATAGATTGTAAGCTTACGAGCAGGGCCTTCCTACCTATATATCTGTCTGTTATTACCCAGTTTTGTTCTATTAATGCTTACAATTGTAAAGCGCAACGCAATATGCTGCGCTATATAAGAAACTGTTAATAAATAATAAAAATAAATACCTAAAGCTGCATACACACACAACGATTTTGTTACCAACGATTTTATGAATGATTTTATGAACGATTATCTGTCAGATTTTTTAAAGTGTAATGAACGATTTTTTTGAACTACAAATGATTTTTGCATATTCCCTTAATGAAAATCGTTGAGTTGACAAGTCTGACTGAACTACATACGTGAACACGCATGAATGATAATCGTTCGACTCAGAAAGTGAACGGTTTTTTCAAACGATTATCGTTAAACGATATCATTTAACGATAATCGTTCAAAAAAATCATTGTGTGTGTATGCAGCTTTACTCTTATTCAAATGCACTGACAGAGTTGTATCATAGCTAGACTTACCTAACTATACCTTTAAATCGGGACACATGAATTACACAGGTTCTGCAGCTGGCTGACTTCAAGCCTGGATTTCCCCTGGTTTTAATGAGCCACAGAACCTGTGTAATTCATGGGTGTCCCCGTTTAAAGGGAAAGTATGGTAAGCCTAATCATAGCTTAGTTAATGGCTAAAACTAAGAAGTAGAACTGGAAGTGGTAACTGTGAAGCTCAGTAGGCAGAGTATACACCCATCAGCCATAATATATATTTTTTCTGTGAGGAGACTTGGAAAACATGCACCGTTTGGGGTCCTGAGGACCGAGTTTGAGAACCTGTGACCTAGCGGATCACTGGGTAGGACTCAGGGCCTGATTCAGAGCCGTTCAGAAAAAGGGGCCGGATATTTAAATTGAGCGCTTTGCGGTCTGTTGACGCCTCTATGTCTGAACGAGCGAACGAAACATGCGCTCGCTATTTTTTTTAAAACGCCCCCTGGCCGCTCGCATCCTACGTCATCCGCTATTTATTTGATTAATCGAGTACATCGAAAGGCGTATGAACTGCTCGCAGTGCTTGTGGTTGGATTTTCCTACCGCAATCATGCGAACAGTTCAGGCTAAGAAACAACCAAGTGACGTGGTCGATGACGCTGCTTTGTTAATTATGCACACCCTTAAAACGCCCATTTTGACCGTTTGGCATGCCTGCGTTCGGATCTTCACTCCCCGTTTTCAAGCACCTTCCCCTGTTACCACCCACAAACGCCTCACTCTGTCACTCAAATTAGCAGGCACTCGCAATTTTGCGAGCACACAATTTCCGACCGCAATGACTGTTTCGCGCATACGTATTACAACCCATACGCATGCGCAGTTGTGCGAACATCGCTTGGAGCGAACGAGCAGCTCTGAATCAGGCCCTCATTTCGGTGCAAAATGTGCAATGATCATCAGCGGCCAATCGGTTCCATTTTGGCTTTGCGTTTGTAATAACGTTTTTAGCAGTGATGTCATTCATGCTAGTTACTGGTAATGAGCTATATTTGCTCTCTTCTGCCTACTGCACTGTATCTATATTGCCTGTTGTTATGCATACTGACCCGTGTTTTAGTCATTCCATTGGTCAGCGACTGGGAGACTGAACCTAAAACAAAAAGATTGTAGTGTTAGAATGGAGACCGGCCATACAGATCTCATGAGGGGCTTTCATTATACTCATACAGGAATCTCACTGTTGGTCAAAATCAGGCGAAAGACTTCATATAAAAGTTATGAACCAAACAACGCTTTATTCAATCGGGCGCAATGCTGCTTTGTGGCAGGCAGAGGTCACTGCTGTAACTGGTGACTGGTTTGCACGGGTGTGATATGTATTACCGCCGGCCGCATTCCCAACAGCGGCTGCCCGACAACGTAGGAAATCCCGATCGTCCTAAAGGTGAGTATTTACTAACCTAACCTAACCCCCTAACCCTCCTTAGGGGTGCCTAACTCTAACCTCCCCTCCCTGTGCCTAACCCTAACCCCCCTCTAAGTGCCTAACCCTAACCTCCCCCCGGGGGTGCCTAACCCTCCCGCCCCCTAGCCTAACCCTAACCTCCCGGGAGGGTGCCTAACCTTAAGTCCCCCCCCGGGAGCCCTAAACCTAAAACCCTCCCCCCCGGATGTCCGCTGCGGTTCCCGGCATCCGCTCGATCGGGAAGCCGGGTGCTGGTCTCCCGTCATCGGGCAAATTACAGGCGTCTAAATTTAGACGCCTGTCATTTGTCCCTAGTCGGGATAAAGCAGTCTGGGAGCCGGCGGTCGGCATTTAGACCGTCGGGTTCCAGACTACATCCCGTTTGCACTTCAGTCTATAAATTATAATAACAAGGGGAGTGTAGGTTAAAATAAATCCGAGGATAGAATTAATGGAGACGTTTTTAGGTTGGAGTCGACTACAATTTGCCATTAAACGTGTCTAATTGCTAACGCCATTTTAGCATAATAGAGGTGATATCACAGCCAATGGGGAGATACCTTCTTTTACGTGCACCTCACCAGGGGTGACCTCCAGCTTCTTGAAGTATTCATCTGTTTCTGGGTCAACTACCAGTAACGAGGTCTCATTCTCCTTGGATTTTATGATGGCCACCACCTCAGAATGCTTCATGTTTTCAACATTCTGCTTATTGACCTGAAAAGAGAAAGATGGCGGTTATACAAGGAGCAGGGCACAAATTAATGTGAGGAAGCAAGAGAAGGAACAGAACTCTGGAAATGACACAGAGGAAAAACTTTGTAGATGCCATCCAGTGGAGTCAAAGATCTGTATGTCAGTCGGGGGAGATACAGCCCTGAACAAGGAGACACAAGTCTGTAAATTGCTGCCTAGGAAACACAACAAAAGGACGCCCAAGGGACACGCCTCTGTAATTTGTTCGCCAGGGTACACAAGCCTGTAAGTGGACGCCGATGGAACACAAGCCTGTAAATGGTCGCCCAGGGGACACAAGCCTGTAAGTAGATGCCCAGGGGACATAAGCCTGTAGGTAGATGCCCAGGGGACACAACTCTATAAAAGGATGCAGAGGGGACACAACTTTGTAAGTGGCCGCCCAGGGGACACAACTCTGTAAAAGGACGCCCAGGGGACACAACTTTGTAAGTGGCCGCCCAGGGGACACAACTTTGTAAGTGGCCGCCCAGGGGACACAACTCTGTAAGTGGACGCCCAGGGGACACAACTCTGTAAGTGGACGCCCAGGGGACACAACTCTGTAAGTGGACGCCCAGGGGACACAACTCTGTAAGTGGACGCCCAGGGGACACAACTCTAAATGGTCGCTTCATAGAAAATGTCTGTAAGTGGTTACTCAGCATTTGCCTCTCTGAATGCACTGCCTGGGGAACACAACTCTGTAAAAGGACGCAGAGAGGACACAACTCTGTAAGTGGACGCCCAGGGGACACAACTCTGTAAGTGGACGCCCAGGGGACACAACTCTGTAAAAGGACGCAGAGGGGACACAACTCTGTAAGTGGCCGCCCAGGGGACAGAACTCTAAGTGGACACCCAGGGGACACAAGAATGTCAGTGGACGCCCAGGGGACACAACTCTAAATGGTCGCTCCATAGAAAATGCCTAAGTGGTTACTCAGCATTTGCCTCACTGAATGCACTGCCTGGGGAACACAACTCTGCTAACAGCTCCCTTGGGGCCTTTCATTTCATTCTTTTTTGTACATTTTTTTTTATACTGCCAAACTGGATAATACACTGCAAACTGTCCGCCCCTTACACAGGCCTTGTGCATGTTAAGCAGGGAAGCGCACAGGGACATAACACAATATGCCGGTGTGTGTTGCACGTTCTCGCAATGACTAAAGTTCACGACATGACCTGCCAGCCTATCGGTCCTCACATTTAATGCGCTTTGCTTTATTTGAGGCAGCAGCAGGGGGACCAATATGTAAATAAGTAGCAACAATTCCTGAGCACCCAACCTGCGCAGTGGGACTAATACGCTGGTCCGTGGTGGGACACCAGGCAACAAGTGGCATAAGTCTATTGTGGAGATTATATGTGGGGACAGGAGGGTATTCCCCTAGCTGGAGGGCACATTACGCCATATGAATGGACAGTCTTCCTGGTCATTGGAAATGACATGGCTGCTGATTCCTGTGTATTACAGTAGTACACTATAAAACACAGGACTGTACATTCTACTGTATAAAAAGTAAACATGCAGAAACTTTCTGTCTAGACCACACAAAACAATGCATTGTGGGATTAGCAGTTTATGTGTGTATTGCAGGGTAACTGTTGGCATTGCAAGGGTTACAGAGACTATTTTTTTTTTACATTTTAATTTAAATGGTCTCTTTTCTCCGCTCCCTGAACTCCGCCCTCAGCTGTGGCAATGAAAACAAACACCAGGACCTCTTTCCCCCGTTCCCTAGCAACCGCTTCCTACTTTCTCCTTGCAGAAGTAATGACTTTGTTTGCTATGGGACACACAGCTCTCCTACCCCCAGTCTCTCTTCCCCCCTTACCCCTCATTGTTATCCCTCTGTTCTGTAGCCCACCCACCCCCTCTCTGGATCTCACTCAGGCACTTTTCTCTATTCCCCACCTTCGGATGCTTCCCAAGAATATAATATATATATAGATAGATAGAGATAGGCTTGCCATATCATCCCTTCAATCCAGGACACATGTGAATTACACTATTATATTTTTTCAAGTGCAGGTTTTTAGAATTGGGGGTGATGCCCATAGCAACCAATCAAATTCTAGCTATTATCTTCTAAAAAGTGCTAGATAAATGACAAGTAGCATTTGATTGGTTGCTATGGGCAACACCTCCACTTCTATATACCTGCACTTCATTAAATATACCCCTTGAAGTCTCAACAGGGAAGGGGGTGGGTGCGGGCAAGGGGGCGGCTCACCCCCTAAAAAAAACATTTGAGAGGCATGGTGGCCGCGGATGGTCAGGGGCTGTGCTTTATAGCAACAGACTGCACGGCCCCTGCACCGCACGGAGGAGGAGGTGTAATGTGCGGGCTTAACCACTTAACTGCCGATTTTGCCAGGCCCACAGGAGAGTGCGGGGAGTCAGAGGAGATCACTTCTGCACATGTGTAGAACGGATTTCCACTTCAAAAACATGTCTATAAAGTGGCTAAGTTAAAACACCTCCTCGTCCGTGCGGTGCAGGGGCTGTGCAGCCTATTGCTACGAAGCACAGCCCCTGACCGTCCGCGTCCAGGTAAGAGGAAGAGACGGGTCTGTGGGGGAGTGGGCTGACGCTGGGACAATTTTATGTTGCCCCGCCCAACATAAAATCGTTCCGAAGCCCGTGTCTGTATGTATATATATTACTCATTGTCAAAGTCCCCTGATATCACACCACTGGCGTAACTACCGTAGGTGCAGGGGGTGCGGCTGCTATGGTGCCCGGACTGCCTCCGGGGCCCAGCTCTCCCCCTGCACCTACGGTGCCAGGCCAGCAGTGGTCATGTCTTCCTTCAGCGTGGGCAGGCACATCTGCCCTCCCGGTGGGCTCCGCCTCCGGCTCTCCTCATTGACAAATACTAGGGGGACCAGGGACCTAGGGGGCCCGTGAAAATTTTGCTGTGGGGCCGCCCTAGGTCTAGTTACCCTCCTGTATCACAGGTAGAGCATGTACACATGTACAGTGCAACCTGTTCCACTGCAAATCTGACACCAATGACTCATCTTGGAGTTTCCATAAGCAGTACTCAGATCTGGCCATGTGTTTCTTTAAAACTTCAGGGAGTAGATTTGCTAAAACTAAAGACAGGTGGTGGTATTACCCATACCAACCAATCAGATATTAGCTATCATTTCTCTTTTGCAGTCTAGAAAATGATAGACAAAATCTGATAGGCAACAGTACCACTTGTCTGTTTTTAGTAGCTTTAGTAAATCTACCCAAAGGATAAAAAAAAAAAAAAAAATTCAAATGTATTTGGGATTCTACAAGTGGGGACATGGCTGTAATATCTAGGGCGGAATGTTTTGTCCTGTGCAGGATTCAGCTGCAGGGAGCCATTCAGAGCCTGACATGCAAAGATACATATAGGAAAATAGCTGGAGCTCTGACAGGCCATGGAAAGGATCACACATATGTATTTATCAGTGTCACAGTGTACCTTTGGCACATCCTGTTCTGCAATGTTCATCAGTGAACGATGCAAGTAATGCACAGTCCACTTGTAACAGCAGAAAATTGAAGTTCGGTTCCTGCAAAGGGTTAAATTAACCCTATTTTCTTAAATTAACCCTATTTTTCTATAGTGGTTAAACACTATATTTCCTCTTCATTCCATAAGCTGTGTAGTAATATATTCCATATCCATCCACTTTTTCCTCATACAATCAAGCAGGATGTAGCATCTAGTGGGGGCAAATAGGAAAAACAATTCTGCTGGCTTATTTAACTGAAAAAACAGCTGGATCAGGTGACTTCAGGGAGATTGAGGATATTTTTAACCCCAACACCGCCCAGCAGTAGGGTTACCAGGGCTGCCAAGAAAATTCATATAATTATGAATTACATCACATGCTTGCTGCATATTAATGTTTACAGGCCTTGTTTGTGCATATACATATAATTATATATATATATATATATATATTTGGACAGGGTCAGCATAATTCCACATGAGGTGAATGTGGAATATCCAGATCTCCCAGGTTTGGCAGAGCAAAGGCATTAGGAATGTGTAATGTCCAGATCAGGTGTTGCCTCAATCAGATTACAGACACCTGTGTGAGGCTGGTTTAAGGACTGCAGAGACACTGGGGAAACTGAGCCTGATGGTGAGATAGTTGCCCAGCTTATAGGCCCATGGGTGACTAGTGTTCGGGTTCCTGGACCTTCTAGTCCACTGAAGAAAATATTGCTGTTTGGAAGACTGTATAATATCTTTCCTGTGAAACTGCCATATCCTGTGTACCTGCCCGTGGTGAGCAATAAAACTACTGATGGATTTTACCCGGTCTATGCGATTCTTGTCACAAAATATATATATCTATATATATATATATATATCTATATATATATATAACCTCTGATCTGTCCAGCATTGGGTTATAATCCCCTATAGCGTAAGCGAATATATGTATTTTACTATTGTTGTTATTTATATATATATTAGCGCCACCAATTAATTAGTCAGTCGAAGCCCCCATTGAAGCTTACAATCTAAATTCCCTAACACAAAAGTACACACAGACGCCCACTTGGGTAGGCAACATGCAGTTAGAGCATGTCCTAACAGCAGGCCATTCTGGGATATGTAGTTCGACAGTAGCTGGACTACCCCTGTACTAGGGTACTATGGATCAACAGCCAATTGTTCTAATCGTTTTTGGAGCGTGCAGGAATACTGGAGCACCAGGTGGTAACTCACAAAAACATGGAGAACATACAAACTCCCCAAGGATACGGCCTTGGCTAGGAATTAAACTGATAACCCCTGCACTGTGAGGCAGCATGGCTTACCACTGTGTCCTCATGTTGTCCCATAATTCTATGTCGTGAAAGAGGCACAAATGGCCGCATTCTACAAAGATCAGGAAATGTATACAGGCTCCTCTCTCCAAGTACTTGTTTATTATAATCAATGGGTTGCTTCTGTGCACACCTCCCCTGGGAATCCTCTCCCTCTCCTACAATGCAGTATAAAATATGCATGCGAGACTCTAGTACAGAATGTCTGTGTGGTGCTGGGTAGGGATCAGGTTCCCAAATCCCCCAGCTGGTTTGTCACTGGTAGAGAAAAAAGCAGAAAGAAAGAAACGGGACCCCCCGCCCCCAGCTGGCACAGCACCCCCTACCACTCGCATGGCTGCGCTGCCCCCATTAATTATACAGTATGGCCCACGAATTGCAGTGCAGGTCTTGCCAGGTGCACAAAGGGAGGAGATGACAGATCTGCCGGGCAGAGGGCAACGAAGGTTCAGCAGACTCAGGCAACGTGGATACAGATCAAATGACCTATGGCACATATGTATCGGGATAACCACCTGTCCAAATTAGCACCTGTACTTGCCCACGTCAACACGGCGCGTGGTGCCAATTTCACTCTCTAATAACAGCTTTATGCGCACAGAGTTATTAGTAAAAACACACTGAAATGCCCGGTGACGTCTATTGTGTTATTCAATTACCCCATTGTGCAAGGTTGCAGAATATGGGACTGATTAATTTATTAAGTGCCAAAGAATTGTACAGCCCATCACACTGGTGTCATAATGTGACAATGAAACACATAGCGGCTACAGACGTCTGTGACAGGCAGGCTTGTGGCAGATTCAAATCTTAAAGCGATAGGTTAATATTTTAGGTTTTGGTTGCGTTAATTTTTATTTTTTTTAAATGGAAGGAAATTGTGTGTATATATATATATATAAATTATATTCTATCAATCGTAATGGTGCATACACGCGGTCATATTTTCCTTCAGGTTTGAACAATAACGACATTAAAAATCGTTCATATCTGAAAGAAAATCTGACATGTGTCTCTGCAACGATGAACGATGCGCGTTCCCGATGGTCAGATAACGATATCTGACATCTGATGTTTTTGCAGTCAGATTTGGACGATTCCATTCATTTTAATACAGTCTAAAATCGTTCAATCGTTCATCTGACATATCTGACTGTGTGTATGCTCCATTAAGGTGCGTACACACGGTATGATTTGCTCCATGAAGGAAAATCGTCCCGTGTGTCCCTGGCTGGGGTGTGCTCAGTGTTGTTAACAACACTGAGCACAAACACGGAACAAAATCAATAACTATGTCGTTCAGTGCCGGGCTTCCTCCCTCATCCCCGAACATGTTCAACCTGACTATATCGTCAGGCTGGACAGGAGGTTCGGGCGATGAACGGTAACTACCAACTACAAATGGGAGCGCGCATTGGTAGTTGCCGTTCATCGTTTTGGCCCTGAAACTGAATGATTTTTTGAACGATAACGACATCTTTATCGTTCAGTTGTCCAAAAAAACGTTCCGTGTGTACGCACCTTTACACTATCAATTTGCATCACTGACTATATAAATATACTGTATGTCTTGGTATGTGGAACATTGGGGATCGGATGTATCAATCACAAAAATGCAGTAATACCTCAGAAAACTGATGATTTCAGAGCTTTACTGCAATCCATATGGTTCCCTATATGCATTAACATAGTCCACAGGAGATATCCGCTGGCACAGCAGTCCCCGCAGAATTCTAAGGGGCTGCGATGTGCCGTTACGCTGCAAGCACCTTTAGGGAGCTTCTGCACCATAGGCAATGGCATCTATAGGTGGCGGTGCCTATAGAAGCCTATAGGCACCTTTCAGCACAAAGATACTTCTGATCCCTCTCCACTCCCCCCTCCGACAACTGAGCGTGTGCCAACTGACAGGCGCATGTGCTATAGGATTCCCGGGTCATAAGCCTGGAAGTCAGATCTTCGCCGGGACAGCTCTACATAGGAAGAGCTGTCCTGGCAGGTACGTGCTCCTGCATACCGGCGTTATAGGGGATGTATCGCGTAGTCTCTGCTGGAATTTTCTACATCAGTTTGCAATTCCTATTTTTTATTTATATATGGGTGTACCAGCTGCCACCTTTCCTGACTCCGGGCCTCATTCATAAACTCACGTTAGTGGCACCAACGCTGCGTGCATGGCTGTGATAAAATATGCAAAAGCCGCAGGGGGATGCAGTTAGGATCCCGACAAGCGGGATGCCATCTGCCGGAGCCCCGGCATCAGAAACCCGATCGCCGAGACCACAACGGCGACAAAATCCAGACACGACCGGGGATGCCGACATCGGGATCCTGGCAGATTGCATCCTGATCATAAGGACCCCAGGGAAAGTAAGTATCAGCCGCAGGGGGGGGGGGGAGACTTAAGTTTAGGCGCCCCGGGGAGAGTTAGCGTTAGGCTGCGGGAGGGGGGAGGTTAGGGTTAGGCTCCGGGCAGGGAGGGGTTAGGTTTAGGCACCACCGGTGTTTTAGGGTTAGGCAGCTCTCTTCACTTTCTGGCCAAAATTTCATAGATTTACGTAAATCTATGAATCAGGCCCTCTATATACTGTAAATAAGCAATAGTGATAATAATAATAAATTAGGCTGCTTATATATATATATATATATACATATATATGTATGTATCATATATACATATATATTGAAACCTATAGCTTTATCTATCAATCTAATACAGATAGGGCGTCTTTATGAGAAATGCTTTATACAGGGTGCACATTTGCCCCTGTAAAACCATATTGCAAGTGGTGTTTGATTTTGCATACAGGGAAAATACCGTCTGCTTTTGCATGTAGCGCGTGAAGAACGGGCGTCTTTACTGTTACACTGCAATTTATAGCTAAACTAGGACACATTAGACCATATTGTATGTAAATATGTACAAGTGTATATTATATATATAATTATGACTAACCTACCAATTATTGATTTGCATATTTAATAACCATCCCAGCTCAGAAATCTATTGCTTCCGTGTAACCAAGTTAAGTCCTATATACGGTAAAAGGACATAAAGTAGAACAGATGCACAGATTACACGACGGGTTTGCACGTCAGATAAAACACCCACTCAGAGATGTCGGCAACACAACGCAAGAGATTCAGTCTCCTTACCTCCACCAGGCGGTCCTGCGGTCTCAGACCTGCTTTGGCTGCCGGGGAACCTGGATCCACTGAGCGGATGAATTGGCCAGGCCGGGATTTCTCACTGTGAAGGTTGAACCCGTAACCATTAGGTCCTTTCTTTAAGTAACACAGACGGGGACACCTGTCCTTGACCTGCCCATTTATATCCTGTAAGACATAGAGTGAGATGGTTTGAGGTTTATTAGGCAGTCTGCGTCATTTCCCCACAAAGGCAGCGGAAGCTAGCATACATGTGTTTTTATATGAACGAGCCGCCAGTGAGACTGAAGAATACATTAGTACATAAGAACTAAAGATAACGGACATATAAGTGAAGACATTTCTGTAAGTCATCGAGATTTCCTTTTTGGGACAATTGGCAGGGTATTGAAAGACACGGCAATAAGCCACAGATGGACACACAGGGGTCTCTGTACTAAGCATTGGGCAGAGATAAAGTACCAACCAATCAGCTCCTAACTCGTTTTTTTTTGTTCCCATATAAATCCATGGCATTAATTCCAGAACGGTATGAGCGGTGTATATCCTTCACTTACATTAATAATAATGGCTGATAAAGATATGTTTAGTTAGTCCACTGCCATGTATTAATTAAGTGGGGGTTGTTCCACATCTCCCCCACCCATTAGGATCTCCCTCCTTTGCATTAAAGCAGCCTCCCACAATTATGTGTTTGTCAGGGGGGAGGGGAGAACTAAAGGACGGAGTCTGATCTAGTGTAAAGGGACAATAACACCTGGTTGGGGCATGGCAGGACTGAGTCAGATTTAGGCATGGCAGGGAGGGGGGGGTACTCTAGGACTGAGTCAGATTTAGGTCCGTATTAAAGTAGCTGCGATAATTTCGCCACCGACGGCGGAATCTTGTCTCCGCCGTCATCGCGTGTTTTGGCCGCGGAAACTTATTGGGCGTGCCCTCGCTATTCGCCTTATTCAATTGCAAAGGACGTGAAAACGGCAAGCCGCGATGTCGGGACAGGCGGAAAGTGCTGTCAGAAATGGGGAAATCAGCCTGAAACCCCCCCAAAAAGGTGCAATAACATTGCGGATCAATGTAGATATCCCCGAATAGGAGTATTAAAGCTGTTTGGGGTACTTAAGTTGTTTCAGTAGCTTCTAATTAGCGCCTTTGCACAAGTGGTGAAGAATGGCATAAAGCAGTATTTTGTTGGTTAAAATAAGTAGTCCTGTCAAATTTGGGGTACTTCGAAATGGGGGCTAGCATATTTGAAAGTATCTAAAGTGAAAAACCCACCTGTTACATGCACCTGCAATTAAAAAAACACCTTACCCATCCTTGCAGACCCCCCCAAAGTCTATTTCGCTACTTTTTATATTTGTACCCCAACTTTGTACTTTTTCACCCCCATTTTCTAAGTCTTTTTTTGGGGTGTTTCTCATTTTTTTTAAAAGGGATTTTTGATGCAGTTATCCTTTGGGGGGTTGTCCCAAAAGTGCTGAGTGGTTACCTCACCTTTGCACCCCAAATCATCAATTCAGCACTTTTTCTCCGCCTACTTTCAAAGGCGAATCTTTTCCGCCCATTACATTGCATTGATTTTCCGCGTACGCGAAAAATCTTTGCAATTGAATATGGAGTAAAGTTTCCGCCTGGCGAAATGACATCATCCGCGATACTTTTCCGCGGATTCTGACTTTTCGTGTCTAATTGAATACGGGCCTTAGTGTGAAGGGAATATGACATCTGACTGGAGCATGGCATATGCCATATCATATCCTCTCTCTTTCGGTCCCATTAGCTTTGAAACTCACATCCACTGGAGCACCATTAATCTGGTCAGGTGGTGACGGTGTACTCGGTGAGATGCAATCATATACCATACGGATTTCCCATCCCAGTCAACGTCCCATAGATCCCCATCAGACCTTTGGAATTTTTGGACCCATGCACGTTGCAGATTACAAACAATTAGGTTAGAGGGTTCGATCAAGAACCACAGCACAAGGCCTCTGTGGTGATCCGACTTGGTACCTCAACAGTACCAATGAGGACAAAATGGCTTCCAGTCTAAAATAACCCAGTTACATATCTGTCTGTATTCCGCTTATGCCGTTTATGTTTCGTTTTAGGTCTACAACGGTTTACTATGTCAAGGTTCAATTTAATTATAGCAGAGACCAACCCAGGTCAAATATCTTTACAGCTGGAGAATAGCTGGTATGAAATGGCAAAGAGCAAACTGGTTTGTCAGAGTACACAATATCATCAGCAAATACAGAGTAGATCCACAGATCTTAATATATCACGTACTTTAAGATAATGATGATTGGGGCACTTTACCACCGAGCCGATCGCCTGCGATACTCTCCCAGTGGACTTTGGACATTGCAACACCTATCAGGTCTTGTTCACTTCATTTATTTAATTGATAAATTCAATTTAAAAAATGTAAAAAAATAAATACATTTGTAAATTCAAAAATATCAGCTGGCAGAGGCTAGGGAATGGGGGGTATAATTACTAAAGTGCAGGTTTTTAGAAGTGGAGATGTTGCCCATAGCAACCAATCAGATTCTACTTATCATTTATCTAGCACCTTCTAGAAGATAATAGCTAGAATCTGATTGGTTGCTATGGGCAACATCTCACTTCTAAAAACCCGCACATTATAGTAAATATACATCTAAAGGCCCCCATACACGGTGCGATTTCTATAAGATCCGATCTCGCATACGATTTCCCTTGAAAAAATCTTCCCTTCACATTCTGTACGATTTGTGTAAAGAAAAGGAACGATTGTACAAACGACCATACGATTAGATGTATCTTAAACGATAGCAAATAACCACACAATGCATCCGTCCCTCCAATGGAGTAGGGGAGTAGCCACGGACATCGTACATCGGCAAAAGTGCGACCGATGTGTGTCACATCGTACACGATCGGTCTAAATCTTTCTGCAAAACCATTTGATCTACGATGACGATACGCAAGCCAGGAACGCGCATCGGCATCGTAATCGTGTATGAAAACACCACTTTTTATACGATTGGTGTTTACGATCCATCGAAAACGGCCATATCGTGTAAAAAATCGTGCCGTGTATGGGGGCCTATAGATTGGAAAAAAGTGCATTTGAATTGTAAAATTGAGCAAGACAAATCTTTTAAAATATAGGAATCTCCCTGAAAATAAGGATTTAATTGACAAAGTAAAAATTAGATAATTGTTCCGTTACATGACATGTAAAAATGACAAATAAGGTACTTTATTATTAATTAAAAAATAATTATATACCGCTAGTTGATACTGTTGCACTTTACAATTACACACTAAGGCCCTGATTCAGAGACGGACGTTTTTTTATTGTTTTTTTTGTGCGGCCTCCTAGCCGCTCGCATAGCTGTGGGTGACCACCCACAGGTATAGCAAGCGGCCAGAATGATGGTCAAGACCATCGCGACCATCGGGCTTGCGATGAGACCCTTGTGGTAGGGTCTCGTGCCCGCAAGCCCCAGAGAGATTTCGGCTCTAACAGAGCCGAGACACTCCCACTGACATCACTGGTGATGTCAGTGGGGCCGCCCACAAACGGCAGGCCTTCCTTCGATAACGCCTCTGTTTGGCCAGCCACTCCCCCTGCCTGCCTACCAAACGGGGCGAGCTGTCAATCACCATCGACAGCTCGCCCCGTTTGGTGCGAGACCAGGAGCAACGGAGCATCAGTTGCTAGCCGTGTCTCGCGCATGCGCACGATGGAGCCGGCTCCATCGTGCGCATGCCCAGTGGGCAAACATCGACCCGGTTGCAAGCGCTAAGCGCTTGCGACTGGGTCTGAATCAGGCCCTAAGTACTAAATATATGGTTATTTAAATACAGGCTGCCACCTCTGTATCCAGTCCACAAAAGTACATTGTAATATTAAAGCTGTAAAAGATTTTCGTTCATTTTTTCAAGGGAAAAATGAACAAAAATCGTTTACTACAATAGTTCATTTACTAAATGTAATGAATGATTTTTTTGAACTACAAACGATATTTGCATATTAACTTAATGAAAATGGTTGAGGTGGCCAGTCTAACTGAACTACAAACTACAAACGTGAACATGCATGAACGATAATTGTTCATAGTTTTCACTCAGAAAGTGAATAATTTTTTCAACGATTGAACGATATCGTAACGATAATCGTTCAAAAAATCGTTGTGTGTATGCACCTTTAAAAGTACAGTATATTGGGCCTGATTCAGAGCCGCTCGTTAGCGGCTGCTCGTTCGCTCCGAGCGATGTTTGCACAACTGCGCATGCGTACGGATTGTAATACGCATGCGCGAACCAGTCTGTGCGGCGGAAAATTGTTTGTTCGCTAGATAGCGAGTGCCTGCTATTTTGAGTGACAGAATGAGGCGTATGTGGGTGGTAACAGGGGAAGGTGCTTGAAAACGGGGAGTGGAGATCCGATCGCAGGCGTGCTTAAAGGTCAAAACGGGCGTTTTATGGGTGTGCATAATTAAAACAGCAGCGTCATTGACCACGTCACTGGGTTATTTTATAGCCAGAACTTCTCGCAAGATTGTGGTAGCAAAAACCAACCACAAGAATAGCGAGCAGTTCATACGCTGGTCGATGTACTCGATTAATCTAATAAATAGCGGACATGACGTAGGATGCGAGCGGCCAGGGGGCGTATTTTTCAAAATTACAACCGCAAGTTTTGCTCGCTCGTTCAGACTTAGAGGCGTGAACAGACCGCAATTAGCGAACGGTTCATTTGAATAGCCACCCCTTGTTTTAGAACGAACGACCGCAAATAGCGAGCGGCTCTGAATGAGGGCCATTGTGTATTATAATGTGTGTTCATGCTCGGAAGGTGTCTGTTTTAGTTTGGGTTTTTTTAATACATAAGGAGTAACAAATATTTGAACATAGATTTCTTGAAAACAAAATATACAAAATAATGCTAAAATAAAAGCAGCTTAATTAATAACTTGATGCATTTGATGCAAACGCACGGTTACCACTGGCAACCAATCAGATGTTAGTTTACATTTCCTAAACTGTGCCAGGGTAATAACAACGGTTATAGCCTGATTTGTTGCTATGCGGTCATAAGTGCACATTGCACCCTGCAATAAAATAACTCAGAAACAAGGTGTATTCAAACATAACAACCTCACTCTATGGTGTGACCGGGGCTGTAACTGGCCAGGGTTCTGTCAGCCAATCAAACACGGATTTGCATGTCAAATGATCATCTTTGCATCTTGGATTCTAGTTTGAGCTGTGCAAGAATTCTGGCCTCCAAATGACAGGTTCCTGCATCACTCTCACCATTTCCATGCCTCGCTAAGTCACAGGCACGCCCTCTTTCACTTTCTCTTTCCTCTCAGAATACAGGCATCCCATGCTACAGAAAACGCATGTCACGAAGATGCTCTATATTCAGAATAATTCCCGTTAACTAAAGGCCCCCATACATCAGCAATTGATTGCAGCAATCGTGCAATTTGCAATCGATTGTGTATAAAAATCTTTCCCTTTTTCAATCGATTGTGGCATCTCTGCAATCGATTGAAAAAGGGGAAAGATTTTTATACACAAGCGATTGCAAATTGCACGATTGCTGCAATCAATCTCTGATGTATGGGGGCCTGTACTCTAATAGTAGCGGACATACTTAAAGCACACATGCCAACGCTGCGCTGCTCTGCACGTCACAGAATAATAATGGTCTGCTTCTGCTTTTCCCATTTTTGTCCCTCCAACTGCAATAACTGACAGGAACTGTCAATCATCAGTCAACCAATTCAGGGACGAATGCGAACAATTAAATAATCTTTGCACAACACTGCGTGGTATACAATCGGGAAGCCGGCTGCCCTTAATACCGACGGCTGGCTTCCCGACTGTCATATCCCGGCGAGGGTGAAATGCCGGGCGTCTAGATGTAGACGCCTGACATTTCCCCGACGCCGGGAGACCGGCGCCCAGCATCACGATCAAAGGGATTTCGGGCGCCGCGAGCGTACAGCCGCGAGGGGGGGAGGGTTAGGGCACCCGGGGGGGACTTAGGGTTAGGCACCCCCCGGGAGGGTTAGGCACCCCTGGGGGGGACTTAGGTTTAGGCAGCGGGGAAGTGGGGGGGTTAGGGTTAGGCACTTGGGGGGGAAGGTTAGGGTTAGGCACCCCTAAGGAGGGTTAGGCTTAAGGGGTTAGGTTAGTCAATACTTACCTATCGACGATCGGGATTTCCAGCGCTGTCGGTCTTCCGCTGCCGGGAACTCTGCTTTGGTCAGGCAAGCGCTGCCGGGAATCGAACCATGCGGCCGGCGGTATTTAATATCGATTCCCACTGTGTAATATCATGGCACTATAAAAAATAATTACTAATGAATAACACCAATATGCAATATGTGACTGAAATGTAATTATGGTGAGATTCAAGTACTGAATAGATAGTTTTTGAATTACTTTAATAATTAATTACTTTTAAATACATTACATGCTTCATATATTGGTAATAATTTGTAATAATAATAAAAAAAGATCACGATACAATTTATGAGTATGGTCCATATTCAATTGCCGGCAAAAAGCAGTTTTCGCCTTGTTTTTTTCCGTCGATGACGTCATTTTCGCCGCTTTTCAGTTATCCCCATATTCAATTGTTCTGACTTTTCACCGGTGCGAATAGTCAATGCATCGGGACCTGCGAAAAAGTGTCACCTATGAATAGGTGGCGAGACAAAAGTGCAGAATTGGGGTTTTGGGGTACAAACTTCCAAAAACCACCCTGCACCCCTTGGACAGTCCCACAAAGGTATTCGGTGCCAAAATAATTTTTAAAAGTACCACTGGACACCCCAAAAAACTACTTTCGTTTTGGGGTTGAAAACAACAAAACTTGGGGGACAAACTTCTAAACTAGCGAAACAGACTCAGGGGGGTCCCCAAGTATGCCCCAGGTGTTTTTTAGTTTGCAGGTGGATTTTTCACGTTTTTAAAAAGTTCACATTACCCACCTTAAAATATGCTTGCACCCATTTTCAGGTACCCTAAATTTGATGGGACTAGTTATTTTTCCCAAAAAAACTTGCTACATCCTATTCTTCACCACTTATTCAAAGTCACAAAATAATAGCTATTGAGACCATTTAAAGACCCCAAATACCTTTAGCAGGGCTATTTGGGGACACCCATAGTGAACCCCCATGTCAGAGCATCTTTTGGGGAGTGTCAGCCTGATTTCCCCAAAAATTACAGCACTTTTCGCTCTTTTCATTTTCCCCCGGGTCCCATTTTCTACGATTTGGAATTGAATACACGGGGACGAGCGTGATACTTTTCCCCTCAGAAAACCTGCGATGACGGCGAAAAGTCCGACAATGGACTTTTCACTACTAATTGAATAAGGGCCTAAGGGGGCCATTCAGACCCGCTCGCGAGCGGCAGGACGCTCGCAAGCGGGTCGATGTTCCCCACTGCGCATGCGCATGACGGAGGGAGCTCCGTCGTGCGCATGCGCGAGACCCGGCAAGCGACAGGCTCACCATCGCTCCGGGTCTCGCACTAAAGGGGGCGTGCTGTCGATGTTGATTAACAGCACGCCCCCTTTGGTCGGCGTGCCGGGGGCGTGCCTGCCAGACGGAGGCGTTCCCATGGGAACGCCTACCGTCTCAAGCCGGCCCCACTGACATCACTAGTGATGTCAGTGGGAGTGATTTTGGCTCTGATACCGCAGGGTCTCCGTCGCAAGCCCAATGGTCGCGATGGTCAAGACCATCGCGACCATCATCATGGACGCTCGCTATAGCTGTGGGTGATAACCCACAGCTATGCGAGCGTCCATGAGGACGCTCCAAAAAAAGGTAGGAGGGCCCTGATTCAGAGCGAGCGCTCTGGTCAGAGCGTTCAGCTCTGAATCAGGCCCTAAGGCAGGGAACACATCAAAACGAACGTAGCTGACCCGGCGCCCAATCTACCGATATATATCGTTCCCCCACTCCACTCACCTGCATGATGTCATCACCCGGGTCGTTCCATCTTGATGTGCAGCACGTCAGATGGAGCGACCCTGATGTCGCCGCGTCGGAGCACGCAATTGGGCATACTTTATTAGACAATATGGACGATATGTCATTCCAAACCACAAAATCGCCCGACATATCGTCTAATGTGTACCCAGCCTAACGGTATAACGTGTACTTGATATTGTAGACCAGGTAAGGCGAGGCATTTTGGGGAACGTCAGTAGCTGTGTTCAGCCAACATGCTCCTCTTCTCATATTTGCAAAATCAGAGGAAATTGCATGTTTAAAGCTACTGACGTCAGTCTAGTCACACAGGTTTAAGCCGTTACGCCCGTCAGTCAGCACCTTGTGACAGGAGATACCCGCTCTCTACACAGATCCCAGGGTAGTGGTATTAATAGAGCCTTCAGGTGACTTACCAGGAATCTCCAGGATATGGGGGGTCTATGTACTAAGCCTTGGAGAGAGATAAAGTACCAACCAATCAGTTCCTAACTCACTTTCCAGGCTGTGTTTGAAAAATGAGTTAGGAGCTGATTGGTTGGTACTTTATCTCCATCCATGGCTTAGTAAATAGACCCCATAATTACACAAATGCAATACTGATGAAAACAAGTGCCTCAAACCCAGCTTTACAAAGTAACTCCTCCAATAAGTCAGGCTTCCCCTTTCCACCCACAGCACTGGGGATGTCCTGGTTTATCTTATCTCCCGGTAAGTCAAAGCACCAGGAATGTGCAAAGTACAAGAGACAGCATTGTTTTATACGCAAACAATGAGGCATGGATTAAACCTGGAAATGATAGTGACAGGGTGGCCGGCTGATAGCGCTGCATCATGTTATTACATGGTATCACTCGCTGGGACTGATAAGGCACAAACTCCATTGGTAACTGACAGAGAACTGTTGTTAGGAGATTAAACAACTCCATAAACCCAACAAATGATTAAAACAAGCAGATAGTCACTAATCGTTTTATCACACTAGAGATAACAGTTGGCTACTGTGGATAAAGATGCCTGTTTGGCTACTGGGCCCTATTTCCACATACCTGCCCCGAATCGTTTACACCTCCATATACCTGCCTGCATCATAACACCTCCACATATCTGCCCCACATAATTTACATCTCCACATACCTGTCCTACACCTCCACATACCTGCCCCACATCATTTACACCTCCACATACCTGCCCCACAATATTTACACCTCCACATGCCTGTCCTACATCATTTACACCTCTACATACCTGTCCCACATCATTTACACCTCCACATACCTGCCCCACATCATTTACACCTCCACATACCTGCCCCACATCATTTACACCTCCACATACCTGTCCTACACCTCCACATACCTGTCCTACATCATTTACACCTCCACATACCTGTCCCACATCATTTACACCTCCACATACCTGTCCTACACCTCCACATACCTGTC
This sequence comes from Taudactylus pleione, assembly GCA_031769625.1. Lineage (NCBI taxonomy): Eukaryota > Metazoa > Chordata > Amphibia > Anura > Myobatrachidae > Taudactylus > Taudactylus pleione. The sequence goes on along the minus strand of JAUIMM010000060.1, from coordinate 13,379,246 downwards.
CTACATCATTTACACCTCCACATACCTGTCCCACATCATTTACACCTCTACATACCTGCCCCACATCATTTACACCTCCCCATACCTGTCCCACATAATTTACATCTCTGCATACCTGTCCCATATCATTTACACCTCCACGTACCTGTCCCACACCATTTACACCTCTACGTACCTGTCCCACATCATTTACACCTCCACATACCTGCCCCACATTATCTACACCTCCACATACCTGTCCCACATTATCTACACCTCCACATACCTGTCCCACATTATCTACACATTCACATACCTGTCCCGAATCATTTACACCTCCCTGTACCTGTCCCACATAATTTACACCTCCACATACCTGTCCCACATCATTTACACCTCCACATACCTGTCCCACTTCATTCACACCTCTACATACCTGTCCCACATCATTTACACCTCCCCATACCTGTCCCACATCATTTCCACCTCCACATACCTGTCCCACATCATTTACACCTTCCCATACCTGTGCCACATCATTTACACCTCCACATACCTGTCCCCCATCATTTACACCTCTACATACCTGTCCCACATCATTTATACCTCCACATACCTGTCCCACATCATTTACACCTCTACATACTTGTCCCATATTAATTATACCTCCACGTACCTGTCCACACATCATTTACACCTCCACATACCTGTCCCACATCATTTACACCTCTACGTACCTGTCCCACACCATTTACACCTCTACATACCTGTCCCACATCATTTACACCTCTACATACCTGTCCCACATCATTTACACCTCTACGTACCTGTCCCACATCATTTACACCTCTACGTACCTGTCCCACACCATTTACACCTCTGCGTACCTGTCCCACATCATTTACACCTCTACATACCTGTCCCACATCATTTAACCCATTATTGAGCTTTTCAGAGAAATTCTCATGAAAACTGACAAGTCTTTATTAGCCAAATTATGTGATTTAAACCCCTCTAAGTGTGCGATTATTTATTAGGAGGGGTAGGAGTATCATTAGGTATTGATCAATGTGTTCAATCACAGCCTAATCAATCTAAATACATATTCTTTGGTCCAGCAGGCTGGCAAATCAGGTAACAGCCACTGACACACACACCAGGTCATCCGCTGACTCTTATATTAGTAGGGTTAAACTTGCCACCAACTTCCACTACAATCCTATTGGCTATCCGCACCCATGTCAGTCCTAGTGACAATTTTACCACTTTCAGCATTACTGGTCATATATGGTGCGTGCTTTCCAAATGATCACCTTGGATGGTCACAATCCCAATCTGAGAAGAGGTCTATTCAAGATGGACCTCTGGTCCATGCCAAGCGATTATGCCTGTCCTTTTTCATGACATTTAGCCACGGGATGGCGCTGTTCTACTGCTGCCTATGAATCATGTTCAAGAGCGAAACCTCTAGAGAGAAATCTATATTGCAGCTCTCATTCCTACTAATACATGAACAAATGGTGGACCATGCACATACTGTAAGTTCCGTGTGCTCAGTAACGTGAAATGATGTTTTAGTAAAAATTACTTTTTAAAAAGAAATAAACTGGTTAAATAAACATGAAAATCGGATGGAATGGTTTCCTAGTGAGGTGTTCGGATACTGTATAGATTAACACAGAAGTAATGCAGAATGCTGGAAGCTCAATGGACGTTTTCTGGAATGCAGAACCCATCAGGGGGGAACATTCCCAGTACCGCACTCCCACAGAATATCTAAACAGACCCTTGGCACACACTCTGCCCATGATCTGCGCCTGCTGCCTTTCTGTGCTTTCTGCTCTGGGGGTGTGAGAACGTGCAGAATGGACCTCGCGCATAGAGAATCGGCAAAACTACTGAGACCGTACACTTCTCTGTACACGTTTGTGGTTATCACGATATACACGGATGAGAAGCGCACACATGAGAAATATGCAACACATTATGCCGATATGGTAAAGAAGATGCAGGCCCTGTCACTCCAAAGTGAGGACACGCCCACTCAGAGCCCATCAAAGAGAACGGGAATGCTGTTACACTGTACTGTACAGGTGCAGCATGCAGGGTGGAATTGTCATGTTGTGAAAGGGAAAGTGTGTTCTACATGAACCTAAACATTGCACTGGCTTGGCATTTCCTCACTTTAGATCTGACAGTGTTTCTGACAAGAGCTGATGCAGAAAAGCAACAAATCCTTCATTCGCCTCCTCACTAACACATCACTCATCTCCTGATATACTCTGTGCTGCTGGGGGACCCTGCTCCTCTCACTGTATTACTCTCAGTCTGTGGCTTCCTGCTGCCTCCAGTCCCCTTCTCACATCATGTCAGTGCCCCTGTCACATGCAGCCCTGTCTTTATTGACACATCAGTCATCTCCTGATACACTCTGTGCTGCTGGGGACCCTGCTCCTCCCACTATATAACTCTCAGCCTGTGGCTTCCTGCTACCTCTGTTCTCCTCCTCACTTCATGTCACTGCCCCTGTCACATGCAGCCCTGTCCTCCCTAACACATCACTCATATCCTGATATACTTTGTGCTGCTAGGGACCCTGCTCCTCCCACTATATAACTCTCAGTATGTGGCTTTCTGCTGCCACTGTTCTCCTCCTCACTTCATGTCACTGCCCCTGTCACATGCAGCCCTGTCCTCCCTAACACATCACTCATCTCCTGATATGCTCTGTGCTGCTGAGGACCCTGCTCCTCCCACCATATAACTCTCAGCCTGTGGCTTCCTGCTGCCTCCATTCCCCTTCTCACATCAGGTCACTGCCCCTGTCACATGCGGCCCTATCCTCACTAAGGGGTCTATTTACTAAGCTGTGTTAGGAGATAAAGTGAACAGTGATACGGTACCAGCCAATCAGCTCCTAACTGCCATGTCACAGGCTGTGTTTAAAAAATGGCAGTTAGGAGCTGATTGGCTGGTACCTTATCACCGTTCACTTTATCTCCTAACAAAGCTTAGTAAATAGACCCCCTAAGAACGATGTGTTCCCGGCCGACATATCCATTTGTCGCACTGTGCATATACAATGCACAATGCAGTGTTACGATGTACAATGAAATGCTCCATTTAGGTAGATGTATTATAACTTCTAAAATGATAAAGTGGAGGTGTTGCCTTTAGCAACCAGAGTATAGCTTTCTTTATCTAAAATGATAGCTAGAATTTGATTGGATGTCACCTTTCCTTTTCAGACACATTAGTAAATCTCCCCCAGTGTGCTTCTGCAGAGAACACCCGGGTTTATACCAGATGGGCTTCTGAGAACTTGGTTGCTTTTCAGACGGCATTCCCAGCAGCTGCAGGGTAAATCATTACGCTACAGGTGTAGATTAGGAAAGAGTAATTGATCACACCATCCCAGGAGACCCTGTGCAGCCCTTCCCTCAAACACACAGCGCCCCTTCTCCGCCAGAGCTATTTCCTATGTGTACAAAGGCTTCTATTCATCCTCTCAACCTTGTGATTTGGACAAATGTATAATAATCTTCCAGTTAACCCCACATGTGACACCCTGTGCTCTGGCTGTCACAGCGTTGTAGCCTATGCCTCCTTTTATTGAAGTGCAAGCTCTGCAGTCTAAGGGGAGAAATCATTTACGAGTGCAGGCAGAACGGTAGGGCGAAGGCACCCAGCGTCCAATATCTTCACCCATTTTGAGCAATGATTGCCTACAGTATGAAAGGTAACGCGTGCAGTCGGTCGGAACGTCGCTCAGAATTGGATTGCCCCCTAAATCTGTCCTGCCAGTCGTAACCTGATAGCAATGACCTATACTAACCAATCAGCAAGAAGCAACAATCCGAAAAACTAGAGGTGTCAGGTCCATAGTGCAAGTACATAATGGGGACTGCAGTCTGGAGATTTTGATATGAGTTTTCTTTGAGAGCTCCTGCATTTTGCTTTTAATATATATATATAGCCCCAAAACTTAATATCATGCGCAGAAGTTCTGCCTAATTTAAGTAATAAAAGGCTTGATACATATGCCCTGAAGGGGGCTATTCAATTAGCTGCACATCGCTAAGGGATGCAAGGAAAAACCTGTTGGTGGACACAAGGGGTTGGCCAAACGGTCGAAATGCCAGCCCCTCGCGGCCTTGGCGCAGAATTGAAATCTCCCCTTAGAAATACAAGTCTGATTGCACTTTTGCTATGTAATATAGGGCACATCTGTAGGAACCACAGACCGCCAGCATGGAGAGCTGTGCAGCAGGTGTGCCCTTTAAACATGACTTGTGGTGGGAAAACGTACCTGTGCGTAACCGATGTGTTGTAACTGAGCCAAAATATACACAGCAGCCTTGTGCTTCATGTAAATCATTCGCTAAGAGGTTGGGATCAGTTGTGAAAACAGAACAGACTCTGTGTGACAGCCATTAGCTGCCCTAGAGTGGCTCGCAGCCCCTCTGAATAGCCCAATATAATGTCATCCACTTGAGGAAGACAAAAGACACGACAGGGTCCATTCACTGTGGTAGAAACAGCGTGTTCCTCTCCAGGCCCATCTGCCTCACACTATCCAGGCTGTTGTTCACAGATTGATCAATCCAGGTTAATGTTATACGTTTCGCCGAGCCGTCCCTGACTCCATCCTTCACATTAATCACAGACAAATCGTCCCCCAGAGGCAGCCGTAACGTCAGCATGTGCAAATGAGTCAAAAATCAATGTTTAAAAGACGTTAAACAGTTTAATCAGCGAAGTCTGCGGGAATGATGGGTCTCGGAGGGGGAGGCATTATTGTCAAAAGAAAAAAACCACAGAGACTTTCAATGTTTACATTAGAGGTCTGTGGCCCTGTCAGGGAAATAGATTTAAAAATAACACTGAATAGTGATTTTTTTTTTCCCCCCTACCATTCAGTCACAATTAGGATTATTCAATAAGAAGGTGCAATATGCTCTAACTCATATCAACCAATCAGATGTCTGTATTTTGATTTATTTTGCTTTTCAAGAGATGGCAGCCATTTTGAAGCCGGTAATGCTGCCCACAGGTCTAAAGCCTGGCACCGGTTCCTTCCTATTTGTCCAAATAGAGAGAGCCTTAATTCTTTTATCATTTTGATGTATTACATACAGAGGGGTACAGTCGGAATCCCATCGCTCGGGATGCCGGCACTCAGAATCCCGGCGTGCGAATCCCGATAGCATTTGGAATCCCAGCTCCAGAATTCCGGCGGTAAGTATTAGGGTTAGGCACTAAGGGGAGGGTTATGGTTAGGCTGTAGGGTGAGGGGGCAGGTTTATGGTTAGGTGGCGGGATCGGAGGGTTGGGGTTAGGCTGCGGGAAAGGTGGGTTAGGGTACTTACCTACATGCGTTGGGTTTCTGACCAGCGGCAACCCGTACCCAACCCCATACAGATGTGTCCTCATACACTGCTGCTAAACAGCCTTCTCAGTGCCCCAGGTCCCAAGCGCGGCAGCTCGCTCCGAGCATCTTTTTAGCACGATTGTTTAATTTGTGCAACTCAGACGCACAATCGGATGCAACAAAATCGCGAGACAGCACTGTTCAATCGATGATTAATCGGATATGCAACACTTGAATGTCTGTGGGCGAATCAGTCTGAACCTGCACACGAAGTGCTAAGCTGCAGCAGCCGCGGGTTTTTTTTCCCTCCAAGATCCGTTGGGCTACACCTGTGCCTTGGTACTTATTTACAGCTAACTCCTGTGCGATTAACCTGGCAGTCTGGCGTCTGTGCTTCCGCCTACGTTATAGGAAATAAGAAATGTAAGTTTGCTCTATGTGCTGATGACTTCTTACTGACCCTAACCAGCCGTCTCCCCTCGTTACTGAACGTGTTTGTCCTATCGCGTGATAGTTTTTCCCAAAATATAACATCACAATATGAATATATCCGATAATAAGTAACTATCATTTGGACATCTTGAGGTTTCCGTAGCAGTATATTGATATTCCCACTCCCACTGATAAGTTATTTAAGCTTAATTTTGAGTTTAAGTGCAACCTAATCACGGTCCTTATAGAGACATTATTACACCGACTCCAAAATGACCACAGGCGAATTTCCCAGCGTCTGACAAATGAGTTAGATAAGTGATGGGTATCAGGATACACTTCTAAGGGCCCCGACTGTCCTTAATAATAAGTTAAAACAATACATTTCATCAAATAAAGTGGATACTACACAGTAATGACACACCGGCAGGTATTTCACTGTAATGGTGGGTATATCTGCAGATGATGGTCGTTCATACACACTGAACGGCCATCATGTCTGGCCGCGGGTACCGGCGGCCTGGTTGGGGGCGTGTCCCGCCCCCCTCCCCGTGGCTGCCGCTGTGTGTGTACGGGCAGGCTGCAGGCATATCTGTCCATCAGTTGTGCAGCGCAGCCAATGCGATATGTCTGTGAACGATGACGTTCACAGACATATCGCGGGCAGCAGACTTATTGGCAGATCAACCGATCGGCCAATATATCTGTCAGTGTGTACCCAGCTTAAGACACCCAAGTGCTACAAGCCATAAACTAAGTAATCCAACAGTTCCATGTGATGGAGAGCACGGGTTAGAACGAACCGATGAGGCCTAAAACAGGAAAGAGCTAGGGATCACAGTGGAGGGCTCGCATGCTCTAAAAGCAAAATTGTGGCAAGGCATGCTGGGAAGTGTAGTTCCACAGCAGCTGTAGTGCCACACGTTGCCTACTCTTTCCCTAGAGTCAGCTGGAGACATTTGTACAGACAAGTGTGGGCTCTCCTGTCCCTGTGAACTCTGGTGCAGATACACTGCAGGGTTACAAATTAAGAAAGCCCCCCCCCCGGCGAAACGCGTGTATCTGAAGTTCCCATAGTGCACATGTGTGTCTCCGCCAGCTTCTGGATCCTACCAGTATGACTGTGGCTACATCCTTTTGTTGTAGGCTGCACTGTATCTACGCCATGATTCACAGTGACAGGACAGCCCACACAGGTTAGTCCTGTCTTTTTCTATTATTGATGCCTGGAATATCAGACAGGATTGCTCACCTGCTGTTCACTGTGCCACACAAATACACAGCAGGAAGCAGTACCCCCTTCTGACTCCTCCAGTCCTCACTCTCTTCTTCCCCTTTACCCTCCAGGAGGTGGCATCCAGGTCAGCACAGCAAGGGCGGGGACAGTGCGGCATAGTTGGGCAGTGCAGGGTGTGTGATCTTGTCCTGCACAATGGCGACATTACGGGAGGCGTGGCTGTGATGATGCAATTCAGCGCAAACTGCATCATCGGCCAGCCGGAGCACCTACTTTACTCGGGAAGCAGGCAGCGACGGGTAGACGCAGGGCGGCCGAGAGTACCACCTCAGATTTGGGAGCCTCCCAGCTCTTCCAGAAGAGAACGATCTGTAATTGGTCAATAAATTGATTCTGAGCAACTTCCATCCTGTGTATCCTTACTGGTAGACTGCAACCATGGCTGGTGGCTACCATCCCTTGTTTTTGTGGGGTTAGGAACCAACGGACGGATAAAACCATCCCCATGACAGCAATGGGAGAGAGCTGATCCTCTCTCCTTCACTGCATCGGACCTCTCCTAGGTGGGTATTTAAGCACTACTGTTGTTATTTCTATAACCAGCACGAAGTTGGCGCGTTGACCTTTGCTCCCATTCCTTCCCTTCCTTGTGTGTTTCCTATACCCAACACTCCCCTGGATTATGAAAGTAAAATAGCTGTAAATAAAAACCTGTTCTCTCGGCTCTGCAAGGACTTTACGAGAGAAAATGTTTTCTTAAAAGTGTCCTTTCATTTAAAGCACTGCATAAGTGTGTATTCCATCTCCGACACTCAATACACAGCTCAATCCACTACAACCTACTGACATCATGGAGGATCCCAGGGAATGAATAGGCTGACTGATGATTCTGCCCAAAGAACTATGGGGAAAATGCATCAAGCCTCCTAAAGACTGGAGAAGTGGGCAGGTGGAGAAGTTGGCCATAGCAACCAATACGCTTTGAGGTGGCATTTATCTGTCAGGACCGGGCACTTGGGATACCTCTATTGAGGTAGAGAACCGGGGGGTTAGGATAAGAATGAATAAATGACGGGAGGGACAGTAACTAGGTCGCCTAGTTGCAGCCAAACCCAGGTTGGACTAGACCTGCCCAGAGGCGCGGAGTCTAACTCACTTGGTGGTTTTCTCCAGTGACCCCTCCAATTGGGATTTGGTTTTCGCCGCACCAAGTGAGCAAGTCGCTGCCCTCTGGACAGGTACCTGGGAATGGCAGGAGACCAAAACAAATACTAAAACTGCAAGGACGGGAAACACTAGGGATACTGAAAATGAAGAACACTAAAAGATTACTGAAAAGGAATGGCACTTGAAACGCTAGGAGGTGAAAATCCAGAGACAGACTAGTCCTGACATCCGGGTAGTGAGTGCACAGAGGTTGGCTTGAGACGCACTGAAGGTGCGGGCACGGTCTTGTACTGAGATCCGGGTAGCGAGCACACAGAGGTTGGCTTGAGACGCATTGGAGGTGCGGACACGGACTTGCACAGAGACACTGGTAACGAATACACAGCTGAAAGAGTTAACACAGACAGTTTAGCTTGGAGACTGAACAGCACATTAGAATTTCAGCATGAAGGGAGAAACTTGGAAATCTTGCAAGCAGCTACACAGGTGAGAACAGGTAACAGAGAAAGTTCAGCTAGGGATCTGAACAGCACACAGGAGAGAGTATAGCTGGAAGTCACTGGAGCACTGGAGACAAGAAGTACTGAAGGTCTTGAAAGAACAGCAGTGTTATGTCATACAGCGAAGTTGAACAGCAGTTTCCTGTTCACCTGGAGTCCTGTTTATACCCCCAGGTAGCTGTCCATTGGATGAGTAAGTCAGCTCAGAACTGACCCAGCTACCACTGGATAAGGATCTATCAGGTGATTCAGCCAAGATGGCTGCGCCCATGACCATCGCCGCAGGAACTCCGATATGGAGTCACCTACCGCTGCACCTGACGTCTCACTGCTCTCGCTAATGAGGGGAAGCAGGCGCTGCGGCAAGTAACAGCTGATCCCAGGCAGAATCCTGACATTATCAAGTACAATCTATAAAATGACAGGTAGAAGCTGATTGGCTGCTATAGAGAACTTCTCCAGCTGCTTGATACATTTCTCCCAATCCCTTCTATGTGTAGGGTGCACCTTAAGCAAGAACTCTACCACTTTGTAAAGTTATTAAACCCTGGGATGCCGTTATTCTTCTTAAATATTGACAGAGCATGCTGGCTTCTAATAGTTAAAGAGGACGGGGTATATTTTAGATAAACATTGTGCAAAGTGCCTTGTGCTTAGGAGCCCTATAGAACATACAGATTACTCCTACTGCTCCTTTGTCCCGTTGAGCGCCAGTGCCCAGAAGATGACATTTGTGGAATCTCTCCTCCTAATGTCTCCAATAAGTGTGTGTGTGTCCTGACACTTGTATAAAGCGTACCTCCCTCCCCCGTTTCACTGTGACAGGCTTAATTTTCTCCCGTTCCCCTTGTTATGCAAAAGATATTGCTATCCAGCTGGCAGCCCGAGTACAGACGCTAATCCGGAGATAATGTTGCAAAAGATTAGTGAAAGCTAAATCTTAGGTTCTTGAGCAACCTTCCGACAAAAACCTGTTTATTTCAGTGAGCTGAGAGACCCATGAAAAGCTGTCAAACAACGTCCTTTCATGGCCACAATGTTCCAGTGCAGTCTATGGTGCTTTGGGGCCTAAAAATAAAGTATCACCCGGTTCAGTAAAACAGATTTTAATATGAGTGGTTGTTGTGGTCGATATGAGAGCGAATTAGTACATATATGAGGTTACAGGCCAACCCTAGTGCGCAGGCTCCTCATGATCCAGCACGAGTGCCAAACATTCAGATATGTACAATCTTCTCCTCTAGAATGTGGCCAAATTGGTCAGACCAAGCTCTTTGACCAGCTCCACAGACAGGAAGGATTGGTGCGCTTACAATTTTCTTCCCCCCTCTATCACAAACCTACCATAAACATATTTTGTACTAATAATCTGAAAATTGTGTCAGCGAATTTGTGTTAAAACCGCGCTCATATAGAACACTATCTTTATTTTCGGTATAATGACCTCTTCCAACATAAGCACCTTCTGTAGTTCCAGCTGTTCGTAGTGCAGAAATGTATATGTATATATTTTCCAATGAACACTGACGGCTTGTCCACCCATAATCGACAGGAAAACGTTCACCAACGCCATTTTGTTTATAACACAAGAGACATGGGGCCTGATTCATTACCGATCGCAACTGCGATTCCGCACGTGATTGGCCGATTGTTGTGTATTGCGAATGTGTATGCATTGCAGTGTGCATGAGCAAACTAGATATCGTGATCGGGACTGCGCAGACCCCTCGCAGATTGATTGTCAGGAAGCACCGTTTGTGGGTGATGACGGGGGGGGGGGGAAACACAGGCATGTCAGTACGTTTGCAGGGGCGTGCATAAATTAGCCACTGCAATGCCATACGCAGCCTGAGGCCTCATCGCGTGAGTGGTTGTTAGCGTGAGGCTGCGATGGTACTCGATTGTACCGATGGTTTTTGCTATTCTGCTAAGTATTATGCAATACTTTACATTGTATGCAATGTAAAGTGGCGTCCTTATGTAGTGCTGTGTTTGCATACTATCGCAGTTGGACTACGTGCGTGTACGCAATATTGCCTACCGTAGTGAATCAGGCTCATAGAGATTGCCACGTGCTGAGATCTGAAGCATGGGCAATAACATATGTAGTACACCACTGGCTCTTAGTTTTCTTTTTTTTAATGCATTTATTAACCTGGAAAAACTGCGGATATGTGATGTGAATGAGCCCTGGATTGCATCTATGTCCCCTGACACTGCACACACCCAGAGGCGCACTCTTCCTCAGATTGTTCAACACACAGGATGAGGAGGATATAGAAGGAAACAATATAGACATTTTCAGGGGCTACGCACTGGAGAAATGTCACCAAAAATAGCAAAAGTTACTGCCGATCGTTTCATTTTTTTATATTTTAAGTTTAAAACAATGCAACATTGATCACGCAGTTTGCAATCGCCTCTGCGCTTTCAGATCCTTCAAATATAACTGTAAGGGGTCAATCCTATTCCAGACGAAGGGTGCGAGTTGCCGTTGCAACGATGTTAAAACGGCGGCAACGGAGCGGCATCTCGCACCCCTTAAGCAAATCCGGGCTGCCGTAAAGTGCGGCCACTGCCGCGATGATTCGCACCCGCCTGATCTTCATGGGTAATAGGATTGACCCCTTAGGATAGGATAGGTAATTAAACCCCATAAACTTGGCTTTCATTTACAGCTTTCTCCTAGTGACTGATATTTGTGCCTGGTGAGAGCAATTAATCCTCCCGTCCTTGGAAAAATCACCTGTCCCAGGCAGTAACCTTGTCAGCTAGCTCAGCATATGCAGTCACATTCTTTACCTTTATTACATGCTTAAGATTAAGTTGCCCATCTGAGCAGTACGAATACCTGCGTTATTAACTCTTTCCTCGCCCCAAAGCACAGCAAAGAGCCTGGCAGCATGCATTTCACCACAACTGCGATATTACCCATGTACATAAATTATGCTCCAGAGACGCAGATTAAAAATCAAACCAGAATGCTATGATGGGACTTGTAGTTCCTCAACAGCTGGAGAGCAGCCACGGACTACCTATGACTGGCTGCAGCAATACATAGCAATACATAGCCTATTGATTAAACATGGGCATTAGCAGACAAAGGGGTCTATTTACTAAGCAGTGTTAGGAGACAGAGTTAAAAGTGATAAGTTGCCAGCCAATCAGCTCCCAGCTGTCATCTCACAGGCTGTGTTTGAAAAATGACGGTTGGGAGCTGATTGGCTGGCACCTTATCACTTTTCACTCTGTCTCCTAACACTGCTTAGTAACTAGACCCCAAAGTGCTGCTAGTCGCCTGCTAGGCGCGCTCGTGAGTTTGCCGGTGGTGTGTGAAATCACTATTACGGCAATAGTATGGCGAGTAAGTATTATAAGGCAACACGGCATTTCCGAGCATTGATGACTTGCGGTATTGCTTGCAACAACCAATCACGTAACGGCTATCAGACTTTAACAATTTAAACAATAAAACCCACCAGCATGACCTCTTCCACCCTGTACAATATACTTTGCACTTCACTTGAACTGCCCACTTCAATGGCTGTGAGCACCACAGAGAAGGACATACCACTCAGCTTGCGGAGAGTACATACACACATGCTGACAGGGGAACAGCGGGACAGTCCTCTCAAATCAGGACTGTACCACTGAAACTGGGCCAGTTGTATGATATAAGTAACTTAACAATTTTTCCGCCCCCCCAAAAATAATAAACAATGGGAATGTGATCATTGATAAATGGGCCCCCCCAAGGCTAGATACATCTCCCCCTTTAGCTCTGACATGTGCATGTTTATAGCTAGCCAAACGTTCCCTACCTTTTATGAGAAACAGCTCATAAAGAAAAGAAAACATGCAGCGATTGTGAGCTGCAGAATGAATCTGTACAGGTTGATAGATGGGGGGGGGGGGGGGGGGGTGTTCTTTACATTTCTCAGATGGGTCAAAAATTCAGCAGATTCCCCTGCGTTGCCAGGCACCAGGCTATCACAATAACAGACCTGTTCTCCCGCCTGAGTGTACCATGCACTTCACAGCACAAAGCGGCCAGGTGAAAACTGGATGTCTATCATTAGAGAAATTGCAACTCGCCACAACGTTTCCCAAAAACACAGCTTATCTGATTGGGGCATAAATACCCGGGGGGCTGCATTCAGGCAGATCGTGCATGAAAACGGGACGCTTACTGATCTGTACACTGTAATCACCTCTTACAGCGCTACAGGATTCGGGGTGGCGCCGGGCAGCTTTCCACCGAGAATGTGGTACGTTTCTGGGTGTACCGAGGCCAGGGCCTGTGTCTTCTGACGCAGATTTCCTAGTCACTGCAGAGGAGTTCTGGCGGCCATTCGGATACTAGTATTTTGTTGCGAAGGATTGGAGAGAAATAAAGTACCGACCAATCAGCTCCTGTCACTTTACAGGCTGTGGGCCTGATTCATTACGGATCGCTATTGCGATCGCAGCCCCGTAATCGCACGCAGGTCTGCTGCGAAAATATGCTAATGAATGCTATCGCACTGCCAGCATATAGACACCCACTGCCGCCCACTACCACTATCTCACATCCGTAATACTGTGCAAACCTTCACAAACATCGGTAACATCGAGTACCTCACGCAGAATTACAGCAGCCCTGACCTTACTTAGAAATTGCTAACCTCGCTGCACAAAGTGAGTACACAAGCTGCGTATGCCATCGCAATGTCTAATTTATGCACGGCCATGCAACGGCGTTCAAACGGACAGGCACGTCTGCGTTTCTCCGGCCACCCCTTACCCTCCCCCCTACACCACCCCAAAACGCTCACTGTCTGTCACTCTGCGTGGTCTGTGCGACCTCAGTGGTGCGCAGTACGCAACAATCGGCCAACAGCGGGCGCTGTTGCAGTTGCGATCCTTAGTGATTCAGGCCCCGTGTTTGAAAAATGACAGTTAGGAGCTGATTGGTTGGTACTTTGGGGTCTCTCTATCCACTTTATCACTCTAAAATACATCTACCCCTGAGACAGTTGGATATTTCTGCAATTGGCCAGACTTTGATAACTGACTGCGCAAAATTCTCCTCATTGAGGGGTCAAGTTATTATTTGTTGCATTAAAAATGTAAAGCGACTTTGTAGGTAGAGGTGAGGGGTCCAATTTAAAGACCCCCTATGCCGATTAGCCCCACTTTACCTCATCATTCTACGTTCCTCTCATCATAGGATCCTTGTACATCATATTTTTCCCCCCAATCTGTCTTGCTATCTTGTTCTTAATCCGGTCACGAATATTCAAAGCGTTATTGTAGTCTGTACTGCTCCATCTTAACAACTCTCGATATTAGAACGACATCTAGACTAAAAATAGAAGGTACTGTGACAAAGGCCATCTGTCTACTGCCGGAAAATGGGACTTCACATCCCGAAATGCGTCCGAGAGGACACTTTCCATCCTCTAACTTACTGATCCATGACACAACAATACGGAAATCTCTATCACATGACCTGCCCCAAAAATGTTCTGCTGGAAATAGCGACACAACCAGCTTCTACGTGGTTCATTTCTGGAGAATCAAACAGGACATCTGTGGCCCATGCAACACTTGTGGTAAACATCGACCTTTCCACAAGGGAGGCTTTCACTCCTAGCATATAAAGAATGAAAATGGCCTGAATGGAAAAAACTCCTCGCATGCAAAGTCAATATGGGGGATATCTTTAAAATATTGCTTTTATTTATTGTTGAAATTAAGTCATTATAATTAAAAGGAGCAAAATGGCAGACTCCAGGGGAGGACCATTCGCACCTCCTACGTGGTCAGTCCTTCAGCAGAGGAAGCAGCCTTCAAATCCAAGCACTCGGACACCTCTTGTGTGGAGAGCACTGATTGGACAGATCAGCAAGATGGATGAACTCTGGGCCTGGTTCAGACCCGCTCGCGAGCGCAGGACGCTCGCAAGCCGGTCGATGGTACCCTACTGCGCATGCGCACGACGGAGGGAGCTCCGTCGTGCGCATGCGCGAGACCCGGCTAGCGACGGGGTAGCCGTCGCTCCGGGTCTGGCACCAAAGGGGGCGTGCTGTCGATGTTGATTGACAGCACGCCCCCTTTGGTGGGCGTGCGGGGGGCGTGGCTGCCAGACGGAGGCGTTCCCATGGGAACGCCTACCGTCTGAAGCCGGCCCCACTGACATCAGTAATGATGTCAGTGGGAGTGATTTTGGCTCTGATAGAGCCAAAATCACTCCAGGGCTTGTGGCAGCGAGATCCTACCGCAGGGTCTCCGTCGCAAGTCCGATGGTCGCGATGGTCTTGACCATCGCGACCATCATCATGGACGCTCACATAAGCTGTGGGTGGTCACCCACAGCTATGCGAGCGTCCAAGAGGCCGCTCCATTTTCATGTAGGAGGGCCCTGATTCAGAGCGAGCGTTCGCTCTGGTCAGAGCGTCCGGCTCTGAATCAGGCCCTCTGTTTGTACTAGTCTGTACGCTTATTACATATTGTGTTAGTTGCAAACCCCTGTTCGGCGTTACAGAACCCTTGTAGTACCTTATCAATGAGAGAATAATAATAAAATAAATGTCGCATAGAGGGGGAAAAAAGTATTTTAAGCCTACTATAACAGTGGTAAAAATTGAATACTTCATGATCCACAAGATATTGGAAAAAGTAACTATGAACAGCAACCAAATAGTTCATAATATCATATAGCTTGAACACGGGATGCAGTCAGGAAGCCGACGGTCGAAATGCCGACTGCCGGCTTCCCAACTGTCTAATGGGGTCTAATGACAGGCGTCGAAATCCCGGCACCTGTAATTTTACCTACGCCGGGAGCCCGACGCCCGGCATACCGAACGAAGGTAAGCCGGGCAGCGGGCGCGGACAGCCGCGGGGGGCCGGGGAGGGTTAGGTTAGGGGGGGGACTTAGGCACCTACCCGGGAGGGTTAGGCACTTACACGGGGGGTTAGGGTTAGGCACCACTAAGGGATCTTCAGTTGCCGGTCTTCCGGCTTCTGGATTTGAACCGCCGGACACATTTCATACCGATCCCTTCAATCCAAATTACCAGTCCATTTAGATATATTACCAACTTAGTAACATAACCACCTATAGCCCCGTGCCTAAATAATAGGACCATGGCATACAGTCCCTTACAGTCATACACAGTCCTATGCAAGTATATATAGCTTCTACCACCATTTAAGAATCATACACTGCTGCTGCCCATATATTATTTATCTCTGCTAAGGGAACTGGTTATGTGAGGAGCCCCTATTCAGCGATCATGTGACACCATGAGGTCTATGTAGTAATTATACGATAATCACTGGCGTAACTACCGTAGACGCAGGGGGTGTGGCTGCTTTGGGGCCCGGGCCATCCCCCTGCACCAGGCAAGCCGTGGTTGCGTCCTCCTTCAGCAGTGTGCTGCGCAGGGCAGGCACATCTGCCATCCCGGTCGGCTCCGCCTCTCCTCACTGGCTGATACTGGTAGGAGGCGTGGCCATGGTCCGGAGATGTCCCAGCAGGCGCAGCACGGCCACGCCTGCTCCCAGCATCAGTCAGTGAGGAGAGACGCAGTCGACCAGGAGGACAACCGAGGAGCAGAGGTGAGTGGAGGAGGGGGAGGTGGGTGGAGCCGCGTTGGCACGTAGAGGGGCCCGTGAAAATTTAGCTATGAGGCCCTCCTAGGTCCCTGACGATAATTATAGTTATCATATTAACCAATCATATTAACCAATATGGCACTTAATGTTAATTATGGGACAGGTGGCATGGGGGCACACGTCCCTAATTTTTCATGCGACTAGGGAGTGGTAGTATCGAATAGCAAAATATTTATATCTTCACACGAATTTAGCAAAAAGCTCTTGTCAGGACACGGGCTCAGACAAAAGTCCAGCCCGGCAGTGGCGTCGCTGGGGTTGGCGTAACCCAGTGCGCCACTGTAAACTTCCTGCTCTCAAGGCCACGCCCCCTGTGATGATTTGGGGACGTAATTGCCTGTCACGCCCCCGTTCTCGTCACGCTGGGGGACTTGAGAGTAGCTCTGCTATTTTGGTGTCACCCCCTCAGATAGTGTCAACCTGTGCGGCCCGCACCTCCCAGTGGCACCATTGCAACCCAGCAAAGGCTTCTGCTATCATTTTCTTCTGGAATCAGACCCGGCCAGCCTATTGTCTCAGTGGGGCACTGCAGGAAGGGACCCTCTCCGTCAAAAAATGCAGAAGAGTAGCCCATAGCCTACTATGGGCTAACGCCATCTGGAGATGGCGTCAGCTACTGGAGGCCAAGATCCGAAAATTGCCATTTGTGTGCCTTGTAGTGATATTCTGATAAATATGCCCCTTGGTCTGTAACAATCTCCTTCTTGTTGCTGGAAGAATAACGCAGGAGAGGGAGATAGGTGAAGGGGCCACAGCAGGTGTAGTGTGCACAGTAGCTACTAGTCATGGTGCACTTACCCCACAATACTCAGCAGGTATGACCCTACACGTGGCGGGACTGTGCGAGAGATAGCGAATCTGCGTCCGCTGAATGAGTCACACATGAAAGAATCATGTCCCAGTGCGATGAGCCTGGACAGATCAGACCTCACATTTATACAGCTATGGTTATAATTTACTGTGTGGGCCGACGAGGCAGATCCGATGGACTGTGGGCCTGATTCAGACCCGGACGCTATTTGCGGCTGCTCGCTGGCTAAAAGGGGCCGGCTATTTAAATCATGTGCTCGCACTGCGTCGCGTAAAGCCGCCCACTAAGTAATAGCGAGCGGCCGCACTATGCGCTTGCACCTGTATAAAGACGCCCCTTTGCCACTCACAACACACATCATCTCCGGCATTTGTAGGAGTAATCGGGAACATCGAGAGACATCGGAGCTGCTCGCAGCGCTTGTGGTTGCCTTTTCCCACCACAACATTGCGAGCAGTTCAGGATAAAATACATCCCAGTCACGTGTGTAATGTCGCTAATTTGCTAATTATGCACACCCATTAAACGCCGTTCTGACGGTCGGGCACGCCTGTGTTCGCACATCCACACCCCCGTTTACAAGCACCTTCCCCTGTTACCACCCACAAACGACATTATCTGTCACTCAAAATAGCGGCCGGGCTACGGGCGAGCACTTTCCCATCGCAATGACTGGTCCGCGCACGGGCATTGCGACTCATATGCATGCGCAGATTACGTAAAATCGCTCAATGCGAGTGCGCGCAGCATAGCGTCCAGGTCTGAATCAGGCCATGTGTTCAGGTCACATCACAGTATTTCCGTTTTTATGCTTTTTTTTTTTCCTTTTACGGTTGTTTTTCTAACAGTCGAATGCATGGCAAATCATGCTAAGGTGACCCAACCCTTTCTTATCAGACTTCAGCACCAGGGAGAAGAATGTAAGGCAGGCAGCTGATAGCGGGGCTTAGCTGCACCAGGCTATGGCCGATGTAACAGCTTTCAAGACACTAGTTCCAGGCAAAAATGCAACACAGCATACATAGCACCCAAATCTGATATTAACTCTCTCATTCCCTACAAGTTCCACTAATGAAAGCTAATATCTTTTTTTTTTTAAACGGACCCTTATAGTAAATTATATTGTTAGAAGATCTTTATGGTGCTACAAAAGCAGTTTCGCAGTCATGGGCTTTCACAGAATCTTTGTACTTGCTTTTATAAGGGTTGCGTACGGGATCCCGGCGGTCAGAACGCCAAAAGCAGCATCCCGTCAGCCATAATCCCAACACAAGTGTCCTAACCTGCCCCCTAACCCACCTCTACCGCAGCCTAGCCCTATCCTTCCCCTTCCGCAGCCTAGCCTTAACCCCGCCCCCCCTCCTGCAGCCTAACCCTCCCCCTAGTACCCAACCACAGTCCTCAAGGCACACTAACAGTCCAGGTTTTAAGGACAGCCATACTTGAGCACATGTGTCTTAATTAGTACCTCAGTTATTTTGACTTCGCTCAAGCATGAATATCACTAAAACCTGGACTGTTCATGTGCCTTGAGGACCGAGGTTGGGAAACACTGCCCTAGTGCCTAAACCTAACTCTCGCCATAACCCTAGTACTTACCATCGGGATGCCGGCAGCGGGATTCTGGAGCATCAGCATCCCATCCGCTCGGATGCCAACTACATCCCCTTTATACAACCTCTCTTGGAAAGAGCTATTTTGCACTATGAGCCTTTATGCAGAAGTGTTCTGACATTGCGTGCATGAAATGCGTATGTTCACCTGCATGTAGAGCTGTACGCATCTCTGCGGGGACGGACCGCCTCAAGTTGTGTGCTGAGTTCCATACTCATTATTATCAGAGCATTTGCACTATCCCTATTCTGCATAGCCCACACAGTTACGCCCTTTCAGTAGCGAGTGGGGTTGCGAATGACACGCGTGTGACTCCGAGTTGTCCTGGCACATATACGCTCTGTTCCGAGCAAGGTGGGTGCGCAAAAAATGGACGGTCGTAACATTCAACTGTGCAGCAGCCCCTAAGACTTTAAAGAAAATTGGGTATATGCTCTGTTCTGTAACCAGTTCAGCCGCTGGGTGCCAAGAAAAGCCTGGAAAACACAAACACTGCCCGTGCAGAAACGTTCCAGCACATAAAAGGAAGAACCAGCTTTTACGTGGTCAAGAGATGTCACCCCGTTGGTCACTTAACAAGCAAAATAGACGTTTTAGGCTTTTGAAAAACAGACCTGACACAGCTAAAAGAGTTTTCGATATAATTTGTCGACAGTTGAAGTGTCAACATTCATATCGTCACGATGTCAACAAGTTTAGTGTGTCGACACTGATAAAATGTCAACATGCTACCAATGTCAACAATCAGCAGTGCAGCAATGGGGCTGTTCTAGTGGTTGCGGAGGTAAGTACCCTAAACTTAACCCCTAACTCTAACCTTAACTCGGTGGCTGCGGCTGAAGTTCTGGCGGTTGCGGCGAAAGTACCGGTGGTTGTGGCTAATGTCGCAAAACCGTGTCTCTGTCCCTAGCGCTAATACTTATCCTAAAATCGGCAATTCGCCAAATTGTAAACATGCTGGCATTTTGCAGATGACGACATTGTGACCGCCGACATGCTGTCCACAACCCGATGAAAACAGCAACATTATTTTCCTTTCAAATCAAGACAGACAGCGATTCCACCACCGATATTAGGCGATCGTCCGTCTATCAGAGAGTGGCTGGCTCCGAAAGATAATAGGATGTGACAATAGTCCTATCAAAAATAGGTTAGATCATTATAGGTCAAGTTTGTGAATACTATTCCCCGTGTGTGCAGTCCCCTTTCAAACGAACTAACAAGTCCCAATGTAACGAGCCTCAAGTATTGGACGCCTAATTTGGCCACCAGCCCGGGCTGCAGGCTTGCCCCACAAGTTGCCAGCTTATGGTAGCAGAGTACGGGGTCTATTTACTAAGCAGTGTTAGGAGACCGAGTGAAAAGTGATAAGAAAGTGATAAGGTGCCAGCCAATCCGCTCCCAACTGTCATCTCACAGGCTGTGTTTGAAAAATGACAGTTGGGAGCTGATTGGCTGGCACCTTATCACTTTTCACTCTGTCTCCTAATACTGCTTAGTAAATAGACCCCTAAGGCTCGCTCTGAGTAGCAGGATTGCCATGGGTAGCTTTAAGAACACTGTTTGGGCCCAATCAAATAGGACGTGGAGGCGAGGACACAATCTGTTGCTATACATTTTACAGCATCAATCGCTGAGAACTACAATTAAATGATCCTATCATTTTTCACAACAGGTTGAAGGGGGGGGAGAAGAGAGCAGATTAAAAAGCAAATGCAGAAACCGACTGCTAATATTTACCCTGGGCAGCTAGCATGTCCAGCAGGCAAAACACACTAATGCTCCAGCCAGATGGCTGATAAAACAGTGATGTTTCCATGCAGTTATCAGTGTTTACACAAAGCTGGGAGATGTGGGGGGAAAAAATGAGTCAAATAATTCAGGTCTCGCTCCCTGTCCGGATTCCTGACCCTCCGAAGCCTCTGCACGCACATTCATCCACGGCATGCACTCTTGTACATAGACTGTGGTGGTACCTTCACTCATTGCCATGGCGCCCAGGGACTACAGAAATATGGCAGGGCCTGAGGACAGTTCTGAAGAGAGGCGACAGCCTTTTTACCTCTGGCCTAGATAATGGGGAACATAACATCCTGTTCTTATTGTGCACATGTCTGATAATGATACAACAAAGTCAGGGCTTGTATTCGGGAACGTTGACCTGCGCTGTGCTCGCTCGCTGGACAGACTGACAATGAAGTTGCTCTGAGTGATTGGTGAGCGCAGGCCAAGCATTCTGTGAGTGCAGGCCAAGCATTCTTCATAGTGATTAGTAAATCACTATTTCTAGATATGTTTGGACCTCGTTTATCGTCAGGTAAACACCAGCACAGACCAATGAGCCACAGAGGGGGTGACTTTCCCAACGTCCTGCCGATCAGGGATTCTGTCCTGGTTTCAAGACAGTTGGTAGATGACGGAAGATATTGGAGTTTAGTGACTGTGGTTTTGACAAAGACCAGAAGCCTAACAGCATACGCTTTATCCGGCTGTATGTACTCAAGAAACATGCCCTACTTACTGTGTATGAAGCATTATATTATTTAAATGTGCCCATCCCCTGCGCAAAGTGGAGGGAGCCATGTTGTAGTATGAACCAATCAATTTGCGAATAACCAGTGACATCACTCTGGAGCATGCGGGAATACACTGTGGGCCTGATTCAGGGGGGAACCCAATTAGCTGCGGCTCACCCGTGCCCGGTACACTATTGAGGGGGACTTTTCCTTGCAGCAACAGTCAGGGAGAAAAGGCACCTGCAAAGGGTTAAAGCGCGGGGAAAACACACTGCTTCTGCAGTTTACGCGGAATCTGTGGATTAACACGTGTTAACCCCTGGTTTACCAAAAGGGAAAAAAATTGAATTTCATTGAATAGCAATTTTACGAGCGGCGTTTGGAACACTTCTCCTGGTGCTTGGAGATAACATCATCTCCAAGCGCCGAGAAACCTGGAAGTCCCCATGCTGTCAACGGGACCAGGGTTACCCGTTTACACTGCAGGGGTGCCTGTTTTAAACCCTGCAAGTTATCTGGGTTGGATTGCCGGGTCACTCGACCCGGGAATAGAACCCTGGCCTCTTTTACACCTAGCAGGGTTAACCCTGCAATAACCCGGGTTGTAGCTGTGGTGTAAAAGGGGTATTAGTCTATGTGCAACTACCCAGTTACTTCCCAGTTCCACCCACTCAGCCACAAGTGGAGATACAGCTGAGATGTATTCTACCTGCTGCTCAACGTTACGTAGGCTACAGAACTTGCGCAGTGCAGAAAAAAAAATATCGCAAGATCCATCAGCAAAACTTGCGCACAACCCTGAATCAGCCCCAGTGGCTGTGGTATAGAGGATCGGCAGTAAGAAGGTCGATAGTCCATAGCTCAACACCAGTTGGTTGGAATGCAATAGGACAACACGGACAAAAGGTCGACATGTAGAAAAGGTAGACAGTGAAAAAGGTCAACAGAGTTAAAAGGACGGCATGTTCAACTGGTCGACACACACAAAATTTTTTACACATTATTCTGTTTTTAACCCTAATCCTAACCCTCCCCCTAGTGCATAACCCTACCCCTAGAGCCTAAACCTAACCGTAGCCCAATCCTAACCCTCCCCCTAGTGCCTAACCTTCCCCCTAGTACCTAAACCTAACCATAGCCCAACCCTAAGCCTCCCCCTAGTGCCTAACCTTAACCATCCCTTCCTGTAGCCTAACCCTAACCCTCCCCCTTGTGCTTAACCCTCCCCCTGTACCTAACCCTAGTGAATAACCCTACCCCTAGAGCCTAAACCTAATCGTAGCCCAATCCTAACCCTCCCCCTAGTGCCTAACCTTCCCCCTAGTACCTAAACCTAACCATAGCCCAACCCTAAGCCTCCCCCTAGTGCCTAACCTTAACCATCCCTTCCTGTAGCCTAACCCTAACCCTCCCCCTTGTGCTTAACCCTCCCCCTGTACCTAACCATAACCCTAGTGAATAACCCTACCCCTAGAGCCTAAACCTAACCGTAGCCCAATCCTAACCCTCCCATAGTGCCTAACCCTCCCCCTAGTGCCTAAACCTAACCGTAGCCCAACCCTAACCCTATTGCCTAACCCTAACCATCCCTCCCTGTAGCCTAAGCCTCACCCTAACACCTAACCTTAAAATGTTGAAAAAACAATTAAAAACATGTCAACCATTTTTGTATTGACCATTTGCGTCAACTATTTTAACCTGTCGACCTTTTAACCGCGTCGACCTTGTAACCCTACCAACTTGTCAACCTTTTTAACCCTGTAGACCTTTTGTCCCTATCGATCTATTGCATGTCGACCATCTGGTGTTGACCTATTGACTGTCGACCTTCCATCCGGATCCCAGCCTCAGTATGTTATTCCTTATAATAAAAAAATGCTGTTATAACCAAGCAGTGTAGTGACAATAATATAACTGATGATATTACTACAAAATAATTTTTATCATGGTTAAGTAGATTATCAAATTTAATTACATTCATGTATTATATTTGGATAAAAAGTACAGTGGCATTTTGCCTAAATGCAATACTGGCCTGTCTTACTTACGGCTATTTAGCTACTGTTGTCCAATATTATTAACTTATTTCTGGAAATCAGCTTTGAAAATATTTTTTCAGCTTTTCATTAATAGTCCACTTATTTTAATCATTTTACTGTTATGTTCAAATGGATTATAAATTTGTTAAAACATAAGTAATATAAAACAATCAGAAATAGACTATTAATTGGCAGCAAGGTGTTTGTAAAGAGCAGGATATTGGGATGCCACGTTGAGAACCTTTGGTCTAGGCTATTTACAGAAATGAAAGCAGGGATCTCATGAAAAATCTGAGGAGCTATTTTTTTTTATAACATAAATCAATGAGAAAAAGACTTCTTTCTATAGGCTGTTATTAATTATTTATAATTCTGCAGAGTTCCCATGGTGTCCGTAGCAACCACAGTCACATGACACATGATGTAGGGAGCAGAGAGGCTTTGGAATGCCCCTCTGTGCTATATCTATACTGTGCACTCTAAAATCCTTCCCCCTACTCTTCCCCATCTGCCTTCACATGAAATGCTGAGAGCTGTGAGAATGTGTCTGTGTGGCTGGCAGTCATGCTGGTCTCCCCTCCAGAGAGATTTTTTAAAGGAGATAATGATTTGCTGGACAGTTATTTAAAAATGACTAGCAGATGCTGCTTTAAACTTTTTCACCAGTTATACTTTGAATTCTCACATCGGGGGGGACATGTCAAATAAAAACCCTCTCGGCGAGTAGCCCTTTGACAGTAAGCAATTACTGAGCGCTAGAACTGGCATGACTCAGTTGCTTGCATATGCATTCCATTACAAATACTCTGCGAATGACATGGAAAATAAACACATGTAGTACTCACAATATGCGCTGATCCATGTGAGTAGCCACGGGAAAATGTGATGTGTTTACGTGGATTTATTCACATACATGTGGAAGCACTTGAGGATCGGATGGGGATTGTTTCCACCTGGGGAAATGAGCAGGATATAGGGCCTCATTCAGAGGCGGTCGGAGGATGCAAGCGGTCGCTCAGAAACTGGGCGGCCGCTTGCATCCTGACCGCCCGCCTCTGTTTCGGTCGTTAGGCTGTGGGTTTACACCCACAGCTCTAACGACTGCTAGGGTGATGGTCGCGATGGTCTCTCCGGGGCTTACGACGAGACCCTAGGGTAGGGTCTCAGTTGTCGTAAGCCCCGGAGAGCTTCTGGCTCTGTCAGAGCCGGAAGCTCTCCACTGACATCACTAGTGATGTCAGTGGGGCCTCCCCCAAACGGTAGGCGTTCCCATGGGAACGCCTCAGCTTGGGCTGCCACCCCCCCCCGGCCCACCTTCCAAACGGGGCGAGCTGTCAAGCAACATCGACAGCTCGCCCCCTTTGGAAAGAGACCTGCTACGACCGGCGCTGTCGGTCGTAGCGGGTCTCACTCATGCGCACGAAGGAGCCGGCTCCCTCGTGCGCATGCGCACTTGACAAACATTGAGGCGGTCGTAGACCGTACGGCCGCCCCTGAATGAAGGCCATAAGCCAGTAGTCTGACATAGGTTATGCTGGCAATAAGGCTCTAAGGATAGATATTGTGCCCCCAGACTAGCCAAATGCCCAGTTCTGTGCACTTTATTCTTCTATTGCAGTAGATATAGGGGTCTATTCACTAAAATTGGAGAGCGATAAAGTGGTAGAGAAATAAAGTACCAACCAATCAGCTCCTAACTGTCATTTTTTTAAACACAGCTTGTATAGTGAGTTAGGAGCTGATTGGTTGGTACTTTATCTCTCTCCACTTTATCTCTCTTCAAGACTAATGGTGCATACACACGATCAGATTTTTTCTTCAGATATGGACGATAACGATTTAAAAAATCGTTCAATCGTTCATATCTGAAGGAAAATCTGACATATCTGTCAGATCTGTCAGATGAACGATTTGAACGATGCGCGTTCCCGATGGTCAGATAACGATATCTGACATCTGATGTGTTTGCAGTCAGACTTGGATGATTCCATTCATTTTAATGCAGTCAAAAATCGTTCAAATCTTTGGTAAAATCGTTCAACCATTCATTTGACAGATCTGACCATGTGTATGCTCCATTAGGGCCTGAATTCAGCAAGGAACGCACAGATGCGGACGCACACAATCGGCCACTGCGAGAATATGCTAATGAATGCATACGCATGGCAATCGCAGCAGAATAAGAAGACGCCCAGCACTACATAATACCACCGACTTCCCTTTACTTGCGTCCTCTATACCTGACAAGACAGCGGAAACATCGGTAACATCGAGAACCATCGGACCCATACGCTCAATAGTGGCTGACCTGACCCTCCCGCAGACATAGCAAGACTTCTTGTGTGCAACTAGACCTCAGGCTGCGTCCGGGCTTAATTATGCACGCCCCTGAAAACGAGATCCAAACGCACACAGGCACGCCTGCGTTTGCCCGACCACTCCCCCGTCACCACCCACAAACGGCAATTCCTGTCAATCACTTGTCCCTGAGGCTGCGGACTCCCTGCCTATGCATACTCCATCGCACTGACCGGTTCGTGCACACGCACTGCGATGCATGCGCAGAGCAAAACCATCAACCGATTGTGCGCGCCTGCATCCGTACGTTCCTTGCTGAATCAGGCCTTTAGTACATAGACTCCATAGGGACTGATTCAGTGGTGGACGCTGCGTGCTCTTGTGTCTGTTGCCGGTAAAATCCTCCAGTGGTCCCGATGATGACAGCACCTTAGCACGTACACAGTGTAACACGTCTGTCAGAACGTTTAGCACGTACACTGTGTAACACGTCTGTCAGAACGTTTAGCACGTACACTGTGTAACACGTCTGTCAGAACGTTTAGCACGTACACTGTGTAACACGTCTGTCAGAACGTTTAGCACGTACACTGTGTAACACGTCTGTCAGAACGTTTAGCACGTACACTGTGTAACACGTCTGTCAGAACGTTTAGCACGTACACTGTGTAACACGTCTGTCAGAACGTTTAGCACGTACACTGTGTAACACGTCTGTCAGAACGTTTAGCACGTACACTGTGTAACACGTCTGTCAGAACCTTTAGCACGTACACTGTGTAACACGTCTGTCAGAACCTTTAGCACGTACACTGTGTAACACGTCTGTCAGAACGTTTAGCACGTACACTGTGTAACACGTCTGTCAGAACGTTTTTCTGATTTTTTCAGGCATGCACAGTTGCAAATAATCACTCAACTTGCGAGTATCGGCATTAAGTGCGCCTCTGATTCAGATCCATAAAGCGATAGATTTGCAGCTGACGCATTTCGTGCAGTTTCCGCCTAAGCCAAGACCATTATACCCACCACTAACCAACAAATTATATCCTGAAAACCTGCTGCTGTATTTCATAACAACCAATCAAATATAAACATTGATCAGCCCCCTCCCCACATTAGACAACATGTCCACTCTAAACCGCACTCTTTGTTCCCCACATTATACAAATCCGTCGCCGCTTTACCAGACACTTTTAACAAAAGAATGCGTCTTGGAAAATTATATGTGATTTACCTCACCCTAACCCCTGACCTCTTCTCTAATGTTGCTCTATGTTTACACGCAGAGGAAATATCAGGTAACCTGCAGACGCCTACATGGAAGTGTTCAAACTCCCAGGTATCGGGCAACTGCTGATACCACAAACCTGGCGCATCAGACATAGGACATCAGCTGACTGACGGTGGCTGATAACGTGGAAAATGCACCTATAAATATGCGTTTGTTGAATGTACACACAAAATATACTCACAAACATGTATTACAATATGATGTCACCCTAGAGGGACTCTTAGGGGTAAATTTACTAAAGTGAAAGTTTTTATGAGTGAGTTTTAGAAGAGATGTTGCCCATAGCAACCAATCAGATTCTACTTAACATTTAACTAGCAACTTCTAGAAGATAATAGCTAGAATCTGATTGGTTGCTATGGGCAACATCTCTTCTATTATTATTATTATCATTTATTTATATGGCGTCACAAGTGTTCCGCAGCGCCTTACAAAGTACATAAACAAATAGATTGACTTACAGTACAGTACAATACAATCCAATACAGGACACGGATAATATACATTGCTACATTCGCGACCATAACACCCAGATAAGCAACAATGCAGAGCAACCAAGTGTTAGGTGCCCTGGTAGAGAGTAAGAAGTAGATGAAGGTAGAGTAAAGAGAAGCACAAGAGGGTAGAGGGCCCTGCTCATAGGAGCTTACGTTCTAAAACTCACTTCTAAAAACTCTCACTTTAGTAAATTTACCCCTTAACATTGTTATTTAAAATAAAAAAAATGACATTTGCAGTTTTCTAATTTAAACATTAATGGTGATTTCCATTGTTTTTCCGTTCACACTAACATCCGATCCTTCGCCTAAAGCGATATTTATTTGTTTTGGGCACCCATTACTTTTTGTGTATGTCGCGCCCAAATGCACCGAGTTTAAACAATAAAGCGGCTAAACCCTTGTAAACTATTGGGCGTACTGCAGGAAATGCAGTCTGGACGCTCAAAAGCCGGACTTTTCACAGATTTCTGCTCGCCACCTCAGGAGGGCGCGAGCAGAAATAATAAGCGGCCGCAGCAGCCGTGCCCAATCAACACGACAATTGAAAAGCTCCGTTTGACGCCTAAAAAAAACAAATAAATTCTCCCCTAAGAGATTACTGTATAAAAATATGATTTGTTCTAGAAGTGTATAAGAATCTGCGCTCGTGTGAATACAGTAACTTACAGTGGGCGGCCTGTTCTGTTATTGGTAACTAGCACAGATAGGAAAGAACATATTTTAGCTTAGTGTCCATTTAAATGAGATTAGGAGATCAAAGTAACAGGCGAGCGCCAAATCCTGGGACAGTGTACTGTTTACCTAGCTAATGCATTCAATTAAGTGCAAACTAAATCGTATGTTCAAGAGCCAAAGCCGAATGCATCGGACACAGCAAACATCTTAAAAGCTGCCATTTAAACCTCATAACTCTTACATACTGAGACTAACGGGACCAGAACATCAGGACACCACGCTAGTTGTGGACATATGTGTACCGTGAGGAATTTGGTAAAAATACACTGGTGATATATGACAGCTATTTTATGTGAACAGTACCTGTAGTTGCATATATAAAAAAAATAAGCTGCGATTTTATTTTTCACTGGCATAAAACGCCATTGGCTTCAAGGATCTATATATAGATAGGAGCGTACAGTTGTTTCACAAAGTACACTGAAGTGCCAAAAGCAACGGGATAGCAGTATGTAAAGGTAATGAATGGTAGGTCGCGTCACCGTACTGTGATGTTTTGGAAATGCCCAGACCTGCATTAGTTGTAATCTGACATCACGTGAGTCAGTTTGAACGCTGGCCAGGCTGCTCATGGCAAGGTGATGTGGATTATCAAGTTCGAACGTGGCATGGTAGTGGGTGCCCGACGGAAGGGAAATTCCATTTCTGAAGTTGTGCGGACATTCAACATTCCTCGATCTACAGTGTCATGTGTGTACTGGGAATACCTCATGGGAGGCATTACCACCCACCGGGGACAACACAGTGGCCGACCATGGGTGCTTAATGATCGTGACCAGCGGTGTCTGGCCAGAATTGTCAGTGGTAACAGACGAGCGACACTGGCTCAAATCACATTAACATTCAATGCAGGAGGTACCAGGCGCATATCCAGCAAGTCAGTGCAGCGTTCTTTAGCTTCCATGGGATATTGGAGAAGACGACCCACCAGAGAGGCCCTATTAACACTACAACACCGAACACAGTGCCTCACCTGGGCTCGTGACATCACTAATAGACCCTGGAGGACTGGCAACACGTGGCATGGTCCGATGAGTCAAGGTTCCAGTTGTTCCAGGCTAATGGTAGGGTTCGGGTGTGGCACAGACCCCATGAGGCCATGGACATCAGCTGTCAACAAGGCTGACAGCATAATGGTTGCATAATGGTGTGAGGTGTTCACGTGACATGGTTGGGTCCGCCTGAACATGTCATTGACTGGTAACCGCTACGTTGCATTGCTTGATGACCCTTTGCAGCCCTTCATGGACTTCATGTATCCCCACAACAATGAAATATTCCAGCAGGATAATGCACCGCGTCCTTGGTCCCAAGTTGTCCAGAATCGGTTTGAGGAGCATTCTGGAAAGTTCCAACAAAAGGTGTGGCCACCACGTTCCCCCGACATGAACCCAATCAAACATTTATGGGATGTGGTGGGGAGGTCCATTCGCACCCAAGATCCTGTACCTACAAATATCAGGGAGCTGTGGGAAGCTATTCAGATGGCATGGGTCAACATCTCTCCAGAGGTCTTCCGTCCACTTGTGGAATCAATGTCACGTCGAGACCAATTCTGGAGAGTTCCCTGCAAACTGACAGAGGAAGTATTTTCTAGTCACCCCAACCCAGTCTTATCTAAAAGCAGCATAGCTTTTACTATCATATGCAACAGCCTTACAAAACATTAAATCTATCTTATCGAATACCTTTAAGGGGTCTATTTACTAAGCAGTGTTAGGAGACAGAGTGAAAAGAGATAAGGTGTCAGCCAATCAGCTCCTAACTGTCATCTCACAGGCTGTGTTTGAAAAATGACAGTTGGGATCTGATTGGCTGACACCTTATCACTTTTCACTCTGTCTCCTAACACTGCTTAGTAAATAGACCCCCTAAGTCTCCATTGGAACATTACGTTAGCACACGCTCCTAATGTTGCAAACCACCAATGAAATATCTTACATACAAGTTTTGTTTTTTATCCCGTTTCATTTTAATACGGTTTTGTTCCCAAATGTAAAGCGCAACTGAATATGCTGGTGCTATATAAATAAATGTTAAAAATAATAGAAATAGTTTCAGTTTATAGTATAATTAACAAGGTGAAGGAAAGCAATATCAGAATACCAGAATTTACAGGAGCGAATACAAATATTTGCTTTGCAGT
This sequence comes from Taudactylus pleione, assembly GCA_031769625.1. NCBI lineage: Eukaryota > Metazoa > Chordata > Amphibia > Anura > Myobatrachidae > Taudactylus > Taudactylus pleione. Next base: position 13,348,945 of record JAUIMM010000060.1, on the reverse strand, counting down.
ACTTTACATAGTGGTAATGCTTTGTATATACATAGTAACATAAATCAGAAGCAGGCACGCAACAGAATACACACGATTTTACATGACGACTAATGTATGTATAATGTATTTAAAATCATCCTGGGTCAAAATCCTAATCCCACAATAAATGGAAAAACCATTGTTGGGTATTTTGGTAGCAATCTAAAAATAAGCACAGTGAAAGGAAATTTTACTCCTGGGGTGTGGGTTCTTCCTTAGCAGGAGGGACATCCTGTTACTCCACCAACAGAAAATAAATTGGTCTCATCCATTGTCTCTACAAAGAAGCACAGCCACAAAAAGAGATTTTCCGGTCGCAAAAAATGCACAATGAGCAAGAACAAAATGGTGGCAATGAGTGCTAAATATACACGGAACCGCACCACCCTATAATAATAGTAATGACGCTGGCATCCAATCAGCATTCTTATAGCCGCAGCATTCAAAGCTATAAAGTCAGCCCATCACCTGAAGTAACTGGAGGAAGCCATTTTGTAGGTAGGAAAAATGATCATGAGAATTCACTAGGAATTCTACTGAATATTCCAAGCCTGGCACCTTAGTCACGTCACCAGTTCCTAATAAATTGAAAGTCTGAATTCTCATGAATATTGGTTCAGCCCACAAAATGACTGCTTCCACTCCACCGATCTAGTGGGCCTGATTCAGACCCGTTCGCTAGGATGTGTTCGCACGCAGCCGTCAGCGGCCAAAGTAGGCAAATCCTGCGATCGCTAGCTAGCAAGACATTAGCACGCCAACTATATCTTGCCATGCGATCGCGGTATGTATTTAGATGCCCACCAGGCTGACACAAGACACCCACTTTCCCTTAGTAACACACGTCATCTCCAGGAAGTGTATGAAACAATCGGTAACATCGAGTAACATCGGACCCATATGCAGCACTTGTGGCTGACCACACCCTACCGCAAGCACTGCGAGTGCTGCAGTGTGTAATTCAGCCATGTGACGTGTACGCTGACGCTGCGTCTTAATTATGCACGCCCCTGAAATATTGTTAAGACGCACAGACACGCCTCCGTTCGCACCACCACACCCCCGTTTCCATCGACTACCCCCTGTCACCACCCTCAAACGTCTGTCCTGTCACTCATTCTAGCGAGGCGTCTATGTACAGGGTGCGAACGCTTCACCATCGCATGGACTAGTTCGCGCACACGCACTGCGTCTTGTACCCTCCTAGCGAACGGGTCAGAATCAGGCCCTAAATTCTTACCCTTTTGAAAAATGTATCACACATTTTCGACGCCCACCTGTCATACTTTTTTTTTTTTGCTACGTCATGGTAAATCTTACATAATATGTTTCCGCGCTCACAGCCTTGCCTTGAAGGGCAAACAGTGCAAGTCAGCTGTGTAACGCACATGTAAAAATCCTGTCACATAAGTGATTGCATGAGGTGAAAGGTCCAGATTAAGCTTGCACCCACCCTCCACAATCCTGCACTAACAAAGGCCTCTCTGTGAGCTTGCCTGCCAATTCAAAGTAGCACAGTCTTAGGAGATAAAGCCGGATTGTACATTCTGTTTTGTTTTTGTTTTTTTTACAATGAAATGCACAGTTTCTAGCTTAGCTTTCCGGGGAATTTACATTAATCTATAATATATGAAAGTCAAAGTTAAATTCCTTGTAAAAAAAATAAAATAATATGGTGTTATGTAAATCTGTTATAACTGAGTAATAGAAAATAAAAGTTAAGGAATTTTGCAACCATCTAAAATGATTAAGTTAAGTAGCAGATTATCACAGTGACAAAAGGGAACACAGAAACACAGAAACACAAGGGGAGATGTACTAAGCTTTGGGAGAGAGATAAAGTACCAATCAATCTGCTCCTTACTGTCATTATTCAAACACAGCCTATAAAGTGACAGTTAGGAGCTGATTGGTTGGTACTTTATCTCTCTCCAATTCTTAGTACATCTACCCCACAGTTCCCACAATAAGTTGTTTTTTTTTTACAGGAACCAGATTCGTTCCTGTATCTCTGCAGCAATAGATCACTTGTAACAGGCCTGTAATGTTAGCGAATATGCCAGCTAGAAATAAACCACCATTATCAGTAATCGAATAATGCAAGGCTAAGAGGGGAGCTGGAATGAAGGAAAAAAAATTCCGCCCTCAGCTGGAGGGCAGTGCTGGTGATGTCATAATGACATCACTGGTGCGTTTTGTAGCTCATTGCCCACTAATTGTCTAGTTTCTCAGTAATTGTATTCACCACTGTCACAGCTGGCCATAATAACCTTGATAGAAAGGTTAACAGCAGTGCATTAAATGGGTTCAGTATGCTATGTTGACACTCACAATGTCAACATGGTGAGAATGCCGACATGCTCTGGATTTTCATTTGATGCAGGACTACAAGTCACAGCATGCCAGTAGCTCTCATTGTTTTAACTCAAAGGGACTTGGGGCTGGTATAGGCACAGGAGGCGGTATTTTTAAACAGGTTCGAGGACCGGGGCGGAGCTACAGAAAACAATTATATATATATATACACACACACTGACAGATACTGTACATTAGCCGATCAATTGATTGGCCAATATATCTGGTGCCCGTTGGCCATTGTGTACCAGCGATATGTCTGAGAACGACGTAGTGCACAGTCGATGGCAGCGATATCTGCAGAGATATCTGTCTATCAGCAAGTGTGTACGGACAATCAGCCGATCACCTGTACACATGCAGCTGCAGCCGCGGGGAGCCCCGGCCAGCGGGACCCGCAGCTGCCTGGAAGATGATGGTCGTTCAATGTATATAAACGACCATCATCTACAGATATATCTGCAGATCACTCCATCTGCAGATATATCTTTGCAGTGTGTACCCACCTTAAGCCTTGGATGGAGATAAAGGCCCAATCAACCAGCTCCTAACTGACATTTTTTCAAACACAGCCTGTGACATGGCAGTTAGGAGCTGGTTGGCTGGTACTTTATCTCCATCCAAGCCTTAGTAAATAGACCCCTGAGTTCCTGCTTGTTCCTGATGAAAAATAGCACTGGGTACAGGACTGATTACAGTGCTACTTGTTATATATATATATATATATATATATATATATATATATATATCCATACATATATACAGTCAGGTGCATAAATATTGGGACATTGACAGAATTTTCATATTTTGGCCTCTATTCACCACCACAATGGCTTTGAAATGAAACAAACAAGATGTGATTTAACTGCAGACTTTCAGATTTATTTTGAGGGTAATTACATCCAAATCAGGTGAACGGTGTAGGAATTACAACGGTTTCTATATGTGCCTTCCACTGTTTAAGGGGCCAAAAGTAATGGGACAAACTAAACAATCCTAAATCTAACTTTCACTTTTTAATACTTTGTTGCAAATCCTTTGCAGGCAATTACAGCCTGAAGTCTGGAACGCATAGACATCACCAGACGCTGGGTTTCATCCCTGGTGATGCTCTGCCAGGCCTCTACTGCAAATGTCTTCAGTTCCTGCTTGTTCTTGGGGCATTTTCCCTTCAGTTTTGTCTTCATCAAGTGAAATGCATGCTCAATCGGATTCAGGTCAGGGGATTGACTTGGCCATTGCATAACATTCCACTTTTCAGCCTTAAAAAACTCTTTGGTTGCTTTTGCAGTATGCTTCGGGTCATTGTCCATCTGCAATGTGAAGCGCTGTCCAATGAGTACTGAAGCATTTGACTGAATATGAGCATATAATATTGCCCGAAACACTTCAGAATTCATTCTGCTGCTTTTGTCAGCAGTCACATCATCAATAAATACAAGGGAACCAGTTCCATTGGCAGCCATACATGCCCACGCCATGACACTGCCACCACCACCATGCTTCACTGATGAGGAGGTATGTTTTTGATCATGAGCAGTTCCTTTCCTTCTCTTCTCTTCCCATCACTCTAGTACAAGTTGATCTTTGTCTCATCTGTCAATAGGGTGTTGTTCCAGAACTGTAAAGGCTTTTTTAGATGTTGTTTGGCAAACTCTAATCTGGTCTTCCTGTTTTTGTGGCTCACCAATGGTTTGCATCTTGTGGTGAACCCTCTATAGTCACTCTTGTGAAGTCTTCTCTTGATTGTTGACTTTGAAACATATACATCTACCTCCTGCAGAGTGTTCTTGATTTGGCCAACTGTTGTGAAGGGGTTTTTCTTCACCAGGGAAATAATTCTTTTGTCATCCACCACAGTTGTTTTCCGTGGTCTTCCGGGTCTTTTGGTGTTGCTGAGCTCTCCGGTGCGTTCTTTCTTTTTAAGAATGTTCCAAACAGTTGATTTGGCCACACCTAATGGTTTTGCAATCTCTCTGATGGGTTTGTTTTCATTTTTCAACCTAATGATGGCTTGCTTCACTGATAGTGACAGCTCTTTGGATCTCATATTGAGAGTTGACAGCAACTGATTCCAAATGCAAATGTCACACCTAGAATCAACTCCAGACCTTTTACCTTCTTAATTGATAATGAAATAACAAGGGAATAGCCCACACCTGTCCATGAAATAGCTTTTGAGTTGATAGTCCCATTACTTTTGGCCCTTAAAAAGTGGGAGGCACATATAGAAACCGTTGTAATTCCTACACCGTTCACCTGATTTGGATGTAATTACCCTCAAATGTAATCTGAAAGTCTGCAGGTAAAGCACATCTTGTTTGTTTTATTTCAAAGCCATTGTGGTGGTGAATAGAGGCCAATAATCTGAAAATTCTGTCAATGTCCCAATATTTATGGACCTGACTGTATATATATATATACACATATATATATATATATATATATGAAAAAAAACATAAATTAAGTAGAAAAATATGAGCTAACTGTACAAGTCTTTCACACCACCAGCCAATCAGAACCTGTACGCTAAACACTGCCGCAGGGGCATTTAAGGACCTTCATTTACACTGTACACAAATTTACTGTACACAAGGAGCAGTGCATTGTGCCATGGGTATATAGCACCAGAATACAATGCCTCAATAGAGCTTTATGCTACATTGTGGGAAAAACACAAACGTGTACGATAGACAAGATCAACGTAATGAGCTTAGCTTGTGCAACAACAGATGAATTTCCAGCCTTTGCTTTGTGTCAAACAAGATAACTCCTGATAGCAAAGATGGCCCAATGTGAATAAAGAAGATTATTTATTACTGTGTTACCAACAAACCGCAGATTCCTAAGCAAGGAAAAATTTTATAAATATCTGACGTCGCAGTGTCCTGTTTTGTTAATCTGTTTGGCCCAAAAAATGCTTTTATGAGCGATTTTATGAACGATTTTCTGTCAGATTTTTTTTAGAGTGTAATGAACGATTTTTTTGAACTACAAACGATTTTTGCATATTCCCTTAATGAAAATCATTGAGTTGACAAGTCTGACTGAACTACAAACGTGAACGCGTATGAAGGAATTGTTCATCGTTTGATTCAGAAAGTGAACGACTTTTTCAAACGATTATCGTTAAACAATATCGTTTAATGATAATCGTTCAAAAAATCGGTGTGTGTGTATGCAGCTTTAGACATAATGCAATGCAACTAAGGCGCACCAGGAGACTGTGCTGATTAATTTGATATGCGACACTGATATACAGTATCTGCGTGCGACTGAGTCTGAAACTGTATATGAGGTGATACGATATAGCGGGCGCAACTTTTTTTCCACGCCAAGTTCCATTGTGCTTTCTATACAGACTCAGTCACACACAGATATATACAAGTGTTGCTTATAAAATGAATCAGTGCCGTCTCCTGGTGAGTTTTAGTCGCATCACAACTAAGACGCATTTTCTGTAAAAAAAAAAAGACGCTCGGCGCTAGCAGAGGCGCACGGGATCTGGCGGCTCAATTGCTCCAGGCGTCTCGCGTCTCATGGATTATTGAGGCTAGATGTAGGAGGACACATCTGTCACTGTAAAGTGCATAGCAATATACAGGCGCCTATATAAATGTTAATAAATAAAGAGCTATCAGGAATACATGTCAGCAAAATGTTCAGATTACAGTATATACAGTAACAGTTACTGTAACAGTTACTGTATTTGGAATGAAGTTTTGGTCAAGGGGGAGGTATTTTCCTTTGCACTTCAGACTTCCTGTAGTTAATATTACTGAAAATAAATAGACTGTACTATAACAGAAGAATATAGCGTTCTGCGCATACATCGCAGTGCGCTCACGTGAACTTGCCATTGCGATCAGGACTGGTTGACAGGAAGTGCCTTTGTGGGTGGTAACGGGGGGGAGTGGTTGGGGAAACGCAGGCGTGCCAGGGCGTTTAAACGCAGTAGCAGCGGCGTGCATAAATTAGCCACTGCAATGCCCTACGCTGCCTGAGGCCTGATAGCGTGCGTGGACGTTATCAATTTCTGAGTAAGGTCAGGGCTTGTGCGAGGGTGCGTGAGGCTTGCTAAACATTATGGATGTGTGTAAGGTAAAGTGGGCGTCCTTATGTAGTGCAGCGGCGGCATAGCGATCGCAATGGATTAGCATACTATCGCAGTTAACCTGCATGTATAATCTCTATTGCATTCGCAATTGCGTTCCTTGCTGAATCAGGCCCAAGGTTAGGTAGTGATAAATAACGGACATTGCTATGAAGTCGCGCCATACATCCCGCCATGCTTATTCACAAAATAGGCATTTTTTTTGCATCACTAAGGCAACAAAATATCTATCTCATATTTATCTATCTGTCTCATGTTTATCTGTCTATCTATCTAATATCCATCTATCTATCTAATATCTATCTATCTATCTATCATATCTATTTATCTATCTATCTCATATTTATCTGTCTATCTCATATCTATCTATCTATCTATCTATCTATCTATCTATCTATCTATCTATCTATCTATCTATCCATCTCATATTAATCTATCTATCTCATATCTATCTATGATCTAAACTTCATGTGTTGTATTATTGCACATGTTAATGCGCTAAGCTAGATTGCCAAGTTTTGGGACCTGTGTCAGTCGCACGAGGTAAACTGCTTCCATATGGATGGAAAGGAAAAGTGTCCTAATAAACAGCAGTAGTTTACTCTAATTCCCCAATTTCCCTTCACAGCCAGCAAACAGGAAACGGTGTTCTTCAAAATGGATCCCCTCCCAGCTCTCTGCCCTTCCACACGCTCCCTGACGCCCTCTGACACGCAGCTGTAATAAGACGAGTTATAGCAAAGTAAGGGAACGTATAATTTCCAGAATACATGGGTTCCTTACATCCTGGGGGAATTCTATAAATCCCATGTAGGAAGAACAGCACAGAAAGCAAAAGTCCCTTAAAAAAAGGAAATAAAATGGTAAACAATGCATAAAAGTGCTGTAACCCACAGCAACCAATCAGACGCCTGCTTTCTAACTTCCAGCAGGCAACTCAAATCTAATGACGGATTCTATTGTGTCACAATGACTTCTTAGATTCCATGCTACTAAATAAGCACCTTCATTATAAGTAGGCACCCTATATCCTGCTTCAGCAGGCGAGCTATAGGTTGCCTGATTTATGCTGCGCTCCTTAGGTAACCCATGACTACAGCTGTTTTGGAACTACAAGCCTCAAAAATGCCTGCTCTCCCGGTGGACAAACTACAACATAAAAAAAATGAAGAACGGCAAGATACTCTACAAGAGGAGAAAATGATTTTGAGGGGAGCTGAATTAAACCTTCTCAAGAAAGGAAATGGAGGTGTTGCCCTTAGCAACCAATCTAGGTATAATTTATCCAATGCAGTCTATAAAATGGGAGCTACAATCTGATTGGTTGTTATCGACAGCGCCTACTTATGTAATACTTAAAAAGTTTGATACATCTCCCCCCATTGTCTTATCAACTTAACTTTCAGTCATTACTGAGCTACTTGCACATATCTATACCCAGCTCAGCCCATTGTACAGGAACCAAACTCATTCATCTATAAACTTGTACCACCAACAACATACCCGTGTGCTATTTAGGTCGTACAAATGTGGAGGCTTCTACTTCATGTAAGACACAGAAAATGCCTGTACCCCTAGAGAAAACGTTTGTACAGAAAATTAAATGGAATAATCATATTTCTGCATTGAAAGTTCAAGGACATTGCTGTTTTTGAATGTGCACCTGTTACCTATGCGCAAAGTAAAGCTGGGAACACACTGCGTACAGCCGACGAGTGGCATATCGCTAAGTGCATCTGTCCGCGTGTACAGCCGATATGTCTGCGAACAACGTGGTTCACAGACACATGGCGGAGGCCCTGCAGCACAGCCGATGTCGGTATATCTTGCAGATATATCGGTACATTGGTGAGTGTGTACACTGGCCACTGGAAACGTAGACACTGACATCACAACTTGTTGGGCACATTGAAATGCCCGCCCAGTTTTGTTGTCTGGCCAGACATCCAGGAGCCGATTGGTAGATGTGTGTATAGGTCACCAAGTCAGTGGCTCAGTCGGCGGGACTGTTGATCGCCAGCTGCTAGCTCAGGTGTGTAACCCGTTTAAGGGAGTCGATCTGTGGGCTGTACACGTATTAAGGCAGACTATCAATTCACCATACTTGCCTACTTTTAAAAAGCCCCCTCCACAGCTCTCCACGACCAAGGCGCAATTGGATGTGGAGCGATCACTTAATTGCGGCTCCAACCCACCCCCCCCCCCGTGTTTAAAGCCACGATTCAAGGGCGTGGGCTCACAACGAACTGTCCAGTTAATTCGGGAAGTGTGCAGAACCCCCAAAATTGGGTACTCGTCTGGACATTATAGGAGAGTAGACAAGCTGGCAATTCACTACCCCAATGAGTACTTCTATTTAGTTCTCCTGGTCTTGTGTGAGGCCATTCTGCACAGGGAATGACATTGCTATGGTGTATCTCATCCCAAGTGTTAGGACAATGTCCATCTCTAAAACTATAATTAGTTTATGACTTTAAGCAGTTTATAACTTTCAGTAGTTTATAACATCTGCCATAAAGTAATACTGTGTTTTAAATTGCATTCTTTCTTTGGGCTTGCCCTTCCATGGCCCCTGCTTCAGAGAAAGACAAAAAATGCCCTCCTGTCTTTTGTTACATGCTAATCTATTGTAAAAAAAAGTAAATCAAAAAGAACTGTATTCCCACTTTGTGGCTATAACTATCAAACAATTCTCAGGTCACACCAGAATAGGTTTCCGACCTTACTGGAGCATCTAATCCTTTGCTATAAATATATCATCATCCTATACTGTAGGTTTAAAAAAAATATATAACAGGCGTTATAACCCCTCCACGCAGAGCCTAGCTTTGGTGGGAACACAAAGAACGTCCCAATGAAAAAAATCCAGATTGCAACGCATACAATGAATAGGGCTTGATAAGATCGGTGGTCTGGAGCACAGCCAGCTTTGTGCTGATCTGGGTGATAGCCAATAAGGATGTTTTTTCACCACAGTCGATTATCAGGCCATAGACAGGGCGCACCACCCAATCCTGGGCGGAACAGAGGCCGCTTCTCCTTGATCAAATCTGTCTCCGAAGACAAAAAGAACACAATGAAAATTTGACTGGCTCTGAGCTTTATAAAGCAGTTCCCAGGTCGTGCATAACATTCATATAAAAATTTCCGAACTATTACAGGACAGTGTTAATTAAGCCAGTCAGGGCCATGACAGTCAGTGGCTTAGCCAAAGTGAGCGACTTCTTCGAACATGAGGGGCTAAAGTGCAATGATTCAATACTGTACAAGGGTGATCAACATGTCTATTTTTCAGGTCAACACAAACCACAGCAAACATCTGTGTTGTTTAATCAGTCACCGAAAACCTTGAGAATTCGGCCAGCACGAGTCACATGTACTGGGAAAGGGATGTTCTCAGGTATAGGACTGAGAGAAAAAGCAGAGAAGGAAAAGTTTCACATTTTAAGATAAATTGGAATTATAACCTTCAAATCTTCCCCCCCCCCCCCCCGTCAATGTCAATTTGTGCTGTTGAGCGACCCTGCTCCTTCCATTATATAACTCTCAGTCTGTGGCTTCCTGCTACCTCCATTCCCCTCCTCACATCATGTCACTGCCCCTGTCACATGCAGGCTTGTCCTCACTGACACATCACTCATCCCCTGATATACTCTGTGCTGCTGGGGACACTGCTCCTCCCACTATATAACTCTCAGTCTGTGGCTTCCTGCTACCTCCATTCCCCTCCTCACAACATCTCACTGCCCCTGTCACATGCAGCCCTTTCTTCCTGTCCCATCACTCATCTCCTGATATACTCTGTGCTGCTGAGGGACCCTGCTCCTTCCACTATACAGTATAACTCCCAGGCTGTGGCTTCCTGCTGCCTCCATTCCCCTCCTCACATCATGTCACTGCCCCAGTCACATGCTGCCCTGTCCTCAATGACATAATCAGACACATGGACAGGTCACTGTCTCTATTAGAAATAAAACAAAATTTCCTCTGTGTACAAAGTGAGCCCCAGGGTCTGTACGTCTTGTCTTTAAAAGCACCATTTTTCTATGGAGACTGGACCGATATAGTGATACATGCTGCTGTTTGCCGAGCGTATTCCTCAGAGATAGGACAAGTGACAGGAGAGAGAGAGAGGAGAGAGAGAGCGAGACAGAGAGAGCGCTCTTTTCTGTAGGTGCCGGACTGTAGATAGACAGTAATTAGTTAGACAATGTCTAGATCGACCCCAGTTGTTAGAAAGTCAATAGATCGACAGGTACAAAAGGTCGACAGGTACAAAAGGTCGACACACTAAAGGTCGACATGTAAGAAGGTCGACAGGTACAAATGGTCGACGGGGTCAAAAGGTCGACATGAAAATGGTCGCCACAAAAATGATCAAAATTTTTTTTTTTTTCTTTTTTTTAGGTTTAGGGTTAGGCACTTAAGATGAGCCAGTGTCCAACGTCATTCCCTACCATCCAACGTCATTCCCTACCATCCAAGTGGGCATGGAGGGGGAATAAATCCATGTGGCGAGCGAGTGAGCCACTGTGCCCGCAGCGTGGCGAGCGAAGCGAGCCCGCAAGGGGCCGAATGGTATTCACGCCAAAAAAGTAAAAAAAATGCGTCGACCATTTCCGTGTCAACCTTTTCCATGTCGACCTTTTGACCCTGTCGACCATTTGTACCTGTTGACCTTCTTACACGTCGACCTTTAGTGTGTCGACCTTTTATACCTGTCGATCTATTGACTGTCTAACAACTGGGGTCGATCTAGACATTGTCTAACTAATTTTTGTCTATCTCTTATACCACACCTGTTGACACCAGCAACATCCAGCTACATCACACACTAGGTCTGTGGTATAGAATCTCCGCATGACACAAGTGAGGAAAAGCGAAGGCATTGGTGGTGACAGGAATCAGGTGCGGTTCATTTGTACAGATACCTAATGGATACGGGATGGGTAGGATACCGACACCTGTCGGTAGGTGTCCTAACCCTTCCCCTCTCCCTATCCTAACCCCCCCTCCACGGTGCCTGAACCTAACCTCCCCCCCCCGCACCCTAAACCTCCCCCCTAGTGCCTAACTCTAACCTTCCCCACTACTTACCCCCGGCATGCTGTTGCCGAGATTTAGACAGGTGGCGTGATACCTGCGCCAGTATTCTAAGTGCCAGCATTCCCTGTGCCAGGAAACTGAACATATCCCAAAGGATAGTAGCACGCCAACGCTCAATCGCAGGGTGTCGGTGAGCCAACATCATTACTGAACCATCAGAAGTCCAATCACGTCTATCGTCAGAAAAGCCAAATCGTGAATGGACTGTAATCTGGCGAGCAGGGCCCTCTTACCTTGCCGTCTGGTATTACCCAGTCTTCTTGTATTACTGTGTTGTTGCCAATTGTTAAGCAGAAGGGAATAAGTTGGCACTATATATTGTATGAGTAAATGCTAATAAATAATGTACAATAGTGTTCCCGCTAGGCTGTTTCAACAGGGCGGCGCACCCTGCCCGATTGAAGTAGCTGAAATGCGCCCTGCCTTTATGGCGGCGCCCTGCTGAAACAGCCGTCCCCACCCGATTTGGGGTGTCCAGTGCACAAGGCATCGATTCACACTGCGAGGAGAGCTTGGGGGCAGCTCAGCATCTCCCTGAGTGCTGGGCACATCCCCTACAGTGACGAAAATGGGGCGCCTTTCAAGGACATGCCCCCCTTTCCTAGTGACCACACCCCTTTTCGAGTGCGCATTCCATTGGAGCATGCAGAGGAGTGCACTTCTACGATAGCCACCCTGCCCACACTAGAATGAACACTAGTACAGTATATTTATTTTTCTTTCAATAACAAATTATGGGGGCTATTTACTAAGCAGTGTTAGGAGACAGAGTGAAAAGTGATAAGAAAGTGATAAGGTGCCAGCCAATCAGCTCCCACCTGTCATTTTTCAAACACAGCCTGTGAGATGGCAGTTGGGAGCTGATTGGCTGGCACCTTAACACTTTTCACTCTGTCTCCTATCACGGCTTAATAAATAGACCCCTTTGTCATGAAATCATGTCACCCCTGTAAACATTCTTAAATAAATATTAAGAAAACTGGTGAACGACTAAACAAGAGAAGGAGGCGGGTCAAATTTTGTAGCACACTAGAGAAAGGGGCTCGTGAAAGATCTCTAGACTGTAAACTCCCACAAGCAGGTCCCTCTCTACCATCTGTCTCATGTCTGTACTCTGGGCCTGATTCAGAGACGGACGCTCTGAACGAGCGCTCGCTCTGAATCAGGGCGGGTTTTTTTTGTTCGGGCTCCTGGCCGCTCGCATAGCTGTGGGTGACTACCCACAGCTATTGCGAGCGGCCAGGTTGAAGGTCGCGATGGTCAAGACCATCGCGACCATCAGGCTTGCGACGAGACCCTTGTGGTAGGGTCTCGTGGCCGCAAGCCCCAGAGAGCCTCTGGCTCTAATAGAGCCGCAAGCTCTCCCACTGACATCACTGGTGATGGCAGTGGGGCCGCCCCCAAACGGCAGGCATTCCTTCGGGAACGCCTCCGTTTGGCCAGCCACCCCCCCTGCCCGCCTACCAAACGGGGCAAGCTGTCAATCACCATCGACAGCTCGCCCCCTTTGGTGCGAGACCCAGAGCGACAGAGCACCCATCGCTAGCCGGGTCTCACGCATGCACACGACGGAGCTGGCTCCGTCGTGCGCATGCCCAGTGGGCGAACATCGACCCGGTTGCGAGCGCTCAGCGCTTGCGACCGGGTCTGAATCAAGCCCTCTGTACCTTCTCCTTCGCCCTCACCTGTCAATATTATTTTTTTTGTTTTGTTGTATTGACTGTAGAGTTTTGCGTCGCCTTATAAATAGATGGACACGAGATAAACTATAGTTCAAAAACCAATCGGATGCTATAGCTACAAGTAGCGAGGTGCCGGCATCAGGAAGTGCGTGCACACTGGTCAATGCCGGCAGCGCCGAAGCGACAGCGGGGACCAGGCTGCATTCAGTGTCGCTGACGACGCACGGCAGCGCACATCGTCAGCGACATAGTGTGTACACACTAGACGAGGGCGTGAGTGCAAAAAAAATGGGGTGTGGTTTAGCTGTCACAAGGCCACACCCATTTTTGTACACACGCATTTGGTATGACATTTGCAGGAGCATGACCTTGTGTCAAACCCCCGTTTTTAGTCACTGCCGGGTCACAACACAACAACAAAAGAGCCGCGGGTTGGCCCCCCGCTGCATTAGACAATGTGCCCGATGTCTGATCCGGCCGGATCGGACAAAATATTGCCTAATGTGTACCAGGCATAAGAGAAAGTGCCACAGTGGTCGGATGACCCCGGGTCACAACAGGAAACGGCGGGTGGATTACAGGTCCCCAGTTGGCAGAAGATCATTGCATTTATATATCCTAAGCAACTGACTGACAGACCCTGCAACAAGAGTATCAGCCTTCCTATTAGCAAAAGCTACTGATTACACTTGGGGGGGAGAAGGAGGGGGGAGATAATCCATGATCCTTCCACAATTTCCTATTGTGACCAAACATAATCTGTACCCTTTACCTCAATTTCATGTTAGTTATAATCCCAATTTAACAAGCCGCACTGATGCCCATTTGAAGAGTTTTCTTTTGCCGAAACTTCAAACAGTTAAAAGAAAAAAGAAAGAAAAACACATTAGTTCAGGTTATAATTGCAATTAAGCGAGGAACAAGATCCGGTGGTTGCCGTGTTCCAGGATAATTAGTTAGATTTGTAGAAGGAACGCATTACAATTTAGCTTTGGACAACAGAGCCAGCCTTGGCAAGCAGAGGCGGAACCTTACAAGCACAGTAATTAAGAGAAGACGGGAATTCTGTAGAGGGAGGGTGGAGAGATAATAATGACGTCTATTGTGTGTAGTCTTTTGCCAAGATTGATCAATTTGTACAGTCAGAGATAATAATGTGACGTGAGCACACTCTGAAACACCTCTGAAAACAATCCACAACTAATATCTTATTTTGAACGTTGAGACTCGCGTAAACCCGATACATCGCAGCCAGATTTTTCCAGGGACCGTATTTTGCCGGGATTACATTTCACTCCCAATGATGAGTTTATAGAATCTGAAGATGATTTATGGTGTATGGATGATGTGAACATTGGGCCTGATTCAGCAAGGAACGCAGTTGCCTATACGCATGCAATCTGCCGATTGTTGCGCTCTGTGCATGAATCGCAGTGCGCGTACTAGCCACTGCGATCGGGACTGGGGGGGGGTGTGCCAACGCAGGCGTGCCAGTGTGTTTGAACGCCGTTGCAGGGGCGTGCATAAATTATCCACTGCAATACCTTGTGCAGTCTGAGGCCTCATATCGTGCGCTGAAGTAAGCAATTCCTAAGGTCTGACCTGCCTTAACTGTGCGTATGGGTCCGATGTTACTCAATTGTACCGATGCTTTCGCAGTCTTGCTAACCATTGCGGATGTGCGTGTAGGTGAAGTGGGCATCCTAGTGTAGTGGTGCGGCAGCATTGCGATCGCTATGGATTAGCATACTGTCGCAGTTGAACTGTGGGCCTAATTCAGAGCACTCGCAAGCGGGTCGATGTTGGCGGGTCCGTCATGCGCATGCGCGAGACCCGGATAGCGACGGGCAAGCCGTCGCTCCGAGTCTCGCTACAAAGGGGGCGTGCTGTCGATGGTGAGTGACAGCACGCCCCCTTTGGTGGGCGTGCCGGGGGCATCCGGGGCCGCCCCACTGACATCACAAGTGATGTCACTCTGCTCTGATAGAGCCGAAAGCACTCCAGGGCTTGCGGCACGAGACCCTACCACAAGGGTCTCGTCACAAGCCCGATGGTCGCGATGGTCTTGACCATCGCGACCATCTTTTTGGCAGCTCGCTATAGCTGTGGGTGGTCACCCACAGCTATGCGAGCGGCCAGGGGGCCGCTCTAAAAAACAAGAAGGCCGGCCCTGATTCGGAGCAAGCACTCTGTCAGAGCGTCCGGCTCTGAATCAGGGCCTGTGTGCGTACACTATATTGCGTTCCGTAGGGAATCAGGCCCATTATCCTGTTCTCGGCATTATCTTATTTTGTTTTTGCATTACTGTGCCTTGTATTATTGCCACCCTCTCATTATTCCGCATTATGTAACACTTCGGGCTGCTAATTAACGAGGGGAAACTGTGGAAACGGAGGCGTAGTGCAGGGTGAATTTGTTCTAAAAAGAGCAGCACCAGAGGAACAGACCTGACAACAGGAAAATGACACCTGCATAGTGTGAGGCGAGGGAGAAGGTACAGAGCTGTTTTATTTACGCGGTCTGAATGACAGTAGAGCCGAGCAGCAAAGTGTACAGGTTTATATCAACACCAGCGACAGTGGGGTATATTTACTAAAGTGCGGGTTTTTAGAAGTTGCCCATAGCAACCAATCAGATTCTACTTAACAATTATCTAGCACCTTCTAGAAGATAATAGCTAGAATCTGATTGGTTGCTATGGGTAACATCTCCTCTTCTAAAAACCCACATTAGTAAATATACCCCAATGTAGTTATTTACTAACAGTTATTTTTATAGCGCATAGATATTCCCCAGCACTATACAGAGAATATTTGGTCAATTACATAAATCCCTGCCCCAGTGGAGCTTACAATCTATATTCCCAAACACAGTTATCCTACTAGTATATTTTTGGATTGTGGGAGGAAACCAGAGTACCAGGAGGATACCCATGTAAGCACGGGGAGGAGAATAGATAAGCTCCGCACCGTTAAGGCACTGGTGGGATTCGAACCCAAGACCATACATGCCTACCCTCCCGGTTTTCGCGGGAGGCTCCCGATTTTTCGGGTAACCCCCCGCACCCCCGGAAGGGTAGGCATTTCTCCCGCATTCTGCCCACTTCCTAGTGAAGTGGGCAGAATTAGGAGAATACCCGCGGCAATCGCGGGTCTCTGTGAAGGGGGCGGGGCTTAAGCTGTGATTCTGCATGAATCACAGCATTTGGCCCCGCCCCCTATGTAAATTGTGCCCAATCGCGGCAATTTTACCGCGAGGGGGCGGGGCTTAATGACGCAGATAATCAAGCCCCGCCCCCGTCGGCCCCTTGCTGCTTCTCTTACCCGGGCTTCTCCTGGGAAGAGAATATTAAAGGTAGGCAACCCTGCCCAAGACCTCAGAGCTGTAAGGCAGTAATGTTAACCACTATGCAGGTAACCTGTTCCTCTACGGCTGTGGTGGGACAACAAGTTCCATCAGGTCCTGTCTTTAACCAGCTGCAGCTCTCTTAGAGGCCCATTTAACATTCTATATTTGTGGCTACAGTATGTCCCCAAAAACACAGATTTTCTGGGGTTAACCGCAAATATGGAGTATGCCCCGGATGTATTAAGGAGGGACCACAGCAGGTATCTGAGATACCTGCTGCGATCCCTCTTACCACAGGCAGCCGCAGCCGATGCTGCCAGATTTACCAATATCCAGAATGCAATGCTTTCCCGATATTGGCCCCCGTTGCTAACGGCATCTGCAGATGGCGTTATCCGTTGTAGCTTATGGCTTACACACCAGATAATTAGCCGGCAGAGGGTTTTTGCGATCCAACCTGAATTGGGCCCTAAAGGGGCATACACACTAGACGATAAAACTGAACGATATGAACAATAACGATATTCGTTCAACAATATATTGTTCACATCGTCTAGTGTTTATGGTCCGAACGACCAAAGATGTGCGCCCCCGCGGGTTGTTAATGATATCCCCAGTCAGCTGTACATGCTGCCCAATCTGGTGATATCGTGAGCGACGCCATGCTGCTGAATGCAGCATGGCCCCGCTCCCCACCCCTGCCGTCGTCCGTCGCTGGTCGGCATCGGCAAGTGTGAATACACTTGCCGATGCCGGCACCCCCGCTGGGCCCGCTGCTGACGATATCCCCGCATACACACGTCGTCTAGTGTGTATGCGGCTTAAGCCTTGAAGAGTGATAAAGTACCAACCAATCAGCTCCTAACGGTCATGTTACAGGCTGGGTTTGAAAAATGACAGTTAGCAGCTGATTGGTTGGCACATTATCTCTCTCCAAGGCTTAGTACATTGACCCCTTTGTCACAGGATGCACAGAAAAGCCATTTACAAACATACACATACATTCTTATTCTGTACTAGTCCACTACATACATGATACGTCTATTAGATAAATAATACGGGTAGCTTTAAAACTGGGGTTCTTGTAAATCAGATATTAAAAACAAATAAATGATAAACAGCTGCATAGTAGCAGTTATAGCGCAAAATGGTTCATGCAAAGGAGAGATTTCACACAAGAGCAATGTGAGTTATTCATACAGCCGTCTGCACACATTCCCTATAGGAAGTTACCTGGAACACTTCAGCGGTATATGGCAGGAACGCGTGGTCCTAAGAGATTCTAAACTCAGCCTTGTTATAAATACTCTTTCCTAACTCAATTACACCACCGGTCCCCAGGCTCCACCAAGCTCCTTCGTACCCGCCACTTCCACTGTAGGGAGCTAATTGAATCATTACTTTAATGTCTTCATCATCGGCCCGGACCATGTAAGGTAATAACGCGGCCTGTACTGCAGGCACGACCCTCACAAAGTGATCTCTGGGGCAATATGAAGAGCTGGGCAAGCTGCCTGGCACACACAGGCCTATGACCTGGCGTCATTGTGACTCTTACGGCCTAATTCTGAGGTGGACGCTACTGCATCCCCTCTTGCGTCTGTTGCCGAAGTCGTCCCATCACTTTGCCGCCTGTCCCGATCGCAACAGCAACTTTGCGCGTTCGCTCTGTGTAACGTATGCGCCGTAGGGGCTTTCAGGACTTTTCGAGCATGCGCAGTTGCAAACAATCGCTTGACTGGGTGAAAATCGCCATTGCGTTCGATTTGCGTACGTGTGGATGCTGCGACCGATGGTGGAGTCTAAAGAAGCACCAAACGGAATTTCAGCGCCTACGGATTCTGACAGCGGCCGTCTCAGTCCCCGCACATTACTTTTGCATGGCTGCACACCATGCAAGGGCTTTGTATCGGCATTTGCCTAAAGTCGCAGACGGTATACAGACGCGTTTGCATCAAAATCAGGCCCTTAGGGCAGGATGTAGTAAACATCATATCCGGGATGCGGTACATTCCGCCACTTTTCGGGTACACACCGTTGTTAATAACGCCAGTATGTACCTAGAATTGCGATTCTGATCGATAAGAGCTATCCTTTGCGACAGAGGGTCTTCCTTCAGGGTTTATGACCCAGAAGTCCCTCTACGCATGCGTACTATGACTCATGCGCCACCAGTGGTGCTAAGAAATGCGGAAAGGCTTCTATTGGGTAACGCCCAACCAGATCCAAGCTCCGGAATGTGTCGCAGTCTGGAGCTTGGGACGAACAGAAATGCCGCCAGAACTCCGAAAACTGCATTTTTTTTGGAGTTTTGCTCGTATTTGTGCCCTTAGTACATCCTGCCATTAATAGAAATACATTCTACTCCATCTGCGTGGCTAAATAGGACACCTGGAATGCTGTTCTATGGATTACGACACTGATCTGATGGTAAGGACTACGCAGGAAAACAAACGTGCTGTGTTCTTCTCACATTTGTGTTCCAGAATAATGTGTCCCAGGTCACTCGAGTTCCTGCAGTAAGATGAATCCCCCCAGCTCCCCTCAGCCTGAACTCGCAGCTCTCTGCTCTGCTTCATGTCACTGTTACATTTTCATGGCCTAGTGTTTGCAAAAGACCTCTGTACAAAATCCCTAACACGCCTGTAGCGTGAGCGTGCGAATCAGGATGTGGGGGCTGGGGAGCGGAAACAGACCCCAACAGAAGAGCTCTAGGCCCCTGGGATATTCTAAACACAAGGAGAGGAGTGGTGCAGCCTGCAGTTTGCACAACATGCTACAGCCTAAATTGCTTGCTGTATAGCCACACATGACAACCAATGTGTATCGCAGACTGATTGCTGATTGGCTACATTTGAAGTCTTGGATTGAAGTACAAGGGGTATATTTACTTATGTGTGGGTTTTTAGAAGTGGAGTTATTGCCCATAGCAACCAATTAGATTCTAGGTGAAGGTGCTAGATAAATAAGTAGAATCTGATTGGTTGCTATGGGCAACACCTCCACCTCTAAAAACTCGCACTTCAGTAAATATACTCCCAATTGTTTGGCTTTGCATTCTAGGCCTGAAGCTGAAGGTGTTTTTCCACTGCAATGGTCCAAAACTAAGCGTATGCAACTATGGGCAACGTAGTCGAGCATACCTTAGTTGCATCTCCACTTGCGACCGTGGAGGCGTAACTGGGCTGTAACCGGGCATTCTCAAGGAGGCTAAGTCTAATGAGGGCGTGTTTTCAGATGGATCTTTGCACGCACTGCTAATAGTGACAGCTTTGAAACAAAGGACCTCATTCAGAGCTGCACGCAAAAAGCGAGCGCTCGCTCTGACTGTCCTCCTGGCCGCTTGCTAAGCTGTGGGTGACCACCACCCACAGCTTTTGCGAGCAGAAAGGTGAGGGTCGCGATAGTCGCGACCATCGGGCTTGTGACAAGCCCCTTGTGGTAGGGTCTCGTCTGCCGTAAGTCCCAGTGAGCTTCCGGCTCTAATAGAGCAGGAAGCTCACTACTGACATCACAAGTGATGTCAGTAGGGCCGCCCACAAACGGCAGGCGTTCCTTTAGGAACGCCTCCATTTTTCCAGCCACCCCCCCTCCCCGCCTACAAAACGGGGCGAGCTGTCGATCAACATCAACAGCCACCAACATCAACAGCGGCGCGTGCGCAGTGCCACACCATCGACCCGCTTGCGAGCGGGTCTGAATGAGGGCCAAAGTGTACATAGAGTAACACGGTCCAGCCTCAGAGATGGTTACAACTCAGGACTACACGACCAAATCTGGGTATTTCATTTTGTGCGCGCAATGCGGGACCAATTACAGCCAACTTCCATTCAACTGTCTTCTATATCCAATCTGCCCCCTAGTAAACCACAAATACAAGAACATACATACAGTAACATAAAAGGTGGAGAGAAAACTGTAACTGCATAAAACATAAACAGCTAAAAGCATAAACATAAAACATATACAATGTGTCAGGTTCCCCACCAGCCACCTTAGGGAGATCCCCATCCCACTGTTTTATACCTGTTTGCCGTTTTCTGTGCTGTGGTTATTTTGAAGCTGATCCTCGAGGCTAGTGTCCTCCTTCGGTTTCCAGGCCTCGCCGTTGTTGTTCCCCACAGACGGGGAGGGAGGGACACTCGAGTTAGGCTGAGACTCAGTAGGAGAGCTGGTTTGGGAAAGGCGCCGATGCTCGTCTGCCTTTCTGTCTACGACGAGCAACCGCGTGTCATTTTCTATGGCTTTAATGCGCTGAACCACCTGGGCAAACAAGAGAAGGAGGCGTCGTTAGTGTCATACCACAGTGCAGTGGTTTTATGATCAGTTCTTACTGGAGTCCTATGCAACAGTCTGCAGGACAGCCCCAATATCACAATGCTGTGACCTTGACCCACCCCTCTCTCCAAGTATCAGAATGGTGGGAGAACCTCATTACACCAATACCTACTTGTAAGGTGGCTCCTGTCCCAAATATACCTAACCTGCCCCGTCTTCTTTCTACATGGCAGCATGGCACTGCCTGTGCGATATAAGTTTATATCTCCCAACTCGCCCCCTCTGCTCTGCGCAATATCCGCATCTCTCGCCCACTCATATTACCTCCTTCCATTCCCAGTGACAGAACATACTGTGTATTCTGGGTGCACCCACTCTGTGTAATGCCCTCCCACGCACAATAAGACTTTCCTCTAGTCCAGAGGTTCCCAAACCCCGCCATTCTAGACCTCGTTTTAAGGATATCCATGTTCGAGCACAGGTTCCTTAATTAGTACCTCAGTCAATTTGATTTAACCATCTGGACTCAAGCATGGATATCCCCAAAACCTGGACTGTAATGGCGGAGTTTGGGAACCTCTGCTCTAGTCCACAGCTTCTCAAACTTGGTTCTTAGGACCCCAAACAGTACATATTTTCCAGGTCTCCTCACAGAATCACAAACTGAATAATTAGTTCCACCAGAGGATCTTTTAAAATAGGTCAGTGAGTAATGAATACACCTGTGCACCAGC
Organism: Taudactylus pleione; assembly: GCA_031769625.1. Lineage (NCBI taxonomy): Eukaryota > Metazoa > Chordata > Amphibia > Anura > Myobatrachidae > Taudactylus > Taudactylus pleione. The sequence goes on along the minus strand of JAUIMM010000060.1, from coordinate 13,327,307 downwards.
TGGGTGACCTGCAAATTGTGACTTGTGTGGGGTCCTGAGGACCAAGCTTGAGAACCACTGCTCTAGTCGCCAAACCTTTAAGCGTTCCCTGAAATCTCACCTCTTCAGGCAGCTTATCAAATTCCTGAACCACACACAGTAGCTATGCTAATCAAATTAGCTCCCCTCTACACAGTTCACAGAAAAATTACATGTGTTCTTTTTCACACAACACACTGACGCCAGACTAACACTGCTGTGTGACTGGATCAATACACAAATTGTTGCACTAATCCTCACATATCAAGGTCCTGTTATGCTACTGATTATAAACTTTCTGGCAGGACCCTCTTACTTCTCTGTCTGTCATACCCAGTTATGTTTTATTACTGTGTTTGTTCCTAATTGTAAACTGCGTGCACTATAAAGTATAAATAGGTATGAAGTCATTATGACGACATTCACAATGTCGACATGGACATAATTTGGTTTAGGGTTAGGGCCGTGGTTCTCAAACTCGGTCCTCAGGACCCCACATAGTTCACATTTTCCAGGTCACCCAGCAGGTGCACAGGTTTAGTCATTACTCACTGACACATTTTAAAAGATCTACAGGTGGAGATAATTATTTCACTTGTGATTCTGTGAGGAGACCTGGAAAACATGCACTGTTTGGGGTCCTGAGGGCCGTGTTTGAGAACCTGTGGGTTAGGCCATACTTGCCGACCTTTTTGCTGCTTCCTCCAGGAAAAGGCAGCCAGGACGGCACTGTGGGGGGCGGGGCTCGGCAGAGGTGGGCAGGTCTGGGAACGGCGGGAGGCGGGACTCGGCCGAGGAGGGCAGGTCTGGAGACGTTAACGTTTCTACCGACATTCTGAATGTTGACATTTTGTCAAACAGCCATAAATGTTAACAAATGTGTCATCGGCCTGATTCAGAAAGGATCGCAGTTGCTAATACGCACACAATCGGGCGATTAATTTGCACTGCGCATGCGTAAGCATCGCAGTGCTTGAACTAGACGCCGTGAATGTGACAGAGGCTATGCAGACCCATAGCAAAGTGAAAGACAGGAAGTTTCGTTTGTGGATGGTGACGGGGAGGTGGTCAGGCGAACGCAGGCGTGCCAGTGCGTCTGAACACCGTAGCATGGGCGTGCACAAATTATCCACTACGTAGCCATACGCAGTGTGAGGACTCATAGCGTGCGTGGCTGTTAGAAATTTCTGAGTAAGGTCAGGGCTTGTGCAAGTGTGCTTATGGATCCGATGGTACTCGATTGTACCGATGGTTTTAGTGTTAGCGATGTGAGTATGGGGAAGTGGGCGTCCTTATGTCAGGCTGCAATAGCAATGTGAATACAAACATTTACATAGCAACGCTGATATTAGCAACTGCGTTGCGTGCGTATAAGCAGAATTGCGATCCGTCGTGAATCAGTCCCATAGTCCATTGTCCTTTCTGATCTTAATTAGAAAGTATCAGGATTTAAAAGTGGGGTTTCTGGAGTACCCACCTTACTTCCAACAATCTCTACATGTCTCTCCCAAGTGTCGGCGCATGCAGACGTATCGATGCTTTGCGATGTTACAACAACCCTTGGCATTAATCGTTCAATGCCATGAAAACCTGGCAGGTGCGGGGGGGGGGGGGGGTCATGTTACGCAAAAGCAGCTTTTATTCTAAAAATAAAAAAAAGGTTTAAGAAACGTACGAGTGAACCAATTATTTTTACTATGTATATAGGATAGAGCGCATTTGGCGTAACCATCGTCTTGGTGCTCTCTTAGCGTACGACTCTGTTTACACAAGTTTCATGTGAATAAGAGAACCCCCTCTGGAGGATCCTTAATGTTTAATACACCCATGTTTATTTATGGAAAAAGCTTCTCTTAGGGACAATGATCATTGTTCTACATTGCTGGGCAGGCCGCCCATGTTACAGGTTCCCACTGGTCAAGCTCCTTAATAATAGAACGAGAATTAAGGTGGACAAAAATAAATAAATCTCTGCTCTTTTCCAGAAACGGCTGAAACTTCACGTTACGGTCACTAGTCACAGCTAATTATCACCGCCCCAGCATTACCAGAGGGTGCTCATCCTGACACCGACCAACACAGCTGACGTCATCTTAATTTACTTTATCCGTGTCACAAGTGTTTTTGCTTCACACACCTTATTGCTCACGGCATAGCTATGTCCCAATTGCTTTCACTGGCTGATTATATCTATACAATGAGGATTAGACATACGAGAATGTCAGGTAGGTTGTGCCAGCCAGGAAACTTCTCAGCGATGCCAGTGTTTCACCTACTGTGAAACTGGGTATCATAATCCTATAAACCTCAGCCAGTAACTATTAATGGGACGGTACCCGTGGCATGGTGAGCACAGAAGTCAGCAGATGTTAGAACAGTGCCTCAATTTTAAGAAATGTATACAATTTAGTAAAAAGTATATTGATATATAAAGCCGGGTTTGAGAAAGTCAGTAAAATAAAATAAAAAAAACACTGAGGGGTCTATTTACTAAGCAGTGTTAGGAGACAGAATGAAAAGTGATAAGGTGCCAGCCAATCAGCTCCTAACTGTCATCTCACAGGCTGTGTTTGAAAAATGACAGTTGGGAGCTGATTGGCTGGTACCTTATAACTTTTCACTCTATCTCCTAACACTGCTTAGTAACTAGACCCCTATATGTCTGACGTGTGTGACGCTATAATTTTATTTTTCTCATATCGTGTACCACTGAACAGGAACCATCCATTCGAAGGGCCTGATTCAGAGATGTACGCAATGACGATATTTACGCAGTTACGTGATTATCGGTAAACTGCGCATGCATCAATTGTGACTGACAGGCAGGGAGCTTTTGGGGGAGGTAACGGGAGTGATGAAGAGGTTCACAGCCTGCATCTGCCATCCCGTCTGCAATAAAAATGTCTTCGGGGTCTCAGTTCCCACGACAATTCTGCGCAACCATAGGGTTATTCAGAACCGCCATAATCGAATGATCTGCAAGCGATGCTGCATCTTTGTACATAGATGTTTGGATTTGCAAAGCCACAAGTGGGCGTCTCAATACAAATCCTGGCAGCTGCGACATTTAGCATATTTTTCGTACAGCGACGACGGCGGCGGCATTAGCGTACATCTCTGAGTTGTAATCAGCACAACCACTACAGGCCACAGGGATGAACGCTATAAGCGGGATTGACTGGAACACAAATAAAGCAATCGGTAACATAACTGGAGCACTGTATAAATAGACAGACACAATCAGTTTAAAGGCAGGACAGGTGAGGGAAGGAGCGGACTGACGAAAGCCAAGGACAGTAAGGATGCGTTTGCGCATTTGCAGACAGACGCAGTACGACACAGAGACGTGACTGGTGGATTTTTTTTGTGCTCGTGGGTTTTTCCTATAGCAATTTTTGTTTTCCCTACATGAGAAGCTGAGTTGTATATAAGGAATCGTCGTAATTTACCGCCGGATCCATGCCCAGCGGTTGGAATCCCGACAGCAGCATCCTCGGCAGAGGAGGAAATCCCGATCGTCCAAGGTAAATATTGTCTCACCTAATTCTACTCCCTAACCCTCCCTTAGGGGTGCCTAACCCTAACCTTCCACCCAAGTCCCTAACTCTAATCTCCCCTCTAAGTGTCTAAACCTAACCCCCCTTCCCCGCCGCCTAAACCTAAGTCCCCTCCGGGGGTGCCTATCCCTAACCTTCCCCCCCAGTGCCTAACCCTAATCCCCTCTCTAAGTGCCTAACCCTAAGTCCCCCCCCGGGGGTGCGTAACGCTGACCCCCCCTTCCCCTAGCCTAAACCTAACCTTCCTGGGGGGGTGCCTAACACTAAGTCCCCCCCAGGAACCGTAAACCTAACCCCCCCCCCCCCTCTCACGGCTATCCGCGCTCGGCGTCCCTTCGATCAGGAGTCGGTAAAATGACAGGCGTCTAGAGTTAGACGCCTGTCATTTAACCCTCGCCGGGATTGACCAGGCCCATATGTTACCAATGTCCACCTGAGCCCACCTTGCATTAGTTGCAACATTGCGAAAGGCTGCAATCGCAGTGTTCCCAGTGAAGGTATTTTTGGCGAGCAATTCCAGGGAACTCAGCAACTGCCCCAAAGAATTCATAAGACAACATTAGAAAAACAATATTTGTGTTTATGCGTCTAATGCTGGCAATTATCGGGACGATCCGCCCAATATCGGCCGATCGCCACGATAATTGTAGCATGGGGGGGGCGACCGAGGGTTAAATATTGCTCGGTCGGGCATGCTGGATTGTCCAGCATGCCCGTCCGATGCGATATTTCCCGGGAAACTGTCGGCCGCATCGGGCAGTGTATGCCCAGCGCAGCCGACAGACAGACACTTCCTGTGTTCTTTCCTACGGAAGGAACAGGGAAATGTCTCCTCCCCCGGGGGCGGAGCGCGGATGTCGGGCTATACACTGTGAGATTTCTCTCACAGTGTATGCCGCGGACATCTGCGGCTGGCAGCCGGCCAGATAAAATGTCTGTCGGTCTGACAGACATTTTATCTGGCAGTGTATGCCCAGCATTAGTCTCTAAACGTTGCACAGTGCATGCACAAGCGATTGAGACACAAAGTCCCAGAATGTATTGGGCGGTGACTGGGGGGGTGGCTACTTAGACATACGGAGATGCACCGCCTTATGGGCGTGTTATTGGAGCGTCACAGGCGAGACGCATAACTATTTGCGACCTTAAGATGCTAACCCTGACGAAGAACCTGCGTCTGGCATGGGGCAGGTCAAAGTTTCGATGGCGCGACCGATAGGGGCTGCTAAAGATTTCCAGTCCTTGCACATTCAGACATGAATACAGCTAAAGACGCTTAAGTATTCTCCTGGGTAATAGAACCGCCAGCTCCTTCTTGGACCTCAATCAGACCCGCTCGCAAGCGGGTTGATGGTGGGGCTCGCTACAAACGGGGCGGCTGTCGATGTGGATAGACAGCTCGCCCCGTTTTGTTGGCGGGGTGGCTGGTCAAACGGATGCGTTCCTGAAGGAACGCCTGACGTTTGAGGGCGGCCCTACTGACATCACTCGTGCTGTCAGTAGTGAGCTTCCTGCTCTATTAGAGCCGGAAGCTCACTGGGGCTTGCGGCAGACGAGACCCTACCACAAGGGTCTCGTCGCAAGCCCGATGGTTGCGATAATGACGACCATCACCTGCCCGCTCGCAAAAGCCGTGGATGGTCACCCACAGCTTAGCGAGCGGCCAGGAGGCCGGGTTAGAAAAAAAAAGCGCCCGCCCTGACTCAGAGAGAGCGCTCGCCTCTGAACGAGGTCGCCTCTGAACGAGTGTATATAGATAAAGAACAAAACGCTTAACTAGTCTATCACTGACACAGACAGGTATCCATGTTATTATCATTAAGGCTGTAATTTTAGCCTTACAGGGAAGAATGTGATCTGGGCACCCAGTAAAATCACCAAATTCATCACAATTAAACCTTTCTCTGTTTCTCAGAGGCTTATCTGGTGGAGCGCCAGGACAACCGGGGCAGCTCAATCCTATTACTATGTAGGGATCTGACTCCCAATTTTCAAAGCTCCAAGGTTGCCTGATGTATAAACAGCACCTTGTTCCAGACCAGAGTACAGTGACCTCTCCGCTTTGCACTGGGGAGGGGGGGTGGGGGGGAGCGGAATCAGGCTGCCAAAAATAACAGGAGATTTAAAAACAAGTTAAGAAAATAAAATTATTTCTAGGGCCCAGGACGTGCAGCGACAGGGACAAAAAGCCGAACACAATGTTACACAGAGCTCGGCGATACTGGAAGAGAGCAAACACAATGCCGCACTGATCTCGGCAACAATGACAGAACCAGACACAATTTGACACGGCCTCCTTAACCCTTTCACTGATATTGTTTACAAAACACGCAGCGGGCATGACATCTGCGAGATGATGCCGTTTATAGTACTTTGACACGATGTATTAGAACGGACTTATTATTTAAATTAAGAGGCTATTAAAGTATAAAGTTGATTATTTTAAAGCGCAATGGGGCTCATTTCAAGTCGTGCCCTTGAACGTTCGTAAGCAAGAATAGGCGTAATTGCGTGTACATGTTCAGATGGCGGTTTGGTAGAATGACGGTACAGCCAGGGCGTTCCTTGCATGCATGGAGCAGAAACAGCGGACATTGGGTTTCACCCTACACTACGTTGGAGACTAGCACTAGTGGCTAGAGTTATAGAAGACAAAACACTATGCATAATTAATGTACATTTTCCCTTTAACATTAAGGGCTTTATTCGAAGTCAGACGCAGCAACAAACATGCTCAAAAAATAGCAATATTTCCGCAAACTGCGTATGCGCAGAAGCAAAATTGACAATGTTGTCAGAAACGTCAGCGAGCCTTTTCCCCGGGAGACATTTTATTTATGCAAAGTTTAGAGCGTGATCACAAATGGCCAGACACTAACTCAGAGACGGCAGTGAAGTTTCCTGGGACTGTTATGCGTGCACGCCTAAGCTCACAGCCCGGCATGCTTATGCTAATAGCAGTGCATAGTTTATGCAGAATATTCACTGCAGCCAAACAAACTCCTTGATTGTGTGTAGGTGCCGTGTAACCAGATGCAGCCAAAACGGACAAGGAAGGGAAACATAAGAAGTACACAAGAACGAGGACCCCACAACGCCATATGATTAGCGTTTGGGCCTCTGAGGTTGCATACAATTGAAATATTCCATCTGTCAGCCAGCACATGATGTTGGGCAATGCAGACACTGTGTCAGTGGTTTATTGGAGCGTAAGAGGCGCCATAGTGGAACACGTGTTCTTTATTACTGTCCTACACCACCTGCAAAGATAAGATCACTAGTAACCATCTGGTTTACAAACAGGACTCTCTCTCTACACCAACATCAATGTGGATAGACTATCCTGCCAGTAAAAGCCAACCTTTATCTGGCTCCAAGCTACAGCACAGAACTGGTTAATAAAATGGTGCAAAGATATTACAGGAGTTAGGACCTCATTCAGAGGTCGATAGATGCAAGCGGTCGCTCTGAATGAGGACGGCCACTTGCATCTTGTAGTGCCGCCTCTTAGTCGATCGCTAAGCTGTGGATTACCACCCACAGCTCTAGCGACCGACCAGGGTGATGGTCATCGCGACCATCGGGGCTTGTGACGAGACCCTAAGGTTGGGTCTGGGCACTCGTAAGCCCCAGGGAGCTTCCTGCTCTGATCGAGCAGGTAGCTCCCCACTGACATCACTGCTGATGTCAGTGGGGCCACCCCCAAACAGCAAGCGTTCCTTCGGTAACGTCTCCATTTGGCCGGCCACGCCCCCTGCCCGCCTCCCAAACGGGGCGAGCTGTCACTCACCATCGACAGCTCGCCCCCTTTGGTGCGAGACCCCTAGCGACGGAGCGCCCGTCACTAGCCGGGTCTCACGCATGCGCATGTCGGAGCCGGCTCCGACGTGCGCATGCCCAGTGGGGGTACATCGACCCGGTTGCGAGCGCTGAATGATCCCCTTAATGTAGACAGCATGGTGCAATTCAGACTAATTAATGATAATGGGATAGATTTATTAAAACCCTTAAAAGGGAAAAGTAGAAGTGTTGCCCAGCAACCAATCAGATTCTAGCTATCATTTAACTAATGCAGTCTAGAGAGTAATAGCTAGGAGCTGATTGGTGGATGTGTTGCTATGGGAAACACATCCACTGTTTAATTTCAGAAGTCTTACAAAACCTATCCCAGTATTTACTGCTTGGAGAAAGTTATTAAAATATTCTTAATATTGGCCACATTTATATTGTCCTTAAATATCCTTTAAATAAAAGACTGTAGAATCCAGTTGCCACTAACACAATTGTTCTATACAAGGTAGCCTATGGCAAGGTCTGTTTAAGCTCTGCATCTGACTCTCCTCCCACCCCAGTGATGGGACCTTCACCATACTGGCGATTAGGGAAAACTATTGTAGACTATATCTTGAGATGGGACATCTTTAAGATATATTTAAAAGTTTAAACACTATACTAAAGTGGATTCCCAAAATGCCCCTTTCCCAGAAAGCTTACAATACTCCAGTTGAACAGTGGACAGGGTCAACCTCAGGCGTGGGCAACAGCCCCAGACGTTGACCCGGATGTCTTAATTGCCAAGGTTATGGCAGCTATTTAACCACGTGCCACCATGTATCATAAGGGATTCCGGACACTTTGGATTCTCGACGGGGGAGCTGACCAAGTATGACCTCTGGGTCTATGTAGCCTGTGACACAATTACGTAACCTATGCCGGAATAGCAAATACAGTCTGTAGCCACGGTCTCTTGTAGGAAAGTACAGGCTTTACTCGTTCCCTTACCTGAAAGGGGAATTGTGTGTGACAGACCAGTAGGAGACAGGTGCTAGATATCTAAGTGTCGGCACTGATCAGGAAGATTGCTGATAGACAGGTCTCCTAGGTACCACATGGTACTGGCTACAAACCCGCACACATACGGTACTGCAGCACTCTCAGCCATAGATAACATGGAAGCCTCATCTGGTGACTGACGTTAGCACCGCGGTAGACGAGAACTGTTCCCTGGGTAGCCCTTTAGGAGGGTAATCTGTGACTTAGAAATTGCTGGCTCCTAAGGGGTATATTTACTAAAGTGCAGGTTTTTAGAAGTGGAGTTGTTGCCCATAGCAACCAATCAGATTCTAGCTATTATCTTCTAGAAGGTGCTAGATACATGATAAGTAGAATCTGATTGGTTGCTATGGGCAACAACTCCACTTAGAAAAATTTGCACTTCAGTAAATATACCCCTAAGGCCCATATTCAATTTGAGGCGAAAAGTCCGTATCCGCGATACTTTTTTGCCGATGCCGTAACTTTCGCCTGTTTTGACTTTACTCCGTATTCAATTTGAAAGATTTTCCACCTAGACGGAAAGCCAATGCAATGTAATAGGCGAAAACGTTTCGCCTATGAATAGCAGGCGGAAGAAAAGTGCAGAATTGGATTTTTGCTGTGCAACGTTGCGGGAACCACCCTGCAGCCGTCAGACAGTCCCCCAAAGGTAAACTGTGTAAAAAAAAAAAACACACACTTAAGGACACCCCAAAAAATGACTTTGAAAAAGGGGGCAAAAAAAAATGTTGGGGTGCAAAGTTAAAAACTAGCGAACTTGACTCTGGGGGGGTCCCCAAGTATGCCCCAAGTGTTTTTTTCATTGCAGGTGCTTGCGGAAGGTGGGTTTTTCACAATTTTTTCAACTTTACTTTAGCAACTTTTAAATATGCTGACCCCCATTTTCAAGTACCCCAAATTTGCTGGGATAAGTTATTTTCTGGAGAAAATACTCCTGAATACTATTCTGCACCACTTATACAAACACGCTATTTAGCAGCTATTAAGCCCGTTTAAAAAGACCAAATACCTTCAGCAAGAAAAATCGGGGGGTACCATAGGGAAGCTATTGGGGGGTGTCAGGCTGATTTCCCCAGATCTGACAGTGCTTTCCTGTTCAAGATTTGCCGGGTCCCGTTTTCGCCTACTTTCAAATTGAACACGGCGATACGCGGGCACGCACGCGATACTTTTCCGCCTACAAAACAGGCGAAAAGTCCAGGGAGGCGAAAAAGTATTGTGGGTCCGCTCAAATTGAATACGGCTCAAAGTCTTGGCCCTGGCTACCAGCAGAAATTTGTTCAGCCCTGGTACAATCTGTCCCACTAAAATAATCTTCTCCAGACCCATAATCAGGTAGAGGGCTCAAGTGGTTAATGAGTGTTTCAGGTACGTCCTGTGGGAAACACTGTCTGATGGTCTACTGCAAAAGCCAGTAACATAATTAAATCGTGCAGAGTTTTACTATTTCTAATCAACTGCAGCTCTGGGGAGATAAGAGCTTGGACGGAAACCTAAATTGCTAGCACCGTTTCTGCTCTGGAAATGCACCCTGCAAAAACGAGCCAGCAATCCAATGGGAAATTCGGCAGATGTGGTGTGTGAAAGTGGAAAGATGGAAACCAGCACAGATGTCTGCTAGCACAGCTATACAAGATGTTTTCCAGCGTCTATAGCGATTCTCAGGAGACCAGTGTCATCTCGGGACCAGACTGCTGCGCTAAGCCCTGTAAATAATGCGGTACCTGGAAGGAGACAAATCCAGGGGGTGGAGACACAAATAACCCGAGGGTTGTACGGTGGACACGGATATGGAAGGAAATGACAACCCACATTACGTGTGAAAAAAGCAATAGATAAATCATTACATGGAAGCAATGGTGGTAGGATCTGCACACGCTGCAACAATAAAAATATAGGGGTCTATTTACTAAGCAGTGTTAGGAGACAGAGTGAAAAGTGATAAGGTGCCAGCCAATCAGCTCCCAACTTTCATTTTTCAAACACAGCCTGTGAGATGACAGTTGGTAGCTGATTGGCTGGAACCTTATCACTTTTCACTCTGTCTCCTAACACTGCTTAGTAAATAGACCCCATAATGTTGTATACAGGAGGTTCCCATGGTGCCCATAGACCTCGCAGCACACCATTTCAGATAATCCCATGTCCAATAGTAAAATGCACTTTGTACACTGTTTATCCTGATAGAAAATCTGGAAAACATGGACGGTTGGTTGTATATGAATGCAGGTTCTATCAGGGGTGTAAATTTTCATGGGGGGGAGGGGGGCAAAAGGCCAGTGGCTACTATAGGGCCCGGAGCCCCTTTTTCTCGCGTTTGGTATCTCATTTTACGACAGTTATAACAGTAATTGTAGATATACAAAGATCCCAATCCTATGTTCATTTTCGTCAGTGTTTCTGGGGTTGGTCAACCTCATTTTCATTGTTTATTCTGCTGTAAAAATGTATTTATACATTATCAAATAAATATTATTCATTTTTAACTACCAATTAGTACAATAGCTGTTAGAAAGATAGATACATTCAATTGCTCATCTTAAAAATTAGCATTTTTCATAAGTCATTAACCTTTTTATTATTCAGATTTCATTGACAGCCTAATCTCATTTAATTGGGAGTATTTTTAAATCTATAGTCACCGCCTCACTGGTTATGGTATGTGCTATAAATTTACATTGCTATATCTCATGTTTGTTACTGGACACACCACACAATATTCAGGGTCAAAGTGAATAACTGTTCATCAATCAATACAGGTTATTTATTAAATGTTTATGAACGGAACACGACAACAGTTGGCGAGTTCAAATAAAGCTATTACTGCTTTATTCTCATCTTCGTTTCATTCATCCTCATTGCTTTTGTGTAGAAGTTCAAGGGGGGGGAGCATAGCCTTTGCCCGACCAACAGTAATTATCGGGGAGGGCAACTGCCCCACCCCAGTTCCTACACCACTGGGTTCTATTGAAATACGCTGCTAAACTGCAAATGTTGTGTCTGATTCTGTGTAGCAACACAAAATGTCTGAATTTCGACAGTCCAAAGGTTGACATGGTTATTTGGTCGACCATCATTCTGTAGACATGTATTTAGGTCGGCCGAGCTAAATGGTCGACACCTTCAAAATTCTGTCACATTTTTCAATGAATGGTTAGGTATCGGGGTAGGAGTTAGGTTTAGGGTTACGGCTAGGTTTAGGATAAGGGTTAGGCTAAAATAACAACAACAACAACAACAACAAAAAAGTGTCTGCATTTTAATGTTGACATGTTAACTGTCGACCTTATCAATGTGTCGACCATTTAACCGTGTCAGCCTAAATATAAGTCTACATAAAGATGGTCGACCTTATGACCATGTGGAGCTTTTTAATGTCGACATTCAGAACCAGTCGACCTTCTGAAAGTCGACCTTTTCAGTGTCGATCTTTTATTTCAGCACCCGGACAGACTCAGCATTTGTGTAGAACTACAATGGAGTTGGCGGGCTATACCTCACTAGATATGAACCATTAAAAAATGTTTTACTCGCGCACTGCCTTCTCATACCGCTTTTATACATAAATTACAGGTCTGACCCGGTATTTAGCCGGCGCCGACCCAGGAAATTCCCGAGTCGTCGCCGTTCACATCTGCAGTGACCTGGCTCTTCCAATATGGAAGTGGACGCTCCAGGTCATCGTGACCCGGATTGCGCCCTTTACACTGCAGGTGTACATGGGTTATTCCTGTGTTAAACCCTGCAAGTTACCTGGGCTGGATTGGCGGGTCACTTCACCCAGGAATCCAACCCTGTCCCCTTTTACACCAAGGAGCTACCCGGGTTACCCCTGCAATAACCTGAGTTTTAGCTCTGGTGTAAAAGGGGTATCATTGTGCACAGACGCGTTTCTAAGTGCATGCGTTATTTCTGGTATTTGCAAATAGATCAATCTGCGTCTGGAGTTGCGTTTTGCGGATACTCTGGAAAATGCACGAGCTGGAGACAGAAAACATGACGCAATACAGCCAGACCTACTTCCACTTAATACCACCCCCTTCGTTCAATTACACTTTTAAGTTTCTCACTTAAATACTCCTCAGTTTAGCCTGATTTAGGGGTTAGGCAACATCCAATAGCACATCGGCTGTTGTGGAACTACACATCCCAGCATGCCCTGTCACATTTTCAGCATACCTAATAGCAAAACTGTGCCAGGGCATAATAGGATGTGTTCCACAACAGCTGGAGGGACTCTTGTTGCCTACCCCGGGTTTAGATTAATTGTGTCACTCTGTGTCTTTGAGTTTGTACTTTGCAAGGCTCTAAGCCAGGGGTCTTCAACTTTGGCCCTCCAGCTGCTGTGGAACTACACATCCCAGCATGCACTGCAACCTTTTTGATATAACAGCATGCTAAAACTATGGCAGTGCATGCTGGGATGTGTAGTTCCACAGCAGCTGGGGGGCCAAGGTTGAAGACCCCTGCTCTAAGCAAACCTAGCAATGTGCTTCCCTGCAAAACTGTAATTTGGAAGGTAAAAAATCCCATGACAAGTGTAGAAACATGGATGGGTTTTCAGCATCCGAGACCTTCCAGAAAATTCTATCCATTTGCTGAGTGGAAATAGATGTGTGCCAATCCCTTAAAGAGGAACATTTCCCTCAAAGTGCCTTTTCCAGCCAGCCTGCCAAACGATTCAATCTGCAACATTTAATCTCATTTTCTCACTGAAGTGAACACTTGGTTGTCTAATCAGTAATTAGCAACAAATGTCCCAATCTGCTAAACTCCTCTCATCAAACATGGCGAGGTTTTCCCAGCCGGAAAACGCCATCTTGTTCCGTAAACCATGCATTAGGTACATTAACGCAAATGTCCCAAATATCCATTGCACTGTACTTTCAGAAATGACCTTATTGATTACTTACTGATTAAATTGCAATTTATCAAGCCTCGATTTTGTTAATGATTCCCTGCCCATACAATTTACATGTCCTTGGCTACATACGTCAAATATAAGTGTAGATCACATGACTTGCCAATGTCCCTGTGTAATATACACAGCTGGGTCAATAATTCTAGGATCAATAACTGTTTTAGATTTCTCTGTATATTCAAATACTGAATCATTTCAATCTCCATACTGTCTAATTTACAGCCTAAGCTGTCAGCCGTGAAAGGGTATTAACATGAGAAAGTGTAAATAAAATACATGTTGTAATAATTACGCTGACATACAAGCCTGTGCTTCAAGCAATGTTGGTTAAAGGATTTTATTGATATGAAGTTACAGCAAGGGGCGGGTATATTTACTAAAGTCTGGGTTTATAGAAGTTGAGTTGTTGCCCATAGCAACCAATCAGATTTATTATCATTTATCTAGCATCTTCTAGAAGATAATAGCTAGAATCTGATTCGTTGCTATGGGCAACACCTCCACTTCTATAAACCCGCACTTTAGTAAACATACCCCCAAAACTCTTAGCAGGCCACGGTTTCAATGGAAATTGCCAGACGCAGTGTGTGCAAGAGTGCTGGAACCCAGATCCAATATTTGCTTTCATTTGCTAATCTGTGCTACAAAAACAGCATAAACTGAGTGGTCGCTATCGGTTACAGCACATGTGCACCAAGTTATTGCATAAGCCTCTGTAACCTAAAATCTATACTCCCGGATTATGTTGACTGCTTCTTTTTTGACGTGTGCCCACTTTTATTATAAAATGATTGCACGTTCACTGGATACGTTTTCTAAAAGACCAAGCGTAAGGAAATCCATTGTATGTGTCAGGACTGTTTTCTGGGTATGCAGTCGGGAAGCCGGCGGACCTAATCCCGACAGCCGGCTTCCCGACTGCTTTATCCTGGCGAGGGTTAAATGACAGACGTCTAAATCTAGATGCCTGTCATTTTACCTACGCCGGGCGGGAGAATGGCGCCCGGCATCCCAATCGAAGTTAATGTAACCCTAGAAATCCCATTACTATTGAGCTTATCCCTTCCTGGTGATGTTGCTTTAGTGAGCATATATTTATTACTGATTAGGTAATTAGCTGATGCTGGTTCAGTTATCTGGCAATGTAAGGTGGTTAGGACAGGGGTATGTAGATGTACCAGCCGGTGATTATTACATAACAGTACAGGACCATAGCAAGGAGTGAGCCATCCTAGGGGGCAGCACGGTCACTAACCTGATGGCAATCCCTCCACACTGATTTACATTGCAGGGTGCCTGGAGAGGGTCCCTGTTTTCACTTGAATAATAGTATATTTCCCTTGTTAGGATTCGGGCTCCGATAAGAGCTGCCTGTGCCGGTAGAGAGCTGGAAGCAGGGTGACAGCTAACGTTTACACTATCATCCTGCTTCCGGGTTTGGCGTAAAATCTGCGCTACAGTAATAACTTCAGATAGCGTTAGCGTCCGAAATGCTTTGTAAATCTGACAGTTTAGCAGACCCAAGAGAAACCTATTGGAGATATCTGTTGTGGTCTGTACTTCTTAATCCTGGGGATCGTTACTATTTGGGGTACCCCCCGCAAATATTCTTTAATAATTATGTGATTTTACCTGGAGGGGAGCACGTGAAGTGTCTCTGGCTCATCTTCTCCCCATTGTCGGGTATAGATAATGCTACCATGGGGATGTGGTCATATGACCTGCGGAATCCCGACAGCGGAATGCCGGCTAGGGATTTATGATAGGCGCCGAAATACCAACGCCGGAACGCAGAGGACGCCATCCCCAACAAAGGGAAGTCCGGGGCACCCTTAGCGTTAGTTGTGGGGGGGGGGTGAGGTTAGGATTAGGAAATCTAGCGGGGATAGGGATAGATTTGGGGGGGAGATTATGGTTAGGCACCCCTAGGGGAGAGGGTTAGGGTTAGGCACCCCCAGGGAGAGGTTAGGGTTAGGCACCCCCACGGGAGTGTTAGGTTTAGAGAGCGGGAAGGGGGGGTTAGTGTTAGGCACCCCAGGGGGTAGGTTAGGGTTAGGCACCCCCACGGGAGTGTTAGGTTTAGAGAGTGGTAAGGGGGGGTTAGTGTTAAGCACTACTAACCTACTCCCTGTTACCCCAGGGAGTAGGTTAGGGTTAGGCACCACTAAGGGACGGTTAGGGGGAGACAGGGGAGGTTAGGGTACTTACCTGCCCCTGTCGGGATCTTGATTCTGTCGGGCATCCGCTGTCAGGATTTGAACTGGCGGCTAAACCGTAAATACCATTCCGCCACCATGATATCCATAGAAGTCTAAGAGAGGGCGGCGTAAAGGGCTCTCCATTTTGGCAGGAGATTTGGCTTATCTCTGCTTCATAAATAGGCTACTTGGCTGCGCAGGTTTTTATTCTGCATGTTACCACAGCCAGAGATCCTCAGGACGTTTGCTGTCTAGGGGGGACATGAGGACCAGATTTGGATAACACTAGTAGAGAGCAAGGAGGGCTCAGTTACATTGGGATGAGCGTATACAGTCATAGAGATCAGAATACAAGGACAAATACCTCTGCTCAGTATATAAACAACATAACTACTGGAGTTAGTATATAGTATTTATATTAATATGTTCACACCTCCAGCAGAGAGAGTATAAGGGCATTACATAATATACGTATTTCAATATAGGTGACTCAGTACTGGACAGATCAGTACAGCTTCAGCTGTCAGTGTATAAGAGCAGTAATAGTAGTACTATATATTATTATAGGTGGCCCAGTACGGGATAAGTCAATATATACAGTATATATAGTATTGATATCAATGTACACAGCTCCAGCAGTGAGTGTACAGTATAAGGGTAGTACATAGTACTATGTATATTACTATAGGTGGCTCACTACAGAACAGGTCAGTATATAAAGTGGGTGTACATAATTATATTATTACTGGTGTACAGAGATATATCAGTGTACACAGTACTAGCAGTGAGTGTATCAGGCAGTACATATATATCACTATAATAGGTGGCTGAGTACAGGACAGGTCACTATATATAGTATATAGATCAGTGTACACAGCGCTAGCAGTGAGTGTATAAGGCAGTACATATAGTACTATATATCACTATTATAGGTGGCTGAGTACAGGACAGGTCACTATATATAGTATATAGATCAGTGTACACAGCGCTAGCAGTGAGTGTATAAGGCAGTACATATAGTACTATATATCACTATAATAGGTGGCTGAGTACAGGACAGGTCACTATATATAGTATATAGATCAGTGTACACAGCGCTAGCAGTGAGTGTATAAGGCAGTACATATAGTACTATATATCACTATAATAGGTGGCTGAGTACAGGACAGGTCACTATATATAGTATATAGATCAGTGTACACAGCGCTAGCAGTGTGTGTATAAGGCAGTACATATAGTACTATATATCACTATTATAGGTGGCTGAGTACAGGACAGGTCACTATATATAGTATATAGATCAGTGTACACAGCGCTAGCAGTGAGTGTATAAGGCAGTACATATAGTACTATATATCACTATTATAGGTGGCTGAGTACAGGACAGGTCACTATATATAGTATATAGATCAGTGTACACAGCGCTAGCAGTGAGTGTATAAGGCAGTACATATAGTACTATATATCACTATAATAGGTGGCTGAGTACAGGACAGGTCACTATATATAGTATATAGATCAGTGTACACAGCGCTAGCAGTGAGTGTATAAGGCAGTACATATAGTACTATATATCACTATAATAGGTGGCTGAGTACAGGACAGGTCACTATATATAGTATATAGATCAGTGTACACAGCGCTAGCAGTGAGTGTATCAGGCAGTACATATAGTACTATATATCACTATAATAGGTGGCTGAGTACAGGACAGGTCACTATATATAGTATATAGATCAGTGTACACAGCGCTAGCAGTGAGTGTATAAGGCAGTACATATAGTACTATATATCACTATTATAGGTGGCTGAGTACAGGACAGGTCACTATATATAGTATATAGATCAGTGTACACAGCGCTAGCAGTGAGTGTATAAGGCAGTACATATAGTACTATATATCACACTATAATAGGTGGCTGAGTACAGGACAGGTCACTATATAGTATATAGATCAGTGTACACAGCGCTAGCAGTGAGTGTATAAGGCAGTACATATAGTACTATATATCACTATAATAGGTGGCTGAGTACAGGACAGGTCAGTCTATATAGTATATAGATCAGTGTACACAGCGCTAGCAGTGAGTGTATCAGGCAGTACATATATATCACTATAATAGGTGGCTGAGTACAGGACAGGTCAGTCTATATAGTATATAGATCAGTGTACAAAGCGCTAGCAGTGAGTGTATCAGGCAGTACATATAGTACTATATATCACTATTATAGGTGGCTGAGTACAGGACAGGTCACTATATAGTATATAGATCAGTGTACACAGCGCTAGCAGTGAGTGTATCAGGCAGTACATATAGTACTATATATCACACTATAATAGGTGGCTGAGTACAGGACAGGTCACTATATAGTATATAGATCAGTGTACACAGCGCTAGCAGTGAGTGTATAAGGCAGTACATATAGTACTATATATCACTATAATAGGTGGCTGAGTACAGGACAGGTCACTATATATAGTATATAGATCAGTGTACACAGCGCTAGCAGTGAGTGTATATGTCACTATAGGTGGCTGAGCACAGGACAGTATATACAGTATACATAGATCAGTGTGTATAAGGCCAGTACATGGTACTATACAGGTAGGTCAGAATATATATATTAGTCAGTATACAGTATATACTGTACAATATCAGTGTACACAGTGCTAGCAGTTACTGTATATGTCACTATAGGTGGCTGAGCACAGGACAGTATATACAGTATACATAGATCAGTGTGTATAAGGCCAGTACATGGTACTATACAGGTAGGTCAGAATATATACATCAGTCAGTATACAGTATATACTGTACAATATCAGAGTACACAGTGCTAGCAGCGAGTGTATAAGGGCACACTATATATAATATTACACAGGTACACAGCTCAGTTACCTGGTGGTGAGTCTCTTTTTCCACGTTCTCCCCGTTGACTTCCAGCACCCGGTCTCCAGCCTTTAGCCCGGCGATCTCAGCCGGGGAGCCGGGCTCCACTTTGCGGATGTACTGGCCGATCTTGTTCTTCTCTCCGTGCAGGTGGAAGCCGTATCCCTGCTCCCCTTTCTGTATGTGACACAGCCGGGGCTGCAGCCGCTCCTGGGCCATGGTACAGCGGGTGAGGGGCACAGGCAGAGGGGGGCTCGGGTCACTGGCAGGGCTCAGTGCAGCACAGGGGGCATGGTGACCCGGGCAGGGTGAGGGCTGTGCTGCGGGGTTAGGTACAGCAGCTGCCCTCCTGTGTGGATGGATGATGCAGCTCTGGCCGGCAGGGATATTCCTGAGTCCTGACTTCTGCACAGAGGAGCTGACTCGCTGGCTCCGGCTCCCCTGCCCTGTCTCCGGCACAGCTCCTCCCTCCGGCACTCTCTCACTCTGGCTCTGGCTTGTGTTTCACTAGCAAACAAGAAAAAGCCACAGAGATGCTGCTCTGGCACCTCCCTCTGATACAACCTGGAATCTTCCAGACTGGGGGGTCTGGGGGCTGCACAGATGTGGGGGGCACAGCAGGCAGATATAAGGCACACAGATGGGGCACAGTAGGCAGATATAGGGCACACAGATGTGGGGACACTGCACAGATGGGGTAAAGCAGGCAGATGTAGCGTACAAATGTGAGGGCACAGCAGACAGACATAGGGCACATATGTGGGGCACAGCAGGCATGGACACTGTACAGATGTGAGGGCACAGCAGGCAGATATAAGGCACACAGATGTGGGGGACACAGCAGGCAGATATAAGGCACACAGATGTGGGGCACAGCATACAGATATAGGGCACACAGATGTGGGGCACAGCATACAGATATAGGGCACACAGATGGGGCACAGCAGGCAGATATAAGGCACACAGATGTGGGAGAACAGCAGGCAGATATAGGGCACACAGATGTGGGGGCACAGCAGGCAGATATAAGGCACACAGATGGGGCACAGCAGGCAGATATAAGGCACACAGATGTTGGGGCACAGCAGACAGATATAGGGCACACAGATGTGGGGGGCACAGCAGACAGATATAAGGCACACAGATGTGGGGGCACAGCAGGCAGATATAAGGCACACAGATGTGGGGGCACAGCAGACAGATATAGGGCACACAGATGTGGGGGCACAGCAGGCAGATATAAGACACACAGATGGGGCACAGCAGGCAGATTTAAGGCACACAGATTTGGGGTCACAGCAGGCAGATATAAGGCACACAGATGTGGGGGCACAGCAGACAGATATAGGGCACACAGATGTGGGGGCACAGCAGGCAGATATAAGGCACACAGATGGGGCACAGCAGGCAGATATAAGGCATCAGATGTGGGGCACAGCAGGCAGATATAAGGCACACAGATGTGGGGGCACTGCACAGATGGGGTAAAGCAGGCAGATGTAGCGTACAGATGTGAGGGCACAGCAGACAGACATAGGGCACAGATGTGGGGCACAGCAGGCATGGACACTGTACAGATGTGAGGGCACAGCAGGCAGACATAGGGCACAGCAGGCTTGGACACTTTACAGATGTGAGGGCACAGCAGGCAGACAGGGCACAGATGTGGGGCACAGGAGGCAGACATAGGGCGCAGATGTGAGAGCACAGCAGGCAGGGGCCACAGGGTATAGATGTGGGGGGCACAACATGCAGGGACACTGTACAGATATGGGGGTATAACAGGCAGAGGGCACATATGTGGGGACACAGCAGACAGGGACACTTCACAGATGTGGGGGCACAGCAGGCAGACATAGGGTGCAGATATGGGGGGCATAGCAGGCAGGGACACTGCACAGATGTGGGGCACAGCAGATAGGAATAGTGCACAGATGAGGGGGCACAGCAGACAGGGACACTATATAGATGTTGGGGGACAGCAGGTAGGGATACTGCACACATGTGGGGCACAGCAGGTAGGGATACTGCACACATGTGGGGCACAGCAGGTAGGGATACTGCACACATGTGGGGCACAGCAGGTAGGGATACTGCACACATGTGGGACACAGCAGGTAGGGACACTGCACAGATGTGAGGGGGCACAGCAGGCTGGAATAGTGCATAGATGAGGGGGCTCAGCAGGCAGGAATAATTTACATATGTGGGAGCACAGCAGATAGGACCAGTGCACAGATGTTGGGGTACAGCAAGCAAATCACTGCACAGATATGGGACACAGCAGGCTTGAACCCTGCACAGATGTGGGGGCACTTCAGGCAGGAACAGTGCGCAAATGTGGGGGCACAGTAGTGAGGCATATGGCACAGTAGGCAGGAATACTGTACAGATGTGGGGACACAGCAGGCAGATATAGGACACAGATGTGGGGGCACAGCAGACATGAACATTGCAAAGTTGTGGGGGCACGTCAGGCAGCGACAGTGCACAGATGTGGGGGCAAAGCGAGCAGATATAGGGCACACGTGTGGGCACAGCAGGCAGGTACACTGCACAGATGTAGCGTACATCAGGCAGAGACAGTGCACAGATGTGGGGACACAGCAGGCATAAACACTGTACAGATGTGGGGCACAGCAAACATTAACACTTCGCAGATGTGGGGGCATATCCGTCAGGGACAGTGCACAGATGTGGGGGCACAACAGACGGACACCGCACAAATGTTGGGGTACATCAGGCAGGGACAGTGCACAGATGTGGGGGCACAGAACAGTGCACAGATGTGAGGGCACAGAATTCAGGATTAGTGTTCATACAGTTATACCCCTTTTACACCTAAATTCCGGGTCTGACCCGGAGTTGGAACAAAGTTCCTATCCGGATCAGACCCGGAATTTTGCCGGCGCTGACTCGGGATATTCCCGAGTCAGCGCCGCTCACACCGCAGTCGGGTCTGCATAGACCCGGCTATTGCGGAGTGAAAGTGGACGCTTGTAGATGACGTCATCTCCAAGCGCCACTGAAGCCGGGCCAATCGGCCGGCTAGCAGCGCACTCCAGGTCTTCGTGACCCGGAGTGCGCTGTTCCCATAGCAGGGTTTCACGGGCTACGCCCGTGTTAAACCCTGCTAGTTACCTGGGTTGGATTGCCGGGTCACTCGACCCGGCGATCCAACCCTCTCCCCTTTTACACCGGGGAGCTGCCCGGGTTAACCCTTCAAAAACCCGGGTTTTAGCTCCGGTGTAAAAGGGGTATTAGGTGCATAAATATTGGGACATTGACAGAATTTTCATATTTTGGCCTCTATTCACCACCACAATGGCTTTGAAATGAAACAAACAAGATGTGCTTTAACTGCAGACTTTCAGATTTAATTTGAGGGTAATTACATCCAAATCAGATGAACGGTGTAGGAATTACAACAGTTTCTTTCTGTGCATCCCACTTTTTAACGGGCCAAAAGTAATGGGACTATCAACTCAAAAGCTATTTCATGGACAGGTGTGGGCTATTCCCTCATTATTTCATTATCAATTAAGCAGGTAAAAGGTCTGGAGTTGATTCTAGGTGTGACATTTGCATTTGGAATCAGTTGCTGTCAACTCTCAATATGAGATCCAAAGAGCTGTCACTATCAGTGAAGCAAGCCATCATTAGGCTGAAATATCAAAAGAAACCCATCAGAGAGATAGCAAAAACATTAGGTGTGGCCAAATCAACTGTTAGGAACATTCTTAAAAAGAAAGAACACACCGGAGAGCTCAGCAACACCAAAAGACCCGAAGACCATGGAAAACAACTGTGGTGGATGACAGAAGAATTATTTCCCTGGTGAAGAAAAACCCCTTCACAACAGTTGGCCAAATCAAGAACACTCTCCAGGAGGTAGGTGTATATGTGTCAAAGTCAACAATCAAGAGAAGACTTCACAAGAGTGAATATAGAGGGTTCACCACAAGATGTAAACCATTGGTGAGCCACAAAAATAGGAAGACCAGATTAGAGTTTGCCAAACAACATCTAAAAAAGCCATTACAGTTCTGGAACAACATGCTATGGACAGATGAGACAAAGATCAACTTGTACCAGAGTGATGGGAAGAGAAGAGTATGGAGAAGGAAAGGAACTGCTCATGATCCAAAACATACCACCTCATCAGTGAAGCATGGTGGTGGTAGTGTCATGGCGTGGGCATGTATGGCTGCCAATGGAACTGGTTCCCTTGTATTTATTGATGATGTGACTGCTGACAAAAGCAGCAGAATAAATTCTGAAGTGTTTCGGCAATATTATATGATCATATTTAGTCAAATGCTTCAGAACTCATTGGACCAGATGGACAATGACCCGAAGCATACTGGAAAAGCAACCAAAGAGTTTTTTAAGGCTAAAAAGTGGAATGTTATGCAATGGCCAAACCTGAATCCGATTGAGCATGCATTTCATTTGATGAAGACAAAACTGAAGGGAAAATGCCCCAGGAACAAGCAAGAACTGAAGACATTTGCAGTAGAGGCCTGGCAGAGCATCACCAGGGATGAAACCCAGCGTCTGGTGATGTCTATGCGTTCCAGACTTCAGGCTGTAATTGCCTGCAAAGGATTTGAAACAAAGTATTAAAAAGTGAAAGTTAGATTTAGGATTGTTTAGTTTGTCCCATTACTTTTGGCCCCTTAAAAAGTGGGAGGCACATATAGAAACCGTTGTAATTCCTACACCGTTCACCTGATTTGGACGTAATTACCCTCAAATTAAATCTGAAAGTCTGCAGTTAAAGCACATCTTGTTTGTTTCATCTCAAAGCCATTGTGGTGGTGAATAGAGACCTAAATATGAAAATTCTGTCAATGTCCCAATATTTATGCACCTGACTGTATGTGGGGCACAGCAGGCAGAAATACTAAAGAGATAGAGGGGGTGTGACAGATAGATTTTGGGGCTCAAACAGAGGGTCAGATCTGAGAATTAGGACACAGGAATCAGGACATTGCAAAGACTTGGGGAGCACAAAATATAGCATTTAAGGAAACAGGACCAGAGAAATGGGACACACAGCAGACATGACAGCACGGGGAATTTGGTCAGAAGAGTCACTAAAGTGCAGACAATTGGTGGTACAACAAATGTACAGCAATTTATGTGAAAGAGGCAAAGCAGTGCAGAGAATAGAAGACCAAAACAGTGCAGAGAACTCGGGCACAAGAGGCAGGACAGTGCTGAGTATTAGGAGGGACAGTGCTGAGTATTAGGAGGGACAATGCAGAGAATTGGTGCGTAAGACATACTTAAAAAAAAAGGAGGGGCTGAGCTGCACATCCTAATATTAAACATGATAATAGGCGCTACCATGCTGAGTCCTGTAGTTCTACAGCAGAAAATAAAGGGGGGAGGAGCAGGTGCGCACTATAAGAACTAAGAATTCTAGTGATCAAAAAGTCTTTAATAAACTGCAACAATTAACATGGTTAACGATCTTGTGCATATACACTAGAAGATTAAACACAATTGTCGTAACGATGTGTCGTTATCGACAATATAGCTTACAAAATCGTCTAGTGTGTACGCACCTATAGGGTGATGTGAGCCGAGAAAGTTTGGGTAGCACTGCATTAGGTTTCCAGCGGAGAGAAATGAAGGTCCATTAGTCAGCATGAGCCATTGAAAAGCAACATAGTGAATAACTATAATGCCTGATATCCTACACATTATTTCTAGGTCACTGATTCACAGAAAAGAGAGGGAAAACCGTAATTCTCTACTGAGGAAGACAATTGGCAGCATCCCTGTCATAGGACGTGTAGCTACACCACTTTGCCGAAGACCGACCAACCTTGCAGGATATCGACTGCAAATAACTGATTTTGGAAAGCCCCAAACTTAAGGCAGAGCCTTCGCTGTTGCAAGACCTTTTCTCAATAATACACAGCAATAAATAATATCTTACACAATGTCAATATAAGTAACAAGCGAGGGCTTGTCCGTCATTTACTGCAAACTTCTTTGCTTGATCTGGTAAAATAAATAGAACAATTACCTTACCAGTTATGTGACAGCAGCATACTTTAGAGAACACAAGGAAGTCATTTATTTACTTAAAGTGACACTAGCTGAAATATTCGCTGTCCGAGAATGAGAGTGCATTACACACATACGCATTACTGTAAATCACTGCTGTCTCCAAGTGTATACACCGAGTAGTGAAAATAATAAAAGCAATGGGCGGGCGCACATAGGACTTGTACAACTGGTGTAACTACCTCAACTGTCTCCATATACCATTCACAGAACACTGAGGGCCTGATTCAGACCTGTCGCTAGCAAGCGATCGTTTGGAGCTAGCAATGTTTTGCAATGTGCACATGTGTATGCTTCACAGCGCCCGTGCGCGAACTAAACCGAGCGATCGGGAAGTGTACGCTTGCCCAGCATAGACAGCCCAGCAGAATGAGTGACAGGGGAAGCCGTTTGTAGGTGGTAATAGGGGCTGGCCACTAGAAATGGGGGAGTGGAGGTGCAAACGCAGGCGTGCCTGAGCATCTTAATGCCGTTTCAGAGGCGTGCATAATTAACAGGCAGCGTCATAGCACACGTCACTTGGTTGAATTATACACTGAAGTGCTCGCAGTGCTTGCGGTAGGGTATAGTCAACCTCAAGCGCTGCGTTCGCTTCCGATGGTACCCGATGTACCGATGGTTGCATACATTTCCTGGAGATGACGTGTGCTAGTGGGCATCTAAAAACAGGTTGGTGGGCGTCTGCATAAACAGGGTGAGCGCACGCCAAGACATAGTGGGTGTGCTTATGCCTTGCCGTGCGATCGCCTGCCTTGCCGTCACTTAGCCGAATTTGCATATGCTGCGAGCGAGCGTAAGCATCTACCGAACGGGTCTGAATCAGGCCCTGAGTACAGTGAAGCAGTATATGAATGTAGTAAATCCTAGTGGCTGAACTAGTATAAGACAGGAAAGGTCAGACTGTTTGTCATGGATTCAAATATTCATGGAGGTCAATTTGATTTCACGCGAGGGGGGGTGAATTGCCATTGCAACGGTGTAGAAACACCAGCAATGGCTGCCGAACTTGCTCCACTAGCGGTCCTGGACTTGGTGATTTTTGTAAGCAGCACTAGGAGGCTGCGAGCAAAAATCAGTGACTTCGGAGCTACGGTAAATGCAGTGAACTGCCGCACTTACTCACGCGGGTGAGTTAACTGAATCGATACCATGCCAACAGTGTTGGCTGGTTTAAGCCAAATGGTTAAAAAAAACAAAAAAAAACCACAGATTTTTTTTAATATACTGTGACTACAGGCACGGCGCCATGACTTCTTAAAAAAAGCCTATTACAAGAGACTCCCCCTGGTATTATTCCACATTCTTGTTGCTTTTGGTCTTCATTTGAGTGAGTTGAACCAATACAGTAAATTCACACACACCAGAGAAGTAGGGAGGATGGAAGAGTAACCAAAACAGAGAGGAACTAAATCTGCCTCAGCTAATACTCTACAAAATCCTCCCCTAACAATCCTATAGGACAGGAGAAAACCACAACTAACATTCTCAGTCTTAAAGGGTAAACAACTATAACATATTAAAGAGGCAATACACAGAGAAACACCTAATTCAAAACCTTCAGTCCTACTGAGATGAGTGGAAGGAATAAAGACTGAGGGATAAATTTACTAAAGTGAGAGTTTTTAGAAGTGGAGATGATGCCCATAGTAACCAATCAGATTCTACTTAACATTACACTAGCACCTTCTAGAAGATAATAGCTAGAATCTGGTTGGTAACTATGGGCAACATCTCTACTTCTAAATACTCTCACTTTAGTAAATATACCCCTTAGCTTGGCTCTCTTCTGATGAGATAAAACATCCTAATAACTTTGGATTGTTAATGTTAGAAAGCAATAAAACATGGTTGGTCATTGTTTCTAATATATTGCAACTGTTTACAGTATTACTATAATATGCAGGATATATTTATTGATTTATTTTTTATTAAAACATTCACGCAAACAAAAACTGGTTAAAAAAACCAACACGGTTTAAACCAAATAAACGTTTTTTTTTGTTTGTTTGGGTTTTCTTTAACCTTTTTTTTTTTTTCTAACCCTGCTTGCCAAATAGTCTAGCACTCCCAGTCTACCGGAGGAGTGTGGGCAAATTTCTCAGAGCTGGCCTCTACCTGCCCGCAGCTGCCACTTACCGAATTAAGTGGGTGATCCCGGCAACTGATGACACAATACACGCTGAATTGCGTCATCATGGCCATCCCCCCACTTCACAATGCCAGTAATAATGTTAAAAAACAGCCATCCAGCTGCCCGCTTTGCCACGACATGACCCTTGAGGAGCCAACCTGGCTGCCCATTCCCAGAGTCTTCAATAGAAGTGTAAAAACAATATTGGACAGACTGGTTGGTGTAGTGGTTAGCATTGCTGCCTTACACTACTGAGGTCATGTGTTTGATTCCCATTAACGCTATATCTGTACAGAGGGCTTGATTCAGAGCCGGACGCTATTTGCACTCGCTCGTTCACAAATAGGGGCCGGATATTTAAATTGAGCGCTCGCTCTTTGCGGTCTGTTGACGCCTCTATGTCTGAACGAGCGAATGAAACATGCACTCGCTATTTTTTTAAAAACGCCCCCTGGCCGCTCGCATCCTACGTCATCTCCGCTATTTATTAGAGTAAATCGAAAGGCGTCTGAACTGCTCGCAGTGCTTGTGGTTGGATTTTCCTACCGCAATCATGCGAACAGTTCAGGCTAAGAGACAACCAAGTGACGTGGTCGATGACGCTGCTTTGTTAATTATGCACACCCTTAAAACGCCCGTTTTGACCATTTGGCACGCCTGCGTTCGGATCTCCACTCCCCGTTTTCAAGCACCTTCCCCTGTTACCACCCACAAACGCCTCATCCTGTCACTGAAATTAGCAGGCACTCGCAATTTTGCGAACACACGGTTTCCGATCGCACTGACTGGTTGGCGCATGCGCATTACGATCCATACACATGCGCAGATGTGCGAACATCGCTCGGAGCGAACGAGCGGCCGCTTACGAGCAGCTCTGAATCAGGCCCAGAGTTGTTCTCCGATTTCCTCCCACAATCCAAAAACATACTTGTACTGTAGGTTAATTGGATTCTGACAAAGAATGTACGTGTGCTTGTGTGTGTGTGTGTGTGTGTGTTTGTATGTGTACGTGCGACTTTATTCAAATGCCACTACAAAGTCCTTCCCTGGTGTACAAGAGTGCGTATGAATGTGCAAGGACTGACACGCCCACTATGAGCGTCCATAGATGCTGTATTCCCGCCTGGTGTGTCTTTACACGCCACCAACGGTTGCACCAATCGAAACTTGCTCCAGCCCCATAGCAGGTGCAGCGTCTCCGTCCAAATATGGCCTCCAAAGTGAATGATGGAGGGTCCGTATACGCAACCACCTCAGCGATGCACTCGCGACTCTCCCATAATACGCCCACAAGACAGAGGATCTACGTGCGTCTGTAAAACGCTGCAAAAACCGCATGTTCTGTATAAATGACTGTTACTAAATAAATATTATGTAGCCAGTGACGGTTCTAGGTGGGGAGCATTACAAATGGGGGCACTACTATAGGGGGCATTACTAATTGGGGGATTACTACTGTGGAGCTTTAGTACTGGGGGAACTACTATAGGCGGCATTACTACGGGGGGCATTACCACTGGGGGTACTACTAATGCGGGCACTGCATGGGGGGCTCCACTACTGGGGCCATTGTGTAAGGGGCACCACTGTGTGTCATAACATAAGGGACTACTGTGTGGTGTAATTTGAATTGGGGATAATGTATTATAAAGGTAATTACTGTGTGTGGCACAATGTATTATACAGGGCATTACTGCATGTGGCATAATGTGTTATAAAGGGCATTACTGCGTGTGGCATAATGTGTTATTACTGCGTGTGGTATAATGTGTTATACAGGGCATTACTGCATGTGGCATAATGTGTTATTATTGCGTGTGGTATAATGTGTTATAAAGGGCATTACTGCGTGTGGCATAGTGTGTTATAAAGGGCATTACTGCGTGTGGCATAGTGTGTTATAAAGGGCATTACTGCGTGTGGCATAGTGTGTTATAAAGGGCATTACTGCGTGTGGCATAGTGTGTTATAAAGGGCATTACTGCGTGTGGCATAGTGTGTTATAAAGGGCATTACTGCGTGTGGCATAATGTTATCTTATCTAAAAAAATTCTTTATTTTCTCTTTTTTTTGGGGGGGGGGGGGGGGGGGCGCGCAACTGGGAACTTTCGCCCTGAGCTCCACAATGTCTAGAACCGGCTCTGTATGTAGCCATTTATTATTTATTCCTGACTACTGCGTGCGGTTAGTACCACATTTTCCTTCCGTAGGCAATGCCTACCCTGCAGGTACATGTAGAGCTCTGTTAGGTTCACTTGAAAATAGCTTTGGTCCTTCTAGGAAATCCATTACCCACTGAGACCCCCCCCTTATTTTTCTCGAAGGGTGAATATATAAATCAACCTAAAGAGGAAGGCCAACCAACCTGGCAGATTGGCCATTGCCTTGCCTATTCTTTGCGGTTTAGTGTAGGATAACTACGACTTTGCCTTTGTAGGGTTATCCATCGAAGCCATAGGTCGATGGTTCATGATCGAAAATTCACGGACGATGGCAGACCTCCCAAACATTACGATTTTGTGCACAGTGGAAAGGGATGGACATTTTGCCATGGGACTTCCTCCATCGATGGTTAGACCGTTGACCCTTGCCTGAAACCATTGATGATTGCTAACCATCGATTAACAATGGACAACCCAAGGAAGGAGCGCTAGTAAGACCTGCCAATGTAGTGCTTACTTCTGTCTTGCATATGTACAAGGAACGCATCCATCCAAGCAGGGGCGTAACTAGTTATATGAAGACCTCATAGCAAAAGTTTGTACAACACATGTAACTTTGACAAGGAAGATGGGGCCCCCCTCAGCTCTGGGCCCCATAGAAGCTGCACCCATTGCACCTATGGTAGTTACGCCCATGTATCTAAGCATCTTTACAAGGATATATTGTTATGCACTCTATATCATGGTCCCGGGGTTTACTAACAGGGTCCAGTGTCCTCTTATAGCTGAGCAATCTACAGATGGTAGAGCCGGACAGCTGACGTAGGATTACACTTATGAAACTAATGCAGAGATCCTCTTCGGCTGCTATGGGGATGTGACCGAAACCCCCCCCCCCCCCCTTACTTAACACTAGTCTACACACTTGCAGCAATGCTTAGATAATTCCAAATATTCAGTGTTTTTGTCACATGTACAAGCGGGAGCCCATCTCTTCTGCAAGGACGTAATGTGTAAAGAATGGATTAAAATCCAATGTGCTCTTTAAGAAACCAGCAGCAATTTGTGGGCAACCTCTGGCGCGTAGAGATCTTAAATCATCTCTATTAAATCTGACTCTATTATATGACTTTATTATGAAGAGCAGCTGTTTAGCTGAAAAACTATGTGTCCCCTGAGGCACGTGAGCTGACAGCGGGAATAAAAATGTTGTGTCAGCCTGGGCCAATACCCACCTATAATAATATCTCAGGATCATTATGAAGTCCTGCTCTCTGCACTGCACGGACCTTTCCAAAAGGCAGAACTTTAAGGCCAAAAGGTTCCCGTGGTCAGAGCAAGGTTGTGCACCTGGCATGACTTGGGAGGAGCGGGCAGGAAAGGGGTGACTGTTCCTTTCTCAGTCATGACATAAATCCTCTCTAATTGGTGTTTTAAGGAGTTTACTTCAGTATCACCGTAAGTGACAGCACTGCAGTTTAATATAACCTGCTTCCGTCATGGAACCTGACTGTGCTCTTAAATCGACTAGCAAGGATGCCCTGGTCACACCTCTGTGCCAAGCTCCACTTTAAGGATTACTATGGTGCAAAGTTGGCATCTTTTTAAGTTACCTACTACACGGTAAAGTTGCCCTGTATGGGTGGCTACAATTCGTCTACGGTAAACGGCAATGTTACATAACTTGCACTAATGAGCTGTAATATATAATTTATTTGTACCACTAACAAAATGTAATTTACAGACATCTGATATATCTGTTCTTCGTCATTCTGCATTTATTCAGCATGCTGACAGCAGGGCCGTAACTGTACATCGCCAACCCCCATAGCAAAATTCGGGTAAGGGCCTGTCAATGTCGCACTGCCCTCCAGGGCCCCCAGCTCTGCCCTTAAAATGTCAGAAAGTGGGTCTTGTCTGAGAAAGCGCTCCAGGACCTGCAGCAGCTGTACCCCCTATAGTCCTGTACTGGTTGACAGTGGTCCTCTACCAGTCTAGAGGTGTCATTGTTGCTGGTGATATGTATGAACAATGTTTAGTCACTGACTAATTATTCTCTGTCTTGTGGGGCCCATACATCTAGCCTTTATCAGAGTATTTCCCCGTTCTGACGATGCCAGAGTCGGGGGATCGGAAGGAATAGAACATGTTGGACAATATAGATTCCTCGATTCCGACCCAAAAATATGGTCGAAATAGACGAGTCGGGGATTTTTAACATGTTGACCCTCCCCTATTCCCTGTCAGATTGGCGATCATCGATGACCGCTGATCAACATTTTTGATCATTGGCGTCGGCAGAATGAGGAATAGGTCCCGCATTAGATATCAAAATTAAAGTGGCGCCTGGCAATTAAATTAAGCACCACATGCAATGCAAGTGAAATATTCACACAGTGGGCAAGCACACAATCACTAGGCCCCATTATTTAATGTATTATTTATTTATTTGGGGGGGTCCATCGTCCATGTAATTCGGGGACACCCTCACTTCGCTTTTTAAAGCAAGGGTGCCACTACCCGTTAACTGAAACCTCAACCGAGTCCTCACGGTTCATGGGTCAGCCTCCAGATTGTATAGATCATAAGCTAGAACCCCGCTGGTCCCCAAACGTTACGCCACTGGCCCGAACACTTGTGCCCAGTATTCCAATGATTATTCCCTCATCAAGAAGAGTAAAAATATTTTGAATGAAATGCATGAACCCTGCCAGCCCAAGCCATAAAACAAATCAAGTGATCCTGAGGTAAGTGATAAGCCAGAATGACAGAAAATGTTTGCGTTACTCGGCACCTTTGGGGGAATATTTGTAGAGCTAAAAAAAAGATTGAGGAGCCTTTTCCTTTCTGCAATGTAATCTATGTTCCTTTGGCATCAGAAAGATAAAGATGTCCTAAAGAATTTGTTTGCTGACCTCCAGGGGTCACCAAGGGGAACAAAGGTCACATGTCGGTGTATTTACACCCCTGCCACTCATTATAGCCAATTAATTCATGATTAGTATATAGCCTTACGTTTCCATGTGATTGTTACATGCCCATCCCTAACCCAGCAGGCTTAGCTACTATATAAAGTGACATAGCCCTCAACCTTACTATAAATAGCTGCACACATGAAAAGCACTAAGATCTCAGTAGAAAGGGTGAGGTTCTGCTCCTGAGAGCCGGCTAGACACCTTTCAGACCCAGTGGACTAGTTAATCCAGGTTTATGTATGTGGTGTGCGCCAGAAGAACTGAGGCTCAGCCTCAGATGAAAAGAGGGTCATAAAACAGGCACTGAGGAGTGGCAATAAGTAATGATTTTTCAGGGCTATTTATCAAACTTCTCTTGCTGTGACATTGGCTCATATGAGTTATAGACCAACCCCACATACAGTGTGTAGTGTACAGGTGACAGGTGCACTGTAACTAAGAGCACAGGATCTGTGCAATGCTCAGGCCTCTTGTTGTGAGCTCCTGTGCTCAGTCACCAGATCCTGTCAGTGAAGTTACAGCACAGCGCAGTGAATGAGCTGGAATGTCATACATTTCCTGTTAGGGCCTCACAGCTTGTACTATTAAATGCGTATTAGTGATAGGACTTCTCTCCCAGCCCCTAATGCTGAATATATTACACACTCTACATTCTCCCCCTTTATAGGAAAATCCCAAGTCTTGTTACTGCTTTACGTAAACAAAATTCAAAGTATTTTCCTTATTAACCCTGGGGTCACGGTGATATTACCCAGATGTGCTGAGCTGTGACTTGTAAGTGATATCGTTCATGTGTTTGCCAGATTTTTACCAGAGTTGCATTTTCCAAGTGTTGCAATACCCTTTATGTTACCCAGATATAAAACATTGTTATTTCTGTAGGGGGTACAGTAGCAAGGCAGTAAGGAATTTAGCGAAGTTCTTTAAGACTCCCGCATGTCACCCGGAGTAAGTAAGGGAATTAGGGTGGGATGTATTATGCATCGTGTCCGTGTTGCCGTACATCCCGCTACTTGTCGAGTACATACCGGCGTTAATTACGTCACTAGGCACCATCCCCCTCTTCACAATATTATTCATACCCGCAGGTTTCGGGAGAGTAGGTAAGTATGTAGCTGGCTCATATCTCTCTGAGGGACCTAATCATGATGTTAATTATCGGGGTCTGAACCTCGATACTTAACATTCTAACTCGCCGCTGAATCCAGAGAAATTCATCATTGCTCCGGCGCTGTAACAGCTGATGCAAAATTAGCTGTCCCCGCGAGCAGCTTCACTGCTCCGAAAAGGAGCAGTGACGGGAGTGCGCATGTGTGACCTACAGGTCACGCATACGCACAAGAGCCCCGACGTCCGGCGGAAGGAACCGGACAGGGACAGAGGGATCCGAAAGGGATAGGGATGAAGCAGGTTACGATCCACAATGTTCCCGCACTCAAGCTCCGAAAATATTGTGTTTTTGGAGCTTGATGAATACTGTCCCCATACTGGTGTATAGGGACAGCGGGCATTCCACAAGAGGAAGGTAAGCAGGAGATATCTGTGATACTGGTGTATGGGGACAGCGTGCCATTCCGCCAGAGGAAGGTAAGTAGGAGATATCTGTGATACTAGTGTATGGGGACAGCGGGCCATTCCACAAGAGGAAGGTAAGTAGGAGATATCTGTGATACTAGTGTATGGGGACAGCGGGCCATTCCACAAGAGGAAGGTAAGCAGGAGATATCTGTGATACTAGTGTATGGGGACAGCGGGCCATTCCGCCAGAGGAAGGTAAGTAGGAGATATTTGTGATACTAGTGTATGGGGACAGAGGGCCATTCCGCCAGAGGAAGGTAAGTAGGAGACATCTGTGATACTAGTGTATGGGGACAGCGGCCATTCCGGGAGAGCAAGGTAAGTAGGAGATATCTGTGATACTAGTGTATGGGGACAGCGGGCCATTCCGCCAGAGGAAGGTAAGTAGGAGATATCTGTGATACTAGTGTATGGGGACAGCGGGCCATTCCGCCAGAGGAAGGTAAGTAGGAGATATCTGTGATACTAGTGTATGGGACAGCAGGCCATTCCACAAGAGGAAGGTAAGTAGGAGATATCTGTGATACTAGTGTATGGGGACAGCGGGCCATTCCGCCAGAGGAAGGTAAGTAAGAGATATCCGTGATACTAGTGTATGGGGACAGCAGGCCATTCCGCCAGAGGAAGATAAGTAGGAGATATCTGTGATACTAGTGTATGGGGACAGTGGGCCATTCCGCAAAAGGAAAGTAAGTAAAACATTTTACAATTGCAGGTGAAAATGTTCATTTTCACCTCCTTTTGTAAAAATGAAGTGATGATGAATAGGCCCCTAAGAATCAATGTGAGAGCTGGTTGTGTCACAGAACTGTGTGTCTCATACCTCAGTGAGGTCACTTTTTTCTAGCAAACTGATAGGCTGCAATCTTATAAATATAGCTCCGCCTAGAAAATAGCTGTGTCTACTGTGCCTGGGTAACTTGGCTAGCTAGTCAGTTTATAAAACTCGCTGCATATGATAAAAGATGCTCCAGCCAATCAGCTCCCATCTGTCATATTTCAAACAGATGACAGTTGGGAGCTGATTGGCTGGGGCACCATTTATCATACGCAATGAGTTTTATCACTCGTTGTGAGAGATAAAACTCGTTGATAAATGAGGCCTTAAATCTCATAAATAGACCCCAGAAAGACTGCTTCTGATGCCACCATGAATTAATAATTGATGATTATGAATATTTGTTCATATTATAATATGGATACTTTGATTGGATTTTCCCAATTTGCCGACCCACAAAGGGATTTGGCCTTATGCTAAAATGAGCATAGTTTGGTCAGAGCTGGACATGGTTTAAGAGGTTCTGGTCATGGTTTTGGGCAGGTCGTAGGAAGGACCTACTGGTGTCCCAATTTCGCTTTATAAAATGCTGCAAAGTACGGCAGTATACAACACCCTGCACCACGTAATCTTATACTTAACGGCAATGTTAACAGTATGACGATGAAAACTCAATTACACGGGTGACTTGAGTAGGATACGCTGACTTGTTTTTGCACGCAAGCAAAAATGAGCAAGGTGCTCCCTCCCGTATTTGCCGGCAGTGTACGCCAATCTCCCATTGCTTCGGATCCCTACGCTTAATTGAATCTCCCCATATAGATTATAAGCCTGTGAGCAGTGGGCCTGATTCAGAACCGGACGCTCTGACAGAGCGCTCGCTCTGAATCAGGACCGTCCTTCTTGTTTTTCAGAGCGGCCTCCTGGTGGTCACCCACAGCTATAGCGAGTCCCAGGAAGATGGTCGCGATGGTCAAGACCATCGCGACCATCGGGCTTGCGACGAGACCCTTGTGGTAGGGTCTCTTTGCCGCAAGCCCCAGAGAGATTTTGGCTCTAACGGAGCCGAAATCTCTCCCACTGACATCACTCGTGATGTCAGTGGGGCCGGCCCCAGACGGAGGCGTTCACATGGGAACGCCTCTGTTTGGGCAGCCACTCCCCCGGCTGGCCCACCAAAGGGGGCGTGCTGTCACTCAACATCGACAGCACGCCCCCTTTGGTACGAGACCCGGAGCGATGGAGTGCCCGTCGCTATCCTGGTCTCGCGCATGCGCACGACGGAGCCGGCTCCGTCCTGCGCATGCGCACTGCCCCACCATCGACCCAGTTGCGAGCGCACACCGCTTGCGACCGGGTCAGAATCAGGCCCAGAGCCCACGTACCTCTTTCTCTGTCTGTTATTACTCCGTTTCGTTTTATAACCATTTTGTTCCCAATTATAAACTGCAACGGAACCTGCTGCTATATCAGCAACTGTTAATAAATATGTTCGTAGTTTCGGCGGCCAATTTCCTGCACATACACAACAGATGTTGCGCTTGGGTCGCGCGGAGTCCTGAGCTTGAGAGCAAAGCTGATCATAGGTTTAGTAATATATTAAATTATTCTTGTCAGCCTACTCTGATCGCTCTCAGACGTCGATGTTTAACCTACACTCCCAGCTGTATTACGTTCTCCATTGTTTACAGAAGCCCTAAACATCTGGATATGAGAAAGAAGACGTAAGCAAATGCCTTCTGCCAGCGACTTGGGAAACCGTAAATTAATTAGCTGGAGAGCAGTCTACGCAAGCAGTAGCAAAGTTAATACAAATAAACTGTCTCTAATACCTTGTAGTATTGATGACATCAACAAATTCACTTACTAGCCCCTGAAATCCCAGTGTTTGGAAACAGAGGAGACCTCTCCCTCCGCCCCTTAATGTGCAAAGGTCTTGAGAGTTCTGCCTTCTGGAAAAGTTACTACACAGCACCACCTACTGTATAACTCTACTCATTACAGGTTTGTCATTGCTGTTACCTGTACACAAAGGGGCTGATACACAGATGAATGCAAGTTATTATTATTATTATCCTTTATTTATATGGCGCCACAAAGGTTCCACAGCTCCTTACATAGTACATAAATGAGCACACAAGAAAAACAGTTAATAGTAATACAAAACAACAGGGCCGTCATCAGGGGGGGACTGCCGGGACTGGAGTCCCGGGCCCGGCCTCTGGCTGAACGGGAGGGGGCCCGCTACTACCACCTAACCTTGGCAAAGCCTGCAGTCTGAACTACAAACTTAAAGAGAGGAAAGGGGGCTCGGCCGCCGCTGCTGCCACCCGCCGACCCGGTCCCCGTTACTAAATGATGGAGCTGGAGGAGGCTGCCCGGCCGCTCCTCCACCTGCTTACAGTGCAACAGACTCCAAAACAAGATTTCAGTAAAGCTTGTTTTGGCATCAGCGTGCGTGACTTCATGATGTCACGGCGCGCCACTGAAGGGCGAGGTCGACGTCGGAGGAGCCGCGGATCAAGAGGAGCTGCAGTGAGTGGATCGTGGAGGAAGTAGCCGGATCCTTCTCGTAAATAAGGTAAGTGGCGCACAACAACCGGGGGGGGGGGGGAAAGAGTTAATAAAATAAAAAAAGGCATGCGGCAGGGGTGGCGGGGGGTTGACTTTTGGGAGTGAGGTGGGTGTTTAAAAAAAAAGGAAGGGCACACAGACTGCATTCAGTAATGAGGGGGAGAGAGTGAAGTGTTTGAAAAAAAAAGTAAGGGCACAGACTGCATTCAGTAACACGGGGGGGGGGGGGGGGGCTGCCTATTCTGTCAGTCCCGGACCCCACAATTTCTGATGCCAGCCCTGCAAAACAATATAGGACAAGGACATGGTTTATAAACATAGCTGCATAACACAAGCAGCAGGACATGAGCAACCAGGTGTTGGGTGCCGTTGTGGGGAGTTAGGGGTGAATGATACTATAAGTAGGGGGAGGAGAAGCACATGAAGGATGAGGGCCCTGCTCGTGAGAGCTTACATTCTAAAGGGGAGGGGCAGACAAACAGGGGCGACACAGAGGGGTAGATAGTGAGGAAGGAGCATGGAGCAGTGGGTTAGGATATGTGCTGCGGAATGTGTGTGTATAAGATGACCTGATGTTATGTCAAGATTAAGTCCTTCATACATCTATCTCTATGACAGAAAATAGATTTTGATTATGTGTTATTTACATGAGAGATGTACAAAATAAAGTTGTGGCACTTTAATTATTGTGTGTTACATTGTAGCATCTAAATACATCCTGATCAAATGGATATATTATGGGACTGTCCTGCCATCCTAATACAGTAGTGACTACTTTAGTCCCAGCTGCTGGGTGCTATGCCATGCTCCTGTGAGTGGGTGCATCTCACATGCTAGACCCACCCACAAATGGGTGCAGCCATCCCCAACGTGCTGTGGTCCCACAGGATGTTGCAGTACCCAGGCCCAGAATTTCTCTTGGCAGCCCTGGAGGTGACAGGCAGAACCAGGAGGGAATGTGGCATAGTGGTGGAGTAGCAAGGCCATGGAGGAAGGCGGCTGAGACTGGAGGGACAGGAAAAGTGGGGGAAAGGAGTAGAGAGTTACAAAGCAGACTGATGAGAGAAAAAAAGGGGGAACAACAAGTGGAGGAGACAAGAGGGGGAGGATAGGGATGGATAAAGTAGAGGATTATGTGGGCACTGAAGAAGTTGCCCGTGATTGCTCCCACATTGCGTTTGCAAAGCAAAATGTGTGGCATAGTTGAAAGCATCTCTGCGACCGGAAAGCCCTGTGCGTATGCTTCAGGCTGCACTTGCACCAGCGCGAGACCCAGTGCAAAAGGTCCAACTAATCAAGTGTAATTACGCCAGTGACGTGCGGTCAGGAGAGGCAGGTGAGGCAGAGCCTCTCCTGTCATACTTAGGTATATGCCACAGTTTTTTCTATAAAAATTCTAAGATAAATTGAAAGAAAATATTATACAGCTGTTCTTTGTTTTATTCTAATAATGTTATAGCTAGTCAAACCTCTGTAGTAAAAAGTGTATGACAGGTGAGGCACTGCCTCCCCTACCTACCTTTTCCGCACATCCTTGATCAAAACTCACCACATTTCCAGCACTATATACTGCTGCATCTTTGTATAATGCCCACATGAACCCTCAAGTTCATACAGTATACTGTATGTATGAGTAATTCTGGCTTTGATACTACCCAGTGTCTCCTCAGCCTCACTGCAAGTCACTGAATTACGCGTGCGGGCAACTCTGCACAGCACAGAGCTCCGCTGACAAATCCTCACTGACTGTTCTGGACGCATTACAGCGCAGTTACACCTGTGCAGTCACAAGTAGAGATACAGGGCTTTCAAACGTTTCGGACTCTTCGGTGTGGCATCTGTGCAGAGTGAAAACACCCAAGATACGTTCCGCCAATCGACTTGCGTTCAACACTACATCAGCCATAATAATGTTACCATATATAGGATAGTGCTCTCAGCGATGGACAGGTTGACGTAAATAGTTTTGGTTTTTTTAACTCTAAAAAGTAATATCACGGTATAGAGCCGTATTCAATTCAAGCGGACCCGTGATACTTTTCCGCCTCCCAGACTTTTCGCTTACACCGCGTGTTTTGTAGGCGGAAAAGTGTTGCGCGCATGCCTGCTTTACCCCGTATTCAATTTGAAAGTACGTGACCCGGTGAAACTTAAACAAGCAGAAAGTCATGTCAGATTTGGGGAAATCAGCCTGACACCCCCCAAAAGATGCTCTGACATGGGGGTTCCCCCCCCGATTTGGCTTGCTGAAGGTATTTGGTGTTTTTAAACGGGCTCAATAGCTGCTAAATAGCGTTTTTCTATAAGTGGTGCAGATTAGTATTCTGGAAGTTTCTTTTTTTCAGAAAATAACTTATCCCAGCAAATTTGGGGTACTAGAAAATCGGGGTCAGCATATTTTAAAGTTGCTAGAGTTAAGTTGAAAAAAACGTGAAAAATCCACCTGCCGCAAGCCCCTGCAATCTAAAAAACACTTGGGGCATACTTGGGGACCCCCCCCCAGAGTCAAAGAGGGGCTTTGAGACAGTGTAACTCCAGACATTTTGGGACACGTCATTACTGTATTTCTTTGTCTGGTAGTATATGTTAGTGCTTACTGAGTATGTGCAAGAGATAAGAATGGTCCATCATGGTATGTTGTACCAATCAGTGCTTGAGACCCAGTATGTAACTAACATGGGCTTAATATCCAGAAAGCCAACACCCATACTATGGTATATAAATCAAGACCTAGACAAAGGCTCTTTGGCTCGT
This sequence comes from Taudactylus pleione, assembly GCA_031769625.1. Taxonomy (NCBI): domain Eukaryota; kingdom Metazoa; phylum Chordata; class Amphibia; order Anura; family Myobatrachidae; genus Taudactylus; species Taudactylus pleione. Next base: position 13,287,853 of record JAUIMM010000060.1, on the reverse strand, counting down.
GCATGGACCTGAGACTGCAGTAGGGTGCCTGCAATGTATATTGGAAGACCTGGGCATTGATTAAACGAGGGCTCCCCAGCTAAAGATGAAGATGAACTACATCTTATGTTGAAGATAATCAATTACCGGGTCACCTGAATACATAGACGAAAGTTGAGTATACTGTATATTTTGTATGTTAATTGTTTGTTTGTTACTTGTAAATAAAGGCCCTGATTCAGACCCACTCGCGAGCGGCTGTCCGCTCGCAAGTGGGTCGATGTTCTGCACTGAGCATGCGCACGACAGAGGGAGCTCCGTCGTGCGCATTCGCCAGACGCGACGAGCGAAGGAAAGTCCTACGCTCGTTGTGTCTGATCAAAGGGCGCGTGCTGTCGATGTTGATTGACAGCACGCCCCCTTTGGTGGGCGTGCCGGGGGCGTGCCTCCCTGACGGGGGCGTTCCCACGGGAACGCCTCCCGTCAGAAGCCGGCCCACTGACATCGCTAGTGATGTCAGTGGGAGTGATTTTGGCTCTGATAGAGCCAAAATCACTCCGGAGCTTGCGGTTGAAAACCTCAACCGCAGGCTCCAGCTCGCAGTTTCGATGGTCGCGATGGTCACGACCATCGCGGCCATCAAACTGCACGCTCGTATAGGCTGTGGGTGGTGACCCACAGCTATACGAGCGTCCAGGAGGACGCTCCATTTTTATGGAGGGCGGCCCTCATTCAGAGCGTGCGCTCTGCTCAGAGCGTACGGCTCTGAATGAGGGCCAAAGTGTGTTAATTTGTACTCACTCAGTTGGTTATGCTGTATAGACATTCCTCACTTAACGATCGAGTTCCGTTCCTACGACTAGGTCGTTAAACGGATTGGTCACTAAACGAGGAGCCAGAGGGTAATAATTTTTATTTATTCTGAATAAAGAAAAGGTCTAAAGGAAACTCAAACTTGATACTGTGACTGTTTTACTTTGCATAACTCTTACATACTGTACAGTACAATTAAAGTAAAAAAAAAAAAGACCTTCAGAATAACATTTTAGTCATTGTAGTATGGGTTCCAGCTGGTCAGAGCGCTGGTCGTAAGTCCGACCAGTTGTTAAACGAGTAGGTTGTTAAGTGAGGAATGTCTGTACAACTATTCACTTCGATCAGAACAAAACCCACCGTTATGCAGTCAGGGACCCGGCGTATGCCTGGACAACTCAGTCTGCCTTTGGCTCTGCTCCCCCCCCCCCACTCTGCCCATCCGGCCTCCTCTCTGCCGCTCTGCCCCCTGTGCTGCTCTGCTAAGAATGTTAAATGTCTGCTCATACCAGATGGGGATAATGTTCCCATTACATATGTAGCCAATATATTTCTCTTTGAGATAGTTTCTTGGATCTGTCTCTCCTCCTCCTATATATAAACTCCAAAGTCCTCACTCCAATAAAACTCAGACAACTGTGCCCGGAGCCGCCACATAAAATGCATAGATGAAGGAAGGGTCAGAGGGGAGATGTTGCCATAGCAACCAATCAAAATCTACTTAAAATTTATCTTGCACCTTCTAGAAGATAACAGCTACAATCTGATCAGTTGCTATGGGCAATGTCTCCTAAAAACCAACACTTCAGTAACTATAGCCCTATTTATCTATATATTTATCTATCTATCTATCTATATATATATATATATATATATATATATATATATATATAGATGCTCGACGGACCGGCACTCAGCTGTACTCAAAATAGAGTGCTCCTGTGCCATCTGCTGTTTTTGTATAAACAAGTGGATGATCAGCGGCACTCGGAGGCTGTTAGACAAATTTTTATGTGATCCCTCACATAACACCAACGTTTTGGGGCTCGCACACGCCCCTTTGTCAAGGTCATCCACCTTGACAAAGGGCCGTGTGAGACCGGAAACGTTGGTGTTATGTGAGTGATCGCATTAAAATTTGTCTAACAGCCTCCGAGTGCCGCTGATCATCCACTTCTTTGTATACAGTATATATACATATATATAAATATATATATATTGATAGATAGATAGATAGAAATACGAGGAAAGATGAGCACGCTAGCATACATACAGCCGCATGAAATGCATGTCAGCAGGTAATTGCACTCTTTAATTACAGTGTACTGGAGAAACAATGCTGCCACCCAGATTTGGGTGTATTTTTATTTAATTACCTTGATACTAAAATACATAAGTTTATGTGTAATGAAAGTCAATTCTAGCCGCATCATCACCCTAATAATAACAACTTGCAGCTTCCTTCCTGCTTGCTTTGCATTGCCCGTTATTACATCACAAATGCCCTCTCCTAGTTTACTCGGCATCCCATAACATCAGCACTCTCCCCGCCTCAGGGCCGCAGCATGGCAAAAATCAGCCCTATGCCGCCTTGCACCGATGTGACATCATGATGTCACAATGAGGAGCGAGGCTGCCAGGACCAGTTTAAGCTGCCAGAAGCTGTGGTAGGGATGTTCATTGGTGGTTACCATTTCTGGAACAAAACCATCTATGATGAACCATCACTGGTTTGCACCCCTCGATTGCCACCGCTCCTGGGGGGCCACAGTCAGCCGGGGACCAATCAAAAAACGGGAGTGGCCCTTAATGGGCAGCCGGGGCGGGGCTAAGGTCCGTACCATCGGGGAAAACAAAAACCCATTGGATCCCAGTCTGCCATCGATGGTGGAGAACCTAGCGTTCCCACTAGGCTGTTTTAATGGGGTGAGACACCCTGCCCAATTTCAAAATGTGCCCTGCCCTTATGGCGGCACCCTGCTGAAACAGCCTGTTGAGTGCCGCCCCCACCTGCGGGCAGCAGTGTCCCGTGCGTAGGAAAAGTTGCAGTGCAGTGCGCATGCCCAGCATGCCCTTAAGACGCGCACCTTTTGGTGGATGCAGGGGGTGCCATTGATATGGGGCTCAGAGGCTTAGGGGGCCCCGGGCCCGGGTCATAGATTTGTCTACCAACTAATGGGATTAGCTGCTAATCGACTGAGGGCCTGATTCAGAGCCGGACGCTCTTTCAGAGCGCTCGCTCTGAATCAGTGCCCTCCCTCTCTTTTTTTAGAGCGGCCTCCCGGCCGCTCGTATAGCTGTGGGTGACCACCCACAGCTATAGCGAGCGGCCAAAAAGATGGTCGCGATAGTCAAGACCATCGCGACCATCGGGCTTGCGACGAGACCCTTGTGGTAGGGTCTCGTCTGCCGCAAGCCCTGGAGTGCTTTTGGCTCTATCAGAGCCGAAAGCACTCCCACTGACATCACTTGTGATGTCAGTGGGGCCGGCCCCAGACGGTAGGCGTTCCCATGGGACCGCTCGCGAGCGGGTCTGAATCAGGCCCTGAGTCCGGTTTGTTTACAGGGACTTGTCAGCGCTCATATAGCTGGAGGTCTCTGTCTCCACCTTTCAGTATGCCCCACACTTATATGATCCATCTCCCGCACTCCTGTGTCAGCCCCACAGGTACAGCTGTGCTAATCAGTGAGACATAGTTGCCTACCTTTAATTTCTCCTCCCCGGGAGATGTCCGGGGAGGGGAAGCAAGTGAGTTGTGACGGGGCGGGGCCTGATGGTTCGCAACCCTTCACGGTAAATAGCTTTGATTGGCGCACATTTACATAGGGGGTGGGGCTAAATGACACGCTTAATTAAGAATTGCATCATTAAGCCCTGTCCCCTGCATGGGGACCCGCGATCACTGCGGAAATTCTCCCCATTCTGCCCACTCTACTAGGAAGTGGACAGAATGTGGAAGAAGTACCTACCCTTTCCAGGCGTATGGGGGGTTACCCGAAAAATCGAGAGCCTCCCGAGAAAACCGGGAGGGTAGGCATGTATGCAGTGAGACCACCACTATCAGAGAGTAGGCTTCTTCTTGAGTCCAGCCTTTGTGAAGTGAGTTTAGGGTGGGGATTGAGCTCTGGGATTAGAACTGTCCCAGAAGATCTCCACACAAAGTAGAATTTCCTGCATTAGTGATAAAGATAGAAGCCATGTTGGCATATCAGATGCCATTTTGTGTGCTCAATTTTCATGATTCAGACAAAGACGTGTTACAAAGAAAAGATTTTAGTTAAGAATCTGCCTTTGCAGTATGAAAAGAGATGGTATAGAAATATACAGACTTGTTATTTCATTAGATAAGGGTATGAGGAGGAATACAAGATCCATTGTGTCTTTCCAGCTGCACCTTGCTATACTTGTGTGAACCAAGGTCAGGCACATCAATACATATAAAAAGGTTGCCATTTGTAAGCTAATTAATTCTAATTATTTTATGTAGGGCAATGTTATTTTACTTAGTGCAATGGTTCCCAAACTGTGCGCCGCGGCACCCTGGGGTGCCTCGGGACACTTGCAGGGGTGCCTCAGGTTGGTGGTCCAGCACCAAATAAAATTATTTATGGTCAATGTAATGTAAATATGAGGACAAACGGAAGCGCAAACCTGTCACCCACTACATAACTGAGCCTAAGGGTGACAGGTGAGCACAATTTACTTCACTTTACTACTTCACTAAAGTATTTTCTGAATTTCTCAATAACAAACGCTTAGGGGTGCCGTGAAAACAATTCTGACGCACTAGGCCACTGCGATTCAAAAAAGTTTGGGAACCTCTGAATTAGTGCAATACTGCCCTCTACTGACAATATATTATTCTTTATTAATTATGCAAATCTCATGATATTTAAATGTCAGCACATGTGCAGTACGATTCTCTTTGTCTCTATGCAAATTTGAGTACTATAAAGTAGTGGATTTGTTCAGAATAAATTTAGAGTGTTTTGGAAGCACAAACCTGTTGATTCCCAGCCGGACACTATGGGCCTGATTCAGAGCCGGTCGCTATTTGTGCTCGCTCGTCCAGAAAATAGGGGTGGCCATTCAAATGAACCGTTCGCTGTTTTCGGTCTGTTCGCGCCTCTAGGTCTGAACGAGCGAACAAAACTTGCGGTCGTTTTTTGGGAAACTACGCCCCCTGGCCGCTCGCATCCTACGTCATGTCCGCTATTTATTAGATTAATCGAGTACATCGAACAGGGTATGAGCTGCTCGCTATTCTTGTGGTTGGTTTTTGCTGCCACAATTTTGCGAGCAGTTCTGGCTAAAAAATAACCCAGTGACGTGGTCAATGACGCTGCTGTTTTAAATATGCACACCCATAAAACGCCCGTTTTGACCTTTAAGCACGCCTGCGATCGGATCTCCACTCCCCGTTTTCAAGCACCTTCCCCTGTTACCACCCACAAACGCCTCATCCTGTCACTCAAATTAGCAGGCATTCGCTATTTTGCGAGCACATGAATTTCGGCCGCACTGACTGGTTCGCGCATGCGCATAACGATCCGTACGCATGCGCAGTTGGGCAAACATCGCTCGGAACGAACGAGCTGCCGCTTACGAGTGGCTCTGAATCAGGCCCTATATTTGAGTTTATTCTAATTTGTAGAGATAGGGTATGAACAGCGCTGGTAAGCCTAAACCATTATATCATAAATATATTAGCCAAATATTTCATCATATCAAATGATAGTACAAAGAAGTGTATATAGAGAGATATAGAAAATTCATATAATAAAAAAAAACATAAATATATTGGATATATTGTGAGTCACTATACTGCTTGAATAGGAAGTTAATTTATTGCTGCAAGTAAATTCATATATATTGTCATTGGACATCCAAACACAAGAAACAAGTACATAAAAAATGAATAAAATAAATATAAATGAAGAAAGCTGTAAAAATTAGATGGAGAAAAAAATATAATTTTAAAAACAATTTGATGAAATAAGAGTCCTGTTAAAAATCTCAGTCCTAATGATAAATGTCAATATCGGTATAACAGTCACTGGCCTCAGTGTATAGATCCGGAATAATATCCAGCTAGTTATTAATTTCCAGCCTTGGTTTGAGATCTTCACGGCCCGATGTATATACAGGAATTGCTGCAATGGCGTGCTGGAGATGAAGAGTATGTAGCTGGAAAAGGATGGATAGTGCTGATCCGGAAACAAGTCCACAGGAGGTTCCAAGTGCTGTATTTGCTGTCAGCGGGGTGCTAAACGCGTTTAGTCGTGGTATAACCCACAACTTCCTCAGTAGCATGATCCCCAATGCCATGTAAGGGCTTTATATACCTTTATGTATATGTTAATGATAAGCAGCTGTAGCTCGTTTAATGTCTAATCTATCAAGCCGTATAGAGAACCATATCCAATTATACATTAAAAAAATTCACATAAATAAGCATAAATTAATTTAATATAAGTAACATAAACATTAAGAAAGAAATCAGTATAAGAGTATCTGATCTCCTCAGACACGGGAAGTAACATTATTATTATTATCATCGTTTATTTATATGGTGCCACAAGTGTTCCACAGCACCTTACAAGGTACATAACCAAAAAAGTGACACAGTAAAATACAATACAATGAAGGATAAGGACATGGATAATATACATAACACCCAATTAAGCAACAGAGCATAAGCACCAAGTTTTAGGTGTCCTAGTGGTGAGTAAGAAGTAGATGAAAATAAAGTAAGGAGAAGCAAAAGAGGGTAGAGGGCCCTGCTCGTAAGAGCTTACATTCTCAAGGGGACGGGCAGACAGTCGGGCATGATACAGATGGGGAGGACATGGAGGAGGGAGCATGTAGTAGCAAATTAGGAGGAGAGCTGGAAAGCATTGATGTAGTAGTGGGTCTTGAGAGCCCGTTTGAAGGATTGTAGAGAGGTGGAGAGTCTAATGGGGAGAGGGAGAGAGTTCCAAAGGTGGGGAGCAGCAGGGCCGTAGCTAGAGTAGTGCGGCCAGTGCCATCGCACAGGGCACCACAGGGCAGGGGGCGCTGTTTGGGCTGCCAAATTTCTGTTTGTTATCATTCTTGCTTGTAGCTTCCTCTTATTTCATCCCCAGCATCTCCTGGCCTCACCTATCTCTTCCCTGGCCGTTGCCCATGAAGCCATGGCCCTTTTTTGGGTGCATTATGTCCCTTTGAAAAATGAGGGGGCGCCAATGCTCTTTCTGGCACAGGGCATCAAAAAGTCTAGTTATGGCTCTGGGGAGCAGCACGGGCAAAGTCTTGGAGGCGGGAGTGGGAGGAAGTAATCAGTTGGCATGAGAAGCGGCGTGCATTTGTTGAACGAAGAGGGCGGACAGGAGAGTGAAGGGAGATGAGGTCAGAGATGTAAATGGGAGAGGAGTGTGTGAGGGCTTTGTAAGCAAGTGTGAGAACCTTGAATTGGGTTCTGAAGTGGAAGGGGAGCCAGTGGAGGGCTTGTAAGGGGATAGTATATGTTTAGGAAGCCGGCGGACGGAATGCCGGGCGCCGGCTTCCAGACAATGTAATCCCGACGAGGGACACCTGTCATTTTACCGACGCAGGGAGACCAGCGCCCGGCATCCCAATCGAGCGGATGCCAGGCACCGCAGCGGACAGCCGCGCGGGGGGGCGTGTTAGGTTTAGGGCTCCCGGGGGGGGATTTAGGATTAGGCACCCCCCCGGGAGGTTAGAGTTAGGCTAGGGGGAGGGAGGGTTAGGATTAGGCACCCCCCGGGACTTAGGTTTAAGTGGCGGGGAAGGGGGGGTTGTGTTTAGGCACTTAGGGGGGATTACAGTTAGGCACAGGGAGGTGAGGTTAGGGTTAGGCACCCTAAAGGAGGGTTAGGGGGAAAAATAGGTTAGTTGATACTTACCTAGGGATGATCAGGATTTTCTCCTCTGTCGGCCAGGCGGAAAAGTATCGCCGTATTCAACTTGAAAGACTTTCCGCCTAAGAAAGTCAATGCAATGTAATAGGCGAAAAAGTGTTTCGCCTATGAATAGCATGTGGGGTTTTGGGGTGGAATGCTGCGGGACCCCTGTGCAGCCTTCAGACAGTCCCCCAAAGGTAAACTGCATCAAAATTGTTGTAAAAAACACTTAAGAACACCCCAAAAATCCCCTCTATTGTGGATCTTCTTCCGTTTCTAGTTGCACTGTTCTCCCTCAACCTTTATAAAATTACCGGGTATTATATGTCTTTCTAAGTAGAGATATACTCCTTCAATGTTTATATTACTTGTATGTTTGGTTTTATACCAATTAATGTAATTTATTTGTATATGTTTAAGGATGTACCTTATATTACGTACTCGGAGAAAATGTAATAAAAAACTTTTCTCAAAAAAAAAAAGAACACCCCAAAAAAACACTTTCAATTTGAGGGCGGAAAAAAAACATTGGGGGACAAAGTTAAAAACTAGCTAACTACACTCCCGGGGGTCCCCAAGTATGCCCCAGGTGTTTTTTTCATTGCAGGTGCTTGCAGCAGGTGGATTTTTCACGATTTTTTAAACTTAACTTTAGCAAGTTTAAAATATGCTTGCCCACATTTTCAAGTACCCCAAATTTGATGGGATAAGTTATTTTATGCAAAAAAACCTCCTGAATACTATTCTTCACCACTTATAGAAAAACGCTATTTAGAAACTATTGAGCCCTTTTAAAAACACCAAATACCTTTAGCAAGCCAAATCAGGGGTAACCATAGCTAACCCCCATGTCAGAGCATCTTTTGGGGGGTGTCATGCTGATTTCTCCAAATCTGACATGACTTTCCGCTTGTTTCAGTTTCACTGGGTCCCGTTTTCACGTACATGCGCGCGATACTTTTCCGCCTGCAAAACAGGCGGTCCGGGAGGCGAAAAAGTATCGCGGGTGCGAATCAAATTGAATACGTCTCTAAGTTGTAAATGGTGACATCTAGCGTATCGGGTCACGTGAGATAAACAAAGAACACGTGATCCTGCCTATCTTATTAAGCCGATAGTATCTTTCCAGCTGTGTATACAAAGTCGGACCACGTGATGTAAACATAAGTCACAGGACTAAGCTCATTATGCTTATTAGCTCCTTTGTGATCAAAACTCATAGGATCGTGTAGGTAGGATGTTTCCAAATGAATAAAGAAACATATTAAAAATAATATACACCCAATCGGTAAGAAGATGGGGTCATATGATGTAGACACCGATATACAGTGAAATCAACCCACGGTGTAGTTGTAATATAACACTTAGATTTTGATTGATCAAGTATATAACATTTTGTGAAGATATATAGACTAAAAAGAATACATGTGAATAATAAAACTGATATAGAGCGTCCAATGTGTTGATATAAAATATAACTCTAAAACTCAATGTGTGACCATCTAATATTTAAAGTGCATAGTGGTTGTAATAAATAAATAAATATGAAGTGCAAACAGTTAATGGATTTTTTTTTTTTAAATAGTATTTATTAGAAGAATCACATAAAAAATAACAGAGACCATAGTAATCAGTAATCTCAAAATTATCACTAGAAGAAAGATCTGTGTCTCATAAAATAGAGAGAGAAATTGTGATCCATTTTTCAATTTAACACAAAACCAAAAAAATATAAATCGTACATTACTGAATAAAAAGAGAAAAAAAAAATTGTTAAATAAAAATAGTTTTTTTTAAAGAAATAGAAAAAATCCCTGGGGTGGGACCCAAAAACCGAATATAAACATACACATATATGTAACAGTAAATGAGATTATTAGCAAATTAATCGAACTATTTGTGAAAGTATAAAAAAGGGGGGGTTTTATTTAGAACACAATTTTAAACCTAAAAACATAGGGTACTGCATATAAAATCTACATACATATTAGAAAACACAAAAATAAATTCCCTTGAAGAAGTCTATTAACTGGGCAAAACGCGTTGGAGACTCCTGATTCCACCCTTTCATGAACTTACCTTTCAATTTATGCTCAGATAAGCTACTCTTATATTTATTTTCATTTATATTTATTTTTACTATTTATATCCTCATTTGAACAATTTTATTTTTGTGTTTTCTAATATGTATATGTCTGTAGAATTTATATGCAGTACCCTATGTTTTTAGGGTTAAAATTGTGTTCTAAATAAATCCCCCCCTTATTTATACTTTCACAAATAGTTTGATTAATTTGCTAATAATGTCATGAACTGTTTGCACTTCATATTTATTTATTTATTACAACCACTATGCACTTTAAATATTAGATTGTCACATATTGAGTTTTAGAGTAATACTTTATGTCAACACATTGGGTGCTCTATATCAGTTTTATTATTCACATTTTACTTTTAACAAATCACCATTTTTATTATACTTCTGATGAGCTGACACCCATATTATTGGGGAGTGTTTTTAGATATTTATATAATCTCATATTTATTACATATTTTTTTATACACAATTCAGAAATATTGTTGGGTCTAAACTGTGAATAAGGGCTACAACCACATTTGGCACTGCATTATCTCTTATTTCTTTAAAAAGAATACATATTCGCAATTATGATAATGATTTATTTATCTCTATCTCCTTAATCGGAGATCATTTAGTTCTGTAAAAAGTATATGATGGTACCTATTCTACTCTTAATAGTATGAATCATTCTAACAGAATGTATCAATATTGATAATCGATACAAAGCATATGAAAAATTAATCAGGTCTTAATAAAAGTCCCTTTAAACCAAGTATTGACCACTCTGTAATTCTATAAAATATTTGCATGTATACATTTATATAATATCTGATCAGAATGTGATGAACATCGGAATATTGGTAATGACAAATCTTCCAAGTGATGGTCAATTAATCTTAGGAATAAACAGAATCTTATCCACAATAGTAAGAGTATAGCTGTATAGAATAATGAATATACAGTCAGGTGCATAAATATTGGGACATTGACAGAATTTTCATATTTTGGCCTCTATTCACCACCACAATGGCTTTGAAATGAAACAAACAAGATGTCCTTTAAATGCAGACTTTCAGATTTAATTTGAGGGTAATTACATCCAAATCAGGTGAACGGTGTAGGAATTACAACGGTTTCTATATGTGCCTCCCACTTTTTAAGGGGCCAAAAGTAATGGGACTATCAACTCAAAAGCTATTTCATGGACAGTGTGGGCTATTCCCTCTTATTTCATTATCAATTAAGCAGGTAAAAGGTCTGGAGTTGATTCTAGGTGTGACATTTGCATTTGGAATCAGTTGCTGTCGACTCTCAATATGAGATCCAAAGAGCTGTCACTATCAGTGAAGCAAGCCATCAGAGAGATAGCAAAAACATTAGGTGTGGCCAAATCAACTGTTTGGAACATTTTTAAAAAGAAAGAACGCAACGGAGAGCTCAGCAACACCAAAAGACCCGGAAGACCACGGAAAACAACTGTGGTGGATGACAGAAGAATTATTTCCCTGGTGAAGAAAAACCCCTTCACAACAGTTGGCCAAATCAAGAACACTCTCCAGGAGGTAGGTGTATATGTGTCAAAGTCAACAATCAAGAGAAGACTTCACAAGAGTGAATATAGAGTGTTCACCACAAGATGTAAACCATTGGTGAGCCACAAAAACAGGAAGACAGATTAGAGTTTGCCAAGCAACATCTAAAAAAGCCATTACAGTTCTGGAACAACATCCTATGGACAGATGAGACAAAGATCAACTTGTACCAGAGTGATGGGAAGAGAAGAGTATGGAGAAGGAAAATAACTGCTCGTGATCCAAAACATACCACCTCATCAGTGATGCATGGTGGTGGTAGTGTCATGGCGTGGGCATGTATGGCTGCCAATGGAACTGGTTCCCTTGTATTTATTGATGATGTGACTGCTGATAAAAGCATCAGAAAGAATTCTGAAGTGTTTCGGGCAATATTATATGCTCATATTCAGTCAAATGCTTCAGAACTCATTGGACAATGACCCGAAGCATACTGCAAAAGCAACCAAAGAGTTTTTTAAGGCTAAAAAGTGGAATGTTATGCAATGGCCAAGTCAATCCCCTGACCTGAATCCGATTGAGCATGCATTTCACTTGATGAAGACAAAACTGAAGGGAAAATGCCCCAAGAACAAGCAGGAACTGAAGACATTTGCAGTAGAGGCCTGGCAGAGCATCACCAGGGATGAAACCCAACGTCTGGTGATATCTATGCGTTCCAGACTTCAGGCTGTAATTGCCTGCAAAGGATTTGCAACAAAGTATTAAAAGGTGAAATATAGATTTAGGATTGTTTAGTTTGTCCCATTACTTTTGGCCCCTTAAAAAGTGGGAGGCACATATAGAAACCGTTGTAATTCCTACACCGTTCACCTGATTTGGATGTAATTACCCTCAAATTAAATCTGAAAGTCTGCAGTTAAAGGACATCTTGTTTGTTTCATTTCAAAGCCATTGTGGTGGTGAATAGAGGCCAAAATATGAAAATTCTGTCAATGTCCCAATATTTATGCACCTGACTGTATCTATCATTGTTATATCAATTGTAGGAAATGAGTGATGGGGACCCCATCTACCTAGTTTCCTAACTTTCAAAACTATATGAATGTATTCAATTCTATAGACTCTGGTGGTCCAAGACAGGGCTGATTATTCAAAGGAAGCCTCTAATCAATTGAGTGATCACTCTTTCTATTGTACATTACCCTCAGACCACACCTAAGTATACCTCCTTGAACTTAAAACTTTGTTGGATGTGGCCCTTGCCTCTGGAGTCATATCGAGGGAGATATGGCGGTTTCTCTATAACCCATATCCTGTCACACCGATTTATTACCATCTCCCCAAAATCCATAAATCCCTCACTTCACCACCCGGGTGTTCCATTATCTCTGGTGTAAATTCCCTCACATACAAACTTTACCACTATGTTGACACCTTTCTTCAACCCTATGTTCCTGCTTTGAGATCACATCTAAGAGACACCACTAATTTTTTACAGCAGATTGAGTCCATAGAATACAAACTGTCTTATACTTTCCTTACTATGGATGTATCTTCTCTCTACACCAATATCCCTCACACAGTTGGAGTTCAATGTATTTCATCTTGATTGTCTCGGGATGTTGATATTAAGCAGGAACAAAGGATATTTATTATAGACTGCATTTATTTTATTCTTACACATAATTATTTCCTTTTTTTAGACACTTTTTATCTTCAAGTCATGGGGACAGCAATGGGAACCAGGTTTGCACCGAGCTATGTGAACCTATATATGGGGGACTTCGAGGACCTCCATGTGTTGGGGAGCGAGTTTGGTGAGAGCCTGGTTTTTTATGGCCGTTACATTGACGATCTATTTTTTATTTGGGTTGGGGATCTATCCTCTGCCTCACGTTTTGCTTCTTCACTCATCAGGAATTCTTTCAATCTCACCTTTACTTATCAGTACAATTCAAACCGTATAGACTTCCTCAATGTGACTCTAGAGACGCGAGACTGCATCATACATTCTTCTAATTATACCAAATCAGTAGATACCCAATTATACTTACATTTTAAAAGTGCCCACCATAACCCTTGGAAGGCAAACATTCCAAAAGGGCAATTAATGAGACTACGTAAGAATTGTTCAGTTTAGTTTCCATACACAAACAGGTGACATGTTGTCTTCATTTAGAAGGAGAGGTTACCCCAAATATATTTTACAAAAAGCCCTCCAAGAAGTTTTATGTATGGAGAGGTCTAATTTACATGTGACAAAAAATAAAAAAATAAATACAGAACAAGAGCCAACTACCAAAGATAAAGATGTTGCATTTTATTGCAAATACAATTCTTGTCACAAGCAAATTAGAGATAATATCCATAGAAATTATCGAATCCTCTGACAAGACAACATCCTGAGAGATATTTTACCTCCAAAACCATCTATAATATATAGGAAAAACAAATCTTTAAAATCTGTTTTGGCACTGAGCCACATTAGACCTTATAATAATTTAAAGATTGAGAATAGAATAAAAAATTCTGAACAATGGTTACCCTACAGGCCTCCGGGTTTTCATCGTTGTGGGAAAACTAGATGCATCATGTGCTCCTATACACCTAAGAAAACCACTACCATGACTTTTAACGATGCAAATGATCTTTATACAATCACCAATTTCATAAATTGCGATTCTACGTGTTATTTATTTAATTACATGTGGGTGTGGCTTATATTATGTGGGCCATACCACAAGACCCTTGAAGAGATGATTTATGGAACACCGCCTCAATATTATTAACAAAGTTACTACTCACAGTTTGTCTCTTCATTATTTGAAAGAACATGATAGGGATCCACAATCTCTGAAAATTATAGCACTTGAACATATACCACTTACTCAGAGAGGTGGAGACAGGTTCAAAACCCTATGCCGCCAGGAAGTCCTCTGGATGTTTAGACTAAATTCTCTACACCCTGAGGCCTTAATGAGTCTATAGAATTTAATAGATTCATATATTTTCAAAAGTTAGGAAACCAGGTAGATCACCCATTTCCTACAATTGATATAACAATGATATATATATTCATTATTCTATACTGCTATACTCTTACTACTGTCTATAAGATTCTGTTTATTCCTAAAATTAATTGACCATCACTTGGAAGATTTGTCATTACCAATATTCCGATGTTCATCACATTCTGACAAATATTCTATAGAATTACAGTGTTTAATATTTGGTTTATATAGAGAGGTTTAAAGGGACTTATATTAAGACCTGATGAATTTTTCATATGCTTTGTATTGATTATCAATATTGATACATTCTGTTAGAATGACTCATACTATTAAGAGTAGAATATGTACAATCATATACTTTTTACAGAACTAAATGATCTCCGATTAAGCAGATAGAGATAAATAAATCATTATCATGATTATGAATATGTATTCTTTTTAGGCTATATATCTTCACAAAATGTTATATACTTAATCGATCAAAATCTAAGTGTTTTATTACAACTACACCGTGGGTTGATTTCACTGTATATTGGTATCTACATCATATGACCCCATCTTCTTACCGATTGGCTGTATATTATTTTTAATATGTTTCTTTATTCATTTGGAAATATCCTACTTACACGATCCTATAATGAGTTTTGATCACACAGAAGCTAATAAACATAATGAGCTTAGCCCTGTGACTTATGTTTACATCACGTGGTCCGACTTTGTATACACAGCCAGAAAGATACTATTGGCTTAATAAGACAGGCGGGATCACGTGTTCCTTGTCTATATCACGTGACCCGATACATTAGATGTCACCATTTACAACTTAATCCGACCACGTGACTTATGTTTATAACATGTGACCCAGCAGTACAATTCAGCCCGGAAAGTCAATACTAGTCTTTATAGGCTAAACCGGATCACATGGTCTGTGTTTACACCATGTGACCAGATGTTACTTCCCATGTCTGACGAGATCAGATACTCTTATACTGATTTATTTCTTAATATTTATGTTACTTATATTATATTAAGTTATGCTTATTTATGTGAATTTTTTAATGTATAACTGGATATGGTTCTCTATACGGCTTGATAGATTAGACATTAAACAAGCTACAGCTGCTTATCATTAACATCTACATAAGGGTATATAAGCCCTTACGTGGACATTGGGGATCATGCTACTGAGGAAGTTGTGGGTTATACCACGACGAAACGCGTTTAGCACCCCGCTGACAGCAAATACAGCACTTGGAACCTCCTGTGGACTTGTTTCCGGATCAGCACTATCCATCCTTTTCCAGCTACATACTCTTCATCTCCAGCACGCCATTGCAGCAATTCCTGTATATACATCGGGCCATGAAGATCTCAAACCAAGGCTGGAAATTAATAACTAGCTGGATATTATTCCGGATCTATACACTGAGGCCAGTGACTGTTATACCGATATTGACATTTATCATTTGGACTGAGATTTTTAACAGGACTCTTATTTCATCAAATTGTTTTTAAAATGATACTTTTGTCTCCATCTTATTTTTACAGCTTTCTTCATTTATATTTATTTTATTCATTTTTTATGGACTTGTTTCTTATGTTCAGCTGTCCAATGACAATATATATGAATTTACTTGCAGCATTAAATTAACTTCCTAATCAAGCCATATAGAGTTTCACAATATATCCAATATATTTGTTTTTTTATTGTATGAATGTTCTATATCTCTCTATGTGTATTTACACTTCTATGTACTATCATTTAATATGATGAAATCTTTGGCTAATATATTTATGATATAATGGTTTAGGTTTACCAGCGCTGTTCATACCCTATCTCTCTTTTTTTCTATTATAATTTTGGGAGTTTGACACCTTCCACTTGAACCAGCTGCTTATTGACAGCGCCAACTGATTCCCCTTCTCCTATTTATAATTATTCTAATTTGGAGACTGACTACTTGTTGTAATTCGGAGGTGATTTTATATTTTGCTTTAGCTTTATCACTGGGATGAGATGGGTGAAGGAGAGGAAGACTTGATTTTGACTTGGGGGACAGAAAAGAGGGTGTTAACAGAGAAAGGAGGGAGAGTCCCTGGAAGGGGGGAAACAATGAGTTTGGCCTGGCTGTACCAGAAACGCTGGTATAGCCAGGATGAGATGGGAGAATGGCAGAGACACTAGAGAATGAAGGGAGTGGAGGTAGATCTGTGTGTCATCAGTGATGACTAAGGGTATTGGAGGCTGAAGGAGCCAGGGAGAAGGTCTAGCAGGAGATAAGAGGGGGCTAAGAAAGGGTCAAGAAGTGATTAGGAGGTGAGAAATAAGGTGATCTAAATTAATCTCAAAGAGTTGAAGGCATAGAGGAGTACAGAGATAGGGTGATAGCTAGTAAGAGGGTAAAGTGAGGGTGAGGATGGATGAGACTCATGGGATGTCATGTTAGAAAGAAGAGGAGCTAAAGCCAGAAGAATGGTGTCACAGGCGAAGGAATTTGATTCTGTGTTCCTGGGCTGGGTCTTGAATCTGTCTTGTTAGACTCGGAGGCGCTCTCTGGAAGTTCCTGCGCATGAAGGAACTAATAGACAGCAGGGACCTTTGAGTGGTTACTGAGAAACGGTTGTATTCCGGTTAAGACCGGGAGATAACTGGACTCCAAGTATAATGGAGGACGGCTGGATACCCGGACAGGACAGAAGGGTAACTGGACTCCAAGTATAATGGAGGACGGCTGGATATCCATGTTGGACCGGAGGGTAACTGGACTCCAAGTACAATGGAGGACGGCTGGACGCATACACCAGTGTAGCACTGAAGAATCAGCTGGAATGCAAGTGAAGCACAGTTTGGAAGTCCACTTAGACAAGGCTAAGAGTCCTGTTGCACTGGCAACCTGTTACTGCAGCAGGAATTCCTTTATAGAGGCTGCAGGAAGCTCATTGGCTGAAACTGTGTAGGAGCTGCCTCATTGGAGGAGGCGGCGTCACATGGGCAAATCCAAGATGGCCGCGCTCATCCTCCCCGGAGAGCGGCTGCTGGAGCTTTGTGGAACGCCAGCCCTGCTACAGAAGGGAGAGCGCAGGCACCGGCATGAGGAGAGAAGACCAGCGGGACCTGTCAGAGCCGCCACAGCACAGAGTGGGAGCCGGAAGACGCCGCGTGTCGGGGCCCGCAGAGGTAGGTGACGGGGTCTGATCCTGGCGTCTCTCTGAAGAGCTGTGACAAAGGGGACAGGATGAAGAGATGGGAGCAAGCATCAGGAGAGTGGCAGTGAGGTGAGATGGAATGGGGTCACTAGGAGCAGGCAGAGACAGGAGATAAGGAAAAGATGTGTGCTTCACCCTCTGTAATAGGCATGGGGGGGGTAGATGGCGGTGTGGCGTTGTTTCTGGTAGTAAAGTAGATAGCGAACTAAAGGGCAGACAAGGAAGAGTTTAATGGAGGAGCAGAAGAGGGAATTGAAGACAGCAAATAAGTGGATGGGTTGGAGGAGTGGAGGAGGTGAGATATTTGAAGTAAATATTGTTTAGTGTGAGATGGGGCAAAACTATAAATGAAAAGCATGAATGTGAAATGGAGGATGTCACTGTGAGCTTGTGACTTTGGACCTGATTCACTACAGGTCACAAATGTGATTGCAGCTGCGATTATGCACGCAGTCTGACTGCGATATGCTAATCCTTTGTGATCATTATGCCGTCACAGCACTACATAAGGACGTCCACCTTACCCTACACACATCCGTAATGTTTAAACGGCGCTTCCTGTTAATCACTCTGCCATGGGTCTGCATATTCTCAGTCCCGATCGCAGTGGCTAGTTCGCGCACGCGCACTGCATACACATGCGCAGAACGCAACAATCAGCCGATTGCGTGCGTAATCGCACTTGCGATCCGTAATGAATCCGGCCCTTTCTCCAGTATCACTCAGCTATGCGGGAACTTTATGAAGGTAGTGAGTGAAGGGTGGGGAGCAGAGTGGCAAAGCCTGAGTATGATGGCTGAGGAGACAGGGCAGACTTGCCAAACCTCCCTGATTGTCAGGGAGACTCGCTGACATAGTAGCAATCTCCCTGACGTGTCTAGTAATCTCCCTGATTGCACTTTAACCTTATTATGTAGCTGTTATATACTTGGAAAAAAAGAAATTAGATATATAAATTCAAATAAGATCATCAGCGCCATTTCCCTGCATTGGTTATAAGGCACAGTGATGTATTAGTGTTTTCATAAGCAAGTAGACTTGAAAGAGGGACATTAACTTGTGCCGAAGTCGCGCGCTGATGAAACTGGGTGGGGCCTATCATTGAGGGAGACGCTGGGCTGCCCCGAGAGACTCTGCACAAGTATAGATGCCGTGCGCATGTGCATGGCATCTACTCACCCGCTGCTATGCAAAGCAGCGGTGTGTGATTCCCCCCCCCACACCACGGGACGCTGCAGCCCGCTGGTGGGGCGACAGGACAGTCCCAGAAAAACGGGATTGTCCCGTCCAAAGCGGGACAGTTGGGAGGTATGAGTAGATCTTACTGAGCGGCAACTGCTGTACATTTTATGACACGCCTCTCAGATGTAGCAGTAGACGTCCATTTTACGCTCATGGGTGTTGCTGTCACAATCTCCCTGAAATGCTTTTTCAAATGTAGTCAAGTATGAAGCAGAGCCAAGAGCACAAGTGAGGGTGGCTTTCTGACTACTAGGAGTGTAAACGGTCCTTTAGGTAAAGGGGGAAATAGCCTTGTTTGTATAAATTGGACTATTTCCCCTACAGCAGGGATGGGGAACCTCAGGCCCGGGCCCATATAAGGCTCGCAAAATCATTTGGGCTGGCCCTCTGAGCTTTTTTCTGCCAGCCTCATCTGGCTAGCAGGGTGCCTAGAATGGCATCCTGCAGCCAGAATCTATGCAGCAGTGCTGCCTGGAGCGTCCTTAGGATGCTTTACTTCAGACTGTCACACCGCTGCCCTTACAGCTCCCTGGAGTATCCTCAGGATGCTGCGGGCATTGCTGTAATCACCGGCGATTGTGACCCCGACTTGTGTGATGTCACTCGGAGCGGGTGTGTACTGCATCTGGCACGCCAATAATGTTGAATATTTCAAAATGGCCCTCAGCAGAAAAAAGGTTCCCCACCCCTGCCCTACATACAGCATGAGAACCTGACCAGTAGGGGTCTAAAAAGTGCAGTCCCCTTCATATGCAGGTTCTGACCACTAGGGGTCCTAAGGCAAATTGGTGATATAACGTAGCCTAGTTCTCCTTCACCATAAGGATTAGGGGCTCTATTTATTAACATTATTTTTACTAAAATAAAGTGAAAAAGGGTGTTTTGTGTTTTCACACCCTTTTCACATTATTTTAGTATCACCTAAAGTTATTACAGGTCAATTGGAGCAGAATTCGTAAAATTCTACTCCAACCCCTAATTCTCACTTATTTTTAGTAATCAGATCACATTTCCCATAATTGTAATGGGAAATGTGATCTGACCAAAGTTACTAAAAATAAAATGTAATAAAATATCGTGGAAAGCCCTGTGATAATAACGCCACCTGGAGGTGGCGTTATCCAGGGTCTCCTACGTGGTTACCGGCCTCCTACTCTGCTCTAACGGGCAGAGCCTGGAGCCGGCCCCAGTGATCAGCTGTGTGGTTTAAACAGACCGCAAGCTGATCTCTGCTAAAAATAATAATAAAAAAAAAAAAGGTAAAAAAAAAATTTACTTACCTGACTCCAGGGACCGGTGGTCGGAGCTCCGGTGATGACTCCCCTCCGGTCAGCTGGTCTCCCATGCTGCACTGCGGCCCGGTCATCAGGTGGTAGGGTCCCAGTGCAGTATGGGATATCAGCTGACCGGAGGCATGGAAGACATCACCGGAGCACCGATGACTGCAGGTAAGTGCTTTTAAGGGAGGGGGGGTCCGCGAATGCGGGGGGCGGGGTTTAGTGTCGGGGCTTAGCAGGGGGTAGCAGCGGCGGATGGTCAGCGCATGCGCGGGCAGTAGCAGCTCCAGGTTCGGCCAAGCCGGTCCATCGCCCGGAACGCTACTGTTTCCGGAGAGCGCAGGAAAACGCCCACCTCCATCCCAGCGCTATGGGATATATTTAAGCTCAGGGGGGAGGGAGCGGAGGAGGGAAGGGGCGGCAACACCGGACGGCCCTGAGCGCGGGGCACTAGTCACGGTATTTTGTTGCTAAAATACCGTGACTAGTGTGCGGAGGGGATTCGCAGGGACGGAGCTTTATCGCAAGCTCTGTCCCCGCAATGCGAATTCAGTCGCTAATATCACACTACAATCTGCATTACAAATGCGGATTGTAGTAAATAGGGCCCTAGGTCCTTACAGTGAAGGGGAAATAGCCTCAACCCCTTCGCACTGTGCAACGATCCAGCTGATGACAGCTGCGCGACAAAAAAAAAACGTCCGATCCGGGCGCTCGCTTTACGGCAGCAGCGTGTACGGGAGGTTATGACAGAAGCGTCCGGGCGCGCATGCGCTCGCTTTACGGCAGCATGCTCTGACATCAATTTTGCGACAGAAGCGTCCGTGGCGGGTTCCTTACGGCAGTGTGGCAGGGATGGCGTCTCCTTTCAGCGGAGTGCTGCAGCTGACCGATCTGGACGACTTCATCGGGCCGTCACAGGTGAGTTAGGACACGCAGCACTGGGGTAATCAGTAATGATGCGGTATAATCCAGCATGCATACTAGCATAGGGACCTGGGGATCACTCATCTTTGCTATTCAAAGCATGCCCTGCAGTGCCTGGGGAACAGGGTACTCCTCACGTGATCTGCTATAACCCACTTCCCTATAATGTTCATATGCCCAGTTTTCCGTAAGGTTTAATAATCCCTATACTAAAGTAATTGCACATTATTTACTATAGCTGTATGTGCTAATGCCCTTATATTAGTTTGCTGTTTTTTTTATTTTATTTATTATTAAGTTATTTTTATTTGAATAAGGTGACTCCAGCATGTTCTACGGCATACTGCACCTTAACTAGTTTATAGCTTCATTTATTTTTAGACATTTCAGTATTAGGTGAGATGATGCATTAGGTGTTATATAACGAGTTGGTGTAATATAAGGCCCCTGTGGGTGAATTCGGCGCTATAGACAATGCTATCAGCTAATTAATAATGCTACTAATTAGTATTTATTGCACAGTTAATGGAGATAAGGGATCATACGTATTTGCTAAGTGCCGGGTTTTCAAAGCTGATGGTGTGCTGCAGATTGCTTGCAGGATTTAAACTGGCAGTCATTTGGAATACAGAACCATTGCCTTTAATATCATTGCCATTTTAAATCCTGCGGGCAAAACCGACATAAATCTCCCCGTAGTACATATGGCCCAAGATTTAGAGCCTAAACGGGAAGAGCTACAGTGATAGTTGCTGTACCACATCCTATGGACGTTTACCCCAACAATAAAACATTAACAATTGATATTGCAGACAAAACATTCCAACACAAACAAAGGACAATACCCACTTTACATTTACATTAAGGTTTATATATACAGCCGTGGCCAAAAGGTTTGAGAATGACACAAGTATTGGTTTTCACAAAGTTTGCTGCTTCAGTGTTTTTAGACCTTTTTGTCAGATGTTACTATGGTGTACTGAAGTAAAATTACAAGCATTTCATAAGTGTCAAAGGTTTTTATTGACAATAACATTAAGTTTATGCAAAGAGTCATTATTTGCAATGTTGACCCTTCTTTTTCAAGACCTCTGCAATTCGCCCTGGTCAGCCCTCAAGGGGTGGGTGAATTCAAGGTTTTATTTTGCGAGATGAGATCATTTAGATGGGAAAGGGGTAAACGGATAATCCCGACTTGCGGGAATGGACACTGGCTTTTTATCAGACGCACCGATATATCGGCCATCTGCTGTGCTGCACAGCCGATGCGATATGACTGCGCAAAGTCGTTCACAGACCTATCGGGAGTACACATCTGCCAACATGCTCCCGATATTTCGGCCGTTCGATTGAATGGCCGATTTATCGACCTGTATGTACCCAGCTCAATTGTAGATTGTTTTTATGATTGGGGTGGTGCTTTAAAGGCGAAAGGCCATGAATGGGTGTGTACCTTGATAGACAAGTAGATGCACTTGTGTACCTTAGCAAGCGTTTGGGGTGGCATTACCGACAAGGCCGGTCCAAAGCTTCCATGGTCTCAGCATGGTCTCAATCCAACAGCGTAATCGCGGATCCACGGATCTTTGTGAGCTATCATTGACATTTAGTCACATGGAGGGCGACCCCAGAGGGTCTATTGAGAACAGTGATAAAAGCCACTTATAGGTAATTATACCCAGAAATATTGAAGAAAAATGTGCAATTTAGAGCATGATATGATGATTATTATTATTTTTGGTAGGATTGCATTAAACCAGTTAAAGTTGAGAAGAAAACTGGAAAAGGAGCCGCCAAGATCCGAATTGAAGATGACGGAAGTTATTTCCAAATTAGTCAGGTGAGATTAAGGAGAGTCCACTATTTCGGGTTCCTCTTCCCACAATAAACTGACTTGAAACAAGTTGTAAAAGAAAATGTCACTATTCTTACAGGTATCCATCAAATCATGGATCTGGAACCCAGAATAGCACTTAAGCTGTGAATCTTGTTAATTACTTTTGTTGCCTGAGAAGGGCCTATCTGAGGCAGCCATTTTCTGGGACGTACCAGTGTTCATACGTAGACAGCCTATCGGTTCGCCAGGAACCAGTGACATCATGCAGGCTGTGTGCTGCCTCACATGACGTCATCGCTTCATCTCATAAACTTTGGTTTCTCTCACAGATTTGCTGCTTCCAATACTGTATGTGTACATAACTCTGCTCTGTAAAACACTGCAAATCCGCTGTCACAACGTCCTCATTGAGCGACATGTCTCATAGTGTGTGTGATAATTTCCTTACACCAGCTGTTTTAGCATAATACGTTTTATCAATGTGTGCTGTTCTTTGTTTTGTAGTATATCAAAGTCAACAACCATTTCTGAGACACAATTTGAATTCGTCTTTCAGGACGGAGCATCCCAGAAGCTGGAAAAAGCAAAGATTACCCTGAATGATTGCCTGGCGTGCAGCGGCTGTGTGACCTCCGCGGAAAGTATTCTGATCACGCAGCAGAGCCACGAGGAGCTGTACAAAGTACTGGCACAGAACAAAGTATGTTTTGTATTATCAACTTTTATTATTATTATTTTTTAACTTTTTTATTTAATTTTTTTTAGGAGTGTGATTTGTGCTGGATAAGTGATGTTTTTTTTTTTTTTGAGTGGGCAGGGTCATATATTAATTACCTATATTAGATCGCTGATTGTTTCTTGATGTTTATGTATTTTACATTCAGTCGGGCACTTTAGAACGGGTCGGGTACAGGATGCCGGCTCTCAGGATCGCTGTGGTCAGAATCCAAATGCCGGCGTCCCAACAGGGTTAAAATATCGACAACGGCCAGTGAGTACCCTACCCCTAAACCTAACCTTTCCCCTAATGCCTATTTCTATCCCTCCCCCTAGTCTCTACCCTAGCGTCACTACTTACCATCGGGATGTCAGCTCCGGTATCCCGACAGCCGGCATTTCAACTACCTCCTGTTAAGAGCATATTTATTCTTGCTGTATGTACATACTGTAGTATAATTTAGTGAGCTTTTTGAATAAAACTCATGAGGGCCATTGGGAAAAAGTGTTGCTATGGTGGAGTAACCGCCGTCTGCGTTAGACTGGTGACATCATGTCTGCTGGACCTGTTAATGTGCTAGAAAGACTAAAGTGAACGGATCGGACGATAAGGTGTTGTGGGTCCTTTGTTCTACGCTGATTCCTCTGTCACGTCGTGTTCCTGTTTTTGCTTCCTCCTCAGACAAAGGACCCGTCTCAGTGCAAGCTGGTTGTGTTGTCCGTCTCTCCTCAGTCTCGGGCTTCTCTCGCTGCAAATTTTAACCTTAGTATCCAGGAGACCGCTCAGAAACTGACCGCGTTCTTCAAGCAGTTGGGTGAGGAGCATAAGCTAAAATGTTCTCATGATCGTCTGCTGCTTCCTGATCATCCCAAATAGCCACTCCTATTATTTCTGGGTACTTTTGTATAGTGTTCATTCTAGCACCCTGCATCTGTCACAACCAATGCAGTTACGCTTTCCTGCTTGGGGCGTCGCTCATTACTCTGGTGCTTCTAGCACACTCTGGTCTGTTTCTCAGCAGTTTGTAGCATCTGCTGAGTTTGCTAGAAGCACCAGATCAGAGAGCGACACCTTATGGCTGGAAAGAGGAACTGCATGGGTTGTGACCGGTGCAGGGTGCTAGAATTAACACTACATGTATTATATTATCTATGTGGGCCTCATTTAGAGCTAGAAGTAAAGCCTAAAGCTTGTAGAGGCAAACTGGCTCCTTGGCAAAAACAAGTTGAGCTACGAGGGGGAGGCAGAAATGTTGTCGACCGATTTGGAGTCTGAGTAGGCACATCATAGCTGAAGGGTAAATTACAGTGTATATAAGTATATTATACCATTATGTATTTGTTAGGGGTGCATCACGTGTTTGACACCAGCTTCTCCCGGAACTTCAGCCTGTTGGAGAGTCAGCGGGAGTTTATACGCCGCTATAAGAGGCAGAAGGAGGAGAAGAAAGCACTTCCCATGCTGGCCTCGGCCTGCCCAGGTAAACGTGGCTGATGCTGCATAACCCGGCAATACTGTATTACCGTGTTATATATTCAGTAAACCATCCATATATAGCTGCTGCCCGCAAACAGATGACCCAGCATTGTGCCGTGCTCTCTGCAGAACAATTAGGAGGCATTATTTTGACTGACCAGTTTAAAAAACTAATAGTAAAGTCCTAGACACGGGGCAGGCGGCCATTTTGCAGATTGTTCCAACATTTTAAGACCATGCAGACAATAAAGTCGCTAGTCGACATTCTGACTCATCTAGGTCCTGCTTCAGGTTGTGTGCTAGTGCATTTGTGTGTGGTAATTTTTTGTGTTTTGTAAGCTTGTCGCGCTGCACATAACACACAGTCCTGAGCCGCATGTATCAACACTTGCGGCTCCTCGCACTTCAGGAAGCAAATCAGGGGACTTCACCGGCAGTAGCGGGTCAGGATAGGTGTAGTAAGTTAGCCACGCATCCCTTCACCTGCACATGTATGTAGAGCCTCAAACATTAGATTTATGTGTTTTGTAGGCGTGTCTTTAACAAGTAGTTGTAAGCTCCACCATTGCCTTTCAAGTACTTAGTACTTGGGGGCCCAGCAATGCTATCTGGGCATGGTATTACCGCCCATTATAGCATTGCAATATACGATAATAGCGCTGGGATGTATCATACTGCGATGTCCCCTGAGTGCTGTCAGGGCTACTGCGCACGCTCAGTCCCACTGACTGAACATGCACAGCCGACAATGCTGTAAGTTTTATGATGTGTAGCCCGTTGGCTACAATGGGCTGATGCCATCTTCAGATGGCGTTAGCCAATATCCGATATGCTTCGTATTCCAGATGTTGGTAAATTTGCCAGCATTGCATCCCCCATAGAAACCTATGGGGGATGTGTCTTCCTGCTGGAATAGAGGGATCGCAGCAGGTATCTGAATATCTGCTGCGGTCCCTCCTTCATACATGGGGGTGATACTAAATATTTGTGGTTACACCCGTTTTCGGGGAATAAGCCGCAAATATTTTATGATAAATGGGCCCCTTAGTGTTGAGATGCGCCCCAGCATAATGCAGCTCTATATAGGGGCAGATGTGTTTTATCTTGTGTCTGGTACAATAATACAAACAATAATGTGGGTGTATATAACGTTTGAGTGTGTTATAGTTCAGGTTATCCTTACCAGGCAGGAAGCCTTGCGTGGAGACACAACTGATAAATTACTGTTTAGCCTCTACTGACTGATCTTCTCCCTCAGGTTGGATTTGTTATGCAGAGAAAACCCATGGCTCCTTTATCATCCCATACATCAGTGTCACCAAGTCCCCACAGCAAGCCATGGGATCGCTGGTCAAAAGCCACTTGGCACAGGAAAAGGTGAGGCGTGCAGTAGATGTCACTTACTCATAGCGGTGGCAGACATTTTGTGGGCGTACAACTGTGGATGAGGTGCATACCCTATAAGTGTCTTACGCACAATTTACCTCAGGCAACAGGGCTGTCACTGATTCCTAGTGACTGTCTCCAACAAAATGGCTGCCTCCACTTTGATTCCTAGTGACTTTCTCCAACAAAATGGCTGCCTCCACTCTTTGTTCACTGTAATCTTTACATTGTCAGGTGACATGGCTCCCCTACTCACAGTCCATCCCTTCTCTTTCCTGCCTTCTCTGATCGATGCAGAACTTGAAGCCTAACCAGATTTACCATGTGACGGTGATGCCGTGTTATGACAAGAAGCTGGAGGCCTCCAGACCCGACTTCTTCAACCAGGAGTACGAGACGCGCGATGTGGATTGTGTCATCACCACAGGTGGGGGCAGCACGTCTTCTCGCCACAGAACTGATTATAGAGTTAGTGTTGTATTATGCGAATTGACTGATGTTTATTACAGGGGAAGTATTGCGGATGTTGGAACAAGAGGGAATATCATTGTCTGATGTGAAACCCTGTCACCTGGACATGCAGTGAGTATTAATATTTAAAATAATAACTAAATAAATAAAAAATGTACCCAATATAAAAGAAAATTAAAAGCACAGTATCGCCACCTAGTGACAGTGGTGTGTTACTCCGCCATTGTTGTTGATATTTGCAAAAGTATTGTGTACAACTAATAGGCAAGTACCAGTTTCCTAATATGACTTTGTTTTAATAAGGATAATGCATTTATTTTGCAGACAACATAAAGAGAAGTAAATCAAGTATATAACATATGCATGTGCCAAGAGTGTGTATAAAATATATCCTTATTTGGTTAATACTGCTTATATTTAGAGAGCAACGATGTCATTTGTGTTCCAACGCATATTGGAAATGTAGCAGTGTGAGAAGGGTTAACACCGGATTCAGAAGTAGAACTTGCAGTAAAATAAAACAATAAATCTAATACTTCTTATTGTGTAACTTGCAATAGACCGAAAAAAAAAGCAGATTTTTGATTGGCTATTGTGGTTTGGTGCAGATTTTTAATGTAAATAAGCCCAAGGGTTAAATTTACTGAGTGCTTTTCAAAGACATCCCTTCTTCAGCGGTTTTGGATGCTGGACTAAGGACCGTAGTCAATTAGGTGTGAAAAGCCGTTTTCGGCGATAAAGTATCGCGAGTGACGTCCTTTTGCCATGCGAAAATTTTCCTCCATATTCAATTCCAGAGACTTTTTTTCACCGGTGCGGAAACTCAATGCAATGGAACCTGCGAAAGGTGTCGGGGAAAAAAAGTGCAGAATTGGGGTTTTGTGGTGCAAACTTCGGAAAAGCCCCCTGCACCTTTGGGACAGTCCCCCAAAAGGTAAACTGCATAAAAAAAAGTTTTAAAAAATACTTTAGATCACCCCAAAAAAGAACTTTCATTTTGGGGGCGAAAAAGTCCAAAGTTTTGGAGGACAAATTTAAAAACTAGCGAAATAGACTCCAGGGGGGTCCCCCAAGTATTCCCCAGGTGTTTTTAAGTTTGCAGGTGGATTTTTTATTTTTTTAAACTTCAGTTTAGCAACTTTAAAATATGCTAGCACCCATTTTCATGTACCCCAAATTTGCTGGGACTAGTTATTTTCTGCAAAAAACCTGCTAAATGCTATTCTTCACCACTTCTGCAAAGACGCTAATTAGCAGCTATTGAGATCATTTTAAGTACCCAAGCACAATAATTAAGGTGCTACAACTTTATTTTGTACATCTCTAATGTAAATAACACATAAACAAAATCTATTTGTTGACACAGAGATAGATGAATGAAGGACTTAATTTTGACATAACATCAGGTCATCTTATACACACACATTCCGCAGCACATATCCTAACCCACTGCTCCATGCTCCTTCCTCACTATATACCCCTCTGTGTCGCCCCTGTTTGTCTGCCCTTCCCCTTTAGAATGTAAGCTCTCACGAGCAGGGCCCTCATCCCTCATGTGCTTCTCCTCCCCCTACGTATAGTATCATTTACTCCTAACTCCCCACAATGACACCTAACACCTGGTTGCTCATGTCCTGCTGCTTGTGTTTTGCAGCTGAGTTTATAACCTTGTCCTGCATTGTATTGTACGGCTAATAACTGGTTTACTTGTCTGCTCATTTATGTACTGTGTAAGGCGCTGCGGAACCTTTGTGGCGCCATATAAATAAAGGATGATAATTAATACCTTCAGCAGGCCTTTTCGAGGGTATCTATAGTGATCCCCAATGTCAGTGCATCTTTTGGGGGGCGTCGGGCTGATTTCCCCAAATCTGACAGCACTTTTCGCCAGATCCGAATTCGCTGGGTACCGTTTTCGACGATTTCTAATTGAATACAGGGATAAGCGGGGATAAGCGCGATACTTTTTCGCATTGAAAACCAACGATGTTGGGGAAAAGTCTGGCATGCGAAAAATATGTGACTAATTGTATATGCCCCTTAAAGGGACAATAATCAGTACAAAACCAGAAGTGTTCAGTATTTAATATTACTGCCCCTTTGAAGAGCGCAATCTTTTCGCTAGCGAAAACACAAAGACCCGTGAACTTATCACAGATATCGGGGCTAATTTGTTACCACCCTATGTTTTTAGTAAAGGCTCCCATACATCTGCAATCGTTTGTGGCAATTCTGCAATTTGCAATAGATTGTGTCTAAAAATCTGTAATGTATGGGCTTCGCGGATTGAGCAATTCCAATCACTTTTTGGATGCAATCACATTGTCCAACATGTTGGATGTCACAGATGGATTGGGGCTGTAGATTGCTAGTGTATGGACATGATCAGCAGATCTGCAGACCATTACTAGTAAAATGATGGGCCTTTCAAGATTGGCAGATCTGTGTTTGCTGCAATCAATCTGCAAATCACTGAAAAAGATCTGTAGTGTATGGGCGCTGATTGCTAGATTGGGAAATTCTAAAATCGGGCAATACATCTTCAAATTGTTCAATTGTGGTTTTCAGATTGCTGATGTATGGGGGGGCCTTAAGTTAATACTGGAAAACATAAGTTTATTGGCCCAGACAACAAGGGCTCCCTTTCAGCCAGTACGAGTACATGTTACTCAGTCAGAAGTAGATGTGATTTCGACAGCGCTGTAACTTATGTCAGACTGATGTTACAATGTATTTGCAAACTTTAAACTTATTATCATCATAGGAGAGTGTTCCTTAAAGTCAAACAAAGGAAGTTTAGCAGCACACGATGCAACAGCGATCAGAGTCCAAATTTATGTATAACTTCAACGACTCCAGTAAAGGACAAAGTTATATACTTTGTATACCACAAAAAAAAAAAAAAAAAAAAATCTATTCCAAGAGAAACGATATCTCTCCCCAGTGTCCAATAACATTCACAGATGTGGGAATGTCATTTAAAACACACAATGTCTTTATTAAATAATATATATGAATAAAAATATGGATTCTTCACCCTTCACTAAAACAGCCTATTTGCACCGGACCTGTGCGGACCCCGTCATATACAGACTTCCCTCTGATGCAGAGATGATATTAAAGCTGAGCGCTGATCAATCAGATTTATAAGAGACCACACTCTGTCTTTGTATAGAGACCAGCAGGCGGCGTGCACGCCGAGGGGAGCCAATAGAGCGTCAGACCTAGCAGACGAACTGCAGCGTTCAGCTTTAATATCATCTCAGGGACATGGTGTCCTAGCTGCAGCACTTATCTGGTGTGTCCTCAGAGGGAAGTCTGTATATGACGGGGTCCGCACAGGTCCGGTGAGCTGCTTTCATCTGATCAGCTGGCAAATAGGCTGTTTTAGTGAAGGGTGAAGAATCCATATTTTTATCCACATATATTATCTAATAAAGACATTGTGTGTTTTAAATCACTTTCCCACATCTGTGAATGTTATTGGACACTGGGGAGAAAGATTGTTTCTCTTGGAATATATATATATATTTTTTTGTGGTATACAAAGTATATACCTTTAGTCCTTTACTGGAGTCGGTGAAGTTATACATAAATTTGGACTCTGATTGCTGTTGCATCGTGTGCTGCAAAACTTCCTTTTTTTATTTTTTACTTTAGGGAACACTCTCCTATGTTGATAATAAGTTTCAAGTCTGCAAATACATTGTAACATCAGTTGCAGCGCTGCCGAAATCACATCTGTTTCTGGCTGAGTATCGTCATATAAAACAGCCTGTTGAACTGTTTGGAGTGACAGCATCTGCAGAAATTAAAGGAGCGCCCAGCAGAAGTCTTTTGTTTAGAGGATATACTTAACGAGCACATGCTAGGCTGGCCAGTTCGGAACAGTCAGTAAGTAAATGACAGTAAGTAATATCGGTGTATAGTCCGCCTCTAATTCCATATAAGGAAAACAGGCAGAATGTTGTGGGGGCATTACTTCATGCAGGGCCGTAACTAGGGTGGTGCGACCAGTGCCATGGCACAGGGCATGCAGGGCAGGGGGTGCTGTTTGGGCCTGGCAATTTTCCTGTTTATTATCATTCTCAATTGTAGCTTCCTCTTCTTTTATCCCCGGCCTCCCCTATGTCTTCCCTGGCCCTTCCCCATGAGGCCATGGCCCTTTTCCAGGTGCACTATCTTATGTCCCTATTTAAAAAATGGGGGAGGGGTTGCCAATGCTCTCTCTGGCACCAAAAAGTCTAGTTACGGCTCTGACTTCATGATCCTTTCCGTAGTTATTTTCATATAGTTGATGTAACCCCAGAATTCACACCAAAATATAATAATTAATAGGGATAATAAATGTGTACTTTGGTCAAGATCTCAAACAGTTACAGGTAACAGGCAGAAAGGTCCGCTCTATGTTTTGGTGTAAGTTACTCTTGCTGATGGTATGACATGACCAGTGTACGTATAGCACCTGTGTACGTGTTCCGGCTCACAGACGGTAGGACCTCGGTGTGGTACAAGCTGCGTGAGTGAAAGGGCCCGTCTTTCCAGGAGCCGGCAAAGCAGAATACCGACAGGGACTTGAGGGACCTTAAGGGGTCCCATACATCTGAGATTAATTGCCCCAATTCCCTGTTCTACCAACGCCGGGGTCGGGATTTTTAACATGTTGAATTTCCCTGATCCGCCAACGGATCTCCAGTCATTGATGACCGCGGATCGGCAGAAAGGAGAATCGGCGCTGTAGATGTATGGGCCTGTATTAGTTCATCCGACAAGCTTTTTATGGCTCCAGTTTGTCATTGTGCTTACTGGGACCTTCTAATCGGGATACAAGACTGGTATATTCCTGGAATGGTTCTGGGAACTTGAGAAGACCTCATCTTACTGACTGTCCCAGATCTGAAAGCTATTTGCACAAGCCCGATATGGAGAAGGAAAATCTCACAGTGATGACTTATCTACATCATCTGGACTATTGAGAACCTTAATCCTTCCAAGTACCCAACTCTCCCAAATGAATGAGCACCGCAAGAAACGGATTAAAGCTATGGGACAAACCAAAATGATAAAGCTCTTTCCATGGTAATTTGAGTCAAGGGCAGGTCTTCGCTGTTTTCAGTATGTTCCTTATATGCTGTTTGTACTGTTATGCATTGGTTGGTGTCCTTTGCTGTTCTCAGTAGGGTTATTATCAGTGGCTTGTGATGGTTTTGCTGTAGGAGTGTGGAGATGGAATGTCTGGTTGTGTCTCTGCGCAGGTTCAGCAGTGCAGGGAACGAGGAGCCGCTGGGACATGAAGGTGGGGGATCCGGCGGATACCTGGAACATGTGTTTAAATATGCAGCACAAGAACTGTTTGGAATCCATGTGAATGAAATCGCATACAAGCCTTTAAAGTAAGATGACTGGTTTATTATTGTATGCCTGAGCTAAAGTTATATTGTATGGTTTCCTGTATTTATCAGTAATATATGATATTTTATTCATATTCGATTGGTCACCGAAACCCCTGCATTTTATTTACTTTTATCCTAGACATGTTTCCGTGCTTAATTTTCTCCCCATTTACTAACAAGTTATCACTTAACCATGAGGAAAATCTCTTTAATCCAGTCTAATATTGTAATATGAATCATTTATCGCTGTTTGTACACTGTGTGTGTCTCTTACCTAGATCAGCTATTCCACTGGTCTGTATTACATGTATGGAAGGTCCAATATCACTTGTTATTTTTGAAAGCTAAAGCTAGTAGAGGTTTTTTCCTTTTTTAAGCAGCTGTCCCATCATGCCCTGCTTCCAGTGCCGGGGTTCCTCCATCCAGCCAGAGAGTCATGTCAGCATTGATGGAGCTAAGCTGGAGGCACGGACAAATGCTCTTGTCTTGCGTGAGGCAGTGAGGAGTTGTATGTAGTGTTCATTCTAGCACCCTGCACCTGTCTCAACCCGTGCACTTCATCTGGGTGTCGCTCTATGCTCTGGTGCTTCTAGCACACTCAGTTGATGCACCGAACTGCTGAGGTACAGACCAGAGTGTGCTAGAAGCTCCAGAACACCTCAGGCCGGAAAGAGGAACTGCAGGGGTTGTGACCGATGCAGGGTGCTAGAATTAACACTAGCATGAGCTGGAGTGCTGGGACCTGTTAGACGCGATTTCCCGACCAAAGAGCTGCAGGGGCGTGGGGGAAACGCACGGCCGGGGACAAGAGGGACATTCTCTCACACAGTAAGGGCCATATCCAATTAGCCGCGATAATGATAAGTTTACACCGGCGTAAACTTATCGCACAAATATGTCGCTTATCACATGTATGCGTGCTCCCGTTTATCAGGCAATTCTATTACAAAACCGGCGTTAACACATTCGCAAGATAAATCTTGCAAGGATGACGGGCTTTAACTACAGGTGAAAATTGGGAAATCAGGCGGTCCACCCCCCGCCCCCACAAAATAAAGTAAAAAGGTAAACTGATATTGGGTAACACTATAGGAGTGTGTTAGTGCCCATAATCACAGGGTTTGGCTTTCGTAAACTGTGTCAAATGGCTGCTATAAGCATATTTCTCTAACACTGAAAAAATGACAAAAAAACAATATTGTTTTGTCCAAAATAAATTCAGTACATTTTATTTTTATTTTTTTTATCTTAAAAATACCTGTCCCATCAATACAGCACCCCCATATACCTGTCCCATCCATACAGTACTCTCATATACCTGTCCCATCCATACAGTACTCCCATATACCTGTCCCATCCATACAGAACCCATATATACCTGTCCCATCCATACAGCACCCATATATACCTGTCCCATCCATACAGCACCCATATATACCTGTCCCATCCATACAGCACCCCATATACTTGTCCCATTCATACAGCACCCCATATACCTGTCCCATACATACAGCACCCCCATATACCTGTCCCATCCATACAGTACTCCCATATACCTGTCCCATCCATACAGTACTCCCATATACCTGTCCCATCCGTACAGCACCCCCATATACCTTTCCCATCCGTACAGCACCCCCATATACCTGTCCCATCCGTACAGCACTCCCATATACCTGTCCCATCCGTACAGCACCCGTATATACCTGTCCCATCCGTATATACCTGTCCCATCTGTACAGCACCCCCATATACCTGTCCCATTCATACAGCACCCCAATATACCTGTCCCATCCATACAGCACTCCCATATACCTGTCCCATCCATATGACATGTCATTATTGGCCAAAATAAGCTAATACAAAAAAAAAATAATGTTTTGCATAATTAATTGAAGAAGGTTTCCCAGTGGTTCTGCACCAAGTTCCGACATTTTTAGCCAAAAATAGGGGTTTTGCACAACTAATCACCTGGTCCAGAATACAGAATCGCGATAACTCCTATGCAGATTTCGCATCACGTGAAAGCCTCGGGGTACTTGGGTGGCCCAATAACCATTTTTGTAAAAATGTTTTCACAAATGAAAGCTCATTGGGGAAAAACTGGTTATCGCGGCTAATAGGATATGGCCCTAAGTGTTAGTAAGACTAGCCATGAGCTTCCCTACTAATAGGGCCATAGCCTAAGTGTTAGTAAGACTAACCATGAGAGGGTGGAGCTTCCCTTCTCATCACCATATATCTGATATGTGGGTGGCTGGGAGTCCAGGATGGCAGCAGTGCAGGCAATCCATATAGAATAAGGATATCATGTAATAATTCCTCGCCATGTCTCATGAATAGGGATAGCAGGTTTCTAAATGATGAGAGAACCTCTGTATAGACGCATGACTGCTGGTTGTGTTTTACTCCAGGAACAAGGACTTTCAGGAGGTGACGCTGGAAAGGGATGGGGAGGTATTACTGCAGTTTGCACTGGCGTATGGCTTCCGGAACATCCAGAACCTGGTGCAGAAGCTTAAAAGAGGGCGCAGCACCTACCATTACGTAGAGGTGATGGCCTGTCCTTCAGGTAACCCGTCTCAGTTAGCAAATTAATTTATTCTTATTCAAACGCAGTTACGTTTTCCAAGATCAATTGGCCCCAGTTAGTCTGCGAATTATGTTGTGTTTTTTGTAAAATCACTTTTTAATACTCTGTCGATTTGTTATCATAAGGTATTTATATATCTATCAATAATGTAACCAACAATTCAAATGTTTTAATTTTGATACTGCTTTACAACATCTGCAGCCTCACTTTTTGGCACAGTTTTGCAGCATCTATAGACTGGCTTTATGGCACAGCGAGATCTTTGCTCGGCAGTAAATAGATGTTTTATTCTGTGTCTTTTTCCTTCCTGTGAATTGAGGTGGTCTCTCTGCTTTCCAGGCTGTTTGAATGGAGGCGGACAGATCCGCGCAGAAGGAGAGGCCGGCAAGGACTTGCTGCACAGGGTTGAGCAGCTGTACAGTTCTGTGAGGTGTGAGCCACCAGAGCAGGATGACCGTGTGAAGGAACTTTATGAACATTGGCTAGGGGGCAGAGACGGTGCCCGTGTGGCGGAGGCCTTACACACACAATACCACGCCGTGGAGAAAAGTTCTTCTGGGCTCAGTATTAAATGGTGATCAGTAGATCGAATTCAGCATTAGCCAAGGGGGAAGGTGTATCAAGCCTCCAAGATAGCATCTATCAAGTGCATTCTATAAAATTATAAGTAGAAGCTGATTGGTTGCTATGGGCAACTTCTTTACTATTTAGTAGGCTTGATCCATCTCCCCCAAATATGTACTATGCAAACATTTGTCAGTCAAATCAGGACTCCCCTATGATCTGCTGAACCTTACTAAGATGGCCGCCTCTATGCTGATCGGCCCCGTCCTATGTGCACACTCCCAACCCTAACTGTGCTGCGAAGATGTAGCTAATTGGGAGCTGTGCTAATTATACCGATAAAGATTGCACAAAGCATTTTATAATCAGTTTGCTGCTTTCGTCTCTCCCTCATCGCCCGGTCACAGTAAGATGGATGAATGAGAAGACGTCTCTGCACGCATAGCTTTATTTTTTGTTTTTATTGCCGATTGGTTTGTCTATAGGATACATATCCTCCATACAATAGAAAGAGTAATATATAGATTTTTGGGGTGGAAATGGAATCTCTGAGATAAGAAGATTGCATTATTTATTGTCTGTCTCCATGTCTTGATTCGTATAAAATGTATGTATATACAGTCTTTTAGTTAATTGTGAACAGCAGGTGTGTGTGTGTGTGTGTGTGTGTGTGTGTGTTATAGGGCGGGATGCACCAAGCCTAAAATGCAATGAAAACTGCAGTTTACCAAATGGCGCTATGCAGGCGATCTCATGTATGGCTTTCACAGTGCGACGCTTTATCCATCCCGCCCAAAGTGATTATACAGTAACAACCTCTGACTTTAGGCTCTTGCTCAGTGAGACAATTTTTTTGTGGAATGGACATTTGCACTAATGGTTCGACCAGCACTGAGTTACTGGAAAGGTCATAATGTATCTAATATATATAAATAAATATAGACAGAGAGACTAACTGACTGCCAGCGAGAGAGACTGGCTGACTGCCAGCGAGAGAGAGACTGAGAGCGACTGACTGCGAGAGAGAGAGAGACTGAGAGCGACTGACTGCGAGAGAGAGAGACTGACTGACTGAGACTGCTCGCTCTCCATCTTCCCTGCTGTGCACAGATCCCTTATCCACAATGGGACCCATTTATAAAATGAAGTGCGGAGCATACAGAGTACGACACAAAGCCTTTCTGAGCCGGGCATCTTGACATATGCAAATAGGCCCAGATTTTGCTCAGAGCGCACAGGCTTACAGGAAACTATTTCGGAGGGGCAAACGCTTGCACCAGCCGGTAGCAGGAGTTGGGTAGCGTGAGAGTGTGCCTTGCTATGTACAGAATAATATGGAGTCTCCTAATGAAGCGATTAGTGCAAAATATAAGATTCTAATTTGTGGCCCAAGATTACTGAAATTAGAGCGACATCAGTCGGTCCTTGAACAGTCCCGACATTGTCACAGTGCGCTTCTTCTGATTTTCCTCCTTAGAAGCTCATCTAGTTGAAGAGGCCTCTACTGACAGCAGAAAGTAGCCGTGCCTCTCTTTATGCCCCATATGTGACTGGTACAAAAGAGAAGCCATTAGTGCTGTGCATGGGGCGTGCTTCACAGATGCGACTGCACCCTATCACACTGCCAGTGCCTCAGTGACATCACTAGTTCCTTGTGCATTGATAGGCTGCATTCTCCTGGAGATCAGGCTCCGCCCACACAATGTCTGCCTCCGCTATGCTTAAGCAGCACATGTCATTTTCTTACTACCTCTTACTTTGTACATTTCATGATGTGACATCTTTTTCACTTGTGTGGAATCCACTGTGTCTTGTACTGTACATATGTGTAATTTTAAGAAAATGAATTTTTTATTTTTTTTAACCATAGTAAAATGAATACATTCAGTAACGTTAATTTCTCATTTTTAGTGAATGATTTGCTAAAGTGACAATAAAATTTTTGTAAGATGTTTTTTTTTTAAGCAATTTATACAGCTAAGATTTATTTTTGTATTTGCCAGTTATAGTGTATAGATTTTACATAGTACTAGATATATTGTGTGTATGTAGTTACTGGAAGAAAACAGAAGTAGTTCATGAAGCTGGAATTCACACTGATATCCCGTAAAGAACTCTGGCCCTGATTCAGACCCGCTCGCAAGCGCTTGAGCGCTGGCGAGTGGATCGATGGTGTGCTCTGCGCATGCGCAGTGGCCGTACTGCGCGTGCGCAAGCCCCGGAGCAAGAGAGAAATTCTCTCGCTGCGTTACTCATTACAAAAGGGGCGGCTGTCGATGTTGTTTGACAGCTTGCTCTGTTTTGTAGGCGTGGTGGGGGGGGGGTGGCTTCATAAACAGGCGTTCCCAAGCGAACGCCTGCCGTTTGTGGGCGGCCCCACTGACATCACCAGTGATGTCAGTGGGAGAGCTTCCAGCTCTATTAGAGCCAGAAGCTCTCTGGGGCTTGCGGCCGCGAGACCCTACCACAAGGGTCTCGTCGCAAGCCCGATGGTCTTGACCATCGCGACCATCATCCTGGCCGCTCGCAATAGCTGTGGGTGGTCACCCACAGCTATGGGAGAGGCCAGGAGGCCGCACAAAAAAAAAAAAAAACCCGCCCTGATTCAGAGCGTCCGTGTGACTGGTGTGCGGGAGGGAAATGGTGATCTGCTGTCTGAAATGCAGCACAGAAGACCAGGAGGACCTGTATGGAGACGTGGCCTGTAGACATTAGAGCATTGATCATTATTGGGAGGGGACGCTGTGGAATGCTGGAGGCGGCAGCCGGATTGCTGAGAATGGGAGTGACGGGTGTGCAGGAGGAAAAGGGTGAGCTACCGTGTGAAATGTAACAGAGACGACCAGGAGGAGATGTATGGAGACGTGGTCTGTAGACGTTACATCATTGATCACTATTGGGAGGGCACGCTGTGGAATGCTAGAGGCGGCAGCCAGATTACTGAGAATGGGAGTGACGGGAGAGGAAGTGGTGTGGGTGGTGCTGGTTTACAGGTCACTCAAGAAGTTTGGAGGTACAGGGGGAACTATGGCAGTAATCAGAAAGCGAGGCTGATCCCAGAGATAAAAAATTATATATACTTGGCGCTGATCTAAATTATAAAGCTGAACCTGCTGCTCTCTAGATAAGCAGTCTACTCAAACTGCATTTATATGACATAAAAGATACAAAAAAGATAAAGAAAGCGCTGGATCAGCTCTGAAATTTCTAATATATCTATTATACCCCTATTAGTTCAATAGAATAATATATATAAAATGTTTTTCAACCATATAATATATATAACGGCCGACAATTAAATAAATACATCAATTACACACATAAAAAGTGGGCCCACAAGTCACAATCTCTCTATACCTTGACATAAAAACGTTATACAAACAGCCTTTAAATCTGCTAACACACAAATAATTTTCCTGCAGCAGAGAAGCATCCACTCTCTATGGATTTTAAACAGATACAATTGTAGAAAAACTAATATTGATACATAGTGTCAAAACTATTACTGCCTAAAAATCTCTGCAATATGTTGTTTCAAACTGTTAGCAGTCACAATTCTAATACATTTGTAACAAAGACCCAATAATAAGCCTTTTTTGCTGCCCAAGTGTATTGTAGGCAGTATGGTATTTCAGACTATTATGATTCAGACGTAGTCCTGCAGAGATTTTTAGGCAGTAATAGATTTGACACTATGTATCAATATTAGTTTTTCTACAATTGTATCTGTTTAAAATCCATAGAGAGTGGATGCTTCTCTGCTGCCGGAAAATTATTTGTGTGTTAGCAGATTTAAAGGCTGTTTGTATAACGTTTTTATGTCAAGGTATAGAGAGATTGTGACTTGTGGGCCCACTTAAAATGTGTGTAATTGATGTATTTATTTAATTGTCGGCTGTTATATATAAAATGTTCTTCAACCATATAATATATATATTATTCTATTGAACTAATAGGGGTATAATAAATACATTAGAAATTTCAGAGCTGATCCCAGAGATGGCTTCGTTAGCACTGTGAGATGAGGCCGTGTAAAGGAGGAAGGGAACGTGCCTGTGGGGGGAGAGAGGAAGGTGGTGGGGCTGATGGAGCAGAGGAGTCTGTTACGTCCCCAATATCTACAAGGCTCCCTCACCTCAATGAAGAGTTTAAACGTCTTCATTGTCTGGTATAGCGCGGTCTACAGAGATTCCGCTACCTCTTTGCAGTGTGACACATGGATTCGTGCTAGGTGACTCTTTTATTACACTCTTGGTCCCATCCATTTTGGCCCCATCCTGATTTCACACTGGTGTACCTTGATGGGGCCTGATTCAGAGATGGACGCTAATGCCCTCGCTGATGCATGTGTATATGGACGAGGATATGCAAATGTCACAGACGCTGGGATTTGTATTGAGACGCTCACCGCCGGCTTCGCAAATCCAAACGTCTGCGTACAAAGATGAAGCAACGCTTGCACATCCTTCGCTGATCGTCCTTCTGAGTAACCCTACGGACACGCAGAATGACCTCGGGAACTAAGGCACCGGAGCCATGTTTTCTGCGTACGGGATCGTAGTCTCTGACACACCCTGAAAACTATAGCGACACGCCTGCGTTTTTTTTGCCGCCATTCACCTGTTAAATCTCCCAAATGCTCCCTGAATGTCAGTCACACTGTGGGAAAATAGTCGCTGTGACCGTGGAACCGTAATGTAACTTAAGTTGCAGCTCAACTTGGACACGTGCAGACCACCGATAATTGCTCAACTGCGTAAATGTCAGCATTGCGTACATCTCTGGGGCCCTCAGTTTGCAAAATGTTGTGACAGAGGTCTTATAGCCCCCGTGGGTAAGCAGAGCCGCAACTGGTCTGAGAATTAAGCGTACAGGTTGAGTCTCCCATATCCAAAATGCTTAGGACCAGGGGTATTTTGGATAACGCAATATTCTGTATTTTGTAATAATTGCATACCATAATGAGATATCTTGGGAATGGGACCCCAATATAGACACAGAATGCATTTATGTGTTATATACACCTTATACACAGCCTGCAGGTCATTTTATACAATAATTTCAATAATTTTGTGGCTCAAGCAAAGTTTTGTGTACCGAAATGAATTTCATTTATGTTTCATATACACCTTATACACAAAGCCTGAAGGTAATTTTATACAATATTTTTTATAATTTGTGCCTTTGACAGAGTTTGTGTACATTGAACCATCAAAAATCAAAGGTTTCATTATCTCACTCATGCCAAAATGATTCCGTATTTCATAATATTTGGATATGGGAGACTCAACCTGTATATACAACAGGTTTGTTTTGTAATAAAGTAGATATTTTGTACTGCGTAGCAGTCACTAACATGCTCTTTATATTGTATGGCACTTGCTAAGATGTCCTTTATATTGTTTGGCAGTCGCTATAGTAATATCTCTGTATTGGATGGTGGTGTCAGTATTAACAGTCATGGACAACACGGGCCTGCCTTCAACACTCAGCAGGCCACTGATTGCTGGTCTACCCAAAGGTATCCTTAACTGAACCTAACTGTGTTCACCTTCATGCTAGATATGACATAACCCCTCTCTCAGGTGTTTCCACTAACCTCCAGCACTGATGACTAAAGCTGCATACACACGTAAAGATTTTCTGTCCAACCATCCAACTAGTTGATAGGTTGGAATGAAAATCTGGTAATGTATGAAAGCAAATGACAATCAGCAATTTGCTCCCAAATGCTGAAAAATGGACAAAAACTGTTGTTTGAACAAATTGTTTAGATCAAACATTTAACAAACTTGTCTGACCGACCATTCTCATCTGTTTTCTGATCATCAGTTACTCCCATACGTTACCAGATTTTTATTCCAACCAATCAACTAGTTGGCTGGTTGGCCAGAAAATCTTTACGTGTGTACCCAACTTTATGCGGTGAATCACCCATCAGCCTGCCACTAAAAGAACCTGCTCCGTGCACTCCTCTGTGTCTGAGTATCAATAGTGTTTTTACCTAGATTCTTCAGCTCCAGAACTATACTATCCAGCAAAAAGAAAATAACACTTTAGAGCTGGATAAAGGGGGGAAGACTCAGGGGGCGTACCCCCAGCCACCCCTCTCTCAGGGAGCCCAAACTGAGCTCTGGCTCTGCTGTCCAGGGAGAATACTGCTCGTCCCCAACCTTACGCCGACAGCAGCAGCGGTTGAGGCTCTACTGCTGGCAGCATAGGCTGGAGATGAGCAGAATCTGTCCCTGCGCAGCCTGAGTGGAGGCTTTGCAGTCTGATCCAGCTGCAGGAGTGTAGGTAGTACCTGTGCTGCTGCTGACTCACGGCGATGCCAGGGTAGGGGGCACAGTCAAGCGGGCGCTGCTAAGAGGGGGAGGGCTCCGCTTCCCTGGGTCCCCTGAAGACAATTCAGCCCTGTAAAGGTGCATACACACGGTACAATCTGTTAAGTGAACGATATCGCTGAACGATTTCCCTTGAACGTTCTGTAGTGCAGGACAAACGATATTGGGTGTACACACTGACAGATATCTATGATATCAGTTAAGTCATCCTGCCACATCTCTGACCAGGCAAATCTGGATGAAATCGTCCAAGTTGGCCTGCATGTATGGACGACCATAGATACCTTTATCGTCATTGCGGGAACGTGCATCGTTGGTCGTTCGCTGCATAAAAATGAACGAGTTACCACTTGGGTAGTTAGTCTTGCTTTTATACACTGCTGTAATCATCCCATTCCAGCTGCTGGAAATCCTATTATTCAGCACCAGTGGAGATGTTGCCAATAGCAACCAATCAGATTCTAGCTATTATCTTCTAGAAGGTACTAGATAATTGTTAAGTATAAGCTGATGATTGGTTGCTATGTGCAACATCCCCACTTCTAAAAACACGCACCTTAGTAAATATACCACTTAGTATGCAGCCTACAAAGTGAGGTTAATGCAGTGGTCATTCAGCACCGTATCATCTGCTGTTGCACAAGTGCGAGGTCTGTGACTCCTCTGTGCAGACGTTTGCAAGCATGACACTGTCCGGCCAAATCACCAACGATGGTACTGATTCTGAGTCGCACAATGCTAAAACTGCTTTAGCACCTTTGCCGTAGTTTCGTCTGCGACTTTATGCTAATGCTGG
Organism: Taudactylus pleione; assembly: GCA_031769625.1. NCBI lineage: Eukaryota > Metazoa > Chordata > Amphibia > Anura > Myobatrachidae > Taudactylus > Taudactylus pleione. Next base: position 13,245,301 of record JAUIMM010000060.1, on the reverse strand, counting down.
TATAAGCCTGTCCCTAGTGTACAAGCTTATTAGAGGGATGTGCAAGGACTGGGATGCCTACTTTGAGCGGCGTCAGTCGCAACCAGCCCGCTTTGTGCGCCTTTAGGCGCAACCATCGGTTGCACCATCAAAACTTGCGCCAGCCCCTAGTCCAGATAGGTGCAGATTCCAAATGGCCTGATTCATAGTTGTACACTAATGCTCCCACAGTTGTGATTTTTGCATCCGCAGATACGCGAAAATAAACTAATGCAACAGTGGCCTGGACTTGTACTGAGACGCCCCCTTGGAGCCATCGCAGCTGCCCACAACTGCGTACACACACTCAGCTTCGGACGCACATCATGCAAACATCGACTCCGTGAGTGAGTCTGTGGTCACTCAAAATGGCCGCCGTACCTGAGACGCTGGAGCCATGTTAACTGCGTACGGTATCGCAGACACAGGATGTGACATGCCCCCGAAACGGTTGAGACACGCCTGCATTTTTAGCTGACACTCCCCGTTGCCTCCCCCCAAATGCCCCCTGCCTGTCAATCGCGCTGCGAATAAAGACTCGCAGCATGCGACTACAGTAATGTACCTCAATCACATGCGCAGTGGCAAAATGTGGACTACTTGTGCGCTCTGAAGGCACGTGCACCACCTAGTTGGACTGGATAAGAAGCACTCCTTTCCACCCATCGCCTGGAACAAAAACGTGCTCCAGCACAACGTATGATCATTTGGCCAATCAACTCGTCACATGTTAATCGTGCTACTTTACACTTAGGGACCCATTTATCAATAATCGCATTTGCATTGCGATCTGGGCACGATATTCGCACCCGTGATCTCATTGCAGGATGCAACGGTGGCGTCGGCATTTATCATGTTGCACATGCAGGGCCAGGGGCTTCGAAAGCCCGTCTTTGCAATGTGCTCAAGGTGAAGAGACCATCTCTTCACTCCTATGCCGGGACTCCGCATGTGCGGCAGAATTTGCTGGGGGTCTTCAGATGCCATGTATAGTAAGGAAGGGGTATGTGGAAATGGATTAATTGCACAGGAATAATGGAAACTGTGCAAATAATTAATTCTAAATCTAAGCAGGAAAGAAGGCGCACCCTTGGAATCATTGGTATATAAACAAAGTGAAAACAGAAAGAAAGACTCCACTTTGGGGCACACTTATACATATGAAAATAGGTATCTATTAAAAGTTAAATTTTATTGGTATTCATTAAAATAGGAATGGACTTATACACCCCTATCAAATTTTTTTTACATATATATGAAAATGATAATGTAAATGAACAAATCTCCATTAAAGAGATCTACTGAAAATTCCAATCAGTAACACCTATGTACATGTTATATGATATATAATTCACAGAATGATTTGTAGCCTTCAATTATAACATGTAGTGTGGTACAAGGTAATTACAACAACATATTATACAGTTCGCAACTCGTGTCCTCAATTTTCAAGGGATATGTAACATTAATATCTGTAAGCTGAGCTAATACGTTCTTACTCAACACACATGAAGGCTTATATGGAATATAAATTACTCGTTTTGCAAATCCCTGAGTGCCGTCTACTTTTTGGTGGATTTTTATATATATATATATATATAAACTAGCAACTAATGGACCGGCACTTCAGTATATAGACAGCGGCTACTTGGTTGCCTTCAGCAGTATAAAAGACAATAGAACAAAAAAGCTGCGGCACTCCAAGATTAGTGAAATAAGTAATGCTGTATTTAAGCTGACGTTTCAAAGCCTTCAGGCCTTTTTATCAAGGCACATACAGTGTGTCAACAAACAGATACACATAAACGATCTTACCTTAAGTAGGCAAGGCACCACACTCGTCTGCTGCAGACCGGGGAGAGGGGCCCGTCACGTGTTCCGGGACGTCCCTGAAAGATGACGTCACAGCGCTGACGGGTTGCCATGGCAACCCGCTAGTTGCCGGAAGAGTCTCCCCGGTCTGCAAAAGCAGAACAGAGACACATCAAGAAGATTAGCATCTGAAAATACACATGGAGGGATATGTAGAATACACAAAAAACAGTACCTGAGGACTATGATAAAAGTAATTTTACAGGCACATATCTCCGTTGATATAACTAAACACAATAATACCCGCACTGATACTGCAAGTAATACTAGTCAAAAAAACGAGGGGAATCGTGAGAGACTCTCTAAACCTCCGAAGGGTAACAAACAACGGATCACACACAGACAAACACCCACACTATACAACCATAAACATGGGCACCAAATAGCAAAATATAGCTCCTAACAAGGACTCAATACAAGAGTATTATCATGATTATGGTTTAAGCATATTCCAATTAATTTTTTCATTAAGTCCCAGGGGGGCAATTGTGCCGAGTTGATGGATCCATGTAGTCTCCAGGAGCAAGAGTTTTCCAGCTCTGTCCCCTCCCCGAATAGACACCGGAACATGGTCAATGACCATGTGACGGAGAGAGGCTACCGTGTGGCCCTGTTGCAAAAAGTGGCGTGCCACCGGCTGGTCAGAAGATCTTTTAGCCAACGCTGCTTTAATTGAGGATCTGTGTACCGCCATCCTTTCTCTCACAGTCCGCGTGGTTTGTCCTACGTAATAAAGGCCACACGGGCAGATAATGATGTAAATTACGAAAGATGATAGACAATTCAAGATACAATTGATATTAAATTGTCTCTCATTATGAGGATGTTTAAAAGATTCACCGGTAATCATGTGGGAACACGTAGTGCAATGGAGACACTTGTAACATCCATTGGTCCTGTGAAGAAAAGATGGTCGGGATGGTTGTTGCTGAACTAAGTTCGTAATGTCTGTACGGACTACCATATCACGTATACTGCGGCCCCTGGTGTAACATGGCATAGGAACTTTATCTTTAAAGCACTGGAGGTCTTTGTCGGTTTTTATTATAGGCCACAGTGCTTTAGTAGCTCTTTGGACCACCGGGCTACTGGTCTGGAACTCCATTTTCCAAGGAATGGAATCTTTCTTATCTCTAACTGTGGGACGTAGTAAGATCTCACGTGGTATCCTTAAGACCTCTTCTTTAGCTTTGTGTAGGGAATGTAAATCATATCCCCTCACCAAAAACTTATCGATGATTTTATCGATTTCTACTGTCGATTGTTCCAAATCACTAGTGATACGGGCGACCCTCATCATCTGAGATTTTGGCAATCCACTTTTGAGGGGTTTAGGGTGGTGACTGCTAGCCAGGAGTAAGGTATTCTTGTCTGTAGGTTTACAGAACACTCCCGTCACAATGTTGCCCTTAATAATGGACACTTGAACGTGTAAGTAATTTAAGGACGATGAATTGTATTGAAACGTGAATTTAATAGGTGACTCAGCTGCATTAACCTCAGACATCAGTTGTAACAATGACTCCTCACCCCCCGTCCACAGAACAAACAGATCGTCAATGTATCGTGCATATAATAAAATGTGTTTCGATATAGCCGGATCGGAGAAAAACAACTTCTTTTCCTCCTGGAACATAAATATGTTCGCATTGGTCGGGGCAACATTACTCCCCATGGCGCAACCAGATAACTGTTGATAGAAGGACCCATTGTACATAAAGTAATTTCTGGTTAAAGTCAGTTCGAGAAGTTTCATAAATAAGTCGATATTAAGTCCAAAAGACTGTTGTTGAAGTACAAAATTACGCATAGCAGTTAAGCCTCCCAAGTGTGGTATAGATGTATAAAGGCTGCTGATGTCCATCGTGCAGATCAGTGTGTTCTCTGGCACTGTACTGATGGTTTTGAGCAGAAGCAAAAAGCTCGTGGTATCTTTGATATACATCGGTTGTTGCATCACTATCGGTTGGAGTACTGAGTCCAAAAATTTTGAAATCGGTTGGTACATCGATCCTTTTGCCGATATAATTGGTCGACCAGGCGGGCAAGTGAGATTTTTGTGAATTTTGGGAACCGTGTAGATGATGGGGACAATAAGAAAGTCCTCACTGAGTGCCCTCAGAAATGAGACCTTCTGTTTTGGCAACAGCCAGAACAGAGTCAAGTTCCTTCTTGAACTGTTGGGTGGGATCATGCCTCAAGCACTTATACGTGTTCTCGTCAGCTAATTGTCTCTCAAGTTCTTGGCGATATTGATCAATATTTTGTATAACAATCGCTCCGCCTTTGTCGGCTGGGCGAATTATAATGTCATGATAGGAGCTAAGATCTTTGAGAGCAGATCTTTCTGCTTTGGACAAATTTGGAATCTTGAATTGTCTATCATCTTTCGTAATTTACATCATTATCTGCCCGTGTGGCCTTTATTACGTAGGACAAACCACGCGGACTGTGAGAGAAAGGATGGCAGTACACAGATCCTCAATTAAAGCAGCGTTGGCTAACAGATCTTCTGACCAGCCGGTGGCACGCCACTTTTTGCAACAGGGCCACACGGTAGCCTCTCTCCGTCACATGGTCATTGACCATGTTCCGGTGTCTATTCGGGGAGGGGACAGAGCTGGAAAACTCTTGCTCCTGGAGACTAGATGGATCCATCAACTCGGCACAATTGCCCCCCTGGGACTTAATGAAAAAATTAATTGGAATATGCTTAAACCATAATCATGATAATACTCTTGTATTGAGTCCTTGTTAGGAGCTATATTTTGCTATTTGGTGTCCATGTTTATGGTTGTATAGTGTGGGTGTTTGTCTGTGTGTGATCCGTTGTTTGTTACCCTTCGGAGGTTTAGAGAGTCTCTCACGATTCCCCTCATTTTTTTGACTAGTATTACTTGCAGTATCAGTGCGGGTATTATTGTGTTTAGTTATATCAACGGAGATATGTGCCTGTAAAATTACTTTTATCATAGTCCTCAGGTACTGTTTTTTGTGTATTCTACATATCCCTCCATGTGTATTTTCAGATGCTAATCTTCTTGATGTGTCTCTGTTCTGCTTTTGCAGACCGGGGAGACTCTTCCGGCAACTAGCGGGTTGCCATGGCAACCCGTCAGCGCTGTGACGTCATCTTTCAGGGATGTCCCGGAACACGTGACGGGCCCCTCTCCCCGGTCTGCAGCAGACGAGTGTGGTGCCTTGCCTACTTAAGGTAAGATCGTTTATGTGTATCTGTTTGTTGACACACTGTATGTGCCTTGATAAAAAGGCCTGAAGGCTTTGAAACGTCGGCTTAAATACAGCATTACTTATTTCACTAATCTTGGAGTGCCGCAGCTTTTTTGTTCTATTGTCTTTTATACTGCTGAAGGCAACCAAGTAGCCGCTGTCTATATACTGAAGTGCCGGTCCATTGTTGCTAGTTTGCATTTTTGGAACGTGTTTCCTTCCGGGACAAGGCACTCGTTTTCACTGTTCTACTTATTTCAGTGCACACGCTTCTACTTTATGACACATCTTTCAACATGGAATATCATCCACCAGCAACAACATCTGAAGATTCTGCGGGATGCAGAGTCATTTTTTCTATGAAGGGCTCCCTGCACAGTTTCACCGATGAGGAGGCCAACAACATATTATTTACAGAAACATGGCCCATTGCGGACAGCACAGACTCTATTGAAGACACATACCATCAGTTATTAAAACTCAAAAAGCGGGAGATTGACTACCTGCTTCATGGTATTTCTCTTTCTCAATATTATCGTGATCTCATGATCCCCAGGGGCTTTAGGGTCCGCAACTCACCCACCATTGGCCGCTACAACCCAGACTTTTGCCGTAAATGGGTGGGGGTATTAAATAAATGTAGCATGGACCTCATGCTGCTCGTGATTGAAGAATCTGGCCATGAGCTGAATCTCACTAGACACAAAATAGAGCCTTTAGAGAATAAGTTCAAAGCGGACTTACAACAAGAGCGCAATATGGAATTAGGGCACAAACTACAGTCCCTGTGTGACGAACATAGGAAAGAATTGACTAAGTTTAAAAAGAACAAACGTACCACAGTCATCAATGACTATGAAGACAATAAGGTGTATAGATGGCTCACGGGGACCGAACCAAGGTCGTTACAGCAAGGGTCTTTTAGACCGCGACAGGGATGGCGTCAGCGACGGGAGAACAAGATCAGACAAGTCTATACTTCAAATAGTGATAGTGAGTTTGCGACAAGAGGATCAGATGAGGCTTTAGAATCACAGCCAGCCCCTTTAGGGGACTCCATCAGTGTTCCAACAGATCCAGTGGCAAAAGGACGCCCACCCGTCGGGGGCACCAAAATGCAAGGACGAAGAGGTCCAAACTCACGAAAGAAAACCTGATTTATAATCTGTCATCCCGTTCCTTAACACCCATTGAAACACAAGTCCTTAATAAAGGGCTGACATTTGTACCCACAAACTTTTTCAATGAGTTTACTTGGAATATCGATTTACATCGTTTGGCTAGGAAACTTCGCCTTCAAGAATTCTTCCAATCCCAGACATCATTGCCTGAAAAGGGACTCCATGATTCTTTTTTGATAAGCAGGAGCAGGTCTACTTTTGATCCCCATTCATCGAACGCATCCATCAAGACCTTCACGAGACTGATCGATGATTCAGTACATAGGTACATACAAACTCCAACACAGCAGATTCCAAATTTGTCCAAAGCAGAAAGATCTGCTCTCAAAGATCTTAGCTCCTATCGTGACATTATAATTCGCCCAGCCGACAAAGGCGGAGTGATTGTTATACAAAATATTGATCAATATCGCCAAGAACTTGAGAGACAATTAGCTGACGAGAACACGTATAAGTGCTTGAGGCATGATCCCACCCAACAGTTCAAGAAGGAACTTGACTCTGTTCTGGCTGTTGCCAAAACAGAAGGTCTCATTTCTGAGGGCACTCAGTGAGGACTTTCCTATTGTCCCCATCATCTACACGGTTCCCAAAATTCACAAAAATCTCACTTGCCCCCCTGGTCGACCGATTATATCGGCAAAAGGATCGATGTACCAACCGATTTCAAAATTTTTGGACTCAGTACTCCAACCAATAGTGATGCGACAACCGATGTATATCAAAGATACGACGAGCTTTTTGCTTCTGCTCAAAACCATCAGTACAGTGCCAGAGAACACACTGATCTGCACGATGGACATCAGCAGCCTTTATACATCTATACCACACTTGGGAGGCTTAACTGCTATGCGTAATTTTGTACTTCAACAACAGTCTTTTGGACTTAATATCGACTTATTTATGAAACTTCTCGAACTGACTTTAACCAGAAATTACTTTATGTACAATGGGTCCTTCTATCAACAGTTATCTGGTTGCGCCATGGGGAGTAATGTCGCCCCGACCAATGCGAACATATTTATGTTCCAGGAGGAAAAGAAGTTGTTTTTCTCCGATCCGGCTATATCGAAACACATTTTATTATATGCACGATACATTGACGATCTGTTTGTTCTGTGGACGGGGGGTGAGGAGTCATTGTTACAACTGATGTCTGAGGTTAATGCAGCTGAGTCACCTATTAAATTCACGTTTCAATACAATTCATCGTCCTTAAATTACTTAGACGTTCAAGTATCCATTATTAAGGGCAACATTGTGACGGGAGTGTTCTGTAAACCTACAGACAAGAATACCTTACTCCTGGCTAGCAGTCACCACCCTAAACCCCTCAAAAGTGGATTGCCAAAATCTCAGATGATGAGGGTCGCCCGTATCACTAGTGATTTGGAACAATCGACAGTAGAAATCGATAAAATCATCGATAAGTTTTTGGTGAGGGGATATGATTTACATTCCCTACACAAAGCTAAAGAAGAGGTCTTAAGGATACCACGTGAGATCTTACTACGTCCCACAGTTAGAGATAAGAAAGATTCCATTCCTTGGAAAATGGAGTTCCAGACCAGTAGCCCGGTGGTCCAAAGAGCTACTAAAGCACTGTGGCCTATAATAAAAACCGACAAAGACCTCCAGTGCTTTAAAGATAAAGTTCCTATGCCATGTTACACCAGGGGCCGCAGTATACATGATATGGTAGTCCGTACAGACATTACGAACTTAGTTCAGCAACAACCATCCCGACCATCTTTTCTTCACAGGACCAATGGATGTTACAAGTGTCTCCATTGCACTACGTGTTCCCACATGATTACCGGTGAATCTTTTAAACATCCTCATAATGAGAGACGATTTATTATCAATTTTATCTTGAATTGTCTATCATCTTTCGTAATTTACATCATTATCTGCCCGTGTGGCCTTTATTACGTAGGACAAACCACGCGGACTGTGAGAGAAAGGATGGCGGTACACAGATCCTCAATTAAAGCAGCGTTGGCTAAAAGATCTTCTGACCAGCCGGTGGCACGCCACTTTTTGCAACAGGGCCACATGGTAGCCTCTCTCTGTCACATGGTCATTGACCATGTTCCGGTGTCTATTCGGGGAGGGGACAGAACTGGAAAACTCTTGCTCCTGAAGACTAGATGGATCCATCAACTCGGCACAATTGCCCCCCTGGGACTTAATGAAAAAATTAATTGGAATATGCTTAAACCATAATCATGATAATACTCTTGTATTGAGTCCTTGTTAGGAGCTATATTTTGCTATTTGGTGTCCATGTTTATGGTTGCATAGTGTGGGTGTTTGTCTGTGTGTGATCCGTTGTTTGTTACCCTTCGGAGGTTTAGAGAGTCTCTCACGATTCCCCTCGTTTTTTTGACTAGTATTACTTGCAGTATCAGTGCGGGTATTATTGTGTTTAGTTATATCAACGGAGATATGTGCCTGTAAAATTACTTTTATCATAGTCCTCAGGTACTGTTTTTTGTGTATTCTACATATCCCTCCATGTGTATTTTCAGATGCTAATCTTCTTGATGTGTCTCTGTTCTGCTTTTGCAGACCGGGGAGACTCTTCCGGCAACTAGCGGGTTGCCATGGCAACCCGTCAGCGCTGTGACGTCATCTTTCAGGGACGTCCCGGAACACGTGACGGGCCCCTCTCCCCGGTCTGCAGCAGACGAGTGTGGTGCCTTGCCTACTTAAGGTAAGATCGTTTATGTGTATCTGTTTGTTGACACACTGTATGTGCCTTGATAAAAAGGCCTGAAGGCTTTGAAACGTCAGCTTAAATACAGCATTACTTATTTCACTAATCTTGGAGTGCCGCAGCTTTTTTGTTCTATTATATATATATATATAAAAAAGTTATGGTCACTTGGGCCAAAAGAGGGCACTCACCAGTATAAGTAAAATGAAGGCTTTATTGATTCAACAGGTGTATCATAAGTCGACGTTTCGACCCTTGAGGGTCATTGTCAAGACAGTCCAAAAAGGCATCAGCACAGCATGCAGTCAGTAGTCTTAGGGGCCCATTTATCAAAGTGCGTTTGAGGTAAATTCCCAGAAAACACCTGTTTTCGGGGTTTACCTCAAATACTAAGTGTCCCCCGGATGTATGAAGGAGGGACCTCCGATACCTGCTGCGATCCCTCCATTGCCGCCGGCAGCCGCCTCCCCCATAGGTTTCTATGGGGGATGCGATGCTGCCAAATGTATCAATATCGGGAATGCGAAGCATTCCCGATATTGACCCCAGCAGCTAACGCCATCTGAAGATGGCGTTAGCCGCTGTGTCCTATGGGCACTTACCCGTATTTCAGCCGGTGGAGGGATCTGGAAGATCCATCCGCCGGCAATGGGCGCCGCTTATGTGCAGTCCGCGGGACTGCGCATGCGCAGCAGCCCGGAATGCACTCTGGTCACATCGCAGGGACGGGCTCTTTTCGGAGCCCGTCTCCCTGCATGTGCCGGAGCATACATTCGGCCGATATGATCGCATTTTGCAATGCGATCATGGGCGGTACTGCATGCCCTGATCGCATTGCAAAATGCGATCCTTAATAAATGGGCCCCTTAGGTACCTATTGACTGCATAAATACAATCACAACGGTGAAAAAAACACACACATAATTTGTTAAATTGCTTTAACACTACGGATATTCACCACATAATATAATAAATGTTCAGTAGTAGAGGTGTCCCTCAATTCTACCTGGGAGACTGAATATAGCAAAAATTCCTATTCTAAATAGATGCAGACAAATAGAACTGTGTAGTGATATACCTGAGATCTGCCGTTTCCCGTCTTATAAAATAGAGGCCAGGAGATGAGTCCTCAGTACTGGCACAGAGAAGAAAATAGGTTGCTTCTGCTTTTAGAGCCTGTTCACACCTGTTACCCCCTGTTGCAATGAGCAGCGCAGGGAGTCCCAGCGGCCGGCACTACTGAGAGAGCATTAAAAAGATGAAAGTACCTATCGCTATGTCTCTGTGGTTGCCCATGGTGCGGGGTTCCAGAATGTCAAGCCCCGGTGAAACGCATCGGTCAGCCTGCTGGGGGGTTCCACAGTGCCGCATATGGAACTTTATGCCAATAGGACCATCCCTGTACCGGTGTAAGGACTTGGTAATTATATACCTGCTGGACATTACGGTTTTCTCAAACTGAGATCAATATAACTTGCTATATATCATCCGGAAGCATTTATGAGAACAGACATTGTTTAATATGCACAGTCATTTGGGTGAGGCTTATTGCTCATATGTAATTGTGTGATATATGTAAAATCTTTTTATTAAAGTGTCATATTTTATGTCCATCTATATATACTTATTGATATTATACACTTATCATAGCGCTGCTACACGTTTTATCTTGGATTTATGTTTGACTACCCCTGCAAAACAGACCATCCCAGCGCCTGTATCATAACCTATTGGTTTCTATATAGTGATCTTAGGAGTGCATGGATGGCGGGGTGGCAAATTCTGATAGCATAGGGACTAGCACCAACCATATTTCCCTACTCTCCTGGAATGCCCAGGAGACTTCCAAATTCTCATGAAGTTCTCCCAGACGGTGTGCAGTCGGGAAGCTGGCGGACCTAATCCCAACAGCCGGCTTCCCGACTGTCATATCCGGGCAAGGGTCTAAAGACAGGCGTCGATATCCCGACGCCTGTCATTAGACATATGCCGGGAGCCCAACGCCCGGCATCCCGATCAAAGGGACGCCAAGCACGGATAGCTGCGGGGGGGGGGTTAGGTTTAGGGTTCCCGGGGGGGACATAAAGTTAGGCACCCCCTCCGGGAGGTTAGGTTTAGGCTAGGGGAGGGGGGGTTAGCATTAGGCATCTCTGGGAGGGACTTAGGGTTAGGCACCCCCCGGGGGACTTAGGTTTAGGCGGCGGGGAAGGGGGGGTTAGGTTTAGGCACTTAGAGGGGGGATTAGGGTTAGGCACTGGGGGGGAAGGATAGGGTTATGCACCCCTAAGGGAGGGTTAGGGGGTAGAATTAGGTTAGAGAATACTTACCTTTGACGATCAGGATTTCCTCCTTTGCTGGGATGCCGCTGTCGGGATTCCAACCGCTGGGCATGGGTCCGGCGGTAAATTATACCGATTCCCTCCCAGACTCCCGGAGTATAGACTGCCTGTCCAGATGCCACCCAGTACCATCTTAACGTTTGGGCACACTGAACAGCTGCTCAGGGCCCCACGATTCTAGGAGCCTTTGAGCAGGATTGCTGGTGATTCCGGAGCTTCTTTTGAGGCATGTAGAGAATGCTGCCGCCTGGGCGCTCTGATTGTACTGTATGTAATCCACAATCAGAGTGTCCGGGGAGCATTTTTCTCTGCCTGCCTCTAAGCTGGCAGCCTTATGCAAGGAGCGAGCGGCTGCCGCTCGCGCCATGCATTGGGAAGCCGGAATAGAGATGGACATCAACCATCCATGGTCTATTTGCCGATGTTAAGTGTTTTTTTTTTTTTTTGTCATCAATGGTGCGGCACCAATGATGGTGGCACCCAATTTTGAGAAAACGTCGGCGGCACAATGGCTAAGGTCTGTGCATGCCATCGATTGCTAAACCATTGATGGTTTTCTACCAATGGTTTAAAGCCATTGTCCATCGATAGCACAGCCTGTCTGGGGCCGGACTGGCCATCTGGCAAATGGCAGAAGGGTCGATGGCCTCAGGGCCGGCTCGAGGAGTGCAGTTCCCACTGCACAGGATGGAAGTCACCTTCCGAGGTGTCCCCGTCCTCCACCCCCCGCTGGAATTCATGGTATGAGCTCAAGGGGAGGGACAGGGTGGCGGCAGTTATGGGCCTGTGTGCTCTGCTTGGCCGGGAAGACACAGGGCTTGAAACTATGCCAGGCCCCCGTGACTCGTGGCACCCCCCCTTGAAACGTAACCACGACCCCTTTTGCGAGCGCGACTGCCAGGACTGATCTACAGCCCCAGTCCGTCCATGTATGTGTCCCATATTATAAAGCTAATTTGGAAAGATGAAGGAACACCAAAGTTATTCCCATTTAATTATTGCGTCCCTAAATGTCAAATTGGGTCCTGCGATCAAGTGGTGAAAAAAAGTAATCTTCTGCTACTCTCAGACTACTGAATCAGTATATAGGGCCTGATTAGCAGTGACACATGCGGCCGCATCCAGCGAGACGAGGCGAACTTTGCCTAGGCATCTTTACGCATCCCCGGCCCATTCTAAGATGGACCAATCTCCGCCATTCCGCTTTACATGTGAAATGGGCATTTCTCTGAGTGGCAACATTGCAGACACACGGAAGAGAACAGTCTCCTGGGCGTGTAGCCAGGGCTGCGTCCTGCTGCGCGTATGCCGAGGGCAGGGACGCCTCCAGGGGTCGGAGCACCCACGCAGCATCCATTCAGAGTCTCTGGGGTCCGGCACCGCCGCGGCAGTGGGGGGTCCCCAACCTCCCAGTTTAACCACCCACGGGCCACTTCAGCCCACGGGTGGAACAGCGGGACAGTACTGTCCCACTGAAATCGGGATGTTGGGGAGGGGTGCACCCTCTATGGGTGGCACCCATGTGCGACCGCTCAGGTCGAACGCCCCCTGGAACCGAGGGAGACCCCTGTTGCAGACGGATCTCTTGCAGCCGGCATGGGGTAGGTGTGTGACCCGATACTAGTAATGACGGCTGCAAACTGCAGATGGAAAAAACAAGTAGGCAGTGCCATGCGTACATTACGCTTGGGAGATGCACCAAGTCCCATTGGCATTCTGCAAAATACCAGACTCAGAATCAGGCCCATAATGTTCTTCAGACCTTAGGGCAGGATCCATTCTACTATAGTACTTAGTCACACGTAAATAGGATTATTACGGGCGGCAGGCAGCACCATTGTATGGAAGGCGGATGATGCGCATGCGCCGACTAGCGGAATTGCTGCTGCTGGGAGGGGCGGAGCGATCGCCTTGAGTGACAGCGGGCAGGCCGCTGCAGTCACGGAGGGAGGCGGGGCTATGTGCTTTTCTTGGCAGGACAGAAGTAGCGGTAAAGAATGGGCACAGGTGAGGGCGGGGCTCTGGTGTGTGAGTGACAGCGCTGATGAGTACGTGAGTGGGCGTGGCTTACTGTAACTGTCTCTCTCTCTCTCTCTCTCTGGAAGCCGCCGGAGACTGACAGGGAGAGAGGAGGAGACCGGTGGGGGGGAGCAGCGGAGGGCGGAATGGCAGACAGAGCGAGCGGTTCTCGGCTGCTAGAGAGGGATAAAGAGGGGAGGCCTTCCCTGTAACGGGTGACAGTGGTCAGAGACAGCCCCGGGGACTCAGGTGAGGGAGTTAATGGAGGTCTGGGAGCCCCTGGTCACGTGGTGCTGCTGCAGGTATATAGGGTATGGTGACCTATGGATTCCATGCTGTCTGTGCAGGTGGGGTGGCCATATGTTTCCTGGGCTCACCTCTCCATGCCCTGTGTTCCTGCAGCTGCATGCCCAGTGAGATGCATTTGTGGGCATGCATGTTAGCATTAGTGTAAATTGCTTTATTGCCCACTTACTGGCCCCTGGTTGTCTTTGGGTTCCTCTGTCGGCTGCTTTGCATTTGCACTTTTTCTGTGTTGTTGTTGTTATCCTTCTTTATCAGGGGCCACCCTGGCCCTATTGCAGCTGGAGAAGTGCCTGGTCCTGACAGGGTGCAGGCTGGGCAGGTAAGTGAGCACTGAGCAGCTCTGGGAGTACTTCTATTTTATAATGGTTTAGTTTGTTGGAGGGGTTAAGAAACACAAATTAATATTTTTTTTAAAGTTGTAGAAGTTGTTGTCTTTCTGCAAATATAAATTTCTGGTATTCAAAGATCATAATGGATGAAGAGCCTTTTTATTTTTTTAATTGCATTATGACACTGAGCTGGCTGGCTTTCTCTGCCTATTGGCCTAGGGTACAGTACTGTGACGACTGGCGGTGTCCCTATATAATAGAGTACAAGGCAATTTGTAATACAGGTTGAGTCTCCCATATCCCAAATGCTTAGAACCAGGGGTGTCTTGGATATTGTAATATTCCGTATTTTGGAATACAGGTTGAGTCTCCCATATCCAAAATGCTTGGGACCAGGGGTATTTTGGATATCGGAATATTCCGTATTTTGGAATAATTGCATATTATAATGAAATGTCTTGGAAATGGGACCCAAATACACATACAGAATGCATTTATGTGTTATATACACCTTATACACAGAGCCTGCAGGTCATTTTAGACAATATTTTTTATAATTTTGTGCATCCAAAAAAGTTTGTGTACATACATGAAATTCATTTGTTTCATATACACCTTATACACACAGCCTGAAGGTTATTTTATACAATCTTTTTAATAATTTGTGCCTTAGACAAAGTTTATGTACATTAAACCATCAAAAATCAAAGCTTTCATTATCTCATTCATGCTGAAAATATTCCGTATTTCGGAATATTTGGATATCGGAGACTCAACCTGTATTTGCATACCATAGTGAAATATCTTTGGAATGGAAGCCATATATAAACACAGAATGCATTTATGTATCATATACACCTTATACACACAGCCAGGTCATTTTTTATAATATTTTAAATAATTTTGTGCCTTAAGCAAAGTTTTTGTGTGCATTAAACCATCAAAAAGCAAAGGTGTCACTATCTCAGTCATGCTCAGAAAATTCAATATTTCTTATTTTGGAATATTTGGATATGGGAGACTCCACCTGTACCGCATAGGCTTGCTACATGTATTGGTCGCACTTGAATACTTTCTCAGTCGTTCCGCCACTGGCAGTTCTAATTAATACTTGTTTTGTTCCCATAGTTACAATTATTATATAGGGTACCCTGAGCTGAAAGTATTGGGAATCATGAAATAGATCCTTCTGAGCATGCAATAATAATACATTAGGCATACAAATGGTGTAACCCGGTGATGGGCAACCTGATATACACTGGATGGGCCCTCTTTGCCCTAAATCTCTGAAAAAAACCCGAAACCATTACATTTAATCAAAGGAAAAGATATCTGTCTGTAATAACAAGTGTTACCAGCTATATTAAGAAATCTGACCATGAAACAAGAAGGAGCTGGCAGCTGTAGTAAAACTGGCCCTGTGACCCCTGCACATTGCCTATATATATAGTTTGCAGCGTTGTTTTCCCCTATGGGCAGAGACTTGGTATTCCCTAAATAGACTTCACATGTCTTCCATTAGTGACTCACTGAGGAAGATTCAATTTCTGACTGAAAAACATTTTTGGTCATATTGGGCAATTTCTGTGCTTGTACATAAACCTCCATAATCAGTGAATATGATTATCAGGCGTACACTTCGGGAATGCTAGTATTCACCATCACCAGCTGTAACTGGAAGCTGCCATGATACTTGTTCTCCAGTTTTAGCTTCTGGGGTTTTTATGCTCAAAGAAACTCTGTTTCCATAGCAACCATTTATGGTGAGGTTTTTTTGTTTTATTTGTTTTATGGTCATTGATTTGTTTTTGGTTTGAAGGGACAATTTATATCACAGATTAATTTTGTGTAATAGAAAGTGAATATGTAATGAGGTTGGAATAAATGATGCAGGCCCCCACCCCCTCCATCCCCTTTTAAAATAAAAAAGATATTCAAGACTTTGTAGTGCGCGTGTGTACGTATATATTATTAAGATTGTTGCTCATCGCTGACTTGCGCCTGGAGAGTCAGTACAGGGGAACAGCGGGCAAGCATACGCCAAATATATAACCGGTATGGTTTGTTCCTACAAGCACCTGTTTGCTCTAACAGCTGTAAGAGTATGCTGGCATTTGTAGTTCTACAGGTGTCAGCATACCTAAATTTATGCCTGCCAGAGCTTGCTGGGACAGTAATGCCGCATAACAAAATATATATATATTTTTTTAACTTTATGACCCCAGCACCCACACAGGGTAGTTAGGTGGAGAAATATAATCGTGCTTGTTGGTTTTTTTTTTTTGGTAGGGTGGGGGGAGGAGATTTGGGTGTTGCATTTACAGTCCTTGTGTGTGTGGTCGCTGAACTGCCGTTACCAGCAATCACTGAAAACGTGGTCTGTCTTTGGCTAGATTTTATAGTCTGCCCGATCAGTATGTGTGCACGTGTGCTGCGTTCATATGCGAGTAGTCACAGGGGGAGGGGGGGTAGCATTTAATGATGAAATCGTTGTGATGTGTCCTTTGGGAATAGCACGTCGCATCCTGCCAGCATAGTTACACTTGCGATATTGACGCTTCTGTAAATGGCTGATATGCGCACAGCTTATTCCTGTACAGAGGATACATCTGGAGTTGCAAAATTTTGTTCTGATGGGAGAAGCTCACTGGGGGCATTAAGTAAATGGAGGTTTGGCACCCTAGTGGCCCTGATGAGACCTGTAAATGAGTTTCCAGGAGTGGAGAGGGTGATTTATACTACTAAATGTAATGCGTTCTGTGGAAACTGAGTTTCTACTGCTATAGTAGGGTGTTGTATATTTTGCCGAAATAAGAAAATCAGTATTCACCATGTCGACGACATGATTAGAATATCAACAAAACGTCCCTGGTGGTCTAGTAGTGACTATTAAGACAGGTCCGGTAGCTCCAGGAATGTCTTCTGGGTCTGGCGTTCACCTGTACCCGGTCCCGGTGATTTAGAGGCGTAACCTAATGTAAGTAGGCGTGGCCATGCCTCCTTGCAAAATAAAATAAAAAAAAATCGTATTTGCTGCGCTCCCTCAGCCAGGAGCAAATCTTGGGAGGAGGGTCGCAATCTGTGATCAATCCCCCCCCCCCAAAAAAAAAGCCCCCCTGCACAGTCAGGGTAGACTACTGCCGCTGAACAGCGGCAAGAGCCTCCCTGGTGCCACCGCAGCCCAGCACACAGCAGCGTGTGTTGGGGAGACACAGGCTGCTGGTACTGACAAGCAGTGGCGTGACTAGGGTATTTGGAGCCCAGGGCAAATTTGAAAAGGGAGCCCCCCCCCTGATATGTGCGCGTGCTAAAAAAAAATGGGCGTGGTCTCTTAAAAATGGGGCCTGTCAACATGATACACCCCTTTATTTTCAGGCTGAACATTCCTATCCATATGCACCTTAACCCCAGTAGTGCCCCTTATACAGTACCCTGCTCGACCCCCCCCCCCCCCCCCTAGTTACGCCACTGCTGACAAGTAAGGGAGGGGGGCAAGGTTTGGGTTAGCGATATTACCGCCGAAAGCGCAGCTGGAATCGCTTGAAGTACTCCTCAGCTGCACAGGGCTGCCGAGAGGTGGGGACGGGTACAAATTGCTTGGTCTTGATGGAGGGGCTTGGGTAATTAGTACCCCCCCTCCTCTCTCTCGGCACCCCTGTTCAGCCGAAGAGCACTTTGAGCGAATCCAGATGCGCTTTCGGCGGGGAGTATCGCTAATCCAAACATTCTGTACAAAATTTTGGCATTTCACATGTTGAAGTTTTGACTGCATCCCATAATAAAAACGCTGACACATGTAATGGCAACATGTGTAGCAAAGATCATTCCAACGCCCCTCCCGCTTGAGTAGTACTAAAGTGGTAGTAAACGCTGGTAGTTATGGTTTCACAGTATTTACCATGCCCGTTTTACGTTTTGATCCAGAAACCAGGATGTGGCTGCGCCTCCTTACCATGTGTGAGGTGTACAGCCACGCACACTAGGGCTAAATTAAAATTGGTAGTGCGTCTGTGTCTTCAGAAGACCCGTGTCTTATCCATTACCCAACTTTGAACAATCCAACCAAAACCAGGAGGTTTTGGTCGCATTGTTCACAAAGTTGGGTAATGGATAGCCGGCAAGGACCAGCGATGCGCGTGCACGCTGGGTCCTTGCCGACCCCGACTGTCTACTGAACATGCCCGTCAACCTGACGACTGACTTCGGGTTCGGCATGTTCAGAGGTAGGAGGTCGGGCTCCTTCACTGAATGACGTTCAGAGAACGTCGCTCAGTGCGGGCACCGCACCGCACCTCGGCGACCTGAAGGTCTGTACGCACTAGACTTTCAGACCTTCAGGTCACCTATTGTATAGGCACCATTAGTGCAATGTGAGACCGGTCAGAAAGCAGAGATTACATTCTTTTAAGATGCTGTGACGGGTTTGATATAAGAGAGAGACAGTCATTAGTTCGACAATGTCTAGATAGACCCCAGATGTTAGACTGTTAATAGGTCGACAGGTACAAAAGGCCGACATGTAAGAAGGTCGACCAATACAAATGGTCAAAAGGTCGACGTGAAAATGATGAACACAAAAATGGTCAACACATGATTTATTTTTATTTAGCCCTAATCTTCACCCTAACTCTAACCCTACCTCCTGGTGCCTAAACCTAACCTAAACCTAACCATCAGGGTAGGTGCCTAACCCTAACCAAAGCAAAAAAAAGCATGCGTTGATCACTTTTGTGTTGACCATTTTCACGTCGACCATTTGTACCAGTCGACCATCTTACATTAGTAAGTACCTTTAGTGTGTCGACCTTTTGTACCTGTCGACTAATTGACTGTCTAACATCTGGGGTCTATCTAGACATTGTCTAACCAATTACGGTCTATCTACAATCCGGCACCTGCTGTGACCTCACTGGCCTGACGGTTAACGTTTCTGCAGATCAGCCTTGTCAGTCACATGGTATCACTGTTAGAGCAGTAACTACGTCCCAACACAGCAATCTCCGTCCCATTCATTAGACTAATTGCTTCATGATTAAATCAAACAACATTTCTACTTCAGGGTCCATAGGGTATCCACAGGATACCTTGGGGTATAGGTGTGACGTCAGTCGCAGGGCACCAAAGAGTTAAGCTTTCAGCCTCCCAGGATGCACTAGGTCCCCCTCCTATACCCCGCCCCCGGGCCAAGGCACCTCAGTTTAGTTTGGTGCCCGGCCGGAGTCGGGTGCACCTGTTGGAGTGGGGGCTAGAAGAGCCCCTGAAGCTTATTCTTCATGCAGCTGTGGCTGCACATCTGGATGAACAGCATGGACAGTCAGTCCTGACGTCCATGCTGTCTTCCCTACACCCCGCCGGTACCAGAACGCCGGTACTGATCCAGGGATGCTGGTGGGCGTCTGGGGTCACAGCTAGCGGTGACCCCAGATGCTCCGGACCATGGCCGGATTCAAGGGGGACAGAGGTAAGCAGCGGGGTCCCGCGGTGGGTCCCCGCTGATCACATGGTCCTAAGTCCCCAGGCAGGGGGCTCCCTGGGGACTGGCTGCAGCGTGGAGCCAGGCGACCAACCTGCGCTTCCACTACCCCCTGGGACAGCGGACCGCAGCAGAGCGGTAGCGCTGCGGCGTCCCAGGGGTTAAATGCATGCCAGGGGAGCGCGCCTTCCCTGTCTCACAGCCGGCGCCTCCCCCGCTGCACACAGCCCTCTCTGCATGCTGCCGACTGGTCCTGTGGCAGCGCTCCTCCCCCAGGCCAGCCTCCTCTCTGCTCCTCGGCGGCCATCTTCTCCAGAACGCATGGTGAACGCTGCTGGAAGCGCTGGACGGAAGCATCGTGGTCTGGGTCCCCCCGCATACCTCTCCTCCGCTGTGGTCAGGTCTGTGTATGCAGCGCTGTGTCCTACCAGGCCCTGTGTCTGTGTAGTTGAGTGATCAGCGCTGTTAGTGCAGGAATTGTTATTTTTCTGCATTGTATGTGACTGTGCTAGCGCTGCTGCCTGTAATCTTTTCTTCTCTAAACTGTCAGCTTTATTACTGTCCCTGTTCTTTCTGCTAAAGCCCTTGCGGTGCGGTGCTGCAGGGTGGTCTCTCGCCTATTTAATACTTAATTGGTGAGAGAGGTCACATACGTGGTGCCATCATGTCTGAAAGTGATTTTCCCCTCCGGCTACAGTGTACCACGTGCAAGTACCGTTAGCGGAGGGGGAGGGTAGCGCGGAGGGCCTTTGCCGGCAGTGTTTGTCCATGGCGCGGCCTATTACGGTTACAGCACCGGTACAGGAGCCGCCCTGGGCTTGTTTCGCTCAGGCGTTAACAGCTTTAGTGGGCCAGTTAGCTCCGCAGCCCGCGTTTACTCCGATGGGTTTGTCCCAGCAGTCTGTGGTGTCGTCACCCATGCAGGGGTTCCCACGACAATTGGTGGTACCCCACAGTCTCCCTATTTCCCCGCTCCCGGGTTCTCAGGAGCCAGCGTGGGTTAACTCCCTGACAAGTTCTGTACAGCACTTGTCGGATGTGTTGCAAGGGGAGTCTGTGATGCGGTCTCATAAAAGGCCGGTGGCGTCTCTGTCCGCTCCTTATGAGGATGACGAAGGGACGTCTGATGATGGGGAGATTCTAGATCCTTACGATCAGGAACCTCTCCATACTAAGGACGCTGATGCTAAGTCCAAAGTATATATTCCTGGACTTATTCGGGCGGTCCGCACAGCCTTGGTGATTGAGGACGAAGTTCCCCCAGCGGCTAAATCTAAGTATGCCTTTTTCAAAGATGTGAAGGGCGATGCCACAGTCTTTCCTCTTTCGGGTCAGTTGGTGGACCATTTAGAGGAGGCGTGGAAACAACCTGGCAAAAGATACCAGCCGCAGAGACGCCTGGCGGTGGCTTATCCGTTCGCGGATAATTATTTTGCTAAGTGGGAATCCCCTCCACAGGTGGATTCTCACGTGACCCGTCTTGTCCGTAGTGCCACATTGCCGATGCCATCCATGTCCTCCCTTAAGGATGCTACGGACCGCAAGGTAGAAATCTGCCTGAAGTCCGCTTATTCCCTTGCAGGGGGGGCAGCACGGCCGGCTATGGCCATTTGCTGGGTTGCCAGAGCGATGGAGCGCTGGGCGGATTCATTAGAGGCTTCTTTTGAATCCGACTGTCCGGCCGATCAGGCGGAGTTGATTGGCAATCTCCGTGATTCGGCCACCTACATCAACGAGGCGGCTCTAGACATTAGTACTCTGGTGTCTAGAATTTCTTCAGCAGCGGTAGCTGCTCGTCGCACCTTGTGGCTGCGATCCTGGAAGGCGGACGCAGATTCCAAGAAAGGTCTGGAAGCGTTGCCGTTTACCGGAGAAGTTCTCTTCGGTCCGGATCTGGATAAGATTGTGGCCACGCTGGCGGCAGCCAAATCTGCCTGTCTCCCGTCGGCCGCTGCTCCTTCTGGTTCGGGACCATCGTCCTTTCGGTCATCTAGGGCCCAGGGCAGGCCCAAACCACAGTCGTTTCCTCGACAGGCTGGCCCTAAGAAATCGGTCAAGCCCCGGAAGCAGGCATGGAGTACCAGACGTCCGGCCCCCAAGCCAGATGACAAGCCTGCGGCCTGACGGTCCGGGCCTCCCTTTGGGGGATCCCAGGGTGGGAGGCCGCCTGCTACAGTTCGCCCAGTGTTGGTCGACCACTACGACAGACACTTGGGTTCTGGAGGTGGTTTCCCACGGATACGCCCTCTCCTTCCGGCACAGACCCCCGGCTCGCTTCTTCACCACGGGTCTCCCATCAGACCGGAACAAGGCTACGGAGCTGCGGAAGGTATTGCACACTATGCTCCAGGCTGGAGTTATAGTGGCGGTTCCATTCTCCCAGAGGGGCCAGGGTTTCTATTCAAATCTATTTTTGGTACAGAAACCCAATGGGTCATATCGTCCGATACTCAACCTCAAAGCACTCAACAAGTCTTTGCGGGTCCCGAAGTTTCGGATGGAGACCCTACGGTCCATCATTCTGGCGCTGGAACCTGGGGACTACTTGGTGTCATTGGACATACAGGACGCTTACCTGCATGTCCCTATTCTTTGGCGCCATCAACAGTTCCTCAGGTTTGCAATCAGCAGCGACCACTTCCAGTTTCGGGCGTTACCTTTTGGCCTGGCAACAGCACCACGTGTTTTCACCAAGGTGATGGCGGTCATGGCGGCTTCTCTGCGGCTGCAGGGAGTCCGCATGTTGCCGTATTTGGACGACCTGTTATTGGTGGCAGGATCTCCAGAGCTCCTGTTACGCCACTTGGACCTGACCATTGCACTGCTGCAACGGCACGGCTGGCTAATCAACTGGCAGAAGTCCACTCTAATCCCGTCTCGGAGGATTCTGCATCTTGGAGCCTTATTGGACTCGGGACAGCAAAGGATCTTCGTGACGGAGGACAAGATCTCTGCTTTACAGTCAAGGGTGCGCAGTTGTCTGCACAGCCGCCGGGTGTCCTTACACTCGGCGATGAGGTTACTGGGCTCCATGGTGTCGGTGTTCGACATGGTGGAATACGCCCAGTTTCACTCCAGACCTCTGCAGCACCTGATCCTGTCCAAGTGGAACGGGCTGACTCAGTCTCTGAAGTCCCAGACGATTGTGCTCACCCAGGAGGTTCGCCTGTCCCTTACGTGGTGGTTACAGACGACCCACCTCAACAAGGGACGTCCGTTCTGGGTTCCAAATTGGGTCCTGTTGACAACGGACGCCAGTCTTCGGGGCTGGGGAGCAGTTTCGGGTCCACACTTGTTCCAGGGCAGGTGGACGCCGACAGAAGCGGAGCTTCCAATAAATATCTTGGAACTCCGTGCGGTCTTCAATGCTCTCCAGCAGGCACAGCGGTTTCTCCAGGGTCGCCCGGTGCAGGTCCAGTCGGACAACGCTACCACCGTGGCCTACATAAACAGGCAAGGAGGAACTCGCAGTCGGGCGGCTCTCGTAGAGGTCTCTCGGATCCTGGTTTGGGCGGAGCGCAATCTTCCGGCCATATCAGCGGTCTTCATCCCGGGAGTGCTCAATTGGGAGGCGGACTTTCTAAGTCGCCAGGACGTTCATCCGGGGGAATGGTCCCTGCACCCGGACGTTTTTCAACTACTGGTGGACAGGTGGGGTCTTCCAGAAATCGACCTCATGGCGTCCCGGCACAACAACAAGTTGCCGGTGTACGGGTCTCGCACAAGAGACAAAGGGGCGTCTCTGGTGGATGCTCTGTCCGTCCGGTGGACGTTCCGGTTCGCATACCTGTTCCCTCCGGTCTCCCTTCTTCCACGGGTAATCCGGAAATTCAAACAGGAAGGAGGGACGCTCCTGTTGATAGCTCCCGCGTGGCCCAGACGGCACTGGTTCTCAGACCTTCAGGGTCTGTCCGGGGACATTCCTCTGCGGTTGCCGCTACGACCGGACCTTCTGTCTCAGGGTCCTTGCCTTCACCCGGACCTGACTCGGCTGTCTTTGACGGCGTGGCTGTTGAGACGGCCATGCTGAGGTCGCGGGGGTTTTCCAGCTCTGTGGTGCGTACCATGTTGCGAGCTCGGAAACCGTCTTCCGCGAGGATATACCATCGCGTGTGGCATACGTTCTTCCAGTGGTGTCGACCGAGAGGTTATGCACCGCAGGAGTTTCGTCTGTCTCGGATTCTCGCCTTCCTGCAAGCGGGACTAGATCATGGGCTTCGCCTTGCTTCTTTGAAGGTACAGGTTTCGGCCCTATCTGTCTGGTTTCACCGTAGGATTGCTACAATCCCGGATGTGCGCACCTTTATGCAGGGTGTTCTCCGCATTCAGCCGCCCTTTGTTCCACCTGTGGCGCCTTGGGATTTGGCTGTGGTCCTGAGGGCTCTCCAAGGACCGCCGTTTGAACCACTGGGCTCAGTGGATCTTAAATGGCTAACAGCTAAGACTGTTTTCCTTCTGGCCATTGCTTCGGCCAGACGTGTTTCTGAGTTAGGGGCTCTTTCTTGTAGACCCCCTTTCTTGGTTTTTTATGGGAACAGGGCAGTGCTCCGCACTCGGCCCGAGTTTCTTCCCAAAGTTGTTTCCCAGTTTCATATTAACGAGGAAATAGTTGTTCCGGCCTTTAACTCACCGGGTCTTTCCGTGGGTGAGGCCTCTTTGGATGTTGTGCGGGCCTTAAGGACTTATGTTGACCGCACTTCTTCGTTTAGGAAGTCGGACGCTTTGTTTGTCCTCTTTGGCTTCCGTAAAAAGGGTTGGCCTGCTTCAAAGCAAACTTTGGCAGCCTGGATCCGTATGGCTATTTCTGAAGCTTATCTTCATGAAGGCCTACCGGTCCCTCCTTCTCTGAAGGCTCATTCCACTAGGTCTGTGGGTCCTTCGTGGGCAGCTCGACGTGGTGCCTCGGCAGTTCAGATCTGCAAGGCTGCTACGTGGTCTTCTGTCCATACCTTCGTGAGGTATTACAGGTTTGACACCTTCGCCTCTCAGGATGCTTCCTTCGGGCGGCGGATTCTCCTTTCTGCACAGGAGCGTCCCCACCCTTAAAGGATACTGCTTTGGGACATCCCCAAGGTATCCTGTGGATACCCTATGGACCCTGAAGTAGAAAATATGAGATATGGTAAGAACTTACCCTTGTTATCTCTATTTCTACGAAGTCCATAGGGTTCCACAGGACTCCCGCCCTGTCGCACCTGTGCTGCAGATGGGCTTTGCTCTGGTCACCGGTTTTCCGTCTCCCTCTGGTGAGAATGTGATTCTTGTATGTGTCCAGATCTTTGTTCTCTCTCTTCCTTCTCCTCCTCCGGCCTATGGCTTGGTAACTAACTGAGGTGCCTTGGCCCGGGGGCGGGGTATAGGAGGGGGACCTAGTGCATCCTGGGAGGCTGAAAGCTTAACTCTTTGGTGCCCTGCGACTGACGTCACACCTATACCCCAAGGTATCCTGTGGAACCCTATGGACTTCGTAGAAATAGAGATAACAAGGGTAAGTTCTTACCATATCTCATATTTTTGCCCAACGTATTAATTTAGCTCCTTCTTACACTAGAGTGCATTTTTGTCGCTATTAGTGCTATTGTAACGTCTCTGAAATCTCTGGAGGAATGGGTAATTGTGCCTCAGCCCAGCTTTGTGCTATGCATTTCTTATTGTGTGCCCAGACCAGAGCTAATATCCGTCTTCTCCGAGCACCTGGGTGTAATTACAAGTAAGGGTTTCCTGTGGGTATAATGAATTCCATGTTCTCTTGTCTAGAATGAGTGTCCTATACTTCATGAAAGGCAATCTTAATAATGTCTGACTGTGGATTGAGGTGTAATGCACTTTTATGCATTGATTGGTGATGGCTAAATTGTGTGTGTGTGTGTGTGTGTGTGTGTGTGTGTGTATATGTATGTATGTATATATATATATATATATATATATATATATATATATATATATATATATAAATTTATTTTCCTCCATCATTATGTTGCTTGGAGAATTCGGAATACAGTGATAAGCATCACAAGAGCCATAGGGATCGTAGAGCTAACACCAGTGAGGGACGGTCCTTATCTAGCTGCTTCAGGCATGCTCTAAAATTACATGCTGGTCTGATATGAGGCTGTTATTACATCACGTAATATAAACCTATCAGGTTTTGTGTGTTTATCTTGTCAGTGTTTTATTAGCACAGCTGCTTCTGGTGTTAGTTAAATCATTCACGCCTACAAAGCCCAGGGCAGCACTAATTTTCTGTTTTTAGCATGTATCATTCTAACCCTCTTTCCGTTATTGGGCACCTGTACGTGAGATGTAAAGTCACCAGAGCCTGGGTGGATGTGTGCCCTGCTATGCTGGCAGTGTGCAGTAATGTGCAGCGGGTACTGCAGCCAGCAGCTATGTTGGGGGCGGGGGGGGTATCGAACATGGTTTAATCTCGTTACAGCGTTTTATTGACTTGTGCAGTGATTCTGTAATGGATCTGTTGTGCGGCTGGGGAGCCCCCTCCCTTCTGTGTCTGCACGGACTGGTGAGCTGGCAGAATGTGATGCTTTCTATAATATGGGTTTTTTTTTTTTTACAAAGTGATTTATCTATAATTTGTAAGAACTAAAATTGTTTCAACACAGGATATGGTAACATGTCGATAGACAGGGATTCTGCAGAGAGAGTCTCTTACACAATTGCAATTAACCATTTTTTAAGCAGTTTTTTTATTTTTTCAATGTGTTTTGGGGGACTCCAGTTCAAAACATCGATACGTTGTGCTCTTCCAGATTAGTAGATAGTGATGTCGGCAAAACCGTAATGGCCCAATGTGTGCGCAGCCAGCACAATTTAATTTCCCCCCCCCCCCTTTTCTTTTCAAAGTCCTTAACTGGTGCGGTCGCATGGGATGTGACCACAGCCAGCCGGGCTTTAGCGGACAAGGTTGCATCCCATGCGACCGTGCCATCTCACTGCGTCCCCCAGCTTTTAAGGAGGATATCTGTACTTTACAACAGAAGTATGCAGCCTAGGTTAACCATGCATGCTGAAATCTGTAGTGCTACAGCAGGGGTGGGTAAAAAAATTTTCTGCCGAGGGCCATTTTGATATATAAACATTATTCGCGGGCCCTCTGTATAGATTCTAGTTGCAGTATACCATTCTAGGCACCCTCTTAGCCAGATGTGGCTAGCAGAAAAAAGCTCAGAGGGCCAGACCAAATGATTCCGAGGGCCTGATACGGCCCCCGGGCCTGAGGTTCCCCATCCCTGCTCTACAGAGACTGTCAATATGCATGAAAAGGAGCTATACTGCTGTGACTGCTATGTAACACACAATCGAAAGAGCTGGAACACACTTTATACACTTACCAAGCACCGTATGGAGGCATATTCAATTAGGGGTGTTAAATAACTTTTCCCTGTGATGCGAGAGATGCCAGCCACAAGGTTTTTGCTATTCAATTGGGCTTTACTGCAGCTTTTTTCCTTCATCCACTAGGGGACACTGGAGGCTAAAGACAGTGGGGTATAGACGGTGCTAAGTGGGAGCTGGCACTTTAAATTTTTAAGAAGTGACCAGCTCCCTCCCCTCTATACCCCCCTACAAGCCCAGTCTTAGTTTGTGCCCGAGGGGAGCTGGATGTGTAGGCACACTTCTCCTCAGGGTTTTTTATGTAAGAGCACTACTGCACTGAAATAAGAAGGTACATTGAGGATAGACAGACAGACAGGCAGCAGCTGCACTACCTGTCTGCAACAATGGAGCTGCCGGGGAGACCCGCTCGCAAGTGCACGCACTTCACCTGGGATCCCCGACAGCTTAGACTACTGTCTACACATAGGGGGTAACACATGCAGCATGAGCAGCTCTGAGTATTCCCTGGCTCCCCGACTAGCAGGGTAGCCAGGTTATTACTTAAAGGCAGTGGCATAACTAGGGTATTTGGAGCCCAGGGCAAATTTTAAAATGGAGCAAAACCCCCTCCCCCCCCATATGTGCACGTGCCGTGTGTTCCCTTTCTTGTCACTGGAAACCTTTCTTTCCATTTGCACCTTAATGCAGTGTCCCTTATACAGTTCCCCTTATGCAGTGCCCCTAGTAGTGGTTCCCCTTATGCAGGCCCCCAGTATACAATGCCCCCAGTTGTGGTCCCTCTTATGCAGGCCCGCAGTAGTGCCACTTATACAGTACCCCCAGTAATGATCACCCATATGCAGTGCCTCTTACACTACCCCCTGTAGTAGTTCCCCTTATGCAGCCTGCCATTAGTTCCCCTTATACAGTGCCCCCAGTAGTGATCCCCCATATGCAGTGCCCTTTATACAGTGCCCCCAGGAGTGACCCCCCCCCTTATGCAGGCCCCCAGTAGTGCCCCTTATTAAGTGCCCCCAGTATTTGTACCCCTTATGCAGGCCCCCAGTAGTTATCCCCCCTATGCAGTTCCCCCTGTAGTGGTTCTCCCTTTTCAGTGCCCCCTGTAGTGGTCCCCCCTGTGCAGTGCCCCCTGTAGTAAGCCCCTTATATAGTGCCCCAGTAGGAGTCCCCCTTGATGCAGTGCCCCCAGTAGTAGTGAGCCCTCCCCCCCACACCCAGGAGTGGCACCCCCAATGCAGTGCCCCCAGGAGTGATCCCCCATATGCAGTGCCCCCAGGAGTGATCCCCCATTTGCAGTGCCCTTTATTCAGTGCCCCCAGGAGTGATCCCCCCCCCTTATGCAGGCCCCCAGTTGTGCCCCTTATACAGTGCCCCCAGTAGTTATCCCCCCTGTGCAGTGCCCCCTGTAGTGGTTCTCCCTTTTCAGTGCCCCTGTAGTGGCCCCCCTGTGCAGTGCCTCCTGTAATAAGCCCCTTATGTAGTGCCCCAGTAGGAGTCCCCCTTGATGCAGTGCCCCAAATAGTAGTTTCCCCCCCCCCCCCAATGCAGTGCCCCCAGTAGTAGTCCCCCCTATACAGTGCTGTTCATATAGTGCCCCCAGTAGGAGTCCCCCTTGATGCAGTGCCCCCTGTAGTAGTCCCCAGTAGTGGTCCCGCCCCAATGCAGTGCCCCCAGCAGTACCCCCCCATTAGTAGTCCCCTCCTTAGTAGTAATCGTCCCCCCCCCGATAAATGCACACTGAAATTAAACAATAAATAAAAGAAAAATACTTACCTGAATCCACGCGCCGCCTCCCGCCGCCGTCCGCACGTCAGTCCTCCTGGGCTGGCGCACTCTGCATTTTGGGAGAGACGTCCTGACGTCTCTCCCATTACCCACTGCAGGAGCCGGCTCTTGCAGTGTGTGCTGCAGCAGTCAGTGAGAGTCTATCTGACTCTCATTGGCTGCTGTTTAACACACACACATCGCCGCCAGCGCTGGCGGAGATGTGTGTGCAACAGCAGCAGCCAATGAGAGTGTCTGACTCTCATTGGCTGCTGATTAACACACACATCGCCGCGGCGATGTGGGGTTTAGAATGCACAGCCTGAGCCCGCCCGCCTGCCACCCTCTTCCTGGCGCTATTGGGCAAGCGCTCAGGGGGAGGAGAGGGGCTCAGCTGTGCAGCACAGGACCGGCGCTGGGAAGCCTAGCGCCGGTCCTGTGTAAATGTGTAGTGCTGACCCCACTCACTGCGGTCGGCACCACACTGGCTAACTAGGACAGGCAGGTACCATGGCCGGCGGCGCCCCCACATTCTGTCAACATAACCGGTGAAGCTGCGTCTTACCTTGAAGAAGCGTCCAGTGACGTTTGCATTATCGCCTACAGGAGTTGATTTGGCGCGTAGAGTGCTGTGGCTTATGCAATGGTTTCTCTCTGCTGAGCTGGAGGTTTCTCGGAAAGATAGAGGGGCTTCCAGGTCTGGGGCTCTATAAGCATGGGGGAGGTCCATTAGCTAAATCCTAGGAATCTCAAGACCCATGGCTCTTTACCGTACTACTATACAGTGTCAGATGGGCTAGAGGCTTTATTTTCTGCAATCCGCCAGGTATTGTAGATACAGGAGGAGGACACCAGTCCTGCTCCACTGTATTTCTTTCTAAAGACAAGCTATTGCATTTCCAGTTTCAGTAAAGCTGGAATATGTTCTGGTGTCAGCTTGGGAACATCCGGATAAACAAATTTCAGATGTCCTGGCGGTTATTATCTTTTTTTCTTTTTCATGCATATAGCAGTAAATCTTGTGAGACTCCCACTATAGTAGATCCATCGGTCTCGTGGCTGTTTTAAGAAGTCGACGCTACCGTTTCCTGCGGCCATGTCTTTTAAAGACGTCGAACAGTAGTTTGCAGTATACTCTCAAGTTCATTTGTAGAGCTGCAGGTGTAATACTGCGTCCTGTCATTGTAATGAAGGCGGATGCGGAATGAAGAAAGCTGTGAAAACACTTCCGTTCGTGGATAGTGTACTACTTGCAGTGGATCTAGATAAATGGATTTCTCAAGCTACTGGGGATAAATCCTTTTATATTCAGTCTGCGGCTCCGCCCCTAGAAGTTCTTACCCGGGAACCTCGTTTCGGTCCTTTAATGTTCCGGGTTGTTCACGGGACCATCAAAATTCCGTGGTTCCGGAGGTTGGGGCAGAGTCGCAACAACCTCTACTCAACATGAGGTGAAGTCCACTACTAAGCATAGTGCATGATGGGCTTTCCTCTCCCCTGGGGGACCCCAGGGTGAGAGCGCGTCTTCAGGACTTCAGAGTTGTATGGACGGAATCTTGTATGGACGCTTGGGTCCAGGATCTCCTCACTTGGGGATACAAGCTTGACTTTTTAGTCTCCTCCTCTACCTTTTTTTTTTTTTACCAAAGGTTTGCCAGTTTCCAACGACAGGAGCATCGATTTACAACAAACTATACACTAGCCTCTATCTACGAGAGTGGTGGTCCAGGTTCCCAGACATCAGATCGGACAAAGTTGTTTAGTTTTTTTTGTTTTTTACTCCAGTCTCTTCTTGGTTCCGAAGTCTGACTGCTCGGTCAGACCTACTCTGAACTTGAAGAATTTCAATCTATTCCTAAGGATTATCAAGTTCAAGATAAAGTCCCTTCAGTCGGGGATTGCAGGACTAGAGGATGGCGATTTCACGATATCTCGGGATATCAAGGTGGACTTCCTTCACATCCCTATCTGGCCGCCTCACCAGGCGTTTCTGAGATTCGTATTTCGGAACTCTCATTTCCAGAGTCAGGCCTTAACCTTTATCTTATCAGTCTCCAGGTTATTCACAAAGGTCATGGCTGTGATGAGGACTCTCCTCAGGGGATCACTATTCTCAGGAGGAAACAGGATCACTATTCTCTCTTACCTGAACAATCTTTTGCTGAAGGCCCATTCCAGGGACCAATTACTGCAGAACATCACAGTGACACACAGCCGTCTCATTCGTCACTGAATTTTCCCAAGTCTCATCTGCAACCGACGCAGAGGCTACAGTTCTGGTTATGCTCATGGACACCTTATGTCAGAGTGTTCCTTCATCAGAAAAAAAAATCAACTTCCATTTAGGGGATGGTGAGGACGGTCCTTTGACATCGTCTAGTATCGGTGCACGTTTGCATCCGACTCCTGGGGAACATGGTCAAGGCATTAGAGGCCTTTCCTTTTGGACTATTTCACTCCAGGTTGTTTCAGCTAGACCTCCTCTCTTTGGACAGGATCCCATCTTTTTCTTCACCAACTGGTAAGGTTAAGTCCCAGAACTCAGATGCCCCTTCTCTGGGGGATGAACTCGATTCACCTACTGGAGGGAAAGAGATTCGGAGTGTGGGATGGGACTTTTTTTTTTGTTTCCACAGATGCGAGTCTGAGAGGATGTGAAGCTGTGATTCAGGAACATCACTTCCAAGGCCGCAGGATATCGCGGGAAGTGAGTCTGCCGATAAACATATTGGAACAACGTCACGGCAGTGGCGTACATTAACCAGGGCGGCACCACATGTTAGACGGCTTTAATAGAAGTAAACTGGTTTCTAATCTGGGCGGAATAGTTTGCAATGGCAATCTCAGCAATCTTCATTCCAGGTGTAGCAAATTGGGAAGCAGACCACCTCAGCCGGCAGGACATGCATCCAGGGGAATGGCCACTACATCCGCAGGTTTTTCAACAGCTGGTCCAATGGTGGGGTTTTCCACAGGTCAGCCTCATGGCATCCAGACAAAATCATCAACTGCTTCTCTACTGACCTAGGACGAGAGACCCGGAGGCAGTGGCAGTGGACCCACTGTCAACACCATGGAAGTTCCAATTTGTCTATCTGTTCCCGCTGTTTCCTCTTCTCACTCGGATTCTACAACGAATCAAGAGGGAGAAGTCCATGGTTTTATTGGTGGCTCGCAGAGCTTGGTATTTCAACCTTCAACATCTGCTGATTGACGTTCCGTGGCCCCTTTCTCTGAGAGCAGATCTCTTATTACAGGGTCCTTTAGTCTATCCAGACCTAAAGCGGCTATGTTGTAGGCGTGGCTGTTGAAAGGACCATCCTAAAACTTAAAGGGATCCCATCCAGGGTAATCCCTACTATGCTGCGAGCTTCGAAACATTACCACCGTTTTTGGAATGTTTGTTTCATGGTGAGAAAGGAGAGGGTCTCCTACAAAATTAAACCTTTTTTTTTTTTTTTTCCTGTAAGCAGGTTTCTCAGCCGGCCTACCTTTGGGTTCTCTGAAAGTTAAAATTTTCAGCTCTGACGGTGTTCTTCCAGAAGAAGCTGGTCTTGATACCGGAGGTGCAGATTTTGCTACAAGGTGTGATAGGGTTAATACCACCCTTTGTTCCTCCTCGGTTTCCATGGGATTTGGATCTTGTCCTTTCCTTCTTACAGTCTTCTCTGTTCGAACCTTTGGAGTCTGTGGAGTTCTAATACCTTTTGTGGAAGGTAACACTGGCCTAAGCCAGGAGGGTGTAGGAACTGGTAGCTCTATCCTGTCATCCTCCATACTTTGTATTTGATGAGGGTAGAGCTGAACAAAAATGTTTTTTATTCCAAAGGTGGTTTTCGGCTTTCTACAGCAACCAACCTATTGTGTGTACCGGTTCTTCCACAGGATTCACCTTCGTCAAGATCTTTGGATGTTATTAGGGCTCTTCGCATCTCTGAAGAGGACTGCAGCCATATGTAGAAGAGACTCTATTTGTTTTGTATGATGCTGTTTGTCCTGGCTAGCCAGCCTCCAAACAGTCGCTGGCCCGCTGTATTTGTCTGACCTTCAGACAGGCGGATATGGCATCATCTAGGGCAGGGGTTCCCAACCACGGTCCTCAAGGCACACTAACAGTCCAGGTTTTCAGGATAGCCATAGTTGAGCACAAGTGACTTAATTGGTACCTTAGTTATTTTGATTTAACCATCTGCTGAAGCATGGATTTCACTAAAACCAGGACTGTTAGTGTGCCTTGAGGACCGAGGTTGGGAAACACTGATCCAGGGAGCCTCCGCCTTTTTATTACAGCGTATTCCTCTCGCTCAGTGGGTTCCTCGTGGACGGCTGCTAGCGGGGTTTCCATGGAGTTACTTTGCCGAGCGGCTACTTGGTCTGGCCAGCATACCTTTTTTTTATTCATTTTTTTTTATTTTTATAAATTTTACGTTTGCGGCCTCTGCAGCGCAGTATTGCCGGTCTGTTTTGCAGGGTTCTCAGCTCTTTCCCGCCCCTAATAGGAGCTCTGGGACATCCCCACTGTCATTATCCTCCAGTGTTCCTTAGTGGATGAAGGAGAAAACAGGATTTTGGTACTTAGCGATAAATCCCTTTTTCCGATTCCATAGGGGACACTGGAGGCTAAAGACAGTGGGGTATAGACGGTGCTAAGTGGGAGCTGGCACTTTCAATTTTAAGAAGTGTGACTAGCTCCCCCCCCCCCTCTATGCCACCCTACAAGCCCAGTCTTAGGTTGTGCCCGAGGGGAGCAGTATGGATGGGGCAGGCGTATGGGCTTTGCCGTACGGCTGGGGCAGGCGTATGGGCTTTGCCGTACGGCTGGGGCAGGCGTATGGGCTTTGCCGTACGGCTGGGGCAGGCGTATGGGCTTTGCCGTACGGCTGGGGCAGGCGTATGGGCTTTGCCGTACGGCTGGGGCAGGCGTATGGGCTTTGCCGTACGGCTGGGGCAGGCGTATGGGCTTTGCCGTACGGCTGGGGCAGGCGTATGGGCTTTGCCGTACGGCTGGGGCAGGCGTATGGGCTTTGCCGTACGGCTGGGGCAGGCGTATGGGCTTTGCCGTACGGCTGGGGCCGGTGTGTTTAATGGGAGTTACAGGTGTTACGTAAAAGGGTTTTTTTTAAAAGTTGCTTAAAATGACTCAAATCAGCTTGTTGGCATTTTTATGCATCCCAGAACTAACTACAGTATTTATTTTATGAACATTTTTGTAAAAAAAAAATAATAATCGCACTCTATCAGTTTTTCATTGCTTTTTTAAAAAAAAACAAAAATGCCTAAATTGGCCATTTTTAATAATGTTAAAAGCGAGAAATATTTTTTGGGGGGCAGTAATAGACCACTACACTGCTATCCAATATTTGTTTTACGTTTTTAGTGTACAGACTGATTAACCTAATTTGGTAAAAATTTCCCGCAGGTTTTTGAACTAAAAATTACTTTGACCAATTTTTTTTTTTTTTCAATTGGATAGCACAAGAATCGGGAGAGCACATAGCTGCGGTAATAGAAAATTTGACGCGATAGATGCTTTAGGTTCTGCCGCAAAAATATTGCGGCCAATTGCATATGCCCCATGGTCTGTGTATATATAATAGGTATCGGAATGATTCCTAATATCAAATCTCGACACTGGAAGACCGGCAGTGAAGATCCCGACAGGTAAGTATTCACTAACCCTAACCCCCCCTGTAAGTGCCTAAACCTAACCCTTCCCCGTAGCCTAAACCTAAGTCTCCCGAGGGGGGGGTGGAGCCTAACCCTAGCCCCCCTTCCCCTAGCTTAACCTGTCATTGGACCCCTGCCGGGATTAGACAGTCGGGAAGCCGGCGGTCGGCATTTGGTCCGTCTGCTTCCTGACTGCATCCCGTATAATAAACTCTGTGACGTTGCTACTGTATGTTATCTGACCGAGGAGGGTGTGTTGTACATTTTGATCACGTTATGGATGCCCATTTCCGGCACAGCTGGGAGGCTTGGCGACTATAAACCAGCTCCGTTTGTTGCCTTTGCGTCCTGCACTCTGAAGTGATGGTGAGCGGACTGGGCTTTCCCTATGTATAAAATAGCATCTGCGTCGACAATGGTCGCTCTTTCATTGTGAATCTGGCTCCAAAAGAATGGACTGTCTGTGTTTAATGTTTCAGCAGTGGTTTCGTATTATCTAGGTCAGGGCTGATGTTATCAGGCTGCATGCGGTAACTCTGCTCTCCTGTGTAGCTATTGAAGCTGGTTTACTGGACTATGTACGTTGGAACAAAAAATCCGCCATCGTGTAGCATACTAGTGCACACTGCTTTTACTTGTGCAAGTAGTGTAGGGTTTCTGCAATTCGTATCTCGTTCTAAAGCTACTGTGAACTTTTAAAGTACGCATCCAGTCTGGGATGTCTGTCTGTCTCCCCTGACCACCCACCGCTACATGGAAGGGCAGCAGGTTGCAGTGTTTCAGAGCCCCAGAGAATAGGAGCTGCCTAGGTTTTTTTAGGGCAGGGTTCTGATCACTGAGGAGGGCACATTCTCGATGTGACGCAGCTACAAGCAATAGTCAGCTCACAAAGCACAGCACGAATGTTCATACTCTTTATACATAGAGCTTCCCCATAGGGTATCATATACTCCTACATGCATCTAGTACACAGAGGGCAGGGCAGGCAGCCACGGAGGGCAGGGCAGGCAGCCACGGAGGGCTGGGCAGGGCAGGCAGCCACGGAGGGCTGGGCAGGGCAGGCAGCCACGGAGGGCAGGGCAGGCAGCCACGGAGGGCTGGGCAGGGCAGGCAGCCACGGAGGGCTGGGCTGGGCAGGCAGCCACGGAGGGCTGGGCTGGGCAGGCAGCCACGGAGGGCTGGGCTGGGCAGGCAGCCACGGAGGGCTGGGCTGGGCAGGCAGCCACGGAGGGCTGGGCTGGGCTGGGCAGGCAGCCACGGAGTGCTGGGCTGGGCAGGCAGCCACGGAGTGCTGGGCTGGGCAGGCAGCCACGGAGTGCTGGGCTGGGCAGGCAGCCACGGAGTGCTGGGCAGGGCAGGGCAGGCAGCCACGGAGTGCTGGGCTGGGCTGGGCAGGCAGCCACGGAGGGCTGGGCTGGGCAGGCAGCCACGGAGTGCTGGGCTGGGCAGGCAGCCACGGAGTGCTGGGCTGGGCAGGCAGCCACGGAGTGCTGGGCTGGGCAGGCAGCCACGGAGTGCTGGGCTGGGCAGGCAGCCACGGAGTGCTGGGCTGGGCAGGCAGCCACGGAGTGCTGGGCTGGGCAGGCAGCCACGGAGTGCTGGGCTGGGCAGGCAGCCACGGAGTGCTGGGCTGGGCAGGCAGCCACGGAGTGCTGGGCTGGGCAGGCAGCCACGGAGTGCTGGGCTGGGCAGGCAGCCACGGAGTGCTGGGCTGGGCAGGGCAGGCAGCCACGGAGTGCTGGGCTGGGCTGGGCAGGCAGCCACGGAGTGCTGGGCTGGGCAGGCAGCCACGGAGGGCTGGGCTGGGCAGGCAGCCACGGAGGGCTGGGCTGGGCAGGCAGCCACGGAGGGCTGGGCTGGGCAGGCAGCCACGGAGGGCTGGGCTGGGCAGGCAGCCACAGCAGTGATCCCATTAGGATAGAAATTGTATACTAAGTTTCAGAGGTGTCCAGGGGGTAGACAGTTACTGTACATTGTAACGTGTGCTCTGATTTCTGTGTTCTTTACATAAGCAGGTGATTATTGGTCCTGTATGGTGGTGTGCTGAAATGGGCAGGTTGCGGCACTCTGCTGAAACAGCCTGGGTTGATCCTTTTTCCCCCTTCAGCTTAAGGACTCGGGCAGAAGTGCGGTTCCATGCCCTGACAGCGCTGTTATTTTGTCTCCACTGTAGTATCTGGCCACCAATGGTAGAAATTTGTACCCTTGCAGGCTCTCTTCGCTCGCCACAGGTTACAATTCCCACTTTTTCAACGTGGACAGTAACTGATGACGTCTGGGTGCTTTCGTTGAAGGGCATCTAGCTGCAACCAAATGGCCTAGCCGCAATGCTACAGTCATGAGGATTTTTTTAGGTCAGCATGTCAGGGAACCCCCCTCACCATCCTGGGACACCCAGTTGGGAGAGCTCTTATGTAGCCTGCATGGCAGGAGAAGATACCCTCCTAGTGATGTACATGTAAAACCCCTGCAGCTGTGTGATACTCCACAGGGCACCACATTCCTACTTTGCTGAACAAGGATTTAAAATGCAGCGTATAAAAAATACTAAACGAAAAATAACCCTCATCCTAAATTTAATGGTTTCTCAGTGAAGTACAGATGCAGCTTGGTTTGGGGAATGGAGCCACTGTCCTATATCTTCGAATACGGCTTAGTTGTATTGTGTTTTTTGTGTGTTTTTTTTTTTGTGGGGGGGTGGGGGGTTATTCTTGTGGCCAGACATTCTGCGCACTAGCGATCCCTATTTTCTGCAGGTGTACCCAAGCAAGTTATTGCATATGTGGCTTTAGAATAACGCTGCAATAAACCTAGGTTCTTTTCAGGTATTACAGTAGAGACTTGTCTTTGTTTTAGCTTTTTTTTTTTTTTTTTTTTAAGGCCAGTAGTATCCAAGAATAACTTTATTTATAAATGCCAATGTTTTGTACAATCAAGGTTTTTATTTTGAATACCTTTTTTGTACCTAGTCTCCCTAGGACAAGCGTACAGATTCGCGTACGGGACAGTTTTTCAGATACCCATCTAGTGCAGTGTTTCCCAACCTCGGTCCTCAAGGCACACAAACAGTCCAGGTTTGTATAGATAACCATGCTTGAGCACAGATGGTTAAATCAAAATAATTGAGTTACTAATTGAGACACCTGTGTTTAAGTACGGCTATCCTTAAAACCTGGACTGTTAGTGTGCCTTGATAACCATGGTTGGGAACCCTTGGGTTAGTGTCTGTTGGAGGAAAGCTGTGCAAACACAAATAGAAAATTCCAACGCCAAGCCATCGCCACCAACTGGAAGGCTCTGTATTAATGGTCGTAAACCTTGTAGACAGCTACTGTTATTTACGAACGAACACCCTCTGCTGCCATTGCCGTATTGTAGTTTCCACCATGGTTAATAAATAGTATAGTCAAAGCAGATCCTGATTGAAGAAGCCACAAGTACTGCCCACCCCTCTCCTAGCTGAGGGATGAGGGTTAAAAGCTGAACTTCCCCCTTTTTGAAACCTTTTCTCTGAAGCAAGCAATATTCCTACTGATCATCTCTATAATGCAAGCAGCGTTAGACTGGGGAATGAAGGGGCCCACCAGGGAATGCAGTGGTTGGGGCCCTAGCTTAAGGGACATGGCCATCCACCACAGAGGAACTTGGCCAACAATTAGAGTACAAAGAACATGATCCCTTTATAAAAAAATAGGATGGGTGTGTCAAGGCCACCCACTTTGATTGGCAGGAGGGCTAATCTTGGTGTAGTGTCCATAGAAACAAGCCAAGCAACCAAGTTATGCCATTAACCTGCTCCACCAAGTTAATGATCTCTAGAGGAGTGGGTGGGACCCACCTGGAATTTCCCATATACACCAGTGGGCCAGTTCGACCCTGAATGCAAATGCGCAATATAAGTGCCCATGTTTTTTACGTTGTATATTTGGAGAACTGAAGGAAGTCCTTTTATTTGCTATATTTGTTTTTATTTTTCTATTTTCAGAAACCGCAATGAACTGAGAATTGCTGGGAAAAAAAACACTTCTACAAATAGCAGCAATGGATGATGCCGAATATGTCACATTCGTGGACTGGGATAAAATGGACACGGGGGGACAACAGCAACAGAACCCCAAAGTATTGAACTGTACAGACTTCCAGGAGCTAAAACAACTGTCCCGTCAGGGATATTGGGCAAAGAGCCATGCATTACGGGCCAAGGTGTACCAAAAACTGATAAGGGACATCCCGTGTCGCACGGTTACGCCCGACGCCAGTGTGTACCGTGACATTGTGGGAAAGATTGTGGGCAAGCGGAATGCGAGCACCCTACCTCTGCCAGAATTCGTGGATGACCGCCAAATTCCCACCTTCTGTCTCAATGCTGAAGGGATTGGAGCCGTGAGGAAAATTATTCTCTGCATCTCAAACCAGTTCCCGGATATTTCCTTCTGTCCAATTCTCCCCTCCCTGGTGGCACTTCTCCTTCATTATAGCCAGGATGAGGCTGAGTGCTTTGAGAACATCTCCCGAATACTGGCTTGCAATGACCCCAACAGGCGACTTGTTGACCAAACTTTCTTGGCTTTTGAATCTTCTTGCATGACTTTCGGAGATCTTGCCGGCAAATACTGCCAGGGGCCCCATAAGCTCATGGTGGCTGTGTCTGAAGACGTCTTGGAGGTGTACTCTGACTGGCAGAGGTGGCTCTTTGGGGACCTACCCTTTGCCTATATTACACGTGTATTCGATGTGTTTTTGGTGGAGGGCTATAAAGTGCTCTTCAGGGTAGCACTGGCTCTACTTAAGTTCTTCCACAAGGTGAGGGGCGCCCAGCCCATGGAGTCTAGCAATGTGAAAAGAGACATCCAGGAGTTTGTGAGGGACATCGCAAAGGCTGTGTCTCCCGAGAAGCTCTTGGAGAAGGCCTTTGCTATCCGGCTCTTCTCCCGTAAGGAAATTCAGCTGCTGCAAATGGCCAATGAAAAAGCACTGCAGCAGAAAGGGATAACTGTGAAGCAGAAAAGGTGAGCACGCCAGGGTTTCCTCCCACCTAAACTGTTTTTAAGAAGAGCAAATATCTGCAACAGAACGTTTGACCATATTGTAATTGATTGCTCTTTATACTCCCCACTTGGTGTCTAGTACCCCAAATGCGTGGGGGATGTGTGCATAAAACTTTGGAGGAAATTCCAAAGGGTTAATCTCTGCCAGTGAAATTGCTCAATATTTCCAAATCTCTAAATCCATGTTTCCCAACTCCCATCTCATGGACCCCTAACGGTGCATGTTTTCCAGATCTCCTCAGTGTCACAATTGAAGTAAATTACCTCCAGCTGTGGATCTCTTAAAATGTCAGGCAGTAATGACTAGATCAACTAGGAAATCTGAAAAGCCTGCACTGTTAGGGGTCCCTGCAGACTAAAATTGGGAAACATTGCTCTAAATAGTGTTGTATATGTAATTTAATGAGATTTAAAATTGAATTGCAAAACGCGTTGGCTGTGCACTGTTGTCCCTGGATGGTCACATCACAGATCAGTACACATGACATCATTACACTGACACCTTTGCCAACTTGAAGTGGGTCTCGAGGGGGGGGGGGTATATTTACTAAAGTGAGGGTTTTTAGAAGTGGAGATGTTGCCCATAGCAACCAATCAGATTCTAGCTATTATCTTCTGGAAGGTGCTAGATAAATGCTAAGTAGAATCTGATTGGTTGCTATGGGCAACATCTCCACTTCTGAAAGCATTATTAAATAATATACCCCTAGGTGTGCATAGAGCGAGAGAAATCTGAAGAGGAGGAATGTGCAGGTCTAACCTCCGCCACCGCAAAACCGCCCCATTGTCTTCTAAAATACTGCCCTGTTTTGCCTAATTTCTAGCTGAATTGAATGAGTAAGGGGACAATGTAAGTCTTTATTACATTTGCAACTTTTGTGTATTTAAAGCTTTATTTTACATAGAGGTAAATGATGTTCTCAGCTGAAGCCATATGATGCACCCCATTAATGGTATAGCACAAGATGTGGTCTCTGCCAGCTCTGAGCTGGTGTACAAATAGTCCTTTTGTGGAGTGTAAGTGGCTATGCACCCGCCTTTGCAATCCCCCCCCATAAAATGCATCCTCTGCACCACTTGTTTCAAGAGATGTTGTATTTGCTTTGCTCTAGGTGCATTGTACCTAACACCACTCCTTCCATTGGCTGGTGCAAACTCCTGCGTCCTCTGGTGGAGGAAAAAAAATGCTCCCTTACATTTGGGGAGGGCGGGGAGGAGGATATCATCATGTGCCCTGTAGTCTATTATGTACTGTATATTTGTATTTTCTCTCCTAGTATTGATTTGTTTGCAATGTGCTTTTTTTAAATAGGGCCTGAGCATCTTATTCAGTCTTCATCATCATCTGGCCAAATCATCTGACTGATCACAGCAGCAGAGGGAGGGAGGATGTGACCTGTACACATGTCATGTATCAGGAAAGGGCTGCATGTGACAGGGACAGTGACATGATGTGAGGAGGGGAATGGAAGCAGCAGTGACCCACAGACTGAGAGTTATATAGTGGGAGGAGCAGAGTTCCCAGCAGCACAGAGTATATCAGGAGATGAGTGATGTGTTAGTGACCTGATGTGAGGAGGAGAATGGAGGCAGCAGGGAGCCACACAGTTATATAGTGGTAGGAGAAGGGTCTATAATAATGCAAAGTAGCAATGTGAGGCTCCCATCACACTGATACATGAAGACTGTGGTATAAAACTTCCCTATGTATTAAACTATGTTCTAGTTACGTCTGCCCTTGATGTCCCAATCATGGAATAACCTATATACTCCTCCTGTTTTCTGAATGCTAACCATGCACTTCTAGCAGCCATCCCCTGAACATCCACTTTTATAGTCTCACTTGTCAGACCGGCTGCTGCAGCGTGTACGGAGCTCTTGGTTTTACATGTTTGACACGTGATATTTCTGTCCCTCGGAGCGATCACCAGTCCTGGAGCACGGCCTGGCAGACAGGCTTTCTGTCCTTTGGTAAAATATTTCAGACCTGTGCTTTCCTTTACCACTTTTAGGAGGAGTCTGTATTTTATATATGATTGATTTTAACACTTCACATATGCACTCATGTCTTCTTCCTTCTCCCTTTCTATTCTTCCTTCATCTTTCCTGTCCTTTACCAGAGTCCAGTCTCCTGTCCGGTAAGTGCCCTTGCTGTCTCCCTTCCTCTGCACCCCGCAGTTGATGTATCCTGGCTTTCTCTCCCCTAACGTCCAGCGGCTGACGCTCCACTGGCTGGCTGTCTAACTTGCCTGAGCTGTGCGTTGTAAGGAGGCTGACGCTATTTCTAGCTATCCCTGGGCGCTGTCTGCGCATACGTTATGGAATGCTGCTATGGCCGAACTTTTATATCTGTCATTTTTTGTTTTCATTTATTTATTTTTTTTAATCAAAACTCCATGTTCTAGCCTAGCACCATATGAGAAACTAGTCACAATAGCTCCTAATGATCATTGACTCTGTAGCGACCCCACCACCCAGACTGTAGTCTGTGAACCACCAATCCATGGCGCAGCGACAGGTAGTGAGGTCCAGTGTTACTGCTGCCTGGTTACATTTCTGCTTATTCGGAGGGGAAGCCAAACCGTCCACACTGATCTCTATGCAGGCTTTATACTGTATCCGTCTACTGGGCATGGCACATGCAGTGGTTCAGTGGGATAAGCCCATGTTTCAGAGAATACAGTTTATCCATTCACTAAGTACCTGTGAGAACACTGAGGCACGAGGCACTATGGCCCTCATTCAGAGCCGTACGCTCTGAGCAGAGCGCAAGCTCTGAATGAGGGCCGCCCTCCATAAAAATGGAGCGTCCTCCCGGACGCTCGTATAGCTGTGGGCCACCACCCACAGCCAATACGAGCGTGCAGTTTGATGGCCGCGATGGTCGTGACCATCGCGACCATTGAAACTGCGAGCCGGAGCCTGCGGTTGAGGTTTTCAACCGCAAGGCCCGGAGTGATTTTGGCTCTATCAGAGCCAAAAACACTCCCACTGACATCACTAGTGATGGCAGTGGGCCGGCTTCTGACGGGAGGCGTTCCCTTGGGAACGCCCCCGTCAGGGAGGCACGCCCACCAAAGGGGGCGTGCTGTCAATCAACATCGAGAGCACGCCCCCTTTGATCAGACACAACGAGCGAAGGACTTTCCTTCGCTCGTCGCATCTGGCGCATGCGCACGACGGAGCTCCCTCCGTCGTGCGCATGCTCAGCGCAGACCATCGACCCACTTGCGAGCGGACAGTCGCTTGCGAGTGGGTCTGAATCAGGGCCTATGTCCCCTGATTTTCTTACTGAATTAATTAGTTGAAGTTTAGTTTATCCGGCAAAAATGGCTGCGTCCGCTGTATAGGTGATGGGACCCATTAATGGTGATGTGTGTCAGGGATTCTTGGCCAGGGCAGACACTGGTGTAAGTATTTGATTGGCCCATTGTCTGATACAAAGGAGATTTCTCCCTGGAGTTTGTTAGACGTCTTCTTACAGCAGCTGTCATGTATCCCCGGCAACCGCACACAATTAATGTTTAATACTATTTTTAGCAGCTTCGCCATTCACTTAAGGCAAATCCTGTGAAATCCATCCATGTGAAGGAGGGAAGGGCAGGCTTCTGCATGTCACCCAATCCCAGCTTATTGTTTCCCATCGCATGGCTGATGTCAGATAGTGTCTAACGGCATGATCCCTGCAATCTGCTCTCCGCCCAAGGCAAAGCTACAGGCTCTGTGCAAGACCCAGAGCAATGATCTACTAACAGGTTGCATGAGTGTTGGGGATAAGCTGGTCAATGCAGCGCCTGGCTGCAGGCATGTCTGTCTTGCAAGAGAATGCATGCAATACAGTTCATCATGTCCTCTGTACGGTAATCTATAAATATTTAAAGGGTCTCTAAACCTGTAAAATAAATAAATGGACAGGGCAACTTGTGACATCAGAAATACATATAATATTTTTATAACATCGTTTATCATTTTGATAAACTAAGTTGCACGAAAAGATTCTCGGCTCTGCAGAGTCGCACCACGGCGCTTGTGCGTTATGTTTAACGCGACTTGTAGCGCACGGGGGTAATGGTGCATACACACGGTCAGATTTTTCTTCAGATCTGAACGATAACTATTTAAAAAATCGTTCAATTGTTCATATCTGAAGGAAAATCTGACCGTATCTGTATGAATGATGCGCGTTCCCGATGGTCAGATAACGATATCTGACATCTGATGTGTTTGCAGTCAGATATGGACTATTCCATTCATATTAATGCAGTCAAAAATCGTTCGTAGTTCAGATCGTTTAAATCGTTCATCTGACAAATCTGACCGTGTGTATGCACCTTAATATGTATGTGGATACATCTGTAGATAGGAGAATTGCTGAAGTATTTCCCCCTTCAAACCAAGCACTGCCCTATCATTCATATCTGGCTGTGTAATGTATGACCTGGTTATCTGTAGTGTTTATGCTGCATCTGTGTTATCTGGCTCATGAATAATGTCATCTCCTCCCAGAAGATTTGTCTATGGTTGCTGACAGATACATTGGCCGATCAATTGATCGGCCAATATATCTGCTGCCCGTCGGCCAGTGTGTACCCGCGATATGTCAGTGAACGTCTGCGTTCACCGACATATCGCATTGGCTGTGCTGCACAGCCGATGGACAATTATGTCTGCAGACCGCCCGTACACACACAGCGCAGCCGCGAGGAGGTGGACGGGACACGCCCCCGACCCGGCCCCCGGGACCCGAGGGCGCAAGCAGATGGCCGTTCAGTGTGTATGAACGACCATCATCTGCAGATATCTGTCAGGTGTGTACCCACTTAGTATACCACAAGTCACTGACTTGCCCCTTCTGTCTGACTGCTGTGAGGGTACCAGTGTCTGGTTACAGTAGAGGTGAAAATCCTTGGC
Organism: Taudactylus pleione; assembly: GCA_031769625.1. NCBI lineage: Eukaryota > Metazoa > Chordata > Amphibia > Anura > Myobatrachidae > Taudactylus > Taudactylus pleione. The sequence goes on along the minus strand of JAUIMM010000060.1, from coordinate 13,201,068 downwards.
TGTACCGGCCCTCAGCCTATCCGAATACTTGGAAGCTGCTGTGGCAGTGGACGCTGCTGGGTGCGCTAAATTTTTGTAATAAGGTTTATGGTGTCAGCATCCTTCCCCTGCATTGTAGCTATTTAAGTTATTGTGTGTGTCGTGTTTTTTATTTATTTATTTTTAACATTTTTGCCTTCTGACTGATTTCATTTATTTTTTGGCACTCTGTGTCCTGCAGACAGAACGTCCATCTGGCCGTCCATGCTGAAAACTTCACATCTGAGATCGTCTGCGTGAAAGAGATGCGAGACATCTGGTCTTGGATCCCGGAGAGATTTGCGCTCTGCCAGCCGCTGCTGCTGTACACCAATCAGGAGCACGGCAACAGCCTCACCAGGTGAGCGCCCCGTTTACCTGGGATCGTGTTAGGCACAATAGGTGACATCACGGACGGGCATCCAGCATAGGAGACGGTTAGATATAGAGGCAGTATGGGGCCACTGAGGCACAAGCCGTACATGTAACAGTCACTAGACACTGCAGGGATAACTCAGGCAGGACACTGATAGATGACTCTGCCAGCTGTAATCCAGCTACATAGTCCTCTCTCGCACTTCACCCAGCTGCAGTTTTTGAATGTTACTCTTGTGTGTGTTTAGTAATAACAAATATATATGCTCAGTAGTTGTGACTTAACTTTGCAGGTCTAATAGCATAATATCCAGTAAGCAGCAATTCTTAAAAGGAACGGGGCAGGGGACCCATCCAACCAGTATAACCAGTTTGGGAATTGTTATATTATTATGTTTCCTGCAAAACTCAAATGTATTGAATGAACTGTAACTTCTGCAAGTAAATAAAGGAAAGCCTTTGCTCTGATCCGGCGAGTAAAGTAAAATCTCCTGGTCCAAAAGCTGAACCTTAAGGGGGAAAGGGGGTTGTCTGCAGTGCCCTACATGGGGGGGATGACAGTACACATTTGCCATGTTAAAAAATAAATACACGATACAGAGTAATATGATGAAGAAATAGCTACGAGATAATAGAGTAAATAACAAAATCATGCAAATAGACACTCATGGGAACAGTTAGCATGCATGGACACAGATAAGCAGAATAATGTATGAATGCAAATAGCAGAACAAATCACATAGCGGTAACAGTTCTGAATGAGACACGTGGAGGACAGACATGAGATAGAGGGCCCTGCACGTGAGAGCTCACGTTCTACAGGGAGAGCAGGACTGACCATTGAAGTTGCTGGTCCAGGCAGATAGCACAGGAGGCGGAGGCTGAGCAGCTGACGTGGCAGGAGGTTGAAGCCGTTGGTAGTTTGAAGTGGGTAAGGGCAGGGAAGAGGGAGGAAAAAGTGGTAAGTGGGATAAGAGGGAGGAGGGTAAGATGGGCATGAGTGCAATGACATGTAGAACAGTCAGTGTAGTGTGGGTAGAGGTACCGGGTAATATACACTAACATGGTGATACAGGTGGGTAATGGAGCTGGCAGCCCTAGAAACAAAAGGAAGAAAAGCTTGGCAAGCCGCTCATAAAGCCGCAGTGATCTTGTCCTCGCTGACGGCTCAATAGGCAGTGTACAGGGCAGGTGCTGTAGGTGGGGGGTAGGCAGTGTACAGGGCAGGTGCTGTAGGTGGGGGGTAGGCGGTGTACAGGGCAGGTACTATAGGTGGGGGGTAGGCAGTGTACAGGGCAGGTGCTGGAGGTGGGGGGTAGGTAGTGTACAGGGCAGGTGCTGGAGGTGGGGGGTAGGCAGTGTACAGGGCAGGTGCTGGAGGTGGGGGGTAGGCAGTGTACAGGGCAGGTGCTGGAGGTGGGGGGTAGGCAGTGTACAGGGCAGGTGCTGGAGGTGGGGGGTAGGCAGTGTACAGGGCAGGTGCTGGAGGTGGGGGGTAGGCAGTGTACAGGGCAGGTGCTGGAGGTGGGGGGTAGGCGGTGTACAGGGCAGGTGCTGTAGGCGGTGTACAGGGCAGGTGCTGTAGGCGGTGTACAGGGCAGGTGCTGGAGGTGGGGGGTAGGAGGTGGGCAGGGCAGGTGCTGGAGGTGGGGGGTAGGCGGTGGGCAGGGCAGGTGCTGGAGGTGGGGGGTAGGCGGTGGGCAGGGCAGGTGCTGGAGGTGGGGGGTAGGCGGTGTACAGGGCAGGTGCTGGAGGTGGGGGGTAGGCGGTGTACAGGGCAGGTGCTGGAGGTGGGGGGTAGGCGGTGTACAGGGCAGGTGCTGGAGGTGGGGGGTAGGCAGTGTACAGGGCAGGTGCTGGAGGTGGGGGGTAGGCAGTGTACAGGGCAGGTGCTGGAGGTGGGGGGTAGGCAGTGTACAGGGCAGGTGCTGGAGGTGGGGGGTAGGCAGTGTACAGGGCAGGTGCTGGAGGTGGGGGGTAGGCAGTGTACAGGGCAGGTGCTGGAGGTCGGGGGTAGGCAGTGTACAGGGCAGGTGCTGGAGGTGGGGGGTAGGCAGTGTACAGGGCAGGGGGAGTGTACAGGGCAGGTGCTATAGGGGGGGTAGGGGAGTGTACAGGGCAGGTGCTATAGGGGGGGTAGGGAGTGTACAGGGCAGGTGGGGGGTAGGGAGTGTACAGGGCAGGTGGGGGGTAGGGAGTGTGCAGGGCAGGTGGGGGGTAGGGAGTGTGCAGGGCAGGTGGGGGGTAGGGAGTGTGCAGGGCAGGTGGGGGGTAGGGGAATGTACAGGACAGGTGCTGGAGGTGGGGGGTAGGCAGTGTACAGGGCAGGGGGAGTGTGCAGGGCAGTTGGGGGGTAGGGGAGTGTACAGGGCAGGTGCTATAGGGGGGGTAGGGAGTGTACAGGGCAGGTGGGGGGTAGGGAGTGTACAGGGCAGGTGGGGGGTAGGGAGTGTACAGGGCAGGTGGGGGGTAGGGAGTGTGCAGGGCAGGTGGGGGGTAGGGAGTGTGCAGGGCAGGTGGGGGGTAGGGAGTGTGCAGGGCAGGTGGGGGGTAGGGGAATGTACAGGACAGGTGCTGTAGGTGGTGGGTAGGCAGTGTACAGGGCAGGTGCTGGAGGTGGGGGTTAGGCAGTGTACAGGGCAGGTGCTGGAGGTGGGGGGTAGGCAGTGTACAGGGCAGGCGGAGTGTACAGGGCAGTTGGGGGGTAGGGGAGTGTACAGGGCAGGTGCTATAGGGGGGGGTAGGGAGTGTGCAGGGCAGTTGGGGGGTAGGGAGTGTGCAGGGCAGTTGGGGGGTAGGGAGTGTGCAGGACAGGTGGTGGGTAGGCAGTGTACAGGGCAGGTGCTGGAGGTGGGGGGTAGGCGGCGTACAGGACAGGTGCTGTAGGCGGCGTACAGGGCAGGTGCTGTAGGTGGTGGGTAGGCGGCGTACAGGGCAGGTGCTGTAGGTGGGGGGTAGGGAGTGTACAGGGCAGGTGGTGGGTAGGCAGTGTACAGGGCAGGTGCTGGAGGTGGGGGTTAGGCAGTGTACAGGGCAGGTGCTGGAGGTGGGGGTTAGGCAGTGTACAGGGCAGGTGCTGGAGGTCGGGGGTAGGCAGTGTACAGGGCAGGTGCTGGAGGTGGGGGGTAGGCAGTGTACAGGGCAGGGGGAGTGTACAGGGCAGGTGCTATAGGGGGGGTAGGGGAGTGTACAGGGCAGGTGCTATAGGGGGGGTAGGGAGTGTACAGGGCAGGTGGGGGGTAGGGAGTGTACAGGGCAGGTGGGGGGTAGGGAGTGTGCAGGGCAGGTGGGGGGTAGGGAGTGTGCAGGGCAGGTGGGGGGTAGGGAGTGTGCAGGGCAGGTGGGGGGTAGGGGAATGTACAGGACAGGTGCTGGAGGTGGGGGGTAGGCAGTGTACAGGGCAGGGGGAGTGTGCAGGGCAGTTGGGGGGTAGGGGAGTGTACAGGGCAGGTGCTATAGGGGGGGTAGGGAGTGTACAGGGCAGGTGGGGGGTAGGGAGTGTACAGGGCAGGTGGGGGGTAGGGAGTGTGCAGGGCAGGTGGGGGGTAGGGAGTGTGCAGGGCAGGTGGGGGGTAGGGAGTGTGCAGGGCAGGTGGGGGGTAGGGGAATGTACAGGACAGGTGCTGTAGGTGGGGAGTAGGGAGTGTGCAGGGCAGGTGGTGGGTAGGCAGTGTACAGGGCAGGTGCTGGAGGTGGGGGTTAGGCAGTGTACAGGGCAGGTGCTGGAGGTGGGGGGTAGGCAGTGTACAGGGCAGGCGGAGTGTACAGGGCAGTTGGGGGGTAGGGGAGTGTACAGGGCAGGTGCTATAGGGGGGGGTAGGGAGTGTGCAGGGCAGTTGGGGGGTAGGGAGTGTGCAGGGCAGTTGGGGGGTAGGGAGTGTGCAGGGCAGTTGGGGGGTAGGGAGTGTGCAGGACAGGTGGTGGGTAGGCAGTGTACAGGGCAGGTGCTGGAGGTGGGGGGTAGGCGGCGTACAGGACAGGTGCTGTAGGCGGCGTACAGGGCAGGTGCTGTAGGTGGTGGGTAGGCGGCGTACAGGGCAGGTGCTGTAGGTGGGGGGTAGGGAGTGTACAGGGCAGGTGGTGGGTAGGCAGTGTACAGGGCAGGTGCTGGAGGTGGGGGTTAGGCAGTGTACAGGGCAGGTGCTGGAGGTCGGGGGTAGGCAGTGTACAGGGCAGGTGCTGGAGGTGGGGGGTAGGCAGTGTACAGGGCAGGGGGAGTGTACAGGGCAGGTGCTATAGGGGGGGTAGGGAGTGTACAGGGCAGTTGGGGGGTAGGGAGTGTACAGGGCAGTTGGGGGGTAGGGAGTGTGCAGGGCAGTTGGGGGGTAGGGAGTGTGCAGGGCAGTTGGGGGGTAGGGAGTGTGCAGGGCAGGTGGGGGGTAGGGAGTGTGCAGGGCTGGTGGTGGGTAGGCAGTGTACAGGGCAGGTGCTGGAGGTGGGGGGTAGGCGGTGTACAGGGCAGGTGCTGGAGGTGGGGGGGGGGTAGGCGGTGTACAGGGCAGGTGCTGGAGGTGGGGGGGGGGTAGGCGGTGTACAGGGCAGGTGCTGGAGGTGGGGGGGGTAGGCAGTGTACAGGACAGGTGGTGGGTAGGCAGTGTACAGGGCAGGTGCTGGAGGTGGGGGGTAGGCGGCGTACAGGACAGGTGCTGTAGGCGGCGTACAGGGCAGGTGCTGTAGGTGGGGGGTAGGCGGCGTACAGGACAGGTGCTGTAGGTGGGGGGTAGGGAGTGTACAGGGCAGGTGGTGGGTAGGCAGTGTACAGGGCAGGTGCTGGAGGTGGGGGTTAGGCAGTGTACAGGGCAGGTGCTGGAGGTGGGGGTTAGGCAGTGTACAGGGCAGGTGCTGGGGGTAGGCAGTGTACAGGGCAGGTGCTGGAGGTGGGGGGTAGGCAGTGTACAGGGCAGGGGGAGTGTGCAGGGCAGTTGGGGGGTAGGGGAGTGTACAGGGCAGGTGCTATAGGGGGGGTAGGGAGTGTGCAGGGCAGGTGGTGGGTAGGGAGTGTGCAGGGCAGGTGGTGGGTAGGGAGTGTGCAGGGCAGGTGGTGGGTAGGGAGTGTGCAGGGCAGGTGGTGGGTAGGGAGTGTGCAGGGCAGGTGGTGGGTAGGGAGTGTGCAGGGCAGGTGGTGGGTAGGGAGTGTGCAGGGCAGGTGGGGGGTAGGGAGTGTGCAGGGCAGGTGGGGGGTAGGGGAATGTACAGGACAGGTGCTGTAGGTGGGGGGTAGGGAGTGTGCAGGGCAGGTGGTGGGTAGGCAGTGTACAGGGCAGGTGCTGGAGGTGGGGGTTAGGCAGTGTACAGGGCAGGTGCTGGAGGTGGGGGGTAGGCAGTGTACAGGGCAGGCGGAGTGTACAGGGCAGTTGGGGGGTAGGGGAGTGTACAGGGCAGGTGCTATAGGGGGGGGTAGGGAGTGTGCAGGGCAGTTGGGGGGTAGGGAGTGTGCAGGGCAGTTGGGGGGTAGGGAGTGTGCAGGGCAGGTGGGGGGTAGGGAGTGTGCAGGGCAGGTGGGGGGTAGGGAGTGTGCAGGGCAGGTGGGGGGTAGGGAGTGTGCAGGGCAGGTGGGGGGTAGGGAGTGTGCAGGGCAGGTGGGGGGTAGGGAGTGTGCAGGGCAGTTGGGGGGTAGGGAGTGTGCAGGGCAGGTGGGGGGTAGGGAGTGTGCAGGGCAGGTGGGGGGTAGGGAGTGTGCAGGGCAGGTGGGGGGTAGGGAGTGTGCAGGGCAGGTGGGGGGTAGGGGAATGTACAGGACAGGTGCTATAGGTGGGGGGGAGGTCCCAGAACTCAGGACAGTTGTGGGCGATGGATTTTGTGCTACTGTAGTAGTGATCAGGTACAGTGGTCTTTCTTTTCTTTTCCTGTTTATTGCCAGTATAATCACGCTATATTAATCTTGTTACGTCTGTAACCATTGATTAACTATGGGTAGCAAACTCATGTGACCACTGACTTCAATCCACCCCAATAACCTCCCACAACAAGGGCTAACAATCAGATAGGGGAATAACAGCCGGCCATATATTAGGAGAAATAATAGGTACAGTCCTTCCTTACTTCTGAGTCTGGTGCTGGCAGAGCAAATAGACCAAACCTGTGAACATACAGTAAGTACCTTAGGTGTCACTTTAAATATTAATGGTCTTTGAATTAATTTAGTTCTATTTGTGGCACAGTGTAAACTACAGGGAAATAAAGTGCCCAACCCTTTCTTAGCTTCCCCTTTGTCAGTAACATAAGCTATTTATTATACTATACTAATGGAAAAGTCCTACCTGTCACACACACCGTACCATCCGCTCGATACGTTGTTCCAATTTGCCTGGAAAAGACATAATGTGCCGATATCATCCTAGTGTGTACCTGACCTTAGTCCCTATAATTCCAGATGTGCCCAAAGAAACACCCCTCTGCGTTTTTGTTATTACTCTGTTGTCACTATGTACTTTTTCCTGCTATACCCTGGTCCCTTCCCTGTGCTGATATCTACCACTGTATGTTCTACTTCTGCTAATTGCACATCCTGCCAGCTGTAACCCGTGTAGTGCGCCCAAGATGGCTACCTCGGCTGGTACTTTCATGGGCAGGATGAGAAACGTGGAACCATTAGTGCAGTTTCTGGAAACAAACGTGTTGTCCCTCCAAGAAATCGTTCTAGTGTCTCCATGGTGATAATCAATAGGAGGAAGGGTGAGAGGTATACACTCCCTAGTGTAATAACTTAATAATGAAGATGAATACATAAAGTGAGATTATATATATATATATATATATATATATATATGCGCGCTCATCAACGTGTTGACTTTCCCGGAATCCTTCAGGTCTTCCCTCCAATGACCATCAGGTGTTTTTAACCATGTGGGTACAAAGAATACATTGCACTAAATAAATTGCAAAGAAATACTTTATTATGGAATCATACAGTCAGGTGCATAAATATTGGGACATTGACAGAATTTTCATATTTTGGCCTCTATTCACCACCACAATGGCTTTGAAATGAAACAAACAAGATGTGCTTTAACTGCAGACTTTCAGATTTAATTTGAGGGTAATTACATCCAAATCCGGTGAACGGTGTAGGAATTACAATGGTTTCTATATGTGCCTCCCACTTTTTAAGGGGCCAAAAGTAATGGGACTATCAACTCAAAAGCTATTTCATGGACAGATGTGGGATATTCCCTCGTTATTTCATTATCAATTAAGCAGGTAAAAGGTCTGGAGTTGATTCTAGGTGTGACATTTGCATTTGGAATCCGTTGCTGTCGACTCTCAATATGAGATCCAAAGAGCTGTCACTATCAGTGAAGCAAGCCATCATTAGGCTGAAATGACTGTATGATTCCATAATAAAGTATTTATTTGCAATTTATTTAGTGCACACCACACAGAACAAAAGAGTAAAGTATGATAAATGAATTAAAAATAAAATGTATGTAAAAAAAACAAAACCAAAAACTTCTTACATGGAATATTTGCCACCAGTTGGAGGAGAGTACTGGGGTCACGCTATACCCTCAATGCGTTTAGTCTCTTATGCCCTCAATGCGTTTAGTCTCTTATGCCCCTATAATCTGGCAAGTCTTCATCTTTCCTGCAGGTACCAGATTTCTAGTATTCAATTGGGTGAGAGATTTCATTTATTGTTGGAATGGGGGGCGCTCTTTGGTTTGGTTTGTGTTTTCTCTCGCAGCTTCATAGCCAGTCTAATTTTTTCATAAAATTTACATTTTTAGGAAAAATTGTATGGACTTGCTAATTGGAATTTCCCAGGTAGCTTAATTAGCCCATAATTGCTTACCTTCTGCAGCGCTGTCCTCCTCCGCTTCCCATACATGCTGTAGTCCCTTCTTAGTCGTCTTCCTGAGCACCCAGGCGGGCGCGAGGGGTGACTGTGTGTGTGTGTGTGTGGTGTTGCTACATGTGAAGGGGTGTGGTATGATTTAAATCCCGACACCAGTATGCCGAAGAGCGCAGATCCTGACGGAGGGAAGTAAGATATCTAACCAACCCATACCCCCCCCCCCCACCACCACCCCCCTAGTGCCTAACCCTAACCTCCCCCAGAGGTGCCTAAACCTAACCCCTCCTCTGCGCATCCTGAAGCAAACCCTCCAGGGGGGATGCCTAACCCTAACCTCCCCCCGTGGGTGCCTGACCCTAACCCTCCCGAGGGGTGTGACGCCCGGCTTACCTTCGCTCGGTATGCCGGGCGTCGGGATTTCGGGGGGTGGATAATGATAGGCATCGGGATACGACGCCTATCGTTAGGTCTCTGCCGGGATTGCACAGTTGGGAAGCCGGCGGTCAGCATTTCAACCGTCTGCTTCTTGACTACCTCCTATGTGACGCATGTCAGGTGAAACCCCCCCCCCCCCCCCCCCCCCCTGCGCCCATGCCGTGTCTGTCTGCAGCATCAGGAGTCGACTGTGCAGTCTTTTTAAAAATTAAAAAAAAAAAAATTCCCCTGCCACAGGAAAATATAAAATTGCGTCCGGTTTCTAATTCAAAATTGTTTGCAAGGTGCTGTCAAAATCTCACACCCTAATGAATATGCCCCATAGTGTCCTATGTGTATTCTACTGTGTGTTTCTCCCATTAATATTCTTGTATGCAGACCCAACAGGTGTACTTTGACCTCTGTTTTTGTTGCCAGGTTCTACTTGCACTGTGAGGGACACGAGCCCACCCTTCTTCTCATCAAGACCACCAACAAAGAGGTATGGTACATCGCGGTTTCTGGTGATGTCCACCGCTGCCCCCGCTTGTCACATCCTACACCAGTGTGTCACCAAGCCTATCATACATATCCCATACATTATACATACTTTAAGTATGCTATGCCTTCTGTAATTGGTAAGTGATCTCCCTAAATGATTAGTTTCACACCTTGTTTTTATGTCTGTTAATGGCTGGAAGGTATGCACTGCGCTGTTCCAGCTGGCAAATCACAGGCCCTCTTGGGTGTGACTGCTGGGAGAAACGGGGTTAACGCTCTGACCCAGTCACAATGGAGGTGTTTAAACTTTAATGTTGCCTCCTCAGAGCTTTATGGTGTATGTCCAATGGGGAGCCATGTGAGCACATATGTACTGCCCATTGCTAGCGGGAAATTCCGCAACACCCTATCTTTTAAAACCTCCTTGATAAGTGTCTGAGGTTTTTCTCTTGAAAATCTCATTTAAAAAAAAAAAAAAAAAAATTGTTTTTAATATAGTTTTATTTTTTTTTAGCAGTAAAGGTAGTAATCTTAAAATTCAAATTACTTTCCCAAATTAGAGATGCGAAATTAAAATTTTGTTTACTTCTACATTAAATACTGGCACAACCTGTATGAGTTTCCTGGGGTTTTCTAAGGCTGGGTACACACTGTAGCGACGTTCCGACATCGGAACGAATGTCCGTGAACAGTGATTGTGCATCCACACTGGACGACTTTAATGAACAACAGAACGGTTACCGTTACGTCATTCATTAACAATGTACTGGCCGCTAGCGATATCGCCAGGTTTGATGTGCAGCTCACCAAACCTGGCGACCGTGGGAGCGTGCAATCGTCGGTACACACTGAGTGATGTAGGCAATATGTCGATACAAAACGGCATGTCGGCCTGACTTCGCTCCAGTGTGTGCCCAGCTTTACCTATAGCAGATTGACTGACCCAGCTGACTATTCAATGTCCAATGAAATATCATTCTAGAACTGTCCCAAACCTTCGTACGAAACACTGGATTAAAATATCCTTAAACACCAGGAACAGAACTTTCAAAAGCAGCTGGTTGACAGATTTACTTTACTACACGGCCGATTGTTTCCTAGGTGTGTGGGGCTTTCCTTTCTACCGACTGGAACGCACGCAAGAAAAGCGGGAACAAGCTGAGTTTCTTCGGGACTGGAGAGTGCTTCGTTTTTCGGGTAAGGCACAATTCCTCTGGATATGGACTAAAGCGTATGTAGATGTACACCACTTTTTATATAGTGACCCACGACATCTGTAGACACTGTAGATTTCAATCTGATCGTTGAGCTTTAGAACATCAGACAGTAATGTAGCGTTGTCCTGGAAAACTTGTACATAAGCAGAACTCCCTGTTGTCCTCTCTTCTCGTTCGTTCAGCTGCAGCCGGAGGTAGAGCGCTACGAGTGGGTGATCATAAAACATCCCGAGCTTGGCAGACTAAGTTCATCCGCCGCTGACAAGGAGTACAACTCTTCGTTGGAGACCGCAGACGGCATCAACCCTTCCGACCGCCTTTCCCCCTTCCTGGCCACCCGTCACTTCAACCTCCCGTCCAAAACCGCCTCTATGTTTATGGCGGGGAGCACAGACTGCATTATCATAGGTGAGTACTCGCTCAGATGACTACCCTCAATGTTTTTAAGGGTTGGAGATGATGGTCTAGTAATGCGGATACACCATGAGTATAGAGAAAAGATGGTGCCTATACTTTGCATGATGATCAAGTGGTCATTGTTTAGAACCTTCCTCTAGGCTGACTCTCTTGTCTTCCATCAGGCGGTGGTGATGGACAGGCCCTGTATCTGGATTCAGACCTGAATTATGGAAGAACCAGTCACTGCAATACTTTCAATAACCAGCCTCTGTGCTCAGAAACCTTCCAGATCGCAACGATTGAGGTCTGGGGCTTCAAGGACCATCTGAACAATGATGACCAGTCCTCTGCGTTACATTGATCCGCTCTTATGCAATGCACAGAGAGTTCTAGCCATGTCTTAGTTGGAACATCTGAGCAGGCATCGGGGGTGGTCTATCGGGGCTCCCCCCATGCACTGAGGAGCTGCTGCTTCTGTTGACCTGTAGCTGCTGGCTCTATCTGATGGACACACACACAGAATATAGCGAAACTGTTGTGATTTAGCCCTAATGGTATACATTGAAGACTGTCTTATGGGACCAAAATGAACTGTGCCCTCTTCACTCCCAGCTTAAGGACTGGCTTCTGTTAGAAGACTGAACGCTATTTCTCATGCCTGGCTCTCACTTAGAGTTCAGACCAGTGTCCTGTGACTTTACACCTCTGTCCCTCCCCGGGCTGTTGATCTGTATATCAGCACTGGGGTCCTATCTGGCCTCCTGCAGACTTCCTCCCATCTCCCAGATTTCTGTGTTCCACGGAGCCAACCGTTACTGGAAGGACTGATAACGTAAAGGACCCCCAAGTCTGGATAGATATGATATATTTGAATTAAAATAGGAATTAAAGTGAATCTCAGGCATTGGGTTTGTTTTATGGTGTATTATTCTCACTTTTTTTTTTTTATTTTGCTTTGTGTATAATTATATACTATTACTAGGCGATATTTACTGGCTAAATTAGCCTTAAGAAACCCCAGGTCCATTTTTAAGGCCAAAAAAAGTCAGTTTGGGCTAATGGGATAATAGCCGCAGAATCTCGTGGTGACCTGTAACAGAAGAACGCCCTTCACTTAATTTCAGCCTGTACCGAGCTAGCGTTAAAGCCTGTCCTAACATGCTCTTGTAATACAGATTGTTGTGGACAGAGTAAGAAAAAGACGGCTATATACAAAGCATTATGGCTCATGTGTAAACCACCTCTATAATAACAGGGGAATTTTTGGTATCATTATGGAGATGTAGTTTCAAACTTTGGAGAAGTTGCTCATAGCAACCAACTAGCTTCTAACTGTCATTATATAAACTGAGCTGCAGAAGAGATCGCTAGAATCTGGTTATTGTGAGCAACTTCTACACTATGTCTGTCTCAGTGGGTTAATACACCTCCCCTTATGTGTGTTCTAGGACAGACTAAATGTAAGGGGATGTTTGTGGGATAACGCAATGCACTCCGTGGAAATTAGCAGCGATTCAGTCTTGTTTTTCTGTTCAGGTGCTTTTTCCATATATAATAATAATAATAGCCCCATGTATCCTACAATACTATAGAAATAATAAATTCACTTCAGTAGTAGTAATAAGTGGTTACTTCAGTACAACCCAAACATGGTGTAAATGTGATATTTGCATTGGTCCTGAATGGGTTAAATATAAAATACACAGATCCACAGATGTATAATCCTACCGAAGAGTGAGTTCCCGCTGTGGGTCTGTTTACGTAAGCCGCATATCCACTTGCAGATAGTGGGACAGTACGATTACAACCTCATAATTGTACAGTCGTTCCTCATCCCCTGTAGTGCCTGCACTGAACGATATGTCGTATAGTGCAGGCACCCTCCATCATCCCTGAACATGGCCAATCTGTCGTTATTGGCATATTGACTGACTGGCATGTTCAGGTGGTGAATGTTGTCGGAAACTACCAGCGGGCACGCGCATCGCTGGTCATTTCTGACCTTAAACTGCCTGATTTATGAGCGATTGAATGATAACTATGCCGTTATCGTTCAATCGCTCATTTATATCTGCAAGCTATAATGCGGCTTTACAGGGAGATGGATACTGCAGGAATCTCCTGTGATCTTTCCTGCCCAGAAAACCTTTACCTTCCGCGTTCTGGAAGCTCCTGTACGGCTCTGTAAATGGTTACTGCAGGTTACAATGTTAGGTAGGGCCTGTGGTTTAGGTTAAATATTAACAGCCAATGATTACGCAAAGAACAGGAACAACTTAAATTTCAAGGACAATGAGTTTAATTGGATAATTGTTTCATATTTTATTTTGGTGAAGAAATACTAAATAAATCTCTTCACCCTGTTTTAAACAGTGATTTATTTATTTTTTTCTATTCCTGTTCATGGGTTTTACGGATTGGAATTTGGCCTGTGGGATTTTACACTGTGTCCACTAGATGGCAGCAGTGACAGGACATTCATCCTGTGCTGTGTAGCACGTGACCAGATTCATTTTTGCTCTATAACACAATAGCGTTTGATTTTATTTCCGTAACCTGCCCTGTGTGGGAATGGACAAATGCAGGCTCCCATGTCTCCGCTTATTGTGTACTTTGTGGATAGGTTACTTTTCACATAGAATTCTGACCATTACAAGGCAATGCTTCACATCACATCTTTAGCTGGCTCACCAGGCGGCCATGTCTATCTAATAAAATATGCATTGTGCAAGCTTCACCTCAGGAGACAAGATGTACGTGTCCCTTCATCATGGCTCTGTATCATCTATTGGCTGTAAAAGTAAATCAAATACAGATGTGTACACCATACGGGAACCGTGGCAATTAGCGGGATAGAGCTATGGGGAATCATCTGTATAGTTTCCAGTTTGTGTTTTTTATAAGAATAATGTGAATAATAATAAATGCGGTGATAACAGCATATTACCTGGCTAATGTATTTCTGTGCCCCTATAACCAACGCCCAGCAGCCGGTGAGAGCTTCAGAGCAGCTTTTGCATTCCTCGGATTAGCCACCCTTTGTGTCTGCTTTTTTATCTGACCGTGCTGATTGGCTGCTTTATAATAGATTGTTACTGATGAGGGCACCACATGACCTGCAGTCATAATTATCGTACTATTAATTGGCACTGGCCTCCAGGGCATCTGCAGCAAAACAGCCTGAATGGTCTCCTTTTGTTCCCCAATGATAATGGATGGTAGATAAATGTACATGTATGGGGAAATTTACCAAGGGTACATTTTATATAGTGTGCACAAGAGCAGATGCCAGTTGTTGCTGCTGCTGTTCTAGAAGAAGGGAGAGCAAATCCTGTAATGAAGCCCATACATAAACAATCGCCATGAGCGATTCTCCCATACGTGATGGATCGGCAAGTTCCAACATGTCTGAAAATCCTATTTCGCCGATTCCGATAATTATTTGGTTGAATTGGTGAACCCCAAACATTGCCAAAAATCGTTGCAAAAAAAAAAAAAAAGCAGAATTGCCCAGATTCATTGTTGTATGGCCTCCTTACAGTGTGGAAGTGGCCATCGCTCATGTAGGCAGCTTGGTTCTTCAGGCCACTCAATAACCTCAAATTAGCTTCCGGGGGAATATAGAACGGTTAGTCATTAGTGAATGTGTCGACATGACCATGCCGACACGGTCCTAATGTTAGTTAAAGCATTTTAACAACGTCGGTAGGACCATTTTAAACATGATCGCAAACCATGATGTTTAAAGTGATACCGCTGACCTTTAAAATGCTCTAACGTACAGGGTGTCGAAATATCCACTGTCGGCAAACTGACCATATCCCACTTCAGGGAGTATAAACTGAAAAGTGTCATGAAGTAGAACAGTGTAATATGAAGGGGAAATGTGATTATGTGGTGTAGCCTACAGGTTTATTATTGCAAGGGTAATGATTTATAGTCTTCTGTTTCCTACATAATGGCAACCTCGGACACCCAGTGGAATGGGTATGAAGTCCAGATGCTGGCTGCCCGAAGGAAGAAGATCCCGATAGGGCAGGTAAGTTCCCTACCCCCTCCCCCGCCACCCCTAACCCTCCCTTAGTGGTGCCTAACATCCCCCCATAGTGTCTAACCCCCCCCTTACCGCATACTAAACCTAACCCTCCTGGTGGGTGCCTTATACTAACCCCCCCTCCACATCCTAGCTACGCTACCTAATAGCAGTCTGTGCTCCAACTGTTTATTTATTTACAAGTGTTGTTATTTGTGGGAAGAAATTGGCCTTTTTCTAGCTGCATCTCCAGCAATTTCATGTTGTGGTTGGAATGACTGCTTGGACACAATACTACCCAGGGAGCAGATTATTGCACTGTACAAGAAAGATGAACAGCCACGCGTTTCACCGCATAGAGCGTTGGGTCAATGGAGCATGTTATTTCTCAGAATTGCCATTGGTACCACTCAGTGCACATCAAGGTAAGCGCTGCTTCTGTACACGTGGGAGGTGACTCTGCAGCCTACTGCACCCAGCTATGCGGAGAGGTGGGAGGATGGGAACTGATGCACTTTGCTAAAGTGTAAATGTCAGCTAAAGCCCCAACCTTTTTAGAATCGCCCCTTTCATTAACTTGAAACTTTTCTGGTTTTCTCCTAGAATACTGTAATTTTAGCCTCCTTTACGGCTTCATTAATTGGGTGTGAGGAGGCCTGTATCGTTTGTGAAGCTTCACATCAGGGTGTCTCTAGAAAAGAACATCGCTGATGAAATGTGCCTAGTGCCACAGAAAGTGTCTCTTTATAAAGTATAGTAGAAGATGGAGAGACCGCCAGCTCAGCAGTGTCAGCAGTGCCGGTTTCCCCTGACTAGCCGCGCGGTCAGACACCAGGTGCAGCGGTGGGTGACGTGCTGAATATTATCCCCGGAGCCCTATTGATTTCCACGCAATCCTCCATATCGGAGTTCCCGCACTGGCAGTCATGGGCGCAGCCATGTTGTCTTTATCACCTGATTGGACCCTCCACCAATGGTAGCCTTGTCAGCTGACACTCTCCTCCAATGGACAGCTACCTAAGCCCATATCCCAATTGGAGGGGGTCACTGGTGAAAACCACCAATGAGTTAGACTCTGTGCCGCTGGTCCGGTCTCGTCAACTTCCGGAATTAACCGATGAGGAAGTAGTCTGTTCTTCCTCTTCGTCTACTGCTGCCTCCGCACCTAGTCATCCTGACTCCCAATCCTCTGACTGGAAACCTCAGGGGCCAGGTCGTGACGAGCAGTGTATGTCAGGGCAGACAGGTGTCCAGAGATGGTTTAGCATTTCTTAAATGATCACGATTGTGTTGTAAAAGATGATTTAAAAAAAATCTGTAGGATAATCTCAGTTCTCAATCGGACTCTGATAATGACAAGTTGTCTAGATAGAGGGCTAAATCTCGTCAGTCATCCTTCTATTTCTATAACCTGTTGGTATATTATTTACATAGATTGGCAAAACCTGTTACCGTTGTAGCAAAATCAGAGTTAGGTGTAAAGTGCGTGGTAATATATTAGAGCATATGATGTATTTTCTAATGGAATTTAATTGAAAAAAAAAAAGAAACAGGTGGCGGGGAATATAATCTTGTTTTAGTTCCTGATTTTCTTGAATAAATTATTTTTCCTCGGCTTATCTGAAGGGGGCAGTGTTGGACAAATAAATCTGTACCGTGCGGCAACCCTTCTTTTATCTGCATAAGAAGTATAGCGACAAACCGAGATTTCATACGACAGACTTATTAGACCGCAGCTGATACCAATCTGAGGATGGATTTTCAGCCGTCTGATTAGGGCTCTTGCCGAGCCAATGTATATCTGCCTGTACACTCGGATCTAGCCGCACACCGGGATTACTGAAGTTATCTGATGGGTGTACACAGCTCTGGGTTGCAGTCATCTGACAACTGGACCCCCCCAGACCTTGCTGTGCTCAGATGCTGGTCCTAAAATCTTCTCTGAGATAACCTCGCAGATGTCTCCTAATTATTAACAAGTCCCTCACATTGATTATGGCACTGCATAAAGTACCATATTTTATTCACTTTATACAATGTCGACCTTGTAACCTTTATTATTTGTTACTTATGTATGATGTTTCAGTGTTGCTATTTCATCAATACATAGTGAAAGATAAAAACTGTAACCCGTGTGTGTGTGTGTGTCCATCTGTCCATCCGTCCTGTTGATAGGGAATACAGATTGTAAGCTCCACTGGAGCAGGGACTGATGTGAATGACTGGAGATTTGTCTTTAAGGCGCTGTGTAATATGCATGCACTATATAAGTAACATAAAGGTGGAAGGCCGATATACCAACTTCTAGATTGTGTTTTAGGATTTTTCGACAAAATAAAAGGATTAAATTGCCTTTAAATTTATTTCTGCAGCATCCTCCCTGTATGTCCTTGTGGGAATAGAGAGGTCATGGGCCAATCGGTGTGGGATAAATTGTAATTATTTATCAACCAATCCAGTGTATGGTGAACTATGCTGCTGGTGTGGCTAACCCTCCCCAATCCAGTGTATGGTAAACTATGCTGCTGGTGTGGCTAACCCTCCACTAATCCAGTGTATGGTGAGCTATGCTCATGCTGATGGTGCAGCCAACCCTCCCCAATCCAGTGTATGGTGAGCTATGCTCATGCTGATGGTGCAGCCAACCCTCCCCAATCCAGTGTATGGTGAGCTATGCTGCTGGTGCGGCTAACCCATCCGGTGTATGGTGAGCTATGCTGCTGGTGCGGCTAACCCATCCGTTGTATGGTGAGCTATGCTGCTGGTGCGGCTAACCCATCCGTTGTATGGTGAGCTATGCTGCTGGTGCGGCTAACCCATCCGGTGTATGGTGAGCTATGCTGCTGGTGCGGCTAACCCATCCGGTGTATGGTGAGCTATGCTGCTGGTGCGGCTAACCCATCCGGTGTATGGGGAGCTATGCTGCTGGTGCGGATAATCCATCCGGTGTATGGTGAGCTATGCTGCTGGTGCGGCTAACCCATCCGGTGTATGGTGAGCTATGCTGCTGGTGCGGCTAACCCATCCGGTGTATGGTGAGCTATGCTGCTGGTGCGGCTAACCCATCCGGTGTATGGTGAGCTATGCTGCTGGTGCGGCTAACCCATCCGGTGTATGGTGAGCTATGCTGCTGGTGCGGCTAACCCATCCGGTGTATGGTGAGCTATGCTGCTGGTGCGGCTAACCCATCCGGTGTATGGTGAGCTATGCTGCTGGTGCGGATAATCCATCCGGTGTATGGTGAGCTATGCTGCTGGTGCGGCTAACCCATCCGGTGTATGGTGAGCTATGCTGCTGGTGCGGCTAACCCATCCGGTGTATGGTGAGCTATGCTGCTGGTGCGGATAATCCATCCGGTGTATGGTGAGCTATGCTGCTGGTGCGGCTAACCCATCCGGTGTATGGTGAGCTATGCTGCTGGTGCGGCTAACCCATCCGGTGTATGGTGAGCTATGCTGCTGGTGCGGCTAACCCATCCGGTGTATGGTGAGCTATGCTGCTGGTGCGGATAATCCATCCGGTGTATGGTGAGCTATGCTGCTGGTGCGGCTAACCCATCCGGTGTATGGTGAGCTATGCTGCTGGTGCGGCTAACCCATCCGGTGTATGGTGAGCTATGCTGCTGGTGCGGCTAACCCATCCGGTGTATGGTGAGTTATGCTGCTGGTGCGGCTAACCCATCTGGTGTATGGTGAGTTATGCTGCTGGTGCGGCTAACCCATCTGGTGTATGGTGAGCTATGCTGCTGGTATGGCTAACCCATCTGGTGTATGGTGAGTTATGCTGCTGGTGCGGCTAACCCATCTGGTGTATGGTGAGCTATGCTGCTGGTGCGGCTAACCCATCTGGTGTATGGTGAGCTATGCTGCCGGTGCCACTAAATCTCCCCAGGAAACTCTCCATAATCCCAGTCCAACTATGACGTTTTAGTTTCCCCACATTTCTCTGGTCTTACACCAGTATAAAAGACGACTTCTTCTGATGCTGCAGACTAGAAGGAACAATTTGAATTATAATCTGGAAGTAATGGCGGCAGCAAGGTTCAGCTTAGGCCATGGAGATGAGGCCGTATATCTCCCAGGGTAACCGGCCTCCTTACACTGACTTCTCTGAAATCGCTCACAGGGACATAGCGCCATTGACAGAGCAGGAACGTGACTTTGGAGAAGTGGTGAAACAGGAAGTTGTGGGGTGATGTCAGTCACGCATACACAAGGGACTTCTGCCCATCTTAGCAGCAATAGATTGCACAAGCATTGCTAAACCAGCAGGACCGGTCTCCAGCATAGCTTGTGCTGCACCCACCCTGACACCAGGCCTCTACAGCAGTAACCAGAGGCTCCGCAAACAAAGCACCTGCAGCCAGAATGGGAGAACTGATTGTATAGATCCCTGTTGGGAATAGGAGGGTTCCTGATATCTGTAATGTAATACAGAAGGATTAGGTAATGGCTGCACTAGTTAGCACCGCTCCGCATACATACAGGACGTCTAGGCACAGTTTTGTTCTCAGCATATGACCATAAAATAAACTGTGGTGTCTGGTCATTGAGAGACAAAGGATCTGGTGCAGAGATGGAAGGAATATGGGAGTATATTGCTCAAAAGAGCCATGCATGGGAACGGTGTGTATAATCACACACATGCAGCACAGTGCACAATATGTATAATCACACACATGCAGCGCAGTGCACAATATGTATAATCACACACATGCAGCGCAGTGCACAATATGTATAATCACACACACGCAGAGCAGTGCACAATATGTATAATCACACACACGCAGAGCAGTGCACAATATGTATAATCACACACGTGCAGCGCAGTGCACAATATGTATAATCACACACATACAGCGCAGCGCACAATATGTATAATCACACACGTGCAGCGCAGTGCACAATATGTATAATCACACACGTGCAGCGCAGTGCACAATATGTATAATCACACACGTGCAGAGCAGTGCACAATATGTATAATCACACACATGCAGCGCAGTGCACAATATGTATAATCACACACGTGCAGCGCAGTGCACAATATGTATAATCACACACGTGCAGCGCAGTGCACAATATGTATAATCACACACGTGCAGAGCAGTGCACAATATGTATAATCACACACATGCAGCGCAGTGCACAATATGTATAATCACACATGCAGCGCACAATATGTATAATCACACACATGCAGCGCAGTGCACAATATGTATAATCACACACATGCAGAGCAGTGCACAATATGTATAATCACACACGTGCAGAGCAGTGCACAATATGTATAATCACACATGCAGCGCACAATATGTATAATCACACACATGCAGAGCAGTGCACAATATGTATAATCACACACGTGCAGAGCAGTGCACAATATGTATAATCACACATGCAGCGCACAATATGTATAATCACACACATGCAGCGCAGTGCACAATATGTATAATCACACACGTGCAGAGCAGTGCACAATATGTATAATCACACACATGCAGAGCAGCGCACAATATGTATAATCGCACACATGCAGAGCAGTGCACAATATGTATAATCGCACACGTGCAGCGCAGTGCACAATATGTATAATCACACACGTGCAGAGCAGTGCACAATATGTATAATCAAACACATGCAGCACAGCGCACAATATGTATAATCACACACGTGCAGAGCAGTGCACAATATGTATAATCACACATGCAGCGCACAATATGTATAATCACACACATGCAGCGCAGTGCACAATATGTATAATCACACACGTGCAGAGCAGTGCACAATATGTATAATCACACACATGCAGAGCAGCGCACAATATGTATAATCGCACACATGCAGAGCAGTGCACAATATGTATAATCGCACACGTGCAGCGCAGTGCACAATATGTATAATCACACACGTGCAGAGCAGTGCACAATATGTATAATCAAACACATGCAGCACAGCGCACAATATGTATAATCACACACATGCAGAGCAGTGCACAATATGTATAATCACACACGTGCAGAGCAGTGCACAATATGTATAATCACACATGCAGCGCACAATATGTATAATCACACACATGCAGCGCAGTGCACAATATGTATAATCACACACGTGCAGCGCAGTGCACAATATGTATAATCACACACGTGCAGCGCAGTGCACAATATGTATAATCACACACGTGCAGCGCAGTGCACAATATGTATAATCACACACGTGCAGAGCAGTGCACAATATGTATAATCACACACGTGCAGCGCAGTGCACAATATGTATAATCACACACGTGCAGAGCAGTGCACAATATGTATAATCACACACGTGCAGAGCAGTGCACAATATGTATAATCACACATGCAGCGCACAATATGTATAATCACACACGTGCAGAGCAGTGCACAATATGTATAATCACACACGTGCAGCGCAGTGCACAATATGTATAATCACACACGTGCAGAGCAGTGCACAATATGTATAATCACACACGTGCAGCGCAGTGCACAATATGTATAATCACACACATGCAGAGCAGTGCACAATATGTATAATCACACACGTGCAGCGCAGTGCACAATATGTATAATCACACATGCAGCGCACATTATGTATACTCACACACATACAGCGCAGTGCACAATATGTATAATCACACACGTGCAGAGCAGTGCACAATATGTATAATCACACACGTGCAGCGCAGTGCACAATATGTATAATCACACACATGCAGCGCAGTGCACAATATGTATAATCACACACATGCAGCGCAGTGCACAATATGTATAATCACACACATGCAGCGCAGTGCACAATTTTATATAATCACACACGTGCAGCGCAGTGCACAATATGTATAATCACACATGCAGTGCACAATATGTATAATCACACACGTGCAGAGCAGTGCACAATATGTATAATCACACACGTGCAGCGCAGTGCACAATATGTATAATCACACACGTGCAGCGCAGTGCACAATATGTATAATCACACACGTGCAGCGCAGTGCACAATATGTATAATCACACACGTGCAGCGCAGTGCACAATATGTATAATCACACACGTGCAGAGCAGTGCACAATATGTATAATTGCACACGTGCAGAGCAGTACACAATATGTATAATCACACACGTGCAGAGCAGCGCATAATATGTATAATCACACACGTGCAGCGCAGCGCACAATATGTATAATCACACACGTGCAGCGCAGTGCACAATATGTATAATCACACACGTGCAGCGCAGTGCACAATATGTATAATCACACACATGCAGCGCAGTGCACAATATGTATAATCACACACGTGCAGAGCAGTGCACAATATGTATAATCACACATGCAGCGCAGTGCACAATATGTATAATCACACATGCAGCGCAGTGCACAATATGTATAATCACACACGTGCAGAGCAGTGCACAATATGTATAATCACACACGTGCAGAGCAGTGCACAATATGTATAATCACACACACGCAGCGCAGTGCACAATATGTATAATCACACACGTGCAGAGCAGTGCACAATATGTATAATCACACACGTGCAGAGCAGTGCACAATATGTATAATCACACACGTGCAGAGCAGTGCACAATATGTATAATCACACACGTGCAGAGCAGTGCACAATATGTATAATCACACACATACAGCGCAGCGCACAATATGTATAATCACACACGTGCAGAGCAGCGCACAGTATGTATAATCACACAGGTGCAGATAAGCGCACAATATGTAGAATTGCACACGTGCAGAGCAGTATACAATATGTATAATTGCACACGTGCAGAGCAGTATACAATATGTATAATTGCACACGTGCAGAGCAGTACACAATATGTATAATTGCACAAATGCAGAGCAGTAAACAATATGTATAATCGCACATGTGCAGAGCAGTATACAATATGTATAATCGCACACGTGCAGAGCAGTATACAATATGTATAATCGCACACGTGCAGAGCAGTGCACAATATGTATAATCGCACACGTGCAGAGCAGTGCACAATATGTATAATTGCACACGTGCAGAGCAGTACACAATATGTATAATTGCACACGTGCAGAGCAGTACACAATATGTATAATCACACACTTGCAGAGCAGTATACAATATGTATAATCGCACACGTGCAGAGCAGTACACAATATGTATAATCGCACACGTGCAGAGCAGTACACAATATGTATAATCGCACACGTGCAGAGCAGTACACAATATGTTGAATTGCACACGTGCAGAGCAGTATACAATATGTATAATTGCACACTTGCAGAGCAGTATACAATATGTTGAATTGCACACATGCAGAGCAGTACACAATATGTATAATTGCACACATGCAGAGCAGCGCACAATATGTATAATCGCACACGTGCAGAGCAGTATATATGTGTGTAGCTTGTATGGCGAGCTTGCTACTAGTCATCATCAGTGAGTACTTCCACCTGCCCTATACTAGGTGCAAACGATATGACTCCATATTGGCGTATATTTGCTTACTTCCAGGGCTGCATATGACGCATTTGTGTGAACACGTCTTTGCCTATGTGAGATCGCCCCTCCTCACACCTGATTCATCTCTCCCAGCGAAGGTGTAGATGTGAGCGGAATGCGTAAGGCTCTGCATTGCTCTTACTTGCATGTGCCCAGTTTTGGAGCATGCTCTATGCGAATTCACATAATAAACAGGTGTACATCACCCCAAAGTACGAGGCACTTGGGTACTAACTGGGGTCCATGATTTCACAGCCATTTCACCTCCTGTTTGCTGTGCCATCTGCAGGTACCACACTTCACAACAGATTAGTGTTCAACTGCCTACTGCAGTCACTCCAAGGAAACTACTGCTCCTCATTTGCAGCATATATCTGATTGTCCCACCCTCAGCTATACTAGGCTCAGGAAGCCATTGGCTCTCCAGCTGTTGTACGCGTTTTATTGTTTTTTGTTTTTTTTTAACTCTCTGTTGCAGCAAGTGCCTACACTGGGCCTTGCCCATGGTGTCTCTGATACTCCTATACACTATGTTTTGTATGCCATGAAAGGACCCTTGTGATTTACACATAGCAAGCAGCCTGTTGGAGAGTTTTCTCTTTGTTTCCCATCCAGTATACTTGCCTACAGTCTAGGAGATTCACACATTTCGGGGATCCTGGGAGTTGATGCTGTGCTTTGCAGCGAAACGCGTCTTCTTCATCCTGCTCCACATTTACCAAGTGCTGAAAATTGTGGCATCCTGCAGTGGTGGTGGTGGTGGGCCTGTGATGACTGCATTCTCTTCACCATGCCACCTACACCCCCACCTCTTCCTGTATGCCCATCCGGAAAACCATAGGAGGACATTTTAAAACTAGGTAAGTATGCTGGTCAGATGTGAGCTAGATGATCTTGTACTATGGGTGTGCATTTAGGAACCGTATAATCTATTTTCAGAATGCGCCTAACGTACAATGGGCCTGATTCAGACCCGGACGCTAAGTTGCGCTCTGAGTGATGGTCGCCCGTCTTCGCATGCGTATAAGTCGCAGTGCGCGTGCGCAAACTAGTACGAGCGTTCGTATTTTGCTCGCTCGCCCTGAAAAGACTGCCCAGTGGAATGATTGATAGCGCCGTTTGTGGGTGGTAACGGAAAGGTGCTTGTGAATGGGGGAGTGGTGCTGCGAACGCAGGCGTGTCTGACCGTCAGAACGGAGTTTAATGGGTGTGCATAATTAGCAAAGTTGCATCCTTGAACACGTCACTTGGTTGGTTTTTACCCTGAACTGCTCGCAGTGCTTGCGGTAGGGTAAGGCTACCTCAAGCGCTGCGAGCAGCTCCGATGACTCTCGATGTTACGGATTAATTCTTTAAATACCGGAGATGAGGTGTATTGCGAGTGGCTAGGGGGCGGCTTTAAACACTTGCGAGCGCAATATGCCGTCGCTCACATATACATAGAGGTGTCCTTACACCGCAAAGAGCGAGCGCATGATATGCATAGACGGCCCCTTTTTGACAGCGAGCGGCCGCAAATAGCGACCAGGTCTGAATCAGGCCCAATGTGCCTTTTTGGTTTGTGCACCATTTAGAGCACTGAGGGCCCCACTGTATGAAATAAAAGCATGTTGGCAGGTCTGTAAACGGTAAGAACTTGGGCCTCATGTTCAGCGTCGGAGTTGGGTGCCCTGCGCCTGATTCCGAGACGTACACAAGTCCAAAAGCGGCTGCAACAAGCAATATTTGGCAAACTGTATGCGCTGCATTGTACGTGCATTAAAAGGGCATTTCGGCGGGTCAACTGTGCTTCTATTTGCGATCGCACGCATAATGAGGCGGGCGTCGGAGGATGAGACACCAGCTTACAGCGGATCTCTGCGTCCAGCATTGGAGTTGGTATAAGTGCCGATATTAATGATTATGGTTGCGGTTAAATGCTTGAAGCCTTGTGGATACTCTCATTCATATAAAGAGGTAGATGTACTAAACATTGAAGAGACATACAGTGGACGAAGATAAAGTACCAACCAATCAGTTCCTGACACTTTACAGGCTGTGTTTGGAAATGACAGGAGCTGATTGGTTGGTACTTTATCTCTCTACACTTTATCTCTCTCAAAGGCTTAGTACATAGACCCCTAGGTAGTAAATCTGCCACGTGTGGCTGTCCGCACTCGCCGGCCACTTTGCGTGCGACTATAAGGCCCCTGTGCGATTGGGTCGGCCCTCGCTATTACGGAATGGAGAGGCTACGTCCTCATGGATACTGCTCCAGCTCTACGCCGTGTGGTGGGTACACTATGTATTGGGATTTGTGTGAATAATGACATTCATCTGCTGAGATAACATGACATGTTGTGTCCTTACTTCCATATGTGCCTAGGACTGGACTGTTGAGCAGCCAGGCCTTGTCTGCCCTATGATACCGGCCCTGTACAGTGCTGTGTGTTAATAATGCATACTGTGCAGTGCTGAGAGGATGTATTCTCAGGGGCCTCCTCGTAGGGACGTCTACGCCAATGTATAACTGCCTCACTTCATTAATGTGCACAGTAAAATAACGCTGTAATATCACTTTATTATACACACTACGAAGCGCTTTTTGGGCACCTTTCCAAATACTTTGTATTATTGTTTGTTTGAATAACTGGAAACGCACATGTCCTCATAATCGCATCACAATAAACACGTTTGGGATCATTTATACAGTGATTTTTATATATTTTATTATTCCGCGCCCCACCTACATCTCAGAGCATGAGGTATGATCTAATGGCTGTTGGTGAAACATGCCTGTGAGAAATAACACTGGGTTAGGGCTGTTGTGGTCACAGCAAAGCAGCTGTCAGTCTGACAGGACACAGGGCCTGATTCAGAGCTGAACGCTCTGACCAGAGTGCTCGCTCTGAATCAGGGCCCTCCTACCTGTTTTTGGAGCGTCCTCATGGACGCTCGCATAGCTGTGGGTTACCACCTACAGCTTATACGAGCGTCCATGATGATGGTCGCGATGGTCAAAGACCATCGCGACCATCGGGCTTGCGACGAGACCCTGCGGTAGGGTCTCGCTGCCGCAAGCCCTGGAGTGATTTTGGCTCTATCAGTGCCAAAATCACTCCCACTGACATCATTACTGATGTCAGTGGGGCCGGACTCAGATGGTAGGTGTTCCCATGGGAACGTCTCCGTCTGGCAGGCACGCCCACCAAAGGGGGCGTGCTGTCAGTCACCATCGACTGCACGCCCCCTTTGGTGCGAGACCCCGAGCGACGAATTTCTCGTCGCTCGCCGGGTCTCGCGCATGCGCACGACGGAGCTCCCTCCGTCGTGCGCATGCGCATTCGCCAAACATCGCCCCGCTTGCGAGCGAACTTCCCTCGCGAGCGGGTCTGAATGACCCCCCCCTGTCCTAAATCTATCTGTGATAAGCTCAGAGCCGTAACTAGACTTTTTGGTGCCCTGTGCCAGAAAGAGCATTAGCGCCCCCCTTATTTTTCAAAGGGAAATGATGCACCCAAAAAGGGAATGGCCTCATGGGGAAGGGCCAGGGAAGAGATAGGAGAGGCCAGGAGATGCTGGGGATGAAATAAGAGGAAGTTACAAGTGAGAATGATAATAAACAGAAATTTGACAGGCCCAAACAGCGCCCCCTGCCCTGTGGTGCCCTGTGCCATGGCACCGGCCGCACCACCCTAGTTAAAAACTCTGGATAAGCTGCATACACATGTAAAGATTTTCTGTCCAACCATCCAACTAGCTGATTGGTTGGAATGAAAATCTGGTAAGGTATGAAAGCAAATGACAATCAGCACTTTGCTCCCAAACGCCGGAAAATGGACAAAAACTGTAGTTTTTTTTTTTTAATTGAGTTAACTTTTTTATTTTAGTTTTAAGACATAACATACAAACATATATTACATACAGCTTATCATGTAAATATCTTGTATACATACTATATAGCATCTATATTATCTGACATATACAAAGGGTTAGAGTATAAATCTGTTTCCATTTGTTTGAGCGAATTAAAAAAAACAGAATATAGTAAATAGTAAATAGTATATAAAGTAACATATATATTTATGCTAAACATACATGCTAACTAATAACAGTTTACAAATGTGATGTACTTAGCACACTTAAAAATAGTGTTATTGTTATTATTATTGATATTGCCGCATAATATATAACTTCACAAAGGAGCGTCAGAGACATACAATGACACATTAAAGCATAATATGGATCAGGAGCCAACTATGAGTTACTGGGTATCTCATAGAAACTAGATTGAAGCCATCTATTCCATGTCTTCTCAAACTTAGACTCAGACTTTCGTGAGATATACATATATTTCTCATGCAGCACCGTAGAATTAAGTGATTTCCACGTCACATATTCAGGTCCCGTAGAAGCCAACCATGATCTAGCTATGACAACTTTTGCCAATGTGCACAGATTAATAACGTATTGGGTAGTATATTTATCCAAAATATCATAAGGTATTATTCCAAGAACACATGCACTAAGTGTTAGTATAGAGATAGTGACACCAGTAGTGGCCATAGTCTGTAGAACTCTGTTCCAGAATGTACTTATGACGGAACACTCCCAAATCAAGTGCCAGAAAGTACCACTAAGTAAAGCACACTTAGGACAGATATCGTTTAATTTTCCAACAAACTTCATGAGCCTAACGGGTGTGAGATAAGTCCTATGCAGAATGAATAGCTGTATCTGTTGGAATCTAATTGATGCAGTAGAGCATCTCGGAGGTCCCATGGCACGACTCCATGACTCGTCACTCATAGGACCCACATCAGTCATCCAACGTTCCCGAAGACCAGGAAGATCCGAACAATGATGAGCGGACATAAGATAAGAGTATACACTAGATATAATCTTACGGGAACCCGTGGACAACAATAACTTTTTAATAGGAGAGTCTAATATATTTGGCGAAGAGTCCGAGAATTGGGCAGATAGCGCATGTCGCAACTGAAGATATCGGTAAAAGTAGGAGCTAGGTAGACAAATTTCATCCCTCAACTGAGTAAAGGATTTAAGAATACCATTATCATACAATTGTCCCAAAGAGATCAACCTTTTAGAACCCCATACTCTATCTGTTTGTAAATAAGACAACTCATCTAATGTTTTGGATTTCCACAGTGAAGTGTCTGGGTCTACACCTTCATACTTGACCGTTTTTGAAATTAGCCTCCAGATGTAAATTGCTTGATAAAACATAGGAGGATCTTTTTTAGAGTATCCCTCCGCAAGTAGTGCCTGTAGGGGGGAATGTCCCGGCGAAGCCTGGGAAACCATTACACATATCAAGTCACTCACCGGGCCACCCTGCAACCATAATCTCAAATGCGCCAACTGAGACGCAAAATAATATAATCTAAAATGGGGGAGAGCGAGTCCTCCCAAATTCCGGGATCTAGTTAGAGTATTCAATTGAATCCTAGGACGCTTGTTCATCTAGACCAGAGAGGAGATCAAACTGTTTAGTTTTCTAAACATGGATAGTGGTATATAAATAGGAGATTGTTGGAATACATATAGGAATTTAGGCTGCACGATCATTTTTACCAAATTAACTCTACCAGTCAGTGTCAAAGGCAGTTTAACCCAGGTGCGAAATTTCATTCGGAGATATTCCAATAATGGTTGGATATTCAGAGAAATATAATCCTGCGGAGAATTAATAACCCAGATTCCCAAATACTTAAAGCGGTCTACCCATTGAAGGGGAAGAGGTATATTGGGAGATGCGGGAGGGGACCCCCTAAGTGGAAGTATGTGGGATTTCCCCCATTAATCTTTAGTCCAGAGTATATACCGAAGGCTGTAATAACCTGGAGCACCACCGGCATGGAGAGAGCATAGTCAGCCAAAAACAATAAAAGGTCATCTGCGTATAAGGCCACAGCGTCATTTCTATTGTCTACCCGAAGACCCACTATATCAGGATGGGATCGCAGTACACATGCCAGCGGTTCCATTGCCTAAGCAAATAGGGCTGGCGATAAGGGGCAACCCTGTCTCGTTCCCCTCAAAAACTGTAGTTTGAACAAATTGTTTAGATCAAACATTTAACTGTCTGACGACCATTTTCATCTGTTTCCTGGCATTTAGGAGCAAATTGCTGATCATCAGTTACTCCCATACGTTACCAGATTTTTATTCCAACCAATCAACTAGTTGGATGGTTGGACAGAAAATCTTTACGTGTGTACCCAGCCTTATGGTGCATACACACGGTCAGATTTTTCCTTCAGATATGAACGATAACGATTTAAAAATCGTTCAGTCGTTCATATCTGAAGGAAAATCGTTCATATCTGACATGCCTGAACGATGGACGATCAACGATGCGCGTTCCCGATGGTCAGATAACGATTTCTGACATCTGATGTGTTTGCAGTCAGACTTGGACGATTCCATTCATTTTAATGCAGTCAAAAATCGTTCAATCGTTCAAATCGTTCAAAACTTTGGTAAAATCGTTCAAATCGTTCAAATCGTTTAATCGTTCAATCGTTCATCTGACAAATCTGACAAGTCTGACAAATCTGACCGTGTGTATGCTCCATTAGACTGGCAAAAGCTGCATACACACACAACGATTTGGTTACCAACGATTTTATGAACGATTTTCTGTCAGATTATCTGTCAGATTTTTTAAAGTGTAATGAATGATTTTTTGAACTACAAACGATTTTTGTAACTTCCCCTTAATGAAAATCGTTCAGTTGGTCAGTCAGAATGAACTACAAACGGGAACGCGCATGAACGATAATCGATGTTTTTCTGAAAGATGAAAGACAAAAGATATCGCTTGAAAATTCCGGTGGCTGTGCTGGAAGATATCTGTCATGTACATGACAGATTTTGGCAAAATACGAATGATGAACGATATCGCATGACATCATTCAGGGAGTGGATTTTTTTCTCTCCAGCGCTCTGTAGCTGCTGCTAGTATCTTTTGTCGTTTACCGCATATAAACTGCCAGATATTTCTAATATCTGGCAGCGATATGCGATAATTGACCAACATGTTGGAGAGATGAAAAATTACATTTATCGGCCGCTGCTAATGGATAGGCCCCTCAGAAACTGAACGATTTTTTTCAACGATTGAACGATAACGACGTCGTCATAGTTAAATCGTTCAAAAAAATTGTTACGTGTGTACGCACCTTAAGTAATAGGCTACATTTGAACATCCCGGCAATGTAATGTGAGTGTTACATTATTATTTCATTGTCTCCTATAAAGATACAGATGTGACCTAACAGGTCCAAAAAGCTATATATGGGAGTGCTCTGTGGTTTACCAGCTGTGTAGTGTACATGCCATTCACTGTAAGCGCATAAGGGCCAGCGTAAGTCCTACCACTCGGGGGCAGTGCCCCACTCAGGCACTGCATCCCCCACCTCACCAGCCTCGCTTTTTACATAGGCAGGCAGAATGCGGGGGGTGGCATACACTGCTCCTCAGACTGGATGGAGCACTTGGCTGTGACATTATACCTAACTGACATGTATGCTGCCGACTGCTTCTCCTTCATGTCAATGGTCAGCTCCGATTGCGGGCATTAGCAGAGGAGGAAAGACATTATGGGGTCTAGTTACTAAGCAGTGTTAGGAGACAGAGTGAAAAGTGATAAGGTGTCAGCCAATCAGCTCCCAACTGCCATCTCACAGGCTGTGTTTGAAAAATAACAGTTGGGAGCTGATTGGCTGGCACCTTATCACTTTTCACACTGCTTAGTAAATAGACCCCTAGTTGTATTCAGTATTTGAGGCAGCCCTAACGATTGGTACCTGGCTTAGCAACTACCGATGTTGGCCTAATGATAGCGCCTCCAGCCCTGATTTCAGGCCCTTACACTAGGCTTGCAGGTAGTGACTGACTGCCAGCAGTACTGGGGCACTATGATAGCCAGCGCCTGTTTAGCCTGGGACCCCCTGGGGTGTATGGCTCCATCACATTAACACATTGTCACCAGCTATCCCTACAAGTGCAATAATTATACAGCTGGCTGCTACTATGTCACATAGCATTGTGCACTAAGAGAGTTTTGTGGCACCTAACAAAGGGCCTGATTCACTATGGAACGCAATTCTGCTTATACGCAAGCAGCGCAGTTGCTAATATCAGCTGTGCTATTTAAATGTTTGCATTCACATTGCGATTGCAGCCTGACATAAGGACGCCCGCTTCCCCTTACATCCGTATACCAGGGCAACATAGCGAAACAATCGGTAACATCGGACCCATACGCACACTTGCACAAGCCCTGACCTTCCTCAGAAATTGCTAACAGCCACGCACGCTATCAGTGCTATAGCTGCTTATGGCCACACAGTGGATAATTTATGCACGCCCCTGCAACGGCATTGCAACGCACTGGCGCGCCCGAGTTCGCCCGACCAAGTCACCACCCAGAAATGGCACTTCCTGTCTATCTTTCTGCTCTGGGTCTGCGTAGCCTCTACAAACGCAGTTCCCATCGCAATTGCCATTTTGCGCACTGCGATGTATACACATGCGCAGAACGCAACTATCGACCGATTGCGTGCATATTAGCAACTACGTTCCTTGCTGAATCAGGCCCAAAGTCGGTTCAGTAATAGTTGGTCGGAGCAATGGTAAAAGCCTTGGAGTTCTGACACCAGGGATGGGGATGAGGTGTTATTTATTAAACGGGGACTTTTCAAAGCTGACGATGATCTGCGTTTGTGCCCACAGAAATTAAAACCGCGATACTGTTAAGCGCGAGACCAGGTGTGTTTTGCAATTAATAATGTTGCTGTTTTCAAGTCTGCGGGGAAAGACACAGATAATCGTCAGCTTTAATAAATCCCCCCCAAAAAACAATATAAGCGCTGGTGTCACCCCTATAGAGGACTAAAGGTGCATACACACGTAACGATTTTTTGAACGATTTAACTATAATGACGTCGTTATCGTCCAATCATTGAAAAAATCGTTCAGTTTCTGAGTTATAACGATGATCGATTATCATTCATGCGCGTTCCCGTTTGTAGTTTGAAGTTTGTAGTTCATTCTGACCAACTGAACGATTTTCATTAAGGGAAGTTACAAAAATCGTTTGTAGTTCAAAAAATCGCTCATTACACTTTAAAAAATCTGACAGAAAATCGGTCATAAAATCGTTGTGTGTGTATGCACCTATGGTAATAATTTACTTCAATGTGATAGACTGCTGCTGTTTCGAAAAACCTGTGAGGAACTGACCCTCATGAACAAATTAATGGCATAAATGCGATACAACTAGAGACAGTGCTGTCTGGCCCTGATTCAGAGCCGGACGCTCTGACAGAGCGCTCACTCTAAATCAGGACCATCCCTCTTAATTTTTAGAGCGGCCTCCTGGCCGCTCGTATAGCTGTGGGTGACCACCCACAGCTATAGCGAGCGACCAGGAAGATGGTTGCGATGGCCAAGACCATCGCGACCATCGGGCTTGCGACGAGACCCTTGTGGTAGGGTCTCGTGGCCGCAAGCCCTGGAGTGCTTTCGGCTCTATCAGAGCCGAGAGCACTCCCACTGACTTGTGATGTCAGTGGGGCCGGCCCTAGACAGTAGGCGTTCCCATGTCAATGCCTCCGTCTGGCCAGCCACGCCCCCGGCATACCCACCAAAGGGGGCGTGCTGTCACTCACCATCGACAGCACGCCCCCTTTGTAGAGAGACCCGGAGCGATGGCTTGCCCGTCGCTATCCGGGTCTTGCGCATGTGCACGACGGAGCCGCCTCCGTCGTGCGCATGCGCACTGGGCCAACATCAACCCGCTTGCGAGCGCGTCTGACTCAGGCTCTCTGTTCACAATATTCAGAATTTATTCAAATATACAAAATATAAATAAAAACTATTTTTATCTCTTGCTTCACGTAGGAATGTATACATCAACCACTAATATAAAATAACAAATAAAAATGGTAAGAAACCTCTGTTGAATCACAGAAATTTATTCAATACAGGTATTTTCAGGATAAATATTCATAAGTGTTCAAACAGTATAGTTGTTATATCACCTTCTTGTGCAAAAAAAATTTAATCCGTAATGACACCAAACCCCAGAAAACAGCCCTATTGTGCAAATTACGTTAATATGGTAATTTGCAGGCTAGCAAAAAACATGCACTCTCAGTTTTGTTAGTTTAAGCAGTTCCTGCAGACTGCAGGCAGATATTCAATTAACTATAGTGAGAGTCTTATATGTAGATGTTAATTGCATGGAATCATCCTCCTAGCTGTTAGTAGTTGTTAGTAAAGTTCCGTAGTCCAACGGTCACCCAGTGACAAAAACAGTCCTGTTATGTATATAACAGTTGCCGTGCACGGCTGGATAAAAAATCCCAGTCTGGCGCTTTGTAAATTTACCCCCAGATATTCTCCAGTGGTAGGAAGACTGTCTTTAATCCCACCCAAAGCGGCAAAGGTCGTTATAGTGCAAAGTTACAAACTAAAAGGGGGTATCCACTTAGCGATATACAAACGACAGCACGATTGCGACATTGCAATCGTGCTGTCGTTTGCATAGCTAGTGATGTGCCTAGACTGAACGTTCACTCGTTCAGTCCCCGGCACATCCCTCATCCCCGCACATGTAGAACCTGACGAGACCGTCAAGTTGACCTGCATGTACGGGTGATGTCGGAAGCGACCCGCGTCGAAAACATCCCCGATGCATGCGCGATTTGCAAGCTATTGCACGATAACAACATCGTTATCGTGCATTCGCTTGCTTAAATCGCTTAGTGGATACCCCCCATAAAATTGTCATCACTCCAAGATTATTGGTCTGTTACCTAAGATACTACACGAAAGGCTATAAAATTTGCAATACACATCTCTTCACAACCAGGTGGAACCAGTCCCATGAAATGTGAAGGGCGAAGGAACATATTCAGCCATGTTCCTGGTACATTAGGCTGGGGGAGAATTTCAACTAGTGGTCAATTACAAAATTGGTAAGAAAAAAAGTTCCCCTATTCCAGATTACATTTGCACCCTGGACTCTCACCAAAATTGCCATGACCCACAGCATGAAGACAAGAAGGGACAGAGACGCTGTAGCATAATATCTGCACATAAGGCTTATAAAATGCACATAGACATCTCTCCTCCTTATACACCTGGAAAGGAGTCGCCAGTTCCTTCAGCGTTTGTGGTAGATTCCAAACTGGGAGAATTAGAAGAATCAATGCCCTGGGTTTCATTATAGACTCTTAGCTTGATTCAGAGTTTCACACAAGTCAGCCACATCGGGTGCCCGGAAATATAGGTGTACGCTCAGCCGGGGCTCACGTGCAGTTGCTAAGATTCTCAAGGGCCGTCCGCAAAACACGCTTGTGTTTATCTCTGAGCCCGGCCCCTCTCTATGGATTAGTACCCTTCCCCAGAGCTAAGAACTCAGAGTCTGATGAAGGAATCAGGGAAGTCTCAGCCAGCTAGTATTCATCAGGCAAGGACACAGGCCTCAGACAGGGCAATGTTTAAGAAGAGTATCCTTCAAACAATTACAGTCACATTCTATACTAAGGTGCCAAAAGTCATTAGATAGATGCGTACTGTTGTGTTGGACCACCCCTATAGCCTGGCAAAGTGCAGAAACTCATTGTGGCATTAATTCCACAAGTGGACGGAAGACCTCTGGAGAGATGGTGACCCATGCTGTCTGGATAGCTTCCCACAGAGCCCTGATGTTTGTTGGTGTAGGATTTTGGGTGCAAATGGACCTCTCCACCACATCTCGTAAATGTTCAAAAGGGTTCATGTCGGGGGAAACGTGGTGGCCACACCATTCGTCTGAACTCTCTAGAATGCTCCTCAAACCAATTTTGAGCAACTTGGGATCAATGACACGGTGCATTATCCTGCTGGAATATTCCATCATTGTGGGGGTCCATGAAGAGCTGCAAATGGTCATCAAGCAATGCAACGTAACGGTTACCAGTCAATGACACGTTCAGGTGGACCCAACCCATATCACATGAACATACTCCATACCATTATAGAACCACCTCCAGTCTGCATGGTGCCTTGTTGACAACTGGTGTCCATGGCCTCATGGGGTCTGCGCCACACCTGAACCCTAACAGTAGCTCAAAACAACTGGAACCCGGGACTTATTGGACCACGCCGCATGTTGCCAGTCCCCCAGGGTCCAATTAACAATGTCACAAGCCCAGGTGAGGCGCTGTGTCAGGTGTCGTAGTGTTATCTGGGGCTCTCTGGTGGGTCTACTGCTCCCATAACCCATGGAAGCTAAAGAATGCTGCACTGACCTGCTGGATATGCGTCGGCACCTCCTGCATTGGATGTGGATGTGATTTGAGCCAGCGTCGCTTGTCTGTTACCAGCGATGCTGGTCACGATCATTAAGCACCCTGATCGGCCACTGCGCTGTCCACGGTGGGGGTTAATGCCTTCCATGAGGTATTCCCGGCACACACGTGACACCGTAGATCGAGGAATGTCGAAAGTCCCATCCATCAGGCACCTGCTGTTATGCCCCGTTCCAATTCACATTGCCTTGCCATGAGCTGGTGTTCACGAGATATCAGATTACAACTTATGCAGGTCTGGGTATTTCCAATACTGCACAGTACGGTGACGACACCTACCATCGTCTTTACCTACTGCTATCCTGGAGGGTTAGGTTTAGGCTAGGAGAAGGGAGGGTTAGGGTTAGGCACCCCTGGGGGGAGGTTAGGGTTAGGCACCCCCCAGGTTTAGGCTGCGGGGAAGGGGGGGTTAGGTTTAGGCACTTAGAGGGGAGGTTAGGCACCCCTAAGGGGGGGTTAGGGGGGGGGGGAATTAGGTTAGGTTACTTACCTTAGGGACGATTGGGTTCTTCACCCTTGTCGGGCTGCCGCTGTCTGTAATACCAACTACACCCGTCCTAAAGGCAGCGTGATGCCTTGTGGTGTAACTTCAGGAGGCATGGGAATTAATGACCTACAGGTACTAGGTATCGGGGCCCCAAGAGGGGGGAAGGCACCAAAGGAATAGCAGGGCCCGCATCCTAGGATGCCCGGTCATTGTAGTCTGTTCTTCACGCTGCCTGTAGTTTTACACTGTGTGACCCTGTCCCCTCCTGCACTACCAGCTGATAAGCACTGGGGGGCGCCCTCGAGGAGATCTTACCTGTGGGCACCAGAGATGAAGTCCCCAAACAAAACTAAAACGACACTGTTTCAGTAGCATTCTGACTATTGATTATTCTTTCTATAGTTGCTGAGAGCTGCAACTTGGGGACAACAAAGTATAGATCTCACAGTAGCGCTGACTGTCTGTATGTTGGAGGGTGAGACCATATCATAACTACATCCATCTTCAAATAACTAATGTGTGCTAAGGTTTCATGCAAAAATGTAAAATATTAATTGCAAATAATCTTACTGATGTTATAATCGTATTAATTTGCGCCAACTTTTTCCCGTATCGTTTGAATTTATACAAGTTGTCAGTAGGCAGCACCCCTGACAGAACTGTATTCACAGCATCAAGAATACGGGGTCATATGAATAATGCAAAGACAATCAGACACGTGTGCAGAAGTCTTGTCTTTTGTATTATGAAATAATGTTATTAGAAATAAGGGGGGGTTACGAATAAAGCAGGGCCGGATTGAGGGCCACATGGGCCTGGAGCTGAAAATGACCAAAGGGCCTATTATGAGAAGAGGAGGTGTGACCAGTGCTGTGTGGGTGTGGCCAGTGCCATGTGGGCGTGTACACCCCTATACTCTCAGACCCAATGTCTCCCTAAATATGTAAAAGAAAAAAAATGCTTAATTTTGTGAGGTAAATAGAAATACAATTTTTATACTTATGATTTATGGCCGACTGTGTGTGGAGCAAATGGCCAGTCAACATCATGTTGTCATGGCAATGGGCCTATTTTTATGTGGAGGCCTGGAGCTGTAGCTCCATCCGCCCCATTGTTAATCTGGCCCTGGGATTAAGAATAACTATGCAAGCGATGTGCAGCATTACTGCTGGTACTTGTGCTGAGTCAGGGGAGTCGGCTGATGGGTTTAGGGTATTTTACAATATTGCATCAACGTAAAAACTGGAAATGCCAAATCGTACACGTACTACAGGCATCAGCATTGCCACTACTAATCTCTGCTACACGGGGCATGCAGTTTAGTACAGGAGGGTGCTGTATTCATTTCTAAATGTATGAAAACATAATGGTTTTCCTCTAAATTTAAGGACCAATAAAATAAAAGTTCCTTAGTTGCCTTATATAAAGTAAGAGCTGCTAATAACAATATATATATAAATATGTACATAATGTGTTCAGGAGAGTAGCAATACTGAAGCTGTGTGATATGATGTTATGGTTGGGAGGGTGTTTGTGTTCCTATGCACGGTAGACTTCCTGTCAGTGTGCCTGATTCAGCAAGGAACGTACGGATGCGGACGCACACCCCCGTCCGCTGCGACAATATGCTAATGAATGCATACGCACGGCAATCATTGCAGAATAAGCAGACGCCCAGCACTACATAATACCACACAGTTCCCTTTACTTGCATCTATACCTGGCAAGACAGCGGAAACATCGGTAACATCGAGAACCATCGGACCCATACGCACAATAGTGGGTGACCTGACCCTCCCGCAGACATAGTGAGACTTCCTGTGTGCAACTAGACCTCAGGCTGCGTCCGCCGCCGCAAGGGCTTAATTATGCACGCCCCTGAAACGCCATCCAAATGCACAGGCACACCTCCATTTGCCCGACCACTCCCCCGTCACCACCCACAAACGGCACTTCCTGTCAATCACTTGTCCCCGAGGTTGCGGACTCCCTGCGTACGCATATTCCATTGCACTGGCCGGTTTGCGCACGCGCAATGCATACGCATGCGCAGAGCAAAAACATCAACCGATTGCGTCTGCATCCGTGCGTTCCTTGCTGAATCAGGCCCAGTGATCCTTGATGATCTGCAACTGTAAGGCTGGGTACACACTAGACCACAGGTTCTCAAACTCGGTCCTCAGGACCCCAAACAGTGCATGTTTTCCAGGTCTCCTCACAGAATCACAAGTGAAATAATTAGCTCCACCTGTAGATCTTGTAAAATGTGTCAGTGAGTAATGAATACACTTGTGCACCTGCTGGGTGACCTGGAAAACGTGACCTGTGTGGGATCCTGAGGGCCGAGTATGAGAACCACTACACTAGACGGTGTGTACCCAGCCCGACATCTGCAGTGACGGGACCCGACTGGAGAGCCGGCATCGGCAAGTGGATCTACACTTGCCAATGCGAATCGGGATGGCGGAGGCCATGCTACATTTGGCAACATGGCCTTCGCTAACAACATCCCCCGTCTGACCTGCATGTAGGGCCAATGGAGGATGTTGCTGACGACCCGTGGGAGTGGGCATCATCAGCGACATAGCTTGTACATACTAGACGATGTGTCTGATATGTCGGTCCGTTCCACTGGATCCGACGACATATTATCTAGTGTGTACCCAACATAACAACTCAGGTCATACTTGCCGACTATTTAATATTACTCCCCGGGAGAAGCCCAGGGAGGTGCAGCAGGTCGGCAGAGTTGGGGGCGGAGCCAGCCGGAGTGTGTCGTTAAGTCCCGCCCCCTCACTGGAATTTACGATTATGCATATTTAAAATAGGGGCGTGGCTAAATCTCGTTAGGCCCCACCCCAACGCTCAGAACCGCTGATCCCTGCTAATATTCTCCCCATTCTGCCTACTTCACTAGGAAGAGGGCAGAATGCGGGAGAAGTGCCTGCCCTTCCAGGGGTGAAGGGGTTACCCCAAAAAATCGTCAGCCTCCCACGAAAACCGGGACGGTAGGCATGTATGCCTCAGGTTCTCTCAATGTATGGAGACAATATAGAGAACTAAAAAACAATATAGGGGGAGATGTATTACACTGTGGAGTGAGATAATCAGCAACCAATCAGCTCCTAACTGTCATTTTACAGGATGTGTTTGAAAAATGACAGAAGCTGATAGGTTGGTACTTTATCTCTCCAAGCTTTGATGCATCTTTTCCTTTATCTGTTGCATGTGCATCTGCAGCTTCTATCTATCAGCGATGCAGGGGTAGGTAACCTCTGGCACCCCAGCTGCTGTGGAACTACACATGTCAGCATGCACTGCCATCGTATTGCTGTTAGGGCATGCTAAAACTGTGGCAGGGAATGCCGGGATGTGTAGTCCCACAGCAGCTAGAGTGACACAGGTTGCCTATCCCTGAGCTAGTGGCTGTCTCCCTCTTATTCCCTGTCATTACACACGTCGTTCTCTCATGCCTCTTGGGCAACAAGTGTGTGTGCATGGGGGATGAGAAGTACCAGGGACCAGGCCTGCCAAATAGGCACAGCCACACCCCCTGCATAGCGTGACCCTTATAGCACTCCTATATTTGGATCCAGTATTTCTCTTGGACGACCTGTGTGTGGGTGTAGTTATCATCATACTTGCCTACCCTCCCGATTTGGTCGGGAGCCTCCCGAAAATCGGGTGCCGCACCCGGCCTCCCGGGATGGCAGGCAAGTCTCCCGACCTCCGGCGATGTGTCTGCAACCCACGGACTTGTAAGTATAAAGCCCGGTAGCGGGGGGGGGCGGTGAGGCGATTCACGCTGAATTGCGTCATCGTGGCTCCGCCCCCTGCTCCACAATGCCATTAATATCGGCATTGTGAAGAGGGGGTGGAGCCATGATGACGCGATCGTGCTGTCACGCCCCCATGCTCCGCCCCCAATGATGAGTCGCTGCCGGGTCCCGCCCCCTTTGACGCGCCACGCCCCCTGCTCTGTAAGCCCGACAGCTCCCTCCCGGAAGGAGGGAGCTAAATGTCGGCAAGTCTGGTTATCATTCTATAATGGAGTGGTGAAGTGTTTCTTGCTGTATAGTCTCACATTAGTTTAGTTGATTTCTGTAATGTGGAAGGGTTGAGTTATATTGCTGTAATATGGAAGCATAAGGGCAGGGGTGGAGAGGGCCTTTGGGCAGGACCCGTGCGAGCGCCCTCCTCTCTGGCAGTGCAGTACACTCTGCATATGGGCAAATCATCGGGAAAAAGCCGCCACGCCATTTTCCTTGTGATTTCTGTTGCTCTGAAGTGCTGACTGATGAGGGACTCCAGAGAGGTAAGTTTAATTATATGAGTGCAGGGTTGCATAAGGAAGGAGGGTTTCTGTAACGTGGAAGTGTGGGGGAGGATGGTTGCTGTTACGTAGAGCTGTGGAGGAGGATGGTTGCTGTAACGTGGAGGTGTGGGGGAGGATAGTTGCTATTACGTGGAGGTGTGGGGGAGCATAGTTGCTGTTATGTAAGGTGTGGGGGAGGATAGTTGCTGTACGTGGAGGTGTGGAGAAGGAAGATTATTGTAACGTGAGGGAGGATAGTTGCTGTAACGTGGAGGTGTGGGGGAGGATAGTTGCTGTACGTGGAGCTGTGGAGGAGGACGGTTGCTGTTACATGGAGGTGTGGGGGAGGATTGTTAAGGTGTGGGGGAAGATAGTTGCTGTAATGTGAAGGGTTGGGGGAGGATAGTTGCTGTAATGTGAAGGTGTGGGGGAGGGTAGTTGCTGTAACGTGAAGGTGTGGGGGAATACGGTTAATGTAATGTGGAGGTGTTGGGGAGGATTATTGCTGTAACATGGAGGTGTGGGGGAGGAGGGTTATTGTAATGTGGAGGTGTGGGGGAGGATAGTTGCTGTAAATTGGAGGTGTGGGGGAGAATAGTTGCTGTAATGTGGGGGAGGAGGATTATTGTAATGTGGAAGTATGGGGGAGGATAGTAGTTGTAATGTGAAGGTGTGGGGGAGAATAGTTGCTGTATCGTAGGGGAGGAGGGTTATTGTAATGTGGAGATGTGGGTGAGGATAGTTGCTGTAATGTGGAGATGTGGAGGAGGATAGTTGCTGTAATGTGAAGATGTGGGGGAGGATAGTTGCTGTAATGGGGAGGAGGGTTATTGTAATGTGGAGGTGTGGGGGAGAATAGTTGCTGTAAAGTGGAGGTGTGGGGGAGGATAGTTGTTGTATCGTGGGGGAGGAGGGTTATTGTAAAGTGGGGGTGTGGCAGAGGATAGTTGGTGTAAGATGGGGGAGTATGGTTAATGTAATGTGGAGGTGTTGGGGAGGATTATTGCTGTAACGTGGAGGTGTGGGGGAGGATAGTTGCTGTAAATTGGAGGTGTGGGGGAGGATTATTGTAATGTGGAAGTGTGGGGGGGATAGTTGTTGTAATGTGAAGGTGTGGGGGAGAATAGTTGCTGTATCGTGAGGGAGGAGGGTTATTGTAATGTGGAGGTGTGGGGGAGGAGGGTTTCTGTAACGTGGAGGTGTGGGGGAGGATGGTTGATGTTAAGTGGAGATGTGGAGGAGGATGGTTGCTGTAACGTGGAGGTCTGGGGGAGGATAGTTGCTGTTACGTGGAGGTGTGGGGGAGCATAGTTGCTGTTATGTAAGGTGTGGGGGAGGATAGTTGCTGTACGTGGAGGTGTGGAGAAGGAAGATTATTGTAACGTGAGGGAGGATAGTTGCTGTAACGTGGAGGTGTGGGGGAGGATAGTTGCGTAACGTGGAGGTGTGGGGGAGGATAGTTGCTGTATGTGGAGCTGTGGAGGAGGATGGTTGCTGTTACATGGAGGTGTGGGGGAGGATCATGAAGGTGTGGGGGAGTACGGTTAATGTAATGTGGAGGTGTTGGGGAGGATTATTGCTGTAACATGGAGGTGTGGGGGAGGAGGGTTATTGTAATGTGGAGGTGTGGGGAGGATAGTTGCTGTAAATTGGAGGTGTGGGGGAGAATAGTTGCTGTAATGTGGGGGAGGAGGATTATTGTAATGTGGAAGTATGGGGGAGGATAGTAGTTGTAATGTGAAGGTATGGGGGAGAATAGTTGCTGTATCGTGGGGGAGGAGGGTTATTGTAATTTGGAGATGTGGGTGAGGATAGTTGCTGTAATGTGGAGATGTGGGGGAGGATAGTTGCTGTAATGTGGAGATGTGGGGGAGGATAGTTTCTGTAATGTGGAGATGTGGGGGAGGATAGTTGCTGTAATGTGGAGATGTGGGGGAGGATAGTTGCTGTAATGGGGAGGAGGGTTATTGTAATGTGGAGGTGTGGGGGAGAATAGTTGCTGTAAAGTGGAGGTGTGGGGGAGGATAGTTGTTGTATCGTGGGGGAGGAGGGTTATTGTAAAGTGGGGGTGTGGGGGAGGATAGTTGCTGTAAGATGCGGGGGAGTATGGTTAATGTAATGTGGAGGTGTTGGGGAGGATTATTGCTGTAACGTGGAGGTGTGGGGGAGGATAGTTGCTGTAAATTGGAGGTGTGGGGGAGGATAGTTGCTGTAATGTGGGGGAGGAGAATTATTGTAATGTGGAAGTGTGAGGGGGATAGTTGTTGTATTGTGAAGGTGTGGGGGAGAATAGTTGCTGTATCGTGAGGGAGGAGGGTTATTGTAATGTGGAGGTGTGGAGGAGGATGGATGCTGTAACGTGGAGTTGTGGGGGAGGATAGTTGCTGTTACGTGGAGGTGTGGGGGAGCATAGTTGCTGTTATGTAAGGTGTGGGGGAGGATAGTTGCTGTATGTGGAGGTGTGGAGAATTAAGATTATTGTAACGTGAGGGAGGATAGTTGCTGTAACGTGGAGGTGTGGGGGAGGATAGTTGCGTAACGTGGAGGTGTGGGGGAGGATAGTTGCTGTACGTGGAGTTGTGGAGGAGGATGGTTGCTGTTACATGGAGGTGTGGGGGAGGATAGTTGCTGTAATGTGAAGGTGTGGGGGAGGGTAGTTGCTGTAATGTGAAGGTGTGGGGGAGTACGGTTAATGTAATGTGGAGGTGTTGGGGAGGATTATTGCTGTAACATGGAGGTGTGGGGGAGGAGGGTTATTGTAATGTGGAGGTGTGGGGGAGGATAGTTGCTGTAAATTGGAGGTGTGGGGGAGAATAGTTGCTGTAATGTGGGGGAGGAGGATTATTGTAATGTGGAAGTATGGGGGAGGATAGTAGTTGTAATGTGAAGGTGTGGGGGAGAATAGTTGCTGTATCGTGGGGGAGGAGGGTTATTGTAATTTGGAGATGTGGGTGAAGATAGTTGCTGTAATGTGGAGATGTGGGGGAGGATAGTTGCTGTAATGTGGAGATGTGGGGGAGGATAGTTTCTGTAATGTGGAGATGTGGGGGAGGATAGTTGCTGTAATTTGGAGATATGGGGGAGGATAGTTGCTGTAATGGGGAGGAGGGTTATTGTAATGTGGAGGTGTGGGGGAGAATAGTTGCTATAAAGTGGAGGTGTGGGGGAGGATA
Organism: Taudactylus pleione; assembly: GCA_031769625.1. NCBI lineage: Eukaryota > Metazoa > Chordata > Amphibia > Anura > Myobatrachidae > Taudactylus > Taudactylus pleione. Next base: position 13,157,452 of record JAUIMM010000060.1, on the reverse strand, counting down.
GTTGTTGTATCGTGGGGGAGGAGGGTTATTGTAAAGTTGGGGTGTGGGGGAGGATAGTTGCTGTAAGATGGGGGAGTATGGTTAATGTAATGTGGAGGTGTTGGGGAGGATTATTGCTGTAACGTGGAGGTGTGGGGGAGGATAGTTGCTGTAAATTGGAGGTGTGGGGGAGGATAGTTGCTGTAATGTGGGGGAGGAGGATTATTGTAATGTGGAAGTGTGGGGGGGATAGTTGTTGTAATGTGAAGGTGTGGGGGAGAATAGTTGCTGTATCGTGAGGGAGGAGGGTTATTGTAATGTGGAGGTGTGGGGGAGGAGGGTTTCTGTAACGTGGAGGTGTGGGGGAGGATGGTTGCTGTTACGTGGAGCTGTGGAGGAGGATGGTTGCTGTAACGTGGAGGTGTGGGGGAGGATAGTTGCTGTTACGTGGAGGTGTGGAGGAGCATAGATGCTGTTATGTAAGGTGTGGGGGAGGATAGTTGCTGTACGTGGAGGTGTGGAGAAGGAAGATTATTGTAACGTGAGGGAGGATAGTTGCTGTAACGTGGATGTGTGGGGGAGGATAGTTGCGTAACGTGGAGGTGTGGGGGAGGATAGTTGCTGTACGTGGAGCTGTGGAGGAGGATGGTTGCTCTTACATGGAGGTGTGGGGGAGGATTGTGAAGGTGTGGGGGAGGATAGTTGCTGTAATGTGAAGGTGTGGGGGAGGGTAGTTGCTGTAATGTGAAGGTGTGGGGGAGTATGGTTAATGTAATGTGGAGGTGTTGGGGAGGATTACTGCTGTAACATGGAGGTGTAGGGGAGGAGGGTTATTGTAATGTGGAGGTGTGGGGAAGGATAGTTGCTGTAAATTGTAGGTGTGGGGGACAATAGTTGCTGTAATGTGGGGGAGGAGGATTATTGTAATGTGGAAGTATGGGGGAGGATAATAGTTGTAATGTGAAGGTGTGGGGGAGAATAGTTGCTGTATCGTGGGGGAGGAGGGTTATTGTAATTTGGAGATGTGGGTGAGGATAGTTGCTGTAATGTGGAGATGTGGGGGAGGATAGTTGCTGTAATGTGGAGATGTGGGGGAGGATAGTTGCTGTAATGAGGAGGAGGGTTATTGTAATGTGGACGTGTGGGGGAGAATAGTTGCTGTAAAGTGGAGGTGTGGGGGAGGATAGTTGTTGTATCGTGGGGGAGGAGGGTTATTGTAAAGTGGGGGTGTGGGGGAGGATAGTTGCTGTAAAATGGGGGAGTATGGTTAATGTAATGTGGAGGTGTTGGGGAGGATTATTGCTGTAACGTGGAGGTGTGGGGGAGGATAGTTGCTGTAAATTGGAGGTGTGGGGGAGGATAGTTGCTGTAATGTGGGGGAGGAGGATTATTGTAATGTGGAAGTGTGGGGGGATAGTTGTTGTAATGTGAAGGTGTGGGGGAGAATAGTTGCTGTATCATGAGGGAGGAGGGTTATTGTAATGTGGAGGTGTGGGGGAGGATAGTTGCTGTAATGTGGAGATGTGGGGGAGGATAGTTGCTGTAATGTGGGGGAGGAGGGTTATTGTAATGTGGAGATGTGGGTGAGGATAGTTGCTGTAATGTGGAGATGTGGGGGAGGATAGTTGCTGTAATGTGGAAATGTGGGGGAGGATAGTTGCTGTAATGGGGAGGAGGGTTATTGTAATGTGGAGGTGTGGGGGAGAATAGTTGCTGTAAAGTGGAGGTGTGGGGGAGGATAGTTGTTGTATCGTGGGGGAGGAGGGTTATTGTAAAGTGGGGGTGTGGGGGAGGATAGTTGCTGTAAGATGGGGGAGTACGGTTAATGTAATGTGGAGGTTTTGGGGAGGATTATTGCTCTAACGTGGAGGTGTGGGGAAGGATAGTTGCTGTAAATTGGAGGTGTGGGGAAGGATAGTTGCTGTAATGTGGGGGAGGAGGATTATTTTAACGTGAGGGAGGATAGTTGCTGTAACTTGGAGGTGTGGGGGAGGACAGTTGCGTAACGTGGAGGTGTGGGGGAGGATAGTTGCTGTACGTGGAGCTGTGGAGGAGGATGGTTGCTGTTACATGGAGGTGTGGGGGAGGATTGTGAAGGTGTGGGGGAGGATAGTTGCTGTAAAGTGAAGGTGTGGGGGAGGGTAGTTGCTGTAACGTGAAGGTGTGGGGGAGTACGGTTATTGTAATGTGGAGGTGTTGGGGAGAATTATTGCTGTAACATGGAGGTGTAGGGGAGGAGGGTTATTGTAATGTGGAGGTGTGGGGGAGGATAGTTGCTGTAAATTGGAGGTGTGGGGGAGAATAGTTGCTGTAATGTGGGGGAGGAGGATTATTGTAATGTGGAAGTATGGAGGAGGATAGTAGTTGTAATGTGAAGGTGTGGGGGAGAATAGTTGCTGTATCGTGGGGGAGGAGGGTTATTGTAATGTGGAGATGTGGGTGAGGATAGTTGCTGTAATGTGGAGATGTGGGGGAGGATAGTTGCTGTAAAGGGGAGATGTGGGGGAGGATAGTTGCTGTATCGTGGGGAGTAGGGTTATTGTAATGTGGAGGTGTGGGGGAGGAGGGTTTCTGTAACGTGGAGGTGTAGGGAGGATGGTTGCTGTTACGTGGAGCTGTGGAGGAGGATGGTTGCTGTTACGTGGAGCTGTGGAGGAGGATGGTTGCTGTAACGTGGAGGTGTGGGGGAGGATAGTTGCTCTTACGTGGAGGTGTGGGGGAGCATAGTTGCTGTTATGTAAGGTGTGGGGGAGGATAGTTGCTGTACGTGGAGGTGTGGAGAAGGAAGATTATTGTAACGTGAGGGAGGATAGTTGCTGTAACGTGGAGGTGTGGGGGAGGATAGTTGCTGTACGTGGAGCTGTGGAGGAGGATGGTTGCTGTTACATGGAGGTGTGGGGGAGGATTGTGAAGGTGTGGGGGAAGATAGTTGCTGTAATGTGAAGGTGTGGGGGTGGATAGTTGCTGTAATGTGAAGGTGTGGGGGAGGGTAGTTGCGGTAACGTGAAGGTGTGGGGGAGTACGGTTAATGTAATGTTGAGGTGTTGGGGAGGATTATTGCTGTAACATGGAGGTGTGGGGGAGGAGGGTTATTGTAATGTGGAGGTGTGGGGGAGGATAGTTGCTGTAACTTGGAGGTGTGGGGGAGAATAGTTGCTGTAATGTGGGGGAGGAGGATTATTGTAATGTGGAAGTATGGGGGAGGATAGTAGTTGTAATGTGAAGGTGCGGGGGAGAATAGTTGCTGTATCGTGGGGGAGGAGGGTTATTGTAATTTGGAGATGTGGGGGAGGAGGGTTTCTGTAACGTGGTGGTGTGGGGGAGGATGGTTGCTGTTACGTGGAGCTGAGTAGGAGGATGGGTGCTGTAACGTGGAGGTGTGGGGGAGGATAGTTGCTGTTACGTGGAGGTGTGGGGGAGCATAGTTGCTGTTATGTAAGGTGTGGGGGAGGATAGTTGATGTACGTGGAGGTGTGGAGAAGGAAGATTATTGTAACGTGAGGGAGGAAAGTTGCTGTAACGTGGAGGTGTGGGGGAGGATAGTTGTGTAACGTGGAGGTGGGGAGGATAGCTGCTGTATGAGGAGCTGTAGAGGAGGATGGTTGCTGTTACATGGAGGTGTGGGGGAGGATAGTTGCTGTAATGTGAAGGTGTGGGGGAGGGTAGTTGCTGTAACGTGAAGGTGTGGGGGAGTACGTTTAATGTAATGTGGAGGTGTTGGGGAGGATTATTGCTGTAACATGGAGGTGTGGGGGAGGAGGGTTATTGTAATGTGGAAGTGTGGGGGAGGATAGTTGCTGTAAATTGGAGGTGTGGGGGAGAATAGTTGCTGTAATGTGGGGGAGGAGGATTATTGTAATGTGAAAGTATGGGGGAGGATAGTAGTTGTAACGTGAAGGTGTGGGGGAGAATAGTTGTAATTTGGAGATGTGGGTGAGCATAGTTGCTGTAATGTGGAGATGTGGGGGAGGATAGTTGCTGTAATGTGGAGATGTGGGGGATGATAGTTGCTGTAATGGGGAGGAGGGTTATTGTAATGTGGAGGTGTGGGGGAGAATAGTTGCTGTAAAGTGGAGGTGTGGGGGAGGATAGTTGTTGTATCGTGGGGGAGGAGGGTTATTGTAAAGTGGGGGTGTGGGGGAGGATAGTTGCTGTAAGATGGGGAGTATGGTTAATGTAATGTGGAGGTGTTGGGGAGGATTATTGCTGTAATGTGGAGGTGTGGGGGAGGATAGTTGCTGTAAATAGGTGTGGGGGAGGATAGTTGCTGTAATGTGGGGGAGGAGGATTATTGTAATGTGGAAGTGTGGGGGGATAGTTGTTGTAATGTGAAGGTGTGGGGGAGAATAGTTGCTGTATCGTGAGGGAGGAGGGTTATTGTAATGTGGAGGTGTGGGGGAGGATAGTTGCTGTAATGTGGAGATGTGGGGGAGGATAGTTGCTGTAATGTGGGGGAGGAGGGTTACTGTAATGTGGAGGTGTTGGGGAGAATAGTTGCTGTAAAGTGGAGGTGTAGGGGAGGATAGCTGCTGTATCGTGGGGGAGGAGGGTTATTGTAATGTGGAGATGTGGGTGAGGATAGTTCCTGTAATGTGGAGATGTGGGGGAGGATAGTTGCTGTAATGTGGAGATGTGGGGGAGGATAGTTGCTGTAATGGGGAGGAGGGTTATTGTAATGTGGAGGTGTGGGGGAGAATAGTTGCTGTAAAGTGGAGGTGTGGGGGAGGATAGTTGTTGTATCGTGGGGGAGGAGGGTTATTGTAAAGTGAGGGTGTGGGGGAGGATAGTTGCTGTAAGATGGGGGAGTACGGTTAATGTAATGTGGAGGTTATGGGGAGGATTATTGCTGTAACGTGGAGGTGTGGGGGCGGATAGTTGCTGTAAATTGGAGGTGTGGGGAAGGATATTTGCTGAAATGTGGGGGAGGAGGATTATTGTAACGTGAGGGAGGATAGTTGCTGTAACGTGAAGGTGTGGGGGAGGATAGTTGCGTAACGTGGAGGTGTGGGGGAGGATAGTTGCTGTACGTGGAGCTGTGGAGGAGGATGGTTGCTGTTACATGGAGGTGTGGGGGAGGATTGTGAAGGTGTGGGGGAGGATAGTTGCTGTAATGTGAAGGTGTGGGTGAGGGCAGTTGCTATAACGTGAAGGTGTGGGGGAGTACGGTTAATGTAATGTGGAGGTGTTGGGGAGAATTATTGATGTAACATGGAGGTGTAGGGGAGGAGGGTTATTGTAATGTGGAGGTGGGGGGGAGGATAGTTGCTGTAAATTGGAGGTGTGGGGGAGAATAGTTGCTGTAATGTGGGGGAGGAGGATTATTTTAACGTGGAAGTATGGAGGAGGATAGTAGTTGTAATGTGAAGGTGTGGGGGAGAATAGTTGCTGTATCGTGGGGGAGGAGGGTTATTGTAATGTGGAGATGTGGGTGAGGATAGTTGCTGTAATGTGGAGATGTGGGGAAGAATAGTTGCTGTAAAGTGGAGGTGTGGGGGAGGATAGTTGTTGTATCATGGGGGAGGAGGGTTATTGTAAAGTGGGGGTGTGGCAGAGGATAGTTGCTGTAAGATGGGGGAGTATGGTTAATGTAATGTGGAGGTGTTGGGGAGGATTATTGCTGTAACGTGGAGGTGTGGGGGAGGATAGTTGCTGTAAATTGGAGGTGTGGGGGAGGATTATTGTAATGTGGAAGTGTGGGGGGGATAGTTGTTGTAATGTGAAGGTGTGGGGGAGAATAGTTGCTGTATCGTGAGGGAGGAGGGTTATTGTAATGTGGAGGTGTGGGGGAGGAGGGTTTCTGTAACGTGGAGGTGTGGGGGAGGATGGTTGATGTTACGTGGAGCTGTGGAGGAGGATGGTTGCTGTAACGTGGAGGTGTGGGGGAGGATAGTTGCTGTTACGTGGAGGTGTGGGGGAGCATAGTTGCTGTTATGTAAGGTGTGGGGGAGGATAGTTGCTGTACGTGGAGGTGTGGAGAAGGAAGATTATTGTAACGTGAGGGAGGATAGTTGCTGTAACGTGGAGGTGTGGGGGAGGATAGTTGCGTAACGTGGAGGTGTGGGGGAGGATAGTTGCTGTATGTGGAGCTGTGGAGGAGGATGGTTGCTGTTACATGGAGGTGTGGGGGAGGATCATGAAGGTGTGGGGGAGTACGGTTAATGTAATGTGGAGGTGTTGGGGAAGATTATTGCTGTAACATGGAGGTGTGGGGGAGGAGGGTTATTGTAATGTGGAGGTGTGGGGGAGGATAGTTGCTGTAAATTGGAGGTGTGGGGGAGAATAGTTGCTGTAATGTGGGGGAGGAGGATTATTGTAAGGTGGAAGTATGGGGGAGGATAGTAGTTGTAATGTGAAGGTATGGGGGAGAATAGTTGCTGTATCGTGGGGGAGGAGGGTTATTGTAATATGGAGATGTGGGTGAGGATAGTTGCTGTAATGTGGAGATGTGGGGGAGGATAGTTGCTGTAATGTGGAGATGTGGGGGAGGATAGTTTCTGTAATGTGGAGATGTGGGGGAGGATAGTTGCTGTAATGTGGAGATGTGGGGGAGGATAGTTGCTATAATGGGGAGGAGGGTTATTGTAATGTGGAGGTGTGGGGGAGAATAGTTGCTGTAAAGTGGAGGTGTGGGGGAGGATAGTTGTTGTATCGTGGGGGAGGAGGGTTATTGTAAAGTGGGGGTGTGGGGGAGGATAGTTGCTGTAAGATGCGAGGGCGTATGGTTAATGTAATGTGGAGGTGTTGGGGAGGATTATTGCTGTAACGTGGAGGTGTGGGGGAGGATAGTTGCTGTAAATTGGAGGTGTGGGGGAGGATAGTTGCTGTAATGTGGGGGAGGAGAATTATTGTAATGTGGAAGTGTGGGGGGGATAGTTGTTGTAATGTGAAGGTGTGGGGGAGAATAGTTGCTGTATCGTGAGGGAGGAGGGTTATTGTAATGTGGAGGTGTGGAGGAGGATGGTTGCTGTAACGTGGAGGTGTGGGGGAGGATAGTTGCTGTTACGTGGAGGTGTGGGGGAGTATAGTTGCTGTTATGTAAGGTGTGGGGGAGGATAGTTGCTGTATGTGGAGGTGTGGAGAATTAAGATTATTGTAACGTGAGGGAGGATAGTTGCTGTAACGTGGAGGTGTGGGGGAGGATAGTTGCGTAACGTGGAGGTGTGGGGGAGGATAGTTGCTGTACGTGGAGCTGTGGAGGAGGATGGTTGCTGTTACATGGAGGTGTGGGGGAGGATAGTTGCTGTAATGTGAAGGTGTGGGGGAGTGTAGTTGCTGTAATGTGAAGGTGTGGGGGAGTACGGTTAATGTAATGTGGAGGTGTTGGGGAGGATTATTGCTGTAACATGGAGGTGTGGGGGAGGAGGGTTATTGTAATGTGAAGGTGTGGGGGAGGATAGTTGCTGTAAATTGGAGGTGTGGGGGAGAATAGTTGCTGTAATGTGGGGGAGGAGGATTATTGTAATGTGGAAGTATGGGGGAGGATAGTAGTTGTAATGTGAAGGTGTGGGGGAGAATAGTTGCTGTATCGTGGGGGTGGAGGGTTATTGTAATTTGGAGATGTGGGTGAAGATAGTTGCTGTAATGTGGAGATGTGGGGGAGGATAGTTGCTGTAATGTGGAGATGTGGGGGAGGATAGTTTCTGTAATGTGGAGATGTGGGGGAGGATAGTTACTGTAATGTGGAGATATGGGGGAGGATAGTTGCTGTAAAGGGGAGGAGGGTTATTGTAATGTGGAGGTGTGGGGGAGAATAGTTGCTGTAAAGTGGAGGTGTGGGGGAGGATAGTTGTTGCATCGTGGGGGAGGAGGGTTATTGTAAAGTTGGGGTGTGGGGGAGGATAGTTGCTGTAAGATGGGGGAGTATGGTTAATGTAATGTGGAGGTGTTGGGGAGGATTATTGCTGTAACGTGGAGGTGTGGGGGAGGATAGTTGCTGTAAATTGGAGGTGTGGGGGAGGATAGTTGCTGTAATGTGGGGGAGGAGGATTATTGTAATGTGGAAGTGTGGGGGGGAAAGTTGTTGTAATGTGAAGGTGTGGGGGAGAATAGTTGCTGTATCGTGAGGGAGGAGGGTTATTGTAATGTGGAGGTGTGGGGGAGGAGGGTTTCTGTAACGTGGAGGTGTGGGGGAGGATGGTTGCTGTTACGTGGAGCTGTGGAGGAGGATGGTTGCTGTAACGTGGAGGTGTGGGGGAGGATAGTTGCTGTTACGTGGAGGTGTGGGGGAGCATAGTTGCTGTTATGTAAGGTGTGGGGGAGGATAGTTGCTGTACGTGGAGGTGTGGAGAAGGAAGATTATTGTAACGTGAGGGAGGATAGTTGCTGTAACGTGGATATGTGGGGGAGGATAGTTGCGTAACGTGGAGGTGTGGGGGAGGATAGTTGCTGTACGTGGAGCTGTGGAGGAGGATGGTTGCTCTTACATGGAGGTGTGGGGGAGGATTGTGAAGGTGTGGGGGAAGATAGTTGCTGTAATGTGAAGGTGTGGGGGAGGGTAGTTGCTGTAACGTGAAGGTGTGGGGGAGTATGGTTAATGTAATGTGGAGGTGTTGGGGAGGATTATTGCTGTAACATGGAGGTGTAGGGGAGGAGGGTTATTGTAAAGTTGGGGTGTGGGGGAGGATAGTTGCTGTAAGATGGGGGAGTATGGTTAATGTAATGTGGAGGTGTTGGGGAAGATTATTGCTGTAACGTGGAGGTGTGGGGGAGGATAGTTGCTGTAAATTGGAGGTGTGGGGGAGGATAGTTGCTGTAATGTGGGGGAGGAGGATTATTTTAATGTGGAAGTGTGGGGGGGATAGTTGTTGTAATGTGAAGGTGTGGGGGAGAATAGTTGCTGTATCGTGAGGGAGGAGGGTTATTGTAATGTGGAGGTGTGGGGGAGGAGGGTTTCTGTAACGTGGAGGTGTGGGGGAGGATGGTTGCTGTTACGTGGAGCTGTGGAGGAGGATGGTTGCTGTAACGTGGAGGTGTGGGGGAGGATAGTTGCTGTTACGTGGAGGTGTGGGGGAGCATAGTTGCTGTTATGTAAGGTGTGGGGGAGGATAGTTGCTGTACGTGGAGGTGTGGAGAAGGAAGATTATTGTAACGTGAGGGAGGATAGTTGCTGTAACGTGGATGTGTGGGGTAGGATAGTTGCGTAACGTGGAGGTGTGGGGGAGGATAGTTGCTGTACGTGGAGCTGTGGAGGAGGATGGTTGCTCTTACATGGAGGTGTGGGGGAGGATTGTGAAGGTGTGGGGGAGGATAGTTGCTGTAATGGGAAGGTGTGGGGGAGGGTAGTTGCTGTAACGTGAAGGTGTGGGGGAGTATGGTTAATGTAATGTGGAGGTGTTGTGGAGAATTATTGCTGTAACATGGAGGTGTAGTGGAGGAGGATTATTGTAATGTGGAAGTGTGGGGGGATAGTTGTTGTAATGTGAAGGTGTGGGGGAGAATAGTTGCTGTATCATGAGGGAGGAGGGTTATTGTAATGTGGAGGTGTGGGGGAGGATAGTTGCTGTAATGTGGAGATGTGGGGGAGGATAGTTGCTGTAATGTGGGGGAGGAGGGTTATTGTAATGTGGAGATGTGGGTGAGGATAGTTGCTGTAATGTGGAGATGTGGGGGAGGATAGTTGCTGTAATGTGGAGATGCGGGGAAGGATAGTTGCTGTAATGGGGAGGAGGGTTATTGTAATGTGGAGGTGTGGGGGAGAATAGTTGCTGTAAAGTGGAGGTGTGGGGGAGGATAGTTGTTGTATCGTGGGGGAGGAGGGTTATTGTAAAGTGGGGGTGTGGGGGAGGATAGTTGCTGTAAGATGGGGGAGTACGGTTAATGTAATGTGGAGGTTTTGGGGAGGATTATTGCTCTAACGTGGAGGTGTGGGGAAGGATAGTTGCTGTAAATTGGAGGTGTGGGGAAGGATAGTTGCTGTAATGTGGGGGAGGAGGATTATTGTAACGTGACGGAGGATAGTTGCTGTAACGTGGAGGTGTGGGGGAGGATAGTTGCGTAACGTGGAGGTGTGGGGGAGGATAGTTGCTGTACGTGGAGCTGTGGAGGAGGATGGTTGCTGTTACATGGAGGTGTGGGGGAGGATTGTGAAGGTGTGGGGGAGGATAGTTGCTGTAAAGTGAAGGTGTGGGGGAGGGTAGTTGCTGTAACGTGAAGGTGTGGGGGAGTACGGTTATTGTAATGTGGAGGTGTTGTGGAGAATTATTGCTGTAACATGGAGGTGTAGGGGAGGAGGGTTATTGTAATGTGGAGGTGTGGGGGAGGATAGTTGCTGTAAATTGGAGGTGTGGGGGAGAATAGTTGCTGTAATGTGGGGGAGGAGGATTATTGTAATGTGGAAGTATGGAGGAGGATAGTAGTTGTAATGTGAAGGTGTGGGGGAGAATAGTTGCTGTATCGTGGGGGAGGAGGGTTATTGTAATGTGGAGATGTGGGTGAGGATAGTTGCTGTAATGTGGAGATGTGGGGGAGGATAGTTGCTGTAAAGTGGAGATGTGGGGGAGGATAGTTGCTGTATCGTGGGGAGGAGGGTTATTGTAATGTGGAGGTGTGGGGGAGAATAGTTGCTGTAAAGTGGAGGTGTGGGGGAGGACAGTTGTTGTATCGTGGGGGAGGAGGGTTATTGTAAAGTGGGGGTGTGGGGGAGGATAGTTGCTGTAAGATGGGGGAGTACGGTTAATGTAATGTGGAGGTGTTGGGGAGGATTATTGCTGTAACGTGGAGGTGTGGGGGAGGATAGTTGCTGTAAATTGGAGGTGTGGGGGAGGATAGTTGCTGTAATGTGGGGAAGGAGGATTATTGTAATGTGGAAGTGTGGGGGGGATAGTTGTTGTAATGTGAAGGTGTGGGGGAGTATAGTTGCTGTATCGTGAGGGAGGAGGGTCATTGTAATGTGGAGGTGTGGGGGAGGAGGGTTTCTGTAACGTAGAGGTGTAGGGAGGATGGTTGCTGTTACGTGGAGCTGTGGAGGAGGAAGGTTGCTGTTACGTGGAGCTGTGGATGAGGATGGTTGCTGTAACGTGGAGGTGTGGGGGAGGATAATTGCTCTTACGTGGAGGTGTGGGGGAGCATAGTTGCTGTTATGTAAGGTGTGGGGGAGGATAGTTGCTGTACGTGGAGGTGTGGAGAAGGAAGATTATTGTAACGTGAGGGAGGATAGTTGCTGTAACGTGGAGGTGTGGGGGAGGATAGTTGCTGTACGTGGAGCTGTGGAGGAGGATGGTTGCTGTTACATGGAGGTGTGGGGGAGGATTGTGAAGGTGTGGGGGAAGATAGTTGCTGTAATTTGAAGGTGTGGGGGTGGATAGTTGCTGTAATGTGAAGGTGTGGGGGAGGGTAGTTGCGGTAACGTGAAGGTGTGGGGGAGTACGGTTAATGTAATGTTGAGGTGTTGGGGAAGATTATTGCTGTAACATGGAGGTGTGGGGGAGGAGGGTTATTGTAATGTGGAGGTGTGGGGGAGGATAGTTGCTGTAACTTGGAGGTGTGGGGGAGAATAGTTGCTGTAATGTGGGGGTGGAGGATTATTGTAATGTGGAAGTATGGGGGAGGATAGTAGTTGTAATGTGAAGGTGCGGGGGAGAATAGTTGCTGTATCGTGGGGGAGGAGGGTTATTGTAATTTGGAGATGTGGGGGAGGAGGGTTTCTGTAACGTGGTGGTGTGGGGGAGGATGGTTGCTGTTACGTGGAGCTGTGGAGGAGGATGGTTGCTGTAACGTGGAGGTGTGGGGGAGGATAGTTGCTGTTACGTGGAGGTGTGGGGGAGCATAGTTGCTGTTATGTAAGGTGTGGGGGAGGATAGTTGATGTACGTGGAGGTGTGGAGAAGGAAGATTATTGTAACATGAGGGAGGAAAGTTGCTGTAACGTGGAGGTGTGGGGGAGGATAGTTGCGTAACGTGGAGGTGTGGGGGAGGATAGCTGCTGTATGAGGAGCTGTGGAGGAGGATGGTTGCTGTTACATGGAGGTGTGGGGGAGGATAGTTGCTGTAATGTGAAGGTGTGGGGGAGGGTAGTTGCTGTAACGTGAAGGTGTGGGGGAGTACGTTTAATGTAATGTGGAGGTGTTGGGGAGGATTATTGCTGTAACATGGAGGTGTGGGGGAGGAGGGTTATTGTAATGTGGAAGTGTGGGGGAGGATAGTTGCTGTAAATTGGAGGTGTGGGGGAGAATAGTTGCTGTAATGTGGGGGAGGAGGATTATTGTAATGTGAAAGTATGGGGGAGGATAGTAGTTGTAATGTGAAGGTGTGGGGGAGAATAGATGTAATTTGGAGATGTGGGTGAGGATAGTTGCTGTAATGTGGAGATGTGGGGGAGGATAGTTGCTGTAATGTGGAGATGTGGGGGATGATAGTTGCTGTAATGGGGAGGAGGGTTATTGTAATGTGGAGGTGTGGGGGAGAATAGTTGCTGTAAAGTGGAGGTGTGGGGGAGGATAGTTGTTGTATCGTGGGGGAGGAGGGTTATTGTAAAGTGGGGGTGTGGGGGAGGATAGTTGCTGTAAGATGGGGGAGTATGGTTAATGTAATGTGGAGGTGTTGGGGAGGATTATTGCTGTAACGTGGAGGTGTGGGGGAGGATAGTTGCTGTAAATTGGAGGTGTGGGGGAGGATAGTTGCTGTAATGTGGGGGAGGAGGATTATTGTAATGTGGAAGTGTGGGGGGATAGTTGTTGTAATGTGAAGGTGTGGGGGAGAATAGTTGCTGTATCGTGAGGGAGGAGGGTTATTGTAATGTGGAGGTGTGGGGGAGGATAGTTGCTGTAATGTGGAGATGTGGGGGAGGATAGTTGCTGTAATGTGGGGGAGGAGGGTTATTGTAATGTGGAGGTGTGGGGGAGAATAGTTGCTGTAAAGTGGAGGTGTAGGGGAGGATAGCTGCTGTATCGTGGGGGAGGAGGGTTATTGTAATGTGGAGATGTGGGTGAGGATAGTTGCTGTAATGTGGAGATGTGGGGGAGGATAGTTGCTGTAATGTGGAGATGTGGGGGAGGATAGTTGCTGTAATGGGGAGGAGGGTTATTGTAATGTGGAGGTGTGGGGGAGAATAGTTGCTGTAAAGTGGAGGTGTGGGGGAGGATAGTTGATGTATCATGGGGGAGGAGGGTTATTGTAAAGTGGGGGTGTGGGGGAGGATAGTTGCTGTAAGATGGGGGAGTACAGTTAATGTAATGTGGAGGTTATGGGGAGGATTATTGCTGTAACGTGGAGGTGTGGGGGAGGATAGTTGCTGTAAATTGGAGGTGTGGGGAAGGATAGTTCCTGAAATGTGGGGGAGGAGGACTATTGTAACACGAGGGAGGATAGTTGCTGTAACGTGAAGGTGTGGGGGAGGATAGTTGCGTAACGTGGAGGTGTGGGGGAGGATAGCTGCTGTACGTGGAGCTGTGGAGGAGGATGGTTGCTGTTACCTGGAGGTGTGGGGGAGGATTGTGAAGGTGTGGGGGAGGATAGTTGCTGTAATGTGAAGGTGTGGGTGAGGGCAGTTGCTGTAACGTGAAGGTGTGGGGGAGTACGGTTAATGTAATGTGGAGGTGTTGGGGAGAATTATTGATGTAACAAGGAGGTGTAGGGGAGGAGGGTTATTGTAATGTGGAGGTGTGGGGGAGGATAGTTGCTGTAAATTGGAGGTGTGGGGGAGAATAGTTGCTGTAATGTGGGGGAGGAGGATTATTGTAATGTGGAAGTATGGAGGAGGATAGTAGTTGTAATGTGAAGGTGTGGGGGAGAATAGTTGCTGTATCGTGGGGGAGGAGGGTTATTGTAATGTGGAGATGTGGGTGAGGATAGTTGCTGTAATGTGGAGATGTGGGGGAGGATAGTTGCTGTAAAGTGGAGATGTGGGGGAGGATAGTTGCTGTATCGTGGGGAGGAGGGTTATTGTAATGTTGAGGTGTGGGGGAGAATAGTTGCTGTAAAGTGGAGGTGTGGCAGAGGACAGTTGTTGTATCGTGGGGGAGGTGGGTTTTTGTAAAGTGGGGGAGGATAGTTGCTGTAAGATGGGGGAGTACGGTTAATGTAATGTGGAGGTGTTGGGGAGGATTATTGCTGTAACGTGGAGGTGTGGGGGAGGATAGTTGCTGTAAATTGGAGGTGTGGGGGAGGATAGTTGCTGTAATGTGGGGGAGGAGGATTATTGTAATGTGGAAGTGTGGGGGGGATAGTTGTTGTAATGTGAAGGTGTGGGGGAGAATAGTTGCTGTATCGTGAGGGAGGAGGGTCATTGTAATGTGGAGGTGTGGGGGAGGAGGGTTTCTGTAACGTGGAGATGTGGGGGAGGATGGTTGCTGTTACGTGGAGCTGTGGAGGAGGATGGTTGCTGTAACGTGGAGGTGTGGGGGAGGATAGTTGCTGTTACGTGGAGGTGTGGGGGAGCATAGTTTCTGTTATGTAAGGTGTGGGGGAGGATAGTTTCTGTACGTGGAGGTGTGGAGAAGGAAGATTAATGTAACGTGAGGGAGGATAGTTGCTGTAACGTGGAGGTGTGGGGGAGGATAGTTGCGTAACGTGGAGGTGTGGGGGAGGATAGTTGCTCTATGTGGAGCTGTGGAGGAGGATGGTTGCTGTTACATGGAGGTGTGGGGGAGGATTGTGAAGGTGTGGGGGAGGATAGTTGCTGTAATGTGAAGGTGTGGGGGAGGGTAGTTGCTGTAACGTGAAGGTGTGGGGGAGTACGTTTAATGTAATGTGGAGGTGTTGGGGAGGATTATTGCTGTAACATGGAGGTGTGGGGGAGGAGGGTTATTGTAATGTGGAGGTGTGGGGGAGGATAGTTGCTGTAAATTGGAGGTGTGGCGGAGAATAGTTGCTGTAATGTGGGGGAGGAGGATTATTGTAATGTGGAAGCATGGGGGAGGATAGTAGTTGTAATGTGAAGGTGTGGGGGAGAATAGTTGCTGTATAGTGGGGGAGGAGGGTTATTGAAATTTGGAGATGTGGGTGAGGATAGTTGCTGTAATGTGGAGATGTGGGGGAGAATAGTTGCTGTAATGGGGAGGAGGGTTATTGTAATGTGGAGGTGTGGGGGAGAATAGTTGCTGTAAAGTGGAGGTGTGGGGGAGGATAGTTGTTGTATCGTGGGGGAGGAGGGTTATTGTAAAGTGGGGGTGTGGCAGAGGATAGTTGCTGTAAGATGGGGGAGTATGGTTAATGTAATGTGGAGGTGTTGGGGAGGATTATTGCTGTAACGTGGAGGTGTGGGGGAGGATAGTTGCTGTAAATTGGAGGTGTGGGGGAGGATTATTGTAATGTGGAAGTGTGGGGGGGATAGTTGTTGTAATGTGAAGGTGTGGGGGAGAATAGTTGCTGTATCGTGAGGGAGGAGGGTTATTGTAATGTGGAGGTGTGGGGGAGGAGGGTTTCTGTAACGTGGAGGTGTGGGGGAGGATGGTTGATGTTACGTGGAGCTGTGGAGGAGGATGGTTGCTGTAACGTGGAGGTGTGGGGGAGGATAGTTGCTGTTACGTGGAGGTGTGGGGGAGCATAGTTGCTGTTATGTAAGGTGTGGGGGAGGATAGTTGCTGTACGTGGAGGTGTGGAGAAGGAAGATTATTTTAATGTGAGGGAGGATAGTTGCTGTAACGTGGAGGTGTGGGGGAGGATAGTTGCGTAACGTGGAGGTGTGGGGGAGGATAGTTGCTGTATGTGGAGCTGTGGAGGAGGATGGTTTCTGTTACATGGAGGTGTGGGGGAGGATCATGAAGGTGTGGGGGAGTACGGTTAATGTAATGTGGAGGTGTTGGGGAGGATTATTGCTGTAACATGGAGGTGTGGGGGAGGAGGGTTGTTGTAATGTGGAGGTGTGGGGGAGGATAGTTGCTGTAAATTGGAGGTGTGGGGGAGAATATTTGCTGTAATGTGGGGGAGGAGGATTATTGTAAGGTGGAAGTATGGGGGAGGATAGTAGTTGTAATGTGAAGGTATGGGGGAGAATAGTTGCTGTATCGTGGGGGAGGAGGGTTATTGTAATTTGGAGATGTGGGTGAGGATAGTTGCTGTAATGTGGAGATGTGGGGGAGGATAGTTGCTGTAATGTGGAGATGTGGGGGAGGATAGTTTCTGTAATGTGGAGATGTGGGGGAGGATAGTTGCTGTAATGTGGAGATGTGGGGGAGGATAGTTGCTGTAATGGGGAGGAGGGTTATTGTAATGTGGAGGTGTGGGGGAGAATAGTTGCTGTAAAGTGGAGGTGTGGGGGAGGATAGTTGTTGTATCGTGGGGGAGGAGGGTTATTGTAAAGTGGGGGTGTGGGGGAGGATAGTTGCTGTAAGATGCGGGGGAGTATGGTTAATGTAATGTGGAGGTGTTGGGGAGGATTATTGCTGTAACGTGGAGGTGTGGGGGAGGATAGTTGCTGTAAATTGGAGGTGTGGGGGAGGATAGTTGCTGTAATGTGGGGGAGGAGAATTATTGTAATGTGGAAGTGTGGGGGGGATAGTTGTTGTAATGTGAAGGTGTGGGGGAGAATAGTTGCTGTATCGTGAAGGAGGAGGGTTATTGTAATGTGGAGGTGTGGAGGAGGATGGTTGCTGTAACGTGGAGGTGTGGGGGAGGATAGTTGCTGTAACGTGGAGGTGTGGGGGAGCATAGTTGCTGTTATGTAAGGTGTGGGGGAGGATAGTTGCTGTATGTGGAGGTGTGGAGAATTAAGATTATTGTAACGTGAGGGAGGATAGTTGCTGTAACGTGGAGGTGTGGGGGAGGATAGTTGCGTAACGTGGAGGTGTGGGGGAGGATAGTTGCTGTACGTGGAGCTGTGGAGGAGGATGGTTGCTGTTACATGGAGGTGTGGGGGAGGATAGTTGCTGTAATGTGAAGGTGTGGGGGAGGGTAGTTGCTGTAATGTGAAGGTGTGGGGGAGTACGGTTAATGTAATGTGGAGGTGTTGGGGAGGATTATTGCTGTAACATGGAGGTGTGGGGGAGGAGGGTTATTGTAATGTGGAGGTGTGGGGGAGGATAGTTGCTGTAAATTGGAGGTGTGGGGGAGAATAGTTGTTGTAATGTGGGGGAGGAGGATTATTGTAATGTGGAAATATGGGGGAGGATAGTAGTTGTAATGTGAAGGTGTGGGGGAGAATAGTTGCTGTATCGTGGGGGTGGAGGGTTATTGTAATTTGGAGATGTGGGTGAAGATAGTTGCTGTAATGTGGAGATGTGGGGGAGGATAGTTGCTGTAATGTGGAGATGTGGGGGAGGATAGTTTCTGTAATGTGGAGATGTGGGGGAGGATAGTTACTGTAATGTGGAGATATGGGGGAGGATAGTTTCTGTAATGGGGAGGAGGGTTATTGTAATGTGGAGGTGTGGGGGAGAATAGTTGCTGTAAAGTGGAGGTGTGGGGGAGGATAGTTGTTGTATCGTGGGGGAGGAGGGTTATTGTAAAGTTGGGGTGTGGGGGAGGATAGTTGCTGTAAGATGGGGGAGTATGGTTAATGTAATGTGGAGGTGTTGGGGAGGATTATTGCTGTAACGTGGAGGTGTGGGGGAGGATAGTTGCTGTAAATTGGAGGTGTGGGGGAGGATAGTTGCGGTAATGTGGGGGAGGAGGATTATTGTAATGTGGAAGTGTGGGGGGGATAGTTGTTGTAATGTGAAGGTGTGGGGGAGAATAGTTGCTGTATCGTGAGGGAGGAGGGTTATTGTAATGTGGAGATGTGGGGGAGGAGGGTTTCTGTAACGTGGAGGTGTGGGGGAGGATGGTTGCTGTTACGTGGAGCTGTGGAGGAGGATGGTTGCTGTAACGTGGAGGTGTGGGGGAGGATAGTTGTTGTTACGTGGAGGTGTGGGGGAGCATAGTTGCTGTTATGTAAGGTGTGGGGGAGGATAGTTTCTGTACGTGGAGGTGTGGAGAAGGAAGATTATTGTAACGTGAGGGAGGATAGTTGCTGTAACGTGGATGTGTGGGGGAGGATAGTTGCGTAACGTGGAGGTGTGGGGGAGGATAGTTGCTGTACGTGGAGCTGTGGAGGAGGATGGTTGCTCTTACATGGAGGTGAGGGGGAGGATTGTGAAGGTGTGGGGGAGGATAGTTGCTGTAATGTGAAGGTGTGGGGGAGGGTAGTTGCTGTAACGTGAAGGTGTGGGGGAGTATGGTTAATGTAATGTGGAGGTGTTGGGGAGGTTTATTGCTGTAACATGGAGGTGTAGGGGAGGAGGGTTATTGTAAAGTTGGGGTGTGGGGGAGGATAGTTGCTGTAAGATGGGGGAGTATGGTTAATGTAATGTGGAGGTGTTGGGGAGGATTATTGCAGTAACGTGGAGGTGTGGGGGAGGATAGTTGCTGTAAATTGGAGGTGTGGGGGAGGATAGTTGCTGTAATGTGGGGGAGGAGGATTATTGTAATGTGGAAGTGTGGGGGGGATAGTTGTTGTAATGTGAAGGTGTGGGGGAGAATAGTTGCTGTATCGTGAGGGAGGAGGGTCATTGTAATGTGGAGGTGTGGGGGAGGAGGGTTTCTGTAACGTGGTGGTGTGGGGGAGGATGGTTGCTGTTACGTGGAGCTGTGGAGGAGGATGGTTGCTGTAACGTGGAGGTGTGGGGGAGGATAGTTGCTGTTACGTGGAGGTGTGGGGGAGCATAGTTGCTGTTATGTAAGGTGTGGGGGAGGATAGTTGCTGTACGTGGAGGTGTGGAGAAGGAAGATTATTGTAACGTGAGGGAGGATAGTTGCTGTAACGTGGATGTGTGGGGGAGGATAGTTGCGTAACGTGGAGGTGTGGGGGAGGATAGTTGCTGTACATGGAGCTGTGGAGGAGGATGGTTGCTCTTACATGGAGGTGTGGGGGAGGATTGTGAAGGTGTGGGGGAGGATAGTTGCTGTAATGTGAAGGTGTGGGGGAGAGTAGTTGCTGTAACGTGAAGGTGTGGGGGAGTATGGTTAATGTAATGTGGAGGTGTTGGGGAGGATTATTGCTGTAACATGGAGGTGTAGGGGAGGAGGGTTATTGTAATGTGGAGGTGTGGGGGAGGATAGTTGCTGTAAATTGGAGGTGTGGGGGAGAATAGTTGCTGTAATGTGGGGGAGGAGGATTATTGTAATGTGGAAGTATGGGGGAGGATAGTAGTTGTAATGTGAAGGTGTGGGGGAGAATAGTTGCTGTATCGTGGGGGAGGAGGGTTATTGTAATTTGGAGATGTGGGCGAGGATAGTTGCTGTAATGTGGAGATGTGGGGGAGGATAGTTGCTGTAATGTGGAGATGTGGGGGAGGATAGTTGCTGTAATGAGGAGGAGGGTTATTGTAATGTGGAGGTGTGGGGGAGAATAGTTGCTGTAAAGTGGAGGTGTGGGGGAGGATAGTTGTTGTATCGTGGGGGAGGAGGGTTATTGTAAAGTGGGGGTGTGGGGGAGGATAGTTGCTGTAAAATGGGGGAGTATGGTTAATGTAATGTGGAGGTGTTGGGGAGGATTATTGCTGTAACGTGGAGGTGTGGGGGAGGATAGTTGCTGTAAATTGGAGGTGTGGGGGAGGATAGTTGCTGTAATGTGGGGGAGGAGGATTATTGTAATGTGGAAGTGTGGGGGGATAGTTGTTGTACTGTGAAGGTGTGGGGGAGAATAGTTGCTGTATCATGAGGGAGGAGGGTTATTGTAATGTGGAGGTGTGGGGGAGGATAGTTGCTGTAATGTGGAGATGTGGGGGAGGATAGTTGCTGTAATGTGGGGGAGGAGGGTTATTGTAATGTGGAGATGTGGGTGAGGATAGTTGCTGTAATGTGGAGATGTGGGGGAGGATAGTTGCTGTAATGTGGAGATGTGGGGGAGGATAGTTGCTGTAATGGGGAGGAGGGATATTGTAATGTGGAGGTGTGGGGGAGAATAGTTGCTGTAAAGTGGAGGTGTGGGGGAGGATAGTTGTTGTATCGTGGGGGAGGAGGGTTATTGTAAAGTGGGGGTGTGGGGGAGGATAGTTGCTGTAAGATGGGGGAGTACGGTTAATGTAATGTGGAGGTTTTGGGGAGGATTATGGCTGTAACGTGGAGGTGTGGGGAAGGATAGTTGCTGTAAATTGGAGGTGTGGGGAAGGATAGTTGCTGTAATGTGGGGGAGGAGGATTATTGTAACGTGAGGGAGGATAGTTGCTGTAACGTGGAGGTGTGGGGGAGGATAGTTGCGTAATGTGGAGGTGTGGGGGAGGATAGTTGCTGTACGTGGAGCTGTGGAGGAGGATGGTTGCTGTTACATGGAGGTGTGGGGGAGGATTGTGAAGGTTTGGGGGAGGATAGTTGCTGTAAAGTGAAGGTGTGGGGGAGTGTAGTTGCTGTAACGTGAAGGTGTGGGGGAGTACGGTTATTGTAATGTGGAGGTGTTGGGGAGAATTATTGCTGTAACATGGAGGTGTAGGGGAGGAGGGTTATTGTAATGTGGAGGTGTGGGGGAGGATAGTTGCTGTAAATTGGAGGTGTGGGGGAGAATAGTTGCTGTAATGTGGGGGAGGAGGATTATTGTAATGTGGAAGTATGGAGGAGGATAGTAGTTGTAATGTGAAGGTGTGGGGGAGAATAGTTGCTGTATGGTGGGGGAGGAGGGTTATTGTAATGTGGAGATGTGGGTGAGGATAGTTGCTGTAATGTGGAGATGTGGGGAAGGATAGTTGCTGTAAAGTGGAGATGTGGGGGAGGATAGTTGCTGTATCGTGGGGAGGAGGGTTATTGTAATGTGGAGGTGTGGGGGAGAATAGTTGCTGTAAAGTGGAGGTGTGGGGGAGGACAGTTGTTGTATCGTGGGGGAGGAGGGTTATTGTAAAGTGGGGGTGTGGGGGAGGATAGTTGCTGTAAGATGGGGGAGTACGGTTAATGTAATGTGGAGGTGTTGGGGAGGATTATTGCTGTAACGTGGAGGTGTGGGGGAGGATAGTTGCTGTAAATTGGAGGTGTGGGGGAGGATAGTTGCTGTAATGTGGGGGAGGAGGATTATTGTAATGTGGAAGTGTGGGGGGGATAGTTGTTGTAATGTGAAGGTGTGGGGGAGAATAGTTGCTGTATCGTGAGGGAGGAGGGTCATTGTAATGTGGAGGTGTGGGGGAGGAGGGTTTCTGTAACGTGGAGGTGTAGGGAGGATGGTTGCTGTTACGTGGAGCTGTGGAGGAGGATGGTTGCTGTTACGTGGAGCTGTGGAGGAGGATGGTTGCTGTAACGTGGAGGTGTGGGGGAGGATAGTTGCTCTTACGTGGAGGTGTGGGGGAGCATAGTTGCTGTTATGTAAGGTGTGGGGGAGGATAGTTGCTGTACGTGGAGTTGTGGAGAAGGAAGATTATTGTAACGTGAGGGAGGATAGTTGCTGTAACGTGGAGGTGTGGGGGAGGATAGTTGCTGTACGTGGAGCTGTGGGGGAGGATTGTGAAGGTGTGGGGGAAGATAGTTGCTGTAATGTGAAGGTGTGGGGGTGGATAGTTGCTGTAATGTGAAGGTGTGGGGGAGGGTAGTTGCGGTAACGTGAAGGTGTGGGGGAGTACGGTTAATGTAATGTTGAGGTGTTGGGGAGGATTATTGCTGTAACATGGAGGTGTGGGGGAGGAGGGTTATTGTAATGTGGAGGTGTGGGGGAGGATAGTTGCTGTAACATGGAGGTGTGGGGGAGGAGGGTTATTGTAATGTGGAGGTGTGGGGGAGAATAGTTGCTGTAATGTGGGGGAGGAGGATTATTGTAATGTGGAAGTATGGGGGAGGATAGTAGTTGTAATGTGAAGGTGCGGGGGAGAATAGTTGCTGTATCGTGGGGGAGGAGGGTTATTGTAATTTGGAGATGTGGGGGAGGAGGGTTTCTGTAACGTGGTGGTGTGGGGGAGGATGGTTGCTGTTACGTGGAGCTGTGGAGGAGGATGTTTGCTGTAACATGGAGGTGTGGGGGAGGATAGTTGCTGTTACGTGGAGGTGTGGGGGAGCATAGTTGCTGTTATGTAAGGTTTGGGGGTGGATAGTTGCTGTACGTGGAGGTGTGGAGAAGGAAGATTATTGTAACGTGAGGGAGGAAAGTTGCTGTAACGTGGAGGTGTGGGGGAGGATAGTTGCGTAATGTGGAGGTGTGGGGGAGGATAGCTGCTGTATGAGGAGCTGTGGAGGAGGATGGTTGCTGTTACATGGAGGTGTGGGGGAGGATTGTGAAGGTGTGGGGGAGGATAGTTGCTGTAATGTGAAGGTGTGGGGGAGGGTAGTTGCTGTAACGTGAAGGTGTGGGGGAGTACGTTTAATGTAATGTGGAGGTGTTGGGGAGGATTATTGCTGTAACATGGAGGTGTGGGGGAGGAGGGTTATTGTAATGTGGAGGTGTGGGGGAGGATAGTTGCTGTAAATTGGAGGTGTGGGGGAGAATAGTTGCTGTAATGTGGGGGAGGAGGATTATTGTAACGTGGAAGTATGGGGGAGGATAGTAGTTGTAATGTGAAGGTGTGGGGGAGAATAGTTGCTGTATCGTGGGGGAGGAGGGTTATTGTAATTTGGAGATGTGGGTGAGAATAGTTGCTGTAATGTGGAGATGTGGGGGAGGATAGTTGCTGTAATGTGGAGATGTGGGGGTGGATAGTTGCTGTAATGGGGAGGAGGGTTATTGTAATGTGGAGGTGTGGGGGAGAATAGTTGCTGTAAAGTGGAGGTGTGTGGGAGGATAGTTGTTGTATCGTGGGGGAGGAGGGTTATTGTAAAGTGGGGGTGTGGGGGAGGATAGTTGCTGTAAGATGGGGGAGTATGGTTAATGTAATGTGGAGGTGTTGGGGAGGATTATTGCTGTAACGTGGAGGTGTGGGGGAGGATAGTTGCTGTAAATTGGAGGTGTGGGGGAGGATAGTTGCTGTAATGTGGGGGAGGAGGATTACTATAATGTGGAAGTTTGGGGGGATAGTTGTTGTAATGTGAAGGTGTGGGGGAGAATAGTTGCTGTATCGTGAGGGACGAGGGTTATTGTAAAGTGGGGGTGTGGGGGAGGATAGTTGCTGTAAGATGGGCGAGTACGGTTAATGTAATGTGGAGGTTTTGGGGAGGATTATTGCTGTAACGTGGAGGTGTGGTGGAGGATAGTTGCTGTAAATTGGAGGTGTGGGGAAGGATAGTTGTTGTAATGTGGGGGAGGAGGATTATTGTAACGTGAGGGAGGATAGTTGCTGTAACGTGGAGGTGTGGGGGAGGATAGTTGCGTAACGTGGAGGTGTGGGGGAGGATAGTTGCTGTACGTGGAGCTGTGGAGGAGGATGGTTGCTGTTACATGGAGGTGTGGGGGAGGATTGTGAAGGTGTGGGGGAGGATAGTTGCTGTAATGTGAAGGTGTGGGGGAGGGTAGTTGCTGTAACGTGAAGGTGTGGGGGAGTACGGTTAATGTAATGTGGAGGTGTTGGGGAGGATTATTGCTGTAACATGGTGGTGTAGGGGAGGAGGGTTATTGTAATGTGGAGGTGTGGGGGAGGATAGTTGCTGTAAATTGGAGGTGTCTGGGAGAATAGTTGCTGTAATGTGGGGGAGGAGGGTTATTGTAATGTGGAGGTGTGGGGGAGAATAGTTGCTGTAAAGTGGAGGTGTGGGGGAGGATAGTTGTTGTATCGTGGGGGAGGAGGGTTATTGTAAAGTGGGGGTGTGGGGGAGGATAGTTGCTGTAAGATGGGGAGTACGGTTAATGTAATGTGGAGGTGTTGGGGAGGATTATTGCTGTAACGTGGAGGTGTGGGGGAGGATAGTTGCTGTAAATTGGAGGTGTGGGGGAGGATAGTTGCTGTAATGTGGGGGAGGAGGATTTTTGTAATGTGGAAGTGTGCGGGGGATAGTTGTTGTAATGTGAAGGTGTGGGGGAGAATAGTTGCTGTATCGTGAGGGAGGAGGGTCATTGTAATGTGGAGGCAGGGCTGCCATCAGAATTGGTGGGGCCCGGGACTGACAAAATAGGCAGCCCCCCCCCCAGGTTATTAGATCCAGCCTCTGCCCAGCATTTTTTTCCCACTCCCCCCCCATTATTAGATCCAGTCTCTGCCCAGCATTTTTTGCCCACTTTCACCTCCCCTTATTAGATCCAGTCTCTGCCCAGAATTTTTTTTCCCACTCCCCCCCCCTTATTAGTTCCAGTGTCTGCCCAGATTTCTTTTTCCCCACTCCCCCCCCCTTAGATCCAGTGTCTGCCGGATGTGCACACCTTTCTTGTCACTTACCTTATTTCCTTGAAGTCTTCGGTTTCTTCTCTGCCTCTTCCCCATCACTGCAGAGTGACGCTGGTCCAGCTTCTCCGCGTCTCCTCCTGCCTCAGGCTCTCCCTCCAGAGGCACGGCGCGACGTACTGACGTCACATGCGCCGACTTCAATGCAGCAGCAGCAGCACACTTTGTTGACATTCCAGGGGAGACGGATGTTGGTTGGTGGAGGAGCGGCCCGAGCGGACCCGCTGCCTCTTCCATATGGGGACCGGGGTGGCGGCCGGTACCAGCGGCGCCGGCAGTTGGGCCCCTTTTCTTCTGATTGCGGGGTCACTTTGGACTGCAAGCTGTGCAGTGCCGAAAGCGGCCAGGCGCCGGCGGGCCCCCCCTCCTTCAGCCAGGGGCCGGGCCCGAGACTCCAGTCCCGGCAGTCCCCCCCTGACGGCGGCCCTGTGTGGAGGTGTGGGTGAGGATAGTTTCTGTAATGTGGAGATGTGGGGGAGGATAGTTGCTGTAATGTGGGGGAGGAGAGTTATTGTAATGTGGAGGTGTGGGGGAGAATAGTTGCTGTAAAGTGGAGGTGTAGGGGAGGATAGCTGCTGTATCGTGGGGGAGGAGGGTTATTGTAATGTGGAGATGTGGGTGAGGATAGTTGCTGTAATGTGGAGATGTGGGGGAGGATAGTTGCTGTAATGTGAAGATGTGGGGGAGGATAATTTCTGTAATGGGGAGGAGGGTTATTGTAATGTGGAGGTGTGGGGGAGAATAGTTGCTGTAAAGTGGAGGTGTGGGGGAGGATAGTTGCTGTAATGTGGAGATGTGGGGGAGGATAGTTTCTGTAATGGGGAGGAGGGTTATTGTAATGTGGAGATGTGGGGGAGAATAGTTGCTGTAAAGTGGAGGTGTGAGGGAGGATAGTTGTATCGTGGGGGAGGAGGGTTATTGGAAAGTGGGGGTGTGGGGGAGGATAGTTGCTGTAAGATGGGGGAGTACGGTTAATGTAATGTGGAGGTTTTGGGGAGGATTATTGCTGTAACGTGGAGGTGTGGGGGAGGATAGTTGCTGTAAATTGGAGGTGTGGGGTAGGATAGTTGGTGTAATGTGGGGGAGGAGGATTATTGTAATGTGGAAGTGTGGGGGGGATAGTTGTTGTAATGTGAAGGTGTGGGGGAGAATAGTTGCTGTATCGTGAGGGAGGAGGGTTATTGTAATGTGGAGGTGTGGGGGAGGATAGCTGCTGTAATATGGAGATGTGGGGGAGAATAGTTGCTGTAAAGTGGAGGTGTAGGGTAGGATAGCTGCTGTATCGTGGGGGAGGAGGGTTATTGCTGTATCGTGGGGGAGGAGGGTTATTGTAATGTGAAGGTGTGGGGGAAGATAGTTGTAATGTGGAGGTGTGGGGGAGGACAGTTGCTGTAACGTGAGGGAGGAGGGTTATTGTAATGTGGAGGTGTGGGGGAGGATAGTTGCTGTACAGTAGAGGTGTGGGGAGGATAGTTGCTGTAAAGTAGAGGTGTGGGGGAGGATAGTTGTAATGTGGAGGTGTGGGGGAGGATAGTTGTAATGTGGAGGTGTGGGGGAGGACCGTTGTAATGTGGAGATGTGGGGGAGGACAGTTGCTGTAACGTGAGGGAGGAGGGTTATTGTAATGTGGAGGTGTGGGGGAGGATAGTTGTAATGTGGAGGTGTGGGGGAGGAAAGTTGTAATGTGGAGGTATGGTGGAGAACAGTTGCTGTAACGTGAGGGAGGAGGGTTATTGTAATGTGGAGGTGTGGGAGAGGAGAGTTGTAATGTGGAGGTGTGGGAGAGGATAGGTATAATGTGGAGGTGTGGGGGAGGATAGTTGCTGTAACGTGGGGAAAGAAGGTCGCTGTAATGTGGAGGTGTGAGGGAGAAGGGTTACTGTAATGTGTTGCATTGCCATTTGAAGGGCAGTTGGTTGAAGGAGGGTAAACAACTATATTTACACCTTTTGCATGCAGGTTGCTCCTGCAGTCAGCTCCATGGCAACATCCACACCAGTGGTGCACCTCCTGTTGATGTGACCCTGCCTACTGGCCACACACACACCGCATGTGGCAACTATTTTCCAATGTGACTATAAATTCCCAATATGTCCCCTGCCTTACATTGGTAGCTGATTTACATTTACTGTACCCACTACCAGTGGCTGTTCCAGAGGTGGGGCTGAAGCGCAGTCCAAAATTCAAACAGGAGAGCCACACCAACTGCCAGTGAGTACCGGCTGGCAATGTTTGGGGTGGCAGTTGGTGTGGTTCCCCTATTTGAATTTTGGGCTGTGCTGCAGCCCCACCTCTCACCACTGCCCACGATGAATTATGATATCCCTCAAATGCAAGCTTTTTTTGTTTTTTGTTTTTTTACCAGTAAACAGATGAATGTTGAGGGACTTTTCCTCCTTATATCTCACCATCACTGTCGATTTTAATTGTACTTTATCTTGCAGGACAGGAATAACAGCAGCTCTGCGCTGGCGGTGCTTATTTTAGTCCCCACTACACAAAGCACACCCGTATTCCAATCTGAGATGTCCCTGGGGCTCTGGGGTCATTGCGTACGTTAGGACAGACCCTCTTTGTCCTGTTCTCTCTTTACCAACAAACACATCAGCCTAGACCCGTGACACTTGTCTCAGGAAGATCTGACCGGTTTGCCTAGAATTTTTCATTGTTTGTCCTGCCCGAGCACAGCCAGTGAGCTCCAGAGCAGGTATCTTGCTTCTTCCAAGACGATGTGTTTAAGGGAAAACAGCTCATCTAGATACAACCAGCCATGAGTATTGCTGTACATATGACCTTAATCCACTCCCACCCGTGTAGGTCACACATTGTCGCTGCCAAATATCCCAAATTTCCAAGACAAGTCCCATGTTCTAATGATATGTCTGTGGTAATTGTTATCCTTGCAAATTAGTATTATCTTTTATTTATAAGGCGCCACAAGGGTTCTGCAGTGGCGTATAAAGGGGACAGAACAAACAGTAGTGTGCCTGTTGCACTCAGGTATCCCAATTTTTTGCAGACAGAGCAACTGTGCAATAAAAATCTGTATTATGTATACTGAATACCATTTTCATTCTCTGTAGTAAGTCTTCAAGTCTGATAAGGTCATTTTTAATTAAGTGCGATGTGTTCCCAGCCTGATTTATCGGATCCTGGGTTCACATCAGAACGATGTAATGAACGACGGAACGATCACTCGTACCGTCCTTCCTGACACTGCATTGCACCTCATGCGATATTGTGCAGCACATCCAACCTGACAATGTCCCATGTGACCGCGGGAGTGCGCATATCGTACATACACACCACTATATGCACGATTTGGCGTTCCGATTTTGCCAAATCAGAACAACATCGCTCCAGTGTTTACCCAGCTTTAAAATGGAACAAAAACACACTATAATTAGATTATCCATAAACATGACTGGGACAGTGGTGGACAAATATCTGTTCCTAGATATTACTGCCCATAATGGCCTGAGATTCACCTGCTCAGGCTCGGGCCTATTGGTAGGAGCTGAATGCAGCCCAGCAGCCTTTGTTGATTCATAAGTCTGACGGCACGAGAGGACATGTTGGTGTTACAGAGAAATGAGTCTCCCTAGCCTGTATCAGGATACTTATCTAGGTGCTATGGGGGAGATTTATCAAAGTAAAGTACCGACCAATCAGCTTCTAACTGTCATGCTGCAGGATGTGTTTGAAAACTGACATAGAAGCTGATTGGTTGGTACTTTATCTCTCCCCAAGCTTTGATAAATATCCTCCATATGTCAGTAATATTTTGGCTGAAGCAGCAGCAGTGCCTCTCTGCCAGAGGGGGTAATTGTCATTACCGCTCTCACTGGAACCGCTGGAGCCGATGCACACATCACATGCAGGTTCTGCCACTGTAGTATCCCTTACAGTGGTGCAGCTACTTATTCAGTGCATTATATGTTTATTTAGAATTCATTGACCATCATCGTCCCAGCTCTATTAATCTATATAATATTTAGCTATGATCTGTCCCGTCTACATCATATGCAGTGGGATCCAGGCAGCCTTCCTGCCCCGTGCCAACATCTCCCACTCTGGTGAAGTGAAGGGACAGCCTGGAGAATGGGGCATGGCGCAGAGAGGCCTGAATGGGGGTTCGGACGAAAGACTGTGCATTCGACGTGTGTGTGTGTGTGTGTGGGGGGGGGGTTAGGACCCCTCGACCCATTAAATGACGGGTCCAATATGCTAATCTACGCTAATATAATAAGAACGTTGTGTCTGTCTGTTTATTCCAAGTTGGCATAAAAACTACTGAAACGATTTCCATGAAAACTTCATCATTGGTCGTAATTTAATTCAGTGCGATGCTTAATAGCCCAGAGAGGGAGCTCCCAGAGCTATTCAATTCAGCATCGGAGAATGCCGGTTCTTGCAACTTAACTTGGGTGTTTAGTCGCGAGAACCGACTAAAGCGCGGGCGCGTGGCTGTTAGCGCCTCGCTAACTCGGCAAACAGCCGCGCGGCCGGCACTTTTGTCGGATTTCTTCTCCTCTCATCCCCAGGGGGGTGCGAGTAAAAATCCTTTAGCCCGGCCAAACATCGCATTGAATTGAATAACTTCGGGAGCTCCCTCCCTGAGCTATTCATCATCGCTTTGAATTGAATTCCCCCCCCCCCCCCCCCATTGTGTAGTGGAAAATCCCAGAGATAACCTGCACGTTGTTTCAAATTAAAGTCAAATATTTTTGTTTTATGTTTACATTCTGTAATGAAATGCTTCTTACTAACAAAAAATAGTTTCACAAAATTTCAGATTTATTAGTCAGTTAAAAAGCAATTGAACGATATTTCCTTTATCCTATTAACTTCGAGTGAGTGGATTAGAATTAAAAGCGCAGATACATGAGAACGCAGCTACATAAAATGGCTAAAATGAAATGACAAATCACTATGAGAAACTGAGAGGACCCCCGGGTGTCTGTGCAACACACACACAGCTCTGGGCCTTAGAGACGAGTGAGTCCGTGTAGTGTCCTGTGATCAGACTGTATTTCCATTGCTGTCTCACTACACTGTATGCTATACATGGAGAGCGGTTACTGGAGGAATGACTGCTATTTCACGCTTTCTCTGTAGTATTCCCACTGCAATGTCAGCACCATGAAAGGAATTATAACCTCCTAAAGTGGCCAGTGGTCAGCGTGCTGAGAGGCATGTGACGTGCGGAGGCTGGTGAGAGATCTCTCCAGGAAGACCATGAATACACAGAATCCTCATAGCCGGAGTCATCTTGAGCTGTGCTTACAGTACACAGAGACACAACCTTGTGTGTACACAGGCAACACACCGTGGTCCTTAATAAATGTCATGTCACTGGAATGTCACTGTAAGACAGTGTAACCCTTTCACTGGTAGACTCGCAGCAGTAATGATCAGTGATAATCATAGGATTACATAGAGATATATGGAGACCGGGGCGATGTAGGGTTACAACTTAATAAAAATCTTTCATAATTATATCTATTTTAATTTAAATGCAAGGTTACAGAGAACAACTCTAAAACACAAAGTTTGTCCAGGGACCAGTGCAACTGCAGTATACTTATTGATGTAAAATTCCTTATCAGGGTTCATTTAATAGCATAGTGTGAAAACAATCAGGTGATTTAACCCAAATGCAACCAATCAGATGACAGCTTTTGGCGGTTTCATGTAGCCAAGTTAACAGCTGATTTGTTGCTGTAGGTTACAGCATATGTTCTACTTGATATTCAACATTGGTAGCAATTGCTGGGAGTCCTGGGATCACTATCAACCACTGTAATACCGGTGAGGAGTTTGTATGTGCTCTCTTTGTGTGTGTTTTCTCTGGATATTACAACAATCCTGTGGACTGGGGCCCTGGCAAGCCAGGCCTCCATGTTCTTGCATTGAACACTTTGCCAACATAAATTAGTTACATGTCTCTGAGTTGCTTTATTTGCTACATTATGAAGGTTTAATATTATAATTATTATCATCCTTTATTTATCTGGCGCCACAAGGGGTTGGGTATGGGGCTCCGGTGATCAGGATTTAGCGGTCAGAATACCGACACCTGAACGTTCCCCTAACCCTCCCCTCCCGTAGCCTAACTCTCCCCCTAATCCACTTTTCCTGCAGTCTAACCATCCCCCTAGTGCCTAACTCTAAACCTAACCCTCCCCCTAATAATTACCGCAGGAACTTTTGAGCCGGGATTCCGACTGCTGTCAGGTTTCAGGCGCCGTTATTCTGGAAACCCGACCGCTGGGATGGTACATTCCGCCACAAGGGGTCTTTAGCACCTTACAAAGTACATAAACAGAAATAGTATGAGCAAAGCAAGAAAAAAGTGACTTGCAGTATAAATCATTGCAGTACATAGATATGGTTTATAAACGTTGCTGCATCAGAGGTTATAATAGCCAAATACGGTGAGGGTAGGCTGATCCCAAAGGTTTGGTGCTGTTGTAGGCAGTGGGGAAGTGATGATGGTATAAGTGAGGCAAGGAAAAGCACATGAGGGAAGAGGGCCCTGCTCGTGAGAGCTTCAAGTCAAAGGGTAGGGGCAGAGAGAAGGGTGACACAGAGGGGAGAGCACGGGGCAGTGGGTTAAAATGAGAGCTGGACGGCTTTGACAATGAAGTGGGTCTTGAGAGCTGTTTGAAGTTTATTCAGAAGATACAGATTCCAGGAGGTAACAGTGGAAGAGAAACCTAGGTAATGCTCATAGACCTAATGGTATCATTCCAAAATCTGTATACTGCTGGGGAATTCCACAAATGGTGCTAGAATGATCCCTACATGGTCCCCACATTTATAGAACATGAATTTTGTCTTCTGCCAAACCTCATTTATTTAATGAGGGTAATACTGTGTACACTATATCATATGTAGGATATACATTTGAATTTGCAGTAGGGATGGCCACCAATGGTCTATGGTTTTTGATGGCGGATATCCAATAATTCTCTGCCACCGATGGCAGGGCTGTGCCGATATTTTTTTTCTGGCACAGGTGGCACAGAGCTTAGCTTTGCTGTCATCATGCCACTAAGTCCTGCCCCCCTCCCTGATTGTCGCACAACTTAGCCCCACTCATTGTGCCATTAATCTCCGCGGCCCTTTCCTTGATTGGCCCGCCGCATCCGACAATAAGGGGTGCCTATCAATGTTTGAAACCTGTCAATGATTTCATGCCATTGATGTAAAGCAACAATGGCATTATTTATGGTGACACCTTCAATGGCCATCCCATATCTCCTGACATATCACTGACGAGGTAGAATCACAGACGCTCCCCAAAATACACTGCCCATCTCTATCAGAGAGACTACCCTGGTCCTCCTGCCATGTACTGTGCTGCTGCGACAGGCTATGGGGGCTGATGCAAAAGAAGTCAGGTTTGCATCTTAGTTGCACTTGCAGCTGAAGGGGTGTAAGTGGGGAGGGGGAGGTAACGGAACGTTCACACGTAGGCAATGTTATGTGAGAATGTATAGATGGGGTGTGGTATGACTAAGAACACAGACAGATTATGGTGTTGACATTCTGACTCAAGCTGAATGTTGGCTACCTGACCGGATACCGGATAGATAGAATTGAGGGCTAATCACAGTTTATTTATTTATTTTTTATTAACAGTTTTTTTATAGCGCAGCATATTCCGTTGCTCTTTACAATTGGAAACATTAATAGAACAAAACAGGGTAATAACAGACAGATATATAGGTAGGAAGGCCCTGCTTGCAAGCTTACAATCTATAGGGAAATAGGCATTGATACACAAGGATAGGTGCTATACTGTATATTGCAATTTGGTCCAGCCAGACTGCAGAGTTTATTGGTGGGCTGCATGATCCAGTCACACAGGAATGTCGGCCAAATGTAATGAGGATGTGAGAGAAAGACGATGTGTGATGTTGTGTGTGGACTGTGAAAGGGGATGTAATTAGATATGGAAGCTATGAAGGTTATGTGGGCGGTTCTGGAATCTGATAAGCTTGCCTGAAGAGGTGAGTTTTCAGGGAATGCTTGAAGGTTTGGAGACTAGAGGAAAGTCTTATTGTGCGTGGTAAGGCATTCCATAGAGTGGGTGCAGCATGAAGAAAGTCCTATAACAGTGAATGGGAGCAAGTAGTGCGTGGGGATGAAAGACGCTGAGTGGAGAGGTCGGGATGGGAGATATTTTGTGATGAGTGAAGAGATGTATGTTGGTGTGGTTTGGTTAATAGCCTTATGTGTAAGTAAAAGTATTTTGTATTGAATACGGTAGAAAACCAATGGAGGGACTGACTGAGCTGGGCAGCAGACGATGAACGTTTGGCAATGAAGATAAGCCTCGCAGCTGCATTCATAATGGATTGCAATGGCAACAGTTGTGCGTACGCAGAGATTCTTATGCTTTCAGACGATCTCTTGCACGAGGGATGAAGTTGTGGCATGTCCGCACGAACAATGAAGACGGCTATAAAAACAGACATACGGATACGGGCGGCGACGTTCCATAGATGCGCGCAACTCAGAATACAGGTGAACACTTGCATTTATTTCCGCGCACACGCTGTGAGTGTAATTACGGAGGACTTGTGCGCAAATCTAACCCCCTCCCCCGTAGTGATTGCATAGTCATCATAGGATCCTGGCTTATTGTCATGTGTGAGATTGGGGTATTACAGCTATACCTTACTGCCATATAACCATCCCTGGGCTTTGAAGGATGACCAGCTAGAAAAAAAACAAGTCACCTACAGTACTTCTATTTTACATGAGCTCTTGATGTTAGACCTCAACGTCCCCGTCCTTCATAGTTTCCCAACTCGTGACCCCCTGCCTGAATAATAACTTCTGTTTTTCCTGTAACCGCCACTTACTCACTGTGGTTCCCTATTCATTGTAATGAAACAGGGGAAGAATGAATAGAATTAAACTTGGCATGAGTCAGTAATACTGCTCTGAGCAGATCTTACATTACAAGCAACAAAATGCAAAAGTGGCTGCAGAGTCCCGAAGGCGTTACACATTGCATACAGTAAGGTTATACACGAGGGCTCTTCAGCTGGTGTGGGACTAGAAGTCTAAGCATGCCCGGCCAGCCAACTGGAGAGCTGCAAGTTGCCTACCTCTGGTCCAGGTGAAAAGTAATGAAAAATGATAATAACAAAAATTTTAATGGTCCTCATTTACCTTTCAATATCCCAATGTTTCCTTGTACCCCTGTTATAGTAACTAATATGAAACTACTACATTGTGCTGTGTTTAGAACTAATGCTCTGCAGGGCTGCTCCTAGCCAGGGTTAGTGGAACAAAGGAACCATCATTTAGCAATAGAAGTATTGTGCAACAAAGTCTCCCCTATATATAACAGAACCCACTATCATTTATTAGGTGCCCCCAACGCCATCCAGTCAAGATGCCGGCGGATGGGATGCTGGACGTCAGGATACCGATGCCGGAATCCCGACGCCCGTCAGAATGCTGACGCAGGAATCTCGAAGGTAACAAGAAACCGACGTCGGCATTCTGGCCACCGGCATCCCGAAGGTAAGCGTGGGTTAGGTTTAGGCTGGGGATGGGAGGGTTAGGCTATGAGGAGGGGGGGGGATTAGGCACCACCGGGGGGGGAGGTTAGGGTTAGGCTGTGAGGAGGGGGGGATTAGGGTTAGGCACCACCGGGGGGGAGGTTAGGATTAGGCACCGCCCTCAGAGGGTTAGGTTTAGGGGTCGAGAAGGGGAAGGGGGGGTAGGGTTAGGCACCACCGGGGGAGGGATAAGTTACCTACCTGACCCTGTCGGGATGCCACTGTCTGTCTTCTGACAGCCAGAATCCCGTCCACCGGTATATCATACCGATTCACAATGCTCTCCTTGGACATCCCTAGTTAGGACAGTAAATATACAAACATAACCTGTCCTGTTTTTTTTTTTTTTTTTTATATAAATATATACAGCTTTGGAATATACCCACATAACCACCATTTAGCTTATATATATTACTTAGAACTATTATAATGACTATTATGCTTATATATATTGCAAGAACTATTATAATGACTATTAGCTTATATATATTGCAAGAACTATTATAATGACTATTATGCATATATATGATATATTGCTTAGAACAATTGCTTAGCACTGTAAGCAGATGACAAACAGCAAGTCCTGGCACTCGTATACACTTCTGATACACACTGAGGTGCATGGTCGCATACAGTAGTTGCTGGCCTTCAATTAGCATCGTCTAAGACTACAGACACACAGCAGTCAGTCCACGTGATCAGAGTTTCCATACATTTTCAGATAGTTTCCAGGAACACTGTCACTGAGCCGCTGCATGCACTTAGGGAACTGGCTGTGTATTCTCTGCAGACCTTGGACTACTACAGTTC
Source organism: Taudactylus pleione (assembly GCA_031769625.1). Lineage (NCBI taxonomy): Eukaryota > Metazoa > Chordata > Amphibia > Anura > Myobatrachidae > Taudactylus > Taudactylus pleione. The sequence continues at coordinate 13,122,949 of JAUIMM010000060.1, read as the reverse complement.
CCCATTGTTTCCTGTACAGGGGCAGAACTATGGGAGACAATGGAGGTGTCTGCCCACCGGGCTCCAGCTCTGAAGGGGCACCTCCTCCATTGTCCACAACATGTTCACCCCACTTAGGGCTGTAACTATGTACCCGTAGTGTCCCGTCACGGTCGCCCAATACATGGCACCCCTTCCCGGCACCTAAGAAGCCACCATACATTAATGGAGAGCTCCTTGTCATACCATCAGCTGCTGCCTTCTTCTATCTATAGCCTGTCTGCATGCAAATTGCTACATTACAGTGTCAGCGGCTGTGCCAGGGGGGCACCAAATTATAACTTGCCTCCGGTCGTCTGGGATGAACTTACGCCACTGTTCTATGAGAGTAGTAGGGTATATGTGATACTGGGTTTGTTTTTGAATAAATCTTAGTTTCTGTACCATAAAGAATGATGAAATTAAGCTGGTGAGATATGTATTTCACATGCAGAAAGAGGAATTGTACTTAACATGCATAAAAAGGGGAATTATGTTGCATAGTTGGTTAATGTTGAAAAATAGCCGCCTCTGCCAGAGCAAACTTTCCAGGGCAAATGATCTTACAATTCCTGGCACTGTCGCTGAATATTAGTGGACGGGCAGCCATGGCACCCTGTCTGTCACACGGTCACGGGTACAACATAGTACATTTGGGTGCACTATGTACTAAGCACGGTCATTGGTTATATGTGTAACATCATATTGGAAGGCCCCAAAACACAACTTGGTGAATGAACGGCCTGACCGTACATGTTTATCCCTCCTAGAGGAAAGAAACCACAGCTGGTCTTCATTGGGCAGGTGATGCCCAAACGTCTTCATTGCAGCAGAGGGCTTCCTATACGTATGGCTGCCCTGCATTGTCAGGTCGCCCAACCTCTGGGCTCTATAGCAGCTGCATGGGCCGCATGCTACTGGGTACAGTACTAAAGTTGTGCACCTAGTAGGGATGGACCATGCTCTGGAGCTTGGAGCCAGAGAGGACCTGATGGGGTTTAATCATGCTCCAGAGATGAAATCAGGATGGACCAGGTCTCTGGATCTTGCAGCTGTGGTTCATCATAGGATTAAGGGAAGGTATTGGTAGTCCATCTCTGCTCACTCACTGTCACTCTTAGCCCCACTCCTCACTCTGGAGTCGATTCATACCCGGACGCTAAGCCGCGATTGTTCGCCATCTGCACTTGCGTATGCATCGCAGTGCGTGTGCGCGAACCTGTCACTGCGATCGGGAATTGTGCTCTCGTAGCACAAAGACTGAGCGCTACTTTGAGTGACAGATAGTGCCGTTTGTCGGTGGTAACGGGAAGGTGCATGTGAATGGGGGAGTGGATGTGCGAACGCAGGGGTGTCTGGGCGTCAAAACGGCGGTTTATGGGTGTGCATAATTAGCATGGAGGCGTCATTGTACACGTCACTTGGTTGTATTTCAGCCTGCAGTGATCAGAGTGCTTGCGGTGGGGTAAGGGCTACCTCAAGCGCTGCGTGCAGCTCTGATGGCTCTCGATGGTTCTGATTAATCATACACTTCCTGGAGATGACGTGTGCTAACAAAGAAAAGTGGGCGTATTTATACCGGCGTGCATTCGCTCTGCTGTCGCTCTCTAAGTCATAGAGGGCGTCCTTACACCAGACAGTGCGATCGCAGAATTTGCATACCCGGCCCCTTTTGGATGTGAGCGATCTCGGCTTAGCGCGCGGGTCTGAATCGCCCCCTCTGTCTTAAATACAGTCCTTCTCAATAGTGTATCCTCAAAGGACACATCATTCACGTACTGATTCCCATACTATTATCATTGGTCTGGTATTTCCCATTTCCAGTCCTCTTCCTGTACATGCTACCTTCCTCTGTTACCAGCCATCTTGGGCTCACCGCCGTTTCCTGCGTAATTATTTTTACCGGTTTCTATGGATTTAATCCCCAGGAGATCTGCACGGAGTACTGTATATAAGATATGTTTTACTAGCTGTGAAGCCTGGCATGCTGTATCCGTCATACATATCCTAAAGTCTGGTTACCGGCTTTGCATTGCATGTACATACTGCAGGCAGCAGTGGACGGCTCTTGTTTTGGCCCATTGACTGCTAATTACTGACCACATTCTAATATAAAAGAACTGACTGAATCTGACTCTTTCCAGCTGATGTCTCCTTGTACAAAGGCTCCTGCGCCCTCTTATCTCAGTGCAGCAGAAACGTTTGCCGTAAGCACCTTTTTATAAGGCTGTGAATGGGGAAGAAGATAGGCTACACCCTATAACAGACCCAAATCATCACTGTATTTATGATGCTCCTCCTGGCCACTGGCCCTTTCACGTCCATCATGATAAATACATACAGTACACATCATACCCAACTTCTGTTTTCAAATGAGCTGGAATCAGAATACACATAAATACATACAGATGCCACAGTGGCACTAAACAGCCCTCCTCGGCGCTCCAGCTCCCGTGCATTGTGGCTTGCGCCAAGCGTCTTTTTAGCTTAAATGTGCGTATTAGTCGCGCACAAATGAAACAATCGGATGCAACAAAACCACTTAACTAAGACTGCACTGATTCATTTGATGGGCGACACTTGTACGTCTGTGTGCGAATGAGTCTGAATATGTATGAAATGCTTCCATGCAGCGGCCGCAGCTTATTTCATACCAAGTTCTGAGACTTTGTACAGATTTAAAATGAATTCTTGTGCAGTGAAGTAAAGTCACAGCCCGGCGTCTCTGGTACAGGTTATGTGCTGTTTTGCGTCATTTGCACTGCAAATAAGATGCAAAGTTAAAGAAAAAGACGCTGCGCTACTCCTCTGCTCACTCACACCGGGCGTCTCCTGTCACGTGGCGTACTGAGGCTTGGTTTATGAGAGCACATCTGTCAGCACTGGGAAGTGCCGCACTGTGCCCTGAGCGTCCTCAGTATGCCCCAAGTGGCTATACTTACAGGCGTCAGGATGCGTGGCCCCGGGCATCACTGCCGCAGTGATAATGGCTGCAGGCTGCTGTTCCAGGCACCCTGCTAGCCAGAAGCAAGGGCCGTGGGGCAGGGATGGTGCCGCCCACAGAGCCCTGAGCGCCCCAGTTATGGCTCTGCCTATAGATCATTGGTTCTCAACTCCAGCTCCCAAGTATCCCCAACAGGCCATGTTTTGTGGATTTCTTTAATGATGCGCAGATGAGTTAATCTGTATTGGTGGGTCAGTAATTATCCCACCTGTTTAGACAAAGAGAAATCCTGAAAACATGACCTGTTGGGTAAAGTTGCTATAGATGGATTTACTCTCTGTAAATGCCGTTCAGTTGCAGCTGTACTGAGGGCCTGATTCAGCAAAGGAACGCAGTTGCTAATACACACGCAATCGGTTGATTAATTCGTACAGCACATGCGTACGCATCATACGCTGCAGTCAGAACTCAGGCCCTGATTCAGAGCCGGACGCGCTGACAGAGCGCTTGCTCTGAATCAGGGCCGGGCTTTTTTTTTTGGGGAGCGGCCTCTTGGCCGCTCGCATAGCTGTGGGTGACCACCCACAGCTATAGCGAGCGGCCATGATGATGGTCGCGATGGTCAAGACCATCGCGACCATCGGGCTTGCGACGAGACCCTTGTGGTAGGGTCTCGCCCATCGCAAGCCCCAGAGAGCTTTCGGCTCTAACAGAGTCGGAAGCTCTCCACTGACATCACTTGTGATGTCAGTGGGGCCGCCCCCAAACGGCAGGCGTTCTCATGGGAACGCCTCCGTTTGGGCAGCCACACCCCCCCCCCCGGCCCACCCACCAACGGGGCAAGCTGTCACTCAACATCGACAGCTCGCCCCCTTTGGTGCGAGACCCGGAGCGACGGAGTGCCTGTCGCTAGCCGGGTCTCGCGCATGCGCTGTGGGGCACCATCTACCCGGTTGTGAGCGCTCAGCGCTTGCGACCGGGTCTGAATCAGGCCCTGTGTGAGGCTACGCATACACATGACTGAGTGATTGACAGGAAATGCAGTTGGGGGGGGTCGGGCAAACGTAGGTGTGCCAGTGCATTTCAACGCCGTTGCATGGGCGTGCATAAATTATCCACTGCGAAACCAGACGCAGGTCTCATAGAGTGCGCAGAAGTAAGCGATTCCTGAGTGAGGTCTGGGCTTCCTTAGCTGTGCGTCTGGGTCCGATGTTACTCGATGTTACCGATTGTTTACCTATGTTGCCCTAGTATACGGATGTGAGTAAGGGGAGTTGGGCCTTCAGGCCATGTTCGCAATGTGAATGCAAACATTTACATTTACATGTCCCCGCTGCTGTGCGTGCGTATGAGCAGAATTGCGATCGGCAGTGAATCAGGGCCGAGAGAGCAAAGGTGAATAAATACAAAAGTAAAAGTGGAAATGTGCTGAAAGGAACCACACGAACGCAAGCTGGGCGTGCCCATGGACGCAGACGCAAACACCTCTAACAAGCAATGCACAATAACACATTTTATGAATTGATTTAAGATTCACTTGGTGAAAAATAGTAGAAATGCTGAATATTTCCCCAAGCTATGCAGACACGTGGCCTGTAAGACGGCATTCTGAGTCCTTCCCTCAGCACACACCACATATACTGTTCAGTAGTGAATTATGCAGAATACAATGGTAAGGAAGGCATACAGGGAAGGAGAGGGCCGGGCTTGTGCTATAAAAAATGGCTGCTCTGTGTTCTGTCCCTGTGTAGCCTCTTACACGCAGACTACACTCACTGATATGACCATAGCAGTACATCCTGCTCAGGCATTGTATTCCCTGACCCGTGACTGCAGCTCCTATGCTATTACTGTACTCGCTGTTGAGTCACTGTGCTCTGTACACTACTACTGCAGTCTGTGCAAGGATCTACGCTACCTTCCTATCTACTGTAATGTGCACCCTGGGCCTGAATCACAAAACGCAGAAACAACTGTGATGCACTGGAAGGACCCTCCATGGAGGTGCCGTGCACCTTGCACCTTGATTTGCTCATGCACTTCTACATTTGGGCATCTTATATATATATAATTTGCTTAGTCCCTTTGTCCGGAACGCACTTTGAATTTGAATATCTCAAAGACTAATTAAGATATTAATGTGATTCTTTTGCAATGGATTTCAATAGGCAATAAATTACAGAATTTGGAATAAATCTGTATAACATTTGATGGGAAAAAAAAAAAAAAAACCTGACAAAAACCATAATAAATGCTTTGGTATAGCTAACCTTAAAATGTCAAGAAAATTACTAGAACACAGAGCCGGCACAGTGACCCGGGGGAAGCGGGATAGGGGTGACCGCTGCCGGCTGCTGTTCTCACGCACTACTGGTGGTCCGTGCTCTCACATGGACCCGCGCCCTAGCCATGTGCGGACACTGTTTACGTTCTGCCCAGTTCTGTTCCTGATTGGCCGCCTTGGCTGCGTGACTAGCTGTTACATACTGAGGGAGGGCGCCCGGGCGGCACAATACGTGAGGCTGCTGCCGTAGGGGGCGCTCTTCCCTCACCTACTTTCTCCAACACGTCAATTCCAGTCTTGCAACTCCCAGCCAATCAGCACCGGGTTTGCGCCTTGAAAGCAACGCCTCTTTTCTCTGCTTTCCACGAGAGCTGCCGGCAACCGCTGATTGGCGGGAGGCTGGGAGACGGTGAGGCGGAGTAACAGTGCATTATCATTTGCCTCTATAGGGGCTCAGTTTGCAATACCCCCTGGAAACGGTCCATTTTGCTTCAGAGGCCATGGCCAAATATATCATCTCACGTACAAATTGGTGAAATGTTACCATAAAAGGGCGTGGCTTAGCCGGTTATGTTTCACACACATCTTTCATTACCTGATTCCGTTGTCTTAACATATCATCTAGCCATTATCTACAGTCAGTAGCAAAGCATTTTCCGCACATATGTTCTGGGTTCAAATTGCCGAAATGTTCACCATGGGCATACTAGTACAGGTGTGAATAGAAAGTGTTTTACGAGCACATATAAATGAGGTCCACTCCTGTTCTATCACACCCATAAATATAAATGCACTTTATACATTAAAAGCTACACTGGACGCTATTGCAGTCATCTCTGATCTTTGGGCCTGATTCAGAGGCGCTCGCTATTTGCGAGCGCTCGCTCTGAATCAGGGGGCATTTTTTTCCCAAAAAACCGCCTCCAGGCCGCTTGCATAGCTGTGGGTGACCACCCACAGCTTTTGCGAGCGGCCTGGCGATGGTCGCGATTATCGCGACCATCGGGCTTGCGACGAGACCCTTGTGGTAGGGTCTCGGTTCCAGCAAGCCCGAGTGAACTTCCTGCTCTAATAGAGCAGGAAGTTCACTATTGACATCACGAATGATGTCAGTAGGGCCGCACACAAACGGCAGGCGTTCCTTCGGGAACGCCTCCATTTGTCCAGCCACTCCCCCTCCCTGCCTACAAAATGGGGCAAGCTGTCGATCAACATCAACAGCCGCCCCGTTTTGGTGCGAGCCCCGGAGCGAGTGAAGTGGGTCCGAATCAGGCCCTTTGTCTTTTGTCTCGTTCCTGCACTCACTACTCGGTCACTGTAGTCTCTGATCTCTCTCTTAGGCCTATTTTGTTATTTTGTGCAATTATATGTCTCAGAGAGGGTGCTATTATCATGTAGCGTTAGAAACGTCGGTACAGAGGAGCCTTGCCACGGCCCGACGCTTAACCATGTATTTGCAATTATATGCAACAAAGATCTCTGAATTTCTATTATCATGTAGTATTCAAGTCTTTTTGCTTTTTTTTGTTGCAGTGTGAAGGGATTTTTTTTTCTTTTTTTTCTAGCCTAGAGTAAACCCTCTCCCTTTACAAGTACCTGTGAAAAACGATTAAGTTGATCTGAGCAACCACTATTTTGTATTGCTATTTTGTGATGATAACAAATACTTTCAATCGCAGCAATAATAATAATAAAAAATCAGTTATCAATGAAATTTCCTCCGCTGTCTGGCGATACCGGCTTTCAGCGTTGAGTGTTATAGCGTTGCCGACCAAAGAAGGCTCATCTGCACGTGCGTGAGCCGGAGGGGGTACAACGTAGCTCTCAAGGAGGACTATATACTAAGCCTTGGAGAGAAATAAAGTGGACGTAGAAAAAGTACCAACCAATCAGCTCCTAACTGTCACTTTACAGGCTGTGTTTGAAAAATGACAGTTAGGAGCTTATTGATTTGTATTTTATTTCCGTCCACTCTATCTCTCTCCAAGGCTTAGTACATAGGGTTCGATTCAAACCCTTCGCTAGGCTGCGTTCGCACGTAGCTGCCGATGGTTCGTAATGTGCGCATGCGTATGCATCGCAGTCCGTGTGTGTGAACTAGTCCATGCGATCGGGAAATGTTCACTCGCTGCGCATAGCCAGCTCGCTAGAATGAGTGACAGGACAAGCCGTTTATGGTTGGTGACAGGGGATGGTCGATGGAAATGGGGGTGTGGTGGTGCGAATGCAGGCGTGTCTGAGCGTTTTAACGCCGTTTCAGAGGCATACATAATTAAGAGGCAGCGTCATAGTACACGTCACATGGTTGTTTTACTCACTGAAGTACTCGCAGTGATTGCGGTAGGGTATGGTCAGCCACAAGTTCTGCGTTCACTTCCGATGGTACTCGATGTTACTGATTGTTGCATACACTTCCTGGAGATGACGTGGGACAGTGGGCGTCTTATGACAGGCTGGTGGGCGTCTAAATACACACCGCGATTGCACACTAAGACATAGTGGGCGTGCTAATGCCTTGCCGTGCGATCGCGGGATTTGCATACTTTGGCTGCGTGCGAACACATCTAGTGAGCGGGTCTGAATCGAGCCCATAGACCCCAAGATCACCAAACATACACAAAGAACATAACCGCACAGCGCAAACGCATCAATCACGTGTAGAAAATCACAGCAAGTGATTCAGTTATAGGAACCTAAAGAAATAGAGACCAATCTATACTGCTCACGGAGGGAGAGAGCAGAGGACGGTTAGTAAGGGTATAGGGGAGTAGGGGGGAGGAGTACAGCTGACCTGTCGCCGTTACCAATACTATTCAGGTGAGTCAGGACCCTTAAACCTGCCAACGGGCATCATAACAACTAATGCAGAATGGGACATCACTATAGGATACTCACTATGGGCCTTATTGGTCAGTGGTCGGGAATCTGCGCAGGCGTCGGACCCGTTCTGCGCATGTGCATTATGGGTCCTGCGTAATCGCACTATGACAGTCTGCTGCCGTTGGTGGGCGGGACGGGTCACTATGCCGGCCGATGTCATTGCAGATGATCCGATGCTGCATCCGTAGTTGCAGCACGGATAAGTAATGCATGGAGGAGGCATGATGCCTCTTTCTGCATCACCATAATTGCAAGGACGGAATTGCAAAGCTGCTTGCGTGCATCTCTGCAATACTGTCCTGTGCTGAATCAGGCCCTATGTACTAAAGTCAGTGTACCTCAATTCAATTAAAAGGGTTTATTGTCACTACAACATTAAAAAAATGCATAAGTGAAATTACAATGCAATGCTCTCACGACTCCAGTAATAGTTTCAAATACACAGTATTAAAAAAGTAAACTAACAATTACAGAATAAAAGAATCTGTTCTGCAACCTGCTGGTACGGCATTAACAAGACACCTGTTTCTTCTTGGAGGGAAACAAAGAGAAAAGCAAGTAACATGGATGACTAGCCTTTGCTATACTCCTCCTAAAAAGGATGTCATCCAGCTTAGGCAGAGATTGGCCGATGATTCTCCGAGCAGCTCTAACTACTCTGTCTAGAGAGCCGCGATCGGAACCCTAAGAATTCCCACACTACACCGTAATAGCATAAGTCAAAGGACTCAATTACGCAGCAGTAGAAATTCCGATTAATAAGAGCCATAACAGAAGGAGGCTCTGGGCTCTTCCAATGTGCCACAAAGCTACAATTAGCAGCATTCAAGATAAACCTAACCAGACTGGGGATAATTCCGAGTCAGACGGATCTCTGAAAAGGCGAGTTTGTGCAGATGCAAATGTATGCATATTTGCGTATATCTCTGTGCTTAGACGCACAGACCCTGGCTGGATCTCTTTCCTTGAAATTTATGGGGCGGGAACTGGGCAGCGACAATGCGATCACATGGAACCATCCTGACTTGTGGGCGTGTATTTAAAGGTCTGTGTGATTCTGAGCTGTGCGCACGGGAAGGGGAAGGCGGTTTCTTGCTGATCTCTTGCACCATGGGGCTGGTGCAAGTGCAGATACTAATAATGATTGTTGCACTGTCCGCCGTAAAAAATCAGTGGGCGGCGAGGCTTCCCATTCGCAAGCACACGGATCCTTGCATTATGTGAACAGATCTTGTATTGACATAAGATAGTAAATCTGATGTTCATGGCTGTCTGCAAATACAGCCAGTTTGCGTCCAACACAGACTCTGGCGCTCTGCGTGTACCTAGGAGGAGAGTAAAGGATGGTGTCAGTACCAGCAGTCATGTATACCACAGGTCCAACACTCATCAATTGTGTTCTATATAGGTGCTCCCGCTCCAGAACTAGACTCTCCAGTATAGTTTTCTTCCAGTGTTGTTTAAATTTTGGTATTCGGTTTCTTTGACAGCAGCACATCCATACCCGCATTTCCATCTGCAGTGTTTCCAGGCAGAGTTCTCATACCAGCCAAGTACTCTGTTGCTTTCACAGTGAGAACCAACTACATTAGGCCGAGACCTGGTCCCTCACCGAGTACAGTCCATATCCTCTTGTGAGTATTCCTGGTGAAGTCCGGTGGGGGTCTTAGACTCTGCGCCAGGGTATTTGGTTATGCCAATTCTACCTGTGTGCATTTATGATCTAGGTGCTTGTGTGTACTCTGATACACTCTCTGTCTGTTTTTGAGCTACAGGGTTATTGCAACATATTTCCACCACTTCCATTTACCTTATTGCATGCTACCTGCTGTACAAACAGTGCCAACGCATACGTGTACCTTGTTGCATGCTACACACTGCTCAACTAATACCAACACCTCTATATACCTTAGTGCATGCTACTCACTGTACAAACAGTGGCAACGCAACCATGTACCTTTTGGCGCGCTACTAAAATCCCACACTTTGTGTGCTCAGCTGCACCTTCCAGGTATGTGCAGTCAGTGGTAGGCAGCGCCTCCCCAGTCATACTTCTGAGATTCAATATAAAAATGATTCCAGTAAAACAGAGATTTATAACTTAGAAATGTCTTTGTTTATTGTAATAATTTTCCAGCTTTGTCGAGTTCCCTGGTACTGCAGGGAGATGAGAAATGAGACAGCAACGGCTCAGCCTCACTTGTGTATAGTCAGACACTGCTTGCAGAGCTGGGGGTGGGGCCACACCACGGGCAGTATGCTGCACAGAACGAGAGCTAATAGAGGCATGCCTCTGAGTATAGGGGGGGCATACTTTGAGCATTGATAGACACCTTGGATGTGTCATATGACCAGGAAGTGCACTGCAATGTTTAGAGATCAGAGCTAAGGGCTTGATTCAGAGCTGAACGCTCTGACCAGAGCGCTCACTCTGAATCAGGGCCGTCCCAGCTAAATTTGGAGCGGCCTCCTGGCCGCTCGCATAGCTGTGGGTGACCACCCACAGCTTATGCGAGCGGCCAAAAAGATGGTCGCGATGGTCAAAGACCATCGCGACCATCGGGCTTGCGACGAGACCCTGCGGTAGGGTCTCACTTCCGCAAGCCCAGGAGTGATTTTGGCTCTATCAGAGCCAAAATCACTCCCACTGACATCATTACTGATGTCAGTGGGGCCGGACTCAGACGGTAGGCGTTCCCATGGGAACGCCTCCGTCTGGCAGTCATGCCCCCGGCACGCCCACCAAGAGGGCGTGCTGTCAATCAACATCGACAGCACGCCCCCTTTGGTGCGAGACTTGGAGCGACGGAGATCCCGTCTCTATCCGGGTCTCGCGCAAGCGCACGACGGAGCTCCCTCCGTCGTGCGCATGCGCAGTGGGGCAACATCGACCCGTTTGCGAGCGTCCTTTGCGAGCAAATGGGTCTGAATGACCCCCTAAGTCAGCAGCAGCAAGAGAAGACACAGTGATGCAGGTCAATGGACCCTGAAGCTCAGTGTAGTGAGGGGAGAGTTACAGTGAGTAGGGTGTGAGACAGGCTCCCAGCACTCAGACTCATCTCCATGTGTGCCTCCCCAGCCATTGACCTCACTGCACGTCACTGGCACCTTTGGCATTTGTGTCTACTGTGTTAAACACCTCAGGGTATCCCGTGTCTACCTGTGTATCACAGCTATACCTCTTTTCCCCTATAGAAGCAAAATCCCAAGGCTTCACAGATGGACAAAAAAAGCGATAGTGACAGAGTGAATCAATCTATGAACCTCTTGCCAATATACCATGAATTTGGGGAAATACCCCCCCCAAAAAAATGTTTTTACGATTCCAATAAGGCCATTCTAAGCCCAAGGGACTGCAAATCACAAAGTGGACTGAAAAATGCAGCCAATCCCAATCAGTATGTTGGCCGAGCTGGGCAGCATATGATTCTGGATGAGGATGACTGTATCTGTGTAGGTGGTCAAAATCTGACCTTGCCTTTGGTGTCCTATCAGATCAGGCCATGTAACCAGGGTACCGAATGTCCAGTTCTTCCATATTTTTTATTTTTTTTTTAACAAAAGTTTTTCTTTATTGAAGCATAACAAATATACAGCATAATATTCAAAATAAGCACATTCACTTGTGTATACAGTAAATTACAGAGTAATAACCATTGTCCATTATTCAAAAGGGTAAATGATCAGCTAGTTCTTCCAGATTTGGCTTCACGCGTCTATGGCCAACACTGCGAGATCTGACGGCTCGGCGGTCGGGCCACGGAGCCGGATCCATCTGTGTACTGTAAGGGCACATTTACTAGTAGAACTGAAGAAAATAAAAAAATGCTGAGATGATCACATCTGAATGTGATAAAGAAAATATACCCTGTACAATTGTATATTCTTCCAAAGCACTGCAGCCTGCTCCATATACCGTGTTCTTCAGTCACAATCTGCCTGGCAATCATTTATCATATAATGTTTTATCACTGTGAGTATAATCTCTCCCTCCTACTGAGCTGTACATACAGTGCCCTGGGCTTGCAGGCCATTTTAATATGTTGCATATTTATTAGATAATACATTTTTAAACATCATTTTAGAAAATAAATTGATGCATTTAGTGCAGGCATCATGACTGGTAGGAATCTGCTATACATCATAGTGAGATATATATATATATATATATATATATATATATATATCTCTACAGCCATAATAAACTATCATCATCACGTAGATCAGATGATATATAGTAACGTGGCTGCATTTGCGCGCTACATACGAGGCAGAGTCACGATCCATTATTGAAATGATTAAATTATCTTTATTTAACCTGTCACTGCACAGCCCATCTTCAATGGGAGAGCAGAGGTGCCTTTGTAGTTAGGGGTTCGGTGCAAAGCTCACTGCTGTTTTAGCTAGGACTGTAGCTTCACAGGCTGGGTCACATTACTGCTCTTGTCAGAGGATCCCTTACTGCTTAATACTGCAGGGAAAGCCATTGATAAAAAAAGAGACTGTGTGAATCATACAGGCTGCTCCAGACAACCCCCTCTCCAGTCTGTGGCTTCCTCACCCACCCCCCTCTCAGCCTCCCATCTCTCCATCAAGATCCATCCCTATGACTGTTCTCTCCTGCTCACCGCTCCCTGATTTCTGTCCCTCTACAACGCTCCCCATGTCCTTCTCACCTGCCTGCTTCCCCCATGCTCTGTACAATCGTGCATCATTTTCTGCCATTGTCTTAAATGATCCTGTATTTTCCATGATCCATCTTTTGTCATACCTCTTCCTCGTGTCATGTCATCTTCAGGTCGTGATCATTCACGCGTCCAGTAGCATCTCATCCACAGCCCTCCCCGGCTCCCTCGTACATTTCTGTATTATCTCCCCACCTGCCATTCTTCCTACATTTCCCCTTTGCTCATCCCCCCCCACATCCTCTCTTCAATTTGTTTTATTAAAGGGATTTGGAATTTCATACAACCTCAGCAACGTAGGACTATGTAGTTGGGGGTCACCTCCTACCCACCAGATTGCTGCTGTACACAAGGGATGTTGGCAAAGAGGACGAAGTACCCAGTGAATAATCCAGCTCATTATGTATATAGTGAGTGTGTCTCCTGATTGGACAGAATGTGGAAGCCAATTTAACCAGGACCCACTATTACTGACGCTTTATTTGGGTCTGCCATCGCTGACAGCTTTCTCCACTTCCCCATTGCCCTAAAACTGGTAACACTGGGGTACTGGTTGGGTGGGACAACATTGGGGTATTGGGTGGGTGGGAGCCCCCATCAAAAAGCTAAAATGGGGGAGGAGGGAGACATTAATTTAATATTTATTCCTATTTACTCATCATCAAAATCAATTTAATGTGCTCAGCCTTCCCTTTGTCTAATATTTCATCCTCCAAGGTATTATAATTAATTCATAAAGTACCAGGCATACTCTGTACAATTGTTAAGATATAAACAAAGGTCAGGGAGGCTCCTAGGCAGTGTCCCCCTACCCGCCCCATGCAACGCCTCTCCCCCCATAACTTCTGGCAGTGCCCATCTTTCGTGTGGCATTCGCAGAAAATCATAAAGGCTCTGGAATAGGGATCCTCAGGGTCTTCATGAGTGTTGTGAGTGACATAGTTATGCGACACCTGACAGTAGGGATGACCACTGACTGACTATAGATACAAACCATCAATTAGCAGTCAATGGCGTTGGTCCAACAGCGGCTGTTCCTCTACTTTCTGCTTTTCCTGTCATCTGTGAATGCATTGTCCTTAACCATCTATGGCAAAACCATTGCTGGTTTACGCAAGATGGTGTGAAACCATCGACCATCTTTGATGTCATCATGGCATAATGTGATATCACAATTCGCATCACCACGCCCGTTGCACTTTTCACTTGGACCCAAAAGTACCAATGTCTGCTCACTCTCTAGACTTAAGCAATAAGCCAAGCAAACTTTTAGGAGAAAAACCTGACATACTTCAAGGTCCATGATCAACACACGAAGCGAGAAGTCTATTTTGTCGTGATGCACTGTATGGGTAAGTCATAATTCAAAATGTTCAGCAATATGATCATTCTTGAGCGCGGGTAAGCCGGGGAATAGTAAGTGTCTGCCAGCATCTCACAGCACTCCTGAGCTGTCACATTGGATTCGGCAAAGACCACACACGGATATTACAGGCCTGAAACCACCAATTAAAGTACAATCTGAAGAAATTAGCTGCGAAATGCGTCAGTTTGAGAAAGTGCAATGTCATTTATGAAAAGTTCTTAGATGAATAAATTAATTTTTAACTGACCATCACATAGTTGGAAAAAAGTGTCTTAATATAAAGACAGATACAGTATTTACTATTACAAAAAGAATTTCTCTCAAAGTGACCATGTTGCTGATCATTTTACCTCGAAGGGGGCACTGGATTGCTGTTACCCATTGGAGGTCACAAACCATGCCGGTTACCACTCATCGAGGAAAGGTGCAGATGCTACTCTTTAATATAATTTACATTGTATAATCTTTATTTTTCTCTACTTAAAACTACTGTACTCCATACAGCAAAGTATTAGCTAAGGCCAGCAAAATATACAGTCATCAATAGTATTAGGATAAGGAGAGAGTACTTTGTGGAATAAAATGATTTGTTGTATTATGATGCCGTTTTATATATAATCTGTGATTTATTCTATCATTATTTTAGTTCTATGTTCCTTTATATTTGTATTACTGGGACATAAGTAACCATTTCTTCATAGTTGTGCTATTTCTTATAGAACTTACATTTATTCCATCATTACATTAATAATGAATCTCATCTTTATATCATATTTTCAATTAAGGTACATTTTCATAATATACAATTTATTCCCCTGCCCAGGTTACGGGAAAATTACTTTCAAGTTCACAGCATTCAACATTGTTTCTCATTTTAATACAGATATCAGCTAATGCTGGCTATATGCTACACGATCCAAAGTGATGATCCGACCAACTGGGGTAACGGGTTTAGTGATGGAATGATTTTGTGTGTGTGCCACAATACATGAACAATATATGGGTATGATCAGTAATCAGGAATAAACAATCCCGTCCCTATTTTCTGGCATTTTCAGTGTTGAACGATTATCATTCATGTAGATACACAAAATGATAATTGGTCAGAACTGCCTGAAAACTGACTGATTGGAACGATGATCTTTCAGTGGATGGCCGGCATAATCATCTGATAGAGACCATTATCATACATCCTCTTTACAATATTATATAACTTACGTGGTGCCGATCAACTTTATCATAATTCTTTTTTTTTTTAAATGCTTTATTTAGAAAGCTCATAAAAAAGTGACATAAAAAAACACAAATATAATAAACAGTATATATGAGCCATTTTTTCAATAAAGTAAATAGCAATAAACATGTGGGGGGAGGGGGTGAGCAGAGGGGGTGGGAGGGTAGTGGGGGGGATTGGGAACAGGACTATCAAAAGAAACAAATTATAAAAAAAAAATAAGTAAATACTGGAAAGAAAGTGTTATAAAGATAGAAAGAAAAACATGCCAATTGGAAAACAGGAGAAAAGAATATTTAGTCAGTTAGGGAGGTTTGCATAGAGAAGTCGGAGTAGGGAGATCAAACTCCAACACAGCGCATGAGTCACACATGGGTAATGAGCGCAGGGAGCAGAGGTAGTGAAGTGTTGTCATATTAGAGCCATGGAGCCCAAACTTTAGAAAATATATGGCCTCTATCATGAAGATAATAGGTCATATTTTCCATTTCCGCTATATGTCGTATTTGTGATTTTAGGGCAGAGAGAGTCGGTGTAAGAGGGTTTTTCCAATTACGGGCAATCAAACTTCTAGCAGCAACTAGAATATGGGACAACAGCTTAACAGAGCGGTTGCTGAGATTAGGAGAGGGGTAACTTAAAAGGAAAGTCCATGGGTCTTTTGGGATCGGTTCTCCAAAGACTGTATTCAGGAGAGTATGAACACAGGTCCAGAAAGGCTCAAGAGCCGGGCAGGTCCACCAGATATGGATCAAGGTACCTCGGAGGCCACAGTTTCTCCAGCAGAGGGGTGAAGCAGAAGGGAATATATGGGAGAGCTGTACTGGGGTATAGTACCAACGGTAATACAATTTATAAGAAGTTTCTTTAAGACGGGTAGAGATAGAGGTTTTAGCAATTGCCAGTCTCATGTCGTCCCAAGCCTCTTCATCAGCTGGAGGGCCAAGATCTATCTCCCATGAGGATTCATGGGGATTATTAGTAGGCAGAGCAGCATCAATGAGGATACCGTATATTTGAGAGATCATCCCTTTGGACATAGGGTAATATTTACAGAGCCGTTCGAAGGGAGTGAGGTCACGAAGAAGCGGGGTCTGTGGTAGGGAGCCTAAAAAATTTCGTATTTGTAAGTATTCAAAGGGATTTAAAGATTGAGTTGGACATTGCAGTTATAGGTCTGAGAGAGAGAGCCGGGAGACCTCTACCCCCTTGGGAAATAGGTTTTTTAAGGATGGACGAAGATAACCGAAGAGGCTTACCATTCCAGATGAAACAGTTAACTGATTTCTGAACATTTTGAAGGAAGGTAAGGGGTGCCGCCACTGGGAGGGTTTGGAAAAGGTAGAGCCATTTGGGGAGGATATTAATTTTTACTGCGATGATCCTGCCCAGCCACGAGAGTATAAGCCGTTTCCAGGAAGTCAGATCCGCTTGTAATTTTGCAAAAAGTAGGGGAAAATTTTCCTGATATAAAAGATCATAACGGGATGTCAGGAAGACCCCAAGGTATTTAATTTTTTATGTTGCCACTTAAAACTGTAGGAGGATTTAAGGGTCTCAACATCCTGGTGGGGGATGTGGAGGGGCATGGCCTCAGATTTTGAAAAATGTTATATCCAGAGAGGGCACCATAATGGTCTAATAATTTGTAAACGTTGGGTAAAGATATCCAGGGCTGAGTGAGGGTAAGTAGGATGTCGTCAGCGAAGAGGGCGATTTTGGAAGATGAATTCCCGACCTGCACTCCGTGAATGCTAGGGTTTAGTCGGACGAGGGCGGCCAGGGGCTCTATCACTAAGGCGAAGATCAGAGGGGACAAAGGGCATCCCTGCCTGGTGCCATTTGAGATAAAGAAACGGTTGGAGGGGATTCCGTTGATGGAAACAGTGGCAGAGGGAGTGGAATAGAGGGCCATGACACCAGTCAGGAAGTCTCCCGATATCCCAAATGATCGTAGGGTCTGGGACATAAAGGTCCAGGAGATCCTATCAAATGCTTTTTCAGCATCGAGAGAAAGAACAACAGCTGGAGATCTCCTGGAATTTATGGTATGAATTAAATCTATGGTACTACGGGTATTATCCCAAGCCTGACGACCCGACACAAAGCCGACCTGATCATAATGGACCAAGGAGGGAAGGATCTGGTTGAGTCTATTGCCTAAATTTTAGCATATATTTTAATATCTAGATTGAGAAGGGAGATAGGCCTATAACTAGCACAATTGTGCGGGTCCTTATCCTCCTTAGGTATCGCGACAATTCTGGCTTCTAACATATCGGCAGGGAAGGAGCCCCCTTGTAAAACAGTATCAAAGAGGGAGTGCAGGTGGGGAACCAGATGCTCCATGAATTTTTTATAGTATGCAGCTGTAAAGCCGTCAGGTCTGGGGGACTTGCCAGACTTCTGTCGTTTAATAGAAATTTCCTCTTCTGAGATCTCCTCACTCAAACCCCGGAGTTCTTCCTGGGACAGCTGAGGAAGATTGGCGATGGAAAGAAATTCTTGGATTGCCGTCTCAGTAGGTGGGATAGAAATAGGGGATGAGGCAGAGTGTAGGTTATACAATTTATTGTAGAAATTTTGAAATTCAGACAAAATAGCTGCTGGGTCGTGAAGAAGATGATTATTGGAATTTTTAATCATAAGGATATTTTTATGGGTTCGTGCCGTACGAAGCCTAGATGCCAAAATCTTATCAGCCTTATCTCCTTTTTCATAAAAGGTTTGACGCAGCCATTTTAGACATTTAGCTGTGTGTTGGGAAAAAAGGAGAGCGAGGGAGTGTCGTACAGCAAGGAGCTCTTGTTGGAGGGAAGGGCTAGGGGACTGTTTATGTTGTGACTCTAGTTGTTGAAGACGGATAGAGAGGGAATTAGTACGGGTTTGAAAATCTTTTTTAGCTTTGGAAGCTATACTAATCAGATGTCCCCATAGAACAGCTTTATGGGCCAACCAGAGAGTGGAGGGAGAAGTGTCTGGGAGAGCGTTTAGTTGAAAATAATCCGTAAACAGGGTTTTGAGACGGGTGATCGTATTGCGAGAATGAAGAATAGTGTCATTTAAGCGCCATCTCATTGGACGAGGACATTCAGTAATACAAGATAGGTCGGCTGAAACAGGAGCGTGATCAGACCATATCAAAGGATGGACACGAACATCCACAAACAAGTTGCGGGGCTAGGTCGTGGCTGAGCAGGATCATGTCTATACGGTAATAGGAGTTGTGGACAGGGGAGAAGAAAGTATAGTCTCGGGTGAGGGGCTCTCGAACCCGCCAGGAATCATAGAGAAGCTGGGATTTCATGAGATCAAGCAGCGCCTTGGAATTACGGAGGTCTGCCCTGCCAGAGTTAGTGGCTCCCGTGGTAGATCTATCTAATAAAGGGTTCAATACTGCATTAAAGTCACCAGATACAATGAGAGAGCCCTGCCGTTTATGAGAGAGGAGGGTGTCTAGTCTAGTGAAAAAAGCTGGTTGGGCTTGCTTAGGGGCATATATGTTAACAATGGTGCAAAGATTGTTGTTAAGAGTACCCACAAGAATAAGGAAGCGACCCTATTTATCTTCGTAAGAATCGATCATATCAAAAGTGAGGTGGCGGGCAAATAGGATAGCAACTCCTCGCTTCTTCTGCCTAGAGTCGCAGGCATGATATGTGGTAGGATAGGATTTAGAGCGATATCGCAGGAAGTGGGTTTCTTGGAGAAATACTAAATCTTTATATAAATTAAGAGTGGTAAAAAGTTTGCTACGTTTTTGTGTACTATTGAGGCCCTTCACGTTGAAGGAGAGTACCTTAAGACCCATGCGCGATGGTCGAGAGAAAAGCTAGAAAAAAAAAAATTGAAAAAACAATTGAAAGTGGAAGGGTAAGCAAAGGTGACACATCATCAGACATGTAGAAAGGAGGGAGTCGTCCTGTTTGAGAAGGAAGGAAAACCGGTAATGGAAAAGGAAGGTAGGTCGGCCAAATGGTACAGAGGTCCAAGGCCACGGGTGCTGACAAAGGGGAGGGGAACTATACACTAATGAAGCACATAGGTCAGCAGATGGGTACAAGACCCTGGGGGGGCGCGGCAGAGGTAGGTCGTTTATCCATAATGATGTCATAGAGAGGAAAAAAAATGCACATATAGAGCCCTCCCATAAGCCCTAAATATAATAAATATATGGAAAGAAAAAAATGCAACATCGTACAAATGGAGTATGGGGAAAAAAAAAAAAAAAGAGAGAAAACACAGATAAACCAGTATTGTGTAAGAATGGAAAACAATATAAAAAAATGGGAACAAATAAATGGGAAAAGGAAATACAATAGAAACAGAAATATAAAAATTAATAAACAAGAAATGGCAATAAATCGAGGGATAAATCATCCCAAAAAAACACTGAAATACCAACCAATAAACAGAGTATATATATGTTCATAGACTTATATGTATAGATAAATCAACAAAATCTCAGTAAGATTATAAACTTTATCATAATTCTATTGCCCCTAAGGTTGAACAATATCTGTATTTTTATTCTCTTATTAACTTACCCTAAAAAAGTTTTCTGTTAGGAATGCTAGTATACGGTTTGGCGATTCTGTCCCTTTATTGCCACACCTAACTGCCTATGATACATAGCAATTAGCTAATTAGAGTCAGCTAAAATTATTTGTAGTCACTACATGTAATACTGATTAGAACAGGCATCAGTGCACAGACACGCGTTTCGCTGAGTCAACTTTGTTCTACTGCAAGTTTGGCTCTCCAAACTTTAAAATGGCTGCACCTTACCCATTATTTTAAGAATTAAAAAACAGTCTCATAGCAACCTGGGCAACCCACATCACTCATCTTACATGTCCCTCACTTGTGCCAAAATTCCATTACATGCCACTCAGACCCTCTACATGCCCTCATAACCCACATGTACTCCAAAACTACCCCACATGCCCCTCTGACCTCCCCATTGGTTAATCAAACGATGCAAAGGCAATTCCGATTTCTCAACTGCTGTTTGAGATTTAATGTGAAAGCGAATGTGGTTTGCTATAAACCTGAAATGGTTTGGAACTTTGCAAACCCAAAACACACTGGATGCGTTTTGAGTTTTCAGCCTCCAATCCAAAGAAGAGTAAATCCGACAGTTTGGCTCTGAAACCTCATCTGATGTGTGGCTGTGGAGTCTTATAGGCTTAATCCATGTCCTCATCAAATTGAAACATATTCTCCACAGTGCCAAATCTCTATTGGAGGGTGTGCTGCCAGCATAGAGTGCTATTTCACATCTGGAAGCAATGTCACAAAATGGTGTAGAAGTTCCTAATAATCCACGGTGCATCCTCCTCCCATCACCAGGAAGCAACTGCCAAAC
The DNA here is from genome assembly GCA_031769625.1 of Taudactylus pleione. NCBI lineage: Eukaryota > Metazoa > Chordata > Amphibia > Anura > Myobatrachidae > Taudactylus > Taudactylus pleione. The sequence continues at coordinate 13,102,170 of JAUIMM010000060.1, read as the reverse complement.
AATAAACTAGAACTCATATACAGCTAAGTGTTACAATGCAGCAGTGACGTCACCTCTGTAAGCAGACATTGCATATGTACAATATGTAATATAAGACCAGTATCCGTAGCGTATTCTCTCCTCTTGTACAGTAGGAAGAGAAGTACTGACTTACATTAGTGTCCACAATCTATGGATCCTGCAAATGTTATCCCCTATTTGAGCCCCATTATTTTTATCCCCTCATTCATACCATCCAATATATGACTGAGCACACATACAGCTATAATTATAATCAGATGTATAATGATGCGGTACAGGTCCTAGACATAACCACGTATTACAGATACGTTCAGTTACTGTTCATGGCTATAATTATTTTTTTACTGTATGGTCAAGTTATGGCTCTCTCAATGCCCTTATCATACGTACCGTCTTCTGCTCTTCCAGTGCTCTTATCATATGTACTATGTCTTTGGCTTTCCCGGGGTCCTTATTATATGTACTATATCTATCTCTTCTGGTGCTCTTATCATATCTACTGTCTCTGGCTCTTCCAGTGTTCTTATCATTTGTACTGTCTCTGGCTCTTCTGATGCTGTTATCATATGTACTGTCTCTGGCTCTTCTGATGCTGTTATCATATCTACTGTCTCTGGCTCTTCTGATGCTGTTATCATATGTACTGTCTCTGGCTCTTCTGATGCTGTTATCATATCTACTGTCTCTGGCTCTTCTGATGCTGTTATCATATGTACTGTCTCTGGCTCTTCCAGTGTTCTAATCATTTGTACTGTCTCTGGCTCTTCTGGTGCTGTTATCATATCTACTGTCTCTGGCTCTTCCAGTGTTCTTATCATTTGTACTGTCTCTGGCTCTTCTGGTGCTGTTATCATATCTACTGTCTCTGGCTCTTCCGGTGCTCTTATCATATCTACTGTCTCTGGCTCTTCCAGTGTTCTTATCATTTGTACTGTCTCTGGCTCTTCCGGTGCTCTTATCATATGTACTGTCTCTTGCTCTTCTGGTGCTGTTATCATATCTACTGTCTCTGGCTCTTCTGATGCTGTTATCATATGTACTGTCTCTGGCTCTTCTGATGCTGTTATCATATGTACTGTCTCTGACTCTTCCAGTGTTCTAATCATATCTACTGTCTCTGGCTCTTCCGGTGCTCTTATCATATGTACTGTCTCTTGCTCTTCTGATGCTGTTATCATATGTACTGTCTCTGGCTCTTCTGATGCTGTTATCATATGTACTGTCTCTGGCTCTTCTGATGCTGTTATCATATGTACTGTCTCTGGCTCTTCCGGTGCTCTTATCATATGTACTGTCTCTGGCTTTCCCGGGGTCCTTATTATATATACTATCTCTGGCTCTTCTGGTGCTCTTATCATATCTACTGACTCTTTTGGTGTTCTTATCATATGTACTGTCTCTGGCTCTTCTGGTGCTGTTATCATATCTACTGTCTCTTCCGGTGCTCTTATCATATGTACTGTCTCTGGTTTTTCCGGTGTCCTTATTTGTACCGGTGCTCTTATCATATGTACTGTCTCTGGCTCTTCTGGTGCCCTTATCATAACTACTGTATCTGGCTCTTCCAGTGCTCTTATCATATGTACTGTCTCTGGCTCTTCTGGTGCTCTTATCATATGTACTGTCTCTGGCTCTTCTGGTGCTCTTATCATATGTTCTGTCTCTGGCTCTTCTGGTGCTCTTATCATATGTACTGTGTCTGGCTCTTCTGTGCTTTTTTCATATCTACTGTCTCTGGCTCTTCCGGTACTCTTATCATATGTACTGTCTATGGCTTTTCCGGTGTCCTTATTATATGTACTGTCTCTGGCTCTTCTGGTATTCTTATCATATTTACTGTCTCTGGCTTTTCTGGTGCTATTATTATCCTTTATTTATATGGCGCCACAAGGGTTCTGCAGCGCCTTACAAAGTACATAAACAAATGAGCACACAGAAAATAGTTAACAGTACAAACAATACAGGACAAATACATAATCTATAAACATTGCAGCATAACACTTAAATAAGCAGCATGGTGTCAGCAACCAAGTGTTAGGTGCTGTTGTAAATTAAAATAGAGGCAAGGGAAGGAGAAGCACGTGAGGTAAGAGGGCCCTGCTCATGAGAGCTTACATTCTAAAGGGGAGGGGGCAGACAAACAGGGTGCCACAGATGGGCTGGATTGTAAGGAAGGAACATGGAGTAGTGGGTTAGGATGAGCGCTGGAAAGCTTTGAGGAAGAAAGGCGTCTTGGAGAGTCCATTTGAAGATTAGGCGCCAAGAAGCAAAGTTATCAGAGAATTTTGACCCAAGTCCAGGGGGACGAAAAAAGGCAGCTACTCGAGGAAGTTGGAAGAAGCGACCGATATGTGCATTGAATGGAAATAATGAAATGGAGAGATTAGAAGGTTTGAGTAGATGGGAGTGACCAAACGATAGAAGCACCCCAACACTGTGGCAACCTCCAGTCCAGGGAGCGTGAAAGAATGTGAGGCCCCCAAAGGAGATAGCTGCAGGAGAGGTGGTATCAGATGGGTAAATCCAGGATTTGGCGATGGCTAGGAGATTCAAGGAGTTGGAGATAAAACCGTCATGGATGGGGACCAGTTGATTATAGACAGAACTGGCTTTCCAGGGGAGACAGGAGAGAGGGACAGGGTTGGGAGGAGAGAGAAGGAGATTGTTAGAGTTGCTGTAGTGTGGGTAGAGATTGATTTAGTGCAGGGGGATAAGGAGAGTGTGGGTATGAGGTGGGCTTCTGAATGAGGAAGGGTGACAGCAGGTAGTGGGCAAGGTGGAGGTTAAGTGTGGCGTGGGTTAAGAAGAGGTGTAACTTGAAGAAAAGGGAGGGTGCAGTGCTTAGGAGTTATGGGAGACGCGGTGGAGAGTACTAGATGGGATGAAGGGAGACAGAGGAGAGGAAGGGAGAGGAGAAGGTGGAGGGAGGAAAGAGATGGGACCTGGTGGTAGAGGACAGTATTACGTAGCTTCTGAGTGATGGGGGAGCAGACAAAAATAAAGACATAGTGTAGATGAGGGTATTGGGAGAGAAACACCAGTAGTAGTGATAAGAGTGAGGAACAGTACAGTTAAGATGTTAAAAAAATCAGAAAAGGAAGAACAGTGCTGGTAGATGCAAATGCACAACTACAAAAGTATATAATAAACAAAATGAGATTGGAGCTGTTAAAGTTGAAGGACTTTATATTAAAGGATAAAGTATTCTTAAGGATGTACAGGTGTTACACAATGGTAGATACTACAGTGGTATAGAGAGAAAGTGACAGTGGTACAGGAATAATATAAACAGTGTAGAGTAAAAAGAAAGAAAAAAAAGAGACACAAAATTAAATTGGAGCAAACTAACTGGTAATTGTTTGCAATGCTGAAGCATTGTGTTGGCAAAAGGTGTGTCCAGGTTGTAATGAAATCTGGTGGCTGAGTTGCAGGGTATCCAGAGGCTCAGAAGATCCTTTTCAATTGTTTCCAAGTTGTAAAGAATTATTTTTAAATGTTGTTATTCTATGTTCCTCCTGTTTAACTCCTGTCTAACTTTTTAAATTCTGCTGTATATCTAATACCACTTAGAAAATAAAAACACTTTGAAACAAAAAACCAATGCAGCCTTGTAACAGGCCTGCAGCCTGTGAACCTACTAAGTATATACAGTGGCAAACGCAGGATTTCTAGAGGGGGGTTTCCAACTGCTTGAGTGAGTGTGGCCAGTCCATGAAGAGGGTAGAATTAGCACTTAACCAGCTTTAATATGCGTCAATAAAAGTATATTGTGTGTTATAATTCCAGCATATAGAGGACCAGCAATCACAGTAAGCCATTAGATGCATCAGTAGGCCATCCTGCCTGAGCTGAATGTTATTATTTTAGATGTGGGCACCATTCCAGAGCGTAAGAGTCTGGGGGAGCAGCAGAACCTAGAACTGCCCTGGACATATATGGACATATTGGGCTCTATAGCAGCACATTCCTAACAGTGAATGTTTTCCAGATCTCCTAGTTGGTGCACAGGTTATTTATTACTGACTGATACATGTTAAAAGATGCACAGGTGGTGCTAATTATTTCATTTGTGATACTGTGAAGAGCATGCAGCACTAATAAAATTCTATTACATTACTATTTCTATTGTGGTCATGGTGTGGGCTGGGGAGGGGGGTTTCCAGGCAGATGGAAACCCCCCCTGCGTTTGCCTATGATATAGTCAAGCATACATGTGTAGTCACTGATTGCACCCCACCCCGCAATAACCTCACCCACACCAGATATAAGTCATAAAATTCTGATACAAATAAACAGACCCTAAGCAGCATCCCATGTATCTAGGAGTAATATATAGTTATATTGCCAGACTTTAAGTTACTCTGGTTTTGCAAATATTAATGAAAGACAAAATACTTATAAAATCAGTATATTCATACAGCAATGGTATTTCTATGTCAGATGACTGGTGCCAATAGATTACCTATAAAATCAGTATATTCATACAGCAATGGTATTTCTATGTCAGATGACTGGTGCCAATAGATTACCTGCAGGATGAGAAGGGAAAATCAGTCATGTCATCATCCCTCGCTGATCACAGAGAATAAAGCTAGTAAGATCTTCTGTCTAACTCTTTAAATTCTGCTGTATATCTAATACCACTTAGAAAAAAACCCACTTTGAAACAAAAAACCAATGCAGCCTTGTAACAGGCCTGCAGCCTGTGAACCTACAGTTTGTTATGACACCGTGCCCATACTTAGCCTACTTTTGAAAACTAGTTTCAGGGAGATTCTAGGTGGCAGCAGTAGGTGCCTAGCGAAGCGCGGCACGCCGCTGAGGGGGCATGTCATGTTCCACCCAAAGGGCGTGTCTAGCTACACCTATGGGCGTGTCTGTCACTCAGGGGGCGTGTCCTGCAGTGGCAGTTGTAAGATATAGTACTAAGAGCAGCATAGCAGAGCTAGTTTTTCTATGGGTAGCCTACTACCAGAGGTGTACAAAGACTACAATCCTTTTATATATGGTTGCAATGCCCCCATAGTACCCCACATTGCCTCCATAGTAATCCCCTGTGCACACAGTGTCCCATATTAGCCCCCAGTACACAGAGCACCTCCATATTACCCACAGTACAGAGTGCCCCATATTATCCCCAGTACACGGACCACCTCCATATTACCCCCCAGTCCCCTCATATTGCTCCCAGTACACAGTGGCCCATAATACCCCCCAGTACACACAGTGCCCCCATATTACCCCCAGTACACACAGTGCCCCCATATTACCCCCAATACACAGTGCCCCCATGGTACCTTTTTTTCTCCTGTAAAAACTGAGCAGGGAGCCTGGGCAGTGACTCGGGCAAGGAGCAAGTCAGCAGGATGAAGAGGGCTGATATGTGCAATCCACTTTCAGATAGGTTGGCTGGTCCCTTGGGAGAGGCAATGTTGTGTGGAGCTCTGTGCTGGCTAGGTCATTTCCTTCAGCCTGTGAGCAGCACATGCTCACTGCTGTGTGGCCGCCATGGAGGAGCGGGTCCCGCAGCATTTCTGCTCAACTTAAAAAAGCCCCAGGGAGGAAAGGTAGGGAGTGGGGCCATGCACTGTGGTCATAGAGGCTGCGCCGCGCTGCATGTTGCAGGGGACAGCCCAGTCACCAGACATCCCCGGCCCGCTGTCAGTCTGGTGACAGTGGCTGACCAGAGAGGGGGCCGACCTCAGCCGCTGATCAGTGCCGCAGTAGCGGCGCTGCCCGCCTGTCCCCTCTGAAGGCGGACTGCTGGGCTGACTATCCGGCCAAAGCTGCTCACAACCCCGCGGTGGCCGGCCATTTCGTACCATAGCATCACGCATAGTGATGTCATGACGTTCTTATACAGGCCCCGCCCCCAGCATTCCCGGACTCGCGCATGCGCAGTCCGATGGCTTAAAAAGAAATAAATCGGGAGTTAATGTACCTTTTGCGGGGCAGCGGGAGGCTTCATTAGAAATCGGGAGCCTCCCGCTAAAATCGGGACAGTAGGCAACCCTGACCGTGCCCAGCCTACGCTCAGATACGCCAATCTGATGTAGCTAGGTGGTTGTGACGAAGGTTTTACCTAAGCTGCAACCAGGAAGTGTATTGAAATAGCGCTCTCACGTTCGCCAGACACTTAAGTCTCACTTAAACTCACAGTTATTACACAAAAATAGCATGGGCCTCTACAGGCACGTGAATTAATTAGAGCACAGAGATAACGCTGATAAAGTTTTAGGATTTATTAAGAAATATCTCCAGGGTTAAATTACAGGAAAAATAGGTAAATAAACAAGACTTACAAATATAAGTAAATGCATAAAATGATTACAGATAAAAGAGAATGATAGAGTATCAGAATCCTAAGGTATCTTACGCTGAGATCTTAGAGAATCTGTGTGGAGGGAGACCACCATAGACCGACGTGGGGAGCACTCGACATGGGGAGCACTCCTTTGCTCTAAGCTAGTCCCTGGAAGTGAACCCAGACAGGTAGGAGAAGCTGATTCTTACGGTTCCACATCCCCCTCTCCCTCAGCAGCCCCCACCCTTCCCAGGCTCAAAAATACTTTCCTTTGTTCTCCCAGGGTCTGTGTAGATGCAAATTAGCACAACTACCAGAACTGACACTCATAACTCCCTGGACCTTGAAGGTATTTTATGATAGGAAGACTGCTAGCATGAGGTGTTACATGAGGTGTGACCTGCATTTCTACTGTAAAGACAATGTTTATGTACTTCTATTTTTACACTACAATAACACAATCACCCGCCACCCACCGTCCAGGGGTGGCAAGGATAGCCCCGGGCTAACAGCCTAGGCTAGGGGTACCCTGGAGAGGGAGACCACTTTATTGGAGGGGTCTCTAACTCCCCAGGGATCCTTGACCTGGGCTGACTAGCGGTCAGGGCTGATGCTGCGGCTGGGGGGCCCGGTGATAGGGCTCCCCTGGCTGTGGCATCAGTCCCCCGTTAGAAAGGGTCCAGGGCTGGTTCTGTGAATTACAGGGAGACCCTACGCAAATTTTTCCCTGTAATTCCAGAACCAGCCCTGCTTCCCATAGCCCAGTGCTGGTTGTACTGAGTACAGGGAGACCCTACGCAATTTTTTCCCTGTGCTTAGTCAACCAGACCTGGGTTTGCAAAGTCCAGAGCTGGTTCTGTTTTGGGTTGGGGGGGGGGGACCTTTTAACTCTTTAGTCACTTTTTCCAGTCAGATACATGCAGGCATCTCACTGATGTCTGCCTGTATCTGTGTGAGAACGAACTGCTCATGCTGAAAGCGAAAGCATGAAGCAGTTCTATGCTGTCGGGGATTTGCAGTTCGGTTTGAAGTGTGATTTGCCGTTCGATTTGTACATGAAAATGTCAAATCGAACAACAAATCACTTTCACAAATCGACCTAAATCGAATTCGATTTCCAAATCAAACACCAAATCGAATAATAGTAAATCTGGCAAAATCACTGTTTTTTTTTACATTCGATTTGAGTCGGTTTGAGAAGAGCTAAATCACTCTTCAAATCGACCTGCAAATCGACCTTTGATAAATGTACCCCCTTGGCTTAGGTCATGTCACAACAAACCATTTGGGCGTCCGGTATCGTGATTTGTTTCGGACAGCCAAGATATAACACAGTTGTTATGGATAGAACGTCTGACATTCTGCTATACCCAGAAATCACTGTCCATTTAATTGTGAGCTGCGAATGTCCTGAGGCCTAAACCGTTATACTCTCACAGTGACTGTTAATATTATATCATTAAATGACATGTTATGAGTTTTAGACAAGAAAGGTCTACTTACATCTCATCTGTCCACAGGATATTCCATAACATTCCCCTAAAATTAATTTGCCAACACCAGTATCCGTTCTCCTCCTATGGGGCATATTCAATTGGGTGCGTGAATTGCAAAAATCCCGCACCTGCAAGGTTTTTCCTGTAGGAGCGGGATTTTTGCAATTCAATTAGGTGCAGGTTTTTAGTTTTTTTGACTGTTATTTTTAGGAATAATCAGTGGGACTTGCTCTGGGACTCCGGCGGCACCCCCCCTTAGGACTAATTAAGCAATTGGTAGTTTCCAATTAGCTTAATTAGTCCTTAATTACATACCTTCTGCAGCGCTGTCTTCTACATCTTCTTCTGTATCCAGCGTCGGTAGCTGGGTCTTCTGCTGCAGGGTGAGTATGTCAGTGTGTGTGTATGAGTGTTGTGTGTGTGTCCCCAGTGTCTGTGTGCTCCCCCCCGGAATGGGCGCTGGGAGAATGACAACCCCCAGCAGCCCTTGCCCCTGGCGCCTCCCAGCAGCCCCCGGGACTCACAAGATAGAAAGGGGGCCACAGGGAGCCGCGGAGACCACAGGGCAGGTAAGTGCTTTTTTTTTTTTATGTGGTCAGAGCTGAAACCCCCGCGACCACTATTTTTTAATGGATAAAGCGGGTATCGGGTCCGCGCATACCCACAGTATTCGAAAATTGGGTGCAAGGGGCACAAGGTTTTTTCATCACTAAACCTCGCGCCCAATTGAATATGCCCCAATGTATTTCATTTCTCCTCACCCATGTCATTTATTTCTCCTGCGCAAGTTCAGTTTCCCCAAACTGCACCAGTAACAAACCTGATCCCCCGAACTCCTACCAGTTGCTGCACCATCGCAGGTGCTGGCGTAAAGATGTAAAGCCATGCGCTTACCTGTAATGCCAGGAAGAGGAAATGTAGCGCCACAAGAGAGCATACAACTGTGGGTTCACGCTTTTGAATGGTTGTAAAGGTTTTATCCTAACAATGGTACAATTTGTCTTAAATACAATAACTACTAATGAAATGCATTAATGTCAGAGTTATAACTACAGGAAGGCATAAGGGAGCAGTGGCATTAGAAACAGTGAGGCTTCACCACAAAGATCCAAAAGGTAACATTTGTGTTACCTCCCAGGGATATATTGTTCATAGCAACCAATCAGATTCTACTTATAATCTATTTAGCACTTTCTAGAAGATAATAGCTAGAATCTGATTGGTTGCTATGGGCAAAATCTCCACTAAAAACCCGCACTTTAGTAATATACCCCGTACAGTGGCTAATGTCCCGTAACATTACAGCCACTTGTTATCAGGATGATGCGTTTCAGCGTTCTAGGCTTGGAGGAAAATCATGTTTTCCAATCACTGACAGTTGTGAAGAAGTATCAGAATCAAATATAGGGTCTGGGGGCCTGATTCAGAGCCGCTCGTTCGCTCCGAGCGATGTTCGCACATCTACGCATGCGTATGGGTTGTAATGCGCATGCGCCAACCAGTCAGTGCTGTCGGAAATCGTGTGCTCGCAAAATAGCGAGTGCCTGCTAATTTGAGTGACAGGATGAGGCGTTTGTGGGTGGTAACAGGGGAAGGTGCTTGAAAACGGGGAGTGGTGATCCGAACGCAGGCGTGCCTAACGGTCAAAACGGGCGTTTTAAGGGTGTGCATAATAAACAAAGCAGCGTCATCGACCAAGTCAATTGGTTGTCTTTTAGCCTGAACTGTTCGCATGATTGCGGTAGGAAAATGCTACCACAAGAATAGCGAGCAGTTCATACGCCTTTCGATGTACTCGATTAATCAAATAAATAGCGGAGATGACGTAGGATGCGAGCGGCCAAGGGGCGTCTTTACAAAATAGCAAGCGCTTGTTTCGTTCGCTCAGACATAGAGGCGTCAACAGACCGCAAAGAGCGAGCGCTCAATTTACATAGCCTGCCCCTTTTTCTGAACGAGCGCCCGCAAATAGCGTCCGGCTCTGAATCAGGCCCTGATTCAGCAAGGAACGCACGGATGCAGATGCACGCACACGGCCGTTGCGAGAATTTGCTAATGAATGCCTACGCACGGCAATCGCAGCAGAATAAGCAGACGCCCAGCACTACATAATACCACCCACTTCCCTTTACTTGCGCTCTCTATACCTGGCAAAACAGCGGAAACATCGAGAACCATACGCACAATAGTGGTTGACCTGACCCTCCCGCAGACATAGCGAGACTTCCTGTGTGCAACTAGACCTCAGGCTGCGTCCGCCGCCGCAAGGGCTTAATTATGCACGCCCCTGAAACGCCGTCCAAATGCACAGGCACACCTGCATTTGCCCGACCAATCCAAACGGCACTTCCTGTCAATCACTTGTCCCTGGGGCTGCGAACTCTCTGCGGACGCATACTCCATCGCACGGGCCGGTTTGCGCACGTGCACTGTGATGCATACGCATGCGCAGGGCAAAATCATGGACCGATTGCGTGCGTCTGCATCCGTGTGTTCCTTGCTGAATCGGGCCCATATTTCAGAAAAGATAAATTGAGGGTCTGATTCAGAGCCGGACGCAATTAGCGCTCGCTCGTTCAGAAAAAGGGGTGGCTATTCAAATTAACCGTTCGCTCTTTGTGGTCTGTTGACGCCTCTATGTTAGAACGAGCGAACAAAACTTGCGGTCCTAATTTTGATAAAGACGCCCCCTGGCCGCTCGCATCCTACGTCATGTCCGCTATTTATTAGATTAATCGAGTACATCGAAAGGCGTATGAACTGCTCGCTATTCTTGTTTTTTGGTTTTTCCTACCGCAATATTGCGAGCAGTTCTGACTATAAAACAACCAAGTGACGTGGTCGATGACGCTGCTGTATTAATTATGCACACCCTTAAAACGCCCATTTTGACCTTTTGGCACGCCTGCGTTCTGATCTCCACTCCCCGTTTTTAAGCACCTTCCTCTGTTACCACCCACATACGCCTCATTCTGTCACTCAAAATAGCAGGCATTCGCTATTTAGCGAGCACACAATTTTCGGCCGCACTGACTGGTTCGCGCATGCGTATTACAATCCGTACGCATGCGCAGATGTGCGAACATCGCTCGGAACGAACGAGCGGCCGCTTACGAGTGGCTCTGAATGAGACCCGGAGTTCCTTATTATGCAGACAGGGCCTGATTTATGTTTGTACGCAAATGCAATCGCAATTTGAGATCTTCCACGGATCGCAATTACGAAAAATATGCTAATGCTGATGGCCGCCTGATCTGCGTTTCAATGTTTCCAGTGCATAGAGACACACACTGACAGCATCTCACATCCGCCGCTCACGCACATAACTGGAAACATCGAAACGCAGATCAGGCAGCCATCAGCCTGCTAAGGAGGTCTAACCTGTCGCAGACACAGCAGGTCTCCAGACACACAGAGGGCTCTCCTGCGCTGAGCAAGGGCGCAGTGTTTAAACGTCCCTGACACGCCTGCGTTTCTCTATCCACTGCCCATTACTTCCCCCAAGCGCTGACAGTCGCTTACTTTGATAATGAATCCTATGCACGGATGTAATCACAGAACAATTGCTGCCAGTGTAAACATCGCCATTTGCGTACAAACATGAATCAGGCCCACAGTGGGGTTCTAAATGCATAGAAAAGACAATTGCAGAAGACGGAATTGGTATGTAATGCCGGCTGTCGTGATGCCTCCTTTCAGAATACCGACAGAGTCATCCCGATGGTTGGTATCCCGACCCCTAACCCTCCCTTTTTGTAGCCTAACCCTAACCCTCCCCACCCTGCACCCTAAACCTCCCTGTTAGTGCCCAAACCTTCGCCCTTCGTGCCTAATCTCCCCCCCCCCCGCCCTGTGGTGCCTAACCCTCCCTCCTAGGGGTGCCTAACCCTAACCCCCCCAAAACCTAACCCCGCTACGCTCCCTAAACCTAACCCTCCCCTCTCCGGGGCTAACGCTAAGGGCACCCCAGACTTACCTCGTTCGGTATTTCGATGCCTATCTTAAGTCCCTTGTCAGGTTTTCTCTGTCGGTATTGAGAGTGACCAGCGGCATCTCGGCCGTCGGTCTCATAACTACATCCCGCAGAGGACAAGTGTTTGTGATAATACTGCCAACACGCACTCTGTAATATCACAGCCAGTATTAGGCCAGGAAACCACATCAATGCCCGATAATATCTATCATGTCATTATTGGCCATGTCCATAAATATGGTGTTAGGATGACCGCAGCTCATAGCTAACAGCCCGCATGCTGACTATGGGCCTGATTCAGACCCACTTGCGAGCGCATAGCGCTCGCAAACGGGTCGATGGTTGGCCAGTGTGCACGCGTGGCGTGCGCGAGCCCCGGAGCGAGTGAGAACTTCACTTGCTCCGGGGCTCGCTACAAAACGGGGTGGCTGTCGATGTTGTTCGACAGCTCGCCCCGTTTTGTAGGCGGGGAGGGGAGTTACCTGGACAAACGGAGGCGTTCCTGGAGGAACGCCTGCTGTTTGTGGGCGGCCCTACTGACATCATTCGTGATGTCTGTAGTGAACTTCCTACTCTATTAAAGCAGGAAGTTCACTCGGGCTTGCGGGAACTGAGACTCTATCACAAGGGTCTCGTCGCAAATCTGATGATCGCGATAATCACGACTATCGCCAGGCCGCTCGCAAAAGCTGTGGGTGGTCACCCACAGCTATGCGAACAGCCTGGAGGGAGAATTTGAAAAAAAAAATCCGCCCTGATTCAGAGCGAGCGCTCGCAAATAGCGAGCGCCTCTGAATCAGGCCCCATAAGTATAAGTTAGCTCTCAAAAACATGAGTGATGTTATAATTATAATCATTAGATTTGTCAGCTAGGTTATTCTCCATATACAGGTTGAATCTCCCATATCCACAATGCTTGGGACCAGGGGTATTTTGGATAACGGAATATTACGTATTTTGGAATATTTGCATACCATAATGAAATATCTTGGGAATAGGACCCCAATATACACACAGAATGCATTTATGTGTTATATACACCTTATACACACAGCCTGCCGGTCATTTTATACAATATTTTCAATAATTTTGTGGCTCAAAGAAAGTTTGTGTACATACATGAAATTTATTTATGTTTCATATACACCTTATACACACAGCCTGAAGTTAATTTTATACAATAGTTTTAATAATTTTGTGCCTTAAACAAAGTTTGTGTACATTGAACCATCAAAAAGCAAAGGTTTCAATATGTCAGTCATGCCAAAAATATTCCGGATTTCGGAATATTTGGATATGGAGACTCAACCTGTACTAAATAACTCTGCTCCTCTGTCAGGGAACCTGCGCACTGACCTGCAAATAAACTGGATCAAAGACCTCTCATATTCTAAGTTGCAAGTAAAACTGCACACGGCAGCGCCAATTGGTGGTCGGCCATCTGTAATTTTATGTAAACCGCCTTCAAACTCCCTCCCTTGTGGACATCCGTGCGACCGAATGTGCAAGGTCTGAGACGCCCGCTTTTAGAATCCGTGCACGCCATAATACCGATTGGTGCTTCCTTATACGCCACCATCTCGCACCATCAAAAATTGCACCAACCCTATGGCAGGCGCGGTTTCTCCGTCTCACCACGGTCTCCTATGCTTGTGCTATGCGACTGTGAAGGCAGCGTCTTGCGTTGACACGCCCATGACATTCCCATAATACGCCAACTCAACAGCCCAGTTTTGCGTCCACTACTAGCCACTTCCCAGTCACCATTCTGATATCCTATGAATCGATCGCTACAGCACCGTTATGCGTACACTCTGTGTAACGCGCGCGTTGTGGGGGTTTTCGGACATTTTGGGGCAAGTGCAGCTGCAAATTGTCTTGTAACTCCGAGAACATTGGCATTGCAGGCGGACTCTGAATCATACCCCAAGGGGCATATTTACAAACTGCCTGGTCATAGACCCAATACGTCTAAATTTCTAATCGCCGCTATTTGTGGCATCAGCCATCTGAGTAAACGTAAGGCTACACAGATTGGCCGCTTCATCTGCACAGGCACCGGCCTCGGCACTCCCGAGAAAACGGGGACGTCGCGCCCCCATTTTTTGGAGCGCCGCTCCCTCCCCGCCCACAAACGCCTGTCGCCTGTCAATCAGGCCGCAGCTTGGGGGGCACTGCGTGCAAAGATGCTGGACCTGTTCTGCACATGTACAGGTCGGGTCCAGCCGGGCGTGCTTCTAACAGGTTAGTGTGAACACTAGCTGCACTGATTTAAAGCTTTGCGCAACTGATTAGTATGGGCGATGCAGGCTTGTACGCATTTCAGGCGTTTTAGTATACAGCGCCGACACAGACATGATTTTACGCATCCTCATATGACCCGATCACTCTGTGTGAAATGGCTGTCAGGGCGGGAACTGGTCAGCAACGCTGCGGTCGCACGCAAGAAATCAGTCTCGTGGGAGTGCCGTAGGAGTGTGGCGGGCGTGTAGCCAGAGTTCCGTGCTATTCTGAGTCGCACGTACAGCGAAGAAAAGCCTGACTCTGACGGATCTCTTGCAACCAGCATGGGGCAGCTGCATTTGCTGATACTAATGATTATGGTGGCAACTGCGGTCAAAAAAAACATTGGGCGGAGCAGCTTCCCGCTTGAAGCCACACGGATCTTTGCACTGACCCAACGAAAACTGGCATTAGCATAAGGTAGTGAATCAGGCTGCCGCGGCTTCACGCAAGCCCACCTGCTTTGCGTCCAACTCAGAAACGGGCCCTTTAATAGCATCTCCACTGACAACTGAAGCGTAACTTGGCAGTAACGGGGCGTTCTCACATGGGCAAAGCCTAGTGAGGGCTATTGTGTCTGTTTCTCTTGCACCAAGTATATGGGGTGCGTAAATGCACCAAGCGGGTGCGCCCTGATGACGACCGGTAACAAACCAAGCGTACGGATATTCATGCATGCAATGCAGCTGCACATGTGGCGGGTCTCCATCCATCTCTACATCAAGCCCATAGTGTCCAATAGCAGGTAGCCAAATTTCACAGTCTCTTAGAGATCTTACCCAAACATGGAACCTGAATTCTATATTAGTTTTGCATGAAGACTCAGATCCTGTCACAAATTATATGGATAGGATTAGTACCCAGAGAGCTCAGCGAGGCCCCCGGTAGCAGGGACTCCAAGATATAGGGCCTGAGTCAGCAAGGAGCGCTAAGGTGATCGCGGCTGCAATCGTGCACGGTTCTGCTGTGACAGCATGCTAATAATTGCAGTCACAAAGCGCTCTCACTGACAACATGCAGACACCCACTTCCCCTCTCACGTATCCGTAATACCATGCCATCCAGCCAAAACATCAGTAACAACAAAGTACATCGGAGCCACTCGCACATTTAAGGCAGGTCTGACCCTACCAATAAATTGCTGACTTTCCTGCACGCAGAGAGAGCTCAGGCTGCGTACGCCATCACAGTGGCTAATTTATGCACGCCCCTGCAACGGCGTTCACACGCACTGGCACGCCTGCGGTTCTCCAACCACCACCCCCAAACACTACTTCCTGTCAATCACTCTGCGAGGGATCTGCGTACTCACTGCGATCACAGTCCCGATCGCAGTGAGGCATTCGCGTACGCCCACTGCGATGCATGCGCAGTGCACAACAGTTGACCATCTGCGTACGCTTTAGCAGTTGCGATCCTTTCTGAATCAGGCCCATAGTGCAGGGATAACAGAAGATAGGTCTGCGGGAATTGAGTAGCTGACGTTATGCGTCTATACTGAGCAGAGTATTCGCCAGTATACAAGGTACACCTTAAGAAGTCAAACAGTCCAGGTTTGGTACATGTTCTGGCAAGGCAATGGCGGATAAGGTCTAGTCAGATGTGTGGTCATGTCCAATTCCAGAGTGTAAACCAGGGGTGGCCACCAGTCGGAGGCAGAGATATGTAGTCAATCGAAAGAGCCGATGGCATGGGCGGGGCTTATTTGTCACAAGGCCACGCCCCATTTTTGGGCGCACGCCTTTGGTATGACATTTGCAGGAGCATGACCTTGTGTCACACCCCCGTTTTTAATCACGCTGGGGGCGAGCCCAGGACATTGAAAATAAACATTTTACATAATCTTCCCATTTTTTCACTGTTGAAGTGAAAGAAAAAGCCAGAGCTACATAGAAACATTGAAATAACCACGTTCACATAAAATACATATTGAAATACAGAACCACATAAAATACATTGAGAATGCCAGTGCCCATTATACTGTGCCCCCTGTAGTTGTGCCCCATATGCAGTGCCCTCCTGTAGTTCTGCCCATTAATCAATGCCCCCAGTAGTTGTGGCCCTTATGCAATGCCCCCTGTAGCTGTGCCCATTATGCAATGCCCCCAGTAGTTGTGCCCATTAATCAATGCCCCCCAGTAGTTGCCCCTTCTGCAATGCCCCCTGTAGCTGTGCCCATTAAGCAATGCCCCCCAGTAGTTGCGCTCCTTCTGCACTGTCCCTTGTAGCTGTGCCCATTTAGCAATGCCCCCCGTAAGCTGTTCCCCTCCTGCAATGCTCCCTGTAGTCATGCCCCCAGCACTAGCTCCCCCCCTATGAAGAAACTTACCTTCGAGCTAGCACTGCTCCACGACGTCAAGGCTCCTGAGTCCCGCCGCGCCATCGCTGCTTCCGCTGCCTGCTGGATCTAACTGGATCCAGCAGACGCGCAGGCTCCTCACATCGCGGGTGACATCATGACATCACCCGCGCACTGCATTACTGGGAACGCTGGCCTCTGAAGCGATCAGAGGCTTCTTTAGCCTCTGATGGCTTTAGAGACCAGCGTTCTCAGTAACAATGGGGGTCTGCCGAGCCGCATTGGAAGCTCAGAAGAGCCTCATGCGGCTCGAGAGCAGCGGGTTGGCCACCTCTTGTCTAAACCACATAGGTTTAGTAATTGCAGGGAGTGGGCAGGCACTTGGTCAAATTCCGGTACAAGGCCTGGCAAACTTTGATCATATATCAGTGTCAGCATGTGTGAGGTCAAGCAAAGGCAGTTAAGTGCAACACAGGAGCCTGGTACCAGACAAGTCCTTCCGTCTCTTCTCCTCTAGCCAAGCTACCAAAAGGTAAGTGACCCAAAGAACCTATACAGCTCTTCATAGCGTGAGACGCGGACGGAGAATCCTGAGGGATCCCAATCAGCGATGTTGAAGATCTCTTCACTTGTTCAGTTTTGTTGCAAAAAATAGTCGCAGATGTGCAGCAGATCAGATTGAAGGTCCAGCATCTGATGAAGAGTCACTACCTAACGCGTTTCTTTGTCTCAAAGACAATTTCTTATGACAACTTGTCTTTGGTGGTTGCAGAGTGGAGTTATAGAGATTGAGTTTAATGAGTTGAATTGCCCCTATATAGTACTATTTTATATTTCTTTGGTGGTCCTCTTTTTCATCTGAAGCTGTGTTCATTGAAGATACTGATGTACGCATATTCATTTATATTATCATTATAATATGTTGTATATCTTATGCTTTGTTATATTATGCTATTTTTTTTTTCCACATTTATCTTTTTTTTCCTTACAATAAATTATGCCAGGCCGGGCAGTAAAGGAGAAAACCTGCCAGGCATGAAATTATTAAGAAAAGAAAATACCTGGTCAATATGGATTTTTATCAACAGAGAAGGCGCCTATGACAAAAAAAAAAAGATATAATTTACAAAGGAAAGTAGGGGTTCAGGGGAGTGGGAGCAGACACTATATAAAAGGCAATGTGGTTAGTCTAAACACATCCATCCCTACCTCAAATATAAACCAGTAATAAGGGAAAGGGCCAGACTAGATCTAGCAGGTTTTCTTAAAAAACGATTTGATGCAATTGTGTCTGTAAAATGTCTCTTATCACCAAGCTACTGAGGATAATTGAAATGAGGCATTCCTCACATACTGCTTTTAGTATTGTATTTGTTATGTATACTCGCGTGCAATTCTCCATTTAGATTGTTGCTTTCAAAACCCGTTCAATCGTAGACATATATTTTATCCGTTCTGACAATTCAGTAGGATTCCAATGACTCAAAATAATAATGTCATGATATAATAAAACATTATCAGAGATTATGAGATGAGAGAGCATACAAACACATTCTAATGTCACTTCTAAACCACTGCCTGTAGAAGTAGGCATTATGCTACCACTTAGAATGAATGGTGAAAATGGAACCGATAGTAACATTAAAAGGAAACCGTAAATTACGACATCGCTAAGCACAACCTATAATAATATACTGTATTTATGTTATATGTCTGTATATTCATTAATATTATGGAGCCCCTGCAGACCAGGAAGGGTGGTCACTCACCCGCTCTAGACTCCCTAAGGCATCAATAACAGGGGAAACAATTACAAGATGTATTCCAGATTGTATATGGTTGCATTCTATCTACCCTCATACTACCAATCAGTTGGAGAAACTGTGGCCACGTTGGTTCTCTCTTCCACATTTGGTGGGATTGCCCTGCTTTGTCCATCTCTCGGAATGATGTTCTAATCTAGATTCATTAATGGAACAGCATTGAGGTCATGGGTTCGATTCCCACCATGGCCCTATCTGTGCGGAGTTTGTATATTCTCCCTGTGCTTGCGTGGGTTTCCTCCGGGTGCTCCGGTTTCCTCCCACACTCCAAAAATATACTGGTAGGTTAATTGGCTCCCAACACAAATTAACCCTAGTGTGTATGTGTATGCGTGCATGTGATAAGGAACATAGGACCTCATTCACAGTCGGTCGTTGCGGCCGCTCGGTCGTTGGGGAAAGGGGCCGGATATGCAAATGAAGCGATCGCAAGTTGCGTCGCTAAGATGAGATCGTTAGCCGAACGACCGAGGGTAAGAAGCGGTCGTAAGTCTAAATCACGCCCCCTTTTCGATCACAACACACGTTATCTCCTGGGATATAAGGATTAATCGCGACCATCGGAGCTGATCGCAGAGCTTAAGGCTGACCATACCCTCTCTTAAGCACTACGATCTAGTCAGTGCAATAACCACCATATCACGTGTGCCATGACACTACTTTGTTAATTATGCACTCCCATTAACCGCCATTCGCATAGTCAGGCACGCCTGCGTTCGGATCTCCACTACCCCGTTTTCAAGCACCTTCCCCTGTTACCACCCACAAACGCCTCATTCTGTCACTCAAACTAACGACCTGGCTGTGTTCAAGGAGAGAAATTTCTGATCGTAACAGCTAGTTTGCGCACGCGCATTGCGAATTTTACGCATGCGCAGTTTAGCGAACATCGGCTGCGTACGACCGAGCGGCCGCAACGACCGACTCTGAAAGAGGTCCATAGAGTGTAAGCTCCATTGGGGCAGGGACTGATGTGAATGGACAAATATTCTCTGTAAAGCACTGCGGAATATGTGTGCGCTATATAAATAACTAGAAATAAATATTGTTCTGCTGGGCAAGCCCATCAAAGATGCTCCCAAGCACAAGGACAAACTCGCTAGGCATATCTGTAAAGCTCTAAACTTCAGATAGCTACAGATTGGGGAAAAAACGTCTCCACCCTACACGGTCTAGAATACTGATGTAATATGTTACGTGGCCTCCATGTATACAGTACCTTACTAGCTTATACCAGTGCAATCATTCCATCAGGTCTGGGTTCTGTGGTATGATCAACACAATAAACCTCCTTCAGGTTCTGTTTAATGGTTGCTAATATACAACACCCTACTATTTGTGAACTGCCGACCAGTCCTTTTTAGTTTATTTTTATGACAGGTCATATGGCTCCTTTCTACTTGCAATTAGCGTAGGTGTCCTTTTTCTCTTCTTTCTCCCTTACTGTTCTACTTTTCCTATTTGACTTTTTACAAAATACAAACTAAAAAATTCTAGCAGATTTTAGCTCTTTCCAAGTCCTGATGGTTATAGAAAGTACCAATGATGACATCAGTGGAGTCCACCAAAGGTGAACTAGGGATTGAATGGTCGGGAAAACGATGGTTAGCAACCAACAATGTTCCCGGCTCAAAGGAGATCGTTTGCCGTGTTTGCGATTGTTGCTAACCCATGGCAAGCCTCCGTGTTACCTAAGTTCAGCTGCGGCTACCACGGGAAGTGTTGCCTGCAGCTCTGCGCGTGCCACAGTTCCCGTGGCCGACTGCGCATGTGCACAACAGGACCATCGATGGTTGCCTCATGTTGCATTGGCAGCATCACCGCCACTATTCGATGGCCATCCATCCTTATGGTGAACCATTCAATGGCCCTCCATGCTTAGGTTGACATTGGTGTCATGAAGTGCCCTTATATATAAATGATAATAATAATAATAATAATGAAGATGGTAATAATAACGTAGTGTCCTCCTCCCTGGCACCTTTGTACATGCCCCACCTCTGCTCACGCCTGACACTATTACCAATATAACCATGTTATGTAAAGCTGACAATGCAGTGTCACAAATATACACCCACAGACCCACCCAGCGGCACCAGGACCTGTCACATTATTTATATTCTATTCTATCCCTGGTGCCACAGCCTGACGCACCTTGCACTACAGGCGGACGCTACCAACACTGACCGGCGGGGGGGGGTCGCGCCGTGCCGGGGTGTTACGGACGGACCCGTCACGAGAGAGTGGCGCCGTACACCCCCCCACCGTGTACTAATAAGTGTGACTGCACAGGCAGAGTACGGATCGGGATGGCAGCCACCGGCGCATCCTCCCCTCTCCCCGTGACACGATGGCACAGCCCGCCGGGGGGGGGCGGGGCGGGGAGTGAGCTGGGCCGCGTCATGTGACCAGGGGAGCGGCCGCCATTTTGCGCTGCGGTGAGGTATTTAGAGCGCTGAGCGGCTCCAGAGCTCTTCCAGTGTGAGAGGCGCAGCCGGTGTGACAGGAGCATCCCGCAGCAGCAGCCCCGCTCCCCTCCTCCTCCTCCGCCTTCCTTCCCGCACCAGCGTCTCCTCCTCAGCCGCTCCCCGCCGCCCGGAACTAAACACCTCTCCGCGTCAGTCAGTGGAAGCGTCCCGACAGCCGCAGCCATGTCCTCCACCGCCGCCGCTCCCGAGTACTCCGCCTTCTTCGCGGTGATGGGCGCCTCGTCAGCCATGGTGTTCAGCGGTGAGAGCCCCGTACCTGTCACCGACCGCCCGGGGGGGGGGGGGTCATGTCTTGTAGTGGTGGGGGGGGTGATATCTTATAATGGATAGATGGGGTGGGGGGGGGTAATTAATATTATAGTACTCATTCCTGTATATGGATCTGTCCTGGTCATGTGACCGGCTCCTCCATCTTCCCATCCCCTCGGGTCACTGGCTCCCACCTTTCCCGGTCACACTCCGGTGGTTCCTGCTCCCTCAGCCGCACCGCTCCTGGGGTTGTGGTGTGGTGATCCCCCGGTGACCGGTTGCACAGAGGGGGAGGGGGGAGTGCAGTCACCTGGGGGAGCCGGTGCATGACGTCACCCGTGATTCCAGCAGCTGGCGAGCGGTCACATGACTGCAGAGGGAAAGACTGGGGAGCGGTCGCCGGGTCACTGATGTCTCTTCTACATACTGATATTATACATGTTACGTGTATATATTCTATATCTGCCCCTGCTACTGTCATATATATAATCTCCTATGTCTTGTTACTGTGATATATTCCCTATCTATATTATCCTTGATACTGTCATAGTGTCTCCCATGTTACTGCCATATATAATCTGTCTTGTTACTGTGACACTATCCCTATTAGGTCCTATCTATAATCCTTGATACTGTCAGTGTCTCCCATGTTACTGTCCTATATTAATTTCTTACTTGCTGATATATTGAGGTCTGACTCTCATACCCATTCCCCTTAGTTTGGCTTTGCTGCATGTATTTGCCATGATTTGTCTAGGATATGATGAGATAGAAGAGGAGTCTATGGCTTCCTGGTAGCTGTGATGTAGCCTTCTCCCATCTAGTTCCTTTGGGGCAGTACCAGCTATTATTGAGCTGCATTACGTAGGACATGGTATCAGGCAGACCAGACTAGGTGCCTCAGTGATGTTGGCTCCTGTTACTATGAGTACTTTGGTGCCATGTAATGCAGACGGTAGCAGTGGGATTGGTTTTTGCTATAGGCCCCATATATTGCACATGTTTATCTAATATATAAAGGCGGTGATGCTGACTGAGCACTACGGTGCTGCCGCTATTCAGCTATTGTTCCTCTTCAGTGTATATTGTCCATTAGGATGGCCCTCGTGCTTATTCCATGCAGTCAGTGAGAGCAGGAAGTTTGACTAGTAAATAAGGCCTTGCATAGCAAGACCAGTATTGCTGGTTACATCTAAATCTTACCTTTGTACTGATCCTGTCCTTTAATGCATATCTTACAACAGTAGCTTAAGGTTGCTGACAGACCAAGGTCACAGTGTACCAATGTGATTACTATCGCTGTCTCTGACAATACAGACTGGCCTCTTATTGCTGAGGCAGCAAAATAAACCTGCCGATCATATTATCCAAAAAATTGTGCATTGTTTGGTAGTTCTGCTATATCTGGGTCAGCATGTGACCTTCAGGGGTTTCCTGGTTGCTGGTGGTCTCATGTGCTTCTGTGGATGACCATTTATGATGGCCCTTGGAGAGCTCTAATCTCCTGCAGTCTTGGTTTTTGCTGCTGATGGGTGAAGGTGTGCAAAATCCTGTGTTCTCTACTGGCAGATGGTGTTAACATATCTCTCCTTCCCCCTTACAGCTAGCAGGATGCAAATTGGTGTGTGTGAGCTGTATCCTATTAGTGAGCATGCCTTTAGCATCTCCTATCACATTATTAATGGCTTTGTCACCGAACCTGCATAAATTCACCATTTGTTTTCTACCCACTGAAAGCAGTCAGGCCTGGATGGCAGACAAAGTTCAATATCATTTGAAGTAGCTTGCACTCACTATAATAATTGCCATGAGTAACGGTCTGGCACTTCTATAGTATTGGGGGAGGTGACTTGGGGTCAGGGTGAGATGCATCAAACCTTGGAGATAAAGTACCAACCAATTAGCATCTAGCTGTCCTTTTACAGGCTGTTTGAAAAATGAGTTGGAGGTTGGTACTTTCTCTTTCCAAGGTTTGTAGCATCTCCCCCAGTGACCAGTGTTGCATTTCTGCTCAATTGATGGATAATTTATAATTGTGCAGCAGGATAACTGGGAGCCTGGATCTCTCCTGAGCCGGTCTCAAGGTGCCTACACACTTGGCGATGTGCTCACGATCCAACATCGTGTACAATTTCCCTTGAACTTCTCACCGGCAGTCGTGCGCACGATTTGGTGTAATGTGTCCAATGTGACAAACGATCTATCGTTCATCCTTTTTCCAGTGCTTCGTGACTGTCACGATGTAAGACCAGCGGGGACGCTGATCGTGAGTGGAGACTCACGATTAGGACATTTTACACAATCTGTTCCGACGTGTCGGAATCGGGCATATCGTGTAAAAAAAAAAAAAAACAGCTAAGTGTAGGCACATTCACACCTTGTTTGCAATGGCTGTCTATGGTCTCTCTTCTAGAGTAACCTAACTAGAGCCTATGGGGTAGATGTATGATAGCGGCACTTAACGTGCTGTTGTAACGCTTCCTGCTTTGCCTCTTTAACGAGGCGAAGCAGGATGCACTACCGATGAGATGTAAGAACATCTCATCGACTGGAGAGTGGGTGTTAACTCCCCTCTCTGCCGTGCTACCCACTAGAGACCACAGCGCATCAGCCTAGTGCTGATGCACTCACTGTCAGTCCCGGCCGGCTCCACTGAGCATGCGCGGAATCTCGCAAGTATCGTGAGATCCCCGCGTGTAGCCTGGAGACGGCAGCAGGGGCAGCGCCGTCCCTGCTGTGGAGATAGGGCAGCGCCAGGCTGTAGCTGTCTATAACAGCTACAGGGGGCCGAACGGTAAGGCGATCTGACTGTTCGTACACGGCCTTGGCTATCAGCACTGCTATCTTGTAGATAGCAGAGCCACTAATGACAGGGGCACATAGCTCCCCTGTCATTTACTGCTCAGACCCCCCGATCATACATCGGGGAGAAGTGGTATCAGTGCACCTACTGTGCACTTATACAGCTTCTGGGCTTCATGCATGTCCCCCTATATCTCTTAATTTGATAGTTTCAGCAGGTTTTCAGTTTACTTGTCTTAACTACATAGATGTTAAGTTGGAGAAGGCTTTTCTAAAATTAACATACATGTTTGTAATAAAGGGGTGAGCTTTTCATTTATCTCATTGGGGGGCAGTAATATCTCTGGGCTGTGACTAGCACTCTAACCAAGCTTTTGCAATACTTTTCTGGGAACTCTCACAATTTGGTTTAGAAACCTTTCACAATATCTATTGTGGTGGAATCTTATTCTGCCATCTCACACTGGTGATAACCTTATGGATGTTGCAGAACTAATTTTATGCTTCAATAAACAGCTGGGTCTGTATGTAAAGCTGATTTTACTACAGGCTGTGTATTGCTGGGTCAGTAGGGCAGCGTGTACAGTTCATGAGTACTCTGCTTTCCTGGCAGCAAAGAGTAATGTTCATTGTTTAGTATATAAGAACTGATCGGTTTACTTTCATTATCTGGGGTTACCCCTTGGCTGGCTGTCTATACAGGGGCTCAGTATTGCTATACAACCACTGTAAAGACTCTTGCTGCATAGGCAAACTATTACATTTAAAACCAAAGATTACTGTTGTCTGAAGAAATAATGGGGGGGGGGGGGAGAGGTATTACTAGTATGTTCAGGTAATTGTTGACACTGAAAACAAAACTTGTGCAAATGGTAAATAAGTTTTGGGATTGGCAAGTTTTTACTAGTGCACCTCTGCATCAAACCAGGGGCTAACCTTGAATAGTCGCACCTTTATTTGTGTTTAAGAACTTTTAAAATCCTTAATAGATGATACAATTTCAATGAACACTCCTGCAGTTGCTCTAGAATTGTTTACAGCCACACCATTTGCACTTTGAATTCCTTACTGGACATTAGGGTTTATTTTAGTCGGCAGACAATTGGCCTCCCAGTGTTTTTGTAGTGTTGGAGAAAACTGGCACCCGGAGGAAAAACAAAAATTTTACTAATTGCACCCATATGGGTGAATTCAATTAGGACAGTTTGCAGAGGGGAGCTTGCATCACAAAGCTTGCAGGTAACGCTCACGCCCAAGAAATGCAATATTCAGCTGGAAATGGCAAACTTGCAAAAAACATTTCTACAAAGTGACCGGATAACCTTGCTTCTGCTATGTGGCCACAGCTTAGTTTTTGATTCCGCTAGGCCTTGGTGTATTAGGGATTCTCTTACCATCAGTAACCGCCTGTTACTGATCTGGCCCATGGACAGGTAAAACACTGCGACAACCAAGCTCCTTCACTGGCACGTGGAACCACTTATTTCCACCCAGGTTCCTACATTGGTACCTGGTACCACATCTGCTGCGTATGCAAAGAACAGCTGTGTCAATACCTGATTGGTGTTGCTGCTGCTCACTGACCCCTTGCAATGGACCAGGCCTTGCTTGGTAGCTGGCAAAGAGCTTGAGCTTGGAGACCTGGACTCAATCCAGAACAGCTGGAGAACAGAATAGCATTTGGCACAATTCTGCTGTCACAGGTTATATGGATGCAGTCTTAAAGGCAAGGTGTTTATTGCTCAAATAGTCTTCAAAAAGATTAATCCCCTTGATTTAGTGGGTAAAGCATACAGATGTTCACAGCAGTACAACTTCTTGATGTCCAAAAACACATACACAGGGCTCACATGCCTTTATCCCATTTTTACATAATACCACAGGTGGTAAATCCACCCTGTGTTCATTATCCAATCTCACAAAAATATACTATATTAAAGGAGCTAACCAATTTCTTCCTAAAATGTAAATATAAAATGTCACAAACTGATAAATTGCATTAATCCTTTTCAAAAATAAGTAGCTATGCATCAAATCAGTTTGGCTTTCCCAGTGTTAACACCTTCAGTTCTTAGTTCCACAGTAAGGAAATTCTTAAAACCAACTAGCTTCCCCCAAAGCTGCTGGGGAAAGTTTGCATAGACACCCAGGAGCCTCCCTAGCCTGCATTGCAAAGAAAAGGCTTCAGTCAACACCAACCCTCCACTGCTAGGCTAGGGCAATTACCATATCACTCCCTAGGTGAGGATGCCTAAAGAGCAATTTGTCTCTTTAAAACCATACCTTAAACGTTCCTCATAATTGCATTGTATGGGGAAACTTTTTTTTTTAAATGTACAGCGGTGGAGATATACTATAGCAGCACTTATCGTGCCCGGAATGGGTATGTAATACCGTCGGATGTAAGCAGGGTGGATGAGGACCTGATGCCAGAAGGCTGGCAGATGAATATCCCGACTAGGGTAAGTACTCTAACCCTCCCTTAGTGGTTCCTTATCCACACCCTAACCCTCCTGGGGAGCTGCCTAACATCCCTCTGGTGGTCCCTATCCCTTCCTGGGAGGAGCCTAACCCCACGGGAGTCGCTAAACCTACCACCTCACCGCACAGCTAAGAATTCCCGATGCCCAGCTTACCTACATTCGTTATGCTGAGCATCGGGACTTCAATGTGGGGCTAATGATTAGGTGTTGGTATTTAGACACCTAACTTTAGCCTCATGCCGGGCTTTCAGTGTCGGGATTTCATCAGTTGCCATTTCGACCACCGGAATCCTGACATCCCATTGTGCCGCTATAACGCTTCCTCTCTTTACAGAGGCGTAGCAGGAAGCACTAACTATGAGATGACGTTCTTTTGGCCAGAGCGGGGAGTGAAAGCTAACCCCCCCCCCGGGCATCCCCTGCTAGAGCCCACATCAACCTAGTGCTGATGTGCTGTCTCACTCCTGGCTGGCACCACTGAGCATGCAGGGGATCTCTATCATCGCAAGACCCCGTGTGCGGCTCCAGAGCCGCCATAGCAGCAGGGACAGCGATATCCCTGCTGGGGGGCTAGGGCATCGCCAAGCTGCACCTGGCTGAACGGTTAGGCGAACGGACCATTCATTGCCCTGAATGCCACAACTGCTCACATCACTTTAAATAAAACATGGTAAAATATATTACCTATACATTTACAGTACATGGCACCTGTTGCCTACATTGTCTTTTTAAAGATGGAGACATGTTTAACCCTTCAGTGCCACGGCAGCCATTTTGCCACGTGTGGTCATGCTCTGGCTACATGACCTGTCAGAAGTACATGAGAGAATTTTTAAATCATCCTGGAACATAAAAAGTGGGAGCTGTTAGCAGGACTGTATAGGAGGTTGTTTGTGGCAATAAGTATTGAAGGGTCTTAAAAGGCATCATATGGCTGATTTGTACATTCAGTAATGGGGGAAGAATGATGGTCTTAAGTATTTTCTGTAAATTAGTCTTTACAGTATATTGGTGTAAAGAAAAATGTCTTACTTGACCAGTGTTATAAAAAAAATGGTAAAATGTTGATAAATACTTTAACTCCCATTTGCAAGTACAAAACACTTTCCCATCAACCTAATACTTGTGCATACCTATCCCTCATGTACACCTCACCATACATGTCTCACATTTAACCAATTTAACATATTTTTATTGGTCAAAATATACTATTCAATTCCTTCCATTGACTTATTCATTGAAATAGGGTATACTGGAAGTTCTGGATGTCGAACCAACATTTTTACCTTTGAAATAAACAGGAATTCCTGTAAATGCAATGTGGAATATCACCATGAATGAGTGCCTGGAGCTATTCAATTGGCAGTGCTGGTAACCTGCGACTAAGGGATTTCTGCTTGCACCCTCTTGATGTGCAAGTAGAGATCTGACTGATCTAGTGCAACGATGCTGGTTGTGGCCTTACGGCATGCACGAACCGCATTACACCCGGCACGTGAGTTGGAGAATGCAATTTTATTGCTACCAAACCACTGGCATTAGATGCATTAAACTGCAACTCCCATATTAAGTGCCTGGTGCGATTGGGATAATTGAGTCACTTTGGACTATTCCCGTGCTTTTCAACTTCGCATTTATTTCCCCCTCCCTCCAAAGATTGTTCCCGAACTTTTCACCTGCTCTGAGGGTCTGTGCAAAATGCAACTGATTTTTACAGGTAAATTGTACGTTTGGAAATTAATTGCAATTCACTAAACTGCTGGCACCTAATTGAATTGACCCCATGAAAAGTCTGACAGAACTGAAGTCACATCCTAAAATGCTGAAATATTAGAATACAATTGAGTGTTACTTTTGCATAAAAACCTCACCTGATCTTTTCATTGGTGGAGCACATGTCTAAATTAGGCCATATCTTTGTGACCACATTTTTAGGTGATGCTGTATAGTATATCGGGTAA
This sequence comes from Taudactylus pleione, assembly GCA_031769625.1. NCBI lineage: Eukaryota > Metazoa > Chordata > Amphibia > Anura > Myobatrachidae > Taudactylus > Taudactylus pleione. The sequence continues at coordinate 13,073,987 of JAUIMM010000060.1, read as the reverse complement.
TACAATAACCTACTTACATACAATTACCCTGCTTCATAGTGGGAAATTTAATTGTTTTCATCTCTGCTTTGCACCCTCCTGAGGTGTCAAGCAGAAATGCGCAGTAAGTCCTCGTATTGGGCGCACTAACCAGGACTTTATACTAGTAGAGCAGTTTTATGGGGCTAAATTGTGATTGACGTGAAGTGCAATAATTAATAGCTGCCCAAAAACTATTGTGTTGTGACTTTGGGTGCTTATTTGTGTGCCTTAAAAATCATTTAATCACCCCCATGGTATGTAATGTACCATAGCTGAATTGGTGTATAAACTGTTCTTTGAACATTAAAAATAACTTCATGTTCACAGCAAGAACCTAAATACTAAGGTTTCAGGGTCAGTATAGTATAATATGCTGAAGATGAATAGGGAGGGCTCTTGGAAGGAAAGTGTTTTGTTTTTTTATTATAAACTTATGGAGCGTACACACGGTCAGATTTGTCAGATGAACGATTAAACGATTTGAACGATTTTTGACTGCATTAAAATGAATGGAATCGTCCAAGTCTGACTGCAAACCCGTCAGATGTCAGATCGTTATCTGACAAACGGGAACGTGCATCGTTGATCGTCCATCATTCAGGCATGTCAGATATGAATGATTTTCCTTCAGATATGAACGACTGAACGATTTTTAAATCGTTATCGTTCATATCTGAAGGAAAAATCTGATCGTGTGTATGCACCATTAGTATTTTCACAATAAACATAAAATCATTTCAATATACAAAACCATTTCAATACAGAAATACTGAGTTTTGAATATATAGATGTGATTCATAGGGGAATTAAAAAAAAAAAAATTATACTAAAAAAGTCTAAAGTACTGGTTAGGGTGCCCAAACCATGGGTGGCTGAGCAGACATGTGTGCGCCCATGGCACTCATGTCAAATCGGAGCAACAATTGAGTTGCTCCATCAGGCACCCATTAGCTAAAGCTGCAATAAACAGTTTATCTCCCCCCCCCCCCCCCCTCCCCCATACAGATCAACTGACAAGTGCTAGAAACCCTGGCTGTGGCTCATTCTGTTGCTGCACTGTTTATAGGTCTATCATTAGGGAATGGATGGAGCCACTGCGCAGGTGCTAGATACTGAGTGTCTCATACACCAAATGAACACATAGATGTGCTATGGTATGCACAGGTGCTAGATACTGAGTCTCATACACCAAATGAACATAGATGTGCTATGGTATGCAGAGGTGCTAGATACTGAGTCTCATACACCAAATGAACATAGATGTGCTATAGTATGCACAGGTGCTAGATACTGAGTCTCATACACCAAATGAACATAGATGTGCTATAGTATGCACAGGTGCTAGATACTGAGTGTCTCATACACCAAATGAACACATAGATGTGCTATGGTATGCAGAGGTGCTAGATACTGAGTCTCATACACCAAATGAACATAGATGTGCTATAGTATGCACAGGTGCTAGATACTGAGTCTCATACACCAAATGAACACATAGATGTGCTATAGTATGCACAGGTGCTAGATACTGAGTCTCATACACCAAATGAACATAGATGTGCTATAGTATGCACAGGTGCTAGATACTGAGTCTCATACACCAAATTAACACATAGATGTGCTATAGTATGCACAGTTTCAGTCGGGGAACAGTGGAAACGTGTTTCCAAGTTCCCCCTGATTTTATAGCTATAACTGGATAGTAGTGGAAAATAAACTGGTTTCATTAATGACTTAATGGTTTACTCCCATACATGTCCTGGTTACTAATCCCTGCATTCTGAGAAGTCTGACAATTAGGGGGCATGAATTGGATGAACCCAATGTATAAATGGTGTTTGGGTGTATTTGCACGTCACTAGTTGGCCCAGTCTGGCAACTATAACTATTTGCTCATGGCTTGAAACAAGTATAGCAACTTTTGTATAAGGTTTCACTATTGCTCAGTGTAAGCAAATAAGCTCGTGTGTGATTTTTCAAAGTGTCTAAACATCTACAGCCAATAGTCCATGTTTTGCCTAAGTATACTAGCTTGCTTTGTGCACCCATTTGTACATATCACACCCAGCACTACAAAGGGACCCTCTATCTGGATGTTTTGGCTCCCCAGTACACCAATTGTAATACGCAGAGCCCGTTCTTTCATCACATTGCTTGTGACTTGCACACTTGTCATATCAGACTTTCAGTTCCCATCCCTGCAATTTTGGAATCTACACTATTTTACTTCCTCTGGAAACTGAAAGTACAGTCTAATAGCATGCTACTGCTGTATATCTCAATCCACTCCAATGCCTCATGGTATTCCTGGAGCACTTAAGATTGACTGTTAAATTTGACAGATCTTCGTTTTCTCCCAAACTCTATAGCATCAGGGCTGTCAACTTGTGCCTAGTATGTGGTGCCTTTAGGCTCTATCGTCTTTTATATTTTTGCTCATAAACACGTGCAGCCTTAATGTAGATACCTGGACAGCAATGACTTTGGTAAGTCATGTGACTTGGCTACAGGGTCTTAACCCCTGTAAGCACACAGCAGACTTTCTCGCTACCCTACCCCATGGCTCACTCATAGCCCCATGTAAGTGTCTGGTGTCTAGGGATTTCTGTATTTACTAGTGTGACTTTAGAACAGCAGAGGAATAGCCACCTACTTGGAAACATACATTTACACTGGTATGGTAGCACATGATTGGCTAATGGTGCAGAATTCATAGGACGTACATTGAGAAATCCATTTTCTCTGGGTATCCATGTTACATCAGTGGGTGGCACAGGACTGCTGAATGCTGAAGGCTGGCACGTCCAGCGTGTAGGATGGCTGATGTGAGCAGTGAGTGGAATTAAAGCACTTTCTCCACTAAGCAAAAACTGCTTACGAGGAACTATAAATGCAGCTAGTGTTGGGCTAAAGGCGTTGACAAGTAACTGTTATAATTTAGAGTTTTACTTCAATAACCTAGGTCTTTGTTGGCTTGCCCCAATGTGGGTTGGATGTACTAGGACAATTGTTTTTTGTCTTACACATGGAACCAGACCTGTAGTAGTAAGAGTTGGTCATTGTTGTCAGATGTAGTTTTGTACTTTTGTCACTCTTATGGGTCAGAAGTTTCCAAAACACAGTATCCATGTTATACCTGGCATGAATGCAGCATGTTGTAGTGTGCAATTAGAGAATGACGTGCTTTTACCATATACCAGTGCGTTACGAGCAGTTACGTGATCATTATTGAAAGCTCCTGGAAAGCACATGGGGTGACTGTTCTGTTAGGGACTTGCTGCCACCATGGTATTGTGCTATATGCAGTGTTAGAGCTGAGTATGCAGCACACCTATTTCTCCAGTTCGGATGTGCTACCAGTACAGTAGTGTTAGTAAGTGGTCAGCCAGTGTCACTTGGCCTTTTGTGAGATTCTAAGGGGTCTATTTACTAAGACATGGGATGGTGATAAAGGTGACTGAAAAATGACAGTTCTGGCTGGTATCTTAAACAGCTTGTGCCATGACAGTTGGGAGCTGGTTGGCTGGTACCTTATCTCAGTTAAGGTGCATACACATAGTTAGATTTGTCAGATGAACAGTTTAAACTGAGATATTTTTGACTGCATTGAAATGACAAATTGTCAAACTGACTGCAAACACATCAGATGTCAGATATCGTTATCTGACCATCAGGAATGCTCATCGCTCAGATATGTCAGATTTTCCTTCAGATATGAACTATTTTTGAAATCGTTATCGTTCAGATCTGAAGAAAAATCTGACCGTGTATGCACCATTAACTTTATCTCCATCCAATACTTAGTAAATAGACCCCTAAGTGAGCTAACTTTTCCTGTAGTGTTCCTGGAGTAGCCCACCCCTGCACTTCATAACATGTAATTTCTCGCATGCAGCTTTCCATGCTGGGACTTGTAATCCTCCTGGGCTGCTGCATATGCAGTGTCTTGGGTAAAATGTCACAGCTATCAGATGTGCATGTTTGCAGAAGCCTATTAGCTAGCTTGTACTTTATAATCTGTGCTAGAAACCGGTTGCTATAGTAACTGCACTTTCATGTTCCTGTGAAGCTGTTGCTTCCTCTCTATTTGCTCTAATAGTATGGTGTTCATACACTTTAAAAAAAAAAAAAAAAAAAAAAAAAAAATGTTTTTGAATTATATAGATCTCTCTCCCACCCTTCATAAATATTCCGTAAAACAGGAGTGGAGACCGAGGCCTGTGTCCTAGTCCAGTCAAGCATTCCTTTCTGGAGTCTAGGTCATAGTCTCCAGTGATGAGAACCATTGGGCACCATAGACTGCATTTACAGCTAGAAGTACTACAAATATCAGCATGCTAATGAAGGCCATTGTAGTTGTGATAGCTGATCTCTAAAGGTGTGTACACAAGGGGCGATATTACTGAGCGATTACAACATCGTAATTGTGCAAGCGCTCAGTAATCATGCACAAATCGTGCACTTTTATGTCAGAAACGACCAGCGATGCGCGTTCCCGCTGGTCGTTTCCGACATTGTCCATCACCTGAACATGCAGCCTAATCTGATGACGACAGATTGGCCATGTTCAGGAATGATGGAGTGTGCCTGCACTGAACGACTGATCATTCAGTACAGACACTACAGGTGATCAGGATCGACTATGATTACGATGTCGTAATCGTACTCTTTCCTGATCGACCAGTGTGTACGCACCTTGCGCCTGAAATCTGCAATGTAGCTCTACTAGAAGTCTCAGTAATGTTTGTGCTCTACGCTGAGATGTGACCTGTCAATATGTAACTTGCTAGTGGTCAGTTTTCGGACTGGCGAGACAAATGTCTACATAAACTGCGTCTAAATGTCTCTTGAGCAGAGGGCCTGTTAATTGGAACAGTATCTGATGCTACGTGATCGGCAATGAAATGCTTTATTTGTGGACTGCAGGACATTATCACATTGCTGTATAGGACGAGGTGTCTACACATCCTAGGAAAAATGCTTGGAAGCGGAATCTGTCTTATCCAGCTGCTTCTTAGCCTGTTGGTACTATGCATCTTTAACATGGTTTCCTAGAAATAAAATAACTGGTTTTCATTGTTACCACATGGATGTAATTAAACAGTTGACTAGTATACTCACTTCCTAGGTAGAGTAAAGCCACTAAACCACCTAGGCAACCGTGTTGGTTAAAGCAGTGAACTGTAGATGGATACTAATCTGTTTAGTGCTTGTAACGTGGCTTTACTATACCATGTGAAGAGGATGTACTACGTACTGAGTGAATCCACAGCGTCTGGTGTGTAGAATGGGCCTTCCTCTGACACTTGGTACTGCCTGTTCCTATTAATCTTATCCCCACCCATTACAGTACTCATTCTAAGCAGTGCTACCAGCTTATGGGTTGTACCAGTTTTCACCAGCATGCAGCCTATATAGTCTATGTGCTAGTAACATCACTGACTCGCTTGGCAAGTTCCTCTATCACTTTGTATTCTGTCTGATGTATTTGGGATTGATGGTATAAAGTTTAATGGCTGCTAGGATGTATTGGTGTTTGTTGCTGTCTAATAATAGGTTATCTAAATTGGAATACTTGTTTGTTTTTTGTTTTAATTATGCACATACCAGACACTGTCACAGCAGTTAGTTCTCACTTGGGGTTTTTAGCTCCTTTTTTTTTTTTTTTTTAATTATAAATAGGTAATGTGCCATTGCTAACTGTTCTCCAGAATAGAAGTGCACACTGAAAGATCTCTAGTTGTAGCTAACATGTAGGGACATTATTCCTGCAGGATATGTTGGTAATGCTATACTTGCTATTTATGTTGTATGGATTACATTTTTGACAGGGATCTGGTGCTGTTGGACTGCTGTGTAAAAAAAAAGTTCTGTGAGTGGAGATGCCCTGTCTGTAAATGTGACAAATGAGCTGCTATAATGGAGATTTCCCTGCTCATGTCTCATGTTCCTAGTTCCATCCTGTTGCCATGAGCAACGTCCAGGGTTCTCTGCCAGGGGCATTAGACTGCTGTAACCTGCTATAGAGTATTTTATCTATGCAACAACTATCTCAACATACCAAGTGCACTGTGGGATGAAAGTGGCCTAATTTCCTTAATACCCAGGATCAACCTTGTCATTTCCACATAACTTGCCAAAATGCACCCATGTGTCCTGCACATGCTGTGCAATTCTCCCACGCTTGGACCTTGCTGCAGCGTATTGTCATGTGTAAGCTGGCTGTGCATGTTTTACCATACTCTCTACTGGTTATCAAGTCCTAATGGGGTACAGAGCTGGAGGCAGCAGCTAACTGTTGCCCACTGTTGGTTTACAGCAGGGAACCTTTTTTTTTTTATTCTGCAAAGGGCCATTTTGATATAACATTCACGGGCCATGCCCCTTCGCATGATGTCACACTGGGGCGCGTCCACAATCGCCGGTGATTACAGCAATGCATGGAGCATCCTGTGGATACTTTGGGGGGCTGAAGGGCAGTAGTGTGACCGTCTGAAGCATCCTAAGGACCCTCCAGGCAGCACTGCTGCATAGATTCTAGTTGGTGTGCCATTCTCGGCACCCTGCTAGCCAGATGAGGCTAGCATAAAAGCTCAGAGGGACAGACCAAATGATTTCAGTGTGCCTGATACAGCCCCCCGGGCAGGAGGTTTCCCCATCCCTGCTTTACAGTAAGTGTTCTCTCAGCAGTTGTCAACTCAAGCTGTAATGCTGCCCTAAATGTAATTGGGGATGGTAAATTCATTGCTGTTCTACTTACATTTTAGCTGTAGGATGGAGGTTTCTCTAATTTGTTTTTACCAAATTGGACTAGAGCACCAGGTTAGTCACCCCTGGTGTAGAGCAGATGCTACAAATAAGTAGTGGATTGATGCTGAGCACAATGGCCTGAACCAAATACAAATGTAACTGATATGCATGCTGCTGTCCCCTATCTGGCTCAGGACTAAGTGGTCATAGCCGTTTATGCTCAGCTTTTTATTCCTCTTTATTGTAACCTAATACGGTCTTACAGAGGCTTCATATTTGGCTGTCATGAGCTGCCTTGTAGCTCAGGCTGCAGCTCTGTAAAGAAGCTTCACTGTAAACCAGGGTATGTCACACATTAGTCACAATGTCCGCTGCTTTTAAGCAGATGATTGCTGCCATCTTTACAATACATGGAATTGTGTTTGCTTTTTCTTTGCTATAGTGCCAGCCCCACATGCTGAATTGCCAATGTGATGGCTTTGGACCTAGACCAGCTATAATTAGACTGGCTTTCCTCTGGAGACTTCTCTCCCTCAGTCTTGTGTTCTGCTTGCCTAGATGATGGGGTGCTCCCCTCTTGCCTCAGTGGCTTGTGGCTGCTGTCTCCTCGATAACACTTTTTGAATGGCAGATATTAGACCACACTAACGTCTCTGGACATACACTTGCCCAGAGGCATCAGAGGACTTGCTGTCTGGTCTCCACACTCCCTCCAATTGACCCACCCACAACACTACTGTTCAATGCAATTGTAGAGACTAAAGGTGCGTAGGCAATTAAAATGAGCGCTTGAACGATAATGACATCATTGTGCAATTGCTCATTGACATTTTAATGCCTGATTTGTGAATGATTAAACGACCAGCAATGCGTGCTCCCTTTGATGTCAAACGACCAATCACCTGAACATGCAGGTCACTCTGCCGATGACGACAGATTGGGCATGTTCGGGGATGAGGGAGGGTGCCTACACTGAACATCGCTTAGTGTAGGATCTACAGGGGATGAGGAACGACTGGACAATTACAATGTTGTAATCCGTGTCGTACCTCTATCAGTGGTCGAGGGTTAATTACCCCACTGGGGTAAAACTGAAATTCCTGGGGGTAATGGACTGACAGCCAGACTTGCATATGAATCATTGCATGCCCAGCTGTCACTCCCAGGAATGGAGGTCACTGGTGCCGGGTGCAGCGGCACAGGGAGGCTGTGAGCCGGACGCACGCAGAGATGTTACCAGCGGGCGCTCGGCTCCTTCCCTGCAGCGCCATGTTAGCTGGAGTCCTCTTCTGAACTTCCGCTTCCGGCTCTCTCCATGCGCACTATGGGAGAAATGTAATGACTTCTCTCCCTTAGTTCCGAGGAGCAGCCGGGCGGACAGGACGGTGGCGGATGCAGGAGCGGGGATTAAGGTAGGGGTTTTTTGTACAAGCGGCACTACAGGGGCATAACTATGGGGGCACTACTATGGGATTTCCTTCCTTTCAAATCAAGGGGGGGTAACATCAGCGTATCTAAATATAGTTTGGGGTAAAAGGTAAAGTTCCCTGACCCCCTGCTCTATCAGTAAGTGGATATGCACCTTTAGTCACTAAAGCACTGAAATGTCACTATCAGATGTGTGCGCCATACCTACAGATTGTAATGGCCCTGGCTACTGGTTTTCACTGGCTGGCAAAAATCCAGATGTTTGTTTTCCAGTGGATCTTTTCCTTTCACAGACAGCTGCAGTGTGTGATGCTTTTGCCTTGTTTTTTTTTTTTTTTTTTCCACCCAAACTTTAACATTGAAACTGGATGGCAGCTGTCCACTTCAGTGGGTATTTCTGGCTGTAACACGGTGACCGTGCTGTCTGAAAGGACCCACCTGTTTGCTGTGCATAAAATATAATTAAGCCTGTAAACAACCGCCCTGTTTTTTGCCGGCTGGTGAAAACCGGTGTGTGGTAAATCCCATAGGGTACAGCTTGATGTGCTATACCTGTATGCGTTCGGCATTCCGGTGGTCTGGATGCCAAAACACCTATTACCGGCGATGAAATCCTGATGCCGGTCAGAAGCCCAGCGCCTGCATCCTGACCAGGATACCCAAGGCAAGTATCAAGGGGTTAGGCACTAGGGTTAGCTTAGGGTTGGACACCAATGAGGGTAAGGGTAGGGAGAGGGTTGGCACACCACCCAGCAAGTGTCAGTATGCTAGCCCTTTCGGGATTCTAACTGCCGGGAACCCAAGAACCGGGATCTCATACAGATTCTGGTATAACATTTATTCTAGCAATTGCATATATGTTGCTATTATACTGTAGCTAGAAAACATTACCCCATAATTTCTATTTTGAATTGAAATATCAGTTAACTGAAATGCTAAAAACATATATTACAAATAAGTTACCGTAGGAATCACACCTTTTTGCTTGAAGGCACTTAAACGCTGCATTCAAGTCCTAAGGTCTGTGTACAATACTTCCAAATATATACATACAACTGAGTACTTTGTATAAATATGGTCTTCCATCATTGAGATCCAAAAAGGCAAAACAAGCTCTGGAAATATAATTGAAAATATCCAGGGGAATGTTTAACAGAAAAGGTATAGAAACAAAGCATTGCTGTGAGGTTTATCCATAAGACATGGGGGAGACTAGGTCACTAAGGTATGATCTGTATGACACTGGTGATGGTGCCCTCAGGGAACTCTGACTGGAAGGTGCTGCTGTCCATGGTACACTAGCCAGAGCCCATCACTAATCTGCACCTCATGGGAACCTGGAGAAAGGAGACTGCTTTCTATAGCCAATGCAAGCAAACGCTGATCACGCTTTAAATACTAAATTAATGACCTGGGTTTTAGGTATTAGAGAATCATGTCCAGTAATCTGCCTTGGGCTTCTGCATTGTTCCTGTCTGGAAGCAGATGCTGAACTAGACACTAACTCCCTACATGGAGTCACCATACAGCTGTTCTGTCCCGCCCCTGTGTAGTCATGAGACAAGGAATGAAGAAACTTCTGCAAGTCACATGACTGCAGTGTGACCAAACCACTGCCCTGTGGAATGGAATTCTACTATCCAGCTGCAGGCACTGATGGGGGCTGGTCTACAGTTCAACAATTCTAACACTAATTTCCTGATACGTCTGGCCTGTGAGTGTAGTACTATAGTGACTCATGGTGGTTTCTAGGCACGAGCAATTCTAACATGCCCTTAAAGGACTCCTTATCCTTAACATGCAATATTGCCAATCAGTAAGTTTTTATAAAGGAATTTTAAGGAAACCATAGGATATATTTTGGCCACAGCAATTGGTGCAGCTTTACAAGGTAACATTTGTTTACCTTGCACCTGTGTAGCAGCAGATGCTCATCACTTGACCCATGAAGAAAAGTGGCTCCATTCGGGCCTTGTAAGACTAAGCCCACCTGCCTTGGCACAGTACCCTGTGTAAAACACTGCTGCACTAGAGAGCACTCGCAGGTCTTCAGTGTTGCTTTATCATGTGTAGTGTGATGGCGCATATCTATTTTTCCTTGTGACTTTTGCACAAATGCCAGCAATTCTGCTTCCCACCTCCTGACCTCTAAGCCCACCATGAGGCAATGCAAGCTGGCAGCGTGAGTTGCTGCTGTTTGAACTAGCTGTGACTAGTGCCATATATTGAATTGCAGAAACACTGGGTGGATGAGATACCTAGGCAAAAACTGGTTTTCTCCCTAACCTGGGGGAGTCCAAGTGCAGCACTCCAGCCACTGTGGAACTACACAACCTAACATGCCTTGCCAGCATTTTATTAGGGCTTGCTAAAACTGTGGCAGTGTAGTTCCACACTACCTGGAGGCCTGCATGTTCCATACCCCTGCGGGCCTAATCTGTAGTGCCAGTACTCTGTAAGGTGTCCTCATATACCTAGCTTTAATAGTCCATTGGACTAAAGACATCCAGATTGAGCTGCTCAGAGGTGTAGCTTAGTCTTTTTAGATTTTGCAACTTTCGCATGACTGACACAGTGAGAAGCTACTCTGTATACTGGAGATGCTGGGTTATAACTTTCACCGCACAGGAATTGGTTTTAAAGATCTTCGCAGGTGAAGCGCAACAGAACTTGCCATGAGTAACAGCTGTGGCAGCTGCATCGCAGCACATCATACAGATTCAGACTCGGACGCGCACAGATGTAGTTGTCTCACATCAAGTTAATTGATGCAATCTAGCGAAGTAACTTTGTCACTTCCAGTTTTATTTGAGCAAGTAAGATGCATATTTGACCAAAAAGGAGTTTGACGCAACAGCCACCATAGGCTCTGGTGTGCCAAGAGGAGCTGTTGTGTGACTGGAGGCTGTCTGAGGGCACTTCTGTATGGATTGAAGTGGAGTAAGGGAAGTGTGTGATGGCTACAGAGGTGGAACAAATGTGCTTTCCTGGATTAATTGCTACGGAGATCTTATTATGGGAAGCTGCATCTTCATAGAAACTTTGCTTGTACTTGTGTTCCTGCACGGTTACAGGTTATGAATGTGTTACAAGCTGCACTGTTGCCCTGGCCACGATCAGTAATAATGGGTACACTGCATCTTCCTGCTGTAATGATTTCACTTTCTCTCCACAGCATTGGGGGCTGCCTATGGCACGGCGAAGAGTGGCACAGGGATTGCAGCCATGTCTGTCATGAGGCCTGAGCTGATCATGAAGTCCATCATTCCTGTGGTTATGGCGGGTATCATAGCCATCTATGGACTGGTAGTGGCAGTGCTTATTGCAAATTCTCTAACAGACACCATTACACTATACAAGTAAGTACCATACAGACAGAATAAATCTGGTGGCTGTATATCCTGTGGTTCTGGTATACAGTGTAAACACACATTCTGGGCCTGAGATGTATGTGTAAGCCATTCTCAAACTAAGCTTGTCTGTCCTGAGCAGAATGTAATAAAGGTAGAATTCAATTAGCCACAGGGCTTGGTCCAGTAGCTAATATACCTTGGTAAGTGCCCGGACCTATTGCCTGTGTCTTGTCCTGAGGGTGCACTTAACGCAGGTTTCTAGATGCACCTCAAAACGGTGTGAGCAGAAATCCACATTATCTAGTGGTTCTGTGGAAAGTTGCAGGCGGTAATTGCATAGCTCCAGAAACAAACCGGCATGTGTGCCATCTGCTAATGCTTGGCAAAAGGACCACACCATGGTCCCGCAAGTTCTTCATTTAATTAAGACATTGTGGCGTCCCCTCCCCTGTTACAGTGCAAATCTATCTCCTGTAAGGACCTTTTTTGGAAACAGAAATAATATCTCCATATCAGGCCCTATCAGTTTTAGCATTTCCTTAATGAAAACTGGCAGCACATGCTGGGATGTGTAGTTCCACCGCAGCTGGAGGGTTGCATTGAAGACCCCTGCTGTATATATGTAACTAATGTGCACATTGCAATTTGCTGATGAATCCATGGATAATTGACCAAGTGTCCCTGTGCTGAATAGTACATTGGTGTTGCTGTAATGTGTCGGTAGTGACTGTACCTGCGGTACCACTGCATCCATGGGGAGACTGTACTTGATCTAGCATCAATACTGACAATTTGTCACATGGATCTCCTTTATGGTGGTGACTACTCTGCAGTGCTACATTGTTCAGAGCAACAAACAAGACCCCCCCCCCCCCCACAAACTACTCTATTTTAATTTTTAGATATTTAAATACAGCTATAAAAAATGTATATGTAACTAGGGGATGTTTTGCACCCTTGTGTCCATAGGCCCCCATTATAAAAAGACTTCCCACCCTACCTGTTTATTAAATCAACCCTCCCCTCTGTAAAAAAAAAAAAAAAAAAAAAACTTTTTTCTTTGCACCCCCCTCAGACATCTGCTTGGTGGCTAAAATGTGTGACCCAGCTTCTCATGGGTGGTCTTTAAATCCCAATTCAGTTCTTGTGCTGTTGTACCATGTACTCTTCAATTGATGGACTCATCCCGCAAACTAAGTAGTGCAGACTTCAATTTCCTTGGAAGAAATATTGCAGCTCACAGCACAATCACGCTATTCAAATTGCAACTTTAGGGGTAAATTTACTAAAGTGAGTTTTTAGAAGAGATGTTGCCCGTAGCAACCAATTAGATTCTAGCTATTATCTAGAAACTGCTAGATAAATGTTAAGTAGAAACTGATTGCTATGGGCAACATCCCCACTTCTGAAAATTCTGTTTAGTAAATTTAGCCCCTTAGTGTTCATGGTCCAATAATGTGCAGTGTTCAGTAGGACAGTTGAGTGCCTGGATTACCTCCACATTCGTAATGTCTACAATTTGCTGAGGAGTTGGACAATAGGATTTCAAACCTCTGGACCTTCCCCCTAATTAGAATAGTCTGTAAAGTGTTTCCCCCCCCCCCCCCCTCAATGGAGTACAGTAATCCCTAATGGAAAAGTGTAAACACTGCTTTTTGCACAATATATTAATCTTGTAACTTGAACCACTTCTTAAAACAGTGGTTTCCAAACTCTGCCCTCAAGGCTCTAACAGTCCAGGTTTTAAGAATATCCATGATTGAGACCGATGGTTAAGCAGTGACAGGTACTAAAGTCTCATAAGCATGTTTATAACCTGAACTGTTAGTACAGGCACTCCTCTGTCCTCAAGGCACCTAAGGCATGGAGAGGCTTTATGTAACAAGCAATCGGCTCATTTTTTATCGAGCGCAGTCTGTAGAGTGACAGTTAAGAGCTGATTGGTTGGTACTTTATCTACTTTCTCCTGCCAAGGCTTAGTACATAGTGGTCTGAGTTTGCAAATCACTAGTTTAAGCATTGGAATACTTAAACTGGTCACACAAGCAGTAAGTACTCCAGCAATTAAGACTTAAACAGTTGACTAGTATTAATCACATGTATATTTTGATGGTTTGAGACAATGTACATCTTAAATATTCCAAAGAGGACATCTGCAGTCTTCCATAGCAACCATTTAAGATTCTACCTAATATAGAATGTTCTTGATAAATGATAGCCTTAAGCTGGGTTTGTCTGGGCAACTTCTCCACGTGTCCCCTATTAGAAGGCTGAAAACCTCTCCCCAATGTTTATGAAACATGTTTTTGCTACCGTAAATTTAAAAAATGGACTATATTAACATTAAGCGATCTTTCTCCTTCTCCCCTCTGTAGGAGCTTCTTACAACTAGGTGCCGGCCTGAGTGTAGGCTTGAGTGGTCTCGCTGCTGGTTTTGCCATCGGCATTGTGGGAGATGCAGGAGTGCGGGGGACAGCACAACAGCCCCGACTATTCGTAGGCATGATCCTCATCCTCATTTTTGCTGAAGTCTTGGGTCTGTACGGTCTGATCGTGGCCCTCATCCTGTCCACAAAATAGACTCCCTTCCCCCCCCCCCCCCCCCCCCCCGACGTTCCAGAATCGCCACTTACAAAATGGTTTTATCTCGTGTACAGTCATCCTCGGCCCACCCTGATTCAGTAGATTCTCTTCCCCCTTCTCTCCCTGTAACTGCACAATTGTAAGTTAGTGACTGTTGTGTGTAACCCTCTAGCTATATTCATCAGATGGACTTCGGGCAATAAGGGGTCCTGATGCCAGTGTTTTGGGCAGGAAGCGGGCATCACTACCACAATCCTCGCCAGATTCCTTCTGCGTGCAGTGTTTTTTTTTTTTTTTTTTCAATTCAATGTCTTATTTATAAATATAAAAAATATCTACGTTGTTCATACTTTATTATAAAAGAGCCAGCTGTTTCTTTCCTCCTTTATCTTATCCCAGCTGTCCCCTCCCCTTGCTGCATATATATTTAATCTCTAGCTGTATCTGTGTGGGGTTTTCCTTGTAAGTGCTAAGCATTCCCTGGATGTAATTTTGGTTTGATTGCTGTAATGTTCTGACATTGGAGTGAGGTCTCAATATATCTATATATATTTTTGTTCTAGTTTTTTTGTTTTAATACAAGGAAAAAAAAAAATTATGATTCCCGTCCGTGTTAACTGGTGACCAGAATATTTTAAAGCAAAATCTTGACTTGTGATACAGATGCGCCCTGTGCTGGGTCTCAGTTACACATTTCCAAATAAAACCTCTCCATACACAGGCTGTCACTTTATTTTCCGTACTACACTTCCAGCGGTGGCTTTATTCCTGCAGGGCGGTGATACAAGTGATTGAAGTCCTGCAGGAACTTTGACAATGGGTGGTATAATTTATCTTGGGTGATAAAGCATGCTGAAAACAAGCCGCTTTGTCACAAGGTGCGCTAAAAGCGACAACGTTTTGGGCGTTCATGTAGAGATCACTTAGGGGTCATTTCAACTGGCCACGAGTCGGCTTGCAGCGTCTAAGTGCGGGCATGTGCAGAATTGTGGTAGCTCTGAATTCAGATTTTTGTTTGCAACCTCCATAGTACTGTACAAAAATCTGCTCCTCTGGACCACTGAGTTGCTGGTATTTCCACAATCGCAGCAGCACTTGGCCCACGCTTGTGCCTAATGGAGTCTACCCTTTTGAAGTCTGCCAATAGTAAAGATCTGAAGGAAATGTTGCACTAGTACAGTAAAAAGTGAACCTTACATTGAGCTTGTGCCCATCCCGATCAATGCCTTAGCACAGAGTTTCCCAAACTCTGCCATTAGGCCATGTTTTAAGGATAGCCTTAAATAGGCTGGAGCACAGGTCTTATTTACTGCTTTGGGCAATTTGATTTAAACAGCTGGACTCAAGCATGGTTATAAAGTAAAACTTGGACTATAATGGTTAAGGCGGGGGTTTGGGAATCTATGCTTTAACCAGTTACTTAAATTGACTCCTTATTTGGGCAGCAGCTACTGATCTCCTGTGGCCATTCAGAGTAAATTTACTGTAGCACTACCATGTAGCAGGATTCTTCTTGGGAGTGTGGAGAATGTTCTTGCTAGGCAATCATCCTGAATGTACAGAGCTAGCCTGTGATGGCTAAGCTTTGTGGAAAGATTTTACAGGTCAATAGAAAACCTAGGTGCCTGCCACAAAGGCATTTCACACTTGTGTCCTTATCAGACACTGCTGCTTTGCCCAGTCTGTTAAATCGTGTTCTTGCTTGGAGTGTCATTGCATCAGATTTATAGCGCTTGCACACTGGAAGACATCGGTATTGCAGCAGGGGACAGATCACTGGTACAATGGCTAAGGGCATGGCCTTACACAACAAGTTACCAGTCAGGTCTTTGGCTTGGCTATTACAGGTACAATGTAAACATGAATCTAACCTTGATCAAATATTTGGCAGTATTGTCTCTTTAGGTGATGGTTAATAGGGCACTAAGGGGTATGTGTCCTTTTTTGGTATGTTAAAAACTGGGTTCATTAATTTGAAAGTGGTTATTGTCGAAGGATTTACTTTGTGTAGCAAGGAAAGCACCTTAACAGTATAGCCTAAAGGTAATGCAGATGGAATTTAAGTCATATTGTGAATGGGCGTCTTATCAGAGTAATTCAATTGTTTCTCCTAATAAACTCCCATTAGTTTTTAACGCACCAGGTTTAGACTCTCAAAACACGACCCAAGTCCTAGTTTGGGCATAGTCTTATGGCTGGTAGACACTAGACAATGTCATATGGCTTGGACGACATGTCTGCAACATAGTCTAGTATATACTCAGTGTCACTGACTATGCCTGCTCCTGCGCAGTGACAGTGCCTCCTCTGACCTGCATACAGGTCCGGTAAGCGACAGTCAACGAGGCCCATGCTTCCAAATGCAGCATGGCCCCCGCTACTGACATTGGCAAGTGTTTATGCACTTGGTGAGGCCGGGACAACCTGCTGGTCTTGTTGCTTGCGAGCTTGTACTGGGTACACTGTTAAATGTGTACCCAGCGCTAGTTTGGGTGCCCAAACTACTGTCTCTGCAAACTTTCTCACCTCAGGAGGCTGCAAGACTTATGGTTGTGTCAGACAAACAATTGAATTGCTGTGATAGATTCCTATTGGTTAAGATGCCCCAAAAAATCCATTGAAATCCCACTAGAGGTCTCAGACACCACAAAGTATTGGGTAAATAAATGCAGGCTGATTGCTGCACTGTAAGGGAGGAAGTCACTATAGCCCCTGTAATGCCAGTCTAGCATCTGCACAAGATCTGATTAACTCGCACTATGGGTCATGTTCAATTTGGAGCGAAAAGCCGTTCTCAGCGACACTTTTTTGCTGATGTCACTTTTGCCGATTCCACTTAATCCCTGTATTCAATTTGTCCGACTTTTTGCCGGTGCGAAAAGTCAAAGCATCAGACCATGTGAAAATGCCACCTATGAATAGGTGGCAAGTGCAGTATTGGGGTTTTGGTGTGCAAGCTTCCAAAGACCACCTTGGACATCCCACAAAGGTATTCTGTGTCTTTTTTTTTATAAAAATAAAAAGCACCTTAGGATACCCTGGAAAGTACTTTTATTTTGGGGGTGAAAAAAGCAAAGTTGGAGGACAAACGTCTAAACTAGTGAAATAGACTTGGATAGGTGTCTGCAAGTTTGCTCCAGGTGTTTTTATTACAGGTGGTTGCGGCAGGTGCATTTTTCACGATTTTTAGAGCGTCACATTAGCAAGATTAAAATATGCTTGCACCATTTTCATGTACCCCAAATTTGATGGGACTAATTTTTAACAAGTTGCTAAATGCTGTTCAGCACTTGCTAAAAAATGCAAAACAAACACCTATTTAGACTGTTTAAAGACCACACATACATTTAGCAGGGCTGTTTGGGGGTAACCATAGTGAACCCCATGTCGGAGCATCTCTTTTTTTGGTGGTGTCAGGCTGATGTCTCCAAAAATGACAACACTTGGCAGATTTCTTCTTCGCTGGGTCCTGTTTTTGCCGAGTTGATAGTGAATACAGGGAATGAGCATGATATTTTTTTCTACAGCCAAAACCGCCGATGACGGTAAAGTCTGGCAACTGACTTTTTGCTCAATTGAATATGGGCCTATATGGTAATGTTTGGGCTAAGCATGTGGTGTCCTTATCTGGAGGTATTCATGCTGCAGCAATGGCTTAGTCTGATGTAATAAAGTATGTTATATAAAGTATGCTTTTATGTATTTTTTTTTTAATTAACATTTCCTGCTACCTTTTTAATGGCAGAAAATGTTACGGTGCAATGGCTTGCTCTATGCGGTGTGATGCTGTTCCATTGCGCCTGCGAATGTTCGTTGTTCATTCTGAGACTGGTAAGGTAATTATTTGGAAGCTTGTGTCTCTAATACACTGTTAAAGGTTTCAGCTCAGGGGCTATGACAGGTTGAATGAAAGCAGCAGATCTAATGTGGGTAATACATCTAGCAGGGGAATCCCTGATACCAATCCAACTTGCTTATCTGATATCTTGGGCTGGCTTTGACAAAATAAAACATGTTGAAAATACCCAACTCACCAATTCCGATTTTGTTTTGGGTTGGAATCGATGAATGGAGGTTGTCAAACATGTTTGATTAATTCTTTTGCTGCTCATGTGACAGTCATCCCCCCCCCCCCTTCTCCCCTTCACATACCCCCATTAATTACTGGCACATGGTCCCTATGGGCAGAGTAGGGTCTATTGTGGGTTTTAGAAATAAACTGCTTATTCTGAAATTGTGAGAAGTATTTCAGCTGCAAGCAATCTAGAAATATGTAGTTACTGACCTGTTGCTAAATCTGTGGTAATATATAACTTTTTCTTAAATTTGGGCTGGAAAAATAAAACCTGATCTGTCAAATTGAACTAATTAATGCTAATGGTGGTCTGCACAAAAGATATGACCTGTAGTAGAACACTTACTCCCCCTTTAATACTGCATTGGTAACAGTTTCTTACATACAACTGGCATTGAAGAGGCATCCAGTGACCGTACCTGTCTGCATATGGCCTTGCAGAAGGGGTTCTTGTGTGTAAGACTGTCAATGAAGTGATTAACAGCTTGTCACAAATCCAGCACCTATCTCGCCACCAGGAGCTGCTGCTTTCAGTACATCTGACTGCCAATAACATATTGCAGGCATTATAAGTGCTTAATAAGTGCTGATGGGGCAAATCTTCATCCATTGTTTGGACAAGATCTGGATCTGAAGTCTACCTCCACTAAGATCCATGATGCTCTCCACAATTTCCTATGCGTTGGATGTTATAAAATGCTGAGTCCCCATCCCAGGCATATCTCCACAAAGGCTCCAATGTCAGGGGAACAGATCTTTGGCTGGGGATAAGCTCATAAAAAGGAGCGTACATTAATTGTTGCTGATGTCTGCCTGGGTGTTATAGGACAAGGGTGTGATATAGGTTCTGGATGCCTGGGTGTTATAGGACAAGGGAGTGATATGGGCAATGGCTGCCTGGGTGTTATAGGACAAGAACAGGATATTGGCTCTGAGTGTTATAGGACAAGCATGTGATATGGGCTCTGGATGCTGGGTATTATAGGACAAGCATGTGATATGGGCTCTGGATGCTGGGTATTATAGGACAAGCATGTGATATGGGCTCTGGATGCTGGGTATTATAGGACAAGCATGTGATATGGGCTCTGGATGCTGGGTATTATAGGACAAGGATGTGATATGGGCTCTGGATGCTGGGTATTATAGGACAAGGATGTGATATGGGCCCTGGATGCTGGGTATTATAGGACAAGCGTGTGATATGGGCTCTGGGTATTATAGGACAAGGATGTGATATGGGCTCTGGGTATTATAGGACAAGGATGTGATATGGGCTCTGGGTATTATAGGACAAGGATGTGATATGGGCTCTGGGTATTATAGGACAAGGGTGTGATATGGGCTCTGGCTGCTGGGTATTCTAGGACAAGGGTGTGATATGGGCTCTGGATGCTGGGTTTATAGGACAAGCATGTGATATGGGCTCTGGATGCTGAGTATTATAGGACAAGGATGTGATATAGGTGCTGGGTGTTCTAGGACAATAGTCTAGCGCTCAATGGCGATGGTGTGATAGTTCTTTGCCATCGATGGCAGAAATGCTGCAATGCTTTTATTATACAAAAATGGATATAGAGAAGATGAAGGCGCTAGACACATAAAAAACAGGAAAGTAGTATAGTCATCAA
Source organism: Taudactylus pleione (assembly GCA_031769625.1). Taxonomy (NCBI): domain Eukaryota; kingdom Metazoa; phylum Chordata; class Amphibia; order Anura; family Myobatrachidae; genus Taudactylus; species Taudactylus pleione. Next base: position 13,054,146 of record JAUIMM010000060.1, on the reverse strand, counting down.
CTTCCATACTTAGAGTCCTCTATGTAGGTATCACATATACTTAGTATTATGTCCACTTTCAACAAAGATCTCTTCCTAGATTTGAAATGTAGGGAAATGATTCTCCTCTTTTAGAATGTCCTCTGTGTCAAATGTTTTCTCTCAGGTTTATAAACCAGAAAAAAAGAAGACCAAACAAATATTCATGGTATAGTATGCTTGTCTAGAACACAAAATATTTTTTCAATAACCACACATATAGAATCCTTGTGCCATCTAGAAAGGGAGTGTACCCCGACTCACAGGAAACAACCTTGTGTTGTACATATAAAGGTTTCTTTTCCCAAATACTTTTCCTTCACGTGGGATCAAGAGCCCATCACAGGAAACATGTAAGTAAACATACCCCACTTACGGGAAGATGATCTGTTAACTCATATAAAGGTATCTTTCAACTGTTGGTTCAGTCACCATAGGGTCCTTTCTCCCTTCCAATGGTTTCCCATGGAACCTCCACCATATAGGTAATAATTAGATATTTTCTCCTTAATTCCAAATTTATTTCAATCCAGCAAGATAAAAGTATTTCCTACCTAGGGTGGGGAGGACCATTTGAAACTTTCTGGACTTGCTATGGTGGCTTGATTGGTTTCCTGACCTGGAATCAGGACTTTTTATTACATCTTTTGCACAGGTCAAGTACTTTACTTGCTACTATTGCTTTATTGGAAAATTAATTAATTATTAAATTAAGTAAAATATGCTTATATGCAGCAGCGGCTCCTGTCCTCTTACCCGCTGCTGCCAGTCTGGCTGTGGCCAAAGTGCGAATAATTTTTTTTACTCAACTCACCCTCATATATATATATATATATATATATATATATATATATATATATATATATATATATATATACACACACACATACACATATATGTACTGTGTGTATGTATGTATATATATATATATATATATATATATATATATATATGTCAGGTGCATAAATATTGGGACATTGACAGAATTTTCATATTTTGGCCTCTATTCACCACCACAATAGCTTTGAAATGAAACAAACAAGATGTGCTTTAACTGCAGACTTTCAGATTTAATTTGAGGGTAATTACATCCAAATCGGGTGAACGGTGTAGGAATTACAACGGTTTCTATATGTGCCTCACACTTTTTAAGGGGCCAAAAGTAATGGGACTATCAACTCAAAAGCTATTTCATGGACAGGTGTGGGCTATTCCCTCGTTATTTCATTATCAATTAAGCAGGTAAAAGGTCTGGAGTTAATTCTAGGTGTGACATTTGCATTTGGAATCAGTTGCTGTCGACTCTCATTATGAGATCCTAAAGCTGGCCACACATCTAAAGATTATCTGTCCAACCAGCCAACTAGTTGATTGGTTGGAATGAAAATCTGGTAAGGGATGAAAGCAAATGACAATCAGCAATTTGCTCCCAAATGCTGGAAAATGGACCAAAACTGTTGTTTGAACAAATTGTTTAGATCACACATTTAGCAAACTTGTCTGAACGACCATATTCATCTGTTTTCTGGCATTTAGCAGCAAATTGCTGATATCAGTTACTCCCATATGTTACCAGAGTTTCATTCCAACCAATCAACAAGTTGGCTGGTTGGATGTAAGTTGGTCTAGTGTGTGGCCAGCTTTAGAGCTGTCACTATCAGTGAAGCAAGCCATCATTAGGCTGAAAAATCAAAACAAACCCATCAGAGAGATAGCAAAAGCATTAGGTGTGGCCAAATCAACTGTTTGGAACATTCTTAAAAAGAAAGAACACACCGGAGAGCTCAACAACACCAGAAGACCACGGAAAACAACTGTGGTGGATGACAGAAGAATTATTTCCCTGGTGAAGAAAAACCCCTTCACAACAGTTGGCCAAATCAAGAACACTCTCCAGGAGGTAGGTGTATGTGTGTCAAAGTCAACAATCAAGAGAAGACTTCACAAGAGTGAATATAGAGGGTTCACCACAAGATGTAAACCATTGGTAAGCCACAAAAACAGGAAGACCAGATTAGAGTTTGCCAATCAACATCTAAAAAAGCCATTACAGTTATGGAATAACATCCTATGGACAGATGAGGCAAATATCAACTTGTACCAGAGTGATGGGAAGAGAAGAGTATGGAGAAGGAAAGGAACTGCTCATGATCCAAAACATACCACCTCATCAGTGAAGCATGGTGGTGGTAGTGTCATGGCGTGGGCATGTATGGCTGCCAATGGAACTGGTTCCCTTGTATTTATTGATGATGCGACTGCTGACAAAAGCAGCAGAATTAATTCTGAAGTGTTTCGGGCAATATTATATTATTATCATCATTTATTTATATGGCGCCACAAGTGATCCGCAGCGCCTTACAAAGTACATAGACAAATAAGTAACCATTGACTTACAATACAATAGAGGACATGGATAAACATTGCTATATTAGCGACCTTTACACCCGCATAAGCAGCCAAGTGTTAGTTGCCTTAGTGGGGCGTAACATAAATTAAATTACAGTAGGGAGAAGCACAAGAGGGAAGAGGGCCCTGCTCGAAAGAGCTTACAGTCTTTAACAGGAGTGACACAGAATGGGGTAGGTGGGGAGAAAGGAAGATGTAGCAGCAATATGACCGAACGGTGTAGAACCTGGTTGATTACAATAGGTACCAGCGGAATGTGAAATGGAGGTTTGTCCACACAGTGGATCCTTAACCAGGCTTGCAGGTTTATTGGTAACAGTGATAACAGCGGTAACATACACAGTGGTGACTACAGTATATCTGCGGCAATGCAGGTACTATACAGCGGTAATTGGTCTCACCTCTGAGGAGTCCTGTGGGATGCACCATGACACTCAACACAGTGACACGTGCAGGATCGCGCATGCGCTGCGACATCATCCCATCGGTGTCACAGCACAAAGGAAAAGGAGACAGTGCAGGAGCGCGCACCTCCCCAACCCCCCCCCCCCCCCTCTCGCTTAGGGCGGTCTCCAGTCACTACACTTTACATAAGCACCCTCGTATAGACCACCTGTAACCAAAGCTATGGGGTTATGCAACAGATACACAGTGAAACGTATCAACTATATTCCAGTTAACATTTTTTTCCGGTACACATGTAGTTGTGATGTCGGTTCCTCCGCTAACATCAGCAGCATTATCTTCCTTTGCTACAAAGGTTACGCTTACAGAAACTTCTCTCCACTAACTCAGGCATGAAGTGGTGCCTAACAGCATTGTGCTTGGACCGTCCATGGTAATTGGTGCTGTAGAACAATCCATTGCACCCTTGTTGCCACACTTTGTATTGATAGATACACTCAGCGTGACTAAGAAGACTTCATTCACACAAAGCCTCTTTTTAACAGAATGGGATTGTATTGCGCCGGTTCAAATCCCGACAGTGGAGGTAAGTATAGCTAACCCTCCCCCCCCAACCCACCTCTAGGGGTGCCTAACCCTAACCTCCCCCCTAGTGCCTAACCCTAACCTCCCCCCATTAGTGCCTAACCTCCCCCCTTCCCCTAGCCTCCCCCCCTAGTGCCTAACCTCCCCCCTTCCCCTAGCCTAACCCTAACCTCCCCCCTAGTGTCTAACCATAACCTCCCCCCATTATTGCCTAACACTAACCCCACCCCCTAGTGCCTAACCCTAACCTCCCCCCATTAGTGCCTAACCCTAACCTCCCCCCTTCCCCTAGCCTAACCCTAACCTCCCCCCCTAGTGCCTAACCTCCCCCCTAGCCTAACCCTAACCTCCCCCCCTAGTGCCTAACCTCCCCCCTTCCCCTAGCCTAACCCTCCCTGGGGAGTGTCTAACCCTAAGTCCCCCTGGGGTGCCCTAAACCTAACCCTCCTCCCCCATGGCTAAGCAGATGGTCACCCGTACTTACTATTATATGCTCATATGCAGTCAAATGCTTCAGAACTCATTGGACGGCGCTTCACAGTGCAGATGGACAATGACCCGAAGCATACTGCAAAAGCAACCAAAGAGTTTTTTAAGGCTAAAAAGTGGAATGTTATGCAATGGCCAAGTCAATCCCCTGACCTGAATCCGATTGAGCATGCATTTCACTTGATGAAGACAAAACTGAAGGGAAAATGCCCCAAGAACAAGCAGGAACTGAAGACATTTGCAGTAGAGGCCTGGCAGAGCATCACCAGGGATGAAACCCAGCGTCTGGTGATGTCTATGCGTTCCAGACTTCAGGCTGTAATTACCTGCAAAGGATTTGCAACAAAGTATTAAAAAGTGAAAGTTAGATTTAGGATTGTTTAGTTTGTCCCATTACTTTTGGCCCCTTAAAAAGTGGGAGGCACATATAGAAACCGTTGTAATTCCTACACCGTTCACCTGATTTGGATGTAATTACCCTCAAATTAAATCTGAAAGTCTGCAGTTAAAGCACATCTTGTTTGTTTCATTTCAAAGCCATTGTGGTGGTGAATAGAGGCCAAAATATGAAAATTCTGTCAGTGTCCCAATATTTATGCACCTGACTGTGTATATATATATATATATATATATATATATATATATATATATACAGTGATGGTAAATAAGCGGCGCTGTTGTTATTATAGAATCCAAAAAGAATGTCAATATTTTCTTTTCCTCTAACAATCCGTATTTAGATGTGAGGTTACACACACCCGGCAGCTACGAATGTCTCCAAACAGGACCACAGCTCAAAAAGTCCACAGTATAAATTATTCAAAAAGGTGAGACGTCAGCGCCATCCAGTGTAATATTGCCAAAGTGTTCCAAAAAAACATACATCTAAGAAGGATACTCCTGAAGAAGTCTGGCCAGTGGGCAACTCGGACGAAATGCTTTGAGGAATTTATGTTACTGGTGGTCCTTACTGTATTCTCGATGGTCTAAACCAGATAAGTCGTTTATCCTGATTATTAAATGTATGTTTTTTTGGATTTTTATTAAATGTGATATTTTACTTTACTACTCATTGGTACCCTATAAGTTTGGGTTTTTTTTACCTTACATCATGCCATAAACCCGTGCGAGCACTTCTGTGAATACCCCAACCAAGCCTGAGTAGTCCATTGGGTACGAGCACATTGCACTTTATGAAAATAATTTTCATGGTTTATTGGTATATATTTTTGGGTATTATTATTACATACCTTTGTGAGTTTTTTGCACATGCACTGTGCACTTTTCTTGTTTGCTGTGAATTAGCAGAAGCACTTTACATTTGCTGCTGTTATATGCATGGTTTGCACATTTAGCTCATAATCTCATTCACCATATGAGGTGTGGGTATTAAGGGCCTCATTCAGACCCATTCGCGAGCGGCTGTCCGCTCGCAAGTGGGTCGATGGTGTGCACTGCACATGCGCACGACGGAGGGAGCTCCGTCGTGCGCATGCGCGAGACGCGACGAGCAAAGGACTTTCCTTCGCTCGTTGTGTCTGATCAAAGGAGGGGTGCTGTCGATGTTGATTGACAGCACGCCCCCTTTGGTGGGCGTGCCGGGGGCGTGCCTGTCAGATGGAGGCGTTCCCAAGGGAACGCCTACTGTCTGAAGCCTCTGATAGAGCCAAAATCACTCCGGGCCTTGCGGTTGAAAAACTCAACCGCAGGCTTCTGCTCGCAGTGGCAATGGTCGCGATGGTCAAGACCATCGCGACCATCATCCTGCACGCTCGTATAGGCTGTGGGTGGTGACCCACAGCTATACGAGCGTCCAGGAGGACGCTCCATAGTTATGGAGGTGGGCCCTGATTCAGAGCGAGTGCTCTGGTCAGAGCGTCCGGCTCTGAATCAGGGCCTAAGTCAGTTAAATAGTTCGTGTTTTTATTATTATATTTTTATTCTATATATACTTTGGACTGGAGTTATAAATTTCATTGAACTGACCTTTGGAACACTTTGGCAATATTACATTGAATGGCGCTGACGTCTCACCTTTTTGAATTATATATGTATACAGTGCCTTGCAAAAGTATTCACTCCCCTTGGCTTTTTCCTTTTTTGTTATATTACAACCTGTAATTTATTTTTATTTTTTTATCTGAATTTTATGTGATGGATCTGCACAAAATAGTCTAATTTGGTGAAGTGAAATGAGAAAAATATATATAAAAAAGAATCTTTATAAATAAAATTCTGAAAATTGGCATGTGCATATGTAGTCACCCCCTTTGCTATGAAGCCCCTCAAAAGTTCTGGTGCAACCAATTACCTTCAGAAGTCACATAATTAGTGAAATGAAGTCCACCTGTATGAAATGTAAGTGTCACATGATCTATCAGTATAAATGCACCTTTTCTGAAAGGCCCCAGAGGCTGCAACACCACTAAGCAAGAGGCATCACACCATGAAGACCAAGGAGCTCTCCAAACAAGTCAGGGACAAAGTTGTTGAGTACAATTCTGGGTTGGATTATAAAAAAATATCCAAATCTTTGATGATCCCCTGGAGCACCATCAAATCCATCATCATCAAATGGAAAGAACATGGTACCACAACAAACCTGCCAAGAGAGGGCCGCCCACCAAAACTCACAGACCGGGCAAGGAGGGCATTAATCAGAGAGGCAGCACAGAGACCAAAGGTAACCCTGAAGGAGATGCAGAGTTCCACAGCAGAGACTGGTGTATCTGTGCATGTGACCACAATAAGCCGTACACTCCACAGAGCTGGGCTTTATGGAAGAGTGGCCAGAAAAAAGCCATTACTTAGTGATAAAAATAAGAAGACACGATTTGAGTTTGCCAAAATGCATGTGGGCGACTCCCCAAATGTATGGAGGAAGGTGCTCTGGTCAGATGAGACTAAAATTAACTTTACGGCCACCAAGGAAAACACTATGTCTGGAGCAAACCCAACACATCCCATCACCCCAAGAACACCATCCCCACAGTCAAACATGGTGGTGGCAGCTTCATGCTGTGGGGATGTTTTTCAGCAGCAGGGACTGGGAAACTGATTTGAGTCGAGGGAAAGATGGATGGTGCTAAATACAGGGATATTCCTGAGCAAAACCTGTTTCAGACTGGCTGTGATTTGAGAATGGGACGGAGGTTCACCTTCCAGCTTCCACCTTCAATGACACGAAGCATACTGCTAAAGCAACACTCAAGTGGTTTAAGGGGAAACATTTAAATGTGTTGGAATTGCCTAGTCAAAGCCCAGATCTCCATCCAATTGAGAATATGTGGTCAGACTTGAAGATTGCTGTTCACAAGCGGAAACCATCCAACATGAAGGAGCTGGAGCAGTATTGCATTGAGGAATGGGCAAAAATCCCAGGGGCAAGATGTGGCAAGCGACTTGCAGCTGTAATTGCCCCAAAAGGTGGCTCGACAAAGTACTGACTTTAGGGGGGTGAATAGTTATGCACGCTGAAGTTTTCTGTTATGTTGTCCTAAATGTTGTTTGATTCAAAATATAAAAAAACCACAACGTCACAGTTGTAGGCACGTTCTGTGAATGAAATGATGCACACCTTCACACAATCCATTATAATTCCAGGTTGTGAGGCAACAAAAACATGAAAAATGCAAATGGGTGTGAATACTTTTCAAGGCACTGTGTGTATATATATATATATATATATTTATTTTTTCTTTTTAATATTTATTATATAACATTTAGGGGGATACTAAATATTTGCCGGTACCCCTTTCTGGGGAATAATATGGCGCAAATAATTAATGATAAATAGGCCCCTATAATACCCCTTTTACACCGGAGCTAAAACCCGGGTTTTTGAAAGGGGAGAGGGTTGGATCGCTGGGTCCAGTGACCCGGCAATCCAACCCAGGTAACTAGCAGGGTTTAACACGGGCTCAGCCCGTGAAACCCTGCTGTGAGAACAGCGCACTCCAGGTCACGATGAACTGGAGTGCGCTCCTAGCCGGCCAATTGGTCCGGCTTCAGTGGCGCTTGGAGATGACGTCATCTCCAAGCGACCACTTTCACTCCGCAAAAGCCGGGTCTATGCAGAGCCGACTCCGGTGTGAGCGGCGCCGACTCGGGAATATCCCAAGTCGGTGCCGGCAAAATTCCGGGTCTGATCTGGATAGGAACTTTGGCCCTCATTCAGAGCCGTACGCTCTGAGCAGAGCGCACGCTCTGAATGAGGGTCGCCCTCCATAATTCTGGAGCGTCCTCCTGGACGCTCGTATAGCTGTGGGTCACCACCCACAGCCTATACGAGCGTGCAGTTTGATGGCCGCGATGGTCGTGACCATCGCGACCATCGAAACTGCGAGCCGGAGCCTGCGGTTGAGGTTTTCAACCGCAAGGCCAGGAGTGATTTTGGCTCTATCAGAGCCAAAATCACTCCCACTGACATCACTAGTGATGTCAGTGGGCCGGCTTCTGACGGTAGGCGTTCCCTTGGGAACGCCCCCGTCAGGGAGGCACGCCCACCAAAGGGGGCGTGCTGTCAATCAACATCGACAGCACGCCCCCTTTGATCAGACACAACGAGTGAAGGAAAGTCCTTCGCTCGTCGCGTCTGGCGCATGCGCACGACGGAGCTCCCGCCGTCGTGCGCATGCGCAGTGCACAACATCGACCCACTTGCGATCGGACAGCCGCTCGTGAGTGGGTCTGAATCAGGGCCTTTGTTCCAACTCCGGGTCAGACCTGGAATTTAGGTGGAAAAGGGGTATTTGTTAGATCTGTACCACTATATATAAGCGACGTGTAATACATACCTTAGGGCAGTGGCTCCCAAACTTTCTTGAATCACGGCACCCTAGAGTATCAGCTTCTTTCACGGCACCCCTAGGTCTAAATGTTCTTATTGAGAACTTCAGAAAAAATTATTAAATTAAGTAAACTGTGCTTATAGGCAGCAGCGGCTCCTGTCCTCTTACCCGCCGCTGCAGGGGCGCCGAGAGGGAGGGAGGGGCGGATACTAATTGCCCGGGCTTACTGGAGGGGCCCGGTGGGGGCCCTGGTCCGGCACCGTTTCCCCTCCCTCTTACGTCACAGCAGGCCAGCACACGCTGCTGTGTGCTGGGCCACACTGGGAGACTGCAGGTGGCTGCTAAAGCAGCAGTCGGAGCAGTCTCCTATGCCTATAGAGGGAGCGATCACGCTGATCGCGCCCCCCATTGGCTGTGCACTGGGCTGAGAGGCACACAGCGCCCCCTTTTTTCTAAGGGGGTGTGGCTACGCCTTCCACGATTAGGCCACACCACTGTCACCTGGGCCCGGTGCGGCTGTCGGCGGCCCTGGGTCCCGGCGCCTACGCAATGAATCAGGTAGGCGCCGGGACCATTGCATGCGCGTGAGTGTCGGTGGCGCCGCGCATAACACCAGCTTCTGGGGACTGCATTGTTTGCAGCCCGGAGCCCTGAGGAAGCCGCTATCTGTTAATCGTAGCCTGGACTGTCAACACCAGGGGGAGGAGACACCTCCCCGAGGCTGCCTGTCCTGTGCGGGATTGGGAGGTGGTGCTTCCAATGGAGAGCCACCTCCAGTCACAGTGTAGTCACTGAAGTGGAGGATTTTACTGGGGGAGGGGGGGGTCTTTGCAGCCTGGCAACCTATAGGTAAAATCTGCTACTTCTGTGATCCTTATGCTGCCCATCCACTAGGCGATTAAACCTAGCAATGGAGCAATAACGACGGTCGTTATCGCTCCATCGCTTGGTAATCGCCCGCAAATCGGGCAGTAAAAGGTTAAAAACAACTAGCGATGCGCACGCCCGCTGGTCGTTTTTAACATCAATCATCGCCCGAGCATGACGGTCAACCTGACGACCGCTGTCAGGTTACCATGTTCGGGGATGATTGATCTGCATACACTGAACGTTCAATGTATGCACTTCACCCCGCAGGACACGACGGCATCGTAATCGTGCCGTCGTTCCCGCATCGTGTAATGGATGGGCAGCATTTATGGTGCATACACACGGTAAGATTTTTCTTCAGATCTGAACGATAACGATTTTAAAAATCGTTCATATCTGAAGGAAAATCTGACATATCTGAACGATGAACGATGCGCGTTCCCGATGGTCAGATAACGATATCTGACATCTGAAGTGTTTGCAGTCAGTTTTAGACGATTTCAGTCATTTTATGGTGCATACACATGGTCAGAATTGTCAGATGAACGATCTGAATGATTTGATGAACGATTTGACCAACGATTTGAACTATAAACGATTTTTGACTGCATTAAAATGAATGGAATCGTCCAAATCTGACTGCAAACACATCAGATGTCAGATATCGTTATCTGACCATCGGGAACGCGCATCGTTTATCGTTCAGACATGTCAGCTATGTCAGATTTTCCTTCAGATATGAACGATTGAACGATTTTTTAAATCGTTATCGTTCAGATCTGAAGAAAAATCTGTATTATTGCACATCATTTGTTCACATATTTTATAATTGGCAGCCACCACCACTGGTTTTATCTATTACATTGACCATAAATTATTTTATTTGATCCTGGACAACAATCAATCCGTGACACCCCTGCAAGTGGCCCAAGGCACCCAGTTTGGGAACCACTGCCTTAGTGAATGACAGACTAATGTAGGTCGCATACCGGGACCAGATACAGACAGCGAGTAGCTGATGAAGACAGGAGAGAAATCCCACCCAACCAACATAGGCTGCCGGCGCTCTGGTATATAACAGAACGTAACTGCGCCTCTGTTGCCAAACAATTGCACTATAACTGTAGGTTACATAGCGCTTATGATGTCTGTGGCTGTGCGCCCCGAGGTGGCCACCATCTGCCCTCTGGTGGCCACACTGTGAATTACAACCCACTAATATTTCTTCCAGTCTCCTGATCTAAACTTTTCATTATATTATAGTGCAACAATTTAATGCAGGCAGCTAGAAAATATTGTATAATCACCCTCCATTGCGTCAATGATGGTCAATTGCATAAATGATGCTGCATGTAAACCGACTGAGTCTGAACCAGAGAAGCATATGGTCCAGTAAGCAGTAAACCTACAGATACAGGAACAGCATAAAATGACTGAACTTATAACACATCTACTGCAAAAAAAATGATATAAATATATATTATTATTGTTTTTTGTGGCAATGACCTTCTCAAGATGGCTGCGGTGACTGGCCTTTTAAAAATGGCTGTCTCAGTCCTCCATGTCACGTGACCAGTAGCTGGGGGATATCCTGTCACCTGATCTGAGCTCATCATGTGACTCCTATGTTCTTTTGTGGAGAGAACAGAATAGTAGTACTACAGGAATGAACGGGAGCAATGAGTGAGGACTATGGAGCAGGTGTGATGGTCAGGTGAAAGCTACAGTCCTGGTTATTGGCCCATTATTAGGAGATGCCCTCCAACAAGTCAGTGTCTGATGCCCCCATCACCCAGTTCAGGAACTGCAGGATCCTCAGGGACCATAAGCTGCAGTGGTGAGTGTGCCTCCTGCAGTCTGTGTGGTGTGGTTTATATAAACCTATTTATTTATGTCCTATCTATCTATCTATCTATATATATATATATATATATATATATATATATATATAAAATCTCTACCCTCCAACATGACCCGTTCCATTAGGTGCAAAACTCTCTGCTCCTGGACTTTCCACCTAATGTATGATTGCAATCACCTGTGTTGAACTAGTTAACTGATGAGACAGGTGTTTCCCCACAGGTGACTGCAATCATACATTGAGAAGGAATTCCAGGAGCAGAGTATTTTGTACCTAATGGAACGAGTCATGTTGGAGGGTGTGTGTATATATATATATATATATATCTACACACCTTAGAGGGCACTAGAAACCAATCATAATTTGCTATATGTATTAAAAAATACTTTTTAACTGGAAAATCCTCTTTTGGATGTTTTTAACATTTGGCCTTTGGGTGTGCGGGCCCACATGAAGTAGTACAGCTCAGTCAGGGGTATGTAGTAACTGCTCTGTCTCTCACTCCTAATAGGGAGGATCTGTGGGTGCGACAGGGGAAGATTCTAGACCCCGAGAAGCTTTTCTTTGATGAGAAGGGGGCGGCTGACGTCCAGGTGGACTGTGAGGGGAGAATCATTGCACCAGGATTCATTGACACCCAGATCAATGGTAAGAGTGTCTAGTCCAGAAGAGGTTTCCATCTGCTTATCAACATGTCCAGCCTGAGCTGGTTCAGCAGAGCCATAATGTTTTGCTCCTGTTTTCTTGAGGTCAGATTATTCCTGCTGGGATACAATTGGGGAAAACAGGAGCAGAACATTATCACTCTGTCGGTGGTGGGTCTGCTCTCGGTTATGAATGTGGGTAACGGGCACACACCTTCACCCACAGGTTAATGTGGTCCTTTTCCTGCCTTTCTTACATCAGGAGGGTTTGGTGTGGACTTTTCACAGGAAACAGATGATGTGAGACCTGGGCTTTCTCTGGTCGCTGGGAACATCCTGTCTCATGGAGTGACCTCTTTCTGCCCAACCCTGGTGACCTCCCCGGCCTCTGTCTACCACAAGGTGCGAAAATTGACTTATTTACAGTGACTAAATGTTTACATAATAGTAGTGATATGCTGCGTACAATGCGATTCACAAAGAGGAATATTTTTATTTTTTTATTTTTATGTTTGTTTTATTGTAATTTTGCTTTTCCTTTTATTTTTTTTGTGTGTGTGTTTGACATTGTCACTGTATTGGTGCTATAAACTGTGGGCTTGATTCAGACCCGTCCGCTCGCTGGCTAAAAGGGTCCGGCTACTTAAATCATGCGCTCACACTGCGTCGCGTAAAGCCGCCCACTAAGTAATAGCGAGCGGCCGCACTATGCGCTGGCACCTGTATAAAGACGCCCCTTTGCCACTCGCGACACACGTCATCTCCGGCAGTTGTAGGATGAATCGGGAACATTGAGAGCCATCGGAGCTGCTCGCAGCGCTTGTGGTAGCCTTTTCCCACCACAACATTGCCAGCAGTTCAGGCTAAAATACAACCCAGTCACGTGTGTAATGACGCTACTTTGCTAATTATGCACACCCATTAAACGCCGTTCTGACGGTCGGGCACGCCTGCGTTCGCACATCCACACCCCTGTTTACAAGCACCTTCCCCTGTTACCACCCACAAACGGCGCTATCTGTCACTCAAAATAGCGGCCCGACTGTGGGCTATGGGCGAGCACTTTCCCATCGCAATGACTGGTTTGCGCACGCGCATTGCGGCTCATATACATGCGCAGATTGCGAAAAATCGCTCAATGTGAGCGCAGCATAGCGTCCGGGTCTGAATCAGGCCCTGAGTGTATTAGGTATTCCTCTAGCCTAGTCGGGTCTATAAATCCTGTTTATAAATGTATACACTGGACCACTAGTGGAACAATCAGGAATTGCCTGTTTCACCTCCCCAGGATAGTTGTGTTTCCCGTAGCCTCCTCCCTTTGCCATAGAGATCCACGGCTCCAACCTCGTAACATACCATCTGTATAAAATAAAGAGAAAATACTTATCCTACTATAGCAGTAATGCTACAGCTGCAATTCTCTTTAAAATGAGGGATGATTTATTAGCTAAAGTCCCTCTGGTCAACTTGACGACGCTCGTCATGGTTGGCATGTTCAGAGATAGGAAGTCGGGCTCCTGTGCTGAATGATCAGTGAACGCCGTTCAGTGCGGGCACCGCGGCGACCTGAAGGTCTGAACCTAGATGGTCAGTCTTTCAGGTCGTCTAGTGGATAGGCCCCTAAAGAAGAAACATTAATTTGTTAATTTTTCCTTCTGGTTTGACTCAAGCTGCTAATAATGTTTAGCTGTTTGTGAAGTGTCATGTGATCGCCATGGAAGCCACAGTCACATGACCTGCGTGAGAAAAGCGTCTTTGGAATGCCAATACCTAAAACCTGTCCCCCTTCGTCTTCTGCCATCACATGGCCACCAAGGGGCTTCCCAACTGACTGGCTCAGCCCAAGAAATATCCTGGATATATCAGCTTCATATTCTTAAAAAAAAAAAAAAATCTTATATATGATATTGCACCTTTTTTAAATTGTATTTTTCATGCACTTCGGCCACTGCCACCCTAGCTCGGGGTGTGTGGTCTTCCCACAAAACTCATGGATGGCAGCCATGGGTGGCATGTGGTTACTTAGAATTCCGGAGCTTGTGATTGTTACCCAGGTGTTCCTGTAAGACAACATTGCCCTGACATTAATGTGACCGCTAAATAATGTCACCTGGACCTCTGTTAGATCTATCACTGGGGTACACACCACTAATGTAGACTTTTGCAGACAGACAATGGTCTCCCTGCTTCCTGCTACTCGCTGTACAGATGACCCTGGGTGATTGGGACAGTGTAGCTCCTAGCAGTTGTCCATAACTAGCTTTTGTGCAGCTTTATTGATGCCTTTCATAATGACTTTATGGCATTTTGACCTTTGATACTGGAGCACGTGCCAGGAACTGGGGTGCGGGCAGCTGATTTGTCCATCTGTCCTTCTCTCCCTATTATTCACTTCGCTTACATTATGTTCTGACATATTCCTTTGTGTAAATAAATAAGTGTGTAATAAACATACATAGGGCGGAATTCAATTGTTTTACCGCGCCCTATCTTCCGTCTAAAGTGACTGGAGATTGCGGGGCGCTATTCAATTGATGCCAATTATCGCGCTGATCGCGCCCATAGAGGTCGGGTTTAGCCGCGTAAAACAGCTAAACCAGTCCAAAGTGCTGGGCGCGATCGGGTAACTCTTTGCGAATTTCAGCTCGCCACCCCCAGAGGGTGTGCGCTGAAATGCCGGCGCCGGCAGCTTATCGTGCCCGGCAGAAGCAACAATTTAATAGCTCCATCGGGTGCGAGGGGGGGGGGGGGGGTCTCCATGTGAGATCGCCTAACAGAGTTTCTGTAACGTCCAATTCCCGGAACTGGGAAAGTCCTTATATAACGCGCTTCACACTGTCTTCCCGTTCTTGCGTTCACACAGACTCTACGCAAACAGACACACAATAAATGTTGTGCAGCACATATATGTAAGCCCGGATGTATGTGCACTCCTGGCCTGGACCATACACGTGTCCAGGGACCTTTATAGGACTCATTATATGCCTTCAGTAAGGTTGGTGGAGAGCAGCAAAACATAATTCTTGTTCCTCACAGCAATATAAATACAGTATATAAATATAGTACACACTCCGTATGTGGTCATCTTTTATTTAAAAAATAACAACAAAAAATCTCTTCATATATAATCTAAATATCTCTTGTTCATTGCATGGGATGAGAGATTAATTTTATAAATCACATGCGTCATGTTTATAGCATGGAATGAGAGGGTTATTAATAAATAACATGTCATGTTTATTGCATGGATAAGAGAGTCATAAATAATGTGTCACATTTATTGCATGGGATGAGAGTCATTTATAAATAACATTGGTCATGTTTATAGCATGGGATGAGAGGGTCATTTATAAATAACATGCGTCACGTTTGTTGCATGGGATGAGAGAGTCATTATAGAACCGTGTACTATATAACATTCTCCAGGACAATAAGTGTAAATGGCAGAGCTGGGAAATGGACAGAAATGTGTAGACCAAATGCTTTGTTTCTTTGACAGGTGCTGCCTCAGATATCTGTGACGGATGGCGGGCCGCACGGAGCCGGAGTGTTGGGTAATTAAGTTCCGTCATACAAAACGATTACACCCTCTCCACTTCTTCTATATACATCACGCCCGACAACTCTCATCATCCACAGATGGTGGAGGTTCCCTCAGCTTCTGCTTACAGGAGAAACTGGTCTTTTCCTATACGTAGGAGGTCTCCTCAGCTTCTCACTTAGATGAGGCCTATGACTTGCTCAGGGCAGCGTTAGATGTTCCCGTACACAGAATACCTGACATCTCTTTCTAGATGCGTCTGGTCACCGCACTGTTTTTTGTCCTGTGATTCTTCTGGCTGCAGGTGTCCACCTGGAGGGTCCATACATCAGCTCTGAGAAGAAGGGAGCCCACCCCGGTCATTGTCTGCGCTCCTTCAGTGAGAAGGGTTTCTCCGAGCTCCTGGACACCTATGGGTCGTTGGACGGAGTCAGCATTATCACACTGGCCCCTGAAATGGGACGTAGCCAGGAGGTGATCACGGAGCTGGTACAGCGTGGCATATGTGTCTCCCTAGGTATGGGCCTATGCTATTCTATAGCCCATAGAGAAAGTAATGTGATATTGAGTCATAATGACCATGTATTATTTTTTTTCAGTTTTATTAACGTCTTACAGATAACGTTATCTGTATGTCCTCAGGGCACTCCGTGGCCAATCTGTCCCAGGCTGAAGACGCTGTAAGCTGCGGGGCCTCGTTTATTACGCACCTTTTCAACGCCATGCTGCCGGTACGTGAGTCTTAGCAGCCTATCGCCTTCAGTGTGGCCATTAGGGCACTTTGTCTGTACGTTCTGCTGCTGTCACCTAGACTTCTATACCGTATGACTGACTGTGGGGGTCTATGTACTAAGCTTTAGAGAGAGCTAAAGTACCAACCAATTGGCTCCTAACTAATTTTTTAAACAGTCTGTAAAGTGACAGGAGCTGATTGGTTGGTACTTTATCTCCGTCCACTTTATCTCTCCTAGGCTTGGTACATTGACCCCCGTGTCTGATAATGCACTAACCATGAACCCTGAACCGTCCGTTACAGTTCCACCACCGCGATCCTGGCATTGTGGGGTTACTGACGAGTGATCGTGTCCCAGCCGGCAGGACGGTTTATTATGGGATGATTGCAGACGGCATCCACACCAATCCTGCCGCTCTTCGGATAGCCCATCGCGCACACCCCAATGGTGAGTCGCTGCCATATTAAGGGGAGGGCGTTCCCGGGGGGCTTAGCATTACCCCAAGAAACGTTGATCAAAAGATGGCAAGGTCCTTCCTTTCATATTCTATATTATACAGCGTAGCTTGTAGACTATATACACACAGGTCACATACACACAGACATGATCAGCTAGTATATCTTCCCCAGTCACCGCTAAAGAACTTGGGGGTGGCATTGGCTGGAAAGATGGTGGTAATTTTGTTAATGTAATATGTGCGGAGCTCCAAATTCTAATTAAAGAATCTTAAATCCCAATCATGTCCTGTGAGTGAGTGAGTGTATGTGTATTTTGCCAACTCCTCTATTCTCTTACTGTGTGGGGCACATTCCCACCCATAACCAGATCCCTATCACAGTATACCTTGTTGCTGTGTGTTCCAGGCCTGGTCCTAGTGACGGATGCCATTACAGCCATGGGCCTTGGGCCTGGGAGACACCCTCTCGGTCAGCAGGAAATACTCATTGATGGGTTAAATGCATATGTGGCTGGTAAGTAGTGCAATGTGCCAGTTTGTATATGAGTAGCTGTTGTATATTATAGTAGGGGTAGGAAACCTGTGGCACTACACATACCAGCATGCCTTGCAAGAGTTTTAGCATGCCCTAACAGCAAAACTGTGGCAGAGCATGCTGGGATGTATAGTTCCATAGGTTGCTTACCCCTGTATTGGGTACCTTTTTGTGTCTTGTATACAGCGACTCTGAGCTCCATGTTCATGTGTCATGAAATTCTCATCCTATCATATTACATCACCTCATGGTGCTCTGTAATAGCCCGAGCAGCCCCAGTTACCTCATGTATTGTGATACTTTATCTGCTGAAGGCAAAGTGTTGTTTGCCATAGTGCACAGGACGACCGCCTCCTTAGTTATAGCACCCCAGCAGGGACAAGGGGAGTGATGCCCAAGCCTTTGTTGCAGGAGAGCCACGTGAGCTGGCACTTGTACCTAACGGCCCATCGCAAAATATGGTGAGCTGAGAGGTCCGACAGGAACCTCCTCAGATGGTGAAGAGAATCTTAAAGATAACATTATTAGACCTTACCAAGTGCACTGGTATTTACTAACCGTACAAAAAAATATACATATATATTGTCACAAAGAACATTTACACTATTGCTGTGAGGAAAAAAGTTCAGATTTATTCACTCAAATGTTATTTTTTGTGTTAAAGCTGATCCATTCTATAGGTATAAATAGAATATTGATCTGTTCCTGGCAGTATTCAGCGGTTTCCTGGCGTGTGATTTATTTTCTTCTTTAGTGCTTGGTTTTGTTTACTCGCTTCATGTTACGTTTGGCTCGTATGCTGCGATATACATTAGAGCATACAGTATGTATACAGTGATTCCTGTTGCCAGATGTCTACATCTGCCCTGATCTATACGAGACTTGAATTGAACCTTGTGATCATTTCCCGCCTACGCGATCAGTGGGTTGGAACCAACGTTTGGCAACTTGATGCGTGCGGGCAGCTCTGGCACTGCCCAGTCATGTGATCAGAACCAATTATAACTAATAACATAACTGAATCATTGAGCAAAGTGCACGTATTTGTGTATATACTCCGGAGAATTACTGTGTGAGGAGCATTTATTCCATAAAAAGAAAACCTAACATTCATTAGAAGATTAACCTGTGTGTGAGTGAGTAAAAAGGTAAAAAAATAAATATATATTATATGGGGTACTTAATATATATTATTATATGGGATGTAGTTATGAGACCGGCAGCCGCAATGCCGCCGGTTTAAACCCCGACTGGGAAGTCAGACAAGGGATTTAAGATGGGCTTCTGAATACCGACCCCTATATCTTAATCCCGACGCTGGAATCCAGAAGGACGGCTGAAGGGTTCGGTTTAGGTAGCATAGCGGGGTTAGGGTTAGGCACCCCTAGGGGGGAAGGTAATGGTTTAGGCGTGAAGGGGGGAGACTTTGGGTTTAGGCACTAACTGGGAGGATTAAGGTGCGGGGCGGGAAGGGTTAGGCTTAGGCTACAAGAAGGGAGGTTTGACCATAGGCATCCCAACAGCCGGCATTACGATAAAAATGTTATATGTGTATATATATGTATGTGTGTATATATATATATATATGTATGTATGTATGTATGTATGTATGTGTGTGTGTGTGTGTATATATATATATATATATATATATATATATATATGTATGTGTGTGTATATATATATATATATATATATATATATATATATATATGTATGTGTGTGTGTGTATATATATATATATATATATGGTACAAAAGTTCGGCACTCAGGCGAAAAATGCAAAGGACAGGGTGCCTTCCTAAATAGTCAATACAAAATACAATGCTCCTCCTGTGTGAGGTATGGAGACCCCCCAGGAACAGAACAAAACAGAGGAGGCACTCCCTTTTGAAGTAGAAAAAAAATGTATACTTATAACATCTTGAAGTTCAGTACAGAGGCATGTCAACGTTTCAAGGTCCACAGTCCTGACGAAAAGGTCCACGGACCTTGAAACGTTGACATGCCTCTGTACTGAACTTCAAGATGTTATAAGTATACATTTTTTTTCTACTTCAAAAGGGAGTGCCTCCTCTGTTTTGTTCTGTTCCTGGGGGGTCTCCATACCTCACACAGGAGGAGCATTGTATTTTGTGTAGATAGATAGATATTCTGGTAATTAAGGTACAAATGCTGTTATATAGATCTTTTCATAAGAACCGTCTCCAGCAATAATAATCCTGTCTGTACAATAAGTGTCTGTGAATGCTGCCTAGTAAGCTGTGTTCCCTTCCCCCATGCCAGGTACCCATACGCTGGCGGGCAGCATCGCTACCATGTCTATGTGTGTAAAGCACTTCCATGAAGCCACAGGTGAGTTACAGATACAATATTACACTGTGACCTCCTGTGATATGTTACCTATTAGCGGCTTGTTATGTACAGTAGTATAGAACTGCGCTTACCCCAATTCACGCAGGTGTTGTAGCCTCCTAGAGAAGCTGCCAATCATGCCAGTGCCCGGGTGTCTATAAAGGGTTTTTGTATTGCGGTATAAACACCCTGGTCAGCGTCTGTGCACCATTGTGATTCTCTGTACAGACACTGCTCCGTATATTGGTCACACTGCTGGGCATACATGATATTGTGCATTGACAGCTGAGATGATTAGACACATTGGGCATATTGGTGATTACTGTACTCATCTAATATCATTCAGCCCTCCTGACCTTCACTTACCAGATAGCCGCCATCCCGTCCCGTCCCCTCGGTCGCCATCCCGTCACTCTCATCTTTACACGTTGGGTATGAAGGTACCTTACTCTATAAGGGGCCCATTTAGCATTCACTATTTGCTGGGGTTGCCCCGAAAAACACCCATTTTCGGGAGCTATCCGCAAATATTTAGTATCCCCGGATGTACTATGGAGGAACCACGGCATGTCTCCGATATTTGTTGTCCCTCCATTTCCTCCAGCACTGTAACCCCTATAGGTTTCTATGGGAGATGTGATGCTATCCGATTTACCGAGTTCCGGAATGCGAATCCGTCTGAGGACGGCGCTGTGCTGCTGCCATAGCCCGAGAGCTACATATTGCAACACTAACAGTGAGAGGGTTCAGGAGGAGGCAATGGCCGCCGCGCAGGAGTAAGGAGACTGTCCCTTCACTCCGAGCACCTGACGGGGATGGGCTCCTTTTGGACCCTCCTGTTCCTGCAGGGGTATACATACACACATATATACACACCGGTGCTAAGACCGCATCTTGCAATGCGATGATCTGGGCCAGTAACAAGCCCAGATCGCAATGCGATTGTTGATAAATGGGCCCCTTAGTGAGGATCATTGGTAGACTTTACATGGACCTAGCTGATACAATGAGGGCCAGTCATACCTGTCACCAGCATCCAATTACAGCAGCTTTCTTAAACTGGGTACGCACTAGACGATACATTGGACGATTTTGTCGTTTTGAGGCGAATCGGAATATCAAATCGTCCATTGTGTACGCACTATTGCGCGCTCCCGCACATTTCTCGTCGGATCTTCAGACCGGCCTGCATTGCAGGCCAATCTGGAGATCTGGCGGCTGACGCCATTGTTCTGGATACGGCGGGAGAACAACATATCTGCACGGATCGCCCCGTATACCATGCTGTCGCTGGGTACACACATTGTCTAGTGTGTACCCAGCTTTACACTCCTGCCAGTAGCCCCTACAGCACTGACCTGACCTTGCATGCACCTGGTGAAGGCTATACTGACCTGTAACACTGCACTAGTTCTGTTCTCCACATAATACATTTGGGGAAATAAACTTGCTGTTGCTCCCGTTGTTTATACTGTATATTACGTGTTATTGGCTTTTTAGAAGATATTAACTTGTTCATTCAGCTCTTCTAATGCTGGAGAGTATTATTTACCAACTCTCATTCAAGTCCATTGATTTATCAGACCATATATTAAAGCTCTTTTAATGTGAAAGTTCAGTTACACAAACATAAGACTGATAGGAGAGCTATGGATAGACTGGGGAATAGAAGTCAAACAGTGGCACCTCTACTAAATGGTGAGCTCTGCAAGCACCGCAGGGAACTTGGTAAGGTCTTATAACTATCATATTTTCCACCATCATCTTTTAATAGTTACATCAGACAAGCACATAGGAGCGCAGAGTATTAGCAGAGGGCTTGAATCAAAGACGGACGCAATGGCCACTTTTACACAGATTTTGTTCCCGATTGTACAGCACAATGGAATATGCTGGCGCTATAGAAGTAACTGTTAATACAAAATAAGTACTGTGCCTGAAATTGGGACAAATGAGTTCCCATGTGTGGCCAGCTTTAGTTTGTCCGTGAGTGAGGGAGTTCCTCTCTATAGCAGTGCTTCTCAAATCCAGTCCTTGGGACACTCTAGCAGTGCAGGTTTTCCAGGTCTCCTCACAGAATTACAAGGGAAGTAATTAGCACAACCTGTGGATCTTTAAAAATGTGTCCGTCAATAAAGAATACACGTGTGCGCCAGCAAGGGTGTTTGGAAAACATGTGCGGCCAGCAGTGTGTCCCGAGGACTGAATTTGTGAAGCCTTGCTCTATATGTCTAGGAGTCTGTGCACAGTAGTAATACAGCGTCCTCCGGTGTCTCCTGGCAGGTTGCACGGTGGAAGAGGCTCTAGAAGCGGCGTCTCTTCATCCAGCACAAGTCCTGGGCCTACAGCACCGCAAGGGAACTCTGGATTTCGGGGCAGATGCAGGTAGAGCATTGACGTGAAATGACACTGATGACATCTGTGACGGCAAACTTGGCATTTAAGGGACTAGAAGCCTAATGCCCGTATTCAATTTGGAGCGAAAAGTCCGTCATCTGAGGTTTTGCCAGCGAAAAAGTATCGCACACGTCCCCGCGTATCCCCGTATTCAATTGCAAATGTGCGAAAACGGGACCCATCGAGATCGGCGAAAAGTTCTCAGTTTTGGGGAAATCAGCCTGACACCCCACCAAAAGATGCTCTGACATGGGGGTTCACTATGGGTACCCCCAATTAGCCCTGCTGAAGTTATTTGGGGTCTTTGAATGGTCTCAATAGGCGCTATTTGGTGACAGTGGTGAAGAATAGCCGTTAGCAATTTTTTTGGGGGGAAATAAGTAGTTCCATCAAATTTGGGGTACATGAAAATGGTTGCAAGCATATTTTAAAGTTGGTACAGTCGAGCATTAAATATCGTCAAAAATGCACCTTCAGCAAGCACCTGTAATAAAAAAAAACAAAAAAAACACCCCCATACTTCCAGACCCCCCCCCCCCCCAAAGTTTTTTATTTTGTACCCCAATTTTTATTTTTTTTTCTCGCCCATTTTGTCAAAGTGCCGCAATTTTGCACCCCAAAACCCCGGTCCTGCACTTTTTTCCACTGGGTATTCATAGGCAAAACTTTTTCGCTGGTTACAAGGCACAAACTTTTCGCACCAGCGAAAAGTCGGACAAACTGAATACGGGGATAAAATGTCATCGGTGAAAAAGTATAGCTGAAACTGACTTTTCGCTCCAATTTGAATTGCCTTAAATGTGTAATGGTGCGTACACACTGGGCGATAAAGTAGACGACTTAACGATATCGTTCAGTCGTCCACTTTATCGTCCATTTTTGACCCCAAAAAGATGAACGATAACGACGCGCGTTCCCGCGGGTCGTTCGTCATCGGGCTGACATGCAGGCCAACCTGACGATCTCGTCAGGTTGCTGCATGTCAGGGAATGGGGGAGAGAGCCCGGCGCTGAACGATATCGTTAATGATATCGTTCAGCGGCTGTGCTCAATGTCATGAACGACATTGAACACAGCCTGCCGGGGACAACACTACATGATATCGCTCAGGGAGCATATCGTGTAGTGTGTACCCACCATAAGACTGAGCATAAGAAGTTACTTGGTATGATGATTCCATATTGCTTACTAGCACATAATTGTACAGAAATGTAAGTGAACCACAGAAAAATGAACAAGATGGGCTTTATGTAATATAAATTCCTGGCTTCCCCTGGTGACTGACCTGAGGATTCCAGGATGGGTGAGCGTGTTAATGTTTCCGATGCCTCACTGAGCCAGCAGATGCCACTAACCCACATGTAGGCATGGCAAGCAGACTAAAGGAGACAGACAAGAACCTCTATTGCAGAAAATTACATTTAATCCATAGGCAAATTTTAGTTTTGAGTCCAAAAAGTGTTTTTGTTTTGTTTGTTTTTTTTCTTTCAATCTTACTCTCCCTCATTTCCAGATTTTGTGCTGCTGGATGACAATCTGAACGTGAAATCGACCTACATCGCAGGACAGGGTGTATGGAATTCCTTGGCTGTGTCCTAGGATGCGGCAATGTGATGACTTACCTGGGTTCATTGCCCTGGCCACTCCTCCGTCATTGTGCCTTACAGACTATTTGCTAATGATTCTTTGGTGCATGGTCTTATATTGGCCACAAGATGTCGCCAGAGTGCTGATTACACCAGTGATGCCAGGGGCCGCGCCCCTCATTTCTCTTTATCAAACCCCCTTTACGTTCTGCAACAAGAAGGGGTTACTTGAGTAAGTGGGAGTTTGATAGAAGATGAGGTGCTGTAACTGTGACATAGTCGTAAAGCCATCAATATAATTCAAAGCAATAAAAGTGACTTCCACATAGTGGGGGCTGCCATGTAAAGCAAATGTAAAATGTGTAGAGTGATTTAGAGATGGTAAGGAGACGAGTCCTAGACCAACTGTATGTCGCAGTGGGGCCGATTTAGCACACATTATTTGCGGGTTACCCGGTATGTTTTCTGGGGGTACCTGCAAATATTAAGTATCATCCATACGCAACATCTCCAATATATGTTGCGTTCTCTCCATTTCCGACAACAGAAGCAGTCCCCATAGGTTTCTGCCAGGCTGTCGGATTTACCAAGCTTGGCCCCAGCAGCCAACGCCATCTTCAGGCCGCTGTAACCTACGGCAGTATCGCTGAGTCCCGATAGAGAAGCGATCACTTCTAACAAATCACAGGGAGTCTCCTTTCGGAGCCACTGTCCCTGGATGTGATTTCTAATACATTTGTGTGAAACCTAATTTATTGCCGTGAATAGTGGCAATAAGAGATTACAATTATCAGGTTTAAAACCTGATAATAAATATGTCCCATTGTGAGAATAAAGCTGTCCAGTATTTCCAGGCTACATGCCAGTATTTACGCTTTGCACTTCTTGCATTACAACATGGTCTGTCCAGGGGGCTAATTTGCACCCTTAAATTTACTCCCAAATCTATACGAGACCCTTAGTTGAGTGATATTCTGGTGCTAATGAGTACACCCATTGGCTAAAATGGGGCACATTCCTTTACACTCTCTTTAGGCCTAAGTCCTCTGTATGGCGCGACGTACTGTGGTTTACCTGTGTGACAGCGTCGCTGATCCTTCCAGAAACATCTGCGACACTCCTACTCAGGGTTTCTGGAAGTCACACAGGCGGCCATTGCGCTGTCCTTCATAATCACACTAAGCTGTTATAGCGCTTTGTGTATTGCAGTTTTCATACATTCTTACTATCTGTATTAGACACTATGTATAACAAATGAAGAAAAATAAAATTGTCACTAAAAGTTGTATTTTTTAGAGGGGAATTACACTGTACTGGGCCTAGTCTATGACTGACTTGCACATTGTGTGAGCTATGAGGACAGTGCGTGCGTGATGGCAGGACTTATGGCGTGTGTTACTGATATAAATATCACTTATACAGGGACTCAGAGTCGTATCATGTCCTTCTAGACAGAAAATGTTCCAAAAAATCTACTTCGTTGACATATGGACAATTGCAGAAGCCCCTTTAAATAATCTTTGCGCCTGTGTTTCTGTGCAGCTGTCCTGTCTTTAGAATACCATTTAATCAGCTGTATGTGATTGTATATAGCAATGTCTGGTCCTGTTCTAGTATCTTCTCCCCCTTTCTCTCGGTCTCCTGTGATTTATGCAAATCCCGTGAGACTTGCCTAAATAATGGGAGAGGAGAGGGAGAAAATATATTTATATTAATATGGTACCATTAATATTTGTGTGTGTATGTGTATAAAAAAATCCAGCGCAGAACCATATATTGTAGAAGTGAAGCCCATGGGTTTACTGACCCCTTCCTATTGTAACATGAAGGTTTGGGGCTAGGAGATGACTGGTATATTCTGTTTAAACACCCTTTTGATCCTACTTATCCAGTAGATCTCAAACTCTGTCCTCAGGACCCAACACAGGTCACATTTTCCAGGTCACACAGCAGGTGCACAGGTGTATTCATTACTCACTGACATATTTTAAAAGATCCACTGGTGGAGCTAATTATTTCACCTGTGATTCTGTGAGGAGAATGTTAGGAATCGGAGGTTTAGTCAAGGAAGGTAATGCTGTACAGACTTGGGGGCAGACGACCTAAGCTGACTGTGGGCCGTGAGCAAGATGCGGCCTTTGGGCCCTGTAGCAGCCTTGAGGGCTGAAAACCCTTGCTGGTTGCGGCCTATGGGCAAGATGCGGCCTTTGGGCCCTGTAGCAGCCTTGAGGGCTGAAAACCTTGGCTGGTTGCGGCCTATGTCGCCTGGTTGACACCGATGCTGGTTTGCGCACTCAGGACTGCGAGTGCACTCTGTGCCACCGAGATGACACAAGCGGCTGGGAGCTGGAATGCGCACCGTGCTGCCTAGATGACACAAGTGGCAGGTGTTATGCGGACAGTGCCGCCTCGATGGTACAAACGGGAGGCAAGAAATAAGGCTGACCGGATAACTGGAACTCGACTGGAAACAGGAGACTGACCACAACCGGAAACACGTGAAACGCTATCACCGGCATCAGAGCAGCGTTCGCATCAGCAGGAAATTGCCGCTGGAGCCAATCCAGATCAATCCCGGCATGATGGACAAGAGGTAGGAGGAGTTTCAGCGAACACTCGCCCCGACGTTCGCCTCGCCCTGCATACACAGTGCGGCAGCTTGTGACAAGAGACCTGGAAAACATGCACTGTTTGGGGTAGAGGACCGAGTTTGAGAACCTGTGTATTAATACATTTTACAGTGCATCCGGAAAGTATTCACAGCGCTTCACTTTTTCCACATTTTGTTATGTGACAGCCTTATTTCAAAATGGAATAAATTCACTTATGTCCTCAGAATTCTACACACAATACCCCATAATGACAACGTGTAAAAAGTTTTTTGGAGATTTTTGCAAATTGAATTAAAAAAAACTGAGAAATCACATGTACATAAGCATTCACAGCCTTTGCTCAATTTTTTTGTTGTTGCACCTTTGGCAGCAATTACAGCCTCAAGTACTTTTGAATATGATGCCACAAGCTTGGCACACCTATCTTTGGGCAGTTTCGCCCATTCCTCTTTGCAGCACCTCTCAAGCTCCATCAGGTTGGATGGGAAGCGTCGATGCACAGCCATTTTCACATCTCTCCAGAGATGTTCAATCGGATTCAAGTCTGGGCTCTGGCTGGGCCACTCAAGGACATTCACAGAGTTGTCCTGAAGCCACTCCTTTGATATCTTGGCTGTGTGCTTAGGGTCGTTGTCCTGCTGAAAGATGAACCGTCGCCCGAGTCTGAGGTCAAGAGCGCTCTGGAGCAGGTTTTCATCCAGGATGTCTCTGTACATTGCTGTATTCATCTTTTCCCTCTATCCTGACTAGTCTCCCAGTTCCTGCCGCTGAAAAACATCCCCACAGCATGATGCTGCCACCACCATGCTTCACTGTAGGGATGGTATTGGCCTGGTGATGAGCAGTGCCTGGTTTCCTCCAAACATAACGCCTGGCATTCACACCAAAGAGTTCAATCCTTGTCCCATCAGACCAGAGGATTTTGTTTCTCATGGTCTGAGAGTCCTTCAGCTGCATTTTGGCAAACTCCAGGTGGGCTGCCATGTGCTTGTTACTAAGGAGTGGCTTCAGTCTGGCCACTCCTAATATACAGTAGAAAAAAAAGAAATTGATCTCCGCACAGAAATATAATATTCTCATATGTTTATATATTGATTACCAATATTTTCACAGATGACGTCCAAAAAAAATATTTTGGATTTCTAAATCGCTCTTATTGGTGGTGCTCCCCAGAGGCAAAATACAGCTATGTCACAGAAAAAGAAGAAAAAGTAGGCTCTCTTTGTGGGGCACTCTTTTATGTTTTATATACAGATTAACATGTAACTTTTATTCTAGTTGTTAAAATAATTCCCAAATATTCGTATATAACAAACAACACAAAACAAAACAACATATATCCAATCGAGAAACCTTGATGGAAATGGCTATAATTTCATATAATTAGTCATGAAAAAACTAAATCAAGATTTCAAATTTTATCCAATGGTATAGCGACAGGACATGTTTTCCAGGGATCTATTGCTATTCAAAACCCTGAATTCCGGTCTCATCACTTGATACAATTCAATACCATATAGGTGTGTTCATAGCACCCTATGGAAAAGGGGCGAAAATGTTGTTGAAAAAATATAATGATAATGCTCATGTATCAAACCCTATATTGGGTGTACTGGGTAAATAATTACAATATTACATATAGCTTAGTGCAATTGTAAGGTGTATCTCACGTATTCAGTTATTCCTATATCAGATGTAATCCGTGGACATATATAAATGTATTGGAATTGGTGGTGCTACTCACATATGGTATGTAAGATAAGTGTCCACTATTTACTCCAGAAATCACATCCAGTATGTTTATTACCATTACCAAGATCATAGGATGTGTTTTTCCATCTGCACGTGTATCCACATATAACACCAGTATTCACTTATGGTCAGTGGTGTGTAACTAATGTGAGAAAGTGATCATTGGGCTCTCTCGCAATCTCATGAGAACACCAGATGCTGTATCATATATGCAGGCCATCTACTAAATATAGAGGTCTGAGTGGTGAGATAAAAGCAATTAACAGACACGGAGGTCTGAGTGGTAAGATACAGTGTTACCCTTTAGATGAGCAGTCATGGTCGGCCTGTGCACCAGCCTGATCATCATCCTTGAAGTCCTTGGACGCACGTTTCGCCCGTGGTGGGCTTGTTCACCATCTAATATACAGGCCTGATTGGTGGATTGCTGCAGAGATGGTTGTTCTTCTGGAAGGTTCTCCTCTCTCCACAGAGGAATGCTGTAGCTCTGACAGAGTGACTATTGGGTTCTTGGTCACCTCCCTGACTAGGGCCCTTCTCCCCCGATAGCTCAGTTTAGACGGCCGGCCAACTCTAGGAAGAGTCCTGGTGGTTCCGAGCTTCTTCCATTTACGGATGATGGAGGCCACTGTGCTCATTGGGTCCTTCAAAGCAGCAGATATTTTTCTGTACCCTTCCAAAGATTTGTGCCTCGAGACAATCCTGTCTCGGAGGTCTGCAGACAATTCCTTGGACTTCATGCTTGGTTTGTGCTCTGACATGCACTTTCAAGTGTGGGACCTTATATAGACAGGTGTATGCCTTTCCAAATCATGTCCAATCAACTGAATTTACCACAGGTGTGGAACATCTCAAGGTTGATCAGTGGAAACAGGATGCACCTGAGCTCAATTTTGTGCTTCATGGCAAAGGCTGTGAATACTTATGTACATGTGATTTCTTAGTTGTTTTTTTTAATTAAATTTGCAAAAATCTCAAAAAAACTTTACACGTTGTCATTATGGGGTATTGTGTGTAGAATTTTGAGGACAAAAATTAATTTATTCCATTTTGGAATAAGGCTGTAACATAACATAAAATGTGGAAAAAGTTAAGTGCTGTGTATACTTTCCGGATGCACTGTATAATTGGTGAAGGTCATCTCTGGCTTCCTAGGAACCTGAATCACAATCTGGTCCACCACGGCCAGATACATCAGCAATAGTTATTTATAGATCTCCAATTTACACCTAGTATAGACTCTTGGCTTCTAACGTCATGTAGAATTCTGACAGAAGTTTATGTATGTGCCCAGTGCCTACTGTAGGACATCGCATGGAGTGACAGCACTTGTGAGCGCTCGTGTGTTCACCAGGGAAGAGGTAAACGTGTTTCATTGAAGTAACTTTGGGGAACTGATGTCAGCAAAAGTAAACATTTGTTATTGGGTCCCCGCGGCAGAAATTGCATTACAGTATGACACTCTCTCGCGGCCATTATGTAAGCAGTTGTGTTTACTAGCTTCAACTTTGTCTTTTTTTTTTTAATTTGCGTCAACATCAAACATCACTGTAGTAAGCATAGTACATACCGTGTTTCCCCGATAATAAGACACTGTCTTTTTTTGGGGGGTCAAAAAAACTCCATAGGGCTTATTTTCGGGGTAGGGCTTATATTAATTAACATTGACAGCAATTTCAATAATTCAATACAATTCTTTACTTACCTTTTATTTATTTTTTCTCTCCTCTCCTCCGTGGCGCTGCTGTAAATGACGCTGCCACGCACTCCAGCTGCCGCGCGCTCACTGTGAGAGAGTGAGACTCTGCAGCTGTGTTTGGATGCCACTGTTAAATCTTTTTAACAGCGGCATCCATTTCATGCGGGGGGCGGAGCTGGGGGCAATTTAGTGTAGCACAGGGACCGGACAAAATGGGGATTTTGTTAGCTCTTACTAGGGCTTATTTTGGACCATTTTCCAAAAGTAAGGGTAGGGCTTATTATCGGGGAAACACGGTATTAGAACCAAGTGAATGGCCAGGCAGCTGCCTAGGACCCCAGAAGCTTTAGGGTTTTTGATAGAATGAAATCCATTTTAGATTTTTTTATTTTGTACTTCTGTCGCCGTTTGTCACTTTTCTTTTTAACATTTGAGTCTCAATCTGTTTTTATAAATTTGTTAGGGTTTCCTTCTCTCTCGCCTCCTGTCTCTGTCGTGTCCCACACCACAGGGGTGTTTCTAGAGAAGAGGGGGCCCGAGGGGGCCCGTGTGCAGTCTATGACACGGGCCCCCTCCTCTCTGGCCGGCAGCGCACTGAGCTGTGCGCGGCCAGCGCCGGAATTGTAGACTCTGGGCACTAGAGTGTGCCCAGAGTCTATAAAGTATGAGTAGGTCACCGGGAAAATGGCCGCGGTGGCCAATTTCCCTGTACTGCGCATGAGCAAACGATGGGGAAATGGCAGCGGTGGCCATTTCCCAGTTTGTTTTTACAGCACCCGACCCCTGCGCTGATGTGGGACTCCAGAGAGGTAAGTAATACTATGGGTGCAGAACCCCCCTGGACCCAGGGGCCCGTGTGCCCCGCACACCCTGCACCCATTATAGATACGCCCCTGCCCCACCACCACTTTTCTCTATATGGTTTGTCTATCTCCCTTCCCTTCTTTTCCGGTCACTCTATTACCCTCACCTCTCTCTTCCCCACTGCTCTTTATTGAGGCTCAGAGATTCTAGGGGGTATATTTACTAAAGTGCAGGTTTATAGAGGTGGAGATGTTGCCCACAGCAACCAATGAGATTCTAGCTGTTCTCATCTAGAAGGTGCTAGACAAATGTTAAATAAAAATTTGATTGGTTGCTATGGGCAACATCTCTACTTCTAAAAACCTGCACTTTAGTAAATATACCTCCAGGAGTCTGGTCTGAGCCCTAGACAGGATCTCTGTCCCCAGCGCTGTAACCAATTACACCACTAGGCCCTAGAAGTACAGCTACCAGCATTATAGTCTAGTTTGTGATGGTAGACCCATATCTGTGTGGGCACATGGTTATACACTCCTACTAAGGCAGACAAAAGGTGCACATAGGAAATTCTTTACACAGATCTACCATCGTGTGTCTTATATCTCTCTACGCAGACGTTGTCTTCATGTACATGCTCTGTATAATTAAATCCACATACACTCTGTACCTTACCTGGTAAAAAGAGAGCCTGGCCAGAGTCCTGTTGTGGAGTCAAAAAACGGGAGTGAGTCCGCACTAGTAATATATCAAACAGAATTGCACAATTTAATTAATTATGAACCAACATAAAAGTTATTCTTGAAGAAATCTTAGATAACACATGGTTGGTGGGGCGCCCATAGGATTTGTACTATAAGCATACAAGGGTGATCTTGCTTAAGGCAAGAACAAAAAGACAAATGATGCCTGTTCTGGGGCACTCTTTATAGAAAATACTGAATAAAGTATTGATATAATGAGTAACAATAAAACTTAGCATTTAATAGAGAACCTTTGTTTAAAAAGATTTCTGCCTTATAGGTAGAATATACACAAATACAAAACAGGACATGAAACATAAAAGGGTGTATATATGAATCTATATCCACATGGAGTAAATTCAATCATTGGGTGATCACAAAGAAATTAATTCACAATAATGAATAAATGAATGACATAATTACAATACAAATTATTCAGTCAAACGATATGTTACTTCAAATATGCAGTAAGTTATTATGTCAAAACGTATTATTGAATGCGAAAATTGAATGTATAAACTGGTATGTCACCTATATCCCTGAATCAAAGATCAAATAATCATAATGCATAAGGGAAACACAGGAGGCACAATATTACGCAGTGGGTACAGTAGCTTACTACACAATTTTGTCAGTCGGACAAAAAGTGACAGGTCTGGTCAGTATTCAGAAGTATAGATGATAATCAAATTCATACATCAGTATATCATATTCAAATGTGTAGACAGTAATCAGTCATATACTGTTGAATATGACAGGACAGTCCTTTGTTCGTATAGAACAAGGATAGTGTAGAGATGTAAGCGACTGGATGGTATGTGGGACCATGGAAGGAAGTAAGACCTGGGATACAGTTGCGCACAGTCACTTCTGCTGTCGCCTGTCACGGTCAAACGGGATGAGAGAGCGACTGATACGTTAGTCCCAGGGGAAAAGAAAGGCAATGCTTCTGCTTTCTGGGATGTCAGCTGTGTATCACCCCTGTTACCATAAGGCATAGCAAGGGGGGGGATGTACAGAGAGGAGAACCCAGATGAGAGAGGAGGGAAGGGAAGAGGGAGAGTGGAAGAGTGTGTAGTTTGAGTAAATGTGAGGGCCCCTGCTATGACAGACAGTCACTTCTGCTGTCGCCTGTCACGGTCAAACAGGGGATGAGAGAGCGACTGATACATTAGTCCCAGGGGAAAAGAAAGGCAATGCTTCTGCTTTCTGGGATGTCAGCTGTGTATCACCCCTGTTCACATAAGGCATAGCAAGGGGCGATGTACAGAGAGGAGAACCGAGATGAGAGAGGAGGGAAAGGGAAGAGGGAGAGTGGAAGAGTGTGTAGTATGATTAAATGTGAGGGCCCCTGCTATGACAGACTCAGGGAGTGAAATTACTTAGTGAGCAAATAAAAATAAATATAAAATATAACCCCTGGGTGGGCAGAGAGAATAAATGGTGGTGAGGTACCTAAGAAGTGTATGTGGAAGGATACAATGAGTAATGTGGTGAAGAAAGTAAGGCCTGGAAAGCAAGTCCGCGGAGTCCACTCCAATTTCCCCATCTGTATCAAACGGTGAATGAGAAAGTGAGAGTGCTGCGTGTGTTACCAGGAGGAAGGAAAAGGCAGCGCTGACACTGTGTGAGAAGTCAACTGTATCTCTCCCCTGTTCCCAGCCGGCATTGCAGGGGGAGTCGCACACTGGGGAACTCAGACAGCAGCATGAGAAAGGATAGAATAGTACCTGAAATCTATGGTCCTTGGAACTGGATACTGCGGTGCACGTGTGTCGGAGATGACATATGATCTGCAAATAGAGAGGAGGATGCGCGTTTCGCCAGGAGGCTTGAAACTCGTGTCCTCCTCTCTATTCGCAGATCATATGTCATCTCCGACACACGCTGCTGTCTGAGTTCCCCAGCGTGCGACTCCCCCTGCAGTGCCGGCTGGCAACAGGGGAGAGATACAGCTGACTTTTCACACAGTCAGTGCTGCCTTTTCCTTCCTCCTGGTAACACGCGGCACTCTCACTTTCTCATTCCCCGTTTGATATAGATGGGGAAATTAGGGTGGACTCCGCTCTCTGTAACAAATGGCTTTAGTACTAGAATTTCAGGCCGTAATCGCCTGGTCTTTAGGGACTCTGGATCTTGGAGAGAGATAAAGTGGAGGTTTCCCAAAGTAACCAATCAACTTCTAATTGTCATTTATCTAGCACAGTCTATGAAATGACAGTTAAAAGCTGATTGGTTGCCTTGGGTAACTACTGAACTTTATCTCTCTCTTAAACCGCATACACACTAGACGATTTCTATGAACATTATGGACGATAACGATATTGTTCAACGATATATCGTTCAGTGTGTATACAATGAACCACCAACGATGCGCACTCCCGTGGGTCATTGACGATGTCCTTTGTCGTCCATACATGCAGGCCAATCTGACGATATCGCCAAGAACTGCCTGTTCAGAGATGTGGCAGGAGGACTTCACTGAAAGATATCTTTCGGTGTGTACACCCAATATCATTTGTCCTGCACTACAGGAAGTTCAAGGGAAATCGTTCACCAATATCGTTCATACAGCACATCGTCCCGTGTGTATGAGCCTTAAGGCCTGAGACATCTCCCCCTCTAACTAATACTAACCAAGATTCACAAAAATTTAACAAACCCTCCAAATAGAACAAAATTCTCTGTTTTTCAGTCTCTAATATCTGAATTTTAAGAGTACATAAACTATTTTATTTAGAATAACCTGTTACAGATGAGGTCTACCAAAGATACCCAGACAGAACTTTCTGGTGCCCAGAATAAGCAATGTCTAATACTGACGTTGCTAACTGCCAGGGCCTCATTTATCAACGAGTTTTATCATTCCCAACGAGTAATAAAACTCGTTGCGTACGATAAATGGTGCTCCAGCCAATCAGCTCCCAACTGTAATTTTACAAACATGACAGTTGGGTGCTGATTGGCTGGAGCACCATTATCATACGCAACGAGTTTTATCACTTGTTGTGAATTATAAAACTTGTTACTACATAAGGCTGCGTGCATCTTTTTCATTGGGGGAGATTTAGAGTGCTGGTCCCTGCTTCATGGAAGGTAGAGACCTCAATGTGTTTCTTCTGTAGAAGACCAGTCTCGTGGGTTAAGGCCCTTTCTCTGCATCAGTAGCGAGAAGTAAAACCAGAAGCCTCTCAAGGCGAATAGCATGTGTCTGGTAAGGCGCCAGGGAAATACTATCCATGGCCTTTCTGAAAGGGACAAATCCAAAGGAATTTAGGTAGATCACTTTGGGTGAGAGTGGGTTACGTCTATTTGTTCAACTCTTTAGAAGTTTTACCTCCACATTACACATTGGGAGAGAGCAAACGGCTCTGACACGGGTAAAAATGGTAAAGAAGTGTAAAGCTGGGCATCCGCTATACAATTTTCTGTCAGATATCTATCCAATCTGGCTGGTTGGAATGAAAACCTGGTAATGTATGGGAGCAAATGACATTCGTCCATTTACTCACAAACACTGGAACATAGCCAAATATGGTTGTTCAGACAAAAATTGGTTAAAACACACAAATGTAACCAATTTGGACAATTTTTTATGTCCTTTTTTCAGTGTTTAAAACCATATGCTCGACTGTCATTTGCTCCCATACATTACCAGGTTTTCATTCCAACCAGCCAGATTGGACAGATATCTCATAAAATTGTATAGTGGATGCCCAGCTTTACCCGTGTAACTGCATATAATCGGTGAGCTAGGGTGGTGCGCTGTGTGGGTGACGTACCACGGATTTGCTGAATAATGCTGATACAGAGGAAGCCAATATGCTGGTAGATTTCCTCATCAGCGATGTGTTACAGATAAAGGGAAATGATGCGGTTTCCTATGTCATGTGGTCAGGATGACTAGACTGTTACTCCTGATGAAATAGGGAAGAGGCGACTCGGGTAGCTATATTTTGCTTTAGCGAAACCACAGATAACTGAGTTATCAAGTAGGAACGCTGCAATGGGTGGATTTCCAGTTAATTAGGAGCAGCTGGAAAATAGGGATCGATAGTCCCTTAAACAAAGAAAAAGCATACAAATAATACCAGCGCTCAAATGTGATAGCGCTAGATATAAATCATATTTTAATCAAAAGCAATATAAAATACACATATAAAAAACAAATCATAAAACCAATACACAACAAGAAATTACTTAAAAAAGGGGAATATGCGTGCTGAGCAATATATGAACATGAAAGTGATCCACCCTATAGGCTGCATATATACTGTTAGGAGAGTAAATAAGCAATGGAATATTCCGCAATATCTCGCCGCAGCCGTATTGTAAGCCTCTTGTAGCGCAATAGTCTTGAAAGATTAGAAAGTCCCAGATAATTAGTATGGTGAGAAGGGATGTGCACTCCCAATAGGAGATATATACCCCTTTTACACCAGAGCAAAAACCTGGGTTTTTGCTGGGTCTACCCAGTTCACAGCTCAGTGTAAATGGGTCCCTGAAAAATAACCTGGGTCAAGTGACCCTGCAATCCAACCCAGGTAGCTACCAGGGTTGGACCCAGGATGGACCCGGGTAATGGTGCAGTGTAAACGGTGCAACCCGGGTTATCTGACCTGGATCATGCCTAAAATGAGCTGATTGGTGGCTGTGGAGCAGTCACCTCCCACTTTTAATGACCTCACAGGTTTAGCAGGGCAGACCTGAGTTCAGTGTGAACAGGGCTGACCTGGGAGTAACCCAGATGAAAGGTGCAGTGTAAATGGGTCTGACCTGGGTCTGACCAGGGTTGGAACCATGTCCAAAAACCCAGGTCGGACCTGGGTTTTTGGTGGAAAAGAGGTATTAGTTACCAGTGTCAGTGTCCTAGATCGAATGGGGTCTTATTTTTAGCAATGCTCTCAGAGCTCTCGCAGATGGATGCTCCCCCTGGGCGCGAATCCTGGTCCAATGTCAAAAATCTCCAGTATTAGGTAATCCCACCAAAGTATGGGGAAGTAGATGAATGCCAAGCGGTAAGGGTGGTCTCCAAGTCCTGACGCTTTAGCGTAGATGTCAGAGCCATGGGCCAAATTCTTTGAAAGCGATAAAAGGTATAGACAGTGGGTGCAGCCAAGGGGCTATTTAAGAGAGGAGTGGTCCCACGTGCAGTGTCCGTGCAGACCCCCTCCTCTCTCACTGGCGCAGTTGTGGGTATATACTGGCACTGTGCCAGAGTCTACTGTGCATGCGCAGGTCTCTAAGAAAAAATGGTGGCCATAAATGCAAATGGTTCTCTTGCACCAAAGACCAAGCTGGGCAGGCGCAATTGCCCACTGACAACGATGACTGCTCTATAACTAAGGGTCCGGATAAGGGAGGCGCGGTTGGCATAGACGGGCATCGGCCCTTTGTGACTCCAGAAAGATATTGGCTTATTAAACAAATGGTGCAGTGTACGCTGCATTTTATGTGAGTCTAAAGTTCTAAATGACGGAAAAATAACCATTGAGCTAAAGATTTTTGGTATCCTGGGAAAACTGGAACACATGGGAGCCCTTCAGCAGATATGCCCAATCATGCCACACACGCACATATAATAATTATATATATTTATATATATATATACACACACACATTATAAAGCTGGGTGCCGTTGCCTCCCATAACGACAAGAGGGGCTTATGTGAGACTGTCCCAGCCAGCACTGACTACAATATACAACAGCTGCTGGCCCATGACCAGAAGCCAGTCAGTATATATGACAAGGCTCCTGCGATATATGTATTGCGAGATAGGACCAGCCTGAGCCCCGGACTGTATTGCAGGAGTCTCTGTTTCCACACGGGGGAGGTAACTGAGAGGACCTGAGGAGGAGTGAAGCTGCTGCAGCACGCACGGACTGCCGGATGGAGGAGGATCCATGCGCACAGGTACATGTTTAGCACTCACTAGTATTGCCTGTACTGCTGTGTACTATAGTGATCATCTATAGTCGCAGGGACTACAGTGTGCGTGTCTATGCAGCCATTACCATGTTTATGCTCCTATTATAGTCTCTTCAGCCGCTGTGGAACTACCTGGGCATGCTGTCACTTGTAGTTCCACCAACTGATGAAGAGAGACAAGGCTTGTCTCCTTTTGCACGCTTATAGACAAGAGACAAGTCCTGTTACGTTGTGAAGTTTAATAAGTGTGTGTGTGTGTATAATATATATATATATATAGCGCAATAGTCGGTGTCACTCTCCGGTCTTCTATATAAGGAATACACGCCAAAGGCCAGTCACTTCATCAACGTTTCGAGTTTATTAGCAAACTCGTCATCAGGACATACAAAAATGTGTCTCAATTCTTACTTTAAATATATATATATATATATATATATATATATATATATATATTTTTTTTTTTTTCTTTGCATATCCGAATTACACAGGTTCCTCGGCTGGCTGACTTCAATAGGGGTATTCAATATGGGAGCGAAAACTCAGTTTTTGCGTTAATTTTGCACCTATGACGTCATTATCGCAGGTTTTAGTTTTACACCCTATTCAATTTCAAAGACTTTTCTCAGGTTCGAAAAGTCTTTGAAAAAAAACGGGGATAACTTTTCACCACTGAATAGGTGTCGAAAAAAAGTGCAGAATTGGTGTTTAGGGGTGCATGCTTTAAAAAAATAGCCTGCACCCCTGGGAATGACATTTTAAAAATAACTGTGTAAAAAAAATAAAAAAATAGGGACACCCCAAAAAATTTGTTTAAAAATTGGGGTGAAAAAAAACAAATGGGAAAAAATTGTTTAACAATAGGGAAGTGGCAGGTGCATAGTTGCAGAATTTTAAAAAAATTACTTTAGGGACAGAAAAAGGTGCTAGTACCCATTTTCATGTACCCCAAATTTGATGGGACCACTTAAAAAAACGAAAAAAATAACCTAAGTGCTCTTCTGCTCAGAAAAAAGCACCTGCCGCAGCTATTTAAATCCCGACTTTCATTTGCAGGCTAAAACGGGGGTACCCATAGTGATCCCCCATGTTTTTACAGCTTTAGGGGGGGTCCTACAATTTTTCCCAGGAACATTTCGTAGTTTATCGCAAATCCCACTTCGCCAGGTCCCGTTTTCGTAGATTTTATATTGAATACGGGGATAAAGCGGGCGCGTGCCCGATACTTTATCCCAGAAAAATCTCCGATGTGGAGCGAAAAGTCCAGCACGGACTTTTCACTCCCATATTGAATACCCCTCATAGTCTCTATTTCACCTGATTTGAATCAGCCACAGAACCTGTGTAAGTCACCTGTCCCTGATTAGAGGGAGGACATGGCAATCCTGTATGTATAACTTCTTTTTATCCTATGAATTAGGAACGTTTGCTCGTCCGTCCAACATTGCTATGTCAGTCCCATTGGTGATCTTGGAGAAGTAGTTCTGCACAGACATGGAGCAGGTGAGTTATGTCTGTTATAATAAGCTCCATTTAGTCCATAAATTAAAGCACCAAAAAAAGTGACTATAGTCAATTAGACTGTTAAAACGAGTTTCCAATGCAATTAGTCACAGCGGCCATTAAACCTAAACAGACACCTAAAGAAAGTGATTGAACACTAGAAACAAAAAGAACAGTGGCGTAACAAGGTAGGTGCGGGTTTGCGGGCCGCACCCGGGTGTCACCCGCCGAGGGGTGACACCAAGGTGCCAACTCCCTGTCAGAGAACGGGCCGGTTTGGCCCACGAGGCCACATCCCCTTTTTTGTCACTGAAGGGGGGGACGCCTCTTCAAAAGAATGTATATAGGGCAGTGGTGTGCGCCATGGCACCCTGGGGTGCCTCGGGATACTTGCATGGGTGCCTCAGGTTGGTGGTCCAACACCAAATCAAATTATTTATGGTCAATGTAATGTAAATATGTGAACAAACAGAAGCGCAAACCTGTCACCCACCACATAACTGACCCTAAGGATGACAGGGGAGCACAATTCACTTTACTACTTCACTACATTTTTTTCTGAATTTCTCAATAATAAACTTTTGGCTTAGGGGTGCCGTGATAACAATTCTGATGCACTGGGGCTCTGCGATTCAAAAAAGTTTGGGAACCTCTGATATAGTGGATGTAGTCAGGATACCAACACTGGCACCCCAACGGTATTAGGGTTAGGCTGCGGAATGGGTGGTGGAGGGGAAGGGTAAGGGAATCGGTATGAATTACCGCCGGACGCAAAGTCCGGTGGTTCAAATCCCGACAGCGGCAGGCCGACATGGCTGAAAATCCTTATCGTCCCAAGGTAAGTATTAACTAACCTAACCTTCCCCCCCCCCTAACCCTAACCCTCCTTAGGGGTGCATAACCCTCCCTTCACCTCCCCTAGCCCTAACCTCCCAGGGGGGGGTGCCTAACCCTAAGTCCCCCCCGGGAGCCCTAAACCTAGTCCCCCCCCTCACACGCGCCTGTCTGCAGCAGCGCCCGCCATCATTTCGATCGGGATGCCGGTCTCCTGCCGTCGGTAAAATGGCAGGCGTCTAGATTTAGACGCCTGTCATTTAACCCTTGCCGGGATAAATCAGTCGGGAAGCCCGTCTGTCGGGATTACGTCTGCCGGCTTCCCGACTGCATACCAAGGGTAAGGGTTAAAATACTTACCAGAATCCGTTGGGATTCTGATCGTCTGTTTTGTGATTTTGGGATCCCGTACCCAACACTTATGTAGCTCTTTTGGGGGAAAAGTATGATGACCTAGAAGTCTGTCCCTACCTCTCCCTAGCCGGTCCCACGCTGTAGTCGAGGAAAACCGTTACTGCCTGGAACTACTTGCAATGGTAATTCGCTTGCACAGTTTTATTGCTTATAGTAACTTTTTAGCGCTTTCATTCATTTCACTAATTATTGATCAATTTATATTGAAAGCTGCTTAGAACCACAAGGGACCGCTTAGGTCAATTTATTTATGATAAATAATCCACGCCTCTGCTATATTCATTCCTGCGGTGTTCCTAACGTGGTAGAGATGATCCTTTCTCTTGAATGAAAATGATTCTGCCACCTGTATCTACCCCTCTGTGGTTAAGCTGAATTTTACGCATTAAATTAATTTTATACGTATTGGACTGTGCAAATTCCCCAGGTTCCGCAAGGGACGTTCGAAGAGGAGTTGGACTGGTGCATCCGTCATCTGGAAACTGGGCTCCTGCATCGCAATCCCACCCCAAATCAAGGTGTGTGTGACCGCGCAGACTCCCTGGTGCCATGTAATTGGAGACTCAGGGCGGTCTCCTCATCTGTCATTGATGATAATGTATAAATTTGGTGTTACCAGTTCTGCAAGCGTCTAATTATGTGACTGCGTTTCAGGACTTTTAACACTATTGTATTGGTAGGGATCATGTAAGGGCCATACTCATTTTGTCATGATTTTCAAAGAATAACCTGATATTTATTGTCTATAGTGGATACCATGTACCTTCTTATGGGTTTATACCGGAGCCTGGCACTTTCATGTACAAACACCATTCACAGGGTGGTTAAGAAGTAGTTGCTGACTCCATTTTCTGAGCTGTCGCTGACACCCCCCCCCAAGATTCTGTAGACTGGGGATGGGTGTTGTTCAGGAGGGTGCAGAGGAGTATCTGCCCACTCCCCATAGCAGTCTGGTATGGGCAAACCCTCTTAGTGCTTTCCAGGAT
The DNA here is from genome assembly GCA_031769625.1 of Taudactylus pleione. Lineage (NCBI taxonomy): Eukaryota > Metazoa > Chordata > Amphibia > Anura > Myobatrachidae > Taudactylus > Taudactylus pleione. Next base: position 13,013,199 of record JAUIMM010000060.1, on the reverse strand, counting down.
ATACAAACATTAAAATAATGACCCCTCTTCCTGCATGCTGACTAATTCTACACACCCCAGCAGCATAGAGGATGGGATGGCGCTGGGTTACTGCACACCATAGTAGTGCTTGGCATCACGGATTGGTAGTGATCAGAGCACCACTGGTTCTATCCCTGTGCTGCGTATGTTGCAGTATGCAGGGGAGGGACATGTATGAATGGGTAGACTTGTGCCTGTAGATGCCTATTACAGGGGAGAGGTACGGGTGCTGGTGGTAACAGTTGGGGGAGATGAGTTAGATCGTATGTACATAATATACTGTATACAGATGATAAATATAGTATGCCTTAAGCTGGCCACACACTAGACCAACTTTCATCCAACCATCCAACTAGTTGATTGGTTGGAATGAAAATCAGGTAACGTATGGGAGTAACTGATATTCAGCAATTTGCTCCTAAATGCCAGAAAACAGATGAAAATGGTCATCAGACAAGTTTGTTAAATGTTTGATCTAAACAATTTGTTCAAACAGTTTTTGTCCATTTTCCGGTGTTTGGGAGCAAATTGCTGATTGTCATTTGCTGTCATACGTTACCAGATTTTCATTCCAACCAATCAACTAGTTGGATGTTTGGATGTAAGTTGGTCTAGTGTGTGGCCAGCTTTAGACCTTGATTGGAAAAACCCTTCAAAATACCAAATAATCTACAAAGCATAGAGCAGCCTAATCACTTCTTTGTGACTAACTATGCTGTCTGTTTCCTAGAGGCCAGATGTATTAAATTATAATATTTTTCAGTCATTGCCAACACACTGGTGGCAGCTATATTGACTCCAAATCGATTTTCATTAGAATGCAGGCTACCGGCTGGCTATGAACGTTGGGAGGAGCTTGTGCCACATCTGATGTCACTAATTCTTAATGACTTCATTGGTCGTGTTCTGATAAATAATTAATAACGTTTGTAAAATAGCTGCCACCACTGGCTGGTACATTTGTAATATCTGTGATAATTGTGGACTGTGTGTGCGCTATTGTATAGTAGGGCAGGGATCGAAAAACAAAAACTGCTAACTGTATCGATCCCACAGTCTCGGACACTCGGCAGATACTGCGGGTCCTGCGCTCGCAGAAAGCCCCATTCGTCAAGAAGAGGCAGGTGATGAGCCAGGTGTTTGGAAACTATCGCGCTAAGATGGCAGAGGAGAGACGAGAGCAAGTAGGTGCGCATCTTACACGTCTGTTCGTAGTTCGCAATCAGTTTGCATCCTGTAGCATGTTGCAGGAGAAATATAGGGCCTCTCATGCTCTGTAACAGCTGTGCTTCCATTCCTGCAATGAGCTCAACTTGGGCTCTATATAAATGAAAATAGATCTAGTATATCCATGATCTAATGCAAAGCTCGGTTTTGCAGATCTATGAAAATTGCTTGAGTGGGACAGAGGTCGAAACTAATCAAATGTTTACGTTTCTGAGCAGATCTTTAAAAATTAGTTAGTCTCTGGTTGCTAGGGTTACGCAGAATCTCATTCCTGTCCGACATGCCGTTTTGCATAAAGCCTATAGCTTGGCTTCTACTGGTCTTCTTGCACTGTGTTACTCTTTGATCGCTAAGTTTATTTCATTTCTTTTCAGCCAACAATCCTTCGGAAGGCCAGATTCAAGAAGTGGACAGTTCAGAGGCCCGCAGTGTGTCCTACAGGAAGTGTGCGAGGGACAAGCAGGACCCTCCTGCGCACTGGTTCACAGCTTCTAACAGCAGTTTTAGCTTCAATTTCTGTCCAGATCAAATAGATGAGAGCCAGGAGAGTGGACCTGGGGATGCAGAGGACAAGCAGATCAAAGAGGTGGAAGACTTAAAGATCAGTGGACAAGGTTTGTGCACCGGTGAAGGATCTGGATTCACCTTTAATTTCCAGATCCCTGTGGATGCTGGGTCCCCGTCGCAGAGCTCTGAGGGTCACGTGTCTACACCAGACATATCCGGTACCCAGCCAAGCAGTAACCATACATCTCTGGCAGCCTCAGAGAGTGTATTGCACCATCACCCCAATCTAGAAGGTGCGAGTAACGTCCCAGGGGGGGCTGGTAATCTGACTCCAGGAGCTAATGGGAAAATTGTCTTAAGTTCTGCAAAGAAAAAGAGGAGGAAAAGGTCAAAGAACCTGAATGATGTCCAGGCGCAGAAAGCGGAGGAGCATAAAGGAGACGCAGGGACATCGTCCTCTCCTAAGGAAGACCCTCAGGTAGGTCCGAACACTGGGGGGGATATAGTAATGGAAACTAGTGCCCAGGCAGCTGCATAAAAGGTTCTGTAACTTATAACAACCAATCTCACCTTGGGCATATGTTACAGTATAGTGCCCACCTTTGGACCTCCTCCTCCAGGTTTGGGGGGAGGGGGCAGCCAGGCCGGCAATGCAGAGGAAGTGGTGGAACTCTAAAGTAGACGGGGGCGTGATGCCATGCTGAAGTCATCGTGGACCTGTCCTCCGCTAAAAAATAAAGTGATTACTTGCAAGTGTATGGGGGGAGGGGAGCACGATGACGTGATTTATTGCGTATTGCGCCATCGTTCTCCTGGAGAATTGCCTACTCTTCCCAGGCATACGGCTAACACAGACATTTGCTTTCGTTTTCTAAAGTGTTCTGGAAAAATGAATCTTGTTGCTATGGGTTTGCACAGTTACCATCTGTGATTATTAACTATGAATATATGTACTATTGCTTATCCCAAACATTCAGCTATGTCATTTACATGTAAACTTGAGTCTACAGCAACAGACTCAGGGTATAAGCTTAGTCCAGATTGGTGTAGATGCGCTGTAGAATGGGATGTGGTATGACAGTCAGTATGTCGAAATGGTCATTGGGTCAACAATATGTAGACATGTATAGTGTTCATTCAAGCACCCTGCCCCTGTCACAACCCCCGTACAGTTCCTCTTTCCTGCGTGGAGTGTCACTTTCTGCTCTGGTGCTTCTAGCACACTCTGGTCTGTATCTCAGCATTTTGTTGCATTAGCTGAGTGTGCTAGAAGCACCTGAGCAGAGAGTGACACCCCAGGCAGGAAAGAGGAACTGAAGTGGTTGTGACAGGTCTAGGGTGCTAGAATGTACACTACATGTATTAAGGTCGACATGGTTAAAATGTTGACACATTCAGAATGTCAACATGTTGTTTTTAAAAAATATATTATTTTAGCCTAAACCTAAAAATTAACAAAACAAATGTCGACATTTAAGTGTTGACAGGTTAAATACCGTTATTCTGAAATGGCTGACATTGTAACCATGTCGACCTGAATGCATGTCTACATATTGATTGTTGACCTAATGGCCATGTCTACATTCATAACCTGTTGACATTTTGTCTGTCGACTCCTGGATGTCGAAAAGCCAACTGGGTACCGCTGGCAATGTCACTGTGTTCTGCTAATAGACGATGAGTCTGCTTAATATTTATTCTGTGGCAAATGAATGCTGGGTGATTGTGTTACAGCCGGGGGCTGATGAGCTGTGGAGAGAGGTGGACTGGTGCGTGGAGCAGCTTAGAATGGCAGTACAGCGGCAGAAATCCACACCAAAGCAGGGTGAGTCTCACTTGGGCACAGACGGGTTTAGTCTTTGTGGCATATTCGGACCAGGAGTAATGCCTGCGCACAATCCTGAGTGTGGTAGAGTCCCGGCTTCTCTGGAAGTGCTGGGCACGCCCCAGAGTTCAAAGTGATGTAACGGGGTGGGGAGTTTCACATGCGTTTTTCGATCACAAAGGCGTGCAGGAGGTTTACGTGCCACCAACCCCAGTGCCGCCACTGACAGGAGCAGGCACATTTTCCCTTGCTGTGGTTTCAAATACGGTCGACTAGAAAAAGCTAGTTTATAAATGTGTATGTGTGAAAGATTGAGGGGTCTATTTACTAAGCAGTGTTAGGAGACAGAGTGAAAAGTGATAAGGTACCAGCCAATCAGCTCCCAACTGTCATTTTTCAAACACAGCCTGTGAGATGACAGTTAGGAGCTGATTGGCTGGCACCTTATCACTTTTCACTCTGTCTCCTAACACTGCTTAGTAACTAGACCCCAGAGGGGTTTATGTAACAGCCTGCGAGATGCAGACATGGACGCACTTCCACAGCTTTATAGGAAAGAGTCGTACATGGCAGAGCTGTAATGATATTGGGTGTCATTTTGCACTGTGCTGCACAACCATACGTAGCTGTAAGTAGCTGCAGCTTGGAGAAACTACAGCCGATCTCTTGTGTGAATAGTAAGTGAATAAGATGTAGCTTTTAGTTTTCTGATTCTCTCTGGTCTCTCCCCTGCGTAGTGGAGGAAGCGTTGCGCGCCATCAAGACCATGCGCAGCGAGAAAGTGCCATTGGTTAAGAAACGCCAAGTGATGCGAGCAATATTTGGTGATTATCGCCGCAAAATGGAAGAGGAGAGATTGGCGCAGTTGAAGCTGATGCAGGCTGGTGAGTAATACACATTTACAGCATCTATGTATGAATCAAATCTTTAGGTCATTTTTAAGCACAGTGCCGATGACTTGGCGATTAAATAAAGTTTGCATGTTAGCCCGGCTATGTATTCAGACGGCCGCTGTGCTGCGGCGAGATCTGCAGCGACCTTCATTTAGTGAGAGAGCTGGCCAATAGCTACTGTTCATCTCTGCGGCTGTGCTCGGCCATAGCTTAATACATTCCATAAGAAAAGTGCGGTGCGTTGTAAAGATAACTTTATATTGAGACATAGGCGATGGGCGCACTTAACTCATTCAGTGCCTTGCTGTTTGCAGCTGGTAAATCTGCGCGGATGAGCGAAGTGACTGCAACAGCCAGGCGGAGCAGAAGCAAGGTTTTCCGGAAGAGCGGACAGAAGTCTTCCGGTGTTATCGTGCAGAGCGATGGTAATCCTGCAGATTCTCAGGGATCGCCTGATCTGCCAACCGTAGCCGGAACATCCAATCAAGAAGGATTCGTTTTCAGATCGTCCCAAGAACTGTTCTGCTTTAACTTCTTCTAACATAGAGATCAGCAGTACGTAGGCGCTGACTCGACCAGGCAGACCATGCTGTGCGCCCTTTATATGACCGACCTTAGACCTGTAATGCACTTCAGGCATAAACGTTTTTATATTGCCGAAGAAATCGGGTGGATTTTCAGTTTGGGACTATGGACCGCTAGGAAAACTCTGATTATGGGTTAACAGAGGAGTAGAATGAACGCGCAATTGTCACGCACATTTATTTTTATTTTTGCAGTGGTTCCGAAGATAGTCATTTTGAGTTTTTAGAAATTGTGAAATGTTAATTTTGGAGACTGTACCTATTAAATTGCTGAGTAACAGATGGAAAGGATCAGCTATATTTCTCCATAAGGGTGCAGTAAAAAAGGAGACATAATCATAATCCAAGTATTGTCTTAGAACAGGGGTGGGGAACCTTTTTTTTCTGCCGAGGGCCATTTTGATATATATAATATTATTCACAGCCCTGGTGCAGGCCACGCCCCCTCCGTGAGACATCACATGGGGGTGGGGCCACAATCACCGGTGTCCGAAGGATGCCCCAGGTGGCACTGCTGCATAGATTCTGGCTGCAGGGTGACAGTCTAGGCACCCTGCTAACCAGATGAGGCCAGCAGAAAAAAGCTCAGAGGGCCAGGCCAAACGATTCCAGGGGTCTTTTACGGCCCCCAGGTCTGAGGTTCCCTATCCCTGGCTTAGAGGAAACTGGATATAATAGTAGCCCCCAATTGGGGGACAAGAAGGTTTTGTTACCTGACCAGGTCGCATCTCATGCCTTAGTGCTGTCCTGCTGCGTCCCCCTTGTGTAATTGAGGAAATCCGTTCTGCACGTGCCCTCTTGAAGGGATGTTGTGGTCTGCGGGCCTTACTCAGCAGTGCACGTTAATGTGATCTCATGCACACAGTCAGTGATTGACAGTCTGCTGCCGTTGGTGGGCGGGGAGGGGGCGGCGCCGTCCTCCTGTTTCCTGAAACGGAGGTGTGATGTCGCAGTTGGGGGAGGGTACAGGGCAAGCCTCTTTCATCTGTGGCGGCCGGCTTGTGTGACCCCGCCATGGGTCACTTGGCCGGGCCAATGTACTTGCAGATTATCGGATGCTGCGTTGTACAATGCAGCTCGGAAAACTAAATGCATGCAGGAGGTATGATGCCTCCTGCTGCATTACCATATCTGCACAGACGGAATTGCAAATCTGCTTCTGTCCTAAACTGAATCAGGCCCTGTGACATCACGACTGAAATTGCGCTCAAGAATGGAAACGGCACTCTAGGGCACACGTAAAAGGGAAAAAATACCTTTGTTAACTCTTTTTCTTCGAAGTCCATAGTGTCCACAGGGAGACCTTGGGGTGTAGTGATGGGAACCAAATCTGGGCACCACGCAGTTAAATCTTTCAGCTCCCAGGATGCTTTGGGTCCACTCTCCCTATACCCTGCCCCGATCCAGAGGCACCTCAGTTTGTAAGTAGCCAAAGGCCGGAGCAGGAAAGAGAGAGAGAAAGAAGACTGGAACACACAAGAATCACACTCGCAGAGAAGGAGATGGGAAACCGGTGACCAGTAACATAGCCCATATGAAGCCAGGTGCGTCAGGGCGGGTGCCCTGTGGACCCTATGGACTTTGAAGAGAGTTAACAAAGGTAACTTCTTAACATAACTCTTATTTTCTTCTTCAGGGTCCATAGGCTCCACAGGGAGATCCTGGGGATGTCCGAAAATAGTCCCTTTAAGGGTGGGGACGCTCCTGCTCTGAGAGGAGAATCCGGCGCCCAAAGGAAGCATCTTGAGAGCCAAAGGTATCAAATGCATAAAACCTTAGAAAGGTCTGGATGGAAGACCACATGGCCGCCTTACAAAGCTGAACAGCCGAGGCGCCACGGCGAGCTGCCCACGAGGGGCCCACAGACCGAGTAGAATGAGCCTTAACAGAAGCCGGAAAGGCAAGCCTGCCTGTGTGTGAGCCTCTGACATAGTCAAACAAAGCCATCTAGCCAATGTTTGTTTATGTGCTGGCCATCCCTTCTTGTGAAAACCAAAGAGCACAAACAAGGAGTCTGATTTCCGAAGGGAACTGGTACGGTCAACGTAAATCCTGAGAGCACGGACCACATCCAATGAGGCCTCACCTGCCAAGAGGTCTGCTGACTGAAAGGCCGGTACAATAATTTCCTGATAAACATGGAAATCAGAAACCACTTTTAGGAAGAAACTATGGGCGGGTGCGAAGCACAGCCCTATCCTGTTGAAATATCATAAAGGGAGGACGAGAGGAGAGCGCTGCCAGTTCCGACACCCTCCTGGCCGAAGTAATTGCCAGGAGAAAGAGAGTCTTAGCTGTGAACCACTTGCGGTCCACCAAATCTAGTGATTCAAATGGAGGACCCTATTGGTTAGTACAATGGTAGTTCAGCCCTCCAATGGCTCTTTGTGTGTGTTTTAACTAGTCAATAGACACTACATACAAAGTACATTCTAACACATAATTCTCTATAATCCATAACTTGCAGACGCATGTTGCGATCTCCTTGCCGATGGAACCAGAGATCTGCAAATAAAATGTGGTTTAGCATAGCACCAAACACGATGTGGCTACTACATACTAAACCTTAGATATCAAATACATGTGTTTTATAACATTATACAATAACAAATAAACCTTCTAATATTAGCCTTTATACTAAGGAACCTTTTAGGAAATTTGTGTAAGTGTAAGAGAATGTTGTGTAAAGTTGCTAATATGCGTGGTGCGTTTATGTGTAGAGTGCTTATGATAAACAGCGCAACTGTGCGTAATGTGTGGTGTTTATGCATGTAAGTCTGTGTGTGTGTTATGCAATTCAGTGTATTTATGATGGATTAATATTTATAGTTTATCCCTTTCTAACATATTTTAAAACTACAGTGCAAGGTGTTACAAGCAGCGAGGTTCACTTTCAAGCAGGGTGGAGACCCCCAGCTGACTGCCGTTGCCACTTCGTCTGATAGCTAATTCAAAGGTTTTTATCTGCCTATTTAGAATACACTTGTCAGTACATCTTAAGCAAACCTCTGATCATTGTTTCTAACTCTTCATTCAGTCAAATTCAATTGTGCATATCAGTGTCTGGGTTATATTTCAATTGCCACAGCCATACTTGTCTGTATGCGGGGCTTCTCAATTTATATGTAAACCACTCATAGTATCCTGGTGTATTTTTTTTTAATTACTTTTCTCAGACATGTATACAGAAGTTGTTTCTCATTACTAACTAAACCCTGCATGAATATTATGTTTGTCAGTGTGAGAGTGTTGTATATTATTCGCTATTTAGTGTTGTGCGAATGTGTGGATACGTGCGCACACTGGGTGCGTGCGCACGCAATGGAGCGTCGTGGATTGTACCAACATAAATCGGACAGCTGACGACCAAATCGTCCGATAACTTGAATTGCGGTCGCATGCAATTATTCGACTTCGACAATGTCGTGATGGCTGAGGAAGTCCGCTTCCCAATTGAGAACTCCCGGAATTAACACTGCCGAAATGGCCGGGAGGTGACACTCCACCCATGTCAGAATGCGGGACAGTTCTGCCATTGCTGCTCGACTTCGAGTGCCTCCTTGATGGTTGATGTGACTGAATCTGCACTGGCTTGCCATGAAGAATGTGTCTTGCCATTCATGAGGGCCCTGTATACAGCCTGAATGTTCCAATATGTTGATTGGAAGCATTGCTTCAACTGCTGTCCAATGGCCCTGAAAGGAGTGAGGGCCGGTCACTGCGCCCCAGCCCCGGAGACTGGCGTCCGTTGTTAGGATTACCTAGTCCGGGATCCAAAAGGGGCGACCCTTGGTTAGATGATGTGTCTGTAGCCACCAAGATAGAGACAGACGCACCTCTGGCTAGAGCACCATCTTCTGAGCTTTGATCCTATGGGGTAACCCGTTCCACCTGGAGGGGATCAGCCTTTGCAAAGGCCTGGAATGGAACTGAGCATATTCCACCATGTCGAAGGTGGACACCATGGATCCCAGAACCGGCATTGCTGAGTGGATCGACACTCGGCGACTGTGGAGACATCTGCGCACTTGTAATTGAAGTGTGGAGATCTTGTCTGATGTCCGAAAGATTCTCTGATCCTGAGAATCCAGCAGGGCTCCCAGATGAATCATTCTCTGTGAGGAATTCAGGGAGGACTTTTTCCAGTTGATCAACGATCCGTGCTTGTGCAGGAAAGCAATGGATAACTGCAGGTGGCGGTGAAGCACTTCTGGGGATCCTACTAGGAGCAGGAGGTCGTCCAGATATGGTAATGATTGGACACCCTGACCACGTAGGTGGGACGCCATGATAGCCATAATTTTGGTAAACACCCGTGGAGCTGTGGATAGACCAAGTGGCATAGCCTGAAAGTGGAAGTGTTGCTGTATAGCGAACTGGAGATATTGCTGATGTGAGGGCGCTATAGGTACTTGTAGGTACGTGTCCTGAATATCCAGAGATACCATGAAGTCCCCAGGCTCCATAGCTAGGATGATGAAGCGTAGGGTTTCCATCCTAAACCTGAGTACCCTGAGGAATTTGTTCTAGGATTTGAGGTTGAGGATAGGCCTATAAGACCCATTCGGCTTCTGAGTAGAATAATAACCAGTCCCTCACTGAGACTGGCACAATTCCCCCTGCTTGTAGCAAGGACTGTATTGTAAGGCCTTGTTCAGGTCTGAAGAAGGGTCCGTGTAGAAAAACTGGTGGGGAGGCTGTCTGAGAAATGAGAGGGCATACCCCTGAGAGACCACTTCTCTTACCCAAGAATCCGTGGTGGTTTGACACCAGCACTGGGCGAACTGAAGAAGTCGGCCTACCACTCTGGGATATCCCAGAGGGAGACCTGTCCCGTCAGGCTGAGGGTTTATCCTCTGGTTTTGAAGCAGAGTGTCTGGTGTTCCAGGTCCTGGGTTTGGCGGCCCTAGTGGAAGCCGACTGTCTAGGAAAGGACTAACCTTTAGGCTTTCCCAGAGGACGAAAGGAAGTATTTACTGAAGGCAGAAATGTAGTTTCTGATGCTGCCAACATGGTTACAAACTTGTCAGGGACTGAGCCAAACAAGATCTCCCAATTGTAGGGTAACTCTTCTAGGCCTTTCTTGGAATCCGCATCTGCCTTCCATGAGCGTAGCCACAGGGTACGGCGGGCAGACACAGCAGCGGCTGAGACTCTCTGGAGGTTAGGAGACTTGCATCAACTGTCTCTTCTCCAATATATCAAGCTGCATCTTGAATGTGAGCAACAAAAGACATCTGATCCCTAGAAGCATCTGAGGGAAAAAAGTCTTCAAGTGCGTAAGCCCAGCTCTCTATAGCTTTAGCCACCCATGCAATAGCCATGATTGGACGGGTAACATCCCCTGAAAGAGTATATTGATATCTGGCAAGCTTCCACTTTCCTATCCGAAGGATCCCTCAAGGTAGTAACCCTAGTAATAGGCAACTTGGCACTTTTTAATTAACTGCGTAATGTGAATCCACCGCAGGGGGTGTTTCCCATTTTGCACAATGAGCCACAGGAAAAAAGTAACATGAGATTGGTATGCAACTTCTTACCAGGCGATTGCCAGGCTGCAGCCATGAATTCGGCTAGATGATCCGATAGAGGGAATTCTGCTGAAGCTACTTTCTGTCGTTTAAACAGGGTGCTTGGATTTAGGGGCTGGCTCATCAGCTCGCACCAAGGCAGGAATAATAATTTCTGACCGACTCTCATCCTCCTCCGGAGGGGAGTCACAGCATCTGTGACAATAATACAGGACGTGTAAAGAATTTACTGGGTACAGGTTTCCCACCTTGCAGCATGGTTTGAAAGGCATTAGCTATAGCCATCAGACTCTGTACCGAGTTGGAGAGTACGTCTACCCATGGTGGGGGTACAGGAGGTACCTGTATCGCCTAAACCTGATGTGACAACCCCTTCAGGGGAACTACAGCCGGATCCGCTAGGCAATCCGAAATAGTGGCCAGTACCTGAACAAAGGAGCCCAGGTTATTTTTATATATATATATATATATATATATATATATATATATATATATATAAATATTATAGCCCCTATTAAATCCTCCTCCTTAAACCTGCAGCCCATAACTTGCCTGATAGCTGTATGGGGGCAGATGCCTGTTTAATATCCTATGCCTTTGCTAGGCATAGCTGCAGAGTAAATGGCACACAATATGGCACTGGGTATAATGCAACCACTGTGTATGTAGGATACTAGTAGGAAGCAATATACTGGTCCTGCAAGAGCACACAGCCCAAATATGGCGCTGACGGAGCGGCAGCACAGACGTCCAATGGACAGTCTGCTGCTGTGCGCTCTGAAGACAGTTCAATAAACATTCAAATCATAAAATGAAATAAAATGGCTTTAGGGGATACTAAGTAGCCACCCTGCATTAACAGTGACACAGCTCCGGCCGGGCACCAACTCAAACTGAGGTGGCTCGGGGGCGGGGTATAGGGAGAGTGGACCCAATGCATCCTGGGAGCTGAAAGCTTTAACTGTGTGGTGCCCGGATTTGGTTCCTATCACTACACCCCACGGTCTCCCTGTGGAGCCTATGGACCCTGTAGAAGAAGAGAGATTTGCTGAGCGGCTTTGGTGAAGAAAAAAAAAGAAAAAAAACAGTTAAGTGGTTAAAGGACAAGTGTAGCAGAGCTGAGTCTTCACCTGTAGACCCTGGTTATGAGGTGATTATAGGAAAATAAGATACTCTGCTAAATGGATGGTACAGTTCATCAATTAATATCAAATGTTGTTGATCTTTTGTGGACAGTATAAACTTGTATAACTCTTCCAAGATACCCCAGATACAAGCCATGGTGCACCTCAGCTGTAATGACTGCACAGACCCAGAGCTCACTGGGCGAGTAACACACACAGAATATTTCGCAACAAGGGTCATGTTAGGATTTGACTACCGCCTGTGCACTGACCCTGCTTATACTGACTACCGCCTGTGCACTGACCCTGCTTATACTGACAACCGCCTGTGCACTGACCCAGCTTATACTGACAACCGCCTGTGCACTGACCCAGCTTATACTGACAACCGCCTGTGCACTGACCCAGCTTATACTGACAACCGCCTGTGCACTGACCCAGCTTATACTGACTACCGCCTGTGCACTGACCCTGCTTATACTGACTACCGCCTGTGCACTGACCCAGCTTATACCGACAATCGCCTGTGCACTGACCCTGCTTATACCGGCAACCGCCTGTGCACTGACCCTGCTTATACCGGCAACCGCCTGTTCACTGACCCTGCTTATACCGGCAACCGCCTGTGCACTGACCCTGCTTATACCGGCAACCGCCTGTGCACTGACCCAGCTTATACCGACAACCGCCTGTGCACTGACCCAGCTTATACCGACAACCGCCTGTGCACTGACCCAGCTTATACTGACAACCGCCTGTGCACTGACCCAGCTTATACTGACAACCGCCTGTGCACTGACCCTGCTTATACCGGCAACCGCCTGTGCACTGACCCTGCTTATACCGGCAACCGCCTGTGCACTGACCCTGCTTATACCGGCAAAAGCCTGTGCACTGACCCTGCTTATACCGACAACCGCCTGTTCACTGACCCTGCTTATACCGACAACCGCCTGTGCACTGACCCTGCTTATATTGACTACCGCCTGTGCACTGACCCTGATTATACCGACAACCGCCTGTGCACTGACTCAGCTTATTACGACAACCGCCTGTGCACTGACAACTGCTTGTCTGCTGGCCACGATGAAACTGGTAACCACCTGTATGCTGGCCACAATGAAACTGGTAACCACCAGTATGCTGGCCACGATGAAGCTGACTACCGCCTGTACATGGCCATGCTTATACTGACAACCTGCTTGGATTTTGAACTCTGACTAATGACCACTGCCCATACACTGATAACGTTCATACTGACCGCTGACTGGCTAATGACTTCTGCTCGTACACTGATATCGTTCATACTGACCGCTGACTGGATAATGACCACAGCCTGTACGCTGGACTTGTACCCTGCCTAGTCTATTGTCTCCTGACTTTGCTCATATCAGATGTGCTGACAAGAAGTAGTCATTTGGTCAATAGTCAAAATGTTGCTGGGAGAATGCCGGAATGATTTTTAAGTAGTTTAATTATGTCGGCATTATAACTTTTAACATGATGCTTTACTATGGCGTTTAGGGGCCCAAATATCAATCTCATTTGCAATGTGATCTGGCCACTATATTATCGCCCATGATCACATTGCAGTACACTGGAATGCATTAAATAACACGCAGGGGGCTGTCCCTGCCAGGTGCTCCGAGTGAAGAGACCGCATCAGGGACAACGTTCTACTGTCTTTATCATGTGGAATATATTTCCCAGCTGTTCCGGGTTCTTTTAAATGTTCTCATTCATCCTCCCAACATTGCAGATGAAGCCCCTCTTCCTACTCAGACTTCCTCCTGGTCATCCGAGAACAGAAGTAAGATCGGCTGTGAGAGAACCTGGGATGACCATCGCAGCCACAGCATCACATCCCCCCTGAGCTCGCAGCCCTGCACAAATTCCTCAGCGTACACTTGTGAGGTTGCCTTTATTCTGTGCAGCTAACTATAAACCACACACAGTTATTATAAGCACCCTGCATGCACCCCCATACCCCCACTAAAGATGATTACTTTGGGGAATAGAGTGTAATGAAGAGGTGAAAACACCCTGGACCTGATTCAGAGGCGGGTGCTGCTGCTGCTTTCACTATTGCGCCTGTTGCCGGAATCGCGGTGGCAATAATATGCAAATGCTAGTGTCCGCCTTCCCCTGGTGTAGTAGCCTGCAAACACTGAGACGCCCAATTTCTGCGCCTCTGCACGCTGTAACGCCGCTGTAAGGACATGAGATATGTGTTAGAAATGTATTTGCAGCATCTCAGTCCCTGCAGCGATTAATTAACTTTTTAGCCCTTTGTGTTCCCCGATCCGTCTGCTAGTGTATGTGTGCTCATTCACATGGCTTATACTTTTGCAGTAGCAGGGGTATTTTATATACTGTAATAATGTAAGGAAATGTAATTTTTAATACTTTGTAAGCCTTGATGTTTAGCATTGTCCATATGTCTGTTTTATTCATAACTAGTAGAGCAAGGTAACTCCTCACAGAGCAAAAGACCTCCTAAGTTAATTTCCACCTCCGCAGGGGATTCTCAGGATCTACACCTCCTTCCATTTGCCTGTCTCTGTGCCTCACGGGAATCTGGCAGACTAAATGGAGCCAACCCAGCAGGTGTTCTTCAGGGAGGTAGGAGAAAGTTAGAGGATGAGTGGCTCACACCAATCAGGGAACGGTGCAACTCCCCTGGGTGGTCACAATATCGTGGGAAATTGGAAGGTTTCAAAAAAGGTAACGGAAGGCAGCTCCTCATGTTAGTCACTGACCTTGACTAAGAGGTAATCTCTGCCAAGGTGCTTAGTGGAACGCATCGCCAGTTCTGTGTAGATTTATACTTTGGAAATTCTGCGTGGACATATACTCTATCACTGCTGTGTGTTCTTTGATAGTTTTTACTGTACGAGATCCTGGAAACGCTTGGGTGGACTCATATGCTTTTCACTGCTGTGTGATCGGTGATAGTTTTTGGAACGTTACCCTATCAAGGGACTGGCCCTATCTGGACTGCTACCTGCAAATTGCCTGTACACTGTATTTTCCTCTTGTCCTTACATATTCTCTATTTCTGTGTGCCGTGGGAAAATAAACCATCACTCTGGTTTCATCTGCTCAGTGTCTGGGTGTTTGAGGGAACCCTGTATCCTCACATTTGGCGGCAGCGACAGTGGGATCATTCAGACATCAATCAGAGCAGAGAAAGCGTGAAGTCGCTCACAATAGAGAAGAGAGAACCAGGCCATATGTAAGGAAAGAGAAATTGCAGTAAGGTGGTCCCAGCAACCGAGTGTTCGTCAGTCCTGTAAAAGGTAAAATGGTGCTAAGGAAAGAAAGTCAGTGCCTCAAGTTTCCCAGGGCAGTGAAGCTCGTGGATGGAGGTATGTCGGCATCCTGGGAAGCCGGATATGTTATTTATTATAAGGATGCAGTACATGTGGGAGTACTGGAATGAAGCTCGGAGGATGATCAATGGGTGGAGAGTATCCGGCTTAATAGACAAATTGTGTTATCTGGGAGATGCTTTCATGCACTGCAGAAGTGAAGCAGTCGCATGGAATCTGCTGGATGAACCAGAGTTTGCAGAATTCACAGAGGAAGTGAAGGCTACAATGGCCCAAATGATACAAAGAAGCCACTGTACAAAAACAGAAGGGCAGGTCCAGGATAAGTTGTCCTCCTGGATAGATCCAGAGGAAAGATCCGAAATAGGAGCTTGCCCCGAAATTATCTGTTACCAGTGGAGCGGGGTCAATGTTGGGGGGGCCCCGAAACCCTCTGGAAGAAATGAGCATGGAGGAGTTAAAAGCAGAATGCCAGCTGCGAGGCATCCCTGTCCAATTCAGCACTCGCAGGGAAATCCTCCAGTGTCTAGTCCAGGACCAGGGGGACCTCACCAAAGCATTCACTGATTATTGGACGGGGATCCTACTTCGCTGCCCACGGATGAGTGTGTGTGAACAGCTGGAGTGTCTGGATTAGTGCTTTGTTGTGGAAGAGGAAGAGGCCTCAGAGCGGGGGCTCCTGGATACCCCAGCCTGGCGGAACCAGTGTTGCAGGGTGGATGCGGAAAGGCACAGTCTGCAACAGCTTCTCCCACACCCAAAGGACACAGCTGCCCAGTGTACTATACGGGAAGAGGAAGCCGTGCCCACAATACAGGCACCCCAGGAGGAGACGCATTACACCTTCCCTTTTCCTGAGGTGGAAGATGGAGACCTATTAACCTGCCAGGGGATCTATGAGGACGGTGTCCGGGAGGAGATCACAGAGGTTGGGAAGAACTGTCTCACTTCCCGACCACAAGCATACCAGTCACAGATGGCATTGTGGTACAGGCTGTTCAGCATATTCAGCTGGGAGAGGCCCATCATGATGCACTGGCAATGGCAGACTGTTTTATTTCATTGGGGGAGGCTGAGGAGAATATGCCTTGTGTATATCCTGCTATCGTAACTCCACCTAAAGGTTATGAAGGATTGTTCCCGTTTAGCTATTTGGAAACTGAGGAGTTGCAGGCAAAATGCTGGTACGTACCATGTGATTTAAACAGAACATGGGTAGCAAAGACTGTTAACATAATATCAAAGCATAAACCAGAAGAGGATATGTTATCACCCTGTAATAACCCTGACAGTGATGTGGACTGTAACTATGTGCCTGGGGATTTGCCGGCCCTTAGTAAGATTCCAGCAAGTACAGACCAGGTGGATGTCATGAGACAGCGCTTGCAACCCCTTCTCCCGCCCCAGGAAGAGGGCACTGCACAACCCGGCCCCCTGCATCTCACAGAACACGAGGCATTTGTGGAGATAATTTTGGAGTGTTCAATGGTTAAAACCCTGAGTGGTACCCCACCAGTTATCCAGCCAACCGAGCTAGTAGAGGGGGTTGCCAAGGAGGAGGACAGCCCAGAAGAAGTTCCAGGTGAGACGCTGGCTTTTGAGGGGGGAGGGCCGGGACAGGAACAGCCACCAACTGCATTGTTCCAGATAGAAGTTTCATCCTGGGCCCCGGGCATTGAGGAGCCCACATGTAGCACTGAAAGTTGTCAGCCCTCCAGTTGTTGTTTGGGGGAGGAGGGAATGGACACTGCTGCAGAAGTACCATGTATAGAGCCCCAATATTTGCCTGCCCATGGGGAGCTGTTACCTGTACAAGGTAGGGAGGGGGAAGATACCCACTGCCCCTGTGTTCCAGAAGTGAGGGTATTAGGACGCCCAATTGGTATGCTTTGGGGAAAGGGGTGTGATAATGTGAAGAGGGAACACCTAACGTCTGACTTGAGGGAATTGCTAAATCCTCTGGTGGTAAAAGGGGACATGTTATATTGTAATTTTGTACTTGCGGATTGTCTAGCTAGGCTGCTTCTCACTGCCTGGGTCTTATGTTACATTACTCTGTGGGACTCTGGTGGCACACTCACCCACACAATTCTTTACCCTGCACCCCACCTCGCCCAGTCAGTAATGTTTCTGGATCCACCCTGGAAGGAATGTAAGGCAGGGTTGCCTACCCTCCCGATTCGGGCGGGAGCCTCCCGATAAACGGGTGCAGCTCCCGCCCCCCCGGAAAGGCAGGCAAGCCTCCCGCCTGCCGCCGATCCCCCGACACCCCTCCCGATTACCTGATTAACCCCCTCAGCGGGGGGCCGCTGACGCGATTCGCGTCATTTTGGCCCCGCCCCCTGCTTCACAATGCCTTTTTTCTACATTGTGTAGCGGGGGCGGGGCTAAAATGACGCGATCGCGTGACCCCGCCCCTGTCACGCCCGCAAACCGACCTCAGCTACTTTGGACACGCCCCCTTTTGCCAGCTAGGCCCCCTGTTCTGCCGATCTGGCTGCTCCCTCCCGGAAGGAGCAGCCAGATTGTCGGCAAGTATGATGTAAGGACTTGAGATATGTGTTAGAAATGTGGAAAAGGGGGGCCCTAGACTGCGCACCCTGAAAATATATGTAATGGGAGGTGCTACCTATGGAGACTATTGTTGCAAACATACAAAAAATATTTACAGATGCACAACTCCAACATTACTCATTATATATAATACATTTTGCAATAGCATTTTGCAAATAATAAAAGAGGTTTTGGCATAATCATGGCCATGGTTATGGGCCTACCCACCGTGCCCAGGTAACCTCTGAGGGTAGGTCCCTAACATACTGGGGTTGAAATCCAGAGCGCAGGACACCCCCAAACCAGCCCAGCTGAGCCACCCCAGGGCATCACTCCATGAAGGAAAGGTGGAGTGTAAAAAGGTGTAGAATAGATAAGAGCAGCTGCTGCTGCATGTAGGGAGGTGAGAAATAAAGATGTGAAAATAATTCATATATATTAAACAAACAATGGAAGTGCTAAAAGTGAAAGAAAAGAAAATAATGCGATGCCCTGAAGCAGCCCAACCAAAGCAATCCAGGGGACCCATGCCCCAAAAATCAACCCATAGCTGCACTACAGTATAAACATTTTTAGGACTTCCCTAGATTGTGCCTCTTGTTAAAGTGCAGTCAAAATGCCAGATCCCTGCTTAAAACCAATTAGGGACAGGTGGGAAGGGGTGCTAGCCTCGATTGAAGGCGTCTCATACCTTCAAGTGTGCATAAGAACACACTAAATATAATATGTGGAAAAGGGGGGCCCTAGACTGCACACCATGAAAATATATGTAATGGGAGGTGCTACCTATGGAGACTATTGTTGCAAACATGCAAAAAAGATTTACAGATGCACAACTCCAACATTACTCATTATATATAATACATTTTGCAAATAATAAAAGAGGTTTTGGCATAATCATGGCCATGGTTATGGGCCTACCCACCGCGCCCAGGTAACCTCTGAGGGTAGGTCCCTAACATACTGGGGTTGAAATCCAGAGCGCAGGACACCCCCCAAACCAGCCCAGCTGAGCCACCCCAGGGAATCATTCCATGAAGGAAAGGTGGAGTGTAAAAAGGTGTAGAATAGATAAGAGCAGCTGCTGCTGCATGTAGGGAGGTGAGAAATAAAGATGTGAAAATAATACATATATATTAAACAAACAATGGAAGTGCTAAAAGTGAAAGAAAAGAAAATAATGCGATGCCCTGAAGCAGCTATGGGTTGATTTTTGGGGCATGGGTCCCCTGGATTGCTTTGGTTGGGCTGCTTCAGGGCATCGCATTAGCAGCAGCTGCTCTTATCTATTCTACACCTTTTTACACTCCACCTTTTCTTCATGGAGTGATGCCCTGGGGTGGCTCAGCTGGGCTGGTTTGGGGGTGTCCTGCGCTCTGGATTTCAACCCCAGTATGTTAGGGACCTACCCTCAGAGGTTACCTGGGCGCGGTGGGTAGGCCCATAACCAAGGCCATGATTATGCCAAAACCTCTTTTATTATTTGCAAAATGCTATTGCAAAATGTATTATATATAATGAGTAATGTTGGAGTTGTGCATCTGTAAATCTTTTTTGTATGTGTTAGAAATGTATTTGCAGCATCTCAGTCCCTGCAGCGATTAATGAACTTTTTAGCCCTTTGTGTTCCCCTTCCGTCTGCTAGTGTATGTGTTCATTCACATGACTTATACTTTTGCAGTAGCAAGTATATTAAATACTGTAATAATGTAAGGAAATTTAATTTTTAATACTTTGTAAGCCTTGATGTCTAGCATTGTCCATATGTATGTTTTATTCATAACCAGTAAAGCAATGTAACACCTCACAGAACAATAGACCTTACGTTTAGCCGTGTGCATATCTCTGTTGTATTCATGTCCAGCAGAGCAAGGTAACACCTCCCAGAACAAAAGACCTCCTAAGTTAATTTCCACCTCCGCAGGGGATTCTCAGGACCTACACCTCCTTCCATTTGCCTGTTTTTGTGCCTCACGGGAGTCTGGCAGACTAAACGGAGCCAAGCAAGCTGGTGTTCGTCAGGGAAGCAATATCTGCGGGAGGTAGGAGAAAGTTAGAGAATGAGTGACTTACACCAATCAGGAAATGGTGCAACTCCCATGGGTGGTCACAATATCGTGGGAAATTGGAAGGTTTCAAAATAAGCACGTAACGCATGCGCTATTGACGGGTTGGTTTTTTTTTCTTTTGCACATGCGCAGTGGCAAATAATTTTGGAATTGCGTGCACCCCTACGTCAGAGCCCCTGTGTTTGGAAGGAATTTTAAATACCTTAATTAGGAAATTATAAACCATGTTCAATAATCAATGAATGAAACCAAGTTCAACTATCCTGTTTTGTTAGGTCCTATATTTTATGTGTACTTAACAGCTGTGCATTTCACGTGTAGGTAACCCTGCAGCAAAGCTTCCCTATGGATTATTTTCATATAGTGCCAACTTTACTATAAAAATACAATGCTAGAATCTGCTCTGAGAAAACTCTCCTGCTATCCTGCTAAAAATAGACAGAATTTCATATTCAAAGTGTAATTCACACGTGTGAGCAGCATAAGGAGACGAACCCTTGGCACACTGACAACCTCATGTAAGGAGGAGGGGCTTAAGCTTGTCTCCGACAATTGCAGCTGTCAGTCCACACAAGCCCCGCCCCCTCCCTGCTCCTGGTAAAACAGACCCTCTGGGCAGTTGGGAGAATCAGTCTGTGAGGAGAATTGGCGGGAAAGGAGGATTTACTAGTCACTGCCTGGGGAATACAACATTGACTAGGAAAAATATCAAGGAAACTGAACCTCTCTTCACAAATAAGACTTCATTCTAGAAACCTAATCTGCCTGACTCTATGTTAATAGGAAATAATTAGTTTTTTTTTTTCTTGTACATTAAGGGTCATGCTCTGTAATACAATTTTATATATTTTTTGTGCATTAACTGTAAGAAAGGAATAAATATACATATTTTGTGGAACTTTAATAGAAAAGGACTTGTTGAGCATTTTTTATTTTTTTTGCATCACTTGGCATCTCGATAAAAAAAAAAAAAAATCTAAATTCTTTCAAATTAAAATCTTATTTTTTTTATTTTTTTTTTAAAGTTTGTTGTATTTTCCTGGTGCTAAAAGGAAGACTGCCAAGGAATAACTTCAAGACTCTCTAGAATAAAAAAGTTCCTCCTAAGAGGAAAGTAAATCCGGGGCATCATGGACGAAGTTTGGATCCTGTCCCTGTGCCTCAGCTTGTTCGCCTTCTTCCTTTTTATTTTGTCCTTAAAATCCAAGGAAAAGTCTGAACCTGAGAGCACCAGCAAGTCTTCTAAATCCAGCTCTTCTGCCTACAGTAGTCACGGTGGGAAGAACCTAGAAGTCAATGAAGAGGAGGTGGAGAAGATGATGGAGAGGCTGAATAAGCTGCTGTACGAAGCCGAGCCCAGGAAGAGAGAGGTCCCTCAGGAGAGGAAGAACGTTGTTGCTCAGGAGAAGGCAGAATATGTCCCCCAGTCCAGAGCAGACACGCAAAACACTGAGGAAACCCAAGAGTCAGTGGGCAGGGGGCCAGGGCATACCCAGCCTGCTCACCAGCCCAGCCAACACATGATGCAGGTATGAGGCGAGGACAGCCCAGTCAGCAATGGCACTGAAAGCTAGGACAGAATTAGCAGCCCATTGGATTTAAATGCGGATATAAATAGCAGCCGGGCCAAATGTGGAAGTCTGATTTTTGGTTGACCAAAACCTTAGTTACTAGGACTTTCTTAACTAGGATTTGCCCTTGATTTGACCTTTCATCGTTACTTTGTTTTGCTTGGCATGCCCACATTACATGCACCATATATTATATAATAGGTTTTGCCGTACAGTAGCTACTTAGTGCCGTGACAACGCACTGGTTTGGATTTTTATGTGGCTAGACCTAGATCAGCGCAATATAAGTTGCAGCCCTGGTTGCCGGTTTTACACCTGGCAGTATTAATCTTTTTTTTTTTTATTTCCCCCTCTTAATAGTGAGAGGATCAGAGCATTTCTATGGATTAGATACTTTACTTTAATGTGACCAAAATTGCTAAAAAAATGTAAAAAATAAAATTAAACCTGCATTTTTGCAATGCTCTGACGTCTGATTCGCAGTGACTGTACCGTTTGAGCGTCATGAAATTGTTTCTACAGTATGTGGGTGCAAACTTATTTCGTGCAGTTGCATAGTTTGCAATGCGTTATTAAGTCATAGACGAACTCCATCACCGTCTTTTAAACGAAAAAAAAGGATCAAATGTACTAAGCCGATGCTTTTTGGTGGGTTTAACCCCAAAATGTTAAAACTGCACTGATATTAAAAATAAAACACTGAGAGTTTGCTTTTAATATCTGTGCCGTTTTTTATATTTCGTGGTTAAAACATGCCAAGAAATACTTAGTAGTTACTCCGAAATGTCTAAAGACTGTCCATTTAGGTAGAGTGTCTTATATTTGCATCATTGACGTCTGGTTCTGATTTGCAGGGAGTGTCCCAGGTTTTATAGATTTGACCCTGGAAATCATTTAACCCTCAAGTGTATATGAATGGCCAGCTGCCATGTTGGACTTTATTCTGTCTGCTGTACCATCTAAAGCTGGGTACACACTGGAACGATGTCAGGCCGATATGCTGCTTCGTAACGACCTATCGCCTACATCGCTCAGTGTGTACACATGATTGTCTGCTCCCGAGGTCGCTAGCGACGGTCGCCAGGTTTTGATGTTCTGCACATCAAATTAATTACGTAACGGTGATCATTAGAGTCGTCCAGTGTGGACGCACAATCACTGTTGACGGGCATTCGTTCTCTGATGTCGGAACTAATGCCCGTCGCTCCAGTGTATACCCAGTTTAAGTTGTATAGTTTATACATTGCATTTAGAATGTGATAAAATGAATGCAAATTAATGTGTTTTTTTTTTTTCTTTTTCTCAAATTGCCCTTTTGAGATAATGGAAACCACCAATCTAATGATTGCTGAATTATACTAGTTGTGGAGTTGGTAGATAGCTGCGCTGTTGTTGTTCTGGTACCATATAGGCTTAGGTAGACCCTTACCTTTGTTCATGGTGGCCACAATGATTGGTCAGCGGTAACCTATCCTGTATCGGGGCAGCCGATAATTGTGAGCGGTTTGGCAGTGGGGTTGAGACTGTGGTATGCGAGTGATTCTCAACTCCAGTACTCAAGTACCCCCTACTGGTCGTGTTTTCTGGATTTCTTTAATCATGCACAGATGAGTTAACATATTCTGCTGGGCCGGTAATTATGCCCCCAGTTTCCATAGACAGAAATCCTGACACCATGCCCTGTTGAAGTACTTGAGGACTAAAGTTGAGAACCCCTGTTGTAATGTATTAGTTGCTTTGAGTACAAAATATGGTAAGCACAGCCCTGGGGAAGGCTCACGTGTATTCTGTAACTGTAGACTGAACTGCTGCATGTAGCATTTCTTATTAATAATTTTTATTACAATTCGTTCAGCAATTCCATATCTGCAGCGGCTATAGTTTTAGTTTTTGATTGGTTTCTTTGATTGCTGGATATCCTCTGCGCAAAACTTATTTTGTCAACTAAATGCATTATAGAGATATCCCCCAATGATATAATTAACAAAAATGATTGTGATGGCACATGGCAGAGTAATTTCATTTTCTTTGCCCGAGTGCGGTATCTGCAAGTTAAAATGTCAGCCGCATAGGGCAGTGTATGCGACCGGCAGACATTTCGTCTGGAACGGGGAAATGTCTCCTCCCCGTGGGCGGAGCGCCGATGTCAGGACCAATACACTGAGATATCTCAGTATATGCCCGCGATATCTGTAGGCCGACAGGCATTTTATCTGGCAGTGTATGCCCAGCATTACAGACACAATATATTGTTTTTTTTTTGTTACAAAATAATTTTTGTTGTGCCTACAAAATTGATATTGTGATGAAAATAATGTATCATAATTGCATCATGACATTAGTTTGACAAAACTGATGTTTTTGGCTAAAATATATTGTTTGCTATCAAAATGGTAAAAGTAAGAGTTGTCCGACACAACAGGGGTAGGCAGCCTGTGGCACGCCAGCTGCTGTGGAAACTCTCATCCCAGCATGCCCTAACAAAACAGCTGTGGCAGGGCATGCTGGGAGGTGTAGTTTCACAGCAGCTGGCGTGCCACAGGCTGCCTACCTCTGTGCCATTACGGGCTCCGAGGGGGAGGAGGGTAATTAGTACCCGCTATGATCTCAGCAGCTCCTGCTTTACTCTACCCAATTTTTCACCACATAATGTCACTTTTCTGCATGTTTACTGTTGAGTTACTGTCTTGTAAGTGATATTTATACCTACTAATGTAACAACGGTTAAGTAGCCTATTAATGATATTTTGCTAAGTGTGCCCCCTATGGGGTGAGTCTTGTTCCTTTTCGGATATCGATAATGTCTTAGACATGTGCTAAGGGAGACTCACAAATTTCCCTCCTAACACCCGCGGAGACTCCCCAGGTCCCGCTCCTCTTGTGAAGGGGGCTGGGTTTAATGAGATGAATTGCCTCATCAGGGTCTGAGCATGCAGAAGCCAGAGAGGAGGTCCAATAATGTAGGCAAGTATGGCTGACTCTACCCAACTCCTCGCCTCCTCCACAAATCCGGCCATCTTGTTTTTTATACTTCTATGCCCTAGTGGAAAGCTAGGCACACGGAGGGTCCACACAACATGGCTGCCTCTATAGTGTATAGGCATCAGGTGCAGTTTGTGTGCTAGATATAAAATAGCTTGTAACGGTAATGGTGCATACACACGGTCAGATTTCTCATCAGATATGAACGATAACGACATAAAAATTCGTCCATATCTTTGAAATGTAGGGCATGCATCGACCAACGATGCCCGTTCCCGCATGTCAGATAACGATATCTGACATCGACTGTGTTTGTAGACAGATTTGGACGATTTCATTCATTTTAATACTGTCAGAAATCGTTCATCGTTCATGAAATCGTTGGTCAAATCGTTCATCGTTGATCTAGCAAGTCTGATGGTGTGTATGCCCCATTATACTGGGCATATTTGTCAGATAAAATGTCTTTCAGACCAACAGACATTTATCTGGCAAGCTGAATCCCATCAGATATCTTGGCCATACACTTTGGGACATGTCACAGTATTATCAGCTTTCCTTCCCTGTGAAAGAACAGCAGATGGTCAAAAACATACATCTAGGGGGCTGTGACCGGGGCTGGAATGGGCGTGCAGACGCGGCCAAAGCACAGTAAAGCGCGGTGTGCGATCGCGCATTGCTATTAAAATGACTGGTGAAAGGGCTGCATGTGACAGGGGCAGTGACATGGTGTGAGGAGGGGAATGAAGCCACAGACTAAAGTGGAAATATAATAGCCATCAGCTTGCAGGCATTGGCGATATTTCAGCGAGCCTGGCCGATGTTTTTAAAGTGACAATCATTTAATAGGCAAAACCTTCCTAACTGCTGCTTGAAAACATTGAGCAGACTCTCCATGGAATCTCAGCGATACCTACAATTTGCAGGATCACCAGCAGTACAGAGGTAGTGATGTACTAGTAATGCACCTTCAAACTGATGCAAGAAGAAAGTGAGGTCAACTACCATCTATGAAAAGATGTCTGTATTAAGCAAAGTGAATATCTGACTGCTGGCTGATAGAGTATGCTAGGGGCATAGGGCGTCATTCAGTGATGAACGTATTAGTGCAGCGGCTGAGCTAAAACATGCAAAAGCTGCAGGATGCGTCTTGTGTTAATAGACGCCCACTTCCGGCTTCTCTGGTCCACTGCTGCATCTGAAGACACAGGATCTACTGCGCAGCCATCGATCATCTGAGTAACCCACAGGAATGTCAGTTGTAATCACGCTATAGAGGCCATTAAATCCGCGTCAGAAGACGCTGGCCCTCTACACGCCTAACAAAACGGAGCTGACACCTCCCCATTTAGTCCTGCTTCCAAAATGGCTGCAGCTTGTCAATCAGGCTGTGGAGTCCAGGGCACTATGAACGATGACGCAGAACGAGATCCGCACATGAGTAGTGCGGCCTCTGTGCGTGAGCAGGCCTCAGACCATCGGGGATGTGCGTCTTTAAGGCCAAGTTAGCGTACACCTCAGAATCAGGCCCTCAGTGCAATAACATCAAACTGAATAAGAGACCACTATAGCACAGACCGGCAATGGCTGTATTGAGTTACAGACAGGCTGCTCTGGAATCCTGATCTCTCCCTGCTGCGTTATCCAATCCAATATCTAATACTAAGATGCTCCGGCAGCCTGCACTGACACAGACCTCCTCCTGAATGTCATCCGTGCGTGTTTTCATAGGAGCAGCTGTCGTTTGCTGTGGTCTTTCCTCACATTAATTACATAAGCACATGTAAATAATAAAACAGTCCTATAATAGTTCCTGTGGGTTCTGAGCCCTCTTGTTGCTTTGCGTTATACAGTATAGCTTTGTTTTTGTTTTTTTAATACTGTACCTGTACTTCCTGTCAAAGTGAAAGTCCAGTTTTGGACAATTTAGCAGAATGCTAATTTCTTACTGGAATGTAGCCAGGATCACAGCGGGGACCATCCTGACGGTCACAATACCGGCTCCGGAATCCCGGTGGTCAACAGAATACCGGCTCCGGGATCCCGGCGGTTAGTATTGTGGATAGGCACTAGGGTTAGGCTACCAAAGTGGACGGTTGGGGTTAGGCTACCAAAGGGGATGGTAGGGTAAGGCTGTGGAAGGGGAGGGTTAGGATTAGGCTGTGGGAGGGGTGGGTTAGGCCACGGGAGGGGTGGGTAAGGGTTAGGGAGACAGCAGGTTAATGAAATAGAAGTGTTCTTAACTGTTCTTTTATAGATCTCAACTACGTTTCACCAAAGGATCGTTGTGGCCCATCACAACCAGAATGGTGGCCCCGGGCCTGGGAACCTCTGATATATTCCCACCACCTTTCCTTAATATTTTAGTAGTGCCAAAACTGATATATTAATGGAAACAAATGTACAAACACATTCCAGGAATATGCAGACAAACAGATCCGTATTCACAGTTGAACTACAACGGATTCGCAAAAATGCGCCTGGAAAAGACCTATTCAGAGACACATTCACAAGTCTGTAACTGCGGCTCTCTCCTCTTCACTTAGCCATTACTGCGAGTACTAAAACTCTCAGTATACAGTGGTAACACATTACAGACAATGGCTGCATAGTGCAGGTAATAGGCGCCCAAGTGGCTTGGAGCATCTGCGAAGAGAAGCAGACACAACATTTCTTTATTATTTCAGGTTTTATGACAATTTAAAATAATAGTGTCCCTTCCCCAACTGTGCGAATGTTCTTTATTTGTGTAAAATCAATGTTCATTGGAGTAAAGTGACTTTAAAAGCACAGCTGGAGCATTTTACCGGTGTCTGTATAAATGGGTGTACTCTTTCAGGTGCAGTCTGCAATTTACCCCAGGATTATAGCACCCGCAATCCTAAGGTTGCTCAGAATGCCTGCTTCAACTAAGCTGCCAAAGACCCATTAATCTGCATCTGACGTTGCAGACCCTGGCTTTAGTACACCTCAGAAACTGCCAATACGCCCCCGTTTTGTGAAATGGTCCGCCTCCCCGCCCCCAAAACGCTGCAGACTGTCACAAACCCGATATCTGCAGCTGCACTGTATCCAACGACGCAGGACCAGATCCGCACGTATGCAGTGCGTCTATTGCGCATGTGCAGATCAAAAACCATTGGCCACTAGCAGCCGAATCTTCGGTGCGTCCGGGTCCGAATCAAGCCCTATATACAGCGTATTCTATATGACTATTTGGATGAGGAGGAAGATGGCATGCCCCTGTTATACGTATTTCTGTGCTCACTCTGATAGCCTTGTGAAACGTTACTATGTACATACTAATCCCATAGTGCAAGATGGTTAATCTGGCTGCCTTGTCATACAACACATTCGTTCTGTGCCGCCTGCACTGGATGCTTTGGGCGGTATTCAATTGTTTACGCGGTCCGGATCTCCCGTCTAAAGTGACAGGAGATCGCGGGCCGCTATTCAATTGTTGCCGTTTTTCGCGCTGATCGCGCCCAAAGTGGTCGGGTTTAGCTGTGTAAAGCAGCTACCCCCGACTAAAGTGCTGGGCGCGACCGCGAAAAGTTATGTTTGGGCGCCCAAACAGGTCACTTTTTGCACATTTCAGCTCGCACCCCGCTGGGGCTGCGAGCTGAAATGGAGCGCCGGCACCTGATCGTGCCCAACAGGAGCAACAATTGAATAGCTCTGTCGGGCGCGAAGGGTGGTAGAAGCAATTGAATACCGCCCCTTAAGCTGTGTTTTTATGTATGAAATGCTTTGCAGAGGACATATTTAAGGGGCATTGACAACTCATGTATGTTGCAGTACAGTATATGTCTGTTTTTAAAGTAACACTCACCAAAGGTATTGATTTTTTTTATTCTTATAATGTAATGTAAACCCTCCCCCCCCGCTTCACCCAGTCTGAGGCCTCTTTGTCACAAGCAGCTATTTTTAACATGGCTGTGATGAGAAGTTTTTGGGTAAATTTGCAAAGCGAAAATTCATACTTTTGCTTGAATTTACCATATTTCTCTTACGGTGACACGGGCTCCGATAAGAGCTAGTCCTGGTGAAGAGCTGGAAGTAGTTATCACTTCTGTAAGAAAGCAATTTGCTGGCACTGCCTGGATAGAATGCAGGTATAAAACTTGTCTATTATATTTAATTTCATTATAGTTCTGCAGTTTGACATTTAATAAGGTATGAAATCGGGAAGGCGGCGGACGTAAGCCCGACAGCCGGCTTACTGACTGCTTTATCCCGGCGAGGGTTAAATGACAGGCGTCTAATTCTACATGCCTGTCATTTTACCGACGCCGGGAGACCGTCATCCCGATCAAAGTGATGCCGGGCGCCGCTGCGGACAGCCGCGGGGTGGGGGGAGGGCTAGGTTTAGGGCTACCGGGGAGGACTTAGGGTTAGACATCCCCACCCCGGGAGGTTAGGGTTAGGCTAGGGGAAGGGAGGGTTAGGGTTAGGCACCCCCCTGGGGGACTTAGGTTTAGGCGACGGGGAAGGGGGGGTTAGGTTTAGGCATTTAGAGGGGGGATTAGGGTTAGGCACTGGGGGGAAGGTTAGGGTTAGGCACCCCTAAGGAGGGTTAGGTTAGGGGGATTAGGTTAGTTGATACTTACCTGGGGACGATCGAGATTTTCAGCTGTGTCGGCCTGCCACTGTCGGGATTTGAACCGGACTTGTGTCCGGTGGTAATTCGTTTTTATTCCTTTAATAATGCATTGTATCGTACATTATGTCTCACTGACCAGATACCACCTGCTGCTTTTTACTGTACTGTTTCTCTTTTTTTTTTATTTTGTAGAAGAGATCTGCCCCAGCTCCCGTGGAGAACATCATGGATGAAATAGGTAAGTGAGAAGCTCAGTGCCTTGTCTGCACTTCTCCACCATTAGCCGTTTGCAGATGCTTTGCTAAACCCCAAGGGATTGCAAAATTCTAAAATTAGCCCCATAGCTGCCTTGTATATGTATTTCACAGGCACCTTATCTGTCTGCGAGCAGGTTGTCAGGACACATTCCTGCACAGTGCACGGTTGGCACTTTCACATTCAGCCTTGATTAATGTGGAAGCGGGGTAAAGCCATTTACTTGTGGACATGGTGTGTCAGAAGGCAAAACATTATTTTCCTTAGATGTCAGAAAATGTACAGAGATATGTGGAATTCCCTATTCAGCGCTCAATGCTGCACTCCACCTGATATCCCAAATCCCTGACTTAGGTGAAGGGGCTAATGTAATAGGCTGTGAGATACAGGCACCTGCACAGATCTGGCCAGTATGCCCTTATTCTTAAAGTGATAGTCATACAAAAGACGTAATCAGGTTGGATTTGCTTTTTTAAAATTAATTATGCTTTAAAAAAAAAGCTGGAGGAATTGCTTCCCTGCCTGCATCTCGCAGGCTATTGTTTAGTAGTCATAATGTCAACATTTCCATGAGGGTTAGGGTTAATATTTGATGATTAAATATTTAAATGCAAACATTTACTTATACATCGAGCTGATAGAGGATGTATTTAAGGGCCTGGAACCTCTAAACCCATGCATAGCATGCTCAATGTGTACCTGCCATCTGTATGCTGGTGGCAAATGTCAGTAGTGTCTGTACCCACTGCTGTAATGTTCGTTGTATTGATCTAGAACAAGCCGTACAAGGGACCGTGGAGCCAGACCACTATGCCAGACGCAGGCAGGAGCGAGCCGCAGCTCGGTCAAAGCAATGGCAAGTACAGAATAAAAAACATAATTGTGACTTCTGAGAGGAAGGTAATGGGGAACACAGGCAAACAGGGTGCCTCCATTTATGGGGGAGAGAGGATCCATATGTAATATTTGGTCATTACATGGAACACAGGTCTGCTCAATATTTAGACAGGAGTTCAGTAATGATCCCACTGACATTTGCACGCACACCAGCTCTATCTGGACACCTCCTGCCGGCATGCCTCCATAGCAACCAAAGGAAGGCAATTGCAAATGTGCCTCCCCTCCATATTTAAATGGACAGTGGAGCATGTTCTACCTTTCTGCTGCTTTTGTTACTTCATCCGCCCTGGAAAGGCAGACGTGCACTGTAGCAGCATCTCTCCATAAAGACTATGTGAGCCTCTGTCTGTCCTCCATTCACCCCTCAAAGATTACATGGAGGCAAAACATAATTATTTCATTATAATCCTTAGCTATGGGACCTATTAACAAAGCAGTGAATTCATTTCTAATGCCTAGTACACAATGCAGACTGCCATCAGATTTGGGTCTGTAATCTGTTGACTAGCATAAGATATAGGGGCTTATGTAATAGGTGACGAGCAGCAGCCGCTGCAGGAACTCCTGCGAGTCTTCCTGTGTTCTTAAACCGGCAATCATTTTAAAGGCCTTTTAAAATGATTGCCGCTTTAAAAGTACGGGAAGACTAGCAGGAGTTCCCGCAGCGTCTGCGGCTCGCAAGCTATTACATAAGCCCAATAGAATCAAGCCTGGGGGATAGAATATAGTACAGAAGCTAATCTACATACAATATAGAGATCAAAATCAGATGGCTAATATACATACCACAATCTGTTGGCTGGTGCCGCTACACATATGCCAATCTATGGGCAAGTATATACTCGGCAAAATAGCTAGTACACATACCTCAACCTCATGGTTAATATAAATGCATATCATAATCTGACACTTAGTGTACAATACAGTCCTCAATCTGATGGCTAGTGTACAACACATCCAAATCTGATGGCTAGTGTACAATACACATCCAAATCTGATGGCTAGTGTGCAATACACACCCCAATCTGATGGCTAGTGTACAATACACCCCCCAATCTGATGGCTAGTGTACAATACAGTCCTCAATCTGATGGCTAGTGTACAATACACATCCCAATCTGATGGCTAGTGTACAATACACCCCCCAGTCTGATGGCTAGTATACAATATAGTCCTCAATCTGATGGCTACTGTACAATACACATCCTAATCAGATGGCTACTGTACAATACACATCCAAATCTGATGGCTAGTGTACAATACAGTCCTCAATCTGATGGCTAGTGTACAATACAGTCCTCAATCTGATGGCTACTGTACAATACACATCCAATCTGATGGCTAGTGTACAATACACATCCCAATCTGATAGCTAGTGTACAATACATATTTCAAACTGATAGCTGGTAGACATTACATAGTTCAATATAATGGCTAGTGTACAATATACACCCAAATCTAATGGCTAGTGTACAATACACACCCCAGTCTGATGGCTAGTGTACAATACATACCTCAGTCTGATAGCTGGTACACATTACATACCTCAATCTGATGGCTAGTGTACAATACAGTCCTCAATCTGATGGCTAGTGTACAATACAGTCCTCAATCTGATGGCTAGTGTACAATACAGACCCAAATGTGATGGCGGGTGTACAATACAGACCCCAATGTGATGGCTAGTGTACAATACACCCCCCAATCTGATGGCTAGTGTACAATACATATTTCAAACTGATAGCTGGTAGACATTACATAGTTCAATATAATGGCTAGTGTACGATATACACCCAAATCTAATGGCTAGTGTACAATACAGGCCCAAATCTCATGGCTAATGTACAATACAGGCCCAAATCTCATGGCTACTGTACAATACAGATCTCAATTTGATGAATTCTTTACAATACACACCCCAACCTGATGGCTAGTGTACAATACAGACCTTAATATGATGGCTAATGTACAATACATACCTCCGTCTGATAGCTGGTACACATTACATACCTCAATCTAATGGCTAGTGTACAATACACAGCCCAATCTGATGGCTAGAGTACAATAAAGACCCATATATGATGGCTAGTGTACAATAGAGATCCCAATCTGATGGCGGGTGTACAATACACAGCCCAATCTGATGATTAGAGTACAATAAAGACCCTAATCTGATGGCTAGTGTACAATACAGATCCCAATCTGATGACTAGTGTACAATACAGACCCGAATCTGATGGCGGGTGTACAATACAGACCCCAATGTGATGGCGGATGTACAATACACACCCCAGTTTGATGGCTAAAGCACAATACAGAACGTATTCACTTAGTGTTAATTAGGCCGACTGCAGTTTATAGACCAGCGGACTAAATGCCGCAGGTCTATATCTCGACAGGAGAAGCCCGACGGGGGACTTAAGATAGGCGTTGAAATACAGGCGCCTATCTTAATCCCAACGCTGGAACGCCGAAGGACAACAGCCCAAACAAGGTAAGTCCGGGGCGTCCTTAGCGTTAGCCGCAGGGGGGGAAAGGGTTAGGTTTAGGGAGTGTAGCGGGGTTAGGGTTAGGTTTTGGGGGAAGATAGGGTTAGGCATCCCTAGGGGGGAGGGTTAGGCACCCCCGGGGGGTAGGTTAGGGTTAGGCACCCCCCCCGGGAAGGTTAGGTTTAGGGAGTGGGAAGGGGGGGTAAGTTTTAGGCACCCCCGGGGGGGGACTTAGAATTAGGCACCACCCCAGGAGTTTTATGGTTAGGCACTTCTAGGGCAGGGTTAGGGGGAGGAGAGGGTTAGGGTACTTACCAGCCGGAATCGGGATCTCCTCCTGACGGGCTTCTCCGCCGGTATTTCATACCGATCCCATGTGGGCATCTTCTTTTTCACCCACTTGCTTAAAAACAGTTTATTTTTGTTGGACACAACAATTAAAATGCGTTCGAGAGATGGAACAGCCCATTTAGGGGGAGATCCCAGTTTTGCTGCCCTTTTCTTCATACAAGAGATAGGGTCTTCTTCTTCTATAGAGATCCGATCTCCTTCTATACTTTACCATACAGCGTATTTCCAGGGGCACTACAACAAATGTAATATACGTAGCTTGAATAAAGACAATCCTGATTTAGCCTAGACAACCTGATTATTTCAGGATGCTCATCTTCAGATAGTTCTGCAAACTTGCACAGGCTGGGGCAGAGTCGCCTACAGATGCCAATTCCAAGTACCAGGACGTGGCCATGCACCTTGATAGGCGCATGACTTACTAATAGCGCTGAGCTGGGAATAATATAGGGACAGTCCACAGTCAGGGACTGCTCTATTAACATGTGGACTGCTCCCGCATACAGGGACAGTCTGGTCAATCTCATGCAGTGCAGTATGTCAATAGAGCATAAATACTTCTGTCCGGCCACAAGACGTCCCAGGAAATTGTATCACCGTGATTATTAAATGCAGAACACTACACAAATACAAAATGAATGTGAGAAATAGATCATACAACAGAATATTTACTTATACCCCACATAACATGGAATCATTGACTTGTGTTTGTTTGGCAGGACTGAGACAGACAACCTGTGACAGGATCCATGAACTCGGTGAGTAGATATAGTCCCGGTTTCTGTCACATTACTGTGTAGTAGATGGAGCCTTAGTGGTCTATTTACTAAGCAGTGTTAGGAGACAGAGTGGAAAGTGATAAGGTGCCAGCCAATCAGCTCCCACCTGTCATTTTTCAAACACAGCCTGTGAGATGGCAGTTGGGATCTGATTGGCTGGCACCTTATCACTTTTCACTCTGTCTCCTAACACTGCTTAGTAACTAGACCCCTTAATCTTTAATTTGCTAGAGTTTGTATTGCGCAAGTAGGGGCCAGGTGTACATAGAGGACTCAGTATAGTCACCCCTCTATTCAGGGGCGTTTGTAGAGAGGAGGGGGCCCGTGTACAGTCTCCATCACTGGTCCCGTCCGGCGGCCGGCTGCGCACTGGCCAGCGCCGCACTTATAGACTCTGGACACTAGAGTGTGCCCAGAGTCTATAGCGCATGCGCAGGGCACCGGGAAAATGACAGGAAAAAGTAATCCGTGGCCATTTTCCAGACGTTTTCTTACAGGCACAAGCGCCGGAGCCGACGTGGGTCTCCAGAGAGGTAAGTTTTATGGGTGCAGGGTGTGCGGTGCGGGCCCCCCCCTGGACGCAGGGGCCCCTGTGCCCCACACACTCTGCACCCATTATAAATTAGCCCCTGCCTCTTTTTTTTTTTTTCCCCAGTGCATTTTGTCCCAGATTGTCAGATCTGCCCTACTGCACGGCAGATCTGACGATGCGATGTGCGACCAGCGGGGACGCGCATCGCATCGTGATCGTGAGTTAGGACTCACGATTTCCTCACGATTTGGCCATATTTTACACGATCTATCGTCACGATTCGTCAGAATCGGCCAGATCGTGTAAAATATCGCTATGTGTGTGGGCACCTTTACCGTCGGGATGCCAGTGGTAAGGATTCCGGCTCCGGAATTCTGACAAGTGTCGGGACTACAGCGCCGGCATCCCACACGCCGGAATTATAACCGCATCCCATTGTGTTGGTAAGAGTATTTCTCCTGACACCTTTCCCTGGGTATAGAGGGAACTATCTGTAATGCAGTTGGCACCATTGATCTGTGATAACATTTTGCTTATACATTTTTCTTCCTTTATCTGTACAGAATCCGCCATGAAATTTACCAGGAATCCAGTCCACATCCTGTCAATCCCTGGGCACCTCAGTGCCCTTCCAGAGTGGCATACCTGGCACCACCACAGTGGACCTCCTTTGTACCTTTTTATTTATAAAGTGGATTAAAGATTTCATGGTGCATTTATTTGATTGTGAAAGATTATCTGTGGTTAGAAAAATATACTTATTACATGTACATATGCGGCTCCTTCTCATGAGTAGTTCTGATGTTGTAACAGATCATAAGTAATGTACACATTGCATCCCGGTAATTGGGTTTATCACACATTGAGTAGGCAGTAGGGACACTTTAGAAGGAAGTCTATCAGATTTATTTTATCCATGGAGGCAATACAGTACAGACGTGTCATTTTATGACATTGACTGTCTATATTTGCGCCAACGCACCCGTTTTTACTTGGACGTCAACAGATTTGTATGTTCTGACGGGCGGATGGGCTCCGAGCTGAGCCTTATACACACACAGGCAAGAATCAGATGTTCTTCTGCCAGACGAGACTGTTTAAATTAAATGCGAGGGTGGAGGGGACACATTTTGGAGGTGTTCCCTAATTATTAGTGGGGCGCGCATAGGAAATGTTTCTGCTTGCATAAAGTTGATGAACTACCCAGCTATTTAGGAGGTGCCAATCATTTGGAGTCATCCTACACTTTCGATAAGACCTCTTTTGTTTTGACCAATGTAATATAAAACCTTCTAACACACAAACATAACACATTTAATACAAACAGTCCCACTGCCACTCTATTAAGTGCAGCGGGCCTGATTCAGTTATGTAAGTAAATCCGATGGTTTACGCAAATATCCAGTGTTTTTGGGTCTGCGCGTGCGCAGGGACCGTTCCCTGCGTGTGCGGAACGAGTCCTGCGTGTTAGCACTCAGTGCCCTTGTTTGAGGGCGGGGAGGGGCGGCGCAGATTTCCTGGCCTTGCAAGCAGCCAGGAGCCGGCCAAGCCCGGGGTCTGCATCAATGGATGCAGACTTCCTGGACCTGGAGGGGTTCCCACGCTAAAGCCGCCGCAGCTGAGAATTTGTACATATCGGCTGTGCGATAATATGCAAATGGCGCACACGCCCAGATACGTATTTACATGGCCACTAGCACCATTGCAAATCGAAGCGTCTGAGTTCAAAGCGCAGCTTCTGTTGCAGATGCTTCCATAATTTGTCTTCGCTATAGTTGCGCAGAATGGCCGCATGTATGTACCTTGACGCATGCGTTACCGATAATCGCTCAGCTGCGCAAATATCAGTATTGCATCCATCTTTGAATCAGGCCCAGAGGCCACTGTGTAATTAATAGCCGTCATTATTATGTATTCTCCCCATTAACCACTCTCAAATGCTGACCTACTGTATTACAAGGAGGCTTCATATGAATGTTGCTTTCTTTATTTCCTCTTTAAACGTTACTTAAGCTCATGCACAAGATGCATTATAGTATTCCTTACAGCTTTTCTATGTAGTGTCGCGTCTCAGCCCACTTCCCAACAGCTCAGGCAGGGAGGAACCAAAAGACTGTTCAAACAGGTAATACAATTCCACTTCATTATCAGGACAGGCCGAAATCAGGCGAATGGTCCCATCCAGCAAAGTACCAAGGTATCCCAAAGCAGGACCTGATGTGTACCTGCTAAATTCTGGGCCTGGACCTAAATAACTACATTGGTGTTTGTCAGGGACCTTCATACAAGCCCACATAGCACTCTCCATTACAGCAATGTGGGTCATTGCTAATCCAGATCACATGCACAGGCATATTACACATTGGGGGAGGCAGAGGCGTGCATCACAGGCTGTTCAGTAGGTTTGGACCTAAAACATGAAAATTTGCTTGGTATATTGCTGAGGAACAAGGTGGTACAGTTGAGTAGTTATCAAAGGCTAATCCAGGAAGGGTAGTAGACGGCTATTTATACAGCAGTACAGTGAACTCTTTGATCTGTTTCCTGGAGTGATCGTGGAATGTTTTTAGAAATGCGTCTTGCACCCAGCTCTCAAACTAGGCGCATATCAGTGGTGACTAACTGCTATTGCATTTTATTTTCTTACAGGGAAGCTCAGGTGAAAATCGGATTTATAATATTGCTATACAGCTTTATGTACTTACATTTACAGGGCGCTTGCGTGGTAGAGTTTATACGTTCTCCCCTTGTTCTTGTCTTGGCTCCAGTTTCCTGGCACAGGAGCTCCTGCTTCCTCGCACAGTCCCCAAATACACTGGTAGGTTCATTGGCTTCTCAGTATGTGTGCAGTGTACTGTATGTGCCTTTTTTGTACCATGTGGCAGGGAGCTAGATTGTAAGCTCCAGTGAGACAGGCACTAATGGTAATGAGTAGACGTTCTCTGAATGTGAAGCACGGTGTGTAAACGGCAGGAGCTGTTATTAAATTCCAATAATAAATAGGCAGAAACAGCTGATATACACTATGTAGACAAAAGTGATTGGACACTGACAGCAAATAGATCAACAAGATTTTATTGACATCATTACTTTGTAGGTCCACCAGGTGCAGACGCTCTTCTTGGTAAACTGTCCACAAGTACCTGGACAGCAGCAGGCGGTATGCTTTACCATTCCGCCTTAAGTACAGTGACCAACTGTGACACTGAAGAAGGTCGACGGCCCAGAACGTACACGTCACTCCAATTTGTCCCAGAGGTTCTCCATGGGGTTAAAATCTGGACTCTGAGCTGGCCATTCCATCCGGGTTACCGAATTTTCTGTATACCAGTCCAGCGTCGCCCTGGATACATGACTGGTGGCATTGTCGCCCTGATAAAATGATTTGTTGTTTCCGTAGAACTGCAAGTTCATGGGCCTCCCTACCACGTGTTCTTGTCGAAACCGCCACATTAGTGGGCATTTGAAACTTGTGTGCCATAGTATGCATTTCTCTTGCGCAGGTGTGTCCAATAGTGTATAATGAGTTAGTGAAGGTTCTACTGTACATCGTTCCTACCGTCTCACCAGTAGTCGCAGATGTATCTCTCTTAAGGGGCCCACACATCAGCTCCGCAATTCCCAGAATCTCCGATGCCGATCGGTGGGTATCGATGATCAGCGATCCATCGGGGGAATCGGATGAATTCTGAATGGTAAAATTCCTAGATTTCCTGATCCATGTTGGATTTTCCCGATGCCCGGACATAGACATCGGGAAACCAGTCAGGTAGGAGGGAAATGTAGAATAACGTGTTTGGAGGTGAGATGGGATACATATTAAAATATACTGTATACCATACTGTACTGTAGTCCTATGTGTTATTGACATACAAAGAGGTAATACGTAATAGAAACGCACCAGCAACAAATTTCTAACACTTTATATTCATCGGAAATGATCAGTAACTGTGCCTACGTAATTAAGCCTGTCACGTATAAATAAGTGTATACTGACTGTACCTGTGTATTAGAGCATGTGCTGCATACAAGCGTATCATTTTATTTGCCCAGGCTGCAGCTTGCCTGCTTATGGGAAATTCAAACTTTAATAATACAGGTTTCTGGTTGTCAAATAAATGTATTTCATTAAAACTATTAGGCAGTGTGTGACTTTCTGCAAACTCCAGATTTCAAGGCGATGCTATATTTTTTACACATATTTCATATATTTCTGATGGTTCAGTGTACACAAACTTTGTTTAAGGCACAAAATGATTTAAAATATTGTAACGAATTAACTTCAGGTTTTGTGTATAAGCTGTATATGAAGCTTTTTTGTATGTACTCAAACTTTGTTTGATGTACAAAAATATTGTATAAAATGACCTGCAGGCTGTGTGTATAAGGTGTATTTGAAACGTAAATGCATTCTATGTTTAGATTTGGGCAGGGGTTAAAGTGGGCCAGAACTGCGTTCCGTCACTTCTATTTGGAAATGGAACCAGTTCCGCCTCCTCTGACCCACCTCAGCCTCGTGCCACAGGGATGCCCCATTGGCCGGGCGCCCGTTGAGATTTTGTTAAACCAGTGGAAGCCCGGCTCCTTCCCCACATCTACCCAGCCTCCTGGAACTTTGTACAATTCTTTTTGCAAGCGGACTGTAACATCGCTCTCCACCTACTCCCAATCAATCCCCTAAAAAGGGCTATAAAGAAGTCTTTGGTTGTTTGTTTATTTTTTTTTATTTTAATCACTCTCGCTTCATAATATCATCATTATTTTTTAGCGCTCATACACGGCAGCCGGAGTTCATTCCGGCTCCCGCAGTGTGCACTATTTTAGAGACGTCATCATGACGTCTCTTACCATAGTTCCGAGGAGCAGCCTGTCGGACAGCCATGGACCCAGGAGCGGGGCTTAAGGTAAGTATTGTGGGTTTTTTTGTGTAAGCGGCACTACTACAGGGGGAACTACTACAGGTGGCATTGCTACTACAGGGGGCACTACTACAGGTGGCATTGCTACTACAGGGGGCACTACTACAGGTGGCATCACTACTACGGGACATTAATACTGGGGGGCACTGCTACAGGGGGCATTACTACTGGGCCACTACTACTCAGGGCACTACTACTGGGGGCATTGCATATGGGGCACTACATAAGAGGCACCACTCCTGGCCACCCCTAGACCTTAGCCTAGCAGGAACAAAGCAGGAGGTGGGTGTTACAGAGTAGGGGGGGTCGTTGTAGATATACAGTGCATGCTGTGGGATTTAAAATGGCAATGAATAAGTGCAAAACTGCTGCATTTAATATTATTACAGTTCAAATCCGGCTTTCGGTTGGTACATCTGGGCCTATTGTCAAGATCTTCTCCCAACAAATACTTTCTGTAACCTAGAAGGGTTTTTATTCTAAACGGCTGGATACATGGCAGGGTAAGAAAAATGATTGTGTTAATGTTACGTCTGTTTTTACATTATGTTTATATACTGTACCAGTTATTGGATTCATGTTTTGTTCTAGTCAATGACAGCGGTGTATTTAGTGTGTGGAAACTTTGACATTTTAGGTCAAACATTTTGTTGTGCAACAAATTTCCATCATCACAGCATAAATGACAGGGCCACAAGCCACAAACCACATTAGAAATGAAGAGCACCAGCACGGCTACAGACATGTAGTACATACTGTAGACACACTGCGTGTACTGTAATGTATTTCATTCACTGAATTCGAATTTGCATGTAATATATTTCTTATTAGTTTTTGTTTGTTTTTTTAAATGTAGAATGAACGGTTTGTTAATTATCACATTTAGGGCAAAATTTACTAAGCAGCGGGTTGGTTTGGTGGCGGTTTTGCCACGGTTTCTAAATGACAGCCCTGTTTTATTCTATTCTAAAATGTGTTTAGATGGCGGTTTTGCAGTGTTTTTGGCCTTAGTAAATCTGCAGATAGCAAAACCGCCACCAAACCGCCAGGGTTTTAGAACCCGCCACTTAGTAAATTTTGACCTTGGAGTCATACAATATAACATCATGGACGTGATTGATAACATATGAAACACTGATCAACACCAGACAATTTGCTTTAATGGCAAATAGACGCTAATTAGGTGCATAGACGAAGAGGGTTGGAATCCGTTTTGCGCAATGCTTTAGTGTCGCATTTGTGATGTCACGCCGATCCCTTCGCCTGGTGTACAAGTTTGCGTCGGATTGTACAAGGGCTGTGACTCCCACTTTGTGCGCCTTTAGTTACAAACACTCCCACCTGGTGCTTTATTTAGACGCTACCATCGTATGCACCATTGAAACTACTTCCAGACCCACCGCTGGATGCAGATTCTCCATCAGAGTACAGGCACGAATTAAGCGTCTGAGTTCGCAACCAGTTATGCAACACGTCCATAACACCCCCATCAGGCGGTGCGTCAACGTGCGTCTGAATAGCCGCCTCCTAGTCATCACTAATAAGGCCCAGATAGTGGCAGCACAAATAGGGCTGGCTCCAATGCTCCTGACTACTCCTATCAGGGGCATCAGAAGGATTTTATGCTGGGGGCAACTTAAAATGGCTATGGCGTCCGCATTCCCCCCCTCCCCCTTCCTTGGTCAGGGGCTGTGCGTTATCGCAATAGGCTGCACAACCCCTGTACTGCGTGGTGGAGGTGTAATGTGCGGTGTTTTGACTTAAAGTCTGCACATTACGCCACCTCTGTGCAGTGCAGGGGCTGTGCGGCCTATTGCTATAAAGCACAGCCCCTGACCGTCCACCGCTCCTTTCAATTGTTTGGGGGAGGAGCAGCCTCCTTGCCCCTCCCCCTTTCCTCTTGTTCCAATACCCATGACTCCTATCAAGGTTGCCTCCAAGAAGAGACTGTCCTCAGAGGCGCTGGTAACTTAGGACTTGGGAGTTTTTTCCTACCAGAACTCCAGCAGGAACCCACAGCTGGCGAGAGAGAGTGGCATAAGATTTAGCTAGATGGAGCATTTAGTTGGGGGCTCTGTACCATTCTGGAACCAAGCCCATCCTGCAGTATGCCTTTGGCCGGTCTGCCCTGTATTTTGTAGGCAATGAGAAATTTCGGATTAGTCTTGGCCATGTAATGTTGCAGACCTTTTGCAGAACTCTTTGAGGTCCATCTTGGAAGAAGTTCCTGCGACATTGGGGGTATAGGACCTAGAGACAGTGACTGGTGTGCTTTCCATAGGGGGAGGCCTCACTGTCCACCATGAAGGAAGATTGTTCCGCAATGCGCGGCTTTCCTTATGTTGTTGGTGCTGATTGCACTCATTTTCCACTTGTACCCACACATTACCAGTATTACGACTGTGGAAAGTGAAAGCTGTTTACCACCACAAATGTATGTAGTGACTTTTTCCGTATGTTGAGCGTAATGTATAAATGCAATGTATGTTTGTCTTTTATTTATTTTTCTCCTAAATCATTAGATTTTGCACTATGATGTGTGATTTGTATGTTTACATTTTATTAAAATGTGTTATGTGTCAATAGCTGAGCAAATTAGTTTTTGTCAACAAACGGGTCAACCAACATTATATAAGTTAAATTATGTTCAAGTCGAACATGAGATAGATGTGATAAGTATACAATTCTACATATCTTGACGGAAACCTCACAACGGCATCTAAAAACCATAGGAAATACTAAACAAAGGGGTTTATGTATCAAACAGTGAAAAGCCTGGAGAAGTGGACCAGTGGAGAAGTCCCCCATCGCAACCAGTCGGCAGCTACCTATTATTTTATAGACTGTACTTGATAAATGCTACTTCAAAGCTGATTGGTTGCTATGGGCAACTTCTCTACTGGTCCCACTTCTCCTCACTTTTCACTGTTTAATACATCAACATTAAAGACAGAAATGTCATGTTCCTATACATGAAAAAAGATCCATGAAATTTATCATTTTAGGCTCATATACAGAACTATGAATAAACAAAAATAAAACATTAGGCATCAAACATGCTCGCCCCTGACCCCCTGGGAACACAAAAGAATTGGAGGATCGCCCTCCGCCATGTGACAGAGATACCAAGAGGTGTTGCGCAGAGAGTTATGAATCTGGGTTCGTGTGGCTGGTGACAGGATCGCTATGAAGCTTTCACAAATCTCGGGAAACCTCTCAGTTTTGTCCGCCTCCTCCAGCGTAATCGCCACCCAACTCCATATGGAAAAGATTATTTTTTTTATTGTTTTTAAAGGGAGATAGTGGGGTGTTTGGGGTATATCGATACCTGTAAAACTTGCGAGACGCTGCACTAACCGCCAATATCAGCCGTCTGCTTCCCTTTGAGAACCTAAGATTTCATGGGAGGATACCAAATAGTGCCCATTCTGGAGTCATAGGCAGGTCATTTGCCAAGTGTTCCTGAGAATAATTGCGGACTTGTAGCCAAAATCTGAAAACTAATGGACAGGACCACAGACAATGAAGTAGGTCGGCATGGGGGCAGACCAGGCGTTTAAAGTTGCTCCTCTGTCCACAGTCTCATGCGAAGTTGTTAAATGCCTGGGATCCATAATGCCTGGCCATTTCCTTAAAGTACTGAATTCTTATTCTAAATTAGTGGCTTAAAAGCTGGTATTCATGCCTTTATCAATAAGACAAAATAACAACAGTATTCTGATAACCTTTCTGTATTCTCCAGTTTCCTCTTTTTATTTAAACTTAAAATAGAGCCAAAAACTTTTTTGAGAACGTGAAGTTGAGGTTTAGCTTAGAGGTAATGGATTTGCATTTTGCAACGTGAGGTTGTGAGTTCACTTCCGACCTAACTAGACATGAATATTTTAAAATAATTTGAGCTACAATTGTAAGATTAGAATATCTGGTGCAGGTGTGAGTGTGAGGTTCGGCTTAGAGGTAAGGTATTATGGAATTATTAATTCAATTGTAACCAAAGTAAGAATTGTATTATTTTAATAATGATGATGGATTATTTATTTTATTTATTGTTATATTGCGGCAATTGTAAGTTTAATACGGAGTAAAGTAGGTGATGCAAAAGTACATTTGTGGGTTGGTTTATGGTGCGTACACACAGTACGATTAAAGTGCACGATATGAACGATAATGATATTGACCATATCGTTATCATTCATATTGTGCATTTTTCGATGCCTCCAACCCACCAATGACCTGCGATGCGCGGGCACATATGGACAATAACAATATTGTTCATCGCCCGTGCATGCAGGCCAACCTGGTCGATATCGTCCAGGTTACTATAAGGATCCGCGATCGTTGATCGCGGTTCCTTGGCCGTCATTGGTGGGTTGGTGGTGTGCTATTGATATCGATCATCCAGCACACCCGGGAGATCGATCAACGATATCGTTATCGTTGATGATCGCCCGTGTGTATGTACCATTAGAGTTAAACTAATTTAATTGTTGAATTTTAACCAATGAAACATTTAAACATCTGCACATCTATTCCAGAGTCTGCATTAAAAGGCCTGTAGTTTGCGGACACGATATTGGATGAAGTATAGATGACAGCTGTAGTAAATGGAAAGTGTGAGAGGTTATCATTGGGATCCCCAAGTAGCTGTGTTTCCTTTTACATGTCTTTTCTGGAGACGTTAATAATGGCATTGAAGAGAACACATGCATTTTTGAAGTGACTAAAATGACTGATGGTCCAGATAGATTAGAGTAATGGATAAAAGTGTGAAACTTCTAGGTTAGGGGTTATAACAGTAGTTTAATTGCCCCCCCCCCCCCATAATGGTTTCCTGGGTCCTGAATAGGGATGCCAGTGCTTAGAATGCCGGCACCGGAATCCCGACACCTGTGAGGGGGATACGGTCAAATTTCCAGACTTGGAATGCCGACGTCAGAATCACGACATGGCGCCGTCATACCGACGGTAAGTAGCTGGGTAAGGGGGAGGGTTGGGGTTAGGCACTAGAAGGAGGGTTAGCATTAGAGTTAGGCACTAGGGGGAGGGTTAGGCACTAAAGGGGGAGGAGGTCAGGTTTAGGCACCAGGGGGGTGGGGGAGCATTAGCATACTGATCTAACTCTGTCAGGATGCCGGCATCAGGATTCTGACCGCCGGAATCTCGAGCATCGGCATCCCATACCCAACCCCCTGAAGAACCTTCAGAAGAAGTAAATGGGACTCTATTGGGGATGAGTATGGCTACGTCCTTTTTTTTTAATTATTACAATCAGCAGAACTGTTTGAGAGTATTCATTACCAAAAAGTTGGGAGCGGGTTCCGGTGAAGATTATCTGCTATGTCCGCTTCTCCCTTCTGCAGGTCCCCAACACTAGTGTACAACGGATGGGGTGAGTTGAGACCGTGCTCATTAATTGAGAGGATCTTCAGGTTAATTTCTGTAATTAAGGAAAACATTGACAAGAATGCTCGCTATAAACACCAGTATAAAAAGTAGACAACCCAGTTAGATCAAAGGAAAGGAGAGGTGGAAACGGAAGGGAAGGAAAAGCCACTACGATGGGAGATAGGGAGAGGAGGGAAAGTCTAGTGAGGCCGATCCCTTGGAGGAGGAATATTCCCAATCAAATGACAGAGTACTTGTGAGATGGTGAAACTAGA
This sequence comes from Taudactylus pleione, assembly GCA_031769625.1. Classification (NCBI taxonomy): domain Eukaryota; kingdom Metazoa; phylum Chordata; class Amphibia; order Anura; family Myobatrachidae; genus Taudactylus; species Taudactylus pleione. The sequence goes on along the minus strand of JAUIMM010000060.1, from coordinate 12,968,492 downwards.
CACAGGTCAGGATGAGGCCTGCGAGATTGGGACTGAGAATAGATAGGTGACAAAGAATATATCAAATAAAAAACAATGTTCGGAGATGACAGTGATGTCCGTGGAGTGAGGAAAATATGTCGGAGGGTGAAGGAGGTGAAAAAAGGAGGCGGGAAAGGGAACTGGTTCAAACTTTCGTAAACATGTGCAATGTGCAATGCAATGAACTAAGGGCCTGATTCAGACCCGGACGCTATCCTGCGCTCGCTCGCATTGAGCGATTTTTTGCACTCTGTGCCTGCGTATGAGTCGTAATGCGCATGCACGAACCAGTCATTGCGATGGGAAAGTGCTCACCCATAGCCCGCAGTCGGGCCGCTATTCTGGGTGACAGATAGCGCCGTTTGTGGGTGGTAACAGGGGAAGGTGCTTGTAAAGGGGGTGTGGATGTGCGAACGCAGGCATGGCTGACCGTCAGAACGGCGTTTAATGGGTGTGCATAATTAGCAAAGTAGCGTCATTACACACGTGACTGGGTTGTGTTTTAGCCAGATCTGCTCACAATGTTGTGGTGGGAAAAGGCTACCACAAGCGCTGCGAGCAGCTCCGATGGCTCTCGATGTTCCCGATTAATCCTACAACTGCCGGAGATGACGTGTGTTGCGAGTGGCAAAGGGGCGTCTTTATACAGGTGCGAGCGCATAGTGCGGCCGCTCGCTATTACTTAGTGGGCGGCTTTACGCGACGCAGTGCGAGCACATGATTTAAATAGCCGGCCCCTTTTAGCCAGCAAGCGGCCGGGTCTGAATCAGGCCCCAAGACCCAAAAGGCAAAGAATGACAGAACCATACCTAAATACAATTCCAATCTCAGCTTACTCTATAGAAGGAATGAGAGAGAGGAAGAATGGAATGGATGAGATGGGGTGGGGGGGGGAGAGAGGAGTTACAAATAGATAGGCGGGGAGCTAGGAAAAAGAGGGAGACAGATGGGAAGAAATCAGGAATTTAGCAACTATTAGTAGAAAAAATGAATATGTAAGAGTGCAGCGGCTTTGGAGAGCAGCCCTGTGTGGACGCCGCTGTGTTTCCTGGTAGAATGTTCACTTTTGCTAGAAGTGTTTGTCAGCTGTTTTTGCTGTGAGCACTGAGTTGTCTTTGAGGACCTGTAGTTGGAAACTGGAAGCCCCAACAATATTGGTAATGGTGATGGTGTAGGATTCTTGTCACTGGTTGGAAATCTTTGGGTTTCTGAATTCTTGATTGAGTCAAATCGGGAAATATCTGGATGTGCATGTTGCAAGAGCCAATCATAGGCATGTCTCTGACAGGCTGTAGAATTTATCCTTTAGATGGGAAGTAATGGAGGCGAGCAATGACATCCTGGGGATTTGGATGGAGATGTGGTTTTGCCATGAAGGCTCCGTGTGCCCTGTACAAGATGGGAAAAGAGGTCATTCAGGAAGACTTGGAGAGCGGAAGCAGCGACAGTTTTGTGGATGTTGTGGATTCTATCGGGCTATATGCAATCGTGTACTACTTGGAAGTCCAAGAGCAGAGCATTGTGTACCTGGTGGAAGGGGTCATGTTGGAGAGTCTGGGATTGTCTGTGATGCGTGTGCTATATAATGTTAAGGCCCCCCATACATCAGAGATTGATTGCAGCAATCATGCAATTTGCAATCGATTGTGTATAAAAATCTTTCCCTTTTTCAATCGATTGTGGCAATTCTGCAATCTGCAATCGATTGAAAAAGGGAAAGATTTTTATACACAATCGATTGCAAATTGCACGATTGCTGCAATCAATCTCTGATGTATGGGGGCCTTTACCTGTAGTTTTGTAAGATCCAGCAGTGCAAATTTATTGTGACTTTCAAATAACGATTCACAGAGTGGAGCAAATTCTATTCTCTTCTGGCCAACAATGCTGGAACAATCCTGAAATGTCATTTCTTTAGGTAAATGTACCAGCCTTTCTATAAGCTGATAAAATATTTGGGGGTGTAGCCATGCCCCTTTGAAAATCACAACATGGGCCTGATCCTAAATTTGCGGACTGCTGATGTGGGACGTAGTTGAGCAATTTTTATTTCCTGCGCATGCATCTAATTAGCACCACGCATGCATCCTGGTTGCGTTCATGCAGAGTTGCAGTTGTGATTGCAGACGCCAGCAAACAGAATTGTATTGAAAATGTATTGGGCCTTCCTGGGCGGTGACAGGGAGGTGGCTTAGCGGACCACGGCGATGGTCCTTCTTATGGGGGTATTATGGGACCGTCACAGGCGTGTTGCTGAAAGTGGTTCCGTATAGAATCGCTCAACCACTCAAATAGTCGGTCATACTTTGACGAAGAAACTGCAGCTTCCATTGGACTGGTGCAAGTTTAAATGGTGCGACTGATGGTGGCGTCTAAAGATGATATTTAATCATCTGCGATCAGATGTACGGCTGTAACCAGGGAAGGCATTTACATAAAGTCGCAGACGTGCGATCGGCAATAGACGCAGACATATGGCTGCATCCTACCCAGAATCAGCCGCTATATTCAGGGCGCGGCTGCTCCCCTGCGCCAGACTCTCAGCGTCCCGGGCTTCTATACTTGAGATGACAAAACCCCCAATGTTTATATATAGGAAATAACAGTCTTACCTTTGTCTGAGGCATGATTCGGTGCTACAAGCTTTGTGGTCCCAGGCAGAAAATACATTGGGGCCCTAACACTTGGTCTCATTTATGTGACAATACAGAAGAGTTTCCTGGTTTGGGCAGAGCTGTGAAGTCACAGCGTGGTGCTTATACCGGGAACACGGGAAATTATACAGCATGAATGGCTCCTTTCTTACTGCAGATCTGGCTACTGCTCTAAGCTTGTCATGGTGAGTATATGAATCTGCTAAAGCAAATGTATATTATATCATCATGGATAACTAATACTGATATTTAATACAAATAATGCATTATTAGTTGAGCTGCCTGTATTTCCCCAAGGATATTCCATAGGCTCTCATCCTGCAAGACATCCTAATGCAAGGTGTTAATAGATAAAACGTATTGACTGCAATACATGATTTCTCGGAATGCACATACTGTATACTGAATGGACACACTGACATAAGTCACATTATGAGCCTGATTAGTTGTACGCTAGTGCTTAGCAATTTCTAAAATATGGTAATGCATCAGCCAGCAAAATTTGTATTGAGACGCCCATCGGAGCCCGCACTGCGTACACAAACGCAGCGTCGGAGGCAGATCCTAAAAACATCGACTTCTCGAGGTCGCTCAGAATGGATGTGGTAATTAAGACGCCGGAGCTTTGTTCTCTGCTTGCGCGATTGCAGGCGTTGGCTAGTACATGCCCGGAAGACATCCCCGCCACACGCCCGCGTTCTGGCCGGAACTCCCCGTAACCACCCACAAAACAGTCCCTTCCTGTCAATCCATTGCGAGTGAAACCTCACAGTGTGCATGTTCGCAATTCAGTCGCAGCGTGTGCGCAATGCGGCTGTGATGCATGCGCAAACCACCGATAATCGCTCAACTGCATGAACATGACATAACCTCATATTATATTACATTAATAGTGCAGAATATTACATCCCATTCTTAGCATCTAGCCTTTATAGATGGTCCAGGAGATGACTTTGGCAGTATGGCTTGATTCTAATTCGCACTCAGCAGCGCCCGTGTCTGCTGTTCTTGCCAGTTGCACATCTGCGACTACATTCTAATACCCCCACGAGCCCTTCCCTGGTGCACATATGTGCGTATAAATGTGCAAGGACTGAGACGCCCACTTCCAGCATTTCCAGAAGCTGCAATCGTGCTTGGCGCATTTTTGGATGCCACCATTGGTCGTATCGTCCATGCCAACTGCGTCTATCTATGCAAACACTTCAGCAACACGCCCGCGAGACTCCCATAATGCACCTATGAGACAGACCGTCTCCATGCGTCTGAATACCCTCTCACTGCCCAGGAACGCCGCCAGTACATTCTCAGTACTGTGTGTGTGTCTGAAATCACAACTGCCACTCTGTACCAACACAATTGCTCAACTATGCCCGACATCGACATAGCGTGCACCTCAGCATCAAGCCCTATGGGCGGTAAGCGTTTAATATAACTATGGCCGGGATGCCTGCTGCCGAAATACCGGCGCCGGAATCCCGATCAGCATTTGAAGCCAGGCTCCAGACAGGGGGGTTAGGGTTAGGCACCACCGGGGAGAGGTTAGGTTTAGGCACTAAGGGAGAAGAGTCAAAGCAACAAGTAATAATTTAGGACCAGGCGCTAGCAGTGGTGTATATACAAAAAGTGTCACAATGCTGCACACCTACACGAGAAGCTTTGCCAATTTTCTTTCAAACAGAACAGAAAATATGGTATAAAGTAGCGCTTAACAGACACAGAGCAATATAGGGATTAATATCTTGTTTTAATCACAATATCGCAATGATAAAATCCATATCCTTAAAAAGACATTCACATGTCTTATTACATTTCGGAACAATAAAAGGTCTCAAAAAGGACCTAGAAAATAGCATATATCCTGATTCCACAAGGTACTAGACACACAACACTAATGTATCAAATTGGTGTATGTGTTTCAGTTCCTATAATTGATACTTATGTTGCCGCAATGATCTGTAATGTAGCAAACAATATTGTGGTGAGGTTGTTCCGCTTCCGTATTAAGGTTCTAATGAAACAATTCTAAAATCCTTTTGTAGAATATCCTGTGTGGATTTCATATACTCACAATCCTGGATCAGTGTATTGTAGGAGGTAATCCAGCTGCTCACTAGTTGTGCTGTATGAGTGAGTGAGCTGCAATGTCCAGACCATCCGCATGCACCAGACAAGCTGTGCGGCTCTCTGTCAGGACACCCAGCTCTCCTCGGCAGTCGCTCGGCGTCTCCAACAAGGTAATGAGAGCAATGTCCCTGATCACAATGAGATGTAACGAAGCAACAGTGGCCCTGATTCAGAGCCGGACGCTCTGACCAGAGCGCTCGCTCTGAATCAGGGCCCTCCTCCATTAAAATGGAGCGTCCTCCTGGACGCTCGTATAGCTGTGGGTCACCACCCACAGCATATACGAGCGTACAAAAAGATGGTCACGATGGGTGTCGCGCATGCGCACGACGGAGCTCCCTCCGTCGTGCGCATGCGCAGTGGGGAACATCGACCCACTTGCGAGCGTACTGCCGCTCGCGAGTGGGTCTGAATGACCCCCAGTGTTCTTAGTACAACAACTGGATACTCGCTCTCGGTTATAGCGGCGAGCATTCTCTGATAACGGCTTCCGTATTAAATATAAGCAAGTGAGGAGCAAGCGGAGCAGCAGAATCCCAAGTCTGGCACCTGTGTTCTCACGCTCAAATAAATTGTCAGCACCTTCTATAGTTGGTGCAGTGAGAGAGAGGCTGATTCTCAGGTCCAGTGAGTATATCTAAAACAAACTCCTTCTGTGTCCTTTAATGCCTTTCTCCTCACAGGGAGGCTTTCTCAAAAAGGCAGAAAGCTTCCCTTAGGCTTAGTGTTAGGGCTAGGTTTAGGCTTAGTATTAGGGTTAGGCTTAGTGTTAGGGCTAGGTTTAGGATTAGTGTTAGGTTTAGGCTTAGTATTAGGGTTAGGCTTAGTGTTAGGGCTAGGTTTAGGATTAGTGTTAGGTTTAGGCTTAGTATTAGGGTTAGGCTTAGTGTTAGGGCTAGGTTTAGGATTAGTGTTAGGTTTAGGCTTAGTATTAGGGTTAGGATTAGTGTTAGGGCTAGGTTTAGGATTAGTGTTAGGTTTAGGCTTAGTATTAGGGTTAGGCTTAGTGTTAGGGCTAGGTTTAGGATTAGTGTTAGGTTTAGGCTTAGTATTAGGGTTAGGCTTAGTGTTAGGGCTAGGTTTAGGATTAGTGTTAGGTTTAGGCTTAGTATTAGGGTTAGGATTAGGTTTAAGCTTAGTGTTAGGGCTAGGTTTACTATTAGTGTTAGGTTTAGGCTTAATATTAGGTTTAGGGTTAGGTTTAGGCTTAGTGTTAGGGTTAGGTTTAGGCTTAGTATTAGGGTTAGTGTTAGGGCTCGGTTTAGGATTAGTGGTAGGTTTCGATTTGCTATTAGGGTTAGGCTTAGTGTTAGTATTAGGGTTAAGCTTAGTAATAGGATTAGGTTTAGGGTTAGTGTTGAGTTTAAGGTTAATGTTAGGCTTAGGGTTTAGTGTTAGATTTAGGGTTAGTGTTAGGTTTAGGATTAGTATTAGAATTAGGTGTTAGGTTTAGGCTTAGTGTTAGGGTTAGGCTTAGTGTTAGGGTTAGTGTTAGGGTTAGTGTTAGGGTTAGATTTAGTATTAGAATTAGGTGTTAGGGTTAGGCTTAGTGTTAGGGTTAGGGTTAGGGTTAGTGCTAGTGTTAGGGTTAGGCTTTGTGTTAGATTTAGGGTTAGTGTTAGGTTCAGGATTAGTATTAGGTGTTAGGGTTAGGCTTAGTGTTAGTGTTAAGTTTAACGTTAGTGTTAGGAGGGATGTAGTTGAAATCACAGATGTCCGGATGCACTAGGGGGGAGGTTAGGTTTAAGGGTAGGGTTAGGATACTTTCTGACAGGTGTCAGTGTCCTAACCCTACCGGGATGCCAGCATTGGGTTTCTGACCGCCGAGAGACCGAGCGCTGGCATTCCTACCCAACCCTAGAGTTTTTTGCCTTGAAGATTTTTATTAGAATCACCAGAATCATTGATAGAAGGTGTAAAACATCCTTAGCACACAGGGTAAAAAATCAGTAAAATAGTCAATGGTAGATAAATTGCAATAAAAAAATAAATAAATATATATATATATATATATATATATTGAACAAATAACAGCATATGTACCAATTTCTCAAAATAATTAGTGATAATAAAAGAAAAAAAGAAACACAAGGAAAAGAGGGGGAACTGAAACCACCTGAGAAAGATTACAAATAGCTAATGAGCCCACTAAGCAACCATCCTGAGCATACTTGAGGTAGGAGGGAGAATCTTTGAATAAGAGCCGTGGGCTCCAGATTGCACTAAACTTTGTAAATGTAGTGACACCAGACATCGTGAGATTGCCCATAGTTATATAGAACTCCAATCTGGAGAACCGTTCGTCTGTGGTGGGAGCAGTCGTAGAGATCCCAGTGAACTGGAATCACGGCTTTGGCTGCACTATTTAAATGCTTCAGAAGTGATTTTCTTTTTTATATGACAACACAGGGCCAGACATCTTATTGAGAAGCCAACATACTGTATCCGCACTGACTTCCTGTCCCAGCACCTCTCTAGATATCACTAAGTTGCCCGGTAACCATGCAGAAATGCTAGTTTTCACATATTTTAGTTACCGGGCCATTCATCATCAGTGGTCCGAAAAGGACCCCTGATGTTCAGCAAACTCCAAATACTGAAAGTTTTCAGTCTTTGCTTCTGAGAACAAGCGCCATCTTCAGACGGCGCTTCTTCTCGGATCCCCGAGGATGCGAAGAGGGATCCGAGTGGATCCCTCCGCCGCCTTCTCACAGACTTCCCGGCAGCTGTGCGCATACGTGACCTCGTGACTTGCGTAGCCGGAATGACGGGGGAGGAGGTAAGTAACGCAGCTACATATGTACTAACCGCGGGGATAGCTGCTTTTTGGAGCAGCTGTTCCCGCACCAGAGCAATGATGAATTGCTCCGGTGTCAAGTTTCCCCAGCTGCAAGTTGGATCCTTAAGTCTTCCTCGCAGCGAGTTCAGTACTTCATCATCAGAGGCCATACGGCTTCCAAAAATGAATAGGCCCCTAAATCCCAGAATGGGCGTAGGGTCACGCAATCCCATCAGATATGAAGCAAGGAGCCTACAGATGAGACACATCACCAACATATGGCGGGTACCCCTGGAAACATTTTGGCAAGCACCGAAGGACATCTGTACCAACGGGAAAGGACCTTAAACTGAGGGCCTAATTCAGACCCGCTCGCAAGCGGGTCAATGTTGGCCCAGTGTGCATGCGCAAGCCATTGCTTTGGGTCTCGCTACAAAGGGGGAGTGCTGTCGATAGTGAGTGACAGCACGGCCCGTTTGGTGGGCGTGCCGGGGGCGTGGCTGCCCAGATGGAGGCGTTCCCATGGGAAAGCCTACCATCTGGGGCCGGCCCCACTGACATCACAAGTGATGTCAGTGGGAGTGCTTTCGGCTCTGATAGAGCCAAAAGCACTCCAGGGCTTGCGACAACGAGACCCTACCACAAGGGTCTTGTCGCAAGCCCGATGGTCGCGATGGTCTTGACCATCGTGACCATCTTCCTGGCCGCTCGCTTTAGCTGTGGGTGGTCACCCACAGCTATGCGAGCGGCCAGTAGGCCGCTCTAAAAATGAAGAAGGACGGCCCTGATTCAGAGCGAGCGCTCTGTCAGCGCATCCGGCTCTGAATCAGGGCCTGAGTCTCTATTACCGAATAGCTAACTGAAAATGAAATAGTGGTTTGGAAGAACTTATCCCATTCCTTGGGTTCTGGTTGTAAGCCAATAACTCTTTCCCAGTCCGCTGTGAAACGCGGCAGCGTGGAGAAGATGTCTTCTGTAAGAATTTGGTAGCCTAAAGAGGGAAAGTGTTGAGGTAGTTCCTGGGATTGGCAAAGCGATTCAAAAAGGGTAGGGGGCCTGCAAGAAGCCTTGCACATCGACTTGCTAGAAAGGAAGTGTTTAATAGGAAGGTACCTCCATATCTCAGAGGCGGGGAGGTCCCAAGACCTGGCTAAAAGAATGTACACTAGATGAAGACACCAGCTGGCCGACACGCACATCTCCAGCCTGTAACCAGAGATGAAAAGACACAGGGGTCATACCAGGGTACCTGTTGACATTCTGGTGCAGATATACTGAATGTCGACCTTCTGAATGTAGACAAGTCATACCACACCCATAAAATAAAATAAGAAAATTGTAAAGTCAGTGGCCGACGAAGACACGGGCTAACAGGGCCGTCGCCCGGAGCGCCATAACCTAAAGGCGGCAGCCCGGTGGCCTGCCTGAACAGAGGTACTTACCACCGTCAGGCTCCGGAAAACCCTGCCCTTCACCCACCTGTTGGTGTTATTGGTATACGCTTAGGGGGTGGGAGCGAGAGAGGGAAAGGGTGCGACAGTACAGCACAGGGCGGCGCTGGGCGCAGAGAAGCCTAGCGCCAGCCGTGTGTAAAGTGAGAGGTAATAGAGCCATGTAAGTCTTGATATTACTATGCAGAGGCAGATTTTACCTATGGCCAGTAAAATCTATCACCAGCAACGACTGCCTAACAACAGCAGGGACTTCCCATTTAAAGCGCCCCATGCTAATCACATAATAGACAGGCAGTCCAAGGAAGAGGTGTTCTCTCCCCCAGAGACTGCCAGTCCACACTGCGATTGCAGAGAGCCCTACCCGGCTTCCAGGGGCTGCAGCCAATGCTGTCCCCAGAAGCTGGACAGCTTTTTGTGCACATGCGTGGGATCATCGGGATCATGCGCACAATTACGGACATACCAGTCGGCCAGCGTAGGCAGGAGCCGCGGCTCTTAATATGTCTTGTCTTTAGCTAAAAATTTTGGGGAGATGTACTAAGCCTTGAGAGAGAGAGAGAACGTGGGTGGAGATAAAGTACCAACCAATCAGCTCCTAATTGTCAATTTTCAAACACAGCCTGTAACGTGACAGTTGGGAGTTGATTGGTTAGTACTTTATCTCTCTCCATTTTATATCGCTCCAAGGCTTAGTTCATCTCCTAATTTATAACCTTTTTAAAAGAATATAGTGCTATGAATACCCGTTACAGACATACAAATAATTATATACCTTGCCGTGATTTATTCTTAGCAAGATTGGGAGTTTAAATCATTGAATGCAGTAATTATCCTTGTGCTCTTACTGTGCAACAATAGCTAGGGTTGCAATGTTACTAATTAGTCCCTATTAACAGAAGAACTATAGAACAAAGCCACTTGAAATTAGTTTGGGAAGCTGATTGTGTAAGTAAATGCAGACTTAGGCATTTACAGATTTATTACATAATGCTGGTACACACAGCAGGGCAGAACTCATGGTCACGCTGCTTTAGCTGTGCAAACATTAAGCATATAAATGGCATGGAGTACACAATTTGGGGCCAAATCTGTGGTGGACTCATATTTGCATCTATGCATGCTCTGTACGCTAAAACGCGCTATTTGTGACTGCGCGATTAAGTTATAGTAGGGAAAAGTGCACGTCCCATATTTGTTGCCATCCTTTAGTTAGTAATTCATGGGCACCAGCCTGGGCATTGCTCAAGCAGCCACTTGCTGCATTTTTCTGCAATGACCATTTGAGGTGACTATTAGAATAACCTTGTTTCTTTTATACAAATGATCCTTGGGGGCAATTGGGGCAGTACTCTTAGGCAGGGGCGTATCTATAATGGGTGCAGGGTATGCACCACACACAGGCCCCTGGGTCCAGGGGGGCCCACATCACACACCTTGCACCCATAGAGTCTTATACTGACCTGTCCGTAGCCGAGCATGCGCTGCAGAGCAGCAAAAATCACTAAAAATATGCGGCCAATTTCCCGGTGACGCCCACATGCGTAGTGCTGCCGTCCCCGGTAGAACGCTTTTTTCCCAGTGACACGCACATACGCAGTAGATTCTGGCACTAAGCCAGAAGCTACTGCCAGTGCTGCACCGCTGGGCCGCCAGAGAAAAGAGAGACCCGCACTGAGTGTGCACACGGGCCCCCTCCTCTCTTGAAACGCCCCTGCTCTGATTGGTCCATAGCAACCAATCAGATTCTAGCTGCTAGTTAAATGTTCAGTAGAATGTGATTGGTTGCTATGGGCAACATCTCCATTTCTAAAAACTCTCTCACTGTAGTAAACATACCCCTTAGCGTTGGTTTATATAGCGCCCATCATATTATGCAGCGTTGTAGTGAATATGTAATCCTTCGCAACATCACTTTCCAAGTAGAACTTATAGTCTGAATTCTCTAACGCACACATTCTGGGGTCTATTTTGAGAGAATCCAGGTAACCTACCAATAAGTTTATGAAGTGTGGGAGGCAACCCACGCAAACAGGGAGAACATGCAAACTCCACACAAATAGGGCCTTGGTTGTTGATAAAAATGTAACCCGAGCACTGGTAAAGCAATGCAAACCACTGTTCCGCCATGCAAGCTTGAGGCATCCTATAGCAATAGGAAGGAGGAGGCGGGGTCACAAAGCGGTACATAAGTAACATGCAATACATGTAAGTATGTGCCTCTGACTGCTGTCATACTTCCCTGGCCTGCCAATTTCATTTCATGCCCATTTGTAGTGAGGCCCAGCATGGCTGTATAGAACCAAATCTGAGTGTGTCTGACCATCTTAGGTCCCCTTAAATAAATTATTAGCATTTACTTATTGTATGTCTGCCTGTATCCTCTGAAATCCATCATTAATATATGTATAGAGAATCGGATAGATAGATAAGTGCCAGATGGGCAGTCTGGCCCTGGATAGATAGATAGATAGATAGATAGATAGATAGATAGATAGATAGATAGATATGAGATAGATACATAGATATGAGATAGATAGATAGATAGATAGATAGATAGATAGATAGATAGAGATATTAGGTAGATAGATAGATATATAGAGATATGACAGATATATGAGAGATATATGAGATAGATAGATAGATAGAGAGAGATATATGAGATAGATAGATAGAGATATGATATAGATAGAGAGATATGCGATAGATAGATAGATATGAGATAGATAGATATTCGATAGATAGATATGAGATTGATAGATAGATATGAGATAGATACATAGATATGAGATAGATACATAGATATGAGATAGATAGAAAGATATGAGATAGATAGATATGAGATAGAGAGAGAGATATGAGATAGATAGATAGATAGATAGATAGATAGATAGATAGATAGATAGATAGATAAATAGATATGAGATAGATATGAGATAGATAGATATGAGTTAGATAGATAGATAGATAGATAGATAGATAGATATGAGATAGATACATAGATATGAGATAGATAGATAGATAGATAGATAGATATGAGGTAGATACATAGATATTAGATAGATATATATGAGATAGATAGATAAATAAATATATATGAGATAGATAGATTTGAGATAGATAGATATGAGATAGATAGATATGAGATAGATACATAGATATGAGATAGATAGATAGATAGATAGATAGATAGATATGAGAGAGAGAGAGAGAGAGAGAGAGAGAGAGAGGGTGATATGAGATAGATATGAGATAGATACATAGATATGAGATAGATAGATATGAGATAGATAGATAGATAGATATGAGAGAGAGAGAGAGGGAGATATGAGATTGGCAGATAGATAGATATGAGATAGATAGATATTAGATAGATATGAGATAGATAGATATTAGATCGATAGATAGATATGAGATAGATAGATATTAGATAGATATGAGATAGATAGATATTAGATAGATAGATGATAGATAGATATGAGATAGATAGATAGATATGAGATAGATGGGTAGATAGATATTAGATAGATGGTTAGATAGATATTAGATAGATATGAAATAGATAGATGGATAGATAGATATGAGATAGATAGATATTAGATACATAGATAGATAGATATGAGATAGATGGGTGGATAGATATTAGATAGATAGATAGATAGATAGATAGATAGATAGATAGATAGATATGAGACTAGGCGTTGCCTGGTATTTTAAGAATGTTTGTTTACACCTCCTCCAACAAACCTCTCCTTAGGCAGGCCTCAGGAAAAGTGTGACAAACTTCCCCATCAACAGTCCTAAGGTCTTTGAAGGAAGTAGGACCTGTAACGGTATAAAGCAAACTTCGGAGATACAAGCATTCAACATTTGTCGGATGTACAGTGTAAACACGGCCAAGAGCTTCTGTTGCTCTGGTACCAGGATGACCATCTACAGCGACTCCCTGTTTTCTGCGCAGAAAAACTTTAGGAGAAGTATTCCATGTGTAATATTTTGGCAGCTCACAGTACAGCAGGGTCCTTGCAAAGTCATAATTTTTACACAGTTGGAAGAAAGAAGTAAAAGTGTAATTTGGTATAGTCAGAGAGATGAGAATGCTGGCAAAGCCTGCTAAAGCTCTTTTCGATAATAAACATTTAGATCATGACTAAACATGACAACACAAAATGCTTGCTCCGAGGCCCTACCCATATGCCGTGAGGCCCCACAATGAGCATCCAGCAAAAATTGTGGTTTTTAAATTAATTAAAAATGAACAGTAATGAATTTCGATTTTACATTTTTTTAGCTGCTTCCACCGTGTTTTAATACACTCATATGTAAAATGTCATGATGTTCGCTTGTAAACTGTGGATTTGTATAGAAAGACAGAAGGACAAATTTTTGCTTTGATATAGTAGAGAAGATAGAAAAGAAAAAATAGTAGATAAGCTAAATCCTTTTGTAATTCCGTACCTGACCTGTAGAGGGCGAATGCTATGCAAAAATTGTGGTTTTGAATTAATTAAAAAGTAACAGTAATTAATTTCGATTTAGTAGAGAAGATAGAAAAGAAAAAATAGTAGATAAGCTAAATCCGTTTGTAATTCCGTACCTGACCTGTAGAGGGCAAATGCTATGCAAAAATTGTGGTTTTTTTTATTAATTAAAAATTAATAGTAATTAATTTCGAATTTTTTAAGCTGCCTCCACCGTGTTTTATACGCTCGTATGCAAAATTTCACGATCGTGGCTTGTAAACTGTGGATTTGTATAGAAAGACAGAAGGACAAATGTTTGCTTTTATATAGAGGATAGATAAATGGATAGTTATGAGAGAGAGAGAGAGAGAGAGAGAGCAGGGTGCATGACACGTCGCACTTGCGATGCATTCCACTGGTCATCGCATGCATGACGATTCCTGGATAGGACCGATCTGTCGGTAAGATTTGCCCTTTGCGGTGGAGGGGCTTTGGGGCCCATGACCCAGAAGCCCCTCCGGTGTCCTTCTGCACATGCGCAAAGGGATGTGCGTGCCGTGGGGGGGTGCTGGGAGGGATACGATTGGATCCCTCTCTCAGCACACTCTCGGCAGAAGCCCATAGGCTTCTATGGGTAACGCCATCAGGGAGATTACATAACCCACCGCAACCAAGCCCTGGAGTGCATCGCATTCCGGGGCTTGGTGCATATGAGAAATGCGATCAAACAGAGCCGGCCCTAGCCAAATTAGTGCCCTAGGCAAGATTTTGGGTGATGCCCCCCTCCCCATTGGATCCTGAAAAGAGGTGCGGCCAGCACAGCACAATATCAGCACCCACCACCCCTCTCCCAGCATTGAGCACCACAGCACCCCGGCCCTCCGTCCGTTCCAAACTTACTTTACTTGAGCGCAGCCTGCAGAGCCATCCGACTCAAGGTACAGCAAGCCGCGGGCAACGGACCTACTTTTCCCGTCTCAGGCTGGCAGTTCGCAGCTGTGTGTGATGATTACTGGAGGCGGAATCCAGAGCCGTGAGATGTGACTCACTACTCCGAGCTCCGCAAAGGCCCATGGTGCAGCAGCCCTCCCACCACCATTTCCTTATAGTCCTGACTGAGCCTCTGCCCGCGCACAGCAACTCATTCTGATTGTGTGAAGCCTGAGCCGGGCCGGAACTAACCACAAGCTGCCATCTAGATGCTTCGCCCCCGCAAAATACCGCCGGCTGTACCGCCACTTCTACCTCACTGTTTGATGCTGTCAGGCCCGATCGGAGCTGTTAGCTGAGCTCCGATCGTGGACGCTGTGCTGCGGCAGTAGCAGCTGCCAGAGTCTTTGCCCAGTCTGCAGCAGGTGCCCTGGCCGTGCCTGCACCAAACCTCCACCAGCCCTAGGTGGGCTTGGATGCCCCTAGGCATTTGCTTAGTTTGTCTATGCCTAGGGCCGGCTCTGCGATCAAAGCCGCATTTTATTTTGGGGGCTTGACCGCATTTTTTTCATTGATACATCTTGTCGAGATCGAGAGAGAGTGAGAGAGAGAGAGAGAGAGAGATGTATTACAGCAATGCAGTGTATTAGTCCATTGTGTGTATTGGATATAATGAGTGTCTATACTGTATTTTCTTAGATATGTTATTTCCCAAACCAGGGGTCAGCATGTGTGACAGGGAAAGGGTTAACCCACTCGCATCAGCAGTGACCAACATCTGGTAGTGATCAGGGCCTCTCTCTACCCCCATCCCTAATCCCTGCAGTGGGGAAGGATCCTAAAAGCAGATCAGGGTGTTTTATAGCAGCGTGCACATTAAAGGTTTCGGATTTCAGAGGAAAGTAAGAGACATTTCTTATATGCTGGGTTTCTGGGAATGAGAGGGAGGAGAGGAGGAAGCTGGGCTGTGGCCTTCAGGAGAAATTAGGTCAGACATGCGGTGGAGGAGACAGGATGCTAAGTAAGTTCCAGGGGCCTATCATGCTGTATGGTGGTAGTGGGACAGTGAGGATGCACACACTATGGCAAGCTATGGGTAGCAGTGATAGGACACAGCCAGAACCCTCCTCAGCTCACAGGACACACTATCACCACTCACTGCACATTTCTGCTATCACTTATAAACTTTCAATGCAAACTTTTATTATTCGTCCTATAGATCTTACTGTGGGATCTAGTCAGCAACACTCTGACATATTGTAATGTTTGATTTGTTTACAAATGTATAAAACTTGTATCTATCTAGTATCTCAGATATTTTGATCTCTCTCTAGTTAACGGTATCTATCTATCTATCTCATATCTATCTATCTATCTATCTATCTATCTATCTATCTATCTATCTATCTCATAACTATCGATCTACCTACCTATCTAATATCTATCTATCTCATATCTATCTATCTATCTATCTATCTATCTATCTATCTATCTATCTATCTATCTATCTAATATCTATCTATATCATATCTATCTATCTCATATCATCTATTTATCTGTCTCATATCTCTCTCATATCTCTATCTATCTATCTATCTATCTATCTATCTATCTATCTATCTATCTATCTATCTATCTATCTATCTATCTATTTCATATTATCTATCTCATATATATATATATCTATCTATCTCATATCTATCTATCTATCTATCTATCTCATATCTATTTATTTATCTCATATCTATCTATCTATCTATCTATCTATCTATCTATCTATCTATCTATCTATCTCATATCAATTTATCTATTGCATATCTATATATCTATCTATCTAATATCTATCTATCTATCTATCTCATATCTATCTATCTATCTATCTATCTCATATTATCTATCTCATATATATATATATATATCTATCTATCTCATATCTATCTATCTATCTCATATCTATCTATCTATCTATCTATCTATCTATCTCATATCTATTTATTTATCTCATATCTATCTATCTATCTATCTATCTCATATCAATTTATTTATCTCATATCTATCTATCTATCTATCTATCTCATATCAATTTATCTATTGCATATCTATATATCTATCTATCTAATATCTATCTATCTATCTATCTATCTCATATCTATCTATCTATCTATCTATCTATCTATCTATCTATCTATCTATCTATCTAATATCTATCTATCTATCTCATATCATCTATTTATCTATCTCATATCTCTCTCATATCTCTATCTATCTATCTATCTATCTATCTATCTATCTCATATCTATCTATCTATCTATCTATCTCATATCATCTATCTATCTATCTATCTCATATTAATTTATCTATTGCATATCTATCTATCTCACATCATCTATCTATCTCATATCTATTTATCTATATATCTCATATCTATCTATCTATCTATCTCATATCTATCTATCTATCTATCTCATATCTATCTATCTATCTATCTATCTATCTCATAACTATCGATCTACCTACCTATCTAATATCTATCTATCTCATATCTATCTATCTATCTATCTATCTAATATCTATCTATATCATATCTATCTATCTCATATCATCTATTTATCTGTCTCATATCTCTCTCATATCTCTATCTATCTATCTATCTATCTATCTATCTCATATTATCTATCTCATATATATATATCTATCTATCTCATATCTATCTATCTATCTATCTATCTATCTCATATCAATTTATTTATCTCATATCTATCTATCTATCTATCTATCTATCTCATATCAATTTATCTATTGCATATCTATATATCTATCTATCTAATATCTATCTATCTATCTATCTATCTCATATCTATCTATCTATCTATCTATCTATCTATCTATCTATCTATCTATCTATCTATCTAATATCTATCTATCTATCTCATATCATCTATTTATCTATCTCATATCTCTCTCATATCTCTATCTATCTATCTATCTATCTATCTCATATCTATCTATCTATCTATCTATCTCATATCATCTATCTATCTATCTATCTCATATTAATTTATCTATTGCATATCTATCTATCTCACATCATCTATCTATCTCATATCTATTTATCTATATATCTCATATCATCTATCTATCTATCTATCTATCTATCTCATATCTATCTATCTATCTATCTATCTATCTCATATCTATCTATCTATCTATCTATCTATCTCATAACTATCGATCTACCTACCTATCTAATATCTATCTATCTCATATCTATCTATCTATCTATCTATCTATCTAATATCTATCTATATCATATCTATCTATCTCATATCATCTATTTATCTGTCTCATATCTCTCTCATATCTCTATCTATCTATCTATCTATCTATCTATCTATCTATCTATCTATCTATCTATCTATCTATCTATCTATCTATCTATCTCATATTATCTATCTCATATATATATATCTATCTATCTCATATCTATCTATCTATCTATCTATCTATCTCATATCTATTTATTTATCTCATATCTATCTATCTATCTATCTATCTATCTCATATCAATTTATCTATTGCATATCTATATATCTATCTATCTAATATCTATCTATCTATCTATCTATCTATCTATCTATCTATCTATCTATCTATCTCATATCTATCTATCTATCTATCTATCTCATATTATCTATCTCATATATATATATATATCTATCTATCTCATATCTATCTATCTATCTATCTATCTATCTATCTATCTATCTCATATCTATTTATTTATCTCATATCTATCTATCTATCTATCTATCTCATATCAATTTATTTATCTCATATCTATCTATCTATCTATCTATCTCATATCAATTTATCTATTGCATATCTATATATCTATCTATCTAATATCTATCTATCTATCTATCTCATATCTATCTATCTATCTATCTATCTAATATCTATCTATCTATCTATCTATCTATCTCATATCATCTATTTATCTATCTCATATCTCTCTCATATCTCTATCTATCTATCTATCTATCTATCTCATATCTATCTATCTATCTCATATCATCTATCTATCTATCTATCTATCTATCTCATATTAATTTATCTATTGCATATCTATCTATCTCACATCATCTATCTATCTCATATCTATTTATCTATATATCTCATATCATCTATCTATCTATCTATCTCATATCTATCTATCTATATATCTAATATATATCTATCTATCTATCTATCTATCTATCTATCTATCTATCTCATATCTATTTATCTATCTCATATCTATCTATATATCTATCTCATATCAATTTATCTATCTATCTATCTATCTATCTATCTATCTATCTATCTATCTCACATCATCTATCTATCTCATATCTATCTATCTATCTATCTATCTATCTATCTATCTATCTATCTCATATCATATCATCTATCTATCTCATATCTATTTATCTATCTCATATCTATCTATCTATCTCATATTTATCTATCTATCTATCTCATATCTATCTATCTATCTATCTATCTATCTCATATCTATCTATTTATCTATCTCATATCAATTTATCTATATATCTATCTCATATCTATCTATCTATTTATCTATCTCATATCTATCTATCTCATATCTATCTATCTATCTATCTATCTATCTATCTATCTATCTCATATCTATCTATCTCTCTCATATCTATCTCATATCATCTATCTATCTATCTATCTATCTATCTATCTATCTCATATCTATCTATCTATCTATCTCATATATCTCTGTCTATCTATCTATCTATTATATCTCTATCTATCTCATATATATCTCTATCTATCTATCTATCTCACATCATCTATCTATCTCATATCTATTTATCTATCTATCTATCTATCTATCTATCTATCTATCTATCTATCTATCTATCTATCTATCTAATATCATCTATCTCATATCTATCTATCTATCTCATATCTATCTATATATCTATCTATCTCATATCTATTTATCTATCTATCTCATATCTATCTATCTATCTATCTATCTATCTATCTATCTATCTATCTATCTATCTATCTATCTATCTATCTCATATCAATTTATCTATTGCATATCTATCCATCTATCTATCTATCTCATATCTATCTATCTATCTCATATCTATCTATCTATCTATCTATCTATCTATCTATCTGTCTGTCTGTCTATCTCATATAACTCTGTCTATCAGAGACATAAAGGGAGGCTGGCTGGCAGAGACATAAGGGGGGCTGGCCGGCAGAGACAATGGGGGGCTGGCAGAGACATAAGGGGGGCTAGCTGGCAGAGACATAATAGGGGGCTGGCTGGCAGAGACCTGAGGGGGGCTAGCTGGCAGAGACATAAGGGGGGGCTGGCTGGCAGAGACCTAAGGGGGTGGGCTGGCTGGCAGAGACGTAAGGGGTGAACTGGCTGGCAGAGACCTAAGGTGGTGGGCTGGCTGGCAGAGACATAAGGGGGTAACTGGCTGGCAGAGACCTGAGGGGGGCTAGCTGGCAGAGACCTAAGGGGGGGGCTGGCTGGCAGAGACCAAAGGGGGTGGGCTGGCTGGCAGAGACATAAGGGGTGAACTGGCTGGCAGAGACCTAAGGGGGTGGGCTGGCTGGCAGAGACATAAGGGGTGAACTGGCTGGCAGAGACCTAAGGGGGTGGGCTAGCTGGCAGAGACATAACGGGGGGCTGGCTGGCTGAGACCTGAGGGGGGCTAGCTGGCAGAGACCTAAGGGGGGCTAGCTGGCAGAGACATAAGGGGGGGCTGGCTGGCAGAGACCTAAGGGGGTGGGCTGGCTGGCAGAGACATAAGGGGGTGGGCTGGCTGGCAGACACATAATGGGGGAACTGGCTGGCAGAGACATGAAGGGAGGCAGGCTGGCAGAGACATAAAGGGGGCTGGCTGGCAGAGACATAAAGGGGCGCTGGCTGGCAGAGACATAAAGGGAGGCTGGCTGGCAGAGACATAAGGGGGGCTAGCTGGCAGAGACATAAGGGGGGAGCAAGCTGGCAGGGACAGAAGGGGGACTGGCTGGTACTGGAGAGGCGCTGCGGGGCTGGAGTTGCAGAAACACCGGGGGAGGGGGGCACTGCCTGTTTTGTCAGTCCTGGGCCCCACAATTTCTGATGGCAGCCCTGCCCGCCTTTACTCTCTCACCTAACACTTGGTTGCTTTGCATTGTTGCTTATCTGGGTGTTATGGTCACAAATGTAGCAATGTATATTATCCATGTCCTGTACTGTATTGTATTGTACTGTACTGTACTGTAAGTCATTGTAAATCAACCTATTTGCTTATGTGCTTTGTAAGGCGCTGCGGAACACTTGTGGCGCCATATAAATAAATTATAATAATAATAATAATCTATCTATAGGCACAAAACAGACAAATCTCAGGTGCACAACTCCAAATTATTGATAATATATAAATTCAATAAAATTTTGCAGTCGATAGAGGTTTTTAGCATAATCATGGCCAAAGTTATGGGCCTACCCACCATATCCAGGTAACCTCTTTAGGGTAGGTCCCTAACATACTAGGGTTCAAATCCAGAGCGCAGGACACCCCAAAACCTGCCCAGCTAAGTTGCCCCAGGGCACCGCCATAGTAAGAAAAGTGCAGTGTAAAGAGATAGTTAAGAGCTGCCACAGCTGCATATAAAGAATGAAAATAAAAAAGTGAAGTACATGCATAATAAACTAACAGTGAAACGTTAAAATGTGTTATAAAAGAAAAATGTGTTTTAATGCGGTGCCCTGAAACAGATCAACCAAAGCAATCCAGGGGGACCCACGGCCCAAAAATTAACCAAAGTTGCACTACAGTATATAACTTGTAGGACTTACCTAGATTTGTGCCTAATACCAGTGTGCATATACTATACCAGACTCCATGCTTTTAAACCAATAAGGAAGGGGTGCTAATCCAGACTGAGGGCGTCTCCTTTCCCTCAAGTGTGCAATAAAGCACATTAAATGGAGTATATGGGAAAGATTTCTGGACTGCACAACCTGAATATATATAATGGGAGGTGCTACCTGATGAGACTAATTGCAGGCACAAAACAGACAAATCTCAGGTGCACAACTCCAAATTATTAATAATATATAAATGCAATAAAATTTTGCAATCAGAGGTTTTTAGCATAATCATGGCCAAGGTTATGGGCCTACCCACCATATCCAGGTAACCTCTTTAGGGTAGGTCCCTAACATACTAGGGTTCAAATCCAGAGCGCAGGACACCCCCAAACTGGCCCAGCTAAGTTGCCCCAGGGCACCGCCATAGTAAGAAAAGTGCAGTGTAAAAGAGATAGTTAAGAGCAGCCACAGCTGAAAATAAAAAAGTGAAGTACATGTATAATAAACAAACAGTGAAGGGTTAAAATGTGTTATAAAAGAAAAATGTGTTATAATGCGGGGCCCTGAAACAGATCAACCAAAGCAATCCAGGGGGAACCATGCCCCAAAAATTATTTGGAGTTGTGCACCTGAGATTTGTCTGTTTTGTGCCTGCAATTAGTCTCATCAGGTAGCACCTCCCATTATATATATTCAGGTTGTGTAGTCCAGGAATCTTTCCCATATACTTCATATTTATCTATCTATCTATCTATCTATCTATCTATCTATCTATTATCTCATATCTATCTATCTATCTAAATATATTTTTATCTATCTATCTAAATATATTTTTATCTATCTATCTATCTTACTGTCTATCTCATATCTTTCTATCTATCTTTCTATCTATTTATCTACCGTATATACTCGAGTATAAGCCGAGTTTTTCAGCACCCCCTCGGCTTATACTCGAGTCATGCTCGCATGGTACGCAGCTGAGTAGCGTACCATGCGGGCCGCGGTGCAGACTGTGTCTCTGTGACACAGCCGCACCGCGTGTGTAGCGCTGAATGGACGGAGTTCGGTCAGCACTACACACTGCCAAACACACAGCTGCTGGAGCCGGCAGCTGTGTGTTTGTTGTAATCAGCAGCCGATGAGAGTCTGTCAGACTCTCATCGGCTGCTGCTGCTCCCACTGCGGGAGCCATCTTCCGGGTCCCGCAGTGGGTAATGGGAGAGACGTCATGACGACGTCTCTCCCATAATGCAAAGCGGCCGGAGGAGCTGATAGCAGCGGCGGGACCAGGAGCGGGGTTTCAGGTAAGTGTTTTTTTTTATTTTTATTAGGACTACTGGGGGCACTACCAGGGGGGATTACTTCTGGGGACACTACCAGGGGGGATTACTTCTGAGGGTACTACCAGGGGGGGATTACTTCTGGGGGCACTACCAGGGGGGGATTACTTCTGGGGGCACTACCAGGGGGGGATTACTACTGGGGGCACTACCAGGGGGGGATTACTTCTGGGGGCAATACCAGGGGGGGATTACTACTGGGGGCACTACCAGGGGGAATTACTTCTGGGGGCACTACCAGGGGGGATTACTACTGGGGGCACTACCAGGGGGAATTACTTCTGGGGGCACTACCAGGGGGAATTACTTCTGGGGGCTCTACCAGGGGGAATTACTTCTGGGGGCTCTACCAGGGGGAATTACTTCTGGGGGCACTACCAGGGGGATTACTACTGGGGGCACTACCAGCTGCTGCATTTCCCACCCTAGGCTTATACTCGAGTCAATAAGTTTTCCCAGTTTTTTGTGGTAAAATTAGGTACCTCGGCTTATATTCGGGTCGACTTATACTTGAGTATATACGGTATCTATCCATCTCATATCTATATCATATCATCTATGATCTATCTCATATCTATCTATCTCATATCTATATCATATCATCTATGATCTATCTCATATCTATCTCATATCATCTATGATCTATCTCATATCTATCTATATCATATCACATCATCTATGATCTATCTCATATCTATATCATATCATCTATGATCTATCTCATATCTATCTATATCATATCATATCATCTATGATCTATCTCATATCTATATCATATCATCTATGATCTATCTAATATCTATTTGGATTTGCCGCACCACGTGTGTGAATACATAAGCTACACACAGAATTGATTTCTCCCACAAAATGTCTGTCTGCACTGTGCCTAGGAGACCGGTACATCTTAATGTGTTACTGCGATCACTGATGTCCAGTGTTAAGTATACAACACAGTGCACAGCTGGAGGAAGCATAGCGGGCCCCCTAGGCACTGCACCCCCTCCTTGGATGCAGTGCCTCCTCTCCTGGGGTGGCAGCGTGTGGTCCCCAGGAGACACTGAGGCTGCCCGCTGCTAAGTGCCCCTTTGTCGCCAGCCAATCACAAGCGTTGTGTTTATAGTTTTCCAGTCTCTTTTTCTAACTCGTTCTTTTTGCAATCATGCATCAGTTTCGTGATTTTGCAATTTCCGTTAGGTTTTTCCCTATATATGGAAAGTGATATATCTTAATTTAATTTTGCAAACATTGTGATAATTAGTAAATATCCTGTGAGTCATCCATATTGAGTCATCAGTACTGCAGAGTTGTAACCCATTTATGGAGGAGTGACAGAGACAGACAGACAGACATGTACAACTTCTTTCTGCTGCTGTCTAGAGACATCTCAGTCCGGGAGGATCTGTGTATGGTTTGTATGAATAGTGTACTTTCTTAAGACTTCTAATCTTTCCCTCCCTGTCCCTCTGTCAGATACATTCAGCTCTGAATCAGGACTTCTGCGAGCGTAAGTGATTTGATCATGGTGACTAAGGAAGCTATATATATATATATATATATATATATATATATATATATATATATATATGTATATATACATATTATATATATATATATATATATATATATATATATATATAGACAATTTCTATAACTGATCTACAAAATTTAAGAGCATAAGTGATTCTGAATATAGAACTTCAGTGATATGAGTGACAGCTGTTATGCTACTTGCTGTGCAATGATATCTTAGCCATAGGTGCCTATGGAACAGTGCCTCTAGTGGCCAAATAATTAACAGTGAAAAATACTTGTAGAGCTTTACTTATATACCCCAATATGCACTAACATATACAAACAGGGGTCGATACAGAGATGCACGCAAATCCGTTTTGCTGATGGCACTTGAATGTTTTTGCACGATACTGTACATGATCCTTAGCCGAGTGCATGCGTCTGCAAAGGATTCAGGGGTCTATTTACTAAGCCTTGGATGGAGATAAAGTGAACGGAGATAAAGTACCAGCCAATCACCTCCTAACTGCCATGTCACAGGCTGTGTTTGAAAAATGACAGGAGCTGTCTCCATCCAAGGCTTAGTAAATAGACCCCAGAGAGTCATACGAAACTAGGTGAGATCTCCACCTGCGGCTGTAGGGGCATAACTGCGCTAAGTTTTGCAAGGACGAGTCGAAGTCACGTGGAGGGAACTGCGGGCTAGGCAAAGTTGTGGGTACATATCATCAAATGTCATAGTCAAACATCAGCGTTATAATAGTATTAAAATTAATGCCTGATGCTGAAACCTGACTTTGTCGATCAACATCATCAGTAGATGACAAAAATCCATTTTTTTCCCCCTTCAACTAAGACCTGATGCTGGCACGTGATTTTCTAAGTCATTGTTGTCATTTGTCAGTGTCAACCAAATTTTTCATTTCGATAGACATCTGCTGCTGACGTCTGACACCGGCACCTGACTTTCTCAGTCATCTGTGACGGTATGTAGTCCTTACACCACAATGTTGACAGACATAATGTCGACATGGTTAAAATGTTGACACCTTCAAATTGTTGTCTCAATCACAATGTTGGCGTATGAATTAGGCTTAAAATTGGGTGTCAGCATTATGTACTTGTTGTCATTTTTCATGTCGACATTCTGAACATTTGTACCTGTCGACATTACAGTGTTTAGATAATAAAGGTTGACATTATGAGTGTCGACAAAACAAACCAAACCTGCTTGTCTGACATTTGATGATGTCCCTATATATCAGACACTGATCAAACATGGGCACTACTTTTGTTATATTAAGAAAAATATATCATTTTTTTATATATATTTTTTTATTTTATGTACATTTTGAAAAAAACAAAAACAACAAAAAAACAGCACTCTTTTTGTGTCTTTCTTCAGACTAAATTTAGCTTTCTAAATTTAAGATCAAAGGTGAAAATTTGTTGTTTAAATGCGAATTTTCTTTTCAGATCTGTGATATCCCCAAAAGCATCGCTTCCTAGAGAAAATAAGCTATCGCTGGACCTACGCTCCTGTGTGATGCTCCATTTTATATTCCCATGTTTCACCATTTCACTGAATGACACTAACCTACTTTTCAAAACCATCTACCCACCTTTATCACAAGAAAGGGTAAGGTTTTGTTAAGTCCTAGGAAGAGGCGGCAGTATGGTGTCTTCAAAGTCCCTGCTGGCAGTGTTGGCATGGACGCTTTTCACGGTCAACGGCCAGAACCTTATTAAGAACCCCAAGGAGATAAATTTGGAAGGGCGACTTCTGATAAGTGAGGTGAACCCGGACAATCCTGGTCATGACACAACTGAATTTGTTGAGCTTCGTCATACTAGTGGCCAAAATTTTTCACTCAATGGCTACACGTTGGTCTTCTACAATGGCAAAACAAACACAGCCTACAAAGTGTTAAACTTAACAGGGTACTCTACAGACAAGAAAGGGTTCTTCTTAATCGGGTCCTCTGACCTCAAAGCTAAACCCTCCATTACCCTGCCACACAACAGCATCCAGAATGGACCTGATGCCATAGCTCTTTATTTTGGGAAGGGACCCTACAAAGAATCCATGCATGTAACCCGTGATGGATTAGTGGATGTCCTTGTGCACAAGTCCAAGAACTTTGACCAGGCGGATGATCTTCTAAAGTCCCTCACGCCAGGGGAGGAGGCCTTTTTAGAGGACGCCAGCTTCCACACCTCAGATGAGTCCATTGGGAGATGCCTGGACATTGATGGCCGGTGGACCTTCCATATGACACATCTCTCACCGGGGAGCGAAAATCACTGTAAGGTCTTTCCAGTCATGATAAACGAGGTGTCCTCCCCTTATGCTGCAGATCTATATGTAGAAATCCGCGGGCCACCATCTTTTCTTCTCTCAGGCCTTACCCTAGCATTTATCAGTGGGATGGATAAAGAAGTTTATTACTCCACGGACATTAGGGGTCAAACCGATGCCAGTGGGTTGTTTTTGCTTGTGAATGAGAAGCATGATAATAGAGGTAAGTACATTTTTGCAGCACATTTTTTTTCTTTTGTTTTTGGCTTTATCTTGTTTTATGAAAAATACGTTGCATCCTCTTTCGTGTTGTGCCTGCTACGAGCAACATCCTTCTCCCTTGTGCTCTCACCAGCCCAGCAGACACTGCCCGACGCTGCCCGATTACACACCAAGGGGGGTGGTGCAGTGGCTCTGTACATGGGGAAGAGTGGCGATGCTTTCCAGAAGAATCGGTATACCACCAGCGGTTTGGTTAATGCCTTAGTGTACGGTGACTATGAGGACATGGAATTTCATAACCTTCAGGATCTAGCCACGGGCAATAACATTATTTACTGGCACAACTGGTAAGAGAGAAAACTCCCATCTTCTATCACTGGAATTATAGGGGGAATGTATCAAATATTAGAGAGTAGAAGTGTAAGTGGACAAGTGGGGGAGTAGCCCCTAACAACCAATCTGCTTCAACCTATCATTTTGTATAAAGTTCCTGGTAAACACTAGCTAGAAACTGATTGGTCGTAATGACATTTACCCCTTAGTCTACTAAAGTCTCCTACTATGGGTATGTTTTCTAATGGTTGATTTTAATCGATTTTGATTACCTAACACACATTTACTAATGATGAAAAATTAAATAAAAAATTGTAGGTTAATAAATGTGTGACTTAGGCCTAGAAAAAAACTATATCAATATTAATCTATTTTGATCGAGTTTAAAGCAATTTAAATCGATCTTTATTAAATATACCCCCTAGTGTCCAATATAAAGAAATTTTTTATTTTTTTTTAATTATTAATTTTTTATTGAATTTCACACATTTAAACAAAGTATAACAAAGGGGGCAAAAAGAAAAATGAGTGAATAGTGAAAAAAAGGGGGGTACATATATTAAAGATTATCCATAAATTTGATCATAGCAATAGAACTACAAATGGCAATCAAAAAAATTTTGAGTTATCAGTTCATTACAAGATAAAAACAATACAAGACTCTAAATACATAATTGAAAAGCATTGACATATTTAAAGTTATATAAAATAGTATAAAAGAAATGATCACAATAACAGGTTACAGTGACAATCATGGTTCTTTAGTTAAACATAAGAAACACATAAGTAAAAAAAAACTAAAGAGGCCACTTATATTACCCATTTACTGAGATGGGGAATGACTTCTTTGGCCAGCTACCAGGTTGCCTACGAGCCCAATATTCACTCCAGCTAAACCAGCGAATCAAGGGGTTGGACACCGAAGATGAATACGGGCAACCTGCTGTCTTAAATCGTAATGGGCTTGTATCTTGGTTCCGATAGTATTTATACTCCGTATAACAGTCGACCGCCAATATTGAGCAATAAGCAACTTGGTCGTTATAAGTATATGCCCCATTATGTAGTGGTCATTATTGTGAGGTCCCCATGACGTATATGGAAAATAGTTAGGGGTCTATTTACAAAGCAGTGTTAGGAGACAGAGTGAAAAGTGATAAGGTGCCAGCCAATCAGCTCCCAACTGTCATCTCACAGGCTGTGTTTGAAAAATGACAGTTGGGAGGTGATTGTCTGGCACCTTATCACTTTCTTATCACTTTTCACTCTGTCTCCTAACACTGCTTAGTAACTAGGGGGTCTATTTACTAAGCAGTGTTAGGAGACAGAGTGAAAAGTGATAAGGTGCCAGCCAATCAGATCCCAACTGTCATTTTTCAAACACAGCCTGTGAGATGACAGTTGGGAGCTGATTGGCTGACACCTTATCACTTTTCACTCTGTCTCCTAACACTGCTTAGTAACTAGACCCCCAAGTTCCATAGCGTACACAAAGCTGGACAAGACCAGAACATATGCAATAAGGTACCTACTTGGCCGCAGTGACACCAACATTGATTTGAAAATAAATTTTAATTTATTTTACTCTTTGAGCAGATCAGGCTTGGGCAGGTTTGTGAATTGTGACTAAACAGTTGTTTATATATATATATATATTTATTTTTTTCTTTGTTATTTATGTAGGGATGTAAACATTTCCGCCAGCCTCTGCGCTCAGGGTGAGGATGATCCGGCAGCTTTCATACTTATAGAAAACACTCCCGGACAGGTTAATGAATGCCCCCCAGCGATTACCCGCCACAATATCACACTATGTTTCAGGATAACTACAGGTAACTGCATCTACAGTCTCTGCTTTTAATCAGATACTAATCAAATTATTATCTGAATAAAAGCAGACCTCCCAACACTGGACAATCATAATTTGGACTGGGGCATGCAGCTTTGGAGGGGCAATGGGAGACCGCTTCATAGTGGGCGCACCCACGTCTATTGTCTGCACTTCTCACATTAGAACACAAGTTTAATGTTGCTTTTATTCATATAGCTCATAACCTACCGCAAATCGGGAACATTCTGATTGCTGGATAGTCCCCTAAAATCGGACTGTCCCGACAAAATCGGGATGGTTGGGGGGGTATGTTGAAAGTTATTAAGGGGAGAGTTAATAAAGCTTGGAGAGAGATAAAATTGGAGATAAATAGCACCAACCAATCAGCTCCTAACTGTCACTTTACACAGGCTGTGGGCCTGATTCAGAGCCGAACGCTCTGACCAGAGCGCTCGCTCTGAATCAGGGCCCTCCTACATGTTCTTGGAGCGGCCTCTTGGACGCTCGCATAGCTGTGAGTTACCAAGATGATGGTCGCAATGGTCAAGACCATCGTGACCATCAGGCTTGCGACGAGACCCTGCGGTAGGGTCTCGCTGCCGCAAGCCCTGGAGTGATTTTGGCTCTATCAGAGCCAAAATCACTCCCACTGACATCACTAGTGATGTCAGTGGGGCTGGACCAAGACGGTAGATGTTCCCATGGGAACGCCTCCGTCTGGCAGCCACGCCCCTGGCACGCCCACCAAAGGGGGCGTGCTGTCACTCACCATCGACAGCACGCCCATCTTTGGTGGGAGACCCCGCACAACGGATTCCCCGTCGCTCGCCGGGTCTCGCGCATGCGCACGACGGAGCTCCCTCCGTCGTGCACATGCGCACTTAGGCACCATCGACCCGCTTGCGAGTGTACAGCGCTCGCGTGCGGCTCAGAATCAGGCCCTGTGTTTGAAAAATGACAGTTAGGAGCTGATTGGTTGGTGCTATTTATCGCCAATTTTATCTCCCTCCAAGCCTTATTAAATCTCCCCCTTAGTGCCAATATATAGTGTAAAATATAATTGCTGTTTATTAGCACACACGGCCGCACATGCACAAATACACCAACCCCTGATGTGTATATTAATAACATATAGCCTAGGTTACTAGTATACGACTGTCTGGGCTGCAACCTGTAGTTGTTTTCCCCTCTGTCATTGCAGATTGTGCCCTGTGGAAAGGAGATGAGGTCCTCTCAGAGCTTCTGACTGCTGTAATACAGTCTTTGCGGACCCTCTGCAGCTGTGATATATATTCAACCTTCTTCACAGGTGAGACATAAGCTGAAAGGGGATTTCTAAAGAGACAGTTGGATCAGGGGTATTTTAATACAGATGCAAAGCATACCTGCAAGCATTTAGGGGACTCCAAAGTGGGACGAGGGCAGGGTCGGACTGGCCCACAGGGATACAGGGGAAACCCCCGGTGGGCCCCACTGCTAGGGATCAAGTTCCAGACTGTGCACTTGTATTATATTGCACAGGATTTTGGTGTATTTTCTACAATGTATTGCTGTTATTAATCTGGTACATTATTATGCATTCACTAGCAATATTTACCATATCGATATATTTTAAGGGTCCCAGACCCAATTTGGAGGCTAGCCACACCCCTAAGTATGGGCCCCAATCACTGCATTCCCCTGGTGGGCCCTTCACGCCCCAGTCCGGCACTGGACGAGGGTGTGGCTGCGGTACATTGGGGGGGCCTGGCCACTCTCTAGTAAGTATGGCCACCCCCCCCCCCATAAAGGGCGGGTGAGAAGATCGCTTATCATGGCCATCCACCCCCCCCATAAAGGGCGGGTGAGAAGATCGCTATTATGTGTATTATTAAAACGCTTGCAAGTGGGTACGAAGCTCTGTCAGGTGGCCAGCTTCCAGTGGGTGGGAGGACTGTGTATATAAACCAGAGAACATTTTCTGCATTTATCCCTTTCTGTGTCTAAACAAAATGAATTGAATGTATTTATCTGTGCATAGGCCCCAGTCTTGCCTGTCAGCCGCGGTTGCTGACGCTACACGCCAGCCATAACGTAACATCAAATCTAGCTGATATCGAGCAGTTTGTGACGACGGGAAGTGTTTTAACTGTGCGCAACGAGAATGCTACAGTGACGCCATCCTGCGCCCAGCCAACAGCCATCCCGGCTCAGTCTCCAGGTAAAAGACACAATAAAATTGTCGCTAGACTGAATAAAACTGGTGCAATTGTTCCCTCTTTGATAGTTACTGGCCTAATGCTGCAGCTTCAGGCTCCTTGTATAAATTGTCTGGTGATGAGGCGCATTCTGCTGGCTTTCTCCCCCCCCCAATGATTAACAATAGTGAGTAACGCTGTATGTACGTACACTGGAACCCATATACCTTACAGCAGGGCGAACCAACCTGTCACTCTCCATCACTGGCCCTGGAATGAGTGACAGGTCATGCCGGGATTTGTAGTTCCACAATGACCTGCCGGGCCATGGGATGCCAACCTCTGCCAAGGAACCATTGCAGAAAAATGTATTATCACTGGAGACATCAATTCTGTTTCCCTATTATTTACTGTATTTTTACACAAACAGTGATAGGTTTATGTTACTTCCCTTTTAAACCAGATGTGTGGTTGGAGGTGGTGTAATACCTGTGGTCTTCTCAGGAACTCTATTAGGTAACACTGGGCCTGATTCAGAGCCGCACGCTCTGACAGAGCGCTCGCTCTGAATCAGGGCCGGTCTTTTTTATTTATAGAACAGCCTCCTGGCCACTCGCATAGCTGTTGGTGACCACCCACAGCTATAGCGAGCGGCCATGATGATGGTCGCCATGGTCAAGACCATCGCGACCATCGGGCTTGCGACGAGACCCTTGTGGTAGGGTCTCGTTGCTGCAAGCCCCAGAGAGATTTAGGCTCTAACAGAGCTGGAATCTCTCCAATGACATCACTTGTGATGTCAGTGGGGCTGGCCCCAAACATCTCAGCAGCAGCCCTCCTCACTCATCTCAGCTGCAGTCCTCCTCACTCAACTCAGCTGCAGTCCTCCTCACTCATCTCAGCTGCAGTCCTCCTCACTCAACTCAGCTGCAGTCCTCCTCACTCATCTCAGCTGCAGTCCTCCTCACTCATCTCAGCTGCAGTCCTCCTCACTCATCTCAGCTGCAGTCCTCCTCACTCATCTCAGCTGCAGTCCTCCTCACTCATCCCAGCTGCAGTCCTCCTCACTCATCCCAGCTGCAGTCCTCCTCACTCATCTCAGCAGCAGCCCTCCTCACTCATCCTAGCAGCAGTCCCTCTCAGTCATCTCAGCAACAGCCCTCCTCACTCATCCCAGCAGCAGCCCTCCTCACTCATCCCATCAACGGCCCTCCTCACTCATCTCAGCTGCAGTCCCTCTCATTCATCTCAGCTGCAGTCCTCCTCACTCATCCTCTGCAGCAGCCCTCCCCATTCATCTCAGCATCCCCTGGTAAATTATGGGAGTAAATGATGATCAGCAATTTGCAGATGAAAATGGTCGTCAGACAAGTTTGTTAAATGTTTGATCTAATCAATTTGTTCAAACAACAGTTTTTGTCCATTTTCCGGCATTTGGGAGCAAATTGCTGATTGTCATTTACTTTCATACCTTCCCAGATTTTCATTCCAACCAATCAACTAGTTGGATGGTTGGACAGAAAATCTTTACGTGTGTACCCAGCTTAAGTCTCCTTGGATTGTTACCTGGACTGCGTCTACTGGAACTTATTCATCAGAGTCTGGAGCCCAGCTGCAGGAACATAAAAAGATGAGATTATCCAAAAGTATACATGCTCTTTTAAAGGCCCCCGCACAGGTGTTAAAGTGGTCTGGAACGGGGTGGAACTGAGTTCCATCACCTCTAATGGTAGGTGGAACTAGTTCCACCTCTACCACGTCCCTGCACAGAAGTACCACAGACAGAGGGCCACTCTGTGTGGCAGCGGCCACCAACCTGCCTCGGTTTCCGGCTCCATGTTCTGCATCCTCCTCTGCCCTCCGTCCCCCCCTCTTGTCACTCACTCTTTGGGGCCAAGCTGCTGGTGGGAGAGGAGACACAGGGGTTGGGAGCTGCTCTAGAGGGACACGGGGGGATAAGTTACTGGTGAGAGAGGAATCAGGGGCAGGGAGCTGCTGGTGGGGGACACAGGGGCATGGAGCTGATGGTGGGGAACATGGGCAGGGAGCTGCTGGAAGGACACAAGGAGGTAAGCTGGAGAGACACAGGGGGGATGATATAGAGTGAAGACACTGGAATTGTGCTGGTGAGATGTGGGGGGAGCTGATGCTTGTGAAATACAGTAATATAGTGCTGAAGAAATGGTGAGGGGATGTCATTGGAGAGACACATGGAGGATAAAGCTGGTGAGATGCAGGGAGGTGGCACTGTAGAGATGCAGGGGGATGATGCTGGAGAGAAATGTAGGAGGATGAAAAATAAAATAATAATAAAAAATAAATAAAATTATTTATTTTAAGTGACCTAACATTGTAGTCTCAGCTAATGGCTGGAGTGCTAAAAAGCATATAAACTGTATTTTACACTGTCATAGCCCCCAAAGATTCTGGGGGTCTAAGCGGCCCCAGGACCCCGGCCATTCTCTTTACAGTTTCCTATACAGAGCTCCACCTAGCGTGGGGGGGAGTAGACGATGGAGGAGAGGCGTTCCACCACCTCTCCAGGACCACTGTAAGCCCTGCCCCCGCAGATGGCACGATTTGTGCTTGTATTGTGATGAATACGATCACACAGTTATTGAGACTTTTGTGATGGGCAAACAGTGTAAAACTATACGATCAGATATAGACAGATGATCATTAAGGAATGAAGCTGTTCCTAAAAGACAATAGTCATCACGCGCATGTGGCTTTTGCTCTCACTTCCTCAGTCTGGTTATCTGCCCAGGGAAGATAATCACAATCCTTGTCTAGACTAGGTCTGCCCTCACTGCCTCTGTGCATGATCTTATCTTGTTTCCCTACATCTCTCCACTCTACCCTCTGACGGCATCGGCTCCGCAGTCTCTGCATTTCTCAGTTCTGAAGGAGAAACCAGCTGGGGCGGCAGGTCCTTTGTCCCATGTTGTGCTCTTTACAGCTCACACAGAGGCGTACCTACAATGAGTGCACCCTGCACCCATACTTTTTTCTACTTATCTCTCCGAAGTCCCACGTCGGCCGGAGTGGCGCTACACAAAACGCTTGGAAAATGGCTGCGCCATTTTCCCGGTGTCATGTGCAGTAGACTCCGGGCACAGACGAGTGCCCGGAGTCTACTGCTGCTGTCAGTTCGCTGGCGGCTGCCGGGGAGAGAGGAGGGGGCCCCGGACGGGGAATGCACACTGAGTTCACACTAATGCAGGGTGGATGGGACTACAGCTCAAATAACTGTGCTAGATAAATGACAGTGAGAAGCTGATTGGTTGCTTTGGGCGGGATATGATGAGAATGCTTTGGGAAACGACTCAACTTATCTCTGTCCGTGGCTTGATACATCTCCCCCTGTATGTTCCTGTATTTTGTGTTATTAACAATCTCTCACTCCCATTTCTGCAGCATTTACTACAGATTCCTCTCCGTCTTATAACACTCCCGTCCTGCTGATTAGTGAAGTGAACCCGAATAACCCAGGATTAGCTGAAGACACAGAATATGTGGAGCTCTACCACACGAGCAGCAGCTCCGTCAGCCTGGATGGCTACTGGCTGGTCCTCTACAACGGGAGGAACAATATGGCTTACTATGCACTCAGCCTCACAGGCTTCTACACAGACAAAAATGGCTTCTTCCTGGTGGGCAGCACAAAGATGACCCCAAAGCCAAGCATTCCGCTGCGGGCTAACACCATTCAGAATGGGGCAGATGCAGTGGCATTGTATTACCGCCCGGGGAAGCCTTACTTTGCGAACATGCAGGTGACAGGGGATGGTCTGGTGGACGCTGTGGTCTATGTGTCACAAGCAAGGGATGATGCTTCAGGGCTCTTGAATGTCTTAGCCCCAGGACAGAGTGCTGTACATGAAAATGAAAAATTTATTGAGGAGGATGAGTCTTTAAGTCGCTGCCATGGGTTGGCGCCATTGGACCACTCCACTTTCCAGGTAAGTTGGCATGACATGTTACAGTAGGTGGCCTATGGTTATGTACAATGCACTTTAAACTTACCCATGTACCAGATAAATGACCTGGTATAGAGCTGTTAGAATAGATAGCTACCATATGATCAAAGTGAACTGTGTCCCAGTACTTTTGGCACTTTATCCCTCTCTAAGCTTTGATAAATCTCCTCCTAGGTTTTAAAACTTCTTTCTAAAAGTCTGATTTTTCCATTTCCTTCAATATTCTAGGAAGTTTATAAAGTACTAGCTGATGTACTCGGTTCTAATGTTTCCATAATCATCTCGCCACTCCAGTAACTCATTAATCCTTCACCTCTATAGTAATGCATCACTGCTATAGTAAGACATTACCCTCCCTCACCTGTGTACTAACACATTCCACTCCCTCACCTCTGTAGTAACACATTATTCCCTCTCACCTCTGTAGTAACACATTACCCTCCCTCGTCCGAGTTGTAACACATTCGACATTTCCCCACCCTCACCTGTGTAAAAATACAACCCTCCCTCACACCTTTAGTAACATTACTAACAATCATACCTGTATTAACGTATCCCCCTCCCTCACCTCTGGAGTAACACATTCCCCTCCCTCACCTTTGTAGTCGCACATTACCCCCACTCACCCCTTTAGGAACACATTCCCCTCCCTCACCGCTGTACTAACACATTACCCCCGCTTACTCCTGTAACACATTATCCTCCCTAACTCATGTTGTAACACATTCCCTTCCCTCACCCCATAGTAACACATTTGACATTACCCTCCCACTCCTGTGTAGTAACACCCCCCCATACCTGTGTAGTAACACATTCCATTCCCTCACCTCTATAGTAACACATTCCCCATCCTCCCCTCTGTAGTAACACATTAACTTCCCTTACTATTGAAATAAGGGAGCCACACCAACTGCCAGTGATGTTTGGCAGCACTTGGGGTGTCAGTTGGTGTTTGAATATTGAACTGTGCTGCAGCCACGATGAGTCAGTCAGGACATTGCACAGGGGGTGGAAAAATGTTAGCTCTTTTCACCCCCTTAGGAGTCGAATTTGGAAAAATCCCTTCTTTGGGCCGTTATCAATTAGCCGCGATAAGTCGTTAAGTTTTCGCCGGTGGCGTCATTTCGCCAGGCGAGAACTTATCCCCGTATTCAATTCCAAAGACTTTTCGCCGGTGCGAAAAGTCTGCGCCTTGTAACCAGCGCAAAAGATTCGCCTCTGAATGCAAGAAAAGTACAGAGTTGGGGGTTAGGGGTACAAAGTTGCGGGAACACCCCTGCAGCCTTGGGACAGTCCCCCAAAGGTATACTGCATCAAAAAAAGTGTAAAAAATAGTTTAGATCACCCCAAAAAAGTACTTTCATTTTGGGGGCGAAAAAGTCCAAAGTTGGGGGACAAACTTAAAAACTAGCGAAATAGACTCCAGGGGGGTCCCCAAGTATGCCCCAGGTGTTTTTAAGTTTGCAGGTGATTGCTGAAGGTGCATTTTTTAAAACCTCACTTTAGCGACTTTTAACCATGCTAGCACGCATTTTCATGTACTCCAAAATTACTGGAACTACTTATTTTGTAAAAAAACTGCTAAATGCTATTCTTCACCACTTGTGCAAAGATGCTAAATAGCAGCTATTGAGAGCATTTCAGCACCCCAAATACCTTCAGCAGGGATATTCGGGGGTATCCATAGTGATCCCCAATGTTAGTGTATCTTTTGGGGGGTGTCAGGCTGATTTCCCCAAATCTGACAGCACTTTTCGCCTGTTTGAGTTTCACCGGGACACGTTTTCGCGTCCTTTGGAATTGAATAGGGCGAAAAGCGGCCGCGGTCACGGAAAATGTTTTCTCCTAACACACGCGATGTAGGCGGAAATTCTGGCAGGCGAAAAGGACTGGACTTTTCGCGGCTAAATGAATACGGCCCTTTGTTGGTACCTACATCATGGTAGAAAATTTAGAAATATACTCCCCAATTTTCATGTTTCTAGGTCCAGGGGTTTGGGCTGGGCGTTGATGAGTCAGTAAATCAGTCAGTCAGGAAAAACAGCTAAAAATAAAAGTAAATCACCAATTTACGTCAATTTACTGTTCCTTCTTCCCTTTTTTTTTTGGGAACACGCGCATTGCATGTTTCAGCCATGCTGTTATTATTTGCCCTGTACAAGATACCTGATTTCATTAAGCTGCATTTTAACAATACTCTGTACGGCCCACACAGTACTGTAGAAATATTTCCGTTTTATGTTTTCAGATCACTAAGACTACCCCTCTTACAGAGAATGACTGTGAGGCTGGGCCCCTATCCTCACCTTCACCTGTGACCCCTGGCCATCCCAGAACCTCTTCCCATTCTGTGACATCCGCCTTGCCCGCCATGCTGATGATCAGTGAGGTGGGCGTAATGCAGGGCTCTGTGCCATATGTCTACGTCGAGTTAAAAGGACCACCCGGAGGCCAAATCTGGGACCACACCTTGGTCATGTATAATAGAGATGGGAAGGTATACGATCGCTTCGGATTGAAAGGCATAATTGGTTCTAATGGCTTATACCTGATCAGCGTCAATGGCACCGGTGGTAAGTTGCTCTTGTACTGTAGCTAAGATGACATGAGGAGCACTACACACAGGTTCTACATGAGTGTGATTGGTTTGGGATGTGTGTGAAGTGGATAAAAGGACTGCGGGATCCGGTGGGTGGGGCTATATATATATAATTATCTATTTTGTTTTCCCTCTTGCTTGTGATAAAAAGGAAGGAGGTACTCCATTACACTTTAATCTGAACATACCCACATTGGAAAGTCCGGATTGAAAAAGCTACATGCCATATCTGAAAATTTTTGAAAATTTTTTGTGTTTAGTTGTCGTTCTATAGATCAGTGACTGTTACTGTACTTCATGTAATCCCTCCCGCGTGTATGTATGTAAGTGTGGAGAGATTTAACAAGGTCACGGTATCAGGTATTAGGTTCACCTATTCTTAATGCCCTGCGGGTGTCCTATACTTAGCTGAGATTTGGTCACCAGCCAGGAGATGATTCCAGTTGCAGAGACAGCCTCGGTTGGGATGTACCGTGTGAAATGCTGACCCTTGGCTCAACTCACATACTCAACAAGCGATTAGCATTCTTACAGTATAAGCTAAGGAGGGCTATCATAAGTGCCTGTCCTAAAATGAGGCGAGACGAGAACCCAGAGGCATCACATCCGAGGCTCAGCGGAGTCGAGGTAGGTACTCACTGCCTCTGCTGAGCCCCAGCACGAATTTCCCCATCTTCCCGCCGTCACTGACTGGTCTGCAATAATTAAAACAGGGGGAGATGTATCAAACCTTATGGGGACAGCTGGAGAAGTTGGCATAGCAACCAATCAGATTCACGCTATCATTTTATGGCATGTACTAGAAGATAGCTATAAGCTGATTGGGTGCTATGGGCGACATGCCCCTCCCCCTCAGTCTCCAGCACTCCTTCCTTCAAAGACTGTAGTGCAGTGATTGAGAAATAGGAACGGGGTATTCCTCTGCTCCGGTCCGCCCTCCGCCCACCGCGTCCATTGCTGCACCCTCTACCTCGTTGAGCATCCAGTGACCCGCAGTAACAAGGGGGCGACAGTCAACAATTGCCATCTTGTGTAGCAAGAGTGAATTTAGCAACCCTGAACATCATATGTCACATGTATATTGTGAATAACTATATATAATTAAGTGTACACATTTTTTCATTAGCAACAATGACATTGCTTTTATTGTAACACCCTCACTTACTACCAGACGTATACTCCCCGCAATAGTAAGTACAATAAATCAGTTATGTGATGTCTCTGTGTTTTATAACACCACCACTAGTTTTGGCCTTAGGAGGGCAGTATAAAGAGTGAGGGTATGTAGCCAGGAGCCCGAAAATTAAATCCCGGCATGGGACTAATGATAGACGTCTAAATACCACCGCCTATCATAAGCCCCATGCCGAAATCCCGACACCCCGCATATCGATCGTAGGTAAGCCGGGCGTCAGGAGGGAACGGATAGCCGTGGGGGGAGGGTTAAATTTAGGGTCTCCCAGGGGGACTTAGAGTTAGGCCCCAGTGGCAAACGCAGGATTTTGAAAGGGAGTTTCCAGTACTTGGTTACAAAACCAATGGCAAAAATCTAAACACATACGGGCAGCACTCCTCCTCCTCCTCCTCCTCCTCCTCCTCAATAATCCAAGCTTGTTAATTCATTACTGTGCAACCTTTCAGATGCCTTGACAAAATATGTAATAAATGCATCTGAAAAGTGGCACAGAAATGGATTAATAAGCTTGGATTACTGAGTACCCGAGGAGAGCGCTGCCTGTATCTGATTGTATGAGACTGAGCTATGCTTAGAGCTTATTATATGCACTCAGGATATGCCCACCACGGGCCTAGTGTCCAACAACCCCGGTGGTCTAGGGAGGATTAAATAAGTGAAAGTGGGCGAAGCCGCCTACCATGGCGCTGGGAGAGGCTGCAGTGGGGAGATTCGTTTAGGTCTTTTCCTTTCCACCACTGCAGCCTCTCCGTTCCTCAGCTTCTTGATCCTCATCTTCTTGCTGCTGGTCTGTCCAGGCCAGCGGCGCCTCCTATTCTTGACCAGCTCTTCCTTCTTCTTTTCTTCTGGAAGTCTTCTTTCCTCCCTCTCTGCTCCTCTCCCTTTGCAGCAGCACACCTTTCCTCACTGCATCACACACCTCTCCTCATGCTCACACCTACCCTCCCCATAGCACTCACCTCTTCTCACACCTCCCCTCCCCATAGCACTCACCTCTCCTCACACCTCCCCACCTCCCCTCACCACAGCACTCACCTCTCCTCACACCTCCCCTCCACACAGCACTCACTTCTCCTCACACCTCCCCTCCACACAGCACTCACTTCTCACACCTCCCCTCCCCACAGCACTCACTTCTCCTCACACCTCCCCTCCCCACAGCACTCACTTCTCCTCACACCTCCCCTCCCCATAGTACTCACCTCTCCTCACACATCACCTCCCCACAGCACTCACTTCTCCTCACACCTCCCCTCCCCATAGCACTCACCTCTCCTCACACCTCCCCTCCACACAGCACTCACTTCTCCTCACACCTCCCCTACCCATAGCACTCACCTCTCCTCACACCTCCCCTCACCACAGCACTCACCTCTCCTCACACCTCCCCTCCCCACAGCACTCACTTCTCCTCACACCTCCCCTCCCCACAGCACTCACCTCTCCTCACACCTCCCCTCCACACAGCACTCACCTCTCCTCACACCTCCCCTCACCACAGCACTCACCTCTCCTCACACCTCCCCTCACCACAGCACTCACCTCTCCTCACACCTCCCCTCACCACAGCACTCACCTCTCCTCACACCTCCCCTCCACACAGCACTCACCTCTCCTCACACCTCCCCTCCACACAGCACTCACCTCTCCTCACACCTCCCCTCCACACAGCACTCACCTCTCCTCACACCTCCCCTCCACACAGCACTCACGGTGGCACCTCC
Source organism: Taudactylus pleione (assembly GCA_031769625.1). Taxonomy (NCBI): domain Eukaryota; kingdom Metazoa; phylum Chordata; class Amphibia; order Anura; family Myobatrachidae; genus Taudactylus; species Taudactylus pleione. The sequence goes on along the minus strand of JAUIMM010000060.1, from coordinate 12,927,956 downwards.
CCTCACCACAGCACTCACCTCTCCTCACACCTACCTTCTCCTCACAGCAGCACACCCTCTCCTCACATGACCACTCACCTCTCCTCACCTCACTGCAGCACTCACTTCTCCCCTCACCACTCACCTCACGCCACCCCTCCCCTCAGCAATCGCCACAGCACTCTGTTCCCCTTACCTATACACAAAGCCCATCAACATTTGTACACAGACCCTCACTATTTGTACACACAGACCCTCACCATCTGCCTACACAGTGCACACAGCCCCTCACTAAATGATCTGCATACACACAGCACCTTACATCTGCTCTGTGTGTATGCAGATCAGATAGTGAGGGGCTGTGTGTTCTGTGTATGCAGATGATGAAAAGGCTGTGTGTACAGTGTATATGCAGAGCAGATGTAAGGTGCTGTGTGTATGCAGATCAGATAGTGAGGGGCTGTGTATACTGTGTATGCAGATGGTGAAGGGGTTGTGTAATACAGCCCCTACACCATTTGCTTACACAGTACACACAGCCCCTTCATCGGCATAATCGGCATACACACAGTACATACAGCCACCTCACCGGCATTTCTGCACATAGCCCCGCTCTCTCAGGACTCGCTTCGCCGCAGTGGTGTGCACCCTTCCCTTCAGGATCCCCGGTAGCATATTAGAATAGTGCGCCGGCCGCGCTGACCGACAGCCAATTAGGAGCGGCCATGTGGCCGCTATTGATTGGTTGCCGGCCGTGTCGACCAACAGCCAATTAGAAGAGGCCACGTGGCCGCTCCTGATTGGATGCCGGTCCGCGAGCCATGATTAGCTTGCGCGACTGGCGTTAGTGTACAAATTTTCCGCCGGGTCCCTTATTAAGGTGCACGGCAATGGATCGGCGGGCGGGGGGGGTTTCTAGGTACTCGGAAACCCCCCCTGCGTGTGCGCCTGGGCCCCCCCCCCCCGCATGGCAACCAATCAGATTCTAGCTATTATCTTCTAGAAGGTGCTGGATAAATGATAAGTAGAATCTGATTGGTTGCTATGGGCAACATCTCCACTTCTAAAAACCCGCACTTTAGTAAATATACCCCTAAGAGCCTGATTCAGCACGATTCGCTATTGCGATCGTGGCTGCGTAAACATATGCAATTCAGCTGCGAAAATATTCTAATGTTTGCAACCGCTTAGCCAGCATAGAGACGCTCTATTACCGCTTTTTCACATCCGTAATACCTCGCAGTCCTGCGTACACAACGGTAGCATTGAGTAACAACGGGCCGCAGAATTACAGCAGCTCTGACCTGTCTCGGAAATTGTAAGTCTCGTCGCCCACAGTGAGTACACAAGCTGCGTATGCCGTCGCAGTGGCTAATTTATGCACGCCAATGTAACAGCGTTCAAACGTACAGGCACGCCTGCGTTTCTCCAACCACCCCCCCCCCCCCGTCACCACCTCCAAACGCTGACCTCCCATCACTCACTCTGCGACGGCTTTCTATGTGAATGTGTAATCGCAGTGCGATCGCAATGCTGTGGCTGCGCACACGCATTGCGGTGCATACGTATGCGCAGTACGCACCATCGGCCAATCTGTGTTCGCGGTTGCAGTTGTGATCAAATGCTGAATCAGGCCCTAAGAGCATTTCAATCACAATGCTAAAATATAGGTCACTATAGCAAAAAGTATATCTGCAAACTGATTCCATTCAGTGCAATCAAAAAAAGATTTTGAGCATAATTATCTTTTAATACACTTTATACTTTTTACTGAAGAGAATTTACGATACAGAAAAGAATCTGGCATAGCTATGGGTGACCACCCACAGCTATAGCGAGCGGCCAAAAAGATAGTCGCGATGGTCAAGACTATCGTGACCATCGGGCTTGCGACCTTGTGGTAGGGTCTCGTTGCCGCAAGCCCTGGAGTGCTTTCGGCTCTATCAGAGCCGAAGGCACTCCCACTGACATCACTTGTGATGTCAGTGGGGCCGGCCCCAGATGGTAGGCGTTCCCATGGGAATGCCTCCGTCTGGGCAGCCACGCCCCCGGCACGCCCACCAAAGGGGGCGTGCTGTCACTCACCATCGACAGCATAACCCCTTTGGTACGAGACCCATAGCGACGGCTTGGCCGTCGCTATCTGGGTTTCGCGCATGCGCACGACGGACCATGCGCACTGGGCCAACATCGACCCGCTTGCGAGCGCTCAGCGCTCGCGAGCGGGTCTGAATCAGGCCCTCTGTCCGGCTCTCAGTAGCAAATGTTCTTGATTTGTCATCTGAATTTGAAATCTCAAATTGTAGCTGCAAAACACTTCTGATCTGTCCATTGCTTTCCGCCCACAGACCAGAAGCTCCCCCTGCAGTTCCGCCCCTACAATCTCACCACAGAGGCCTTGGCACTGTACAGAGGGCGTCCCGAGTATTTCCCGCTGGGATCCTCCCTGACTCAGAGCGATCTTTTGGACGTATTTCTTTATACGTGGGAAAGGAGCGCAAGCACAGACGTTCTAAGGGATCTGAGAACGCACACTGTCACTTTGTACGGAGAGCAGACGTGAGTATCAGACCACACATGTACTATCGGGAATCAGTATGTATGACCGCCGGCCGCATGGTTCAAATCACGATGCTGGAAGACCGGCAGCAGTGAGGATCCCGACAGGGGATTTAGGTAAGTAAAACTAACTCTGTCCCCCCCTAACCCTCCCCTAGGGGTGCCTAACCCTAACCTCCCCCCTTAGCGCCTAACCCCCCCTAAGTGTCTAAACCTAACCCCTCCGTCCCCGCAGCCGAAACCTAAGTCTCCCAGGGGGTGCCTAACCCGAACCCCCCCCCCTTTCCCGTGCCTAACCCTAAGTCCCCCTGAGAGCCCCTAACCTAACCCTCCCCCCCCAAGGCTGTCCGTGCCCGCCGCCCAGCTTACCCTCGGATAGGTGTCGGGATTTCGACACCTATCATTAGACCCCTGCTGAGATTAGACAGTCGGGAAGCCAGCAGTCGGCATTCCGACCGTCGGCTTCCTGACTGCATACCGTACTAACGTGCCTATCCACCTTCAGATCACTTGACTAAACACATTGCTTCATAAGATAGATATCGAGATATATATATATATATCTTTACACACACCCTGTCTGTCTGACCATGCCCTCTATAGACTGTAAGCTCTCAAGATCAAGTCCCTCTTCCCTCATGTGCTTTTCCCTCTCTCACTTATACCATGGGTGCAGTAGGTATTACCGCCGGCCGCATGGCCGATGGTTCAAATCCCGACAGCGGAAGCCCGGCAGGGGTGAAGATCCCGATCGCTAATAAGGTAAGTATCACTAACCCTATTTTCCACCCTAAACCTCTCTTAGGGGTGCCTAACCTCCCCCCAAGTGCCTAACTCTGCCCCCCCCCCCCAATGTGCCTAAACCTAACCCCCCACCCCTTCCCCGCAGCCTAAACCTAAGTCTCCTGGGCGGGGGTGCCTAACCCTAACCACCCCTTCCCCTAGCCTAAACCTCCCAGGGGGCTGCCTAACCCCAAGTCTCCCCAGGAGCCCTAAAACCTAACCATCCCTTCATTCGGTATGCCGGGCGTCGGGCTCCCGGCGTAGGTCTAATGACAGGCGTCGGGTTTTCGACGCCTGTCATTAGTACCTTGCCAGGATTAGACAGTCGGGAAGCCGGCGGTCGGCATTTAGACCGTCGGCTTCCTGACAACATCCCTTATGACTGTACATGCAGCAATGGTCATAGACTCATATAGCTTGTGTCCTATGTACTGCAATGTCTTGTACTGTAAGTCTATTGCACTTTTTTCTTATTTAGTTTGCAGTAATTCTTTTTATGAATTATTTAAGGAGGTGCGGACCCCTTGTGGCACCATATAAATAATGCATAATAATATTATTATCATTATTATTAATGACAATAATAATAATATATTAACAAAACAGAAGAACAATATGACAATACAATACCATTATGATTTCCCCATGCTTTTGTTATCAACATGACACATCACAAGATTTACTTTATTTATCTGATCCCCAATTTTACAATGATTTAATGACTGAAATAACCTGGATGTAATGAATTGATGGATGTAAGTAGCAGGCTTGTTTATTCAATAATATATCCCAGGAAAGAGGTCTCCTGGGAGATATGTCTCCCACTTGGTTTCTCTGTTTCCAGCTGGTTGTTGTACATACTGTGCTCCTCCTACAGTAACATTATAGAGCAGCGCCCTCTAGCTGCAGCTCAGATAAATCACGCTCTGTTACAAATGCACTATTATTAAATATTAACATACTTGCGGCACTTTTGTGTGAGATTAAATATATATATATTTTTAATATATTATCTTAGCAGACAGATACTGAATGGCGGCTATTTGGAATTTTTATATTATATTATTACATCTTTTATCCTACTGAAGGTTGGTGTCGGTGAGTCGCTGCACTGCCCCCGAGGGATCCGTCACCCAACTGCTGCCCGTCCAGCACCCCAGCCCAGGCACCGAAAACATTTGTCCCTCCACCGTGACCTCAATACGGCTTGATCTTTGTGTGAAAGGCCCCACAATGGGTAATTGGGGACTCTGTTATATATTGCACAACAATTAGTATGTAACGAGCACTGGTGCACATAGCTGTGCATACTTGCAGTGTAACTGACAGCATGTTTCTCTTGCAGATTGCCCTGGATGGGAGATAATGAATCAGAACGTACTGGATAAGTTGAAAACCAGCCTCAGCCAGTCCATGGAAAAACACTGCTCATGTTTTACACCGCCATCATACATACAAGGTCACTTCACATCCCCTTTAACCAGGTTTCACATGCACTGCAACTAGCTTATCTAGCATTAACTGCCCTTACCCACTATCCATAATTAGAACTTATCCATTGCGTATACACATTAGAGGAAGCCATTTTTTGGATGCAGCCTATCAACTTCTCTAGAAACTAGTGACATCACTGAGACATACACACACAAAATGGCTGCCTTTACTTGATTAAGGCTGCTATAGTCTTTATAATGAAAAGGGCTCGGGGTTAGGGACGGCCATCGTCCATTGATAGTTAAAAACCATCGATTGTTAACTACCTTTGGCTGACGGTTTTGCCCAAACCAATGGTTCTCTGCCATCATGTTAGACTGGAAACTAATGTTTTTTTCGTCTGGTTCTTGACGTCACAAGGCTTAGCCCCTGCCCGTGGCCTGCCAAGCCTCCACACCTGTGCTGATTGGCCCATGACCCGGCTGAGGGGTGCAAAAAATAGATAAAAGGTTCTGTGCCATTGACGCTAATCACCAATGGAACCATTGATGGTGACTATCGATGGGCTGCCCACCGATGGCCATCCCTACTCAGTTTCATACTCGAGACCAGGGGTATTCATCATTTGACCCTTCAGCTGCTGTGGAACTTCAAATCCCAGCATTCCCTGTCAAAGTTTTCTAATTGCGTCATGCTAAATCTGTAGCAGGGGATAATGGGATGTGAAGTTCCACAGTAGCTGGAGGGCCGCATGTTGAATACCCCTGCTCTAGGCAATATTGCATCGATTATTGGGTCATTTTTAAAGGATTATATCTATAAAACGAGACTTTTTTTGCCCACTGAATACGCCCCAGGGCACAGTGAATGAACCCATTCGGGGGAATGAGCAGTGCTCCCAGTCTAAAGTAGACACCTCAGGATGTCTGGCGCAGCAGATTGGGGTATCAGAGAGTAGGGTTCAGCTTATAAATCTCATCCTGTGTATGTTATTGGAAGTAGTGACTGCTCTGGTATCGATTAGTCTTTACTGACATGCGTTTTCATATTAAACAGGGCAGTCCTGATCTTAAAACTTACATTGTGGGAGAGATGTATCAAACCTTGGAGAGAGATAAAGTGGATAAGTAACCCATAGCAACCAATCACCTAATAACAGAAGCTGATTGGTTGCTTTTGGCAACTTTTCTACTTTATCTCTCCTCAAATTTTAATACATCGCACCCTGTGTGAAGGGACATTTATTCCTTGTGGTTCCTTTTTACTCCATTATTCCAAAATCTGAATCCCACCTCCATCTTCCTCTCATTAGACCTGAATATCATGTGTACGCAGGAGAAGATGACCCTCTCTGGCAGTGTCCTGACTACTGACAGCGACCAGCACCTTATACAGAGATGGAACGCAGAGCTGCTCACCCATGAAATGCCCTTACAGGACAGCTCTCTGGGGCATTACACAGGGTGTTTTGTGACGGAGAAGAGACAAGGTAACACGTGCAAGGGATTGTCATGATCATGGCTTAATCAGGAATTATTACCCCCAAAAGATAGGCGTACCTATGACGTTGCATTGCAGAAGTTTTCAAAGGAGTTAATGGAATATTTTTTCGTGCCTCGATAGCGATAGGCATTGATTCTCTCTTGTCTCTGCAACGTCGATATTTTCCGATATTCGATGTGATACTCCATCCGATATATGCTGGGTGATCTATCGAACGGATTATTATTCTAAAGCGACATCTTGAAGTGCCTGCCAGCTACTTGTTCTTACCCACCTCAGGCCTAGTGCTAGTGGATATTGCTATTGCGCACGTTCAGCACGATATATATCGACACTCAGAAATATCATGATTTCATGTGACGATATGTATATCTTCCGATTCACACAAACCGATTTTCTATCTATTCGGAATATCGATACGGAATAGCTGATTGGCCATCCCTAGTCCTTAGTAATGTAGGGGGTGTGGCCTCTTTTTGTTGCGGTTACAGAGATATAGATGTTGCTGTAAGATTAATTCTGTGGTTCTGTATGGTCCATTGTATAACTTGGATAGATGGGCCTTCATACTTACTTTTGCCTGTGACTAAGGGGTTTACACAATATCTGAATAAAACTACATGAATTATGAGTGTGGCAATTGGTAAACCTGTACCGTGTATAATCATTAGTCACTTCTGAGGTTTTATCTGTTGCACGGGGGCCCTGACAGCGTATTAAGGGGCATATGTATCAAAGCTTGATGTGAGATAAAATTGAGAAATATATATCACCAACCAATCAGCTCCAAACTATCATTTCTTAAACACAGCCTGCAAAATGTTAAGTTAGAAGCTGATTGGTTGGTGATATATATCTCACAATTTTATCTCACATCAAGCTTTGATACATATGCCCCTTAGTGCAGGATTACTGGTACATTGAAATTTACTTAAGCCAAGAAATATTGTCCTAAAAACTGCTATGCCATTTATGACCTCTGAGATATCATGCACATTATCATATATTTTTTTGCATTATGTAGTTTGCAGACAGGCAAGATTCCTATTACAACCTAACATCTGTGATACAGCCATTGCCTGGGAACTTCTTACCTGGAGATTTTGGCAGGGCATTATACTGAACGATTAGATAAGAGAATCAGCCTGTGCACACACATGGGGAAGAGAAGTCAAAACATGGCAACTGTACGAGAGTGACAGACATGTGTTCAGCTTCCCTCTCTGTTCATATTTCCACCGCTGTGTTATGCAACGTGAGGCTCTGCAGGAGTTCTCAGGGTAAAACTCCCATGATCCTTAGCTGTGCACGGCAACAGGATAATCTCTGGGTCTTTTATATGCTTGACCTTTAATATGGAAGGCAGTCTTTTACTTGGCTGAAGTCCCTGACCTCTGTCTTTTCACTTTCACCATCGTTACAGTATCGTACCTAAGGGGGGACATCCGATACTTGGCTATTAATAAGACGGCCCAGAGAAGAGCAAAGCCACAAGCGATAGATGATATCACAAGCTCGCCCCCTCCCCGCACCCTGGTCAATGGGAAACTGCCATTTGTAGCGCAGCCAACCTAGATTTGCGCTACAGTCATTGGGTGCTTAACTCCAAAATCTTGCACACAGCTGTGACGTAAAAACATTGTAAGAAACTATCAACTTTTATAGTATGTCAGAGCTTATTTACTTACCCATTACTACGTTTCATGCACCTGACAGTAGGGAGTACTGTGTCTCACAAAGGTAATCTATTTCCGATGGCCTCCAATGCAATTAGGGTTGAACTGTCTGTAGTTATCATTCCTCTAATGACAGATGTGCTGTGTTTACATGTATCGTTGTCTGTTTATATGGAGCATGGAGCCGTATTCAATTTGAGCGGACCCACGATACTTTTTTGCCTACTTCGCCTGTTTTGCGGGCGGAAAAGTATTGCGCGCATGCCTGCGTATCGCCGTATTCAATTTGAAAGTAGGCGAAAACGGGACCCGGCGAAAAACTTAAACAAGCGGAAAGTACTGTCAGATTTGGGGAAATCAGCCTGACACCCCCCAAAAGATGCTCTGACATGGGGGTTCGCTATGATACCCCCCGATTTGGCTTGCTGAAGGTATTTGGTGTTTTTAAACGGGCTCAATAGCTGCTCAATAGCGTTTTTGTATAAGTGGTGCAGAATAGTATTCAGGAGGTTTTTTTGCAGAAAATAACTTATCCCAGCAAATTTGGGGTACTTGAAAATGGGGTTCAGCATATTTTAAAGTTGCTAAAGTTAAGTTGAAAAAAACGTGAAAAATCCACCTGCCGCAAGTCCCTGCAATTCAAAAAACACCTGGGGCATACTTGGGGGGGCCCCCCCAGAGGCAAGTTCGCTAGTTTTTAACTTTGTCCCCCAACATTTTTCCGCCCCCATATTTAAAGTGATTTTTTTGGGGTGTTCGTAAGTGTGTTTTTTTTATTTTTTGACACAGTTTACCTTTGGGGGACTGCCTGAAGGCTGCACGGGGATTCCCGCAACGTTGCAATACCAAAACCCCAATTTGGCACTTTTTTTCCGCCTGCTAGTCATAGGCAAAACTTTTTCACCTATTACATTGCATTGACTTTCCGCCTAGGCGGAAATTGAATACGGTGATACTTTTCCGCCTGGTGAAATGACGTCATCGGTGAAAAGTTTCCGCCAAAAAAATGCGAAAACTGTTTTTCGCCTCAAATTGAATACGGGCCATAGTCTGTGACCAAACGTGAGCTCGAGTGCTGAGGACGTTGTACCAGGCTTGCCTACCCTCCCGATTTGGCTGGGAGCCTCCCGATTTTCGGGTGCCGCTCCCGGCCCCCCGGGAAGGCAGGCAAGCCTCCCGGCAGCCGGCAGCCCTCCCGACCACCCCCAAGAATAAACTAAAAACCCCTGCAGCAGGGGGCCGGTGACGCGATTCGCGTTGAATCGCGTCATCGTGGCCCCGCCCCCTGCTTCACAATGCGAAACATAATGGCATTGTGAAGAGGGGGCGGGGCTACAATGACGCGATCATGCAGCTCCACCCCCGGCTCCGCCCCCAGAAGTGACATCATGGCAGGGCACACCCCCCACTGTTAGCTGACAATCAGCTCCCTCCCGGAAGGAGGGAACTGATTGTCGGCAAGTATGCGTTGTACCAAATAGCCCGCTTTCTAACCAAAACGTTCCTTTATCACTGTAGCCTGCCTCTGTTCACTGGGAAGAAAATGAAGGGCTCTACTTATTAATTTGAGAAAAGATCATTCTACGTTTTCACCATAAAAAGGGCCTTTTCTCACAATATAACACTGGAGAAATCAGACCTATCGCCAGTGATCACCGATTTAGCACCGCTTACCGCCGCCCCAATAGTCCTCCATTGGGACACTCGCTTATCGCAATTTTTCAAGCGACGAGAAGCTGTGCTGGACATTTTACTGTAAGCCTTTGCAGGCTATGCTCGGTTGCCAGTGCCAAGGAGAAAACCCTTGCAGACGAGCAGGCTCTTTCGATGGCACACCAAATGGAGCCCCAGCATGGTAAATAGTGATACAAGCGTAAATACAACCTCAGATTGTGAGTTGGCATTAATATATAGATACTTTAGGATCAAATGTAGGGCCCGATTTTCCACCCTCTTGCAAAAACGCTGGCCTCAAACCCTCCCTGGATGCCTCTGTTTGAATAGAGAATCTACAATTAACGTCAGATGCTGGCAGAACATGGAAGGAGCAAAGGCAGAGGTCTGTAAATGGCATGTGCTAATGTAGACCAAATGACACTATTTTTCCTGAAGAATTTCAAGGTACTGCTCTAGTAGTGACCTATTTATTTTTTATAGTATCCGATAAGCAGAGCCGTAGCTAGACTTTTTGGTGCCCTGTGCCAGAGAGAGCATTGGCGCCCCCCCATCCCAATTTTTTAACTAGGGACAAGATAGTGCACCTGAAAAAGGGCCATGGCTTCATAGGGAAGAGATAGGGGAGGCCGGGAGATGCTGGGGATAAAAGAAGAGGGAGCTACAAGTGAAAATGATAATAAACAGGAAAAGTGACAGGCCCGAACAGCGCCCCCTGCCCTGCGGTGCCCTATGCCACAGGTCGCACTACCCTAGTTACGGCCCTGCCAATAAGCCCTCCAAAATAGTACAGCACTGGCTTTTCTTCTAGGCCAGCGCTTTACAGCCTCTAATTTGCTGATCTGTGGTCTTATTTAGCATTGACCCGAAGCATAATCCAAATGCGTGGCAGCCACATACTTCACTGGATGCAGGGGTGTATTTATAATTGGTGCACACCCTGCACCCATATACTGTAATATTTACCTCACCGGGTGCCTCAGCAATGCAGAAAATGGCCGCCGTGGCCATTTTCCCAGCGTTTTGCACATACACAGTAGGAAATCACCAGGAAAATGCCCGCCCCCGCCATTTCCCCGGTGTTTTGCACATGCGCAGTAGACAACGGGCACACTCTACTGCACAGATATAAATATAAATGCCACTTTCAATGCTACATGAGGATAATACATAGAATTCATACTTACTATCTCTCGGGTTTGTTCTCTTTGTTCCAGAGAAAGTTTGTCCCCTATAGGAACTAGTGGTTCCTGTTCTGCCATACCCACCAGGACTGGCACCTGTGCCTCATTTTGCCAGTGTTTTGTAAGATTTAAACACTGAATCAACGGACTTATCTCAATGACTCAAAATCCCTCTCAGCCGCAGCCCGCGCAGCAACTTAAAATTGCTACATCCGCAGAAGCCTTTGGGACCCCCACCAAATGCAAACATCAAATATGGCAGCTGTGTTTCCCGTTCCCTTATTTCTTGCGCCTATGCTTTTTGCAATATAAAGGTCCATTTAAAATGCTTCGAGAGACCATTTCTTTGACGGTGAAAATCTAAAGTGTGTTTGGTGTTTGCCGGCAACATCTGTCTTAGACTGGATATGAAGGGGGCTCCTTGTCCATCCAGATCTTTTGGGGTATTTCTAGTTGCATATACTGTACGTAAGGACCAACTCCTTGTTCAAACCTTCGAAAGAGCTAGAGTGGGGAAGTTGCCCAGAGCAACCAACCAGCTTCTAACTGTCATTTTATAGACAGTGCCAGATAAATGTTAGCTAGGATCTGATTGGTTCCTATTTGCAGCTTCTCCACTTTCTCTCTCAAAGGTTTGATCTATGGTCCTGATACAGAGCCGGACGCTCTTTCAGAGCGCTCACTCTGAATCTGGGCTTTTTTTTTTTTCTTATGCGGCTGGCCTCCTGGCCACTCGCTAAGCTGTGGGTGACAACCCACACCTATTGTGAGCGGCCAGGTGATGGTCGCGACCATCGGGGCTTGCGACGAGACCCTTGTGGTAGGGTTTCGTTCCCACAAGCCCCAGTGAGCTTCCGGCTCTAAATAGAGCCGGAAGCTCACCACTGACATCACTGGTGATGTCAGTGGTGCCTCCCACAAATGGCAGGCGTTCCTTCGGGAACACCTCCGTTTGTGTAGCCACCCCCCCTTCCCGCCTTTAAAACGGGGCGCGCTGTCAATCAAAATCGACAGCCGCCCCCTTTTGGTGCGAGACCCGTAGGGACGGAGTGCCTGTCTCTGGCCGGGTCTCGCGCATGCGCAGTGAGGGACCATCGACCCGCTTGCGAGCGCTGTGGCTCGCGAGCGGGTCTGAATCAGGCCCTATATCTCCCTCTGTATGAGAAGCTTTGTACACTGAGGGCCCAGAATGTGTTCTCAGCTACTGACAGATTTTTCGACAGATTTTTCAGTCTGGATCTGTGGCTTTGGTGACGTTATAGGGGGGAAGCACATTGCTAGAGGTTGTTCTATCAAATTGATAAAAAATATTCAAATGGAAAATAGTGACACACATAATAAAGGCTGCCCCCATCGTTCCTCACACTCATGGTTGATTTAAGACCTAAATAAGACAAAATGTTGGTGTACACATAAGCTTGAATATGCCGCTAGCTTCACTTTTACCTGTTAGTAACCGATTCCATTGTTACACTTGTTTGTTTGAGTCACCGGTGTTGTCTTTTTTTTCTGTCAGGAGCCTTCAAGGCGTGGCAGGTCTCCCTTCTGGTGCTGCTCGTGCTGCTGGTGATATGCGGAGCGGTTGGATTCATACTCTTCCTGCGTAAGAGGTACATCGGGAAAGAAATCTTCAGTGCTCTTAACAAACGCAGGGGTCTATGTACTAAGCCTCGGAAAGAGAGATAAAGTGGATGGAGATAAAGTGCAGACCAATCAGTTCCTAACTGTCACTTTACAGGCTGTGTTTGAAAAATGACAGTTAGGAGCTGGTTGGTTGGTACTTTATCTCCATCCACTTCATCTCTCTCCAAGGGGGTCTGTATCCCTCAGCCCCTTTACCGGCTCTGCCCAGCTGGGAGTGCAGGAATGGTGAGCACTGCAGCCGCGGATCCCCACCCCCACCGGGTCTCCAATAATCAACATTGCCTGCGGCAGTGCAGCCGCGGCTTCCCCGCCTCCCTCACCAGTCAGGGAGCACAGCAGCCACGGACCTCCCCTCCAGTCAAGGGGAGAGCAGCAGCCGCAGACCCCCCCCTCCAGTCTTAAGGACCACTGCAGCCGCTGACCCCCCCCCCCCCCATCCAGTCATGATTGATGAATAGGGCTGACACTTAAATTATGAAAAATTAGGTGAAAATTTGATATTTCTACTTCAGGGTCCATAGGGTATCCACAGGATACCTTGGGGTATAGGTGTGACGTCAGTCGCTGGGCACCATAGAGTCAAGCTTTTCAGCCTCCCAGGATGCACTAGGGTCCCCCTCCCATACCCCGCCCCCGAGCCAAGGCACCTCAGTTTAGTTTGGTGCCCGGCCGGCGTCGGATGCACCTGTCGGAGTGGGGGCTAGAAGCACAGCATGTCCTGACGTCCATGCTGTCTTCCCTACACCCCCGCCGGTACCAGAACGCCGGTACCGATCCGGGGATGCTGGTGAGCATCTGGGGTCACAGCTAGCGGTGACCCCAGATGTTCCGGACCATGGCCGGATCCAAGGGGGACAAAGGTAAGCAGCGGGGTCCCGCGGTGGGTCCCCGCTGGTCACATGGTCCTAAGTCCCCAGGCAGGGGGCTCCCTGGGGACTGGCTGCAGCGTGGAGCCAGGCGACCAACCTGCGCTTTCCACTACCCCCTGGGACAGCGGACCGCAGCAGAGCGGTAGCGCTGCGGCGTCCCAGGGGTTAAATGCATGCCAGGGGAGCGCGCCTTCCCTGTCTCACAGCCGGCGCCTCCCCCGCTGCACACAGCCCTCTCTGCATGCTGCCGACTGGTCCTGTGGCAGCGCTCCTCCCCCAGGCCAGCCTCCTCTCTGCTCCTCGGCGGCCATCTTCTCCAGAACGCATGGTGAACGCTGCTGGAAGCGCTGGACGGAAGCATCGTGGTCTGGGTCCCCCCGCATACCTCTCCTCCGCTGTGGCTCAGGTCTGTGTATGCAGCGCTGTGTCCTACCAGGCCCTGTGTCTGTGTAGTTGAGTGATCAGCGCTGTTAGTGCAGGAATTGTTATTTCTCTGCATTGTATGTGACTGTGCTAGCGCTGCCTATAACTTTTCTTCTCTAAACTGTCAGCTTTATTACTGTCCCTGTTCTTTCTGCTAAAGCCCTTGCGGTGCGGTGCTGCAGGGTGGTCTCTCGCCTATTTAATACTTAATTGGTGAGAGAGGTCACATACGTGGTGCCATCATGTCTGAAAGTGATTTTCCCCTCCGGCTACAGTGTACCACGTGCAAAGTACCGTTAGCGGAGGGGGAGGGTAGAGCGGAGGGCCTTTGCCGGCAGTGTTTGTCCATGGCGCGGCCTATTACGGTTACAGCACCGGTACAGGAGCTGCCCTGGGCTTGTTTCGCTCAGGCGTTAACAGCTTTAGTGGGCCAGTTAGCTCCGCAGCCCGCGTTTACTCCGATGGGTTTGTCCCAGCAGTCTGTGGTGTCGTCACCCATGCAGGGGTTCCCACGACAATTGGTGGTACCCCACAGTCTCCCTATTTCCCCGCTCCCGGGTTCTCAGGAGCCAGCGTGGGTTAACTCCCTGACGAGTTCTGTACAGCACTTGTCGGATGTGTTGCAAGGGGAGTCTGTGATGCGGCCTCATAAAAGGCCGGTGGCGTCTCTGTCCGCTCCTTATGAGGATGACGAAGGGACGTCTGATGATGGGGAGATTCTGGATCCTTACGATCAGGAACCTCTCCATACTAAGGACGCTGATGCTAAGTCCAAAGTATATATTCCTGGACTTATTCGGGCGGTCCGCACAGCCTTGGTGATTGAGGACGAAGTTCCCCCAGCGGCTAAATCTAAGTATGCCTTTTTCAAAGATGTGAAGGGCGATGCCACAGTCTTTCCTCTTTCGGGTCAGTTGGTGGACCATTTAGAGGAGGCGTGGAAACAGCCTGGCAAGCGATACCAGCCGCAGAGACGCCTGGCGGTGGCTTATCCGTTCGCGGATAATTATTTTGCTAAGTGGGAATCCCCTCCACAGGTGGATTCTCACGTGACCCGTCTTTTCCGTAGTGCCACATTGCCGATGCCATCCATGTCCTCCCTTAAGGATGCTACGGACCGCAAGGTAGAAATCTGCCTGAAGTCCGCTTATTCCCTTGCAGGGGGGGCAGCACGGCCGGCTATGGCCATTTGTTGGGTTGCCAGAGCGATGGAGCGCTGGGCAGATTCATTAGAGGCTTCTTTTGAATCCGATTGTCCGGCCGAACAGGCAGAGTTGATTGGCAATCTCCGTGATTCGGCCACCTACATCAACTAGGCGGCTCTAGACATTAGTACTCTGGTGTCTAGAATTTCTTCAGCAGCGGTAGCTGCTCGTCGCACCTTGTGGCTGCGATCCTGGAAGGCGGACGCAGATTCCAAGAAAGGTCTGGAAGCGTTGCCGTTTACCGGAGAAGTTCTCCTCGGTCCGGATCTGGATAAGATTGTGGCCACGCTGGCGGCAGCCAAATCTGCTTGTCTCCCGTCGGCCGCTGCTCCTTCTGGTTCTGGACCATCGTCCTTTCGGTCATCTAGGGCCCAGGGCAGGCCCAAACCACAGTCGTTTCCTCGACAGGCTGGCCCTAAGAAATCGGTCAAGCCCCGGAAGCAGGCATGGAGGACCAGACGTCCGGCCCCCAAGCCAGATGACAAGCCTGCGGCCTGACGGTCCGGGCCTCCCTTTGGGGGATCCCAGGGTGGGAGGCCGCCTGCTACAGTTCGCCCAGTGTTGGTCGACCACTACGACAGACACTTGGGTTCTGGAGGTGGTTTCCCACGGATATGCCCTCTCCTTCCGGCACAGACCCCCGGCTTGCTTCTTCACCACAGGTCTACCATCAGACCGGAACAAGGCTACGGAGCTGCGGAAGGTATTGCACACTATGCTCCAGGCTGGAGTTATAGTGCCTGTTCCATTCTCCCAGAGGGGCCAGGGTTTCTATTCAAATCTATTTTTGGTACAGAAACCCAATGGGTCATATCGTCCGATTCTCAACCTCAAAGCGCTCAACAGGTCTTTGCGGGTCCCGAAGTTTCGGATGGAGACCCTACGGTCCATCATTCTGGCGCTGGAACCTGGGGACTACATGGTGTCATTGGACATACAGGACGCTTACCTGCATGTCCCTATTCTTTTGCGCCATCAACAGTTCCTCATGTTTGCAATCCGCAGCGACCACTTCCAGTTTCGGGCGTTACCTTTTGGCCTGGCAACAGCACCACGTGTTTTCACCAAGGTGATGGCGGTCATGGCGGCTTCTCTGCGGCTGCAGGGAGTCCGCATGTTGCCGTATTTGGATGACCTGTTATTGGTGGCAGGATCTCCAGAGCTCCTGTTACGCCACTTGGACCTGACCATTGCACTGCTGCAACGGCACGGCTGGCTAATCAACTGGCAGAAGTCCACTCTAATCCTGTCTCGGAGGATTCTGCATCTTGGAGCCTTATTGGACTCGGGACAGCAAAGGATCTTCGTGACGGAGGACAAGATCTCTGCTTTACAGTCAAGGGTGCGCAGTTGCCTGCACAGCCGCCGGGTGTCCTTACACTCGGCGATGAGGTTACTGGGCTCCATGGTGTCGGTGTTCGACATGGTGGAATACGCCCAGTTTCACTCCAGACCTCTGCAGCACCTGATCCTGTCCAAGTGGAACGGGCTGCCTCAGTCTCTGAAGTCCCAGACGATTGTGCTCACCCCGGAGGTTCGCCTGTCCCTTGCGTGGTGGTTACAGACGATCCACCTCAACAAGGGACGTCCGTTCTGGGTTCCAAATTGGGTCCTGTTGACAACGGACGCCAGTCTTCGGGGCTGGGGAGCAGTTTCGGGTCCACACTTGTTCCAGGGCAGGTGGACGCCGACAGAAGCGGAGCTTCCAATAAATATCTTGGAACTCCGTGCGGTCTTCAATGCTCTCCAGTAGGCACAGCGGTTTCTCCAGGGTCGCCCGGTGCAGGTCCAGTCGGACAACGCTACCACCGTGGCCTACATAAACAGGCAAGGAGGAACTCGCAGTCGGGCGGCTCTCGTAGAGGTCTCTCGGATCCTGGTTTGGGCGGAGTGCAATCTTCCGGCCATATCAGCGGTCTTCATCCCGGGAGTGCTCAATTGGGAGGCGGACTTTCTAAGTCGCCAAGACGTTCATCCGGGGGAATGGTCCCTGCACCCGGACGTTTTTCAACTACTGGTGGACAGGTGGGGTCTTCCAGAAATCGACCTCATGGCGTCCCGGCACAACAACAAGTTGCCGGTGTACGGGTCTCGCACAAGAGACGAAGGGGCGTCTCTGGTGGATGCTCTGTCCGTCCGGTGGACGTTCCGGTTCGCATACCTGTTCCCTCCGGTCTCCCTTCTTCCACGGGTAATCCGGAAATTCAAACAGGAAGGAGGGACGCTCCTGTTGATAGCTCCCGCGTGGCCCAGACGGCACTGGTTCTCAGACCTTCAGGGTCTGTCCGTGGACAGTCCTCTGCGGTTACCGCTACGACCGGACCTTCTGTCTCAGGGTCCTTGCCTTCACCCGGACCTGACTCGGCTGTCTTTGACGGCGTGGCTGTTGAGACGGCCATGCTGAGGTCCCGGGGGTTTTCCAGTTCTGTGGTGCGTACCATGTTATGAGCTCGGAAACCGTCTTCCGCGAGGATATACCATCGCGTGTGGCATACGTTCTTCCAGTGGTGTCGACCGAGAGGTTATGCACCGCGGGAGTTTCGTCTGTCTCGGATTCTCGCCTTCCTGCAAGCGGGACTAGATCATGGGCTTCGCCTTGCTTCTTTGAAGGTACAGGTTTCGGCCCTATCTGTCTGGTTTCACCGTAGGATTGCTACAATCCCGGATGTGCGCACCTTTATGCAGGGTGTTCTCCGCATTCAGCCGCCCTTTGTTCCACCTGTGGCGCCTTGGGATTTGGCTGTGGTCCTGAGGGCTCTCCAAGGACCGCCGTTTGAACCACTGGGCTCAGTGGATCTTAAATGGCTAACAGCTAAGACTGTTTTCCTTCTGGCCATTGCTTCGGCCAGACGTGTTTCTGAGTTAGGGGCTCTTTCTTGTAGACCCCCTTTCTTGGTTTTTCATGGGAACAGGGCAGTGCTCCGCACTCGGCCCGAGTTTCTTCCCAAAGTTGTTTCCCAGTTTCATGTTAACGAGGAAATAGTTGTTCCAGCCTTTAACTCACCGGGTCTTTCCGTGGGTGAGGCCTCTTTGGATGTTGTGCGGGCCTTAAGGACCTATGTTGACCGCACTTCTTTGTTTAGGAAGTCGGACGCTTTGTTTGTCCTCTATGGCTTCCGTAAAAAGGGTTGGCCTGCTTCAAAGCAAACTTTGGCAGCCTGGATCCGTATGGCTATTTCTGAAGCTTATCTTCATGAAGGCCTACCGGTCCCACCTTCTCTGAAGGCTCATTCCACTAGGTCTGTGGGTCCTTCGTGGGCAGCTCGACGTGGTGCCTCGGCAGTTCAGATCTGCAAGGCTGCTACGTGGTCCTCTGTCCATACCTTCGTGAGGTATTACAGGTTTGACACCTTCGCCTCTCAGGATGCTTCCTTCGGGCGGCGGATTCTCCTTTCTGCACAGGAGCGTCCCCACCCTTAAAGGATACTGCTTTGGGACATCCCCAAGGTATCCTGTGGATACCCTATGGACCCTGAAGTAGAAAATATGAGATATGGTAAGAACTTACCCTTGTTATCTCTATTTCTACGAAGTCCATAGGGTTCCACAGGACTCCCGCCCTGTCGCACCTGTGCTGCAGATGGGCTTTGCTCTGGTCACCGGTTTTCCGTCTCCCTCTGGTGAGAATGTGATTCTTGTATGTGTCCAGATCTTTTTTCCTCTCTCTTCCTTCTCCTCCTCCGGCCTATGGCTTGATAACTAACTGAGGTGCCTTGGCTCGGGGGCGGGGTATGGGAGGGGGACCCTAGTGCATCCTGGGAGGCTGAAAAGCTTGACTCTATGGTGCCCAGCGACTGACGTCACACCTATACCCCAAGGTATCCTGTGGAACCCTATGGACTTCGTAGAAATAGAGATAACAAGGGTAAGTTCTTACCATATCTCATATTTTCACCCGCTTTTGTATACATTCAGTAATGATGAATAGGCCCCCAAGGCTTAGTACATAGACCCTTTAATTAGTAAATGTTATTTACACTTGGTCAGATCATTTAAGTGTAAACTGTCAACAAATATTTTGAGACAAGGTTCACGAGAGATCAGCGACATCACTGACGCGAAAGCTGTTTCTCCACCCACTAGAGCAGGGGTTCCCAACCGCGGTCCTCAAGGCACACTAACAGTCCAGGTTTTAGGGATAGCCATACTTGAGCACAAGTGATTTATTTAGTACCTCAGTTATTTTGAGTTAACCATCTGTGCACAATCATGGATATAACTAAAAGCAGGACTGTTAGTGTGCCTCGAGGACCGAGGTTGGGAATCACTGCACTAGAGAGACTCGGCTTTTTGTCTGGCATTGAAAAGTGGTCCAAGAACTTCTAGAAGCCTGCCACAACAAAAAATATAGGCGTTGCTGTGGCTTATCTACTGTAGACATGGGCTTATACAGACAATGAAATATGAAGTATTGTTGTTTTAAAGATCTATAATCAAATGCAGCACAGGCTCATCTGGCAGTGTTTAATACAGGGCCTAATATAGTAAGCAATTTACAATACAACAATGTTAGTGTAATGCTAGTGTAAAATTACAATAAAGGGAAAAATTATGAATCCCTTTAAAATACAGAGACTGTTCTAGTGACAGATATACAATATAGAGAGAATTCTAGTGACATAATGCAGAGAACATTCTAGTGACATACAATACAGAGAACATCCTAGTGACTGATCTACAATACAGAGAACATTTTAGAGATATACAAAACAGAACACATTGTAATGACTGATCTACAATACAGAGAACATTATTTCTAATGATATACAATACAGACAATGTTCAAATGACTGATCTACAATACAGAGAACATTTTTGTGACAGACATACAATACAACATTCCAGTGACAGGTATACAATACAGAGAACATTCTAGTGACAAATATACAATGCAGATAATATTCTAATGATATATTATACAGAGAACATTCAAATTACTGATGTACATGCAGAGAACATTCTAGTGACAGATATACAATACAGAGAATATTGTAGTGACAGATATACAATCAGAGAGCATTCTAGTGAGATATACAATACAGGAAACATTTTAGTAACAGATACTGCATACAATACGGAGAACATTCTAGTAATATTCAGTACAAGGTACATTATAATCAGGGCCGGATTAAGGTCTGTGGGGGCCCCTATATACCACAGTTTCTTGTCACCCTAGGAACATTTTTCTTCCTTTTTATTCACCTCAGTAGTAATGCCCCTCTTGCAATGCCCACTGTAGTAGGGCCCCTTATGCAATGTCCCCAGTAGCAGTGCCCCTTATGTAGTGCCCACAGTAATGGTCCCCCATATGCAGTGCCCACTGTAGTAGTCCCCCCTATGCAGTGCCACCTGTAGTGGTCCCCCTATGCAGTGCCCCTTATATAATGCCCCCAATAGTGATCCTTATATAGTGCCCCAGACCCAGTAGTGGTCCCCCCATATACAGTGCCCCTTATATAATGCCCCCAGTAGTGGTCCCCCTATACAGTCCCCCAGTAGTGTCCCTTATATAGTGCCCCCAGACCCAGTAGTGGTCCCCCCCTATGCAGTGCCCCTTATATAGTGCCCCCAGTAGTAGTCCTCCCCTATGCATTGCCCCCAGTAGTAGTCCCCTCCTATACAGTGCCCCCAGTAATAGTCCCCCTATGCACTGACCCTAGTAGCGCCCCCCCAGTGCCCCCATGAAGCTCCCCCCCTATGCAGCACCCCCTGTAGCGGCCCCCCTATGCAGCACCCCCTGTAGCGGCCCCACCACTATGCAGTGCCCCTTACACACACACACACACACAAAAAAAATCACAACTTACCTGAATCCCCGCTCCTGACGCGACCGCCGCTGTGCGCTCCTAGTCCCGGCTCTTCTCCTTCACTATGGGAGAGACGTTAGCGTCATGACGTCTCTCCCATTATCACCCGCTGCGGGGGGAGCCAGAAGGCGGAGCTCATGAGTGAGCTCCAGTCGGCTCCCTCCGTTGTGCAGCAGCCAATGAGAGTCTGCCTGACTCTCATCGGCTGCTGTAACATACACACAGCTGCCGCCGCCGGCTGTGTGTTTGTCACTGTGTAGTGTGGCCGCGCTCCCTGCGGTCTACACTACACTAGCGGCGGGTGCAGACAGCGCACCGCTGCTAGTGGGGGCCCCTCTGTGTGTGGGGGCCCAGGGACGACCGCCCCAGTCCCCCTCCCCCCCCCTAAATCCGGCTCTGATTGTAAGGACAAATAAAGAAACATAGAATTTTACGTCAGATAAGAACCACTTGGCCCATCTAGTCTGCCCCTTTTCATTTATCCTTTTGGCAACTTCAACCCTATTTGCTCACAATACCGATAACATTCTAGTAACAGATATACAATCAGAGAACATTCTAGTCACAGATATACAATACAGAGAACATGCTAGTGAAAGATATACAATACAGGAAGCATTCTAGTGACAGATACTGTATATAGCTGCTAGCCCTGTGATTGGTTGATAAGGCTGTTCACTTACCAGTGAGAGTGGCAGAACCTCCCGACACTCACTATTAATCAGTGTGTTGAAAGCCATCTTCTGGGTATGATGACAGCTGTGATAAGCATTAGACTGCTCAGTCCACAACGTAGGACTCCACTTGGACTGGCCGTGACTGAAAAGGATAGATCATGCCTCCCTTACCAACCCACCCCTGGTACCACACTAATATTTTCACATTTGTCCTCCAGGAGCCCTCAGAACTACACCACTATTGAAATGAATCCACACACAGAGCTGACATCTGTCTACTGAGGGGCTGAGAGCAAACAGTAGATAACATATGGACTACAGATGAAGGACTTCCTGCAGGCTCAGCCACAACACAGGCCCTGTCTATAAAGTGCAACCTTCATGGACACACATCGTGCTACAGTTGAAGATGTGGCTTCTATCCATTGATAAGGCTGTGAAACGCGTGTCTCCTGCCGGGAAAGTGATCACTCCATTCATATAAGAGGGACTAAGATTCTTACCAGAATATGGAGATTGAATGGCATTGGTGCAGTTTTTGAGCAGAATAATGCAATTGTCTCTATATGAAAAAATATTTTTGTGACATTCACATTTATCAGTGCTAATGTACAATATAGAGGAAACAATAATACAGACGTTCTTGGGGGGGAAAAAGCAATTTACATTTCTTGTCCTGGTCTCACATTTCAGCATCTCCTCAGCTAAGACTTCGGCACCATGTTCTATGATGTCTTCAGAAGTTCTAAACTTCTCAGTTGAAATTCACAACTACAAGCAACAGTGGAGGGTTTACTCTATGTTCCAAATAATGGTTGTAGCTAAATAGTGTATTAAAAAAAAATCTAACTTTAACAGAACAGGATCGTTTAGAATTTCCGGGCAAGTTTCTTAGAAGTTTTCTTATAACCCATAGTTCTCACCACAAGAACATAATTTAGATCCCTGATACACCTGCTCTTACAGGATTATTGAGGACAGGTTCTCGTCATTGTTCTGTGACCATTTTCTGTATTAAAACATTGAATAGAATTTTTTTTATGTTTCAGAATCCTGGAGATTGCACTTTAAATTTTTTTTTTAGATTTTTCTATGCAGTATAGCAGTATACAGTATGTCATCAGCATTACAAAAGGCAGCTTTTATCTATGATGTACAGTAATTACCATTCATGGACTGTGGATCTTTTTTTTTTTTAAAGACATTCTAGGTCTGTTAGAAGACCCAAGTTAGGAATTGGGAGTATCTGAGAGTACCTTGCTGAGTATGGATTTGTCACACAAATGCAATAAAGTTTTCCTATTTCAAATGAACTTGAGCCTCTCACATGTTGGTTATCGCATTTCACCCCATACTTATAATGGGACGCATTTCGCAACTTCCAGTTGTTCGTCAAGGTGCACTTTGGCCAATGTAAAGATTAACTTCAACTACACAAAAGTGATAAAGGTTATCCCCTAAAGCAGTGGTTCCCAAACTTTTTTTTAATCACGGCGCCCTAGAGTATCAGCATTGTTTTCACGGCACCCGTAAGCCAAAAGTTTGTTATTGAGAAATTCAGAAAAAATTTAGTAACGTGAAGTAAATTGTGCTGACCTGTGTCATCCTTAGGCTCTGTTATGTGGTGGGTGACAGGTTTGCGCTTCTGTTTGTCCACATCTTTACATTATAATGACCATAAATAATTTGCTTTGGTGCTGGACCACCAACCTGAGGCACCTCTGCAAGTGTCCCGAGGCACCCCAGGGTGCCACAGCGCACAGTTTGGGAACCACTGCCCTAAAGGCATTCCCTTATTCACCTCACTCAGGATTCACTAAAGCCATAAACAAACCTGTACGAAGCAGAAAAGTTAAAATGAATAAAAGTGTTTTTCTCTAAACAGTTGTAATCTGAACATTAATGTGACTTTTTACTGATTCCTATTCTGCCAACCTGCAAACCATGTCACTCGGGGCGTTACCGGAGGTTACTAAACGTGAAGTAGATATGCACCTTGAAATGGTGTAGAAATAGGTGCACAGTTTCACCTAAGGGATCATTGATGGTCGGAAGTTCCATATTGGTGTTTTTTCGTCAAAACCACACCAGGCTCCGACCTATAACTCTAAAGCAAGTGTATGAAAACTGCGGCACAAAATTGTAGTCACTCAGTGCTGCCTATCGCGATTGGTGGGTGTGTATTATATAAGTGAATGTTGAGTATTTGCATTTTAAATCAGTATGTTCATTTGAACATTAAATTGATACACTATGGGCCTGATTCAGACCCGCTCGTGAGCGCACAGCCATCGCCATGCGCCCGCAAAAGCTGTGGTTGGTCACCAACAGCTTAGCGAGCGGCCTGTGGGCCGGGGTAAAAAAACCCCGGCCTGCCCTGATCCAGAGCGAGTGCTCGCAAATAGCGAGTGCCCCTTATTAAGAGCCTATATACCCAATGGATGGATTCTTCAGGGCACGGACCAGCATTTAGGAAGCCCTGATTTAAAGGAAAAAAAATATTGTGTAAGTTAAAATATAAATTAATTAAATTATTCAATGCAGTAAAATACAGGAAACAAATGTGTCTTTAATGTGCCTTTTTAAAAACTATTTTTTTTCACTAATTCAATAAATCTGAAGGTGCAAAATGATTCAATATTATGCAGTTTTTGTAAAACCGTGTTATTTTGATGATGATGATATCATGCGGTGATGTCACATTATCAGGGATATGAATCTATGAACCACATGTTCCAGCATGCTTAGCTGTTATTTAACTACACGTCTCCGGCCATGAGGTAACATAATTATTTGATGGTGCTTATTTAATAAAATGGTGTGATGGGCTTAAATTGCATTGCAACAGTAGGATCCCAGATGTTCACTTCTGTTGCAGTATTGCAGTGAGAGACTTACAGCACAAAACTACATTGTACAAGTCACTATTTGCTGTATCTTTACAAGATATCCCAAATGGGATGTGGTCATGTAATATAGGTGGGAGTAGGGAGGTGTGAGTGTGTATTAGTGTATGTGATATAGGTGGGCGTAGGGTAGGTGTGAGTGTGTATTAGTGTATGTAATATAGGTGGGAGTAGGGTAGGTGTGAGTGTGTATGTGTATGTAATATAGGTGGGAGTAGGGTAGGTGTGAGTGTGTATTAGTGTATGTGATATAGGTGGGAGTAGGGTAGGTGTGAGGGTATATTAGTGTATGTAATATAGGTAGGAGTAGGGTAGGTGTGAGTGTGTATTAGTATGGGTAATATAGGTGGGAGTAGGGTTGGTGTGAGTGTGTATTAGTGTATGTAATATAGGTAGGAGTAGGGTAGGTGTGAGTGTGTATTAGTGTATGTAATATAGGTAGGAGTAGGGTAGGTGGGAGTAGGGTAGGTGTGAGTGTGTATTAGTGTATGTAATATAGGTGGGAGTAGGGTAGGTGTGAGTGTGTATTAGTGTATGTAATGTAGGTAGGAGTAGGGTAGGGGTGAGTGTGTATTAGTGTATGTAATGTAGGTAGGAGTAGGATAGGTGTGAGTGTGTATTAGTGTATGTAATGTAGGTAGGAGTAGGGTAGGTGTGAGTGTGTATTAGTGTATGCAATATAGGTAGGAGTAGGATAGGTGTGAGTGTGTATTAGTGTATGTAATGTAGGTAGGAGTAGGGTAGGTGTGAGTGTGTATTAGTGTATGTAATATAGGTCGGAGTAGGGTAGGTGTGAGTGTGTATTAGTGTATGTAATATAGGTCGGAGTAGGATAGGTGTGAGTGTGTATTAGTGTATGTAATATAGGTAGGAGTAGGGTAGGTGTGAGTGTGTATTAGTGTATGTAATATAGGTAGGAGTAGGGTAGGTGTGAGTGTGTATTAGTGTATGTAATATAGGTAGGAGTAGGATAGGTGTGAGTGTGTATTAGTGTATGTAATGTAGGTAGGAGTAGGGTAGGTGTGAGTGTGTATTAGTGTATGTAATATAGGTCGGAGTAGGGTAGGTGTGAGTGTGTATTAGTGTATGTAATATAGGTAGGAGTAGGGTAGGTGTGAGTGTGTATTAGTGTATGTAATATAGGTAGGAGTAGGGTAGGTGTGAGTGTGTATTAGTGTATGTAATATAGGTAGGAGTAGGGTAGGTGTGAGTGTGTATTAGTGTATGTAATATAGGTGGGAGTAGGGTAGGTGTGAGTGTGTATTAGTGTATGTAATGTAGGTAGGAGTAGGGTAGGTGTGAGTGTGTATTAGTGTATGTAATGTAGGTAGGAGTAGGGTAGGTGTGAGTGTGTATTAGTGTATGTAATATAGGTAGGAGTAGGATAGGTGTGAGTGTGTATTAGTGTATGTAATGTAGGTAGGAGTAGGGTAGGTGTGAGTGTGTATTAGTGTATGTAATATAGGTAGGAGTAGGATAGGTGTGAGTGTGTATTAGTGTATGTAATATAGGTCGGAGTAGGGTAGGTGTGAGTGTGTATTAGTGTATGTAATATAGGTAGGAGTAGGATAGGTGTGAGTGTATATTAGTGTATGTAATGTAGGTAGGAGTAGGGTAGGTGTGAGTGTGTATTAGTGTATGTAATATAGGTCGGAGTAGGGTAGGTGTGAGTGTGTATTAGTGTATGTAATATAGGTAGGAGTAGGGTAGGTGTGAGTGTGTATTAGTGTATGCAATATAGGTAGGAGTAGGGTAGGTGTGAGTGTGTATTAGTGTATGTAATGTAGGTAGGAGTAGGGTAGGTGTGAGTGTGTATTAGTGTATGTAATATAGGTCGGAGTAGGGTATGTGTGAGTATGTATTAGTGTATGTAATATAGGTAGGAGTAGGGTAGGTGTGAGTGTGTATTAGTGTATGTAATATAAGTAGGAGTAGGGTAGGTGTGAGTGTGTATTAGTGTATGTAATATAGGTCGGAGTAGGGTAGGTGTGAGTGTGTATTAGTGTATGTAATATAGGTAGAAGTAGGGTAGGTGTGAGTGTGTATTAGTGTATGTAATATAGGTAGGAGTAGGGTAGGTGTGAGTGTGTATTAGTGTATGTAATATAGGTAGGAGTAGGATAGGTGTGAGTGTGTATTAGTGTATGTAATATAGGTAGGAGTAGGGTAGGTGTGAGTGTGTATTAGTGTATGTAATATAGGTAGGAGTAGGGTAGGTGGGAGTAGGGTAGGTGTGAGTGTGTATTAGTGTATGTAATATAGGTGGGAGTAGGGTCGGTGTGAGTGTGTATTAGTGTATGTAATATAGGTAGGAGTAGGATAGGTGTGAGTGTGTATTAGTGTATGTAATGTAGGTAGGAGTAGGGTAGGTGTGAGTGTGTATTAGTGTATGTAATATAGGTCGGAGTAGGGTAGGTGTGAGTGTGTATTAGTGTATGTAATATAGGTCGGAGTAGGGTAGGTGTGAGTGTGTATTAGTGTATGTAATATAGGTAGGAGTAGGGTAGGTGTGAGTGTGTATTAGTGTATGTAATATAGGTAGGAGTAGGGTAGGTGTGAGTGTGTATTAGTGTATGTAATATAGGTAGGAGTAGGGTAGGTGTGAGTGTGTATTAGTGTATGTAATATAGGTAGGAGTAGGGTAGGTGTGAGTGTGTATTAGTGTATGTAATATAGGTAGGAGTAGGGTAGGTGTGAGTGTGTATTAGTGTATGTAACATAGGTAGGAGTAGGGTAGGTGTGAGTGTGTATTAGTGTATGTAATATAGGTAGGAGTAGGGTAGGTGTGAGTGTGTATTAGTGTATGTAATATAGGTAGGAGTAGGGTAGTTGTGAGTGTGTGTTAGTGTATGTAATATAGGTAGGAGTAGGGTAGGTGTGAGTGTGTATTAGTGTATGTAATATAGGTAGGAGTAGGGTAGGTGTGAGGGTGAATTCAGGGCTGCCATTAGAAATTGTTGGGCCCAGGACTGATAAGAAGGCAGGGCCCCTTCACCTGCTAAGTCTAATGAGTCATGACTTACCTTATCGCCTTGAAGAATGTTCCTTCCTTCTGGCTTCTTCTCCTCCAGGTCTGCTGGCATGATGTCCAGTGGCGTGGCATGATGTCGTGACGTCACGCGTGCCGACTCCAAAGGAAAAAAAAAACATTTTATTGAACAAGGGCAGGGGCAAACGCAGGATAAATACACATATATACACTATATATATATAATATACACAGCATATAGCAAACATGTATATATTGTATATAACACATATATACACATTAACATACATACACATATATACACACTAACACATATATACACATTAATACATACATACATATATACTAGGGGCGTGTTTTGGTTTTGGATCTGGATCTTTCTTCGTATTTAGGATCTAGATTGGTTTTGCCAAAACCACCTTTCCGTGTTTTGGGTTCTGGGTTTTGTGTTTTGGATCTGTATTTTTTTGAAAAAAAGCATAAAAACAGCTAAAATCACAGAATTTGTGGGTTTTTATGCTCCTATTCAATTATTAACCTCAATAACCTTCATTTCCACTCATTTCCAGTCTATTCTGAACACCTCACACCTCACAATAGTGTTTTTATGGCCAAAAGGTTGCACCGAGGTAGCTGGATGACTATGCTAAGCGACGCGAGTGGGCGGCACAAACACGTGGCCCATCTAGGAGTGACACTGCAGTGGCAGACAGGATGGCAGTTTGAAAAACTAGGCCCCAAACAGTACATACTGCAAAGAAAAAAAAGAGGTGCAAGATGGAATTGTCCTTGGGCCCTCCCACCCACCCTTATGTTGTATAAACAGGACATGCACACTTTAACAAACCAATCATTTCAGCGCCAGGGTCTACCACATGACTGTGGCTGAAATTATTGGTTCGTTTGGGCCCCCACAAAACAAGCTGGCAATTAATGTGTCCCTGCACAAACTGGCTGTACGGAGGTAAGATGTCGTCCTCATCCTCCTCATCCACCGATTCCTTGGATAAAACAGGAAAAGGGGATTTAGGTGTCCCTGGACTGCTTACGGTCTTAGCCAAAGTTTCTGAACTTGACAGTAACTTTTTATGAATGCGCTGCAGGTGACGTATAAGGGAGGATGTTCCTAGGTGGTTAACGTCCCTACCCCTACTTATTTCACCTTTACATATGGTACATATGGCAAGACAGTTGTTGTCCGGATTTGGATAGAAATATTGCCAGACCAAAGAGGTGGAATGTTTGGTCTTCTGCCCAGGCATGACCGTGATGGGCTTTTTCATCCCACGGACAACAACTGTCTCCCCCGGAGCCCGATTTAAACAAACCACATCACCATCAGAATCCTCCTCGCCAACTTCCTCCTCAGTGCCAGCTACACCAGTATCCTCATCCTGTTGTACTTCAACAGTGACATCTTCAATTTGCATATCAGCAAGTGGACTGTGGGTGCTCCTTTCAGCACTTGCAGGGGCGTGCAAATGGTGGAAAGAGCCATCTCTTCCCGTCCAGTGCTGGGAAGGTCAGGCATCGCAACCGCCACCACACTTGGACTCTCCTTGGGGATTTGTGATATCTTCTTAGAACGCACAGTTCTTTGCTGTGCTTTTGCAAGCTTAACTCGTTTGATTTTTTTAGCGGGAGGAGGGCTTCCATCGTCATGTGAAGCTGAACCACTAGTCATGAACATACTAGTCATACTACTATGACACACACTAGTCATAGGGAAAGACCTTAGCCGTTCCTTGCCACTCCGTGTCATAAATGGCATATTGGCAAGTTTACGTTTCTCTTCAGATGATTTAAATGTTTTTTTTAAGGTCATTTTCCTGAACTTTGTAATTTGGGATTGTATGTGGCCTCTACTATGACATTGGGCATCGGCCTTGGCAGACGATGTTGATGGCATGTTATCGTCTATGTCATGACTAGTAGCAGCAGCTTCAGCACTAGGAGGAAGTGGTTCTTGATCTTTCCCTATTTTATTTTTATCGGAGAAAGTTTGGTCCTCCATTTATGTTATATTGATTTGATATATACGTGCGGCTAAGGCGCACACAAACACAGAAAATATTTTTTTATTTTTGCTGGAGAGTAGTGCACTTTGTGGGTTACACCACCCTTTAAGAAATGAGCCACCCTGCTCTTTACTTATGGGACACAGGCGCACGCTTGGCGCTGCTCCTTTGTTGATACACGTGCAGCCACAGTGCACAGAATTCACAAACACAGAAAATATTTTTTTATTTTGTTTGGAGTGTACTTTGGGGGTTACAGCACCCTTTAACGGACAAGCCAGCCGGCCCTTTACTTATGGGACACAGGCGCACGCTTGACGCTGCTCCTTTGTTGATGCACGTGCAGCCACAGTGCACACAATTCACAAACACAGAAAAAATATTATTTTTTTTTGCACTTGGGGGGAGCTCCCCTGATGGACAGAGCACCCCCTGGACAACACTACAGCACCCCTTTAGGACTGGGACACTGCACAGGACTTTGGAGTGGACACAGCCCCTATGGACAACTGACTGCACAACACAGTCCAGCCAGCCCCTATGGACTTTGAAGGAGTGGACACAGCCCCTATGGACAACAGCAGCGCAGCACAGCACAACACTACACTGCACTACACTACACTACACTACACAGCCCAGCCAGCCCTAACTCCCACCCTCCCTCTTCACTGTCCACAGCCGAGTGAGAAAATGGCGCCGACGCGGGTACCTTATATAGGATCCAAAACCCGCGAGACCCGGAAGGCGGGATGATGACTTTTTGCCTCGATTTCAGATCCGAGTCAGGCGGGAAAAGTCGAGCCTGACTCGGATCGGCCTCGGATGGGGGGGGCTCGGATTTCAGAAATCCGAACCCGATCACCCCTAATATATACACACTCACATATATATACACACACACACACACACTAACACATACATACACACTAACACGTATACAGTATACACACACTAACATACATACACACACAGTATATACACACTAACAAACATGCACATACATACACATGTACAGTTATACACACTAACATACATACACACACAATAACACATACATGCACATATATACATACATACACACTGGCACATACAGACACATGCTAAAACACATACATACTGATAAATCTGTTATTGCGCTATCCACATTAAGACTCCATCTTGTCACAAGATGGTGTGTGTCTTTTAAGCATTCATAAGCTTTAAATGTGTAAAATTACAAAGAATGATTTCTGCAGAGCTTTGAGCTGAAGAACCTTGACTTCAGCAGATGTGTCCTACTTCTAAGATAACATTATGAATAAGACTGTATTTTCTTAGCCCCCCTAACAGTCCCACATGTACAGATAGTGCTAACAAAGACTGCTATAGTGAGATATAACATGTGAATATTCTGATATGTTGCAATTGTATGCTGTGCTTTATACTATTGTCTACACAAAATATAGCCAGAGAGAATCTTGAAGCCAAGTGTGGTGGTGGTGATTCTCTCTCCTGAGGTCTCAGTAATAATTTGGGGGTCTGACATACACTACTGAACTTGGGCTGGTGATTCATCACAATAGATTAGCTTTGATCTATCACTTGGAGGTCCCGTACCAAGATTTCTAACCCTGATCCGTGGACGGACACGTTGGGAGTGACCGGGACAGTGTATTCTAGTTAAAACCCGGGATGAGTACTTTTGCTCAAACTGGACTGCACTTTTTTGGGAAACTCCCATGTCTGTTTGGGGATCCAGGTAAGGAAATCTGTGTATCTCAGATTCTTGATTTTGTTTTTTGTTTTGGGTTTTATTTTATGAAATGACATGTCCAATGAATCTTTAAAAATGTATACAGATTATAATTTTTACAGATATGAATATGAACAAATGTGTTATTGTGTTTAACAGTCTGATAATTTGTTTCCATGATTAGCATAAGTATTGTCCCTTGATACATCTTGTGATCTTTATACTTCCAGAGTGAATAGACAATGAAATACATTTTGTTTGTCGGTAGGTTGCCATATTGATGGAGATTATCTTCAGACTATAGTATTTGCTTATAACAACTTTGCCAATCAATTTATATCCCAAAGGTACAGTAATAGTGTGCCCAGGACTACTAAGGAGACCCACTTTAGTAACAGAAATGGTACAAAAGAATCTGTGTCTGGTTTCTTCCTCTAAATAGAAGTACCGAGTACTGGGTAGAGTTTTGGTAAAACCTACCAGGTACAGAGTGGAGTTTGGATAAACCCACTGGAGAGAGTTTTGGTAAAACCTACCAGGTACAGAGTGGAGTTTGGATAAACCCACTGGAGAGAGTTTTGGTAAAACCTACCAGGTACAGAGTGGAGTTTGGATAAACCCACTGGAGAGAGTTTTGGTAAAACCTACCAGGTACTGAGTGGAGTTTGGATAAACCCACTGGTTAGAGTTTTGGTAAAACCTACCAGGTACTGAGTGGAGTTTGGATAAACCCACTGGTTAGAGTTTTGGTAAAACCTACTAGGTACAGAGTGGAGTTTGGATAAACCCACTGGATAGAGTTTTGGTAAAACCTACCAGGTACAGAGTGGAGTTTGGATAAACCCACTGGATAGAGTTTTGGTAAAACCTACCAGGTACAGAGTGGAGTTTGGATAAACCCACTGGAGAGAGTTTTGGTAAAACCTACCAGGTACAGAGTGGAGTTTGGATAAACCCACTGGAGAGAGTTTTGGTAATACCTACCAAGATAAAGGTTTGTAGAAGCCTCACAGAGCGGAGTTTAGTAAACCCGAACATACGTACAGTGTCAGGTTCTGGGGTGACAGAAGGAATGGAAATGGCACACTTGACCCAATTAAATTACAACAGACACGTAAGTTACATGGCTGCTGCATAAAGAGTAACATCTGTAAGGACAGTAGGTGTAAATTGTTCAGTAAAGAATATTGCTAAAAGTAGCTATGCCCTGATATAGACTGTGAAGCATGTAATGATTTGAAATTTTGGTGTTGTAAATTGTAGAGGTTGTAAACTGAAGGTATCATATACTGATCCCAGAAAAGATCCCAGAAATTAAAATTAGAATAAGAGAAATACATAGAAATGTGAACAACCTCGACAAATTGTGGAGAGTGCTAAATTGTTTATCATTTTAAATGTAAAGAGAAGTGCATGTACAGATTGCAGAAATGTGTTAAATTATTTCAGTTTAGTCCTACGTGTTTGGGGACGCCCATACAATATAATAGTTACGTTTTAAAGAAATTGATTTTAAATTAGATACTGAAGTGTTGCTTATTGTGTGTCTGGGAATTTCATTCGTCTCCCTTTAAAACAATCTGAAGGGAGGGGGAGGGAGTGTGAGCTTGTAATGTACAAGGACCTTCAGAATAAAAATGCCGAAAAGTAAACAAAATGTTAAAATCCATAAATGAGAATTAATGAGCTTAAGAAGTAGTTAACGTAAAAGATACATAAATGAAGGTGTATATTCAATGACATTTAAATATGAAGTTAATGAGATATTCAAATATTTGAAAGTATGACATAATTGTTCACAAAAAAAAGCTCAGTGGAAAATCTCCGTGTATGCTGAGTTTTGTCATTCCACAAGCCAGCAAGCAAATCACAATTGTATGTATTTTAATATGAACCTTTGTTTTGTTTCCAAGGGCTCTATTTATTAACATTATTTTAACTAAAATAAAGTGAAAAAGGGTGTTTTCACACCCTTTTCACATTCTTTTAGTTTCACCTGTAGTTATTACAGGGCAATTGGAGTAGAATTAGTAAAATTCAACTCCAACCCCTAGGTATTACTTATTTTTAGTAAAGCAGATCGCATTTCCCACAGTGTAATCCGACCAGAGTTACTAAAAATAAATTGTAAAAAAATACCGGGGGAAGCCCTGTGATAATAACGCCACCTGGAGGTGGCGTTATCCAGTCTCCCCCGGTTACCGGGCTCCCACTCTGCTCTAACGGGGAGAGCAGAGGCGGGAGCCGGTACCAGTAATCAGCTATGTGGTCTAAACAGACCGCAAGCTGATTGCTGTAAAAAAAAGAAAAAAAAAATGGAAACATTTTTTTTTACTTACCTGAATCCAGGGACCGGTGATCGGGCCTCCGGTGATGGCTCCTCTCCGGTCAGCTGGTCTCCCACAGTGCACTGCGGCCCGGTCATCAGGTGATCGGGCCCCAGTGCAGTATGGGAAATCACCTGATCGGGAAGCCCGGAGAAGATCACCGGAGGCCAGGAGGATGCAGGTAAGTGTAATGAAGGGAGGGGGGGGGGTCGCAGGGGGGAGGGGGGGTTGCGGGGGGAAAATACCGCGACTAGAGTGCGGATGGGATCCGCAGGGACAGAGCTTTATCGCAAGCTCTGTCCCTGCAAGGGATTTATTTATAGTAAATCCCTATGATATTGCCTGAATTCGCAATGCGAATTCACTCGGTAATATCACACTACAATCCGCATTCAATATGCGGATTGTAGTAACTAGAGCCCAAAAAGTGTTTTTATTTTTGCTATAGACATTTGTTTTAGTGATACTACATAAATATGTATGTGTGTTGTATGGTTATAGTATTACGGGGACAGTGTAGGTAATGCTGTCCACCTCTTCCTTGATCCTACACAAGGATTTATTAAACTATTGTTATTTACATATAGGTTACCCATAATGAGTCATTTGGATTGTAGCATTGAAGTGTTAACAATAAGTGTTGAAATGTAACAATTATTGAGAAGATAACATTAATAACATAAGGATTGTCCTCATCTCAGTAAACCTATGTGTATGTGTATTAGAATAGAACACGCATAGCCAAACAATCATAGGAAGATACTGTAGCCCTCGGAATCACCTACCGCTCAATGTGATCATTCAAAGTCTCGCAATATATTGTATCTATCTGGAGCTACTAAGAATGTATTCAGTTCAAATTTATGATCAGCATTATATGCTACAATAACATACAAAGATGGGGAAGCGATTTTAGCTTTCAAACCAAGAGTTCTTAAACGAATAGCCTTTGTTACAAGTAACGTGCATCAAGATATCTCATTAATGTTGTCAGCACTGAAAAATCTATACTGAAATGAGATGTTTGCTAAAGTCCCTGATATGTTATGGGCACAAAGTAAAACAAATATAAAGCTACTGCCCATTTAAATGAAATTTAAACTAACGTGTGACCAGTTAAACAATACCTTTTAAGATCAGTTCAAGTAACCAAATAGGCAGAAGGTTACATGAAAGTAGGGGTATTTAGGGAATGCCGTTCCAGTTGAAACTTGCATTTGTTCCTTATTAAATGGAACACCTCAAATACAAACTGATTGCCCTCCTTTAAGATAATTCATGATTTAAGAGAGATTAATAAAAGGTTACAGGTGTAATACACTAACGATAGCTAATCTGCACACCTTGTTGAAAGACATACCACCCACCTCAGTGGCAACGCAGGATTTCTAGAGGGGGGTTTCCAAATGCCTGATTTTAGAGTGAGTGTGGCCAGTCCATGAAGATGGTAGAATTAGCACTTAACCAGCTTTAATATGTGTCATACAAAGTATATTGTGTGTCATATTCCAGCATATAGAGGACCAGTGAGCACAGTAAGCTATTAAATGCGGCAGTAGGGCAATCCTGCCTGAGCTGAATATTTTTAATTTTTAAATGTGGGTACCATACCAGAGTATTAGCGCAAGTCCGGGAGTCTGGGGGAGCAGCAGAGGAACCTAGCACTGCCCTGGACATATATGTACATATTGGGCTCTATAGCAGCACATCCTTAACAGTGAATGTTTTCCAGATATCCTAATTGGGGCACAGGTTATTTATTACTGGCTGATGCATGTTAAAAGATCCACAGGTGGTGCTAATTATTTCATTTGTGATACTGAGAAGAACATACAGCACTAATAAAATTCTATTATATTACTATTTCTATTGTGGTCATAGTGTGGGCTGGGGAGGGGGGTTTCAAGGCAGACGGAAACCCCCCCTGCGTTTGCCTATGCACCTCATAGTGTTTACTGCCTTTAGTCCCTAATAAAAGAAGCAGTATATTTAGTCTAAATTGCTACAAGGGTATGCTGCAAGTTCTAATGTGAAGGAATTGGCTGTTTGCCAGTGCAATCATAATAGTTATTTGATATGTGGACAATTTGGTGTTGATTCAGAGCAAAATTGCTTGCATGAAATAATAGTATTACTGAGTATTCTGCACAGGCAAAACAAAATTCTAAAGTATTCAAAGATAAAATTGCAATCCATACAGACAAAAAGTTTATTTTTTGGGACATCATATATCAGTAGTATAATTCAGAAAGCAGATGTCCTAAAGCCTTTTTGAGCTTATTTACATATTGTAAGGAGTGAATACTTTATGTAAGTAAATTGTAACTTTTGTATAATGCAAACAAGGGATTGATACAACAGGATCCCCTTTCATTAACATATAAATGAATTGAAATGTATTTTATGAATGCATCAGCATTGGGTTTACCTGATTATAGTAAGCCGTTTATACTGTTTAGTCATGAGTCTAACTCACATGTTTAGGGGGTCATTGAACAATCACATGGAAACTCTTCTCACCTAGACATTGTTAAATGCTGACATAGTGTTAGGACACCCCTTAACTCATAGTATCACATGAAGCTATAAGATCTAAAGCTTAAAGAATGCATTTATCTGTTGTTAAGCTCTGTTATACAATTAATGTCACTCTTAAAGGTACAATGTTGAAACCCTGCGTCATCATTACTTTTGCAGGTTTCAAAAGATGGGAGAGTATAGTGATAATATACAAGTAAATAGTGACAGTGTCAAGGAGGACACTGAAAATATACAACTTTTTATTTTTTGAACTAATGAAGCAGGAATCATTGTCCTTATTTAATTTTTCAAATGTTTCTTTTGAAGATGGAATTCCATACACAAGATATGTTGGCTATGTCAGAGCACTGTCTACTGCATTCCAGTTATCCCAAAGGCTTGTAGTGATACAAATGAGGGTACACTTGAGAGACTACACCTGAAGCTGAAGACAATAGACTGGTAGACCAAGCCGCACGTGCTGCTGCCATAAGTCACTGCTCCCAAGGGTAACCCACTTATGTGGTAGATTGACTTAAGTACCCTCACAAAGCTCCAGGTACAAGCTCCAGAGGCTGAGAAAAGCAAAGCTAGGAGTTAAAAGAGAATGCTAGGAGCTAAAGATAAATGGTGAGTGGGGGGAAGGTCAACGTTTAGGTCTACCAAAAACATTTTATCCAGTTGTAGCCCAGATAATATATGGCGAGGTGCACTTGGGGAAGGATACAATGGTGGCTATCACCAACCGTAATTGGATAGCTCCGGGTCTTGCACAGACAGCATAGGCCTTTGTAACAAGGTGCCTAATATGTGCATTGGAGAATCCGGGTAAGACTGTCCCAACCCCTTTGAAAAGTACTCCCCAGACTCAGTGTTCCTTACAAGGGATACAAATTGATTTTATACCACTGCCCCAATGTTCCAAATGTGATGTCCTCTTGTATGAGCATCATCAGTTACTAGCCCGGAGGGTAGGCGTGTTGGAGGGCAGATGCAAAGACAATGGCCAAGGTAATTAAGATAATTAAGAAAATTATTTTCTCCAGTGTGTCAAGAAAATCATGATTAAGGTCAACTGCAGATATGGTGTGCTATGTATCAATCTTACAGACACAATTAACTAAAATACATAGGGGGTCATTCAGACCCGCTCGTGAGCGGCAGTACGCTCACGAGCCTTTGGTGGGCGTGCCGGCCAGACGGAGGCGTTCCCATGGGAACGCCTACCATCTCAAGCCGGCCCCACTGACATCACTAGTGATGTCAGTGGGAGTGATTTTGGCTCTGATAGAGCCCAAATCACTCCAGGGCTTGCGGCAGCGAGACCCTACCGCAGGGTCTCCGTCGCAAGCCCGATGGTCGCGATGGTCAAGACCATCACGACCATCATCATGGACGCTCGCTATAGCTGTGGGTGGTAACCCACAGCTATGCGAGCGTCCATGAGGACGCTCCAAAAAAAGGTAGGAGGGCCCTGATTCAGAGCGAGCGCTCTGGTCAGAGCGTTCAGCTCTGAATCAGGCCCATAGTTAGGTGTTTTCTTCTATTCCAGTCCTTTTATCTTGACACAGGAACCGCCTGTTTACAACCAGGAAATTGGATGATAATTTGGAAATATACCTGGAAGGCTATTGAGCCCAGATTTGAAAGTTTATTCCAAATCCTGATGAGTACATTTATTTCAATGAAACTTCATGGGAAGGACACCTGAATATATGTCTTCTATTCCAAAGTCTTCTTCCAAGGGGAGTCGGAGTAATTTGATATTGTGAATAGATACATGTTCCTAGGCCCCAAGCCTGACAAAGGCTTGTGGAAATGTATATTTTACTTTACTTTGTTATAAGTTTTATTTTAGCTTTAAAACTTTGAATTTTTATTACAAGTATTAGGCTGGGTAACTGCATATATGGTATTATATGAAGAGATGAAGCAGTAACGATATCTAGACTCGGTGTATAGTATGTTCACAATATAGAAGCTTTAAGACAAATTGTTTGATAATATTACAAATGAAATATTTGATGTGCTTAAAATGATCACTAATGAACTTCAAATTAAAGTAAAGGTTATAGGACAGTATAGACTGATCCTTGAGTACCTTACAACTGCTTTATAAGATATGTGTCTTATAGTGAGACTAGCCTGCTGTAATGTATATAGCTGATGACTTTTCTGACCTGATACATGGACACGTGAAGAAAATCAAGGAATTGAAAGCCCAGTTTAGGAAAACACATGGTAATCCAGAGTATGATCTTGATGATAATAAATGGTTTTCCTAATTAAACTCAGTTGAATGGTCTAATGAATGTAGTAGATGGATATCAGGAAATTTTTCAAATATTGATAAAGGTTTAGCTTAGTTTGTAATCATTTAGATTGCTATAAAATTTGCTGGTTTTCTCATTAAGAAGTTACTTACACTTGACTGTTGTTTCTCCAAGGAAAATACACTAAAGGCCTTGATGATGACTCAAGTCTATGATAGCATCTGTGCCTAAAACAACATTCCAAGTTGTACCATTTGTGGAACCAGCCTCATTGAGGATAACAAGCAAACATGTGGACAATACAAGACAAATTTGGTCAGCACAGCTCATTTTGGTTTCCTCCTAATAATACGTATTGGTTGAGGCGACACAGATGCCTTTCTGAGTATGCTGCAGATTCTGATTCGATTGCTTTTTATACATATTGTTTTTTGTTCATTTAATTTATATATTGTTTGGCGCTATTAGACCTTGTTCTTTTTATTTAGCTTATGTAGACACTGCTCCATTATCATCATCAGTATGTACGGTGCGCTTCAGAATCTCAGCAACAGCGTGAGAACCAATAGGAGCGCTGGATGGGGGCTGTCGTGGCCCTGTGTTCTGCATGCACACTGAGGGCCTGATTCAGAGCCGGACGCTATTTGCGCCCGCTCGTTCAGAAAAAGGGGCCGGCTATTTAAATTGAGCGCTCGCTCTTTGCGGTCTGTTGACGCCTCTGTCTGAGCGAGCGAACGAAACATGCGCTCGCTATTTTGTAAAGACGCCCCCTGGCCGCTCGCATCCTACGTCATCTCCGCTATTTATTAGATTAATCGAGTACATCGAAAGGCGTCTGAACTGCTCGCAGTGCTTGTGGTTGGATTTTCCTACCGCAATCATGCGAACAGTTCAGGCTAAGAAACAACCAAGTGACGTGGTCGATGACGCTGCTTTGTTAATTATGCACACCCTTAAAAAGCCCGTTTTGACCGTTTGGCACGCCTGCGTTCGGATCTCCACTCCCCGTTTTCAAGCACCTTCCCCTGTTACCACCCACAAACGCCTCATCCTGTCACTGAAATTAGCAGGCACTCGCTATTTTGCGAGCGCTCGATTTCCGACCGCACTGACTGGTTGGCGCATGCGCATTACGACCCATACGCATGCACAGTTGTGCAAACATCGCTCAGAGCGAATGAGCGGCCGCTTACGAGCGGCTCTGAATCAGGCCCTGAGTGCATACAGCGCACAACTTTGTTGTCCTGGGGCCCCCACAAGCCTTAATCAGGCCATGGGCAGATGTGTGTATTAGTGTGAGTAGTATAGGTGGGTGGGGTATGGTAGGCAGGGTTGGACTGGCCACAGAGGTAGAGAGGAAATCCCCGGTGGGCCCCACTTCCTGAAAGCCCAGCCCCTCCTATAAGGATCTGATTCCAGGCTGTGCATACAGATACGTCTGCATACACCGTTGCTGCAGTCATGCTAAACAGCCCATCTCGGGGCGCCTGGTCCTGTGTGACTTAGCTAGCGCAGAACAGCTTTTTGCCGTAGTTGGCGAAATTGGGCGTGCAAACGGCCGATATTGTGGCCGATTTCCCCAGCCTAGGAGAGGCGAAAAAAATTTGCAAAATCCCTATTTTTGGGTAAAAATGTGGTGCTTTCTAAACAAAACCCTTTGGACACCCCCCTAATGATAATTTATCGAAAAAAAATTGTTTTAAACAACGCACGAGGCTGGCGCAGGCGATTTTTTATAACCGCTACAAAAATGCCTGCGCCAGCCACGTGCGATGTTTAGAACACTTGACGCATCCTTATGGCCCTCCGAAATACCAGCCCCAATACGTTAAATGCAATTTTCACGGAATTTCAGTGGTCGTTTTTTTTGCCAAAGTCCGCAACTTACGTTTTTTCTCCGCTAAAGTATCGTTGGGGGGGGTGTCCAAAGGGTTCTGAAAGAAATCCCCACATTTTTGACCAAAAATAGGGATTTTGCATTTTCTTTCTTCTGATCTGGGATGGAGAAAACTTTTCTCCAGTTTTTTTTTGCCAATTGCATTTTCACCTGTTTTTTGGCCAATAACATCCGTTTTCGCTGCTAATTGAATATGGCCCTTAGTGACAAAACCACTTCATGAGACTGCACTGATTAATTTTATATGCAATATTTGTATACTGAGTCTGAATCTGTATACGAAATGCCACGTTGCAGCAGCCGTGGGGTTTTCTTGACGCCAAGTTCCGCTGTGCTTGGTATACGGATTCAGGCTCGGCTGGTGCCAGACTGTCCAATATTTTAAAGTAGCAGTCTTAAGCAAAATCAACCTGATTTTGCCTATTATTAAAAGACTGCTACTTTAGAATACAGTGCAGTCTCGCACGGGACTCGCCGATGTCTCAAAGCCGCAGCCTATTACATTTACCCCTAGATCTTGTATTTAAACCTAGCTGAGACCTAAGGTTCTACATGTACAACTATTTATTATATTTTTATGCTATGAAAAGACTGTGGAATAACCGGCTGCGTTCTCTGGGGCCAAGCTGGACGCAAGACTGTTTTCCGAACACAGCTTTCCTGTTTTCGCACTATGGACCTCATTCAGAGCTGCTCGCAAAATGCGAGTGCTCGCTCTGAATGAGGGCGGCCGCATCTAAAAAATGATCCGGCCTCCTGGCCGCTCGCTAGAATGTGGGTTACCACCCACAGCCTTAACGAGCGACCAGGTTGATGGTCACGATGGTCAAGACCATCGCGACCATCGGGGCTTGCGACGAGACCCTTGTGGTAGGGTCTCGTCTGCCGTAAGCCCCAGAGAGCTTTCGGCTCTAATAGAGCCGGAAGCTCTCCCACTGACATCACTGGTGATGTCAGTGGGGCCGCCCACAAACGGAAGGCGTTCGCTTAAGAACGCCTCCATTTCTGAAACCACCCCCCTGCCACGCCTACAAAACGGGGCGAGCTGCCGATCAACATCGACAGCCGCCCCTTTTGTAGTGAGCCCCGGAGTGAGAGAATTTCTGTCTCGCTCCGGGGCTTGCGCAGTGCTTCCGCTGCGTGAGCGCAAAGCAAAACATCGACTCGCTTGCGAGCACTCAGGCACTTGCGAGCGAGTCTGAATGAGACCCTCTGTACGCTCTGCAGCTGATCCTATGTAAATGGAGAGCAATGACGCAATGCTATCACATCGCTGCTTGCGGCTGAAGGGCTGTGACTAACATGCCCAAAGAACGGACCATGAGCAGCAATTACAGACGACTTGTGTTCAACACTGCATAGACTCCTCTGTTATCAACTTTAAAACGTGTAGGAACGCGGGGGCACATCTCTGAAACCTTTTTTTTGGTACGCCCCTATTGGTTACAGCTTAACATT
Organism: Taudactylus pleione; assembly: GCA_031769625.1. Taxonomy (NCBI): domain Eukaryota; kingdom Metazoa; phylum Chordata; class Amphibia; order Anura; family Myobatrachidae; genus Taudactylus; species Taudactylus pleione. Next base: position 12,886,419 of record JAUIMM010000060.1, on the reverse strand, counting down.
CGCAGCATACCAGAAAAGAAAAGAAAAAAAAACACCAAATATATTTGAAGATTTTTTTTTTTTTCATTTTTTCATAGACAGGAAAAAAAAAAACCCTCAATAACATTTCCAAGATTTTGTAATAGGTGGGTGAGAATCCGCCAGTACACGCCCAACACCAACCCACAGCGCCAAATGAAAAAGTGTATATTTTGCAGGTTAGCCTACTGTAACATAACATTAACAGAATGTGGTAAAAGTTTATAATTAAAGAAATAAAAAGCTCTTAACAATATTTCAACAATCTGTCTTTGTCATTAATGGTGAATATAGTCATCTAAACCCCCTGATAATTAATCATGTAAAATGAAGGTCTGTAAAAGGTTACCATTTTTTTTTTCTTCCAGCTCAGGAATACCAATATATTGTGCGCAGGGTCACATGATCTGACCTGAAAGTCACGTGACTTACTCAATGGCTTCTAGATACCTACGGTCATTTTCATAGAGCAAAACAGGTCCTCAATCTTGCTGTAGCCCTTTTAAGATGGCCTGTTTGTCAGACATAATAAAGGCTGTCTCAGGGTCTCCTCATTCATTTAAACCACAAATAAGGTTAAACTGTGGGAGGGGTTAGGCTGTATTTCGGCGTTTAGACTTGGCACGGTGTGCCTTTTTATTATTTTTTTCGCCTCTCCTCCCTACCTAGGCTTACTTCTAGGTTGCAGCGGCTTCTCCTGAGGGCAAAGAGGTCAGACATGCACCGTGAAGCTGCCCTGGGTGGGCCATCTTGGCGCACTCCGGTACACAATTAGTGCTTTAGGCAGTGGAAAACGTACACGCCTTATCATCTCCAAAGTGTTTTCTGCTGCATTTAGAAAAAAAAGATAAAAAAATAAAATAATAGACTACTGTTTTGCAAATCGCTCTATGTACTCTACAAACAAGCCGTACCCACTAAAGGCCCATTGCAAAAGTGATCCCACCGCAACGGTAAAACACCCTTACATAGGAGGATAACCGCACACAAACATGGTGCCTCTTTTGTCCGTCATCTTCCCAGGTTAAGCAAACAATACTCGGACAGGCTGTATTGGCCGGGGATAACGTCACTGCTCCTTCACAGGAGCTCCATCTTGAAATGTCCGAAATCGGGGAGCGGAGCCTCTGGCTCCTGGACACTGCCAAACGGCATGCAGTTCTGAGAAAGCTTGGTCAGCAGCGTTGCACCCAGTTGCTGGATCTGTGACAGCACCTCCTGGTGGTTGCACAGCCGCTGCCTGAGCTGCTCCTGTTCCCACCGGCCCTGCCTCTCGATCAGAGTCTGCATGACCTGTGTCAGTCTGTGAAGTTCCCCTCTTACTGTGTCCAACTGCTTCATGCTAGCTTCCGGCATTGCTGGGGGGAGGGCTGCCGGCGCTGTCTGCGTGCTCACATCTTTCAACTGCGGCACAGAAAAAAAACACAGGAACATCAATAAAGTTTATTGGAGAAAAAAAAAAAATAGCAGTCTGTAAAATGTCATACGAGTGGTCCCTGTAATGTAAACCCATAATGAATGCACAAAGCCGTGACATGTAAGAGGTAGGCTGCGCCTCGGCTCCGTCCAATCACTGCCTGCATTACTGACACAGTGCTACTTGACTTCAGAACGGTTTCCGGTTGCCGATGTTGGGACAAATAGCATTGCTGCTCTGGCAAAGGCGAGTTCCCCCGCACTGCTGCGCCCCGGTATGGAACCCCCAGAATTCCGGGCTTGGGAGGTAGAGATGGGCGCTGGTTAACAATGACAATTTATTTGAAGTTACCCACTAATATTTACAACAGACCGTTTCAAAGTCAAAATAAAAGAAATCACGTTTATGCACCATTAAAGAAACACTGAACAAAACAGTAAAGACAATCACTGTCTTCAGCTTAAAGCTTACCATAGACAGCGATAGCACGTACAGCTCGCCAAAGGAGTAAACGCCTGATGCTGGCTTGGAAGTAAAGTGGACGTGACGCACATATTCGACGGCATGCGGCGTTGTTCGCATCTCAAGATGGCCGTATGTGTGCGCCTGCTCGGCTACGATCAGTGAGCATTTGCAATTGTTCTATATTTGGCTTAAGAGGTACGCCACTAAAGAGGTGTAACTTTGATTGCGTCCATCTCTGCATAATGCACCCCCAGTGAATTTTGCCTACGTGAGAACGCCTGGCTATAACCCAGTTCCATCCCGTCAGTCGGTGGAGTAGATTTGATTGAAATGCTTACGACTGTACTATACTTGCGTGCGCCCATCTAAGAAGCATTCGCAGTTCGAATACACACGGTATATCCTGCATTCCTCATATTACATCAGAAAAGCCACAGCTTGCCTGACCACAAGTTACTGTCAAGAAATTATGCCAATGAATGGACGCTTTGAAAAGAGGGTGCCCAACACTGGGCTTCTGGCCTTGTACACGCTCAGTAAACTCAGCTCACAGTGTAGCTGCCCCACTGCCCACAAAGTCAGGATCTACGGGGTCCTCTCTAGTCCTCCATACCTCAGCGCTTGGTTTGGCTGCTGGTCTGGCAGCATGTTGGTGGCCGGCAGCAGGGAGCGGGTATTGTCCTCCGTGATTCAACAGCTGAACCCCGTTTTGAGATATCACCTAATAGTAAACCAACAGAATAAATGGTTATACATGACAAGTATCCTCTATCGTAGGTTATCAAGTGTCCACAGCTGGACTGCTGACATATTACCCTCTTCTGCAAGCTGATGGCTCTGTCCACGATCTTCTTCGTGACCAGCAGTGCTGGGTTCTTAGCGGTGGGGAGGGGCGTCCTCGCCCTCCCGTGAAGCTGATAATGAGGCACTGGGTGGGCGGGGCTGGGACGTGGCCCATTCGCTGTGGGATGTTGGGCCGGACGCACAGTGCAGGCTCCTGATATACAGAGAGAGGCCGTCATCTAATATTACAATGTAAGGGATGATTCCACAAACTAATCCACCCCCTCCTCCCCTGCTCCCATAGAGGTCCCGGATTTGGAGGAGGCTTAAAAAAAAAAAAAAAGCCTAATCTCATCTCCAGCTCCTGACAGGTCTATGGCTAGCGAAGTTGAAAGTGATCATTATTGTGTTGGGATCACTGTAGAAGTAATTTCTCTATTGCATCCTAGAAAATTATAGACAGATCTTTCAATTATTAGAAGTCTCTGGGCATCCGCTATACAATTATCTGTCAGATATCTGTCCAATCTGGCTGGTTGGAATGAGAACCTGGCAATGTACGGGAGCAAATGACAGTCGATCATATGGTTTTAAACACTGAAAAAAGTACAAAAAAATTGTTCTAATTGGTTACATTTGTGTTTTACCCAATTTGTCTGCACAACCATTTTTGGCTGTTTTCCAGTGTTTGTGAGCAAATGGACGATTGTCATTTGATCCCACACATTACCAGGTTTTCATTCCAACCAGCCAGATTGGACAGATATCTGACAGAAAATTGTATAGTGGATGCCCAGCTTAAGTAAATCATCCCCAGAGTTTATAATGGGCTCTAATTGCAGCCAACTCCAATACAAACCCTGCGAGGACCTGAATTCCAGTGTAGAGGGGATGCCACAGTCATGGGTATGGGTTGGACAACCCCCTTAGAGCAGACGGTATGCAATTGCTAAGCATGAACAATAATTAATGTGCCATTAGGGTGACGCAAATCTTAGTGAGTTTAAGGCCCGTATTCAATTTGAGGCGAAAAGTCCGGATCCGCGATGACATCATTTTCGCCTGTTTTGCTTTTACCCCGTATTCAATTTGAAAGGCTTTTCGCCTAGGCAGAAAACCAATGCAATGTACTAGGCGGAAAAGTTTCGCCTATTAATAGCAGGGGGAAAAAAGTGCAGAATGGGGGTTTTGGGGTGCAACATTGTGGGAACTCCTCTGCAGCCTTCAGAGAGTCCCCCAAAGGTAAACTGTGTCAATTTAAAAAAAAAAAAAACACTTATGGACACCCCAAAAAATGACTTTGAAAAAAGGGGCGAAAAAAAAAAGTTGGGGTACAAATTTAAAAACTAGCGAACTTGACTCTGGGGGCAGTCCCCAAGTATGCCCCATGTGTTTGTTTTTTTTATTGCGACAGGTGGATTTTTCACGATTTTTTCAACTTCACTTTAGCAACTTTTAAATATGCTGACCCCCATTTTCAAGTACCCCAAATTTGCTGGGATAAGTTAATTTCTGGAAAAAATACTCCTCAATCCTATTCTGCACCACTTATAGAAAAACGCTATTTAGCAGCTATTGAGCCCGTTTAAAAACACCAAATACCTTCAAGCAAGCCAAATCGGGGGGTACAATAGCTAACCCCCATGTCAGAGAATCTTTTGGGGGGTGTCAGGCTGATTTCCCCAAATCTGACAGGACTTTCTGCCAGTTCAAGTTTCGCAAGGTCCCGTTTTCGCGTACTTTCAAATTGAATACGGGGATACACGGGCACACGAGCGATACTTTTCCGCCTACAAAACAGGCGAAAAGTCTGGGCCGCGAAAAAATATTGCGGCTCGGCTCAAATTGAATACGGCTCTATGAGTTATGAACTGGAGGCGTGGAAGTGGTCTTTGGGAGATTGCCGCTTGACTAAAAGAGCCATGCTCCATCTGGGCATACAGTTCAGGATTTGTTTTTGGGACAAGATTGGTTTACAGACCACAGGAGGCGCAGAGTAAGGATCAGCTCTGACCCGCACAACTCCTCCCTTGGGCTGGAGCAAACATTTGCAGACCTGCACATAGGTCGGGATGTAGATTCCGGCACTGGAATCCCAACTGTAGTCAGAATCTCAGCTCAAGGAACCCGTCCGCAGGCATCCCAATGGTAAATATTAGGGTTAGGGGGAGGGTTAGGCAGGGATGGGGGGGTGGGGTTAGGAGTATACTGACTGCGGGCATCCCGACCATCATGATGCTATACCCAACCCTGCTAACTGATTGGCCATAAGTAAACTAGTTAATTGACAAAAAATCTCACGTGTCTGTGCCACCGTCTGTGTTTGTGGAACCATCTGACTCTGTGGGACTGTCTGACCTTGTGGCAGTGTCCTTGGGGCACTAATTGGCGGCTCGAGGGACGGGTTTCCTTTGGATAGAGACGTCACGCTGACTATTTTGATGCCTTCCTCTTTGTTGTCTTGCTGCCTCACGTCACTTGCTGCTTGCCCGACCTTGTGTGCCTGAGGGCATCGATCCTTACTCTGACCGCCATTTTCCTGCAGAAGGTTCCAGAGCTGGGCCTGCTCCCAGGGCTGTGCCTTTGCAGCTGAATTTTGTGTGGGGACACTCGACCTCTCAGGTTCGATGTTCTTGCGCTTCAGGAAGAGGTAGATTGCTTGTGGCGTCACCTTGATATTGTCTAGTTCAAGGACCTTCTTGATCTTGCGAAAGCTGAGGCCGGCTTTCCTCAACACCACGATCCTGTGCTTGGCCTGATCATTCAGTCTACCCATAGCTCCTGGGGATTATGACTTTATATGAAGGTGTGAAAGGAGAAAGTCCTGTGTTATTCAGACACCAAGGAATATTGTCACAAACATTTATTTATTATTGAATGACCCAGATCTTTTCTTTACAAGAGCAAATTTATGGAGATTTCTCCACTCAATTCCCCCAACTAAGAACTTGGTGAATGGCCCCCGAGGTGTGGAAGTTACATACTCCTGTCATTACCAGCCAAGAGGAGAGAAAACAATGGTATTGCTATACGTGGCCGCATTCAGACTTAAGCGAATCTCAGAATCAGGCCCACAAGTTATGGCCATACCTCTCCCAGCTCCCCTCCTCCTAATACACAGACCTCTCCCAGCTCCTCTCCTCCTAATAAACAGGCATCAGGACACTGATCTCTCCTCCTAATACACAGACATCAGGACACAGACCTCTCCTCTCCTCCTACTACACAGACTTCTCCCCTCCTCCTAAGACAAAGACATCAGGACACAGACCTCTCCTCTCCTCCTAATACAAAGACATCAGGACACAGACCTCTCCCCTCCTCCTAATACACAGACATCAGAAAACAGATCTCTCCCCTCCTCCTAATACAGACATCAGGAAACAGACCTCTCCTCCTAATACACAGCCCTCTCCCAACTCCTCTCATCCTAATACACAGACATCAGGACACTGACCTCTCCCCTCCTCCTAATACACAGACATCAGGGCACAGACCTCTCCCCTCCTCCTAATACACAGACATCAGAAAACAGACTCCCCCTAACACACATCAGGACACACTGACCTCTCCTAATAATACACAGCCCTCTCCCAGCTTCTCTCATCCTAATACACAGACATCAGGACACAGACCTCTCCCCTCCTCCTAATACACATACACAGACCTCCTCCTCCTAATACACAGACATCAGGACACAGACCTCTCCCCTCCTCCTAATACACAGACATCAGGACACACTGACCTCTCCTCCTAATATGCAGCCCTCTCCCAGCTCCTCTCATCCTAATACACAGACATCAGGACACTGACCTCTCCCCTCCTCCTAATACACAGACATCAGGGCACAGACCTCTCCCCTCCTCCTAATACACTGACATCAGGGCACAGCCCTCTCCCCTCCTCCTAATACACAGGCATCAGGACACAGACCTCTCCCCTCCCCCTAATACACAGACATCAGGACACAGCCCTCTCCCAGCTCCTCCTAATACACAGACATCAGGACACAGCCCTCTCCCCTCCTCCTAACACACATCAGGACACAGCACTGTGTGACAGATGAGGTTCTGGACAAGTTGTTGTGGGGAGTTTCAGTAGCTCCCAAGCAGGTAAAGTATGGCAGGGCATGCTGGAACGTAGTTCCCCTGAGCAGAGTGTGTAGGTTATGTGTAACCTAGGATGATACCTACCCGCACGCCGCCAGCCGCCCCTGCACCAGCCATGATAATACAAGGTCTTTGTTTTGTTTACAGGAGAAGGCGGAAGCAGCAGAGGCTGCTGGGATACAATAACCCCTTCCTCTCCGTGCTACAGAAAAAGAGCTGCCCGGCCTGTCTCTCTAGCCCCGCCCCTCGCCGTGTGACGTCACTCACAGCGCGCCTGGAGCTGTGCCAGGCAGCAGGATGGCGGCCCCGCGTCAGAACGAGCGCGACGGTGTGTCCGAGCTGAGGAGAGAGCGGCAGCGCAAGGCCGGGAAGATGTAAGTGTCCGGGAGCCATCCGCCTCCATCCTGCGGCCCCGGTGTGTGCCCGGGCCTGGGCGGCTGCAGCGGGGATGGAGCGGCCTTCGGGCTGCCGGGGGTGGGGGAGGGTCTGTGCCTGAGTGATGAGTCTGAGGGGTAAGGCTGTGATGGCAGCGCTAGGCCCCAGCCCGGAGTACAGCGGATGCCTGGGGGGGAAGATGGCCGCCCCCAGTGTCCCCTCATATACACTGCTCACACCTGTGCACTCTCAGCGGGCGACTCCCTAGTCTGTGACTGCATGTCCCACACAACTTCTCTGTTACTGTGTATGTGTTTTTTATATATATATATATATATATATAATCACACACACATATGTAGGGCTCTATTCATGGGTTGGTATGTGTGTGTGGTGTGTGTATGTGTGTGTGTATATATATATATATATATATATTGCATAGCAGCGGTGGTACTCGGGATCCAAAAAGCACAATGGGGGGGAAATTACAATCTATTTGGGTGCCTGCTGCAGCCGTTCACTTGTCGTCCCTTGGGTGCCCGCTGTTTCTGCGTGCACCCTCCTGAGGTGGCGAGCAGAAATATGCAAACTGAATTTTCGGCAGTGAACCCAACAGTTTAGATGGGAGTTCCTCCTGGCTGGCTGACTGCCTGGTGTTTCAATGTAGTTTACATTTTCTTTCATTAAAACTTTAGACAGTAAATTTTACTGAGCTGCTAAAAATTTTATTTAGTGTGTGTGTATATATATATATATATATATATATATATATATATATATATATATATATATATATATATATATATATGCGCTAGTCTGTTTTAGCAGGGCACCGCACCCTGACAGATTTTAAAACTGCCAAATGCGCCCTGCCGGAGGAGCCTGCCAGGTGCTGTCCCCGGCCACAGTGTCCCGTAGGGGGTGTGGAGGGGGACGACGACAAATTGCACCGCAGCGTTCACCGCTGCTGAATAGATGCCATACGCATGCATACTGCATCTATACGCAGTGAAGGGAGAGCTTGAGGGCAGCCCAGCATGTTCGTAAGTGTTGGGCACGCCCTCAAGAGTGACGAAAGGGGGGCACGTCTTAAGAATACGTCCCCTTTTCTCATGGCTATGCCACATTTGTAGTTATTGTATTGTAAGAGCAGCACTGCACGTCTTTTATGTAATTGCTATGTGTTTGTCTCTGTACTTAGTAGATCCTAGGTAAGCGGTGGTGTAACTACTGCCTGGTGTCAGTGTAGTAGAGCCGCAGAGAGAGTATAACAGGATTCCCCCTCTTTGTGCTACTTTCTGTTTGCTGCCTGTTGTCATTGCAACATGAGTTTATGTGGGGGAACCTGGGCTCTATACTATATCCAGCCTGTATTATGCCATGTATGTATGTAGCACATGTTTCTGTCTTGAGGAGCACTACATAACCATCTAATGGCTTGGGGTGATTTGGGCATTGTCCATGTACTTGTACAACCAGACAGGTTTTAGCTTTTGTATGTTATGTCTTCTGGATACAGTTTTTGTCCCTAAAACACCTTTTTTTGTCCCCCTCTTCCTTTATGGTGATGACAGTCATTTCCCTGCTCCTCTGAAGACGAGGAATTGTCTGTTCCCGTGTGTATATAGATTTTTGGCCATACAAGTTTGTTCATAACATCAAAATTCATGCCCAGTAACAATTCTTTACTACCAAACGTCTCTGGTAGGCTGTAAAATGCAGTGGTAATACATTATTACATTATTAGCTCTGGCTGTGAGGAATTGTGAAGATGGCAAAGGGCAGGTGTGGTACCAAGATACAATTAGCCATCAACTATCGTGTTACTAAACCTTTTATTCCCATATATTTAAAACTGGCTATACCAGTTTTGTTGATGCCCCTTGCCACAGTTGCCCTTTTATTAAGTGTGTTAATTGTAGTAAAAGCTAGTGGAGCCCATTGGGTCCAATGGCGCCCCTCCTCCTGCTTTCGGTGGACTTTTCTTGTAAGTGACTACATAAGGATCGATGGTGGGTCCACCATTCAAACCCCTTCTCTGCCGACAACACTAGTTTATTACCATGTGTATGGTAATTTCTTTTTTTTTTCTGAATATTTGTGGGTAACCAGTCTCACCCAGTCTAAAGACCCCCCCTACATCAGCACCGGATTGTTGCAATTTCCCGATCCCCAGATGTCGCAGTCAGTGAAATCCAAATATTGCCGATCCCAACCAAAATATGATTGGGATCTGCAAATCAGGGTTTTTTAACATGTAGAATTTATTGATTCCCTGACTGATCTGCGATTATCAATGTTCGGTGGTTCCAAACGGATTAGGGAAACGGCCACCTGATTTATGGGGCACTGAAGACATAGCGTTAAATGATTTTGCTGCAACACCAATGGATCCATGGCTTCTTCATCTGACCTGCCTAGGTCAGGTCAGGAATTCGTTTTATGTGGCCCTTTTCCATTGAAAGGTGAATATCCATTAGGTGGCCTGAACGTCTAGCGTTCAGACCTTCAGGTCGCCGAGGTGTGGGCACCGCACTGAACGGCGTACACTGAACATCATTCAGTGCAGGAGCCCGACCTCCTATCCCTGAACATGCTGAACCTCACGAACGTCGTTAGGCTGACGGGCATGTTCAGTAGACATTCTGGGATGGCAAGGACCCAGCATGCACCCGCATCGCTGGGCCTTGCCGGCTATCCATTACCCGACTTTGAACAATCCGACCAAAACCAGGATGTTTTGGTTGCATTGTTCACAGTCGGGTAATGGTTAGGCCCTTTTATTTTTTATCTAGTAGGGGAAAGTAAGGGGTACTCCTACATAGAAGGTCGAAAAGGGGAAACAAAAGTATCAGGAAGCAGGTTACGTGTATAGACAAGGGGCCCAAATCTGATGGAACATGTCCTCTCTATCATGTTTGAGAGATAATTTGAAATTTTTTTTCCCATACGATCAATGTGCAAAGCTGAGATGCTGGGTGGCTCAGGCTGCTTCCAGGATTTGGCAGTAAAGCAGCGGGCCACTGCAATAATGTGAGATGCCAGCTTAGCAGAGAGGGTGTCTGTGTTTGAGAGATTGTAACAGAGGAGGAAGAACCATGAGGTTTTCTGAACCAGGCACGGGAGGTGTGAGGAGAGGAGAGACCTGACCCTCTCCCAAAAGCAAGAACTCGTGGCAGTGCCACCAACTATGTTGAGATGTTCCAGCCCTACCTCAACCTTGCCAGCAAAGTGAGGAAGCTATAGAGTAGGTTGTTGCTAGCGAGTGAGGTACTATCTATAGTAAACCTAAGCCTTTTCTTTGGTCAAGGTTGAGATTGAGCTAGAGGCAATTTTACCCTGATTGTTTCCCAGTAACCCTCTTCAGGGGGGTGGCAAGGTTCCACTCCCGATATTGCCCAGCTTGATGGGTCTTACAGTTGCAAAAAGGGACATATCTGCTGGAATGGAGTGATAGGAGGGGAAACCACCAGATGGGGAGAGCCCACAAGGTTTCTAAGTTGCAAATATTAAAATAATTTATTGTTGACATCTAGATACTAAGCTCGAAGGACCTCAAAGTAGAGAAAAGATCCTCTAGACCACAGGTTCTCAAACTCTGTCCTCCGGACAGTGAAATAATTAGCTCCACCTGTGAATCTGTTAAAATGTGTCGCTGAGTAATGAATAAACCTGTGCACCTGCTGGGTGACTTGGAAAACGTGACCTGTGTGGGGTCCTGAGGACCGAGTTTGAGAGCCTCTGCTCTAGACAAGATCACCAGTGAGCCTAACATCAGATCTAAACCAAGGATGGGAGAATGGGAATGACGGGCCATGGAGAAAGTCAGGATTGTTACATAGTGGGATAATGGATATTGGGCCTGATTCAGAGCCGCTCGTTAGCGTTCGCTCTGAGCGATGTTTGCCCAACTGCGCATGCGTACGGATCGTTAAACGCATGCGCGAACCAGTCAGTGCGGTCGAAATTCATGTGCTCGCAAAATAGCGAATGCCTGATAATTTGAGTGACAGAATGAGGCGTATGTGGGTGGTAACAGGGGAAGGTGCTTGAAAACGGGGAGTGGAGATCAGAACGCAGGCGTGCTTAAAGGTCAAAACGGGCGTTTTATGGGTGTGCATAATTAATACAGCAGCGTCATTGACCACGTCACTTGGTTATTTTATAGCCAGAACTGCTTGCAAGATTGTGGTAGCAAAAACCAACCCCAAGAATAGCGAGCAGTTCATACCCTGGTCGATGTACTCGATTAATCTAATAAATAGCGGACATGACGTAGGATGCGAGCGGCCAGGGGGCGTATTTTTCCAAAAAATGACCAAGTTTTGTTCGCTCGTTCAGACCTAGAGGCGTGAACAGACCGCAAAGAGCGAACGGTTCATTTGAATAGCCACCCCTTTTTCCAGAACGAACGACCGCAAATAGCGACCGGCTCTGAATCAGGCCTTTTGTGTATGGAGAGGTGGCCTTTACACATCTTCCAAATCCTGACATAGAATGCAAGGTTATGCCCCAAATACAGGGGGGCATGCAGGTGCCGAGATGTGTCAGCTCAGGAAAGAGAGTTCGGACTCCTGGTTTTTATAGAACAGCAAACATAAGCCTAAAGTGAAATGCAAAGTCGTTTCCAGAATGTGGCACAAATATCAGTAAATATATATGTATAGATTTATTTTTTTTTGCATGTGTTGGCTCTTTCTGTAGTTGGTGGGTTTGATCTCTGTAAACAGTATCGCAGACAGAAACTATCAAAGGGCACCAATTTTGTAAAGCTCATTACCATAGGAGCCAGGTTGGTGGCGTCTGGTGCTCCCTAACAGAGGGGTGATGGACGCCATGTGATGTCTTCTGGTGTGTTTGATTTTGTTCCACCCCTTTGCTTCTGATTGGCCAGTAATCATTTCTTCTAAACCCCCATCAACTCGCACAGCTATAAGGATGTATGGTATATGTCTGCAGGTGGAATCACACTAGCCATTCTGAACGTGTCAGGGAAGATGGGCATCCATTGACATAAGTAGAACAAAAACTAGGCATGAGTCATTTTGTTTGCATAAGTGAGCTCTTAATTTATTATGTCTTCAGCTGCTTTTAAATTGGTAAAATGTGCTAAATACCCATGTGCCCCCTTTTATTGTGTGGTTGATTTGGTAGCGTCAGGCATGTCTCCTGCAAGTTGTGCAGCCCCTGCCGTCAGTTTAATCTGGGCTGAGGGCACAAGGCTCTGGGCACTGCTAGGCAGGACAGACACTCAGCACATGCACTCCTGTGCATGATATGAACACCGCAATACTATAGGCACGAATCTCCGCCGGAGCTGATGAGGATCTGCTTCCTCCCTCACTGCAAAATTCTAGTAGCCAGGCAGCAAAATCTGGTAGCCATGGCAACCTGGCCCCCCAGGATTTGTCGAGCCCTGCCCTAATAACACGAGTTCTGTGATCGTGTGATGTTTTGCTGAGGCAGGATTACATGTCTTAGCTGTTTTTTAAGATTTTGGATATGAAATATATTTTGGTTTTAGTTTACTAACGGCCTAAGCTACGTTTTATGTCGCGGTTGTATGCCGGGCATATATGGAATAAATTCTGTACTGCACCTGTATAATTGGAATGTGCTTTCATTTTCCCCAGGGCTCCCTCTCCCAGCAAACGTAAAGAACGGTCTGAAGACAGGGCTAAGGACCGGGCCAAGGAAAAGGCTCCGGGCAAAGAGGTGGTGGAAAAAGACCGCGGCCGGGACAAGACCAGGAAGAGGCGTAGCGCCTCTAGTGGCAGCAGTAGCAGCAGGTACATAATGTTCTACGTCACCCAATCCCCTTGTCCTCACCCTGAAATTACCACTAGTCTTGCTAAGCAGAATTTATATTGGGCTATCGTACTAGTGTATTAGTTGGCAGCCTCTTGCTCTGGGGTTGCTCGGGATAGCGTGGTGTATTTGTGTGCTGATTTCCAGCATAGAACAGGATAGACCCCCGCCCCCTCCTGTCTCTTATTGGTATGTACTGTCTCTAATCTGTTTAGTCGTTCCCGCTCAAGCTCCTCCTCCAGTTCCTCTTCGGGTTCCAGCTCTGGGTCCAGTTCGGGTTCCAGCTCTTCATCCGCTTCTAGCCGGTCAGGAAGTTCCAGCTCATCCAGGAGTTCAAGCTCCAGCAGCTCGTCTGGTTCCCCGAGCCCATCCCGCCGGCGGCATGACAACCGGAGGCGCTCACGCTCCAAGTACGTATCCCCTGCCTTTCTACATGAGGCTCACTCATTGGGATAGAGGAAAATTTCTGTAGTGTTGAGGTGGTGGCTGGAAGTTATGAGATCCCGTCATGCTGATTGGAGATTAGATCTTTCAGGTGCATAAATAGGGGGGCATGAAAATCCTCTTGATAATAAAACTGCGGTCAAATATCGGTTTATAATTAAACAAGGCTTTATTTTGGCCTTCATATGGGAAGTTCGGTTATTTTGGAGGAGTCTAGCACTTCTTTGATATCTAATGGCCTAAATCCAAGTATGCAGAATGCTGTATTTGTTTGACCGGTATGTCTAGTTCCATTAGAGATGTCCAGTAGGTACTGACTGTGATTTTACTTACAGATCCAAGCAGCCGAAACGTGATGAAAAGGAGCGTAAGAGGCGGAGTCCAAGCCCCCGGCCCACCAAGCTACATATCGGGAGGCTGACGAGGAACGTCACCAAGGTTAGGCTGGCTCACCGATCACTTTTATCCAGTTACTTGAGGGTCTAAAGACTGTGCCGTATCCACGATCACACAATGCGTCATGCTGTGAGCAGAGGATTTATTGTCACATGCGCTACCTGTCGTCCCCATGCAATGCTACCATACACCACACGCCTCCCCTCTGTAGTCTCTCTACACTGATCACGTTCTGTATGTAGTCTACAGGGGGAAGCAGCACTGTAACCTTCCAACTGCAGTCCCAGCAATGTGACTTGTACACACAGGCGTTAGTTCTCTGCCCTCTGTTCCTTTAAGAAGTGATGGGGGGAGAGACGGGACCGCACATAGGGATATATATATCTCTTTGTAAGGTAGATGATGAATCGGGAAAGGGGGGGGAGGGTGGTAAATATTTCCAACGTTGCGATCTCTTCCGGCAGCTGCTCCTGTTGTCTGTTACCTCCAGATAAATAATCCAGAGTTGAACTTCCTCCTGTTACCGGTCATCAAGAGAGAAGAGACTGATATAAATAATGCCCCCCCCTCCTCTGCTGACTAGGCAGAAGGGCAAACTGACTGGTCAGTGCGATGATCCTGTAGTGACTAGGAGGAGATACCGGTGACATGGAAGCAGGCCGGGAGATGCTGGTGACCTGGTGTCCTTGTATCATTTATTAATGGCCGTGGCTACAAGTAACACTGATCTCTGTGGAAGTAGTTTGTGTGATATGCTCCGTTAGAAGACAATGGAATACAGGCCAGTCTGTTAAATGGCATTTATTGTCCGATTACACACAGGTGTTAATAATTAATGTGCAATAGTATAATCGTCTCTCTGTTAGGACCTGAGACTTTGCCATATTTGTATAGGACCTATTCCTGCTAGTGACGCCCATTGTCTGACACTACAGGCGGCATATTGTCATTCTAGTTTAAATGCTGCAAATATTAGAGCCCTCTGCACAGTGTGCAGTATTACCCGAGTACTCTGGTAACATGCGGCTCTATATGGCGTCTTCTAGGATCACAGTGTGCAGTATTATCTGAGTACTGGTAACATGCGGCTCTATATGGTGGTATTCTTGGACCACATTGTACAGTAGTATATGAGCACATTAGTAACAGTACAGCCCACTAGGGCCACATTGTACAGTAGTATGTGAGCACATTAGTAACAGTACAGCCCACTAGGACCACATTGTACAGTAGTATGTAAGCACATTAGTAACAGTACAGCCCACTAGGACCACATTGTACAGTAGTATGTAAGCACATTAGTAACACTACAGCCCACTAGGAGCACATTGTACAGTAGTATGTGAACACATTAGTAACAGTACAGCCCACTAGGAGCACATTGTACAGTAGTATGTGAGCACATTAGTAACACTACAGCCCACTAGGAGCACATTGTACAGTAGTATGTGAGCACATTAGTAACAGTACAGCCCACTAGGACCACATTGTACAGTAGTATGTGAGCACACTAGTAACACTACAGCCCACTAGGAGCACATTGTACAGTAGTATGTGAGCACATTAGTAACACTACAGCCCACTAGGAGCACATTGTACAGTAGTATGTGAGCACATTAGTAACAGTACAGCCCACTAGGAGCACATTGTACAGTAGTATGTGAGCACATTAGTAACACTACAGCCCACTAGGAGCACATTGTACAGTAGTATGTGAGCACATTAGTAACACTACAGCCCACTAGGAGCACATTGTACAGTAGTATGTGAGCACATTAGTAACACTACAGCCCACTAGGAGCACATTGTACATTAGTATGTGAGCACACTAGTAACACTACAGCCCACTAGGACCACATTGTACAGTAGTATGTGAGCACACTAGTAACACTACAGCCCGCTAGGACCACATTGTACAGTAGTATGTGAGCATATTAGTAACATACGGTTCTATTTTATGTTCTTCTAGGACCACATTGTTGAGATCTTTGCTACCTATGGGAAAATTAAGATGGTCGACCTCCCCATAGACCGCTTACATCCTCACCTCAACAAGGGCTACGCCTATGTGGAATTCGAGGCAGCAGATGAGGCAGATAAGGCCTTAAAACACATGGATGGAGGTAAATGGGAAAAGACCTTTTTGTACATCAGTCTGATCAGCGGCCTCGGTAATGTTGGACATTTGTGTGGTTCAGCAATGGGGGCAAGGAACACACAATGCATGCTATGGTAGCATTAAGTGTCATTGCTAATGCAGCTATTGAGTTATTGTCTTGTCCCTAATAGCCTGATTTGAGAATTGAATAATTGAGGTTAAAATAAATATATATATTTTTCACGATTTCAGAACTTCAAAGTTGAATATAAGATGAAGACACAAAATACAGTGTTTAAATGATCATTTCATTTATTGGTGGAAAAAAAGTTATCCAACACCAACTGTCCCTATGTGAAATAGTTATTGCCCCCTTAGTTAAGGGCCCCATCTACAGGGCAAGCAAGGTACCAAATTAAATTAATAATTATGTTCAATTAGACTAGTCTCATTGTGGCGTCATTACTTTCCAGCCCTGTTGAATCTAACCTCACTAAAATAGAACCTTTCCAGCATTGTGCAGTTGGCTTCAAGGTCCCAACAAGCAGCACAGTTTGACGCGATCAAATGAAAATCCAGAAGAGATTAGAGAAAAATTATTGAAATATATCAGTCTAGAAAGAGTTAATAAGCCATTTCTACTTCAGGGTCCATAGGGGGTCCACAGGGTTGACCTTGGGGTATAGCTGGATCTGGATCCACGGGCACCACGCAGTTAAAGCTTTGCTGCTCCCAGGATGCACTTGGGTCCGTCCTCCTCTATACCCCGCCCCGGCCACAGGCACCTCAGTTTTAGTTGGTGCCCAGCCGGAGTCGGGTCACCCTGTCGCAGTGGGGCTGCAGGAGCAGCCCCATAGCTTTATTTTAAAAGAGAAATTTTTTATTTTTTTCTACTTTTTTTACACTGTTAGAGCGGCAGCATCAGACTGTCCTTTAGGACGTCCACGCTGCCGCTCCTTCTCCCCGCTGGCGCCGCGACGCCAGTACAGCTCTGGGGATCGCGACGGGACCCCAGAGCCTGTACTAGCCGGGCTCTGGGGACTCCCTTGACTGCTGCCGGACGCGACGGGGATCAGGTAAGCCGCGGGTCGCCGCGTGCGGCGGCCCGCGGATACTTCAATGCAGTCAGGAGCCTCCGGTCTCTGGGGACAGACCGGAGGCGCTAGCGGCGGCGGCGGGCTCCCCCTCAATTGAGGAATACCCCGCGTGTCCGCTAGACCACCAGGGTATCAGGCTGGTAGCGGGACCGGCAACCCGGGGGTTAATTGCTAGCCAGGGGAGGCAGCCTTCCCTGTCTAGCGGCTCCTCCCCTCAGCTCAGCGCGCCTTTCAACTAGGAGTCTGGCGTCGCTGAGCTGCTCTTATCTCTCGGCCACTCCTCCTCTGAGGTCTCCGGCGGCCATCTTTACTGGCACATCGCAGACTCCCAGGCGGTATCAAGTGGACCGGTCCCCCTGTGTACCTCTCCCCTGCTAAAGGACAGTGTACACAGCGCTATAGCCCTCCCAGACACTGAATCTGGGCGGTTGATTGTAGCGGAAGGTGCAGTGAGTATAACTTTTCTGCATTGTATGTGACTATTGCTAGTGCTGCCTGTCTGTGACTTATTCTCCTTTACTGTCAGCTTATACCTATCCTTTTCCTTCTCCTACGGCCCGGCAGGTGTGTGGGGGAAGGGCGTTTTTCTGAGACCCTCACTTATATAAAACACGTATTTGTGGTGTCAGTCACATACTGTTGTGTGCTACACAGTACCATATCTGGGCTGTTGTGTCGCATACTGGTGAGTGCGCGGGTGTTAAAACCGTAATTCCTCTGGTGATACCTGTTTCTTGTGATTTACGGTATCATGTCTGATGAGGAGACTGAGCGCTCTGTGGCTCCTGTGCTATTTTCCTGCAGACGCTGTGCTGCTGGAGTTGATGGGGAGGACTTATCTCAGGATGGTCTGTGCGGGCGGTGCCAGCTGGTACCGGGCCCCTCCAACCCCCCTGTATCACAGGACCCTCCTTGGGCGATGTTTTCACAGGTGCTGGCGTCTATTGCGGACCGGTTATCGGTCCCATCAGCGGTCCCTTCTAGGGCGTTACCGCAGCCCACCATCCCCCATTCCCAGAGGGTTCCACAAATGTTGCGGTCTTCCCCCGGGGCCCAGACTGTGGGTCCTTACTCGGGACTGCCTGTGTATGTGCAGTCTTCCCCAGGGACGTGTCAGTCTGTAGTGCCTTTGCAGAGTTTTGCTCCGACGGCTCCTCCGCCTTGGGTGGATGTTCTATCCAGCTCCGTACAGAGTCTGGCGGCTTCATCCTCGGCGTTTCAGTCCATGTTGCAAGGTGATGTGCCACCAAGGGTGTCTAAACGTCCGGTTGTGAGTTCACTAGCTGCGCAGTTGTCGGACTCGGAAGTGTCCTCAGATGATGGAGAAATCCATGAGGACTCTGACTCTGATGTCATGGGGCAGGAGGTGGAAGCTAAGTCCTCCATTAATGTTCCAGCCTTAGTTAGGGCGGTGCGGGCTATCCTACATGTTGAGGATGATGCGCCGGCTCCTAGGTCGAAGTTTCCTACCTTTAAAAAGGCCAAGGTGACCTCAACTGTGTTCCCCCTGTCTGATCAATTATCGGATCATATGGCGGCGGCCTGGCAATTACCTAGTAAGAGGTTCCATCCACAGAAGAGGTTGGCGGCGAACTATCCTTTTCCTGAAGCTCATTGCAGGAAATGGGAAACTCCGCCGGCGGTGGATTCCCACGTTACCCGCTTGATCAAAAGCGCGACGTTGCCATTGCCGTCTATCTCCTCTTTGAAGGATCCCACGGACAGGAAGGTGGAGACTTGTTTAAAGTCCATTTATTCTCTTTCCGGGGCGGTGGCTCGCCCGTCCATGGCTATCTCCTGGGTGGCTAAAGCCATTGAGGCATGGGCCAATGCCTTGGAGGATACCTTTCCTGATGAGGCTCCGGATATCCAGAGAGCGTTAGTGGGACAGATGCGGGATGCAGCTTCCTATATTGGGGAAGCGTCTTTGGATGACAGCCTGCTCACTTCTCGGGTGTCGGCTGCAGCGGTATCTGCTCGGCGCTCCCTGTGGCTGAGGTCCTGGAGGGCTGATGCAGATTCAAAAAAGGGTCTGGAGGCCTTGCCTTTTAATGGTGATTTACTATTTGGTCCGGATTTGGACAGAATAGTGGATACTTTGGCTAAGTCCAAGTCGGCTTTTCTCCCTTCGGCCTCTGCGCCGGCTAAAGTGAGGAGCTCTGCCTTTCGGTCCTTTCGGGTTCAGGGTAAGGCCAAGGGCCAGTCCTTCCCGAGACATTCGGCGACCAAGGCCGCACCCAAGCCCAAGAAGCAGGCATGGAGTGCTCGGCGCCCTTATTCCAAGCAGGAGGATAAGCCTGCTGCCTGATGGGACGGGCCTCTCTCTGGGGGACCCCAGAGTGGGAGGCCGACTTCTCCAATTCGCCCAGTGTTGGCACAATACCACCACGGATGCCTGGGTTCGAGAAGTAGTCTCTCAGGGGTACGCCCTGTCTTTTCGGTTCAGGCCGCCCCACCAGTTTTTCTGTACGAGTCCTTCTCTGGACAAGACCAAAGCGGGTCAGATTCAGGTAGCTATTCTACTCTGTTTCTGGTACAGAAACCCAATGGTTTCTCATCGCCCTATCCTGAATTTGAAGTCTCTGAACAGATACCTCAGAGTTCCCAGGTTCAGGATGGAAACGTTACGTTCCATCATTCTGGCGATGGAACCCGGGGATTATATGGTCTCCCTCGATATCCAGGACGCCTATCTCCATGTGCCCATAGCACCGGCACATCAGCGGTATCTGAGGTTTGCTATCCTGAACCATCACTACCAATTTTGGGCGTTGCCTTTTGGCCTTTCCACGGCTCCGAGGGTGTTCACCAAGGTGATGGCGGTTATGGCTGCCCACCTTCGGGGTCAGGGTCTACGTCTGTTGCCGTACCTGGACGATCTTCTGCTGCTGGCGAGCTCCCCGGAGGTGCTTCTTCGACATCTCCACCTGACCATTGCTTGTCTTCAAGCACACGGGTGGTTGATAAACTGGAAGAAGTCCTCCCTGATTCCATCACAGCGGATGGTTCATTTGGGAGCCCTGCTGGATTCTCGTCAGCAGCCGATTTTCCAGACTCCAGAGAAGGTCTCCTCCCTGCAGCTGCGGATACACAGTTGCCGCCTGTCGGTCCATTCAGCTATGAGAGTTCTGGGGTCCATGGTGTCGACATTCGACATGGTGGAATTTGCCCAGTTCCATTCCCGGCCCCTGCAGGGGCTGATTCTATCGGAATGGAACGGGTTACCTCACCGGATCCGCTCTCAGATGCTGGTGTTGTCCGCGGAGGTTCGGCAGTCTTTGGCTTGGTGGCTTCAGACGGTGCATCTGGTCGAGGGGCGCCCCTTTTGGATCCCGGACTGGGTCCTGCTCACGACGGATGCCAGTCTTCGGGGTTGGGGGGCAGTGACCGGCTCATTATCGCTTCAGGGTCGTTGGTCCGCGGAAGAAGCACTTCTCCCCATCAACATCCTGGAACTGCGGGCTGTGTACAGGGCCCTGCAGTCGTCCGGCCCCGCTCTTCACGGAAGGGCGGTTCAGGTGCAGTCCGACAACGCCACCACGGTGGCGTACATCAACCACCAAGGGGGAACTCGCAGTCGGGCAGCAATGTCGGAGGTGTCTCGCATTCTTGCTTGGGCGGAGTGTCACGTTCCAGCGATCTCGGCAGTCTTCATTCCCGGAGTCCTCAATTGGGAGGCGGACTTCCTCAGCCGTCACGATGTGCATCCCGGGGAATGGTCGCTTCACCCAGAGGTGTTTCAGCTACTCGTGGACAGGTGGGGGCTGCTGGAGCTGGACTTGATGGCCTCCCGTCACAATCACAAGTTGCCCGTTTACGGGTCAAGGACAAGAGACGCAGGCGCCTGTCTGGTAGACGCTCTGTCGGTGAAATGGACGTTTCACCTGGCGTATCTGTTTCCTCCGATATCCTTACTTCCTCGGGTTCTGCGGAAATTCAAGCAGGACGGCGGCACGCTCGTGCTGGTGGCTCCGGCGTGGCCCAGACGTCCTTGGTACTCCGATCTGAGGTGCCTCTCCATCGACGCTCCGTACTTTCTTCCTCAGCGTCGGGACCTGTTGTCTCAGGGGCCCTGCCTTTACCCGGATCTGGGTCGGCTGTCTTTGACGGCGTGGCTCTTGAGACAGCCGTCTTGAGGTCTAGGGGTTTCTCCAGTTCAGTGATTGGTACCATGCTTAGGGCACGCAAGCCTGCCTCCGCGCGGATTTACCACAGGGTGTGGCGCACTTATTTTCAGTGGTGTGTATCCAGAAACTATGATCCGCAGGTGTTCCGGGTTTCCAGAATCTTGGAATTTCTTCAATCGGGTTTGGACCTCGGCTTACGCCTGGCCTCTCTGAAGGTTCATGTGTCTGCTTTGTCCGTGTGGTTTCAGCGACGGATTGCTACACTGCCAGATGTTTACACCTTTTTCCAAGGTGTTCTCAGGATCCAGCCTCCCTTCGTGCCTCCGGTGGCTCCGTGGGACTTGACGGTGGTACTGAGGGTCTTGCAGGGTCCTCCTTTTGAGCTGCTTGAGTCGGTGGAGCTCAAGTGGCTGACGTTTAAGACCATTTTTCTTCTGGCAATTGCTTCGGCCAGGAGGGTTTCAGAATTGGGGGCGCTTTCCTGTCGCCCTCCTTTTCTGATTTTTCACCAGGACAGGGCAGTGCTCCGCACGCGTCCTGAGTTTTTGCCCAAAGTGGTTTCAAAGTTCCACATTAATCAGGAACTTGTTGTGCCAGCTTTTCAGTCACCTGATCTTTCTGCTGGTGAGGCTTCCTTGGATGTGGTCCGGGCACTTAGAATCTATGTGGACCGGACTGCTTCGGTTAGGAAGTCGGATTCTTTGTTTGTCCTCTTCGGTTTTCACAAGAGGGGTTGGCCTGCCAACAAGCAAACGTTAGCCCGTTGGCTTCGTTCAGTTATTTGTGAGGCTTATGCGCAGGAGGGTTTACCTGTGCCAGCCTCTGTTAAGGCTCATTCCACTCGTTCTGTGGGTCCCTCTTGGGCTGCTAGACGTGGCGCCTCCGCTGTTCAGCTGTGTAAGGCGGCTACTTGGTCTTCAATTCAGACGTTTTTGAGGTTTTATGCGTTTGACACCTTCGCCTCTCAGGATGCATCCTTTGGGCGCCGGGTACTCCTTTCAGCACAGGAGCGTTCGCGCCCTTAGTTGAACTGCTTTGGGACATCCCCAAGGTCAACCCTGTGGACCCCCTATGGACCCTGAAGTAGAAAACAAGAGATATGGTAAGAACTTACCTTTGTTATCTCTGTTTCTACGAAGTCCATAGGGTCCACAGGGCGCCCGCCCTGACGCACCTGGCTTCAAATGGGCTGTGTGGCTGGTCACCGGTTTTCCGTCTCCCATTTCTGTGAGTATGGTTTCTTGTGTGTTCCAGTCTTCCTTCTCTCTGTTTAGTCTCCTCCTCCGGCCTTAGCTGCTTACCAACTGAGGTGCCTGTGGCCGGGGCGGGGTATAGAGGAGGACGGACCCAAGTGCATCCTGGGAGCAGCAAAGCTTTAACTGCGTGGTGCCCGTGGATCCAGATCCAGCTATACCCCAAGGTCAACCCTGTGGACCCTATGGACTTCGTAGAAACAGAGATAACAAAGGTAAGTTCTTACCATATCTCTTGTTTTCTAAGGCTCCAGCACACCACAGTGAGAGCGATTTACATGCAAATGGAGAAAACAATGGGTGAATCTTCTCAGGAGTGGCCAGTTTACCAAACTGCCTCCAAGAGAGCAATCAACGACTCATCCAGGAAGTCGCAGAAGAGCCAGTTCAACATCTAAGTAGTTGCAGGCCTCGGTTAATGACCAGCGTTCATGATTCCACCATAAAAGTTTCTTATAGTTACCAAAAAAAACATATTGTTAACCCACAAGCCCTGTGGGCTAATATGCTGAGCAGTAAAAAAAGAAACAAATTTTTTGGAAGACATGGGGTCCCGTTAAACTTAAAGCTAGCCCCGCATCCCACAATAGATGCAGTCAGACGTGGTGGTGGTGTGATGGTCCGGGGATGCTTTGCTGCTTAAGGACCTGGGTGTCTTGCCGTAATTGATGGCATCATGAATACTCTGAGGTAGCATGTGCGATCATCAGTCCTTAAGATGAACCTCTAGCACACAGGTTCTCAAACTCTGTCCTCAGGACCCCAAACAGTGCATGTTTTCCTGGTCTCCTCACAATCACAAGTGAAATATTTAACTCCACCTGTGGAACTTTTAAAATGTGTCGGTGAATAGTGGCCACCTGTGCACCTGCTGGGTGACCTGGAAAACGTGAACTGTGTGGGGTCTTGAGGACCAAGTTTGAGAATCTCTGCTCTAAGCACAATTGGATTATGCTGCAAGACAACCATTAGAAGTACAAGCGCGAGTCAAAGTCCTGTCTTGAATCCCATTGAGTTGCTATGGCAGGACCTTAAACGGCCACTTCATGCTTGGAAACCCTCCTATGTGTCTGGATTAAAGCAATTCTGCATAGAACAGTGGGCCAGCATTCCTCCGCAGCGATGTGGAAGACTGGTCTCCAGTTATCAGAAGTCTTTTGGTTGTGCCACATTTCGTATTAACAACTGCAACCAGTTATTACGTTTTAGGGGTGCAATTCATTTCTCACATGGGATCATTTGAAAACTGTATTTTGTATTTACTCTGGTTGTCTTTTGTCTATTCAATTTTGATTGAAGATCTGAAACAATTACGTATTTATTACAATTATGTAAAAATAGAAGACTTTATAGTATGTGTGTAAAATATAATCTTGTTGCCATAATCTGGACTGGTCCCGCTGACCGGGTCTGTTTTCTAGATACGGTTTTTACATCCGCCATTCTGAATAAACTGTTTTTCATTTAATTATTTCAGGACAGATCGATGGGCAGGAGATCACAGCGTCTGCAGTGCTAACCCCGCGTCCAATGCGGATGGTGCCCCGAAGATTCAGCCCTCCCCGTCGGATGTTACCCCCTCCCCCTATGTGGCGTCGGTCTCCCCCACGAATGAGGAGGAGGTAGTGCAGTCTTCCTTATGTGCAAGCCCTGAGCACACTCTGACCTTTGTGTTCTCTGGATCTATCCCTAACACTTTCCATTCTGCTTTATTGCTCTAACCGTAACGGCTTCAGGAGTTACTGGGAGAAGCGCCTGTCTGTCCTATAGCAATGTCGGATCTCTTCCTAAGCATGTGCGTCCAGCACTGGGCCCCATGAGTAGGGTCGTAGTGTGTGTAGTTCTTATTCCTCACTATGAGTCTCTAGTCTTTATCGAGCTTGTGTCCTGCCCGCTGTGTGTCATGCTGATAGTTTCCTTACCGTCTGGCTTCTGCAGGCTGCAATCTAGCTGAGCGGCTCGCTCTTATAGGGGTCAATCCAATTACCCACGAGTCCCTCGCGGTGCAAGTAAGTGCGGTTAATTCTGCACTTACGGTACCACCGGACTGGAGGATATTTGTGTTTGGCCCTGTAGGGCTGCGTATAAAAACCCGAGAGTCCGGGGTGAGATGGGGCCGCAACTTTCCTTCTACCTCGGGGCTAATTGAATTGACCCCCAGAGAGACCAAATCATTGCTTTGCTAATTTCTGCCTTGTAGAGACAAATCAGCTTGTAGTTCTTTTGTTTCTTGGGAGGATAATTGGCTGGAAAATAACTCTCCTTAGTGTTGTGTATGTTTTATTGGTTGAAGATTTTGCATTACATTTGTTTTATTTATATATTTGAAAGTGATGTGGTAAAACATGCTCATTATAACCCCAATGCTGCTTTATGGCTCAGCGGGTGGATCTGTAAATCTATTATCCGAAGTTACCGGACCGGTGCTGATCTGTCTTGTGCATGTCCAGTGTTGGGCAATCTGTCATTAAGGTGAGATCCACCCGGTACGGCTACAGGCTGCCCGCAGTAACGGGTGCCAGCTGGGGACTCGCCATCCAGCCTATTGTAGTGTCTTATACCAGGTTCTAATGTCTGGAGCAGCAGATAACACTCTGTTCCCTCCGCAGGTCCCGCTCCCCTCGTCGGCGCTCCCCTGTCCGCCGACGCTCGCGATCGCCTGCACGCCGCCGTCACCGCAGCCGTTCCAGCTCCAATTCATCGCGGTGAAAGGTCGTCTCCCCTCCCTCTGTCACGACAACCCTTCCCACCAGACCGCAACAACAAGACGCCGACCCTGTTCAGTTGACAGTGCAGCCGTTCAAGGACTGTTATACAGGACCACACAACCATTAATAAACCGGCTCTCATCTCAGATTCTCAAAGGCAGTACTGAAGTGTATAAAGGACTCGGTGGTCAGCTTCAACTTTTGCTATACAATGAAAAATATACACATGTTGATCAATTTATTCAAAGCTGTCGACCGGTTCTCAGAGTTTCCCCTCCTGCTTATGGTTCTACCAAGTCCTTTGTGAAAACAGTCCAAGAATGTCCTCTAAACTATTGAATTAGCGAGGTGTTCTCCATCAGTCTCTAGAGCTAATAGGATGGAGGATCAAACTTTTGGGTATAAGACGACTAATGTGTATGCATAATGAGAGACTGTATACTTGGCTTAACCACTCTGTCATGGCTGCAGACTACCCACCGAATTAATATAGACCATTATTAGTCTGACCAAATTTATCATGGGCACCAGTCTCAAAAGGACCAGTTTCACCAACCGTACATAATCTGTCATATTCCGAAGTATTATTTTAAACAAATACACACTGGTGTTAACCTGTCCTGAAGAAGCAGCATTATGAGCTTTATACTGTAGTTATTTGTAAGCTGTTCTGTGATTATCGCACAGCTCTGTGATGCCATTGCTTTGGATTTCACTTGTTACATCTGTTCTATTATAAGGGAAAATCATAAACTGGGTTATGTACTCTTCAATGGACAATATAAGGGTATGTGGAATCTCTTTGCCATTTTATGGCTGTAGAAGACTGCGCCATTGAACTCTGGTGTGATTATCGTAGATCACAGTAAGGAGCAAAATATATTCTTGATAATAGACACGTTATCATTTAATAGTATGTGACCCTAAAGGCTAAATGTAATGGCCTGCGATCTTCAGCCGCTGTGGGGGATATCTGAGGGTCTCCCTGTAATTTTAAATTGGCAATCATTTTGAAGATTAATCCAGCTTGGTTTAGCCTTGAAAAGTAATGCCGCTTTAAAAATACGGGGAGACTCATAAACCCCGCAGCGGCTGAGGATCTTCCTTAGTGCGCTCAAGAGAGAGTACCCCAATGCCGCTACACTCAATGGCTTATGGGATCGGTAATAACTGCTGCCAATGTACCTGCTGGGACCATCGTCTGAATGTATATATGGACGTGCATTATAAAGTCGCAGTGTGCCAATTTATCCTAACCTATGCCAATGGATTGTACTATACAGATATCACAAAGATGATGTCCCAAGTGATGCATCCAAACACTTGATTGCGTTAGTCCTGAATTTACGTAGCATGTTAGAACTTCCTAAGGCTGCTTCTCCAAGACCAGCAATGGTGCTATTGTCACGTAACTCTTTCTGTCAGGGTCGTCCTAGCTGAATGTTACTGTAACGGTAAAGTGAATGGGGAACGCTGTTCCGTCATCACGGCATTTACAGAGCTGGGGATCTCGGTCATGCCCACGTCCTGTTATTATTGCTCTGGCAGACCTGATCATCACTATAGAGCACTAAGGTTCCCTGGTCAGAACACTGTGGCGTCTGACTCTGCCCTGTAGCCGGATAGTCCCCCGGCGAGGATTCCAGCCATGTCTCCCTTATTGACCATGGAATGTGAATGAAGACTTACAGACCCAAGTGTGATTGGTCGGTACCCTCACAGATACCCTTCAGCCCAGGGTTATACTATATACTAATTAAGAGATCCAAGTGTCCAAAACTATTATTGCTTAATAACTTTACATTTTTAAATATCAGATCAGTCTTGCTGTGAAACGCCGAAGGTGATTGGTAGCAATCCCTGGTATAAGCAGGTGCCAGGACTGCGCTAAACGAAAGCGCATGGTGGGTTCCCAGGGGAATGACCCCACTAAAGTACTGTTGTTAGTATGGACATTTTTTTGATGAAATTGATGTTTAATGTGGGAAATCTCTCAGATGTTGTTTTGGTACCATTCATGTAGTTTTTGGCTGACTACTGCCCGCTGAGTGTTGCAGAGCTTTTATGGAGCATGGCTCACTGGCAGCGAGTGGGTTAATATGCTTGGTTGCATTGAGTTCTGACCTTTTGTATGAATATGAAAAGCTGAAGGTATAACTTGTACAGTTGATATTTTACCTTGTTTTATTTTTTATTTCGTAGTGTGTAAGGTTTTTTTTTTTTTTTTAATGTCTGTTCCATATATGTAAACTGCAAGCTGGATTAAACGGACAAGATTTACGGTGTGACGCCTGCATTTATTTTATTAAAGACTTCAATTTTGTGGTGTGCCTCTAAGGATTGGATCTTCATGGTCCATTTATGTGTGATTTTATTGTTTCTCCAAAAGAGAAGTGTTGGTGGATGGACATCTGTATTCTCTCCTTGGGTTGGAATGGGTATGACATACCAGCGGCTCAATAGTGGTGGTTCAAATCCCGACAGAAGCATGCTATCCCTACCCCTCTCTAATCCCCCCTCCTGACCCTCCTTTAGTGGTGCTTAACCCTAACCTCCCCCTTCCCATAGCCGTACCCTAACCCCCCCTGGCTAAGACCTAAGAAGCCCGCCTACCTTCGTTTGGGATTTTGGTGTGGGACTAATGATAGGCGTCAGGATTTCTACGCCTATCTTTAGTCCCAGGTCTGGAAATGAAAGTATGGGAAATCTGTTATTACACAGTAAAAGCTTTTCATACAAATTCCTAAAATACGACAGATTTGTTCCAGCCTCTGCTTCTGAGGACCAGGTTGCAGTAACTGAGAAAATCATGAAAGTATATCACAGGCTCAGGGGCTAGAAGCACTAACCATGCAGTGTTGGCAAGTAAGGAGTGCTCCCTGATGATTGCAGCTTGTCTCAAGAGAAAATCTGATAGGCTTATTTAGAAATACACCTACCTGTTCATTTCAGCCAAACATGTTTCCCTCCCCCAATCATCCATCCTAAAAACCCAAATACGGCACATTGCGACTATGTAAAGTATTACTTGCATCACAGAGGTCATAGGTTTAGTCAGATCTGGGCTCCTTTGCTCTCCCTTAAACGATACTCTAGGAAAGAAAACGTGCAAGAAGGCCACAGATAGTGACATATATAATTTTTAAGCTTTTTAAATTCTAAAGAGCGATTCACATTAATGAAGTCATGAAGAATGACAATACCCGTTGGGTGTGACAAGTGCTGACATAACGAATTCAGGACGTGGGATTAGCTATTGAAGCAGAGGTTTTGGAGACCTCTGACAAACCCAGCTGATAGCAGGCAGTGGGAGTGCACTATCCACGGCTTCATCCAGACATCCGGCATGTTTTATAACTCATTGATATGTGTATCTACAGTATTTAACACTGAAGGTGATTAGAAATTGTACATAAGTATCTGTGGCCCCTTGTTTATATATAGAAAACCATTCTATAATGTTGCGCCTCTCACTGGCTTTCTGCGCTGTCAGCACCTGGAGCCGCCAATAGCATACCTCCCCACACTGGGGCAAGTAGAGAAGAGATGGGGGGGTGGGATGTGTATGAGAGGCAGATAGGAATGGGGAGGAAACGAGAGGCAGAGATGAGAGAGACGGTGGGGACATGTCAGTGCTTGGAGCTGGCACCTCCACCAATTGCAACACCCTATGGCCCCACACACAATCCCTATCCAATACAGGGAAAGGGGTACAGAGGGCCTGGAGAGAACAATGAGGGATGATCATGGTCAGACACCGTGAATGTGGCTGCCACACCAGCTAGTGACCCAGCAAATGGTAGGTCAAAAATGAGAGATATGGTAAGAACTTTCTACGAAGTCCACAGGGAGACCTTGGGGTATAGGTGGTGATGGAGTCATCCGGGCACCATGCAGTTACATTTTCCTTCCAGGATGCACTGGGTCTCCCCCGGGCCAGAGGCACTTCAGTTTTGTAGCAAGCCAAAGGCCGGAGGAGGATAAAAGAGAAGAAAGTCTGGAACACTCAAGGATCACATTCTCAAACAGAATCAGATGGAAAACCGGTGACCAGAGCGAAGCCCTTCTGAAGCACCGGTGCGTCAGGGTGGGTGCACTGTGGACTTCGTAGAAAGAGAGAGAAAGTTCTTACCATATCTCTCACTTCCTACTTCAGGGTCCATAAACTCCACAGGGAGACCTTGGGGATGTCCCAAAGCAGTCCCTGTAAGGGTGGGGGAAAAAAAGTTTGTTTATTGGCTGGCCATCCCTTCTTGTGAAAGTTGTAGAGGACAAAGAATCTGACTTCCGAAGGGAACTGGTACAGTCCACATAAATACCGACGACAACGTACCACATCCAAAGATGCCTCACCTCCTGCGAGGTCTGGAGAATTAAAGGCCGGTACTATAATTTGCTCGTTAATGTGGAAACTAGAAACCACCTTATGAAGGAACCCTAAGACAAGAAATGGGAAACTGCAAGAGAGAGCCCCCAAGTCTGACACTCGTCTGGCGGAAGCAATAGCCAAAAGGAAAACAGTCTTGGCTGTAAGCCATTTGAGATCCACTGAGACCAGGGGTTCAAATGGAGGGCCCTAAGGACAACAGCCAAATTCCAAGGCGCCACAGAAGGGACAAAGGGAGGCTGAATGCGAAGGACACCCTGTAGGAAAGTGCGGATATCAGGAAGAGGAGCAATCCTTTGCTCATACTACACTGAATTAGCAGAGCCATGCACCTCCAGGTAGGCAAAGCGGAGACCAAGATCCAAACCCGCCTGCAGGAAAGAAACATCTGAAATACTTGGGGGTCGTAACCCTTGGGACGACACCATTGAAAGCAGGCGTGCCACACCCTGTGGTAAATTATAGCAGAGACTGGTTTACGCGCCCTGAACATGGTGTTAACCACAGCGCCAGCAAATCCCCCCCCGGACCTGAGGAGGGATGTCTCAAAAGCCACGATGTCAAAGACAGACGACCCAGGTCCGGGTAAAGGCAAGGACCCTAAGACAACAGGTCCGGACATTGAGGCAACAGAGTGTCTATGGAGAGACTCTGAAGACCTGGAGTACCAGTGATGTCTGGGCCACGCTGGAGCCACCAGCAGGACAATTCCTCCCTCTTGTTTTGAACTTCTGAAGTACTCAAGGAAGAAGGGAGATTGGAGGAAACAGGTACGCAAACTGGAAGATCCACTCGACTGTCAGAGCGTCTACCAAGAGAGTATTAGCCTCTCTTGTCCTGGACCCGTACAATGGGAGATTGTGTTGGGAGGCCATGAGGTCAACATCCGGAAGGCCCCACCTGTCCACTAGGAGCTGAAAACACTTCTTGGTGAAGAAACCATTCCCAGGGATGCACGTCGTGATGGCTGAAGAAGACCCGCTTCCCAATTGAGAACTCCTGGAATGAACACTGCCGATATGGCTGGGAGATGACCTTCCGCCCATATCAGAATGCGTGACACCTCTGTCATTGCTACCTGACCTCGAGTTCCTCCTTGATGGTTGATGTAGGCCACGGTCGTGGCGTTTGTCTGACTGAACTTGCACGGGCTTTCCGTGAAGAAAGAGTCTGGCTTGTTGCAGGGCCCTGAAGACCGCCCGAAGGTCCAATATGTTGATTGGCAGGGCAGACTCCTCTGCTGTCCACCGTCCCTGAGAGGAGTGTGGACCTGTCACTGCCCCCTAACCCCGGAGACTAGCATCCGTTGTCAGAAGGACCCAGTCCGGAAACAAAAGGGTGGGCCCCCTGGTGAGGTGGTCTGTCTGCAGCCACCAAGCAAGAGACAGACGCACCTACGGAGAGAGCACCAACGTTTGTTTAAACCGTCCCACTGGAGAGGATCAATTTCTGCAGAGGCTGGGAATGAAACTGGGCATATTGCACCATGTCGAACGTTGACACTGAGGAGCCCAGGAACTGCATTGCAGAGTGTGGATGGACACTCGGCGACTGTGGAGGCATCTGCGTACTTGCGTCAGCAAAGTGGAGATCTTTTCCGTAGACAGAAATATCTGCTGCTGTCGTGAATCCAACAGAGCTCCCAGATGCAGCATCCTTTGGGATGGGATCAGGGAGGACTTCTTCCAATTGATTAACCACCTGAGCATCTGTAGCATAGATATAGTCGGCTGTAGGTGGTGGTGAAGTCCCTCTGGAGACCCTGCCAATAGTAAAAAGGTCGTCCAGGTATGGAAACATCACACAGGGCGGGGCCACAATCGCCAGTGATTACTGCAATGCCCGGAGCATCCCTTGTCTTACAGTGCTTTTTATAGGTTGTGACTATCTAGCAAAATTCTGTATCAATGCTATGT
Source organism: Taudactylus pleione (assembly GCA_031769625.1). Taxonomy (NCBI): domain Eukaryota; kingdom Metazoa; phylum Chordata; class Amphibia; order Anura; family Myobatrachidae; genus Taudactylus; species Taudactylus pleione. Next base: position 12,855,018 of record JAUIMM010000060.1, on the reverse strand, counting down.
GTTTGCTTTATATTCATGTGTGTAAATAGGATATACTGTGTGGATAGAAATACACTTAGCGTCCGGCTCTGAATCAGGCCCTATTTGCGGTCGTTCGTTCAGAAAAAAGGGGTGGCTATTCAAATGAACCGTTCGCTCTTTGCGGTCTGTTCACGCCTCTATGTCTGAACGAGCGAACAAAACTTGCGGTCGTAATTTTGAAATAAACGCCCCCCTGGCCGCTCGCATCATATGTCATGTCCGCTATTTATTAGATTAATCGAGTACATCGAACGGCGTATATGAACTGCTCGCTATTCTTCTGGTTGGTTTTCCTACAGCAATGTTGCGAGCAGTTCTGACTTAAAAAAAAACCAAGTGACGTGGTAAATGACGCTGCTGTATTAATTAGGCACACCCATAAAACGCCCGTTTTGACCTTTAGGCACGCCTGCGTTCTGATCTCCACTCCCCGTTTTCAAGCACCTTCCCCTGTTACCACCCACAAACGCCTCCTCCTGTCACTCAAATTAGCAGGCATTCGCTATTTAGCGAACAAACGATTTTCGGCTGCACTGACTGGTTTGCGCATGAGTATTACAAACCGTATGCATGCGCAGATGTGCGAACATCGCTCGGAACGAACGAGCGAACGGCCGCTTACGAGCGGCTCTGAATCAGGCCCTTAGATACTTGTTGATCATTAGACTATATAGATACACAGTATGTTATGTGGCAACGTTATGTGTTGTTGCCATGACAATGGTAACAGCTCAGGTGATCGGGTTGCACAGGGGGCGCTGCCGCATTGTCACGCCTGTGGGCGCGCGGTGTGTGGAGCTGATGTCGGTGGACGCCAAGTGCACCAGATCACCTGAGTAAGGTCATTTTAATCTTGTCCTGGACTTCCCTGGTAATTTATGATTGGTGGAGGCTCCAGAGGTGGGGCTGCAGCACAGTCCAAAATTCACATAGGGGAGTCACACCAACTGCCAGTGAGTCCCAGCCAGTGATGTTGGCAGTGTGTGAAATGACAGTTGGTGTGACTCCCCTATTTGAATTTTGAACTGCGCTGCAGCCCCGCCTCTTACCAGGGAAGTCCAGGACCAGAGCATTGTGTCCCTCCTGGAGCGGGTCATGTTGGGAGATATATATATAATATAGTGTGCGCTGTTGTGTTTGTATCGCAGAGGAAGGGCATGTAACCGAAACGTCGGAGTATGGAATAAACTTTTTTTTTTTTACTATCGATGCAAGTCGTGGAGTGCCGCTATATTTTCTATGAGCTGTACAGGACACGGTGGTCCATGGAGGACACCCATGCGAGTAATGCTATTTCCTAAGAGAGTACCGGGACTTTGCTGTATGTATGTGTGTGTATATATATATATATATATATATATATATATATATATATATATATATATATATATATATATATAAATCAGAAACAGGAAAAGTTAGCAATGACAGTTTGGTGCTGATAGTTTGTGAAAAAAAAAAATAGACACAGACAGCGCTAGCATAAGTCACACACAATGCAGAAATGAACTTGCACCATGGCACTATAATCAACTACGCCGACTCAGTGTCTGGTAGGGAATAGTGCTGTATACACTCAAAAGGGAGAGGTATGCAGGGGGACCAGGCGCACGCTGGCCAGAGAGAACTGTGACATTGCCATCCAAAAAAATGGCCGCCGGAGACCTCAGAGGTGGCGTGGCCCAAGGATTAGAGCAGCTCAGTGTAGCCAGACCGCAGTGGAAAGGCACGCTGAGAGGAGGAGCCGGCTGTTAGACAGGGAAGGCAGCCTCCCCCGGCCAGCATTTGACTCCCAGGATGCTGGACTGTTCCGTATCACTCCAGCCTGTCGTCCCTGGTGGCCTAGTGGAAGCGCAGGTCTCAGTGCCTGGCTCCACATGCTGTCACCCCCAGGGAGTGCCCAGCCCTGGGGAAAATAACTGCGTCTCAGCGGGTCACCGCCGCTTACCTTGGTCCCCGTAGCGCCCGGCAGCAGTCCAGGGATCATCCGGGGTCCCTGCTAGCCAAGAGGTCCGCCGAGCTTCCCGGATCCGTATCGGGGTCGATGGGGTGACGGAGAGGCAGCCCGGACGTCCCCTGGACTGTCGTCACTTGAAGAAAACTTTTTAAAAAAATAATAAAAGCTTCAGGGGCGGAATAACAGCCCCAATGCATGCAGTGACCAGACTCCGGCCAGGCATCCAACGAAACTGAGGTGCCTCTGGGGGGGGTATAGGAGGGAGACCCAGTGCATCCTGGGAGAAAAAATTTTTACTGCATGGTGCCTGGATGACTCCATCATCACCTATACCCCAAATTCTCCCTGTGGAGCCTATGGACCCTGAAGTAGAAAAACAGGATTTTGGTACTTACCAGTAAATCCATTTCTCAGATTCCACAGGGGACACTGGAGCAAAGAAACTGGGGTACAGATGGTGGATGAGTAGAGCCTAGCACTTTAATAAAAGTGTGACTGGCTCCTCCCCCTCTATGCCCCAGAAACTGAGCCCAAGAGGAGACTGAGGACAGAGAGAAAAAGGAGAACATTCCCAATGAAACAGAATAACACACTGAAACAACGCAGGCAGTCACACACCAACCTGCAACAGAACAAATTCAACTGGAAAACTCTAATGCAGATAAGCCGTGCTGGGTGGGCATCCAGTGTCCCCTGTGGAATCAGAGAAATGGATTTACCGGTAAGTACCAAAATCCTGTTTTCTCCTTCATCCACTAGGGCAGCGGTTCCCAAACTTTTTATGAATCACGGCACCCTAGAGCATCAGCATTGTTTTCACAGCACCCCTAAGCCAAAAGTTTGTTATTGAGAAACTCAGAAAAATTGTAGTAAAGTGAAGTAAGTTGTGCTCACCTGTCATCCTTAGGCTGTTATGTGGTGATGGACAGGGTATACAATCGGGAAGCCCTGTCATATCCCGGCGAGGGATGAAATGCAGGGCGTCTAGATGTAGACGCCTGACATCTCGATCGAAGGGATGCCGGGCGCGGCGAGCGGACAGGGTTAGGTTTAGGGCACCTGGGGGGGGACTTAGGGTTAGGCTAGGGGGAGGGAGGGTTAGGCACCCCCGGGGTAGATACTTACCATAGGACTGATGATACTGGATCAGAACCTCTATATACCCCTGCCTATACCTTCTAATAGCCTACCTATAAACCTCTAAGGATGACGCTAATTTGCGTATGCAGTCATACAGTAAATAAAGTCTTAAGACCTGGAATCTGTGGTTCCAAAGCACAAGTATTATTTAGGTAAAAGTACAGTTACACGCTATTGATCCAGACACAATTCAGCGCAAAGGAATTATACAGACCCAAGTACAGTATACATACGCAGCGCTTTCTGGTCCAGATGTTAGGCATCAGCAAGAAATCCCTCGTCCCTCAGCATTCAGCAAGAAGACTAAGAACCCAGTGTTGGAGCACACATATTTATACCCCCCCAGAATGGACAGGACAATAGAGAAGTTTGTTGCTTATGCCATTGGTTCCCATGGGGGAAGCATCTGTTACAGAGCGTTTAACAGGCTGGTTCAAATAGACTCAACCCAGCCTCCAACAACTGGGGGTCTCTGCCCTCCCACCCCATGCAATCATCCTAACAGTTGTTCATATAATATACATTTTGTTGCTTGAAGTCTCTGCGGTCCATAAGTTGAGAATGCATGATGCGATCTCCACACCGATAATACCGGAATTCTGTTGAAAGAGTACGCATCAATACGAAACCAAACACGGCTTTCTTAGCATGTATAAAACCTTAGTTATCAAATATCTTTATTTCACAGCATTTATACTAACTGAACAAACTTAAATCTTATACCTTAAAGTTTATTAAACCTTTTATGTGGATATGTAATGTGTGAGTATGCAGGGTTTGATATAAAGACGCTAGTTAACTTGGGGCAGATGCGTGCGCATGAAGCTAATAAAACAGTGTTTTCACACAAGGTCTTATGCATTCGCTAATATGCGACTAGTTAACAGCGCAATTGTGTGTATGAGGAATGGTGCACTTAAATCTCACTTACTAAGTGAACACCTAGCAGTGTTGAATGCTGAGCCTTATAGTTCCACATGCCCCTTCTCTCAGCAGCCCCCACCTTTCCCAGGCTCAAAAGAAAAGGCCCTTTATTCTCCCAGACTCTTGTGTGAATGGAAATTAGCCCAGCTACAAGACCCAGACCTAAGATAACACTCTTGGCTTTGAAGTTATTTAATTGCAGGAAGCCTGCTAAGGTAAGGTGTGTATTCTAGCTGGGCCACCTGGAGTGAGAGCAGACGTTATCCAGGAAGCTTATCTACACAAGCTAGTTGTCACGTGGCCATTTGCTCTGTTCAGCTAATGCAATCCAATTTTGACATACTGTAATTTCTGAAATATATCCTTTATAATACGTAAAGTCATGAAATGGGCTTTTGGTGAATTGCCGTAACTTATGGCGATGGTCACAGAGGCATTCGCATGATGCTAATAGTATTATCACCACATGTACTAAAGTGCGAGTTTATCTAAAATGGCGTTTAGGCGGCCCTTTCGCAAAATGGTGTCTTGCGGCCAGTCGCAAGATGGTGTCGTTGCGATTCAATTTTAAACTGATCTTGTCTCAGCCAATAATCCAGTTTCGACAGGACGATCAGGATTTCCAGCGCTGTCGGGCTTCTGCTGCCGGGAACTATGCATCTGTCGGCCAGGCGCTGCCAGAAATAGAATTTCATACCGATTCCGGTGGACAGGTTTGCGTTTCTGTTTGTCCATATATTTACATTAAATTGACCATAAATAATTTTATTTGTTGCTAGGCCACCAAGCTGAGGCATCTCTGCAAGTGTCCCGAGGCACCCCAGGGTGCCACGGCGCAAAGTTTGGGAACCACTGCACTAGGGGATACTGGGGACGCCCCAAAGCTTTCCTCAAGGGAGGGAGAATGCCAAAACTTGAATCAGAGGCCGCATCAAGGTATCAAATCTGTAAAACCGTACAAAAGTGTGCAGTGAAGTCTATGTAGGCGCACGGCAAAGCTGAGAAGCCGAAGCCCCCCTACACGTGGCCCAAGAAATACCTACTGAGCTTATGGAATGCGTCAAAGTAGATACAGGTGAAGGTCGAGCATTAGCGGCATAAGCCTACCACAGCCAGATGGATTAAGGTTTGTTTTGAGGTCGCAACATAAAAGACAAAAAGAGCATCCGATTTATGTAAGCCTGTTGTAGGGGCCACGTAAATATGGAGGGCCCTTACCACATCGAAGGAGTGTGAAGCACCAGAAGAATCCAACAAAGCGGGGACCACGATCAGCTGATTGATGTGGAAAGCTGATACCACCTTATGCAAAAAGGAAGTTCTGCCAGATTGTCATGAAAAACAAGATGAGAGAGTGACAAGATAAAGCCCCTATAGGCCAACAAATGGCCAACAGTTTCCAAGTGCAAAACTTCAAATCCACCTTGTTCAAGGATTCAAAAACCGCGGACTGAGGGGGAAAAAAAAAAAAAAGACGACAAGGTTGAGATTCCAGGGGGAACTGGGCGGAACAAAGGGAGGCTGGACTCTAAGAAACCCCTAAAGAAAAGTTTGAACTTCTAGAAGAAGGGCCAAACGACGCTGGAAAAATACAGATAAGGCAGAAACCTGCACCTTCAGCGGGCCCAAACGAAGTCGAGCATCTAGAACCCTTTGAAGGAAAAGAAGATGAGGCAAGTGGAAGGAGGCGGCGGTGGAACCACGCCCCTCGCACCAGGTCACATAGGATCTCCAAATGCTATGACAATGAGCAGACTGCCTCCTTCAAATGTTGGTTTCAACAGCCATGCTGTCAAACGTGGCCGATGTAAGTCTGGGTACAGAAATGGACCTTGCTGAAGTATATCTGATCGTAGCAGTAGTGGCTGGTCCGGCGTCGCTAGGATGACTGTCGTGGATTTACTCGAGTACTTGTAGAAATGGAGGAAAAAGGTAAACCAGGTCGTACGGCAAAGAAATTGACAGCGCATCCGCGCAGACGGCCTACGGGTCACTTGTTCTAGAGCAGTGTAAAGGCAGTTGATTATTGTTCCTGGAGGCCATGAGATCTGCGGTCTGCCCCAACTGTAGTTACATCCGAGGTTGCAGAGCCTATTCCCCAGGATGAAGATCTTGACCGAGGTAATCAGCTTCCCAGTTGTCCACCCCTGCGATGAAGATTGCCTTGATGTGTCTTTCTGCCCACTGTACAATGTGGCCGGCCTCGCGACTGTGTGTCCCTCCCTGCTAGTTGATGTACGCCACTGCCGTGGAGTTGTCGGATTGCACTCGACCCGGCAACCCCAGCAGAAGGGGAGCCGCCGCTAGCAGTGCGTTGTCAACTGCCCAGAGTTTGAGAACGTTGTTTGGCAAGAGGGACTCCTGACGAGACCAACACCCTTGGCAATGGTTGTTCAGAATCACAGGTTCCCTAAAGCGAAGACTGGCATCTGTAGTTAGCAGGATCCAATTACAGATGCCGAAACGGCGACCCCGCCACAAGGTGGTCCATCCGGAGCTACCAGATCAGAGAAAGGTGGGCTTGAGGAGACAATCTCACTAGACTGTGCATCTGTAGATGTATCCCCGAACATTGGAATAGAACAGTGGTTCTCAAACTCGGTCCTCAGGACCCCAGACAGGTCACATTTTGCAGGTCACCTAGCAGGTGCACAATTGTATTTATTACTCGCTGACACATTTTAAAAGATTCACAGGTGGAGCTAATTATTTCACTTGTGATTCTGTGAGGAGACATGGAAAACATGCACTGTTTGGGGTCCCGAGGACAGATTTTGAGAACCTGTGGAATAGAACATCCAACTGTAATGAAATCTGCCGAACTGGATGGCTTTGAAGGATATATCTTTGCAGTGTGTATCCCCACCTGAAGACAGCAAACCTTTATGGTGCAGCTTCTGAGCTGTGAACTATAAGTTGCGCAGTCTGTAAGCAGGGACGTGCAGCTAGCTGGACCGCGGCTGTAGGAAAATGATGCCGCTCCATGTGAGCTGGACGCACTAAAGTAGGAGGCTGTGTTGAGTGCTCACAGCTCTCCTCTATGGCCGCAGTGTGAACAATCCCTGCCACCTCAAGCCGTTCTGTGACGCTTGTAAACCTTTCCCTGCTAGCCAGGAAGGAACACCAGACTCGGGGCTCATGGAGCAGCATTATTGTGTGCTGTGGCTATTAGAGCCACAGCAGCTACTCAGGAGGTGTCCCCTCTTCATTAGAACTGCTCTGAATAGTGATGAAGAGCCCAGCTGTTAGTAGGGAGCGTTCATTACGGAGAACCGGGGGAATGGTGTGCACGATATCCCGCAGACGCTGCTGCACCTAAGTGTGACAGCTGCGGCAGCGCCGCCCTGCCACAAGCAAACTGCTATTCAGGAGCGGTGGCTCTACTTACCCCACTGCTGCGGCCAGGATGCTTGGCTTGGGGGGAGCAATGAGGAACCTGAACACAAGCTGGTTTCAGCTGCGGCGGGTAACAAAGCCTGATTGATCAGCTGTGTGTCCACCCCTCTCAGGGATACCGGACACTGGCTGCAGTAGCCATGGTGGCTCCCCCCGTAGAAGGCAAGACTGCCACAGTAAGCACAGTAAAAATAAAATGAAATAAAAACTTAACAAAAGGGCTGGAGACAGCCCCATGTGCACCAGCTCTCTCGGGCACATTTCTAAAATGGGGCATAGAGGGGGAGGAGCCAGTCACACACTTAGTCAACCACCGTCTATACCCCAGTGTCTTAACTCCAGTGTCCCCAAGTGGTTGAAGGAATATATATATATATATCTGAATGAGCAGTGTGATGCCCATGTACAACAGCGCAAGGGCTTCCTGCCCTCAGGACTGGGCGGTACTTGGAAAACACATTCTGCTTCAATGAACTTATGCAGCCAATTACAGTTCATGAATGGAGGAGCAGCCCTCCCATTAGCAACCAATATAAGCACCGGCTCCTAACAATTGCACTAGAGCAGTGGTTTTCAAACTTGTTCCTCAGGACCCCAAACAGTACACGTTTTCCAGGTCACCCATCAGGTGCACAGGTGTATTCATTACTCACTAAAGCATTTTAAAACATCCACAGGCGGAGCGAATGATTTTCACTTGTGATTCTGTGAGGAGACCTGGAAAACATTCACTGAGGACGGAGTTTGAGAACCTGTGCACTAGAGGTATCTATTCTTCCTAAATTATAAAGCAGAAGGAGCAAAATCACAGATGAATAGGAATAGCGCACATATGTTCATTAATTGTCTAACATATTTAAGACATGCAGCAGTCTTGATATAAACAGTTTATTAGAATTTACAGAATACATTCCCTCATGCAGCCAACTGCCAACCAGCAGCCTTGCAGGCCTCTCACAGTTACTGAGATCTTACTGCATTCTGTATGCAGTAACACAGTCTGGGGCAGAGAAACCCTTATGACAATGGTGCTAACATGTAGCTCTACACTGTCATGTTCCATATGAAGGACTCCCGCGTGATGACTTCTGATCCCAATATCCTGACTTATGATGATGTAAAGTCTTGCACAGATATTGGACCATGCCACCACGAATGAGCCACTGTTTTCAGAGATCTGAGGGAGGCCACGTCCTTATCACACGGGTGTCCCCATTCCTGAGTTTCTCTCCGCTTCAAAAGCTTGTTTAGAGAAGGAGTGGATTTTCTGGAGGTCCAGTACAGGCTCAGTTATAGGCTTTCCTTTCTTCTGCATCTCGGCCAAAATGAAGGCTCTCAGGAGAGGTGGATATGGCACGTAACGCACAGGTTCCGGCTCAGGCTCACAGATGACATTCTTAAAGTTGTCTTCTTCGTGCCGTGGTAAGAGGCGCCAGTCGTGATACATGACTTTGGGGATCTCTTTCTCCTCAGTCTCTGGCTTGCCTGGGTGGAGAAGGGACAGGTTATTATATAGAAGCCTTGAGTTCTCCAACTCATACTGAACTATAACTGCCATAGGCACACATGACCAGTGTATGGCACACAATGTCGACAGTTGGCATGTTTACATAGTGTTTTCAGTGGATTTTAGCCCTAACCCTAAAATGGACTGTCGACACTGTGTCCATTGTGACTCAAAATTTTGTCCATGTCAACATAATGAGTGCATACCTGGCAAAGGACTATGCAATATGTAGGTGAATGGTGGCTGATCTCTGGATTTTGCGCAAACCGGCAGCATGAGGAAACTGCCCCTAGAGCGAATCTACCGGAACGGTCACACAGCCTTTATAGGAGCAATTCAATGCAAACTACGCCGGCGCCTTTCTTCCATCAAATTAGAATTTGTCTCATTTATGGGCTGTTTAAACAGAAAGGGACTTTGTAATAAGATTTTATCATCTTGTCCCTAAACTTACAGCAGTATGGGGCCAAAATTATTTTTTTAAACCAAATACATTTCAAGAAGCATCCTCACTGATACCATTCTATCACTGAGAGATGAGCTATTTATCTAGGCTTACCTCTAAATGTTAAATAGCCCCAAGCTTGCCCATGGTCCATGTTCTGTAAAGACAAAAAAAATAATAATACAAAACTTACATGCGCTCATCTATGCACGAGCCAAGAGCGCTCAGACACTACACAGATGTCCTGTTTGTTCCGATTCAGTGAAGCAGGATGTGGCCAATCAGTGAGCCTTTGGCATACAAGGGGTAAAATACAGTGCTGAAGTATCTATTGTAGTGCTCCGGGGAGAACTAGATGAGGTTCCAACACATACTTGATAAAAGAAAATTTACTAAAAAAAAAATAAATAAACTTAATGAAAAACAAAGCAAAGAATAAAAAAAATCATCCAAATCGGCACATTTCACAAAGGGCCCATTTATCGATAGTCACATCTGCAATGCGATCTGGGCACGATATTAGCGCCCCAAGATCGTATTGCAGGATAGGATTGTACAGCCCTGATGTTTTAAACAGCACCCGCAGGGACAGGGGCTCTGAAAAGGTGCCCGTCCCTGCCATGTGCTCAGACTAAAGACACTGCATCAGCGGTCTCTTTACTCCTGTGCCGGGGCTCCTGCGCAAGCGTGTTCTACTGACCATACGTGCCGCGGCCATTGCCAGGGGGAGTGTTCCAGAGGTACCCTCTCCTGGGAAATTTTACTAAGTGTAGCCCCTAGGGTACAGCAGCTGATGCCATCTTTCGACAGCATCGCAGCCCCCATTAGAAACCTGTGGGGGATTCAGATGCTGTCGGAGATTGAAAGACTGCAGCAGATATAGGAGATATATCTATTTTTTAATGATAAATAAGCCCTGAATGTGAAATCTCTTCTTTTATGAAATTTCCCTGTTGAGGAAGTGGTCAGGAAGTGGATAGGGCACGAATTATAGTATATAATACAGGGGGGCTACTACGGATGTTGTGCACTTATTGTGCAGTGTGTTTACGTGATCTCACAGGTTCTCAAACTCGGTCCTCAGGACCCCAAACAGTGCATGTTTTCCAGGTCTCCTCACTGATCACAAGTGAAATAATTATCTCAACCTGTGGATCTTGAAAATGTATCACCTGCTGGGTGACCTGCAAAACGCAACCTGTTTGGGGTCCCAAGGACTAAGTTTGAGAACCACTGTATTAACATGATAATTAGTTGAACCAACAACATAGAAGCCCCCATTGTGTGGGCAAAAGGTGTCCTAGAAGTGCAAGTTTATGGAGAACTCCATGATGCAGCTTTCACTTCTCCATAGGGTCTGTACTATCTTAATACAACAGACATAGGCAGCAGTGACTAATTCTCTATCCCAGTGACCACAGGTGCTGCGTAATCTGCCCCTCTGCAGCTGGATGACTAAGATAAAGGCAGATGGGGTCCTCTGCATGCGCAGAGAGCAGGGGTTCCCAACCATGGTCCTCAAGGCACACTAGCAGTCCAGGTTTTAAGGATAGCCAGACTTGAGCACAGGTGTCTTACTTAGTACCTGAGTTATTTGGATTTAACCATGTGTGCTCAATCCTGGATATCACTTAAACCTGGACTGTTAGTGTGCCTTGAGGAACGAGGTTGGGAAACACTGCCATAGAGGTTAATAATCAGCATTTCTCTAACCTCTGACGTGTAATCCACTTTGACCTTCGTTATGGTCCAGTAACAGGGCTCCTCATAATCCTCCAGCCACGATTTCCTGGTCACCATCCGTCCTACTCCAAATGACCTCAGGCCGGCGAGTAGCGTGAACAGTCGTTTCTCTCGCTTCACATCCACCCAAGCGAGAACCGGCAAACGCTTGCCAGTGAATGGCCGGGTCATGGTCTGCAGGGGAGAGAGACAGTTTTAGGGCAACTATCCATCTAAATCATTCAGAGGGAGGAACGATGGCACATTAAACATTTCAGCTAAACTGCTGATCAATATATGTTCGGAGACCAGAGTTACTTTACAATAGGAGTGATCTGTATTATGGGCCAATCGTGTGTGTGCTTCAAGTGAAAGAAAGTATTCTGCATGTGTGGTGTCACGTCTCAACTGCTAAACCCAGCATTAGGCAACATGCCCTAACCGCCAAATCCTTAATATCTGTATTACATGCCCACATATGATTATCCTTTATTTATATGGTGCCACCATGTGCCTGTTGCACTGTACAGAGAAAACACAACCACTTTAATATCGGAAGTCCAAAGAAACAATTTATACTAAGGGGACAGACCAAACAGCAAAGTGAGACGACATTAGGAGTGACACAAATAAGATCCAGTGCCCTGAGGTGAGCAGACAGAAAGGATCCTACACAATGACTGGGAGAATGAGTGCACTGGGGACATGGACAATGCAGGGAGAGAACTAGAGGAGGAGGGTCCTGCTTGTGTACAGACTAATGCTGGGCATACGCTACACAATTATCTGTCAGATATCTGTCCAAACTGGCTGGTCGGAATGAAAACCTGGTAATGTATGGGAGCAAATGACAGTTGATCATATGATCTTAAACCAGGGCTCGACAAATCCCGGGGGCCAGGTCGCCATGGCTACCATATTTTGCTGCCTGGCTACTAGAATTTTGCAGTGAGGGAGGAAGCAGATCCTCATCAGCTCCAGCGGAGATTCGTGCCTATAGTATTGCGGTGTTCATATCATGCACAGGAGTGCATGTGCTGAGTGTCGCCTGCGGTGACTGCTGTGCCTCTGTCCGTCCCGGCCTGCGCTGACGACTCCTCTCCATCCTGGCCTGCTCTGATCCCTGCTATCTGTCCCAGTCTTAGCTGATCCCCCTGTATGCACGGCTATCTACTATCTCCGGCTGCATAGACCTCCCCAGTAATAGGGTCTATGCGTGGCCAGGGTTTGCGGAGCGGCTTCAGAGGGATAGTGGTGTGACCACGAGGGGGAAGGGGATTTTGTTGTACTTTCTAGCACCATTATTTTATGTGAAATGTGGTCCATTATTTCTGGAGGGTGGGGGGTGGAGCTGTGCAGAGCAGTGAGGGGGCCTCCATTTTATTGTATCCATTCAACTGCGACCATTTTGTGGACTAGTATAGTGTGTATAACACAGAGCTGTGCTCCTTACTCACTCCTGTAACTTTTTTTGGGGGGACGGTGGTCTGGCTCCTACACTTTCATCCTGGCTCCTAGATTTTAGAAAAATTGTCAAACTATCTTAAACAGTGGAAAACTGACAAACATTTTTGTCTGTTTTCCAGTGTTTGTGAGTAAATGGACGATTGTCATTGGCTCCCATACATTACCAGGTTTTCATTCCAACCAGCCAGATTGGACAGATATCTTACACAAAATTGTATAGTGTATGCCCAGCATAAGAAACATAGGAGGATACTAATTGGGTGCACTATATGAATAATAATAGAATTAAAATGTAATAACCTTTATTAATTATATATATATATATATTAAAAATAAAAAAGGTTTTATGGGCAAAGCATATTTATATATTTTGCAAATTCATGTTTGTGCACCCAATTAGTATCTTTATTGTATCAATTACTGTTTGCCTGGATATTGAGGCAGCACCTCCCCAGTCCTCTGATTGGGAGTTGATCATTGAAGAATTTATGATCGTTCTAGTGGGATTCTTACAGTCAAAGTAGTCTATGACATAATAATGTTATTTATATAGCGCTTTTCTCCTAAAAGGACTTAAAGTGCTTTACATTTGCCTTTACAGCACAAAATAAGCTTAAAACAAGGGACATCAGTGAAATGCTTGGGTGAATAGGTGAGTCTTGAGTCTATTTTGAAGGACTCTAGAGTGGAGACCTCTCGAACTGTGCGGGGAAGTGAGTTCCATAGAGTCTGAGCCATAAAAAACTGAATGCTCGACCCCCAGACCAATTCCGGGAGATTCTAGGTACCGGTTATAGTCCTTCATCAATGGATCACAATAATCAAGTGGGACAGTAAGGAATCAGAAGCTGCTTCAGGTACCTTGGGCCCTGGTCATGAAGGGCTTTGTAAGTTAGTAAACCAATCTTGAAAACAATTCGCCATCTGACAGGCAGCCAGTGAAGGAAGTAGAGAATGGGTGTTATATGACTGGAACGGGGCTGGTTGGTTAATAGCCTGGCAACAGCATTTTGTACCATCTGCAAGCGGTGCAATTATTTTGCTGGGAGACCCAGGTAGAGGGCATTGCAGTAGTCTAGGTGTGATAATGTATGTATGACTTTAGGCAGATCTTCTGAGGGAATTAAGTGCTGGATTCTGGCTATATTCCTCAGATGAAAGAATGAGGATTAGATTGTGGCTGATACCGGATGTTTAAGTGTCAGATGCCACTATCCAGGACATCACCAAGATTCCGCACATGTTCAGTGTTTTGTAACTCTGAGGCCCCCCCCCCCAAGTGTAAGTCCTGTTGGTTGGCTATGCTGCAGCCTTGTCCTGTGACCTATCATAAGGACCTCTGTTATATCAGGGTTCAGTCACAGCCAACTGGCTGTACTAAGCCTTGGATGGAGATAAAGTACCAGCCAATCAGCTCCTGTCATGTCACAGGCTGTTTGAAAAATGACAGGAGCTGGTTGGTTGGTACTTTATTCACTTAAATCTCCATCTAAGGCTAAGTAAATAGACCCATAAGCCTTAGCCCCTTAGGCACGTACTATGGCCTCCCTAAATACAGCCATGGCCAAAAACTTAAGAGCCTGGATTGGTTTTCACAAAGTTTGTTGCTTCTTTTTGTCCAATGTTACTATGGTATACTGAAGTAACATTACAAGCATTTCATAAGTGTCAAAGGCTTTTATTGACAATTACATTAAGTTTATGCAAAGAGTCAATATTTGCAGTGTTGAGCCTTCTTTTTCAAGACCTCTGCAATTCGCCCTGGCATGCTGTCACTCAACTTCTGGGCCACATACTGACTGATGGCCGCCCATTCTTACCTAATCAATGCTTGGAGTTTGTCAGGATTTGTGGGTTTTTGTTTGTCCACAAGTTCTCAATGAGATTAAGGTCTGAGGAGTTTCCTGGCCATGGACCTAAAATATCAATGTTTTGTTCCCCGAACCACTTAGTTATCACTTTTGCCTTATGGCAAGGTGCTCCTTCATGCTGGAAAAGGCATTGTTCATCACCGAACTGTTCTTGGGTGGTTGGGAGAAGTTGCTCTTGGAGGATGCTTTGGTACCATTCTTTATTCATGGCTGTGCTCTTAGGCAAAATTGTGAGTGAGCCCACTCCCTTGGCTGAGAAGCAACCCCACACGTGAATGGTCTCAGGATGCTTTACTGTTGGCATGACACAGGACTGATGGTAGCGCTCACCTTTCCTTCTCCGGACAAGCGTTTTTCCAGATGCCCCAAACAATCTTAAAGGGGATTCATCAGAGAGAATAACTTTACCCCAGTCCTCAGCAGCCCAATCCCTGTACTGTTTGCAGAATTTCAGTCTGTCCCTGATGTTTCTCCTTGATAGAAGTGGCTTCTTTGCTGCCATTCTTGACACCAGACCATCCTCCAAAAGTCTTCGTCCTGTGTCATACCAACAGTAAAGCATCCTGAGACCATTCATGTGGGGGGCTGCTTCTCAGCCAAGGGAGTGGGCTCACTCACAATGTAACCAGAGTGTGCTAGAAGCACCAGAGCAGAGAGCGACACCCCAGGCAGGAAAGAGAAACTGCACAGGTTGTGACAGGTGCAGAGTGCTAGAATTGTCACTAGTTTAAGGTATTTTGCATATGTTATGTGACTTTATTCTATACCTCAGATGAAGCTACTGTCCTCTGCTGTCACATGTTAGGTCACAGAATACTTCCTGTAGTGTCTCTCAGCATGCTTACAAATGCCGGCTAGGATTATATTATAATATGCCAGTGGTTCTCAAACTCGGTCCTCTGGACCCCACACAGGTCATGTTTTCCAGGTCACCCAGCAGGTGCACAGGTGCAGTCATTACTCACTGACACATTTTAACAGATCCACAGGTGGAGCTAATTATCTCACTTGTGATTTTGTGATAAGACCTGGAAAACATGCACTGTTTTGGGTCCTGAGGACCGAGTTTGATAACTGTGGTATAGATGGTATATGTCTCAGCACTGTATAGGGGGCACTATATATATATATGTTCACTGGGACCATGGCATGTCAGCTCTGCAGCACCGGCACTCAGTATATAAGTCTGGGTGCTGCTGGGGTCACCTGATAGTCCACGGCAAAGCGCTGGGATTCCCGCGGGCGGTTCTTATGATCCCGGTAGGCCCGGATCTTCCTTGCCATCTCGGCGATTAGCCTCAGCTTCTTCCGCGCCATGATTTCCCACTGCGAGGTCCCGCCGCCGGCCACCGGAGACTGCGCGAGGCACGTGAGGGTGACCCCGGTGTAACCCAGCAACCGTCGTCGCGGTCTGCTGACGTCAACGAGCTGTCACCTATACCACGTGACCTGGGAGGGAGAAGGTCTAGGCGCCAGGCACAGCACCCACTGCTGCTGCTGTCTCTCTCGCTCTCTTTTTTTTTTTTCCATAAACAAACTTTATTTACAATGGAAAAATAAGGCAGGAAACACGCAAAATTAGTACAGGGAGATAAAAAGAGACAGGTGCCCAAAATAAATATGTCCGCTAAGAGCGGCCACGTAAGGATGAGAGTTCCGGTCATGTGATGCACACTAGTTGCGTCTGGAATAAACTGTTAAAGAAGTGATTGGCGGAAAGGTCTATCCTACAGGCGCCATTTTGGAGAAGCCAACGGGGCATTTGAGTTAAAGGCTTCAGAACATCTGCCACTCTCATGTATGGGCCATGTTATGGACATGACGTGTGTTGTGCAAGATAGAGAGGCTGTCTCTGCTCGGGTAATAGACTGGCTGCTTTTCAGGAGTGGTGAAATAACAAAGTATATGGGTTTTTAAATGTATGTTATTAGTGGCTTGACTGGTAAATTAAGGTCCTAGTGCTCAGGGTGTTACTAATTCTGAGCATTTCAGTGCAGGCGGCTCCTAAATACACATTTAATGTCTAAAGATCCTCAAAGCAGTGTATGTAATACAATGTAAATGGTAATTGTGGTATCATTGGTGACGTATAAACTTTGTGTGTACGTTAATAACTGTAATATTCCAGCTTTGGCGTATTGGATGTGTATGGCGGCAGCTACGGCTAAATCAGTCATATGCTAATTTTTGGCGTTAATCTCACAACAGCGCCATATGGCACAGTGGTGTTAGGCCGGGGTGGTATGTCTGCATTGGCGGCGACTGTAATCCTGAGCAGGAATGATTGTGCAAGTGATCCCTACCAATAATATTACTGAGGGCCTCTATTTTCTCCTAAATGGTTTCATCCTTTGTCTTAAACAACCTGGATATAATAGGCCTGGTTGGTATTCTTCAGCCTGCTGTGCCTAAAGATGAATGTCCTCTATGTTGATAATTGTTGGATGACTTGTATTAATATAGTATAAAGGAGGTTAGGTATGGGAGAGGAGCAGGAGAAAGGATACGTTACTAGTTCCCCTAGGAAGCTACTGAGAAGGGCCAAAACATGGGAGATTTCTGATTCGGAGAATGAGGAAGAATCACTTAGTGTTAGGAAGGATCCTGAGCCACAAATACATGCTACAATATCATCAAGAGAGGATGAGGAGGGTCTTCAAAGTAACGTAGGAGTTGGGGAGCTACCGCCGCAGGAGCAGGTGGGTCGTGGTTTGAACACAGAAACAAAACTTCTACATAGTGGTGACCAAGAGGCTTCTGGCCTTAAAATAGGATTTGAAGACCCATCCGCACATACAAAGGAGGACAAGGTTGCTATACATCAATCCACATCGTCCCTGCCTCTTCCCGACTCCACCCGTCTCAGTACAGTCAAGAAAACAAAGAGGAGGAAGGACCCTGAGGAAGTGGAGGCTGAGCGGGCGAGGGCGGAGGAGAGGAAGAGGGAGAAGGAGGCCAGGAGGCAAGAGAACGAGAGAGTCCGCAATCTGGAAAAGGCGGAGAAGGAGAAAAGAAAAGCCTCGGCACTGGCTCTAAAGCTCCTGAGACCGGATCAGTGTGTAAAGTACATGACTGTCCTCGTTGATGCAGGTAAGAAATTGAAATAGTTTGCATTGAATTGCTTTGTTCTTGATGGGGTTTTCCACCTTCATACGACTCGAGCATCTTGGTTTGCAGTTTATGCCCTACTGTACCTGTGCAGCGATATTTTATCTTTGTTGCCTTTGGATATAACGGAGCACATCTCTGCTGTATGCAGAGGAAACTATTGTATATACAGAGCAGTGCTGTGTCACGTTCAAGAGCATATCATATAATCACACTGCCTTGGTACAAAAAACACAAAAGGAGCCTACAGACAGTCTCTTTTTGTAAAAGTTGCTGGGGGGCACGTACAAGCCAATTACATTAAAGTTGTCTGAAGCTGTGGCCATTATATATTTTGGCTCTATACAAATAAACAAAAAAATAACTGTAATTGGTTATAGCTTTGTGTAATCATTAAAATGTATAGGATATAAAACTTTTTAACAGAAAGCGTAGGTAAGCTAAAGATCCCTGTCCACGATGGCACCCTATATCAGAGGTGGTCAGTGCATGCTGTGACTTGTGGTTCCACCACTGCTGGAGAGCCACAGGTTACTGAAGTCTTTGACGTGATCAGTTGTCAAATCACATGTTCACATGTTGTACTATGGCATGGTAACCCGTACCATCTCTTCGCTATCACAGTCCTTTTACAGTGTCACTATATTCTATATTTATGTATCTGTTTAGTGTTCATTCTAGCACCCTGCACCTGTCACAACCAATGCAGTTCCTCTTTCCTGCCTGGGGTGTCGCTGTCTGCTCTGGTGCTTATAATAGCACACTCAGCTGCCACAACAAACTTCTGAGATACAGACCAGTGTGTGCGAGAAGCACCAGAGCAATGAGCAATACCCCAGGCAAGAAAGAGGAACTGCACAGGTTGTGACCGTCCTCATTCTAGCACCCTGCACCTATCTGTTTCCAGTCCAACAAATCACAGTAACAGGTGCTCGCAGACACTGGAATAGTAGGTCTTTATTAGATTGGGACCTCTGTAGCTAGAAGCGATGAGACCTGTTTCTGTATATCTGGCATTGTTTAGCTCACTGCCATCCTTGTGCGGAGTCTTTTCCTGTAGTCTGTAGCGTTACATGACCAGACCCCATTACTTACACTATAGGTCAAATAAGTACAGTCCCACCGCAGTTCCCACTGCTAGCACTGAGCATCTGATCTGTTGGATGTTACTTATAGGGCATTTATGCTCTTTTTCCGCAGGCCTCCTGCAGGACGCGGGGTCGGAAGATGTATTGGAAGACTTGAGGTTGGCTGGGTATAATTATTCCATCGAGCCACAGTCTGTGCCGTGGAGCATCGGGTGGCGGAGAGAGCTGCCTGGAGACTGGACATGTGTAGTAAGTTGTGCCCTGGTCACCATTAGGGTGGGTTTACATTAGAAGCCTGGTGAGAACACAGCTGGTAACCGGTGGTGTCATTACAACATTTATAGACTGTTTGTAATGAGATATCTTTAATGGACATCATCTTCCTTCTAAAGTCCAGGCTTGCAGGGTGGCCACTAGGATCACACAAGTATCGTTCCTCCTTTCAGCCGCTGGTGATTAGCCCTGACCACCGATTGGCTGCCGTCGCACAAAGGGGGAGACTCGCGAATAGCACGAGTCGGTGGAATGTGGGAGTCAATTTTCCTACAGGAACACAAGCATTTGGAGGTGGAGAAGGAAGCATAACGCTGGTGTGTGGCAGCAGATCAGAGACCGATTAACACCCCATAAGGCCCTGGGTTAGAGACTGGTCTGGGCCCCCTCCAATAAAATTAATATGAGTTGGCTTAATTCAGGCCCCTTAGTACCTATCACATTGGCTGATGGATCATCTGACTTTGTAATAGAGATCAAAGCATTAGAAGGGGATAAATAGCAGGTAAGGGTTGGAAATGGAGCTAGAAGTGGGAGATTACAGAGTAAAGACATAGGGGTATATTTACTAAAGTGCGGGTCTTTAGAAGTGGAGATGTTGCCCATAGCAACCAATCAGATTCTAGACATTATCTTCTATAAGGTGCTAGATAAATGTTAAGTAGAATCTTATTGGTTGCTATGGGCAACATCTCCACTTCTAAAAACTCTCACTTTAGTAAGTTTACCCCATAGAATAAAAACAAAAAGTAATAAGGGGGCAGAGAGAGAGAGTGGACACCAAGCCGCATATTGCATGAGGAATGTCAGTGTTACAAAGCTTCTTCCTAGAGTCCTGTTGACTGCAGTAGATGTGGTATATAATCCACAGCTTGGGGGGGTGTGGCCTAATGCTAAGGGAACATCTTGGGCTGTGCTATGATGTCATTGTAGGCGTGGCCAAGTTTGAAAAATAAATTGAGGGTCAGACCCCCTGAATTGGTTAGCCAGCACAGAGGGATCACCTAAATCTGTCAGTAATCTATACAGCACCCTGTGCTAGGCATACTTAAGGCCAGAAGCTGTTTGAGGGTAGTGTCCCTTTAATTCCCGGAGCAATATTTGGACATACCAGAGACAGTAATTATAACTTATTCAGACGTTAATTAACTTTCTTTCTGTAACTCGTTATTCTGTATAAATAACACAATAAACTGTTGTCTACAAAAGTTTGCACTTTAAAACTGCACATGTGGATTATTGACCAATGCTACAAGAGCAGCCTTCCCTACCATTACATACAGATGGAATTGTGAGATTAACTTCTAATTCCTTTTCCCAAACCTACAGTGACAGGCGCCATTATTATTCCTTTTGTGTAAATGGATAGAAGCCACCAATCTGCTCCTTAGGGACAGGGAGGAGAGAGATGCAACGTTGCATGAGCATGCTGGGGAATACTAGGCTACAACCATTTAAATGGAGTTGTAGATGAAATATGCAGTCACACATTGTTCATGGTGACGAGGCCAATATAATTATCCAGCTACAGCTTCATTTCTGGTTGACAGAAATGCTAGTTTTAGGCCCCGATGCCCCATGCTGGGCTGCCGATCCCCCGATGCCCCATGCTGGGCTGCCGATCCCCCGATGCCCCATGCTGGGCTGCCGATCCCCCGATGCCCCATGCTGGGCTGCGGATGCCCCATGCTGGGCTGCCGATCCCCCGATGCCCCATGCTGGGCTGCGGATGCCCCATGCTGGGCTGGCGATCCCCCGATGCCCCATGCTGGGCTGGCGATCCCCCGATGCCCCATGCTGGGCTGCGGATGCCCCGATCCCCCATGCTGGGCTGGCGATCCCCAGATGCCCCATGCTGGGCTGGCGATGCCCCATGCTGGGCTGCGGATGCCCCATGCTGGGCTGCCGATCCCCCGATGCCCCATGCTGGGCTGCCGATCCCCCGATGCCCCATGCTGGGCTGCCGATCCCCCGATGCCCCATGCTGGGCTGCCGATGCCCCATGCTGGGCTGCCGATCCCCCGATGCCCCATGCTGGGCTGCCGATGCCCCATGCTGGGCTGCCGATCCCCCGATGCCCCATGCTGGGCTGCCGATTCCCAGAACCTTTTATGTTGTGTTGTTGATCCCTGCAGGAGGGTCTGGAGTTGTGTAAAGCAGAAGAAGATGAAATTATGATTCTGGTGGAGCCCAGAGACTTTCTCACGAGCGTTCGCAGTTACATCCAGGTAAATGGGGAGCTGTGATTATTGGCTGTGTAACATCTGCACCATGGGACTGTACACATGGGGATAGAGTACGGGATATGCAGACATCGGTTATTGCAGTCAGGGAGATGGTAATAGCGAATGCTGCGCGCATGGTACGATACCTTGTGGCCGTCTCAGGACTGGAGCATGTACTATAAGGGTGAATGCTGGAACTCGCATAGCAATTCCCTGATCAGATTCTCTGTATGATCCGGGCGCATGCATCAAATATGTATTACATGTGTGGGCACCTTATATTATATATTTGTTCCATATATGGGCACTACATATAGTACCAGTAATAGCCAAAATACAGGCCCTGTAGTGCAACAATACACAAAGCCGCAGGCTGCATGATCTAAATCACTGGAAAGTATATGGAATTATTTAGGAATAAGGTGTAATATAGTGCCGGCAATATGAGCCAGCTCCAAACAACAAGGGGGTGTAGAACAATGGCGGTTTATGGTTCTCTACGTTATAGCGTTAGCATTCCATGTGCATTGCAGGCACCTATTACCTCAAAGGAGACGGAGACCCCAGAATCTGTATTTGGTATTGCCACAAAATACCCTGGAAAGAAATTCACCCTGGTCGTGCTGGGCCTATATGACTATCGTAGGTACATACGCCTTCTATTATGTTCTTGTGTCCTTTTCTGACATCAAAATATATACAATTTAAGGATATATCCTAAATGTCTTAACTTGTTTTTAAAAAGATGTCTCTTTGGATGTGCAGGTCTCAAAGACTGTCTCGCAAAATGGAGAGACACTCGCTAGAGCGGAGAGATGGGTGCGGCTTGGGGGACGGCCAATCGGAAAGTCCCGTCACCAGGCGTCAGATAGATGAGGTGAGAGGGAGAAGAAGAATGGCCTTACTCTGTCGCTGATGCATAATGCTCCGCATCTAATGCTGTTCTTGCTCTCGCTGCTTTTAGTAAAATCCCTGCGTGTATTAAATGTATACATATAGCTGTTATATTGGATACTCGCATAATGATATAACTTCCTCTGATGCATAATGTCCTCTCCTGGGAAGCCAGGCCCTTGTCTATCTACAGCTTCATCATGAGACAGGAGTCCTACACCCAGACACGTGGAAAGAACTCGGACAACACGTATGTGCCATGACGAAGAGTCTGGCCCAGCGCCCGTTCCGGTGAGTTTGAGGGAGAATCTGCGCACTCGCTGACATGCGAGTGTAAGATTACCAGACAGGTACACCAAGCAGCATTGCAGGACCTGGCCAGTAGATGTCGCTAGTCACAGTGAGTGCCAGGTCCCTGCTTAGCGAGCAAAGCGTGGGTATACAGGGGCTTTTGATGTATGACAGTGGGGTATTTAGGGAGGTTATAAACTTCCTTGAAGTTGGTAACACTCAGCTGATCTTACTTGACCCCGACTGATACTGTGAAGTGCATGTACGTTGCCTAATCCACTTCCATAGTCTTGCCATGTGACCTGACACCACACTCAGGACCTCATTCAGAGCCGTTCGCTCGCTAGGAGCGATTTTCGCCGTCTGAATATGCGTCTAAGCTGCAGTGCGCGTGCGCAAACTAGCGTCTGCGATGTACAATCGAGCGCTCGTAGTACACAGACAGGACGCTACTTTGAGTGACAGATTGCGCCGTTTGTGGGTGGTAACAGGGGAAGGTGCTTGTGAACGGGGGAGTGGTTGTGCGAACGCAGGCGTGTCTGACCGTCAGAACGGCGTTTAATGGGTGTGCATAATTAGCAAAGTAGCGTCATCGCACACGTGACTTGGTTGTTCTTTTAGCCTGAACTGCTCGCAGTGCTTGGGGTAGGTTAGGTCAACCCCAAGCACTGCGAGCAGCTCTGATGGCCCTTGATGTTCACGATTAATCAGACACTTCCCAGAGATGACGCGTGCTGCGAGTGACTGTTGGGAAGTTTTATAGTCCAGCGTACGCTAACTGCCGTCGCTCACTAAGACATAGAGGGCGTCCTTACAGTGCAAAGAGCGATCACTTGATTTGCATACCCGACTCCTTTTTGCAAGCGAGCGATCGCATCTTGCGAGCGGCTCTGAATGAGGTCCTCTGTTTGCTTTGCCTGCTCTATGTCTGGGGCGGTGTGCCTCGCTGTGAGTGGAGGCCAGGCACTGAGGCTGACTCTGTTATATACACTGCTGTCTATGTCCGCAGGATGCACTGGGAGGCTCAGACCTACTCCTTCTGCACCTCAACAGGGAGCTGGCGCGGTTGGGGCCCCCGAGGATCGCTCACAGGATTACCCCTGACTTGGAGGAGACAGATCCAGCAGTTCAACCGAGTCAGTCCAGCAATGGCTGCGACTATAACAGAGGCCTATCCTTCTCCCCAGCTCCTCATGCAGGTCAGTATCTCTGAGAAGGAACGGACAGACTTCCTACGCCATGTACGCCATCGTGCGACAGAAGCAGCATAGATTGCAGATCTCGCATGCATGGCCGGCTAGTGTGGTGGTGTTTGGGTCAGGCAGCCAGTGAGAGCTGTGTGGAGGGGGATCCTTCCTCCTGCTCTCACTGGGCAACTGCTAGATGGAGACATTTACTGAATGAATTCCTTAATGTATGTGTGTGTATACATATATAATGTTTCAGTACAGTCATGTAGAGGTGACCTCCTGACCAATTCAATCTGGGTTGATCTCTCCCGTTTAAAAAATTCGGCAATGACTATCTCTCAATAACCCTTGATGCAATTCAGAACAGGAGCAGGGCGCACATGGCGTTACAGAACCACGGCGGGGTAGCGGGAAGATAAGTTCTGGTGCGTCCTCACCAAGCACGCCACAAGCTGCAAAAGGGTACCATCAGGACAGGGACTGTACTGCGCCCCGGACGACGGCACGCATGCCTTTTACATCCTGTATGCTATGTACGGGAGCAGAGAAATATCTCCGGCATTGGATGGGTCAGCTTGACGTCTATGAATGTGTCTTAGCGTCCTGAATGAATAGCTGTAACTGTCTCACCCCCGCCTCTCTCTATCCAGGCTTACGCTGAGTGTAGTACTGAGCGGAAGAGACAGTCTCTCCTCTGTGACCTGCGTGTGCCGCGTAATGCACCAGCCGCAGAAGAGGCGGGCGACCCCGATGAGCCGGCCCGTGCCGCACAGAATGTTGACCAAGCTCCGGACAAGGAGAGGCGCATCGGCCCGGACTTATCGCGACGCATCTGGCTCTCCATGACTGCCACAAATCCTGAACTGGTTTTGGATTTGACCTCCTAGTGCGTGAACTCCTGCAGTGGTTTCTCGGGACTGATCTACTCCTCACGCGGGTTGGTCGTCTAACTGGCATCTCTGTGTGAGGAGATTGTATAAGTGCAACCGATATTTGGTGCTCAAATGGTTGGGCGTCTAACCGGCATCGCTGTGTTAGGAGATTTTATAACTACGACCAATATTTGGTGCTCAAATCAAGCTTACAGTAAGGAGATTCCCATGGAGTCCCTCCAAATGGTGCAAATTAAAGGAATCTAACTGCTGAAAGAAACTGTTCAATGGTTTCTTTATAAGGTGCCACCACGTTCAGCAGTGGTGTACAGTGGGGAAATAGGTCACAGTACATAAACAGTAGAGGTCCAAGAAGTAAAATGCAGAACACTCAAGAAGCATAAATGCAATAATGCCCAGCAATGAAGCATAACACAGCATACTGTAACACGGGGTATTGAAATTAGGATTCCAGACAGGCAGGTATTTTTGGTAAAGCAGTGTCTTTATAATAGCAGCAAACACTGCACCATAGCATACGTGAGGTTGGGCCTGCACACATACAGGCACATAACATAAAATACACAAACATAAAGGTATCAGCACTCCTTGTGCTACTTAAGCTGGCCATCCACTATACAATTATCTGTCCAATCTGGCTGGTTGGAATGAAAACCTGGTAATGTATGGGAGCAAATGACAGTCGATCATATGGTTTTAAACACTGAAAAAAGGACAAAAATAAATTGTTCTAATTGGTTAAATTTGTGTGTTTTACCCAATTTGTCTGAACAACTATTTTTGGCTATTTTCCAGTGTTTGTGAGCAAATGGATGATTGTCATTGGCTCCCATACATTACCAGGTTTTCATTCCGACCAGCCAGATTGGACAGATATCTGACAGAAAATTGTATAGTGGATGGTCAGCTTTAGTCAGCAGTGGCTTGCAGCCACAATATGGGCATGCTCTCCCAGCTCTTGGACCCTGGCACTACAACACTGTGTCCCTACTACCTGGCTGCTACTCAGCATCAGGGCAAGGAGCATCAGGTGGTTGAGAGTTTGAAACTCCTCCTGTGCTCCAGTGATTATTCCAGCTTTGTCTGTGTCGGGCGTATCTATAATGGGTGCGGGGCACATGGGCCCCTGGGTCCAGGGGGGCCCACACCGCACACCCTGCACCCATAAGTAATTATACTTGCCTCTCCGCCGATTCCTGAAGTGTTGCTCCGCAGCGCCGAACCGACGCTGTAGAGCAGAGCAGCAAACACTCACTGGGAAAATGGTGACGGCCATTTTCCCAGTGATCTGCACAGAAAAGATGTCCCCCAGGAAAGTAGGCACGGGCGCCATTTTCCCGGAGACCCGGACATGTGCCGCTGAGCTGCCGTCAGAGAGGAAGGGGCCTAAACTGAGGCTGCACACGGGCCCCCTCCTCTCTTTAAAACGCCCCTGGTTTGTGTAAATGTGAGAACTTAGAATTCCACACTTCCACTGCTAATGCAGAACGCACAGGTTTCACTCCAGCCTCCCTTGGAGGGAGCTGATTCCACCAGAATGTGGACAATTGAGGTGAGATACAACCCCTCTCACCACAGTACATAATAGGCATGGCACAGAAGATACATGCAGGGACATATTTACTAAAGATCGTTTTTTAAAAGCCGCTGACTCTCAATAGCTTTTGAGAGCTGGATTTAAAATGGCAATAGTAAGGCACACAAAATCTGGCTTATTTTTACTTTTATTACTATTGCCCCTTTAAATACAGTAAAGCTCTGGAAGACCTACTAAGAATGGGGACAGTGGGCCTGATTCAGATGGTTTGCATAAATCTCCGATTTGTTGGGGGTCTGCACTCACTGTCCCCCCTTAGCCGCAGGGTGATTGACATGCTGCAGCATGTGGGTGATGGACAGAAGAACAGTTCTCCAAAAAGGAGGCATCGCCCTATTTTGTAGGCGGGCCAAGCCCAGGGTTTTCGTTGTTGGATGCAGACTTCCTGGACCCGGCTGTCCAGTTCCGACGGCCAGGCTGAATAAGTTTGTGTACGCAGCCTGGCCAAAGCCGCAACCGATGGTCACGATTGTTATGCGTGGCAGCGTCTATGGACACAGCACTCTGATCGCAGATGCAGCCAGGAGGTGTCTATTTTCTACATCGACCTCCTGCTGAATTTGCTTTTAGTTGGATGGTCTCTTACTGTCGCATCCCTGCAGCTGTGAGATACCGCCCATCTCTGGGTCAGGCCCTGTATTTCCTCTTAGGTCCCACCCTAGTGGCCAGAGTTCAGTCCTTTTTGTATATAATATATACTCCTTTGCCCCAAAAGGTTATACAGATGTCCAGGTCCCAAGGTTGCTGATAAGCAGTCAGCATATTGATGTTCTGTTCCACCCTGGGAATTCTGGGTAGAACACAATGTCACTTGGTATTTAGGAGCTAAGGAAGATAGTTCTTTCCCATGCACCTTGGTTGGTCCTTCTAGGGGCCTTTCAGTCCTCACTGTCGCAGCTTCGGCCCACTGTGTTATCGGCACCGTTACCTGGTTACTGCAGCACCTAAGGTATTCACCAAAGTTATGCCAGTATTGACAGCTCTTTGTAGGTTATGGAGGAAGGATCATACAGTGCCTGGATGGTTCCTGATGTAGGTGAGCTCTCCATCTCTTGAACTTTGCAGCTGACAGCGGGATTGCTGGCTGTACATGATGGTTAATTTTGTCCTAAATGGCATAAGCATAATGCCCGGATTCTCATTACTTGCATGTAACGATGCTTGGCCCTTCAGCATTAGCAGGTTGATCTGGTAACCCCTTCTGTGGTGACTGCAGATATGAATTTGTGAAGGGTTCCCTTCTCCTTTTTCCATCTGGGTTTGGAAATTGTGACAGATTCCAGACTGCTGGGATTGGGAGTAGTTCGGTTGTGTTGTAGCCCAAGATGCAGCTAGCTACCCTAAATATTCTCTAGCTCAGAGGTTCCCAAACATGATACTCAAGGCTCCCCAACAGTTCAGGTTTTAGAGATAGCCATGGTTGAGCATAGATAGTTAAATCAAATTGAGGTATTAATTAAGTCACCTGTGGTCAAGCATGGATATCTCTAGAACCTGAACTGATGGGGAGCCTTGAGTACCGCATTTGGGAACCTCTGCTCTAGCTCACAGTGGCGCTCAACTCACAACTTTGGCCTCATAGGTGGAACCAGGAGCCCCTTGGTGATAACTGAAGTACTGGTGTAATATCTGCTGGACTTACTGGTATATTTAGGAACTCTTGGCTGGTATTCACCCAAAGAGAAATAATTGGGAGAAAAGAGCAAAGTTGTGAGCCAACATGTTATTCATTCCTCTATCTGGAAAGGCGGGTAATGCGATGGCCTCTTGAGTGAAGCAAAAGGTAGCTTGGCCGTGTGCTAGAGTTTGGCAGCATTGTTGATGTATGCCTTGATGGTTCCTGGGAATTTCAACTTGGTGTATCCTTTCCACCAATCTTTATAGCATTCTTGGGTACTGGAGAAGGCCAAGTAGGATGGTGTCTCTGTATTCTAGTAGCTTCCAATAGAACATGAGGTTCATAGTACACAGAGAGAGCTCTTTCCTCGGATTGTCTTCAAGATATGGCTGTTGGCCTGGGATCTCCTCTGCCTCTTGGCAAGTGTCTTGTCCTAACAGGATGGCCTGGACAGGAGCCTGAGCAGAGCTACTCTTTATGTTCAGTGTTGGCCCTAGTTCTATTCCTTACACCGGTTTCCCAAACTCCGCCATTACTGTCCAGGTTTTAAGGATATCCATGCTTCAGCACAGGTGACTTATCCATCTGGTCCCAAGTTTGGATCTTCTAAAACCTGGACTGTAATGGTGGAGTTGTGGAAACTCCGCCTTAAGTAGTGAGCTGCCTTTACTTTCAGGAAGTCCTTGGCCTCCTATGTTTTGCAAAACCTACCCTTGGGCTTTTCGGCGTTCAAGAAACCGCCTATCGTATATCCTGGAAAGTGTTTCTTTTGTCCCTCTTTTGCTCCACTATTAGCGTATCTGAGTTACTGGCCCTTATTTTGCAGGCACCGTCTCTGTTTTTTTTTAGAGACAAACCTCTATTGTGCACCAAGACCTTTCTCTAGCATTCGTATTGTCTACAGTCCATCCAAAAACTTTTTATTGTTTCACTGCATAAACCAAAGAAAGACTGTTATGTCCATGGGGTGCACAAAAAATAAATAAAATTGTACTTTTATATACAGTACTGTGCAAAAGTTTTAGGCAGGTGTGGAAAAAATGCTGCAAAGTAAGAATGCTTCAAAAATAGAAGTGTTTAATAGTTAATTTTTTTATCAATTAACAAAATGCAAAGTGAAAAAAATCTAAATCAAATCAATATTTGGTATGACCACCCTTTGCTTTCAAAACAGCATCAGTGTACACTGGGTACACTTGCACACAATTTTTGATGGAACGCGGCAGGGAAGTTGTTGCAAATGGGTTGGGTATGGGTTCCTGGCGGTCGGGATGCCGCTGGCAGAATACAGACAGAGGCACCCCGACAGAATACCGACACCTGTAGATAAGTTTACTAGTAACTCCTACCCTAGCCCGCCCTAGTGCCTAAACCTAACCCGTGGGATACTGGAGCCGATATTTAGACTGTTTGCTTCCCGCACGCCGGGTTGCTGACTACATCCCGTTCCAAACATCTTGCAGAACTAACCACAGATCTTCTGTGGATGTAGGCTTGCACAAATCCTTCTATCTTCATGTAATCCCAGACAGACTCGATGCTATAGAGATCAGGGCTCTGTGGGAGCCATATCATCGCTTCCAGGACTCCTTGTTCTTGTTTATGCTGAAGATAATTCTTAATGACATTTGGTTATATGATTGGGGTTGTTGTCCTGCTGCAGAATAAATTTGGAGCCAATCAGAAGCATCCCTGATGGTATTGCATGATGGGTAAGTACCTGCCAAAATGTATTTTCCATACGATAAGTTTTATTTTAAAGTCCCTTTTGAGTGCCTTTGTCTCTAAATACTATGGGGCATATTCAATTGGGCGCGAGGTTTAGCTAGGATAAAAACCTAGTGCCCAATTTTGGATTACCGTGGGTATCCAATTAAAAAAAAGTGGTTGCAGGGTTTTCAGCTCTGAAGACCCTGCGCCGCGTAAACAAAAGTTCTGCACTTACCTGCACGGGGGTCTCCGGTGGTCTCCCCTCTATATTCTCAACAGATAGGGGGCTGCTGGGAGTGCCGGAGCTGCTGTAAATTAGCAGCTCCACCATTTTGTGAGTGACTGCAATCTCACTCTGTGAGAATGCTGAATCTGTAGCTAACCACAGGGTGTGAAGGCATACCATATCTGTATTGTGCAAGAAACCAGTCCATTAAGGAGTCAGCCTTAATGATCAGAATTTCATTGCCTTTTTTTAAGTTTGAGTGGCAGAAATTCAGTAAGTTTTGTGAAAATTCAGATCATGTCTAAGAAGCCTTAATGGGACATTGTCTATGGAATTTCATTGCTTTTTTAATTTTATTAACTGTCATTGTTTGGAGGAGCAAACCGTGCCACCTGCAGGGGAGAAGGGCAACAAAATTGTACACTAGCGCAGGTGGAAGAAGGGCCGACGCACAGGAGGTGGTTTGGGAGGTGCAGAGTAAGAGACAGCTGCAGGGGAGGGCTGTAGGTGTGCAGGGTAGTGGCAGCAGTGGGGGTGCACAGGGGGCATCAGCGGGTGACAGAGGGCTCAGTCCTGGTTGTCAAAATACAGGGGACAAAAGACATGAGTCTCCTGTATTTAGCACAACCAGCACTGGGCTCTGAGCCGCTTCATGGAAAGACAGGGGAAAAAAACTAGTAGTTTCCCTCTTTATTATCCAGAACAAGCACTGGACTTTCTAGCGGGGGGTAATGCCACAGAGAGGGGAGCCCTTTCACCCGGCCCACCAGCCGAAGCATTAACCCTGACCACTAGTCAGCCCAGACTGGGGAGCTGGGGGACTCCACCCCAATAAAGGGGTCCCCCTCTTCGGGGCACCCGAGGCCTAGGCTGTAACAGGGCTATCCCCAGGGTGCTGGGTTCTGTGAAGTGACCCCCCCCATCCCCCTAAACACAACCAGCCTCGGGCTTTTCACGGCCAGTCCTGGTTGTGAAAATACAGGGAACAAAAAGCATAGGGGTCCCCCATATCTAGCACAACTAGCACGTGCTAGTTAGAACCAACTCTGATTACCAAATTACGAGGGACAAACGACGTAGGGGTCCCCTGTACTTTGAGCAAACAGCACTGGGCTCTGATCCGGTCCTGGAAATACAGGGGGAAAAAATTAGTAGGGTACCCCTGTATTATCCAGAACCAGCACTGGACTTTTTCTAGTGGGAGGCTAATGCCACAGCCAGGGAACCCTTTCACCCGGCCCCCCAGCCGAAGCATTAACCCTGACCGCTAGTCAGCCCAGGCCAGGGATCCCTCTCCAGGGCACCCCAGGCCTAGGTTGATAGCCTGGGGCTATCCCCGGGCGGTGGGTTGATTGTGTGAAGTGTAAATATTGACCTTTGCAGGTGAACCACAGGTCCCAGTAAGCCTCCCCTACATGCTGGTACTTGGATAACCACAAGTACCAGCATGCAGAGCATTAGGGCCCACTGGCACGTGTAGTCCACCTGTAAAGAAAATATTAAAATAAACCCACTTTAATATTGTAATATGTTATTGTACTGCCTCTTCACCTGGGGGGCGGCGGCCTTTAAGCTTTCGTGACTGCCGCCACCCCAGGGCTTCAGCGTCTTCACCTGGCGGGCACAACCCGCCAGGGCTTCGGCGTCTTCGCCTGGGGGACAGCTGCCTTTAAGCTTTTTCGTGGCCGCCACCACCCAAGGGCTTCGGCGTCTTCGCCTGGCGGGCGTCCTTCTTCCAGAGCTCTTCATTGCTCCCTCCCGGTCGTCGGATTGTCGTGCTGCCTCCTTGCGCTGGCTTATATGAGCCAGCTGAGGGGGCGGGGTGATGTTGTCGCGCCGTGAACATGGAACAATAGCTACCTAATAAAACAAACCCCAAGTCTAAATTTGCCTCCTACCCTGAGTTATGCCTTCCCAAAAATCCCCCATAGAGAACAGCAGAAAAGTGGTCCTAAATGAGTGTCAGAAAAAACTGAGTTGGAAATTTAATTACTCCCACATCCTCATTTTTTTAATGTGTTTGCCCTGAAATTTGGCATGCAGAACCAAGCAACAGTTTTACCCACCCGTGCTAAATTTCAGCCCAGTACCTCCAACAGCTTTTGAGGTGCAGCTCCTTAAACACCATGAACACCCCCTTCCGGAATTCTCTATGTAGAATTACGTTTTTTTTTAGATTCAGCCTTTATATAAGGGTACGACTGTGCCCTTATAATCTAGCACTATTTGAATTTGTTATTGGGCGTGGGAGGACATTCCACAGGGTGGGTGCAGCCTGAAAAAACTCCTGTAACCGTGAATGGGAACAAGTAATGCATGTCTTATCAACTGGATATCCATTTTACAAATGTAAATTTCATGCATATTAAATGGACAGGGTTGTTCAGGTTTGTTTGTTTGTTTTTTTTTTTTTTAGCATATTGTATATAAAATTCACGGGCCCGTTTATCTGCCTGTCCAGTTATACATCCAGACACCCCCGCACCGATTGGGATGAAACAAACACGAGGTGGACCAGTTGGATCCTGCCAGGTGTTAGGGGGTTAGGGTCCCGGTTGGACCTCCTGTTGGTGTATGCTGGGCAGAACTTTGACCCAGGGAGCCTGTTCAGAGCCTTCCACTGGATGGATTCGGACATCACATAATAAAACTTAATAACTTGAAGATTTAATGCCAGGTATTTTCAGCTAGTTGTACATACATTAAATTAATGGTATGTTCAACATTTGGTGCCTTATGCCCAAATGCTGATTAAAAGGTCAGCGCACCACTAATGCATAATAGTAATGGTCGTGCTTTCACATCCAGTTTTATTACTTTCATTGGTTATAAGCTGTCCTGTGACGATTGGCAGCTTAATATAAAACAAGCTCTGACATTTTGTATTATATTTATGTATACATATTTACAAAGTAAGATGACTTTCCCATGTATGCGACCTTCCCATCCTCACCCCACTGAAGATAGAGTACTGTACGATAACGTGGAAATAACAAGAGATATAGTAAGAACTTACCTTGTTATTTCTGTTTCTACGAAGTCCATAAGGTCCACAGGGTTGACCTTGGGGATATAGCTGGATCAGGATCCATGGGCACCACACAGTTAAGCTTTTAGCTCCAAGGATGCACTTGGGTCCTCCTCTATACCCCGCCCCCGAGCCACAGGCACCTCAGTTGGTAAGCAGCCTAGGCCGGAGGAGGAGACGAAACAGAGAGAAGGAAGACTGGAACACACAAGAAACCATACTCACAGAAATGGGAGACGGAAAACCGGTGACCAGCCACACAGCCCATTTGAAGCCAGGTGCGTCAGGGCGGGCGCCCAGTGGACCCTATGGACTTCGTAGAAACAGAGATAACAAAGGTAAGTTCTTACCATAGCTCTTGTTTTCTACTTCAGGGTCCATAGGGGGTCCACAGGGTTGACCTTGGGGATGTCCCAAAGCAGTTCAACTAAGAAGGGGACGCTCCTGTGCTGAAAGGAGCACCCGGTGCCCAAAGGATGCATCCTGAGAGGCGAAGGTGTCAAACGCATAGAACCTCAAAAACGTTTGAATTGAAGACCAAGTGGCGCCTTACACAGCTGAACAGCAGAAGCGCCACGTCTAGCAGCCCAAGAAGGACCCACAGAACGAGTGGAATGAGCCTTAACAGAGGCTGGCACAGGTAAACCCTCCTGTGCATAAGTCTCACAAATAACGGAACGAAGCCAACGGGCTAACGTTTGTTTGTTGGCAGGCCTACCCCTCTTGTGAAAACCAAAGAGGATAAACAAGGAATCAGACTTCCTAACCGAAGCCGTCCAGTCCACATAGATTCTAAGCGCCCGGACCACATCTAAGGAAGTCTCACCAGCTGAAAGATCAGGGGACTGAAAAGCTGGCACAACAAGTTCCTGATTAATGTGGAACTTCGAGACCACTTTGGGCAAAAACTCAGGACGAGTGCGGAGCACCGCTCTGTCCTGGTGAAAAATCAGGAAAGGAGGGCGACAGGAAAGCGCCCCCAATTCAGACACCCTCCTGGCAGAAGCAATTGCCGGGAGAAAAACAGTCTTAAATGTCAGCCAGAATACAAGAGACCGGGCGCTGGTCTAGAAAAAATGAAATCTAAGAGCAGCTACACCTATGGGGTGGCTAGCCCCTAAGAAGGAAGATATGGAAAAGAAGGGAGCGCTAATAAAAATCATCAACCATTTAATTGAAATGCATAGATAAAAATAAAAAAATAAAAATACGATTCAATTCACATAGTAAAAAACATAAGGTAATTGTACATTTGTCGAAATGAAGACTGATTTTCATGCAAATGATTAGTTGCACAGTGGCAATGTTAATATATGAGTTATGTCCGTAGTTAAGAAAATAATGTTGCTGTTAGAAATAACTTAATTGGGTCATAAATGTCCAATCCTAAAAATGATTGCAATTCCAGACAAGGAAACACTGTGAACCAGTGCTATCCTGAGTAATGTTCTTGTGCTGTGATAAAAGGAGGTATTCAAGTAGAAAAAATAAACAAGGGTTAACCCAGATGATTGAGATGACTGTAATGGGTGAAGATAATAAAACCAGTACTTAGCTGATGACTGAAATGAACCAGACCGATCTCAATGACAATCAGTTGGTGATCCTCCTAGTCCCGTCTTCTCGTGGCAGGCAGTGTCCGGAATGCCGCTCTGAGGTGACCTGGGATCGGAAGACAGCGGTGAAGAGTATTGCTCAGCCTGAGCTGCTCCGTGGATAGTGGAGCGTAAGGTGCAGTCCTCGCTCTTTCTGGTCACACCGCGAGTGGAGCCGGTGTAATGCAGCTCGTTTAAAGTGGATGGAGTGCAGCGGCTGACTAGTGAAGCAGCCGGGCTGAATGGAGCATAAACATCTTGGCAATCCTTTGGATCAAGGTGGTGGCTGAGTGAAAGCCGGTTGAGCTAAGCAGAGACAGCTCGTGGAGGTCTGGGCAGTCCTGTTGGGAGGTAGACTGTGGATGGTGAGAATATAGGATATCCTAACTCGTTTCTTTGCCTGTGGTAGTCTGGCAGTTTCCTCAGAGGTATTGTTTCCAGGCTTGCGTGCCCTGAGCATGGTACCAATAACCGAACTGGAGAAGCCCCGAGACCTCAAGACGGCTGTCTCAAGAGCCACGCCGTCAAAGACAGCCGACCCAGATCCGGGTAAAGGCAGGGCCCTTGAGACAACAGGTCCCGACGCTGAGGAAGAAGGTACGGCGCATCGATGGAGAGGCTCCTGAGATCGGAGTACCAAGGCCGTCTGGGCCACGCCGGAGCCACCAGCAGGAGCGTGCCGCCGTCCTGCTTGAATTTCCGCAGAACCCGAGGAAGTAGGGATATCGGAGGAAACAGATACGCCAGGTGAAACGTCCATTTCACCGACAGCGCGTCCACCAGACTTGCGCCTGCGTCTCTTGTCCTTGACCCATAAAACGGGCAACTTGTGATTGTGACGGGAGGCCATCAAGTCCCCACCTGTCCACGAGTAGCTGAAACACCTCTGGGTGAAGCGACCATTCCCCGGGATGCACGTCGTGACGGCTGAGGAAGTCCGCTTCCCAATTGAGGACTCCGGGGATGAAGACCGCCGAGATCGCTGGAATGTGACACACTGCCCAAGTCAGGATGCGAGACACCTCCGACATCGCTGCCCGACTGCGAGTTCCTCCTTGGTGGTTGATATACGCCACCGTGGTGGCGTTGTCGGACTGCACCTGTACCGCCCTTCCGTGAAGAACGGGACCGGACGACTGCAGGGCCCTGTATACTGCCCACAGTTCCAGGATGTTGATGGGGAGAGGTGCTTCCTCCGCAGACCAACGACCCTGGAGAGACAATGAGCCGGTACCTGCCCCCCAACCCCCAGAGACTGGCATCCGTCGTGAGCAGGACCCAGTCCGGGATCCAAAAGGGGCGCCCCTCGACCAGATGAGCTGTCTGAAGCCACCAAGCCAAAGAGTGCCGAACCTCCGGAGACAACACCAGCACCTGAGAGTGGATCCGGTGAGGTAACCCGTTCCATTCTGATAGAATCAGCCCCTGCAGGGGCCGGGAATGGAACTGGGCAAATTCCACCATGTCGAATGTCGACACCATGTGATTGAGGAACGGGAACAATGACCCCTGGCTGGCCATAACCCCACGGATGCTGGCTTCCCGCTTGCCTGTTATCCCTGGTGGTCTAGTGGTCCCACGGGTTATGGGGGGGCCCGCCGCCACTGCCAGCAGCCTCCGGTCTGTCCCCAGGACCGGAGGCTAAAGGACTGCATCTTAAGGCATTCCGTGCGCCGCCGCTAGCCAGCGACTTTGCGGCTTACCTGAATCCCTGGCGACTCCGGCAGCAGTCCTGGGAGGTAGACAGAGTCTGGCTAGTACGGACTCTGTCCTCCCGCCGCGATCCCCAGATCAGTACTGGTGTCGCGGCGCCAGTCGGGGATCAGAGCGGCAGCGTGGGCATCTGTACAGATTGCCCTTCGCTGTCGTCTGTAGTAAAAAGAGAGATTAAAATAAATAAAATCTATCCTAAAATAAAAAGCTTCTGGGGGCTGCTCCTGCAGCCCCCCTGCGCGGTGACCGACTCCGGCCGGGCACCAACTTACACTGAGGTGCCTATGGCTCGGGGGCGGGGTATAGAGGACCCAAGTGCATCCTGGGAGCTAAAAGCTTAACTGTGTGGTGCCCATGGATCCTGATCCAGCTATATCCCCAAGGTCAACCCTGTGGACCCCCTATGGACCCTGAAGTAGAAACTTTGTAGTTTCTGGGAAATTTTGGACTGATGGTAATAAAACCAGCATCAGAGTGGTGCCCCCAACAAGTAGTGCCCCTAGGCAGGTGTCCAATCGGAAATGCCCCACCGGGTACGCCCTCATTTGTGTTGTGTGTTGAATGCACAATGCATCTAAGATCGGCTTCCCCTCCCCGCCCTCCAGCGACATTAAACCTATCATGTTAGTTAATTTAATTCAGGGGTGGGGAACCTTTTTTTTATGCCGAGGGCCATTTTGATATATATATATAAAATTATTTGCGGCCTGGTGCGGTCACGCCCCCTCCGTGTGACGTCACATGGGGCAGGGCTACAATCGCAGGTGATTACAACAATGCCTGGAGCACCCTGAGGATGCTTTGGGGAGCTGTGTGACCGGCGGTTCGATTCCCGTCAGCGGCAGCCCGACAGAAGCAAAGTGCGACACAGCGGAAGCCCGACAGCGCTGGAAATCCCGATCGTGGATAGGTAAGTATCCACTAACCTAACCCTCCTTAGGGGTGCCTAACTTCCCCCCCAAGTGCCTAACCCTAATCTCCCCCTTCCCCGCTGCCTAACCCTAAGGGGTGCCTAACCCTCCCTCCCCCTAGCCTAACCCTCCTGGGGGGGGTGCCTAACCCTCCCCCCCCCGCCGCTGTCCGCTCGCGGCGCCCGGCATCACTACGATCGTGATGCCGGGCGTCGGGGAAATGCGGGCGTCTACATCTAGACACCCGGCATTTCACCCTTGCTGGGATAAGACAGTCGGGAAGCCGGCTGCTGGTATTTAGGCAGTCGGCTTCCCGATTACCTCCCGTGTGACCATCTGATGTGTCCTAAGGACGCTCCAGGTGGCACTGCTGCATAGATTCTGGCTGCAGGATGCCATTCTAGACACCCTGCTAGCCAGATGAGGCTAACAGAAAAAAAAGCTGAGGGCCAGACCAAATGATTCCGCGGGCCTTATACAGCCCCCGGCCCTGAGGTTCCCCATCCCTGATTTAATTGGACATCATTAATTTTCCGCCCATGTGTCTAAGCCGAGCTCTGGCATTGTGCGTCTTTGAACAAACTGTAAGACACTGGTTTGAGTAAGAGATATTTATATATACACACAATTCTTATATTATGGCCTTTTTTTTTTTTTTTTTTTTTTTTGCACAGATTACATTTTCCATCTCAAAGAGATTTTTTTTTTTTATACATCAATATAAAGAGCAATGAATGAGTTACAGAAAGACAATGTAAAATTGCAGATATAAACAAGGCTGTTATTTGGTCTGCTCCGTATTGAGTGTATAAACACCTTGTGCGTGAGTGGGTCGCTGTTTATAGGGAGGGAGGAGGTCATGTGATGAATAAAACACTTTGGGGGATCATGCTGACTTGACTTACTACATTAAAAAAATAAATTTTCTATAGCGATGCCCATAAAAAATAGCATATTATGCCTAGAGACTAAGGCAGTGGTTCCTAAACTGGGTGTGGTGGGGCACTTGCAGGGGTGCCACGGGTTGGCGTCCAAGACCAAATCAAACGATTTATGGTCCATGTGACAGGCAAAACCACTGCTGATGGCTGCCAACCGTAATATGTGTGGACAAACCGAAGCACAACTCTGTCCGTCACAACATAACTGACCATACGGGTGACGCATAAGCACAACTGACTTAGGGGATCATTCAGACCCACTCGCGAGCGGCAGTACGCTCGCAAGTGAGTCGATGTTCCCCACTGCGCACGACGGAGGGAGCTCCGTCGTGCGCATGCGCGAGACCCGGGGAGCGACGGGCTTTCCATCGCTCCGGGTCTCGCACCAAAGGGGGCGTGCTGTCGATGTTGATTGACAGCACGCTCCCTTTGGTGGGCGTGCCGGCCAGACGGAGGCGTTCCCATGGGAACGCCTACCGTCTGAAGCCGGCCCCACTGACATCACTAATGATGTCAGTGGGAGTGATTTTGGCTCTGATAGAGCCAAAATCACTCCAGGGCTTGTGGCAGGGAGACCCTACCGCAGGGTCTCCGTCGCAAGTCCGATGGTCTTGACCATCGCGACCATCTTTTTGGCCGCTCGCATATGCTGTGGGTGGTCACCCACAGCTATGCGAGCGGCCAGGAGGCCGCTCCATTTTCATGGAGGAGGGCCCTGATTCAGAGCGAGCGCTCTGGTCAGACGTCCGGCTCTGCATCAGGCCTTTAATTTGATACATTTTTGCTGAATTTATCAATAAGAAACTTTTGGCCTAGGGGTGCAGGCAAAGAAATGCAGATACTCTCGGGCGCTGTGATTTAAGAAGGTTTGAGAACCACTGTGCCAAGTTATAGGCATACTAATACCCCGATACATTTACACCCAAATCGGGGTGTAAGCACAAGAAAGGATTATTTGTGTTGAAGGCGAGCACAGATTTGCTATTAAGTTGGCTTTAAATAAATAATAATAATAAAAAAACCTTTAAACACAGCAGATATAATATTCATTCACGCATCGGAATGAAAAGTAGCAAAAAAAATGACATATTATGTGCACCACCAATGGCGGATGCAACAGCGATGAATTCGCCATCAGACACCGCTATCTAGTGCTAATCAACCGTTATCAGTATATCTGCGCCACAGGCACAACTGATACAGCTATTGCCAGGAGTATTATACGCACACCCCCTTACTGTACGTGTCCTTTTTCCTCCCCATTCGCAGGTGTCCAATATGAATACGAACACAATGGTCGCCTTGTTTTGTGTTACTACGCAGCACAAACGCCTATTCGCCCACTCAGCATCAGTGTCTCGGTATAGACGCTAGGACTTAATACAACAGGAATACAAAATAAAAAGTTCTACACACTATAAAATTCACAGACTTTTTTTTTTTTGCTTATATAGACTACATTACAACTAAGACCTTTACTGCTAAACAGGTTTTCTGGATTGCTTGCCTTGGATTCTTGTATGGTCGGTAATTGTGGGTGCACCCTTTCATGTTTTTATGTTTGTGCCTGAGCTGTGCCCTTTACACACTAATTGTGAGCTTTGACAAGCAGGGCCCACCGTCCCATCTGTTTCCACAGCTACAATACCTTGCATGTCCCTCTATATTGTCTGTGGTGTTTTCCCGATGCATAACCTTATAAATGAACGGTAATAATGATAGTCCTTGCTGTAGACCTATAAATGGGCACCCAGTAAGACCAGCACCCTGTCACAGTGTGACTACAGCAAGTACCAGGCTGGGAGACGACGAGAACAAACATTTTGCCGGGGCCCAGCATCGAACGTTTAGAGACAAACTAAAAACAGACTTTAAAAGCAAAACTAGACTTTCTGTGCTTATCGGAAGAGCTACTCTTAGTTTTTATGCTGAAATGATTGAGATAAACAAAGTTACCTATCCTGCATTCCACCACAGTATATTGCTTCAGCAAGATAGTAGCAGCTACATTCAGACATGTACATTTAAAATGAAAGTACAGTAGTGGGCGATAACCGCATGTGGTCTAAGCTAAGGCCGGAGGGGTCGAAAAACATTGGAACTGGGTAGGAGCAATTTTCGCCAATCAAATTTGTGATGAATAAATGAAAAGGACCACTCGGCCACAGCAGACCAGACCACTGGAGTAACACCAATTAGGTGGAATTAGTTTCTACTAAGGATGGCCATCGACGGTTAACAACCATCACTGGTAGATGATTTTGGCAGAGATTCAATGGTTCGCCATGGACGGTACAGAGCACCTCTTGGCACTGGGACAAGGAGACTAGTTCCGCACCGATGTGACCCGCTAAACCCCGCCCCCACCTCTGATTGGCCCACTGAGTAATAGAGCAGGGATAACTATCGGTGGGTGAAACAGTCAATGGTTCCCCCTGTCAATGGTTTGATACCATAGAGATTAACCACCAATGGTACCAATCGATGGATAACCCACCCATAACCACCCCTACACAGTCAATATTTGGAATCCTTAAATTTTTCACCGGGGTTGCGTTTGGCTTTCATGGGGTTCTATTACAGACAGCTGTTACTACAGAGAGCCAGCCTCCGATACAGAAAGTCATTTGTATGGGCTGTAAAGGTCCTTATTGACTACTGATATTCTCTGGAGAAAAGCTGAGTGATCACACGTATACATCCTTTGCAGCACCCGTGACCACCAACATACTATCTACCAAGCGGATGCCTCCGGGACTAAGGATTTGCCGACTGCCAGTAAGATCTCTCCTACCTCCTGTGATCACCAGCTACCAGCAGGATAACTCCTACCGACATGGAACATATGTACCAGCTAGCTGGCAGTGGATTATTCCCCTTCTGCGGCTCTAACACAGCACAAATAGACTGTCCCTCGGAGAGACCCGGTGAATAAAAAAATAGAGTTGTATGGACTGAATGATAGGGACCTAGGGAGGGCATTCGCACTGATGGTACTGGTATGGGGAAAAGGCCAGGATCTATGTTGTTGGCTCCACCCCTTAGAAAGTGACTGCGCAGTGGGCCTCAGATGTATTGAAGCCTTGCAGCCGGTGGCATGGTGTCAGTATACCGGCATTGTTACAGACCCAGTTATCGTTGGCTGAGCCCACACACGATGAAATTTAAGAGATCTGGTGTCTTATTGATGAAGCCAAGCTACAGACTGCTGTCAGCGTAAGACAGGAGAATACAGCCTATCATAGGGAAGGCGATCTATGGCTACTCATGTTGTGTAGTCCAGGCTACGTTTTACATGGACTATACCCCAGCACAGACCCCCTCAGTCTTTCTGAAAACTGCGAAATTGAAATACAAAAACCTGGTGTGGGCTCATTATAGTGACGTTATTCAGATACATTATATAGCTGTAGCCTTAACCATCTCCTGAACGAGATGACGTCTTATTGTCCCTCCTTAGAGCGAGTCTTCAGAATGGGTGAAGAACACAGCCCTGGGCAGCTCTGATCTCAGACATATCATAGGGAGACCCCTCGTGACTAAGGAACCATTAAACTATCTGGGAGCAGCGGCTGAAAGGGAGCTACAGCCTATAACAAGCCCACCACGCTGGACCAGATCATATTTAAGCCACCTTGTGAGAGGAGGACTGAGGAGGAGGCTTAGAGCAGCCTCCATCAGCAGCAGGACAGGGGGCCGTCGCTGTACACATCCGGTTAATGTGCTAGTTGATAACAGACTTGCTTTCTTGCAGGATTACAGGTCTGCGAACACCAGGAGAGGACAGGGGCCGCACACATTCTAAACGTTTGAAGGACAGGTGTTCAACATTTGCACCACCTAAGGCAGGAGGTCTGACAACAAGCCAAGAAACCAGGCATGAGCTGTCTGACTCTAGCACCATCATTCAGGTTTTACAAAGTCACAAGATGAGAAAGCAGCTCCCGTTTTCCCTTGTCCCTTAATGAAACATTTCCTTCCTTTGGAGAGGAGACCTCATTTAATTTGTCCTGTACAAAAGTTCACAGTGGGACGTAATGCCAGCAGGTGGGTAAAGGGTACACGAGGGCACCCCTTTGCCGCCATCCGCCGTTAGATCCTGCGGCAACGCTTGCGCTGGCAGTCCTCTAGCCCTGGCGGGCAGCCGCTGTCCGAGTCGCTCCCGCAGGAGGCGGTGGCGGAGGGGTCGTTTTTCCGCTGCCTGGAAGGGGTAATTCCCATCTGCAGAACCCAGCCCAGCTTGTTACTCAGCACCTGTTTGAGGCCGGGAGGGAGGGGTAAGGCTGCCAGAGAGTCCACGTTGTCGGGAAGGAGCTGCCGCAGCCGGGCGCAGCACAGGTACTGGAGGGAGGTGCGGCAGCAACAGGAGCGTATAACTTTCATGCTGCTTTTAGCGGCTGTGGAGCAGACCATGGGGAAGAGCTTCTTATTCCTTAGCTGGGTGGCTGCTACGCCTAGGAGGCAAGAGAAAAAGATTATACAGGCTAAACATATCCACCATAACCGCTACCATAAATGCGCTGCACTCTATCACTTAGGCTAATGGCGGTGAAATACCGGGTACGTCAATGGTGGATTGGCCTAGTGCATACAGCCATTTTCTGGGCTACAGTAGGATATGCGGATAAGCAGCCTATGCCATCACTGAGGCATAAAGGGACGTTCCTAATAACTTCTACACTTTCAAGGATGTTCTTCTATAAAAACAAAATCTACAGTGTATACATTAATACAGTGTTCTCCCCCAGGCTGTTTTCTGCTGGCACATCGCCCGTCAGAAACAGCCTGTCGCCCGGCACTTTCCCCCGCCAACCCCCGCTGTGGAACGCTGGCCTCTGAAGTGACTGCAGGCTAAAGAAGCTTCCGATCGCTTCAGAGGCCAGCGTTTCCAGTGATGCACTGCGTATGTGATGCGACGTGAGGAGCCTGCCCCGCGCGCCTGCTGGATCTAGTTAGATCCAGTCAGAGCGAGGCAGCGAGAGTGGGAGCTCAAGCGGCGAGCAAGTTAAGGCAAGTTCTGGGCTGGGACCAGGACCAGCCTGGGGGCTCTGCATAAGGGACCAGCCTGGGGGCATTGCAATAAGGGACACTATTTAAGCCTGGGGGCACTGCAATAAGGGGCCAGCCTGGGGGCTCTATTTAAGCCTGGGGGCACTAGATAGGGACACTGCATAAGGGCATTGTATAAAAGGGGAAAACTACAGGGTGCAATTTATAAAAAGCACAAATACAGGGGGCACTGCATATTGGGCACTTATGACTGAGAGCCAGTGGGGGAGCAGCCTGAGACCTGTCGGGCTGGAATGGTAAGGGAGATACCCCTTTTTCCGGCGTGCGCATAATTGCGAAGGGCCCCACCCGGCTACTTCTTGATGCCACCCGGCTGGAAAACATTTCTGGGGAGAACACTGTAAT
Source organism: Taudactylus pleione (assembly GCA_031769625.1). NCBI lineage: Eukaryota > Metazoa > Chordata > Amphibia > Anura > Myobatrachidae > Taudactylus > Taudactylus pleione. The sequence goes on along the minus strand of JAUIMM010000060.1, from coordinate 12,811,852 downwards.
ATAGAAGTTACCTATGCACTTCCTGTTCTTGTAGAAGGTCAGCACTCCGTGCCAGGTGTCCAGGTGCACCCCGATGATTGAGCCCTGGCCGAAGCGGGAGGAGAAGCTGCTTTTGTCGCCTTTGTGCTGGAGCAGCCCTGGCAGACGGGCGAGAGAGGAGAACATGTGAGAACACGGAAATGGACTGGAGTGTGTCCAGTTATCACGTATGTGCATCACTGCTGTTACCTGTGTAGGAGAGACCCCAACTCTCTGCATCTTTCCCCAGCAGACTGCAGAAGGTGTGACGGTATTTGTCCAGGTTCACGTCGGATGTGCCGATGCCGACCATCTGAGAAATAAAAATAACCGTTACTGAGAGATGACCTGTAATATAACCTACACCAATGCAGAGCGTGCCGCTGTCCTCTAATATATCCTATACCTACACAGAGCGTGCCACTGTCCTATACCTACACAGAGCGTGCCACAGTCCTATACTATATCCTATACCTACACAGAGCATGCCTCTGTCCTATAATATATCCTATACCTACACAGAGCGTGCCTCTGTCCTATAATATATCCTATACCTACACAGAGCGTCCCGCTGTCCTATAATATATGCTGTACCTACACAGAGCGTGCCACTGTCCTATAATATATGCTGTACCTACACAGAGCGTGCCACGGTCCTATAATATATGCTGTACCTACACAGAGCGTGCCACTGTCCTATAATATATCCTATACCTACACAGAGCGTGCCACTGTCCTATAATATATCCTATACCTACACAGAGCATGCCTCTGTCCTATAATATATCCTATACCTACACAGTGTGCCTCTGTCCTATACTATATCCTATACCTACACAGAGCGTGCCACTGTCCTATACCTACACAGAGCGTACCTCTGTCCTATACTATATCCTATACCTACACAGAGCGTACCTCTGTCCTATACTATATCCTATACCTACACAGAGCTTGCCTCTGTCCTATACCTACACAGAGCGTACCTGTCCTATACCTACACAGAGCGTGCCACGGTCCTAAAATATATCCTATACCTACACAGAGCGTGCCTCTGTCCTATACCTACACAGAGGGTGCCACGGTCCTATAATATATCCTATACCTACACAGAGCGTGCCGCTGTCCTATAATATATCCTATACCTACACAGAGCGTGCCTCTGTCCTATACCTACACAGAGCGTACCTCTGTCCTATACCTACACAGAGCGTGCCACTTTCCTATAATATATCCTATACCTACACAGAGCGTGCCACTGCCCTATAATATATCCTATACCTACACAGAGCGTGCCACTGTCCTATACCTACACAGAGCGTGCCACAGTCCTATACCTACACAGAGCATGCCACTGCCCTATAATATATCCTATACCTACACAGAGCGTGCCATGGTCCTATACCTACACAGAGCGTGCCTCTGTCCTATTATATATCCTATACCTACACAGAGCGTGCCTCTGTCCTATACCTACACAGAGCGTACCTCTGTCCTATAATATATCCTATACCTACACAGAGCGTGCCACTGTCCTATAATATATCCTATACCTACACAGAGCGTGCCTCTGTCCTATAATATATCCTATACCTACACAGAGCGTGCCACTGTCCTATACCTACACAGAGCGTGCCACGGTCCTATAATATATCCTATACCTACACAGAGCGTGCCACAGTCCTATACCTACACAGAGCATGCCACTGCCCTATAATATATACTATACCTATACAGAGCGTGCCACTGTCCTATACCTAGACAGAGCGTGCCACGGTCCTATAATATATCCTATACCTACACAGAGCGTCCCATTGTCCTATACCTACACAGAGCGTGCCACGGTCCTATAATATATCCTATACCTACACAGAGCGTGCCTCTGTCCTATAATATATCCTATACCTACACAGAGCGTGCGTCTGTCCTATAATATATCCTATACCTACACAGAGCGTGCCACTGTCCTATACCTACACAGAGCGTGCTTCTGTCCTATACCTACACAGAGCGTGCTTCTGTCCTATACCTACACAGAGCGTGCCTCTGTCCTATAATATATCCTATACCTACACAGAGCGTGCTTCTGTCCTATACCTACCCAGAGCGTGCCACGGTCCTATAATATATGCTATACCTACAGAGCGTGCCATGTTCCTATAATATATCCTATACCTACACAGTGTGCCTCTGTCCTATAATATATCCTATACCTACACAGAGCGTGCCGCTGTCCTATACCTACACAGAGCGTGCCACAGTCCTATACTATATCCTATACCTACACAGAGCTTGCCTCTGTCCTATACCTACACAAAGCGTACCTCTGTCCTATACCTACACAGAGCATGCCACGGTCCCATAATATATCCTATACCTACAGAGCTTGCCTCTGTCCTATACCTACACAGAGCGTACCTCTGTCCTATACCTACACAGAGCGTGCCTCTGTCCTATAATATATCCTATACCTACACAGAGCGTGCCTCTGTCCTATACCTACACAGAGCGTACCTCTGTCCTATAATATATCCTATACCTACACAGAGCGTGCCAGTGTCCTATAATATATCCTATACCTACACAGAGCGTGCCTCTGTCCTATAATATATCCTATACCTACACAGAGCGTGCCACAGTCCTATACCTACACAGAGCATGCCACTGCCCTATAATATATACTATACCTATACAGAGCGTGCCACTGTCCTATACCTAGACAGAGCGTGCCACGGTCCTATAATATATCCTATACCTACACAGAGCGTCCCATTGTCCTATACCTACACAGAGCGTGCCACGGTCCTATAATATATCCTATACCTACACAGAGCGTGCCTCTGTCCTATAATATATCCTATACCTACACAGAGCGTGCGTCTGTCCTATAATATATCCTATACCTACACAGAGCGTGCCACTGTCCTATACCTACACAGAGCGTGCTTCTGTCCTATACCTACACAGAGCGTGCTTCTGTCCTATACCTACACAGAGCGTGCCTCTGTCCTATAATATATCCTATACCTACACAGAGCGTGCTTCTGTCCTATACCTACCCAGAGCGTGCCACGGTCCTATAATATATGCTATACCTACAGAGCGTGCCATGTTCCTATAATATATCCTATACCTACACAGTGTGCCTCTGTCCTATAATATATCCTATACCTACACAGAGCGTGCCACAGTCCTATACTATATCCTATACCTACACAGAGCTTGCCTCTGTCCTATACCTACACAAAGCGTACCTCTGTCCTATACCTACACAGAGCATGCCACGGTCCTATAATATATCCTATACCTACAGAGCTTGCCTCTGTCCTATACCTACACAGAGCGTACCTCTGTCCTATACCTACACAGAGCGTGCCACGGTCCTATAATATATCCTATACCTACACAGAGCGTACCTCTGTCCTATACCTACACAGAGCGTGCCACGGTCCTATAATATATCCTATACCTACACAGAGCGTGCCGCTGTCCTATAATATATCCTATACCTACACAGAGCGTGCCTCTGTCCTATACGTACACAGAGCGTACCTCTGTCCTATACCTACACAGAGCGTACCTCTGTCCTATAATATATCCTATACCTACACAGAGCGTGCCACTGCCCTATAATATATCCTATACCTACACAGAGCGTACCTCTGTCCTATACCTACACAGAGCGTACCTCTGTCCTATACCTACACAGAGCGTACCTCTGTCCTATAATATATCCTATACCTACACAGAGCGTGCCTCTGTCCTATAATATATCCTATACCTACACAGTGTGCCTCTGTCCTATACTATATCCTATACCTACACAGAGCGTGCCACTGTCCTATACCTACACAGAGCGTACCTCTGTCCTATACTATATCCTATACCTACACAGAGCGTACCTCTGTCCTATACTATATCCTATACCTACACAGAGCGTACCTGTCCTATACCTACACAGAGCGTGCCACGGTCCTAAAATATATCCTATACCTACACAGAGCGTGCCTCTGTCCTATACCTACACAGAGCGTGCCACGGTCCTATAATATATCCTATACCTACACAGAGCGTGCCGCTGTCCTATAATATATCCTATACCTACACAGAGCGTGCCTCTGTCCTATACCTACACAGAGCGTACCTCTGTCCTATACCTACACAGAGCGTGCCACTTTCCTATAATATATCCTATACCTACACAGAGCGTGCCACTGCCCTATAATATATCCTATACCTACACAGAGCGTGCCACTGCCCTATAATATATCCTATACCTACACAGAGCGTGCCACTGTCCTATACCTACACAGAGCGTGCCACAGTCCTATACCTACACAGAGCATGCCACTGCCCTATAATATATCCTATACCTACACAGAGCGTGCCACTGTCCGATACCTACACAGAGCGTGCCATGGTCCTATACCTACACAGAGCGTGCCTCTGTCCTATAATATATCCTATACCTACACAGAGCGTGCCTCTGTCCTATACCTACACAGAGCGTACCTCTGTCCTATAATATATCCTATACCTACACAGAGCGTGCCAGTGTCCTATAATATATCCTATACCTACACAGAGCGTGCCTCTGTCCTATAATATATCCTATACCTACACAGAGCGTGCCACTGTCCTATACCTACACAGAGCGTGCCACGGTCCTATAATATATCCTATACCTACACAGAGCGTGCCACAGTCCTATACCTACACAGAGCATGCCACTGCCCTATAATATATACTATACCTATACAGAGCGTGCCACTGTCCTATACCTAGACAGAGCGTGCCACGGTCCTATAATATATCCTATACCTACACAGAGCGTCCCATTGTCCTATACCTACACAGAGCGTACCTCTGTCCTATACCTACACAGAGCGTACCTCTGTCCTATACCTACACAGAGCGTGCCACTTTCCTATAATATATCCTATACCTACACAGAGCGTGCCACTGCCCTATAATATATCCTATACCTACACAGAGCGTGCCACTGCCCTATAATATATCCTATACCTACACAGAGCGTGCCACTGTCCTATACCTACACAGAGCGTGCCACAGTCCTATACCTACACAGAGCATGCCACTGCCCTATAATATATCCTATACCTACACAGAGCGTGCCACTGTCCGATACCTACACAGAGCGTGCCATGGTCCTATACCTACACAGAGCGTGCCTCTGTCCTATAATATATCCTATACCTACACAGAGCGTGCCTCTGTCCTATACCTACACAGAGCGTACCTCTGTCCTATAATATATCCTATACCTACACAGAGCGTGCCAGTGTCCTATAATATATCCTATACCTACACAGAGCGTGCCTCTGTCCTATAATATATCCTATACCTACACAGAGCGTGCCACTGTCCTATACCTACACAGAGCGTGCCACGGTCCTATAATATATCCTATACCTACACAGAGCGTGCCACAGTCCTATACCTACACAGAGCATGCCACTGCCCTATAATATATACTATACCTATACAGAGCGTGCCACTGTCCTATACCTAGACAGAGCGTGCCACGGTCCTATAATATATCCTATACCTACACAGAGCGTCCCATTGTCCTATACCTACACAGAGCGTGCCACGGTCCTATAATATATCCTATACCTACACAGAGCGTGCGTCTGTCCTATAATATATCCTATACCTACACAGAGCGTGCTTCTGTCCTATACCTACACAGAGCGTGCCTCTGTCCTATAATATATCCTATACCTACACAGAGCGTGCTTCTGTCCTATACCTACCCAGAGCGTGCCACGGTCCTATAATATATGCTATACCTACAGAGCGTGCCATGTTCCTATAATATATCCTATACCTACACAGTGTGCCTCTGTCCTATAATATATCCTATACCTACACAGAGCGTGCCGCTGTCCTATACCTACACAGAGCGTGCCACAGTCCTATACTATATCCTATACCTACACAGAGCTTGCCTCTGTCCTATACCTACACAAAGCGTACCTCTGTCCTATACCTACACAGAGCATGCCACGGTCCTATAATATATCCTATACCTACAGAGCTTGCCTCTGTCCTATACCTACACAGAGCGTGCCACGGTCCTATAATATATCCTATACCTACACAGAGCGTACCTCTGTCCTATACCTACACAGAGCGTGCCACGGTCCTATAATATATCCTATACCTACACAGAGCGTGCCGCTGTCCTATAATATATCCTATACCTACACAGAGCGTGCCTCTGTCCTATACCTACACAGAGCGTACCTCTGTCCTATAATATATCCTATACCTACACAGAGCGTGCCACTGCCCTATAATATATCCTATACCTACACAGAGCGTACCTCTGTCCTATACCTACACAGAGCGTACCTCTGTCCTATACCTACACAGAGCGTACCTCTGTCCTATAATATATCCTATACCTACACAGAGCGTGCCACTGCCCTATAATATATCCTATACCTACACAGAGCGTACCTCTGTCCTATACCTACACAGAGCGTACCTCTGTCCTATACCTACACAGAGCGTACCTCTGTCCTATACCTACACAGAGCGTACCTCTGTCCTATACCTACACAGAGCGTACCTCTGTCCTATAATATATCCTATACCTACACAGTGTGCCTCTGTCCTATAATATATCCTATACCTACACAGAGCGTACCTCTGTCCTATACTATATCCTATACCTACACAGAGCGTGCCACTGTCCTATACCTACACAGAGCGTACCTCTGTCCTATACTATATCCTATACCTACACAGAGCATACCTCTGTCCTATACTATATCCTATACCTACACAGAGCTTGCCTCTGTCCTATACCTACACAGAGCGTACCTGTCCTATACCTACACAGAGCGTGCCATGGTCCTAAAATATATCCTATACCTACACAGAGCGTGCCTCTGTCCTATACCTACACAGAGCGTGCCACGGTCCTATAATATATCCTATACCTACACAGAGCGTGCCGCTGTCCTATAATATGTCCTATACCTACACAGAGCGTGCCTCTGTCCTATACCTACACAGAGCGTACCTCTGATCTATACCTACACAGAGCGTGCCACTTTCCTATAATATATCCTATACCTACACAGAGCGTGCCACTGCCCTATAATATATCCTATACCTACACAGAGCGTGCCACTGCCCTATAATATATCCTATACCTACACAGAGCGTGCCACTGTCCTATACCTACACAGAGCGTGCCACAGTCCTATACCTACACAGAGCATGCCACTGCCCTATAATATATCCTATACCTACACAGAGCGTGCCACTGTCCGATACCTACACAGAGCGTGCCATGGTCCTATACCTACACAGAGCGTGCCTCTGTCCTATAATATATCCTATACCTACACAGAGCGTGCCTCTGTCCTATACCTACACAGAGCGTACCTCTGTCCTATAATATATCCTATACCTACACAGAGCGTGCCAGTGTCCTATAATATATCCTATACCTACACAGAGCGTGCCTCTGTCCTATAATATATCCTATACCTACACAGAGCGTGCCACTGTCCTATACCTACACAGAGCGTGCCACGGTCCTATAATATATCCTATACCTACACAGAGAGTGCCACAGTCCTATACCTACACAGAGCATGCCACTGCCCTATAATATATACTATACCTATACAGAGCGTGCCACTGTCCTATACCTAGACAGAGCGTGCCACGGTCCTATAATATATCCTATACCTACACAGAGCGTCCCATTGTCCTATACCTACACAGAGCGTGCCACGGTCCTATAATATATCCTATACCTACACAGAGCGTGCCTCTGTCCTATAATATATCCTATACCTACACAGAGCGTGCGTCTGTCCTATAATATATCCTATACCTACACAGAGCGTGCTTCTGTCCTATACCTACACAGAGCGTGCCTCTGTCCTATAATATATCCTATACCTACACAGAGCGGGCTTCTGTCCTATACCTACCCAGAGCGTGCCACGGTCCTATAATATATGCTATACCTACAGAGCGTGCCATGTTCCTATAATATATCCTATACCTACACAGTGTGCCTCTGTCCTATAATATATCCTATACCTACACAGAGCGTGCCGCTGTCCTATACCTACACAGAGCGTGCCACAGTCCTATACTATATCCTATACCTACACAGAGCTTGCCTCTGTCCTATACCTACACAAAGCGTACCTCTGTCCTATACCTACACAGAGCATGCCACGGTCCTATAATATATCCTATACCTACAGAGCTTGCCTCTGTCCTATACCTACACAGAGCGTACCTCTGTCCTATACCTACACAGAGCGTGCCACGGTCCTATAATATATCCTATACCTACACAGAGCATACCTCTGTCCTATACCTACACAGAGCGTGCCACGGTCCTATAATATATCCTATACCTACACAGAGCGTGCCGCTGTCCTATAATATATCCTATACCTACACAGAGCGTGCCTCTGTCCTATACCTACACAGAGCGTACCTCTGTCCTATAATATATCCTATACCTACACAGAGCGTGCCACTGCCCTATAATATATCCTATACCTACACAGAGCGTACCTCTGTCCTATACCTACACAGAGCGTACCTCTGTCCTATACCTACACAGAGCGTACCTCTGTCCTATAATATATCCTATACCTACACAGAGCGTGCCACTGCCCTATAATATATCCTATACCTACACAGAGCGTACCTCTGTCCTATACCTACACAGAGCGTACCTCTGTCCTATACCTACACAGAGCGTACCTCTGTCCTATACCTACACAGAGCGTACCTCTGTCCTATACCTACACAGAGCGTACCTCTGTCCTATAATATATCCTATACCTACACAGTGTGCCTCTGTCCTATAATATATCCTATACCTACACAGAGCGTACCTCTGTCCTATACTATATCCTATACCTACACAGAGCGTGCCACTGTCCTATACCTACACAGAGCGTACCTCTGTCCTATACTATATCCTATACCTACACAGAGCGTACCTCTGTCCTATACTATATCCTATACCTACACAGAGCTTGCCTCTGTCCTATACCTACACAGAGCGTACCTGTCCTATACCTACACAGAGCGTGCCATGGTCCTAAAATATATCCTATACCTACACAGAGCGTGCCTCTGTCCTATACCTACACAGAGCGTGCCACGGTCCTATAATATATCCTATACCTACACAGAGCGTGCCGCTGTCCTATAATATGTCCTATACCTACACAGAGCGTGCCTCTGTCCTATACCTACACAGAGCGTACCTCTGATCTATACCTACACAGAGCGTGACACTTTCCTATAATATATCCTATACCTACACAGAGCGTGCCACTGCCCTATAATATATCCTATACCTACACAGAGCGTGCCACTGCCCTATAATATATCCTATACCTACACAGAGCGTGCCACTGTCCTATACCTACACAGAGCGTGCCACAGTCCTATACCTACACAGAGCATGCCACTGCCCTATAATATATCCTATACCTACACAGAGCGTGCCACTGTCCGATACCTACACAGAGCGTGCCATGGTCCTATACCTACACAGAGCATGCCACTGCCCTATAATATATCCTATACCTACACAGAGCGTGCCTCTGTCCTATACCTACACAGAGCGTACCTCTGTCCTATAATATATCCTATACCTACACAGAGCGTGCCACTGTCCTATAATATATCCTATACCTACACAGAGCGTGCCTCTGTCCTATAATATATCCTATACCTACACAGAGCGTGCCACTGTCCTATACCTACACAGAGCGTGCCACGGTCCTATAATATATCCTATACCTACACAGAGCGTGCCACAGTCCTATACCTACACAGAGCATGCCACTGCCCTATAATATATACTATACCTATACAGAGCGTGCCACTGTCCTATACCTAGACAGAGCGTGCCACGGTCCTATAATATATCCTATACCTACAGAGAGCGTCCCATTGTCCTATACCTACACAGAGCGTGCCACGGTCCTATAATATATCCTATACCTACACAGAGCGTGCCTCTGTCCTTTAATATATCCTATACCTACACAGAGCGTGCGTCTGTCCTATAATATATCCTATGCCTACACAGAGCGTGCTTCTGTCCTATACCTACACAGAGCGTGCTTCTGTCCTATACCTACACAGAGCGTGCCTCTGTCCTATAATATATCCTATACCTACACAGAGCGTGCTTCTGTCCTATACCTACCCAGAGCGTGCCACGGTCCTATAATATATGCTATACCTACAGAGCGTGCCATGTTCCTATAATATATCCTATACCTACACAGTGTGCCTCTGTCCTATAATATACCCTATACCTACACAGAGCGTGCCGCTGTCCTATACCTACACAGAGCGTGCCACAGTCCTATACTATATCCTATACCTACACAGAGCTTGCCTCTGTCCTATACCTACACAAAGCGTACCTCTGTCCTATACCTACACAGAGCATGCCACGGTCCTATAATATATCCTATACCTACAGAGCTTGCCTCTGTCCTATACCTACACAGAGCGTACCTCTGTCCTATACCTACACAGAGCGTGCCACGGTCCTATAATATATCCTATACCTACACAGAGCGTACCTCTGTCCTATACCTACACAGAGCGTGCCACGGTCCTATAATATATCCTATACCTACACAGAGCGTGCCGCTGTCCTATAATATATCCTATACCTACACAGAGCGTGCCTCTGTCCTATACCTACACAGAGCGTACCTCTGTCCTATAATATATCCTATACCTACACAGAGCGTGCCACTGCCCTATAATATATCCTATACCTACACAGAGCGTACCTCTGTCCTATACCTACACAGAGCGTACCTCTGTCCTATACCTACACAGAGCGTACCTCTGTCCTATAATATATCCTATACCTACACAGAGCGTGCCACTGCCCTATAATATATCCTATACCTACACAGAGCGTACCTCTGTCCTATACCTACACAGAGCGTACCTCTGTCCTATACCTACACAGAGCGTACCTCTGTCCTATACCTACACAGAGCGTACCTCTGTCCTATACCTACACAGAGCGTACCTCTGTCCTATACCTACACAGAGCGTACCTCTGTCCTATACCTACACAGAGCGTACCTCTGTCCTATAATATATCCTATACCTACACATAGCGTGCCTCTGTCCTATAATATATCCTATACCTACACAGAGCGTGCCTCTGTCCTATAATATATCCTATACCTACACAGAGCGTGCCTCTGTCCTATAATATATCCTATACCTACACAGAGCGTGCCTCTGTCCTATAATATATCCTATACCTACACAGAGCGTGCCTCTGTCCTATAATATATCCTATACCTACACAGAGCGTGCCACTGTCCTATAATATATCCTATACCTACAGAGCGTGCCTCTGTCCTATAATATATCCTATACCTACACAGAGCGTGCCACCGTCCCGCTGCCCTATAATATATCCTATACCTACACATAGCGTGCCTCTGTCCTATAATATATCCTATACCTACACAGAGCGTGCCACTGTCCTATAATAAATCCTATACCTACACAGAGCGTGCCTCTGTCCTATAATATATCCTATACCTACACAGAGTGTGCCACTGTCCTATACCTACACAGAGCGTGCCACAGTCCTATACCTACACAGAGCATGCCACTGCCCTATAAAATATCCTATACCTACACAGAGCGTGCTTCTGTCCTATACCTACACAGAGCGTGCCACGGTCCTATAATATATGCTATACCTACAGAGCGTGCCATGTTCCTATAATATATCCTATACCTACACAGTGTGCCTCTGTCCTATAATATATCCTATACCTACACAGAGCGTGCCACTGTCCTATACTATATCCTATACCTACACAGAGCTTGCCTCTGTCCTATACCTACACAGAGCGTACCTCTGTCCTATACCTACACAGAGCGTGCCACGGTCCTATAATATATCCTATACCTACACAGAGCGTGCCTCTGTCCTATACCTACACAGAGCGTGCCTCTGTCCTATACCTACACAGAGCGTGCCACGGTCCTATAATATATCCTATACCTACACAGAGCGTGCCGCTCTCCTATAATATATCCTATACCTACACAGAGCGTGCCTCTGTCCTATACCTACACAGAGCGTACCTCTGTCCTATACCTACACAGAGCATGCCTCTGTCCTATAATATATCCTATACCTACACAGAGCGTGCCTCTGTCCTATAATATATCCTATACCTACACAGACCGTGCCTCTGTCCTATAATATATCCTATACCTACACAGAGCGTGCCTCTGTCCTATAATATATCCTATACCTACACAGAGCGTGCTTCTGTCCTATACCTACACAAAGCGTGCCTCTGTCCTATAATATATCCTATACCTACACAGAGCGTGCCTCTGTCCTATAATATATGCTATACCTACACAGAGCGTGCCACTGCCCTATAATATATTCTATACCTACACAGAGCGTGCCACTGTCCTATACCTACACAGAGTGTGCCACGGTCCTATAATATATCCTATACCTACACAGAGCGTGCCACTGTCCTATACCTACACAGAGCGTGCCACGGTCCTATAATATATCCTATACCTACACAGAGCGTGCCACTGTCCTATACCTACACGGAGCGTGCCACGGTCCTATAATATATTCTATACCTACACAGAGCGTGCCTCTGTCCTATAATATATCCTATACCTACACAGAGCGTGCGTCTGTCCTATAATATATCCTATACCTACACAGAGCGTGCTTCTGTCCTATACCTACACAGAGCGTGCTTCTGTCCTATACCTACACAGAGCGTGCTTCTGTCCTATACCTACACAGAGCGTGCCTCTGTCCTATACCTACACAGAGCGTGCCTCTGTCCTATAATATATTCTATACCTACACAGAGCGTGCTTCTGTCCTATACCTACCCAGAGCGTGCCACGGTCCTATAATATATGCTATACCTACAGAGCGTGCCATGTTCCTATAATATATCCTATACCTACACAGTGTGCCTCTGTCCTATAATATATCCTATACCTACACAGAGCGTGCCGCTGTCCTATACCTACACAGAGCGTGCCACAGTCCTATACTATATCCTATACCTACACAGAGCTTGCCTCTGTCCTATACCTACACAAAGCGTACCTCTGTCCTATACCTACACAGAGCATGCCACGGTCCTATAATATATCCTATACCTACAGAGCTTGCCTCTGTCCTATACCTACACAGAGCGTACCTCTGTCCTATACCTACACAGAGCGTGCCACGGTCCTATAATATATCCTATACCTACACAGAGCGTACCTCTGTCCTATACCTACACAGAGCGTGCCACGGTCCTATAATATATCCTATACCTACACAGAGCGTGCCGCTGTCCTATAATATATCCTATACCTACACAGAGCGTGCCTCTGTCCTATACCTACACAGAGCGTACCTTTGTCCTATAATATATCCTATACCTACACAGAGCGTGCCACTGCCCTATAATATATCCTATACCTACACAGAGCGTACCTCTGTCCTATACCTACACAGAGCGTACCTCTGTCCTATACCTACACAGAGCGTACCTCTGTCCTATAATATATCCTATACCTACACAGAGCGTGCCACTGCCCTATAATATATCCTATACCTACACAGAGCGTACCTCTGTCCTATACCTACACAGAGCGTACCTCTGTCCTATACCTACACAGAGCGTACCTCTGTCCTATACCTACACAGAGCGTACCTCTGTCCTATACCTACACAGAGCGTACCTCTGTCCTATAATATATCCTATACCTACACAGTGTGCCTCTGTCCTATAATATATCCTATACCTACACAGAGCGTACCTCTGTCCTATACTATATCCTATACCTACACAGAGCGTGCCACTGTCCTATACCTACACAGAGCGTACCTCTGTCCTATACTATATCCTATACCTACACAGAGCGTACCTCTGTCCTATACTATATCCTATACCTACACAGAGCTTGCCTCTGTCCTATACCTACACAGAGCGTACCTGTCCTATACCTACACAGAGCGTGCCATGGTCCTAAAATATATCCTATACCTACACAGAGCGTGCCTCTGTCCTATACCTACACAGAGCGTGCCACGGTCCTATAATATATCCTATACCTACACAGAGCGTGCCGCTGTCCTATAATATGTCCTATACCTACACAGAGCGTGCCTCTGTCCTATACCTACACAGAGCGTACCTCTGTCCTATACCTACACAGAGCGTGCCACTTTCCTATAATATATCCTATACCTACACAGAGCGTGCCACTGCCCTATAATATATCCTATACCTACACAGAGCGTGCCACTGCCCTATAATATATCCTATACCTACACAGAGCGTGCCACTGTCCTATACCTACACAGAGCGTGCCACTGTCCTATACCTACACAGAGCATGCCACTGCCCTATAATATATCCTATACCTACACAGAGCGTGCCACTGTCCGATACCTACACAGAGCGTGCCATGGTCCTATACCTACACAGAGCGTGCCTCTGTCCTATAATATATCCTATACCTACACAGAGCGTGCCTCTGTCCTATACCTACACAGAGCGTACCTCTGTCCTAGAATATATCCTATACCTACACAGAACGTGCCACTGTCCTATAATATATCCTATACCTACACAGAGCGTGCCACTGTCCTATACCTACACAGAGCGTGCCACGGTCCTATAATATATCCTATACCTACACAGAGCGTGCCACAGTCCTATACCTACACAGAGCATGCCACTGCCCTATAATATATACTATACCTATACAGAGCGTGCCACTGTCCTATACCTAGACAGAGCGTGCCACGGTCCTATAATATATCCTATACCTACACAGAGCGTCCCATTGTCCTATACCTACACAGAGCGTGCCACGGTCCTATAATATATCCTATACCTACACAGAGCGTGCCTCTGTCCTATAATATATCCTATACCTACACAGAGCGTGCGTCTGTCCTATAATATATCCTATGCCTACACAGAGCGTGCTTCTGTCCTATACCTACACAGAGCGTGCCACAGTCCTATACCTACACAGAGCATGCCACTGCCCTATAATATATCCTATACCTACACAGAGCGTGCCACTGTCCGATACCTACACAGAGCGTGCCATGGTCCTATACCTACACAGAGCGTGCCTCTGTCCTATAATATATCCTATACCTACACAGAGCGTGCCTCTGTCCTATACCTACACAGAGCGTACCTCTGTCCTATAATATATCCTATACCTACACAGAGCGTGCCACTGTCCTATAATATATCCTATACCTACACAGAGCGTGCCACTGTCCTATACCTACACAGAGCGTGCCACGGTCCTATAATATATCCTATACCTACACAGAGCGTGCCACAGTCCTATACCTACACAGAGCATGCCACTGCCCTATAATATATACTATACCTATACAGAGCGTGCCACTGTCCTATACCTAGACAGAGCGTGCCACGGTCCTATAATATATCCTATACCTACACAGAGCGTCCCATTGTCCTATACCTACACAGAGCGTGCCACGGTCCTATAATATATCCTATACCTACACAGAGCGTGCCTCTGTCCTATAATATATCCTATACCTACACAGAGCGTGCGTCTGTCCTATAATATATCCTATGCCTACACAGAGCGTGCTTCTGTCCTATACCTACACAGAGCGTGCTTCTGTCCTATACCTACACAGAGCGTGCCTCTGTCCTATAATATATCCTATACCTACACAGAGCGTGCTTCTGTCCTATACCTACCCAGAGCGTGCCACGGTCCTATAATATATGCTATACCTACAGAGCGTGCCATGTTCCTATAATATATCCTATACCTACACAGTGTGCCTCTGTCCTATAATATATCCTATACCTACACAGAGCGTGCCGCTGTCCTATACCTACACAGAGCGTGCCACAGTCCTATACTATATCCTATACCTACACAGAGCTTGCCTCTGTCCTATACCTACACAAAGCGTACCTCTGTCCTATACCTACACAGAGCATGCCACGGTCCTATAATATATCCTATACCTACAGAGCTTGCCTCTGTCCTATACCTACACAGAGCGTACCTCTGTCCTATACCTACACAGAGCGTGCCACGGTCCTATAATATATCCTATACCTACACAGAGCGTACCTCTGTCCTATACCTACACAGAGCGTGCCACGGTCCTATAATATATCCTATACCTACACAGAGCGTGCCGCTGTCCTATAATATATCCTATACCTACACAGAGCGTGCCTCTGTCCTATACCTACACAGAGCGTACCTCTGTCCTATACCTACACAGAGCGTACCTCTGTCCTATAATATATCCTATACCTACACAGAGCGTGCCACTGCCCTATAATATATCCTATACCTACACAGAGCGTACCTCTGTCCTATACCTACACAGAGCGTACCTCTGTCCTATAATATATCCTATACCTACACAGAGCGTGCCACTGCCCTATAATATATCCTATACCTACACAGAGCGTACCTCTGTCCTATACCTACACAGAGCGTACCTCTGTCCTATACCTACACAGAGCGTACCTCTGTCCTATACCTACACAGAGCGTACCTCTGTCCTATACCTACACAGAGCGTACCTCTGTCCTATACCTACACAGAGCGTACCTCTGTCCTATACCTACACAGAGCGTACCTCTGTCCTATAATATATCCTATACCTACACATAGCGTGCCTCTGTCCTATAATATATCCTATACCTACACAGAGCGTGCCTCTGTCCTATAATATATCCTATACCTACACAGAGCGTGCCTCTGTCCTATAATATATCCTATACCTACACAGAGCGTGCCTCTGTCCTATAATATATCCTATTCCTACACAGAGCGTGCCACTGTCCTATACCTACACAGAGCATGCCACTGCCCTATAATATATCCTATACCTACACAGAGCGTGCCACTGTCCGATACCTACACAGAACGTGCCACGGTCCTATACCTACACAGAGCGTGCCATGGTCCTATACCTACACAGAGCGTGCCTCGGTCCTATAATATATCCTATACCTACACAGAGCGTGCTTCTGTCCTATACCTACACAGAGCGTACCTCTGTCCTATAATATATCCTATACCTACACAGAGCGTGCCTCTGTCCTATACCTACACAGAGCGTGCCTCTGTCCTATAATATATCCTATACCTACACAGAGCGTGCCACTGTCCTATAATATATCCTATACCTACACAGAGCGTGCCACGGTCCTATAATATATCCTATACATACACAGAGCGTGTCACGGTCTTATACCTACACAGAGCGTGCCACGGTCCTATAATATATCCTATACCTACACAGAGCGTGCCACGGTCCTATAATATATCCTATACCTACACAGAGCGTGCCACAGTCCTATACCTACACAGAGCATGCCACTGCCCTATAATATATACAATACCTATACAGACCGTGCCACTGTCCTATAATATATACTATACCTACACAGAGCATGCCTCTGTCCTATAATATATCCTATACCTACACAGAGCGTGCTTCTGTCCTATACCTACACAGAGCGTGCCTCTGTCCTATAATATATCCTATACCTACACAGAGCATGCTTCTGTCCTATAATATATCCTATACCTACACATAGCGTGCCTCTGTCCTATAATATATCCTATACCTACACAGAGCGTGCCACTGTCCTATAATATATCCTATACCTACACAGAGCGTGCCTCTGTCCTATAATATATCCTATACTTACACAGAGCGTGCCTCTGTCCTAGAATATATCCTATACCTACAAAGAGCGTGCCTCAGTCCTATAATTTATCCTATACCTACACAGAGCGTGCCTCTGTCCTATAATATATCCTATACCTACACAGAGCGTGCCACTGTCCTATACCTACACAGAGCGTGCCACAGTCCTATACCTACACAGAGCGTGCCACTGCCCTATAAAATATCCTATACCTACACAGAGCGTGCTTCTGTCCTATACCTACACAGAGCGTGCCACGGTCCTATAATATATGCTATACCTACAGAGCGTGCCATGTTCCTATAATATATCCTATACCTACACAGTGTGCCATGTTCCTATAATATATCCTATACCTACACAGAGTGCCATGTTCCTATAATATATCCTATACCTACACAGTGTGCCTCTGTCCTATAATAGATCCTATACCTACACAGAGCGTGCCTCTGTCCTATACCTACAGAGCGTGCCACGGTCCTATAATATATCCTATACCTACACAGAGCGTGCCGCTGTCCTATAATATATCCTATACCTACACAGAGCGTGCCACTGTCCTATACCTACACAGAGCGTACCTCTGTCCTATACCTACACAGAGCGTGCCACTTTCCTATAATATATCCTATACCTACACAGAGCGTGCCACTGCCCTATAATATATCCTATACCTACACAGAGCGTACCTCTGTCCTATACCTACACAGAGCGTACCTCTGTCCTATACCTACACAGAGCGTACCTCTGTCCTATACCTACACAGAGCGTACCTCTGTCCTATACCTACACAGAGCGTACCTCTGTCCTATACCTACACAGAGCGTACCTCTGTCCTATAATATATCCTATACCTACACAGAGCGTGCCTCTGTCCTATAATATATCCTATACCTACACAGAGCGTGCCACTGTCCTATAATATATCCTATACCTACACAGAGCGTGCCACTGTCCTATAATATATCCTATACCTACAGAGCGTGCCTCTGTCCTATAATATATCCTATACCTACACAGAGCGTGCCACCGTCCCGCTGCCCTATAATATATCCTATACCTACACATAGCGTGCCTCTGTCCTATAATATATCCTATACCTACACAGAGCGTGCTACTGTCCTATAATAAATCCTATACCTACACAGAGCGTGCCTCTGTCCTATAATATATCCTATACCTACACAGAGCGTGCCACTGTCCTATACCTACACAGAGCGTGCCACAGTCCTATACCTACACAGAGCATGCCACTGCCCTATAAAATATCCTATACCTACACAGAGCGTGCTTCTGTCCTATACCTACACAGAGCGTGCCACGGTCCTATAATATATGCTATACCTACAGAGCGTGCCATGTTCCTATAATATATCCTATACCTACACAGTGTGCCTCTGTCCTATAATATATCCTATACCTACACAGAGCGTGCCACTGTCCTATACTATATCCTATACCTACACAGAGCTTGCCTCTGTCCTATACCTACACAGAGCGTACCTCTGTCCTATACCTACACAGAGCGTGCCACGGTCCTATAATATATCCTATACCTACACAGAGCGTGCCTCTGTCCTATACCTACACAGAGCGTGCCTCTGTCCTATACCTACACAGAGCGTGCCACGGTCCTATAATATATCCTATACCTACACAGAGCGTGCCGCTCTCCTATAATATATCCTATACCTACACAGAGCGTGCCTCTGTCCTATACCTACACAGAGCGTACCTCTGTCCTATACCTACACAGAGCATGCCTCTGTCCTATAATATATCCTATACCTACACAGAGCGTGCCTCTGTCCTATAATATATCCTATACCTACACAGACCGTGCCTCTGTCCTATAATATATCCTATACCTACACAGAGCGTGCCTCTGTCCTATAATATATCCTATACCTACACAGAGCGTGCTTCTGTCCTATACCTACACAAAGCGTGCCTCTGTCCTATAATATATCCTATACCTACACAGAGCGTGCCTCTGTCCTATAATATATGCTATACCTACACAGAGCGTGCCACTGCCCTATAATATATTCTATACCTACACAGAGCGTGCCACTGTCCTATACCTACACAGAGTGTGCCACGGTCCTATAATATATCCTATACCTACACAGAGCGTGCCACTGTCCTATACCTACACAAAGCGTGCCTCTGTCCTATAATATATCCTATACCTACACAGAGCGTGCCTCTGTCCTATAATATATGCTATACCTACACAGAGCGTGCCACTGCCCTATAATATATTCTATACCTACACAGAGGGTGCCACTGTCCTATACCTACACAGAGTGTGCCACGGTCCTATAATATATCCTATACCTACACAGAGCGTGCCACTGTCCTATACCTACACAGAGCGTGCCACGGTCCTATAATATATCCTATACCTACACAGAGCGTGCCGCTCTCCTATAATATATCCTATACCTACACAGAGCGTGCCTCTGTCCTATACCTACACAGAGCGTACCTCTGTCCTATACCTACACAGAGCATGCCTCTGTCCTATAATATATCCTATACCTACACAGAGCGTGCCTCTGTCCTATAATATATCCTATACCTACACAGACCGTGCCTCTGTCCTATAATATATCCTATACCTACACAGAGCGTGCCTCTGTCCTATAATATATCCTATACCTACACAGAGCGTGCTTCTGTCCTATACCTACACAAAGCGTGCCTCTGTCCTATAATATATCCTATACCTACACAGAGCGTGCCTCTGTCCTATAATATATGCTATACCTACACAGAGCGTGCCACTGCCCTATAATATATTCTATACCTACACAGAGCGTGCCACTGTCCTATACCTACACAGAGTGTGCCACGGTCCTATAATATATCCTATACCTACACAGAGCGTGCCACTGTCCTATACCTACACAGAGCGTGCCACGGTCCTATAATATATCCTATACCTACACAGAGCGTGCCACTGTCCTATACCTACACGGAGCGTGCCACGGTCCTATAATATATTTTATACCTACACAGAGCGTGCCACTGTCCTATACCTACACAGAGCGTGCCACGGTCCTATAATATATTCTATACCTACACAGAGCGTGCCACTGTCCTATACCTACACAGAGCGTGCCACGGTCCTATAATATATCCTATACCTACACAGAGCGTGCCACTGTCCTATACCTACACAGAGCGTGCCACGGTCCTATAATATATCCTATACCTACACAGAGCGTGCCACTGTCCTATACCTACACAGAGAGTGCCACGGTCCTATAATATATCCTATACCTACACAGAGCGTGGCACTGTTCTGCTGCCCTATAATATATCCTATACCTACACAGAGCGTGGCACTGTTCTGCTGCCCTATAATATATCCTATACCTACAGAGAGGACCATTGTGCCCCTGCTCTATAATATAACCTGCAGTAACACAGAGAGAGGACCATTGTGCCCCTGCTCTATAATATAACCTGCAGTAACACAGAGAGAGGACCATTGTGCCCCTGCTCTATAATATAACCTGCAGTAACACAGAGAGAGGACCATTGTGCCCCTGCTCTATAATATAACCTGCAGTAACACAGAGAGAGGACCATTGTGCCCCTGCTCTATAATATAACCTGCAGTAACACAGAGAGAGGACCATTGTGCCCCTGCTCTATAATATAACCTGCAGTAACACAGAGAGAGGACCATTGTGCCCCTGCTCTATAATATAACCTGCAGTAACACAGAGAGAGGACCATTGTGCCCCTGCTCTATAATATAACCTGCAGTAACACAGAGAGAGGACCATTGTGCCCCTGCTCTATAATATAACCTGCAGTAACACAGAGAGAGGACCATTGTGCCCCTGCTCTATAATATAACCTGCAGTAACACAGAGAGAGGACCATTGTGCCCCTGCTCTATAATATAACCTGCAGTAACACAGAGAGTGGACCATTGTGCCCCTGATCTATAATATAACCTGCAGTAACACAGAGAGAGGACCATTGTGCCCCTGCTCTATAATATAACCTGCAGTAACACAGAGAGAGGACCATTGTGCCCCTGCTCTATAATATAACCTGCAGTAACACAGAGAGAGGACCATTGTGCCCCTGCTCTATAATATAACCTGCAGTAACACAGAGAGGACCAGTGTTCTGCAGCAGCACTGTTGGAACAAATTAGTAATATACAACACACACACATACACCCACCCCTAACAGCGCATATACAGATACATCATAAGCATTAATAGATTACACACATTACCTAAGGATGTGAGCATTGGGGGTGTGGCTAACTGGGGGTGTGTACAGATGTATCACATCTGAACTCCGCCCCAGTTTTAGTTCAATGTTATTAACCTGTACTGTGAGGGTTGTGATTGGCTCCCAGACTTTACCTTTCCTTGCCCCAAAATAGGCCCAGAGCAAAACCCAGAATCTGTGTAAACTCTGCACAGCTTGCCAGAACTAGGCTAAAAATGGTGGGCGGACGGGTACAAACTGTTATACACAAGGAGGTTGTAACAGATCGGTGCCAAAATCACCCAGCTCTAATGCACCAATCCTATTAGGAGGTCGCTGCCACTTTAAAGCTATACTTTCATTGAATCCCACACCTCTACGTTGGTGCCGAGACTGCATTACACCAAGCCTCCAGCAGAGGTCCTCGGCACAGGTAAGCATTGAAGTCTGAGTGTGTGCCTCACAAACATCGGATATCCTTGGACTTTGTTTGGCTACAACTCTTGACATAACAGAAGGTCTATGGAACAAATAATGACTTTTTCAAGATCCTTGACATCTGCACTGTTTAAGAGAGGACATACCATGTCTGTGCCATATACCGGTGAGGTCATCTTAATCTCCCAGAAGTGTTGACCCTTAGCGAGCATCTTGTTGCCACGAATGGCGGCCGTGCCGCAGCTGTACTCCATGTGGAAGCTGACTTTCCGGTCGTCGCAGCTCAGCACCGTGGCGGTAGATTTACTTCCATCATCCCAGACCCAGTCGAAATCTGCAAATGGAAAGCATTGGGAGGTATGGAGCGGTAGCAGAGGGGAAGGGGGGGGGGTTACAGACAGGTATTTGCAGGAGATATCCCTCCGGTGTCTTACAGTCATCCTCCTCTCCGCACTGGCAGTTCTTTATCTGCTGGAAGGTGTGCAGGCTGGAGCAATACGCATCGTTCTGGCTGTCGCAGCTGCAATAGGATTCGCCCGTCACCGGCACAGCGCTGGGGATGGAGGGAGGAAAATGCAGCATCTCGATCTCGGAATCACTGTTACTGTGCTATGGAAGAAGAGAAAATCAACAGGTCAAGCATGATACACATGCCATGTCCAACTTCCTGCTGTCATTAGTCCTCTCTTTATATAGCACCATCATATTCTGCGGTGCTGTGTAATAAAGGTCTCGTTCACAGGTGTGGCATTCCCAAACAGAACGCCATGGAGAGATCCGCTGACCTCCGAGCTCTCCGGTATATACGGTACATGGCTCAGAAGTACCTGGGTAAGGTATATCACTGGTGTCTATGGGGACAGTATACACAGCATGGCACGGATCAATAGATCTCTACGTTGTTCTATTTCCCCCCATGAATATATGAAAACAGTAGGCGAGAGGGTTCTGCAATCATTGGACTGTTGTGCTCTCACCTTTTACTGTGCACAGCATACAGTAAATGCAAAACAATCATGTACTGTAGAGTAGAGATGGCCATTAGTAGGTTAACCATCGATGGTAACATTGGTGGTTAACCTCCATGGTATGAAACCATAAACAGGGAACCATCAATGGTTTTCATCCACCAATGGTCATCCCTGCTCTCTTACGCAAGGGGAAACGGGGCAATCACAGTTGGGGATGGGCACCTTCACAGGTCGAGACGGGGGCAGAGCTATGCTTTGTGTCCTGGCACCAGGGAGACAAAAAAAAAAAAAAACCGCCAGTGGTTCTCAACCATCAGTGGCAAAATTATCGGTGAACAATCATCGGCCATATTTACTGTAGATTGTCATTAAACAGACCAATTTTTTTTTTTGTCCCCCTTGGATATAATAGATCCACTAGGAAGATACAATTTTATCCAGGGGATACAGCAGAGCCTACCCATACTTGTATACAATACCACAGTTACTAAACTTCCCTTTTAAACAATGGTCTGTAAATAAAAAGAGAACCTGGGGGCCATCTAATAAATCGAGACATCAGCCCTACCTTTAGTACACCTATTTCAGAGTCCAATAATAAGCACCCACTACATAAATAACTAGAATATCATGAATATTTAGTCTCTCTGCAGTAATGGATATGGAGCATTACTTCCAAGGGGCTGCATGGCGAGCGTCAGGTGCAGAACCAAAATTTAAATAGTGAGCTGATCACATCTGAAAGAAAAAAAAATATTGTTGCCTGCAAATTCCCAACTTCCCAGGCGATGAATGGGTCCCATCAACTACTCAAAAACGGCTGCTGCCATTCCTTCAGTTGGCCCGATATGTTGCCTATTAATTTACTAGGAGCAAATGGCATCGCTGGGGCACTGTGCAGAGAGCAGGTCTCTCTATGTGCCATTCAGTGTTCTATATTTCCATTCCTAAAGGGTAGGATACAGGACTGGTATATACTTAGTCAATACCAATTGGTGTCATTTGCAATTTAATAGAGCCACAGTGCAATACCAGGGTAACACTGAACAGTATATTTTACCTGTATAATTCACATCTGAACAGTTCAATTTTGGGCATTAGTGGCTCTTTAAAAAAAAAAAAAAAAAAAAAGTAAAAATACAATCAGGATAGGGACTGACGTTTACCCTGCAGATACAGTGCTGTGATGTGTCCAGATTTACCTGCCCATCAGAGTCATACTCCCAGGTGTCATCTCCTGTCTGAAGAGCTGGTGGCCGGGCATCCTGGTCTCTACGTACCCCACTCAGCACAAAACGCCAGGCACGGCTGTTACGCGGGCGACGTGCCATGTTGCACAACAGAAGCTATAAAATCCAAAGAAATACATGAGCAGATAGAAGACAGACTCATGCCTGCTTGGCTGCACCCATCCTGACCGGGCAAAGCACTCCCTGCTAGGCTGGGACCCCTACGGTCTGCAAAAGCGCTTACAGGTTATTAGAATCCGCTTTAGTTGCTGCACTCGGGCTAACTGCAATCCACAGCCACACAATATTTATTTTTCTACACAGTTTCCCTATTGACAATTGAATATCAGTCTTTGCTAAATATCTGGAGCATTACTGCAAAGCGAAGATAATAGCTGGAATCTGATTGGTTGCTATTGCCAACATCTCCACTTCTAAAAACTCTCACTATAGTAAATATAACCCCCTGAGAATCTGACGGTTCTTTTTTTTTTCTGGAAAGTTTTGGAAAGATGAAAGCAAGCACAATGCATTGCTAAAGCTGGTGACAAAGCTTCTACACAGTAACACAGCGCTGATAAACGTCCCTCGTTATGTAAAGGGTAAGCTTCCAGGTCACTCTACAGCCAAACCCTCTGTCACTTTACATCAGCATGTACCCCATGACTGTCACAAGGGTGGGCTCCCGGGGGAGTGGACGGCTGTGCGTGTGTGTTGAGTTATTGGCTCTAATGAAACATTTTATTTCAAATGGAACTACAAATTGTGGTTGCAGCTTAGAGATCAGAGGCTAAATATATTTTTTGTTAATATTGCTACCACTTGAACCCTAATATCTGATAGGAGCATACTAAGCAGCTGACCCCAAAGCCATCTAGTGGCCAACTGAAAAACTGCAGTTGATCCCTTTTCACATAGAACCAACCTAAAAATCAGGAATGCCATACCCACCATGTATTACCAGGGTGTACTATATATCATTTTACATCAACTAAAACACAGTCATGTTTAACTGAACAGCAAAGCAAAAGCTGAGGACAGAGCCAGTTATATACAACATAAAGTGTAAGAAGTGCCCCTGGTAAGGGCTGGTAATGACCTGGGCACTGCCCACAATGCTGTCCTATACATCATCCATGTCATGCCTCAGTAATAGCACCTGAGCAAGGAGAATAGGAGCCACAAGGCCTAAAGTGTTTGTAATATGCTGCTTGCCTTGAGTTTTATTCTAATAGCAGGACATGCTGGGACTTGTAGTGCAACAGAGATACCACATAGAGAGACGAGAGAGAGAGAGAGAGAGAGAGAGAGAGAGAGAGAGAGAGAGAGAGAGAACAAATTGTAAACACTGCCTGCCTAGAAGAGAATGCTGGGGCTTGTAGTCCCACAGAAGTGAGCAGGAGCCACAGGTTGCCTAGCTGCAGGGTCACAGAACACAGGAGCTGGGGGAGAACTTATCCCTGGGATAGGACAATGGCTCCTGCTCTCCTTATTACACAGGTATGACAAGGATGCTGTGTCAGACAGGAGAGGGGCAGTGCCCAGGCCATTATCAGCCATTATGGGGGAGCACTATGTATAACACCCCCCTGGCTGCAGCTGCTGTGACCAGATGGCCTATCCCCTGAGCTCTGCCTCATTCCCCCCCACTCCTGTGCCCAGCCCCCCCGCTCCCTTCCGCCCAGGCCTGCCAGCACAGCCGCTGCCCCCCCCCCCCCCGCAACCCCAGCACCTACCTCTCTGCCCGGACGCTCCGACGTCACTAATAAGTAATAACCCCTGAGCTCCCCCAGCCCTCAGCTGCCTGCAACCCCGCCCCGCGACTCGGTTGGACGGGAAGGAACGCCAATCAGCTCTTCTCTGTCCCGCTATTGGTTGTAGGAGCTGCCACTCAGCCTCTTGGGGGTGGGAAGTAGCTGACAGTCGCCGTGCGCGGATTGGAGGGATCCGGCAATTCCTTTTACAGCAGTGGGCACGCCTCCCCTCCCGCTCGCGTTTACTGTATTTCAGGCACGTGACTGCGACTGCAGGCCTGATTGGACCGAATGCTCCGCCTCCTGGGAGGCCTTTTTTCCCCCTGTTAGTGATACATCCGTCCAGCCAATAAGGGGAGAGTGACGATCTGTGCTCGCTGCTGATTGGAGGCGCCCTGTGCCAATCTCTCCACAGTCCACATGCGGAAGTGACTGCTCAGCATGGACACAGCAGCAGCTGCAGGTGGTGAGTGTCTCCTGCTGGCTCAGTGTCACACTCAGCGCGGATCCCTACAGCTGTGTGCAGGATCAGGCAACGTGTTGCACGCCAAGCTGCGGTGGGACTACAACTCCCAGCATGCCCTGCCAGAGTTACAGCATGTCCTGACAGCAATGTTGCGGCAGTGCGTGTGCTGGGAGATGTAGTTCCACAGCTGCGGCCTGAGATCAGGTGTATTATGAATGTCTTCTTTATTCAGCCATAAATATATTCTTCATTCACTAAAGTCTGCAGTCAGTGAAGTCAGTATCTGTGAACTGGGGCAGGGCAGGAAACCTGTCTCTCTGGCTAATGTGGTACTACACATCCCAGCATGTCCTGACCACACATTGGCAGCGTGCATAGTCGCCACCATCCAACATGTATTAGTACTGGGTGGAATTCATGAATATTTGTAATGGGCTACACAGTGCTTAGCAGTAGGAATTTAAGGGGACAATGTAGCAAAGCCTTCTAAAGAGGACCAGTGGAGAAGTTACCCATAGCAACCAATCAGCTCCTAGCTATCATTTACTGTACAAATTATGTGTATATTCTGGTAGGTTGTGATTCACTACCAGGAGCACGGCGGCCCCATCCTCAGGTGTGCCGGAAGGGGCGACG
The DNA here is from genome assembly GCA_031769625.1 of Taudactylus pleione. NCBI lineage: Eukaryota > Metazoa > Chordata > Amphibia > Anura > Myobatrachidae > Taudactylus > Taudactylus pleione. The sequence continues at coordinate 12,784,288 of JAUIMM010000060.1, read as the reverse complement.
TCTTCCTAATACAGCGCCTCAGTACCTTCCTGAATAAACACTCCCCCCTCCTTAGATTCATTAAGTGCTTAATTTAAACTCTGAAGGGGGCTCATTTCCTTACTAGCACCCAAACAGGACAGTGTGTGTGGCACCGTGTCTGGATCTCATATAAAACCAGACTGCAAGGTTGTTATCTGGAAGCTGACTGGATGAGCCTCAAGGGGCTAGCGCTGTATAACAGGCCATAACATTACGTCCTGTTTCAGATGGCGGTAATCTCGCAGGTGTGCGTCACATCATTCTGGTGTTGTCGGGGAAAGGAGGTGTTGGCAAGAGCACCATCTCCACTGAGATTGCCCTGGCACTGCGCCATGCTGGGAAAAAGGTGGGTGTGACCCTATACCAACTAGTCTTATGTTTAATCCTGCTTTTTGTAGGTACAATTGAGTACCATTATAATTAGGAGAGAAAAAACAAAATTGGTAGCAGTTTATTATAAAAGGCATTGATTGCTATCTGTGAATGTGAGTATTACATATTCTGTTTTAGAACTATTAAACCATTTCTGATTTAGGTGCTGCCCGAAAGCTGAGTGCAGTACCCTCCACTAGCAAGCGTATGTCGCCACTGGTTACGGGTAGGATAGGGGTTACACTGAGGTAGGGAACCACAGGGCCTGTTTTGCTTATTTCAACTTTAAAACGGACATTTGAGAAACTGGTGCAGAGTTGACCGATAGTCTCCCGTAATTACATCATAATTATTACGTGCACGGGTAAAAAAAAATGCGGGTACTCGCCCATAGGCAGAGTTGTACCAATCTATGCAATCGTACCACCTCTATCCATACACATGGTTTCTCAGCCGCCATAATTATCCTTGGCGCAAGAGATCTATCTGAAAACAGGCGTAATTACGCGTATGCACCACTTTTTGCATCGCCCACTGGACTTTATATTTGACGATTGTTAATGTTTATGGAATTTGTGGTTGTTTCCATACAAATAGCTGGGAAATCATTTGTTCAGTGCAAAGTGCTACCTGGCATCAACAGAAAGTAAAATTTACCAAAGTTACATGTAGTAAGGTTCCCAGTCGTCCCGTAGGTTCTTCATGTGCGGCGCATTGAATTAAATTCCCCCCCATTACGTACTACCTGAGTGTATGTTGTCTTTTTTATCGCACAATCTTTTGTTTCGTATTTAACAAGATCTTGTTGAATAGCAACTGGCATGCCGATGGTTGCCCAACCCTGTATTCCGCGCTTGGCATGATGTGGCGGAACATGCTGCTTTGCGTGATGTGACTGAACATGCTGCTTTGTGACCCTGTGCAGGTCGGAATACTGGATGTGGATTTGTGTGGACCCAGTATCCCACGCATGCTGAACGCCCATAATAAAGATGTCCATCAGTGCGACAGTGGCTGGGTGCCAGTCTATGTGGACCAGGAGAAGAGCATCTCGCTCATGTCTATTGGCTTTCTGCTGGAGCGCCCTGATGACGCCGTGGTATGGAGGGGACCCAAGAAGAATGGTATGGAGTACAGCCTTGTGCTCTGTTGGCAGGTTGGGGAATGGTCGGGAGTATGTGCTATGAGGGCATGTTGGGGAATGGTATGGAGTATGTGCTATGAGGGCATGTTGGGGAATGGTATGGAGTATGTGCTCTGAGGGCAGGTTGGGGAATGGTATGGAGTATGTGCTCTGAGGGCAGGTTGGGGAATGGTATGGGGTATGTGCTCTGAGGGCAGGTTGGGGAATTGTATGGAGTATGTGCTCTGAGGGCAGGTTGGGGAATGGTATGGGGTATGTGCTCTGAGGGCAGGTTGGGGAATGGTATGGAGTATGTGCTCTGAGGGCAGGTTGGGGAATGGTATGGAGTATGTGCTCTGAGGGCAGGTTGGGGAATTGTATGGAGTATGTGCTCTGAGGGCAGGTGGGGGAATGGTATGGAGTATGTGCTCTGAGGGCTGGGTTTCTGTATGTTTCTGACCCTTTGTAATCCTATAAACTCCCGTGTTCATGACGCATTGTCTGTGTATATCTCTTCTAGCGATGATCAAGCAGTTCGTCGGTGATGTGGCGTGGGGAGAGCTGGACTTCCTCATCGTTGACACCCCACCAGGCACCTCCGATGAGCACATCTCCACAGTGGAGGCTCTGAGGGTCTTTAGCCCGCTGGGAGCTGTACTGGTCACTACTCCACAGGTACTTTACGCTGCGCTGGGCCTCACTCATTCATTTACCATTTCCTATAATAGTAATACGTTCACTTGTTGCCTAGAAATAGAGGAAACAGACGTTCTGTGATCTGTACCCGCATTCTGGAGGCTGCAGGCAACCATTCGCTAGTCATATGACTTGATCCTAGAGATTTGATTGGCCGCATAGTTGTGAATATTACTTCAGGCCATTGGGTGACTGGCTATAGGGTGACCGGAACATTATAATGGTTTTGGTTCTAAATTAATTTAGCGTGAAAGAAATGATGAGGGAGGTGAATGTAGGCTTTGTAGATTTAGAGTACGGATTTGAACATCTAGGGGGCATATTTACTAAAGGTCAATTTTAATCTATTTTGATTGTTTCAAAATCGATGGTGTATTTCTAGGACTAAGGGGGTCATTCAGACCCGGTCGTTAGCGCCGATGAGCTCGGACCGGGTCGATGGCCCCCCACAGAGCATGCGCACGCCGGCGCCGTCGTGCGCATGCGTGAGACCCGCTACGACCGACAGCGCCGGTCGTATCGGGTCTCGATCCAAAGGGGGCGAGCTGTCGATGTTGATTGACGGCTCGCCCCGTTTGGAAGGTGGGCCGGGGGGGTGGCAGGCCAAACGGAGGTGTTCCTATGGGAACGCCTACCGTTTGGGGGAGGCCCCACTGACATCACTAGTGATGTCAGTGGAGAGCTTCCGGCTCAGACAGAGCCAGAAGCTCTCCGGGGCTTATGACAAGTAAGACCCTACCCTAGGGTCTCGTAAGCCCCGATGGTCGCGATGGTCTTGACCATCACGACCATCACCTTAGGCGGTCGTAAGGCTGTGGGTGTTAACCCACAGCCTTACCACCGCAAAGGAGGATGTCTTGAAAATTCAAGAGGTCCTCCCCTCATTCAGACCGACCGCACGCTCTGTGCGACCGGCTCTGAATGAGGTCCTAAATCACATATATTTACTAACAGACTGTTTTTGATTTGTTTTTTTTTAAGTATTAGTAAATGTCTGATTTTAACATTAGAAACACAACATCGATTTTGATTGATTTTTTTTAAAATTGATTAAAATCAACCTTTAGTAAATATACCCCTAGGACTTGATTTAGAATTGAATGTAAAAATAACTTATAAGCTGTTTGCGCAGTTGTATTTTCACGTGTGTAATTTTTTATATATAATAGTTTTATTGAAGCAGTACATACATTTTTTCTTATTATTTGACAATTGAAATAATGATGTATTTTCTTTGTACAATAAAACAACACTTTGTCATATATAATTTTACAAATTTGATGTCTTTCATCATTGGAATATAAATATATTGAGATAAGTACAAATTTTGAACAATATATTATTACCAGAGTAACGTAGAAAATACAATGGAACTGAGTATAACTATTGTGCTCGTCTCTCCCCCCTAAACATCAATCGAAATAGCTGGGTTACCCTCTACCATACGCATTAAATACCACGATGTATTACATAATGGATGATAGAACTGTGCTTGTATAGTTGGTGATAATGTTAATATAATGCTCTCCCACATTTCAAGGAACCTTGCGGTCTTAGGGCCTGATTCAGACCCACTCGCGAGCGGCTGTCCGCTCGCAAGTGGGTCGATGTTCTGCACTGAGCATGCGCATGACGGAGGGAGCTCCGTCGTGCGCATGTGCCAGACGCGACGAGCGAAGGACTTTCCTTCACTCGTTGTGTCTGATCAAAGGGGGCGTGCTGTCGATGTTGATTGACAGCACGCCCCCTTTGGTGGGCGTGCTGGGGGCGTGCCTCCCTGACGGGGGCGTTCCCAAGGGAACGCCTACCGTCAGAAGCCGGCCCACTGACATCACTAGTGATGTCAGTGGGAGTGATTTTGGCTCTGATAGAGCCAAAATCACTCCGGGCCTTGCGGTTGAAAACCTCAACCGCAGGCTCCGGCTCGCAGTTTCGATGGTCGCGATGGTCAAGACCATCGCGGCCATCAAACTGCACGCTCGTATAGGCTGTGGGGAGGACGGCCCTCATTCAGAGCGTGCGCTCTGCTCAGAGCGTCCGGCTCTGAATGAGGGCCTTAATTTCCTTTTCCAAAGTGACTGCCACCCACTCCATACGGAAAAGATGCAACAATTTTATTTTAAAAAGAGACAGAGTAGGAGGTTCCCGGTGGATCCATACCTGCAAAATTGATTTGCGAGCTGCCGCACTAATTGCCAGCAATAAACGTCTGCCTCCCTTTGAGGATCGTAAAGTACTGGGAAGGATGCCAAACATCGCCCATTCTGGAGTCAGATGCAAATAATTTACTAAGTGCTCCTGTGTATAATTATCACGTGTGTATTCTGAGCTGTACGCAACTTATTGTAACGTAAACTTAAATCTAGCGCATAGACACTGGAGCAAAGATGCCACAATCCTCACCCGCTTTACCCCTGGTTTATATAGGCGCAAAATGTACATTTCATAGCAAATGTGTATCCAGATCTTGTAACTCAAAACAAGACGCACCTACCTTGTGTCTGAGGGTTCTTTGCTGGTACTGCCCGTGTATGCGGTTATGTTCTGACTTCCGATTTATTACTCGCTTGCAGGCCGTGTCTGTGGGAGACGTGAGACGGGAACTTACATTCTGTAAGAAGATGGGGCTTCCGGTGATCGGGATTGTGGAGAACATGAGTGGCTTTGTCTGTCCGCACTGCACGGTGAGCTGAGGAGCAGGTCTGTTAGCATTCCCGGAAAAACGACAAACCGGTCTATCCTGCTTGGCCTTGGGAGTTAGTGTAATGGAGATTCTTATTTTGCGCATCTTACCCGTACTCTTTCTGCTCACGAAAATGACTAGGTTGCAGACGCAGGGCTAGGCGCTAGTTGGCCGCAACTGCTTCTACTTTGTGTGCGCCGATTTTCACTCGTGTGCAGTTGGACAGCCTCTAAGCGTGCACCTGGCTTCATAGCCATCGCCATTATCAAAGCACACTTGCCCAACCCTTATCCTAGGCGCAAAAGATGCGTCAGTAACGCACAACTCTGCGCCGCCCACAAATCGGCTGACACGCACTTTCTGAACTTTTCTTATGTGTGAATGCCCAGCTACAGCCCAGTTCTGCCCCCTCCGTCCCAGGTGGAGGTGGAGCTGAAACCGACTGAACACTTTATCGTCCGTAATTGAGTACGCTCTACTCCAGGGCACACACAGCGGGAAAATACGCACGATACACTTAGCGGCCGTGCTTGCCTCAGCCCCACTGTGTGTAAGCAATCTGTGCGCTTTGCCTCAGCCCCACTGTGTGTAAGCAATCTGTGTGCTTTGCCTCAGCCCCACTGTGTGTAAGCAATCTGTGCGCTTTGCCTCAGCCCCGCTGTCTGTAAGTAATCTGTGCGCTTTGCCTCAGCCCCACTGTGTGTAAGCAATCTGTGTGCTATGCCTCAGCCCCACTGTGTGTAAGCAATCTGTGCGCTTTGCCTCAGCCCCGCTGTCTGTAAGTAATCTGTGCGCTTTGCCTCAGCCCCACTGTGTGTAAGCAATCTGTGTGCTATGCCTCAGCCCCACTGTGTGTAAGTAATCTGTGTGCTTTGCCTCAGCCCCACTGTGTAAGTAATCTGTGTGCTTTGCCTCAGCCCCACTGTGTGTAAGCAATCTGTGTGCTCTGCCTCAGCCCCACTGTGTGTAAGTAATCTGTGCGCTTTGCCTCAGCCCCACTGTGTGTAAGCAATCTGTGTGCTTTGCCTCAGCCCCACTGTGTGTAAGTAATCTGTGTGCTCTGCCTCAGCCCCACTGTGTGTAAGCAATCTGTGCGCTTTGCCTCAGCCCCACTGTGTGTAAGTAATCTGTGTGCTCTGCCTCAGCCCCACTGTGTGTAAGCAATCTGTGCGCTTTGCCTCAGCCCCACTGTGTGTAAGCAATCTGTGCGCTTTGCCTCAGCCCCACTGTGTGTAAGTAATCTGTGTGCTCTGCCTCAGCCCCACTGTGTGTAAGCAATCTGTGCGCTTTGCCTCAGCCCCACTGTGTGTAAGTAATCTGTGCGCTTTGCCTCAGCCCCACTGTGTGTAAGCAATCTGTGTGCTCTGCCTCAGCCCCACTGTGTGTAAGCAATCTGTGTGCTATGCCTCAGCCCCACTGTGTGTAAGCAATCTGTGTGCTATGCCTCAGCCCCACTGTGTGTAAGCAATCTGTGCACTTTTAGGCTGGTAAAGGGGGTTGTAAGCCTCCCGGTGACTTTACTGTCTTGTGCATGCTCTCTTGTACAGTATGTTTTAAAGAATGTTTTAAAAATGATAAATAGAACAGAATAGTTACTTTGTGGTACATTTGAATTCTGCAATAACTGATGGATGTTGCGTATTCCCACAAGCACAGCAGTTATTGCACCTCCGAAATTCTAGGCTATAGTTACCCAGCTATCTTGTACCTTTTGTAATTGACATCACTATATATTAGATATCTTACACTCAGGGCCAAGGACTTTTCTAAACAATTTACGTTTTTCTGGTAAACAGTCACTAATACCCCTTTTCCACCAAAAACTCAGGACACTGAGCACAGGTCAGTGCCGGGTTTTACCCCTTTCACACCGGCGGCTGGACCTGGTTTACTCTTCTGTGTACCGTGTCTTCCAGTGTTACAGTGGATGCTTGGAGATGATGTCTACTGAAGCCAACTAATCTGCTCCTTTCAGGAATGACCCGGGTCTTTGTGACCTGTGTCATGCCGTTCACACCACACCGTAACCTGAGTCATTCCCAAGTTTGACCCTGGCAGCTACCAGGGTTGGATTTCCGAGTAACCCGACCTGGGTTTTTGTTCTAAGACCTTTTACACGAAACGTTGACCTGGGTTTCCCGGCAATAAGTCGGGTTGTTTGGTGGACAAGAGGTATAAGGGGCAGATTCAATCAAACTATAATCTGACTAACATATTGATTGTAAAACATTAGGACAATTTCAAGTAGGGCAGATTTAACCAAAGCTGTATGTGGCTAACTGACCCGGGTCATTCCTGAAACGAGCAGATTGGTTGGCTTCAGTAGACATCATCTCTAAGCATCCACTGTAACGCCGGAAGAGCCGGTACACGGAACGCTAACCCAGGTCCAGCCGCCGGTGTGAAAGGGGTAAAACCTGACTCTGACCTGTGCTCAGTGTCCTGGGTTTTTGGTGGAAAAGGGGTATTAGTGTCTGTTTACCAGGAAAACTTAAATTCTTTAGAAAAGTCCCATTCACCACGGTTTAGTGTCCTTGAAAATCTGTAGGGCGATCTCAGTTGGCACCCCAGAAACGGTTGAGGCACAGACATTTGGGTTTCCAGGAGGAAAATAAAATGGTATTGTGTTTTGATGCCACATCAGCACTTACTGTTGACGCTGTCTTACCCTAGGAATGCACAAACATTTTCTCCAAGGGAGGAGGCGAGGAGCTGGCACGGCACGCTGGGGTCTCATTCCTAGGTGAGTAATATACCCTCTATAAACCACCATCTCCTATCTTCTCATATGTTGGGGAATAGGGAAATACAGATAAGACTCTGGACCCCCAGGAATCGCATGAACCTGCCCTTGCGACGTTTTACACATTGCCCCTGGTGCATAAACCTAGGATGGTGTAGATCGGGCCGTGTAGGTTGTAATAAAAGCCTATGCTAGGGTCACATGTTCTAGGTTGTCCCTAAACAATAAAATGCCCAAATAGACTTGCACAGCCAACTGCATTACATCTGCATACTGTCACGTAACTAATGGTCTTTGTGATGCTATAGCTTGAATTGCCATTTAGCAACAGGGACATCATTATGCTGAGAGATTTCCTGTATACTTTATATTCTGAATGCAATTTGCTTTATCACTTGGTTTCATGTAGTACAAACTGGCTGTGTGAGGGCTTAATATGAAGGACTGAGGGCCTGATTCAGACCCGCTCGCGAGCGCTATGAGCTCACAAGCGGGTCGATGGTGGCCCAGTGCGCTTGCGCACGACGGAGCCAGCTCCGTCATGCGCATGCGCAAGACCCGGATAGCGAGGGCAAACCGTCGCCCCGGGTCTCGTACCGAAGGGGGCGTGCTGTCGATGTTGAGTGACAGCACACCCCCTTTGGTGGGCGGGGTGGGGGCGTGGCTGCCCAGACGGAGGCGTTCCCATGGGACGCCTACCGTCTGGGGCCGGCCCCACTGACATCACCTTTGATGTCAGTGGGAGTGCTTTCGTCACTGGTAGAGCCGAAAGCCCTCTAGGGCTTGCGGCAACAAGACCCTACCACAGGGGTCTCGTCGCAAGCCCGATGGTCGCGATGGTCTTGGGTGGTCACCTACAGCTATGCGAGCGGCCAGAAGGCCGCTCTAAAAAAACAGAAGGCCGGCCCTGATTCAGAGCAAGCGCTCTGTCAGAGCGTCCGGCTCTGAATCAGACCCTGAGTGCAATGTGTCCAGTACTTTGTGCTCAGCGTGCTACTGAATTATTTTCCTTTAGCGTAAAAATCAGGACCTCACAATTACTACAAATATACTGAAAATCTAATCCTATTGATTTATTGGTAAGATATTCAGTGCACTGGTTGTGGAAACTGTATATTGCGACTTAGTACAGCATTGAGTTCTCTGTAGCGATCCAGAAGTAAACTTGCATAGACATTACAGTACATACCTGTTTGTTACCTTTCAGCCCCCTGGCATCACCGCTAATGGGCAGGGCATATGCACAAAGCCAGTCACAAATGCCACTTTTCTTTTTACTCTTTCTTTTAATAACTCCTCTTCGTCCGCCTGTGTAAAGCTGGGTATACACTAGGTCGATGGGTCGGCCAAACCCGCCAACCTATCTGATGATTGGCAACTGTATACACCCTTGCCAGTCGTCTGCCCGATGTGACGGGCTTGACAGCTCAACTGGGCGGGCATTTAAATTGCCCGGCTAGTTGAGCTGTCAATTACCACCAGGTCTCCGCAGCACGTGGGCGATCGGCGGGTCGCCCGTACACACCAGCAAATGATCACTAAGATCTGAAAGATGCAATCGGCCATCTGCTGTGCTGCAGAGTAGACCGGATATGTCTGTGAACGACGCTGTTCACAGCCGGCGATTAACTATAGATATATCGCCGGTTCCATATCAATGTGAAACCAGCTTAAGGAAGCCTGTGGGCACCCCCCTAAGCCTCTGACACCACTGTGATTAGCAGTCGTGATTTGTGAGTGCAGAGTAGTGTTGGAGACAATGGAGAAATCCCAATTCGTGGGGAGGGGGCATTCAACTTTTTTTTGGGAGGGGGTGGCTTTTTGTGTTTTCACCAAAACCTCTAGGAAAGGTGTTTGTTTGTTTGTTTGTTTGTTGTTGTTGTTTAAAGCCCAGTTTGGTGACTTTTCTCTCTACAGGTTGTGTGCCCCTCGATCCCGTTCTGACCCAAAGCCTGGAGCAGGGCAAGGACTTTCTGCAGGAGTTCCCCCAGAGCGCAGCGTACCCGTCCATCACTAGCATCACCCAACACATCCTAGACCGCGCTGCACACAGTTCCTGACCTGAGGCTTTGTAAGGCGCCACAATACAGGACTGCTGAGATGAGCACAGAGACTCATTTATTCTTCCATTTTAGGTACCTGACATATCCATGTTGGTGTGACCCAAAAAATCAATAAACAACAAGGCCTAGTGCTGTCAGAGAGCTGCTGGAAAAAAGGGGGTGTCAGCCCCTTAAAACAAGAAAGAAAAAAAGTGTGCACCAGAATGACTAATGGACAGATTGGTTGTAAATGCAAATTTAATAATACCTTAAAAACACAATAAATAAATATACACAATATAAAATATCACAAATGAATAATAAATGAATAAGCCACATGAAATAGCACAAAATTCATATCAAATGGATCATTGTAAGAACTTCCTTCAAAATAAGTGCACAGTCATATGGATGGTGATATTCAATAGGACTGACATATCCCTTAGGCGAAAAAGGAGATTATCGGGAAATGATGAGGGTTTAGCCACAGTCCCTGGGCACATGCAGTGTCCTGTGTGAAGATGAATGTCAACCTCCTTCGGATTGTTGGTGAATCGCCAAATTAAACAGGGGGTCCAAAGTCCAAAGTAATTAGTCTCCAATAGCAAGAAGGAGTAAATCCAAGTTGTAAATAAAGCTCAACGCGTTTCGCTGGTTGAAATCCATCCAGCTTCCTTATTAGGGGCATATCCAAGAATGATCCATTTGATATGAATTTTGTTGGTGTGACCCAACCGCTGCTTTCTCATACAAAGTCCGGGCAGAAGTGGTGCTTCCAGTTCTAGCAGCTTATCCAACATGTGACTGTGGTACAAATATCCCTCTCATGTCTATATTGGGCTGAGTCAAGTGTCATTCCATGATGTGGAGAGCGATATAATGGTCAATATTAAATTGTCACATTACTTGATGATGATGCCGGTTACTGTAGAAGAAATGGGTGGGGGAGGGGGGGTTTAGCCATGTGTAAAATCCATGCTATAAATAAAGCTGACCCCTTTATCCAGATCCCAAAGAAACCAGAATATCCCGCAGAGGAATAATAACCAGTGTTATATTTCACATCTATAAGTAAAACCAGCAATAGGTAGCATATATATCATATCTTATATCATAATTTTATCATAAGATAAATTTTATATGCTGGAGGTGCTCCCTGGAATCGAGTAACTAGAACTCAAAAAGTATCAATAATTGGAAAAACCAATCATCAGTATAGTGATTCCTTAGTGCCCCACGAAGGAATCACTATACTGATGATTGGTTTTTCCAATTATTGATACTTTTGAGTTCCGTTTATCCAGATCTCTAGCTAAATGAGGCTGATACAGAGGTGCCAGCTTACTCTACACAATGCCGATGGGTACGAAGAGTTGGCCAATGTTGGAACCACTGCGTCCTGGTGGTAACCACAGAAATTTGGACTCGAGCTGTTGATTTCAGTGGAATTTTGCTATTATTAGCACTGCGCAACCAAGCATGCACCACCCCTATGAGCAATGATGGGCCATGTGGAGTTGTACACATCTCGGTCGTATCTCAACTTACAGCGGAACGGTTGTGACTGGTTGGCAAAGAGGTAATGGCACCTAGGTACAGTGTTCTGAGGGAGTGTTTTGTGCATGTACGAGGAACAGCTGGCCATTTTGAGTTGAGCATGTGCAGAGATCCGTCTGATTTCATAGGGCGCAATCGTGGCTGATAGTGAAGGCAGATACTATCACAAACAGATCGGGGGGTACGGCCTTATAGATGCGTGCAAATCCCAATGACGGGGCAAACAGCAGCATTTATTTCCATGCATGCAGCCCTTGGTCCCGATGGCCCTTTCAGTCTCTCATTAGACTCATCAGAGGCAGAGAAAATGCAGATTGGGAGCAGACTAAGGCCCTGATTCAGACCCGCTCGCTGCCGGAGGCAGCTCGCAGGTCTGAAGGGCGTTTTTTATTTTTATGTCCGGCGTTCTGGCCACTCGCTAAGCTGTGGGTGACCACCCACAGCTTTAGTGAGCGGCCAGGTGATGGTTGGGTCTCGTCTTGTGGTAGGGTCTCGTCTGCCGCAAGCCCCAGTGAGCTCCCTGCTCTAATAGAGCAGGAAGCTCACTACTGACATCACTTGTGATGTCAGTAGGGCCGCCCCCAAACGGCAGACGTTCCTTCGGGAACGCCTCAGTTTGGCAAGCCACCCCCCCCCCCGATCCGCCTACAAAATGGGGCGAGCTGTCGATCAACATCGGCAGCCGCACCGTTTGTAGCAAGCCCCAGAGCGAGTGAACTTCTCACTCACTCCGGGGCTCGAGCACGCACGCCGCACGTGCGCACTGCCTGGCCATCGACCCGCTTGAGAGCGGGTCTGAATCAGGCCCTAAATACACTAGCAAGGGCTCCAACATCAGAGTACTCTGTGGACAATGAGCAGAATTGGTGCCTTGTTATGTGAAGTTACATTGCCGGCCAGTCACTGTATCGGCGCTGTTGGGCGAGTGACGTCACGTATAAGCAAAGCCCCATGCTTATGATAATAACGGACACTACATCCAAGGAGAGTGTTTCACATAAAGCTTTCAGTAATAGTCCACCAAAATGTAGATGTCAATAGATGTCGTTCATCAGTCCAATATTACCTGTAGGGGGAGACAAGTGAGCAAGGACTTGACACCAAAGGGTAGCTCAAATATCGTTTTTTTTTTTTTTAAAGCCATCAATGGTTTTCCCAAGGTTCATGTTAAACGAGCCTGATTTATTACTATTGCCGTTTAAAAGCCATCGGTCATTGCAGCCGATGAAAATGTAACAGATAGTCAATCTACCTCCAATGTATCAAAAGTTCCAGCAGAAATAATCCAAAAGTAATAAATATGGTCAGCAATCAAAGCACACTGGAGCTCACTGTGATTATTCCTGTAACGCTCAAATTCTGTGATGACATATTGCAGTCCTGGATGATAATCCTGGGATCAGAGTAGCTGCTCTCAGCTCTGGACTGACGCATTTCTCCGGTGTAATTCTGGTTTCATCAGAGCAGCAGTTCCTTATATACCGTTTTAATCAATCATTCATCGATCAAAACATAGCACTGCTGTTTCTGTGTGATTTGCGAGGCAGATGGGCTTGACTTATAGGACCCGAAGATTGAACAATTACTTTGAACATCTTCAAGTGACCATGGGCCGTATTCAATTAGCGGCGAAAAGTTGGAATCCGCTAAAAAAGTATCGTGGATGACTTAATTTCGCCAGGCGGAAACTTGTCGCCGTATTCAATTACAGAGACTTTTCGCGTACGTGGAAAATCAATGCAATGTAATAGGTGAAAAAATTTTGCCTATGAATAGCAGGCGGAAAAAAGTGCAGAATTGCGGTTTTGGGGTGCAAAGGTGCGGAAACCACTCTGCACCCTTGGGACAGCCCCCCACAGGATATCTGCGTAAAAAAAAAAAAAAATAGGGACACCCTAAAAATTTACTTTGAAAATGGGGGTGAAAAAGTACAAAGTAGGGGTACACACATTAAAAGTAGCAAAATAGACTTTTGGGGGGTCTGTAAGTATGGGGGAGGTGTTTTTGGATTGCAGGTGCTTGCTGAAGGTGCGTTTTTAGCGTTACTTAAAACTTCACTTTAGCAATTATAAACCATGCTGGTACCCATTTTCAAGTAACCCAAATTTGACAGGACTACTTATTTTCTCTAAAAAATACTGCTTAATGCTATTCTTCACCCCTTGTGTAACGACGCTATAAAGAGGAAAATGAAAGCACTTAAGTACCCCAAATAGCTTCAGCGGGGCTAATCGGGGACATCTATACTGATCCCCAATGTTAGTGCATCTTTTGGGGGGTGTTAGGCTGATTTCCCCATCTCTGACAGCACTTTTCGCCTGTTTGAGTTTTGCCGGGGCGCGTTATCGCGTCCTTTGGAGTTGAATACTGCGAATAGCAGGGGCGAGCCCGATAAGTTTTCACATACAAAACACGCGAAGTAGGCAAAAAGTCTGGCATGCGAAAAAGTATCGCGGGTGCGAAACTAATTGAATACGGCCCCATGTACTGATTGATGTGCAATTATACTTTGATATAATCACATGGCTAGTGTTGTAGATTTGTGTTTTACGTTCATGTGCTCATTGTGACTTTAGCTAACAATCACCGTATTGCCTGGCAATACTATAATGTGTATGAGTTGTATACTTATTCTTGAGCACATACTGGGAAGCTGCACCTCCTGTCCTATCCCGGGCAAATTTCTCCTCTTGTCTGCGGGAGTACAGAAAGTGCGTATGCTAAGTTTGGACGCATTTCACATTTACTATCAGCTCAGCAAGCCTGGAAAAAATGTGCCTTTTTTTTTAGTAACGCGTTTTGCTTTTGCCAGCTAGACGCTAATTCTTTCCAGCTTAGCATGAGCTGTAAAAGCACGAGATGGGCTAAAATTGTGTTCCCCGATCTGTCACAATCTTGGTTTTATTGAGGAGCAACAAAATAAGACCAAGGGGTCTATGTACTAAGCAGTGAAAAGTGATAAGGTGCCAGCCAATCAGCTCCCAACTGTCATCTCACAGGCTGTGTTTGAAAAATGACAGTTGGGAGCTGATTGGCTGGCACCTTATCACTTTCTTATCACTTTTCGCTCTGTCTCCTAACACTGCTTAGTACATAGACCCACAAAGGTGATAACACCGTGATCTGGGCAAATAAATGTACAGACCGGTAGCATGAGAACAAACGATTTTAGTAACTACATTAAACTGAGATATAATCCTACTAAAACATTTAGGGGGAAATAAAAAATGTATTGCTGACAGCGAGGTGAACTTGACACCAGCTGAGCTGATGACGAGGTGACTAGTTTTAAATAATGTATTTTCAGTAACAGCGTCCTGCATGCATTAAATATAAGCTGATTAAGGCGAGGCTATAAGGGCTATGTTATTTCTGTCATTATTTTACAGATCTTCTCTCAGCCGTTCCCTCTAGACAGAGCACGGGGATGCCCCTTAATAAGTGAGCAATATACACTAAAACCGCGTTTCCTTTAATATCTAGCCAGAATAACATACCTAGTAACCTGCTTATCATCTCCTGAATTCAGGCAGAAGTCTCTTTCGCCAGTCCAAATGCTATATAATAAAAACTATTCTGTGGACATGACACGCAATTGCTATAAAAATGTATTTGTTGGTAAATAAGGCAAATGTCTATTTTATAATACGTCATTGTTCAACAGAGTAACCAATATGGCAGCCCCCCCCGCAAGTCACAGGCTATACTTGGGCCTATTTATTGTTTCCTAATTTCATATGCATCCTGCGGTTTCACCATCTGAGGGCGATCGCCAGTCACTAGGAAGACCCCACTAATTGTGTGCACCCCACATTTTTCAGTTCCTTACTGATCAACAACTGCCTGAAATCTACACAGGAGCCGGAAGAACTGCCATAACTTTTGGAGTCTCCTGGAAATTCAGGAAGAGTAGGCAACTGTTGGGGGGCTAAGCATTGGAAAGAGAGAAAATGGATGGAGTTAAAGTACCAACCAATCAGCTCCTAACTGTCATTTTTCAAAGACTGCCTGTAACAGAGTTAGGAGCTAACTGGTTGGTGCAAGCTCCATTGTTACTTATTTCTCACCAGTTTTCTGTTTTTTTCAACTAAAATAAAATTATTAAGGTAATAAAATCATCACTTTTACATAGAGAATGAAATGGACTAAATCATTGTATGTGCTTGTTATTTGAATAGAATTGTTTTGCTGAAGATTGAAGTAACTCTTCCTCACTTTCCATCCATATGCCTGATTAACTTGCATAAAAGACATTCTATATATATCTCTGTGTGTGTACCCAACATTGCACTGAGAGACGTCCAATTCTTCCAGTACTATAATACCTCTCACCACAGGTCATTATAGCCTGAGCTCCTCCTGCTAGTGTAGTGCTATGTGACAGACACTAGAGGGGGCCCCTTGCCCTTTTAAATTTAGAAAAACTGCTAAGAATGATAGAAAATCCATAATTCAGCGTTGTAGACAGCACTGTTACACTGACTTCTGTCCTGAGCTGTATCAAATAAATGTTACTAAGAGATAGAGGGAAATGTAATGACCTGCGATTTTCCAGTGACTTTTGAGTGGCAGAATATTGCGGCAAGATTACTTGGAGGGTGGGTCGCCAATATGCCGGTGATTTGCGGTGAAGACACACATGCCAGCATGCCAGCGTATTTAGAGAGAGTTTTTTAGAAAAGAAAAATGGAAATCAAAGAAAAAACTGAGAGTCCCCTGCCACTGGCAGTCTGGGGAGATGCCTGGTCCCTCCTACTTGCTGCCTGGGGATAGTATGACTTCTGGATCCTCCCACTTGCTGCCTGGGGATAGTCTGACTTCTGGCCCCTCCCACTTGCTGCCTGGGGATAGTCTGACTTCTGGCCCCTCCCACTTGCTGCCTGGGGATAGTCTGACTTCTGGCCCCTCCCACTTGCTGCCTGGGGATATGCATGGCCCTTCCTACTTGCTGCCTGGGGATAGTCTGACTTCTGGCCCCTCCCACTTGCTGCCTGGTATTATGCATGGCCCCTCCCACTTGCTGCCTGGGGAATATGCCTGACCTATCCCACTTGCTGATTGGGAATATGCCTAGCAGAAGGTCTTGATCTGGTCATCACATTTGTGATTAGAAGCAGAGCCAGATATCCATTAGGCACCCTAGGTTCCTACCGATGGGCCTAGATTACTCTGACTGTTTTCATGGTTTTGCTATGTTTTGTTTCACTGAGTTGACTATAACCAAATATATATATATATTTTATATTTATTTATTTTGCAAAACAGATGGGGCAGAAGGGACCAAACCAGCTTCTTGTCTAGAACCCCATGGGATCTTAGACTCCCAGCAGAAGTAGTAGTTATCACGCACTGGGCAACCCAGGGCAGACATGATTTACATACTCGCCTACATTTCAATCCTCACCTCCAGGATTTGCCACAAGATGATGCATGCAGTTGGCTGCGAATCGGGTCACCAAGCGGCCAGACCGCACACCTCTCTGGTGGTGGCTACATTTGCCATCAGTGGGAGACCTGCAGGAGCAAAGCATGATGGTTATCTGCTGAATGGTTAGAAACCATCATTGGACGAATGGTTGTACAGCATTGGAGTATGCAACAACTTGTTAGCTGTTGTACAGGCAGACAAGAGCTAAGTGTGGACTATGGGAGGCCTACTGCATTGCCGGATCCCAGTGATGTTATGTCCCGCCCCAGCCTGTATTCGCTTGTACAATAGGACAGAGCATTGCCTCCCACAAGACCAGCGAACCCATCTCCTGAGATAATCTGTGCTGCTGTGAGCATTCTAATGCTCTGATTGGTTACAAGTACACACACACAATACACAGTATATACGCCATAAGGAATCGCTTTTATAGTACACTGATGGCCTGATTCAGAGATGCACGCTAATGCAATCGCCGCTGCGCAGTCATTGCGAATATATTCTAATGACTCACCCGCCATCCAATGCTGAGAGGCGGCCACTGAAAGCATCGCACATCTGCCGCTTACGCACAAAACCGGAAACGCCAGAAACATGGAACACGGATCAGGTGGCCATCAGCCTCCTGAGCAAGTATCAGCTGTCGCAGGCACAGTGGGTCTCCAGACACGCAGAGGGCTCCCCTGCTCAGAGCAAGGACGCAGCGGCTAATTTATGGACACCCAGAAAACAGTGTTTAAACGGTCAGACGTGCCTGCGTTTCTCTAACCACCTCCCGGTACTTACTCCAAAACTCTGACTACCTATCACTCACTTTGCGAGTGAATTTTCTGCGCAAGCGTAATAGCAATTCAATCTCTGCACATGCGCAGTGCGGCTCACACACTTGCGCAACTATGGCTGACAATTGCTCAATCTGCGTAAATTGCGCCATTGCATCAATCTCTGAATCGGGCCCTGAGAAGCGTAGCACAGCTGTAGGCATCAGTGTATTTTTCTTATGGCTCCCAGGCCTTGTAATCCTACTTTTATTGTAAGGGTACTAACAACGTTTAGTCAATATTATTCTTTATAATTACCAGTAAAACTTGTTTCATCCTAAAATCTTGGAAGCTGGAGACCCTGATTTGTATGTACACTGAATTGCCAAAATCCATTGTGCATGTAATGGTAATGGTAGGTGGTGTCACCATACTTTGACGTCTTGGAAATGCCCAGACCTGCATCAGTTGTAATACGACATCTCGTGAGTCAGTTTAAACACCGGACTGGCTGCTCATGCGCAAGGTGACGTGAATTATTAGAGGTCACACTGGGCATGATGGGACATTCCATTTCCAAAGTTGTGCGGACATTCAATATTCCTAAATCTACAGTGTCACGTGTGTACCGGGAATACCTCATGGAAGGCATTACCACCCGCGGTGGACAGCGCAGTGGCCAACCACGGGTGTTTAATGATCGTGATCAGCAGCGTCTGGCCAGAATTATCCGTGGTAACAGACAAGCAACGCTGGCTTAAATCACATCCACATCCAATGCAGGAGGTACCGGGCGAATATCCAGAAGGTCAGTGCAGCGTTCTTTAGCTTCCATGGACTATGAGAGCAGAAGACCCACCAGAGAGCCCCAGTTAACCCAACGACACCGGACACAGTGCCTCATCTGAGCTTGTGACGTCACTAATTAGCAGGGGCTGGCTGGCAACTTTTAGCCTGGGGGCAAATGCATGCAGGCGGCCCTGGCAGAGGAGTAGCGTGTAGCCAGAATATGCGTGCTACGGCGCCCCCCCCTCAAGTGTTCCAGGGAGAAGGCGGGTCCATATGGGATTAATGTAAGGTAAAAATAAAGATTAGGGCAGCCCCCTGTCGTAGTGCCCATATGCAGTGTCCCCGTGTGCCACAGGAGAGAACAGCCTTATGCAGGCCTCCAGTAGTGCCCCCAGTAGTAGTCCCCCCCTTGTAGTGCCCCCAGTAGTAGTAGTCCCCCCCCTTTGTAGTGCCCCCATTAGTAGTAGTCCCCCCCTTGTAGTGCCCCCAGTAGTAGTAGTCCCCCCCTGTAGTGCCCCCAGTAGTAGTAGTCCCCAGTAGTAGTAGTCCCCCACCCCCCTTGTAGTGCCCCCAGTAGTAGTAGTAGTAGTCCCCTTATAGTGCCCCCAGTAGTTGTAGTCCCCAGTAGTAGTAGTCCCCTCCCCCTTGTAGTGCCCCCAGTAGTAGTAGTCCCTCACCCCCCTTGTAGTGTCCCCAGTAGTAGTAGTCCCCCACCCCCCTTGTAGTGCCCTCAGTGGTAGTAGTAGTAGTCCCCTTATAGTGCCCCCAGTAGTAGTAGTCCCCTCCCCCTTGTAGTGCCCCCAGTAGTAGTCCCTACTTGTAGTGCCCCCAGTAGTAGTAGTCTCCCCCTTGTAGTGCCCTCAGTAGTTGTAGTCCCCCACCCCCCTTGTAATGCCCCCAGTAGTAGCAGTCCCCCCCTTTGTAGTGCCCCCAGTAGTGCCAGACCCCCCCCCAGTAGACACATAATATAAAAAAACAAAACAAAAAGAAAAACAATCCCCGCTCCCGCCGCCGCCATCTGCTCCTCCGTCTGTCCTCCCGGGCCGGGCCGCTCTGCATTATGGGAGAGACGTCATATGACATCATGACGTCTCTCCCATTGCCCAATGCAGGAGCCGGAAGATGGAGCGGCTCCCGCAGCGGGAGCAGCAGCAGCTAATGAGAGTCTGACAGACTCTCATTGGCTGCTGCTCACAACAAACACACAGCTGCCGGAGCCGGCGGCTGTGTGTTTGTCAGTGTAGCACTGTCCGAACTCCGTCCGGTCAGCGCTACACACGCGGTGCAGTCTGTGTCACAGGGACACAGACTGCACCGGCCCGCGGCCCGCATGACGCTGCGGCCCGGGGGGCACATGGCACCCTGCCCCCCGGCCCAGCCCGCCACTGCTAATTAGAGCCTGAAGGACTGGCAACATGTGACATGGTCTGATGAGTCATGGTTCCAGTTGTTTCAGGCTGATGGTAGAGTTCGGGTGTAGCACAGACCCGATGAGGCCATGGACCCCAGTTGTCAATAAGGCACCTTGCAGCCTGGTGGTGGTTCCATAATTGTGTGGGGTGTGTTCAAGGGACATGGGTTGGGTCCGCTGGTCCGTCTGAACACGTAATTGAGCAGTGACCGCTACGTTGCATTGCTTGATGACCATGGACTTCATATACCCCCACAATTATGGAATATTCCAGCAGGATAATGCACTGTGTCATTGGTCCCAAGTTGTCCAGAACTGGTTTGAGGAGCATTCTGGAAAGTTCTGATGAATGGTGTGGCCACCACGCAGGGCCAGTGCAACTTTTCCGGGCACCCTAGGCAACATTTCACCAACCGCCCCTGCTCCTTCCAATTCATAATATGCCACGCATCAGTCTCCTCAGTTAAATAACATGCCACACAGCGGTGTCCCAAATTCATAATATACTATATAGAATATTACACACAGCAGAGCGCCAAAATCATAATGCACCTCATAACACTGCCGCCAATTCATAATATGCCACACAACTCTGCCACAAATTCATTATATGCCAATCAGTCATGAATTATGCCATTCATAATTTTTTTTTGTGGACTCAGCGGCGCCCTCCAGTGACTGGTGCCCTTAAGCGGCTGCCTAATGGTAGCACTGGCCCTGCCACCACGTTCACCCGACATGAATCCAATTGAGCATTTATGGGACGTTGGTGGGGAGGTCCATTTGCACCCAAGATCCTGTGCCTACAAATATCAGGGAGCGGTGGGAAGCTATCCAGGCGGCATGGGTCACCATGGATCTTCTGTCCACTTGTGTAATCGGTGGCACGTCGAGTTGCTGCACTTCGCTGGGCTATAGGGGGTCCTACACGATTCTGGGTACCTATCCCATGACTTTTAGCACCTCAGTTTAAATGCTTGAGTTCCCATATATGCATGTAATAACATTTGATTTACAGTTAAATGTAAAAAAAAAAAAAAAGGATAAACTATATTGTAAGAAGCACATGTGTGTGTCTATACACACAGAAACACACACGCACATATACTGGCTATCCCCTGTATAACTGTAATATATGTAATGTATGTGTGTGTACATAATATGTATATATGGGGATGTAGTCAGCATCCCAGCATACGGGATGCTGATGGTCGCATCCCGAAGGTATGTATCGGGGTTAGGGGGAGGTTAGGGTTAGGCACTAAGGGGGGAGGGTTAGGGGTGAGGGTTAGTCTATCGGGATGACGGTATTCTGACCAGCGGCATCCTGACCGCCGGGATTCCATACCCAACCTGTATATATGTGTTTTTTGACTGTTCCTTGTATAACTTTTATCGTGGGTGCAGCTGCTATGGGGCTCAGAGCTTTTTCATCATTGGGTGGTACATAGGGGAACTTTACAAACTTTTGCTATGGGGCCTTCAAATACCTGGTTACGTCCTTGAGTGTATGTATGTGTATATATATATATATATATATATATATATATATATATTAGTGTGTGTGTTGTGTAGATGTACATATATGTATGTATATATAAGGTGTGCACACATTGACAAGACATATACAGGGAAGAGTGAATGGACAGACAGCAAACACTGCAGAAGGGCAGGGGGCATCTTTTCTGCAGCAGCATCGGGGAGGAGTTTGCAGACTATCCCTAAACGGTTGAGAATCCCTGCGATCTCATTGGTCGGCGGGGATAAAGGGTACTTGGCAACCAACAGCCAATCGGGCTGCAGGGATCTGTTTAAAGGGCTGAGCAGCCTCCCGGGTGGGAGGTCAGGTGGCAGCGGCAGAGCCCGCAGCTCGGGGCACGGAGGACACCGCACATCGTCCTGCAGCCGCTGATCCCTCTCCCCGGCTCTCACAGGTAAGACTGCTGCTTGTCCTCAACCGTATAGCGCTACAGCGGTGACTGGCTGCCCACAGGTGTATGACTTCCTGACAGCCACTGCACCTCAGCAACCGTTACGGGTCCCAGCATGGAAGGCTGGCAGGGTATGCTGGGACTTGTTGTTCCCCAGCCACAAAGTTCTGCCTCCATTAACATATTTCATATTCCCAGTACTGCACAAGCATGGTCAAGGTCCTAGGTCCAGGAGGCTTCATGCCTTACATAGCCCAGGTGGTGTTGCTGATCTGCAGGGGGTGTCTTAGGGCTGCCTTATGCAGATTCTATATAACTCTATATAGTCCCTGTATATGTTATACATCAGCACAGACCTCCATGGCATGGTGTTGTGATACATGTGTATAATATATATAAAATGCGGGCACTCCACCATACAGGGAATACTTGCCTGGGTGCCCTCTGATGGTTAGATAACCGCATACATATGGGAAAAAAGCGGCACTCACAGGACCTGGTAAGAAAGACTCACATCTCCAGATGGTCTTCGCAGACCATCTGGAGTCTTGAGTCTTTCTTACCAGGTCCTGTGAGTGCCGCAGATATATATATATATATGTATGTATGTATGTATGTATGTGATATTTAATATTCGGTTGCTGACATCTCATTTAATTAGGCAATATTGTAAATATTGTGTATATTGCCAATGAACTGGATATTGGAACTATTCTTTTTCACTAATGTGAACATTTATTTGGCTTATTAGTTTATTATGAGACTGCCATTTAATGGCATAGGTTAAATATTTATGCGTCCATCTATAGATAGATAGATATGTATGTGTCCATATGTATCTATCTATCTATCTATCTATCTATCTATCTATCTATCTATCTATCTATCTATCTATCTATCTTGGGATGATATAGTGTATATACAGGGCATGGCATATTATGGATGGGCAGGCTTAGTAAGTGTTCTGTGCCTGCTTTCTGCTATTGTACCTCCTGCATCCTGATCAAATTGCCAGGTGATCTGATCCTGCCACACACATCCCCGGGGATTGTCTTCTGCAAATCAGCTGTCACAGGACAGAGAAGGTAACACTGAGGGCAGGACACCGCCAGACAGAGCTGTGTGTAACGTGCATCTTACTGAGTTACCACCTGTCCTGGATCCACAGGCTCACTACCAGCCTTTATAGATTTGTCCCCAGAAATGTCCCTATTCAGTTATTCCTCCTACTGTATATACTGAATGAAGTTGTGTCTATAATTTCCTATCATACGCGTTTTATAAATGACTACTCACTGAAGAAGAGTATGAAATGCAGAAATATATTATAACCACCCAGGGCAATAGACCGTTGTAGTGCAGTGTTCCATTTATTGGTTGTCGACCTACTGACCGTGTCGACATTCTGACTGGCGACAGTCAGAAACTGTCAATATTGTGGTGTCGGCATTCTGTCAACAAGTCGACCGAATACCCACGTAGACTGTGTACTCAGGTGCAGCAGTGTCCCTGGAAATGTGTATGGTGTTATGAGGACTGGGTGAGATATGGTATTTGTATACAGTGATATTTATGATACATATCTTTAATTGGCAAACATTGAAAACAACAAAAAGAGATTTTTTTTTTTTTTGTAGGTAATTATATTAAGTAAGATTTTCTGAATAATGCAACAGGTATAGACATTTCCTGAGACTGTGTCCCTGCCACAAATAGGCCAACTACGTAAACACTATTGCACAAATGTAATACTAAATTCATGTTAATATATACTGTACATATGCGGACAGTGCTTGGTTTCTTTATAATATAATATAAAGCGATCTCCTGACTGCAGATTATCAGGACAGGAGCAGGCAGTGCTGGGTGTCATTATGTCCTCTATACTGCAGGCTGTAGTGGCTTGCGGGCTATCAGCGATGAAAGGGTTGCTATCTGGATAGGTAACAAAGCTCCCTGGGTGACCCAGCGGCAGGCAGCAGGAACAAGCGCTATTTGTTCTGAACACGTTTGAACAAACAGCCTCTGGGGCGAGGTCTTGTGGGAGGTGATGCTGCTGCTACAGTGCCCACTGGGGGACATTATCCTGCTATATTTACTGTCATTAGGGAAGAGGCGGCTAAATGGAGAGCAAATAGGCAAACACGAGGCGAGCGAGCATTGCAGGAGTGCGCTGCCGTCACCTGAATATTATTAGGCACCTTTTATTACTGTGGGGTCTATTTACTAAGCAGTGTTAGGAGACAGAGTGAAAAGTGATAAGGTTCCAGCCAATCAGCTCCAACTGTCATCTCACAGGCTGTGTTTGAAAAGTGACAGTTGGGAGCTGATTGGCTGACACCTTATCACTTTTCACTCTGTCTCCTAACACTCCTTAGTAAATAGACCCCTGTATCACATAGGAATATGGAAGATTACAGTAAGAATTTTGGTTTTGCCTTGTGTTGTGTTAGGGCCGCCATTGTTACATTTCATAATGTAGCTTTAACTGAGCAGCTTTGGAGTTAAATTGTTAGAGATCAATTTTATTTCCAAGAGATTCCACCCATTGTCCTATGCAGCCAACCCTCCCTCCTGCTGTCTTTTTTTGTCCATGCAGTAAAACAT
The DNA here is from genome assembly GCA_031769625.1 of Taudactylus pleione. Taxonomy (NCBI): domain Eukaryota; kingdom Metazoa; phylum Chordata; class Amphibia; order Anura; family Myobatrachidae; genus Taudactylus; species Taudactylus pleione. Next base: position 12,760,124 of record JAUIMM010000060.1, on the reverse strand, counting down.
TAACCCTACTACGTGACCTTGTGTATAAATAGTAGCTCACTGATCAAGGCTACCAATCATATCAAAAGGACATTAAGACACTTGCTGGAGGCCATAGTTTTATTCTCTGTGTTTTATGGCCATGGGTATGCTGAAACTTGCAGTTCCCCCAGTACTAGTGAGCCAGCTTACTGTAGTAATGTCTAATACTTGAAACTTTACTTCTGTACATTTATAATCACCTAGATCTCTCTCTGGGATAGCATCTGTGATCAGCTGTGCATATTACTTGTCTCCCATTGCAGATCTGTCATTAGGACCATGCCAGTCCTCTCTGCCCATCACCAGTCCTTGTCCCTCATGGAGAAAGACAATTTCCGAGAGGATGACAGCTTAACCAACCTACAGTGGCTTCAGGACTTTTCTATCCGAAGTTCAGACTTTTCCCTCATCTCCACCTCATGTCCTCCTTCTTCTGCTCACAAAGTCCACAGTCCGTGCAGCCCCCCAGCCGGAGATACTCCCTCCTGCCAGGCTCCTTGCGTGGGAAAACAGAGGTCTGCCTTTGGGGCCAACGTCTGGCCTTCTCTGCCTACAGCGTCTGCTCCTAGCTCCGTCCAGGAGGTGGATTATAGAACAAATCCCAATGTTAAACCGCCATACTCCTACGCCAGTCTAATCTGCATGGCCATGGAGGCTAGCCAGCAGAGGAAACTGACCCTATCCGCCATATACAGCTGGATCACCCAAAACTTCTGTTACTACAGGCATGCTGACCCCAGCTGGCAGGTAAGACTTGTACATGCATTATTATGCATCTGCTTTTATATATAAACCTACGTTGGGACTGGAGGTAATGGGCACGTTCATCAATCTCCAGTAGCAGATAAGTTCTTAAGTTCTCACTATCGATTACCAGCCACCGATGGTATAATAGAAGTGGCTGAGCCCGATGGTGAAACACAGCTGCGTTTTGCGCATGCGTGGGCATCGTCTGCACATGTGTGAAACACAAACCATCGATTCGATGATTTCTGACTGATGGATTCAAACCATCGATAGCAGAGGCCTTGATGGTCACCACTACATCACAGCCCAATTGACTCCAGAGTAGTATGAAACCACAGTATGCTCAGATATATGGAAGATCTGTGAACATGTAGAATTGCTGCCTCCCTTTAGACAGCTTAAATCTTAGCTGAGGCGACCTCTATTGTCTGTGTATGGGAGATAAGGTATGGCGACCTCTATTATCTTTGCATAGTTGTTGACTGTGGAGATGAGGTATGGTGACCACTGTTGTCTGTATATAAGAGATGAGCTATGGGGACCTCTGTTGTCTGTGGAGAAGAGATGAGGTATGGGGACGTCTGTGGAGAGGAGATGAGGTATAGGGACCTGTGTTGTCTGTGGAGAGGAGATGAGGTATAGGGACCTCTGTTGTCTGTGGAGAGGAGATGAGGTATGGGGACCTCAGTTGTCTGTGGAGAGGAGATGAGGTATAGGGACCTCTGTTGTCTGTGGAGAGGAGATGAGGTATGGGGACCTCAGTTGTCTGTGGAGAGGAGATGAGGTATGGGGACCTCTGTTGTCTGTGGATAGGAGATGAGGTATGGGGACCTCCGTGGAGAGGAGATGAGGTATGGGGACCTCTGTTGTCTGTGGAGAGGAGATGAGTTATGGGGACCTCTGTTGTCTGTGGAGAGGAGATGAGGTATGGGGACCTCTGTTGTCTGTGGAGAGGAGATGTGAGATATGGGGACCACTGTTGTCTGTATATAAGAGATGAGCTATGGGGACCTCTGTTGTCTGTGGAGAGGAGATGTGAGATATGGTAACATATTGTCTATGAATGGGGAACTTTGTTGTCTGTGTATGGGAGATGAGGTATGGCAGGTGTAGGTATAGTTGTATAGGTTTAAAGGTTAAAAAAGGGGATAAATTTGTAAAGTGACCAAGATGAGAGTATTTCTACGTTTGGTCAGACACAGGAGGTGTTCTCACATCCATGGCAAGCTGTGCCCACCGCACATGACACCAGCACGTGGTGGCTGCAGCTTACGTGGGTGGCATTGATCTGTCTGTGTTATGCAGAGAGTATGGACAATGGCAGTCAGCAGGACTCATCTGTGTTCAGTCCTGGATATTATTATTATTATCCTTTATTTATATGGCGTCACAAAGGTTCCGCAGCAATTTACACAGTACATAAATGAGCACACAAGAAAAACAGTAATAGTAATACAAAACAATGCAGGACAAGGGCATGGTTTATAAACATAGCTGCATACCACAAGCAGCAGGGCATAAGCAACCAAGTGTTAGGTGCCAATTGGGGAGTTAGGAGTACATGATACTATAAGTAAGGGAGGAAAAGCACATGAGGGATATGCCACACAGCCAGCAATGGCACGAGGTGCCACTGCCTAGATACCCCCACCCTAATGTGCTGTGCTCCCCTCTTCCCCTCTACTGCTTCTCAGCTGTGTGACGGTAGGGGGTGCAGCAGGCAGTGGTGGGGAAGGACAGGCTCAGGACTGCTCTCGGCTGCTGAAATTATTGAGCGGCATGATGCCAATCTCCTAGTGTTTTTTGATTCCTCTCAAATGTTGGCACTTTAGGCAACTGTCTGAATTAATGGTAGCGCCTGCCCTGGCACCAGGCCTTCATGCGCCAGAGGCAGACGCCATTTTATTTTACTTTTTACCTTCCCTTAATTACAACCTTGGAGCGCGCAGAGTCTGTACATTGTATCTCATGAACTCCTCTGTATTCCCTGCGTATGGAGCGTAAGTGGAATTTTCTATAGGAAGAGCAGGATGACCTGCACATGTTCTAGTGGGAATCCAGTATATGTCTGTGGCACACTGCATTATTCATGACTGGCCTCCTCTCTTGGCGAGGTCTGTAGCAGGTGTTTGTCTGTACCCAGTGTATGCCCCCTCCCTGCTATCAGAGACAGCTGCATAATGGGACACTTTGTCCTGGCCGTAAGAGATACCTGAGATGGTAGATGGGGGGTGGGGAGAGGAACCAGAGGAGATGGATCATTCATCTAATTTTCATTGGTCTACTAACTAGACTAGAGGTTGGCAACCTAGTGCTCTCCAGCTGTAGTGGAACCACGAGCATCACCAACAGCCTGAGGGCCAAAGGTTGCCTATCTCTAGCTATACATTTACCAAACCTTTCCTTTCATCTGCAGTATATGGAAATTTGTTTTAAAACCAGGCAACAGACCATCAAATGTACATTGCCTATGGCAGGGATGGGGAACCTCAGGCCCAGGGGCCGTATAAGGCTCCCGGAGTCATTTGGTCTGGCCCTCTGAGCATTTTTCTGCTAGCCTCATTTGGCTAGCAGGGTGCCTATAATGGCAACCTGTGGTCACAATCTATGCAGTAGTGCCGCCTGGAGCGTCTTTAGGACGCTTCAGACGATCACACCACTGCCCTTACAGCTCCCCGGATCATCCTCAGGACTGAATTGCTGTAATCACTGGAGATTGTGGCCCTGTCCCCGTGTGACATCACACGGAGGGGGCGTGGCCGCATTGGGCCCGTGAATAATGTTATATATATCAAAATGGCCCCCGGCAGAAAAAAGGTTCCCCACTCCTAGCCTATGGGGACATGACTCCAGTATGGATATACTATAGGCGCAGGGCTGGGATATTTCTGCGGCCCTCCGACTCCAGCTGCTGTGGAACTACACATCCCAGCATGCTCTGCCAAAGTTTGGCTATTAGGGCATGCTAAAACCGTGGCAGGGCATGCTGGGATGTGTAGTTCCACAGCAGCTGGAGGGCTGCATGTTGAATACCCTTGCAGAGCATGGTTTATAAAAGTGGTGGAACGTCCGCGCAGATATCTTTGATGAGACAGCTGTAACATTGTTACAACATATTCTACCAAAAAGTATTTATTTGGGATGTAAAAAAATGTTAAAATGTTGTCCTTTTTGTAAAATCCTTAAAGTCTCTTTCGCAGGAAAAGGGCAGCTTTATAATTTTCCTCTACTCTTCAGACCGGGTCATTTCCTATTTGTTTTCTTTTATAGATGGCTGACGCAGGTGGGCCTGGTTCAGAATCGCACGCTGACGCGGTCACGCTGTGTCTTTTGTCACAGCGGCATCTTGATGCCAATGCCGCGGCTGATTTCTTCAAAACTGAGACGCCCACTTTCAGCGGTGCAAATCCGTCTGGGTTGCGCCTTTAGACGCACCATCGAAACTTGTACCAGCCCTCTGGCAGGTGCAGCTTCTCCATCTTCGTATGGCGTACTGACGGTAGGGGTGGTGGGTCATCGATGGTTTGCCTATGCACATGTGCAGGGCCGGCACTTACCATTGGAGATCAGCCACCGATGTTTACAATCAATGGCTTCCCATCGATGGTGACAACACTCACCATAGCAATCACACCACTGATGGTTGTGAGCCATCGATGATCAACCCTAGATGATGGTTTCTTTCCCAAGTGGATGGATAGGAACGGTGCGGCCGCGTAGATGCAGCCTACTTGGGGCGCAATTGTTTCAGAGCAGACAATGTGGCCGACTCGCGTGTGACTGAATCAGCGCCACTGTGTATTTGAAAAAGATCACTATTGTACGCTCAAAACATTTATTCTGCAATAAATTGATTGAACTTCTAAATCACAGTGGTTCTCCACTCCAATCCTCAAGTACACCCAACATATCATGTTTTCAGGATTTCTGCCTGTGGAACAGGTGGGATAATTACTGGCCCAGCAATAAAAAAATAACTCACCTGTAGATGATTAAAGAAATCCAGAAAACATGACCTGTTGGGGGTACTTGAGGATGGGAGCTCAGAACCCCTGTTCTAAAAGACAGAAGTTGTGCCAGTTCTGTACCTTGATGTGTACTAATTTTAAGTATTGTCCTGTTTTGTGTCTTAGAACTCCATCCGCCATAACCTCTCCCTGAATAAATGCTTCATGAAGGTCCCACGAGGCAAGGATGAGCCAGGGAAGGGTGGATTCTGGCAGATGGATCCTCGTTATGCTGATATGTTTGTGAATGGAGTTCTGAAGAGGAGACGGATGCCAGCTTCCCACCTTTTTCCTCCTAGGTACAACAAGGTACCTATCCACCACCCTTACCAGACATCTGCTCGCCCCAGTAGCCACCAAGCACAGCGTACCTCCTGCGGATACAAGCAGCACCGCAGACAAGAGAAAACAAGTCCTGTTTTGCCAGCACTGACAGCCCAAGAACGAAACGGGGAAAACCCCTTCACCCATGAGGACACTTTGCATGGAAGTGTGAGGAACAGCAATTTTGATGACTTGGATCTGCAGACGGCCTTGATATCAATGTGGTGGGAGGGAGACATGCCCTCCTCAGGGATCAATGCTTCAGTCGTGAACACTCCCGATGTGGAAGTAGCCCAGCAGGAGCCTGCCATAATGGAGAGCCAATGGTTCCTGCCTGCTGATCACCATCCAACTTGGGAACAGCTTAAAGAAGAACCTGTGGTAGACCAGTGGTACAGTGACAACGGCTATGCTGAACATGCTCTGTACGAGTGCCTGCCCTGGGAACGGGTTGAGACATTATTATGACCAACTGAAATGACAAAAGCCTTTCGGTTATAAGAAACCTTCAGCTGGAAGGCAGATTATTGACATGAAGGACAACATTGAACTTGAAATATTGGCCAGCCATCTTGTCTTGCTGACCTACTGCTTTAATCCCTTCTATGGGTGGGATATTGCATTTTATTTGGTCTCCAGTCTTAGTTTCGATGCCTAAAAGCACTCATATTGGTTTGACAATCAGAGGCGGGTCATAATTGCCTACTTCTGACCAGTTTCTTAACTGTGAAAACGTTTATCCATACGAGGACTTTTAAGCCTTTACAGTTTATTAAATACAATGTGTTTTATATATTAGAGCCCTACGAACTTGGATTCGGGCCTGCCTTTCCCACCTGACATGCTGCACTGGTGTTTGGAAGTCAGTTACCACAGCCATTTTAATAAATTAAGCAGAAATATATTTTTTGCAGGTTCTATGAAATAATAGCTTATTAACAAACAAGGCGAGCGACAAAGTGGTCTATGGTAAATTTATATATATATATCTATGCACCTAATAGATTTTATGTGGAGAACAAATGGATATCGTATGTGATTTCAAAGATATGAAGCCTAACTCGTAGGCCTCTCCGGCATGTGCAAAATAAATTAAGCAAAGTCAATGGTGATTTGCTGTTATTATGGGCAGTGGGGCCGTGTGTTCATTTATGAGGGTCTGGGAGTCCAACTCTGAGAGGCCGTGGGTAACTTGCTATCGTTGTAGGCGCAAATTTGTATTAAACCATTCCAACCAATCAGCAGTTATATTTTATCTGTGCAAGATAGACAATGAAAGCAGGTATCTGATTGGGGGCTGTGGTTTAATTCAAAATGTGTACCTTCATGCAATGTTTGTATATAATCCTCACTATCTTACTATATAAGGTAAAACAATTATGTGGCAGATAGGTACATGTCCAGGATTATGATGCCTGCACATACATATTATACCAGGCTTGGGCAGCCTGTGGAACTACAAATCAAAGCATGCTCATCCACTGGAGTCATGTAGCTATAGTGCTGATAAACCACATTAATGCATCTTGTGCAAGTAATCACAACCAAAGCATACGTTAAAGTATAATATATATTTATAGCTGTGTGTGTGTGTGTGTGTGTGTGTGTATATATATATGTGTATATATATATATATATATATATATATATATATATATATGTATGTGTGTGTATATGTAGATTATATTGCCTAGGTTTAAATCTTCAAGGTATTACGTTTTATAATCTGATGTCATCCAAATCCATCCAGTGTAAGGCCCAGAACAGGTGCGCGGAATTCCCCCTCTAACCCAGATAAATCATTAAGGTGTGTTTTGTAGGTTCTTACAGAGTAGGACGTGTTATGAATACTACCTGCATAGAATGCATGACAAGGATATAGGGAGAGAATATCTGAACAGTCCCTACATACATACACACCAGGGTTAATTTTTGTCAAGAGCCAATTACCCTACAAGTATATTTTTGGATTGTGGGAGGAAACCCATGCAAGCACGGGAAGAATATACAAACTCCACACAGTTAGGGCCGTGGTGGGAGTCGAACCCAAGACCTCAGTGCCATGAGGCAGTAATGCTAACCATTACACCAACCGTGCAACCAACCATTTTACACATGCACACCCCATAATTCAAGTTACTAAATTTAGTGTAGGGAAACGATAATGATGGCCACATTGTATAGAAATAATGGGTAACCAGGTGTGTTTTGTATTTAATACTGATACCCCTTTTTACATCCAGCCGCTGAAACCGCAGCAGTCACGGCGACTTTGAAAAGCGCATCTTAGTAAAATGGTACCCCTAGGACTCTGAGTAACGCGTCTCTTTACCTTCGCACCAGCTGTCACAAATGCTTGGATGCCTGTCCCCCATTGTGGGTAGTTCCCTGAAATTGTTGGGAAAGTTGCCATAAACTGCTGAGGTGTCAGGAAGAGATGTGGGAAACTGTTCCTGGTCATTTAACACAAGGCTCCCAGTGTAATTCTAGAATACTGTGTGATGGCCTCTTCTCTCAGCAGATGGCAGCTAATTATTTCCAGCAGAGGCTCTGCTTCCCGCAGTATAATTACACAGGAGCGAGGTTTATGTACCTGGTGGAGTCGTTGGAGGAAAAGTGGGGGGTGGACATATGGCACTACAAATGACCTCATTCACCTCGGTTTTAATTAAAGCATGTCAGAGTCAGATAAGGTCGGTGGACCCTAACTAGGCAAGTTATAGGTTATCTGTAACATTTATCTGTGCCTCAGACCATGCACTCCTATACACCGCATCAAACACACATTGCAGTCTTTTGTAGAAGAAGAAAATGCAATTGACAGGAGGTATTTGTAGCTGGGGAAACAATATGCCCTTGCACATTTTACTTCCTCTAGTCTCCTAACCAATCTCTTATACCATTTTCAGATAGAAAATCCCAGCTTCAACCCAGTTGTCCAAACTGGGACACCGAGCACGGTTTGAAGCCGGGCTACCCCTTTCACACCAAGGGGGGTGACCTGGGTTACTGCAGTGATCCGGGGCATTCAGTGGGCGCCTGGTGATGATCTCATCTCCAAGCGCCACTGTCTCTGGCCAATCACTTAGATAGCAGCGTCGCGGACCCGGGACTGTCAACCCGGGTTGCACCTTTCAGAATTACACCAGACATGGGTTGTTGTGCGTTCACACACAAAAACCCGGGTTTTAGGCTGAAGTCTAAAAGGGGTATTAGTGTTATGCTTACATGATATTTCTAATGTAGTCATAAATTACAGCCTACCTTAGAAAATGTCTTAAACCTTCTAAAGAGGACAAGTGTAGAAGTTTCCCATAGCAATCAATCAACTTCTAGCTATTATTTATCAAGTACATTCTATAAAATGACAGCAGGACACCTTTGAGGTCTTGTGGATTCCATGCCTCAATGGGTCAATGCTGTTTTGGTGGCTTGAGGGGGACCTGCAAAATATTAGGCAGGTAGTCTTAATGTTATGGCTGATGGGTTCATAAGTGATAGGTTGGATTCTCATGAATATTGACCAACAAAATGACAGCTGCCACTGACTGTATGTGATGTACACTTTGGATTTGGTATGAAATACCGGCGGCAGAACCCTCCCCCGGTGGTGCTTAACCCTAACATCCCCTTCCCGCACCCTAAACCTAACGCTCCCGGGGGGGGGGTGCCAGAACCTACCCCCCCTTCCCCGGGGAAACACACATACTTACCCGGCCTGGACCTTCGGCATTCCGGTGGTTCGGGATGTCGACGGTGGTATCCTGATCTCCTTTGGGATATCAGCGTTGGCGGGATTCCGGCGACGGTATATCGACGGCCGGCATCCCATCCGCCGTCACTATAACTACATCCCATACGCTTTATAGGGACAGATTCTATTAGCCACGAAGGCCCGAGAGAACCACCTCAGGTGATGTCACAGGATGGGATATCGAACTAGGAATACCCAGTTTATTTTTTTCTCATGCCTTAGAGATGCAAGCAAGAATAAGCGATACTGCAGTAAACGGAAATGCACACACTAATTGACGAATGTAACGGTCATGTTCGCTATACCCTAATTAAGCGAGCCCAGGCTAATTCAGTCAAAAACGAAATAGGGATTCCCGAACTAGACAAACGTCTCCCTGGTGAAACGGATGGTGGTGGCATGTCAGGATAACTATCCCAGTAAATTATTAATGTGATCACCTCATCTGCCTGATAGTGTCTCACAGATGTCCGACCTATACTCACCCTTCGTTCCATGGGCCGGTGACAACCGCTCCCCATCCCCAGATGGCAATAATACAGTCATGGCCAAGGCCACAGGTGGACCCCGGCTACACCAAAATGGTGGCACAATATATTTTCTAAGTGACGGCATGGCAGGCGCTAGCTCAGAAAGGCATAAGCACGCCCACTTTGTCTTGGCGAGCGATCACTTTGTGTCTATAGACTTCCATTAGCGTATGTACAGATGCCCACTAGCGCACGTCATCTCCAGAAAGTGTATTAAAACATTGGTACATCGAGGACCATCGGAAGGGCTCGCTGAACTTGTGGTTTCCTTACCCTACCGCAAGCACTGGGAGGACTTCTGTGTAAATAACAGGCAGGTGACGTGTACTATGACGCTGGCTGATAATTACGCACGCCTCTGAAACGGCGTTGAAACACTCAGCACGCCTGCGTTCGCACCTCCACTCCCCCGTTATTAGTGTCCTGCCCCTGTTACCACCCACAAACGGCCTCTCTTGTCACTCATTTCACTGGGCTGTCTTTGCTGGGCGAACGAGCGAATTGCGATCGCTCCGAGTAGTTCGCACACGCTCAGAACGAAGCGTGCGCGTTCGCTAACCATCGGCCGCGTACGTGCGATCGGCCACTTGCGAATGGGTCTGAATGAGCTCCTTAAATTGAAGTGGAACAATTAATTACGTTTTTTTTAAACGTGTAATTATCGGAATTGCAAAACAATTATTTTCTAAATAGGCCGTAAGAAATGTAAAGTTAATTTTCACCCTTTTTTTTTTTTTGCATCAAAATGTATCGGTTTGAAAACTGTTGCAGCAAATGACTGCATTTGCAATAGGTGATGGCAATAAATAGAATAAATGATGTCATTCTATAATAAAATGTTATCAGCGTAAGTTATGACGTCACTCCCATTGCAGTGCAGTAGGAGATTTTTAGCGATGCATACGCAGTACGCAACAACCGGTTGATGGCGTGCGTATAAGCAACTGCGCTCCTTGCTGAATCAGGCCCACTGATCCCTGTACATCCATCTAGGTATGGCCATCAACCATCGATGATTCATAATCATTGATGGTTTATGGCCTATGTCTAATGCTTTTACCATCGATGGGGGGAAAACCAGATTGTTTCCCTCCCTCAATCAATGGTAAAGCATAACCAAATGTTTGGGGGTTTTCTTGCAAGGTGCCAGGACACAAAGCATAGCTCCGCCCCCTGACACCCACGAAGCCCCGTCCCCAGGTTATTGACCCACGGGCTAGTCAGTCAAAGAACAGGGATGAACATCGGTTGGTGAAACTATCGATGGTCATCCATTGCCTGGTTGGTTACCATCGATGGCCACTTTCTAAATCACCATCGATGGTAAACATTTATGGTAACCACACCGACAACCATCCCTACATCCACCTTCTATATCAGGGGCACGAGAACTGTGTTGGCAGCACACAATGCACAGGATGACGGGAGGAGATCTATAAGTGATTTACCACCACTGCGGCAGTACAGATCTAGGGTTATATTTACTAAAGTTACAGTTTTTAGAAGTGGAGATGATGCCCATAAAGGAGAGCTGTAGGTGATCTATTATTATGGTCTTCTGTCCACACCTTTCTTAGGTTCTATGCCTTAGATACTGGGACACTATAGAGATCTATAGAGAATAATGTATTACCACTGGGGCAGTATAGGATAGCTGTAGATGATTTATTATTATTGGGACAGTATAGAGATCTAAGAGAGAATAATGTATTAACACTGGGGCAGTATAGGAGAGCTGTAGGTGATTTATTATTAAAGGCATAGAACCTAAGAAAGGTGTGGACAGAAGACCACGTGACCGCCTTGCATAGCTGTGCGGCAGATGCGCCACGGCGGGCTGCCCCTGAGGCACCCACAGAGCGAGTAGAATTAGCAGATACTGTAGCCAGCACAGGAAGGCCAGACTGCGTGTAAGCCTGTGAGATAGTCATGCAAAGCCATCTGGCCAGAGTCTGTTTGTTAGCTGGCCAGCCCTTCTTGTGGAGTCCATATAGGAAGAAGGAGTCCGATTTCCTGATGGAAATAGTACGGACCACGTAGATCTTCAGAGCATGGGCCACATCCATGGAAAACCACTGACAAATCCCACGGAGGCACAGGAGGGACAAAGGGAGGTTGTATATGTAGAACACTTGCAGGAAGGTGTGAACATCCGGTAGAGAAGCAATTCTGTGCTGGAACCAGATGGACAGAGCAGAGACGTGCAGTTTCAGGGAGGCTAGGCGGAGTCCGAGATCTAATGCAGCTTCAAGAAAAGCAAGGATTCTAGAGACCCTGAAAACCTGAGGGTCATAGTTTCGGGTAGCATACCACTGGAAATATGTATGCCACACCCAGTGATAAATCCTGGCAGAGGCCGGCTTACGCACTCTGAGTATGGTCTGGACCACAGAGCTAGAAAACCCTTTAGACCTTAGGAGGGATGTCTCAAGAGCCAAGCCGATAAAAACAGATGGGCCAGGTCCTGATGGAGACAGGGACCCTGAGACAACAGGTCTGGTCGTAGAGAAAGTTGGAGAGGAAAGTCTATGGAGAGACTTTGAAGATCGGAGTACCAATGGTGTCTGGGCCAACTGGAGCTACCAACAGGACAGGACCATGCCCTCCTCTTGTTTGAACTTCAGAAGAACCAGAGGCAGAAGGGAGACTGGAGGAAAGAGGTTCGCCAAATGGAATGTCCAACTCACAGATAATGCGTCTATGAAGGCTGCGTCAGGGTCCCTCGTCCTGGCCCTGTACAGTGGAAGCTTGTGGTTGTATTGTGAGGCCATGAGGTCCTCGTCCGGTAGACCCCATTTGTCCACCAGGAGCTGAAAGACTTCTGGATTGAGAGATCACTCCCCTACATGCACGTCGTGACAGCTGAGGAAATCCGCCTCCCAACTGAGAATCCCTGGCATGAACACTGCGGAGATGGCTGGGAGATGTATTTTGGCTAATGTGAGAATGCGGGACACTTCTGCCATTGCTGACCGACTTCGAGTGCCTCTTTGGTGATTGAGGTAGGCCACTGCCGTGGCTTTTTCGGACTGTACTTGTACTGGTCTGCCCTGAAGAATATCCTGAGCCAGAGTGAGAGCTTTGTAAATGGCTCGGAGTTCCAGGATGTTGATTGGTAAGATCGCCTCGGCTGGAGTCCAGAATCCTTGGAAGGAGTGCTAGCCAGTCACTGCGTCCCACCCGCGGAGCCACCAGGATAGGGACAGACAAAACTCCGGAGAGAGGCCTATCGTCTAGGATCTGAACATAGGGCAGCCCATTGCACCTAGAGAAAATCAAGTGTTGTAGGGGTCTGGAGTGAAACTGAGCAAACTCCACCATGTCAAAGGTGGACACTATGGATCCCAAGGTCTGCATTGCAGAGTGAATTGACACTCTGCAACTGTGGAGTAGTCTGTGCACTCGGTGCTGAAATACAGAGATTTTGTCTGCTGTCAGGAAGATTCCCAGATGTACCATTCTTTGAGAAGGGGTCAGGGAAGACTTTTTCCAGTTGACCAGCCAACCGTGCATTTGTAGAAAGGCAATGGTTACTTGTAGATGGCAGTAAAAAAATTCTGGGGAGCTTGCTAAGAGCAAGAGTTCGTCCAAGTATGGGCGCAATCTGATCCCCTGACGACGAAGATAGGCCACCATAACCGCCATGATCTTGGTAAAGACCTGAGGAGCAGTAGAAAGCCCAAAAGGCAGTGCTTAAAATTGTTAATGTTTCTGTAGGACAGCAAACCAGAGATACTGCTAATGAGAAAGCTATAGGTACATGTAGGTAAGCGTCCTGAATGTCCAGAGACACCATAAAGTCCCCAGGCTCCATAGCCAGGACAACAGAGCATAGGGTTTCAATACGAAACCTGGGCATCCTGATAAACTTTTTTAGAGACTTGAGGTTGAGGATAGGCCGATGAGACCCGTTGGGCTTCTGAACCAAGAAAAGGGTATAATAATAGCCCTTCCCTCGCTGTGATGAGGGGACCGGAATTATTACCCCCGAGGGCAGTAAGGATAGAATGGCCTTCTGGAGGAGCAGGGCTTTGCTTGGGTCCGATGGAGGTCCTGTGCAAAAAAACTGCTGGGCGGCTGCCTCAGAAATGAGAGGGTGTTTCTGTGGGAGACCACTTCTTTTACCCAGGCATCTTGGTCTGGTGCCATAACTGGGCGAACTGAAGAAGTTGGCCTCCCACCAGGGAGAGGCCCGCCCCGTCAGGCTGAAGGCTTGTCCTTAGATTTGGTAGGTGGACGTCTAGTAGCCCAGGTCTGTTTGGTCCTAGGTTTGGAGGCCTTAGTGGATGCTGACTGCCGTGGAAAGGACTGACCTTTAGCTTTACCCTAGGGACGAAAGGATGACATCCGAGCCTTCGTAGTAGATGCATAGGGCAAGAACGCCGTAGTTGGAAGCTGCCAAGGTAGTCACAATCTTGTCCAATTCTGGGCCAAACAGGATCTCCCCAGAATAAGGCAGAGACTCCAAAGCCTTTTTAGAGTCCGAATCTGCCTTCCATGAGCGAAGCCAAACAATACGGCGGGCTACCACGGAAGTAGCAGATGCCTTGGAAGCTAGGAGACCAGTATCCAAAACCGCTTCTCCTAAATAGCAGGCTGCATCTCTTATATGAGATATGTAGGACAACTGTTCCCTCGAAGCATCAGAGGGAAATGTATCTTCTAGGGCCTCTGCCCAACTCTCAATGGCTTTTGCCACCCAGGCCGTAGCCCTGGCAGGACCAGTAATAGCTCCTGTAGGAAGGTATATAGATTTCAGGCAAGCTTCAATCCCTCTATCCATAGTCTCCTTTAAGGAGGTTGCAGTGTGGGGATAGATATGGTAGCGTTCTTAACTAGGCATGTCACATGGGAATCCCACTGCAGGGGGAACTTCCCATTTAGTGCAATCAGAAGCTGGAAGAGGACAAAAGGAAATCAAGCGTTTAGGCAGCTGAAACCATGCTTCACACATATGAACAGATAGGTGATCCAAGTGAGGAAACTCTGGCAAAACTACCTTCTGTTGCTTAAATAGAACAGAACCTGCTCCTTTGTCTTAGGAGCAGGTTCTGCCTCTTCTATTTGAAGAATAGATTTTACAGCTCTCACAAGTGCAGGTATATTCAATTTAAAGGGGGGGGTTCCTCGTGTCCCGATGGGGAGTCAGAGTGAGATAGATCTGTGTCTTCTGTCTCCCCAGATGATAACTCAGAATCTGTTAGCTGGGTGGACTGGGAAGATAACAGCACGCTTAGTAGGTTTACAAGGTGATGGTCTCTCCTTCTGCAGCATTTGGCTGAAGAGGTAGCTGCCAGACTGAGGTAGAAAGTACGTCTACCCATGGGGGAGCCAAAGGAGTTGCAGGGAGTACCTGCTGTGGCCATCCCATAGGTGGAGCTACCACGGGAACCGCTAGGTGGTCCGTAATTTTTGCCAACACCTGCGAAAAGGAAGCCCAGGGGTGTCCTGAGGAGACAGGTGCCGTATAACAAGATGCACATAGACCATCTTGAATGAGATCCTCTGAAGCGAAGCCTGCCGAACAGAACTTGCAAGACACCAGCGTGGGAGCAGCAGGCTGCTTGTTATTCTTGCCTTTGCTAGACATGGCTGCAAGGATAATGTAGCACACAATCTGGCACAGTGCAGTGGGCAACCAAGATACATGTACAATATGGCACAGTGTAGTGTGCAACACAGATATACAGCATGTTATAGCCCTCACAAATATAGGTAGATGTGTGGTACAATGAACCCCCCCTATAACGCAGTATTCCAGTGTTATAATGAAGAAAGGGAAAGGTATAAGCTGACAGTTGAGAAAAGAAACGGACAACAGCGTTAGCACAAGTCACATACAATGCAGAGCATACAATATAACTGCAGTGGGCACTAAATTCAACTACACAGACCGCAGTGGCGGGTAGGAAATAGCGCTGTATAACCTGGCTCCTGGGAGAGGTATACAGGGAGACCTGATGCAGAAAATGGCTGTTGTGAGTCTCAGAGGGGGCGGAGGGTGAGGGAGGAGCAGCTCAGGAGTGGCAAGACCCCCGAGCTGGGGGAGGGGTTGCAGGGAGAGTGCCTTCTCCCCTATACTAACATCAACCCCCAGGTCCCTGGCCTTAGCTGTCCCCTGCACCAATATAGGTTATACCCTGGACAAACCGATGTCCACATGAGCGCCTCCGGTCTGTCTCCTGAGACTGCAGGTAATACTGCACATAGAAGCAGGTCCCCGCCTTACATGACCCCTTGAGTCCTGGCTGCAGTCTGGGGTCCAAGGAGCCTTGCTAGCTAGGACCCCCAGAGCCCCTCCGAGACATCTGCCAGACACCCGAATGAAACGGTGTCGTCTGCAGGCTGTGGGCGGGGTATAGGGGGAAGGTCCGAAGCATCCTGGGATAGAAAAAAAAAAAGCTTTCCTGTTGGTGCCAGGTCCTCCAAGTACCACCTACACCCCATTGTCCCCCCCGTGGAGCCCTATGGACCCTGGGGCAGTATAGGAGAGTTGTAGGTGATTTATTATTACTGGGACAGTATAGAGATTTATTTATTGGGGAGGCAATCGGGAAGCCGATTGCCTAAATACCGGCAACCGGCTTCCCGACTGCCATTTCCCGGCAAGGGTGAAATGCCGGGCGTCTAGATGTAGACACCCGCATTTCCCCGACGCCGGGAGACCGGCATCCCGATCGTAGGGATGCCGGGCGCCGCGAGCGGACAGCCGCGGGGGGGGGCAAGGGTAAGGTTTAGGGCTCCCGGGGGGGACTTATGGTTAGGCACCCCCCCGGGAGGGTTAGGCTAGGGGGAGGGAGGGTTAGGCACCCCCGGGGGGACTTAGGGTTAGGCACCCCCCCGGGGGACTTAGGTTTAGGCAGCGGGGAAGGGGGTGGTTAGGGTTAGGCACTTGGGGGGGAAGTTAGGGTTAGGCACTCCTAAGGAGGGTTAGGGTTAGGGGGGTTAGGTTAGTAAATACTTATCCACGATCGGGATTTCCAGCGCTGTCGGGCTTCCGCTGCGTCGCACTCTGCTCCTGTCGGGCTGCCGCTGACGGGAATCGAACCGTGGCCGGCGGTATTTCATACCAATTCCATTTATTGCATCTGGTGCAGACTGTACAGAGCAGTTATTACTGGGGCAGTATATAGATGCAGTGTATGATTTATCACCACTGGGCAATATAGGAGACCTATAGCATATGATTTATCACCCCGATTTATCACCCCTGGGTAATATAGAGGATCTATAGAGTATGATTTATTACCATTGGGCAGACGGATGATTCATTAGCACTTGCTGTGTTGCAGACATGTGGAGGATGCTTTACCAGCAGTGGGCAGGGTATCGGATAAGCAGGGCGGCTGGCATGACACTGCGTATAGAGCGTGTGGTGTGTGGCGTGACAATGCAATGCTTATTCTCCGATCCCTTCCTTGTGTTACACATGAAAGAACAAAGGCAGGTAACCTTATATTTCAGGCTTCCACATATCAGGTAGCCGGGAGGGCGTGTTAACCCCCTCAGTGCTGTGCTAGCTCCTGGCAAGCAGCAGTCAGTATATAGCATGTGTGACATTGTGCAGTGTATACATGATGTGTGTGCCACGTATTCCTGTTATACTGACCATATACTAATTCTCCCCCTAACCCTCCCCGTTAGTGCCTAACCCTAAGCCCCCCAGTGGTGCCTAACCCTAAGCCTCCCAGTGGTGCCTAACCCTGCCCCCGCCCCCCACGGTGCAAAACCCTAAACCCCCAGTGGTGCCTAACCCTGCCCCCCACGGTGCAAAACCCTAAGCCCCCAGTGGTGCCTAACCCTGCCCCCGCCCCCCACGGTGCCTAACCCTAAGCCCCCAGTGGTGCCTAAACACTCCCACTCCTGAACAGCGACCGCTGCAAATTAACTCCGCATTAACTAGTCCCTTCCTGAAGCCAAGCAATCCATTGCTCAAGTAACCCAACAGTTGCACTCAGACCGGCCTTTAGGAACAGGCCTTGCCAGTTTTTTATTTTTTTTAACCCTTCTGATCACCCCCTAGGAATGTGCAGCATGAACAGACCTGCCCGGGTACTTGGGTGGTTGACAACCCCCCCTCCTTCCCTTCTCTCTTTTCTACCTCCCAGGGCATTGTGACTGGCGGGAACACAAATGCACGGTCACTAGGGCTTGCCCAAACATGTCCCCATGTCACTACTCGCATTCCTTCAGCCAGGCTTAACTGTGTGATGGCTGAAATCGTGCAGGGTAAACATGCTTGCCACAGGGTCACCGTATACACCGATCACAGCTGCTGAATGCAAAAATCACTCCACCACATCTCTACTGTACATCCAGGTTACTCTCTCTGATGATCAGAGATCTGCCCGCTTATACCAGCATTCCAGAACAGTGATCGAGAGTCTACACAGGCCTACTGAGCGCCCGCTATCCCAATCCATCAGCTATGACTGGTCCCAGCTTGACGGTGTAAAACCATTTACATAGCAGCAGATAAAAGGTGCAAACGCCAGGCTGCGTAATGAAGAGGACACAGAGGAACATGTGCAATGATTCTAGAATATTTTATTATTTTACAACACCTTTATCATAAATAGAAAACATTCAAAGAATTTCACAATGACCGGTGCAAGTGTACAGCTAAATGCAACCCCAGAAGAGTAAACAGAAAGCCCATCCATCCATTCATACATACACACACACCTGTACACGCAGGTACGACGTGGAGGGAGACAGACTTGGTACACACCGGGTGTTTCTAAGTTAGAGCTGCATGGGAATCAGGGCAGAGGGGAGGTCCAATTTATGATTGTGGCTTCTGATTGGTCCTCTCTACCACTGACCCCCCCCCTCTGCAGCATCCCCAAAAACTGGGGCAAAACAGGAAAAAAAAAAAAAAAAAAAAAACCACACACCTCAAAGTCACTTTGGAGCTACATCTGGGGCTACGCTTAGGCGTAGATTAGTAATAGGTGATAATGCAGATTTAAATACGGTAGATCAACATGTTTCGAGTAAAAATAAAATAAAAAGGGATCATGTAAATATAATCAGGTATCTGGCACAAATCAAAAGCCCCACTGACATATTCAGGACAAGCAAACTGCCACATAAACTCATTGATTGGGACTCGGGCTACTTTACTTAACTCCAACACATATTTCCACCTCTTTCTATTCTAGCAATGGCCGCACTGTCCGCCCATCACCTCTCCTGCTGTGCGGGACAGAGAGACGGTGAGATGTGAACATTGCGCTAAGGGTCTCCTGCCGATAGGAATGGCGTTATTTATTGCAGGAGAGTAAACGTCGGCAGGCCGCCTGCTAGGACCTGCAGGCCTATTGAGCCAAACTGGAAATCACTACGGAGGGGGGCGATTAACGGCAAAATCTAAAATAAAAAAAATTAAATAACAGTTTTTTAAAAGAATATTGAAAAAAAAAAAAAAAATCAACAATCGGACGTTTTGATTTGTATCAGATAATGGAGATTAAATGTTGCCATTATCCTTAACACAAAAGGTAACGGACAGCGTTTTAACGGATCCATAGCAGCTAAATCTGATGATGTTATGTGGACAGCGTGAGGCCACCATTAATACATCTGTTCCTTATTAGAAGCGCTTGTTTAGAGGATTTATTTTTTTCTTAAATATGATTTAGAAACGGAGAAAGGGTTAAATGCAGTTTGACATTTTCCATAAGATCTCTCTGCAAAGCAACATCTAACAAATTAATGTCAACATTATCCGACACAGCTCAGGGCAAGGTCTGCTTGCTTCCAATCCACATTCATACATAGGTTTTATTTTATACAACAGACAGTATGTATAGATCTACAATATACAGATTTCAACAGGGTGGGGGTGGGGGGGGGGGGAGATACAGACAAGTGAATCTGACATGTTATTGCAGTAACATCAGCATCCTATGGGGCAGTATGTAAAGCTGGGCTTGCTTGCCCAGTTGTGGGCATCCAATGCCAGCTGCCCCCTCTTGATGGCTGAACCAGTGTTTAGGACAGAATTCCAATCTCCAGTACTCAGACACCCCCAAGCAGTGCATGTTTTACAGATCTCCTTAGTATCACAATTAAAATAATTAGCTCCACCTGTGGACCCTTTAAAATGTGTCAGACAGTAATGACGACACCTGTGCACCCACTAGGAAATCTGGAAAACATGCACTGTTAGGGGTCCCCGAGGACTGGAGTTGGGAAACACTGGTTTAGCATAATACAGCTCATTAGGAGGCTAATGACAACCTTGGTACCTAGGGAATGGATAGACTGAACGATTGTTTATGCTCGTGAACACTGGTTTCAACCACAGAATGGTGGTGGTCTACGCTGGGTGCAGGAATGTGCGCACACTAAAGCCTTGCCATTTGAGCCCAAATCAAGACACAACTAATACGCAGGTCCACATATTACCGTTTTACACTGGGACCTCCCCCCTTTTGGGCCAAACTAACCATAAAGCAGCTTAAAGAAAAAGCTGGTGTGCACACCCCCATACAACCTGTACAGCAGGAGTAGGCACCAGCATTGTGAGTGGGCACTGGTCACCCCCTGCGCTATATATCACATCGGGAAGACGCTGATGGGGAGGGAAAGCAATTCTGTCCTCTACATAGCAGAGGCCTCAAACTGCTGCATAGTGCGGTGCAGCCCGTGCTCTATCCTCCTCCTCCTGCAGCCCGGAACCATTTGTTACCCCTAGAAAGCAGGTAAGTGATGTTCCGAAAAGAGGAGACAACCTGCTGCACCTTTGCTGAGACATGTAGACACCGACTCCAGCACCAATGCATTTTTAGAGGGGGTGGGGGGGTATAACAATAACAATATGCAATTAAAAAGAGCACACATGCAGCTCCAGGCTACAAAATAGGGCAGAACGTAGGCTGCTTCCTGTGTCACCGGAGAGAACGGGATCTTCCTCGAATACAAGGCTTATTGGGACCAGGGGTAAAGCGGCAGCCAGACATCATGGTAACAGCAGAGGAAGATCCCGTCCAAAGTACTTTGTGCACCAAGCAGATCCCCGGCTGCTGAGAGCTGATGGACTAAGAGACCCTGTATCCTGGGATGGAAGCCATGTGATTGCGTAGCTCCTCTAGGACGAGTAATCAGCGCCCTGTCATGGAGCGGTGCAGAGCAGGGTGTGAGGTCCTAAGACGACCAGCTTCTGGCTCACATCTGTGGGAGAGACAGAGGTGGTTTACATCAGGGGAGTAAGTCAATATCCGGCCAGCAGGGTAGGAACTGGCTCATCCAACCCCCCCTTTTCATAACTGCATCACATCTCAAGTCACACTGCTTCATTGTCCCAACTCAGTCACCTGCGATCTGCCTTCATTGTCAGCCCTCCTCTACTGACAGTCACCCTACTGCTATTGTGAGGCTACTGCCCAGCTCTCCTGTGCTTTTATATCAGGTGTCTCTAAGCCACTGACCTGCTCTCAACACCCAGTTATTATGGTGGCTCTAGTAAGCTGGTTTGCAGAGCTCATCACTAAGAATCCAGCCATTGTTTGACTTCTCCTAGCCCCCCTCATGTGAGGCGGGATAATCCTCTCGCAATACAACAGTATAAAGGGAGTGGCCTAATTGCGAGTGTGATGTCACTGCAGTGGTGCATGACATCACTGGGCGCATGTCTAGTTACGGAAAGGCGACAGGTAACAGGGAAAGTGGTGGAGGACGGTCTCAGTCCACAAACATTACGCCTAGAGGCAGAATTTGAACTGAATCACAACCACCTATCAGCAATTACCTTTTATCTGACTGGTGCAAGTTTGACGATGTGAGCAAATGTCTGATTGGTTGCTTTGTTCAAGGGGGAAATTTTCACCAAGATTGATAAGTCAGACTTTATGGCTAGGACATATGTTCCCCAATGGAGGAACGAGTTGTAGAACGCAAATCGGCCACTGCTAACGTTTTTGCTTCCTACAGCATTAATAAGAGCAACATAAAATAGAATATTGAATAAATATATATATATTTCTTTTTGATATTATAAGGGCATGTAAATTACTTACTTACATGGCTATATAGCACGTTGCCACTATATAAAGGATAATTTAAAAAAAATGATAGTTATAAAATACCCTTCAGAGTATACCTATTTCCAACATACAGCGGAGGGAGGCACCCACATTGTAGGATCAACACGACAACGCAGCCTATAAACTCACTAGGAACAAGTCACGAGCGTCATTCCTGCAGCGTTACCTGAGTCACATGGTGCGACTGTACTCAATGCCACTCTTGGCCGAGATGCCAGACCAAGGTAATAAGCTGCGCAGCAGAGTGTGAGCCTGGCGATAGATCCTCTGCGGGAGCGAACAAGGACTGAGACCGGCCAGCGCCGAGCCCAGGTGCTGCAGGTAGTCCGTGAAGAGAGGTTAAGGAAAACATCAGATAGCCGCAAAGCCTTATAAACATTAAATAAAAAAAATTGAAAAGTCAAAAGTTAGTTTTACTGATATGAATTATAGAGATGTTATAGAGATGTTTTTCTGTGGAACCATTATATCCAGAACATTTAAACCGGCAGATATCAGTAAACACATACAGCAGTCACCATGAGAAGTGGCTTTCTTATATACAATATAGGCCATGGTAACGCAAATGTATGCATAGTAACGAATTTCAGGCGCAGTCCTAGTGCCATGTAAAGTTTCTTTGGAGAGAAGGGATCTCGTGAGGACAGTATATTATAGGAAACGCCAAGGAAGGGCTATACACAACCACGTCTGTGGGCGACCTACGAGCAAGCCTTATCGCCAGATGTAACGTTTTATAAAAAAGAACCATTAGGAAACCATCGTTGGCGTTTTATTTGAAATGCTCGTTAACAGAGAAATGTCCCTGCTTCAGACTGTAATTTATTCGCGCCCATTCGCCACTAGAAACAACGCCGTACTAGTATTAATTTAACTTGTAAGATTTTTTTCACCTCCTCATTTAATGTGTATCTGAATACATTGGTTGCACCATTTTAAACTTAGAAGAATTCGGATTTTAAGATACAGTAGGACTTTTTCTATCAGTCGATATAAATGAATGCACAGATGCCAAGCATTAAATAAACTATTAACGAGAATTCGTAGTTTATCACAATAGGAATATATGTAAGCTTTTATATGCACACAGGCAGCATATGTTATAAAGATTAGTCTAGAGCAGTGGTTCTCAAACTCTGTCCTCAGGACCCCACACAGGTCACATTTTCCAGGTCACCCAGCAGGTGCACAGGTGTATTCATTACTCACTGACACATTTTAAAAGATCCACAGGTGGATCTAATTATTTCACTTGCGATTCTGTGAGGAGACCTGGAAAATGTGCAATGTTGGGTGTCCTGAGGACAGGGTTTGAGAACCTGTGGTCTAGTGGCAACCTCAAAATACACCTCCAGACGCGTTTCATTGTAGAATAACTTCATCTGATGAAGTTTTGTTTACCCCCCCCCCCGACGAAACGCGTTGCATACATTACTTTAGGATTGCCACTGGACCAATCTTTATAAGATCCCCAGCTTATTTCTAATATAATTGTGTTTATTGTAGCAATGTGCCGCAATTATGTTTGTTTTTCTTATCACACTCACGTTTCGTGTTAAAACGCATAAGTTAAATTATTCTGTTTTGGATTTCTTGGTATTGGTCGGAACAGAACTGGTTTGATGTGTTTAAATAGTCATATTACAGACGACTGCTGAATATATTTCCTGCATGTATAATCAACCACCACAAGTTCTGAAAGCATTTCAGAGCGGTGCCCGGTGAAGGATATATCACTGTCCAGGGTGGGTGCCCTCCGTTGAGGTATAAGACGTAGGTGTAGGCATCTTGCAGCACGCCGCGGATGGAGTAGTAGTACGGCAGATAGTGGTGCTGATAGAAGTGGCGGTTCTCGTAGAAGCGGATGGCGCTGCTGTTGGTGGTCAGGACGTGCAGGTACAGCGCTTTGCAGAGATCCTGGGCTGTGCTGGAAATGTGACTCTTCAAACTTTCCAGCAGCAGGGAACCTGTGAGCATAGCTAAAGGTCAGGACAACAGCTCAGGCCTATCCTACGTGTAATCGCTAACTGGAACTGCACTATGGTCTGTAAGTAAATCTACACGGATTATTGATATGATAAAATTCCCATCGGACATTTCTATTTCAACATCAGAAACAAATTATTGCTGGCTGCAATACAGGCGGTCACCGTGAGGTTTCGTATCAGCCAGACTACCGTTTGGTTGTTGCGATAAGATGGAGTGGTGTCATTTTGTAATGAGAGTACCTGCATTTATCACAGTGGATGGAAAGACACTCACATACTGCAGAACGGCAAAATTATGTTTAAGGGCGCAGACACGCTGGACGATTTTATGAATGATAATGATATCGTTGAACGATATATCGTTCAAATAGTCCAGTATGTATGAACTTAACGATGACCGATGCACACTCCTGCGAGCAGTTACCGATATCCCCAGTTGTCTCTACATGCAGCTCAATCTGGGTTATCGTTAACGATGCCATGCTGCCGAATGCAGCATGCCTCCCCTCCGCCGTCATTGGCAGCAAGTTTGGATGCACTTAACGATGCCGGAACCCCCACCGTGCCGGCCGCTGCGGATATCGCTCTGTACACACATCGTCCAGTGTGTAAGGGGCTAAGGGAACTGAAGAAAAATAGCAGGTAGCTGCACAAAATTGTAACACTAAGGCAGGCTGTAAACCGATTATTGTGACTGTTAATACACATGCAGCATAGTATTGTGTTATTTCTAATTTTCTTGATACTTCACAGCAAATAGTATCTACATAATGGACAGCAATAATTTACATACTGTACTAGATATGGCACACCTATCTAGGGGAGTTTTGGGAATCTCTGCGGGGTCAGAGGTTGTACTTCCTGTGACTGTGGGGCTCTGCTGAGCTGCAACAATACAAGTACAGTTACTAATGGTGAAATAAACATTACTTAGGGGTCAATTCAATTGTTCACGAAGGGTGAGAGTTGCCACTGCCATGACGTTAAGACACCGGCAATCGCACCTGAACTCGCACCAATCGCCCAGCTCTTCGTACAATCTTGCTCGGAGCCCTATGGTGCCATAGTGGGAGCACTTTTCTTGTGAGTTCAGGCTGCCGTAAAAAGTGTAGCTGTTGCCGCGATGACTTGCATCCGCGAGATCATCGCGGCTAATCAGATTGAGCCCTTAGTGTGTGTGTGCCCATGTGGTAGGGAATATACAGTAGCTGGTAAGCTCCACTTGCGGCATGGACCCATGGGAATGACTGAAATATTCTCTGTAAAGTGCTGCGTAATATGTGCGCTATATAAATTTCTGTTACTAAATGGAACCAGGTAAATGTTAAAATTGCAGGAAGTCTGGGCTTATTCTGTATTTACAAACAGACCAGTAAAAGGGTTATTTTGTTATAGCGAGACGTGAAACATCTACGCCCCCTGGTCATAGAGCATATGACATAAGAGCCGATACTAATAAAATGGACAGGTCTTCCACTACTGCTTCCTTATCACAGATATATCTACATTTGTTAAACAAAGAGGCTGGATAAATACCAGCAATGTAACTAAATACATTAAAGCAAGCTTCTGTAATATTCCACATACTCCCTATATGCCCAATAGCAACATGCACCCATAGTGCCATAGAAAGCTCGTCTGGGCACGGGCACTTTTCTTTGTGGGTCCCCACAAACATTTAGCAGGTCCCCTCCAACGTGCCTGGGCCCTGGTAATTAGTACCCGCGCCCCACCCCTCTCGGCACCCCTGTTTTCCCCTTTCCGCACACTCAAACATCACGTGGTGGTGAAGAGATGTTTTGGGTCAGCTGATGTTGATGAGGGTCTAGTAGGCCAATATGTCACTCCTAATAGGGATGTAAGATTATTACCGGCATTCCATGGAGCATTTATTAGTCCCTAGTGGAAAAACTAGTTGTACGTCTGCCCATATAAACAACGCGCCCAGCGTTTGCATTGGTCCAGTTCTGTGTATATAACAGTACTGTCTACTTGTCTGCTGGTAATGATAAAATAACAGTGAAGCCTTGTCCCTCACCGATCCCCTGTTTCCGGAATTCCTTCACCACGCCGAGACTCAGGATGTATGCCACCTGGGTGTCGCTGGAGAAACTGGATGCCAAGATGTCCCCATCCTACAACAGAGAGACACAAAACGTCCATGCTCTGCACTGTCAGCACGACAGACGGCCTGCGGGGGCAGCGCAATGCCGTGCATTGCTCACCTCTTTGTGCACTTTGGTCCTGCTCTTTATTTCTGCCACAATCATGCCCACTATCTGCCCATGGTATGTGGCTGCCAGGGAGAAGAATTTCTTGTTCGATGTGATGTCTCTGTACCAGGAATCTGGGTACCTGTGGTTAAGCGCAAATGATGACAAAAGGTGTTTTCTATGCGTGATGGCAGCCCAGTGGAATTCCCTCCCCCACAATAGGACTTACTCGATGGGGAACCAGTCGGCACATAGCTCCTTCACTGTGTCTATGTCATCATGGCAAAGGAAACGCAGGACAGTGTCGGCGAGAGCAGGGGGGGGCTCTTCCTCGCTCATTCACACCTGAAAAAAAGACGATTCAAATTTAAAAGTGGAATAAAACAAATCTGTTAAATACCATGTAAAACATCTATAGCTTGTGTACCTTAGACCAACACTACAAACACGCACAAACCTTGCCACTGGGAATCTCGTGCCAAATTGCCATCAAAAGACCAAACTCGATAGTCAGCGGATTTACACGCAGAACTTAAAACGGCAATAATATCAAATACTAAGCACGCCTGGTCTTGCTTCTAATATTACTGCCGCTCACACGTGAAAAGCCGCTGTTTAGTAAATACACCACCAGGTCTTTAAGGCTCCACTGCTACATATATTGAAGCGAGCAAGAGGTTCACTTAGCTGAAGCCTCGGGTCTGCTCCTAGAAGCTCCGTAGTAATGGGCGAAGTGTGAGCTGGAAGATCAACTATAAGCCGCAATGGTTCCGATTGGTTCTACAGTTTTCACACTTATTATGCAGCGCCACACAGCCATGATTTTGGCCAGCGAAGAATGAAGGAGCCTTGGGCCACCCCTGGGGTTCTCGAAGGGTGAAGGAGAGGGTTAGTAACATATTACAAGTAGGTGGTAGTATAGGTTTATTGGGGCTTTCCTACAACCCCCAACTTCCTTGAGATTAATACACTGACGGGCGTTATTACCATGACCACTGTTTGTATAGTTAAAGGGAAAAACTACAAACATTATACATCTCGCTGTTC
Source organism: Taudactylus pleione (assembly GCA_031769625.1). Classification (NCBI taxonomy): domain Eukaryota; kingdom Metazoa; phylum Chordata; class Amphibia; order Anura; family Myobatrachidae; genus Taudactylus; species Taudactylus pleione. The sequence continues at coordinate 12,733,443 of JAUIMM010000060.1, read as the reverse complement.
TCCTGACAACCAGATGGAAACCCCCTTGAATGGTTAATAGAACATGTGCTGGAAGAAACACAACAAATCACAAACCAAATACACAATTTACTTTGCTCCAGCCACAACAAGAACAGAAAATAAATCAGGAAGACGCTTATGAGGATGACAATATTTACTAAGGGACTGGAATCTGTACTTTGCCCATAGCACTTGAGATGGACCAAAGTTCTAAATCTATCACTGCATACCTTAAAATAGAAACAGTAGCATTACATATACAAAAGCCCATGTGCGCAGCATGCCGCAAAGAGCCAACCAGTCATACACTGCTCCCAGACAAAACTAGCCATCCCGAACACAGAGACATCAGACATTAATAGCTGATTGGTTAATCTAGATTCTACACAATACGTTCTTGTATTGCAGCCAGACTCGGCCTGCTGCAGCCTGATCGCTAGACAGGAGCCTTTCCTGGGTCTGGTACCCGGGGGAAGGTGATAACATCACACCATCAAACATACAGCTAGTATCCTGATCCCAGGCTCACACCCTGAGCGTAGGGAAGTCAGAACACTGTAATATCTTATATTATGCACCAATACAGGAACCCCGGGTGGGCTGCCTGGAACCCAAATGACTCACCCTGTTTCTGGAGCAGACAGGTCCCAGATCAGCTTCTCCGGACTGAGCCCTGAGCTCCGGCGTGGTCTACAGAGACTCCATGTGCTACAGAGACAAAGGAGATGAGGAATACAATTAGCATTTATACTGGAAGCTATACACAAGTCATATACTGGTACCACTACAGTAGCGCTCATCTCAGGCAACATGACCTATGGTGTAATGAAAGCCGACAAACCCCAGCGCCACGCCTGTTCTGGCCAACACGTTCTATGTCGTAGATGGGACCTAGAAATGGAATGACACTATCTGCCACTCCGGGGGTCAGCCCCTCACATTTATAAATAAAAGGCCCAAGGACCTCACCAGGACTTATATATCTGATAAAGTTGCAATTGAGGGAGGGAGGGGGGTTTGAGATTGTTTCCTTATGGAACACAGACAACCTATCCCGTGCAATGGCCAATTAGCCTGCACCAGGCATTTATCTAGAAATAATGGCGCCCTACCCGACCCCCTTATATAAAAGTATAGGGACTATAGATTAGCCGCGCGTCCATCAGACAGCCTGTATTTCCACTGAGGGCATTTAAAAGGCAATTTAATGACAGTGTCCAAGTTACAGCACCTGTAAAACAAGTGGGAAGAGCAGAACCACTGGTATAGTGCCCTGCAACGGGAGATACAGGGTAATAGTGGGCAGTGCAGGGTAATAGTGGGCAGTGCACTGCAGGGCAATGGTGGGTGACTGGCAGCATTTGCACATCCCTCAGCTCTGTATGGCCCTGGGGACACAGGATACCCCGGGGGTAATGGAGCAGAACAGGCAGGGGTATCACCATGCAGGACAGGTGATGACGGAGAGCAGGATCCTGTTGCACTGCTGGGGTTACGTGTCCCCGGATCCTATTTCCCACTGTCGTGTGACAGCCTCTCAGCGCTGGCCCCTGGGAGCCCCGGTGGCCCCTGCGCACGCCCTGCAGCTAGCCGTGTGCCCTGGTAACATACATACCGACTTGTGGTTGCTCCGCTCGGTGCTCTCCCTCCCCCTCCCCCGGTACTTCCGGTGCTGCTGCTGGCCCCCGGCGGCTTCGCTGTCACCGACGCAGGAACTCGCGAGGACAGCGGCTATTTCCTTGTCGCGGGAGCGCGCACCTCCCGGGGGCTGAGGAGGAGGGAGGGGGCGCGGGCACGCGCGGCTCTCCATAGCGACAACGGGCGGGGGTTGCCTGTGCGCATGCGCGACCCTGGCGGTCACCGGATTGGTCGGCGACGATGATATAAATAGGCCGGGGGCGGGGCATGGCCGCTCATCATTCATAATAACAGCAAGAGAGAGACCTGTAGTGTCAGTGCTGCCGCCAGGGCTACACTACTACAGGCTGCTGCCGCAGCAGCTTTCCATCTCTGTCACACCACAGCAATGTCCCTGCTCATATAGGATCATATAAACTAAATAGCAAATAGTATGAATGGTGAGTTTGGTGGGACTGTTATTTATTAATACTGTTATAAGCACCATATGAAGAGATGGTATCCGGACTTTAGATAGGCAGTAAGAAGGGCGACAGTGTCTCAATAGGCACCAGAAGTTAGACAGTCAATAGGTCGACATGGAAGAAGCTGGACAGGTACAAACTGTCAACATGAAAATGGTTAAAATACAAAAAGGGGGTTAGGGCTTTGCCGCACTTACCCCAATGGTTATGCTGGGTACACACTAATACCCCTTTTCCACCAAAATTCCGGGTCTGACACGGAGTTGGAACAAGGGGCCTGATTCAGAGCCGGACGCTCTGACAAGACCGCTCGCTCTGAATCAGGGACGTCCTACCTAAAATTGGAGCGGCCTCCTGGCCGCTCGCATAGCTGTGGGTGACCACCCACAGCTTATGCGAGTGGCCAAAAGGTGGTCGCGATGGTCAAGACTTGCGACGAAACCCTTGCGGTAGGGTCTCGTGCATGCGCACGACGGAGCAGCCTCCGTCGTGCACATGCACACTTGGGCAACATCGGCCCACTTGCGAGCGGGTCTGAATCAGGCCCTCGGTTCCTATCCGGATCAGACCCAGAAGTTAGCCGACGCTGACTCAGGATATTCCCGAGTCGGCGCCGCTCACACCGCAGTCGGCTCTGTATAGACCCGGCTTTTCCGACGTGAAAGTGGACGCTTGGAGTTGACATCTCCAAGCGCCACTGAAGCCGGACCAAGCGGCCGACTTGCGGCGCACTGCAGGTCATCAAGACCCAGAGTGCGCCGTACACACAGCAGGGTTTCACGGGTTACTCCCGTGTTAAAACCTGCTATTTACCTGGGTTGGATTGCCGGGTCACTCGACCCGCCGAACCAACCCTCACCCCTTTTACACCAAGGAGCTGCCCGGGTTAACCCTGCAATAACCCGGGTTTTAGCTCTGGTGTAAAAGGGGTATTAATGAGGTGTACCCAGCACAATGTCATCTGCGGCATGTCCCAGAGGGGGTGCCAGCAGCGGCAAGGGCAAACACACTTCCCGATGCAGTCAGTGAAGGAATGACACAGGTCCAATGGGCAATGTCGCAGACGACGTCCGGGTGGGCGCATAGTCAGCGACATAGCGGGTACACACTGGCTGATATGACATCGTCTAGTGCAGTGGTCGGGGAACAGGGGTAAAAATTAATTTCCAGGGGGTAATGGACGGACAGCCGGGCATGCATAGAATGATTCATATGGATGCCCGGCTGTGCCGCAGGGAGGCTCTAAGCCAGACGCCCGCTGAGATGTTATTACCAGCAGGCGCCCGGCTCCTTCCCTGCAGCGCCGCGTTAGCCGAAGGCTGGTGTTCTCTTCTGAACTCCAGCTTCCGCCTCTCTCCATGCGCACTATGGAAGAGACGTCATGACGTCTCTCCCATATTTCTGAGGAGCAGCCAGGCGGACAGGACGGCGGCGGATGCAGGAGCGGGGATTAAGGTGTTTTTTTGTACAAGCGGCACTACAGGGGCATTATATGGGGGCACTACTATATGATTTCCTTCCTTTCAAATCAAGGGGGTGACGTCGGCGCATCTAAATATATTTTGGGGTAAAAGGTAAAAAAAAGTTCCCTGGTCTAGTGTGTACCCAGCTTTAAGATTAGGCACTTACCGAAGGATTAGAAAAAAAAATAATAATAATGTGTCAACATTTTGTCTATGGCTGGCCATCGGTGTGGTTACCATCAATGGTGATTACCAACTATGCAATGGATGACCATCAATGGTTTTACCAACCGATGGTCATCCCTGTTCTTTATCTGACTGGCTCATGAGCCAATCATCAGAATCTGGGGGTGGGATTTTACAGGTGTCATGGGCAGAGCTGTGCTCCATGTCCCGGCACCTTGTAAAAAAAAAAAAAAATTGGTTATGCTGTGCCATCAATGGAGGGAAACTATCTGGCTCTCCCCCATCAATGGTAAAAGCATTCGACATCAGCTATAAACCATTGATGATTATGAATCATCGATGGTTGATGGCCATCCCTACTTTTGACCATTTGTATCAGTTAACCTTCATCCATGTTGACCTTTTGTGTGTCGACCTTTTGTCCCTGTCGACTTATTGACTGTCTAACATCTAGTGACTATCTAGACCACGGGTTCTCAAACTCAATTCTCAGGACCCCAAACATTGCATGTTTTCCAGGTCTCCTCACAGAATCGCAAGTGAAATAATTAGCTCCACCTGTGGATCTTTTAAAATGCGTCAGTGAGTAACGAATACACCTGTGCACCTGCTAGGTGACCTGCAAAACATGAACTGTGTGGGGTCCTGGGGACAGAGTTTGAGAACCACTGATCTAGACACTGTCAAGTTTAATACTAGTTTTGCATTCTCTATGAGATGGCCACAGTATTGGGCGTAACTACCATAGGTGCAATGGGTGCAGCTACTATGTGGCCCAGAGCTGAGGGCAGCCAATCTTCCTTGTCAGTTCCATGTGTTATATGCATTCTTTCACCATTGGGTGTTACATAGGGGGCCTATACAAGCTTTTGCTATGGGGACTTCAAAGGTAGTTACACCAGTGGCCCACACCCCTCCAAAATTAAGCATTTGGAAACCATTTAAACACTGATGTTCATTACACAATTTGAAATTAGGCACCTCTCAACGCCTCCATGCTCGAGCCCCTGGGGACACCTTCTATGCCTTTGAGACTAAATGCACCACTCCCATCAGGGGAGAATTGAAATAAAAAAAATTTGTCCCAGTGTATTTTTCCGATGCTGCACCTCTGAAGACCAAGGGAACTGCAAGCAGTTTACTACTGGCTCACAAGGTTACACCAGAGTGGGTCAACAGTAACACTACCTCCAACGGGGCAGTATAATTATCTGCAATGTGCAGATCACATATATTTATAGTAGAGCACTATCTCTCATTTTAACGCACACGCACCCAGTTGGAGGTGCGAGATACCTGCCATGTGCCACGATGTCCATGCCATTTCAACAGCAAATGACTGGCTACGCTATTATTTAATTGCCCCAATATGCCAGTTTGCAGTACCTGGACTCAGCCCATAGTGGTATATGCACTATTCCTCAGTAGGACAAATCACCTCAGTTATTCTCTTACTGTTCTCCAAGGTCCTACCCCCTTAGTTTCTACTTTTTAATTTCTTGTCTTCAAGCAGATCTTGCTACTTTTCATGTATTCTGTCTCAGAGATGCGGAGGCTAAACACTGCATTACCAGGCCCCTTAGCAAAGTTTGGAGGAAGGGCCTAGAGATGGTGATACCTGACCCTTAAGCCGCATACTCACTGCACGATATCGTTCCATGAGCGATATCTTGTAGTGTGTCCCCAGCAGTGGTGTGCTCAGTGTCCTTAACGACATTGAGCACACGCGCACACACACACTGAACGTTATCAATCTCGATATCGTTCAGTGACATCACCCTCCCTCATCCCCGTACTTGCAGAACCTGACAATATCGTCAGGTTGCCCTGCAAATACGGGCGATGTGTGACGACATCAATGACCAGCGGGAGTGCGCATCACTGACGAGTATAAAAATACACCTGAATTCCTAGGGCTGAGCGGTTGCGATATCCAGCTGCGCTCACCCCTGACAATTACAGGACAGCACACACACACTATGGGGACCAGGGAAATATCTGTGATATTATTGGCAGGAGAAACAGAACATTTGCATCTGGGGTATGGATTACATTTCATATGGCAGAGTATTAAGCACATCTTGCATGTTGCAGCAGTTTGGACCTGGTGACTTATTTTATTATTAATGTTCACAAGTTCGGAGGGGCTGCAGGTTTCTCTGTCTTGGTCAAGGTTACAATGCGCTCATTTGGCATCAACCGGATTAAACTCACCCACTTTAAAGATACTTTGGTCCCGACCAGAAAAACAATTGGTGATCACATCCCGGGAAACAAGCATAAAAGAGATCGATTAAAACAAAAACAACTTATACTATGAACTTTAGTGATGCCGTTTATCAGACATAGGGGCAGATGTACTAAGCTCTGGAAAGTGATAAATTGGGGAGTGATAAACTACCAACCAATCAGCTCATTTTTCAAACACAGCCTGTAACATGACAGTTAGGAGATGAGTGGCTGGTAGTTTATCACTCTCCAATTTATCACTTTCCAGAGCTTGGTACATCTCCCCCATAGTTTAGTGCCAGCCCCATAACGCAACGACTGGCATTTCCTATCCTCCACATCATTCATCAAAGCACTGAATTTAAAGGTAACTTAATACACCGGTATTACAGTGTATTGTTCAGATATGTGCAAATTGATTGTTTTTTTTTTTATTGCTGGCAAATACTTTTATTATTAAAAAAAATATTTATATTATTACATGGAAATATATAAACATAGTATCTACTCTAATGGAGCGTACACACGGTCAGATTTGTCAGACTTGTCAGATGAACGATTGAACGATTAAACGATTTGAACGATTTGGACGATTTGACCAAAGTTTTGAACGATTTGAACGATTTGAACGATTGAACGATTTTTGACTGCATTAAAATGAATGGAATCGTCCAAGTCTGACTGCAAACACATCAGATGTCAGATATCGTTATCTGACCATCGGGAACGCGCATCGTTGATCGTCCATCGTTCAGGCATGTCAGATATGAACGATTTTCCTTCAGATATGAACGACTGAACGATTTTTAAATCGTTATCGTTCATATCTGAAGGAAAAATCTGATGGTGTGTATGCACCATTAGTAGAGTGCGCTTGCGGAATTTTAAAACGAGATCTCCCAAACTCAGTTTGTTTTATATCCAGAATCTTAAACCAATGTATTGAAAAAAACGTAATTTATCAGGTGAGGCGTTTTATTTGTGGTAGTAAGAGGGTTTTATTAGGCACAAGCTCCCCTATACTCTCCAGTGACATGTACTGACCTTTGGATATTAAATCCACGTAAATAGTACTTATGAGTCTACCCACCCAGAACCATGGGGAGTGTAGCGAATCTTTTCCTCTAAAGTGCAACGATAATTCAGGTGCAGCTCTGAAAACCCTTAAATGGCATCAGTTAAACACATAATAACAATATACTGAGAAAATAAAATGGATTTAAGATTCCGAATTCAAGATACAATTTCTTAGAAAATACCCACAACTACAAGGCAGCACTGCAGAGCATATGCAAACAGGGATTGCCAGTCCGTACAGATGGGATTAGTCCACGAACCAATCCAAATTTTTTACCTGCAGACTCTAAATGCGATCTTTTAAGGCTGCTAGAAGCTGCTCCTCGGTGGCATGGTTACTTCTACTTATAGTGCCGCAGAAGTGATCAGTGGATACTGGAATCCCACCAGGAAGCAACACATTAATAATAATGTAATAGAGCACAGGATAGGCGGTGGAACGTTAGTACAAACCTCTAGCCGCATGTACAAGTAGGAAGCCGGTCTATTATTCTGGTTATAGCACTGGTCTATCTGAAAATGAGTGGGGAAAAGAGCTAACAGGGACTTGACGCCAGTTTCTCAGATGTGGAGATTATATATATATATATATATATATATATATATATAACAAAATTATAAAATACGCCGAGACTGACTTCACCCGGGCAGAGCATTTCATTCAGGGTGCTGTTAATGTGCCAGGTTTGTTACTGGGATAGCTTCCTCCTGACCGCACAGCAGCAAAGGTGTAAGGTACAGCAGAGGGCCAGCTTGCCAGCAGGCACAGTGCAGTCTGACGGTCTGGCCCAACAGGCAAGTCAGGTTGTCAGCATAGAGCTTGGTCTTGGGACCAGCTTCTGTTACCTCTCCCAGATCTCCTATTGTATGGTCAGGGGGAAACTAAGGTGTATTTAGCGCATAAAGCGTTATCTAGATGAAATGCTCTCCGCAGGGTGAAGCAGGTGACAGCAGAACTCCGTCAGCTTTGGTAACGACGTAGTGCCCACTGCACAAAACAGTAAAGTTATAAAATGACATCAGAGAACCTGGTAATGTCTGGAGAACACAATGCTCATTACTGATGACCAAAGAGATAGACTGTGACCTAAGCGGCGTAGCCACCTGCAGGTCAGGCATAGTATTACAGCTAAGGAAGCCTGGACAGCCAGTATAGTGACGATGTCTTTGCGGTCCTGGAACAATGATCGCCGGCAGCTTCTCTGGATCCGGTGTGCCTCTTCCAGCTCTGCAGCAATGAAAGTCTCTCTCTAAGTCAACGCATTGGCCGGTAAGGAAAGGTGACCCCAGGGATGAATGCCTGCACAGGATGACCTGGTAAAGTCGGGTGCGCAGCATGGGTAGGGAGCGCTGCGTGAGCAGACAGCGATGTATGACTGGGTAGGGCTGTGTGTGCAGGTAATGATGTGTGCGCAGGGAGTGTGGGGTAACCCAGAGGTGGCGTATGAATGTGGGGGTAGTATGTCTGAGTGAGAGTAGGGTGAGCAGGCTGCGGCTGAACTGGACCAGATATCACCAACTGCATTAGGCTGGAGGGGGGATAAAAAAAAAAAAAAAGAAGTTGGGTTAGCGGAACATCACTCTGCAGTCATTCACAATGCAAAATCAAGGGGGAGATTATTTATCAAAAAGTGGAGAGGGATAAAGTACCAACCAATCAGGCTGTGTTTGAAAAATGAGTTAGGAGCTGATTGGTTGGTAGTTTCTCTGTTCCCAAGGCTTGATACATCTCCCCCTGATTCTCACGCGCTCTCTCTTATTTTATGGGTCCCTATCATTAAATGAAAAATCCACACCCCAACTAGAAAATGCATCTAAACAGCTTCCAACTAATAACCTTGCCCTAAGCCATTTGTATTTGACACATCCAGAGCCTGGGAGGATCATTGGTACAGCAGGTGCTAAAAGGTGGTAAGTAGTCTGTGCTAGGCATGAGGGCGCCATGGTTTTGCCGGTTGGTGGTAGGGCAGCGCAGGAGAGAGCATGCTTATTATAGCACAAGCTCCACTTTATAAATCTATATTTGTGCAATAAAACAGGCCAGAGATCTGCAGCAGAACTACTTATACCCCTTTCAGACATACAACCCGGGACATTTCCTGCACAGATCCAGGAATTTCTCCTGTGCAAATTCCCGGGTAGTTGGTCGAGACCCCCCTTTCACACTACAGTGTCTACCCAGGAAATTCCCAGGTAGCACCATTCAGGCAAGAGCAGGGTTGTTCTGCTTACCTGCCTCTTCTCTGCCGTCTGCTCCTCCTACCCTATCCCCTCTCAGCTGATGATGATGATGTCATCATTCAGCAGCCGGAAGCCGGCCAATCATAATGCAGATTTTTTTATTATTATTATTATTTTTTTTACATTTATTTTAATTCCCTGGTGGTCCAGCGGGAGTGCGGGCGGCCTGCTGTGGCACGGGCGGCGCTGGGGGTGGTGAGCATCAGTGCTGAGCGTCCTATAGGGCTCTGCGCTGCCAACTACATGTATAAGCTGCTTGGTGCTGCCTGGGAGTAGTAAATTCCTGGGTAACACCATTCAGACAGAAGCAGGGTAATTTCCTGGGACTTAAGTCCCAGGAAAAACCCTGGTCGATTGCAGGGGCGGCTACCCGGGAACGTGTTCCCGGGTAGGTACCTTTCAGACAGACACGGCTACCCGGGAATTTGGCTGAGGCAGACCAAATTCCCGGGATTCTCTATAAGTCTGAAAGGGGTATAAGAGGAAAACAGGTGCAGTATAGCATATTGCACAGGTTCTCAGGACTCCAAACAGTGCATATTTTCCATACCTCCTCACAGAATCACAAGTGTAATAATTAGCTCCACCTATGGATCTTTTAAAATGTGTCACTGAGTAATGACTGCACCTGTGCACCTGCTGGGTGACCTAGAAAACGCGAACTGTGTGGGGACCTGAGGACCGAGTTTGAGAACCACTGGCATATTATAATATAATCCTAGCCGGCATGTGTAAGCATACTGAGAGACACTACAGGAAGTATTCTGTGACCTAACATGTGAGAGCAGAGGACAATAGCTTTATCTGAGTTATAGAATAATGTCACATAACATGCAAAATGCCTAAACTAGTTACAATTCTAGCACCCTGCACCTGTCACAACCCGTGCAGTTCCTCTTTCCTGCCTGGGGTGTCGCTCTCTGCTCCGGTGCCTCTAGCACACTCTGGTCTGTATCTCAGCAGTGTGTTGCATCAGCTGAGTGTGCTAGGGGCACAAGAGCAGAGAGCGACACCCCAGGCAGGAAAGAGGAACTGCACGGCTTGTGAGAGGTGCAGGGTGCTAGGATAAAACACTACTTAACTAGGGTCATGGCATTTACACAAGAAATCTAGTCAACAAAAACAGAGCACCCTCCTTTCCCTCTTCCCCAGCACTCACTTATTATGGGGGAGCCTTGCACAGAGGTTCCTGAGGTCATCTGCAAGAAAAATGCACAGTATTAATAGGGAAAGAAGGCATTTGATGGGGTTTATTCCCACTGTTCTAGGTTCGTTGGACGCTATAGTGTTAACACTGAACATTTTGTAAAGGGTCCACACTGCAGGGTTGCACTGAACAGCAGATTCTCATTAGATTGTAACTTTGAACTCTGTCATTTTTTAGCAAGCACAGCTTATGGAGGAATAGTGGTTGGCCCCCACATATAAGGGGCTGCACTGTCTTTTGAAAACAATAGCCAGTACCATGACTTCTAAACCTTAGTTACAAGAAATCAACCAAACATGCCAAAGGCTTCAGTGTGCTGCTGATGGCAGCTATCAGTGCTAGCAGGATGCAGCAATGGGCGGACAATAGCTCTAGTGATACCTCGTCCCGGAGGTTGCGCCATCAGCTCTACTGATCCGTCACTGCACGTAAAGGGCATAAAACAATCTAATCACACCTGAGATTCTGCCAATCACACACTGGGGATGGTGCGTGTGTTACAGCTATACAGGAAACACAGTGCTTCATTTAGAACCTGGGATACTATCTTTACGTGATGACACCACAAATGGGACTTACACACTATGAGGGAGATGTATTAGGCAGAGTGAAGAAGTGGACAAGTAGAGAAGTTACACACAGCAACCAGAATCGGTACAATTTACCGGTTGGAATCCCGACAGCGGCTGCCCGACATGGGCGAAAATCCCGTCGTCCCCAGGTAAGTATTCACTAACCTAACCTCCCCCCCCCCAACCCTCCTTAGGGGTGCCTAACCCTAACTTTCCCCCCAGTGCCTAAACCTAACCCCCCTTCCCTGCCGCCTAAACCTACCCCCCCCACCCCTAACCCTCCTTAGGGGTGCCTAACCCTAACCTTCTCCCCCAGTGCCTAACCCTAAGTCCCCCCCAGGAGCCCTAAACCTACCCCCCCCACACCTGCGGCTGTCCGCGCTCGGCATCGCTTCGATCGGGATGCCAGGCGCCGGTCTCCCGGCGTCGGTAAAATGACAGGCGTCTAGATTCAGATGCCTGTCATTTAACCCTAGCCCGGATAAAGCAGTCGGGAAGCCGGCTGTCGGGATTAAGTCCTCCGGCTTCCCGACTGCATACCCAGCAACCAAGTGTATTTTATAAAATGATAGATAAAAGCCGATTGGTTGCTATGGGCAACTTCTCCATTCTTTGCAATGCTTGGTACATCTCCCCCCTAGGTCATTGTTGTACCCAGCAAAAGACAGAAAGGAGCATCATGATAAATAGCCACTACCAAGAACAAGCAACATAGATGCAGCTTAGTATAGAAATAGCTCTGATCCACTACTTACCGCGGGTGCAAAGTAAGGCTCCTGTAGCCATGGAAACCTGTAGCGCCTGAGCCAGCCGATCCAACGCCAGCTCCATCACTTGCTCGGCGTTCAGTGGGTTAAGCTCATCGCAGAGCTGCCCCAGCTCTTCTACCAGAGGCACAAGCTGCTCAAACAGCACCAGCGCCAGGCGCCCATACAGGTTTTTCTCCGTCAGGTGGGTCTGAAAGACCATCAGGCCCTGCAGGACACTCAGGTGTAGCTTGGAGTAAAGGCTTTGACTGTCTGCGATCATCCCACCACCAGCCGCCTTCTTCTTGCGCCTGTAGGCCAGGGGGGCTATAACACACCACCGCACCAGGCTCGTTAACGGAGAGAAGTCCAAGAAGCCGATGGCCAGGTTGGCAGTGATGGGGGTGTTGAGGAACGTGATGAGAATGAGACGGGGATCCTCGGAAAGCCAGGACACAATCATCTCCAGGAGATTGTGAGGAGGGAGGAGATCCTCTGAGATATTAGGAAAGAAAAAGGTATTTTTTAAATGATGTTATGACTCTTTACTTTGGAACAGCAATATTTAGTGAATAAGTAAAGTCAATGCTTCTGTGAATTTAAGACAGTGGGAGCAATTGTAGACTGCATGGGTATATTATGTACTAGTGTTCGCTGGGTCGTCATCATACCTAGACTAGGAATCCTAGTAGTCACCGAGAAGCTGGGGGCAGGGCCTTTCCTCAGCTCTAGGGCGCAAACACTAGATGGACGTTTAATCGGATTATAATATAGGGTACAATAATCAAAAATGTTTTTCCCATCTAGAAAGCAAGAGAAAAAATATGGAAAAATGGCAGCTAGGAAGACAGACCGGCACTCACCTGTGGACATGTCGTACAGTGCGGCAACAGCGGTGATGAACTGACAGCAGAAACGGGGGCTGACTTTGAAGATCTGCTTTAGCGTCTGGATAGAGCCTGGAACTAGGCCACAATAGTCGTTCACTAGTGTCTTGGCCAAGCGTATGCAGTACACAGCCGGAGTGCGCTGCCAAAAACACGACGGAGAAAACAGCACAAAGTCAAATACCGCACAAAACTTCACAGAACAACATGGAGGGAAGTCTAAAGCGCCCGAACTACCACCAAAATCAGCAGTTCTACTGCACAGCTGTCAAACCAACGCTGGTTTAACTTTGGAGATAAAAATGGACTTCAGTTTCCTTGGTGTAGTATGAAAAGTCGAGATTCAGAATGTTGACATGAACATTCGGTTGAAAAATAATGTGTCGACATTTTTTTGTGTGCGCGCATATTTTAGCCTAACCCTAATAAAATAAAAAAATTAACTGTTGACAAACATCTGTTAATGTTGACATTTTTCTTGTCAGCTTTATCTTCATGTCGACATTCAGAACCTGTCCACATACGGACTAAGATACCAGCTTCCTAAACCCTACGTATTCCACAATGGATCTCACACAGCAATCAATCAATCTCTACATTGGAGGCAATATACATAGAGCCTCATGGAGTAATAAGGGCCGGTAGTTACCTACTGTAAGGAATGATGCAGTGTTAGATTGCCTTTACCTGCAGCCATGAAGCAGCACATTCTAGCACAGGGACCCTGCACACCGCCACCGCGATAGAGGTCAGCTTCCCCAGCAGAGCCATGCGCTGCTCGTCGGCCAAATTGCCCTGCGGGCTGAAGAGCGAGGAGAAAATGACCTGCCGGACGGGCTCCTTGCTCTGCTCCTGGAAGTAGTTGCAGAGGATCTCCAGCAGCTGCAGCTCTTGCATGGAGGTAAATCGCTGAAAGGGAGGAACGAGCAGCTGGTTAGCGATCACAGAGAAATTGTTCCTATTTGTATTTAGCAGCTTGCTTTGACTTTGGCCAACGTTTGAATAAGAAAGTGAAGTGAGACAATCTATCAAGACTCTAACAGGGCAAATGTGACATAGGGTAATAATAACATATGTTATACTGTGCCCCGTACATAGATGATCATCACAGTCTCGTAGTAAAATAGAAGGTATAGAACATGCAGTCACCTTGCCATGGGTCACCCGGTCCTTGTAAACTTGGAATATAAACTCTTCCAGCAGCTCGATGGGCCCCTTTTCCACCAGTGGCACGGGGGCACTCTGCAGCTGGCTGCTGAAATAGATGTCCAGATGGTACAGAACCTCCTTGGCTGCGCTGAGGGTGTCACGCCGCAAGAGGGAGTGGCGAATGTCACTCATCCTGCCCCTGAGAGAGAGAGAGAGAGAGAGAGAGAGAGGCACTGTTAGCGACCCTTGGGTAGTGCAGCCGCTGTGGAACTACAAGTCCAAGCACACCCTGAAAGCCAGCATCCTGGGACATGTAGTTCAACAACCATTTGATGTCTACACGATACTTAAGAATTATGCAAATTCCCCCCAAAATTAGCAGAATAATCCTGATAACATGAAACCATGTCTATTAAACCATCTGCCCAACTGCATGTCTATGGATGCTCATTACATGTAGATAAGGCACCCAGGAGCCTTTACAAAGCTCTTTGCACAGTATCACCCACAGATCAGGATAATGAGAGACCCCCGAAGCCTCTGTTTACCTTCCACCCCCGGCTTTCTCCCTGCTAGCGGCGCTGTACAGGAACCACACACGGTGAGACCGGGGCCTGGAAAACGCTCTTCATCGCCCACCCGGCCACCGTAGCCTGTAGTGGGCGGGGCTAATCCAGGCCTCGATGTAGTGAAGTCAATAGACAAGTTTTAGATTTTGTTTTTTTTTTTATCCCCGATTCAATTTTGTAAAGCTTTATTTGAATCATGAAAGCGGACATGAACACTTTGCTGTATACCTACATACAGCTGAATATGAGGAAGACTGGAGATTAGTATTACTGGGAACACAGTTGTTGTAATAGGGGAAAAGACCCAATTTGTGATTAGAGACATATCATTGACAATGAGTGTCAGGGGTTATATTAATGCATCGTTGTCGAATGTCCTTACTTTGCAGGGTTTAACGATTTTCCCTTGGAAATGTCCTTATTTTTCTGTTTTGACCAACTGCAAGAGAGAATGTATCTTTTTTTTTTTTTTCTGCATATTAGATGCAATTTTTTGGGGCATTTGTAGCGTTAAGACTGAACTTTTTGTAAAGGTTTCACGGTGTAAGGGTGCACTAAACAGCAGATTCTCATGCAGCGCTTCAGAGTTCTCAGTAGATTGTGAACACAAATGAAAAGTTGTACTAGTAGGTGCGCTAATCAATGCTGCCTAAACACTCTGAAACATATGAGTTTCACCAATGCTCATACATTAATAACATAAATACCACAAATAGTGACAGGTGTAATGGTGCTTTGCAAAAAGAAAATAAAGATAAATACTCCCCTATTGTGATAATCCTTATGATTCCACGGGAATTTTTCAGACAAGCATATATAAAAAAGAAAAAACAACATACAATAGTGTAATACTGTTTTACATAGGTCAATATTAAATAACGAGAGACAATAATTAGTCCCAATCTAGGTTGTTAGTATTATTGGGGATGCCCCCCACTCATGCAACTCACAGCCGCAAACTTGCGTATAAATCTCTTAAGGGTATCTTTTTCTCAATCCCCTTTTAGATATGTATTAAATAATGATTTGGGGTTTCCCCCTATACATCACACTCACGATTTCCTCCTTAGGATATTGGGCGTATCTCAAATTCTTGAAAGATATCTCCCACACTTGAATTTTTTCTCACTTTATTGACTCCAATGCAAAAAAAGTTGAAGATTCTTTTATTTAACAGCATACAGTTCCAAAAAGAAAGGTTTAAAAACAAAGGACCTCATTCAGAGCCGCTCGCTAAATGTGAGCGCTCGCTCTGAAGGAGGGCGGCCGCTTCCTTTTTAAAATCCGGCCTCCTGGCCGCTCGCTAAGCTGTGGGTGACCACCCACAGCTTTAGCGAGTGACCAGGGGATGGTCGCAATGGTCAAGACCATCGCGACCATCGGGGCTTGCGACGAGACCCTTGGGGTCGGGTCTCGTCTCCCGCAAGCCCCAGGTAGCTTCCTGCTCTAACCGAGCAGGAAGCTACCTACTGATGTCACTGCTGACGTCAGTAGGGCCGCCTCTGTTTGTCCGGCCACCCCCCCTCCCCGCCTACAAAACGGGGCGAGCTGTCGATCAACATCGACAGTCGCCCCTTTTGTAGCGAGCCCCGGAGCGAGTGAATTTGTCACTCGCAGCTAGCGCATGCCCACTGCGGCCGCTACGCGTGCGCAGGGCCTCACCATCGACCCGCTTGCGAGCGCATAGGCGCGAGCAGGTCTGAATGAGGTCCAAAGTGTGTCCCCACCGGATAGAGGTTATATCCTACTGGACCGTCAGATGTTAGGGATCCCAAATATAGTCCAAAGTACGACAATTCTCTTTCCTAAGTGGGTAAGAATTCCAAAAGTAACAGCCAGTATTCCCCACCAGGTGAGGAATCATGCCTCACCAGGTACTTTCTTGGCTGGGATTAACAATCCACAGAACTGATGATTCGTGGGTATCTTGTGCTCCGTCTTTTATATTTTGTATTCATGCACTGAAAGTATTGTATTGCGCCCAAGATGGCAGCCTGCTTTGTAATATGATTTTCGCCTGCAAATGTAAAGCGCATTGTAATTGGTAAATTTACTAAAGTGAGAGTTTTTAGAAGTTTTAGAAGAGATGTTGCCCATAGCAACCAATCAGATTCTACTTAACATTTATCTAGCACCTTCTAGAAGATAATAGATAGAATCTGATTGGTTGCTATGGGCAACATCTCTTCTAAAAACTCTCACTTTAGAAAATTTACCCCTAGGTGTTTTCTTGGTTTATTGTATTATAATCAAATGTCTGCTAGAAATATCCATAGTAAAAAAAAAAGGGGTCTATGAGCCTGATTCAGACCTGGTCGCAAGCGCTCGCAACCGGGTTGACGGTGGCCCACAGCGCATGCGCACGACGGAGCCAGCTCCGTCGTGCGCATGCGCGAGACCCGGCTAGCGACGGGCAATCCGTCGCTCCGGGTCTCGCACCAAAGGGGGAGAGCTGTTGATGTTGAGTGACAGCTCGCCCCCTTTGGTGGGCGGATCGGGGGTGGCTACCCAAACGTAGGCGTTCCCATGAGAATGTCTGCCGATTGGGGGCGGCCCCACTGACATCACGAGTGATGTCAGTGGAGAGATTCCGGCTCTAGTAGAGCCGAAATCTCTCTGGGGCTTGCGGCCACGAGACCCAACCACAAGGGTCTCGTCGCAAGCCCGATGGTCGCGATGGTCTTGACCATCGCGACCATTGTCATGGCCGCTCACCCACAGCTATGCGAGCGGCCAAGAGGCCAATCCAAAAAAAAAAAATCCCGGCCCTGATTCAGAGCGAGCGCTCTGTCAGAGCGAGTGGCTCTGAATCAGGCCCTATGTACTAAGCCTGGGAGAGAGATAAACTGTACCAACCAATCAGCTCCTAACTGCCATGTTACAGGCTGTATTTTAAAAATTACAGGAGCCCTCTATGGTCACTAATTCCAAATATCAAAAACATAACACAAATATTTTTTAACTCACATTCTGCATGAATGGGATGCCAGAAATACAAAGCTGGTTTAAAAATGCTGGTAACAGTGGCCTGATTCTGATTTAATGTTAACACAGCTGCGATTCCACACAAAGCTGCTGTGAGAAAATAGGCGAATGTCGCAGCTGCCTGGGAATGTATTCAGACACTCACCTGCAGCTTTGCAAGTCCAAGCATCTGCATACAAAGATCTGTCGCAGATCGGTCGATTATCGGTTTTCTGAGTAAAGGTGCCTGCACACTAGATGATATTTTGCACGATTCACCGAATTTCGACGCATCAGAACAACAAATCGTGCAAAATATGTGCAAATCGTGAGTGTCCACTCACGATAACGATGCCGATTCACGTACCCGCGGGTCGTACGTCATATATTCAGATCTTGCCTACTGCAGGCAAGATTTGTCGATCACGTACACGATCCGGCGGCATATTGTTCAGTGTTTATGTCTGAACGATATGTCGCTCGGACCCGCGCAATGTCAACGTCACTTGCATGTATGGATCAGGGAGATCCGTGATGCAAGCATCAAGACACAGATGCACACATGGATCAGTGCGATCCGTGCCGCAAGCAGCTGTGATAGAAAAAAAAATCAAGACACAGTTGCGCGGACGTATCAAATTAATACAAAGTGTAAAAATAAAATAAATTATGTGCCCCCTTACCTAAAGCACAACCAGCCCCGGGCTTTTCAGAGACGGTCCTGGTTGTGAAAATACAGGGGACAAACGATGTAGGGGTCCCCTGTATTTAGCACAACCAGCATCGGGCTTTTCAGAGCCAGTCCTGATTGTCAGAGTACAGGGGACAAAATACGTAGGGGTCCCCTGTATTCAGCACAACCAGCACTGGGCTCAGCTGTATGGAAATACAGGGGACAAAAAGTGTAGGGGTCCCCTGTATTATCCATAACCAACACCAGCATTACCCTTGACTGCTAGTTAGCCCAGGCCGGGGATCCCTGGGGAGGCTGGGACCCCCCAATAAAAGGATCACACTTTACAGGGCACCCCAGGTCTGGGCTGATAGCCTGGGGCTATCCTCGGTACCCCAGGAGCGGTGGGTACTGGGTTGATTGTGTAAATGTTGTGTCACTGCCCCGCTAGAAAGAGTCCGGTGCTGGTTATGGATAATAGAGGGGACCCCTACGCTTTTTGTCCCCTGTATTTCCAAAACCATTGTCTAGTGTGTACTCAGCATAACTTTGGATAAGCAAAGGATTTTCAACTACATTACAGCTTAGGGGCACATTTAATTAGACGCGAAAAGTCCCGTACTTTTCGCATGCCGGACTTTTCGCCGACATCGCTGGTCTTCCATGCGAAAAAGTATCGCACTCGTCCCCGCTTATCCCCATATTCAATTAGAAATCGGTGAAAACGGGACCCGGCAAAACACAAACAGTCGAAAAGTGCTGTCAGTTTTGAGGAAATCAGCCTGACACCCCCGAAAAGATGCACTGACATTGGGGATCAATATATATACCCCCAAATAGGCCTGCTGAAGGTATTTGGGGTACTTAAATGCTCGCAATAGCTGCTAATTAGCGTCTTTGCAGAAGTGGTGAAGGATAGTATTTAGCAGTTATTTTTGGGCAGAAAATTCCCAAAAAAGTCCCAGCAAATTTTGGGTACACGAAAATGGGTGCTAGCATATTTTAAAGTTGCTAAAGTGAAGTTTTAAAAATCGTAAAAAATCTACTTGCCGCAACCATCTGCAAACTTAAAAACACCTGGGATATACTTGGGGACCCCCCTGGAGTCTATTTCGCTAGTTTTTAAATTTGTCCTCCAACTTTTGACTTTTTTGCCCCCAAAATGAAAGTACTTTTTTGGGGGGTGATCTAACGTTTTTTGTTTTTTTTTAAAGGTTTTTATTGAAGCAACTAACACCGTACATCAAAATAACAAAAAATAATAAATGAAATTTTCCAGATCAAATTCAAGAAAATATATGTTTGCATACATAACTGCGTCCATTTTATCCAGTATTTATCCTAATAAAAATTGTATCTGAGACACCAATAAATAACAATAAACAGATAATAATTAGCTAAATAAAAAGAAAAAGAGTGTCCGGCACTCACCCACAAGGCAACACAATAGGAAGATCACCCAAGAGGACCCTAGTTTCATACCATTGAGTCAGACGCATACTATGATAAATTTGGGTTTGTGTTAAAGTTGGCAGAGTCGTAATAAAACTCTCCCAGGTATCGAAAAAAAAAGCGACCCTTCTCTCCTTTTCAAGCACCGATTCAATCCAGTCCAGACGGAAAATAAAATTTAATTTTTCTTTATATAATTGAAAATTGATGGGAGTTGGGCGTATCCAATCCTGCAAGATGGTCTTTTTTGCTGCTGCACTTATTGCAAGTAATAATTTTCTACTTCCTGCGATGAGCTTTTGACCCCTTGGAAAGATACCCAGGATAGCCCATTCTGGAGTAAATGGTACAAAATTAACTAGGTGGTTTTCCGCCTCTCGTCTTACTTGTCTACAGAAGCCTTGGACTACCGGACATTCCCATAAACAATGATAGAGATCGGCCTCTTCCCCAGCACATCTAGGGCAATTATGAGAGTTGGAAAGACCCATTCTGTATAATCTGTAAGGGGACAAATAAGTCCTATGATATACATTTAAAAAGAGCTCATTATATGAACTAGCGGTCAATAATGTGCGAGACTTCAATAGTCCCCCTACCAAATCCTCAATAGTCAAAGTTGGAAATTGCGTCAACCACTGGCGCATCCCCTGGCTGACCAAATCATGATTTAGATTTTCACTCAAGAATCTATAGTATATAGAAATAGCTTTGCGTGATGGTATTGGTCCTGAAAGCCGTTGATCTAGTGGACTACACCAGTCATCACTCGAAAGTGGCCGTATTACCGAGGCTATATAATGTTGTGCCTGAAAATATGCCAGGGGATAAGCCCCCAGAGTCTCAAATCTCGCGGTTGCCTCAAAGAACGTCAGAAGAACGTCAAAAGAACGGCCTATTAGAGTCTACATCAAGCAAGTAGCTTATAGTATGAATTCCCCTCTCTTTCCATATCGTAAAGGGATATGATGCCTCTCCATTTTGAAAATCTAAGTTACCCAACAATGGAAGGTAAATGGATTTGTGAGCGTTGAGACAAGATTTATGACGCAGGATATGCCAAAGGCGTCTAGTTGTCATTAATAAAGGATTGTCAAGAATCTGGTGGAATCTCTTGATCGTGGATATGAAGGAAATATTTTAAGGCCATGGTAGGTAAAAATTGTGATTCGAGGGATGTATTAGCATATATCTCTTTATCTTGTAGCCAATCTATCAAAATTCTCATTAAAGAAGCATGATTATAATCTAGAACATTAGGGAAATTTATCCCTCCATTAGATTTAGGTTGATATAGTTTCCTAAGACTGATGCGAGCCCTACCACCCTGCCATAAAAATGAGCGAAATAGTATGTTAATTAATTGAACATCTTTTTTAGTAAGAAGAATGGGTAGTGCCTGCAACATATAAAGAAGGCGAGGAAAGGTCATCATTTTAATAAGGGCGGCCCTTCCAAGATATGAGAGCGTCAAATGTTTCCAACCCCGGAGCTCCTCAGTAATAAGTCGAGTCATCCGTGACACATTCATGCTATACAGTTGAGTAGGATTTTTAGATAAAATAATACCCAAATATTTCAAATGTGAGGAGGCCCAGGAGAAGGAAAAAGGCGAGGCCCAAGGGGGAGTAACAATAGTGGGATGAAGAAACATTGCTCTTGATTTATCTGCATTGATTTGAAGGCCAGAGATGCTGCCAAATTGATCGAACCTTTGCATAATTAAATGTAAGGTATGCTGAGGGTCTTGAATGTATAAGAGAATATCATCTGCATATACTGTGAGCTTGACATTTTGAGTGCCTACACGGACTCCCCGAAAACTAGACCATTGTTGCAAAATTCGGAGAGGATCAATAGCAAGGTTAAAAAGGAGAGGAGAGAGGGAACATCCTTGTCTAGTGCCTCGCCCCATTTCCATGGGAGTACCACGTATTCCATTAATCAAAAATGACGTTGAGGGGGAATGATGAAAGAACTGAAGTAGTTTAATAAAGTTTGGAGCAAATCCTCTACGAATCAAAACCTCAAATAAATGAGGCTAGAGAACTGTATCAAATGCCTTGTGCGTATCAAGGCTCAGGAGCATGTTTCTAACGTATTTTTTAAACTTTTTTTTTTTTACACAGATTACTTATGGGGTACTGCCCCAAGGGTGCAGGTGGTTTTTCCAAAGTTTGCACCCAAAACTCAAATTCTGCACTATTTTTCGACACCTCGCCGGTTCCATTGCATTGAGTTTCCGCACTGGCGAAAAGTCTCCGGAATTGAATACGGAGTAAACTTTTCGGATGGCGAAATGACGTCACTCGCAATACTTTATCGCTGAAAACAGCTTTTCGCCGCTAATTGAATACGGCCCTTAGTCAGAGGATGGATTTAAAAACAAAAAAAACACTTGTAGAATGAAAATACAGTACATTTATAAACAGTTACCAGAATATTTTTGGATACTGAATTTTATTGTCTGCTTTTTCTTTGTTTTTTGGCGATATTGTAGTTCTGAGTATTCTATGCAAAATACTGGAAAATTATCTTTTCATTTTAAATGGCCCATTCAGTATTGGTAGGAAGCGCAATTCAGTATGTGGCTGGGTATGTACGAAGTGATACAAGCACACAACATTCACTGTAATATTGTTTGTTCCATGTTGCTCATTTTATGATTAATTCCAAAGTTATGCAATAGTCTTAAAATATTCAGCATGGGGAGTTTACGCCAATGAATTGATTACAGTGTGGAGTGACATAGCATTCCATTGCGTGATTACCTACAGCCGGAGGAGCACAGGGACTCTGTAGTAATTTATTTGCTGGACTTGTCTGTATCCTGCCATGTGTGTCTGAGTGATTGGAAAAATAAAAAATCTGTACCACAGATATAATGTGGGATAATGCAAAGTGATATTGCGCAATGACGGTGCCAGGTACGTAAGTCAAGATCCCCAGTATAAGAGAACTTGTATGTTACAATGCTCCTTATTCATCCTCAAAATTATAGCTAGGGACTGAACAAGCTGGGAGACTGTATCAAATATCTACCTCTCAAATAAATTCTTATTGAGCTATCAAAATAAGTGAGTGACAACTGTTGAAATTGTTATTACTATTATTCCCATATTTTACATATTTATTTACATTATCTGGGACGCATTTCAAAATCTATTGGCACCAGGCATCTGTTATATGAATACAAGTTCTGTCTGGGGAATCGGTATGAAATCCCGGCTGCCGCATGGCCGGGAGTTCGATTCCCGGGGAGGGCAGCCCGACAAAACAGCAGAGCCCGGCAGCGGAAGCCCGACAGCGCTGGAAATCCCGATCGTCCTAAAGGTAAATATATACTAACCTAACCCCCTAACCCTCCTTAAGGGTGCCTAACCCTAACCTCCCCCCCAAGTGCCTAACCCCCCCTTCCCTAACCCTAACCTAAGTGCCTAACCCTAACCCCCCCTTCCCCGCCGCCTAAACCTAAGTCCCCCGGGGGGGGTGCCTAACCCTAAGTCCCCCCCCGGGGGTGCCTAACCCTCCCTCCCCCTAGCCTAACCCTCCCGGGGGGGTGCCTAACCCTAAGTCCCCCCCCGGGTGCCCTAAACCTAACCCTCCCCCACCACGGCTGTCCGCTCGCGGCGCCCGGCATCCCTTCGATCGGGATGCCGGGCGCCGGTCTCCCGACGTCGGGAAAATGACAGGCGTCTAGAAATAGATGCCGGTCATTTATCCCACGCCGGGATAAAGCAGTCGGGAAGCCGGCTGTCGGGATTCCGGCAGCCGGCTTCCCGATAGTATACCCTGTCTGGAATATACTCTAATTTCTAGGTAAATTGTCACTAATTAATGAAATATAACAAAATACCTCTCGCTAAATGAAGGCACCTGGTTTTGACTAAATTCAAGTATCTCTAGCAGCCAACCGGCACCAAACACGTGGAGAATGCCAATCTCCACACACTAAGAAATTGAAACAAGAAATGTATGTAGTGCTTAGTGGTGCTCAAAAATACAAGAAGTATATATTTCAAATAAAAATATTTAATATATATAAATTCATCCACAATATAAATAACTCCCGGGAGTATATGTAATAGATCAAATTAGATGACTATACACATATCAAAATACAAATGAAAACATGAATATAAGAAGCAATCAAATCCATCACAAATACAGAAGGTTGCACTGTTAGCAATAGTAGTAATGATACTTTGTAATGGAGCTCAAGACAAACAAAGTAGCAAACTCACTGCAATCAGTCCAGGAACACAGATCTAAAAAGTCAGCCTTTATGTAAGGCCCCCATACACGGTGCGATTCAAAGTTGGTAAGATGTGTTGTACGATTGCCCTTGAAATTCTTCATACGCTGTGGTCAAATGGTGTACGATTGAGCGTTACGATCATAGGATAAGATGCATAGAAGTGTATCACATTGTACTCAAAGATCGTAGATCTCTCAGCAAAACCATCTGATCTGCGATCCAACTAGAGGACGGCGGGGACACCCATCAGGGTCACAGAACACACAAAAAAACACCTATTTTCATACGATTGGTGTACAACCCGTCAAAACTGTCCATATTGGGTAAAAAATCGTACTGTGTATGGCCACCATTAGTGTTCCATAAGTGCTGAACACGCTTTTGAAAGACACAATGTTGCTAGTGTTAATACACTCTAATAAGTCTCTGGACTCTTGTCCGCTTGGATTAAGTGCTGAGATAATATACTCACAAGTGTGGGATAAATGGATATCCAATGACCCCACTTAATCACTGTCCTTGGTGCCAAGATGTGGAGTGTGCTAGCCGGCGGCGAGCAGGAGCTTCTCCAGATAACTCGTGCTGCCGGAAAAGTATCGCTGGAGAGATATGAACTCCCATCCAGTTGTTTGGGAAATTAACCGTGCCGCTCCAATGGCTGTCTGTTTCAGCGGACAGCAGACCCGCTGTATTACCGCTGGCGGCAGATGAAAACTCCAGCAGGTACTCACGCTGTATATGGGAGCCTCGCTCATGACTTGGCTGATCGTACAGTGGCTGGTGGATCGGCACAAAATCACAGTGCTCCAGCTGGCGTGCAGTGGCAGAGTAGACGAATCAGGCCAAGCTAGGCGGGTCGTCCAGTTGGACAAAAGTTCCACGTTAGTAAAGTCCCAAGTAAAGACTTCAATTCCAAAGGCAGTGGGGGCAAGTATAGCACAGTGCAGCAGGAAACAGCACCTGTACACTCAACGCGTTTCTCCGTATACCACGGCTTTCTCGAGAAGCAGGTGCACCCGCTCCCTGTCCTGCCTGCTCATGCAGCTCTCCTGCAGAAATATACATATGTATATACATTTCATACAATTATATTGATAGGGGTCCCCACAAGGTTGTTGCCCCAGGGCCCCCACAAACCTTAGTCTGGCCCTGCTCCTTACTCCCTACAATGGCACCTACCACTTGGTTGCTGACGCCCTGCAGCTTATTTAAGTGTTATGCAGCAATGTTTATAAACCATGTCCTTGTCCTGCATTGTTTGTACTGTTAATAACTGTTTTTGTTGTGTGCTCATTTGCTTATGTACTGTGTAAGGCGCTGCAGAACCCTTGTGGCGCCATATAAATAAAGGATAATAATAATAATAAGGCCTTGATTGGGTACGGCCTCTGCAATCTGTATAATGAGTTTAATGGGTGCGACATGGTCAGTTCTGTCTCATTTATTTTACTAAGGAGGACAGAGAGGTTTTGCCTGATGTCATTTATCATCTGTACACTTGCAGGCAGCACAATATAACAAAATAGTACCACTTATAAAACAAAACAGGACTTTACCCCGAATCGTAATCTGACACCGTGCGTTCCACGTGCAAAACCTAACTGCTAAGATAACTAAAAAAATAGTGCACAAATCAAACCTTCCATAACTCTTGAATGCCCCACAAGCCCATTCAGGGTAACTCAGCCCCGAAAGGCATGGGATGCGCAGAGCTCTTGAAACCTTTTTATAAACCTTTATGTTAAAGTGGTCCATGGTCTCCTCCTCCCCTTGACACTCCTCCCATGGGCAACCATGATCATCAGCACTTTTAAAAACAAAATTCCCTCTCACATAAAGCCTTCTATGGAAGGAGAGCCAGGCGATGTTTCTAAACTTCAGGGGGATCCTCTGAGAGTTAATCAGAATCTACCCCTCTGAACATAACTCACCCGTGCAGTCTTTTAGCGACAGCGGGACATAAAAATAGTCCCGCAGAATACTCAACCCCAACTCCCTCCTGGTTGAGTTTCTCACATCACCCATTTCCAGTCCCCACGGTCTTACCACTTTCAGGCACAGGATCGCGTAGATCAGGAGGTATCCATGCCGGACTTGAAGAGTCTTATCTCGACCTCTATCCAATCTTTGACGAAGGGCAACTATAATTGTTTCCCTATAACATCAGGAAAAACAATTAAATTATCCAAGACCACAATGATTGAGGCAAAAAACAGACATAGCTGATGTACAAAAACACTGGAACCAAGTAGACCTAGCACAAATCCACCCTTTCCCTATAAGAAAATTTCCATTTTCTCCAACACGGCACCGTAATCGAAATAGATTCCTAAGATTATGATCTGTGAACTGGCCTCGGGGAGGCTGTCCGGAAGGTCAAATTCACCACCTTCTTTACCATCCAGAAAGCTTCACACTTTTCCTGGTTCACTCTGGAGCACGAAGCCTCAGAGAATTCACAGATGAGTTGTTCCACCTGCCGTGCCTCTGCCCCAGTGTACAGAAGCACCGTGACACACACAGCACTGGTCACATCTCCTCAGCTTTAGGGATGGCCATCAGTGGTGTGTCCATTGATGGTTATTGGTTAACATCGATGGGTCAATCGATGGCACAAAATCAACTATGGTTAACCCCTTGATGGCCACCACTGCTGTGGTCACGGCTGGCCTATTAAAAACAGGGGCGTGGATTAGTGGGTGCCGAGGGGGGCCATCCCATCAAGAAAAAAAATAACTATCAGATCCCACTTATCCATCGATGGCAGAGAACCATTGGTTGGCTCTCTGCCATCAATGGCAAAAACCTTCGTCCATCAAAAGTTTTCCATTGATGGTTTCTAACTATCGATGGTCGATGGCCATCTCTGCTCAACTTCTCATAATAGGCCTCATGCCACTCCTAATTCGCTCCTAATTGATTCAAGCCCTATAATTCACTGAGGAGCTCTGTGACAATACTGCGTGAGTGCTTTTATACAAGTCATGGATCGCTGAGGTGACATCACTATTTATAATAAGTTACAGCAGGGGATGCATTATTCATTATAATGCTTCCCTACTGAACACCAAATTGGTGGCAAGCATTATAAACATTGTCACCTTTTATTTAGATTTTATATAGTGTTGTTTTTGCATATGTTAGCGAATCACTTGTGTACAGGGACAAAGGGAGTTCGCTTGGTGTGCTGCCTAGGGCACAAAGGGCCTGATTCAGAGCCGGACGCAATTAGCGCTCGCTCATCCAGAAAATAGGGGTGGCTATTCAAATAAACCGTTTGCTCTTTGCGGTCTGTTCACGCCTCTAGGTCTGAACGAGCGAACAAAACTTGCGGTCGTTTTTTTTAAAACTACGCCCCCTGGCCGCTCGCATCCTACATCATGTCCGCTATTTATTAGATTAATCGAGTACATCGACCAGGGTATGAACTGCTCGCTATTCTTGTGGTTGGTTTTTGCTACCACAAGTTTGCGAGCAGTTCTGGCTCTAAAATAACCCAGTGACGTGGTCAATGACGCTGCTGTTTTAATTATGCACACCCTTAAAACGCCCGTTTTGACCCTTAAGCACGCCTGCGTTCGGATCTCCACTCCCCGTTTTCAAGCACCTTCCCCCGTTACCACCCACATACGCCTCCTCCTGTCACTCAAATTATCAGGCATTCGCTATTTTGCGAGCACATGAATTTCGACCGCACTGACTGGTTCGCGCATGCGTATAACGATCCGTACGCATGCACAGTTGGGCAAACATCGCTCGGAGCGAACGAGCGGCCGCTTACGAGCGGCTCTGAATCAGGCCCAAAGGCTGAAGTGGGGGCAGGGTCTCTGCCCCAACGTCACCCTGGCACTCTGCTACATAGCAAGATGCAGGGCTAGTACGTAGGATATGGATGACACCCATCTTGCACCCAGACCCTGTTCTGTGGTGACATCACGTGCACCCTTCTACGGCTCAGCTTGTGTATTATAAGTTGGGAGAAAGTTGTGTGTCTTCATCCAATCACAATGATAGAAAGTAGGCTAGCTTCACACTAGCTTTTCCCCTGAGCCGCCATTCTTGAGCTGTGCAACTTATACTGCCAGGCCCTACGCTTTGTCTATAGTTATGCTCTTGTATGATGCTATACTACTGTATATATAGTTCCAGGAAGAGTTCTCTAACTGTCCAGATTCCACCGCATTCCTCAGCGCCCCCTATGCAGAATTATTGATCTCACTGCTGTTGCTATTGACAGACTCTGGAATTCATGGGATTACATACAGTGAGCCTACAAGTGTAGCTTACATACCACAAGCTCCTGAAAAGGGCGTTTTGTTCCGGTGTCTCTGCTTCCCCCAGAGTGAGTACCATTACATAGTATTGCTACCTTTATACCATATTATTTTTATGGGTGAGTGAGATTGAATTAGTAGCACTGAGTGACTTAAGACATGGATTAAATTGTATTTTAGTGCAGGAGCTGCATTCGATACTGTATTCCAGAGTAGAGTAATCATTCATTCAGAAACTGACAATTCCATGGATTTGGCTGAAATATAGTGGAATATTATATTTTTGGAGCTTGATGAATTCTGTCCCCATACTAGTGTATGGGGACAGCCGCCATTCTGCCAGAGGAAGGTAAGCAGGAGATATCTGTGATACTAGTGTATGGGGACAGCCGGCCATTCTGCCAGAGGAAGGTAAGTTAGAGATATCTGTGATACTAGTGTATGGGGACAGCGGGCCATTCTGCCAGAGGAAGGTAAGTAGGAGATATCTGTGATACTAGTGTATGGGGACAACAGGCCATTCTGCCAGAGGAAGGTAAGTAGGAGATATCTGTGATACTAGTGTATGAGGACAGCGGGCCATTCCGCCAGAGGAAGGTAAGTAGGAGATATCTGTGATACTAGTGTATGGGGACAACAGGCCATTCTGCCAGAGGAAGGTAAGTAGGAGATATCTGTGATACTAGTGTATGGGGGGACAGTGGGCCATTCCGCCAGAGGAAGGTAAGTAGGAGATATCTGTGATACTAGTGTATGGGGATAGCGGGCCATTCCGCCAGAGGAAGGTAAGTAGGAGATATCTGTGATACTAGTGTATGGGGAACAGCGGGCCATTCCGCCAGAGAAAGGTAAGTAGGAGATATCTGTGATACTAGTGTATGGGGACAACAGGCCATTCTGCCAGAGGAAGGTAAGTAGGAGATATCTGTGATACTAGTGTATGAGGACAGCGGGCCATTCCGCCAGAGGAAGGTAAGTAGGAGATATTGTGATACTAGTGTATGGGGACAACAGGCCATTCTGCCAGAGGAAGGTAAGTAGGAGATATCTGTGATACTAGTGTATGGGGGGACAGTGGGCCATTCCGCCAGAGGAAGGTAAGTAGGAGATATCTGTGATACTAGTGTATGGGGACAGCGGGCCATTCCGCCAGAGGAAGGTAAGTAGGAGATATCTGTGATACTAGTGTATGGGGAACAGCGGGCCATTCCGCCAGAGGAAGGTAAGTAGGAGATATCTGTGATACTAGTGTATGGGGACAGCAGGCCATTCCGCCAGAGGAAGGTAAGCAGGAGATTTCTGTGATACTAGTGTATGGGGACAGCGGGACATTCCGGGAGAGGAAGGTAAGCAAGAGATATCTGTGATACTAGTGTATGGGGACAGCGGGACATTCCGGGAGAGG
Organism: Taudactylus pleione; assembly: GCA_031769625.1. Lineage (NCBI taxonomy): Eukaryota > Metazoa > Chordata > Amphibia > Anura > Myobatrachidae > Taudactylus > Taudactylus pleione. The sequence goes on along the minus strand of JAUIMM010000060.1, from coordinate 12,703,989 downwards.
AAGGTAAGCAGGAGATTTCTGTGATACTAGTGTATGGGGCAGCGGGACATTCCGCAAGAGGAAGGTAAGTAGGAGATATCTGTGATACTAGTGTGTGGGGACAGCGGGCCATTCTGCAAGAGGAAGGTAAGTAGCAGATATCTGTGATATCTCCTGCTTTAGCTTCTTGATGAATGGCCAGATAACTTAATTTTTACAGTTGCAGGTGAAACTGTGCATTTTCACCTGCTTTTGTAAAAATTAAGTGATGATGAATAGACCTCTGAGTTCGCTTTACTTGCACTTTAGCAAGAATTCTGGTAGAATCCTACAAGTCAGGCAAGACTACTAAACCATCATGCAAGCAAAAACACCAATTATTACAGACAGAGAAGCACTTTGCCCTTTTAATATTTATGTATTTATTACCAGTTATTTATATAGCACACACATATTCCGCAGCACTTTACAGAGAATATTTGGCCATTCACATCAGTCCCTGCCCCAGTGGAGCTTACAATCTATGGGCCTGATTCAGAGCCGCTCGTAAGCGGCCGCTCGTTCGCTCCGAGCGATGTTTGCCCAACTGCGCATGCGTACGGATCGTTATACGCATGCGCGAACCAGCCAGTGCGGCCGAAATTCGTTTGTTCGCTAAACAGCGAATGCCTGCTATTTTGAGTGACAGGAGGAGGCGTATGTGGGTGGTAACAGGGGAAGGTGCTTGAAAATGGGGAGTGGAGATCTGAACGCAGGCGTGCTTAAAGGTCAAAATGGGCGTTTTATGGGTGTGCATAATTAATAAAGCAGCGTCATTGACCACGTCACTGGGTTATTTTATAGCCAGAACTGCTCGCAAGATTGTGGTAGCAAAAACCAACCACAAGAATAGCGAGCAGTTCATACGCTGTTCGATGTACTCGATTAATCTAATAAATAGCGGACATGACATAGGATGCAAGCGGCCAGGGGGCGTATTTTTCCAAAAAACGACCGCAAGTTTTGTTCGCTCGTTCAGACCTAGAGGCGTGAACAGACCGCAAAGAGCGAACGGTTCATTTGAATAGCCACCCCTATTTTCTGAACGAGCGAGCGCTAATTGCGCCCGGCTCTGAATCAGGGCCTATGTTCCCTATCACATGCTCACACAGAAACACACTAGGGTTAATTTTTGTTGGGAGCCAATTAACCTACCAGTATATTTTTGTAGTGTGGGAGGAAACCGGAGCACCCGGAGGAAACCCACGCAAGCACAGGGATTATATGCAAACTCCACACAGTTACGGTCGTAGTGGGAATACCTCTATGTGCTTTATCATGGTTGCTGATATAAGAGACCCATCCCCAGTGGTAGAACTAGTGAGTGGTGGGCCCACGTGCAACAATATGCACTGCTCCCCCCAACACACACACCCCTAGAAGGTTTGCTATTCATGAGCAGACATCTCATACTCTACTACCCCAAGCGTTGTACCACTACCCCCACCAACTAGCTCTTGTTTACTCCACTAGGGCTGCCGAGAGCTGCCACAGGCCTGGCTACTGAGGGGGCCAAATTCCAGGGGAGACATGGCCACCATACAGGGGGGCCAATGTCTGCACAGGCCCCTCCAACAAGCCTGGGCCCAGGTAATCAGTACCACCCACTCCCCTGTTTCCCGGCACCTTTGTACTCCATAGTATAATCAGCCTGACAGCCGGCATACTGAGTGCAGTTCATTCACTATTCATCACTACTTACCCGGGCCCGGGCTTGCTGGAGGGGCCCGGCGGGGGCCCAGACCCGGCGCTGCCCCCCCCCTTTTACATCACAGCAGCCCAGCACATGCTGCTGTGTCCTGGGCTGCACCGGGAGACTGCTCGCGGCTGTTACAGCAGTCTCCTATGCCTGTGGGGGGAGCGATCACAGTGATCGCGCCCCCCACTGGCTATGCGCCAGGCTGAGGGGCTCACAGCGCCCCCTTCCCAGCACGCAGCTCTCTCTCCTAAGGGGGCGTGGCTACACCTCCCACGATTAGACCACGCCCTGTTACCCAGGCCCTGCTCAGATCTACCTCTCCACTCCCGACCTCCCCCGCTCTTTCCTCACACGTGTCTCCAGCTGTCTCTCTGATATCTCTTCCTGGATGTCCCAGCTCTTTCTTAAAGCTGATCATCTTCCGACTTTCCTGTGTCCCGCCCCTCACTCTTTTCCTTTAGTAATTGATGACATCTCTTCTGTTCCAGAAGTCCGCTGTCCAGTTGTTGTCCTCAACCCCACCCTCCCCTTCATACCCCACATTCAGTCCCTCTCCCATTCCTGTCACTTGCACCTTTGTAATATCTCTAGGATCAGGCTCTGTATTACCATGGATGCAACGAAAACCTGTCATCAACTCACTGATCATCTCTCATCTGGACTATTGCAACCTTCTCCTATCTGGGGGACTCCTATCTCTCACCACTCCATTCTATCCTCACCACTGCTGCCTAGCTCATCTTTCTCTCCATCCGCTCTTTGCATCCCCCCATTAGCTAGTCACTACACTGCACTGGCTTTATAGAGCCCATTACAAATTTGTCACTCTGGGGGAGATGTATCAACCCCTGGAGAGAGAGAGAGATAAAATTAAGAAGCTGCCCAAAGCAACAATCAGCTTCTACTGTAATTTCATAGACTGTGCTACATAAGGGACAGTTAGAAGCTGATTGGTTTGTTTGGGCAACTTCTCCACTTCATCTCTCTCCAAGGTTTGATACATCTTCCTTTTTCGCCTTTAAAGATCTCACCCAAACCTCCTTTTTGCTACACCCCCTGCCTTAACACCCTCCATACTCCCACCCGGCCACTCCGCTAATGACAGCCACCTCTCCTCCCAACTGTTAAAATCTTCCCAATCACGCCTCCAAGATTTCCCCCATGCTGCTCCCCACCACTGGAACTCATTCCCTCCCTGTCAGACTCTCCCCCGCTCTGCAAAGCTTCAAATTCGCTATTAAAGCTTATTTCTTTAGCAAAGTCTATCCGCTCTCCCCCTAAGCTGCCCCTCTTTGCCCTAGCACATGGACTCACCACGCTGTGTCACCCCTGCCTCCTTCCCCATGCTTATAGTGGCCCTGAACTTATCTGCTGCATTCATCAACGAACAGCCGGGTACAGGTTTCAGCCAGCATGGACTATGTTGTTATTATGACTAATATATGCATAATTGGTTGTTAATTATCTAGTTTGTCTGTATCGTAATGTTTTGCACTTTATATCCTCTTATGGTTGCACTTCATCTGTAGCTGTAAATAAAAATCATTATTATTATAATTATTAATAATAATAATAATAATAAAAAGCCACTGTATGAGCAGCACAGTGTCACAGTGGTTAGCATTGCTGCTTCTCAGCACTGGAATAATGAGTGTAATTTCCGACCAGGACTCTATTTGTGTGGAATTTATATGCTCTCCCCATGTTTGTGTGGGTTTCCTCTGGCAGATCTAATTTCCTCCTACACTCTAAAAACATGCTGATATATTGTCTATTGACTTAAAAAATAAGAAAGAACAAACACACAAAAAACAAAACAGTATGATGGTGTGTGTGTGTTAGGGCATATAATGTATGCTCTATTGGGGCAGGGACTGATGTGTATGACAAATACTCTCTGTATAGCAGTGCATAATTAATGGTGGTACACGTTTTTATTTCTATTATATACAAAGTAATCATAATAGTAGTAATAATAATAATAATAATAATAATAATAATAATAATAAGTAAATAAATAATTGATTATTAATAATAATAATAATAATAATAATAAAAAGCCACTGTATGAGCAGCACAGTGTCACAGTGGTTAGCATTGCTGCTTCTCAGCACTGGAATAATGAGTGTCATTTCCGACCAGGACTCTATTTGTGTGGAATTTATATGCTCTCCCCATGTTTGTGTGGGTTTCCTCTGGCAGATCTAGTTTCCTCCTACACTCTAAAAACATGCTGATATATTGTCTATTGACTTAAAAAATAAGAAAAAACAAACACACAAAAAACAAAACAGTATGATGGTGTGTGTGTGTTAGGGCATATAATGTATGCTCTATTGGGGCAGGGACTGATGTGTATGACAAATACTCTCTGTATAGCAGTGCATAATTAATGGTGGTACACATTTTTATTTCTATTATATACAAAGTAATAATAATAATAATAATTATAATAATAATAATAAAATAAATAATTGATATTATTATTATTAGTAATAATAATAATAATATATTAATAAAGAGAATATAATCTGGATAATAATTTTTCTTTGTTTGAGAACAAAACATTAAGATCAAATTAGTTTGTCAGAATGGGGAGTAAGAGGCATATGTATTATAATATCCAGTCTGTCCCTGAATATTAAGAATCTCAATTACAGCATATCACGGCAATAAGGATTATTTTTCCGATAAAATGTATCAATTTAAACTGCCGGGAAACGGGCTCAGATAAGGGGCCGTCCTGGTGATCAGGAAGAAGTAAACTCTTTGTATATACGTCTACCTACAGACTACTCGCGGCTACTGCACATGCGTGGCTTTCCAGCTGTGCCTGCGCAGAAATCTGCGATGCGCTGAGGGACCTCCATTGCAGTCACTCTGAAGATGGTGTTGGCCCTCGTAGGCAAGCTTTGCAGATCTTGTTAAATATCATACCCAAAGTAAACTATGGGGATGGCTGCTGCAGGGGCTGGTGGACGATATTCCTGGCCTTCAACAATAGTCTCTGCATATATTTTAAGGGCAGTATTGATTAATAAGTATGCCCCAATGAGAATAATGTACTGATCTTTTATGGCCCTGTGTTATTCTTTTTATCACGATGATGTAAAGTTCTAATTGACAGCTGATGTCAGCAAGTGTTGGGTGTAGTGAGGATTTGCAGGCGGGTGCTCTTGTGCCTACAGACATGACTGTAATCTGACATATGTCATACTGGTAGGTCCATTGTTCTGTGCAGGTGTGACCGGAGCCACAGACTACAGGGGGAAGTAAGACTGTCCCAATGTGGCAATGGCCGCAGGAATCATCAGTGACTAACAGACAAAACCTTGTTTGATGTGTAGTTCTTACCTAATCCTTCCATGTGTATAAATGACTGACTCTCACAGGTATGATGAGTACCCAGAAGTAGGAGCCAGGCAATGTGCCCAAGTGATAACTATACATAATTAGGCTGTAATACAGCATTGGGGTATGTGTGTTCCTGTAGGGAAAGAAATATTAAAGACTCAAGTTAAAGGCGCTGCTTTCATTTTCCTGCTGTCTTTTTTTCATCACTTGTGTGGAGAAAATGTTCCACAGGGACCAATTAATTAATAATCTCAAAGGCGTTGCGCCAATTAAGGATCTGGCGCGTCGCAATTTATGGCAGCCGATCCAAATCTACTGAAGCATTACTGCTCCGGTGCTGGGCTAGCTGCTCTGAAAATCCACAGTCCAGCAATTCCCAACATCCACGCTTTTGTTATAAGTTAGTAGCAGCGAAAGTTTAGTCTGCCTTGCGTTTCGCATGCGCACGTTGTCGAGGGCCGTTAGAGGAATATTGTGTAGCTGGTGGTGGGAATAGTGTGTGTGGCCACTGTAAGGCACTAATAATAAAGCAGCCGTTAGTGAACTGCATTTTATGGTTGTGGTGTGGTAGGGTTGAAATGAGGAGAGGCGGTGGAAGGTGGAGACAGGGAATGTAATGTAGGGACAGCAGCTGTTGCCACCAATGGGGCCACGGAGATCACTAAAACACGGTCATGTATGTGAAGCTTCCCTACCACGTATGACCAGTAGAGTATTGGTAATAATAGTAGTAGTAGCAATGGGAGGAACCAAGATGCATTCAGCCAATCAGCAGCGGCTGTTGATTACCGTCAACTTCAGTATGTTTGTTGCAGCATGGACTGAGCACCCGCACGTGAACCGTGCCTCCTGACAAGCGCATATGTGTCTATGGGCCTTATTCAGCTTGGATCGCAGTTGCTAATACGCACGCAATCGGCTGATTGTTGCGTTCCGAACCGGCCACTGCGATCACAGTGACTACTCAGATCGATCGCAGAGTGATTGACAGGAAGTACCATTTGGGGGGGCGATGGGGGGGGTTGGGGAAACGCAGGCGTGCCGGGGTGTATGGACACCGTTGCATGGGAGTGCATAAATTATCCACTGCGAGGCTTGATAGCGTGCGTGGAAGTTAGCAATTTCTGAGTAAGGTCAGGGCTTGTGCAAGTGTGCGTGAGGCTGCGATGGTACTCGATTGTACCGATGGTTTCGCAGTCTTGCTACACATTACAGTTGTGTGTAAGGTGAACTGGGCGTCCATATGTAGTGCTGCAGTGACATAGTGATCGCAATGGATTAGCATACTATCGCAATGGAACTGCGTGCGTATTAGCAATTTCATTAGCAGTTGTGTTCCTTGCTGAATCAGGCCCTATGTTGTGGTCACTATGAGCCACAGTTGCGTGAACACACCTAACTGTACGTGGTAATGTTGGAACACCATATCCCTCCCCATTACACCTCTCTACGCGAAAGGAATCGTATGTGCAAAATATAATCAAAACTACATTGGATGTGTCGGAATGTTACTGTGCACATGGTTAGTACATAAATAAAGTAATTCGCTGCAACACAATATCCTCACGTCCAACTGTACCTCAGACCCAAAAGCCTGACAAAGGGGGCAAGCCCGTAACATTGCCACATGTGTGTAGTTGTGTTTGGAATAAATTGTAAGCTGGTATGGGAGTGGCGCATGATCTCTCATGCTTGTGGGGCTGATTCTGAGAAGGACGGATCTCTTTGCACGGACGCAAATAGCGAGTTTTAGCAGACAGCGCATATGCAGATGTGATTTTACACATTTCTGAGGATCTGTCTTTCCATGTCAAGGGCTTTTGAGGGGGGCGGGAACTGAGGCAGCGACAACGCGGTCGCACGGCGCTGTTCTGTCTCATGGGTGTGTAGCTAGAGCTCCGTACTATTCTGAGTCCTGTGTGCGGGGAAGGGCAGCCTGTTCCTGACAGATCTCTGGCACCTGGCATGCGGCTGGTGCACGTGCAGATACGGATGACGACGGTTGCAACTATGATCGGGCAAACAGGAGGCGGAGCGGCTTCCCACATGATGCCGCACGTATCCTCACATCCGGGCAGCACAGACGGTGTAATGGTTAGCATTACTGCCTCACAGCACTGGGGTCGTGGGTTCCATTCCCACCATGGCCCTACCTGTGTGGAGTTTGTATATTCTCCCTGTGCTTGCATGGGTTTCCTCCGGGTGCTCCGGTTTCCTCCCACACTTAAAAATAAAATTAAAATAATACTGGTAGGTTAATTGGCTCCCAACAAGAATGAACTCTAGTGTGTAAGTGTGTGCGTCCATGTGATAGGTCACATAGGGCCTGATTCAGCAAGGATCGCTTTTGCAATCGCCGGGGCCAGCTCTAGGGGTGTTCGACCAATGCGGTTAGACAGGGGCGCCACCCGTAGAGGGCGCACCCCTCCCCAGCATCCCGATTTCAGCAGGACAGTACTGTCCCGCTGTTTGACCCGTGGGCCGAAGTGGCACGCGGGTGGTCAAATCGGGAGGCGGACAACCGGAGTGTGAATGGATGCAGCGTGCGGCATCCATTCACTGATGGGAGAGGGTTGGGGAAGCTCAGCCAGTGATGGAGTGCTGGGCTTTACCCCCAGCCTGACGTTATTTGGAGGTGTGCCATGCGGGTACGCCTCCAAATAACGTCACGTAGGGTAATTAGGCCACGCCCCAATTTCGGTTGCACGCAGCTTCGCATATGCATATGGCATCGCAGTGGCTAATTCATGCACGCCCCTGTAAGAGCGTCCAAACACACTGGCACGCCTGCGTTTCAGCAACCACACCCCCATCATCCCCCTAAACGGTCACTTTGTGTCAATCACTCTGCGATGGGTCTGCGTAGTCACTGCGATCGCAATCCCGATCTCAGTGGATTCTTCGAGCACGTGCACTGAGATGCTTACGCATGCGCAGAACGCAACAATCATCCAATTGCGTGCGTAATCGCAGTTGCAATCGGTAATGAATCAGGCCCATAGATTTTAAGCTCCACTGGGGCAGGGATTTATGTGAATGGCCAAATATTCTCTGTAAAGCGCTGCGGGATAAGTGTGCGCTATATAAATAACTGGTATTAAATAATAAATAATAGATAAAATTAGCCGTATGGAAACGCGCATCAGTATAAGGTAGTAAATCTGGCTTCCGCGGCATAATGCAAACGCAGCCGCTCTTCGTCCGCCTCAAATTAAGCCACTGGGGTAGATTTAGTGAAGCTTCTAAAACAGACAAGTGGCGATGTTGCCCATAGCAACCAATCATATTCTAGCTATCATTCCTCTATTGCACTCAAGAAAATGATACACAGAATCTGATTGGTTGCTATGGTCCACTTGTCTGTTTTAGAAGCTTTAGTAAACCTACCCACCTGTATGTATGTACGAAGGTCGCAGCTGGAGCACACTGCTACATAGCACATTACCCTGCATCTGTGCCAGCCACTTTGATTGTGTAATCGCTCTTTAAACTCCATCCACAAAGCACATGATGTGACACATGCCAGTGCTGCCATTATCCGTTTGCTCTCACAACATATGTGTCCTACTTTTATCAACAACTCATCCTATATAATTTTTTTACAAGATCCACTAGAGTATATAATTATGCTTTCATGTTCCATTCTCTATGAGTATACATATGTATAGTGTATATGTTAAGTGAATGAGTTATAGGATTATTATTATTTTTTTTTTATCAGACAGTGTTCGCTCCTCATTTCTACGCTGAATATAGAATCGTACAAACAACTTTTTGTTTGGGCATGTCAGCGGGAACCTTGGCTGCTGATGGATGGCCCAGCCCTGCTGGTTGCGCCACCTATCGCTATCTGACACTGCGTGGAGGATGGTAGAAAGGATTGCATGGCACGTCGCATGCTTTACCTTTGACATGCAGTTGAAGCCCATGTTTGGGCTGCGGTCCATGCATAATGTACTTGCAGCCCATTCCCCCGTAATCCACTACTGATAGCATGATACAAACCACATGGCCTTATCTTATCTTATTTTATGTTAGAAAGCACCTGTACTGCATGTAAAGGTTGTGCTGCACAGGTGTGACACTGATCTGCCTGTGATAACAACATGTAGTTGGGAGGAGCAGCTCGATGAGACACTTGTAGTTGTATGGGAGGATCTATTTATCATAAGATCTGCTGGCAAAAGACTCTCATTAATCTATTACAAAATCTTTAACTGCCAGAGAGAGTCAGACTGACACCCCAGAGATACAATTCGACTGCCGGACTCACCTGTCGCCGTCCAGTGAGTACGTAGCGCTAGGAGGCTCAGATATTCTTATTCTGTATCTTAGATTTCTCATAGTTTTACGTCCACTTTATCTTACAATACCTATAATTACCCTTCTTGTTCTTTATAAATATATGTGAGGATCACGGGTTACACTGCACGTGTGGCTGGAGGCATAGCCTATTCATTGCTATTTATTACAGTATGTTATTACTTCTGTATCCCTCATTTCAAGTACCACCACTCTTTTTAACCTTGGTACTCCTCTACTAAAACTACCTCACTTTATATATCTGGTACCCATTCTCTTCTAGTATCACCTTGCTCTATATCACTGGTTCTCCTTCTCTTCTTGTATCACCTCGTTCTTTATCACTGGTACTCCTTCTCTTCTTGTATCACCTCGTTCTATATCACTGGTACTCCTTCTCTTCTTGTATCACCCCGTTCTATATTACTGGTACTCCTCTTCTTGTATCACCTCGTTCTAGATCACTGGTTTTCCTTCTCTTCTTGTATCACCTTGCTCTATATCACTGGTTCTCCTTCTCTTCTAGCACTACCTCACTCTATATAACTGGTACTCCTTCTTTTCTAGTATCACCTCGCTCTATATTACTGGTACTCCTTCTCTTCTAGCACCACCTCGGTCTATATTACTGGTACTCCTTCTCATCTAGCACCACCTCGCTCTATATTACTGGTTCTCCATCTCTTCTAGCACCACCTCGCTCTATATTACTGGTACTCCTTCTCTTCTAGCACTACCTCACTGGTACTACTTCTCTTCTAGTGTCACCTCCCTATATATCACTGGTACTCATTCTCTTCTAGCACTGCCTCACTCTATATCACTGGTACTCCTCTTCTAGCACCACATCGCTCTATATCACTGGTACTCATTCTCTTCTAGCACTACCTCACTCTATATCACTGGTACTCATTCTCTTCTAGCACTGCCTCACTCTATATCACAGGTACTCCTTCTCTTCTAGCACCACATCCCTCTATATCACTGGTACTCATTCTCTTCTAGCACTACCTCACTCTATATCACTAGTACTCCTTCTCGTCTAGCACCACCTCACTCTATATCACTGGTATTCCTTCTCTTCTAGCAACACCTCGCTCTATATCACCGGTACGCCTTCTCTTCTAGCACCACCTCACTGGTACTATTTCTCTTCTAGTGTCACCTCCCTATATATCACTGGTACTCCTTCTCTTCTAGCACTACCTCACTCTATATCACTGGTACTCCTTCTCTTCTAGCACCACCTCACTCTATATCACTGGTACTCCTTCTCTTCTAGCACCACCTCACTCTATATCACCAGTACTCCTTCTCTTCTTGCAACACCTCATTGGTACTATTTCTCTTCTAGTGTCACCTCCCTATATATCACTGGTACTCCTTCTCTTCTAGCAGCGCCTCACTCTATATTACTGGTACTCCTTCTCTTCTAGCTTCACCTCAGTCTATATTACTGGTACTCCTCTTCTAGCACCACCTCGCTCTATATTACTGGTTCTCCATCTCTTCTAGCACCACCTCGCTCTATATTACTGGTACTCCTTCTCTTCTAGCACCACCTCACTGGTACTACTTCTCTTCTAGTGTCACCTCCCTATATATCACTGGTACTCATTCTCTTCTAGCACTGCCTCACTCTATATCACTGGTACTCCTTCTCTTCTAGCACCACATCCCTCTATATCACTGGTACTCATTCTCTTCTAGCACTACCTCACTCTATATCACTAGTACTCCTTCTCGTCTAGCACCACCTCACTCTATATCACTGGTATTCCTTCTCTTCTAGCAACACCTCGCTCTATATCACCGGTACGCCTTCTCTTCTAGCACCACCTCACTGGTACTATTTCTCTTCTAGTGTCACCTCCCTATATATCACTGGTACTCCTTCTCTTCTAGCACTACCTCACTCTATATCACTGGTACTCCTTCTCTTCTAGCACCACCTCACTCTATATCACTGGTACTCCTTCTCTTCTAGCACCACCTCACTCTATGTCACTGGTACTCCTTCTCTTCTAGCACCACCTCACTCTATATCACTGGTACTCCTTCTCTTCTAGCACCACCTCACTCTATATCACTGGTACTCCTCTTCTAGCAACACCTCGCTCTATATCACTGGTACTCCTTCTCTTCTAGCAACACCTCGCTCTATATCACTGGTACTCCTTCTCTTCTAGCACCAACTCACTAGTACTACTTCTCTTCTAGTGTCACCTCCCTATATATCACTGGTACTCATTCTCTTCTAACACCACCACACTCTATATCACTGGTACTCCTTCTCTTCTAGTATCACCTCCCTATATATCACTGGTACTCCTCTTCTAGTACTACCTCACTGGTACTCCTTCTCTTCTAGTATCACCTCCCTATATATCACTGGTACTCCTTCTCTTCTAGCACTACCTCGCTCTATATCACTGGTACTCCTTCTCTTCTATCACCACCTCACTCTATATCACTGGTACTCCTTCTCTTCTATCACCACCTCACTGTATATCACTGGTACTCCTTCTCTTCTAGCACAACCTCGCTCTATGTCACTGGTACTCCTTCTCTTCTAGCACTACCTCACTCTATATCACTGGTACTCCTTCTCTTCTATCACCACCTCACTGTATATCACTGGTACTCCTTCTCTTCTAGCACCACCTCGCTCTATGTCACTGGCACTCCTTCTCTTTTGGCTATAACTTAACCATAAGGTTCAATGGTGCGGCCAATGACCCCTCGATTGTGCGCCTTTGTGTGCACCATGGCAGATTAAAGCTGCAGCCATTGGGCATCTCAGTAGACAGCCCATCAGCTGCAGCATTAGCATAATTTTGCAATAATATCTGCAAGAGAAGTGTCAGCTGCTACTGCTTAGCGTCCACCTCTGGATAAGCCCTGAATCACCTAAGCCTAACAATTCTTGGCAATGCGCCCATTCATCCAATAATCCTGTACCCTTCAAAGTTATGTTGGTATCATTTCAGAGTGTACTAAATGATATAAATGAATATGATAATATGTTCAGTTAGGAATAAGGTGCGCTCTTCCTGCTAGTAGTGGTGATGGTGATGACTTGTGTGTGTTTGTGAGTGGTGTTAATTGGAATGTTTCTTCTGGTGGTGGTGGTGTTTTGGGAGTGAGAAGGAGGGTGTGATTGGGTATGGAGTGTAGTTCGGAGTAATGTGAAAAGGGGAATAAAATAGAATCAAAATGAAGCCAGCGAGACACAGTAATTTGGGGCAAAATCTTTTATTGAGTAGTCAACAATGCTGCTCTGTTGAGATCCCGGGCAGGTGGGTGGGGTTCAGTGATGAGTGGTGATGAGACTGGGGAGGTAGGTGGACCCTTTCAGGGGGCTCCTTCCCGTGCGGTTCAGTGACCTTGCACGTCACCCCTGCTGGACCTATGGTCGACAGTCTAGGAAGTCTCGGGGGGTGGGGGGATGTGCAAAGTGGGTTGGAACACCTGTGCGGCGTCCCGCGTGTTGGTGTGTCTTGGCAGTACTTACCTACCGGTAGTTTTTTTGTTATGGTGACGTAGGTTGACGTTGCGGCCATTGCAGATAGGTTGGAAGCTGCAGGTTTGTTGATGAGCTGGATCAGCATGTTGCTGGTGTGCTGCAGGTGCACGGCTGTTCTTATTGGTCTGCGGAGGTCAGCGATCAGAGTGTGCAGCTGAGGTTGGCTCTTGGTTGTGCCACTGGTGAAGAAGGCACCTGTGCCGAAACGCGTTGGAGACCCTCACATCAAACCTGACACCGATCCAGGCTGACCTCCACTAAAGATCCCCATCCCCACCAGGGACCGCCAGTGCAGAAAGCTCTCAGCCCACCCGCCCACTGGTCCGCACCGCTCACACCTCCAGTGACCGGCTTCACCCCAGACCAGCCTCTCTCTCTCCCCCCCCCCCTCCCAGGCGTGCTCAGCAACTGACTCCTGGCCAGGGTTGTCTCCACCGTTGATCCCCATTTCTACGAGGGACCATCAGTGTTAAGAGCACCCCGCACATCCGGCCGCAAGTCCGCACAGCCAACATCGCCAGTGACCAGCTCCATCCCGGTCACACCTTCCACATCCCCCCTCCTCCCTGGCTTTTTTCGAATCAGTATCCCGGGCAGACCACCCCCCAGGGGTGGTCCCAGCACACACGCTACAACCCAGCCTCCCAGCGGCCACCCATCCACACCACTGGCTCCGCACCACCAGTGGCACGACCAAGAGCCAACCTCAGCTGCACACTCCGGTCGCTGACCTCCGCAGACCAATCAGAACAGCCGTGCACCTGCAGCACACCAGCAACACGCTGATCCAGCTCACCAACAAACCTGCAGCTTCTTGTAGCAAGAGACAGACTAACCGTGATCCGGGAGTATTCCCTGCTCTAACAGGAATCAGGGAGAACTTTGAAAGTTTATTGAAGTGAAAAGTGGTACTAAAGGGGTAAGAGGTTGGAGTTTACTCTTTCACTCAGCGCACACTTGTAAAGATTTTTCTGCCTCACATCCAGGCGCACTTGAAGCTTGCGGAAGCATCCCATGAGAGTGGGCGGAGCATCCAAACGCACAATTGAAAAACCAAGGCGTTTTGCGTCTTCTCTTATGTCAATCTAGTGCTGACTTCCTTTGATTTTAGAGTACAGGACAGAGCTATCTCTTCCCAGTTTAAAAAAAAAAAATCAGTTTGACTAATCTGGTTTAATGCAGTATCTTTCAGATTATGTTGTAACATAATTCAGAATTATAATTCTAAAGTATTGCAAACAAGTAATATCAAATAGAAATGACAACAGAATACAAATGTCACCCTCCTGGGGATACATATCCTACAAGCAGACAAATGGAGAAGTATGTATAGTATATGTATATTTCAGCACACAATGATGTTAGAGGATGTTCTGAGTGTAATTGGTGTCTCGGTCTCATCGCAGAGATGATACGTGTTGCGATTGCTCTCACACTGGCTTTGTGCAATGTGGCGGCTATAAAGATCGGAGCCTTTAACATTCAGTCCTTCGGGGACTCTAAAATGGCAAAACCTGATGTATCTTCCATCATATTAAAGGTAAAGTCTTGTGAGTATACTCAATGATTTGTGAATTAAAGTTTAGGTGATTGAAAGTGCATATTCAATGTAACATATATAAGAGGGTGATGTATGAAGGACAATAGTCACCGCTATTATTCTCCGCTGTCTAAGTACCGCTCGCCTGTGCCTCATTTGCATATTTTATGATAATTGTGCTATTGACTGTGTGAATTTCTCATTTGTCACTGATTAGCATCTGCCTTGTTATTATTAGCAATATTAATATTTACTTTTCCGGCCTTTATGATGTCACCTGAAAGTACAAACTCGTGACAACAATTAATGAAAAGCATAAAGACTGCTTGCAAGTTGCTCAGCAGGGTTGTGTGTAGGTCGGAGGTTGGGAGAGAGGGCGGGCAGACAAGAGTGATAGATAATATTTATGGCTGACGCCCATCACAGTCAGTAAAATAACAATATTATATTATATTGTCGGCTAAATAAATGTTGAAATCAATAAAATACAATACCCTCCAGACTTTTCGACTTGGAGCTGTGGACATGATGTATTTGCTATTTGTGTATATCTCCATCCATTAGTTTTGTACGTAATGTCATTTTATTGTAAGGTGTGTAATATTGTATATATAATATGTCAGTAGAAATTGTGGCTGTTTTTTTTTATATTAAATTGCGCTGTAATATTTAATAGAGATTGGTAAGTGATTTGGTGGAGTCGGAGGGGCAGATTTAATTAGCCGCGGGGTTTACCTTCACCTATTCAATTAGGTGCCGCACCCCTGCGCGGTAAGCCCAAGGGGGTGCACTTAACACAGATTGTTCCTCTAGAGCTGCCTCTAGGACTTAACACACGGGGAACTTATATATTCCAGACACTTAACGCAGGATCCATGGGTCAGAGCGTGAAAAAATACAGGGTAATTGAATAGCTCCATGGGTAATTGAGTCTGCCCCAAGAGTATTTAGGGCCTGATACAGAGGTGCACGCAAGTCGGCGGCATGGTGCGCTCGGATATAATTGCGGATCTGCGCCCGTATTCAGAGTTGCTGCACCGCCCCCATCCATCTGCTAGCGCATGCGCACTGCGACGAATCACAAGACTTCTATGCATCTCTGTGCCAGGTCCTTATATGTTTATCAGTCTGCGCATCCTGCTTATCTGTTTGTCCCCAGTAGGACGTGGATGGGAATAGAATAATATATAGCCAAAGAGAGGCTTGTGCGGAGCTTAACGCAAGTTGTCCATAATTTCTCCTGCATTGCGTGCGCAGAACTAGCATTAGTCTTTATGTTTAGTTGAAACCATCTATGCGATCAGACCACCCCCTGTAGACTTTTGCTTCTGTCATCATTCTCAGTGCTCGTGAACCAGCGCTGTCCAACAGTTCCTTCTGAAAACTGGTGCACTTACACATATGGGCAACTCTGCGTAGGCCGCAATTCCGTTGATGTACCCTCGCTACACTTAGGTTGATTTCCCCATTAGCAGTCAGTTACGGCCCTTCACCCGCAAATGGAGATGTGTTTGGGTTGTGCAATGATTCTGCATCGACTGTAGCTGCATACACTTAGCACCTGATTCAGACCCGCTCGCTAGGATGCGATCGCTCGTCGCTGGCCGATATTTGCGTTCTGCGCATGCATATGCATCACATTGCACATGCGCAAACCACTGCGACTGATCAGGAAGCGTTCGCTCGCTCATCATAGACAGCCCAGCTGAATGAGTAACAGGAGAGGCCGTTTATGGGTGGTGACGGGGGCAGGCCACTGGAAACGGGGGAGTGGAGGTGCGGACGCAGACGTGCCTGAGAATCTCAACCTTGTTTCAGAGGCGTGCATAAGTAACAGGCAGCGTCATTGTACACGTCACATGGTTGTATTTCACGCTGAAGTGATCGCAGTTCTTGCGGCAAGGTATAGTCAACCTCAAGCGCTGCGAGCATATTCGATGGTGCTCGATGTACCAATGTTTTCATGCACTTCCTGGAGATGACGTGCACAAGTGGGCGTCTTATGAATGGTGGATGGGCGTCTGCATGCACAAAGTGATCGCTCGCCAAAAGATAGTGGGCGTACTAATGCCTTGCTGTGCGATCGCCTGCCTTGTTGGGCGTGCGCTGAATTTGCATACGCTGGGAGCGAGCGGCCGCATCTAGCGAGCGGCTCTGAATCAGGCCCTTAGTCCCAGAGGAAGGAGCAGGGTCCCCCAGCAGCACAGAGTGTATCAGAAGATGAGTGATGTGTTAGGACAGGACTGCATATTATAGGGGCTATGCTATAATGTGGGGAGGGGAATGTGATTGTGAGGAGCATGCCATACTTGCCAACCCTTGTCCATCCTTACAGATATTGCGTCGCTATGATATAGTCCTGATCCAGGAAGTCAGAGACGCAGATCTCAGCGCAGTTGAATCCATGATGTCAGAACTGAACAGGTCAGAATATAATATAACATACGCTTTACCTTTTACTGCCCCTAAGCCATTTCTGTGACGTCAAAAGTTTAAGACGATGCCAAATTTGTCTCCTGCCTCGATTAATGACGCCACATGCAGGATTGGGACGAGATATCCTCACTAGCGGCTGAATGGGTGTAACTGGGCACCAGCGGTACATCGCACATAGGGGCAGATGTATGAAGCTCTGGGAAGTGATAAAGTGCAGAGTGATAAACGACCAACCGATCAGCTCCCAACTGTCATTTTTCAAACACAGCCTGTAACATGAAAGTTAGGAGCTGATTGGCTGGCCATTTACCACTCTGCACTTTATCACTTTTCAGAACTTCATATATCTGCCCCAAAGAACTGTGGGGGGATGTAGGGGGAATAGCAGGCTATATACAGGGTTTAACTTATGATTCCAGACAGTATTTGCATCAGTTATGGGTCTGACAGCCACGACGGACACTTTCACAAGCTAAGTGCGTGTATATGGGTGAAAATCCGTCTTTATTTCCTTTGACGCGATGCAGCCGCACCTACGTCCGGCTTGCGTGCACCTCTGCATTAGCACTTGTACGTTTTTGTTATTTTCACTTGTTATTTTTTTTTTTTGCCTAAAAAAATATATATATTTGTTTACCATGTTTACATTGTTGGTAGCAAAGTGGAAAACGTTCTGACAGGGTTTCAGGGTTTTTACACAAGAAAAAACGTCTCTCTGCAGGTTCAATAATAAGGGTGTGTAGACTTCTATTCCCATCCACTGTAGACATAACCAGACTTACCTGTTTGACTTTCCCTGAACCTCACAAATCTTGTAATTAAAAATACATTCTGGTAGGTTAATTGGCGAGCTATACACATAAATTATATGAATAATATTACTACTCAAGCATGAGGACATAACAGTAGCCACAAGTTAGTGTTAACGAGGCATGGACTTGTCGGGTGGCAGAGCTTAGGGCCTGATTCAGAGCTGCTCGTAAGCGGCTGCTCGTTCGTTCCTACCGATGTTCGCACAACTGCGCATGCGAACGGATTTTAATACGCATGCGCGAACCAGTCAGTACGGACGAAAATCGTGTGCTCGCTAAATAGCGAATGCCTGCTATTTTGAGTGACAGAATGAGGCGTTTGTGGGTGGTAACAGAGGAAGTTGCTTGAAAACGGGGAGTGGAGATCCGAACGCAGGCGTGCTTCAAGGTCAAAACGGGCATTTTAAGGGTGTGCATAATTAACAAAGCAGCGTCATCGACCACGTCACTTGGTTGTTTTATAGTCAGAACTGATCGCATGATAGCGGTAGGAAAAACCAACCACAAGAATAGCGAGCAGTTCATACGCCTTTCGATGTACTCGATTAATCTAATAAATAGCGGACATGACGTAGGATGCGAGCGGCCAGGGGCCTTTTTTTTTATAAAATTACGCTTGCATTTTTTGTTCGCTCGTTCAGACATAGAGGCGTGAACAGACCGCAAAGAGCGAACGGTTCATTTACATAGCCGGCCCCTTTTTATGAATGAGGGAGCGCAAATAGCGTCCGGCTCTGAATCAGGCCCTTAGTGCTCATAGACTCTCAGCTTCATTTAGGTGCTTGTTGTGATAATACATTGCTGTGTATTCTGCCACCTTCAAAGCTCTGAGACGTCTGACCTTAGCGCTTTCTTGCCGGCTTTCTGATCCAAGTGCAGGGGCAAACGCAGGATTTTTACAGGGGGGTTCACACACACTCACTGTATATATTTATATATATATATTACAGACACACACACACACACATATATACTGTGCATATATATATATATATATATATATATATATATATTACACATAAATGCTGTGCATATAATTATATATATATATATATATAATACACACACACACACACATATATACTGTGCATATATATATATATAATACATACACACACACATATATACTGTATATAAATATATATATAATATACATACACACTACTACATGTCACACATACATTGCACACACTCTTACCTTGCAGTACCTGCGGGTAGTAGACCCGATAAGAATGGGACCTGGCAGGCTGGCACCATGTCATTAGGCCCCTCCCCCTAGCGACAAAATACCACGATTCGCGGGTCAATTGGGAGGGGGCGGAGCCAAATGATGCAATTCTAATGGAATCACATCATATTGGCTCCGCTTCCTCCCAATTGACCCGCAATTCTTGGCATTTTGCTGCGAGGGGGTCCGGGTTTAAGAAGATGGTGCCTGCTTTCCAGTCTGTCAGGGGGGGTTTCTGGGTACTCAGAACTCCCCCCCCCCCCCTGCGTACGCTACGTGACACAATGCATTTCACTGTACCCTGGTGGAGGAGAAATCAGGATTTTCCCAGACTTTTCAAGTATATTGATTATGGGCCGGATTCAGAGCAGTTCGTTATGCTGGTGTGTTTGCAGTTGAGCGATTATCGGCCGTCTGTGCATGGGTCATTAGTCGCCCTGCGCATGCATCAAGCTTCATACGTGTTTATTCCCAGTGTCAGCAAATATTTGGGGGGAGGCAGTGGGGATTGTTGGCTAAAAACGCAGGCGTGTCACATCCGTTTTAGGGGCATGTCACCTCCTGCGTCTGCGATTCCGGATGCAAGAAATCCGGCTCCGGCATCTCAGTTCCTGCGGCCATTCTGCGCGAACATAGAGTCACTCAGGAATTCTAACAGTGAATGATCTGCGGACGAACCATGCCGCGCCTTTGTATGCAGATGCTTGGATTTTCAAAAACGCAGGTTGGCGTATAAGAATGTTGCCACACGGCTGCGCCATTTGCATATCTTCGCATTGCACTGCGTAAAAATTCACAGCAGCAGCGGCAGCATTAGCGTTCACCTCTGAATCAGGCCCTATGTACAGTATATCCCAGGTAATCTCTTAAACCCCCCCCCCACCCAATATTCCAGGTTTGAAGGATATCCACACTTGAGTACGGGTAACTTAATAAGTGCCTCAGTCATTGTGATCCATTAGTGCTCAAGCACGGATATCAATATGCTTTACTACATTGGACTGTTAGCTGAATGTATGCCCGCCTTGGTATTTTATTTATCATGTTATTATTATTATTATGATGTACTGTGTTATATACTATTATGTTTAACGGACTTTCTATTGATTCACAGCAAATTCTCTGAGCCCAGATATTCCTACGTGGTCAGCGACCTTTTGGGAAGAGACACTTATAAAGAGCGTTACCTGTTTGTGTTCAGGTGAGATCTCTCTGTATACACTTGTCCGTGGAAAGGAAGCGCGCACTTCCGGCTGGCACAGAACACAGTGAGCCTGATGCTGAATCGGACGCAGAGGCGACCGTCTGTGCATAATTTGCCGCTGTGTCATCTGCGACTAAGCATACGCTGCTTTAAATCCCTTCCCTGGTTACATCCGTGCGTCCAAATGTGCAAGGACTGACGCCGCCATCGGTCGCGCCAATGAAACTTGCGCCACTCCTATGTCAGGGGCAGTTTATCCATCAGACTATGGACTCCCATATGACGCAAAATATCCATGCATCTTATTAGCCATACCTGGTACCTCCCTGATTCAGCAGCGAATGCGATGCCGATGGATACGCAGTTTGAGCGATTGTTTGCCATCGCACATCTGTGTAAGTCGCACGCACTGCGCATGTGTGGCAATTGCAATTACATATGCACAGAGGATCCATTTGCAAAATGAGTGACATGTGGTCAGTGTTTGGGGGAGGTAACGGAGGGGGAATTAGGCAAATGCAGGCGTGTCTGACCCTTTCACTGCAGTTTTATGGGCGTGCATAAATTAGCCATGGCGATTGCATTCGCAGCATGAGAGCTCTCTGCGTGTTAGGAGCGCTGCAGTGTTTGCGGTTGGTCACACCCGCCGTAGATGCTGTGCGATTGCTTGATGTGCGGCGATGGTGCCAATGTTTGCGCAGAAGAGCGACATCGGACAGACATGAGAAAGGGGCAGAGGGCGTCTTTATGCTTTGGCAGGCATTAGCAAATTTTAGCGATTTCGATCAGTAAGTGATTGCATTTGCATCCACTGCTGAATCAGGCCCTCTGCACGAACACCATCGGGACACATGCGTGATGCGACTGACACCTGCGCTGGCGAATTAACATCGGCCACCTGCGTGAATATCAGTTTAGCCAGCAAATCAGGCTCAGTATCTGGAGACACTTTTTAACAAACAGGAAAAAAAACAAACTTGTGCAGCTGAGGTAAAAAAAAAAAAATGAGGGAAAAAAAAAAGATATGACTTGTCAGCGGCAGTAAGGGCGTGTAACGAGAGTCAGACAGAACAGTAGTCTGTTTATATTGCTGTAAAGAGAAAAAAAGGAGGGGATGTGAGAGCACAGATATCTATCTTTCCAAACGCTATTGCTGTTGGTTGAAGTCTTCAGCCAGGGCCGACATGTGCAATGACTCAGGTCACCGCAGGGCAGGGGGCGCTGTTTGGGCCTGTCAGTTTTCTGTTTATAATCATTCTCTCTTGTAGCTTCCTCTTTTTTATTTTATCCCCGACATCTCCTGGCCTCCCCTATCTCCTCCTTGGCCAACTCCCCCTCCATCTGCCCGCCTCCATAAGCACATTCTAGAGCTGGTGAGTTGTACAGCATAATTATTGTGTATCATCACTGCAGCCATTGGACTCACACTGTATTTGGCAGTGACACCTGGATAACAATGGCACCACGAGTTTGGTAGCCAGGGGCGTATCTATAATGGGCCCCTGGGTCCAGGGGGGCCCCACACCGCACACCCTGCATCCATTGTATTACTTACCTCTCCGGAGTTCCCATGTTAGCGCGGGGGTCCGGCGCTGTAAAAATTACTGGAAAATGGCCGCTGCGGCCATTTTCCCGTCATTTGCGCATGCGCAGTAAAGGGAAAATGGCCACCGCGGCCATTTTTCCGGTGACCTGTGCATACTCTACAGACTCTGGGAGCACTCTAGTGCCCAGAGTCTATAACTCCGGCGCTGGCCACACACAGCTCAGTTTGCTGCCGGCCGCCAGACAGAGAGGAGGGGGCCCGTGTCGGAGACTGCACACGGGCCCCCTCCTCTCTAGAAACGCCCCTGTTGGTAGTCCTTTATCATCGTACTGGACAAATCAGATTTGTAATGCTCCTTCCCAATGAGGACATGCCCCTTTTTTGGGGCATGCGTCTTATGTCCTTATTTGAAAAATGAGGAGGGGGCGCCAATGCCCTTTCTGGCCTAGGGCACCAAAAAGTCTAGTCACGGCTCTGTCTCCAGCTAACAGGTCGATAATTTACAAACAATTTAATTATCAGTAGTTTCCCACCAGGAGGTGACCGAAAAGATAGTAACAAAAATTCCTAAGGATCTTATCAAGTTCGCCCTAGAAGTTCATATATGAACCTAGTGTTGATATAGCAGAGGCTCTCTACTAGGTATGGGCATTAAGCGGCCCTCCAGCTGTTGTTGAACTACATCTCTTAGCATGCCCTGACAAAGTTTTAGCATGCCCTGATAGCAAAACTGTGGAAAGGGCATGCTGGCATGTGTAGTCCGACACTAGCTGGAGAGGCGCTTATTGCCTACCCTTGCGGGCCATGCAGAGAAATATTCATTCATTCAAGTTACAAAAACTGTTCTGTAAAATGTTTGGAGTTTTGTTTTTGTTTTGCTGAATGTATGAACCATGTGATTTACTGAATTGTGTCTAACTATAATTTGTTAGTGTTCCTAGCTGGCACCCAGCCTACTGGATGACGAATAGATGACATATATAATGTATCAGCATTGTACTTGGTGGATTTCCCAGACTACTTACTATATTGGAGAGGGCTCGGTGTATTTAGTTGTAACCTGAAGAGCGTACAAGCCGCTGGCCTCGGATTTGTGTGTGAAGTAACACGAGGATAATTATGTCTGTAGGTGTGCTGTTGTCACATGAGCATACTAAACTAGCTGACAGACTGCATGTAAACACACGGATCTGATTCTGAATCACGCACAGAGCTGATATTCATGAAGTTGAGCGAATTTTTGCTACTGCGCATGCACAAAAATCCCTAAAAACTCCTACAGCGCATGCGTTCCGATCATACTTACCGATGTTTGAAGTCTGCTCCCTGGGAGAAGTGGGCAGTGATAAAGACGGGGCCCGGCTATAGCAGATATTTGAATAAGGGGCGGAGCCAAATGACAAGATTAGCATAGAATTGCACCATTAAGCCCCTCCTCCTCCAACAAATCACGGAACCTGGAAGTGGGCAGGATGCGGGAGAAGTGCCTACTCTACGGGAGGGTGCAGGGGGTTTACCAGGAGAGTAGACAAGTATGGTTTCAATGTGTGTTCCCGCAGAGTTGCAGAACCGATTATGTCGCACGGTCTCAGAAATTTATTGGAAAGCTACCGGTCATTCCTGGGAGGTGTTATTCAGAGGCACGGTGGTGGTCCGTCATATGGGAGTGTTGCCAACATGTCGCTTCGCGGCTGACAGTGGAGGACAATACTCAGGTGGGAAATCTGCAAGCTTTCATGGTGCATCTCCATCGGTCCTGCGACTCTGTGCACTCACACTGCGGGAAGCATGCGTTATGTGACTTCTAAGTGACTTAGACGCATTTGAAAAACATTGACCATTTGCATGAACATCGACATTGCGTGCGACTCAGGCCCTTTGGGAGAACGCATATCGAAAAAAAATCAAGTGATGGTGGCAACCATCGCAATCCCGACATCGCATGGCAAAAGCCATGCCATCGGATGGGCAACGTGGATGGCTGTGAATATGGCTATCCCTGACTCAAAGAACATCAGGCAGCGACCCGTGCATCTTCCTGGTGTGGTCCTGCCGCATGCACCTCTCTAATGGTCCTGGGTTATAGCTGTGTATGTGACGTGACACAATAGGGGTGATCCAGAGGAGGACGAGGGAAGCAGGCATAATGTCTCTCAATAGGACGCCCATCGGCCATGGCATCACCACCTCTGGACCACCCCCAATATTACTGTGGTGTAGCTGGGAAACCTGGGTTATCTAAAGAGCTGAGACATAACTCCTTCATTTATTTATATACAGTACTTTTCAGGAATGGATTAAGGGACTAAGGACCTCATTCAGAGCCGCTCGCTATTTGCGGTCGTTCGTTCAAAAACAAGGGGTGGCCATTTAAATGAACCGTTCGCTCATTGCGGTCTGTTCACGCCTCTAAGTCTGAATGAGCGAGCAAAACTTGCGGTCGAAATTTTGAAAAATACGCCCTCTTGCCGCTCGCACCATACGTCATGTCCGCTATTTATTAGATTAATCGAGTACATCGAACAGCGTATGAACTGCTCGCTATTCTTGTGGCTGGTTTTTCCTACCACCATATTGCGAGCAGTTCTGACTATAAAGCAACCAAGTGACGTGGTCAATGACGCTGCTGTTTTAATTATGCACACCCATAAAACGCAAGTTTTGACCTTTAAGCACGCCTGCGTTCTGAATTCCACTCCCCGTTTTCAAGCACCTTCCCCAGTTACCACCCACATACGCCTCCTCCTGTCACTCAAAGTAGCAGGCATTCGCTATATAGCGAACAAACGATTTTCGGCCGCACTGACTGGTTCGCGCATGCGTATTACAATCCGTATGCATGCGCAGTTGTGCGAACATCGCTCAGTGCGAACGAGTGGCCGCTTACAAGCTGCTCTGAATCAGGCCGTAATTCAGCTTTGGTTGCAAATGCTATTGCAGCTGCTAACCTGGGTAGCAGCTGCGATAGCTCTATCATGGTAATGCAGCAAGAGGTGTCGCGCCTCTTGAATGCGTTACCGATCCGAGCTGTATTGTACAACGCAGCATCACATAATCTGCTTGACCATCGGCCGGCTGAGTGGCACATGTGGGTCACACAAGCCGGCCACTGCAGATGAGAGAAAGAGGCCAGGAAATCTAAGTCAGGCGACGGAAGCCCTGGCCTCTTTCCCCCTTCCCCCCTCAACGGTGGTGACACGTCTTCGTTTTCGGAAATGGAGGTGCCGTTGCCGGCCCCCTCCCCACCCACAATCACTGACAATCTGCGTGTGGGATTGCAGACGCGTTCTGCACCTGCACCGTACAGGTCAGGCACATACACAGGTTCCCGATAATCAGGAATCTGGGTTAGGATTCACAAATGCGTCCAGAGCTGAATCAGACCCTAAGCCCAGTAAAAATATAATATCTATACATTTATATGTGTGAAAAGTATATAAATCATTGCAGGAGCTGTGGTACGATTCTCTAATGCTAAGACATACGGACTTGTCTCCAATCCACCTAGACTGTGACCCGATCTACCAGGCTACACTCACGGTCCGCCCAACCATACCTAATCCAAAATGGCCACTTTTGGTTTCAGGGTAAAATGGAAGTATCCTGTGGCAAGCAGCAATGTGCTCAGAAATCCTAACACCTGGTGTTTACTTTATCCCTATAGGAATGACAAGGTGAGTGACCAGGAATCCTATCATTACCACGATCACAACATGTACACCGGAGAGGACACCTTCAGCAGAGAACCCTTTGTGGTCATGTTCAACGCTCCAGGGACAGGTCAGTAATATAATGCTTTTATCATACCAGAGTGTAAATGACATTAGTTGTGAATCGGAAGAGCGGGCAAGTCTCCTGGCGCCAGCTGGCACCTTGTTCCCTGTGGTGGCCCTCTTACTGAGAAAAAGTAGGCAGTCTAGGGGGGAGGATGATGTGATTTGTGCGTTCATCGTAGCCCTGTCCTGCCCACTTGTGGGGACGATGTGATTGAGCCGCCACGCCCTCACACCTATTCCACGCCCCCCTGCTGTGACGAGGCAGCCTTCCGGAGAGGGCAGCCAGAAAGTCGGTAGCCATGCCCCAAATGCCAGCAGCATGTATCAGAAACAGATCTGCACATGCATACGCAGATCTGGAGACATTGGAAATTTACGTAAATATCAAATTTACGTAAATCTCTGAATTAGGCCTCATGGCAACAAGGCATGATACAAAGATAGGGTCTGATTCTGTGATTTACGCAATACCGATATTTACTCAGATCGAGCGATCGTTTGCCATTGCGCAGGCGCGAATGCCAAACTGAGCATGCACAGAGGATTCACTCGCACTGTGAGTGACAGGTAATCAGCGTTTGGGTGAGGTAACGGGGGGTGGCTAGGCAAATGCAGGCACATTGGGACCGTTTAAACTCCATTTCATGGGCGTGCATAAATTAGCCACTGCGTTCTCCTTCGCAGCACGAGAGCTCTGCATGTCAGGAGAGCTGCAGGGTTTGTGGCTGGTCAGACGTGACTTACATGCTGCGTGACTGCCCGATCTGTGTCATAGTTACCGATGTTTGCGCTGTTGTACTTCGTCGGATGGATATGAGAAGGCAGCAGTGGGCGTCGGCTGCGCTTTGGAAGGCATGATCCTATTTTAGCAACTGCGATCCAAGAGATTGCAGTTGTGATTGCATTAGCGTATGTCTCGGAATCAGGCCCATAGTATATACATTTGTCATGAAAAATACACAAACAATGTATATATTGCTGCACAGAGTAATGGGGCATACACACTAGACGATAAAAGTAAACAATATGAACGATAATGTCCAACGATATATCGTTCATATAGTCCAGTGTCTATGCACCAAACGAGCAACGATGCGTGCTCCCGCGGGTCGTTAACGATGTTTGCTGTCCTGCAAACACGCAGGCCAATCTGACGATATGGTCAGAAAGTGCCTATTCAGGGATGTGGCAGGATGACGTCACTGAACGATATCGTTCAGTGTACACCCAATATCTTTCACCAATATCGCTCATACAGCACATCGTCTAGTGTGTATGAGCCTTTAGATTCCTCCCACTAGTATAGGTGGATAATTGTCAACAATCCTAGGTAAAGTGATTTTATTATCTCTCAGGTGACTTTATATGTAGTGTATCATCACTGTACTGTTCGTTATATTATTTTACTCTGCAGATAATGAGATCAGCTTGGTGAGGGTTAAAATTATAAGAGATAAAGTAGCACATTCAGACCTGCTCGCTATGCTGCGCTCTCTCGCAGCCGTCAGGATGCGGATATGCAAATCCTGCGATTTCACGGCCAGGCATAAGGACGCCCTCTATGTCTTAGAGGGAGACGGCAGAGTGAATGCTCGCCGGTGTAATGACGCCCACTTTTCATTCTAAGCACACGTTATCTCCAGGGAGTGTATGATTAATCAGTAACATCGAGAGCCATCGGAGCTGCTCGCAGCCCTTGAGGTAGATCCTACCCTGCTGCAAGCACTGCATTCACTGCAGGCTGAAATACAACCAGGTGACGTGTACTATGACACTTCCATGTTAATTATGCACGCCCAAACGGCGTTTTGACGCTCGTACTAACCAATCAGCTTTTAACTTACATTTTGCAGGCTGTGTTTTAAAATTGATCTGAGCTGATTGGTTGGTATTTTATCTCTCTTCAAACTTTCATAAATACACTCCATGCTGGAGAGTTGTAAGACTTTAACCTGTGGTTTTCCAATAATGTGTAAGCACCGGGATGTAGTAAAAAGGTCAACAATGGGGGGTTAGGCTGCATGGGGGCAGGTTACGGTAAGGCACTAGATGTAGGGTGAGGGGTAGGGATCAGGGTTGGGGATAGGGGAGAAATACTCACTGTAACACCGGAGGATCACCAATCTGACCAAGAAGCAGTGGCGGAACTCCCGGAGACAATGGAGTCATTTGCCGCCGGGCGTCAGCCCTGAAGGGGGCACCTGGTTCCATTGTCCCCGGGAGCTGCATGGAGAAGGAGCGCCGCTGATCGGTGCTCCACCTCCATTGGCGTAACTACGGAGGGTGCAAGGGGTGCGGTCGCACCCCTGCACCCTCCATTTGCCGGGTGCCCGCTGAGTGTGTTACCAGCGGGCGCCCGGCTCCTATCCTCCTGGCGGTAGCCGGAGGACGGAGCTCCCTCCGTCTTCCGGGTCCCGCAGTGTACTATGGGAGTGACGTCATAACGTCACTCCCATAGTGCCGAGGAGCAGACGCCGGGGACGGAGCTCAGGAGTGAGCTCCGTCTTCCGGGTCCCGCAGCGCACTATGGGAGTGACGTAATGACGTCACTCCCATAGTGCCGAGGAGCGGATGCCGGGGATGGACGGCAGCAGCACTGGAGAGGGGATAAAGGTAAGTGTTTTTTTTTGTTTTTTTGTGTGTGCGCGAGCGTGGTGGGGGCCATCACTACTGGGGCCAACTACAGGGGCCTACTACCGGGGGCAACTACAGGGGCCTACTACCGGGGGCAACTACAGGGGCTCACTACAGGGGCCTACTACTGGGGGCAACTACAGGGGCCTACTACTGGGGGCAACTTCAGGGGCTCACTACTGGGGGCAACTACAGGAGCTCACTACTGGGGGCAACTACAGGGGCCTCACTAGTGGGGGTAACTACAGGGGCCTCACTAGTGGGGGTAACTACAGGGACCTCACTAGTGGGGGTAACTACAGGGGCCTCACTACTGGGGGCAACTACAGGGGCCTCACTACTGGGGGCAACTACAGGGGCCTCACTACTGGGGGCAACTACAGGGGCCTCACTACTGGGGGCAACTACAGGGGCCTCACTACTGGGGGCAACTACAGGGAGCTCACTACTGGGGGCAACTACCGAGGGCTCACTACTGGATGTACTGCATAGGGGGACCATTACTGGGGAGCACTACATAGGCAGACTACTACTGGGGGAATTATATAAAAGGAACTGCATAAGGGGGGCGGCGGCAGCTGGGGCTGGCATAGGTGCTGGGGGGTGGTACATTTTAGTTTGGGGGGGGGGCACCAACATTTATCTTGCCTCCGGGCACCTGGGATGAAGTTACGCCACTGCCCAGAAGTCACAGTCACATGACCTCTGGTACTTGGAAGCCGCGCTGGACTCGCTGCAGCTGTCAGAGCAGGCAAGTCACCAGGGACGATATTTCGGAATTCTAACATGTCAACATTTCATTACTGTCTACATATCATACGCCCATAAGCTTCAGCCTATTATTATTATTAGCATTTATTTATATGGCGCCACAAGTGTTCCGCAGCGCCTTATAAAGTACAAAAACAAATTGTATACAAGTGACTTACAGAACAATACAATACAGGACCAGGACATGGATAATATACGGTGCTACATTAGCGACTATGTCACCCAGATAAGCAACAGAGCATAAGCAACCAAGTGTTAGGTGCCCTAGTGGTGAGAAAGAAGTAAATGACACTATAGTAAGGAGAAGCACAAGAGGGTAGATGGCCCTGCTCGTGAGAGCTTACATTCTAAAAAGGTGGGGGAAGACAAACTGGGTTGACACAGATGGGGTAGATGAGGAACACAGATGGGGTAGATGGGGAGCCTACCCTGTCACCCAGAGACTGGCTCTTCTACTGGCAAACTCTGGCAAGAGCACAGTTGCCTATCTCTGTCTTGTGCGGTCTGCTGGTTGATCTTGGCATTACTGTTAGGCCTGGAATGGTTAACGTGAAATATGTACACTGTTGTGTATTACGTATTACACCCTCTATAGCACAAACAGGGAGCTGCAAGATGTTTCTACATTTGTTTTACATTTATTTTATGATGTGTTCTCACAAAACTATTATGCCGTTGCTGTGAACCGACATCGGGTTGGCGCTGTGACTGTAGGCATCAAATTTATTGTTATTGCTAAATCCAAAAAAATGTTCTGGTAGGTTCGCTGGCTGCTGGCTTGAGACTAGTGTTGGCCCAGCAACCAAGCTATCAAAGATGTGGCTCATAGTAAATATATCCCAACATTTAGACAGCTTTATCACTTTGGGGCAGATGTACTAAGCTCTGGAAAGTGATAAATTGGAGAGTGATAAACTACCAACCAATCAGCTCCTGTCATTTTTCAATCCCAGCCTGTAACATGACAGTTAGGAGCTGAGTGGCTGGTAGTTTATGACTCCCCAATTTATCACTTTCCAGAGCTTAGTACATCTCCCCCATACATAAGGCATAAGCAATTATTTGTACTAGAAATATAGGTACAGCTTTAGGAGGACAAGGGCTATCAAGACACAAAGAAAATGAAGTAGAATATTAGGTACATTATGGCCTCTGCAGTACATTAGACATATGAAACTGTTTAATAATGACATAAAATGCTGGTAGCATATAAAGTAGTTTGTTTCTGTATTATATTATCTTAGTGTTTTTCCACAGTTATTCAAAAATTTGTTCTGGTCCCGTTACATGCTGCACCCAAGGACGCCGTCCGGGAGATAGATGCGCTGTACGATGTCTATGTAGATGTACGTGACAGATGGCAGACCGATGTAAGTAACGCGTTTCATGGAGTTCAGGGCTGAGATGATGTATTACATGACTCCTGTTTACATGCACATACATGATACTATATATGTAACCTGCCCTATGAGTCATAAGGCACCGTGTCCAATAAACAGGTAAATGAACGGCTCTGCGTCTGCAGAACGTGGTTCCGCAGCCTAGCCCAGACTTGCCAGCACATCATTTACCTCACAACCCAGCTGTAGCTCAGCCTCTCCCGTATAAAATAAGGCAGAGAAAATGTAGCAGGACAGATGTTACTCAGACTAGACACAAAATGAATGATAATGCCCCCCAGACGGTATACTTTGTCAGATTGTAAGCTTACAAGCAGGGCCTGCTTACATTGGTGTATGTATAACGGGTGCATTAGTAGTATACTCACCTGTCCGGAGTGCCACGCCGGTGCTGCACTAATCATCAGGAAAATGGTGTGGCGGCCATTTTCCCGGAGACCTGCACATGCACAGCAGACTCCGGCACAATGCTAGAGTCTACTACCCACTGCGCCGTGGAGAGAGAAAGGGGCCCACACAGAGACTGAACACAGGCCCCCTCCTCTCTTGAAACGCCCCTACCTCTTACCTGGCGCTATATGAGTAAATGTTAATAAATGAATAAATTCTTACGTCATACCCAGGATTTGCTCCTCCAACTGTCCAGTTCTTCTTCTCCTTAATGATCATCTCAGGTTGCACTTGTCCTCTAGTGAGAAAATGTCGTCACCATTTGTTGTATGTTTTTCCATAGAATATTATATTTCTGGGAGACTTCAATGCCGGCTGCAGCTACGTCAGTGACTCTGACTGGGACAGCATCCGCCTGCACACCAGCGAAGACTTCACCTGGCTGATCCCTCACGACGTTGACACCACTGTAGGAAACACGTTCTGTCCGTACGACAGGTAACTGGCAGAAAACAGACCATGGGGGAGGAGGGGGGGGCTCAGATAGCAATACATAGGACGACTAAGGGGTCATCGGATAATGTAGGGGAACATTCTTCTCTTTTTCACCTCTTCGTCTGTGTTTATACATTGTCTTGTTTTCCATAACAGGGGAAATGTAAATAGCCCCAAAATAAGTAAGGATTATTCACCCTACAACGATGCTCTTTTTAGATTGTCACACAATTAATGCATATACCATGTATTCATATGTATTGAAAGCAACAGTAAGATAAAGCATTAAGGGCCTGATTCTGCAAGGATCATAATTGCAAAGCTGCACGCAGGCTATAGAGATATGTGTGCACACGCAGGCTATAGATACATGATGTATGCACGCAGGCTATAGATATATGATGTGTGCACGCAGGCTATAGATATATGATGTATGCACGCAGGCTATAGATATATGATGTATGCACACAGGATATAGATATATGATGTATGCACGCAGGCAGCTATGCAATTGAGATCCTTGCAGATATGGTAATGCAGCAGGAGGCATCACGCCCCCTGTGCATTACTTATCCAAGCTGAGTTGTCCAATGCAGCATCGGATAATCTGCGTACCATCAGCCGGCTGTGGAGATACTGGCTTCTTCCCTCCCCCGCAACGGCGGCGACACGCCTCCATTTTGGGAAACGGAGGGCATCGCCGCCCCCTCCCCACCCCCAAATGGCAGCAGACTGTCAATCACTGACAGTCTGCTGCCAGTTTACGTGCGGGCTCGTAGACCCATTCTGCACATGCGCAGAACGGGTCTGGCGCCTGCGCAGATTCCCGAACATCGGGAATCTGCGTTCAGCAGTGCACTGCTGAATTAGGCCCCAAGTACATTCTGTTACAAGTGAAATGAATATAGTGAGTTTAGTGTAATGGTGTTTCACTTGTATCACAGAGTTTCTAGACCTGTGAAATAGATTTTTTAATAATGGAGGAGCTGTAATATATTATGTTGTCGCAAACGATCATTGCACGAATGGAACAGTTTAATAGGTGCACATGGCTAGGTGCAGAACATAGCAATTGCTCTTACCCATAATTGCCTTGCCTTGTACCATCCATGGAAGTACCACCAGGAGAAGTTGAGCCTCCATTTGTAGGAAGGAGAAAGCCAAATACCCTCCTTCACCACATTCCTCAGTTCATTTCAAGTAACCGCACAGGCCCACTGAGTACAGTGTAGTTAGGACAGGGATGGGGAACCTCAGGCCCGGGGGCCGTATAAGGCCTGTGGAACCATTTGGTCTGGCCCTCTGAGCTTTTTTCTGCTGGCCTCATCTGGCTATCAGGGTGCCTAGAATGGCACCCTGCAGCCAGAATCTATGCAGCAGTGTCGCCTGGAGCACTCTTAGGATGCTTCAGATGGTCACACCGCTGCCCTTACAGCTCTCCAAAGCATCCTCAGGATGATCCGGGCATTGCTGTAATCACCGTTGATTATGGCCCGCCCCTGTGTGACATCACACGGAGGGGGCGTGGCCTGCACCAGGCCCACAAATAATGTTATATATATCAAAATGGCCCTCGGCAGAAAAAAGGTTCCCCACCCCTGATTTAGGGGATGATTTATCAAAGCTTGGAAAGAGATGACGTGGATGGAGATAAATTACCAGCCAATCAGCTCCTGTCATTTTTCAAACACAGCCTATAAAATGACAGTTAGGAGCTGATTGGTTGGTACTATATCTCTCTCCACTTCATCTATCTCCAAGCTTTGATAAGTCTCCACCTTACTCATGAGAGTGAGGGGACATTGTGACTGTCTGAAGTACACATTCACTTTTGTCTGTTGACACTTTAACAAATTTTAAATAAACTGTCCCCAGAAATGCACTTGTCCTGCAGACGATCACCTGCACGGTGCAAATAGCTCACTGCTTCTGTTCATTACTGGGCGCTCCATTCTTCCTCAGCGTTCAGCAAAGGTTACACAGGCCCAGCAGCACTGCCTCCTTGCTCTGATTAATCCCTCCCACGAGGCAGCTGCTGATCTCCTTAACTTGTCAGAGAAGCATGTGATGAACTCCACCAATCAGTGCTCAGCACATGCCTTTCTGACTTTTTGTCCTAAGTCTCATGGGACTTACTCAGCTCCCAGCGCACGTGATTATGGCACCATTATCCTGCTTCATGATGCTGGCAATCGTGGCATTTGACAATGGCGGCGTGTCCGTGATGACTTGAATTGCATTGCCACTCCCCCGACTGTATGCTTGTGCATGAAGCGGGGTGGGGAGCAGATGAGCCATTTGATGGGGTGTTAAATAATGGTAGGAGCAGCGAGACACAGTAGTGACTCCTCAGCATACGGCATTGATTAATGATTTATGTGGTGTAAGAAAAGAATATGGGGGGTTTATTTACTAAGCGACGGGTTCTAAAATCCTGCACTTCTAATCGTGTTTATGCCCTAAATTTAAAAGGGCGATTATTTTACTAGTAAAAGCACTGCCCTTTTAAATTTTGGCGCACAAACACAATCAGAAGCGCCGATGCTTAGTAAATAAACCCCCTAAAAGTCAAACTTGACACTTTATAACAAAATTCATAGACCCAACCCGTTTTTTTCCTTCAGAATTGTCATCAGTGGTGAAGAGCTGCACAAATGTATAGTGCCCGATTCAGCCAAAATATTTAACTTTAATGAAAAGTACAAACTGAATCAAGAGCAGGTAAGCCATAATAATTCTAATACATTCATATACAGGTCATAAATATACTGCACCGGCTGTGTAGGACTCACTTACCATTCTGTAGAACACAGGTTCTCAAACTCGGTCCTCAGGACCCCAAACAGTGCATGTTTTCCAGGTCTCCTCACAGAATTGCAAGTAAACTAATTAGCTCCACCTGTGTAACTTTTAAAATGTGTCAGTGAGTAATGATTACACCTGTGCACCTGCTAGGTGACCTGCAAAACATGAACTATGTGGGGTCCTGAGGGCCGAGTTTGAGAACCACTGCCGTAGAAGAAAACGGACATGATCTCTACAGATAAAAGGGGGTAGTATTCTGTCCCCTGAATATTAAGAAGGGGGCTTACATAAAAGTCCTCTACTCACCTAGCAGAACAGTGGTCAGTTTCGAGCCCTAGAAGCCTTGACAATCAGCATCTTAAGTAGAGAAACCGTATGACAAAATGAACTGTGGGTACAGATTTTCCAGATAGAAAAACACTATCCTGTCCTGTTCTTGGCTGCTATAGGGGATACATAAAATATAATTTTGGAAGCCATTTACTGAAACGTTCTTTAGCACCGCTGATTTTGTTACAGACCCTAACTATGATGTTTATGTTATTTATTTGCAGGCTTTGGCTGTGAGTGACCACTACCCTGTGGAGCTTCAGCTGATATTGGCGTAAGCTGGGGCATTGCATTTGCACATCATCTATGGACAACCTACACCATGGATCCACCAAGGTACACACTGTGCAATAATCGGGTCGATCAGCCAATTCTCTGCTGGTCAGGCTGATTATTGCACAGTGTGTACACAGCACTCTGGGCCTACGGGCGTTCGCAAACCAGCCGGATCGGCTCCCGACATCAAGAGCGCTGCGTGATGTCATCGTGCCACAAATGCAGCACGTACACGATCGGCCCGGCAAAGTCTATTAGTAAACGTCACCTCAACAACATTTATCATTTAGACAGGATCAGTAATTGAGTAGTGCGTATACCGGAAATCGGATGTCCATAGGAACGTTGTAGCGATTATTTGTCTGGTGTGTACCTAGCTTAAGATGTTCTACTATGATATGCTTCTTTTATATATACACTTAATTGGGAAGATTATTACATGGATAGTTTAAAAAAATGATGTCCCTGTGAAAAAGGCTGTATAACATACCTCACACATTTTATGTATTACTTGATATATTTACTATGAAAGGCTGAGGACCACTGTGAGAGCCGGACTCCTCTGCTCTCAATAGTCCATAACAGACTACCGTAGCTCGCATTCATTTATATTGTACGACAATAATGTTATATGAACACAGAGGCCTAATGCAGGCTAATGCCATTGCACCTGTGACCCCCAAATTTGCAAATGTTGCAGACACCTGGGGAAGGTATGGACACGCCTAGGCATGTGTGTACAAAGGTCGCAGGTCATTCGATTATCGGTCTCCTGAGTAACCCTATGGTGAGACAGAATGGCTGCGGTAACTGAGACACCAAAGCCATTTTAATTGCATACGGGATGGCAGGCACTGACTGTGACACGCCATGAAACCGGTTGGGAAACGCCTGCGATTTTTGACCCCATTCCCCTTTACCGCCCCCAAACGCTCCCTGCCTGTCAATCACACTGCGAGTGAATAGTCTCTGCGAGCAGCTACGTTAATGTACATTGACGCATGCGCAGTTTACTGACAATCTCTCAGCTCCGCAGATATCGGTGTTGCGTACATCTCTGAAACAGGCCCACAGACCTTGTACAGTATGGTGATATAATGTCGGCACTTCATACGGCGTTATAATAGGGTGCATTTGTGAACAACAATCGGCAGCGTGCTAACATGCTATATGTTGGTATTTGATTCAAGTGTAAATATTGTTTTTAAAAGGAGAATAATTGTGATTTTTTTTTTTTTTTTATTTATAAAAATAAACGGTATACAAGTAAATAAAGGTAATGACAGCAGCCCCTTGTTTTATCTGCTTCTAATTTATTCTGCAAGCTGTGCTATGTGTCAGTATCATTAGGATTCAGCTCTGTGGGTACTCGAGCACCCCCAATATTTGTACCGGGCCCGACCCATCTTTTGGCGGGGATGTAGCACCTTTACACATGAAAGAGAGCCATCATATTATTATATAATATTGCTGGTTATTGGATTAAAGCTCTACATTTTATTTATGCAGAGGGCACCAAAGGGTTGTAACCCCATACCTGGACACGCCCATCCAATTTCAGGCTATGCTGGATCTGTTTTGGCGCCCGTGCATTCTAGAAGCAATTTAGGCATATTTTGGCTCATGGCCATGTGTTACCTTACACTTTTTAAATCAGTATCCTTCAAACCGGTATTCCCTTTTGGTTGCATCAAATCATAAAACAGGTCTGTGCCATCTATTTACTAATGATGGTAACTTATGGCGGGGCTGTTTATCAACGAGTTTTAACCTGACACCTGTCAGAATCCAGTTGGCGTTAGGCACTAGGGCAGGCCTGGCTAACCTGTGGCTCCCCAGCTGTTGTGAAACTACAAGTCCCAGCATGCCCTGCCTCAATTTTGCTATTAGGGAATGCTAAAACTGTGGCAGGGTATGCTGGGATGTGTAGTTTCACAACATCTGGAGAGCCACAGGTTGGCCAGGCCTGCACTAGGGGGAGGGTTAGGTACTAAGGGGATAGGGTTAGGTTTAGGGTGCAGGAGTGTGGAGCATTGGGTTTAGGGTGCGGTGGGGGGGGGAGATTTTAGGTTTAGGCAGGGGGGAGAGTGGGTTAAGGTTTGGGTATCCTAACCCTGTCGGGATTCTGACCGCCGGCATCCCGTACCCAACCCAACTGGAGATACCCAAATGCTATGAGTAGATATTTTGTTCTGCCAAAATCAGTGCAGGACTGTTGAAACCATTATGTGTGCCAAGAGGAGCACCTGGTGGGAATTGCGACCACATATATTTTGGTAAGGTACCGAGCCCCGTATCTCACCTTGCAGCATCTTGCTACTTCTGCACTGGCCTCTGACGGAGCAGGAATTTTTTATTACCAGGCAGGAGCTCTATTATCACAGCACTTATCTATTACTTTACTGTTTATCACCATGTTGCACATTATACATATGTGATGATAACTGTGTCAAAATAATCTACAAAGTACAACCGTATGCTGAACCTGGACGCGGGGGTTAGTGTGCTTCATAAGAGTGTTTAGTAGGTTTTTTTATTTAAACTACGTGACAATTTTTGCCTCGGCTTACATAACTAAGTAATGAAAAAAAAATAAATACTAGCATCAGTTATTGAAGAGGAAAAAAATGACTACAATATGCGTATGTTACATTTCAGAGAGCCAGAGTAATGCCCGGTACACACTAGACTAATGTCTAGTGTGTACCGACATTGTGAGCGACGGGACCCGGTGGGGTGTCGGCATCGGCAAGTGCACACATACTTGGTGATGCCGGCAGCGGCCTTGCTGCATTTGGCAGCATGGCCCTCGCTAACGATGTCGCCCGTCGGACCTGCATGCAGGTGAGTGGGAGCGCGCATCGTCAGTGACATTGAGGGTACACACTAGACGATGTACCGGATTGGACGAGATATCGTCTAGTAGTGTGTACCTGTCATAACTAAAGGAGACACGGTAAGCCAGGGGTCCCAGATGAAGCTAGTCTTGTGTCCCTTTTCTCATACAATGTTATATATCACATTTTATGCAATGCAATGCAATCTGCAGTGGAATTGCATTATTTTATTTTTATTGTTTATAAATTAATGTAATTTATTTTATTGAGCCCTCACCAAAAAAAAAAAAAAGTAAAACAAATCAGTTCTGAATGTTAAGGGGTAATGCAGATATTAAGCTTTTAAACATATTGAGGTCCGCTGTGTTCCATAAATAGTTTTGGTTGAAAAATCCAGTAAAAATATTGATGTGCACCACAACATATAACATTTGAGAGCTTTAGTCGTCTCAAAATATTTTGGATACTTTATTAGTTCGTACAAAGAAGAAGATGTGCGAGTTTCTGAGTCTCTACCCATCTGCAGGCAAAAATATTTACACTACACACATACAGTGAAGATTCAATATCCCTGCAGGATTCAGCGGTCAGTTTACTAGATACAATGAAAGTAACGGCGGATAGACCAGAATTCCGACGTCACTCGCTCATTATTAGGGATGTTGTGATATACGGCAGGTTATGGCTCTAATAACTCTCATCATCCACTTGGCCAGTTACGACTTCTTCTGTTTTAGCCTTTCCATGTACACCTGCAAAGACTTCTGGATGGAGTCCTTTGTGATAAAGCTGACAAAAGTGTTGATGTCAGCATCCCTCTGTTTGACGAGTCGGTCTATGATGGGCTTACGCATCATGGACTTGGTGATCTGACGGGCATGATCTGTAGGAGAAGAACGGAAATACTGGCATGAAACAGCAGGAAAGCCAACGTAGGCGGTTGTCATGTTGGCTTTTTACAAGGCAGTTCTTCTGTAGCCAGGAGTGTGGCGCCCCAGAATATCCTTTGGTAGCACAACTCCCAGCAGGAGGACACAACAAAATATACAAAAAAAATGAGAAGGTCCAAGCTATGGATGCTGGTTGGAGAATAAGAGAAGCTGGATCAGACATGCATATGTGGAGTGCTTGTATTCAGATATTTATTGCTGGCACCATAACTCTTACGCTTCAGTATTGTTGTAGAAGTGTTACTCGTCTAGGATTCATTAATGGAGAATGCGATTCGATTGCTCTGGTGAATAATTCAACTAGCTCCTCCATTATGTGGCTCTACTCCCTGTACATTAAAATTCCACTACTTAGAACAAAACAGTGCTTGCGGCTATCTTGCCACATTGCATTACATGCCAAAGCTAACATACTGTTACGTTGACTTTACCTGGGACGGCAAGCCATTGGGCCATGACTGCAGATGCCGTGCTCTGCACCTTGTCCTCCGGAACTAGCTGGTCCACAAGCCCGATTTTAAGTGCAGCTGGAGCTGGGTACATTTGGCCCAACTGGAGGGACTGCTCAGTCACACGATGACCCACAATGTTCATCATGGTGTCCTTGAACCTGAGGAGGATACAGGAAAGAAGTTGGGTATAGTCTTCCCCAAGCCAACAACCCAGAGTAAAATGAATTTTGTTTAAATAACAACAACAAAACCCCAAAAAGTGTGATTTAAAAAATAAATAAAAAATACAATAGTTCTAAACATAAAATATGAGATATGGTAAGAACTTACCCTTGTTATCTCTATTTCTACGAAGTCCATAGGGTTCCACAGGATACCTTGGGGTATAGGTGATGATGTCAGGCATCGGGCACCATAGAGTTAAGCTTTCAGCCTCCCAGGATGCACTAGGGTCCCCCTCCTATACCCCGCCCCCAAGCCAAGGCATCTCAGTTACGTACCAAGCCATAGGCCGGAGGAGGAGAAGGAAGAGAGAGAAAAAAGATCTGGACACACACAAGAATCACATTCTCACCAGAGCGAGACGGAAAAACCGGTGACCTGAGCAAAGCCCATCTGCAGCACAGGTGCGACAGGGCGGGAGTCTTGTGGAACCCTATGGACTTCGTAGAAATAGAGATAACAAGGGTAAGTTCTTACCATATCTCATATTTTCTACTTCAGGGTCCATAGGGTATCCACAGGATACCTTGGGGATGTCCCAAAGCAGTATCCTTTAAGGGTGGGGACGCTCCTGTGCTGAAAGGAGAATCCGCCGCCCGAAGGAAGCATCCTGAGAGGCAAAGGTGTCAAACGCGTAATACCTCACAAAGGTGTGGACAGAGGACCACTAGGCCGCCTTGCAGAGGCACCACGTCGAGCTGCCCACGAAGGACCCACAGACCTAGTGGAATGAGCCTTCACAGAAGGAGGAACCGGCAGGCCTTCATGAAGATAAGCTTCTGAAATCGCCATACGGATCCAGGCTGCCAAAGTTTGCTTTGAAGCAGGTCAACCCTTTTTACGGAAGTCAGAGGACAAACAAGGCGTCCGACTTCCTAAACGAAGAAGTGCGGTCAACATAAGTCCTTAAGGCCCGCACAACATCCAAAGTGGCCTCACCCACTGAAAGGCCAGGTGAGTTAAAAGCCAGTACAACTGGGAAACAACTTTGGGAAGAAATTCAGGACGAGTGCGTAGCACTGCCCTGTTCCCATGAAAAATCAAGAAAAGGGGTCTACAAGAGAGAGCCCCTAAATCAGAAACACGTCTGGCCGAAGCTATGGCCAGAAGGAAAACAGTCTTAGCTGTTAGCCATTTAAGATCCACTGAGCCCAGTGGTTCAAACGGCGGTCCCTGGAGAGCCCTCAGGACCACAGCCAAGTCCCAAGGCGCCACAGGTGGAACAAATGGCGGCTGAATTTGCAGAACACCTTGCATAAAGGTGCGCACATCAGGGATTGTAGCAATCCTACGATGAAACCAGACAGACAGGGCAGAAACCTGCACCTTCAAAGAAGCAAGGCGAAGCCCATGGTCTAGTCCCGATTGTAGGAAGGCTAGCACTCTAGACAGACGAAACTCCCGCGGTGCATAACCTCTCGGTCGACACCACTGGAAGAATGTATGCCACACGCGATGGTATATCCTCGCGGAAGACGGTTTCCGAGCTCTTAACATGGTTCGCACCACAGAGCTGGAAAACCCCCTGGACCTCAACATGGCCGTCTCAACAACCACGCCGTCAAAGACAGCAGAGACAGGTCCGGGTGAAAACAAGGACCCTGTGACAGAAGGTCCGGTCGGAGCGGTAAGCGTAGAGGACTGTCCACAGACAGACCCTGAAGGTCTGAGAACCAGTGCCGTCTGGGCCATGCGGGAGCTATCAACAGGAGCGTCCCTCCTTCCTGTTTGAATTTCCGGATCACTCGCGGAAGAAGGGAAACCGGAGGAAACATAAGCGAACCAGAACGTCTACCGGACGGACAGAGCATCCACCAGAGACGCCTTTTCGTCTCTTGTGCGAGACACGTACACCGGCAACTTGTTGTTGTGCCGGGACGCCATGAGGTCGATCTCTGGAAGACCCCACCTGTCCACCAGTAGTTGAAAAACGTCTGGGTGCAGAGACCATTCCCCCAGATGAACGTCCTGGTGACTGAGAAAGTCCGCCTCCCAGTTTAGCACTCCCGGGATGAAGACTGCTGATATGGCCGGAAGATTGCGCTCCGCCCATACCAGGATTCGGGACACCTCTGCTAGAGCCGCCCGACTTCGGGTTCCTCCTTGCCGATTGATGTAGGCCAAGGTGGTAGCGTTGTCCGACTGGACCTGCACTGGGTGACCCTGGAGAACCCGGTGTGCCTGCTGGAGAGCATTGAAAACCGCTCGGAGTACCAAGATGTTTATTGGAAGCTCCGTTTCTGCCGGAGTCCACCTGCCCTGGAACAAGTGTGGACCCGAGACTGCTCCCCAGCCCCGAAGACTGGCGTCCGTTGTTAACAGGACCCAATTCGCCACCCAGAACGGATGACCCTTGTTGAGATGGGTCGTCTGCAACCACCAGGCAAGAGACAGGCGAACCTCCGGAGTGAGCACCATCGTCTGGGACTTTAGACTCTGAGGCAGTCCATTCCATTTGGACAGGATCAGGTGCTGCAGAGGTCTGGAGTGAAACTGGACATATTCCACCATGTCGAAAACCGACACCATGGAACCCAGTAACCTCATCGCCGAGTGTAGAGACACCCGGCGGCTCTGCAGACAACTGCGCACCCACAATTGCAGAGATCTTTTCCCCCGTCACAAAGATCCTTTGCTGTCAGGAGTCCAATAAGGCTCCGAGGTGCAGAATCCGCTGAGAGGGGATCAGGGTGGATTTCTGCCAGTTTATTAACCAGCCATGCCGTTGCAGTACCGCAATGGTCAGGTCCAAGTGGCGTAGAAGGAGCTCCGGAGACCCTGCCACTAAGAGAAGGTCATCCAAGTACGGCAACATGCGGACTCCCTGCAGCCGCAGGGAAGCCGCCATGACCGCCATCACCTTGGTGAAAACACGTGGTGCTGTCGCCAGGCCAAAAGGTAACGCCCGGAACTGAAAGTGGTCGCTGTGGATTGCAAACCTGAGAAACTGCTGATGGCGCGAAAGAAAAGGGACATGCAGGTAAGCGTCCTGTATGTCCAATGACACCATGTAGTCCCCAGGTTCCAGCGCCAGAATGATGGACCGTAGGGTCTCCATCCGAAACTTCGGCACCCGCAAAGACTTGTTGAGAGCTTTGAGGTTGAGTATCGGACGAAACGACCCATTGGGTTTCTGCACCAAAAAGAGATTGGAATAGAAACCCTGGCCCTCCTGGGAGAATGGAACAGGCACTATAACTCCAGCCTGGTGCATAGTGTGCAAGACCTTCCGCAGCTCCGCGGCTTTGTTCCGGTCTGATGGCAGACCCGTGGTGAAGAATCGAAACGGGGTCTGTGCCGGAAGGAGAGGGCATACCCGTGTGAGACCACCTCGAGAACCCAAGTGACTGTCGTGGTGGCCGACCAACACCGGGCGAACTGCAGCAGGCGGCCTCCCACCTTGGGATCCCCCAAAGGGAGGCCCGGACCGTCAGGCCACAGGCTTGTCATCTGGCTTAGGGGCCGGACGTCTGGTACTCCAGGCCTGTTTCCAGGGCTTAGCCGATTTTTTGGGACCAGCCTGTCGGGGAAAGGACTGTGCTTTAGGCCTACCGTGGGCCCTATAAGGCTGATAGGACGACGTACCTGAACCGGAAGGAACTGCTGCAGACGGGAGACATGCCGATTTGGCTGCCGCCAGCGTGGCTACAATTTTGTCCAGGTCCGGACCAAAGAGAACTTCTCCGTTAAAAGGCAACGCTTCCAAACCCTTTTTGGAATCAGCGTCCGCCTTCCAAGATCGCAACCACAATATGCGACGAGCAGCTACAGCTGCCGAAGAAATTCGAGACGCCAGGGTACTAATATCCAAGGCCGCTTCATTGATATAAGTGGCCGAATCCCGGAGATTGCC
Organism: Taudactylus pleione; assembly: GCA_031769625.1. Lineage (NCBI taxonomy): Eukaryota > Metazoa > Chordata > Amphibia > Anura > Myobatrachidae > Taudactylus > Taudactylus pleione. The sequence goes on along the minus strand of JAUIMM010000060.1, from coordinate 12,661,133 downwards.
GATCAACTTCATCTGTTCAGCTGAACAGTCGGATTCGAAGGACGCCTCCAACGTATCCGCCTAGCGCTCCATAGCTCTGGCAACCCAGCAAATGGCCATAGCTGGTCGCGCTGCCCCCCCCCGCAAGGGAATAAACGGACTTTAGGCAGATCTCTACCTTGCGGTCCGTAGCATCCTTAAGGGAGGACATGGATGGCATGGGTAAAGTGGCACTCCGGACGAGGCGTGTCACATGAGAATCCACCTGTGGAGGGGATTCCCACTTAGAAAAATAATTATCCGCGAACGGATAAGCCACCGCCAAACGCCTCTGCGGCTGGTATCGTTTGCCAGGCTGTTTCCACGCCTCCTCTAAATGGTCCACCAACTGACCCGAAAGAGGAAAGACTGTGGAGTCACCCTTAACATCCTTAAAAAAGGCATATTTGGATTTAGATGCTGGAGGAACTTCGTCCTCAATCACCAAAGCTGTGCGGACTGCCCGAATAAGTCCAGGAATATATACCTTGGACCTAGCGTCCGCCTCCTTAGTATGGAGAGGTTCCTGGTCGGAAAGATCCAGAATCTCCCCATCATCAGACGTCACTTCGTCATCCTCATAAGGAGCAGACAGACGCCACCGGCCTCTTATGTGGCCGCAACACAGACTCCCCTTGTAGCACATCCGACAAGTGCTGTACAGAACTAGTCAGGGAATTAACCCACGCCGGCTCCTGAGAGACCGGGAGAGGGGAAATAGGGAGACTGCGGGGTACCATCAATTGCCTCGGGAAACCCTGCATGGGTGACGACACCACTGATTGCTGGGACAATCCCATCTGTGAGAACGCGGGTTGCGGAGCTAACTGGCCCACCAAGGTTGTAAGCGCCTGAGCGAAACAAGCCCAGGGCGGCTCCTGTACCGATGCTGTGACCGTAATTGGCCGCGCCAATAAAAAACACTGCCGGCATAGACCCTCCGCGCTACCCTCCCCCTCCGCTATAGGTACTTTACACGTAGTACACTGAGGCCGGAGAGGAAAGTCACTTTCAGACATAATGGTGGAAAGTATGTGACCCCTCTCACCAATACTGTTAGTATAGCGAGAGACCACCCTGCAGCACCGCACCGCAAGGGCTTTAGCAGAAAGAACAGGGACAGTGATAAGGCTGACAGTTATGAAAGGAAAGTACAGGCAGCAGCGCTACCACAGTCACATACAATGCAAAGAAAATCAATTCCTGCACTAACAGCGCTGATAAATCAACTACACAGACACAGAGTCTGGTAGGACACAGCGCTGCATACACAGACCTGACCACAGCAGAGGAGAGGTATGCGGGGGGACCCAGACCACAATGCCTCCGTCCAGACTTCCAGCAGCGTTCACCATGCGTTCTAGAAGATGGCCACCGAGGAGCATAGAGGAGGCTGGCCTGGGGTAGGAGCACTACCACAGGGCCAGTCGGCGTGTGCAGAGAGGGCTGTGTGCAGCGGGAGAGGCACCGGCTGTGAGACAGGGAAGGCGCGCTCCCCTGGCATGCATTTATCCCCTGGGACGCCGCAGCGCTACCGCTCTGCTGCGGTCCTGCTGTCCCAGGGGGGTAATGGAAGCGCAGGTTAGTACCTGGCTCCACGCTGCAGCCAGTCCCCAGGGAGCCCCCTGCCTGGGGACTCTGGACCATGTATCAGCGGGGAACCCACCGCGGGACCCCGCTGCTTACCTGCTGTCCCCCTTAAATCCGGCCATGGTCCTAAACATCTGGGGTCACCGCTAGCTGTGACCCCAGATGCCTACCAGCATCCCCGGATCGGTACCGGCGTTCTGGTACCAGCGGGGGTGTAGGGAAGACAGCATGGACGTCAGGACTGACTGTCCATGCTGTACTTCCAGATGTGCAGCCACAGCTGCATAGTGGAAAACTTCAGGGGCTCTTCATGGCCCCCCTCTAACAGGTGCATCCGACTCCGGCCGGGCACCAAACTAAACTGAGATGCCTTGGCTCGGGGGCGGGGTATAGGAGGGGGACCCTAGTGCATCCTGTGAGGCTGAAAACTTTAACTCTATGGTGCCCGATGCCTGACGTCATCACCTATACCCCAAGGTATCCTGTGGATACCCTATGGACCCTGAAGTAGAAAGATAGGTGTTCAAGAGGTAATACTGAATGTATGGATGATGGACACTTTAGAAGTGATTGTAATAGAAAGAACACCCGTGAGAGCTTCACCTTAGGCAGCATGGGTGCGGAGAATGGGGTGGTACAGATTACACGGTAAGCGAGAAACATCCTCCCACCCACCCCATCATGCACATTTGCATTAATGAAGACTATGTCGAGCGGGTCTCTGGTCATGCCCCCAAGAGTACCCACACACCGACGTCAGCATTGGGGCCTACCAGATATCTGGGCAGAACTGCCTGGCAAAACTGTATAGCTGTAGCAGCTCTGTGGAGTGGTAGTGGGAGGGAGAGCCCCATTGGTTGTGTGACAGAGCACGCGTGTAATTACATGATCAACGAGTAAGGCTGAATTCCAAACACGCCATCACGGTTTACAATGCACACTTCCATAAGGCAGAAGACGCAAACAAGCACAACTCTTAACTGTCCCCCTGGTTCATACATTACCAAAAGGGGGCAACTATGCCCAGCTGAGTCTCATTCAGGCCAATGGCAAATTTTGGATCGTCAGCCATGATGCGATGGTCACAACACAGAGCCATGAGGCACCCGCCTGCAGGGCTCGATCCCTGTGGAGTAAAAGACGCAATTCATTTGCTACCAAAGGAGTCCATAATGGACGGGATGCCATCTTTAGTTCCATAATAACAATGTTGACATTCACATAGTTACGATATTGACATTATTAAAATGTTTACAGTGTTGACGTCTGAAATGTCGACATGCGAATTCCCAATATTCGCGGAATGCCGATATTAGGGTTAGGCACTAGAGGGAGGGTTAGGGATTGGGATTAGGTTTAGGGATAGGCTCCGGTATATTCACCGGAACTGACTCGCGCATGACTGCCGAGATCCAGAAGCTGCCACTGAGGCCATTGCAGCCATCGGGAGCAGTTAAGTCACACCTGGAACGATATGTCGGCATTCTGTCAAGTCGACTATTTTATCCAACATGATGACATTATGACCTTTTCACATATCATACCACACCCCTACCCCTAATTTACACTAATTGTAAAGTTATAGCAAATTGGCAGGAGTAATGCATAACATTTATTTTGGTTTGGATAATCCAGTCATATGTATTTGAGTTATTATTCAGATAAGCTAATCCGTGCTGGAGAACACTCGCAATGGGTTTCCAGACGGAACACGACACAAATCCAACAAGATATCTATTGATCTACTTAATCACTGCAGAATGGAAGAGATCGTGACAAAATGGCGTCCGATCAATGAATCTCTTACCAGTTGTAGTCACCTCCTGGAAACGGAAAGCAAGTATTCCGCTCGTGTGGACAAGCTACAGGAGATTATTCTGTGGAACGTTTAGTACATATAATTCATGGAAATAATAATCTGTAAGAAAATAGAACAAAAAAGGCACAGCCAAGTTTTTAGGCCAGAGGCACTTACATTAATAGCAGCAATTATCACCATATTGGACGCGTACAACTTCAACCACATTTCCTGTACGGCTCTCCAGAAAGCGGCGTAGTGCTCGGCACTTTTGCCACACATCTCTGTGATGTCCAGCCCAGCAGAGAAGATTTTAGGAAATGCCTACCCAGCGAATATGTAAAAGAAACATTTAATTAACAAAAAAAAAAATTCCATCAACTGCAAAAGAATAAAAAAACAGAGTGCAAATTTACAGATACAAGTGCACACAAACTAGATAAAAATGTGTTTCCTATCATAAAATGGCTGAACGAGGAATAAAGCTGTAGGCAAAAATTCTTTATGATGTAACATGTGGCAGAATGACAAAAACTTAAAGGATTCCACTTTCATGTGCGATATATACATATCTATCTACAGTATATATAGCCAGTCCCAAAACAAGCAGAATGTATATGAATCGGTAATGTTAGGCCTGCGCGTAAGTGAGGACAATACCAGACAAGCAGCTTGTACAGTATGTATGTTAGTGGTTCCGCTAGGAAGCGGGGAGGGCAGGGCGCACTCACAGGCAGGGCATTCTATGCGCACGCCGAATGCGCGTGCGCTCCTGAAAAGGGGGCGTGGTCGATCAGGAGAGGGGGCATGTCCTTGCGGAACGCCCTCAATTAGTCACACTTGGGGACGTGCCCAGGACTTACGGAGGTGCTGGGCTTTCCCCAAGCTCTCACCTCACGGTGAATAGAGGTCATGCGCATGCACACTGCGTCTATTCACCCAGCTGTGATCGGTCATCGCAACTTTTCCCACCTGCGGGACACTGCGACCAGCGGGTGGGGAAGGCTTACGACAAGATGTTTTAGTGGGGCACCGCTAAAAGGGTAGGGTGGATTTTGCCCTTTTAAAATCGGGCTGGGTGCAGCGCCCCGCTAAAACAAGCTAGCAGGAACACTATATGTGCAGTGCTGTGTACTTCAGTCCCTAGTGTACAGTGCAGGTACAACATACAGAAGTGAGGATAAGCCCTCGGCAGCCGCGGTCTATCTCCAGCTTCTCCAGGCTGATAGAGAACTCTGTCAGGACCTCCATGCTGAGGCTGTTCACTGGAGGATTCTTCAACTTCATGACAGCCACCCCTGAGACAGACAAAAGCTGCATTATTTCTTCCTTATCAGTAACTTGAAGCCCTACCTGCGGCCTTTGATCAGAAAGCATAGCACCCCTGGCAGAAACCTGAGCCACGTATACCAGCAAGCTGCTCTGCGGCCCTTATTCAGTGATAACAGTGGAGCTGACCACCTTAGGTTTAGGCTACGGGCCACAGGGCAAATAGACTCACATCTTAGCATCCAAAGCTGTGTACACACTAGGCCTGATTCAGACCTGCTCGCTAGGCTCCTGCCGATGTTTGCAATCTGCGCATGCGCGAACTAGTCCATGCGATCCGGAAGCGTTCGCTCGTTGCGCATAGCCAGCTCGCTAGAATGAGTGACAGGACGAGCCGTGTGTGGGTGGTGACGGGATGGTCAATGAAAACGGGGGTGTGGTGGTGCGAACGCAGGCGTGTCCGAGAGTCTTAACGCTGTTTCAGAGGCGTGCATAATTAAGACGCAGCGTCATTGTACACGTCACATGGTTGCTTTACACACTGAAGCGCTCGCAGTGCTTGCGGTAGGGTATAGTTGACCACAAGTGCTGCGTTCGGCTTCCGATGGTACTTTATTTTACCGATTGTTGCATACACTCCCTGGAGATGACGTGGGAAAGTGGGCATCTTATGACAGGCTGGTGGGCGTCTAAATACACGCAGCGATCGCACGCTAAGACATAGTGGGCGTGTTAATGCCTTGCCGTGCAATTGCGGGATTTGCATACTTTGGCTGCGTACGAACGCATCCAGCGAGCGGGTCTGGATCGAGCCCACTATACGATGCATCGTATGATATACTGTTCCGATGCGGATCGGAACAAAACATCTTACACAACCTATAGTGTCGTTCATTGCAGCGTCCCATGTGCATGCAGATAGGACAATACAGTAATTGAAGCACTGTTACATGCAGCATGTAATAATACATTGAGGATGGCCATCGGTGGGGTGCCTGTGATTACTTAGTAAATGTGCTGTGTTTCAGGGGTGGAGTATACCAAAGCAAAATCTTAAGCGTTTAGGGGTAAAAAAACAGCCAAGACTGATTTAAAAAACCACCATAAATCCTATTTGGGAGGGGACTGACAGCACATATATGGTATAGTTGCTTTGCCTTAGTGCTGAAGGGCCAAATCTGTCCAACGTGGCCACCCACATGCTTGAATATATTGTAAATTATCAGTAACCATAGGAATCAAACACTAATAAAAGGCAAACCCCAACGATCAGGATGATTAAACGAGGATGCCACGAAATGTCAAAATATTTGGAGTTCTGATCATCTTGGTAATGTGATGTTTTCTGTCCTAGCATTTGTAGGATAAGAGCGGACTTTATGTTATGGGCAAGGTTTTTGCACTACCAGTCAATTAATGTTGGCTGCTTCTGTGGCCAAGCACTTCAGCCTGGCTCCCTGGTTAAAATGAATACAATTGATAACAATATAACTGTCATACCATAAATCAAGCAGGTCACACTGAAGCAGATTTTTTGTGGGCCCTATCCTACTGTGCTTGTGGCCTATAAAAATAGAGCCAGTCAAATGTGGCCTTAAACTTTAATATACGTTTCTGAACGTTATAGTAAAACGGTTAAAATAACTATAGCAATAATCACGGAAATAGGTATTCCATAAGGGGGGGGGGGGGAATCAATTTGTTTGCGCCCACGGCTGTGACTAATGGGGCACCCGACGGAGCAATTCAATTGTAGGAGCGAATAGCCACTGGAGCACTCATTTTCACCCTCTTGAAGTGACAAGCAGAAATGTGCGATAAGTTCCTGGTTTGGGCACGCTAACCAGGACATTAGAAGGGTTTAGCCGTTTTATGTGGCTAAACCTGGTCTAATTGGGCACGACATGCGCGATAAGGCATGGGCGCCCAAACATAATTTAAATATCGCACCCTGATCACCCGTCACTTCAGACGAGAGATCGGGTGCGATAAACCATTGACTATCCCTCTATGAGTGAGGGTATGATGCTTTTAAAATATTTTAAAGTACGTCCAAGGGACAAGTGCAGGGTGGTGTGGTGACTGATTACAGCTCCGTCTCCTGCTGTACAGCAACACAGTTGGCGTCATTGCGTAGTGTGACCACGGCGACGCAACTCACACAGAAACGCATCATCAAAGCCGCGTCCACTTCCCAAAAATTAAGCGGGATCCAGGAGTGTAGCATCCCGAAATACCCAGAGACTCATAGACGTTATGCTAAAGTTGGCAAGTATTTATGAAGAGCTATACGCAGAAACACGGGACTTTATCTACGCATCTTACCGGTTGCTTCATCCATTTCCACAAGGATCTTATTGTTACTGAAATGCCTCGGACTCTGATGGCGACTCCATAATGCCAGCCCGCCGTTACGTACATACAATGAGCCTGGGAAATGCAATAATAAATGTAATAAATAGTAGGCTCACATTACATTATAAACACTTCAAGTATAAATGTTAATGTTATTAACATCAATATAATAATGGAGAATGAAATGGCCATTAGGAGTGGGTGGGGCGTAACCCCCCCTAAATGGCTCCCACTGTGGGGGAAAGAGAGAAGGGCGTCGCGGCCTAGGTAGGAGGGCTGATGAGAGACCCGGCATTCACAAGGTCCAATGTGCAAGTTTATTTATATAGCGCCAGCATACTCCATTGCAGTTTACAATTGGGAACATAAGTGTACATGTTGAGTCTCCCATATCCAAACATTCCGAAATACAGAATTTTTGGAGCAGGACTGAGATAGTGACACCTTTGCTTTCTGGCGATTAAATGCATTCTGTGTTTAGACTTGGGCCCCTTCCCCTAGAAATCTCATTATGGTATGCAGATATTCCATAATACAGAAAAATCCGATGTCCAAAATACTTTTGGTCCCAAGCATTTTGGATAAGGGAGACTCAACTTGTAATAAAACAATACTGGGTAGTAATAGACAAATGCCGCATATCCACTAGGCAATATAATGAACGATTACGATATCGCCCAGTGGATATGCCGTCAACGACCAGCGATGCGCGCTCCCGCTGGTCGCTGTCGACGTCCCTCATCGTGTGTACTTGCAGGGCAACCTGACGATACTGTCAGGTTCTGCAAGTACGGGGATGATGGAGGGTGAAGTCACTGAACGATATATCGTTCAGTGTGCGTGCTCAATGTCGTTAAGGTCATTGAGCACACCACACTACACGATATCGCTCATGGAGCAAATCATGTAGTGGATATGCATCTGAAGAGGTAAGAGGACCCTGCTGGCTAGCTTACAGACACATTGGGGTCAATCCAATTACCCGCGCAGGGTGCAAGTTGCCATTGCGGCAAACGCCGGTAACAGAACTGCATCTCGCCCGAATTCGCTGATGTTTGCGCGCAACCTTAAGGGACATGTGAGCAGGTTTGAGCGAGATCAGGCTGACGTAAAGTGCGGCTGATGTATTCGCCAGCAATTGGATTGACTCAGTTTCCTGAATCACAAACAATTGTGTATATTTGACCCACTGTATATTCAGTACAGTAATTACTATGCAAAAAGCAATTCTGGTTATAGATAGATGTGGTCACTTGTTCAATAAATATTTTATCTATATAACTAACTTATCAGTCAAGATGAGGGGGTATATTTACTAAGGTGCAGGTTTTTAGAAGTGGTTTTGTTGCCCACAGCAACCAATCAGATTCTACTTACCTTCTAGAAGGTGCTAGATAAATGTTAATAGCTGGAATCTGATTGTTATGGGCAACAAAACCACTTCTAAAAACCCGCACCTTAGTAAATATACCCCAAGGAGTGAGATTTTTATCCTTTTACTAATAAGATGCTAAAAAAAAATAAAAAATTCAAACAATTGTGGTGGGTGGGGGGGGGGGGGAATATAAGATATGCTATTTTTTATAGAGTGGCTTCTTATAGTGAGGTGATCTCATTTATTATAGCAAAGGCTGGCCAGCTTCACACATCTGCTCTACAGCAAGTTGTACCAGCTATTACAGTGTCATTAAACAGCCCTATTTCAAGGTGCATAACTTATAGTTCAGACTGGAGAATCTATAGAGCAGTACAGGAACATGGTGATCACACAGTCAGGCATTGCAATTACAGTGGTGTATTAGTTTTAGTGCATACAGGAAGTGTGCTGCTGTCTGTCACTGTTGTGTGTGACACCAAGGTCCCCAGGCAGAGGGCATCACGTTTCCCACCCACCACTGGCACTCCCTCCCCGGGTGACTGACACTGACTGACTGAGAGCCCCAGCGCCCGGGCTACGCGGGAAACCACTTTGGCGCCAGCAGCAGTGGCGCGGGGACTAGTAGCCAGCGCGCGGGCAAGTTGGCGGCCGCCGGGGGCGGGAAGCGCGTCACGCACCTGAGAGAAGCCGGGCGGGAGCCGAGGCCCTCAGCACAGCCAGCGCCGCCGCCATCTTGTGTGTGACCTTCTACCCAGCCAGTCGGCAGCGCACACTAACTGGATAGGCTGGGTGTGCTGGTGCTGCTCCTGTACGCCTCTCAGCTATATAGGACACGGCCGGGGCAGCAGTAGCAGGGTGACACCTGGTGGGTGGAAGCGTAATATGACCACAGCAATGATACATAATGATACAGTATAGTAAATATCTACTCCAGGGTTCGCAACTACGGTCCTCAAAGCACACTAAAGGGGCCTATCCATTAGCAGATGTTTTTCTGAGCGATGGCAAAAGATAGCCCTTGAAAATTTCGGTGGCTGTGCTGAACGATATCTGGCAAACGACGAACGATATCGCATGACCTCATTAATGGTGCGTACACACTGGGCGATTAAAGTGGACGACTGAACGATATCGTTATCGTTCAGTCGTCCACTTTATCGTCCGTTTTTAACACAAAAAAGATGAACGATGACGACGACGCGTGTTCCCGCGGGTCGTTCGTCTTCATCGTTCATCGCGCTGACATGCAGGCCAACCTGACGACTTCGTCAGGTTGCTGCATGTCAGGAAATGGGTGAGAGAGCCCGGCGCTGAACGATATCGCTAATGATATCGTTCAGCGGCTGTGCTCAATGTCATGAACGACATTGAGCACAGCCTGCCGGGGACAATACTAGACGATATCGCTCAGGGAGCATATCGTCTAGTGTGTATGCACCTTAAGGAAGTAGATTTTTTTTTCTCTGCAGCGCTCTGAAATGGTGGGTACACACTACACGATATGCTCCCTGAGCGATATCGTGTAGTGTTGTCCCCGGCAGGCTGTGCTCACTGTCGTTCATGACATTGAGCACAGCCGCTGAACGATATCATTAACGATATCGTTCAGCGCCGGGCTCTCTCCCCCATTCCCTGACATGCAGCAACCTGACGAGATCGTCAGGTTGGCCTGCATGTCAGCCCGATGAACGAAAATGACGAACGACCCGCGGGAACGCGCGTCGTCGTTATCGTTCATCTTTTTGGGGTTAAAAATGGACGATAAAGTGGACGACTGAACGATATCGTTATCGTTCAGTCCACTTTATCGCCCAGTGTGTACGCACCTTAAAGGTGCATATGCACTAGACGATATGCTCCCTGAGCGATATCGTCTAGTGTGTCCCCGGCAGGCTGTGCTCAATGTCGTTCATGACATTGAGCACAGCCGCTGAACGATATCATTAGCGATATCGTTCAGCGCCGGGCTTTCTCACCCATTCCCTGACATGCAGCAACCTGACGAGGTCGTCAGGTTGGCCTGCATGTCAGCGCGATGAACGATGATGACGAACGACCCGCGGGAACGCGCGTCGTCATCGTTCATCTTTTTTGTGTTAAAAATGGACGATAAAGTGGACGACTGAACGATATCGTTATCGTTCAGTCGTCCACTTTAATCGCCCAGTGTGTACGCACCATGACTGCTGCTAAGATCGTTCGTCGTTTACCGAATATAAACTGCACGATAGTGCTGATATCGTACAGCTATATGCTATAATTGACCAACATGTTGGAGAGATGAAAGATGCGATTTATTGGCCGCAGGAGTGCGCATCTGTCATCGTTCAGGGCCTATCCATTAGCAGATATAATGAACGATTGAACGATATATCGTTCAATTTATCTGCTAATGGATAGGCCCCTTAAAAAGGCACAAAACCACCTAAAAACGACTGCACGATTACGACATCGTAATCGTGCAGTCGTTTGACAATCTGTGCTGTGCCTACACTGAACGAGCAGTCATTCAGGGTAGGTACATCAATCATCCCCTAATGGTGCATACATACGGTCAGATCTGTACGGGCAGATCAGACAACGATAAAGATATCGTGTGATCGTCCTGCATATGCTGGATGATCGTTATTGAACATCCAGCACAGCACCAACCCCTAAACGACTATCGCGGGTCCCTATAGTAACCTGGTCGATATCGACCAGGCTGGACTGCATGCACGGTCGATGGCCGCATTGTGCGTCGTTTGGGGGTTAGGGCTACAAAATGGTTGATATAAACTAACGATGAACAATATCGTTATCGTTTATTTCGTCCTGCTAAATCTGACCGTGTATATGCACCATAACATGCTCAACCTGACGTTATCGTCAGGTTGTTCGGCCGATGATCGATGTTGGAAACGACCAGCGGGAGCGCGCATCAGTGGTGTATCTATGATGGGTGCAGTGTGTGTGGGGTACACGGGCCCCCAGGTCCAGGGGGGCCCCGTACCGCACACACTGCACCCATATTTTTTTTAAACTTGCCTGTCCGAGGTCCCGCGTCGGGTGTCACTGCTGCTCAGAACACCGGAAAAATGGCAGCCGCGGCCATTTTCTGGTGTTCTGCACATGCCCAGTAGACTCCGGGCACTACAGTGTGCCCGAAGTCTACAAAACGCCGGAAAATGGCCGCCGCGGCCAATTTTTCTGCGCATGCGCAGTAGACTCTAGGCACACTCTAGTGCCCGGAGTCTACTAATGCTCCGGTGGCTGGCCAGCCGCGTCAATCGGCTGCCAGCCACCAGGGAGAGAGGAGGGGGCCCCGCACGAGGAGTGCACACGGGCCCCCTCCTCTTAAAACGCCCCTGGCACGCATCGCTGGTCGTTTCCGACATTAATGTGCACGATTCTTGAGCGATTGAACGTTATCATCGCTCAAAGAAATCGGCAAGTCGATGTGTGCCTTAACAGCCCACTTTTCAATGGCCAACCTTGAGCACAGGTTTCTTAATTAGTAGCTCAGTAATATTGATTTAATCATCTGTGCTCAAGCATGGATATCACTAAAAAGCTTGACTGCTGGTGTGCCTTGAGGACCGACGGTGGGAAACACTGATCTACTCTTTGCAAAGGTACATTGGGGCCCATTCATCATTGATCGCTTTTGCAATGTGATCAGGGCATGCCAGTAATGCCCCTGATTGCAATGCAAAAAGCTATCTCTTCGGCTGTATGTATCATCCGGGACATGCATGGACACAGGCTCCGAAAGGAGCCCGTCCCTGCAATGTCTCCGGAGAGCGGCCGGCCATGACATGGGGTGTTGCGCATGCGCAGTCTGCATATGCACATCCGCCATAGCTGGGGATGGTTTCGGCGGATCCCTCCGCCGGCTAATAGTGCGCGGTGTAGCCCATAGGCTACAGCGGCTAACGCCATCTTCAGATGGCGTTAGCTGTAGGGGCCAATATCTGGAATGCATTGCATTACGGATATTGGTACATTTGGCAGCATCGCTTCCCCCATAGAAACCTATAGGGGGAGGCGGCTGCCAGCGGTAATGGAGGGATCACAGCAGGTATCTCCGATACCTGCTGTGGTCTCTCCTTAATACATCCGGGAATACCTCAAATACATTTTGATAAATGGGCCCCATTGAGCGATGCCATTTACTAGGTGAGGACAAATGGAGATATCTTTGACAATTGGTGCACATGTCGCTATGCTAAACACTTATCTAGTGCTTGGCCTGTATTAATACTGTGCCGACATTCAAATTGTTGACATGGGCTTTAGGTGATCGACCAATATGTCGACTTTCAAAAATGTCTACATGGTTAAAATGAGGTGCGTGTGTGTTCACATGAGGTGGCTTCTACGTAAGGGTAAGATTGTTATCTGTTTTTGTATGTATCCCTGAGAAAAGGTTAGATTAAAAGGAACTGAAACAGATTAAAAATTGGGCGCTGGTAGCATTTACCATGTTGCTGAGTCCCGTCAATGCCACCAGTTCTGGTATGTATATGTTTCATTTACTAGGGTCAGTCCAATTAGCTGTGATGCACTCGCAGGTGCGAGTCATTGCAGCAGCATAAATTCGCACACGATCAAATTTGTATAAATTCGGGGCTGTGAGAGGGCAAGGAGTGGTGCAAGATGTGGTGCCATTGCCAGTGTTTGAACGCAGTTTCAATTGCAACTCGCACCTGATTTGCACCATTCGCGGCAAATGCGAGAAATGCGGTCAAGCCCCCAAAATACGGGTTTGGCCGCATTTCTCATATGCACCAAGCCCCGGAATGCGATGCACTCCGGGGCTTGGATGCGGTGGGTAACGTCATCTTCCTGATGGCGATACCCATAGAAACCTATGGGCTTCTATCGGGAGAGTGCTGAGAGAGGGATCCAATCTGATCCCTCCCAGCAGCGCGCGCAGAAGGACATCAGACGGGCCTCTGGGTCATAGACCTGAAAGTCCCTCCATCGCAAAGGGCCGCTGTTACAGAGAGAGCGGTCCTTTGTGGTGTTCGTCATGCATAACGGCATTACCAGCACCGGCATGCATGCGAAGACCGGCGGGATGCATCCCGCCCTTATTTAGTGTATTCAAGTGCTGGCCAGTTGGATTGTAATAAAGTGCCATTTGTAGGGCCTACAAAAATTTCAACTAATGCAGTTCTGTAATCCAACGTTTTGGGTTTTAATCAACCTGTCATGAGGAAATGAGCAAACAATATAAAAGTGCAACCTCTAGTAAATTATATACCATGATACAGTGCAAAAATCGAGTGAGTAGCTAACAAACAGAAGAAATAAAAGGCGCTTATCCTGTTGCCAAATGGCATGAACTCGTAAACAAGATAAATACTTCTCGTCCCAAATGGAGAAGGCGACCTCCAAAGAGATATACACATAGAGCCTGATTCAAAGGTGTCCGCAAGCTATTGCACTCGTATGACCAGTTCTGTGCATGTACAGAACGGGTCTTGCAAGATCACTCACAGTGCCCCCAAAGCTGCAGCATGATTGACATGCTGTGGCAGTTTTGGGGGCAGGGAGGCGTGTCGGGGCCAGGGTCTGTGTGTTCCCTATACCCCGCCCACAGCCTGAGGGCAAGTCAGTTTTGTTAACAAGCCCAAGCCATGATAGGAGAGAAAGAAGACTGGCAGACTGTCACACAAAGAAGGAGACAAGTGACCAAGAGAAGAAACCCATAGAAGCCAGATGCGTCCGGGAGGGTGCCCTGTGGACCCTATGGACTTCGAAGAAAGAAAGTTAATAAGGGTAAGTTTTACCATAACTCTCCTTTTCTACTTCAGGGTCCATAGGGCTCCACAGGGAATCAATGGGGATGTCCCAAAGCATTTGTTCAAGGACGGGGATGCTCCTGAGCTGAGAGGAGAACCCGGCGCCTGAAGAAAGCATCATGAGAGGGAAATGTATCAAAGGCATAGAACCTAAGAAAGGGGTGGACAGAAGACCACGTGGCCCCCTTGCATAGTTCTGCAGACGTGCCACGGTGGGCTGCCCACGGAGGACCCACAGAGTTAGTAGAATTAGCAAATACTGTAGCCGGCACAGGAAGGCCAGTCTGCGTGTAAGCCTGTAAGATAGTCATGTGAAGCCATCTGGCCAGAGTTTGTTAGCTAGCCATCCCTTCTTGAATCCATATAGGTTAAAGAGGGAGTCCGACTTCCTGATGGAACTAGCATGGACCACATTCAAAGAGGCCTCACCTGCCGAGAGTTCTGGTGATTGAAAGACCAGAACCACAATTTCCTCATTAAGGTGGAAGGAAGGAAGCGAGAGTGCGTTCAAAGAACAGCCCTGTCCGGATAAAAGATTAGAAAAGGGGAGCGACAGGAAAGCGCACCTAAATCCGATACCCTACGGGCAGATTCTATAGCCAGAAGAAACAGAGTCTTCGCAGTGAGCCATTTGACATCTATTTAATCCAGGGGTTTGAATGGAGGTTCCTGAAATGCATAAAGAACCACTGACAAATCCCACGGAGCCACAGGAGGAACAAAGGGAGGTTGTATATGTAGAACACCTTGTAGGAAGGTGTGAACGTCCGGTAGAGGAGCAATTCTGCACTGGAACCAGATGGACAGAGCAGAGACATGCACTTTCAGAGAGGCTAGGCAGAGTCCAAGATCCTATCCAGCTTGAGGAAATGCAAGGATTATAGAAACCCTAAAAACCTGAGGGTCATAGTTTCTAGTAGCACACGACTGGAAATATGTATGCCACACCCAGTGATAAATCCTGGCAGAGGCCGGTTTACGCGCTTTGAACATGGTTTGGACCACAGAGATGGAAAACCTTTAGACCTTAGGAGGGATGTCTCAAGAGCCAAGCCGTTAAAGACAGACGGGCCAGGTCCAGATGTAGACAGGGACCCTGAGACAATAGGTCTGGTTGTAGAAAAAGTTGGAAAGGAACGTCTATGGAGAGACTTTGAAGATCAAAGGTAAAGAAGTTTAGGAAGAAGCATCAGGAAATACAATTTTTAATGCATGGGCCCATAATAGTTACAAAGAAAAGGTGATAGGAAACCGTTGGCAATTTAGGAATTGATAAATTCTTCAGGTAACTTTTCTACATCCATAAGTTATTATTTATCTAAAATGCTTAATTATGGTGAAAAAAAACGATAACATTCTCTTGAAAATCCATATTTTCCTATGGGAAAGTCGTTACAGATTTTATTAGAATTCTCCTTACTAGATGACAAATCTATATATATATATATATATATATATATATATATATACTGTATATGTATGTACAATGAACAATCCCAGTACTAAGCTATTGATATTCATTGGGCTGTGTGCTGTATTGTGAATTATATATTTTTTTAAATTTTTATTTATTGACAGTTATTTTTACAGTGCGCACATATTCCGCAGAGTTATTTTCTTTTCACATAACAGTATTTTCTATTTAGAATACACACTAGTTTTGTAGGTAGGGTTTTCGTACTCAATCCCTACTGTTGTTGCTGTTTTCCCTTTTTCTTATTTTTTCCTCACCTTTTTTTTTTTTTTTTCTTCCCTATCTTCCCTTGCGAGCTGGGACCCTTTTCTCCATTCTACTGCTACTTCCCAGCCTACCCAGAGCTAACCTGACATGCCTCTCACTATAGCTTCAATGAATGTTCGCGGCCTTAATACTCCCCAGAAGCGTTCCCACCTATTTCGTACTATTCGGTCAATAAAAGCCGACATTGTCCTTTTGCAGGAAACCCACTTTCGTTCACCAAACCACCCTTCTCTTATCTCCAGAAACTTCTCCACCGTGTTTTATTCCTCCAGTACGTTTAAACATAATGGTGTGGCCATTCTCATTAAAAATAATTTACCTTTCTCTCAAGACTCTGTATATACTGATGCAGATGGTCGATACATTATTCTCACTGGCAGGCTTGGACACACAGAGGTGACTATCGCTGCGGTATATACCCCTAATGTAGGCCAATGTCGTTTCTTTAATTCATTTTTTAAAATATTGCATAAACGTCGTACTGGCCATTTGATTCTTGGTGGCGACTTTAACTCCGTTTTGGATCCGACCCTGGATAAGTCTTTTTCTAGGACCCGCCCCTCTACTTGTCCTATATCTAAAATTCTCAATAAACATATGAAAACGGCTGGTCTTTTTGACACGTGGCGTTCTCTCAATCCCTCTTTTAAGGATTACACATTCTATTCCAATCCCCATCGTACTTACTCCAGAATTGATTTTATTTTATGTAGTCTCCCCATCTCCAAACACCTTATAGATGCGAGTATCATTCCTAATTCCTGGTCTGATCACTCTATCGTTACTTCCTCTCTCGATTTCTCAGACATCCTGGTCACTAGGCCCACTTGGCGGTTAAATGAGACCCTTCTTAAAATCCCTAATTTCCAAACTAAAATTACAGATGTTTTAAAGGATTACTTTGCTATTAATGTTTCCGGCTCCGGATGTTCTCCCATGGAGTGGGAGGCTCACAAATCTGTCCTTCGTGGGCACATCATCAGCTTTGCTTCTCACAGAAATAAAGAACACAAGCGTCTTCTTCGATCTCTCACAGATCAGGTTCACTGTTTGGAGTCTCTCCATAAGCGCACGCCCACTGACGCTCTCTACAAACAACTCACTATTGCAAAATCTGCCCTTAACTCCATTCTCTCTGAAAAAATTGAAAAATCTCTTAGATGGCTGAATCAGCGATTCTATGAAAAGAGTAATAAGGCGGACATTCTTCTTGCCAATCTTCTAAGGGCTCGCAAGGTGGCTATGGCGATTCCTGCGCTTAAGGATCATTCTGGATCTCTACAATACAGCCCTTCCAAAATCAACTCTATCTTTAAAGATTATTATTCTTATCTTTATAACCTCACAGTTCACGATCCGTCTCCATCCCCCCTCCCTATTTCCATTACTGACTACTTGACCTCTTGTGATCTACCCCACATCGATGCTTTCCACCTCTGAATCACTTAATCTCCCTATAACTGAGGAAGAGGTTTCCTGTGCGCTTAAGCATCAGAAACCTTCGAAGGCACCTGGTCCGGACGGTCTACCCTTTTCTTACTATAAAACATTCCAGAGCTCTCTAATCCCCCATCTCACAAACTCTTTTAATCAAATTTTTGAAGGTAACTTTTTTCCCACTGATACCACCAGGGCTAAAATAACAGTTATCCCGAAACCGGGTAAGGACCCCCATATGGTAACTAACTATCGACCAATTTCCCTTTTAAATACGGACCTCAAACTTTTTCCCAAAATTTTGGCAAATAGACTAAACCCCATTCTTCTCTCATCCGTCCGGACCAGGTAGGCTTTGTCCCCTCCCGCCAAGCCCTTGATAACACTAGGCGTACAGTAGACCTTATACACCACGTAAACTCTATTAGTCTTCCCTCTCTCCTTCTTGCTCTTGATGCCGAAAAGGCCTTTGATAGGGTCTCTTGGCCCTTTATGATTAATACTCTCCTTGGCTTCGGGTTTCAGGATAGATTTCTCCAGGCCATTAGGGCCCTTTATCACAATCCATCCACTTCGGTTCTTGCAGGAGGTCTTCTTTCTGACTCCTTCCCTATCTCAAATGGCACTAGGCAGGGGTGTCCACTCTACCCGCTGATCTTAGCTCTAATTTTTGAATCCGTGGCTTGTAAGATCCGAGGGAACCCAGACATTTCCGGTATTAATGTAGGTGACTCCTCTTATAAAATTTCTCTATTTGCCGACGATGTCCTGCTTACTCTTACCAATCCCTTGATTTCCCTCCCAAATCTGTTCCAAGAAATCTCCCTGTTCCAAGAAATCTCAAATCGGAAGCTTTGCCCCTCCATATTCCGAGGTCATCTCTAGATCTCCTCCGTCTCAATTTCAATTTTAATTGGCGCTCGGAATCCATTAAATATCTAGGTGTCAATTTGACAAAATCTTATCATGGTCTCTACAAGGCAAACTATCTCCCTCTGTTTAAGGCCATAGAACAAGACCTCTCTCATTGGCGCTCTTTATTTATCTCTTGGACAGGTCGTATAGCCGTGATTAAAATGAATGTCCTTCCCAAACTCCTCTACCTTTTCCAAACCCTTCCTGTGGCAGTCCCTTCCCGCGTTCTATCTTCTTTGCAGGCAAGTTATGGCAAATTTATTTGGAATCACAGAAGACCTCGTATACGTAGAACAGTCCTTTTCAAGACCATTTCGGCTGGAGGCCTAGGTCTCCCCTCGTTATCCAAGTACTACCAAGCCTCTAGACTTAGTCAACTAGTTACCTGGCACTCTCCCAAGGGAACCAAACGATGGGTTGATCTTGAATCTGCACTCACCAAAACCCCATCGATCTCAAACCTACCGTGGCTCCCCAGAAAACTTAGACCTCTCTCTATCTCGCTGGTCCCATCAGTTACTCTTACTTTATCTGTATGGGACTCTCTCGATACTAAGTTCTCTGTCTGCTCATCCCTCGCCTCAGACACCTCTTTGGTTTCACCCTTCTTTTCTCCCTGGCCATTCGCCCCTCATGATCTCTACATGATCGGCAGCGGGCATCACCCGCTTTCACCACATCCTGGGAGATTTTGCCCCCCAATCTTTTACAGAGATGCGGGAGATACATTCTTTACCGCAATCTTGTTTCTACCAATATCTTCAGATCCGTCACTTTGTCTATTCGTCCCTTTCTTCGCTAGACGCATTACGAAACCCCACGGCTATGGAACGCCTTTGTATTTATAGACCCACGGAAAAGGGCTTAATCTCTCAGATCTACCATTCTATACTAGATCGGATTGCCCACCCATAGAGACCCATGAGCGTTGTTGGGAGATGGACTTTGGTACCTCTTTGGGAGAAGACACTTGGGAGGCTATACGCCTTAATATATCGAAATGCTCAATTAGTGTCTCCATTAAGGAAAACTCTTATAAGGTATACACCCTCTGGTACCTTGTCCCGGAGCGTCTTCACCAAATATACCCTAACTCTTCCAACCTTTGCTGGAGACAATGTGGACAGGTCGGCTCCTTCTACCATATTTGGTGGTCCTGTCCATATATTGTCCCTTACTGGTCCATGGTCCAGTCTACTATATCGTCAATGATTCCTCATGCTCTCCCTCTTTCTGCTGCTTCGTTGCTTCTGTGTGCCCCGGTCTGTCAACTATTCAATCATGAGAATAAGTTGACCCTACACATCTCCTGTGCCGTCAAATATCAGATTGCTAGTTCTTGGAAACAACCACTCCCTCCCACTCGTCAACAGTTTCTCAACCGCGTCTGGTTTGTGGCCAAAATGGAATACATCACGAGTCTCCAATACAACACGGTGGACAAGTTTAACGCAATATGGTCCCCCTGGTACGGTTCCCACGGTGTGACCCCTCCTGGTTCCTCATAATCATCTGCCTTCTGCTCTCTTTTTCTTTTTCTTTCTTCTTCCCTCTATTCCTCAGTACCTCATCCTCAAATTTTTTATTCTATCCCCCCAGCTCGCTCTCTCCCTCTTCTCCGCTCCTTGATTTTTTTTTTTCTCTTTTCTAACTTTCTCCTTTACATCATTCCCAAGCCTTTAATTTGTAATTATTTATTTACTTATTATTGTTTTTTTTCTTTTTGACTTATTATTGTTTTTTTTTTTTTCTTCTTTTCTTATTATTATTTTGTTAAGGTTTTGCGGAAAAAGGGGAAATAACAAAAAGAAAAGTTCAATTTCAATGTCAGTATATTGTTATACCTGTTGTTTTTCTACTTGTATGACGATTATTTACTGTTTATTTCGTTCTTTAATTCCCCTTGGGGATTGAAATCTGCATTTTTTTTTTGCTGTTTCTCTGGTATTGACACCCCAATAAAATTATATGATTATGAAAAAAAAAAGAATACACACTAGCAGATGTACCCACTGTCACCCGGGTAGACTGTTTCCATTTCCATCTCACCACTCCTGAAAGGCTGATTAGAAACAACATTAACTACAAGGGTCCCAACATAGAGTTTTTTCTCAACTTACTTGAAATGGTACTGACTATACGGGCCCCCTCTCTGTCCGGGCCTCCAGTCAGTCCCTGATGGCCTCCGTCCAGGCCCTGGTGATCGCTGCGCGCTGCCCGGCAACTGCTGGTTCAGCTGTCAGCGCTTCCGCATCAGGTAGTATGAAAGCCACCTGATTCAGAAACGTTGACAGCTGAACAGACAGCGGCTGGGCAGCTCCAACGGTGGCCCACTGATAGTGCAGAGACAGAGACAAGGCTGTCTCTGTAAAAAAAAAAAAAAAATTTGTTTGGGTACTCAGAAATCCCCCCTGCGTGCGCTACTGAGTGTACAACGAGAAGGCACATCACAACGGCCTTCTGTTTTCAAGTGAAGTCTCAACCGGGAGCTACAACTTTAAGGTCAGCCTGTATTGTGCACAATACTACCGCTAATATACTTGTACCAGGATTATTTTCACTGGTTTTACCTCTATTATTCGAGACTGATACTATACCTCGTTTCATAGATAGAGGTGCATTCATCATTTATTATAACATCAATACAATATTTAATATTTTGTGCTTTATTGAACCTAATACATGTACATGTTTTATTGATGCTAACAGTGTTCAATTCATTATACACTGCTCAAAAAAATACAGGGAACACTTAAACAACACAATGTAACTCCCAAGTCATTCACACTTCTGTGAAATCAAACTGTCCACTTAGGAAGCAACACTGATTGACAATCAATTTCACATGCTGTTGTGCAAATGGAATAGACAACAGGTGGAAATGATAGGCAATTAGCAAGACACCCCCAATAAAGGAGTGGTTCTGCAGGTGGAGACCACAGACCACGTCTCAGTTCCTATGCTTTTTGGCTGATGTTTTGGTCACTTTTGAATGCTGGCGGTGCTTTCACTCTAGTGGTAGCATGAGACGGAGTCTACAACCCACACAAGTGGCTCAGGTAGTGCAACTCATCCAGGATGGCACATCAATGGGTCCCCGGGATGAACACTGCGGAGATGGTTGGGAGATGGCGTTAGACCGATGTGAGAATGCGGGACAGTTCTGCCATTGCTGACCGACTGAGTGCCTCCTTGATGATTGAGGTAGGCCACTGCCGTGATGTTGTCGGACTGTACTTGTACAGGCTTGCACTGAAGAATATCCTGAGCAAGAGTGAGGGCTTTGTAAACAGCTCGGAGTTCCAGGACGTTGATTGGTAAGATCGCCTCTGCTGGAGTCCAGCGTCCTTGGAAGGAGTGCTGGCCAGTCAGCAGTGTAAGACAGCAAACCGGAGATACTGCTGTTGAGAAGGCGCTATAGGTAATGTAAGTAAGAGTCATGAATGTCCAAAGACACCATAAAGTCCCCAGGCTCCAAAGCCAGGACAATAGAGCATAGGGTTTCCATACGAAACCTGGGCACCCTGATAAACTTGTTCAGAGACTTGAGGTTAAGGATAGGCCGATGAGACCCATTGGGATTTGAACCAAGAAAAGGATAGAATAATAGCCCTTCCCTCTCTGTGATGAGGGGACCGGAAATATTACCCCCGAGAGCAGTAAGGACTGAATGGCCTTCTGGAGGAGTAGAGCTTTGCATGGGTCCAATGGATGTCTTGTGCAAAAAAAACTGCTGGGTGGCCGCCTCAGGAATGAGAGGGCATATCTGTGGGAGATAACTTCTTTTACCAAGGCGTCTGAGGTGGTCTGACGCCAGAGCTGGGTGAACTGAAGTCGGCCTCCCACCCTGGGAGGCCGAAGGCTTGTCCTCAGATTTTGTAGATCGACGTCTTGTAGCCCAGGTCTGTTTGGTCCAAGGCTTGGAGGCCTTTGTGGATGCCGACTGCCGTGGAAAGGACTGACCTTTAGCTTTTGCTTGGGGACGAAAGGAAGACATCCGAGGTTTCGTAGTAGATGCAGATGGCAAGAATCCCGTCTTGGAAGCTGCCAAGGTAATCACAATCTTGTCCAATTCTGGGCCAAACAGGATCTCCCCAGAATAAGGCAGAGACTCCAAAGCCTTTTAAGAGTCCGAATCTGCTTTCCATGAGCAAAGCCAAACAATACGGTGGGCTACCACGGAAGTAGCAGATGCCTTGGATGCTAGTAGGCAAGTATCTAAAGCCGCCTCCCCTAAATAAGAGGCTGCATCTCTAATGTGAGATATGTAGGACAGCTGTTCCCTTGAAGCATTAGAGGGAAATGT
The DNA here is from genome assembly GCA_031769625.1 of Taudactylus pleione. Classification (NCBI taxonomy): domain Eukaryota; kingdom Metazoa; phylum Chordata; class Amphibia; order Anura; family Myobatrachidae; genus Taudactylus; species Taudactylus pleione. The sequence goes on along the minus strand of JAUIMM010000060.1, from coordinate 12,638,537 downwards.
ATCTTCTAGGGCCTTTGCCCAACTCTCAATGGCTTTTGCCACCCAGGCCGTAGCCCTGGAAGGACGAGTAATAGCTCCTGTAAGAGAGTATATAGACTTCAGGCAAGCTTCTATTCTTTTATCCGTAGTCTCCTTTAAGGAGGTTGCAGTGTGGGGATAGATATGGTAGCTTTCTTAACTAGGCGTGTCACATGGGAATCCACTGCAGGGGAAACTTCCCATTTAGTGCAATCAGTAGCTGGAAGAGGATAAACGTAAATCAAGAGTTTAGGCAGCTGAAACTATGAACTAGGCATATTCCATGTTTCACACATGTGATCAGATAGCTGATTGGCATATTCCATGCTTCACACATATGATCAGATAGCTGATTCGAGTGAGGAAACTCTGGCAAAACTACCTTCTTTCGCTTAAATAGTGTCTCTTTTGCCCTAGGAGTGGGTTCTGTTTCTTCTATTTGAAGAATAGATTTTACAGCTTTTACAAGTAGTTTAACTATAGAGGGGGGCTCCTCCTCTCCCGAGGGGGGAGTCAGAGTGAGAGAGTTCTGCGTCTTCTGCCTCCCCAGATGATAACTCAGAATCTGATAGCTGGGTGGACTGGGAAGATAACACAGCACGCTTAGTAGGTTTACTAGGTAAGGGTCTCTCCTTTTGCAGCATTTGGCTGTAGAGGTAGCTGCCAGATTCTGCACTGAGGTAGAAAGTACGTCTACCCATGGTGGAGGCAAAGGAATCACAGGGAGTACCTGCTGATGCTATCCCATAGGGGGCGCTACCACAGGGTCCGCTAGGTGGTGCACAATTTTTGCCAACACCTGTGGAAAAAAAAAAAAGCCCAGGGGGGGTTCCTTAGGAGCGGATGCCGGGGCTGAGGGGCCAGGTGCCATATAATTAAATACACATAGACCATCTTGAATGAGATCCTCTGAAGCTAAGCCTGCTAAACAGACTTGCAAGACACCAGAGTGGGAGCAGCAGGCTGCTTGTTATTCTTGTCTTTGCTAGACATATCTGCAAGGATAATTGTAGCAGCCAATCTGGCACAGTGCAGTGAGCAACCCAGATATATGTACAATATGGCACAGTGTAGTGTGAAACACAGATACATAGCATGTTATAGCCCTCACAAATATAGGTAGATCTGAGGTACAGCAAACCCCCTATACCTCAGTATTCCACGGTTATAATGAAAGGAATAAGCGGACAGTTGTGAAAAAAATAAACAGACAGCAGTGCTAGCATAAGTCACATACAATGCAGAAAATACAATATAACTGCAGTGGACACTAAATTCAACTACACAGACTGCAGTGGCTGGTAGGAAATAGCGCTGTATAACCTGGCCTTTGGGAGAGGTATACAGGGAGACCGGACCCAGTGTTCCCAGAGACCTGAATGCAGAAAATGGCTGCCATGAGTCTCGGAGGGGGAGGGAGGAGCAGCTCAGGGGCGGCAAGACCGCAGTGGAATTGAGCCCTAAGTTGGGGAAGGGTCCGCAGACAGGCCTTCTCCCCTATGCTGACATCAACCACCGGATCCCTTGTCTTAATTTGTGCCCTGCGCCAGTATTTGTAATGCCCTGGTGGTCTAGTGGAGTCCCGGACGAACAGGTGTCCACATCAGCACCTCCAGTCTGTCTCCTGAGATTGGAGGCAAGACTGCACATAGTCACGGGGATCCGCCTTACCTGTCCCCTTGAGTCCCGGCTGCAGTCTGGGGTCCGAAGAGCCCCGCCGAGAGTACCTAGCCGAGGGCTGGTGTTGCGGCGCAGCGGAGGGGTGAGGGAGCAGCAGTGCAGACATCCAGAGGACTGTCTAGTGCTGCTGCTCTGTAGTCAAAATTTAAATAAAAATAAAGCTTAAGTTGCTTAATAGCAGCCCACTGTTCTAATGGCGATCCAGCTCCTGCCGGACACCAATAAAACGGAGTTGCCCTCAGGCTGTGGACGAGGAATACAGGAAAAAGCTTTGCTGTCCGGTCCTGCAAGTACCATCTAAACCCCATTGTTTCCCTATGACCCTGAAGAAGGAAAATAGTTTTTTCTGTGCGCTGCAGAGGGTGGGGTGGGGGGGTGGTTGTGGCAAACACTAACCCCCCCCCCCCCACACTGCCAGAGAAGGCTGCTGCTGCTAATCAGTGGCAGTAGCCTCTCTGATCCCACTGCTCTGATCACACAGCAGCACGTACTGGGCCGAGAAGTGACAAAGGGGGAGTCGGGCAGCGGACCAGGGGTTCTCCATCAAGCCCAAGTAATTAGTAGCCACCCTCCCCCCCTCTCTGCGCCCCTGAGTTATTGCCTGCATTATGAACATGTATATATGACGGAAAATTTTGCATCAGCAGAGCAATTTGTAACAAGACATCAGCAGTCAATTATAAGATTGAAACTTGCACATAACAGACAAACATCTTTACTATGTGATTTAGGGGTCTATGTATCAAGCAGTGAGAAGTGGACCATGGAGCAATTGCCCATAGCAACCAATCAGCTCCTACCTATTATTTTATAGACTGTACTTGATAAATGCCACTTCAAAGTTGATTGGTTGCTATGGGCAACCTCTCCACTGGTCCACTTCTCCACTGCTTGATACATAGACCCCTAAATAACTGTAAACTATATTGTTGGAAGTTACATTGTTACCTAAAAGTTAATCCCTCCCTTTCAAAACAATCACACTATTGTATAGCCTCATATATAGTGTGTTGAAACATTTTATGAGTATAATATAGGCTTGCTCTGTCCCCTGGTGGCCATAGCATGTCTCCATTAGATATTGGAGGAACAATTTCCATCATTCTGAGATGGTCATCCAGAAGAACTCAAATGAAGGAGCCCCGGTGGCCATCCTGGTCTCTTGGAGGCCAGTCAGGAAAAGGTGTGGAGCTGTTGAGTGAGCCAGGCCCTGAATAGTACATCCAGGGGCGCCGAGAGAGGGGGGGGAGCGGGTACAGATTACCGGGGCCCAGGCTTCCTGAGGGGCCCGGTCCCGCTCCCCCTCCCTCACAGCAGCCCAGCACACAGCATCTGAGCAGCAGCCACAGCAGTCTCCTATGCCTGTGGGGAGGAGCGATCACACTAATCGCACCCCCCCTTGCTTTGAGCAGGGCTGATGGGGCCCTGAGCGCCCCCTCCCCAGCGCGCAGCGCCCCTTCAAATCTTTTTTTTTTTTTCCGGGAAGGGGGCGTGGCCGCACCTCCCGCAATTAGGCCACGCCCCCTATTACCCGGGCCCGCCGCAGCTCTCAGCGGGCCTGAGTACATCTGTTCGCTACATCAGAGAGAATTCCACCTGCTGCAGCCAAGTGATGCAAAGTGAAGAAAGGGAGGGGTCTTGAGCTCACAAGTGTTTAGATGGGTCTTTACAGCTGTCAGGTTCAGTAAAGTAAGGCACCATCCTCCTTACTAAATTAAGCTAGCTCATACTTGCCTACTCTCCCGGAATGTCATGGAGACTCTCGCATCTCGGATGGCTCTCCCAGAAGCCCAGAGAAGTAGGCAAGTATCCCAGAGGTCACCCTCCTCCACCAGTGCCTAAACAGGGCTCTATGCTGCCTTGTGCCGGCCCCTAACCTGTGACATCATGATGTCACACATATGGAGCAGGGCCGCAGGCTCCAGTAAGTGGACGGCTCTGCAGTAGTGCTAGTGGCTGCAAGGTGCCGTTACAGACACACTGCAAGTCTCATGCAGGTGCCATGGGGAAGAGACCGTGGGTGTTCCCGATGCACTATTTAAACTTACACCACCTCTATGGCAGGTGCAAGTCCACCTTCTGAGTCCCATGGCTGTGTCTGTGAATTCAGCAGCTCACTGACACGCCCAGGGGCATTTGCAGTCTCTGTCCGGGACCCCCTCCTCTCTCCGGCGGCTGGTTGCGCTCAGCAGCGAGCGCCGAACCTGTAGACTCTGGGCACTAGAGTGTGCCCAGAGTCTACAGCGCATGCACAGGCTACAGCGAAAATCGCGCCATTGCCATTTTTTTCCGGCGTTTTCCCTACTGCACATGCGCATAATTTTTAGCACTTTTGAAGTGTAATTAAACTCTAGATCAGGCCTGGCTAAGCTCTGTCTCTCAAGCTGTTGCACAACACTCCCCAGGAATATATTAAAAAAAAAACCAACACATTTTAAACTTTAGCAATTAATAATTAAAAAAAAACCTGTCAGTGTATTTCTAAACTTTATTTGGGGGGGGGAAAAAAAAAATCAGCAGTTAAATATATGAAGGGAAGGTGTATAATAAATCTTATTAGACGTTCAATGCAAGTCCTGTCCAATGCAGCATTACCAACCACAGCAGTGTAAAACCACAGTATGGCACAAAAGCTGGTCATATGCTGCAGCAGACCAGCCAACAGCGAAGACGACGACTGCCTGATAGATGGAGCACCTCTATACGCTATACGATGTATAGAAGTGATCTCCATTCACAGCCTGAAGTTGACTGAACACCAGTGGGATGGATCAGACAGATTTGGAAACTAAACGGAACCATCCCGGACTATTTTTTTAGCTTATGATCAATTATCATTCAATACAATACACTGAATGATTGTTAAAAGCAGTCATTTGGTTGGCTGGTTTGCACAATTATCATGCAGCGTATGATCACCTTAGCACTTGCACGTCGGAGCTGCTTTAGAAACCTACGCAGTGCTAATATTTATGCAGTTGAGGAATGATCGGCCGACTGAGCACGTGCCAAGGTACCTTAGTGATGCCGATCATAGTGAGGATTACTTTGCAAAGTGATTGACATTTGGGGACGGTTATGGGGAGTAGCAGCAAAATCGCAGGCGTGACGACTGCTCTCGACCCACAACTGCGATCCGGTATGCAGATCAAGTGGTTCTGACGTCTCAGACGGCCATTCAGCGCAACCATAGGGTTACTCAGATTATTGAATGATCTGCAATGGGGACTGCATAAGTACACAGCTGCTTGGATTTGTAATGGCCGAGATGGGCATCTCAATACATATTCCAGCCTCTGTGACATTTGCATATGCAGGAACGCCGCTGCGATTGCACTAGCGCACATCTCTGAATCAGGCCCTTTTAACGGTCTTGAAAACGGATAATCCGTACAATGTTAGATAACAGTGTGGGTCCTGTGGAGAGGGTGTGAAGGAAGGAAAGCCGGGAAACAGGTAGATATCAATTAGTAGACCTACAATTATGCTTTTGCAAATTCAGGAGGGCATCTCAAGACATTGCCTCATGTCAAACATATACATTTACAATGATAGATGTACATTAAAATAAACTGTAGACAAATCTTAACCTTTTCAATAAGAAACACAAAGGAGACTGAATGTTGGAAATTTTATAGGCTATTTGGAAACAAGGAGCAGCAGCAAAACATCTACATTAGATGAGCATGGGATGAAAAACATCATGGAGCTGGACTGCAACAAAATGACATTTACCTAAAACGAGCATTAATGTTGCAATATAGTAGTTTACAATCCCTCATCCTTTGTAATCCCCTCTAGTACAGAAAGAGGAACTTGTCCAAATTCCAAGAGCAAACATTTCCTGTCAGAGAAGATTGATCTGTGTGGTGCGCTCCTAATCCACATGTGGTATGCAAGATTTATTCTTTACATTAATACCTATGCATATAACAGAACAACCGTGGACATTTGTATACAGTAATGACAATTGGCCTTTAGGTTTTAAAATAAAATATACAGCAAAACTCTTAGAACATGGGCCATATATATTCTACTTTACATCTACAGTTCTTCAGCCTTTTTATTCACATACTGTGTGACCAAAGATTCCCACTTATTTTGCCAGTTGAGTGAACACAAATTATATATTGAAGGAATAGTCACAGCCAGTGGCATACCTATGTAATAACACCTGCAGTAATCTATCCTAGTTTCTGTCCGGTTGTAGAACATAAGGACCTTTAAGGGTTCAGGTGCCAGGGTACATCTGATACCAGATCTTAGGTGCAGTAAATTGAAAATGCTTCACATCAACTTATGTACAGCATAGGAAAAATATATTTACTATGCTGTAACTCAAGACCAACATGTAATATTAAAGTAATCATTTTACACTTTGCTGGGAGGATGGTCAGAAAGAGCACAATTGTCAGTATTTACATCTTATAATCTTGACTCCACTGACAGCCCATGTAAAATAGTTTGTGTATCTAAACATATTCTAGAACTCAGGACCTTAATGTTTCCATAGGGAGAACTAACGAGCCAGAACTGCACTGCAACTTGGCCATGGTGCAACAGGAATTTAATTACACACAGGGATTAAACTGAAAGGAACGAAAGCTTGGCCAGTCCTGGAAAGTCCTTCATTTACTGGGCTGAGCCCCAGGAGGGTGAGCAGATGGCGTCAGGAGGCAGCACGCTGATCAGATCTTGCTGGTTGGCCTGGTGTCACGCAGGGAAAGTTCCACCCGTTAAGGTGCCAAGGTGCCATATTGCAGAGTTCTACGGATCCACGGACAGAAGAGTCCGAACTATTTCTTAGTTCCCCGTTGATCTCTTTCCTGCACAGGATATAATAGAATCATCATCAGCCACAGTGTAGCACTCTAGCAGTGTTTAGTCTAGAAAGCACCCACCATTGCAAACTGCCAGACAATGTATTCAAACTATGTTGCACAGCAAGTGGGCAAATACATGTATTTGTTTGTGCATGCAGGGTAAATACTGGCTGCTTTTGCATGTAGCCCACAAATACTTATTACACTGCAATTTAGATTTGAGTTAGGACACACACCTCCCAAATCTAAATCTGTGCACATTTTATAACCCCATCCACAATGCAGTGCAACATGGTTTTGTCTAGGTGCAAATTTACTTGCATTTTTTTTTTGCTTTACTTCCAACTCAGAATCAGTCCCATTGTGTTCCTCTCTCCAACATCCAGCAATCTCATGTGGCAACTGAAGTGCCCATCAGATGCTATCTTGTCTCACAAAGACGGCACAAGGCGTAATAGAAATCACCTACCAGCAAGGCTGACTGCACTAAGCAAAATGTGAGACCCAGATACACTTTCTGACTATCTTTTCTGTCTCCAATAATGTAAGAATACAGATTTGCAGTTTACAAAACCAATAGGTAACAGATAGTAAGGACAGTACGTAGAAGTTATCACAGGGATTCTTCCTAGCAGACAGCTGCAGCCGGTAGTCACAAGGGTCTGGGACTTGAATCGCTCCCATTGTATTTTCATAATCCTGTCACCGATGTTATTCTCATTCACAATATCTGGTCAAATAACACAGGTGTCAGAGACTACCCTGTATGTGTAATCATAGCACTGCTGCCAGTAGTAAACTTGTGTGGTCATGGAGGAAATAATGTTGTTATAATCAATACATCATCAGGACTGATTGGAGACGATTCAGTTGTTTTATAGGGTGCCTGAACTAATGGGCACCCGGCGGAGCAATTCAATTGGAGCCGCGGTTAGACGCATTTCTGTTCGCAGCTTCCCGAGACGGCGAGCAGAAATGTGCGACACGTCAGCAGTTTCAGCGCCCAAAGCTGGACTTTAGATGGGGCTAGCTGTTATATGTGGCTAAACCTCTTAATTTTTGGGCACCCAAAAAACAATTGAATCGCTCTCATTGTGTCAGCGTCCAAAAAATGGATACTAAACATATACATCAATGTACCCGACTGTCTGAAACACATCTATATACAGATATTTTAGTTTAAAATAAAATAAACATTATTTACTCGTAAACAAAGAAGAGCTCATGCAGATTTAGAGGCAAACATAATTTGTGGCTTTTTCACCCCTAAAAATTATTTTCTTTTTTCGAGCTTACTATGCATATGAAAATCGCCGTACGCAGGCCGACCGAGTCACATTTAGCACTCACGACTCTCCGCGCGGAGGGCTGAGGCAGGAGTACAAAAAAGGCGTGCTTATGCAAATGTGCCCAACGCTGAGTACTGAAGAGGCACATATGTACCTGCTCACAGGTACTCGACTCTGGGCACGAGTTACAAGCTGGTGATAACATCCGGCAGCTGCATGTGATTGGCTCAATGTTACTAAAGCCCTCCCAATTATGCAAATCTTTTCATTATAATGCTGCAATCAATCTATTTCGCAGTGAAGTGAGCAGTCGGTTTGCAGTACTAAACCATGTTTCCTATTAAACTTGAAAAGGGGTAGTCTGAGCGTATGTTTATTATTTACTAAAAAAAAATAAAACAAATTGTATTTGCGCCTTGCTCGATATTTCTATTACACGCTTCCTGCAACTTTATTACCTATGTACTACACTGCCGGCCATGTACTCTAATACGTATGCATAATGTACTGATTTCTAAGAATCTTTTTTTTACTATCATTGTGAAGTCAACAGCACTAGCAATAAGACGCAACTTGTGTTCAACTCCTCATCGTCCCTTGTGTGTCTACACCGAATTCAGATAAGAGGGGAGATTTAATTTGGTGTAATATAACGAGAGCGTGTTCTGTAAGAGACAAATAAAAATGGGCTACTCCTACCGTCAAGAACTAAACATTTTCTTTAGTTTGCTTAGGAATCCCTCCTTGTTCTCCCCTGCCTGCTCAGCCTCAGGACTGTCCTCAACAGCTGCAGATCTCTGCTGGGCACTGCCTAGTGGGCACAAACAGCAAACAGGCGTCAGAGGCTTTCACTATCCCAAACCAATCTGTTCCACTGTATTTAATCGAATTGTGTAGGGATATTCACCCTAAAACAGACCTGGCGATGAGAAATACCGCCATTTATTCCTCTGACCACACCCCCAAATTTGTTTCTAATGCTCCAACCCTGCAATATTATATGCGGGCGGGTTAGAAGTATAAATCCACCGGCTATCAGTAACGGGCGATTGCATACGTCCCAAAACAGAGCGAGAGATGGTGATGGCTGGGAGGTTTCACCGACGCTAACAAAGATTCCAAGTGCAGCACAAACACTGAACTTACTATAGGGGGAGAAAAAGCACCCCAAATCTTGTTTTACTTCCATACAAAACAAAAATGTCACTTTCTTTTTAAAATAAACACAACTGAACATTTTGAAAACCTCAGAACTAGATTTGAGGTAAAAGGACAGCAAAGGGGGGTATCCACTCGTTTGCAAAAGTGTCTAAAACGACCAGTCGTTTAGACATCTATCATCTTTCAAACATGTTGGTCAACCTGACGATATCGTCAGGTTCAGCATGTTTCCAGATGATTGATGAGCCTGCACTGAACGTCTGCTCGTTCAGTGCAGGCTCATCACACGACTGACAAATGACTGAACGATTACAATGTCGCAATCGTGCAATCGTTTTCAGATCTTGTAGTTTATACGCCTCTTAAGGGTTTGTCACCATTACCTGTTATTTGAAGGGTAAGCGTGTGAGTAATTATCTCGCTTGAAATAAATAACTGTATATTTAACTCTAAGGGCTTAGTCCAATTAGCTGCACATACTCGCGCCGCGAGGGGACTCACGGCTAATGGGATTGAGCCCTAAGTATTGAATTTGAGATATTTGGGAGATAATTTCTACACTTACACAGTTTATATCACTTGTATGGCTTTACACATTTATTCTGTACTTCCCCTTCAGAGAACTTTCTCCTTTACCAACAGCTACCTCTGGATTACAGAGATTTGCGCTACCTGTATTTGTGTTCGTAATTCCGTTCACTGTGCCTTCCATGTCCATCTCATCCTCTGCGAAGCTCAGCATCAGTGCCCTCTGCCGGTCTGTCATATTCCTACAGGGAAGCGGAGAAGTGAGTGGTCCAGATGCCCGTCATGGCGCAGTGGTAAAGGCACTTGCATCTCCCTAGCCCACTCACCTAGGAACCTTAAGCTTCATATGGATGTAGTGGTCTCCATAGCCGTAACTGTTCATTCTTGTGATGCCTTTGCCACTGATCCTAATGCTCTGATCTGCCTGTGTGCCAGCTGGTATCTGGGAAAAAACAGAACTGGGTGAGGGGAGACAGGAACACGAACACACACACACAGCTACGCAACAGGATATAGACTGGAGGAGGAAAACTTACAACAACATTTATAGGTTCATACAGCCCTTGCGCCCGGCTTGTCCCACCCAAGACTGCTTGAGCGATGGAAATATACAGGTCCGAGTGGATGTCTGCACCATCACGCCTGAAGACGGGACTCCTCTGCACCTGTAACATAACAATTAGCGTTACAACATTTTACGTGGTAAGCCGTTTTAAGAAACCTTACCAAGGAGCTACCCACATGACATGGCGGCACTAGTAACGCCAAGATATAGGAAAGTTTAGGCCTTCATGTAGCAACATGAACAAGTCTTATCATAAATCCAGGAATTGTTCTGCACAAAGCATTTATAAATAGTCACCAATAAAATTAGAAAGATTGACCTTATCCAAATAATGATGATAAATGAATTAGGCGCACAGTTTGTGTACATTACACAAAGGAGATATTTCATTGGACGGCCTTTTAGGGAATTCCATAACTCGAGAATATACCTTTATCAGATGTGCAGGAGTCGTTAAAGGAAGTTAAAATGCATTTGGAGACTGTGTATACATACAGTGCTATGTTATCGTAGGAAGCAATTGTCTGTATGCCAGAGTTTCGGTTATCAATCGGTCTTTCCTCTTTCAGCATCAATGTGCTGTATACTGTACTTTCACTAATTACTTGTAGCTCAGTGACAGCAGCGAGATCCTTCAGGGAGCAAAGCAGAAAATAGCATATGATGTGCAATGAGTGTGCTGTCCTAACTTCATGTTCCTATCTAGGCTGCAGCAAAGAGCTATGACTTGTACACAGATAAATGAGAAGGACAGATTGCAATTTTATAATTATATATATATTACCACCCCCACCGCATGAACTGCTCAGATGAAAGAAATAGGTGTTCAGAAGAGAACAGGATTGGAATTTTAACTTGAAACCAGACAAACGCATGATCTTTTAGCTATCATGCTCAGCAAGACATCATATGCTTTTCTGCTTTACTCAAATGTACCTGACTTACAATAATTTGGTATATTATTTATTGTAGCACTTAGGGCGGTATTAAATTGTTTAAGTGCGCCCGATCTCCCATCTAAAGTGACAGGAGATCGCGGGGCGCTATTCAATTTTCGCGCTGAATGCACTCATAGTGGTCGGGTTTAGCCACGTAAAACAGCTACCCCCGACCAAAGTTCTGGGCGCGATTGCAAAAAGTGCAGTTTGGGCCCCAACCAGGTCACTTTTCACCCATTTCAGCTCGCGCCCCCCTGGGGCTGCGAGCTGAAATGGTGCGCCGGCAGCAGATGGCGCCCGACAGGAGCAAGAATTGAATAGCTCCTGTCGGGCGTGTAGGGGGGCGATACAATTAAATACCACCCTTAACTTGTTAGCAAAATAAAACAAAAAAATCAATGTGACTGATGCAAGACTCTGCAAGCTGAATCAGAGTTTTGCAGTTCAGAGTGCTGCCCTCTGCTGGGCATAATTCAGAACACTTTCCAAAACATCAAGAACATAATAACTAACTAATCAGGGAAACATTCACAGACAACAGCTAAGAAAAATTAGATATTAATTGTGAAAAGCTGAAAATAGGCTAGCTGTCTATACTAACCCGAAAAGTGATAAAGATTTCCTTCTTCCCCACCGGCATCCGAACAGTCTGCCCATCTTCCACACCTGATAGAGGACAAAGTATATGCTCTGCTATTTCACACCAGAAAAGATCATTGCCGGTATGCGTGCTAGTAAAGACCACTATGCAGTCTATACAACAGTAGTGAACATGGAGCGAGCCGTTTATATACACTTACCAGCAGGTACCGGCACAGTCACAGACTTCCTCTGCTTGGTCTCTCCACTCCCGTGGCAGGACATACAGGGATTGGTCATTGTGGAACCCCGCCCAGCACAGCGTCGACATGTTGATCGCATAACAAAGGGGCCGGTGTTAATAGTCTCCTACAAAAACATAATATGATTATATGGTTGGTATCAATAGATTTCTAGGGCCATATATACAACAGATTGTGATGGAGATTGTGTCATAGGAAAAGTGTGGATGACATTTGTTCCCCTTACTATGTCAGTGATGGAGGTTGTGTCCCGGGAAAAGTGTGGATGACACTTGTTCCCCTTACTATGTCAGTGATGGAGGTTGTGTCCCGGGAAAAGTGTGGATGACACTTGTTCCCCTTACTATGTCAGTGATGGAGGTTGTGTCCCGGGAAAAGTGTGGATGACATTTGTTCCCCTTACTATGCCAGTGATGGAGGTTGTGTCCCGGGAAAAGTGTGGATGACATTTGTTCCCCTTACTATGCCAGTGATGGAGGTTGTGTCCTGGGAAAAGTGTGGATTACATTTGTTCCCCTTACTATGCCAGTGATGGAGGTTGTGTCCTGGGAAAAGTGTGGATGATATTTGTTCCCCTTACTATGCCAGTGATGGAGGTTGTGTCCTGGAAAAAGTGTGGATAACATTCGTTCCCCTTACTATGCCAATGATGGAGGTTATGTCCTGGGAATAGTGTGGATGACATTTGTTCCCCTTACTATGCCAGTGATGGAGGTTCTGTCCTGGGAAAAGTGTGGATGACATTCGTTCCCCTTACCATGCCAGTGCCATTGCAGTAGTGACACTGCTGAAGTTTCGTGCCAGGCTCATTTCCTTTCCCATGGCACCTCTGACAGGTCTCTGTGATGTTGACGGACAGCTCTTTGTTCACCCCCTTGGCTGCCTGGGTAAACGTGAGGTCCATGATGTACTGAAGGAGAGTAAAGATGAAGCAGATGATGGGTTATATCTGCAGTAGCCATGTGACTCAGCACAGATTTATTCCTAACAGCGATATTTACACAACTGTTCATCTTAAGTGCTGCATACATGGTGTGCCATGAATTGATTCAGTTATAATGCTGGTCCCATACACAAGCTGCCTCCACGGTGTGTAGTGGACAGGAACGTTTCACTTGTCGTGAGCAAAACTCACCTCTTGTGGCTGATCGAAGACATTACTGAAGTCTCCAAATGGCGATCCTGAAAACTCCCCGAAGATCTTGCGGAAGAGTTCCTCGGGATCGACGGTGGGGCCACCTTTCCAGTACTGCTGTCCACCCCTGCCGGCACCCGCAGCAAAATCAGCAGTGCCGTACGCGTCGTACTGCTTGCGCTTCACTTCATCGCTGAGAACCTGAAAGCAGGAAGAAGTTTGTGAACAGAAGCTGGTAGCTTTCAACATAGATACCACACGCAAACACACGCAATATTGGTGCACACCTCCTGTTCTAGGAGGTGGATGATAATCTGACTTTTACATATCTTAGGCCATGGAGCGTCTACATAAAGCTGCCAGATTATAAAGCCGAATGAGATCAACTAATTTTAATATATTTTAAGAGCCAAAAACAGAAGCATAATTCCATAATTGACAGCTCTACGCTAATCCAAAATTTACGCAGTTGATTAGTAAACTGCGCAAGCATCTAAATCGTAAAGGACATAAATCAAAGAATATTACCGGCGTCAATCACAGCGACTTTTTCCTCGCAGTGTGATTGACAGTCAGGGATCATTTGTGGTACTGGGGGAGTGTCACGATCGTATTCGAGGTGTGATGTAGCCTGCGTCTGCAATGCAGTACACAAATTACATGGTTACAGCATTTCATTACACGCGGCCATTCATGTGCAACTATAGCGTTACTCGGAAGGCCGATTATCCAAGGATCTGCGACCGTTGCTGCGTCAAAGCACGCAGTCGCTTGGATTTGCGATGTCACAGGTGGTTGTCTTAATACAAATCCCTGTGGCTGCGACAATTGCATATTTTCGCACAGCCGCTGCGTACAAACACGCGGCTGGATTATCGTACATCTCAATATTCCATACTCTAAAATAGAGAAACAGAAAAAAAAACAGCACACCAATTGCTTTGAAGCATGATAGTCATGTATTAAATAGCAAGCAACATTCCCCTCAGGGGTATCAAATAAATAGATACATATCAGCAAGATATGGAGTAAAATCTCAGCAAACAGCGGTCTGTCCAGACGGCCATTTTGGTGCTGGAGTGCACCTTCCTCATGGGCTGCATACAGTCATTTGACATCATTCAAAACGAGGCTTCAACTCAATGCAGACATACAAATGGGACTTCGACCACCCGTAATAATTGAAACCATACTTGCCTACTTTTGAAAAAGCATTTCAGGGAGATTGTGAAAGCAGCACCTATGAGCGCGGTAAAGTGGGCGTGTACTGCTACATCTGAGGGGTGTGTCATACATGTGATGGGCGTGTACTGCTACATCTGAGAGGCGTGTCATAACATTGACTTACATCCACATGTAAACAAGCCCACGATAACACACTGATACATGTCAGGGCTTGCTCATGTATTGTTTTACAAGGGGTTCCATATAAGTGTCCAAGAGCAACCGCATATGAAATTGCATGTAGCCATAGGGATCATTGTGCCTTATAACCAATGCAGGGAAATTATGCCATTGGAATGTATATACAGGTATCTCTGAGTTTTCTCTATATAACAGCTTCATAATGGGGGTAAGGTACATTGCTAGACTCTTCAGGGAGTCGGGGAGATTGCTGCTATTTCAGGGAGTCTCCCTGACAATCAAGTGCGATTTAAAAGCAGAGAGTGCATTACTCCTTATACTACACATTTTCCTAATTAAACGCTGAAATAATGACATCACAACTCACCAATTATACTGATACTTATTGCAGTTTATACACACTTCGCCACTCATGTACAATACGTCAGGGCTCATTTAAGCGTGTAACAGTTACCTCATATGCTTCCGCCAGCTGAGAGAACTTTTCCTTAGCCTGAGGGTCCTCCTTGTTTGTGTCTGGGTGGTATTTTTTGGCCAGCTAAAACAAAAACGCAGATCACTTTACATACGAAATACCATTACTCTTATATCCACTGACGTAAGCCAGGTTATAATTCCACCAGTATTGTCAGCTCCCTGACGAACTATCGCTGCATTCAACATTTATATATAAAAGGACACTGGCCGCCTTGTAATTTCCTGCCCATCTTACCTACTCCCACATCTCAACACCCATCACCTGGGGTCGGCTTTTATTGTGCGCCATATAAAAGGCACAGAGGCCCTCCCTCACAGTATGATTGGCTAGTGACTGCATTGGTGTTCAGATGATTGGAACGTGGGGAGCATAGAGGACAAGCAGGACTTATGCAAAAGAGCACTCTTCTCTAAATGCTTATTTACAGACATATGGATAGTACTCTAGCACAGATCAATAGTGACTCTACAAGCACTGACTATGTGGCTGACTGGACCATTTCCGCATGTGCGTACACACATCTTACAAAAAAAAAAAAAAAGTGAATATAGTGTGCGTTATATACCCTTCTGATTGGGCAGGAACCCCTATTGAGACTCGGCCTTCATAAATCAGTGTTCATTCTAGCACCCTGCATCTGTCACAGCCCTTGCAGTTCCTCTTTCCTGCCTGGGGTGTCGCTCTCTGCTCTGGTGCTTCTAGCACATTCTGGTCTGTATCTCACAGAGAGAGACACCCAAGGCAGGAAAGAGAAACTGGACGAGTTGTGACAGGTGCTAGAATGAATATTAATAAAGGAAAATCCAATGTGTACAGCTGGGCACCTACACCCATCAACCCATCTTGTAAACCTTTTTCTGCATAGTAGAATCAGTCATTAGCACTGGCCTAAAGTATGCAGAATGATATGATGGAGGGACAGCTGGATGTTTGCCTCAGTATGTCAGTGCATGCTTATAAGACTATAAATACAGCAGCAATCCCATGTAATTATCTTATTTTTTATAGAGTTCCACAAAGATTAGATTATAAGATACTAATCAATGTGACTAGCATTCATTCAAGCACCCTGCACCTGTTTTAAAACCGGCGACATTCCTCTTTCCTGCCTGGGGTGTTGCTCTCTGCTCTGGTGCTTCTAGCACTCAAACTACTTAAGGCGCCCCATACACGATGTGATATAGCAGCCGATCCGACGGTTTGGAACGATATCGCTGCTATATCGTTCAGTGTGTGGGCATGGTATCGGCCAGTGCGCGCTCCTGTGAGGTCGTACATCGCTCCTCCAGATCTTTCTGCATGTTCAGTTGATCTGGAGGAAGCGATGCGGGCGGGGGAGGGGGGTGCCGGCATATCCGGCGGTCGGCCACCCGATCGCTCCGTGTGTGGGGACCGCCCGATAGGTCGCCCGTCGCATCGCAAGGTGCATATCGCACCGTGTATGGAGCCCTTTAATCTCAGCAGTTTGATCCGTCAGCGGAGAGTGCTAGAAGCACCAGAGCAGAGAGCGACACCCCAGGCAGGATAGAGAAACTGCTCTGGTTGTGACAGGTGCAGGGTGCTAGAATGAAGACTAGCAGACTATAAAAAAGTAGCTTACCAATTACCATTATCCTTTGGACGCTTCTTCAAGCTGCTATTAATGATTTATAACCCTGCAGAGAACTTGTGGTGTAACTACCATTGCAATCACATAATGCAATGAGCACAGAGGATTTAGCGGACATCCCCCCTCCCCTCCCCCCTGCCATCACATGACATGACATGCTGAGACCTGTGTCTGACAGCCATACTTGTTTTCCCTTTAGAGAGATTTCAAAAAGGAGACAAAGATTTGTACAGGGACAGCTGGGATACGAGCTACATGCTGAAAAAAAGGTTCTTAATTTACGATTTAAAAAAAGAAAAGACGACCTATGAGGGACTGCTGCTTTAAATATTGTTACGCAAGTGGTTTGTACATTTCACTACGGGTAAATAAAGCTTAAATAGACTAATCAATATATTCAGCCACCAGACATCAACAGTGTCCATACACAGAGTACTATGCCCAGGTCACATGGGGCGAGAACTGCCGCCCCCTCTTCCCAAATAGCTTCCCTTTCTCAAATCCAATCCCCCTCAGAATATTAGCAGAAGCAGACTGACCCCATAGAATGGCCTCTGCATCAATCTCACTGACGTGTCAGCAGCCTAACCAAGCAGGATAAACATTTTTTAAAGTATCTACATTGAATTTATCTTTTCTAGAACCTTCTGGAAAGTCCCTTTATTAAGCGTTTACACAACATCAGTCACTATCTATTACAAAATATCAGGTCTATTTGTGCACAAATAAGCAATGATATGGGAAGTGCTAGTCATTTTAACAGCACATTACATTTTATCCAAAATCCTAAAATAAGCATTTAAACAGTGAAGTTTTATGTTACAAATATGTAAGATGCCTGCAACTAAGGCCCGTATTCAATTTGAGCCGAGCCGCGTTAACTTAACTCGGCCCGGACTTAACGCCGACTTTGCCTGTTTTCCAGGCGTTAAAGTATCGCGCGCGTGCCCGCCTATCCCCGTATTCAATTTGAACGTAGGCGAAAACGGGACCCAAATATGGAAGCTCGACAGCGCTATCAGATTATTAATTTAATATGGACATATTAAATAAAAAACAATACATATAAACATCAATACATATAAAATAACAATCGGCCGATGTTTAAAAAAAAAATAAATATATAAAAAAAAAAAAAAAAGAGCAAAATGAACGCGGTATTAAAGCTGTATTTTGAATTCCGCATAGAAAAGTTATTAAATCAGTGTTCTTTGTCTCTATAGACAACTTTATCCCTTCTGTCCCTTAGATATATAATATAAGCAAAGCTCCGATTATATTGCTGTAGAATGTCAATCAAGCGGAGAGCAGAAAGGAATCATTAAGCTTGAAAAGATAATTGATATCTTTAGTATGATAAGCAAGCAGTCACGTCAGGCAATAGAGCAGCCGTTTTTAAATGCATGCAAACAGGGTTCCAGCGGGAGGATAAATAACTTGGATTGTCAGCTGAAGGCAAATACGGTCATAAACTTGTTAGATGTTAATCTGTGTCCGCATGGTTAGTTGATATATGTATCACATGCAGTCAATACCTTATTCCATATCAGTGGATATACAAATGCTGACAGGCAATACTCCGCTGTAGTTGTAAACCCTGTACTCACAGTGCTCCCGGGAGAATGTTAAGTGGATCAATACTGGCCAGTAGATTGTGAAGCAGTCTCTTTACGCGTTTCTCCGCCTTCTTATACCTCAGCGGCTTCCTCAGAAGTAGGGACCCGGCGATACTTGGATCGGCGGTAAAAAAAATCGGGAACTTTCGGGAAATATTCTAGGGACCCCCATAAAGATGTGTAGACATGGGGGATCACTATGGGTACCCCCATTTTTAACTGCTGAAGGAAGTCGGGGTTTCTAATAGCCGCAGCAGGTGCATAAATGCGGCTTTGAATGAGGTGATGCAGAAGAGCATTTAGAAGTTTTTTTTTAGGGCATAACAACTATGGCCATCAAATTTGGGGTACTTGAAAATATGAGATATGGTAAGAACTTACCCTTGTTATCTCTATTTCTACGAAGTCCATAGGGTTCCACAGGATACCTTGGGGTATAGGTGTGACGTCAGTCGCAGGGCACCAAAGAGTTAAGCTTTCAGCCTCCCAGGATGCACTAGGTCCCCCTCCTATACCCCGCCCCCGGGCCAAGGCACCTCAGTTAGTTACCAAGCCATAGGCCGGAGGAGGAGAAGGAAGAGAGAACAAAGATCTGGACACATACAAGAATCACATTCTCACCAGAGGGAGACGGAAAACCGGTGACCAGAGCAAAGCCCATCTGCAGCACAGGTGCGACAGGGCGGGAGTCCTGTGGAACCCTATGGACTTCGTAGAAATAGAGATAACAAGGGTAAGTTCTTACCATATCTCATATTTTCTACTTCAGGGTCCATAGGGTATCCACAAGATACCTTGGGGATGTCCCAAAGCAGTATCCTTTAAGGGTGGGGACGCTCCTGTGCAGAAAGGAGAATCCGCCGCCCGAAGGAAGCATCCGGAGAGGCGAAGGTGTCAAACCTGTAATACCTCACGAAGGTATGGACAGAAGACCACGTAGCAGCCTTGCAGATCTGAACTGCCGAGGCACCACGTCGAGCTGCCCACGAAGGACCCACAGACCTAGTGGAATGAGCCTTCAGAGAAGGAGGGACCGGTAGGCCTTCATGAAGATAAGCTTCAGAAATAGCCATACGGATCCAGGCTGCCAAAGTTTGCTTTGAAGCAGGCCAACCCTTTTTATGGAAGCCATAGAGGACAAACAAAGCGTCCGACTTCCTAAACGAAGAAGTGCGGTCAACATAAGTCCTTAAGGCCCGCACAACATCCAAAGAGGCCTCACCCACGGAAAGACCCGGTGAGTTAAAGGCCGGAACAACTATTTCCTCGTTAACATGAAACTGGGAAACAACTTTGGGAAGAAACTCGGGCCGAGTGCGGAGCACTGCCCTGTTCCCATGAAAAACCAAGAAAGGGGGTCTACAAGAAAGAGCCCCTAACTCAGAAACACGTCTGGCCGAAGCAATGGCCAGAAGGAAAACAGTCTTAGCTGTTAGCCATTTAATATCCACTGAGCCCAGTGGTTCAAACGGCGGTCCTTGGAGAGCCCTCAGGACCACAGCCAAATCCCAAGGCGCCACAGGTGGAACAAAGGGCGGCTGAATACGGAGAACACCTTGCATAAAGGTGCGCACATCAGGGATTGTAGCAATCCTACGGTGAAACCAGACAGATAGGGCCGAAACCTGTACCTTCAAAGAAGCAAGGCGAAGCCCATGATCTAGTCCCACTTGCAGGAAGACGAGAATCCGAGACAGACGAAACTCCCGCGGTGCATAACCTCTCGGTCGACACCACTGGAAGAACGTATGCCACACGCGATGGTATATCCTCGCGGAAGACGGTTTCCGACTCGTAACATGGTACGCACCACAGAGCTGGAAAACCCCCGGGACCTCAGCATGGCCGTCTCAACAGCCACGCCGTCAAAGACAGCCGAGTCAGGTCCGGGTGAAGACAAGGACCCTGAGACAGAAGGTCCGGTCGTAGCGGCAACCGCAGAGGACTGTCCACGGACAGACCCTGAAGGTCTGAGAACCAGTGCCGTCTGGGCCACGCGGGAGCTATCAACAGGAACGTCCCTCCTTCCTGTTTGAATTTCCGGATTACCCGTGGAAGGGAGACCGGAGGGAACAGGTATGCGAACCGGAACGTCCACCGGACGGACAGAGCATCCACCAGAGACGCCCCTTCGTCTCTTGTGCGAGACCCGTACACCGGCAACTTGTTGTTGTGCCGGGACGCCATGAGGTCGATTTCTGGAAGACCCCACCTGTCCACCAGTAGTTGAAAAACGTCCAGGTGCATGGACCATTCCCCTGGATGAACGTCCTGGCGACTTAGAAAGTCCGCCTCCCAATTTAGCACTCCCGGGATGAAGACCGCTGATATGGCCGGAAGATTGCGCTCCGCCCAAACCAGGATCCGAGAGACCTCTACGAGAGCCGCCCGACTGCGAGTTCCTCCTTGCCTGTTTATGTAGGCCACGGTGGTAGCATTGTCCGACTGGACCTGCACCGGGTGACCCTGGAGAAACCGCTGTGCCTGCAGGAGAGCATTGAAGACCGCACGGAGTTCCAAGATATTTATTGGAAGCTCCGCTTCTGTCGGCGTCCACCTGCCCTGGAACAAGTGTGGACCCGAAACTGCTCCCCAGCCCCGAAGACTGGCGTCCGTTGTCAACAGGACCCAATTTGGAACCCAGAACGGACGTCCCTTGTTGAGGTGGGTCGTCTTTAACCACCACGCAAGGGACAGGCGAACCTCCGGGGTGAGCACAATCGTCTGGAACTTCAGAGACTGAGGCAGCCCGTTCCACTTGGACAGGATCAGGTGCTGCAGAGGTCTGGAGTGAAACTGGGCGTATTCCACCATGTCGAACACCGACACCATGGAGCCCAGTAACCTCATCGCCGAGTGTAAGGACACCCGGCGGCTGTGCAGACAACTGCGCACCCTTGACTGTAAAGCAGAGATCTTGTCCTCCGTCACGAAGATCCTTTGCTGTCCCGAGTCCAATAAGGCTCCAAGATGCAGAATCCTCCGAGACGGGATTAGAGTGGACTTCTGCCAGTTGATTAGCCAGCCGTGCCGTTGCAGCAGTGCAATGGTCAGGTCCAAGTGGTGTAACAGGAGCTCTGGAGATCCTGCCACCAATAACAGGTCGTCCAAGTACGGCAACATGCGGACTCTTTGCAGCCGCAGAGAAGCCGCCATGACCGCCATCACCTTGGTGAAAACACGTGGTGCTGTCGCCAGGCCAAAAGGTAACGCCCGAAACTGGAAGTGGTCGCTGCGGATTGCAAACCTGAAGGAACTCTTGATGGCGCAAAAGAATAGGGACATGCAGGTAAGCGTCCTGTATGTCCAATGACACCATGTAGTCCCCAGGTTCCAGCGCCAGAATGATGGACCGTAGGGTCTCCATCCGAAACTTCGGGACCCGCAAAGACTTGTTGAGTGCTTTGAGGTTGAGAAACGGACGATATGACCCATTGGGTTTCTGTACCAAAAATAGATTTGAATAGAAACCCTGGCCCCTCTGGGAGAATGGAACAGGCACTATAACTCCAGCCTGGAGCATAGTGTGCAATACCTTCCGCAGCTCCGTAGCCTTGTTCCGGTCTGATGGTAGACCCGTGGTGAAGAATCGAGCCGGGGGTCTGTGCCGGAAGGAGAGGGCGTACCCGTGGGAGACCACCTCCAGAACCCAAGTGTCTGTCGTAGTGAACGACCAACACCGGGAGAACTGCAGCAGGCGGCCTCCCACCCTGGGATCCCCCAAGGGGAGACCCGGACCGTCAGGCCGCAGGCTTGTCATCTGGCTTGGGGGCCGGACGTCTGGTACTCCATGCCTGTTTCCGGGGCTTGACCGATTTCTTAGGGCCAGCCTGTCGGGGAAAGGACTGTGGTTTGGGCCTGCCCTGGGCCCTAGATGACCGAAAGGACGATGGTCCAGAACCAGAAGGAGCAGCGGCCGACGGGAGACAAGCAGATTTGGCTGCCGCCAGCGTGGCCACAATCTTATCCAGATCCGGACCGAAGAGAACTTCTCCGGTAAACGGCAACGCTTCCAGACCTTTCTTGGAATCTGCGTCCGCCTTCCAGGATCGCAGCCACAAGGTGCGACGAGCAGCTACCGCTGCTGAAGAAATTCTAGACACCAGAGTACTAATGTCTAGAGCCGCCTCGTTGATGTAGGTGGCCGAATCACGGAGATTGCCAATCAACTCCGCCTGTTCGGCCGGACAGTCGGATTCAAAAGAAGCCTCTAATGAATCCGCCCAGCGCTCCATCGCTCTGGCAACCCAGCAAATGGCCATAGTCGGCCGTACTGCCCCCCCTGCAAGGGAATAAGCGGACTTCAGGCAGATTTCTACCTTGCGGTCCGTAGCATCCTTAAGGGAGGACATGGATGGCATCGGCAATGTGGCACTACGGACAAGACGGGTCACGTGAGAATCCACCTGTGGAAGGGATTCCCACTTAGCAAAATAATTATCCGCGAACGGATAAGCCACCGCCAGGCGTCTCTGCGGCTGGTATCTTTTGCCAGGTTGTTTCCACGCCTCCTCTAAATGGTCCAACTGACCCGAAAGAGGAAAGACTGTGGCATCGCCCTTCACATCTTTGAAAAAGGCATACTTGTATTTAGCCGCTGGGGGAACTTCGTCCTCAATCACCAAGGCTGTGCGGACCGCCCGAATAAGTCCAGGAATATATACTTTGGACTTAGCATCAGCGTCCTTAGTATGGAGAGGTTCCTGATCGTAAGGATCCAGAATCTCCCCATCATCAGACGTCCCTTCGTCATCCTCATAAGGAGCGGACAGAGACGCCACCGGCCTTTTATGAGGCCGCATCACAGACTCCCCTTGCAACACATCCGACAAGTGCTGTACAGAACTCGTCAGGGAGTTAACCCACGCTGGCTCCTGAGAACCCGGGAGCGGGGAAATAGGGAGACTGTGGAGTACCACCAATTGTCGTGGGAACCCCTGCATGGGTGACGACACCACAGACTGCTGGGACAAACCCATCGGAGTAAACGCGGGCTGCGGAGCTAACTGGCCCACTAAAGCTGTTAACGCCTGAGCGAAACAAGCCCAGGGCGGCTCCTGTACCGGTGCTGTAACCGTAATAGGCCGCGCATGGACAAACACTGCCGGCAAAGGCCCTCCGCGCTACCCTCCCCCTCCGCTAACGGTACTTTGCACGTGGTACACTGTAGCCAGAGGGGAAAATCACTTTCAGACATGATGGCACCACGTATGTGACCTCTCTCACCAATTAAGTATTAAATAGGCGAGAAACCACCCTGCAGCACCGCACCGCAAGGGCTTTAGCAGAAAGAACAGGGACAGTAATAAAGCTGACAGTTTAGAGAAGAAAAGTTACAGGCAGCGCTAGCACAGTCACATACAATGCAGAGAAATAACAATTCCTGCACTAACAGCGCTGATCACTCAACTACACAGACACAGGGCCTGGTAGGACACAGCGCTGCATACACAGACCTGAGCCACAGCGGAGGAGAGGTATGCGGGGGGACCCAGACCACGATGCTTCCTTCCAGACTTCCAGCAGCGTTCACCATGCGTTGCAGAGAAGATGGCCGCCGAGGAGCAGAGAGAAGCTGGCCTGGGGGAGGAGCGCCGACACAGGACCAGTCAGCACAGTGCAGAGAGGGCTGTGTGCAGCGGGGGAGGCGCCGGCTGTGAGACAGGGAAGGCGCGCTCCCCTGGCATGCATTTAACCCCTGGGGCGCCGCAGCGCTACCGCTCTGCTGCGGTCCGCTGTCCCAGGGGGTAGTGGAAAGCGCAGGTTCAGTACCTGGCTCCACGCTGCAGCCAGTCCCCAGGGAGCCCCCTGCCTGGGGACTTAGGACCATGTGACCAGCGGGGACCCACCGCGGGACCCCGCTGCTTACCTTTGTCCCCCTTGGATCCGGCCATGGTCCGGAACATCTGGGGTCACCGCTAGCTGTGACCCCAGATGCTCACCAGCATCCCCGGATCGGTACCGGCGTTCTGGTACCGGCGTGGGTGTAGGGAAGACAGCATGGACGTCAGGACTGACTGTCCATGCTGTACATCCAGATGTGCAGCCACAGCTGCACTGAAGAAAGCTTCAGGGGCTCTTCTAGCCCCCACTCCGACAGGTGCACCCGACGCCGGCCGGGCACCAAACTAAACTGAGGTGCCTTGGCCCGGGGGCGGGGTATAGGAGGGGGACCTAGTGCATCCTGGGAGGCTGAAAGCTTAACTCTTTGGTGCCCTGTGACTGACGTCACACCTATACCCCAAGGTATCCTGTGGATACCCTATGGACCCTGAAGTAGAAAATGGGGTTCAGCATATTTTAAAGTTGCTAAAGTGACTTAAAAAAATCGTGAAAAACCCACCTGCCGCAAACACCTGCAATCAAAAAAACACTTGGGGCATACTTAGGGACCCCCCCATTGTCAAGTTCACTATTTTTTAAGTTTGTACCCCAATTATTATTTCTTTCGCCCCCTTTTTCAAAGTAAATTTTTGGGGTGTCCTTAATTATTATTATTTTTTTTTTTACACAGATTACCTTTGGGGGGACTGTCTGAAGGCTGCACGGGGGTTCCCGAAACATTGCACCCCAAAACCCCAATTCTGCACTTTTTAACGCCTGATATTCATAGGCGATACTTTACCGCCTATTACATTGCATTGACTTAACGCCTAGGCGGAAAGTCTTTCAAATTGAATACGGGGTATAACTAAAACAGGCGATAATGACGTCATTGGCGGTAAATTACCGCGGATCCGGACTTAACGCTTCAAATTGAATACGGCCCTAAGTAGTCCTCTCGTACACAGTATTTGTCTAGATTCTAGAAATACATTTTCCACTTCAATCCTATTAAATAATTACCTGGTAATAGGCCTTCTTTATCTCTTTCTGGCTGGCGTTCCTCGGGACCCCCAAAACCTGATAAAAGTCTGTCTTGTTGCTGAGTGATGAACTTGTGTGAAACTGTGAGATGTGTCCCGCGTGGGCTACAGAAAAATGGCAGCAGACGATACACACAGCGGTTACATGATGTGTTAATGATCAGTTAATAAAAGCATAACTGGATCCATCCGTGCAAAAGAACAATATAATCAGCATACGATAAAAAGCCACATTACCTAAAGGCAAGGATAGCGCCGCCTAAAAAATTTAAGAACACTCGGGGTACCCCTTTAATATAATTTCCAAGGACACTGGCGTACTATAGTTATAAGCTGGGTACACACTGGCAGATATATTGGCCGAACAACCGATCGGCCAATATATCTTGGGTGCGTCGGCCAGTGTGTGCCAGCGATGTCTGAATGACGACGTTCAGACATATCGCGTTGGCTCTGCTGCACAGCTTATGCTCCCGTGTGTACGGGCACACTAGCAATAGAGGCTGCGGGCTCATCACACCCCACCGGCCATAGGGACCCGCGGCCAGATCATGGTTGTTCAGTGTGTATGAACAACCATCATCTGCAGATATATCCGTTAGGTGTGTACTCAGGTATACGCTACAGACCTCACCAAGACATGTTGGGGGCAATTAAAATTAAGAGCGATTTGGGTCCTGTGGGTGAAAACTGGCTACCTTTTTATGCCGTTCATTAATAATGTAATTCGAGATGTTTCAATAGTAAACTTTACGCCCAGAATTATGTAATTTTCTCAAAAAAAAATAAAAAAAATTGGTAATAAAAGGACATCGGGCGCCCGTGCAGAGGCGCCAGCGAAGTGGGCCACTAGCAGCCTTTTACACCGTCTCTTTTGCAGGGGGTTCAGGATGGCCTCCCCACTCTCATACGCTTCCCATAGGTCACACACACAATGGGGCAAATTAAATTCAGTGCGATGATGAATAGATGAGGGAGGGAGCTCCCGCAGCTATTCAATTAAATGCGCTGTGTGCCTTGTCGGGAAGCAGGTAAGTCAGAGCATGCCGGTTCTCACGGCTTAACCTGGGTGTTAAGGCGCGGTAGCCGGCATTCTCCAACTAAAGTGCTGCGCTAAGCCGGCAAACAGCTGCGTGCCCAGCACTTTTGTCCGATTTCTCCTCGCATCTCCAGGGGGGTGCGAGAAGAAATCCTTTGACCGCCCAAACAGCGCGTTGAATTGAATAGTTGCAGGAGCTCCATCGCACTGAATTGATTCCCCCCTATAGTAATAATGCACGGAACAGACTTGCCGTTTACAATGGAGTTATGCTGTTATTGTGAGAGAGCTTCAAGGAAATAAGCTTTGATCTGCACCATTTGGTTTAACGCAACAGGAACCACTCCTAATCGAACTGACCCCAGGAAACGAATGTTGCGACCACTGTGGAAAATTGGGCATTACAGTACACGAAATAGTCCAAGAAAACTAGAATTTTTAGCAAAATCAGGACTTGTTCCTGCACATGTGTCAGCTATGGAGAGGTTGCTAGCCACCGGTATGTATAGTGCACAGCTATACTATATGAGTGCACCTTGCTCTGCCAGCACCGAGCCCTGAAGTTCTGATGTAGAACTACAGGTCCCAGCAGGACCAGATGGCGTGTCAGTCTCCGGGACAAGGATAACCTTGGGGAACCCAGCACATGTCAGCAGAGTCAGGACACTCACCTCCTGCAGACACCCGGGCGGCGGTCGCCCGCAGGCTCAGCAGCGGCAGCAGGGCGCCCTCCCCCCGGCGCCAGCGATGTGACCCAGGTGTTAGCTGACTCCGGGCACCGCTCAGGGCAACGGAGAACCAGCGCGAGGAGCAGCGGGCCGCCATCTTGCCGGAGACACAGCGCCTGCGTCAGTCAGACACCGGGGGGAGGAATGTCACTGGGACACCGGAAATCCGCCATCTTACACCTCCCTGAGGCTCCATGCTAAAGCGGAAGAGGCTAGTGGCCGCCATCTTTGTACTCCCTGCGTGAGGGGGAACAGAACATCTCTGTTTATTCTGTGTGTGACAACCAGCGTCTGTCACAAGTCTCACTCTCTGTCCTGATGCTCTGGGGCTTTACAGGGACCAATAAGGATTAAGGATAATCACGTTAAAAAAATGAATTACATTATTTACAAATCAGACATATAAGGGGCAATTTAATAAAGATCCTAGATGCCTACTCTCCAGATACGTCCAAATTTCAGGTGGCTCATCTGGACGACCAGAAAGAGAGGCATGCCTCCCATTTAATTGCGTCATCGTAACCCTGTCCCCAGCTTTACAATGACAATAATTGATGCATTGTACAGCGGGGCCATAATGATGATGGTGTCGCCTCTGTGGCAGTTACTCTGTGCGGTGGTATCCCCCTCCCCCACCCCATCATTTGCACCCCAAAACAATTCTTACAAAGGAGATTTGTTCTATTCCTGGTGTGTTAAAACAATTGCCAGTCTTTCAATAAAACTGCATGGTAAAGGTATCTCAGTGTCACCGTCGGCAATCTGACCATCGGGATCCTGACTACATCCCTATAGTCATACTTGCCTACCCTCCCGATTTGGTGGGGAGCCTCCCGAAAATCGTGTGCCACTCCCGGCCTCCCGGGAAGGCATGCAAGCCTCCCACAAAGGTGCCGACCCCACCTGTCCCCCCCCCCGCGATGAGTGAGAATACCCGGCAGCGGGGGGGGGGGCCTGTGACGCGATTCATGCCGAATCACATCATTTTGGCCCCGCCCCCTGCTTCACAATGCCGGAATTATTGGCATTGTGTAGCAGGGGCGGGGCCAAAATGACGCGAGCACGTAACCACGCCCCCTGCTCCGTCCACAACAGCCGGCCACGCCCCCTCTATTTTGCCGATCTGGCTGCCCCCTCCCGGAAGGGGCAGCCAGAGTGTCGGCATGTCTGCCTATAGTGTTGCTCCATACTTATTTAGTTTATATTTATCTGTGTTTGTCTATGAGTACTGTGTTTTATACTTCATATTCCAGTATGATACTGCAGGGCCGGCTCCAGGGGGAGCCAAGCCCTGTGCAGGACGGTACTTAGCAGTGCGGCTTTGCCACGCAGTCTGAAAATGGGGGAGTGGCCTAATTACTATAGGCCATGCCCCTAAATTACGTTATTTGGGGGCATGCCTGTATGGTACACCTCTCGTTAATGTCAGGCTGAGGGCGAGCCCAGCACTACATCAGTAGCTAGGCTTCCCCAGCCCTCTTCCTGCACTGAATGGATGCCGCACGCATGCACGCAGCATCCATTCCTCTCCTCCAGGGTTGGCACCGCCGCACAGCTGCGGCGGCGGAGGTGCCCAACCTCCTGAATGCCCGCGGGGCACTTCGTCCCGCGGGTGGAATAGCAGGGGCAGTGCCCGAAAAACGAGACTGTCCCGCTGAAATCAAGAATGGTTGGGAGGGGTGCGCCCTCTATGGGGTGACGCCCCTGTTCAACCGCACTGGTCGAACATGCCTCGAGCCGGCCCTGTGATACTGTGCTCGTAATCTATGCTTATAATGACATTTAGATAATAGGTATTGTCACCACACAGGTGCCTTCCTATTTTACCTGATTCCTTACAAGGTAGTGACATAAATACATTGTAATATTTGTATGGAAACAATATGCAACAATGAACAATACACAGAAGTGAGTAAGGGCCGGATTCAGAGATGAACGCAATGGTGATTACGTACGCAGATCCAGCCATTATTTATTATTGCGCCTAAGGCACCCTGTGCATGCGTAGCGATCGCATTGCATTTACAGACATCGAAATCCATTGCACAGTGATTGACAGTCAGCGATTGGGGGTGGTCACGAGGGTGTGGTCATAAAAACGCTGGTGTGCCTGTCCGTGTAGATCCCATTATATGGGCGTGCATAAATTAGCCACTGCGATCGCCTACGCGGCATGACAGCCCTCTGCGTGAGAGGAGAGCTGCCGAGTCTGCGGCTGGTCAGGCCTGAGCAAATGGCAAGATGGCCACCAATGTGCATCAATGGTACCAATGTTTACAGAGGTAAGTGACATTGCACGCAGGTAAGAAGGCAGCAGTGGGCGTCCCTATGCTCAGGTGATCTTTGCAGACATTAGCCTATTTTCCCAGCTGCGTTGCATATGAAAACGCAACTGCGATAACATTAGCGCCCATCTCTGTATCAGGCCCTAAATTCATAAATGACATGAAAGTGACCCCTTAGATTCCAGAGTGAGTAACAATATATTAATATTATTCCCCCTTATTAATCTGTCCTTTTGTAAAGAAAACCAGGGAGGTAGTCACCATTCCTGCCTACGGGGCGCTGACAGTCAAAATACTGATTCAGGAATCCCGACAGCAGTTGCGATCCCGGCTCCAGAAACCCAAAGGTAAGTACTAGGGGTTAGGGGGAGGATTAGGGGTTAGGTACTAAGGGGGGAGGGTTAGGTTTAGGGTGCGAGGAGGTGTATGTTAGGTTTAGGCACCAGGGAGGGAGGGTTAGGGGTTAGTGTTAGGGTACTTACTCATAGCGTCAGGAGGAGGGCTGCTGGTGTAGAGCCCATAGGAGGCATCCATGAGCACAGTGAGAAGGGCTGCTGGTGTAGAGCCCATAGGAGGCAGCCATGAGCACAGTGAGGAGGGCTGATGGTGTAGAGCCCATAGGAGGCAGCCATGAGCACAGTGAGGAGGGCTGCTAGTGTAGAGCCCATAGGAGGCAGCCATGAGCACAGTGAGGAGGGCTGCTGGTGTAGAGCCAATAGGAGGCAGCCATGAGCACACTGAGGAGGGCTGCTGGTGTACAGTGCCCATAGGAGGCAGCCATGAGCACAGTGAGGAGGGCTGCTGGTGTAGAGCCCATAGGAGGCAGCCATGAGCACAGTGAGGAGGGCTGCTGGTGTAGAGTGCCCATAGGAGGCAGCCATGAGCACAGTGAGGAGGGCTGCTGGTGTAGAGCCCATAGGAGGCAGCCATGAGCACAGTGAGGAGGGCTGCTAGTGTAGAGCCCATAGGAGGCAGCCATGAGCACAGTGAGGAGGGCTGCTGGTGTAGAGCCCATAGGAGGCAGCCATGAGCACAGTGAGGAGGGCTGCTGGTGTACAGTGCCCATAGGAGGCAGCCATGAGCACAGTGAGGAGAGCTGCTGGTGTAGAGCCCATAGGAGGCAGCCATGAGCACAGTGAGAAGGGCTGCTGGTGTAGAGCCCATAGGAGGCAGCCATGAGCACAGTGAGGAGGGCTGATGGTGTAGAGCCCATAGGAGGCAGCCATGAGCACAGTGAGGAGGGCTGCTAGTGTAGAGCCCATTTTTGGCAGCCATGAGCACAGTGAGGAGGGCTGCTGGTGTACAGTGCCCATAGGAGGCAGCCATGAGCACAGTGAGGAGGGCTGATGGTGTAGAGCCCATAGGAGGCAGCCATGAGCACAGTGAGGAGGGCTGCTAGTGTAGAGCCCATTTTTGGCAGCCATGAGCACAGTGAGGAGGGCTGCTGGTGTACAGTGCCCATAGGAGGCAGCCATGAGCACAGTGAGGAGGGCTGCTGGTGTAGAGCCCATAGGAGACAGCCATGAGCACAGTGAGGAGGGCTGCTGGTGTAGAGCCCATAGGAGGCAGCCATGAGCACAGTGAGGAGGGCTGATGGAATAGAGCACATAGGAGGCAGCCATGAGCACAGTGAGGAGGGCTGCTGGTGTACAGTGCCCATAGGAGACAGCCATGAGCACAGTGAGGAGGGCTGCTGGTGTAGAGCCCATAGGAGGCAGCCATGAGCACAGTGAGGAGGGCTGATGGAATAGAGCACATAGGAGGCAGCCATGAGCACAGTGAGGAGGGCTGCTGGTGTACAGTGCCCATAGGAGGCAGCCATGAGCACAGTGAGGAGGGCTGCTGGTGTAGGGCCCATAGGAGGTAGCCATGAGCACAGTGAGGAGGGCTGATGGAATAGAGCCCATAAGAGGCAGGGTGAGCACAGTGAGCAGGGCTGCTGGTGTAGAGCCCATAGGAGGCAGCCATGAGCACAGTGAGAAGGGCTGCTGGTGTAGAGCCCATAGGAGGCAGCCATGAGCACAGTGAGGAGGGCTGATGGTGTAGAGCCCATAGGAGGCAGCCATGAGCACAGTGAGGAGGGCTGCTAGTGTAGAGCCCATTTTTGGCAGCCATGAGCACAGTGAGGAGGGCTGCTGGTGTACAGTGCCCATAGGAGGCAGCCATGAGCACAGTGAGGAGAGCTGCTGGTGTAGAGCCCATAGGAGGCAGCCATGAGCACAGTGAGGAGGGCTGCTGGTGTAGAGCCCATAGGAGACAGCCATGAGCACAGTGAGGAGGGCTGCTGGTGTAGAGCCCATAGGAGGCAGCCATGAGCACAGTGAGGAGGGCTGCTGGTGTAGGGCCCATAGGAGGCAGCCATGAGCACAGTGAGGAGGGCTGATGGAATAGAGCCCATAAGAGGCAGGGTGAGCACAGTGAGCAGGGCTGCTGGTGTAGAGCCCATAGGAGGCAGCCATGAGCACAGTGAGAAGGGCTGCTGGTGTAGAGCCCATAGGAGGCAGCCATGAGCACAGTGAGAAGGGCTGCTGGTGTAGAGCCCATAGGAGGCAGCCATGAGCACAGTGAGGAGGGCTGATGGAATAGAGCCCATAAGAGGCAGGGTGAGCACAGTGAGCAGGGCTGCTGGTGTAGAGCCCATAGGAGGCAGCCATGAGCACAGTGAGAAGGGCTGCTGGTGTAGAGCCCATAGGAGGCAGCCATGAGCACAGTGAGGAGGGCTGATGGTGTAGAGCCCATAGGAGGCAGCCATGAGCACAGTGAGGAGGGCTGCTAGTGTAGAGCCCATTTTTGGCAGCCATGAGCACAGTGAGGAGGGCTGCTGGTGTAGAGCCCATAGGAGGCAGCCATGAGCACAGTGAGGAGGGCTGCTGGTGTACAGTGCCCATAGGAGGCAGCCATGAGCACAGTGAGGAGGGCTGCTGGTGTAGAGCCCATAGGAGGCAGCCATGAGCACAGTGAGGAGGGCTGCTAGTGTAGAGCCCATAGGAGGCAGCCATGAGCACAGTGAGGAGGGCTGCTGGTGTAGAGCCCATAGGAGGCAGCCATGAGCACAGTGAGGAGGGCTGCTGGTGTACAGTGCCCATAGGAGGCAGCCATGAGCACAGTGAGGAGAGCTGCTGGTGTAGAGCCCATAGGAGGCAGCCATGAGCACACTGAGGAGGGCTGCTGGTGTAGAGCCCATAGGAGACAGCCATGAGCACAGTGAGGAGGGCTGCTGGTGTAGAGCCCATAGGAGGCAGCCATGAGCACAGTGAGGAGGGCTGCTGGTGTAGGGCCCATAGGAGGCAGCCATGAGCACAGTGAGGAGGGCTGATGGAATAGAGCCCATAAGAGGCAGGGTGAGCACAGTGAGCAGGGCTGCTGGTGTAGAGCCCATAGGAGGCAGCCATGAGCACAGTGAGAAGGGCTGCTGGTGTAGAGCCCATAGGAGGCAGCCATGAGCACAGTGAGAAGGGCTGATGGTGTAGAGCCCATAGGAGGCAGCCATGAGCACAGTGAGGAGGGCTGCTAGTGTAGAACCCATAGGAGGCAGCCATGAGCACAGTGAGGAGGGCTGCTGGTGTAGAGCCCATAGGAGGCAGCCATGAGCACAGTGAGGAGGGCTGCTGGTGTACAGTGCCCATAGGAGGCAGCCATGAGCACAGTGAGGAGGGCTGCTGGTGTAGAGCCCATAGGAGGCAGCCATGAGCACAGTGAGGAGGGCTGCTGGTGTAGAGCCCATAGGAGGCAGCCATGAGCACAGTGAGGAGGGCTGCTGGAATAGAGCCCATAGGAGGCAGCCATGAACACAGTGAGGAGGGCTGCTGGTGTAGGGCCCATAGGAGGCAGCCATGAGCACAGTGAGGAGGGCTGATGGAATAGAGCCCATAAGAGGCAGGGTGAGCACAGTGAGCAGGGCTGCTGGTGTAGAGCCCATAGGAGGCAGCCATGAGCACAGTGAGGAGGGCTGCTGGTATAGGGTCCATAGGAGGCAGCCATGAGCACAGTGAGGAGGGCTGCTGGTGTAGGCCCCATAGGAGGCAGGGTGAGCACAGTGAGGGGGCTGATGGTGTAGGCCCCATAGGAGGCAGCCATGAGCACAGTGAGGAGGGCTGCTGGTATAGGGTCCATAGGAGGCAGCCGTGAGCACAGTGAGGAGGGCTGCTGGTGTAGGCCCCATAGGAGGCAGGGTGAGCACAGTGAGGAGGGCTGCTGGTATAGGGTCCATAGGAGGCAACCATGAGCACAGTGAGGAGGGCTGCTGGTGTAGGCCCCATAGGAGGCAGGGTGAGCACAGTGAGGGGGCTGATGGTGTAGGCCCCATAGGAGGCAGGGTGTGTCCTGTTATTAAATAAAAATGACCTATACTCTATCTCTTTTTTATAAAGCTGTTCCTAAGTATACACCACAAGAATAACGGGTGAGCTGCTGGTGTAAGGTCTGTAGGATGGCAGCCATGAGGAGGCAGCCATGAGCACAGTGAGGAGGGCTGCTGGTGTACAGTGCCCATAGGAGGCAGCCATGAGCACAGTGAGGAGGGCTGCTGGTGTAGGGCCCATAGGAGGCAGCCATGAGCACAGTGAGGGGGGCTGCTGGTGTAGGGTCCATAGGAGGCAGCCATGAGCACAGTGAGGAGGGCTGCTGGTGTAGGGCCCATAGGAGGCAGCCATGAGCACAGTGTGGAGGGCTGCTGGTGTAAGGTCCATAGGAGGCAGCCATGAGCACAGTGAGGAGGACTGATGGAATAGAGCCCATAGGAGGCAGCCATGAACACAGTGAGGAGGGCTGCTGGTGTAGGGCCCATAGGAGGTAGCCATGAGCACAGTGAGGAGGGCTGCCTGTGTAGAGCCCATAGGAGGCAGCCATGAGCACAGTGAGGGGGGCTGCTGGTGTAGAGCCCATAGGAGGCAGCCATGAGCACAGTGAGGAGGGCTGCTGGTGTAAGGTCCATAGGAGGCAGCCATGAGCACAGTGAGGAGGGCTGCTGGTGTAGGGCCCATAGGAGGCAGCCATGAGCACAGTGAGGAGGGCTGATGGAATATAGCCCATAGGAGGCAGCCATGAGCACAGTGAGGAGGGCTGCTGGTGTAGGGCCCATAATAGGCAGGGTGAGCACAGTGAAGAGGGCTGCTGGTGTACAGTGCCCATAGGAGGCAGCCATGAGCACAGTGAGAAGGGATGATGGAATAGAGCCCATAGGAGGCAGCCATGAGCACAGTGAGGAGGGCTGCTGGTGTAGGCCCCATAGGAGGCAGGGTGAGCACAGTGAGCAGGGCTGCTGGCCCATAGGAGGCAGCCATGAGCACAGTGAGGAGGGCTGCTGGTATACAGTGCCTATAGGAGGCAGCCATGAGCACAGTGAGGAGGGTTGCTGGTGTTCAGTGCCCATAGGAGGCAGCAATGAGCACAGTGAGGAGGGCTGATGGAATAGAGGGCCTAATTCAGACCCGCTCGCTAGCGGGTCGATGTCAGCCCAGTGCGCATGTGCATGACGGAGGCGGCTCGATGGGCAAGCATGTGCACGACGGAGGCGGCTCGATGGGCAAGCGGGTCGATGTTAGCCCAGTGCGCATGTGCACGACAGAGGCGGCTCCTTCGTGTGCATGCGCGAGTCCCAGATAGCGACGGGCAAGCCGTCGCTATGGGTCTCGCTACAAATGGGGCGTGTTGTCGATGGTGAGTGACAGCACGCCCCCTTTGGTGGGCGTGCCGGGGGCGTGGCTGGCCACAGCTATAGCGAGCGGCCAGGAAGATGGTTGCGATGGTCAAGACCATCGCGACCATCGTGCTTGTAACGAGACCCTTGTGGTAGGGTCTCATTGCCGCAAGCCCTGAAGTGCTTTTGGCTCTATCAGAGCCGAAAGCACTTCCACTGTCATCACTTGTGATGTCAGTGGGGCCGGCCCCAGACGGTCGTGAGCGGGTCTGAATTAGGTCCAGAACCCATAGGAGGCAGCCATGAGCACAGTGAGGAGGGCTGCTGGTGTAGGGCCCATAGGAGGCAGCCATGAGCACAGTGAGGAGGGCTGCTGGTGTAGAGCCCATAGGAGGCAGCCATGAGCACAGTGAGGAGGGCTGCTGGTGTACAGCCCATAGGAGGCAGCCATGAGCACAGGGAGGAGGGCTGCTGATGGAATAGAGGGCCTGATTCAGAGCCGCTCGTAAGCGGCCGCTCGTTCGCTCCGAGCGATGTTCGCACATCTGCGCATGTGTATGGGTTGTAATGCGCATGCGCCAACCAGTCAGTGCGGTCGGAAATCATGTGCTCGCAAAATAGCGAATGCCTGCTAATTTGAGTGACAGGATGAGGCGTTTGTGGGTGGTAACAGGGGAAGGTGCTTGAAAACGGGGAGTGGAGATCAGAGCGCAGGCGTGCCAAACGGTCAAAACGGGCGTTTTAAGGGTGTGCATAATTAACAAAGCAGCGTCATCGACCACATCACTTGGTTGTCTTTTAGCCTGAACTGCTCGCATGATTGCGGTAGGAAAATGCTACCACAAGGATAGCGAGCAGTTCATACGCTGTTCGATGTACTCGATTAATCTAATAAATAGCGGAGATGACGTATGATGCGAGCGGCCAAGGGGCGTCTTTACAAAATAGCGAGCGCATGTTTCGGACACTCGCTCAGACATAGAGGCGTCAACAGACCGCAAAGAGCGAGCGCTCAATTTAAATGTCCAGCCCCTTTTTCTGAACGAGCGTCCGCAAATAGCGTCCGGCTCTGAATCAGGCCCACAGTGAGGAGGGCTGCTGTATAGAGCCCATAGGAGGCAGCCATGATAGTAAGAATGGCTGCTGGTGGGGAGGCCCAGGAGGCAGGATGGACACTGGGAGGCAGTCTGGGCATTAGATGAAGAATAGGATTATTAATAAGCCACAGATGACGATGACCTGAACTATGATGGCCCTTCTTCTGTA
Source organism: Taudactylus pleione (assembly GCA_031769625.1). Taxonomy (NCBI): domain Eukaryota; kingdom Metazoa; phylum Chordata; class Amphibia; order Anura; family Myobatrachidae; genus Taudactylus; species Taudactylus pleione. The sequence goes on along the minus strand of JAUIMM010000060.1, from coordinate 12,602,668 downwards.
CCTGCTCCCCACTTCTTCAGGGTCCTGTGAATGAGAAGAAGCAAAGTATTTAGTCTAGTAGTCAGTGTCAGAGCCGTAACTATACTTTTTGGTGCCCTGTGCCAGAAAGAGCATTGGAGCCCCCTCTCATTTTTCAAAGGGACATAATGCACCCAAAAAAGGGCCATGGCTTCATGGGGAAGGGCCAGGGAAGAGATAGGGGAGACCAGGAGATGCTGGGGATGAAAAAAGAGGAAGCTACAAGTGAGAATGATAATAAACAGAAATTTGACAGGTCCAAACAGCGCCCCCTGCCCTGTGGTGCCCTGTGCCATGGCACCGGCCGCACTACCCTAGCTATGGCCCTGGTCAGTGTAACAATATATATTATGTAACATTTCTTATCTTCTTAATTATACACAGCTGTAACTCCTGCCTTCTCCCAGCATAGTCTGAGAAGTGGATGTTTATTAGAATAGTAATAATAGGCATATTCATAAAGATACAATTTTAATAGATTCCATTGGAAAACACAACAAATGTGTCTATGAAGGACTGAAGTGTAATATAGAATATTTAATTTGGGGTTTGTGGCTGGATCCAGTTTCCCTTACACAGAAATTAATATTTCTCTTATTGTACAGTAACACATCTTATTGTATATTACTGTAATACAAATACAGGATTAATCACTGAGACAGGAAATCCCTTTGATCAGCATCTGGTCTGAGAGCAGGTATGAGGAGGTCACTGCATGGCTCTGCGTGACTGCACACCAGGGGAATCTATGTACATACGTGTTAGGGACAATACGGACAATATACAAATGATGAAACATGCAGGTCTGACAATTCCAAGTTACTATAAATTGGGTTTCAATCAAATCTTAGATAATGCTTAATGTTGCCAGAGCTACGCCTTTATTCTAAACATTCATATGTAATATCCCTGTGCTGTAAGCTGTCCTGTGTGTAAAGGTGCGTATCCACCATGCGATTAAAATGAGCGATTGCCGATAACGACATCATTATCATTCAATTGCTCATTAATCATTCATAGATCGTCCAGTAAAATGTCGTAAACGACCAGCGATGCGCGCCCCCGCTGATCGTTTTCGACATCGAGCTAACATGATGGTCAACCTGACGATATCATCAGGTTGACCATGGGGCGTATCTACCCATTAGCCAGGATGGCACTCGCCAGGCACGCCGACCAAAGGGGGGGGGGCGCCATCTGGCAGTGCCACCAGCAGCCAAGGGGTGGACTAGTCCCCCGGCTCCACAAGTGTAGGGCAGACCACAGTGAGAGCGATCTGCCCTACACAGTTTACGAACAGACAGCCGCCAGCGGCGGCTGTGTGTTTGTAATAGCAGCCAGCCAATGAGAGTCAGACAGACTCTCATTAGCTGCTGCGTCGTCCGCGGAGGGAGCCGGCAGGAGCTCACTAATGAGCTCCGTCTTCCGGCTCCCCCGGCAGCATGTGATGGGAGAGACATCATGACGTCTCTCCCATGCAGGAGAAGAGCGGGCCGGGACTCATAGCGGACAGCGGTGATCGCGTCAGGAACGGGGATCAGGTAAGTTGTATTTTTTTTCTTTGTGTGTGTAAATCTGGCACTGCAGAGGAGGGGGGAGGCAATGAAATAGTGGGTGGCCGCTACTGGGGTCACTTTATGGGGGGGTGCCCGTGACTGGGGGGCACTGTATAGGGGTGGCCACTACTGTGGGCAATTTAGGGGTGGTGGCCACTACTGTGGGCAATTTAGGGGGTGGCCACTACTGGGGGCACTGTATAGGGGTGGCCACTACTGGGGGCAATTTAAGGGGGGGCACTACTGTTAGTAGCAGGTTACCATTAGTGGCAGGTTACCATTAGTGGTAGTGTGGCTGGTTACTCTTGGTGTCATGGTGGTAGACTACCATTAGTGGCAGGGTGGCAGGTTACCACCCTAGTTACGGCCCTGTGGAAGGGGCAGGTATATGGGGTTAGTGTATGGATGTAGTAGTGTATGGATGGGATAAGTGTATGGGGTTGCAGTATGGATGGGATAGGTATATGGGATTAGTGTATGGATGGGATAGGTGAATGGGGTTGCAGTATGGATGGGATAGGTATATGGGGTTAGTGTATGGATGGGATAGGTGTTTTTAGGTTGAAGATTGGAATTACAGTTGTATTTTTAAAAAAGTGGTTTCAAATGACTCAAAAATCAACTGTCTCCCCCAGAGCCTGATTTAAACAAACCACATCACCATCAGAATCCTCCTCGACAACTTCCTCCTCAGCGCAAGCTACACCTCATCCCGTTGTACTTCAAAAGTAACATCTTCAATTTGCATATCAGCAACTGGAATGTGGGTGCTCCTTCCAGCACTTGGAGGGGGCGTGCAAATGGTGGAAAGAGCCACCTCTTCCCGTCCAGTGCTGGGAAGGTCAGGCATCGCAACCGCCTCCACACTTGGACTCTCCTTGGGGATTTGTGATATCTTCTTAGAACGCACAGTTCTTCGCTGTGCTTTTGCCAGCCTAAATCGTTTGATTTTTGTAGCGGGAGGAGGGCTTCCATTGTCATGTGAAGCTGAACCACTAGTCATGAACATAGGGAAAGAACTGAGCCGTTCCTTGCCACTCCGTGTCGTAAATGGCACATTAGCAAGTTTACGTTTCTCCTCAGATGATTTAAATGTTTTTTTTAAGGTAATTTTCCTGAACTTTGTCATTTGGGATTTTATATGCCCTCTACTATGACATTGGGCTTCGGCCTTGTCAGACGACGTTAATGGCGTTTTATCGTCTATGTCATGACTAGTGGCAGCAGCTTCAGCACTAGGAGGAAGTGGTTCTTGATCTTTCCCTATTTTATTTTTATCGGACAAAGGGCCTGATTCAGAACGGGACGCTCTGACAGAGCGCTCGCTCTGAATCAGGACAGGCCTACTGTTTTTTTCGAACGGCCTCCTGGCCGCTCGCAGAGCTTGGGTGACTACCCACAGCTATAGCGAGCCGCCATGATGATGGTCGCGACGGGCTTGCGACGAGACCCTTGTGGTAGGGTCTCGTTGCCGCAAGGCCCAGAGAGCTTTCGGCTCTAACAGAGCCGAAGGCTCTCCCACTGACATCACTTGTGATGTCAGTGGGGCCGGCCCCAGATGGCGGGCGTTCCCATGGGAATGCCTCCGTCTGGGCAGCCACGCCTCTGGCCCGCCCACCAAAGGGGGCGTGCTGTCACTCAACATCGACAGCACGCCCCCTTTGGTACGAGACCTAAACTAAACCTGGTAACTGCCACCAGCAGAAGAATATAATGCTGAAGCATAAGCTAAGCTTCTGCTCTCACCTGCACACACATTTATCAATACTTAGAAAATAGGTAACATGAGCCATATGAGGCCTTGGGTCATAAAAACACAGATCCAGAATAGGGGTGAGCGGGTTCGGATTTCTGAAATCCGAACCCCCCCGAGCCCCCCCGATCTGAGTCCGATCCGAGTCAGGCTCGACTTTTCCCGCCTGACTCGGATCTGAAATCGAGGCAAAACGTCATCATCCCGCCTTCCGAGTCTCGTGGGTTTTGGATCCTATATAAGGTACCCGCGTCGGCGCCATTTTCTCACTCGGCTGTGGACAGTGAAGAGGGAGGGTGGGAGTTAGGGCTGTGTAGTGTAGTGTAGTGTAGTGCTGCTGTTGTCCACTACTTCAAAGTCCATAGGGGCTGGCTGTGTTGTGCTGTGCTGCTGTTGTTAATAGGGGCTGTGTCCACTACTTCAAAGTCCATAGGGGCTGGCTGGACTGTGTTGTGCAGTCAGTTCTCCATAGGGGCTGTGTCCACTCCAAAGTCCTGTGCAGTGTCCCAGTCCTAAAGGGGTGCTGCAGTGTTGTCCAGGGGGTGCTCTGTCCATCAGGGGTGCTCCCCCCAAGTGCTAAAAAAATAATATATTTTCTGTGTTTGTGAATTGTGTGCGCAGTAGCCGCACGTGCATCAACAAAGTAGTGCCAAGCGTGCGCCTGTGTCATAAGTAAAGGGCCGGCTGGCTTGACTGTTAAAGGGTGCTGTAACCCTCGAAAGTACACTCCAGTCCAAACCAAAAAAAAAATTATTTTCTGTGTTTGTGAATTGTGTGCGCAGTAGCCGCACGTGCATCAACAAAGTAGTGCCAAGCGTGCGCCTGTGTCATAAGTAAAGGGCCGGCTGGCTTGACTGTTAAAGGGTGCTGTAACCCTCGAAAGTACACTCCAGTCCAAACCAAAAAAAAAATTATTTTCTGTGTTTGTGAATTGTGTGCGCAGTAGCCGCACGTGCATCAACAAAGTAGTGCCAAGCGTGCGCCTGTGTCATAAGTAAAGGGCCGGCTGGCTTGACCGTTAAAGGGTGCTGTAACCCCCAAAGTACACTCCAGTCCAAACCAAAAAAAAAATGATTTTCTGTGTTTGTGAATTGTGTGCGCAGTAGCCGCACGTGCATCAACAAAGTAGTGCCAAGCGTGCGCCTGTGTCATAAGTAAAGGGCCGGCTGGCTTGACTGTTAAAGGGTGCTGTAACCCTCGAAAGTACACTCCAGTCCAAACCAAAAAAAAAATTATTTTCTGTGTTTGTGAATTGTGTGCGCAGTAGCCGCACGTGCATCAACAAAGTAGTGCCAAGCGTGCGCCTGTGTCATAAGTAAAGGGCCGGCTGGCTTGACCGTTAAAGGGTGCTGTAACCCCCAAAGTACACTCCAGTCCAAACCAAAAAAAAAATTATTTTCTGTGTTTGTGAATTGTGTGCGCAGTAGCCGCACGTGCATCAACAAAGTAGTGCCAAGCGTGCGCCTGTGTCATAAGTAAAGGGCCGGCTGGCTTGACCGTTAAAGGGTGCTGTAACCCCCGAAAGTACACTCCAGTCCAAACCAAAAAAAAATAATTTTCTGTGTTTGTGAATTGTGTGCGCAGTAGCCGCACGTGCATCAACAAAGTAGTGCCAAGCGTGCGCCTGTGTCATAAGTAAAGGGCCGGCTGGCTTGACTGTTAAAGGGTGCTGTAACCCTCAAAGTACACTCCAGTCCAAACCAAAAAAAAAATTATTTTCTGTGTTTGTGAATTGTGTGCGCAGTAGCCGCACGTGCATCAACAAAGTAGTGCCAAGCGTGCGCCTGTGTCATAAGTAAAGGGCCGGCTGGCTTGACCGTTAAAGGGTGCTGTAACCCCCAAAGTACACTCCAGTCCAAACCAAAAAAAAAATTATTTTCTGTGTTTGTGAATTGTGTGCGCAGTAGCCGCACGTGCATCAACAAAGTAGTGCCAAGCGTGCGCCTGTGTCATAAGTAAAGGGCCGGCTGGCTTGACTGTTAAAGGGTGCTGTAACCCTCGAAAGTACACTCCAGTCCAAACCAAAAAAAAAATTATTTTCTGTGTTTGTGAATTGTGTGCGCAGTAGCCGCACGTGCATCAACAAAGTAGTGCCAAGCGTGCGCCTGTGTCATAAGTAAAGGGCCGGCTGGCTTGACCGTTAAAGGGTGCTGTAACCCCCAAAGTACACTCCAGTCCAAACCAAAAAAAAAATTATTTTCTGTGTTTGTGAATTGTGTGTGCAGTAGCCGCACGTGCATCAACAAAGTAGTGCCAAGCGTGCGCCTGTGTCATAAGTAAAGGGCCGGCTGGCTTGACTGTTAAAGGGTGCTGTAACCCTCGAAAGTACACTCCAGTCCAAACCAAAAAAAAAATTATTTTCTGTGTTTGTGAATTGTGTGCGCAGTAGCCGCACGTGCATCAACAAAGTAGTGCCAAGCGTGCGCCTGTGTCATAAGTAAAGGGCCGGCTGGCTTGACCGTTAAAGGGTGCTGTAACCCCCAAAGTACACTCCAGTCCAAACCAAAAAAAAAATTATTTTCTGTGTTTGTGAATTGTGTGCGCAGTAGCCGCACGTGCATCAACAAAGTAGTGCCAAGCGTGCGCCTGTGTCATAAGTAAAGGGCCGGCTGGCTTGACCGTTAAAGGGTGCTGTAACCCCCGAAAGAACACTCCAGTCCAAACCAAAAAAAAATAATTTTCTGTGTTTGTGAATTGTGTGCGCAGTAGCCGCACGTGCATCAACAAAGTAGTGTCAAGCGTGCACCTGTGTCATAAGTAAAGGGCCGGCTGGCTTGACCGTTAAAGGGTGCTGTAACCCCCAAAGTACACTCCAGTCCAAACCAAAAAAAAAATGATTTTCTGTGTTTGTGAATTGTGTGCGCAGTAGCCGCACGTGCATCAACAAAGTAGTGCCAAGCGTGCGCCTGTGTCATAAGTAAAGGGCCGGCTGGCTTGACCGTTAAAGGGTGCTGTAACCCCCAAAGTACACTCCAGTCCAAACCAAAAAAAAATTATTTTCTGTGTTTGTGAATTGTGTGCGCAGTAGCCGCATGTGCATCAACAAAGTAGTGCCAAGCGTGCGCCTGTGTCATAAGTAAAGGGCCGGCTGGCTTGACTGTTAAAGGGTGCTGTAACCCCCGAAAGTACACTCCAGTCCAAACCAAAAAAAAAATGATTTTCTGTGTTTGTGAATTGTGTGCGCAGTAGCCGCACGTGCATCAACAAAGTAGTGCCAAGCGTGTGCCTGTGTCATTTGTAAAGGGCCGGCTGGCTTGACAGTTAAAGGGTGCTGTAACCCCCAAAGTACACTCCAGTCCAAACCAAAAAAAAAAATTTTTTCTGTGTTTGTGAATTGTGTGCGCAGTAGCCGCACGTGCATCAACAAAGTAGTGCCAAGCGTGCGCCTGTGTCATAAGTAAAGGGCCGGCTGGCTTGACCGTTAAAGGGTGCTGTAACCCCCAAAGTACACTCCAGTCCAAACCAAAAAAAAAATGATTTTCTGTGTTTGTGAATTGTGTGCGCAGTAGCCGCACGTGCATCAACAAAGTAGTGCCAAGCGTGCGCCTGTGTCATAAGTAAAGGGCCGGCTGGCTTGACCGTTAAAGGGTGCTGTAACCCCCAAAAGTACACTCCAGTCCAAACCAAAAAAAAAATTATTTTCTGTGTTTGTGAATTGTGTGCGCAGTAGCCGCACGTGCATCAACAAAGTAGTGCCAAGCGTGCGCCTGTGTCATAAGTAAAGGGCCGGCTGGCTTGACCGTTAAAGGGTGCTGTAACCCCCAAAGTACACTCCAGTCCAAACCAAAAAAAAAATGATTTTCTGTGTTTGTGAATTGTGTGCGCAGTAGCCGCACGTGCATCAACAAAGTAGTGCCAAGCGTGCGCCTGTGTCATAAGTAAAGGGCCGGCTGGCTTGACTGTTAAAGGGTGCTGTAACCCTCGAAAGTACACTCCAGTCCAAACCAAAAAAAAAATTATTTTCTGTGTTTGTGAATTGTGTGCGCAGTAGCCGCACATGCATCAACAAAGTAGTGCCAAGCGTGCGCCTGTGTCATAAGTAAAGGGCCGGCTGGCTTGACCGTTAAAGGGTGCTGTAACCCCCGAAAGTACACTCCAGTCCAAACCAAAAAAAAATTATTTTCTGTGTTTGTGAATTGTGTGCGCAGTAGCCGCACGTGCATCAACAAAGTAGTGCCAAGCGTGCGCCTGTGTCATAAGTAAAGGGCCGGCTGGCTTGACCGTTAAAGGGTGCTGTAACCCCCAAAGTACACTCCAGTCCAAACCAAAAAAAAAATATTTTCTGTGTTTGTGAATTGTGTGCGCAGTAGCCGCACGTGCATCAACAAAGTAGTGCCAAGCGTGCGCCTGTGTCATAAGTAAAGGGCCGGCTGGCTTGACTGTTAAAGGGTGCTGTAACCCTCGAAAGTACACTCCAGTCCAAACCAAAAAAAAAATTATTTTCTGTGTTTGTGAATTGTGTGCGCAGTAGCCGCACGTGCATCAACAAAGTAGTGCCAAGCGTGCGCCTGTGTCATAAGTAAAGGGCCGGCTGGCTTGACCGTTAAAGGGTGCTGTAACCCCCGAAAGTACACTCCAGTCCAAACCAAAAAAAAAATGATTTTCTGTGTTTGTGAATTGTGTGCGCAGTAGCCGCACATGCATCAACAAAGTAGTGCCAAGCGTGTGCCTGTGTCATTTGTAAAGGGCCGGCTGGCTTGACCGTTAAAGGGTGCTGTAACCCCCAAAGTACACTCCAGTCCAAACCAAAAAAAAATTATTTTCTGTGTTTGTGAATTGTGTGCGCAGTAGCCGCACGTGCATCAACAAAGTAGTGCCAAGCGTGCGCCTGTGTCATAAGTAAAGGGCCGGCTGGCTTGACCGTTAAAGGGTGCTGTAACCCCCGAAAGTACACTCCAGTCCAAACCAAAAAAAAAATTATTTTCTGTGTTTGTGAATTGTGTGCGCAGTAGCCGCACGTGCATCAACAAAGTAGTGCCAAGCGTGCGCCTGTGTCATAAGTAAAGGGCCGGCTGGCTTGACCGTTAAAGGGTGCTGTAACCCCCAAAGTACACTCCAGTCCAAACCAAAAAAAAAATTATTTTCTGTGTTTGTGAATTGTGTGCGCAGTAGCCGCACGTGCATCAACAAAGTAGTGCCAAGCGTGCGCCTGTGTCATAAGTAAAGGGCCGGCTGGCTTGACTGTTAAAGGGTGCTGTAACCCTCGAAAGTACACTCCAGTCCAAACCAAAAAAAAAATTATTTTCTGTGTTTGTGAATTGTGTGCGCAGTAGCCGCACGTGCATCAACAAAGTAGTGCCAAGCGTGCGCCTGTGTCATAAGTAAAGGGCCGGCTGGCTTGACCGTTAAAGGGTGCTGTAACCCCCAAAGTACACTCCAGTCCAAACCAAAAAAAAAATTATTTTCTGTGTTTGTGAATTGTGTGCGCAGTAGCCGCACGTGCATCAACAAAGTAGTGCCAAGCGTGCGCCTGTGTCATAAGTAAAGGGCCGGCTGGCTTGACTGTTAAAGGGTGCTGTAACCCTCGAAAGTACACTCCAGTCCAAACAAAAAAAAAAATTATTTTCTGTGTTTGTGAATTGTGTGCGCAGTAGCCGCACGTGCATCAACAAAGTAGTGCCAAGCGTGCGCCTGTGTCATAAGTAAAGGGCCGGCTGGCTTGACCGTTAAAGGGTGCTGTAACCCCCAAAGTACACTCCAGTCCAAACCAAAAAAAAAATTATTTTCTGTGTTTGTGAATTGTGTGCGCAGTAGCCGCACGTGCATCAACAAAGTAGTGCCAAGCGTGCGCCTGTGTCATAAGTAAAGGGCCGGCTGGCTTGACTGTTAAAGGGTGCTGTAACCCTCGAAAGTACACTCCAGTCCAAACCAAAAAAAAAATTATTTTCTGTGTTTGTGAATTGTGTGCGCAGTAGCCGCACGTGCATCAACAAAGTAGTGCCAAGCGTGCGCCTGTGTCATAAGTAAAGGGCCGGCTGGCTTGACCGTTAAAGGGTGCTGTAACCCCCAAAGTACACTCCAGTCCAAACCAAAAAAAAAATTATTTTCTGTGTTTGTGAATTGTGTGCGCAGTAGCCGCACGTGCATCAACAAAGTAGTGCCAAGCGTGCGCCTGTGTCATAAGTAAAGGGCCGGCTGGCTTGACCGTTAAAGGGTGCTGTAACCCCCGAAAGTACACTCCAGTCCAAACCAAAAAAAAATAATTTTCTGTGTTTGTGAATTGTGTGCGCAGTAGCCGCACGTGCATCAACAAAGTAGTGCCAAGCGTGCACCTGTGTCATAAGTAAAGGGCCGGCTGGCTTGACCGTTAAAGGGTGCTGTAACCCCCAAAGTACACTCCAGTCCAAACCAAAAAAAAAATGATTTTCTGTGTTTGTGAATTGTGTGCGCAGTAGCCGCACGTGCATCAACAAAGTAGTGCCAAGCGTGCGCCTGTGTCATAAGTAAAGGGCCGGCTGGCTTGACCGTTAAAGGGTGCTGTAACCCCCAAAGTACACTCCAGTCCAAACCAAAAAAAAATTATTTTCTGTGTTTGTGAATTGTGTGCGCAGTAGCCGCATGTGCATCAACAAAGTAGTGCCAAGCGTGCGCCTGTGTCATAAGTAAAGGGCCGGCTGGCTTGACTGTTAAAGGGTGCTGTAACCCCCGAAAGTACACTCCAGTCCAAACCAAAAAAAAAATGATTTTCTGTGTTTGTGAATTGTGTGCGCAGTAGCCGCACGTGCATCAACAAAGTAGTGCCAAGCGTGTGCCTGTGTCATTTGTAAAGGGCCGGCTGGCTTGACCGTTAAAGGGTGCTGTAACCCCCAAAGTACACTCCAGTCCAAACCAAAAAAAAAAAATTTTTCTGTGTTTGTGAATTGTGTGCGCAGTAGCCGCACGTGCATCAACAAAGTAGTGCCAAGCGTGCGCCTGTGTCATAAGTAAAGGGCCGGCTGGCTTGACCGTTAAAGGGTGCTGTAACCCCCAAAGTACACTCCAGTCCAAACCAAAAAAAAAATGATTTTCTGTGTTTGTGAATTGTGTGCGCAGTAGCCGCACGTGCATCAACAAAGTAGTGCCAAGCGTGCGCCTGTGTCATAAGTAAAGGGCCGGCTGGCTTGACCGTTAAAGGGTGCTGTAACCCCCAAAAGTACACTCCAGTCCAAACCAAAAAAAAAATTATTTTCTGTGTTTGTGAATTGTGTGCGCAGTAGCCGCACGTGCATCAACAAAGTAGTGCCAAGCGTGCGCCTGTGTCATAAGTAAAGGGCCGGCTGGCTTGACCGTTAAAGGGTGCTGTAACCCCCAAAGTACACTCCAGTCCAAACCAAAAAAAAAATGATTTTCTGTGTTTGTGAATTGTGTGCGCAGTAGCCGCACGTGCATCAACAAAGTAGTGCCAAGCGTGCGCCTGTGTCATAAGTAAAGGGCCGGCTGGCTTGACTGTTAAAGGGTGCTGTAACCCTCGAAAGTACACTCCAGTCCAAACCAAAAAAAAAATTATTTTCTGTGTTTGTGAATTGTGTGCGCAGTAGCCGCACGTGCATCAACAAAGTAGTGCCAAGCGTGCGCCTGTGTCATAAGTAAAGGGCCGGCTGGCTTGACTGTTAAAGGGTGCTGTAACCCTCGAAAGTACACTCCAGTCCAAACCAAAAAAAAAATTATTTTCTGTGTTTGTGAATTGTGTGCGCAGTAGCCGCACGTGCATCAACAAAGTAGTGCCAAGCGTGCGCCTGTGTCATAAGTAAAGGGCCGGCTGGCTTGACCGTTAAAGGGTGCTGTAACCCCCGAAAGTACACTCCAGTCCAAACCAAAAAAAAATAATTTTCTGTGTTTGTGAATTGTGTGCGCAGTAGCCGCACGTGCATCAACAAAGTAGTGCCAAGCGTGCACCTGTGTCATAAGTAAAGGGCCGGCTGGCTTGACCGTTAAAGGGTGCTGTAACCCCCAAAGTACACTCCAGTCCAAACCAAAAAAAAAATGATTTTCTGTGTTTGTGAATTGTGTGCGCAGTAGCCGCACGTGCATCAACAAAGTAGTGCCAAGCGTGCGCCTGTGTCATAAGTAAAGGGCCGGCTGGCTTGACCGTTAAAGGGTGCTGTAACCCCCAAAGTACACTCCAGTCCAAACCAAAAAAAAATTATTTTCTGTGTTTGTGAATTGTGTGCGCAGTAGCCGCATGTGCATCAACAAAGTAATGCCAAGCGTGCGCCTGTGTCATAAGTAAAGGGCCGGCTGGCTTGACTGTTAAAGGGTGCTGTAACCCCCGAAAGTACACTCCAGTCCAAACCAAAAAAAAAATGATTTTCTGTGTTTGTGAATTGTGTGCGCAGTAGCCGCACGTGCATCAACAAAGTAGTGCCAAGCGTGTGCCTGTGTCATTTGTAAAGGGCCGGCTGGCTTGACCGTTAAAGGGTGCTGTAACCCCCAAAGTACACTCCAGTCCAAACCAAAAAAAAAAAAATTTTCTGTGTTTGTGAATCGTGTGCGCAGTAGCCGCACGTGCATCAACAAAGTAGTGCCAAGCGTGCGCCTGTGTCATAAGTAAAGGGCCGGCTGGCTTGACCGTTAAAGGGTGCTGTAACCCCCAAAGTACACTCCAGTCCAAACCAAAAAAAAAATGATTTTCTGTGTTTGTGAATTGTGTGCGCAGTAGCCGCACGTGCATCAACAAAGTAGTGCCAAGCGTGCGCCTGTGTCATAAGTAAAGGGCCGGCTGGCTTGACCGTTAAAGGGTGCTGTAACCCCCAAAAGTACACTCCAGTCCAAACAAAAAAAAAAATTATTTTCTGTGTTTGTGAATTGTGTGCGCAGTAGCCGCACGTGCATCAAAAAAGTAGTGCCAAGCGTGCGCCTGTGTCATAAGTAAAGGGCCGGCTGGCTTGACCGTTAAAGGGTGCTGTAACCCCCAAAGTACACTCCAGTCCAAACCAAAAAAAAAATGATTTTCTGTGTTTGTGAATTGTGTGCGCAGTAGCCGCACGTGCATCAACAAAGTAGTGCCAAGCGTGCGCCTGTGTCATAAGTAAAGGGCCGGCTGGCTTGACTGTTAAAGGGTGCTGTAACCCTCGAAAGTACACTCCAGTCCAAACCAAAAAAAAAATTATTTTCTGTGTTTGTGAATTGTGTGCGCAGTAGCCGCACGTGCATCAACAAAGTAGTGCCAAGCGTGCGCCTGTGTCATAAGTAAAGGGCCGGCTGGCTTGACCGTTAAAGGGTGCTGTAACCCCCAAAGTACACTCCCGTCCAAACCAAAAAAAAAATTATTTTCTGTGTTTGTGAATTGTGTGCGCAGTAGCCGCACGTGCATCAACAAAGTAGTGCCAAGCGTGCGCCTGTGTCATAAGTAAAGGGCCGGCTGGCTTGACCGTTAAAGGGTGCTGTAACCCCCGAAAGTACACTCCAGTCCAAACCAAAAAAAAATAATTTTCTGTGTTTGTGAATTGTGTGCGCAGTAGCCGCACGTGCATCAACAAAGTAGTGCCAAGCGTGCACCTGTGTCATAAGTAAAGGGCCGGCTGGCTTGACCGTTAAAGGGTGCTGTAACCCCCAAATTACACTCCAGTCCAAACCAAAAAAAAAATGATTTTCTGTGTTTGTGAATTGTGTGCGCAGTAGCCGCACGTGCATCAACAAAGTAGTGCCAAGCGTGCGCCTGTGTCATAAGTAAAGGGCCGGCTGGCTTGACCGTTAAAGGGTGCTGTAACCCCCAAAGTACACTCCAGTCCAAACCAAAAAAAAATTATTTTCTGTGTTTGTGAATTGTGTGCGCAGTAGCCGCATGTGCATCAACAAAGTAGTGCCAAGCGTGCGCCTGTGTCATAAGTAAAGGGCCGGCTGGCTTGACTGTTAAAGGGTGCTGTAACCCCCGAAAGTACACTCCAGTCCAAACCAAAAAAAAAATGATTTTCTGTGTTTGTGAATTGTGTGCGCAGTAGCCGCACGTGCATCAACAAAGTAGTGCCAAGCGTGTGCCTGTGTCATTTGTAAAGGGCCGGCTGGCTTGACCGTTAAAGGGTGCTGTAACCCCCAAAGTACACTCCAGTCCAAACCAAAAAAAAAAAAATTTTCTGTGTTTGTGAATTGTGTGCGCAGTAGCCGCACGTGCATCAACAAAGTAGTGCCAAGCGTGCGCCTGTGTCATAAGTAAAGGGCCGGCTGGCTTGACCGTTAAAGTGTGCTGTAACCCCCAAAGTACACTCCAGTCCAAACCAAAAAAAAAATTATTTTCTGTGTTTGTGAATTGTGTGCGCAGTAGCCGCACGTGCATCAAAAAAGTAGTGCCAAGCGTGCGCCTGTGTCATAAGTAAAGGGCCGGCTGGCTTGACCGTTAAAGGGTGCTGTAACCCTCGAAAGTACACTCCAGTCCAAACCAAAAAAAAAATTATTTTCTGTGTTTGTGAATTGTGTGCGCAGTAGCCGCACGTGCATCAACAAAGTAGTGCCAAGCGTGCGCCTGTGTCATAAGTAAAGGGCCGGCTGGCTTGACCGTTAAAGGGTGCTGTAACCCCCAAAGTACACTCCAGTCCAAACCAAAAAAAAAATTATTTTCTGTGTTTGTGAATTGTGTGCGCAGTAGCCGCACGTGCATCAACAAAGTAGTGCCAAGCGTGTGCCTGTGTCATAAGTAAAGGGCCGGCTGGCTTGACTGTTAAAGGGTGCTGTAACCCTCGAAAGTACACTCCAGTCCAAACCAAAAAAAAAATTATTTTCTGTGTTTGTGAATTGTGTGCGCAGTAGCCGCACGTGCATCAACAAAGTAGTGCCAAGCGTGCGCCTGTGTCATAAGTAAAGGGCCGGCTGGCTTGACCGTTAAAGGGTGCTGTAACCCCCAAAGTACACTCCAGTCCAAACCAAAAAAAAAAATATTTTCTGTGTTTGTGAATTGTGTGCGCAGTAGCCGCACGTGCATCAACAAAGTAGTGCCAAGCGTGCGCCTGTGTCATAAGTAAAGGGCCGGCTGGCTTGACTGTTAAAGGGTGCTGTAACCCTCGAAAGTACACTCCAGTCCAAACCAAAAAAAAAATTATTTTCTGTGTTTGTGAATTGTGTGCGCAGTAGCCGCACGTGCATCAACAAAGTAGTGCCAAGCGTGCGCCTGTGTCATAAGTAAAGGGCCGGCTGGCTTGACCGTTAAAGGGTGCTGTAACCCCCAAAGTACACTCCAGTCCAAACCAAAAAAAAAATTATTTTCTGTGTTTGTGAATTGTGTGCGCAGTAGCCGCACGTGCATCAACAAAGTAGTGCCAAGCGTGCGCCTGTGTCATAAGTAAAGGGCCGGCTGGCTTGACCGTTAAAGGGTGCTGTAACCCCCGAAAGTACACTCCAGTCCAAACCAAAAAAAAATAATTTTCTGTGTTTGTGAATTGTGTGCGCAGTAGCCGCACGTGCATCAACAAAGTAGTGCCAAGCGTGCACCTGTGTCATAAGTAAAGGGCCAGCTGGCTTGACCGTTAAAGGGTGCTGTAACCCCCAAAGTACACTCCAGTCCAAACCAAAAAAAAAATGATTTTCTGTGTTTGTGAATTGTGTGCGCAGTAGCCGCACGTGCATCAACAAAGTAGTGCCAAGCGTGCGCCTGTGTCATAAGTAAAGGGCCGGCTGGCTTGACCGTTAAAGGGTGCTGTAACCCCCAAAGTACACTCCAGTCCAAACCAAAAAAAAATTATTTTCTGTGTTTGTGAATTGTGTGCGCAGTAGCCGCATGTGCATCAACAAAGTAGTGCCAAGCGTGCGCCTGTGTCATAAGTAAAGGGCCGGCTGGCTTGACTGTTAAAGGGTGCTGTAACCCCCGAAAGTACACTCCAGTCCAAACCAAAAAAAAAATGATTTTCTGTGTTTGTGAATTGTGTGCGCAGTAGCCGCACGTGCATCAACAAAGTAGTGCCAAGCGTGTGCCTGTGTCATTTGTAAAGGGCCGGCTGGCTTGACCGTTAAAGGGTGCTGTAACCCCCAAAGTACACTCCAGTCCAAACCAAAAAAAAAAAATTTTCTGTGTTTGTGAATTGTGTGCGCAGTAGCCGCACGTGCATCAACAAAGTAGTGCCAAGCGTGCGCCTGTGTCATAAGTAAAGGGCCGGCTGGCTTGACCGTTAAAGGGTGCTGTAACCCCCAAAGTACACTCCAGTCCAAACCAAAAAAAAAATGATTTTCTGTGTTTGTGAATTGTGTGCGCAGTAGCCGCACGTGCATCAACAAAGTAGTGCCAAGCGTGCGCCTGTGTCATAAGTAAAGGGCCGGCTGGCTTGACCGTTAAAGGGTGCTGTAACCCCCAAAAGTACACTCCAGTCCAAACCAAAAAAAAAATTATTTTCTGTGTTTGTGAATTGTGTGCGCAGTAGCCGCACGTGCATCAACAAAGTAGTGCCAAGCGTGCGCCTGTGTCATAAGTAAAGGGCCGGCTGGCTTGACCGTTAAAGGGTGCTGTAACCCCCAAAGTACACTCCAGTCCAAACCAAAAAAAAAATGATTTTCTGTGTTTGTGAATTGTGTGCGCAGTAGCCGCACGTGCATCAACAAAGTAGTGCCAAGCGTGCGCCTGTGTCATAAGTAAAGGGCCGGCTGGCTTGACTGTTAAAGGGTGCTGTAACCCTCGAAAGTACACTCCAGTCCAAACCAAAAAAAAAATTATTTTCTGTGTTTGTGAATTGTGTGCGCAGTAGCCGCACGTGCATCAACAAAGTAGTGCCAAGCGTGCGCCTGTGTCATAAGTAAAGGGCCGGCTGGCTTGACCGTTAAAGGGTGCTGTAACCCCCAAAGTACACTCCAGTCCAAACCAAAAAAAAAATTATTTTCTGTGTTTGTGAATTGTGTGCGCAGTAGCCGCACGTGCATCAACAAAGTAGTGCCAAGCGTGCGCCTGTGTCATAAGTAAAGGGCCGGCTGGCTTGACTGTTAAAGGGTGCTGTAACCCTCGAAAGTACACTCCAGTCCAAACCAAAAAAAAAATTATTTTCTGTGTTTGTGAATTGTGTGCGCAGTAGCCGCACGTGCATCAACAAAGTAGTGCCAAGCGTGCGCCTGTGTCATAAGTAAAGGGCCGGCTGGCTTGACCGTTAAAGGGTGCTGTAACCCCCAAAGTACACTCCAGTCCAAACCAAAAAAAAAAATATTTTCTGTGTTTGTGAATTGTGTGCGCAGTAGCCGCACGTGCATCAACAAAGTAGTGCCAAGCGTGCGCCTGTGTCATAAGTAAAGGGCCGGCTGGCTTGACTGTTAAAGGGTGCTGTAACCCTCGAAAGTACACTCCAGTCCAAACCAAAAAAAAAATTATTTTCTGTGTTTGTGAATTGTGTGCGCAGTAGCCGCACGTGCATCAACAAAGTAGTGCCAAGCGTGCGCCTGTGTCATAAGTAAAGGGCCGGCTGGCTTGACCGTTAAAGGGTGCTGTAACCCCCAAAGTACACTCCAGTCCAAACCAAAAAAAAAATTATTTTCTGTGTTTGTGAATTGTGTGCGCAGTAGCCGCACGTGCATCAACAAAGTAGTGCCAAGCGTGCGCCTGTGTCATAAGTAAAGGGCCGGCTGGCTTGACCGTTAAAGGGTGCTGTAACCCCCGAAAGTACACTCCAGTCCAAACCAAAAAAAAATAATTTTCTGTGTTTGTGAATTGTGTGCGCAGTAGCCGCACGTGCATCAACAAAGTAGTGCCAAGCGTGCACCTGTGTCATAAGTAAAGGGCCAGCTGGCTTGACCGTTAAAGGGTGCTGTAACCCCCAAAGTACACTCCAGTCCAAACCAAAAAAAAAATGATTTTCTGTGTTTGTGAATTGTGTGCGCAGTAGCCGCACGTGCATCAACAAAGTAGTGCCAAGCGTGCGCCTGTGTCATAAGTAAAGGGCCGGCTGGCTTGACCGTTAAAGGGTGCTGTAACCCCCAAAGTACACTCCAGTCCAAACCAAAAAAAAATTATTTTCTGTGTTTGTGAATTGTGTGCGCAGTAGCCGCATGTGCATCAACAAAGTAGTGCCAAGCGTGCGCCTGTGTCATAAGTAAAGGGCCGGCTGGCTTGACTGTTAAAGGGTGCTGTAACCCCCGAAAGTACACTCCAGTCCAAACCAAAAAAAAAATGATTTTCTGTGTTTGTGAATTGTGTGCGCAGTAGCCGCACGTGCATCAACAAAGTAGTGCCAAGCGTGTGCCTGTGTCATTTGTAAAGGGCCGGCTGGCTTGACCATTAAAGGGTGCTGTAACCCCCAAAGTACACTCCAGTCCAAACCAAAAAAAATAAAATTTTCTGTGTTTGTGAATTGTGTGCGCAGTAGCCGCACGTGCATCAACAAAGTAGTGCCAAGCGTGCGCCTGTGTCATAAGTAAAGGGCCGGCTGGCTTGACCGTTAAAGGGTGCTGTAACCCCCAAAGTACACTCCAGTCCAAACCAAAAAAAAAATGATTTTCTGTGTTTGTGAATTGTGTGCGCAGTAGCCGCACGTGCATCAACAAAGTAGTGCCAAGCGTGCGCCTGTGTCATAAGTAAAGGGCCGGCTGGCTTGACCGTTAAAGGGTGCTGTAACCCCCAAAAGTACACTCCAGTCCAAACCAAAAAAAAAATTATTTTCTGTGTTTGTGAATTGTGTGCGCAGTAGCCGCACGTGCATCAACAAAGTAGTGCCAAGCGTGCGCCTGTGTCATAAGTAAAGGGCCGGCTGGCTTGACCGTTAAAGGGTGCTGTAACCCCCAAAGTACACTCCAGTCCAAACCAAAAAAAAAATGATTTTCTGTGTTTGTGAATTGTGTGCGCAGTAGCCGCACGTGCATCAACAAAGTAGTGCCAAGCGTGCGCCTGTGTCATAAGTAAAGGGCCGGCTGGCTTGACTGTTAAAGGGTGCTGTAACCCTCGAAAGTACACTCCAGTCCAAACCAAAAAAAAAATTATTTTCTGTGTTTGTGAATTGTGTGCGCAGTAGCCGCACGTGCATCAACAAAGTAGTGCCAAGCGTGCGCCTGTGTCATAAGTAAAGGGCCGGCTGGCTTGACCGTTAAAGGGTGCTGTAACCCCCGAAAGTACACTCCAGTCCAAACCAAAAAAAAATAATTTTCTGTGTTTGTGAATTGTGTGCGCAGTAGCCGCACGTGCATCAACAAAGTAGTGCCAAGCGTGTGCCTGTGTCATTTGTAAAGGGCCGGCTGGCTTGACCGTTAAAGGGTGCTGTAACCCCCAAAGTACACTCCAGTCCAAACCAAAAAAAAAAAAATTTTCTGTGTTTGTGAATTGTGTGCGCAGTAGCCGCACGTGCATCAACAAAGTAGTGCCAAGCGTGCGCCTGTGTCATAAGTAAAGGGCCGGCTGGCTTGACCGTTAAAGGGTGCTGTAACCCCCAAAGTACACTCCAGTCCAAACCAAAAAAAAAATGATTTTCTGTGTTTGTGAATTGTGTGCGCAGTAGCCGCACGTGCATCAAGAAAGTAGTGCCAAGCGTGCGCCTGTGTCATAAGTAAAGGGCCGGCTGGCTTGACCGTTAAAGGGTGCTGTAACCCCCAAAAGTACACTCCAGTCCAAACCAAAAAAAAAATTATTTTCTGTGTTTGTGAATTGTGTGCGCAGTAGCCGCACGTGCATCAAAAAAGTAGTGCCAAGCGTGCGCCTGTGTCATAAGTAAAGGGCCGGCTGGCTTGACCGTTAAAGGGTGCTGTAACCCCCAAAGTACACTCCAGTCCAAACCAAAAAAAAAATTATTTTCTGTGTTTGTGAATTGTGTGCGCAGTAGCCGCACGTGCATCAACAAAGTAGTGCCAAGCGTGCGCCTGTGTCTTAAGTAAAGGGCCGGCTGGCTTGACCGTTAAAGGGTGCTGTAACCCCCAAAGTACACTCCAGTCCAAACCAAAAAAAAAATTATTTTCTGTGTTTGTGAATTGTGTGCGCAGTAGCCGCACGTGCATCAACAAAGTAGTGCCAAGCGTGCGCCTGTGTCATAAGTAAAGGGCCGGCTGGCTTGACCGTTAAAGGGTGTTGTAACCCCCGAAAGTACACTCCAGTCCAAACCAAAAAAAAATAATTTTCTGTGTTTGTGAATTGTGTGCGCAGTAGCCGCACGTGCATCAACAAAGTAGTGCCAAGCGTGCACCTGTGTCATAAGTAAAGGGCCGGCTGGCTTGACCGTTAAAGGGTGCTGTAACCCCCAAAGTACACTCCAGTCCAAACCAAAAAAAAAATGATTTTCTGTGTTTGTGAATTGTGTGCGCAGTAGCCGCACGTGCATCAACAAAGTAGTGCCAAGCGTGCGCCTGTGTCATAAGTAAAGGGCCGGCTGGCTTGACCGTTAAAGGGTGCTGTAACCCCCAAAGTACACTCCAGTCCAAACCAAAAAAAAATTATTTTCTGTGTTTGTGAATTGTGTGCGCAGTAGCCGCATGTGCATCAACAAAGTAGTGCCAAGCGTGCGCCTGTGTCATAAGTAAAGGGCCAGCTGGCTTGACTGTTAAAGGGTGCTGTAACCCCCGAAAGTACACTCCAGTCCAAACCAAAAAAAAAATTATTTTCTGTGTTTGTGAATTGTGTGCGCAGTAGCCGCACGTGCATCAACAAAGTAGTGCCAAGCGTGTGCCTGTGTCATTTGTAAAGGGCCGGCTGGCTTGACCGTTAAAGGGTGCTGTAACCCCCAAAGTACACTCCAGTCCAAACCAAAAAAAAAAAATTTTCTGTGTTTGTGAATTGTGTGCGCAGTAGCCGCACGTGCATCAACAAAGTAGTGCCAAGCGTGCGCCTGTGTCATAAGTAAAGGGCCAGCTGGCTTGACCATTAAAGGGTGCTGTAACCCCCAAAGTACACTCCAGTCCAAACCAAAGAAAAAATTATTTTCTGTGTTTGTGAATTGTGTGCGCAGTAGCCGCACGTGCATCAACAAAGTAGTGCCAAGCGTGCGCCTGTGTCATAAGTAAAGGGCCGGCTGGCTTGACCGTTAAAGGGTGCTGTAACCCCCAAAGTACACTCCAGTCCAAACCAAAAAAAAAATTATTTTCTGTGTTTGTGAATTGTGTGCGCAGTAGCCGCACGTGCATCAACAAAGTAGTGCCAAGCGTGCGCCTGTGTCATAAGTAAAGGGCCGGCTGGCTTGACCGTTAAAGGGTGCTGTAACCCCCGAAAGTACACTCCAGTCCAAACCAAAAAAAAAATAATTTTCTGTGTTTGTGAATTGTGTGCGCAGTAGCCGCACGTGCATCAACAAAGTAGTGCCAAGCATGCGCCTGTGTCATAAGTAAAGGGCCGGCTGGCTTGACCGTTAAAGGGTGCTGTAACCCCCAAAGTACACTCCAGTCCAAACCAAAAAAAAATTATTTTCTGTGTTTGTGAATTGTGTGCGCAGTAGCCGCATGTGCATCAACAAAGTAGTGCCAAGCGGGCGCCTGTGTCATAAGTATAGGGCCGGCTGGCTTGACTGTTAAAGGGTGCTGTAACCCCCGAAAGTACACTCCAGTCCAAACCAAAAAAAAAATGATTTTCTGTGTTTGTGAATTGTGTGCGCAGTAGCCGCACGTGCATCAACAAAGTAGTGCCAAGCGTGCGCCTGTGTCATAAGTAAAGGGCCGGCTGGCTTGACCGTTAAAGGGTGCTGTAACCCCCAAAGTACACTCCAGTCCAAACCAAAAAAAAAATGATTTTCTGTGTTTGTGAATTGTGTGCGCAGTAGCCGCACGTGCATCAACAAAGTAGTGCCAAGCGTGCGCCTGTGTCATAAGTAAAGGGCCGGCTGGCTTGACCGTTAAAGGGTGCTGTAACCCCCAAAAGTACACTCCAGTCCAAACCAAAAAAAAAATTATTTTCTGTGTTTGTGAATTGTGTGCGCAGTAGCTGCACGTGCATCAAAAAAGTAGTGCCAAGCGTGCGCCTGTGTCATAAGTAAAGGGCCGGCTGGCTTGACCGTTAAAGGGTGCTGTAACCCCCAAAGTACACTCCAGTCCAAACCAAAAAAAAAATGATTTTCTGTGTTTGTGAATTGTGTGCGCAGTAGCCGCACGTGCATCAACAAAGTAGTGCCAAGCGTGCGCCTGTGTCATAAGTAAAGGGCCGGCTGGCTTGACTGTTAAAGGGTACTGTAACCCTCGAAAGTACACTCCAGTCCAAACCAAAAAAAAAATAATTTTCTGTGTTTGTGAATTGTGTGCGCAGTAGCCGCACGTGCATCAACAAAGTAGTGCCAAGCGTGCGCCTGTGTCATAAGTAAAGGGCCGGCTGGCTTGACCGTTAAAGGGTGCTGTAACCCCCAAAGTACACTCCAGTCCAAACCAAAAAAAAAATTATTTTCTGTGTTTGTGAATTGTGTGCGCAGTAGCCGCATGTGCATCAACAAAGTAGTGCCAAGCGTGCGCCTGTGTCATAAGTAAAGGGCCGGCTGGCTTGACCGTTAAAGGGTGCTGTAACCCCCGAAAGTACACTCCAGTCCAAACCAAAAAAAAATAATTTTCTGTGTTTGTGAATTGTGTGCGCAGTAGCCGCACGTGCATCAACAAAGTAGTGCCAAGCGTGCACCTGTGTCATAAGTAAAGGGCCGGCTGGCTTGACCGTTAAAGGGTGCTGTAACCCCCAAAGTACACTCCAGTCCAAACCAAAAAAAAAATGATTTTCTGTGTTTGTGAATTGTGTGCGCAGTAGCCGCACGTGCATCAACAAAGTAGTGCCAAGCGTGCGCCTGTGTCATAAGTAAAGGGCCGGCTTGCTTGACCGTTAAAGGGTGCTGTAACCCCCAAAGTACACTCCAGTCCAAACCAAAAAAAATTATTTTCTGTGTTTGTGAATTGTGTGCGCAGTAGCCGCATGTGCATCAACAAAGTAGTGCCAAGCGTGCGCCTGTGTCATAAGTAAAGGGCCGGCTGGCTTGACTGTTAAAGGGTGCTGTAACCCCCGAAAGAACACTCCAGTCCAAACCAAAAAAAAAATGATTTTCTGTGTTTGTGAATTGTGTGCGCAGTAGCCGCACGTGCATCAACAAAGTAGTGCCAAGCGTGTGCCTGTGTCATTTGTAAAGGGCCGGCTGGCTTGACCGTTAAAGGGTGCTGTAACCCCCAAAGTACACTCCAGTCCAAACCAAAAAACAAAAAATTTTCTGTGTTTGTGAATTGTGTGCGCAGTAGCCGCACGTGCATCAACAAAGTAGTGCCAAGCGTGCGCCTGTGTCATAAGTAAAGGGCCGGCTGGCTTGACCGTTAAAGGGTGCTGTAACCCCCAAAGTACACTCCAGTCCAAACCAAAAAAAAAATGATTTTCTGTGTTTGTGAATTGTGTGCGCAGTAGCCGCACGTGCATCAACAAAGTAGTGCCAAGCGTGCGCCTGTGTCATAAGTAAAGGGCCGGCTGGCTTGACCGTTAAAGGGTGCTGTAACCCCCAAAAGTACACTCCAGTCCAAACCAAAAAAAAAATTATTTTCTGTGTTTGTGAATTGTGTGCGCAGTAGCCGCACGTGCATCAAAAAAGTAGTGCCAAGCGTGCGCCTGTGTCATAAGTAAAGGGCCGGCTGGCTTGACCGTTAAAGGGTGCTGTAACCCCCAAAGTACACTCCAGTCCAAACCAAAAAAAAAATTATTTTCTGTGTTTGTGAATTGTGTGCGCAGTAGCCGCACGTGCATCAACAAAGTAGTGCCAAGCGTGCGCCTGTGTCATAAGTAAAGGGCCGGCTGGCTTGACTGTTAAAGGGTGCTGTAACCCTCGAAAGTACATTCCAGTCCAAACCAAAAAAAAAATTATTTTCTGTGTTTGTGAATTGTGTGCGCAGTAGCCGCACGTGCATCAACAAAGTAGTGCCAAGCGTGCGCCTGTGTCTTAAGTAAAGGGCCGGCTGGCTTGACCGTTAAAGGGTGCTGTAACCCCCAAAGTACACTCCAGTCCAAACCAAAAAAAAAATTATTTTCTGTGTTTGTGAATTGTGTGCGCAGTAGCCGCACGTGCATCAACAAAGTAGTGCCAAGCGTGCGCCTGTGTCATAAGTAAAGGGCCGGCTGGCTTGACCGTTAAAGGGTGTTGTAACCCCCGAAAGTACACTCCAGTCCAAACCAAAAAAAAATAATTTTCTATGTTTGTGAATTGTGTGCGCAGTAGCCGCACGTGCATCAACAAAGTAGTGCCAAGCGTGCACCTGTGTCATAAGTAAAGGGCCGGCTGGCTTGACCGTTAAAGGGTGCTGTAACCCCCAAAGTACACTCCAGTCCAAACCAAAAAAAAAATGATTTTCTGTGTTTGTGAATTGTGTGCGCAGTAGCCGCACGTGCATCAACAAAGTAGTGCCAAGCGTGCGCCTGTGTCATAAGTAAAGGGCCGGCTGGCTTGACCGTTAAAGGGTGCTGTAACCCCCAAAGTACACTCCAGTCCAAACCAAAAAAAAATTATTTTCTGTGTTTGTGAATTGTGTGCGCAGTAGCCGCATGTGCATCAACAAAGTAGTGCCAAGCGTGCGCCTGTGTCATAAGTAAAGGGCCAGCTGGCTTGACTGTTAAAGGGTGCTGTAACCCCCGAAAGTACACTCCAGTCCAAACCAAAAAAAAAATTATTTTCTGTGTTTGTGAATTGTGTGCGCAGTAGCCGCACGTGCATCAACAAAGTAGTGCCAAGCGTGTGCCTGTGTCATTTGTAAAGGGCCGGCTGGCTTGACCGTTAAAGGGTGCTGTAACCCCCAAAGTACACTCCAGTCCAAACCAAAAAAAAAAAAATTTTCTGTGTTTGTGAATTGTGTGCGCAGTAGCCGCACGTGCATCAACAAAGTAGTGCCAAGCGTGCGCCTGTGTCATAAGTAAAGGGCCAGCTGGCTTGACCATTAAAGGGTGCTGTAACCCCCAAAGTACACTCCAGTCCAAACCAAAGAAAAAATTATTTTCTGTGTTTGTGAATTGTGTGCGCAGTAGCCGCACGTGCATCAACAAAGTAGTGCCAAGCGTGCGCCTGTGTCATAAGTAAAGGGCCGGCTGGCTTGACCGTTAAAGGGTGCTGTAACCCCCAAAGTACACTCCAGTCCAAACCAAAAAAAAAATTATTTTCTGTGTTTGTGAATTGTGTGCGCAGTAGCCGCACGTGCATCAACAAAGTAGTGCCAAGCGTGCGCCTGTGTCATAAGTAAAGGGCCGGCTGGCTTGACCGTTAAAGGGTGCTGTAACCCCCGAAAGTACACTCCAGTCCAAACCAAAAAAAAAATAATTTTCTGTGTTTGTGAATTGTGTGCGCAGTAGCCGCACGTGCATCAACAAAGTAGTGCCAAGCATGCGCCTGCGTCATAAGTAAAGGGCCGGCTGGCTTGACCGTTAAAGGGTGCTGTAACCCCCAAAGTACACTCCAGTCCAAACCAAAAAAAAAATGATTTTCTGTGTTTGTGAATTGTGTGCGCAGTAGCCGCACGTGCATCAACAAAGTAGTGCCAAGCGTGCGCCTGTGTCATAAGTAAAGGGCCGGCTGGCTTGACCGTTAAAGGGTGCTGTAACCCCCAAAGTACACTCCAGTCCAAACCAAAAAAAAAATTATTTTCTGTGTTTGTGAATTGTGTGCGCAGTAGCCGCACGTGCATCAACAAAGTAGTGCCAAGCGTGTGCCTGTGTCATTTGTAAAGGGCCGGCTGGCTTGACCGTTAAAGGGTGCTGTAACCCCCAAAGTACACTCCAGTCCAAACCCCAAAAAAATTTATTTTCTGTGTTTGTGAATTGTGTGCGCAGTAGCCGCACGTGCATCAACAAAGTAGTGCCAAGCGTGCGCCTGTGTCATAAGTAAAGGGCCGGCTGGCTTGACCATTAAAGGGTGCTGTAACCCCCAAAGTACACTCCAGTCCAAACCAAAAAAAAAATTATTTTCTGTGTTTGTGAATTGTGTGCGCAGTAGCCGCACGTGCATCAACAAAGTAGTGCCAAGCGTGCGCCTGTGTCATAAGTAAAGGGCCGGCTGGCTTGACCGTTAAAGGGTGCTGTAACCCCCAAAGTACACTCCAGTCCAAACCAAAAAAAAAAAGATTTTCTGTGTTTGTGAATTGTGTGCGCAGTAGCCGCACGTGCATCAACAAAGTAGTGCCAAGCGTGCGCCTGTGTCATAAGTAAAGGGCTGGCTGGCTTGACCGTTAAAGGGTGCTGTAACCCCCAAAGTACACTCCAGTCCAAACCAAAAAAAAAATTATTTTCTGTGTTTGTGAATTGTGTGCGCAGTAGCCGCACGTGCATCAACAAAGTAGTGCCAAGCGTGCGCCTGTGTCATAAGTAAAGGGCCGGCTGGCTTGACTGTTAAAGGGTGCTGTAACCCCCGAAAGTACACTCCAGTCCAAACCAAAAAAAAAATTATTTTCTGTGTTTGTGAATTGTGTGCGCAGTAGCCGCACGTGCATCAACAAAGTAGTGCCAAGCGTGTGCCTGTGTCATTTGTAAAGGGCCGGCTGGCTTGACCGTTAAAGGGTGCTGTAACCCCCAAAGTACACTCCAGTCCAAACCAAAAAAAAAATTTTTTTCTGTGTTTGTGAATTGTGTGCGCAGTAGCCGCACGTGCATCAACAAAGTAGTGCCAAGCGTGCGCCTGTGTCATAAGTAAAGGGCCGGCTGGCTTGACCGTTAAAGGGTGCTGTAACCCCCGAAAGTACACTCCAGTCCAAACCAAAAAAAAAATAATTTTCTGTGTTTTTGAATTGTGTGCGCAGTAGCCGCACGTGCATCAACAAAGTAGTGCCAAGCGTGCGCCTGTGTCATAAGTAAAGGGCCGGCTGGCTTGACCGTTAAAGGGTGCTGTAACCCCCAAAGTACACTCCAGTCCAAACCAAAAAAAAAATTATTTTCTGTGTTTGTGAATTGTGTGCGCAGTAGCCGCACGTGCATCAACAAAGTAGTGCCAAGCGTGCACCTGTGTCATAAGTAAAGGGCCGGCTGGCTTGACTGTTAAAGGGTGCTGTAACCCCCAAAGTACACTCCAGTCCAAACCAAAAAAAAAATTATTTTCTGTGTTTGTGAATTGTGTGCGCAGTAGCCGCACGTGCATCAACAAAGTAGTGCCAAGCGTGCACCTGTGTCATAAGTAAAGGGCCGGCTGGCTTGACTGTTAAAGGGTGCTGTAACCCCCGAAAGTACACTCCAGTCCAAACCAAAAAAAAAATTATTTTCTGTGTTTGTGAATTGTGTGCGCAGTAGCCGCACGTGCATCAACAAAGTAGTGCCAAGCGTGTGCCTGTGTCATTTGTAAAGGGCCGGCTGGCTTGACCGTTAAAGGGTGCTGTAACCCCCAAAGTACACTCCAGTCCAAACCAAAAAAAAAATATTTTTCTGTGTTTGTGAATTGTGTGCGCAGTAGCCGCACGTGCATCAACAAAGTAGTGCCAAGAGTGCGCCTGTGTCATAAGTAAAGGGCCGGCTGGCTTGACCATTAAAGGGTGCTGTAACCCCCAAAGTACACTCCAGTCCAAACCAAAAAAATAATTATTTTCTGTGTTTGTGAATTGTGTGCGCAGTAGCCGCACGTGCATCAACAAAGTAGTGCCAAGCGTGCGCCTGTGTCATAAGTAAAGGGCCGGCTGGCTTGACCGTTAAGGGTGCTGTAACCCCCGAAAGTACACTCCAGTCCAAACCAAAAAAATAATTATTTTCTGTGTTTGTGAATTGTGTGCGCAGTAGCCGCACGTGCATCAACAAAGTAGTGCCAAGCGTGCGCCTGTGTCATAAGTAAAGGGCCAGCTGGCTTGACCGTTAAAGGGTGCTGTAACCCCCAAAGTACACTCCAAACCAAAAAAAAAAAAAATTTCTGTGTTTGTGAATTGTGTGCGCAGTAGCCGCACGTGCATCAACAAAGGAGCAGCGCCAAGCGTGCGCCTGTGTCCCATAAGTAAAGCGCCGGCTGGCTCATTTCTTAAAGGCTGGTGTAACCCACAAAGTGCACTACTCTCCAGCAAAAATAAAAAAATATTTTCTGTGTTTAGCCGCACGTATATATCAAATCGATATAACAAACTTTCTCCGATAAAAATAAAATAGAGAAAGATCAAGAACCACTTCCTCCTAGTGCTGAAGCTGCTGCCACTAGTCATGACATAGACGATAACATGCCATCAACGTCGTCTGCCAAGGCCGATGCCCAATGTCATAGTAGAGGGCACATACAATCCCAAATGACAAAGGCCCTCATTCAGAGCCGCACGTTACCAACAGTACGCTCGTTGCGTTCCGATGTTGACTAACCGCGCATGCGTCGGTGTTACACAGCATGTGCGTACGGCAGATTGCGAGCTTTTTTTCTCTCGTTCCTAAAATAGCGTACAGGAAGTGACATGTCAAATGTGATTGACAGAACAGGGCGTTTTTGGGTGTTGACGGGGGTGGAGATGGAAAAACGCAGGCGTGGCGAGGCGTTTTTGGGGCGTACATACATTAGCAGATGCGAACGTCAAATGTGTTCGGACCGTCACTTACGTCACTGGAACATCCTCTTTCCCTTCAAAATGCTCGCACAGTTTAGGGACTGGATTACTCGACCACATTGGCGATGGCCTTCTCCTCCGTCCCGGGACTCCATGATGTTGCAGCGATTAATCGCGGGTGGTCACAAAAGCAATTAGTGTTGTATTGAAAACCGGCTTGGTATGTGTTTGGAAAGCAGTTTATTGGGATAGCACAAAACCGTACGCTGGTGGAAATCATACCTGCTAATGTCAGGATTACACAATCAATTGGCGTACATTTTTGGGGGTTTTTTTTGGCCTCAATTTGTTGTTTATGGCCTATTGTGACAATAATGTCATCATGTTCTAATTAGCTCCCCTTTTTTTTTTTAATGTGGAATTTGCATCGTTATGTGATTTTTTAAACGTTCCTTCAAGAGGCCTTTTTTTAAAAAAAATTAAATTGTTTTTTGTGTCCTTTTTTGCCTTTAGGGCCACGATTAAATGTAACCCATTTGTACAATAATGTCACAATACAATGTCAGATTTGTATCATAAATTTATTGTTTAAACACAAACCAATTAGCATAATATTTTGTTTTCTTTTTTTCTGGCAAAGATACTTTTTATCAAAAATAAATAATCAATAACTGCTAACATAAACGTACAAAAATAAATTAAAAACATTTCACAAGAAAGGAGAGGGAAGTTTTGACCAGAAAGGAATATGAGCCAAGCACAGAAGGAGTGTGGGAAAAGTCGCCATTGCTGTCACCGTTTTTTCACCCGTTTGGATGGGGGAGGGTGGGCGCCAGACCGGGTCCGGGATGCCATCGGGCTGGCCTGTCCAGAGGCAGATGTTGTGGCCTCTGGACTAGGCACAGGGCTAGGCACATTTGGAGGATTGGCTGATGTTGTGCCAGAGGTGGAGGATCCTGATGTTCCGGCAGGAAGGGAGGTTGGCTCCACCATGTGCTGGCGAACGAGCTGCTCCAGGGCATCGGCGATGCGGATGTTGGCCCTGGTATTTTCCGCCAGGGCCTGACCAATGGTCACGTTGGCCGC
Source organism: Taudactylus pleione (assembly GCA_031769625.1). NCBI lineage: Eukaryota > Metazoa > Chordata > Amphibia > Anura > Myobatrachidae > Taudactylus > Taudactylus pleione. Next base: position 12,573,979 of record JAUIMM010000060.1, on the reverse strand, counting down.
AGCATTTTGCTCCAGGGCCTCAGCCACCCGTATCAGACTGGCGTCCATCCTCTGCAGAATCTCCGTATGGAAATCCGATTTGAAATTGAGTTCTGTGAGGAGGCCCACTGCCTGCGAGGGGGCACGCCCTGGACTGTCTTCTGCAGGGTCCTCAGCCGGATGTACTGGTTCCTCCCCTGCAGAGCCAGCAGAAATTCTGCAGCCAAGGCTTCCCTCTGGAGCAGACTCATCCGCCTGTGTCTCTGTTGGAAAAATGAGAAAAGACTCACATTAGAATCTACATATTGGCACAATAGCATTTCAGAGTTGGTGACATCACAATACTTACCTGGGCCAACATGAGGAGCCGCAAAGTCTGGCATGTCCGTATCCATGTTGGACACGCCAAACACCTCCACAGGCTGCACACACCCCTGTGCCAACTCTTCTAAATCCGTCAACTCCAATGACACAGGGGTGGGACCCCCACCTGTCCCCCTTGCATGCCTAGCCCTGTCCGCGAGTTTTTGCTTTAGGCGATATTTGAAGTCGCCCCATCTGTGGGGAAAAATGGAAGCCATTATCCTTTGGTTTAAAATGGGGTTTGTTTTTAGGGGGGGCAAGGGTTTACTTACCGCCATTTGACATCCCGGGCTAGACGGACATAATCACCCACCCTATTGACAGCAACGGCTACCTCTTCCCACATTCTCCACTTCTGGCTTAGACTCATATTCCTGTCTGCCTGTGGCAGGATGTCCACACACTTCTGGATCAAAACCTCCATCTCCTTTCTTGTGAAATGTGGCTGCCTTTTTTTGGACGTTAACAGCAAGTGTAACCAGGTTAACACACCTTACATTTGACTAAGGGGTAATCCAGTACTGACACCAGTTGATGTAAACTGAAATATGTTTTCAGGTTCCCAACCCACACCAAAAGGAAGCCTGTCCAAACCTTTGGATTTGGAAGATTGGCCTAAGCAGCTTGCACACCAACTAGGAACCTGTAAAATGTAGAAATATCTAATTGACACTACACCCAAAAAGGGAAATGACATTGTTACTGTTCTGTGTTTCTTGTGGCTGATTTACATACAAATACAAAACACAATCTAACTTTTAAAAAAGGGAAATCCTTGCAGGAACAGTCAACTTATGTCAGGGTTTTTTTTTTGGTTTTGGAAAAAAAGAATGAGCCAGAACGTATATTCGAAATCAACAATTTATTTAGAAAACTAAAAAAAACAAAAAAAACTACTGGCGAAGGATGCCAGACAGGCGGTCAAGGCCCACAAGAATGCCAAGAATGTTGGCGCATCTGGCTAACACATTCGACCACCTCTTGCCGACGCCTCTGTTCCTCTGTGGGTGAGAAAAGTGTGTGGATTAATAAAACAATAGGGAAGCCACATTATCAAACAAAAAACACAACGAAATCACTCCTAAACCTAAAAAAAAGAAACCAAAACAAAAAGGGGGTGCTGCCAAAAATACCAGGCTTATGTACAAATTCCCACAGGTGTGATATGTGTATGTTGAAATCAGCAGGAAGAGGTAAAGGCAAACTGCTAAATCACCAAAAGTAAACCAAAAAAGCACGAATAAAGGCACGACACATGATTACATACAAACAGTTTGTGCTTAAAAAAATGCAAAAGAAAAACAAACCGGGAGCCAAAACGGGAGCTCCGGAAGTCCCTCCATGTTCTTCCTCGGAGGAGCCTTCATTCCCCAAAGAACGGGGAGGGGTAATGACGGACTCCGGGGAGGGGGTAATTGGAAGAGGGGTGGGTGGAGGAGAGGGGGAAGTGGGACGGAGGGGAATGAGGCCCTACAGTTCCGGGAGAGGGTCTGGGAAGGCTGGGGAGGAGTGGGGTATAGGGGAAATATTTGGGGTGGAGTGTTGGCTGGGGGTTGGGGATAGTGGCCGGGAACGCCGTCTGGCCGGACGGTGATGGCGTAGTCTTGGCTGTCCACCTAAAATATGTCAAACAAATTGAGGTTAGTTTCTGGCCAAATCCGGGGCCCAAATAAAAAAAAAAAAAACACCAAAAAAAAACATGCAAATAGGAGTAGAATGAAAAAAACAGAAATAGAGGGAAAACATGCACATGCAGATATGAGGACAAATAATAAATAGGACAGACAGGAAAACATGCACACGCAGATATGAGGACAAATAATAAATATGACAGACAGGAAAACATGCACACGCAGTTTGCCCCACAAACACAAACATGAAAACCACAATACATAACACTTACTTTCCAGTATCTGCATGCGAAAGCATGCCAGCAAGCGGGGCGTTCGCCGTTGCAGGTCTGACCACCTGCGCTCCAGCTGCCCGATGTTGCGGCGTGAACCTAAGGACCGCAGGCGGGACCGTGCCTCTGCATACGCGGAGCGCTTCTGCCGGTTGGTGATGGGTGGAGGCTGGCTGGTGATACGGCGATCCATCACCTCCGTAAGCACCAGCAGCTTGCGCCTGGTGAATGCGGAGGCTCTCATGATGGCAATGGAGTTTTTCATACAAAACATTTTTGATAAAGTGTGCAAAAAATTTCTGATTGGCTAATGTATTTTGGAAATTAACAGGAGCAATTTTATTGGTTAGTGTATGAGTCATGTGTTCAACAGGGCCAGAAATCTCTGGAGAGTTATGATAGGCTTGATGCAGTGACATGCGTTTGCAAATTTAAATAAAGAAATGAACCCCGGAAAATATGCGGGGATCCACAGCAATAGAACAATTGTTTAATTGTGGTTCACATGTTTTTTGAACAATAAAAGCGAATGTTCCATCCGTACGTATTCTGCGGGTAAACACAAACACGGACAAGAGTAAAGTTTCTTGCATTGTGTTGAAAAAAAAAAAACAATTAAGCTAATTGATACATTGATTGGCATGATACGATTGAGGGAGGTAGGCAGAATAAAGGAGCAGGTAATCGACATCTGACAAGGCCACTTCCGGTTTCACTTGTGCGTGCGTTCCCTTCAAGCCATTTCGGGGATGTACGCTCGCTATTTCGCACGCTCGTTAGTTAGAGGAGGGGTCGCCTGAGTTTAGGGAGGAATTTTAGATGCGAACGAAAATACGAGCAAGCCATTGAATTTAAATAATTTTGTACGTACGCCTAACGTACGTGCGCCCGCTAGCGAGTGGGTCTGAATGAGGGCCAAAGTTCAGGAAAATGACCTTGAAAAAAACATTTAAATCAGCTGAAGAGAAACGTAAACTTGCCAATATGCCATTTACGACACGGAGTGGCAAGGAACGGCTAAGGTCGATCCCTAGTATGTTCATGACTAGTGGTTCAGCTTCACATGACGATGGAAGCCCTCCTCCCACTAAAAAAATCAAAAGAGTTAAGCTGGCAAAAGCACAGCGAAGAACTGTGCTTTCTAAGAAGATATCACAAATCCCCAAGGAGAGTCCAAGTGTGGTGGTGGTTGCGATGCCTGACCTTCCCAGCACTGGACGGGAAGAGGTGGCTCTTTCCACCATTTGCACGCCCCCTGCAAGTGCTGAAAGGAGCACCCACAGTCCACTTGCTGATATGCAAATTGAAGATGTCACTGTTGAAGTACAACAGGATGAGGATACTGGTGTAGCTGGCGCTGAGGAGGAAGTTGGCGAGGAGGATTCTGATGGTGATGTGGTTTGTTTAAATCAGGCTCCGGGGGAGACGGTTGTTGTCCGTGGGATGAAAAAGCCCATCACGGTCATGCCTGGGCAGAAGACCAAACATTCCACCTCTTTGGTCTGGCAATATTTCTATCCAAATCCGGACAACAACTGTCTTGCCATATGTACCATATGTAAAGGTGAAATAAGTAGGGGTATGGACGTCAACCACCTAGGAACATCCTCCCTTATACGGCACCTGCAGCGCGTTCATAAAAAGTTACTGTCAAGTTCAGAAACTTTGGCTAAGACCGTAAGCAGTCCAGGGACACCTAAATCCCGTTGTCCTGTTGTATCCAAGCGCCTGCAAACCACACCGTCAACTCCCTCCTCGTCAATTTCCTCCTTAGTCAGGATCGGAAGTAGTCCTGCAGGCCATGTCACTGGCATGACTGACTCTCCTATCCGGGATTCCTCCGGAGGATCCTGCATTGCTACGCCTACTGCTGCCGCTGCTGCTGTTGCTGCTGCTGGGAGTCGTTCATCATCCCAGAGAGGAAGTAGGAACACCACTACTTTTACTAAACAATTGACCCTCCAACAGTCCTTAGCGAGGAGGATGAAGTACGACAGCAGTCATCCTGAAGCAAAACGTATAACTGAGGCCTTGACTGCTATGTTGGTGTTAGACGTGCGTCCGGTATCCGCCATTAGTGCAGTGGGATTTAGACAATTGATGGAGGTAGTGTGTCCCCGGTTCCAAATCCCGTCTAGATTCTACTTCACTAGGCAGGCGATACCGAGACTGTACAGAAACGTCAGAAAAAGTGTCCTCAGTGTCCTGAAAAATGCCGTTGTACACAATGTCCACTTAACCACGGACATGTGGACAAGTGGAACAGGGCAGACTAAGGACTATATGACTGTGACAGCCCACTGGGTAGATGTATCACCTTACGCAGCAACAGCAGCAGCGTCACCAGTAGCAGCATCTCAGAAACGCCAGCTCGTTACAAGGCAGGCTACGCTGTGTATCACCGGTTTCAGTAAGAGGCACACCGCCGACAACCTCTTAGAGAAACTGAGGGAAATCATCGCCCAGTGGCTTACCCCACTTAGACTCTCCTGGGGATTTGTGATATCTGACAACGCCACCAATATTGTGCGGGCATTACATCTGGGCAAATTCCAGCACGTCCCATGTTTTGCTCACACAATAAACTTGGTGGTGCAGAATTTTCTGAAAAGCGACAGGGGCGTGCAGGAGACGCTTTGGGTGGCCCGAAAAATTTCTGGCCACTTTTGCCATTCAGCGACTGCGTGCCGAAGACTGGAGCGCCAGCAAACACTCTTGAACCTGCCCCGCCATCACCTGAAGCAAGAGGTTGTGACGCGGTGGAACTCAACCCTCTATATGCTTCAGAGGATGGAGGAGCAGCAAAAGGCCATACAAGCCTATACATCCACCTATGACATAGGCAAAGGAGGGGGTATGCACCTGACTCAAGCGCAGTGGAGAATGATTTCCGTGTTGTGCAAGGTTCTCCAGCCCTTCGAACTTGCCACACGTGAAGTCAGTTCAGACACTGCCAGCTTGAGTCAGGTCATTCCCCTCATCAGGCTTTTGCAGAAGCAGCTGGAGAAAGTGAAGGAGGAGCTAAGACGGAGCGATTCCGCTCGGCATGTGGAACTTGTGGATGAAGCCCTTCATTCGCTTTGCCAGGATTCCAGGGTGGTCAATCTGTTGAAATCAGACCACTACATTTTGGCCACCGTGCTCGATCCTAGGTTTAAAGCCTATGTGGTGTCTCTCTTTCCGGCCGACACAAGCCTGCAGAGGTGCAAAGACCTGCTGGTGAACACACTGTCAGCTGAAGCGGAACGTGACACGTCAACAGCTCCTTCTTCATTTTCTCCCGCAACTGGGGCTGCCAGGAAAAAACTTAGGTATCCTAAGCAACCCGCTGGCGGTGATGCAGGGCAGGCAGGACCAAGTTTGGACATCTGGTCCGGACTGAAGGACCTGGCAACAATTTCTGACATGTCTACTGTCACTGCATATGATACTGTCACCATTGACAGAATGGTGGAGGATTACATCGGTGACAGCATCCAAGTAGGCATGTCAGACAGTCCATACCTGTACTGGCAGGAAAAAGAGGCAATTTGGAGGCACCTGTACAAACTGGCTCTATTTTACCTGAGTTGCCCCCCCTCCAGTGTGTACTCCGAAAGAGTGTTTAGTGCAGCCGGGAACCTTGTCAGCGAAAGGCGTAGGAGGTTGCTTCCACAGAATGTGGAGAAGATGATGTTCATCAAAATGAATTATCAGCTCTTCCAGGGAGACCAGCCTCCAGAAGGTACAGAGGGACCTGTGGTGGTGGATTCAAGTGGGGACGAGTTAATACTTTGTGAGGATGAGGATGTACACACTGAAGAGGGTGAGGAATCGGTGGATGAGGAGGATGAGGATGACATCTTGCCTCCGTAGAGCCAGTTTGTGCAGGGACACATTAATTGCCAGCTTGTTTTGTGGGGGCCCAAACGAACCAATAATTTCAGCCACAGTTGTGTGGCAGACCCTGGCGCTGAAATGATTGGTTTGTTAAAGTGTGCATGTCCTGTTTATACAACATAAGGGTGGGTGGGAGGGCCCAAGGACAATTCCATCTTGCACCTCTTTTATTTCTTTGCATTATGTACAGTTTGGGGCCTAGTTTTTCTAACTGCCATCCTGTCTGCCACTGCAGTATCATGCCTAGATGGGTCACGTGTTTGTGCCGCCCACTCGTGTCGCTTAGCATAGTCATCCAGCTACCTCGGTGCAACCTTTTGGACATAAAAACACTATTGTGAGGTGTGAGGTGTTCAGAATAGACTGGAAATGAGTGGAAATTAAGGTTATTGAGGGTAATAATAGCATAGCAGCAGAAAAACCTACAAATTCTGTGATTTTAGCTGTTTTTATGCTTTTTTTCAAAAAAATACAGATCCAAAACACAAAACCCAGAACCCAAAACACGGAAGGGTGGTTTTGGCAAAACCAATCCAGATCCAAAACACGAAGAAAGATCCAGATCCAAAACCAAAACACAAAACACGAAAAGTGGCCGGTGCACACCCCTAATCTAGAACCAGAATTACTGTTTAATTGAAGAAGGTCTTCAAAGCTTATGCACAAAAGTTTACAAAGAATATAATAATGTTAAAAAAAAATCACACAGTTACTCACACTTTCCAGAAAATAAAATAATAAATGAGGAAACAAACCATTCAGGCCACGGTGGATTAAATGGTTCTGGGATGAGGCCTTCCCAGTGAAGAACTCTGGATCATCTGTATCCTTCGATAGCTTCGTGCAGGATGAACCAATGGGTCAGGGTTGACTCACATATTTATGCCTGCTTTTTCCAGGTACCCCCCTCACCCCCTCCCTGGGGATGATTTTACCCTTTTTAGCTCAGGTTGGATTGTTTGGCTGAAGCTCAGGGTTTCCTGGCCACCTGAGCAGGGGTTCTTTAACTACACACTCAGCTCTATTTGAAGTTTGGGGAACAGGCTTGGGTCAATAATCATGCCCAGTGACTAGGAGAGGAGATTCACACCTCTGGAGACCGAGTCCATCCAATGTTTTAATCACTGTTCCCAAACAGAACACAGGGCTCTTAATGACTGTTTTAGGAAGACAGACCTTCTTACATCCTCGCTTGCCCAGCTTCAAAGGGGACTAGTCAAGAGGGGTTTTGTCACCTTTCCACACACCAGACCTCATGCTGATTAGACCCTAGAATAACGCTATACAAAGGATTATTACATACAACTGTACAAGAGGGAAATATACATGTTATTACCAATACAATATTATTTGGAGTTGTGCCCATTCTGATGTGAAATTAGCTTTTCCGCTACACTATCAGGTGCTTGTTCTGTCTCCATTTAATTCTAGAAATTCTGCTGACTCACCAACGGTTTACTGCAGAACTGAGCTGCCACCCACCTATTTCAGTGCAGTATTTTTGCCTGTGGCACGGCCTGCCCTGTGCTCCAGGCAGTTTCTGATACTCAGAGGGGAGGCTGACCTTGTTGCTGCCTCACCTCTCCCTGTCATACTCCAATGAAAATAGCAGCTCACCTCTCATTAGCAAGTGGTAAGCGAAGTAGATGCTGGGTATAGATGGCACAGGAGCATTATGGCAGCGGCAGTGCACTGTCAGAACCCTCTGCTTATAGAAAATGCACGATTAAAGTAGGGGTGAGCGGGTTCGGATTTCTGAAATCCGAACCCCCCCGAGCCCCCCCGATCCGAGTCCGATCCGAGTCAGGCTCGACTTTTCCCGCCTGACTCGGATCTGAAATCGAGGCAAAACGTCATCTTCCCGCCTTCCGAGTCTCGCGGGTTTTGGATCCTATATAAGGTACACACGTCGGCGCCATTTTCTCACTCGGCTGTGGACAGTGAAGAGGGAGGGTGGGAGTTAGGGCTGTGTAGTGTAGTGTAGTGTAGTGCTGCTGTTGTCCACTACTTCAAAGTCCATAGGGGCTGGCTGTGTTGTGCTGTGCTGCTGTTGTTAATAGGGGCTGTGTCCACTACTTCAAAGTCCATAGGGGCTGGCTGGACTGTGTTGTGCAGTCAGTTCTCCATAGGGGCTGTGTCCACTCCAAAGTCCTGTGCAGTGTCCCAGTCCTAAAGGAGTGCTGTAGTGTTGTCCAGGGGGTGCTCTGTCCATCAGGGGTGCTCCCCCCAAGTGCTAAAAAAATAATATATTTTCTGTGTTTGTGAATTGTGTGCGCAGTAGCCGCACGTGCATCAACAAAGTAGTGCCAAGCGTGCGCCTGTGTCATAAGTAAAGGGCCGGCTGGCTTGACCGTTAAGGGTGCTGTAACCCCCGAAAGTACACTCCAGTCCAAACCAAAAAAAAATTATTTTCTGTGTTTGTGAATTGTGTGCGCAGTAGCCGCACGTGCATCAACAAAGTAGTGCCAAGCGTGCGCCTGTGTCATAAGTAAAGGGCCGGCTGGCTTGACCGTTAAGGGTGCTGTAACCCCCGAAAGTACACTCCAGTCCAAACCAAAAAAAATATTATTTTCTGTGTTTGTGAATTGTGTGCGCAGTAGTCGCACGTGCATCAACAAAGTAGTGCCAAGCGTGCGCCTGTGTCATAAGTAAAGGGCCGGCTGGCTTGACCGTTAAGGGTGCTGTAACCCCCGAAAGTACACTCCAGTCCAAACCAAAAAAAAAATTATTTTCTGTGTTTGTGAATTGTGTGCGCAGTAGCCGCACGTGCATCAACAAAGTAGTGCCAAACGTGCGCCTGTGTCATAAGTAAAGGGCCGGCTGGCTTGACCGTTAAGGGTGCTGTAACCCCCGAAAGTACACTCCAGTCCAAACCCAAAAAAAAATTATTTTCTGTGTTTGTGAATTGTGTGCGCAGTAGCCGCACGTGCATCAACAAAGTAGTGCCAAGCGTGCACCTGTGTCATAAGTAAAGGGCCGGCTGGCTTGACCGTTAAGGGTGCTGTAACCCCCGAAAGTACACTCCAGTCCAAACCAAAAAAAAAATTATTTTCTGTGTTTGTGAATTGTGTGCGCAGTAGCCGCACGTGCATCAACAAAGTAGTGCCAAGCGTGCGCCTGTGTCATAAGTAAAGGGCCGGCTGGCTTGACCGTTAAGGGTGCTGTAACCCCCGAAAGTACACTCCAGTCCAAACCTAAAAAAAAAATATTTTCTGTGTTTGTGAATTGTGTGCGCAGTAGCCGCATGTGCATCAACAAAGTAGTGCCAAGCGTGCGCCTGTGTCATAAGTAAAGGGCCAGCTGGCTTGACCGTTAAAGGGTGCTGTAACCCCCGAAAGTACACTCCAGTCCAAACCAAAAAAAAATTATTTTCTGTGTTTGTGAATTGTGTGCGCAGTAGCCGCACGTGCATCAACAAAGTAGTGCCAAGCGTGCGCCTGTGTCATAAGTAAAGGGCCGGCTGGCTTGACCGTTAAGGGTGCTGTAACCCCCGAAAGTACACTCCAGTCCAAACCTAAAAAAAAATTATTTTCTGTGTTTGTGAATTGTGTGCGCAGTAGCCGCACGTGCATCAACAAAGTAGTGCCAAGCGTGCGCCTGTGTCATAAGTAAAGGGCCGGCTGGCTTGACCGTTAAAGGGTGCTGTAACCCCCGAAAGTACACTCCAGTCCAAACCAAAAAAAAATTATTTTCTGTGTTTGTGAATTGTGTGCGCAGTAGCCGCACGTGCATCAACAAAGTAGTGCCAAGCGTGCGCCTGTGTCATAAGTAAAGGGCCGGCTGGCTTGACCGTTAAAGGGTGCTGTAACCCCCAAAGTACACTCCAGTCCAAACCAAAAAAAAATTATTTTCTGTGTTTGTGAATTGTGTGCGCAGTAGCCGCACGTGCATCAACAAAGTAGTGCCAAGAGTGCGCCTGTGTCATAAGTAAAGGGCCGGCTGGCTTGACCGTTAAAGGGTGCTGTAACCCACAAAGTACACTCCAGTCCAAACCAAAAAAAAAATTATTTTCTGTGTTTAGCCGCACGTATATATCAAATCGATATAACATAAATGGAGGACCAAACTTTCTCCGATAAAAATAAAATAGAGAAAGATCAAGAACCACTTCCTCCTAGTGCTGAAGCTGCTGCCACTAGTCATGACATAGACGATAACATGCCATCAACGTCGTCTGCCAAGGCCGATGCCCAATGTCATAGTAGAGGGCACATACAATCCCAAATGGCAAAGTTCAGGAAAATGACCTTGAAAAAGACATTTAAATCAGCTGAAGAGAAACGTAAACTTGCCAATATGCCATTTACGACACGGAGTGGCAAGGAACGGCTAAGGTCGATCCCTAGTATGTTCATGACTAGTGGTTCAGCTTCACATGACGATGGAAGCACTCCTCCCACTAAAAAAATCAAAAGAGTTAAGCTGGCAAAAGCACAGCGAAGAACTGTGCTTTCTAAGAAGATATCACAAATCCCCAAGGAGAGTCCAAGTGTGGTGGTGGTTGCGATGCCTGACCTTCCCAGCACTGGACGGGAAGAGGTGGCTCTTTCCACCATTTGCACGCCCCCTGCAAGTGCTGAAAGGAGCACCCACAGTCCACTTGCTGATATGCAAATTGAAGATGTCACTGTTGAAGTACAACAGGATGAGGATACTGGTGTAGCTGGCGCTGAGGAGGAAGTTGGCGAGGAGGATTCTGATGGTGATGTGGTTTGTTTAAATCAGGCTCCGGGGGAGACAGTTGTTGTCCGTGGGATGAAAAAGCCCATCACGGTCATGCCTGGGCAGAAGACCAAACATTCCACCTCTTTGGTCTGGCAATATTTCTATCCAAATCCGGACAACAACTGTCTTGCCATATGTACCATATGTAAAGGTGAAATAAGTAGGGGTAGGGACGTCAACCACCTAGGAACATCCTCCCTTATACGGCACCTGCAGCGCGTTCATAAAAAGTTACTGTCAAGTTCAGAAACTTTGGCTCAGACCGTAAGCAGTCCAGGGACACCTAAATCCCGTTGTCCTGTTGTATCCAAGCGCCTGCAAACCACACCGTCAACTCCCTCCTCGTCAATTTCCTCCTTAGTCAGGATCGGAAGTAGTCCTGCAGGCCATATCACTGGCATGACTGACTCTCCTATCCGGGATTCCTCCGGAGGATCCTGCATTGCTACGCCTACTGCTGCCGCTGCTGCTGTTGCTGCTGCTGCTGGGAGTCGTTCATCATCCCAGAGAGGAAGTAGGAACACCACTACTTTTACTAAACAATTGACCCTCCAACAGTCCTTAGCGAGGAGGATGAAGTACGACAGCAGTCATCCTGAAGCAAAACGTATAACTGAGGCCTTGACTGCTATGTTGGTGTTAGACGTGCGTCCGGTATCCGCCATTAGTGCAGTGGGATTTAGACAATTGATGGAGGTAGTGTGTCCCCGGTTCCAAATCCCGTCTAGATTCCACTTCACTAGGCAGGCGATACCGAGACTGTACAGAAACGTCAGAAAAAGTGTCCTCAGTGTCCTGAAAAATGCCGTTGTACACAATGTCCACTTAACCACGGACATGTGGACAAGTGGAACAGGGCAGACTAAGGACTATATGACTGTGACAGCCCACTGGGTAGATGTATCACCTTACGCAGCAACAGCAGCAGCGTCACCAGTAGCAGCATCTCAGAAACGCCAGCTCGTTACAAGGCAGGCTACGCTGTGTATCACCGGTTTCAGTAAGAGGCACACCGCCGACAACCTCTTAGAGAAACTGAGGGAAATCATCGCCCAGTGGCTTACCCCACTTAGACTCTCCTGGGGATTTGTGATATCTGACAACGCCACCAATATTGTGCGGGCATTACATCTGGGCAAATTCCAGCACGTCCCATGTTTTGCTCACACAATAAACTTGGTGGTGCAGAATTTTCTGAAAAGCGACAGGGGCGTGCAGGAGACGCTTTGGGTGGCCCGAAAAATTTCTGGCCACTTTCGCCATTCAGCGACTGCGTGCCGAAGACTGGAGCGCCAGCAAACACTCTTGAACCTGCCCCGCCATCACCTGAAGCAAGAGGTTGTGACGCGGTGGAACTCAACCCTCTATATGCTTCAGAGGATGGAGGAGCAGCAAAAGGCCATACAAGCCTATACATCCACCTATGACATAGGCAAAGGAGGGGGTATGCACCTGACTCAAGCGCAGTGGAGAATGATTTCCGTGTTGTGCAAGGTTCTTCAGCCCTTCGAACTTGCCACACGTGAAGTCAGTTCAGACACTGCCAGCTTGAGTCAGGTCATTCCCCTCATCAGGCTTTTGCAGAAGCAGCTGGAGAAAGTGAAGGAGGAGCTAAGACGGAGCGATTCCGCTCGGCATGTGGGACTTGTGGATGAAGCCCTTCATTCGCTTTGCCAGGATTCCAGGGTGGTCAATCTGTTGAAATCAGACCACTACATTTTGGCCACCGTGCTCGATCCTAGGTTTAAAGCCTATGTGGTGTCTCTCTTTCCGGCCGACACAAGCCTGCAGAGGTGCAAAGACCTGCTGGTGAACACACTGTCAGCTGAAGCGGAACGTGACACGTCAACGGCTCCTTCTTCATTTTCTCCCGCAACTGGGGCTGCCAGGAAAAAACTTAGGTATCCTAAGCAACCCGCTGGCGGTGATGCAGGGCAGGCAGGACCAAGTTTGGACATCTGGTCCGGACTGAAGGACCTGGCAACAATTTCTGACATGTCTACTGTCACTGCATATGATACTGTCACCATTGACAGAATGGTGGAGGATTACATCGGTGACAGCATCCAAGTAGGCATGTCAGACAGTCCATACCTGTACTGGCAGGAAAAAGAGGCAATTTGGAGGCCCCTGTACAAACTGGCTCTATTTTACCTGAGTTGCCCCCCCTCCAGTGTGTACTCCGAAAGAGTGTTTAGTGCAGCCGGGAACCTTGTCAGCGAAAGGCGTAGGAGGTTGCTTCCACAGAATGTGGAGAAGATGATGTTCATCAAAATGAATTATCAGCTCTTCCAGGGAGACCAGCCTCCAGAACGTACAGAGGGACCTGTGGTGGTGGATTCAAGTGGGGACGAGTTAATACTTTGTGAGGATGAGGATGTACACACTGAAGAGGGTGAGGAATCGGTGGATGAGGAGGATGAGGATGACATCTTGCCTCCGTAGAGCCAGTTTGTGCAGGGACACATTAATTGCCAGCTTGTTTTGTGGGGGCCCAAACGAACCAATCATTTCAGCCACAGTTGTGTGGCAGACCCTGGCGCTGAAATGATTGATTTGTTAAAGTGTGCATGTCCTGTTTATACAACATAAGGGTGGGTGGGAGGGCCCAAGGACAATTCCATCTTGCACCTCTTTTTTTCTTTGCATTATGTACAGTTTGGGGCCTAGTTTTTCTAACTGCCATCCTGTCTGCCACTGCAGTGTCACTCCTAGATGGGTCACGTGTTTGTGCCGCCCACTCGTGTCGCTTAGCATAGTCATCCAGCTACCTCGGTGCAACCTTTTGGACATAAAAACACTATTGTGAGGTGTGAGGTGTTCAGAATAGACTGGAAATGAGTGGAAATTAAGGTTATTGAGGTTAATAATAGCATAGGAGCAGAAAAACCTACAAATTCTGTGATTTTAGCTGTTTTTATGCTTTTTTTCAAAAAAATACAGATCCAAAACACAAAACCCAGAACCCAAAACACGGAAGGGTGGTTTTGGCAAAACCAATCCAGATCCAAAACACGAAGAAAGATCCAGATCCAAAACCAAAACACAAAACACGAAAAGTGGCCGGTGCACACCCCTAGATTAAAGGGATATAGATGTGTTTAACTTATTGAAGATGTCAGAATGCCAAGAGGTCGCGTTATATAACATGTTGTTTCTTATTTCATGCCGAGTGTAATCTATAGGCTCACAGATGCTTCTTGAGATTGTGGATCATAGATGATAATGCTAAAAGATACTGTTCACCTTGCTATATGAATATCGCAGGCTAGAGATACTAAGGTCCATCTGTCACCAGTGATTGCAGTCTCAGATAACTTGGAGAAAGTCCACATAAATGTGGCAGCAGCACAGATTAACACAATCCCCATTGATAACGTTCACTGATGAATTGATTTCCAGAGCACTGCAGGGATCCATCAACCAATCCATAACTGATGGGAGGATGCCAGGAACCGTGCCAACCACTTATATTTATAATGTCTGATTAAAAGCAACAGTCTTTAATTAAAACTCATTTGAATATGTAATTGATAGGCACATGTACAGGATAAATGGCAGGACTGAAGTGTAACCAAAGGGTTAAATACTTAATTTCTACATAAATAAGTTGTAATACACAACTGTGCTAGGCCCCATTGAGGTATGAAAAGAGATTGTATTCATGTAGTTCTAGTCTATGCATAGACTGGCCAGATTCACTTTTGGGGTCAGACGAGACATATATTGGGGGGGCCTACTTGTACCTGTCATTAGCAGAAATGAGCCCTTAAGACCTTATATGGTGTTAGTTGTAGACAGTTAGCCACATTCCAATAGAATAACCATTGTAAGATGTGTAGAGATGCAAAGCATTATGGGTTACTGACAGCGATGTCCATATTCTTTAGACAAAGAGGGGCATTGAGATAGTGTAACTCCAGACATTCTAAGACAAATCATAACTGTATTTCTTTGTCCTGAGTATATCTTAGTGCTTACTGAGCATGTGCAAGAGATAAGAATGGTCCATGTTATGTTGTACCAATCAGTGCTTGATATCCAGTATGTAACTAATATGGGCTTACTATCTGGGAAATCAATACCCATAAAATGGTTTATAAATCAAGACTTACACAAAGGCTCTTCGGCTCGTACATGGACCTGAGACTGCAGTAAAGTGTCTGCAATGTAAATTGAAAGACCTGGGCATTGTGAAATGAGGGCTCCCCAGATTAACATGAACTACATCTTATGTTGTAGATAATGAATCACCGGTGTCATCTGAACACATAGAGAAAAGTATACTGTATACTTTGTTAATTTGAACTTACTCAATTGGTTACTGTATGTGGTATAACCATTCACTTCGATCAGAACGAAACCCACCGTTATGCCCTGAAGCTATGTGAATGGAGCCTTTATATTGAAGCCTTAGACATGTCTAATATCAGTATTGCTGATTTGTAATCCCCTTCTAAAATATTATATAAAGAAGAATTTTCTCTTTACTTGGTTTGGAAAGCAAAAGTTATTTAATTGCTCTAATTCCACTGATGTGTATATGGGGATGAGAGTGAGAGACACTGTACGGATCCACACAGTTCTCTGTTCCTGCAGGATGTGTACAACAGGTAAGGAGCGGATCATGAGGCATTTTGTCTCCACCTGATCCCCCAGGTTCTGGGTTTAGCACCCTACAATGGTGATTTTCTGGTCCTCCTGGATGTTATCATTTTGTAACCCCTCACCCGGGCGCAAGTCTCTCTTGGTGTTACTGAAGGATGCCCCCTCGTCCGGGCGCAGCTCTCTCCTGGCGTTACTGCAGGCGGAGGATTTGCTCTGCTCGTTGATGCTATTACCACAGATGCCTCTGGCAATGACTCTGCAATCAGAAAGAGATCCAGCATTGTTAGTGATATGTTTATGTGGATGGACGTACTCTGTGTCCTACAAGTCACAGGTTGGCTAAGGCTACTGTAACATGAAAAGGGCCACACATCAATTACACTACAGCGCCAATAACCCAAGACTGGTAACTTAATGATAGTTTTCACTAATGTCTCATTCTACCACGTAAGTGAAATATAAGTTATCATGTTAGATACTGTACTACCTAGTAATAGGTGACAAATGACCGGGGAAAGTACTTACCATCAACATCCTCCGGCTTCTCCAGAATGGAGGCACACTCTGCACAGGTCCAGGTGCTCTCAGCAGATCTCAGGGCTGAACAGGCGAGGTGGGTTCCCGCTGACCCACAGCAGTGACACCGAATTATACACCATTCACTGAAAGAGGAGACACAGAGGATAAATCTCTTCCCTACAGATGGAGCTATAAATCTCAGTGATGGAGCATTTCGCTACAGGAAGAAATAGCCCCGAAGATACTAAATGTTTTATTGTGTCCAAATATCTCCCTGCGTGCCCCTCTAGTCACCCGCCATGCCATGGCACGACTCTGTAGTGCTGAGCATATTTTCATGCGCTTTTCTTACCTTCAAATGCATCTTAATCAAACAGTGATGGGAGTAGGACGCACAAGCAGCTTCTGCTGCTTAAAATGATATGTGGCATGCCTATATTCTGTGTGTGACTGCGGGTGTATCTGAATGCGAAATGCTACGTTACAGTGCCAGTGGCTGCGACACTGTAATGGCTAATACGCCAACCACACAATGGTTGATACACCACCCGGCACAATGGTTCATATGCCACCCGACACAATGGATAAAATGCCACCCTGCTCCCCTCATTCTTTTATAGTGTGGGCATTGGATATCATAATGTGTCTCTGGTGCCGAATAGAAGAGCAGCCGGGAAGAGAAGCCTCTGAGCCGCCCAACCAGCACAGTGAAGCACGATAAAGAGAAGAACAGAATTATAGGGCAGAGGAAGAAGAAAGAGACGGAGGAGCAGGTAAGTGTGGGGTGAAACCAATAACAAAGTGGGCAGCGCTGTCAAGAAAACCTAAGGTACCGGGAACTCTCTGATAAAGATTCCAATAATACAATTTATTGAATACACAATAGATTCACAACACATATAAAATAGGCGATACGTTCAGTATCCCGATGCAATCCGTACCCATCCTATAATAACAGAAAACGATTATAGTAGCCAGGTTCTTGGTGTCAGCCTCTTAGTAAGCACACAGTAAATGTGAAAGATATCAGCCTCTTAGTAAATACACCGTCACATATATTACGCAAACACCCAGTAGATCCTTAGCTTATAAACGTGGGGATCTATTTATTAAGAGTCTTGGCCGCCTTAATATCATGTGGAATGAGCAGGGGAACCCTGGCAGCCCTTAATAAATAAAATGCAAAAAGATTTACCTGCCGTTCTCGCTGTGAGTTCTTCCACGGCCACAGCGGCAGGGATCTGCGTCACACTGTTGGTGGACCTGCAGCAGTTCTCCGAAGGCGTTGTTCTCCAGTTCCCAGGATGCATCTCTGAAAGGTTAATGAGAGTTAATATCGCTGATGTAATTTATCAATATGACATTACAACACTTTATTCTGTCTGTTTCATCTAGTCCAGCATTTCCCAAACTGTGTACCATGGCGCCCTGACAAGACGCAGTGCACTTACAGGAGTGCCGCGCAGGTCCGAGCCTGCCTACCGCCGGGTGTATTTTTTATAAGATTTTTCTTTAATCAGGCTGTAGGGAAAACAGTGAGTTCTCCCCAGCCAGTCTCTGGGACTATGCGCTACTACTGATTGTGGGAGAACTGCATTAGGGAAGGGCCAGCTGGTGGTGGGAAATACAAAGCGGCAGCTCTGGTCCTTCCTTCCTGCTCCTCTATGGTGAGGCTCCAGGGTCAGAGGAGCCTGTGCTGAGCCATGATTGGTGGAGCCCAGCACATGCACATTTTCAGGGGGAGGGGGCTCACAGAAATCCTCACATGGGCCCCCTCCAGTCTTAAAATGCCCCCCCCCCCGCTTGGCACATGCATATAGCTATGCGACCGAGCGGGAGATCTGGCAAGGCCTCTGTGATGGAGCTGGATTCTATGTTTCAGATAAATACAATTGTTGCATATACCTGTGGGGAATGTAAATTCCCATTCGCAGCATCTCCTGCTGGAAACTCGCCATGTTCTGGCATATGGGGCACTTCAGGAAATACTTCCCTGCGTTTAATGCCTGCATCTGTAATGTAAGAAGTTCCGATGAAATACTAAATATATATCTACAGTCATAAAGCAAATGTCCTGCACAAGAGCTGACGAGTGAGGACAAGCCGATCAGCCCAATGCCAGGCCACATTCGCCATAACCTTCATATACAGAGCGCGGACACCGGAATCAGCCTCAAACCCTCCTCTCCATTGGCTGTCATGCCTCGGCTCTCTCCTGGTTGGCCGCCTCCCGGTGACTCCGATAGTGAGGAGTAAATAGTAAAACCATAGCTCACCTGCAGACAAATCCTGTGGAACCAGGTGTTTTTGCAGCAGGGGCTCTTAATCACATCATATGCAGGGGCGGGGGTCAGCTCCTCCAGGCAGATGGTACATGCACCTACTCCGTCCTGTACCGCAGCCTTCTGAACTGGCCGATGCCTTGGGCAAAATGATCTGCAGGGAAACAAATATTACAGAATAAACTGTGAGAAGTTCAAACAAAAAAACCCCACTGTAACGGAACATACATACATAGCGCGATCGCACGCCAAGAGATAGTGGGCGTGCTAATGCCTTGCCGTGCGATCGCCTGCCTTGCCGGATTTGCATACGCCGGCTGCGTGCGAACGCATATAGCAAGCGGGTCTGAATCGAGCCCTATATACCTAGAAGCAAATGGATTACTCACGGAAACTCCTTGAAGTACTGGAATATAAATTCCTTTTCCTGGCCACAGGGGAAGTGCACGGTCTCAGCGCAGCCCTTCCTGCTGCAGCGTATGGAGGCGCCCGTCCTCTTGCACACTGTGCAGGGCTGCAAAATGTGATTAACAAATGACAATACTGAGCAAAACACGAACAATGAGTGTAAATAGGTCCCCCACTATAAATAGCCTTTGTTCTAGACTCCTTTACTTCCTAATAATAGAACAGTCACTGTATATAACACTCAAGTATAGCCAGGTCCTCTGCTAACCACCTTAGCGGGAGAGATAGAAAATAGCTCCTCTAAGGCTTCCAATCATAGCTGCTGTGACCGAACCACCATCCTACGGAGAGAGCTATGGCACTTTAATCTTTTTTCTTTTTATTTTTTTTATTTTAGTGAAGTGCATGTCTGATCTTCCAGTCCTCTGTGCATGCAAGAACCGGCAATCTGGATCACACATGTAAATTTAGCAGCACACTGGCTCGAGGAAGCAAAAAGATCTGCATTACCGCTGACAGGTGGCATCACTCATCTGTCCCCAAAGACTATTTGGGGAAGTGTGTTAGACTAGCTACAACCCCCACCTCCTCCCCCGTTTCTTTCCACAAGCACCCACTGTTTGCTCTGCATCCAAATACTCACTACGACCATGTCGGTAAACCATCAGGACACATGAACAGTAAAAAAGAAACACAATAGCCAACTGCGCCAACACCTGCAATGCATCCGCCTCTGAAGTAGGCTCATAGACCCAAACATTTTATGTTGGGAAAACACTTCTGATGGGCTGAGAAGCTTTTGACCTTCCTGGCCACATCAGTTCCACAGTCATTCTGCACCGTGGCTCCAGGCGGAGCCGTTCTCACTGCGGCATCACAAAGCTGTTTATTTTATTCTCTGTGGATTATCAGGGAATAGAATAAACTCCCAATTAGGTCCAATATGTGTCATTCAGTTCTCCGGTGACTTCCTTAGCGCCGGTCACATGACATGAGAAAGTATCAGCACGATCAGCTCCTCACCTGCTCTGCCGCCCGGCTGGCTGCCTTCCGCACGTCTGGGTACAGGAAGCCATAGAAGCCTTGCCTGTCACTGCCCCTCTGCAGCACACCGCTGGAGAGTAACTGGATAGGAGAGAGGGGAGATGTACTTATGGCTGTCACCACTGCTGCATTATCTATAACAATTAAGAACACTCGTATCTCTAACATATGCTCCAATACAGGTTTATCATGTTTTATGCACTTAGCATGTTAATGAAACTGCACAGATCACTACATATCCTTAGGGGAGGGCTCCAATAATATTTAATGCCTAAAGTTAAAAATGAAAACAAAATATGTTTTATTTTCAATTTTTTCACCATTTTAATTAACAGAAAATATATGGTTTAATTTGGTAGGACAATTTGTTGCCTTTATGTGGGAGGAGATATCACACTGATCGTGCCCTCCCGTGGCTTTGCGCTAGGCCGAGGGATTCACAGCGCCACCCTCCCCAGCCCCACAAAAAGGGGTATTTTTAACCTAAGGAGGCATAGCCACGCCTCCCACAATTAGGCCACACCGCTTTCCCATGGGACCGGCTCTCTACATCCCTGCCCAAACACCCACAAGCTATCTCTCTGCTTCAAAGGCTCACCGTGACTGGGCTCTTATCGGCACTGGCCTCCCGGGAAGAGGAGATTGGTAAATTTGAGTAAACATTTACATTATCACCTTGCGAATATAGGGCCTGATTCAACACGGATCGCAAATCTGCAATCGCACGCACCCGGCCGCTGTGAAAATATGCTAATGAATGCATTCGCAATGTGATCACAGCACTATAATCAGACGCCCACCACTTCAGTAAGCCGCCCACATCCCAATACTTACATCCGCAATACCTTTGGTAGTCTCCGAAAACATCGGTAACATAGAGTAACATCGGACCCAGACGCACAGTTGTGGTAGAGCTGACCTGACTCAGAAATTGCTAAACTTCCTTTCGGTATCTAGATCTCGGGCTGCGTATGCCGTCAGAGGGGCTTCATTATACACGCCCATGTAACGGCGTTCAAACGCACTGGCACGTCTGCGTTCCTTCAACCACCCCCTCTCTCCACCCCACCAAAAACCGTCACTTCCTGTTAATCACTGTGCGATGGGTCTGCATGCTCACTGCGATCGCTTCCCAATCGTATCGGCCGGTTCGCACACTATGATGCATACACATGCGCAGAGCGCAAACATCGGCAGGGTGCGTGTGCGTCCGCAGACTTGCGTTCCAAGCTGAATCAGGCCCATAGGACAGAATGATTATCACATTTGCATAAATATTGCAGAGTGTGATAAATCTGCACCTTACTGTGTAACAGGCTGATCTCAGCTGCTATAACTGATGCATCATTACTTTCCATACTTACCAGGCAGTAGTGGTGGACGGTCAGCTTCTCCTTGGCGTTACGCAGCAGCTCTCCATACTTGGGCACGTCATTCTCTGCACGACCACAGAAAATGCATGCTGTGGAAGCGAGGCAAGACGTTATGTATGGTGTGTTCTTCATACAAAACACAAATCACACATTAAACCAGAACAAGTACATGCAAGATAGGTGAGGGAATGTAGCTGTGAGACAGAGGGTAGAGAGAGCGATGCTCGGCCAGGTGTGTACCCAGCTTTACTCTATGTCATAATTACAGGTATATTACTGAAGGTGTATAAAGACTTCTGGCTCCTGTCTTACCTGGATCGGCTCCTAGCGATGAGCTTGATGCCGAATCTCTATTCGTCTTCCGCTTTCTCTTACTAAAGATACAGATGCAAAAACAACATTGTGAATTATAAGTGCAAATAATAATCCTCCTTTATGTATATGTCATATGTAATCTATTCTGTGAGCTGGTGCTTTAGTAGAAGTGGATCTCAAGGTGCTGCTGCTGTATAAAATTACCTTTGTGGACAGTGTAGCTATTTCTATGGGACCAGATAATCAGGGGTTAAAGTGAGCTGGTACGTGGTGGTACTGAGTTCAGTCAGTTATATATGAAGGTGAAACAAGTACCTCCCCTGCCTGCTACCCTGCAGCTGCGCCCAATGCCAACCGAGTGACTCTGCCTCCGAGAGGAGCCACTAAGTGTACAGCGTCACCCCATGCTGTTAGCAGTCAGCGCACAGCATCACCCCATGCCTTCTGCAGTCAGTGCACAGCATCACCCCATGCCATCTGCAGTCAGTGCACAGCGTCACCCCATGCCGTCTGCAGTCAGTGCACAGCGTCACCCAATGCCATCTGCAGTCAGTGCACAGTGTCACCCCATGCTGTCTGCAGTCAGTGCACAGCGTCACCCAATGCCATCTGCAGTCAGTGCACAGCGTCACCCCTTGCCATCTGCAGTCAGTGCACAGTGTCACCTCATGCCGTCTGCAGTCAGTGCACAGCGTCACCCCATGCCATCTGCAGTCAGAGCACAGCGTCACTCCATGCCATCTAAAGTCAGCGCACAGCGTCACCCCATGCCGTCTGCAGTCAGTGCACAGCATCACCCCATGCCATCTGCAGTCAGAGCACAGCGTCACCCCATGCCATCTGCAGTCAGCGCACAGCGTCACCCCATGCCATCTGCAGTCAGAGCACAGCGTCACTCCATGCCATCTGCAGTCAGCACACAGCGTCACCCCATGCCGTCTGCAGTCAGAGCACAGCGTCACTCCATGCCATCTAAAGTCAGCGCACAGCGTCACCCCATGCCGTCTGCAGTCAGTGCACAGCATCACCCCATGCCATCTGCAGTCAGAGCACAGCGTCACCCCATGCCATCTGCAGTCAGCGCACAGCGTCACCCCATGCCGTCTGCAGTCAGTGCAGTGTCACCCCATGCCGTCTGCAGTCAGAGCACAGCATCACCCCATGCCATCTAGTAGAAGCCTAATTGCCAGATACCAAACAAATACAACCTTCCAAGTCCCAAACTGAAGCTACCAACCATGGTGCTCATGTAGAGATGGACTCGCCTCCCCCCTCCCAATCCAGGCACTATTGTAAGCTGTGCATACATACCACAGATCTTATGTATCTACAGCCGTATAGGCAGAGACACATTTTAGGATTACTATGCCTTATGGTAAGGGGGCGGTGTAATGTGACCAAACTACAGTATGAGCACCTTCACTTTAAAAATACGCCCCATAACAGGTGGCAGCAGAGTCCGATTGGCTGAATATGTCTTGAGCATGTTTATGCCAATATAGTGTAATGTTACTGTTATTATCTAATTACATTATTAAAGTGATATTGGTAATGGGTTTGCAGTAATAAGGCATATACTTCTGCAGCTCAGATTACATTATTACAGTGATATTGGTAATGGGTTTGCAGTAATAAGGCATATACTTCTGCAGCTCAGATTACATTATTACAGTGATATTGGTAATGGGTTTGCAGTAATAAGGCATATACTTCTGCAGCTCAGATTACATTATTACAGTGATATTGGTAATGGGTTTGCAGTAATAAGGCATATACTTCTGCAGCTCAGATTACATTATTACAGTGATATTGGTAATGGGTTTGCAGTAATAAGGCATATACTTCTGCAGCTCAGATTACATTATTACAGTGATATTGGTAATGGGTTTGCAGTAATAAGGCATATACTTCTGCAGCTCAGATTACATTATTACAGTGATATTGGTAATGGGTTTGCAGTAATAAGGCATATACTTCTGCAGCTCAGATTACATTATTACAGTGATATTGGTAATGGGTTTGCAGTAATAAGGCATATACTTCTGCAGCTCAGATTACATTATTACAGTGATATTGGTAATGGGTTTGCAGTAATAATAAGGCATATACTTCTGCAGCTGAGATTACTTTATTACAGTGATATTGGTAATGGGTTTGCAGTAATAAGGCATATACTTCTGCAGCTCAGATTACATTAGTCTTCATTCTAGCACTCTCTGGTCTATATCTCAGCAGTGTGTTGCATCAGCTGAGTGTGCTAGAAGCACCAGAGCAGAGAGTGACACCCCAGGCAGAAAAGAAGAAAGGCACGGGCTGTGAGAGGGGCAGGGTTCTAGAATGAAGACTATTACATTGGCCCCTAAGAACAGAATTTTGATACAGCATAAAACTGTTCCTAATATTCCAACATGACAACAACAAAACGGAAGAAATTGTTTCCTTGGATCATTTAGAATTTAGCTTTATAAGCGGATTGGACGGTTTATAATGAGGAGGATGAGGGCTGCTGCGTTTCCAGACTTATCTTAGAGAGAACTACATTAAAGAAGATTGTGTAGAGACAACCTGTGGCTCTCCAGCTGTTGTGAAACTACAAGTCCCAGCATGCCCTGCTACAGTTTTAGCATTCCCTAATAGCAAAACTGTGGCAGGGCATACTGGGACTTGTAGTTTCACAACAGCTGGGGAGCCACAGGTTGTCCAGGCCTGGTGTAGATGATGAGAACGCTTGTTTAGTACTATTAAAAGAATTCAAGTGGTTTCAAATGAAAAAGAAAAAAAAAACATTTCTATGATGCTATTATGTAATGGATTGATGTGATATTCTATTTTTTTTAAACAAATTTTGTAATTGTAATTATCTATGGTGTTTCAATAAAAAAAACTATTACAAAAAATAATAATAATAATAATAATAATAATAACAATAATAATAATAATAATAATAATAATAAGAATAAGAATAAGAATAAGAATAAGAATAATAATAACAATCCCCACATAAACAATCGGTGAAATATTAAAGTATCTCAGCTTCTGTTTCAAAGAATTTGAAGCACAATTATAAGTTAATCAATTTTGGATGCTATCAATGTTTGTGTAATTAGTCACAGTATTGATGTACTTAGAAAATTAAATTAGCTGTTATTGGGGTTCCACATAATTGTAAATCTGATTATAAATATTACATTTGTAACAAGAAATCCCTATTTTTAAAACCAGTCACTTACCTAGACGAGGCCATGACGCCTCACATTTAGTATTACAGCCTCCCAGATGCTTCTCCAGTAGTAGAATTAGAGAAAGATTTGCTTTATAATAAAAACGATGCAACTTGCTAGGATTCTGTAACTATAATGCAAGTCTCTGCTGAGGGTGAGCCTCACTGGCTGTCCTGTGTTATGACATCACTGGCCACTGTGACATCACTGATTTGCATAACCATGGCAGGTCAGATATCTGACACAGGGTCTCCATTATGCACATGCAGGGGCTCCATCAGAGGCCGGACTGGCTGGGGGTCCGCCGTGGCCAGAAACACAGCCTAATTCCTCTGTATTGGGCCCCATATTTCTCTGCGCACATGTACCTGCTGCCCGGATCACTAATTCTCTCACACCAAAGAGTCATTCTGGGGCAATAGTGATCTCCTTGTACTAATAAGCAAAGATAAATCAGGGCAAGTCCATGTACTTAAAGTTTTCTTTCTGAAGTTATTACCACTTAGTGTAGCCCCATGTACTCTATTTATGCACATTCACATCATACTCTGCAATAAGCCTGTGTACCAAATTTGCTGACTTCCGAGGTGACAGACAGGTTGGCTCAGCAGGGGGGAGGGTCCCACGGGAAAACTGGAGCCAGGTCAGTGGTTTTATTAAGTTGGCAAGGTACAGCAATGATGCGGCTGCATCTCTTGTGCGCCCTAAAAGGCTGCACCCTGGGCCTGGAGCAGATGCTTGTTTGCTCTGTAGTAGTACAGAGTCCGCACCGTAGAGTTAGGTGACGCAGTTTAGCTATGCCGCATATACGCCGCGCCCCCTGACCTCTCCTCAGTGCTGCTGCTGCTGCTCCGTTGGGGCTAGAAGGGAAATTATGTGCTGCTGATGGGAAGCTGAAATTTGTTTCTATCTGCTCCATGAACAGAACTCCAGTGTGCCCCATGTCCTACAGAGTGCCCCACACCACACCCACAGCTTTCAAGTGTGCCCTGCGCCCTACACACAATACTCCAATGTAACCCTCACCCTTCCAGGGAGCCCCATGCCCTACCCATGGCCTTCACATGTCACCACCTGCAAACCAGAGGTTCTCACATGCCAGCTCCTGCCCGCTAGCATTTCTATCACATACCCCCTGTGTGACCAGAGCAGTCTCTGGTTCTGACTTACTTGTCCAGATAAGTTGGATCTCAGGCAGCGCCGGATTAAGGGGGAGGCGACAGGGGCGATCGTCCCTGGGCCTCCATACCTGAAGGGCCCCCACACGCATCGGGGTTAATGTGAACCGGAAGACTGAACCAGTTCTGCCTCCTCTGGCCAACCTAACCCCGGCACCGCAGAGAGGCATTATTTGCCAGACGCGCGCTGATTGTAACCAGCGGGCGCCCGGCTCCCTCCCCGCAGTGTCAGCCGGAGCTGAAGACTGGAGCTCATTCGTGAGCTCCGGCTTCCGGCTCACGCAGTGCACTATGGGAGAGACGTCACGACATATCTCCCATAGTGCAGAGGAGCAGCCGGGCGGAATGGACGTGGACGGCAGCGGGAGGTAAGTATCAGCTTTTTTTTTTTTTTTTTAAGTGCAATTGGCTTTTCTACTGGGGCATTACTACTGGGGGCATTACTCGGGTGGGGGGATTACTACTGGGGGCATTTCTCGGGGGAATTACTACTGGGGGCATTACTCAGGGGGGGACATTACTACTGGGGGCATTACTCTGGGGGGCATTACTATTGGGGGCACCACTTCTGGGGGCATTACTCAGGGGGCATTAATATTGGGGGCCTCTAGTCTTGGGGGCTTTACTACTTGAAGGCGGGGCATTACTACTGGGGCACTACTACTGGGGCCACTACAACAGGGGGCATTACTACAGGGGGCACAACTACGGGGGTTTTACTACTGAGGGAATTTATACAGGGGGCATTACTACTAGGGCATTACTATTGGGCACACACGGGGCATGACTACTGGGGGAATTACTATTGTGGGCACAACTACAGGGGTATTACTACTGGAGGTAGTTATACAGGGGGCATTACTATTGGGGACACAACCACAGGGGGCATTACTACAGGGGGCATAACTACAGGGCACTACTAATGGGAGTATTGCATAGGGGGCACTGCATAAGGGGCACCACTCCTGGGGGCACTGCATAAAGGGCACCACTACTGTGGGCTATGCATACGGGGCACTACCACTGTGGGCACTGACACTACTGGGGTCCCCATTGCGCATACCCCCAGTTTCTCACATTTAATAGGGGCCCCCACATGTTTGTTAATCCGGCCCTGATCTCAGGTGGTGCTGGGGGCAGGTGGTGCTGCTACATCTGCTGTGTGACCTCACCACTGTACGGCTGTGGTCCAGACGGACTCTCTGAGGCTGGAGGCTGTAATGTAAGAAAACAAAACAAGTTATCTAAAGCAA
Organism: Taudactylus pleione; assembly: GCA_031769625.1. Taxonomy (NCBI): domain Eukaryota; kingdom Metazoa; phylum Chordata; class Amphibia; order Anura; family Myobatrachidae; genus Taudactylus; species Taudactylus pleione. Next base: position 12,546,929 of record JAUIMM010000060.1, on the reverse strand, counting down.
AAGCAGTGACTTCATATATATTCCTGTCTAACCTATTATATGCCCACGCCCCTCCTGCGTCCCTACTTACTGACACGGACACAGCCACACACTGCTTACTGACATGGATGAATCCAATTAGTGTGCAAATTGTGAGGCGCGAGTTACCGTTTTCTCTGCGAATTCACATTGCAAATTCATGTTGCAATCCAATTAGCAACTCGCACTGAACCCGTCAGAGTAAACTCAAAGTTTTCCATCCGCACCTCCCTGAGGGTAAGACATGGGGCCGAATTCAATTAGACGCGAAAAGCCGAGATCTGCAGAAAAGTATCGCCGATCTCGACTTTTCACGATGCAAAAATGGATCTCCGTATTCAATTCCAGCAGCTTTTCGTGTACGTGGAAAGTCAACGCAATGTAATATGCGAAAAAGATTCACCTCTGAAAAGCAGGAGAAAAGAAGTACACATTTTTTTATTTTAGGGTGCAAAGTTGGGGAAACCACTCAGAACTCTTGGGACAGCCCCCCAAAGGACAACTGTGTCAAAATAATCCCGAAAAAAAAGAACCGCCCAAAAAAGTGCTTTCATTTTGTGGATGAAAAAAGTAAGGAGGCCTGCAAGGATGGGTCAGGTGTTTTTAGGATTGCAGGTACATGCAACAGGCGCGTTTTTCATGGTTTTTAAAACTTCACTTTAGAGACTATAAAACATGCTCGCACCCATTTTTAGGTACCCCAAATGTGACAGGACTACTTATTTTCACCCCAAAATACTGCTTTATGCCATTCTTCACCACTTGTGCAAAGACGCTAATAAGAAGCTATTGAAACAACTTAAGTACCCAAAATAGCTTTATTAGGGCTATTCGGGCACATCTACATTGATCCCCAATGTTAGTGCATCTTTTTGGGGGGGTTCAGGCTGATTTCCCCCATTTCTGACAGAACCCTCCGCCTATTCCGACTTCGTGGCTTGCCGCTTTTGAGTGGTTTGGAATTGAATAGGGTGAATAGCGGGGGAGCGCACGATAAGTTTCCATGTCCAAAACACACAATGTTGGTGGAAAGTCGGGCAGGCGAAACTTCATCGCAGACGTGAAACTGATTGAATACCGCCCATGGTAGGGAAAATCTTTATTTTAAGGATACAATGTTGGGACAACCTGCAGAACCCCTTACCCCCCCCTCCCTAATGACTAATTACAGACCCTCCAACATGACCCATTCCATTAGGTACAAATTGCTCTGCTCCTGGAATTCCCTTTTAATTTATGATTGCAGCCACCTGTGTTGAAAACACCTTCTCATCAATTAACTAGTTCAACACAGGTGACTGCAATCACAAATTAGGTGGGAAGTCCAGGAGCAGAGTGTTTTGTACCTGATGGGAGGGGTCATGTTGGAGGGTTGGTAGTTAGGCATTTGGAAGTTTCCAATGAGCTTAATTAGTCCAATAATTACATGTAAATTTTTGGCCTCAAATTACCCCAAAATCAAATTGTTAGTTTAATCACCCCAAATGTATGTAAATTGTAAATTTTTATCATTTTTTTAAAGCACCCTCAAAGCACCCAAAAATCTCCATATATCCTACTTTTTTTTTTTTACAAAACTCAAATTCTTTGCTTTAGGAGAGAGAGCACGTAGTATCATCCCACCAGGACTAACATCATGTCCATTAGAAGATCTTTTGCCTCAGAAAGTGGACAGAACACAACTTCCTCGTCCATTTGGGGCACACACCACGGTTCTGACACAAACTTGCTCTGCTGCTTCCACAGTAAATCAGATGTTAGCTTGTGAGGCATATTACCGGCAGCAGAAAGCCAAACCCACACTCACTGGCAGCAAAACAGAATTGTGATTTCTGACATTTGTATTATTATAATTTTATTTTTATTCATTAAATAACTTGTCTCCAGTACAGGAGACATTTTCCTAGAGCCCACATCCTTATCATCAACCAGCTTCGATCTTCAAGAAAATGGAGTTGACGCCAGACCACTGTCAGACATTTGGGGACATGATTTAGCCAGGCCAATCAGAGAGAGGGGTCGGGCCGTCGCATACCTCCCAACATTTGCTGGGAGGGTCGGGACCTGCGCGTGCCAAAAAGGGGGCATGGCCTAATCGTAAAGGGGGCGTGGTAAGATGACACGCCCCCACTTACATCACTAATGGGGCGTGCCCAGCATCTCCGAGATGCTGGGCAGCCCCCGGGCTTCACCTGTACTCTCAATAGATGCTGTGCGCATGCGCACAGCGTCTATTCTACCTCTGTATACACGCTGCTCTGCATAGCAGAGCAGCGTGTATGCTTCCCCCAACTTCCCCCCCACTGTGGGACACTGCAGCCCGCGGGCAGGACAGCAGGACAGTCCCAGAAAAACGGGACTGTCCCGCTAAATGCGGGACAGTTGGGAGGTATGGGGATGTGAGAGGGTCTGGAAGGCTCCTGCATCCCCTTGCACCTATAGAGCATTGCTGGGGAGCTGCTCCTTCATGTCAGGGGTACTTTATTTTATACACTAGTTGTTTATTCTTTTTTTTGTTAGCAGGGTTAGGCAATGTGTGGCACTCCAGCTGCTGTGGAACTATACCTCCCAGCTTGCCTTGCCACAGCTTTGCTGTTAGAGCATTATAACCCTGTGGAAGGGCATGCTGGGATGTGTAGTACCACATGAGCTGGAGTGCGTCACGTTGCCTAGCCCTGTGTTATTATAGCATAGCAGCCTGATATCATCACTAATGCATGGGGTGTGACAGCCCTGATATCAGAGTTTTACAGTGGGTACAATTTTCTGTATCTGTCCCTGGTTTCTTACTGTATGGTACCATCCTGTACAGCCGAAGGCTATTCTCATTATCTATTATTATTTGGTCTTTTTCAGGAGTGGTCTATGGGCCTGATTCAGAGCCGCTCGCTCTGACAGAGTGCTTGCTCTGAGTCAGGGCTGGGCTTTTCTTTTTTGGAGCGGCCTATTGGCCACTCGCATAGCTGTGGGTTGCCACCCACAGCTATAGCGAGCGGCCATGATGATGGTCGCGATGGTCAAGACCATCGCGACCATCGGGCTTGCGACGAGACCCTTGTGGTAGGGTCTCGTTCATCGCAAGCCCCAGAGAGCTTTTGGCTCTAACAGAGTCGGAAGCTCTCTACTGACATCACTTGTGATGTCAGTGGGGCCACCCCCAAACGGCAGGCGTTCTCATGGGAATGCCTCCGTTTGGGCAGCCACAACCCGCCCCGCCCACCAAACGGAACAAGCTGTCACTCAACATCGACAGCTCGCCCCCTTGGTGCGAGACCCGGAGCAAAGGTTTGCCTTTTGCTGGCCGGGTCTTGCGCATGCGCACGACGGAGCCGGCTCCGTCGTGCGCATGCACTGTGGGCCACCATCGACCCGGTTGCGAGCACTCAGCGCTTGCGATCGGTTCTGAATCAGGCCCTATGTCTGCCATCTAGTCCAGGATCAGCCGGTAGTGGCACTGCAAGTTCCAGCATAACCTGCCAGTTACACAATTTCTGTGTTCCTTGGGCTTAATCCAGAGTTGCACGCTATGCCGATGTTGGATGCACGTGCGGCTATGCTGTAGCGATGGTCGCGGACAGGATTAAGTTTAATTGATGCGTAATAGCAAATTTGGTTGTTACATTTTTAAAAAATGGTTTCCAACATGGGTGCAAGTGAGATGTAAGTGTCTGTGACGTGTGCCTAGCGTAAATCATGCACATAGGCTCCTGTCCCCGACCCGCACTTAAAATAGTCATCGGCGTCGCTTTGTATGTGGTTTCAATTTGTGATTTTTTTTTTTAGTGAACCTAATTCGCATTTGCGATCGAATTAGATTGTAATGTTGTTTTTTTGTGAAGTAAAACCACTAAAACTATGATCCTGGACTTTTGTAGTCTCTTACATATTTCTCCATTCCAGGACCAGCCCTAGCGTAAGCTCCGGAGATCTGTCGCCCATGGAAATAGCAGAATGAGTAGGAGAACTTGTGCCACCGCTGTCTTTATGCTGCAGCGCATGTAACGCACGGGAGCTGCTACAATGACATTATCCGAGATGAAACTATGCTGAATGTGACAATGGCTATAGAAGTTTCGTTCCAGGACTTTCATCCACCAATGGATAATCACTTGACGGGGTACAAGCAGAGAGATCTGTCCCAGACTCGTTTCTTCAAGGTGGCCTGCAGGACGTTTGGACCTCCAAAGTCACGGACACGACGCATCATTGCTCCCCCCATGGAAAAACTGCAATCTGGGTCAGTAGAGGTTACGGAACCGTCGCTTGTGGCTTCTGGCAGCATCATTAAGTTGTGATCTGAAAGGATGGCTGAGATCGGAGAGACTAGTAACACCGGTCAGAACATTTCAGACTGGTTACTGGAAAGACAGAAGTTCAGGACCCAGTTGGACAGTATGGGGGACATAGACAAATGGCTGCGTGGAAAACCGGACCTGACAGACCTAGAAACCCAGGTACAGGATAGGATGGATGAGAGAAGTCTCAAAAGCCGAATGTCCCTAGAAACCACTGAAGAAATGGTGGGTTCAGCACTTAGACATCACAATTTTCAGCAACTTTAGTCCTATCGACAGCCAAAGGGCAAACTTATCCTTCCGCATCAGTGCAGCTTAAGGTGGGACTTATTCAGAAATGCGAAACACTTATCCTTAAACTCTTAGCAACTGCCCATTCAAACCTTTATAGTGTTACACAGGTATTTTATACTGACTTATATGAATCTTCTCCGCCACTCAGTGGGAGCTGCCATGTTGGTTTTGCTAAGCGTGTTTTACATACTGAGAACTAAGACCACTATTGTTACAGAAGGACAATATTCTTATTTATTATTAGGAGGTATAAACAGGTAGAGGATGATAAGACATATGTTAATTTATCTATTGACCCAAATCAGTCATTTTAAATGTGCGGCATACTTTCAATATGGTAAAGGGCAGTAAGCAACTTCTGAATAGTTTTCTGAACAACAGACGCAATACACTACAATTCAACCACACACGCTTTAGCACTATATCCATTTCTGTGCATTGGAGTTCCACCTATCATTGGAGTTAAATTGGGGTCTAAGGAGCTGATTCAGACCCTCTCACTAGGATGCGTTCGCTCGTAGCTGCTGATGGTTCGCACTGAGCGCAAACATCGCAGTGCGCGAACCAGTGCGAGAGATCGGGCAGCGTATGCTCGCTGCGCATAGACTGCCCTGTAAAATGAGTGATAGGAGAGGCCGTTTGTGGGTGGTGACAGGGGCTGGCCACTAGAAACGGGGGAGTGGAGGTGTGAATGCAGGCATACCTGAGTGTCTTAACGCCGTTTCAGAGGCATGCATAATTAACAGGCAGCATCATGGTACATGTCGCTGTGTGATCGCCTGCCTTGATGTCACATAGCCAAATTTGCATATGCATCGGGCGAGCGAACGCATCTAGCAAGAGGGTCTGAATGAGCTCCCAAGTACTAAGCCTTGGAGAGAGATAAAGTGGATGAAGATAAAGTACCGACTAATCAGCTCCTACACTACATAATATTAGCGCCACTTTGGGTCATATATTGAATGCTAACTCACCTGGTGGCACCCCAGCGTCAAGCTGGATTATTGGCTGAGACAAGATCAGTTTAAAATTGAATCGCAGCGACACCATCTTGCGACTGGCCTCAAGACACCATTTTGCGAATGGCCGCCTAAGCGCCATTTTAGATAAACTCACACTTTAGTACATGTGGCAATAATACTATTAGCATCATGCGCTTGCATCCGTGACCATCGCCATAAGTTACGGCGATTCACCAAAAGCCCATTTCATGACTTTACATAGTTTGGGTGTTCTGGATAAAGTGCATATTATTATAATTCCCCTAAAGGATATACTGCATTAGCTAGAACAGAGCAAATGGCCAAGTGATAACTAGCCTGTGTAGATAAGCTTCTTGGATAACGTCTGCTCTCATTCCAGGTGGCACGGCTCGAATACACACCTTACATTAGCAAGCTTCCTGCAATGAAATAACTTCAAAGCCAAGAGTGTTATCTTAGGTTTGGGTCTTGTAGCTGGGCTAATTTGCATTCACACAAGAGTCTGGGAGAATAAAGGACCTTTCTTTTGAGCCTGGGAAAGGTGGGGGCTGCTGAGAGAGGGGGGCGTGTGGAACTATAAGGCTCAGCATTCCACACTGCTAGGTGTTCACTTAGTAAGTGAGATTTAAGTGCACCATTTCTCATACACACATTAATACGCACAATTGCGCTAGTACCTAATCGCATATTAGCGAATGCATAAGATCCTGTATGAAAACGCTGGTTGAAAGCTTCATGCGCATGCATCTGCCCCAAGTTAACTAGCGTCTTTACATCACACCCCGCATAATTCCACATTACATATTCACATAAAAGGTTTAATAAGCTTTAAAGGTATAAGATTTAAGTTGGTTCAGTTAGTATAAATGCTGTGAAATAAAGATATTTGATAACTAAGGTTTTATTCATGCTAAGTAAGCCATGTTTGGTTTTGTACTGATGCGTACTCTTTCAACAGAATTCCGGTGTTATCGGTGTGGAGATCGCATCATGCATTCTCAACTTATGGACCGCAGAGACATCGAGCAACAAAATGTATATTATATGAACAACTGTTAGGATATTGCAGGGGGCAGGAGGGCAGAGACCCCCAGTTGTTAGAGGCTGGGTTGAGTCTATTTGAACCAGCCTGTTAAACGCTCTGTAACAGATGCTTCCCCCCTGGGAACCAATGGCATAAGCAACAAACTTCTCTATTGTCCTGTCTATTCTGGGGGGGTATAAGTATGTGTGCTCAAACACTGTGTTTTTAGTCTTCTTGCTGAACGCTGAGGGATGAGGGGTTTCTTGCTGATGCCTAACATCTGGACCAGAAAGCGCTGCGTATGTATACTGTACTTGGGTCTGTATAATTCCTTTGCGCCGAATTGTGTATGGTCAATAGCGTGTAACTGACTGTACTTTTACTTGAATAATACTTTGTGCTTTGGAACCACACGTTCCAAGTCTGGAGTCTTTTATTTACTGTATGACTGCGTACACAAATTAGAGTCATCCTTAGAGGTTTATAGGTAGGATTTTAGAAGGTACAGGCAGGGGTATATAGAGGTTCAATTTCAGTATCGTTACCAGGATCCTCCAGTATGACAATACAAGGATCAGCATTCCCTCCACAAATTATTTTTGGCACCCCCCCCTCATACTCATGCACACCCCTAGTAGAGGCAGCATTTCAGTTTACTGATTAAATCTCTGCTTAAATAATTATGGGTTTTCAGGGAACTTGCATTGGCTGGACTAAGAATGCATCTGCTCTGGTTTGAAACATCTTCTCACTATTCCCAGATACTTGTGATATCTCATATACCTCAACTAGATGATCCCTGTTACCAGCTAACTATAGTATTGTGCTTCCAGGCATATAAAACTGAGGGAGGTGGTCGCAACATGATGAGGAGCTCGCAGTCCCATGTGATCACAATGTTTATGATGTGGATGATGAGCTTATTGTAATGTCTGCCATTTCCCATGCTGTGCAAATGACAGAGTGGTGCCGCCATTTCCATCGGTAACAGCAAGGGAAGTGTTAACACCCTCTGCACCCGTAGAGGAAGTTGTTCATACCATACGTAGCAGCAGATTAAACCCCCAGCCAGGTAACCAGGTCAGAGGTAGCAACGCTACCGGTCTGCATCCCATCGGACGATAACTGTTCTGAATGGAAATGCAGATGCGAACGGTGTAGTGCCCACGAGGGAAGTGGTAATGCATTGTCCTTGGACAAGAGCAGAACTAAATTCCATCATAACTGATTTCCCCGATCCCAAAAAGGAACTAGCCAAATGTCAAAGATTTTTGAGAAATTTGGGTCGTTCACATGAGCCAACTAATAAAGATTGGCGTGTGGTGTTAAGGGCCTGTCTGCCACGCAACACCGACGTGACAAAATTTATCACGGATTGTGTATTGGATGGTGACGTTCCCTTAACAGACCAAGTAAACCAAGGTAACATTTCCCGCATTGTAACTCAATTGGGTATATATTTTCCAGTAGTAGTTAGCTGGAACAAAATTTTCACAATCAAGCAAAAAGAGAGTGAAACTGCAGAAGATTATCGCGATCGGGCTCTGCAGGCTATCACCCAGTACACTGGGATAGAAGATATAAAAGATAGCACTCACCACAGGGGAATGATAGTCACGGTACTCATGGATGGTCTGAAAGAGAATTTAAAGACTCGGGTTCAGACCTCACAGCCTGGCTGGAGGGGACTCACTATAGATAACCTCATAGAGTCTGCCATAGAACATGATAAAAACATCTCAAAAAAGAGGGAGATCCAGAGCGAAAAACTAATGGCTGTAAGTATCCAAGCTCTGGAGGGAATGACTGTAACATCACATCCAACAGACACACTCGCACCTGCACACACACTTACAGCTGCCCTCACTAACCCCACACAACAACAAACACAGTTCCATTCCACTAACCCAATACAACCACAGGTCCCGTACTCATATCCCCCACAATACCCTTACCCTCCCTATCCTTACCCATATCCACCACCTTTACCCTCTGCTCAAACCTCACAACAACACATGTTTTCACCTGATCCACGGACATGTTTTTATTGTAAACAAACAGGACACTTAAGTAGAAATTGTACAGTAAAACGAGTAGGAACCCCAAATCAGGGAAGACCTGGATATCCCCATAAGGGATATGCACAGATGCCAGCAAATGTTCAACAAGCACCAGCTCCAATTGTGGCCGTAAATGCTTTATTGGAGAATGGTAGCCAACGCTAGGGGTCAGGTCATACCTGTAGTCTACAGATAGTCAGGTTAACGGGAAGTACTAGGGAAGAACCGGTCATGATGGTTGATGTAGCTGGTACTGAATATCCTTTTCTTGTAGACACAGGGGCGACCAGGTCAGTGATGAAATCTCCCGTTAATTTACAGGTGACCAACGAGACAGTGCCAACAATGGGTGTAACAGGTAAAGTGGAACATTATCCTTTAACAAAGTCCACAGAGGTTACTATTGGGCCGTTGCATACCAGACATTCTTTTCTTCTGGCTGCTGCGACTCCTACTAACCTGCTGGGAAGAGACTTGTTATGTAAAATGGGATGTGTTATATATTGCACCCCTGATGGTGTATTTTTAGATATCCCAGAGAGAATTGCACATGAGGTGCAGGATATGTTGGACACTCCCCAAAGGATAATGTATCGCTCTACAAGTTTAAATGAAAATCCATCACAGGTAGATGAAATGTCCCAAATTCCAAATTCCCTTTGGACTAAGGATGGACAGGACACTGGATTAATAGGAAACGGAAGCCCTGTAATGGTAAATTTAAAAGGCGTAGGCAAGCTCCAAAAATTCCCCAGTACCCACTAAAACAGGAGGTAGAATTAGGGGTGTTTCCAATAATTGAGTGATTATTGCAACAGGGAATCTTAGGCCCTCATTCAGAGCCGTACGCTCTGAGCAGAGCGCACGCTCTGAATGAGGGCCGGGCTCCATTTTCATGGAGCGTCCTCCTGGACGCTCGTATAGCTGTGGGTCACCACCCACAGGCTATACGAGCGTGCTTTTTGATGGCCGCGATGGTCGAGACCATCGAAATTGCGAGCCGGAGCCTGCGGTTGAGGTTTTCAACCGCAAGCTCCAGAGTGATTTTGGCTCTATCAGAGCCAAAATCACTCCCACTGACATCACTAGTGATGTCAGTGGGCCGGCTTCTGACGGGAGGCGTTCCCGTGGGAACGCCCCCATCAGGGAGGCACGCCCCTGGCACGCCCACCAAAGGGGGCGTGCTGTCAATCAACATTGACAGCACGCCCCCTTTGATCGGACACAACGAGCGAAGGACTTTCCTTCGCTCGTCGCGTCTGGCGCATGCGCACGACGGAGCTCCCTCCGTCGTGCGCATGCTCAGTGCATAACATCGACCCACTTGCGAGCAGACAGCCGCTCGCGAGTGGGTCTGAATCAGGCCCTTAGTTCGTACAGCTAGTGTAGCCAACAGTCCCATCTTTCCAGTGAAGAAGAGTGATGGGAGGGGTTATAGGCTGGTACAAGACCCCAGAGGTGTTAATAAGGTGGTAGAGAGCCAATTTCCTGTAGTGCCAAATCCAGCTGTCATCCTGATGCAGATGCAACCCATTTCACTGTCATTGACCTCTATTCTGCTTTCTTCTCTGTGCCTCTCCACCCTGACTGTCAGTATCTATTCGCATTTACATACAAATGTGTGCAATGTACATGGACACGGTTACCCCAAGGTTTCATAGACAGCCCCAGTATCTTCTCCCAGGCATTGCACGACTGTTTACAATCTTTTCAACCTGCCAATGGATCTGTTCTAATTCAATATGTGGACGATTTATTGCTATGTTCTGACTCGTTTATGTCATGTTTGAATGATACTAAACTTTTGTTACTTCATCTCTCGCATACAGGACACAAGGTGGCTAAGGACAAACTACAGCCGTGCCAATCCAGAGTAAAATATTTGGGACACTGCCTAACCCAGGGGTTATGACATCTTACAAATGATAGAATCCAGGCCATACAAAACATGACACTGCCGCAGAATCAACAGCAAATTCGTACCTTATTGGGAATGTGTGGATATTGTAGAATGTGGATCCCAGGTTTTTCTATTTTGGCCTTGCCTTTACAGGAATTAGTCTCTTCCTCAAAGCCCGATCGTGTCATACACACAGAGGAATCAGAGCAGGCTTTCCTTAATCTTAAGGATAGCCTGACAAAAGCTCCTGCATTGGGAATACCTGATTATGAAAAACCTTTTGATTTGTATTGTACGGAAGCCGATGGTTGTGCTGCAGGTGTCCTTACACAAAAACAAGGTGATGCCAGTAGGCCCATAGCATACTATAGTGCTCAATTGGACATGGTAGCAAGATCACTCCCCACTTGTTTGAGAAGTGTAGCAGCTACCGCTCTATTGATGAGTAAAAGTGAGGATGTAGTACTGGGCCATGATATGATTGTCTACACTCCCCATGCTGTATCTGCTCTGTTGAACTCAGCTCAAACCAGACACGTCTCTTCAGCTAGGTTTACCAAATGGGAACTAGCACTAATCGCACCCGCAAAGATCACTGTTAAACGTTGCAGCACGCTGAATCCAGCAACGTATTTACCATATGTACAACATGATGTACAAAGGGTGGAAGGAGACGAGTTGCTGGCGGGAGGTGAGTTCAGCGGACATAACGATACGCACGATTGTATGACATATCTGAATCAGACCTTTGCTGCTAGACCTGACATACATGACACACCTTTAGAGAATGTGGATGTGACTTTTTATACGGATGGGAGTTGTCATAGACAAACAGACACAGGTGAATTATGTACAGGTTATGCTGTTGTAAATGACAGAGACATCATAGAAGCTAAACCTCTTGGTCCTCCTCACTCAGCCCAGGTGGCAGAGTTAGTAGCACTAACTAGAGCGTGTGAACTGGCAGCAGGCAAATCTGCTAACATTTACACTGACTCGAGGTATGCGTTCGGGGTGGTGCACGATTTTGGGGCTCTATGGCATCTGAGAAATTTTATGACAGCAGCAGGCACACCAGTTGCACACTCCCGACACATAAAACATCTTTTAGAAGCAATACAACTGCCCAAAACAGTGGCAGTAATTAAATGTAAAGCCCATACATGTGAGGATGACCTGGTGTCACTAGGCAACAACAGGGCCGATGAAGCTGCAAAATGGGCAGCAGGGTTGAAAATGTTTTCTCCAACTGAAAAAATTATGTCTTTCCAAACAATTGATATGCTGAAATTAATTGAGATGCAAAATTTGTGTTCAATTCAGAAAAAAACCATTTGGAAGTCCAAGGGATGTGGGCAAGAGCCCTCCGGGCTCTGGAGAGACGGACAAGGTAAACCAGTAGCCCCCAAGGCATATTACCCCAGCCTGGCTGAGGCAGCACACGGTCTGACTCATCTGGGAAAACAAGGTATGTGCAAGTTGGTGAGGGCATACTGGTGTGCACCAGGTTTTTCTTCACAAGCAGAAAAGAGAGCAATGTCCTGTCTGACCTGCTTGAGGAAGAACATAGGGAAAGCGATCCCTACCGAACCGTCCCACATTCCACCGACTGATGGACCTTTCCAGGTGATACAAATTGATTTTATCCAATTACCACCCTGCAGGAACCTTAAGTATGTATTACTGTGCACCGATGTATTTTCTAACTGGGTTGAGGCCTACCCAGCGGCCACTAATACTGCTGCGTTTACTGCCAAGAATTTGTATGCAGGTACGGTATCCCTAAAATCATCGAGAGTGACAGGGGTACTCATTTCACAGGTGATGTTTTTCAAAATATGTGTAAGCTGATGGGTATTAATAGCCGACTTCATATCCCCTACCGACCGCAAGCCAGTGCCAAGGTAGAGAGAATGAACGGGACTATTAAAAATAAGTTATGTAAAATTATGGCAGAAACTGGACTGGGATGGCCAGAAGCGTTACCTTTGGTCCTACATAGCATAAGGACCACTCCTAGACCCCCTCTAAATCTGTCCCCATTTGAAATACTGTTCGGTAGACAACCTCATTTGATTATAAGTCCACAGGAAGACTTGAAGGGTAACAACGAGGTAACTGTAAAGTATCTTATATCAATGAGTAAGCAGTTAAAGCAACAGCAGCAGAATCTAAAATTGTTGTCTAATGATATGCCTGAAACTAACTGTCATGATGTTGAACCAGGAGAATATGTTATGATCAGAAATTTCTTGCGTTCAGATTGTTTGACTGATCGGTGGGAAGGTCCATACCAGGTGCTGCTGACGAGTACTACATCTTTGAAGGTGGCCGAGAGAGATACCTGGGTCCATTCCACTCACTGCAAAAAGTCAATCAACCGGTGGAGAAACAAGTCGGAGACAAGGCTGATAGTGTGGACCTGTCGCTCGCGAGCTTGTTCCGGGAGGATTGAAAAGGTCGTAGTGAGATACCTGAACTGAGAGAAATTTTGCAGGACTTGTTGTTAAAATGGACGGGCCTGCTGTGTTCATTTTCATATTCTCTTTTAGAGTGTTCACCATCCTGGTCAGTTCGAGGATATCCAGTGTCTGTGATAGGGGACCGATTGAGGAAACAGGAGCTGATGGCAGTGCTGATGGAGTGGAGTCAGGAGGAATGCAATGCCAAACAGGGGAGTTTCTGACCAATCTTAGTACTGTTATTGTTAAGAGAGCTGTCATTCCGGATACTCGGGGAAGGTGTGGAGGTTTATCGTCTGAAGATTCCTGTATTTGTGAGCTTTGTGGGTCCCTAGTTGATGAGAACTGTATCCAACGGTGCCAACCTAAATATAACCCGTACTGGGGTGGGTATCCTTTAGAGGATTATCATAGCATGGTAGGCAAAGTGTTAAACCAAACTGATTGCTGGGTGTGTTCACACGTGCCACAGGGACAGCATAACGTAGGGTTGGTGCCATTTCCGCTGAATACCACGGAAATTTTAGAATTACAAAAAGGGAAAACCTTGGATGGAAAATTCCTCTCATCCAAACCACCTCATTTCAAACTCTATCAATTCCAAGTAGATAGATCACTTTTGTGTTTAAACATAACCAACCCCAATAAACCCGGGAGTTGGGAAGTGATGGGGAATAATCAGACGATGACCTTCTCAGAAAGAGCTGATAATGAGTCCATAAACCATGATCTGTTACGCTCAATTAAATCTAGTGGGCAACATTTTAGGTATCGGTATACATTGAGTTCCACCAAAGAAATTATTGGTAGGGTGCCAGATGGTTATTGTGCTAAAATAATACAGCCAGAGACTTGCATGAACCAGATGGCAGACCCAGAAATAGGATTGTTTGCAAGAGATATGTGCTTAATGATAATGATACATAACATCCCTTATGTTCTCCCTGATAATGTATATTTTGTATGTGGAAGAAAAGCATATAAATGGCTCTCCCCGAGTTCCGAAGGTTTGTGTTACCTGGGAAGAGTAGTCCCAGAAGTTATGACCCTCACACATGTTGAAATGCTTGGTATACATAAAAACACACCATCACCATATCTTCACACGCAATATTAACACAGAGGCAAAAGAAACATGATACCTGGTGATGTGCATAAAGCCACTCAGTTGATTAGTGAGACAACTGGCTTTCAAGTTTTAGTGGCACTGGATCCCACCAGGATCGCTCGGGGAAGACAAAATTTTAGGTATATTCAGGAACTTGCTAAATTGATAGATAATATCACCGAGATGTACAATGACACATTCAGGTATACAGGGAGAGAATTGCAAGCGTACAAGAAAGAACTGGTGCAACACAGGCTAGTGTTAAATTATTTAACTGCTGTTACTGGAGGGTATTGCGTAACGTTAGCCACCCAATTTGGAGTAAAATGTTGCACCTATGTCACCAATGATACCAGCGACCCTAAGTAGGTGATAGACCAGAGGATGGATGAAATTCTACAGCTAAAATGGGAGTTTCGTAAGAACCATAATGCTTCAGTGGCTGAAGTAGGGGAAAAGATAGAAGGATTGGTTTCATGGCTGAACCCAGTGAAAGGGTTCTCAGGTCTAGGGGAATGGGTCCAGGAAGTGATCGCCAGCATAGGCAAATTCTTAATCCTTATACTGATTGTCATCATAATAATTGGCATATGTGTCCGGTGTGTTCCTATTGTGTTGAAGTGTGGAAAATGTAAAAATAGAACGAAATTATGATGGTGGCCAATATGAATACCGAGGTAAATACAGAACTGCATTACAACCCTGAGCTAGGAAATACCATCATTTAATGTATTATATTTAGCCATGCATAAAAATGTATTATTGAAATGTTATTTTTAAAACACCTCAGATAATGTAAAGTCTCAATTTCCCTTCAGGACTGCTTTGATAAGACTGGTGCATTCCCACACCTTTCACATGATCTTCCAAGATCCGCGGTGTGCGTATAATAGTAGTTTTATGTCCCCACTCAGAGACACATTATTGATGGATTAAGAACCACCTTGTGCCATCCCATAATAACACTAAATAATATGTAACTGTAAGCCTAAATTAAATTCTAATAGCCAATTGTGATAGCATGTTGTTCGCTATCAAAGGGTGGACTGTTGAAGCTGGATTATTGGCTGAGACAAGATCAGTTTAAAATTGAATCGCAGCGACACCATCTTGCGACTGGCCGCAAGACGCCATTTTGCGAATGGCCACCTAAGCGCCACTTTAGATAAACTCACACTTTAGTACATGTGGCGATAATACTATTAGCATCATGCGATTGCATCCGTGACCATCGCCATAAGTTACGGCGATTCACCAAAAGCCCATTTCATGACTTTACATAGTTTGGGTGTTCTGGATAAAGTGCATATTATTATAATTCCCCTAAAGGATATATTGCATTAGCTAGAACAGAGCAAATGGCCACGTGATAACTAGCCTGTGTAGATAAGCTTCCTGGATAACGTCTGCTCTCACTCCAGGTGGCACAGCTCGAATACACAGCTTACATTAGCAAGCTTCCTGCAATGAAATAACTTCAAAGTCAAGAGTGTTATCTTAGGTTTGGGTCTTGTAGCTGGGCTAATTTGCATTCACACAAGAGTCTGGGAGAATAAAGGACCTTTCTTTTGAGCCTGGGAAATGTGGGGGCTGCTGAGAGAGGGGGGCATATGGAACTATAAGGCTCAGCATTCCACACTGCTAGGTGTTCACTTAGTAAGTGAGATTTAAGTGCACCATTTCTCATACACACATTAATACGCACAATTGCGCTGGTAACTAATCGCATATTTGCAAATGCATAAGATCCTGTATGAAAACGCTGGTTGTTAGCTTCATGCGCACGCATCTGCCCCAAGTTAACTAGCATCTTTACATCACACCCCGCATAATTCCACATTACATATTCACATAAAAGGTTTAATAAGCTTTAAAGGTATAAGATTTAAGTTGGTTCAGTTAGTATAAATGCTGTGAAATAAAGATATTTGATAACTAAGGTTTTATTTATGCTAAGTAAGCTGTGTTTGGTTTTGTACTGATGCGTACTCTTTCAACAGAATTCCGGTGTTATCGGTGTGGAGATCGCATCATGCATTCTCAACTTATGGACCGCAGAGACTTCGAGCAACAAAATGTATATTATATGAACCCCCAGTTGTTAGAGGCTGGGTTGAGTCTATTTCAACCAGCCTGTTAAACGCTCTGTAACAGATGCTTCCCCCCTGGGAACCAATGGCATAAGCAACAAACTTCTCTATTGTCCTGTCTATTCTGGGGGAGTATAAATATGTGTGCTCAAACACTGGGTTTTTAGTCTTCTTGCTGAATGCTGAGGGATGAGGGGCTTCTTGCTGATGCCTAACATCTGGACCAGAAAGCGCTGCGTATGTATACTGTACTTGGGTCTGTATAATTCCTTTGCGCTGAATTGTGTATGGATCAATAGCGTGTTACTGACTGTACTTTTACTTGAATAATACTTTGTGCTTTGGAACCACACGTTCCAAGTCTGGAGTCTTTTATTTACTGTATGACTGCGTACGCAAATTAGAGTCATCCTTAGAGGTTTATAGGTAGGATTTTAGAAGGTACAGGCAGGGGTATATAGAGGTTCAATTTCAGTATCGTTACCAGGATCCTCCAGTATGACAATACAAGGATCAGCATTCCCTCCAGAAATTATTTTTGGCACCCCCCCTCATACTCACGCACACCCCTAGTAGAGGCAGCATTTCAGTTTACTGATTAAACCTCTGCTTAAATAATGATGGGTTTTCAGGGAACTTGCATTGGCTGGACTAAGAATGCATCTGCTCTGGTTTGAAACATCTTCTCACTATTCCCAGATACTTGTGATATCTCATATACCTCAACTAGATGATCCCTATTACCAGCTAACTATAGTATTGTGCTTCCAGGCATATAAAACTGAGGGAAGTGGTCGCAACATGACGAGGAGCTCGCAGTCCCGTGTGATCACACCCACCATCCATCAGCCTACCCTGGAAGCCCTGGCTATCCTGGAAGGTTACCTGAATCAGCGCCGGCTGCGCCTGGTGGACCTCAGACAAGAGCAAGAGGAAGCAAATCTCCAGCCAGGACCTGAAGACTGTGAGAAAAGAGGTGAAGATTTAAGAATGGTGGTTGGGTTATTTGGTCAATGGATAACTCTTTCCTAAGTTCTTATTTTCTCTTATTTATTACTTGTAGATAAATACATACTATAGTGTATCCAGTGGTGCTGGCCCTCATCTTATAGGCTCCTCAGTTCCTGCATTCAACCTTGGATAGTTGAGAGGTTTATTGAACTGACTGCTGGACTGTAACGCAAGCCCTGCTTCTTCCTAGGCTAATATTCCCATCAGTGACTTGCAGTTTGATGACCTGGTGATGTCACTCAGCAATAAGCAGCCAAATCAAATCAACTACAAGGAGCTGTCAGTAGGACATTATTCCTGGAGGAAGAAGAACATGGAAGACCATAAGAATGGTGTAACCGTCAGCCCAGGTAGACTAACACGGTCATCTCCTACACACCCTCACGTCAGGGATCCTTCCTATGCAGAATAGTTTCCCATAGGCTTATTACTGACCAAATATTGGTTTTCTAGCTACCAAATGAGAGACAAAGCTGAGAGTATAATGAGTGTGGTAGTTACGTCATACATCCAGCAGGTAGACTAATCATGGCTGTTAGGTTTTAGGTGGTGTTACATAAGAAGTCTCCAATGAAATGAGTGGATAGTGATAAAATGGTAGAAGACATGGGGTGACCATACTTACACGATCCATGGCATGGACCATTATGCCTGGTGGTAACATCATCCTTTGTGGGTACAGAGAACAGGTTTCTCCTTCTCGACAGAAAAACATAAGTACTGTTTTTGTTTGGGTGTAACGTGAGCTGCGACGCTGTGTGTTTTGTGTCTCCGTTGGCCATTATCATGTTAAACATATGTTTCCTCTGTCCTTGCAGCCGCAGTGAGGTATTTCCAGCCTCCCAGCGACCACAACACTGAGGGAGGCGATTCCCAGCCTGCGGTGACCCTCTCTGAGATGCTGGATGGACTAGGAAGCATAAGAACGGAATCTTGGCCAGTCCACAGTGTGCAAAGCGGGGGGAGTGGGTAACAGTTTCTGCAGGTGCCCCCGATCAGTTTGGAGAAAAGAAGACCCCTCAGCTATGAGGACATGGAGGACATTGGGAAGAAATACAGAGAGAGGAAGCGCAGAGTAAAGGTGAGGACACCAAAGATGGAAATACATAGGCATGGCCACCACTCCCATTGTTACTGAACTACAAGTCTCAGCATCCTTTGCCAGAGAGGTATACTTCGTACAGGAGTAGCCGTCATCACTGTCAGCGGCACTTACCCCTACCCTCTAATGGGTGCAGGAGATGCGTCTGAAATTGGCATCTACTGTGCATTCACACAACTCATAATGGAACGCAACACAGCAAGCCAATGGCACACCCACAAAATGCACATCCATATTGTTGATGCCCATTTAGTATTTATACACAGAATGGCGTAACACTCTGAATAGAACATATATCCGCATAGATGCATGTGCAGCCCGCAACGCATGCGCAGTCTGCGAAAAATCACTAGATGCGGCCGCCTACGAATTTGTGCGCGATTCACGATTAGGCTGTTAGTGTCAGGCTTAGGGAACCTGGCGACAGCATGGTATAAGCATTCGATATTCACACTATCTTCCATACCCTTCCCCAGAGTAACACTCGGCTTTTGGACTGGTTAGAGCAGTGCCGTTTGGTGCACAGCGGCAATGCTCCTTTGGATGCTCATTCCCTGCCTTCTACACTGGGAGGGGAGACAGCAGAGCTGGTGGAACAGTTCCGGAGACAGGGGCTGTAGCAGCATTCCAAGATCCTGAGGCTGTGCCAGACCTATGAGGTTCCTCTCAATGAGAAGCTGCTGGAACAAGGTGAGGAACCAATTTTATTATCTGTGCTCTAGAGACGTTCATCTTGAATTGGGGATATTCCTGGTGTCAGGGTCTGATTCCGCTTTAGACAGGGAAGGGTGAGAGGTGGCTAAATAGGGGATGATCTGATTGGAGCTGAGGGGAGGATGAAATGTATATAGTAGGGACACTATATTCTGTAACATAACTGGGAAAGCTATATAATGTACTATGTAAATATGGGAGGGAATCACTTTTTCCATTTTAGTCAATCAAATACTAAAATATTATAGTATCCATGCAAACATACCTAGCACTCAATGTACTGAAATAATTAAATTGAGATAAAAAATAACTTTACAAGTCCATTTAACTATGAGTTAAAGCCAGACCTTTCATATTTGTAAATTAATTTGAAAGTGCACCAGTATACATGGTCATCTGTTATGTTATAGGGTAACACGGTAATCCAGTCACCACCCATTACATAACAGCGTGTGTTATCATGAGCAAATAAATTACTTTTACAAACTCCAACAGATCCCAGTAGCCCTCATTGCAGTCACAGGAACACAAGTACGATCCCACTTAGTGGACATAGGAATGTTGCTAGATCAGATTTTCAGAAGTAGAAACTCTTCTGTATTTACTTATCAGACCTCACTGGAAGTGACTGTGGAACCATACTAATCAGACCTCACTGGAGGTGACTGTGGAACCATACTAATCAGACTTCACTGGAGGTGACCGTGGAACCATACTAATCAGACCTCACTGGAGGTGAGCGTGGAACCATACTAATCAGACCTCACTAGAGGTGACCGTGGAACCATACTAATCAGACCTCACTGGAGGTGACCGTGGAACCATACTAATCAGACCTCACTAGAGGTGACCGTGGAACCATACTAATCAGACCTCACTGGAGGTGACCGTTGTCAAAGTAAAATAATTGGATATGATCGTTTGCAATCTATTGTCTGACGACCTAGTTGTCTATAGTCTGATGGCGAGTAAATTGGATGCTACTTTGCGTCGCCGCAATCTGATGTGCACAAATGCAAATCCACCACACACATACACTGATGCACATAATGCACACACATAAACATATATGCATACACATAGATGCTCACATGCGTATTCACATACATACATACGAACATTTTCTATTTCAATGCACAGGCGCACATATGTATAAAATGGTTCCCACACACTATAGTTAATAACCAGAGTTATTAAAGGTATTATTAACTAATAATTATGATATAATATGTACTTAAATTAGATCTAAGGTTTAGAATACAGTGGACATGTCATGTTTGGTATCATACTAAATCCCTGATCCCTGTTTATCTGGAGACATCCGTCTCTGTCGGCAAGGAAATTGCATCATGCGTCCACTAGTTATGGATGATAGGGAGTTATTGCTTAGAATGTTATTACTTAAATGCAGTGTTGTAGCCAGTTTTAACCAGTTGTTCGGCGGAAAACTACACAATGTGACTGTTTGAGGAATGAGCCATACCCCCGATGACACCGTATGAACTGACCAATGACCAGTTTATCCAGAACCAAGAACCAATGAAAACCTGTCAACTAGTTCCTTTGTTAACTCTGAAAACTGTAAGGTATATAGGCTGTGTCCCGATCTCAGTGTACAGACATCCTCTTTGCTGACCGCAGGCTTCTGGATTGATGGGACCAGGGTGCACGCGTATGTATCGGCTTGTACTATTTTATTGCTTTTTAGTCTAATTGTTAAATCTTTCATCGTGTTACTTTTTCTTTACATAAATAACTTTTTGTACTTTGGAACCACACGATTGGACTGGAAAGCAATCCTTTCTTAAGTGACTTGCAGCGGTAAATAGCGACTAGCGACTATTAGCCTACATCTTAAGCATGCCATCTGAAGCATGGAGTTAGAACCAGAGTTGATTTTTTTATACCATCTTTCATCTCTTTCCAGGTACACTAATGCCATCTTCCATATCTGATGCCTTTCATTGCAAAAATAGTCTGTATTAAAAGTTTGTTTTCCAACTATGAAGCTGCATCTTCCCCCACCATTAATTAGCTTGTTGAAC
The DNA here is from genome assembly GCA_031769625.1 of Taudactylus pleione. Classification (NCBI taxonomy): domain Eukaryota; kingdom Metazoa; phylum Chordata; class Amphibia; order Anura; family Myobatrachidae; genus Taudactylus; species Taudactylus pleione. Next base: position 12,525,823 of record JAUIMM010000060.1, on the reverse strand, counting down.
AAACTGCTCAAACATCCCCTCCCACTGTACCAGCTGACCTAGCTTCTCCTGCAAAAGGGACTCATTTTAAAGCCTGCACACACAGGCTTGACCTGCCACTGTAGCCTGCATCTTAAGCATGCCATCTGAAGCATGGAGTTAGAACCGGAGTTCAAACTGGATTTGGACTTTTGACTACTTTCTAACCAAAATTTAAACCATCTCACAAACACAGCAGCACAGGAATGCTGCCACTCCACCCTCATTTACACTCCCCTGAGACTGGGTTCGGCTGCTGTCTCATGCTGCAGCTAAATCAAACTCCACAAACTGCTGGATGTGACAAAACCGCACACTCGTGTGAAGGAGACGCTGTGGCTTTTTGCAGAACACTCTATCATTTTTTAATTTCTGATTAAGTTTAACATGGTTTTAACTTAAAATACGGTCACCATTTATTCTTTTTTATTTTTCTCCAACTGGACGTTATACTTCCGCTACTTGCACACCCTGCCAGGTGTAACCTACGCAGTGCGACCCAGATGGCAGCCTCGGATGGTTCTTTCTTGGGCAGGATGAACAAACACATGGATCTATTCATTCAGTGCATTTCATATTTCAAATGTTTTAGTCACCTGTAAATTTCCCTTCTAGCCCCAATGGAGCAGCAGTAGCAGCACTGAGGAGAGGTCAGGGGGCGCTGCGTATATCAGCATAGCTAAACTGCATCACCTAACTCTACTGTGCGGACCCTATACTACTACAGAGCAAACAAGCATCTGCTCCAGGCGCAGGGTGCAGCCTTTTAGGGTGCACAAGAGATTCAGCCGCTTCATTGCTACACCTTGCCAACTTAATAAAAAACATTTTGGACCACTGACCTGGCTCCAGTATTCCCGTGGGACCCTCGCCCCTGCTAAGCCAACCTGTCTGCCACCTCGGAAGTCAGCAAATTTGGTACACAGGCTTATTGCAGAGTATGATGTGAATGTGCATTAATAGAGTACATGGGGCTACACTAAGTGGTAATAACTTCAGAAAGAAAACTTTAAGTTCATGGACTTGTATAGGAAATGGACCTCAGACTGCACACCTTGAACATATATATACATAATTGGAGGTGCTACCTGTGGAGACAATTGATATATACACAAAAAGAAGAAATACAGGTGCTCAACTCCAAATTAACTGATTGTATATAAATAAATAAATTTTTGCAGTGAAAAGAGGTTTTTGGCATAATCTTGGCCAAGGTTATGGGCCTACCCACCAGATCCAGGTAACCTCTATCGGGTAGGTCCCTAACATACTAGGGTTCAAATCCAGAGCGCAGGATCCCCCCAAACTGGTCCAGCTAAGCTGCCCCAGGGCACCGCCATAGTAAGAAAAGTGCAGTGTAAAAGAGATAGTTAGGAGCAGCCACAGCTGCATATAAAGAATGAAAATAAAAAAGTGAAGTACATGTATAATAAACAAACAGTGAAGGGTTAAAATGTGTTATAAAAGAAAAATGTGATATTTCCTTAGCTGGGCCAGTTTGGAGGTGTCCTGTGCTCTGGATTTGAACCCTAGTATGTTAGGGACCTACCCGACAGAGATTACTCGGTTCTGGTGGGTAGGCCCATAACCTTGGCCAAGATTATGCCAAAAACCTCTATTGATTGCAAAAATGTATTAATTTATATACAATCAGTTAATTTGGAGTTGAGCACCTGTATTTCTTCTTTTTGTGTATAGTTCATGGACTTGCCCTGATTTATCTTTGCTTATTAGTACAAGGAGCTCACTATTGCCCCAGAATGACTCTTTGGTGTGAGAGAATAATACCTCTTTTCCACCAAAAACCCAGGTCCGACCTGGGTTTTTGGACATGGTTCCAACCCAGGTCAGACCCATTTACACTGCACCTTTGATCTGGGTTACTCCCAGGTCAGCCCTGTTCACACTGAACTCAGGTCTGCCCTGCTAAACCTGTGAGGTCATAAAAAGTGGGAGGTGAATGCTCCACAACCACCAATCCGCTCATTTTAGGCATGATCCAGGTCAGATAACCCGGGTTGCACCGTTTACACTGCACCATTCCCTGGGTCCATCCTGGGTCCAACCCTGGTAGCTACCTGGGTTGGATTGCAGGGTCACTTGACCCAGGTTATTTTTCAGGGACCCTTTTAAACTGAGCTGCGACCCAGGTAGACCCAGCAAAAACCCAGGTTTTTGCTCTGGTGTAAAAGGGGTATTAGTGATCCAGGCAGCAGGTACATGTGCGCTGAGAAATATGGGACCCAGTACAGAGGAATTAGGCTGTGTTTCTGGCCACAGCGGGCCCCCAGGCAGTCCGGTCTCTGATGGAGCCCCTGCATGTGCATGATGGAGACCCTGTATCAGATATCTGACCTGCCATGGTTATGCAAATCAGTGATGTCACAGTGGCCAGTGATATCATAACACAGGACAGCCAGTGAGGCTCACCCTCAGCAGAGACTTGCATTATAGTTACAGAATCCTAGCAAGGTGCATTGTTTTTATTATAAAGCGTATTTTTCTCTAATTCTACTACTGGAGAAGCATCTGGGAGGCTGTAAGACTAAATGTGAGGCGTCATGGCCTCGTCTAGGTAAGTGACTGGTTGTGTTGTGTTTTAAAATAGGGATTTCCTTGTTACAAATGTAATATTTATGATCAGATTTACAATTATGTGGAACCCCAATTATAGCTAATTTATTTCACTAAGTCCATCCATACTGTGACTAATTACACAAACATTGATAGCATCCAAAATGGAGTAACTTATAATTGTCCTTCAAATTCTTTGAAACAGAAGCTGAGATACTTTAATGTTTCACTGTTTGTTTATGTGGGGATTGTTATTATTATTATTATTATTATTATTATTATTATTATTGTTATTATTATTATTTTTTGTAATAGTTTTTATTATTGAAACACCATAGAAAATTACAATTACAAAATTTGTTTAAAAAAAATAGAATATCACATCAATCCATTACATAATAGCATCATAGAAATGTTTTTATTTTTTATTTTTAATTTGAAACCACTTGAATTCTTTTATTAGTACTAAACAAGCGTTCTCATAGTCTACACCAGGCCTGGACAACCTGAGGCTCCCCAGCTGTTGTGAAACTACAAGTCCCAGCATGCCCTGCCACAGTTTTGCTATTAGGGAATGCTAAAACTGTAGCAGGGCATGCTGGGACTTGTAGTTTCACAACAGCTGGAGAGCCACAGGTTGGCTCTACACAAACTTGTTTAAAGTAGTTGTCTCTAAGATAAGTCTGGAAACGCAGCAGCCCTCATCCTCCTCATTATAAACCGTCCAATCCGCTTATAAAGCTAAATTCAAAATGATCCAAGGAAACAATTTGTTCTGTTTTGTTGTTGTCATTTTGGAATATTAGGAACAGTTTTATGCTGTATCAAAATTCTGTTCTTAGGGGCCAATGTAATAGTCTTCATTCTAGCACCCTGCACCTGTCACAGCCCGTGCCTTTCTTCTTTTCTGCCTGGGGTGTCACTCTCTGCTCTGGTGCTTCTAGCACACTCAGCTGATGCAACACACTGCTGAGATATAGACCAGAGAGTGCTAGAATGAAGACTAATGTAATCTGAGCTGCAGAAGTATATGTCTTATTATTACTGCAAACCCATTACCAATATCACTGTAATAATGTAATCTGAGCTGCAGAAGTATATGCCTTATTACTGCAAACCCATTACCAATATCACTGTAATAATGTAATCTGAGCTGCAGAAGTATATGCCTTATTATTACTGCAAACCCATTACCAATATCACTGTAATAATGTAATCTGAGCTGCAGAAGTATATGCCTTATTATTACTGCAAACCCATTACCAATATCACTGTAATAATGTAATCTGAGCTGCAGAAGTATATGCCTTATTACTGCAAACCCATTACCAATATCACTGTAATAATGTATATAGATAATAACAGTAACATTACTGTATATTGGCATAAACATGCTCAAGATGCATTCAGCCAATCGGACTCTGCTGCCGCCCATTATGGGGCGTATTTTTAAAGTGAAGGCGCTCATAACTTTGGTCGCATTACACCGCCCCCTTACCATAAGGCGTAATAATCCTAAAATGTGTCTCTGCCGACACGGCTGTAGATACATAAGATCTGTGGTGTGCATGCACAGCTTACAATAGTGCCTGCATTAGGGGGAAAAGGCAAGTCCATCTCTACATGAGCAGACTGCAGACGGCATGGGGTGATGCTGTGCACTGACTGCAGGCTGCATGGGGTGACGCAGTGCTCTGACTGCAGACTGCATGGGGTGACACTGCGTTCTGACTGCAGACGGCATGGGGTGATGCTGTGCGCTGACTGCAGATGGCATGGGGTGATGCTATGCTCTGACTGCAGACGACATGGGGTGACGCTGTGCGCTGACTGCAGACGGCATGGGGTGATGCTGTGGACTGACTGCAGATGGCATGGGGTGACGCTGTGCACTGACTGCAGATGGCATGGGGTGACGCTGTGCACTGACTGTAGATGGCATGGGGTGACGCTGTGCGCTGACTGTAGATGGCATGGGGTGACGCTGTGCGCTGACTGCAGACGGCATGAGGTGATGCTTGTCACTTCGTGACTCATCTCAGAGGCAGAGTCACTCGGTTGGCAATGGGCTCAGCTGCAGGGCTGCGGGCAGGGGATTGACTTGTTTCCCCTTCAAATATAACTGACTAAACTCAGTACCACCACGTACCAGCTCGCTTTAACCCCTGCTTATCTGGTCCCATAAAAATAGCTACACTGTCCACAAAGATCCACTTCTACTAAAGCACCAGCTCACAGAATAGATTACATAGACATATACATAAAGGAGGATTATTATTTCTATTTATAATTCACAATTTTGTTTTTGCATCTCTATCTTTAGTAAGAGAAAGCGGAAGACGAATAGAGATTCGGCATCAAGCTCATCGCTAGGAGCCGATCCAGGTAAGACAGGAGCCAGAAGTCTTTATACACCTTCAGTAATATACCTGTAATTATGACATAGAGTAAAGCTGGGTACACACCTGGCCGAGCATCGCTCTCTCTACCCTCTGTCTCACAGCTACATTCCCTCACCTATCTTGCATGTACTTGTTCTGGTTTAATGTGTGATTTGTGTTTTGTGTGAAGAACACACCATACATAACGTCTTGCCTCGCTTCCACAGCATGCATTTTCTGTGGTCGTGCAGAGAATGACGTGCCCAAGTATGGAGAGCTGCTGCGTAACGCCAAGGAGAAGCTGACCGTCCACCACTACTGCCTGGTAAGTATGGAAAGTAATGATACATCAGTTATAGCAGCTGAGATCAGCCTGTTACACAGTAAGGTGCAGATTTATCACACTCTGCAATATTTATGCAAATGTGATAATCATTCTGTCCTATGGGCCTGATTCAGCTTGGAACGCAAGTCTGCGGACGCACATGCACCCTGCCAATGTTTGTGTTCTGCGCATGTGTATGCATCACAGTGTGCGAACCGGCCGCTGCGATCGGGAAGCGATCGCAGTGAGCATGCAGACCCATCGCACAGTGATTAACAGGAAGTGACCGTTTTTGGTGGGGGTGGAGAGAGGTGGGTACCCGTAGGAACGCAGACGTGCCAGTGCGTTTGAACGCCATTACATGGGCGTGCATAATGAAGCCCCTGCGATGACATATGCAGCCTGAGATCTAGATACCGACAGGAAGTTTAGCAATTTCTGAGTCAGGTCAGCTCTACCACAACTGTGCGTCTGGGTCCGATGTTACTCTATGTTACCAATGTTTTCGCCGACTACCAAAGGTATTGCGGATGTAAGTATTGGGAAGTGGGCGGCTTACTGAAGTGGTGGGCGTCTGATTATAGTTCGGCGAACGCATTGTGAATGCATTCATTAGCATATTTTCGCAGCGGCCGGGTGCGTGCGATTGCAGACTTGCGATTCATGCTGAATCAGGCCCTATACTCACAAGGTGATAATGTAAATGTTTACTCAAATTTACCAATCTCCTTTTCCCGGGAGGCCAGTGTCGATAAGAGCCCAGTCACGGTAAGCCTTTGAAGCAGAGAGATAGCTTGTGGGTGTTTGGGCAGGGATGTAGAGAGCCGGTCCCAGGGGAAAGAGGTGTGGCCTAATTGTGGGAGGTGTGGCTATGCCCCCTTAGGTTAAAAATACCCCTTTTTGTGGCGCTGGGGAGGGTGGCGCTGTGATCCCCTCAGCCTAGCGCAAAGCCACGGGAGGGCGCGATCAGTCTGATAGCTCCTCCCACATAAAGGCAACAAATTGTTCTACCAAATTAAACCATATATTTTCTGTTAATTAAAATGGTGAAAAAATGTAAAATAAAACATTTTGTTTTAATTTTTAACTTTAGGCATTAAATATTATTGGAGCCCTCCCCTAAGGATATGTAGTGATCTGTGCAGTTTCATTAACATGCTAAGTGCATAAAACATGATAAACCTGTATTGGAGCATATGTTAGAGATACGAGTGTTCCTAATTGTTATAGATAATGCAGCAGTGGTGACAGCCATAAGTACATCTCCCCTCTCTCCTATCCAGTTACTCTCCAGCGGTGTGCTGCAGAGGGGCAGTGACAGGCAAGGCTTCTATGGCTTCCTGTACCCAGATGTGCGGAAGGCAGCCAGCCGGGCAGCAGAGCAGGTGAGGAGCTGATCGTGCTGATACTTTCTCATGTCATGTGACCGGCGCTAAGGAAGTCACAGGAGAACTGAATGACACATATTGGACCTAATTGGGAGTTTATTCTATTCCCTGATAATCCACAGAGAATAAAATAAACAGCTTTGTGATGCCGCAGTCAGAACGGCTCCACCTGGAGCCACGGTGCAGAATGACTGTGGAACTGATGTGGCCAGGAAGGTCAAAAGCTTCTCAGCCCATCAGAAGTGTTTTCCCAACATAAAATGTTTGGGTCTATGAGCCTACTTCAGAGGCGGATGCATTGCAGGTGTTGGCGCAGTTGGCTATTGTGTTTCTTTTTTACTGTTCATGTGTCCTGATGGTTTACCGACATGGTCGTAGTGAGTATTTGGATGCAGAGCAAACAGTGGGTGCTTGTGGAAAGAAACGGGGGAGGAGGTGGGGGTTGTAGCTAGTCTAACCCACTTCCCCAAATAGTCTTTGGGGACAGATGAGTGATGCCACCTGTCAGCGGTAATGCAGATCTTTTTGCTTCCTCGAGCCAGTGTGCTGCTAAATGCACATGTGTGATCCAGCTTGCCGGCTCTTGCATGCACAGAGGACTGGAAGCTTAGACATGCACTTGCACTTCACTAAAATAAAAAAAAGAAAAAGAAAAGATTAAAGTGCCATAGCTCTCTCTGTAGGACGGCCGATCGGCCGCAGCAGCTATGATTGGAAGCCTTAGAGGAGCTATTTTCTATCTCTCCCGCTAAGGTGGTTAGCAGAGGACCTGGCTATACTTGAGTGTTATATACAGTGACTGTTCTATTATTAGGAAGTAAAGGAGTCTAGAACAAAGGTTATTTATAGTGGGGGACCTATTTACACTCATTGTTCATGTTATGCTCAGTATTGTTATTTGTTAATCATGTTTTGCAGCCCTGCACAGTGTGCAAGAGGACGGGCGCCTCCATATGCTGCAGCAGGAAGGGCTGCGCTGAGACCGTGCACTTCCCCTGTGGCCAGGAAAAGGAATTTATATTCCAGTACTTCAAGGAGTTTCCGTGAGTAATCCATTTGCTTCTAGGTATATAGGGCTCGATTCAGACCCGCTTGCTATATGCGTTCGCACGCAGCCGGCGTATGCAAATCCGGCAAGGCAGGCGATCGCACGTCAAGGCATTAGCACGCCCACTATGTCTTGGCGTGCAATCGTGCTGTGCATGTATGTTCCGTTAAAGTGGGGGTTTTTGTTTGAACTTCTCACAATTTATTCTGTAATATTTGTTTCCCTGCAGATCATTTTGCCCAAGGCATCGGCCAGTTCAGAAGGCTGCGGTACAGGATGAAGTAAGTGCATGTACCATCTGCCTGGAGGAGCTGACCCCCGCCCCTGCATATGATGTGATTAAGAGCCCCTGCTGCAAAAACACCTGGTTCCACAGGACTTGCCTGCAGGTGAGCTATGGCTTTACTATTTACTCCTCACTATCGGAGTCACCGGGAGGAGGCCAACCAGGAGAGAGCCGAGGCATGACAGCCAATGGAGTGGAGGGTTTGAGGCTGATTCCGGTGTCCGCGCTCTGTATATGAAGGATTATGTCGAATGCGGCCTGACGTTAGGCTGATCGGCTTGTCCTCGCTCGTCAGCTCTTGTGCAGGACGTTTGCTGTATGACTGTAGATATATATATATATATATATATATATATATATATATATGGTATTTAATCTGAACTTCTTACATTACAGATGCAGGCATTAAACGCAGGGAAGTATTTCCTGAAGTGCCCCATATGCCAGAACATGGCGAGTTTCCAGCAGGAGATGCTGCGAATGGGAATTTACATTCCCCACAGGTATATGCAACAATTGTATTTATCTAAAACATAGAATCCAGCTCCATCATAGAGGCCTTGCCGGATGTCTCGCTTGGTCACATAGCTATATGCATGTGCCCACCAGGGGGGGGGCATTTTAAGACTGGAGGGGGCCCATGTTAGGATTTCTGTGAACCCCCTCCCTCTGAAAAAAAAAAGGGCACTGGCGTATGCGCAGAACATCACAAACAATCTGGAATTTACCCAGAATCCCCTGTGCATGCGCAATAATCTGGCGTTATATCCGCACATATGGTGCAGCTGCCGTTTCTGGGGATCGCTTCTAGAACACGGTGCTGGCTGCATTTTTTGAAAGCTATCAACGGAATAATGGGGCGAACAGCATCAGTACGGCTCTGAGACAAGTCTGTTGCATCCGTCATTGTAACTACCAAAGTGCCTTCTCTTTGGAAGCTTGCACACCCTGCTCCAGCTTGCACACTTCTATCATAGCTGAACGTCTTCTGGCTTCTTCCTACAGCCATAATTAATAGCCAGCCAGGTGTGCGACCCTTACTGTCTCAGTATTATTTTGCGGCACCCCTAGGCCAAGGAATAGATTCAATTAGTGTTGAGGTTCTGTTGGAAATTCTAATGCTAATGTAATACTAGCAAAAGCAAGTGAGGTTATCTCACAATAATAACCTCTTATGTGTGCATAAGACATACAGACAGACATACATACATACATACATACATACCTGCAGGGTCACACATAGACACACACATACATAGATACATACATACATACATACATACATACCTGCAGGGTCACACATAGACATAGACATTACATACAGACAGGCAGGGTCACACATAGAGACATACATTACATACAGACAGGGAGGGTCATATATAGAGACATACATTACATACAGACAGAGAGGGTCATATATAGAGACATACATTACATACAGACAGGAAGGGTCATGCATAGACACATACATTACATACATGCAGGAAGGGTCACATATAGACACATACATACATACATACATACAGGGAGGGTCACACTCAGGTACTTCTCACCATGATGTGGAGCCATTAGCTCCTCCCTCCATGCTGCCAGGACTTGCCGCTGTAGTTGCACCCTCTGCTGGGGTCAGAGAAGCATGAGATGGGCTCCACCGATCACGGCTCAGCACAGGCTCCTCTGACCCTGGAGTCTCACCATAGAGCAGCAGGAAGGAAGGACCAGAGCTGCCGCTTTGTATCTCCCACCACCATCTAGCCCTTCCCTAATGCGGTTCTCCCACAATCAGGAGTAGCGCATATTCCCAGAGACTGGCTGGCGAGAACTCACTGTTTTCCCTACAGCCTGATAAAAAAATATCTTATGAAAATAAAAAAAAAAACGGCGTTAGGCAGGCCTGGGCCTGCGTGGCACTCCTGTAAGTGCACTGCGTCTCATCAGGGCTCCATGGTACACAGTTTGGGAAATGCTGGACTAGATGTAACAGACAGAGTAAAGCGTTGTTAAGTCACATTGATTCATTACATCAACGATATTAACTCACATTAACCTTTCAGAGATGCATCCTGGGAACTGGAGAACAACGCCTTTGGAGAACTACTGCAGGTCCACCAACAGTGTGACACGGATCCCTGCCGCTGTGACCGTGGAAGAACTCACAATGAGAGCGGCAGGTAAAACTTTTCGCATTTTATTTATTAAAGGTTGCCATTGTGCTATGGCCCAGCAGCAACCCCTGGGAAGGTTCCCCTGCTCATTCCGCATGATTATTAATGCGGCCGAGACTCTTGATAAATAGGCCCCTACATTTATTAGCTAAGGATCTACTGGGTGTTTGCGTAATATATGTGACGGTGTATTTACTAAGAGGCTTATATCTTTCACATTTACTGTGTGCTTACTAAGAGGCCAACACTAAGAACCTGGCTGCTATAATCCTTTTCTGTTATTATATATGTTATAGGAAAGGTACGGAATGTGCCGGGATACTGAACGTATCGCCTATTTTATATGTGTTGTGAATCTATTGTGTATTCAATAAATTGTATTATTAGAATCTTTATCAGAGAGTTCCCAGTACCTTAGGTTTTCTTGACAGCGCTGTCCACTTTGTTATTGGTTTCACCCCACACTTACCTGCTCCTCCGTCTTTCTTCTTCCTCTGCCCTATAATTCTGTTCTTCTCTTTATCGTGCTTCACTGTGCTGGTTGGGCGGCTCAGAGGCTTCTCTTCCCGGCTGCTCTTCTATTCGGCACCAGAGACATGTTATGATGTCCAATGCCTACAATATAAAACAACGAGGGGAGCAGGGTGGCGTTTTATCCATTGTGTCAGGTGGCGTATCAACCATTGTGCCAGGTGGCGTATCAACCATTGTGTGGTTGGTGTATCAGCCATTACAGTATCGCAGCCACTGGCACTGTAACGTAGCATTTCGCATACAGATACACCCGCAGTCACACACAGAATATAGGCATGCCACATATCAGTTCTACTCCCATCACTGTTTGATTAAGATGCATTTGAAGGTAAAATAATCGCATGAAAATACGCTCAGCACTACAGAGTCGTGTCATGGCATGGCACGACAAGAGGGGCACGCAAGGAGGCTAGATGTATTTGGACACAACTGTATAATATAACACCCCTACAAATTGGGAAATGTTTGCTGTAGAATTGCTGAAATGTATACATTCTTATAAGTTGCCAAATTGTTTAATCCTCTCTAGAACACAATAAAACATTTAGTATCTTCGGGGCTATTTCTTCCTGTAGCAAAATGCTCCATCGCTGAGATTTATAGCTCCAGCTGTAGATTTATCCTCTGTGTCTCCTCTTTCAGTGAATGGTGTATAATTCGGTGTCACTGCTGTGGGTCAACGGGAACCCACCTCGCCTGCTCAGCCCTGAGATCTGCTGAGAGCACATGGACCTGTGCAGAGTGTGCCTCCATTCTGGAGAAGCCGGAGGATGTTGCTGGTAAGTACTTTCCCCTGTCATTTGTCACCTATTGCTAGGTAGTACAGTATCTAACATCATAACTTATATTTCACTTACGTGGTAGAATGAGACATTAGTGAAAACTATCATTAAGTTACCAATCTTGGGTTATTGATGCTGGGCCTTTTTCATGTTACAGTAGCCTTAGCCAACCTGTGACTTGTAGGACACAGAGTACGTCCATCCACATAAACATATCGCTAACAATGTTGGATCTCTGTCTGATTGCAGAGTCATTGCCAGAGGCATCTGTGGTAATAGCATCAACGAGCAGAGCAAATCCTCCGCCTGCAGTAATGCCAGGAGGGACCTGCGCCCGGACGAGGGGGCATCCTTCAGTAACACCAGGAGAGACCTGCGCCCGGGTGAGGGGTTACAAAATGATAACATCCAGGAGGACCAGAAAATCACCAATGTAGGGTGCTAAACCCAGAACCTGGGGGCCCAGGTGGAGACAAAATGCCTCATGATCCGCTCCTTACCTGTCGTACACATCCTGCAGGAACAGAGAACTGTGTGGATCCGTGCAGTGTCTCTCACTCTCGTCCCCATATTCACATCAGGGGAATTAGAGCAATTGAATAACTTTTGCTTTCCAAACCAAGTAAAGAGAAAATTCTTCTTTTATATGATATTTTAGCAGGGATTACAAATCAGCAATACTGATATTAGACATACCTAAGGCTTCAATCCAAAGGCTCTCATTCACATGGCTTCAGGGCATAACGGTGGATTTCGTTCTGATCGAAGTGAATATTTATACCACATAACCAACTGAGTGAGTACAAATTAACACACTTTATTTACAAGTAACAAACATACAATTAACATACAAAGTATGCAGTATACTTTTGTCTATGTGTTCAGCTGACACCGCTGATTCATTATCTTCAACATAAGATGTAGTTCATGTTAATCTGGGGAGCCCTCGTTTCACAATGCTCAGGTCTTTCAATTTACATTGCAGACACCCTACTGCAGTCTCAGGTCCTTGCACAAGCCCGAAGAGCCTTTGTCTAGGTCTTGATTTATATACCATAGTCTGGTTGTTTGGCTTTCCAGATAGTAAGCCCATATTAGTTACATACTGGATATCAAGCACTGATTGGTACAACACAGCATGGACCATTCTTATCTCTTGCACATGCTCAGTAAGCACTAAGATATACTCAGGACAAAGAAATACAGTTATGATGTGTCCTAGAATGTCTGGAGTTACACTATCTCAATGCTCTTATTTGTCTAAAGAATATGGACATCGCTGTCAGTAACCCATAATGCTTAGCATCTCTACACATCTTACAATGGTTATTCTATTGGAATGTGGCTAACTGTCTACAACTAACACCATATAAGGTCTTAAGGGCTCATCATACATTTCTGCTAATGACAGGTACAAGTAGGCCCCCCAATATATGTCTTGTCTGACCCCAAAGGTGAATCTGACCGTTCTATGCATAGACTAGAACTACATGAATACAATCTATTTTCAAACCTCAATGGGGCCTAGCACAGTTGTGTATTACAACTTATTTATGTAGACATTAATTATTTAACCCACTGGTTACACTTCAGTCCTGCTATTTATCGTGTACATGTGCCTATCAATTACATATTCAAATGAGTTTTAATTACAGACTGTTGCTTTTAATCAGACATTATAAATATAAGTGGTTGGCATGGTTCCTGGCATCCTCCCAGTTATGGGTTAGTTGATGGATCCCTGCAGTGTTCTGGAAATCAATTCATCAGTGAACATTATCAATGGGGATTGTGTTAATCTGTGCTGCTGCCACATTTATGTGGACTTTCTCCAAGTTATCTGAGACCACAATCACTGGTGACAGATGGACCTTAGTATCTCTAGCCTGCGATATTCATATGGGAAGGTGAACAGTATCTTTTAGCATTATCATCTATGATCCGCCATCTCAGGAAGCATCTGTGAGCCTGTAGATTACACTCGGCATGAAATAAGAAACAACATGTTATATAACGCGACCTCTTGGTATTCTGACATCTTCGATAAGTTAAACACATACAGTATATATTCCTATAATCGTGCATTTTCTATATGCAAGCTTTTATTAATTTTAGACTTGTTACTTTTTAATTCTAGTTCAAATATATATATAATAATCGCGTATCAATATGTTATCACTTATAAACATTGCAAGGTTAATAGCTCAATCAACTTCACACAAATGTCTTTATTCTTACTATAAGGGAAAATGATATTCCTTCTGTAACAGTGGAAAACGCTGCTATTTTCATTGGAGTATGACAGGGAGAGATATGCGGTGAGGTATCGATAGGTTATCCCCCCCTCTGACAATCGGAAACTGCCTGGAGCGCAGGGGGGGCCGGGGGGGGGCTGTGCTTCGGGCAATAATACTGCACTGAGGAAACATAGGGACACGCCTTTCTCAGTGACAGATGTGATAGCTCTTATTGATTCCTATCAGTCGCTATTTAGCGCTGCAAGTCACTTAAGAAATAATTGCTTTCCAGTCCAATCGTGTGGTTCCAAAGCACAAAAGTTGTTTATGTAAAAAAGTAACACGATATATGATTTAACAATTAGAGTAAAAGGCAATGAAAATATTACAGCCGATACATACACTTGCGCACTGGTCCCAGTATACAGTCATCAATCCAGAAGCCTGCGGTCGCATAGAAGATGCCCGTACACTGAGATCTGGACACAGCTTATATACTTTACAGGTTTCAGAATTAACAAAGGGACAAATTGACAGGTTCTCATTGGTTCTTGCTTCTGGTCAATCCGGTCATTGGTCAGTTCATACGGTGTCATCGGGGTATGGCTCAGTCCTCAAACGGTCACATTGTGTAGCTTCCCGCCGAACAACTGGTTAAAACTGGCTACAACAATGCATACAAGTTATAACATTCTATTCAATAACTCCCTATCATCCATAACTAGTGGACGCATGATGCGACTTCTTTGCCGATGGAAACGGATGTCTGCAAATAAACAGGGATTTAGTATGATACCAAATATGACATGTCCACTGTATTCTGAACCTTAGATCTCTTTTAAGTACATATTACATCATAATTATTAGCTAACAATACCTTTAATAACTCTGGTTATTAACTATAATGTGTGGGAACCATTTTATATGTATGCGTTCGCAAATGTGCGTCTGTATGTATGTGCATACGCATGTGAGCGTCTATGTGTACGTATGTGAATATACATATGAGCGTCTATGTGTATGTATATATATATATATGTGTGTGCGTTATGTGCGTCAGTATATGTATGTTGTGGTTCGCAATTGTGCGCATTGGATTGCACCGACGCAAAGTAGTGTCCTAGTAACACATCGTCAGGATATACACGACTATATCGTCAGATAATAATTGCAAGCGATCATATCCAATTATTTGACTTTGACAGTCCACCCTTTGATAGCAAACATAAAACTATCACATACTATTCTTAACCTTTTTTAGTCATGCATAATAAATTAGTATTCAATGTACTAAACGGTATGACACAGTTTGGTCATTGAACCGTCAATAATGTGTTTCAGAAAAGGGTAAAACAACCCTTATACGCACTCAGCTGATCTATAGGGGACCATTGGTAGGATGTGGGACCTCATCGAACCTATAAATGAAGTTTGGGGGGAAATTGAGAATACATTATCTATGATGTTTAACGGAACATTTACAATACATTTTATTATACATGACCAAGTATATTCACATGTTATTATCTGATGGTACATTCAATTTCAGGATTGTAATGCAGTTCTTTATCAACCTTAGTACCTATACCACCACTACTCACCACCATCATAATTTCATTTTCACTGTTTACCTTTGTGGTACGTTTTCCACACTTCAACATAGTAAGAACACATCTGACACATACCGTAAACCAATTACTAAAATGACGACGAGTATAAGAATAAGGAGCTTACCTATACTAGCAACCATCTCCTGTACCCACTCTCCCAGACCGGCGAACCATTTGACAGGGTTTAACCACGAGAAACATCTCTCTACCTTTACCTCTGTCTCATACAAGGAAGTATTATGGTCCTTCCGAAACTCCCACTTCAGTTATAGGATTTCATCCATTCTATCACCTCTTTGGGGTCATTAGTATTATTGGTGATGTACGTGCAACACTTGACACCAAATTGGGTGGCCAAAGTCACACAATATCCACCAGTAATAGCTGCCAGGTAGTTTAAAACTAGCCTATGTTGTACCAATTCCTTTTTATAAGCCTGTAGCTCCTTACCCGTATACCTGAAAGTGTCATCATACATCTCGGTGATGTTGGTGCGACCGTGGATACATTATACCACATTGTCCCAATGGAGTGCAGACTGGTGCCGCTACATATTTCCAAGGCTTTTGCAGCCAGATTACGGCAGGACGCCTATAGGACACAGATCTCACTAACGGCGGAGTGCAGGCTGTCGCCGCCTTACACTTCCAAGGCTCTTGCAGCCGGATTACGCCAAAGACGCCATCAGGATATAGAGCAAATCAGTGGGTGAGCACTATTACAGACTCTGCCTTATTCCAAGCTGTTATTAATTATTGCCCTCACGGGACTTCAACACTGTCTAATACTTTGAAGAGGGCAAGTGTTGGGCTGATCTGCAGGATCACTATAAACACCAGTAGTGTTCACTACTTACTGGATTGACATTTTAAACATCTGTGGAGTACACCAAGATATCCAACTGGATGTGATATTATTATTATTAAGAAATTGAGAGTTATTAAACTCAATTGATATATTTGCTAATGTGACTTTTATTATCCTACACATTTTTCAGTTGATTGATGCAAGATTCTTAGGGCTAGATTGACGGTTTCAATTTATCATGTGGTAATTTACCAGTTCATATGTCATGTATTTTTATTCAATTAAAATTTGTATTATGCAATTTGATCGATTCCTCACAATTTTTTAGGAGTTTCTATATCTCTTATTTTTCTGCCATCTCACATATTGTGTTTACTATCCATTAGCGCAGAGATATTATGTATTTTTTTTCTCTTTAGCGTTTGAATTTGGAATGAGTTTTTCACAGGCTCATTCAAATCTCTGCAGCTGAATTACTTGTCGATTAAACTAGACAGTTATCTATTTCAATTCTAACTGATAAGCGCTGGAGTTTTTTGAATATTTTCTGATCTTGGTGATGTTGTCTATTAATTTAGCCAGGTCTTGGATGTATCTAAAATTTAAAGTTCCCCAAGTGATCCTGGTGGGATCTAATGCTACCAAGATTTGGAAACCAGTTGTTTCACTAATCAACTGTGTGGCTGTATGTTCTTCACCAGGTATCATATTTCTTTTGTCACGATGTTCATACTGCGTGTGTATGTATGGAGGTGGTGTGATTTTATGGATATCAATCATTTCATCATGTGTAAGGGTCATAACCTCTGGGACCAATTTACCTATAAAACATAAACCCTTGGAGCTCGGAGATAACCAAGAATATGCCCTTCTTCCACAAACATAGTATACATTATCTGGGAGGACATATGGTATATTACAATCCTGCACAATATCACATAAAGTTTTAACAAAACTACCTATGCCTATTGTCCTCATCTGCTCAAGACACGTTTCAGCCTGAATAACATTTCGACAATACCCCATAGGAACTTTTCCAATAGATACCACATTCGGTTTGTTCCTACATCCTCGTCTCTGGGGTTCGTCACTACTGGTGTGACGCGCTATTGTCTGATCCAATAAGTCTGCTTCCCAATTCTCCAGTCTTTCTATGTATGAAATGTTCAGACACATCAAAGAACGATCTATGGAGTATTGGCGCAGCTTTAAACTAGGGGACCTGGTAATGTTATATTTCCCGTCTATGGACCTCCCTCCCCGTAATTCAAGGACCTCAGAGAAATTTAATGGGAATGGTACTAATCCTACATTATGTTGTTCCTGAGGCACGTGAGTGCACACCCAACATTCAGTCTGGTTGAAGACCTAACCCTCTAAGGAATAGTAATCCTCTAAAGGATGCCTGCCCAAATATAGATTACTCTTGGACTGGCATTGTTGGATGCATTTCTCATCAACTAGGGATCCACAGTACTCACAGATACAATATTCCTCAGACAATAGCCCCTCACACTGTCTCCGAGTTCCATGGCTAACATATCTCTTAACAATCCCTGAACTGAGTTTGACCATAGGTTGCCCTGATCGTTTTATTGCTCTCTCCTCTGACTCCACTCTATCGACATCACTATCGGCCTCCCTCTCCGTCATCTGTCCTCCATCACAGAAATAAGACATCCTGAAACAAATAAGGATGAGAAGAACCCTGGAACAAGAAAAAGAAACAGATCACCACTCCATTGCTGGAATAGTAATCTGTACGCGTTTCTGGCTCAGGTGTTTTCACTGCAGTCTTTAGTTCTCCCGGAACAGGCTCGCAGTCGACAGGTCCACGTTGTCTGTCTCGACTTCACCTTGTACCTCCTTCGGGTAGTTGACCTTTCTGCAGTGAATGCAATGGACCCAGGTATCTCTTTCTGCTACCTTCAAAGATGTGGTACTTGTCATCAACACCTGGTAAGGACCTTCCCACCGGTTTGTCAAACAACCTGAGCATATGAAATTTCAGATCATAACATACTCTCAAGGTTCAACATCATGACAGTTTGTTTCTGGCATATCAGGTAACAACATTTTCAGTTTCTGTTGCTGTTGTTTCAGCTGTTTACTCATTTTTATAAGATATTGCACAGTAACCTCATTATTACTCTTCAAATCATCCTGTGGACTTATAATCAAATGAGGTTGCCTCCCAAACAGTATCTCAAAGGGGGACAGATTAAGAGGAGATCTGGGAGTGGTTATGATGCTATGGAGGATGAGCGGTAACTCTTCTGGCCATCCTAATCCAGTTTCAGGCATGATCTTACTCAGTTTGTTCTTAATAGTACCGTTCACCCTCTCAACCTTGGCACTGGCTTGCGGTCGGTAGGGGGTGTAAAGTCTACTATTGAAACCCATAAGCTTACACATGTTCTGGAAAATGTCACCAGTGAAATGAGTACCCCTATCACTTTCTATGATTCTAGGGATACTGTATCTGCATACTCCTGAACAATCTTTTTAGCAGTAAAAACAGCAGTATTAGTGGTAGCTGGATATGCCTCTACCCAATTAGAAAATACATCAGTACAAACTAATACATACTTGAGATTCCTGCAAGGTGGTAATTGAATGAAGTCAATTTGTATTACCTGAAAAGACCCGTCTGTTGGAGGGATATGGGATGGCTCGGTGGGTATTGTCTTCCCGACATTTTTCCTCAAACAAGTCAGACAGGACATTGCTCTCTTTCCAGCTTGAGAAGAAAAGCCTGGTGCACACCAATATGCTCTGACCAACTTGCACATACCTTCTTTTCCCAGGTGAGTCAGACCATGCGCTGCCTCAGCCAAGCTTGGGTAGTATGCCTTGGGAGCAACAGGCCTACCTTGTCCATCTCTCCAGAGTCCAGAGGACTCCTGAACACATCCCTTCGATCTCCAGACTGCCTTTTCCTGTATGGAACACAAATTTTGCATTCCAATTCATTTCTGCATGTCTATTGTCTGGAAGACCATCACTCTGTTAGTTGTTAAGTTTATGCGTAACCCTGCTGCCCATTTGGCAGCTTCATCTGCTCTGTTATTGCCCATCAACACTGGGTCTTCTTCGCATGTGTGGGCTTTGCATTTGATGACAGCTACTGCCTTTGGTAACTGGATTGCTGTCAGAAGTCCTTTTATGTGATGTGAATGTGCGACTGGTGGGCCTGCTGTTGTCATAAAATTCCTAAGGCGCCAAAGAGACCCAAAATCATGCACTACCCCAAAGGCATACGTAGAGTCAATGTAGATATTAGCTGATTTACCTTTTGCCAACTCGCATGCCACCAGTTCAGCCACCTGTGCTGAGTGAGGTGGACCAAGTGGTTCAGCTTCTACGACATCATCGTCATTTACAACAGCATAACCTGTGCATAATTCTCCTGTGTCCGTCTGCCTATGACAACGCCCATCCATGTAAAACGGCAAATCTACATTTTCTAATGGTATGTCACTTATGTCTGGTCTTGCAGTAAAGGTCTAATTCAAATATTCCATACAATCATGTGTGTCAGTATACCTGCAAAACTCACCTTCAACCAGAGACTCACCTTCCTCCACCCTTTGTGCATCTCAAGGCACATATGGTAAGTACATTGCTGGATTTAATGTATTGCACCGTTTAATGGTGATATTTGCAGGTGCCATTAGAGCTAGTTCCCATTTCGTGAACCTTGCTAACGAGACATGTCTGACTTGGGCAGAATTTAACAAAGCAGATACTGCATGTGGTGTATAGACAGTTGTATCATGCCCTAATACTACATCCTCGCTCTTATTTACCAGAAGAGCAGTTGCAGCTACACTTCTTAAACACGTTGGGAGTGATCTTGCCACAGTGTCCAATTGTGCACTGTAGTATGCTACAGGTCTGCTAGCGTCACCATGTTTCTGTGTGAGGATACCTGCTGCGCAGCTATCAGCTTCCGTACAATATAACTCAACGGGTTTTTCATAATCTGGCTTTCCCAAGGCAGGTGCTCTTGTTAAGGTTAAGGAAGCCTGCTCTGTCTCCTCAGAGTGTGTGACACGGTCGGGTTTTGAGGATGACACTAATTCTTGCAATGGTAATGCCAAAATAGAAAAACCTGGGATCCACGTTCTGCAGTATCCACACATGCCCAAGCAGGTACGGATTTGCTGCTGGTTTTTGCGGAAGTGTCATGGTCTTGTCGAAACTGGTTTAGTGGCTGAGACAGAATCAGTGTAAAATGAGATTTGCACGACACCATTTTGCGAATGGCCGCCCAGCTCCATTTTAAGTTACAACTCACGAGCTCAGTACATGTGGCAATGTTTTAATAATCCTTTCAGAAACCATACCCTGATGTATCTTAGGACAACCTTGCATAAAAAAAATACCATAACAAACACAATATTCACGCAGAGTTTAGTAAAACAGCTTCCTGAGAAAAGTAATTCGAAAAACAATACACCCGGGTACTGTGGGTGTTTTTGCATGTAAATGAAGGGAACCCACAGGTGGACAGGTGTAGCTGTGGCAATTGAAATCTTTATGAACAATGGTAAGAAATCTGCTTGAAAAGAACTGACACAGGTATCCTAAACAGGCAGAAGAGAACTGTTGAATTCACTGTCAGACGGGATGGCACCAGCATTCAGTTGGGGGTCTCCACCCTGTTTCAGTGTGAAGCTCACTGCTCATAACCCTTGCATAGTAGTTTTAAAATAAACATGTCTTGGAGGGGTATGGCATGTGTATGTATGTGTGTGTATATATATATATATATATATATATATATATATATATATGTTATCCATCATAGATAGACTTACACACTGCACACTCACATAAAAGGTTCCATAGCTTCAAAGTGTAATATTCAAGGTTTATTAATTTATTACAAATTCTGTGAAATAAAGACTATTTTGTATCTAAGGTTTAGTACATGATAAGCAACAGTGTTTGGTTTTGTACTGATCTACTCTTTCTCAACAGCTTTCCGGTATCATCAGTGAGAAGATCGCAACATGCATTCTCAACTTATGGACTGTAGAGAGTTAAAACACTAAAATGTACTTTGTAAAGTTAACAGCTTAGATTTGCATGAGGTGGGAAAAAGGAGACAAAAGGCTGTCGGAGGCTGGTCTGTGTCCATTTGAATCGACCTGTTAAATGTCCTGTAACAGAAACACTGTGACGGAGAACCAATGGGATCACAACAAACCTCTCTATTGTATAGTCTATTTCTGTAAGGGTATATATATATGTGTGTGTTCTGACCCCAATCTGGAGTCTTCTTGCTGATGCTGATGATGGAGGTTTCTTGTTGATGCCGGTAACTGGTCCCAGTGCGCGTGCGTATGTATAACTGTACCTTGGGATTGTATAATTTCTTTGTGCTAAATTGTATTTAGATCACAGCGTGTAACCTACTGTTTTTATGTTGAATAATAACCTTTGTGCGTTGGAAACACATTTCTCAAAGTCTGAAGGCATTTATTTACTGCATGACTGCGTACGCAAATAGCGTAAATTTAGAAGGTATAGGCAGGAGCGTATAGAGGTTTAAATTCAGTATCCTTAGTTGGGGGCTCGTTGAGTGAGGTAACTTACCAATTCACACGATAAACATACGGTTATCGATCTCTCTCCAAAGCGTTGAGTAGTGGCCACACGCAGGGCTCACCTGCAACCACTTGATGCTCAGAAATCGCTATCCATTATCGTGTGAGTCAAGGTACGCTGACTAGAATCCAGAGACAAGAAAGGAAAAAGTTTGTTTTCCTTTGTTGATAGAATTACAGGCTAAAAAGGGTGCCGCAGTATTGCGTACACGGCTGGGTCGCAATTTTGCGTACCTAGCAGAGACGCATTTTTGCATACGCAGCTAAGGGTAAGAGTCATACGGTTGTGTAGTAGTCGCATTATTGTGTATGCGACTAGTCGCACAATAGCGTATACGTATTTCCGGTTGTGCTGCCACGTGTTCTAAACAAAGCCGTTGAGATTACATTATCAACTGTTGCCAATAACTGGGTTAACGTGTATTTTTCTGCGCAGGAAAAAAGTGTGTAACTGGAGAAGACGGAACCAGTTCCGCCTCCTCCGGCCAATCTAACCCCGGCGCCGCGGGGAGGCTCTATTTGCCAGACGCCCGCTGATTGTAACCAGTGGGCACCCGGCTCCCTCCCCGCAGTGTCAGCCGGAGCCGGAGACTGGAGCTCATTGGTGAGCTCCGGCTTCCGGCTCATGCAGTGCACTATGGGAGATACGTCATGACGTGTCTCTCATAGTGCAGAGGAGCAGCCGGGCGGTATGCACGTGGACAGCAGCGGGAGCGGGGCTTAAGGTAAGTATTAGCTGTTTGTTTTTTTTAAGTGCAATTTGCTTTTCTACTGGGGGCATTACTCGGGGGGGGATTACTACTGGGGGCATTACTCGGGGGGGATTACTACTGGGGGCATTACTCGGGGGGGATTACTACTGGGGGCATTACTCGGGGGGATTACTACTGGGGGCATTGCTCAGGGGGGGATTACTACTGGTGGCATTACTCTGGGGGACATTACTATTGGGGGCACCACTTCAGGGGGCATTAATATTGTGGGTCTCTACTCTTGGGGGCTTTACTACTTGAAGGTGGGGCATTACTACTGGGGCACTACTACAGGGGGCACTACTACAGGGGGCACATCTACTGGGGCCACTACAACAGGGGGCATTACTACTGGGGGCACAACTACAGGGGTATTACTACTGAGGGAATTTATACAGAGGGCATTACTACTAGGGCATTACTATTGGGCACACACAGGGGGCATGACTACTGGGGGGCATTACTATTGGGGGCACAACTACAGGGGTATTACTACTGGGGGTAGTTATACAGGGGGCATTATTATTGGGGACACAACCACAGGGGGCATTACTACAGGGGGCATGACTACTGGGGGCACTAGTAATGGGAGTATTGCATAGGGGGCACTGCATAAGGGGCACCACTCCTGGGGGCACTGCATAAAGGTCACCACTACTGTGGGCTCTGCATACGGGGCACTACCACTGTGGGCACTGACACTACTGGGGTCCCCATTCTGCATACCCCCAGTTTGTCACATTTAATAGGGGCCCCCACATGTTTGTTGCCCAGGGGCCCCCACAGACCTTAATCCGGCCCCTGGTAACACAGGACCTAAATGTTAAGGGTATCGTAGGACCCTTAACTGCTAGGCCCAGGAGTTGGCCTAGTGACTCGGTAGCAGCTTACCGTTTACTTTACACAAGGCAGGTGTATGGGTTGTTATTTTTGTTAGGGTTCGGCTCCCAGTGTGATTATAGTATTCAGTAATCAATGTGTGTGATCTGTTAGGCTTATTTGAGCACTATAATTGAACTGCATAGTTTTGGGATAAACTGTGATTCTGAACTGGTGAGAGAGTGGACAAAATCAACTGGAAAACAAAGGGTATTTATTGCCCCCTAGCAGTTGGAAAGTAATCAAAAAGGGATTTCTGCGTGGGAGCAACTTTCTTCCATAGGTGAGTGGAGGCGTCTAGAGTTCCTCCATAGGGTTCGTGGATACACCCTCTTTCAGAGGCATCCGCAGGTAAGTGAAAGTATCTTGACTGTCTTTCACCAGTTTAAATCTTTATTGAAAAATGTAGGAGTTGTCCCAAGATGGGAGCCACGCAAACAATAGAGATGTTAGACAATGATGTGCTGCTAATGGAACCGCCGCTTGGATCGGCCCGTCGTATTATGCATACTAAGTATGGTGCTTATGCAATAAGGTATTGTGACATATGGTTTAAGATAACGATGAAGAGTGTTAGACCGTTTCCCAGAATTGGTAGTTTTGATAAGGATGTATTGAACAATGTCCGAGATCACATCAGTCTGGTGCGTTCTCGAGAGAAAAAGGAAAAATATAACGAATGTTTAAAACTGTGGCAGCATGAAGGGGATGCGTGGCTTAAAAATGTGCAGGTGATGCAAACTGTCTTTGCGAACGCATTGCTAGAAAGTACACCCGCAGCGCTAAATTGCAATGCGTGCGAACCGCAAAATAGCGCGCACGTGCAGCAAGGTAGCGTTGTGGAAGGTATTGTCAGCGGTTCACGCGCACCACCGCCACCTTATGTGGATGGGGGTGCAGGTACAGTTATTGAAAAAAACCATAAAAATTTAACAAGTAATTTGTACCCTCTCTTAAGTAACTATAAGGAAAATGTTTATGATGTGGATGATGAGCCTATTGTCATGTCTGCCATTTCAAACCTCCAGCCAGGTACTAAGGTCAAAAGTAGCAGTGCGGCCAGTCTGCATCCCATCCGGACAATAACTGTTCCGAATGGGAATGCGGATGCGAATGGAGTAGTGCCCACAAGGGAAGTAGTAATGCATTGTCCTTGGACAAGAGCAGAGCTAAATTCCATAATAAATGATTTCCCCGATCCCAAAAAGGAATTAGCCAAATGTCAAAGATTTTTGAGAATTTTGGGTAGTTCTCACGAACCAACCAACAAAGATTGGCGAGTGGTGTTGAGGGTTTGTCTACCACGCAATATCGGCGTGACAAAATTTATCACGGATTGTGTATTGTATGTAGATGTTCCCTTAACAGACGAAATTAATCAAGTTAACATTTCCCGTATTGTAACTCAATTGGGTGTATATTTTCCAGTGGTAGATAACTGGAACAAAATCTTCACCATAAAACAAAAAGAGAGTGAATCTGCAGAAGATTATTGTAACTGGGCTCTGCAGGCTATCACCCAGTACTCTGAGTTAGAAGATATTAAAGATAGCACTCACCACAGGGGAATGACTGTCACTGTACTCATGGTTGGTCTTAAAGAGAACCTAAAGAGCTGGGTTCAGACCTCACAACCTGGCTGGAGGGGAGTCACAATAGATACCCTCATAGAATCCGCCATAGAACATGACAAAAACATCTCTAAAACGAGAGAGACCCAGAGTGAGAAACTAATGGCTGTCAGTATTCAAGCTCTAGAAGGAATGACTGTAACATCACAGCCAGCAGACACACCTGCACCCACACCTACATCTGCACCTGAACAGTTACACGTCCTCACTAATCCCACACCACCGCAAACGCAGCCCTACCCCACTTATCACACACAGCCACAATTCCCATACTATCCACAAACCCCATATCTCCCACAATATGCTCTCCCTCAATACCCTTACCCATACCCACCACCTTTCCCTCCTGCTCAACCCACACAACAATCCTTTCATCCACTTTACCCACGAAAGTGTTTCAATTGCAACCAGCCAGGACATGTAAGTAAGAACTGTACGGCAAAGAGGGTAGGACCCCCTAACCAGGGAAGTACCTAGATATCCCCATAAAGGATCTAGGGGTCAGGGCATACCTGTGATCTACAGATAGACAGGTTGACGGGAAGTACTAGGGAAAAATCAGTAATGATATTCTGTTCTGCTTTCATCCCTGTGTCATAACACCCTGACTGTCAGTATCTCTTTGCTTTCACATAAGGGGAGGTGTACACCACACATGGACACAAGTGTCCCATGGGTTATAGACAACCCCAGTATCTTCTCCCAGGCCTTATACGACTGTTTACAATTTTTTCAACCTGCCAATGGATCTGTTCTGATACAATATGTGGACGATTTATTGTTGTGCCCTGTTTCATTTTAAATGACACTAAACTGTTGTGCTTCATCTCTCACACACAGGACACAAGGTTGCTAAGGACAAATTGCAGCCATGCCAGGCTAAGGTCAAGTACTTGGGAAACTGTCCAAACCCAGGGGCCAAGACACTACCTAGAGCAGTAGCTATTAATAACAGGGTTTAATTGTACAGAAAGTTGTATGCAGATACGGTATCCCTAGAGTACAGGGATATTCATTTCACAGGTGATGTCTTTAAAAACAAACATGTGTAAATTGGTGGGTATTAATAATATCTAGATCACCCCAGGCCATCTCTTTTTTTTTTTTTGTTTATCTGTCCCCCTTTGAGATACTGTTTGACAGGCAGCCTCATGTGAAAATATGATAATGAGGTTACTGTGCAGTGTCTCACGAAGATGAGTAAGAACAACTGAAATTGAAAATGTTATTTTCTAACATGTCTGATGCAAACTGTCATGATGTCAAACCTGGGGAATTTGTTATGATCCGAATTTTTTTAGCTCAGGTTGTTTGACTGATCGTTGGGAGGGTCCGTATCAGGTGTTGCTGATGAGTACCACATCTTTGAAGGTGGCCGAGAGAGATACCTGGGTCCATTCCACTCACTGCAAAAAGGTCAACCAACCGGTGGAGAAACAAGGCGGAAACAAGGCTGATAAGAGCTAAAGAAATTTGCAAGTCCTTGTTGCAACGATGGACTGGTCTGCTGTGTTAATTTTCATATTCTCTTCCAGAGTTTCCATCATCCTGGTTTTGTTCGGTCACACCTGGTTTCTGTGACGGGGGGACCGATAGAGGAGATGGGAGCTGATGGCATTACTGATGGACTGGAGTCAGGAGGAGGAGTGCTATGCCAATCAGGGGAGTGTCTAATCAATCTTAGTATTGTAACTGTTAAGAGATATGACCCTCACACATGTTGAAATGCTTGGTATTCATAAAAACATACCATCACCATATCTTCACACGCAGTATGAACACAGAGGCAAAAGAATTATGATACCTGGTGATGTGCATAAAGCCAATCAGTTAATTAGTGAGTCAACTGGCTTTCAAGTTTTAGTAGCACTGGATCCCACCAGGATCGCTTGGGGTACATTAAATTTTAGATATATCCAGGATCTTGCTAAATTGATAGATAATATCACCGAGATGTATGATGACACCTTCAGGTATACAGGTAGGGAATTGCAAGCGTACAAGAAAGAACTGGTGCAACACAGGCTAGTGCTAAATTATTTAACCGCTGTCACTGGAGGGTACTGCGTAACTTTGGCCACCCAATTTGGAGTGAAGTGTTGCACCTATGTCACCAATGATACCAGCGACCCCAAGGAGGTGATAGACCAGAAGAAGGATGAAATTCTGCAGCTAAAATGGGAATTTCGAAAGAACCACAATGCCTCAGTGGCTGAAGTAGAGGAGAAGGTAGAAAAGTGGGTTTCATGGTTGAACCCAGCGAAGTGGTTCTCCGGTCTAGGGGAGTGGGTCCAGGAAATGATCGCAAGCATAGGTAAACTCCTGATCCTCATACCGGTTGTCATCATAATAATTGGCATATGTGTCAGGTGTGTTCCTACTGTGTTGAAATGTGGAAAATGTAAAAATAAGGTAAACCGGAAGGACGAAATTATGATGGTGGTTAGTAGTGACCATTTGAATACTGAGGTAAATGTAAAATTGCATTACAACCCTGAACTAGGAAATACCATCATATAATGTATTACATTTAGAAATGCGTAAAATGTATTATTAAAATGTAATTTTTGACTTCCGGTGGGCGGGGCACCCAGTGTGGCCGCTTTTTACATGAACTCCAGACCTTGCTAGCTTCAA
The DNA here is from genome assembly GCA_031769625.1 of Taudactylus pleione. Lineage (NCBI taxonomy): Eukaryota > Metazoa > Chordata > Amphibia > Anura > Myobatrachidae > Taudactylus > Taudactylus pleione. Next base: position 12,498,154 of record JAUIMM010000060.1, on the reverse strand, counting down.
CTGCTTTAAAACCTAGTTTTTGCTCTGAGATTCACTGTTAGCTGTGAGTTACAGCTCCGCTGATACTTTGGCAAGAACTTTGGTCCTGATCTTAGGTCTGGAGTCACCTTCTATACCCCGGAGTCAAGCCTGCAAAGTGTAAGGCGCATATGACCGCCCTCGGCCATCTTTGGGCGCGAAAGCTGGGATTGACTGAGAATCTCTCCTGCTGTGACTGCTATACTTCACGCTATGGGCTGCTGTGATCGGTTGTCCCAGTGAATGTGAGCAGCACCCTTGTGGATCTCCTGGAGACAGTTTTCACTTACCGGGCAGCCCTCCTCCTCCAGCGGTGTCTGGCTTGCCTCCCTGCTGGACTGTCTGAGGTTCGGTCCATGTCCTGGAATTGAGTACCTGTGGTGCTGCCTGCAAAAGATCTCCATCCCTGCACCTCGTGTATATACCGCAGCTCCGGTGTCTAATAACACTGCCAGGGGGAGGATCATCATTGGACAGTCTCTCCTGGTGCTTATTGTCCCTGCGGGACTTTGCCTTACCTTGCACAGATGGCGGGCAGGGACCTGGGAGATCGTGGCTCCTCTATGCTGCTGGTGGTTCTCAGTTGCCTGGAGCTCCGGGGCTGCTGAGGTAACCCGATACTGAATACTCTGCTGGGGTTTTCACGGCTGAAACTGCTCCTTTCTGACTGTCCAGCTTTAACTCCAGATCTGAACACTGCTGCTGCCCATATTAGGCTGTCAAACAACCTGCTGGACAGATTTTCTGTTGGGAACTGTGAGCTCTCTATTGAAATGTTCCATATTGTTGGCTGACTGATATTATCTCTAATTTTCTCTGGGTATAAATTAGATGCATTGTTTTCTATTACTAAGGATATTGATGCATCTGTTGTATATCATATATTTAAGAAGTAGCTTTGTTTCAATGTGTATTTTCATGTTATTGAGAATATTTTTCATTGGTACAGGTACAATTTCCACACACAGTATTTACGGGGCTTTGCGAATTCTGCTCGGGTTTATTAGCTATACTTCAGTCTTATAAGTTACAATACTGCCACCTGGTGTTATAATTTCACGTTACACCTGCTATTACAGTGCTTTATTTCATATGCTCGATACTTGTAACTTTATTTTCTAGTGTTATTATCTTAACTGTATATCTGTGTTAGATAACTCCATAGTTTTATAAGCTTGTTTCACAACAAGATTTGCTGGGTTTTCGTCTCTCAACAAGGTACGCTGTTTCTCATATCATGTTTGCTCAGAGGATTTTCCAATTGGAGGAGTGCTCCTCTCCCCTTTCTATCCTTCCTGTTTCACCAACAGTGGAGGTTCCGGATTCAAGATTTGATGTTACAGCTTTGGCTACTCATTTAGCGATGGAGTTGTTGAAGATCCTACTACCTTACTTAGACAACAAGTTTAATAGCTTGTTGTCTCTTTTTGACACTGACCTGATTCCTCTGCTTGCACAAACCCCTGGCCCGATTCCTCTGCATGCACAAACCCCTTGCCCGATTCCTCTACATGCACAAACCCCTGGCCCGATTCCTCTACATGCACAAACCCCTGGCCCGATTCCTCTACATGCACAAACCCCTGGCCTGATTCCTCTGCATGCACAAACCCCTGGCCCGATTCCTCTACATGCACAAACCCCTGGCCCGATTCCTCTACATGCACAAACCCCTGGCCCAGATACTCTAACCCGATTGCAGAGTGACTCTGAGATTAATGAGCCAGCCCCAATTAGTCTCAACTCTGAGCCTGTTGCTTTTATGCCCATTCCTCATCCGGAGAATGCTGTCACCTTGAATACCAGGTCACCTTCTCAATATGTTGCTTTTCCTAATTTAGAGGGGAACCCTACTACCCACCTCTATGCAACTCAGGACTTACATTGTGGGATTGAAGTTTCATTAATGCACATTACATATTCTTTACCTCAATGGCATGTGGATGGCGGTCAAACCGCTATTTTTCCTGGCATTCTTGCCTTTAATATTCCAGATAAGCTGCTGTGTTTATTTCCTTGGAAGAAACTACCGGGGTTACCCCCTGCTACGTCTATACCAGCTTTGTTTCAAGGCCCCCCAGGTGCTGTTACTTAAATATCATTAGCAGCCCTATCCCTAAACACATCTGTACTGTGTTTATAACATCTTTACTTTGGGGCCCCTAGGTGCCGTTACTTAAATAGATTGATATTTTCACTTCTACAGGGAGGTTCATTATTGGGCAACTGTGACCCTTCTTATATTAGATCTATACTATTTTGAATTTGGCAATTACTCATTACAAGGTTTTCCAGTTATTACCTGCAATAATAAATTTTGCTCACATTATCTTTCTAGTATTTTTCAATGTTACCTATATATTCTTGGATTTGATACACATCTGTTTGTCTTCTTCCCTTAATTACTTTCACTTATAGCCTATCGTGTCTATATGGCCAATTGGAATACATAATTTTTATGTTGAGATATTTTCATTATACACATTTAAACATTTCTTTTTCAGTATAAGTTTACCATTTATTTTGTTTTTCTCCGTCTGCTTTGAGACTCCCTCATTGTTTTATTTTACCCTCTATCTCATTAGTAACTACTTAAGTTAGATACAGTAAATTTTGTATTTTATTTGTAACATTTGTTCAAGATGTGCCTGACCCTCTCTGGTCCTTAAACCAGAGACAGTCCTGTTTACTTGGATTAGGAAAAAAAGAAAAGTGGTTGAGGCATAGGCATTTTGTTGCATTTTAGTTAGTACTATGTGTCTGATAATAGTCTCTTCTGTATATTTCACAATTGTTATTTGTTTTGCATATCACTCCCATATGTATTACATTTTTTATTTTTATTTTTTTTCTCAATTTGGTTACTGGACAGATTTCCTTATCTCGCTATCATTCTCCGTATTTCTGTCTAAATTTTGACATGTACATGTTTTTATATTTGTAACACTATGTCATGCTTCAATAAAAAGATTATAAAAAAAAAATAAAAAAAATTGTAATTTTTTCTTTTTCATTTAAACTTCTTAAATGATGTAAGTCTTTATTCCCCTTCAAAACTCCCTTTATAGGACTGGTGCATCCCCACATCTTTCCCATGATCTCCCAAGATCCGCAGTATGCGTATAAATGGTAGTTTTATGTCCCCTCCTAGAGACCCATTATAGATGGATTGAAACCACCTTGTGCCATCCCATAAAAATAACATTAAATAATATCCTATATGCAAGCCTAAAATTAATTTTAAAATCAGAGTATGATAGCATGTTGTTTGCTATGAAAGGGTGGACTGTCAAAACTGGTTTAGTGGCTGAGACAGAATCAGTGTAAAATGAGATTTGCACGACGCCATTTTGCGAATGGCCGCCCAGCGCCATTTTAAGTTACAACTCACAAGCTCAGTACATATGGCAATGTTTTAATAATCCTTTCAGAAACCATACCCTGATGTATCTTAGGACAACCTTGCATAAAAAAAATACCATAACAAACACAGTATTCATGCAGAGTTTAGTAAAACAGCTTCCTGAGAAAAGTAATTAGAAAAACAATACACCAGGATACTGTGGGTGTTTTTGCATGTAAATGAAGGGACCCCACAGGTGGACAGGTGTAGCTGTGGCAATTGAAATCTTTATGAACAATGGTAAGAAATCTGCTTGAAAAGAACTGACAAAGGTATCCTAAAATAGGCAGAAGAGAACTGTTGAATTCACTGTCAGACGGGATGGCACCAGCATTCAGTTGGGGGTCTCCACTCTGTTTCAGTGTGAAGCTCACTGCTCATAACCCTTGCATAGTAGTTTTAAAATAAACATGTGTTGGAGGGGTATGGTATGTGTATGTATGTGTATATATATATATGTATGTTATCCATCATAGATAGACTTACACACTGCACACTCACATAAAAGGTTCCATAGCTTCAAAGTGTAATATTCAAGGTTTACTTATTTATTACAAATTCTGTGAAATAAAGACTATTTGGTATCTAAGGTTTAGTACATGATAAGCAAACAGTGTTTGGTTTTGTACTGATCTACTCTTTCTCAACAGCTTTCCGGTATCATCGGTGATAAGATCGCAACCTGCATTCTCAACTTATGGACTGTAGAGAGTTAAAACACTAAAATGTACATTGTAAAGTTAACAGCTTAGATTTGCATGAGGCGGGAAAAAGGAGACAAAAGACTGTCGGAGGCTGGTCTGTGTCCATTTGAATCGACCGGTTAAATGTCCTGGTACAGAAACACTGTGACGGAGAACCAATGGGATCACAACAAACCTCTCTATTGTATAGTCTATTTCTGTAAGGGTATATATATATATGTGTGTTCTGACCCCAATCTGGAGTCTTCTTGCTGATGCTGATGATGGAGGTTTCTTGTTGATGCCGGTAACTGGTCCCAGTGCGTGTGCGTATGTATAACTGTACCTTGGGTCTGTATAATTTCTTTGTGCTAAATTGTATTTAGATCACAGCGTGTAACCTACTGTTTTTATGTTGAATAATAACCTTTGTGTGTTGGAAACACATTTCTCAAAGTCTGAAGGCATTTATTTACTGCATGACTGCGTTAGCAAATAGCGTAAATTTAGAAGGTATAGGCAGGATTTAGAAGGTATAGGCAGGAGTGTATAGAGGTTTAAATTCAGTGTCCTTAGTCTTTATGCCCTGGATTCTGTCAGTTGTCAAGTGTCCCTGGGTTATACAGTGTCCCAAGTATTTAACCTTAGTCTGGCATGGCTGTAATTTGTCCTTTGCAACCTTGTGCCCTGTTTGTGAGAGATGAAGCAACAACAGTTTAGTATCATTTAAACATGACATAAATGAATCAGAGCACAACAATAAATCGTCTACATATTGAATTAGAACAGATCCATTGGCAGGTTGAAAAGATTGCAAACAGTCGTATAAGGCTGGGCACAACACGTGAGTTACAGGACTGTACTTATCTGGCAGAAAGTTGATGCCTGGTACCTCCGTTTGGAGAAGTGCCTCCTTTGTCTCCCCCTGTCCATATATTGTGTGCACAGCGTATGATTATACCTCAAAGCCAGCATTGCTATTGCGGATGTCCACAGCACTCCACAGAACCTTGATTGAGTTCTATTGAACTAGCTACGGGACTTCAAATATATTGCATCAATTGATGTAAAATTACAGTCTTCGAGTATCACACAATACAATCCCTACACTGTTAATACCAGGTTTTTTAGGATCCACCTCCTTTAGGTTTTATTATACATTGTAGTGTATTATTGATTTATTTAGCATATAATAATTTTCAGTAGTTAATAATATCATTGTCTTATATGTGATATTCTATGACCGGTCATATTGTTGTTTCAGGATATTTAAATTTCCTTTTATATTTTGACAAATTATATTGTGTTTTATTTTCAGTCAGGTCTTTTTTCATCCCAGTTAGCGCAGATAATACAATTATTAGACATGATTCCTGCAATGCTGTGAACAGTCCCCACCCCTCCTTTGTGTTCCCTTTTGCCATCTTATCTTTGTGAGCCTGAAAAAATAAATTATTAATGACATCCATAGGGTTTTACAGGGCTGACCCGGGTTCAGTGTGAACAGGGCCAACCCGGAAATAACCCTGGACGAAGGTGTAGGATGAAAGGGGTCTGACTCGGGTTGCAGCTGGGTTGGACCCGTGTTAAAAATCCTGGGTCAGAGACGGGTTTGCGATGTGAAAGGTGTATTACACTGCCCGATAATAAATCAGCCCATCCATTTTATGTTGTTTCTTTGCTGCCAGTGGCAAATGCAAGATTTTGAAAGGGGTATTTCCAGATCCTTGGTTACCGAACCAATGAAAAAACATCTAGCCACAAATATATATATATATCAAAACGTAGAGGCGGCACTCAGGAATCAATCACCAGACTTTAGACAGAATAATACTTTAACGTTTCGAGACCATTTATTATCTTGTCTTCCTGAAGTAGAACCGAGCCTGCACATCCCTAATATATATATATATATATATATATATATATATATATATATAAAATTATATATATATATATATATATATATATATATATAGACAACGTGGAGTGTAACATAAGCGCCTAACCGTATCAAATAAATTAGTGATATAATAACACGTGCAAAATTAAAGAAAAGATCGACACTACTTATCTGGTAGTGAAAACTTCAGTCACATGACCACCATGAGAATAAGTAGTATATAGAAGAAAGAATAAATTCAACATAGTGTGTACTGTTTTCTGTAATTCAAATATATTGCTGAACTCAGCTTCATTAGGAACATATCAGTCCCAAAAGAACACCCACTTCACAATATATGAAGGTTAAAACACATTTACTTACACAGAAAACAGACTATGGCTAAAAAACACACGTACAAGATGTATGACAAAAAAAGGCCTATCTGTCCATAAAAGATACTCAGGTACTGTAGTCCCAACGTGTTTCATCTATCATCTAACAGCGCAAATTGCGTCATCATGGCCCGCGGGGGGGGAGGGGGGGTCGGCGGCCATGGAGGCTTGCCTGCCTTTCCGGGGGGCCGGGTAGCAGCACCCGATTTTCAGGAGGCTTCTGGCCGAATCGGGAGGGTAGGCAAGTCTGACATAGGGACTTTCCACTCAAATCGTGACAGTACTTTTTACTTTTCATATAGACCCCACGCATGGGGGTGATGGTGCAGTTCACCCTCCTCTATAACATATTAAAAAAATATATATATTTTTTCTCAGATTGTTCAGTTTTGATTGGATTACAATAAGAAACTGAATTCGAATTTGAAAATAATTTATAGACTATAAATAGCATCAAGTGAGCCTATTGGTTACATCACCGACAGCTTCTAGTTGTGTTCTACTAAATACAATCCTTCCCTATTATCCTGTACTATGTATGTGCGGAAAAAAAAGGCCCCGTCCATCTCCCACATGACCTCGTTACACATTCCATGGCAGTTTCTTTACTAAAATCCGTTCTCAAAACAGCTCAGTATGTGAAATATATAATAATACTATTATCCCCATTTATTCTTTATTATTTTTAAAAACCTGAAGTGTCGGTTCCCTCACAGTTTTCTTACATCAGATGACAATGCGTTTTGGCCAGGACACCTTGGGGAGAAGCTTCACATCTATCTTCCGAAAGCTGCTGAGAGAGGCGCGAACCCGTCACTGACTAGGAACCAAATCAGTCACAGGGGCTAAGACCTCTCTGAAACGTCTGTGTTGTCTAAATGTAACAAAATCGGAAGTTACAAACGTTATTTCCATCACTGTTTATGGTGCGGGAGGTGGAGGGCCTACGAAATCTAAGGCGATGTTGGGTATTAGTTATTAAATAATAAATGTAATGAGTTAATTGAATGACGGAGATGGCACATCACTCCTCCCTCTGGCTTTGATTGGTTGCTATAGGTTATAACACATTTTCTACCCAGTTATCTGTGCGTCAGATTTCATAAATGCCCCTCAGTATGTGTTATAGAAACTGCCGCAAGAAATATCCAATCGCATGTACTGGTTATGACTATGATGCTGTTATATGTGGCTCTACCTCAGCTTTATGTGTAGTTTGAGAAGATTACAGTTATGGTGTGATTTATTGAAGCCCATCATCTTCATACACATCCGATTCCACCTCTCTAGTGACATGACAAAGAAAATGAAAAGAGAGGGCTTATTTTTCCCCAACGCCTCCTTGCGCATGATAAAGGCGAACTCTAATCCACTGAGCCTGGGAGCTACGTGTTACGGGTTATCTCCTTAGACCTAGGGGAGCTTTTTATGCAGGGCTTCCGTCTCTAGCTGATAAATGCCCATAAAATATTTGTAATGAGGTTTCCTGGGTAACTATGAACTGTATAAATTGGAAGACCACATTGACCTTCTCACACATGTTATTGCTGTTTTTACAAATGCACTAACCTGGCCTGAATTAAATAGAAACACTGTCATCCAGTAATTAAATGCAGTCCCAGTTATTATAAATGGGAAATATACAGGACAGACGGGAATAGGGTCTCACAAGTGACTTGGGTCATTCGGGAAAAGGTATCTATAGTGCTAATGAGAACATGGCACAGTGTGACCCAGGGAAAGCATCGTATTGCTGTGTGCTGTCAGGGAGGGGTCTTTCTCCTTTGATGGGAAATAAGCAGCTGCCACACTGGAAATCCCTTCTGCTTTCTGGATCAACACTTAAGCTACATACACACACAACGATTTAGTAAATGAAGGATGAAGGGAAAAAGGAACGAAAATCGTTTACTAAAATCGTTCATTTACTAAATGTAATGAACAATTTTTTTGAACTACAAACGATTTTTGCATATTCCCTTACTGAAAATCGTTGAGTTGGTCAGTCTGACTGAACTACAAACGTGAACGCACATGAACGATAATCGTTCATCGTTTTAACTCAGAAAGTGAACGATTTTTTCAACGGTTGAACGATATCGTTAATGATAATCGTTCATAAAATCATTGTGTGTGTATGCACCTTTACACTAAAGGTTCCCAAAATCCGCCATTACAGCCCCCCCGGTGATTTTACGTGTAATCGCGCCAGGCAGGAGGGGTCGGCAGCTTGCGGGAGGCTTGCCTGACTTCCTGGGAGGCCGGGAGCGGCACACGATTTTCGGGAGGCTCCCGACCAAAGTGGGAGGGTAGGCAAGTATGTGTTAAGGATAACCATGCTTGAGCACAGGTAACTTAATTAGTACAAGGGTTGTTCAAAAAGTAATGCCTAAATGCTCACAACTCAAATTTTATTATAGATACAGATTTGGAAATTTGCAGTAAAATACTTTGAAGTCTTAGGGCTCTATTTATTAACATTATTTTTACTAAAATAAAGTGAAAAAGGGTGTTTTCACACCCTTTTCACATTATTTTAGTTTCACCTGTATTTATTACAGGGCAATTGGAGTAGAATTAGTAAAATTCTACTCCAACCCCCAGTATCACTTATTTTTAGTAAAGTAGATCGTATTTCCCATCATTGTAATGGGAAATGTGATCTGTGTGCAAGTTACTAAAAATAAATTGTAAAAAAATACCGGGGGAAGCCCTGTGATAATAACGCCACCTGGCGTAAACATTTTTTTTTCCACTTACCTGAATCCAGGGACCGGTGATCGGGCCTCCGGTGATGGCTCCTCTCCGGTCAGCTGGTCTCCCACAGTGCACTGGGGCCCGGTCATCAGGTGATCGGGCCCCAGTGCAGTATGGGAGATCACCTGATCGGGAAGCCCGGAGAAGACCACCGGAGGCCAGGAGGATGCAGTTAAGTGTAATGAAGGGAGGGGGGGTCGCGGGGGGGGAGGGGGGGTTACGGGGGTCCGTGATCGCTGGGGGCTGGGCTTAGCACCAGGGGGCGGGGCTTAGCGTCGGTGGGGGGGTAGTAGCGGTGGTCGGTCGGCGCATGCGCGGGCTCTTAGTCGCGGTATTTTTTCCGAAAATACCGCGACTAGAGTGCGGATGGGATCCGCAGGGACAGAGCTTTATCGCAAGCTCTGTCCCTGCAAGGGATTTATAGTAAATCCCTGTGATATTACCTGAATTCACAATGCGAATTCACTCGGTAATATCACACTACAATCCGCATTCAATATGCGGATTGTAGTAAATAGAGCCCTTAGTAACAGAATGACTCTGCTCAAAATATTCACCATCTACCCTCAAACATTTTCTCCACCTCTCAACCCAAGCTGTGAATCCACTTTGGAAAAATTCCAGTTTGGTGTTTGACCCAGGAACGTATGACGATTTTAACAAACTCTATGTCTTCAAAATGTTGACCACGGAGACAGTATTTGAGAGGGCCAAACAGATGAAAGTCAGAAGGGGGCAAATCAGGACTCTATGGTGGGTGTGGCATTATTGCCCACCCCATTTTGGCAATGGCCACAGATGTTGCCATCGAAGTGTGAGGTCTGGCATTGTCGTGGTGTAAAATGACAATTGACAGTGGAATTGTTGACCTTTTTTTGTGGATGGCTTCTTTCAGCTTCTTAAGTGTAATAATGTATCGATCACTGTTGATTGTTTGGTTTATTCCAAGTAATCGATGAGAATAACACCTCGGCAATCCCAGAAGAATGTGGCCATAACTTTATTTACGGATCGCTGCGATTTAAACTTTTTTCGCATAGGTGAACTTGGGTGTTTCCATTGCTTTGATTGGGCCTTTGTTTCTGGGTCATAAAGGAATACCCAGGTCTCATCTCCTGTAATGATATTTTCCAAAAGCGTCTCAGGGTTGGCTTCAAAGTTGGTCAAAAGGTCATTGCACACTTCCACCCTCTGGGCCTTATGATCCCTGGTTAATTACTTTGGAAACCATTTAGCACACACTTTACGATATCCCAAATCATTGACTAGTGTTTCTACAGTGCCATGGCTACATTCAAGTTCATCACTGATATCTCTGATGGTCACACGATGGTCTTTCTGAATCATGGCATCGACTTTGTATCGGTTCTCTGCTGTCACTGCAGTTGATGGTCTGCCACCACGAGGTTTGTCGCACACGGACGATTCTCCCAATTGAAAATGCTTCATCCACCTTCTGACATTGATATAGTCAATTGTACGCTCACCATACACTTTTTTTCAGTCTTCTGTGGATTTCTGTAGCACTGCAGCCTTCTTTTTCCAGAAATTCAATGACGGCTCTTTGTTTCATCTTGGATTCCATGGTATTTCTTGGACTACCTAAAGAAAACTACATATTTAGTTAGCAGACATATTAAACTACAAACTGACAAAGTTTCAAATAAATGTTGAATATTATTTCAGAGTTATGAGCATTTAGGCATTACTTTTTGAACAACCCTCGTACCTCAGTCAATTTGCTTTAACCATCTGGGCTCAAGCATGGATTTCCTTAAAACCTGCAATGTAATGGCGGAGTTTGGGAACCTCTGACTTACACAATGTATACAAGGTTGGAGATTATGCGCAAATCAGCCTCAGTACCTATGAAGAATGGTGGAATGTGTTTGCAGGGGTAGGCGACGTGTGGCACTCTAGCTGCAGTGGAACCAGACATCCCAGCATGCCCTGCCAAAGTTTTAGCATGCCCTGGGCCTAACAGCAAAACTGTGGCAGGGCATGCTGGGATGTGTAGTTCCACAGCACATGTTGCCTAACCCTGGTCCTAGAAATCTGTGGGGGTTACAGCTACAAAGAAGATATATAATAAACCATATATCAGAGTTTCCCAAACTCCGCCATTACATTCCAGGCTTTAAGGATATCCACAAGTCCAAATGACGAGTCCAAATTGACTGAGGTACTAATTAAGTCGCCTATGCTCAAGCATGGATATGCTTAAAACCTGGACTGTAATGGGGCAGTTTATTCCTATAACAAAGGTAATCAAATATGGAATTGTTAACAAGTCTTTTATTATTCTGAGGATGTTCATGATTTCTTCAGTCACGTTTTAATTAGGGGTGAGCGGGATCGGATTTCTGAAATCCGAACCCCCTCGAGCCCCCCCGATCTGAGTCCGATCCGAATCAGGCTCGACTTTTCCCGCCTGACTCGGATCTGAAATCGAGGCAAAACGTCATCATCCCGCCTTCCGAGTCTCGCGGGTTTTGGATCCTATATAAGGTACCCGCGTCGGCGCCATTTTCTCACTCGGCTGTGGACAGTGAAGAGGGAGGGTGGGAGTTAGGGCTGTGTAGTGTAGTGTAGTGTAGTGCTGCTGTTGTCCACTACTTCAAAGTCCATAGGGGCTGGCTGGACTGTGTTGTGCAGTCAGTTCTCCATAGGGGCTGTGTCCACTCCAAAGTCCTGTGCAGTGTCCCAGTCCTAAAGGGGTGCTGTAGTGTTGTCCAGGGGGTGCTCTGTCCATCAGGGGTGCTCCCCCCAAGTGCTAAAAAAATAATATATTTTCTGTGTTTGTGAATTGTGTGCGCAGTAGCCGCACGTGCATCAACAAAGTAGTGCCAAGCGTGCGCCTGTGTCATAAGTATAGGGCCGGCTGGCTTGACCGTTAAGGGTGCTGTAACCCCCGAAAGTACACTCCAGTCCAAACCAAAAAAAAAAATATTTTCTGTGTTTGTGAATTGTGTGTGCAGTAGCCGCATGTGCATCAACAAAGTAGTGCCAAGCGTGCGCCTGTGTCATAAGTAAAGGGCCGGCTGGCTAGACCGTTAAAGGGTGCTGTAACCCCCGAAAGTACACTCCAGTCCAAACCAAAAAAAAAATTATTTTCTGTGTTTGTGAATTGTGTGCGCAGTAGCCGCACGTGCATCAACAAAGTAGTGCCAAGTGTGCGCCTATGTCATAAGTAAAGGGCCGGCTGGCTTGACCGTTAAAGGGTGCTGTAACCCCCGAAAGTACAGTCCAGTCCAAACCAAAAAAAAAATTATTTTCTGTGTTTGTGAATTGTGTGCGCAGTAGCCGCACGTGCATCAACAAAGTAGTGCCAAGCGTGCGCCTGTGTCATAAGTAAAGGGCCGGCTGGCTTGACCGTTAAGGGTTCTGTAACCCCCAAAGTACACTCCAAACCAAAAAAATATATATTTTCTGTGTTTGTGACTTGTGTGCACTGTGGCTGCACGTGCATCAACAAAGGAGCAGCGCCAAGCGTGCGCCTGTGTCCCATAAGTAAAGAGCCGGCTGGCTCATTTCTTAAAGGGTGGTGTAACCCACAAAGTGCACTACTCTCCAGCAAAAATAAAAAAATATTTTCTGTGTTTGTGTGCGCTTTAGCCGCACGTATATATATCAATATAACATAAATGGAGGACCAAACTTTCTCCGATAAAAATAAAATAGGGAACGATCAAGAACCACTTCCTCCTAGTGCTGTTGCTGCTGCTGGGAGTTGTTCATCATCCCAGAGAGGAAGTAGGAACATCACTACTTTTACTAAATAATTGACCCTCCAACAGTACCTAGCGATGAGGATGAAGTACGACAGCAGTCATCCTGAAGCAAAACGTATAACTGAGGCCTTGACTGCTATGTTGGTGTTAGACGTGCGTCCGGTATCCGACATTAGTGCAGTGGGATTTAGACAATTGATGGAGGTAGTGTGTCCTCGGTTCCAAATCCCGTCTGGATTCCACCTGCATCCTCAAAGCAGCAGCGACAAGCGTGCGTCTGTCTGTTAAAGGGTGGTGACACCCTCAAAGTGTGCTACACAAACAATTAAAATATTGTTCTTTTTTTTTTCTGTCTTTGTGAATTGTGTGGGCTGTAGCCGCACCTGCATCCTTAAAGCAGCAGCGACAAGCGTGCGTCTGTCTGTTAAAGGGTGGTGTAACTCTCAAAGTGCTCCAAAAAATAAAAAACTATTTTTTTAATGTGTTTGTGACTTGTGTGCGATGTAGCCGCACTTGCATCCTCAAAGCAGCAGCGACAAGCGTGCGTCTGTCTGTTAAAGGGTGGTGACACCCTCAAAGTGTGCTACACAAACAATAAAAATATTCTTCTTCTTTTTTCTGTCTTTGTGAATTGTGTGGGCTGTAGCCGCACCTGCATCCTTAAAGCAGCAGCGACAAGCGTGCGTCTGTCTGTTAAAGGGTGGTGACACCCTCAAAGTGTGCTACACAAACAATTAAAATATTGTTCTTTTTTCTGTCTTTGTGAATTGTGTGGGCTGTAGCCGCACCTGCATCCTTAAAGCAGCAGCGACAAGCATGCGTCTGTCTGTTAAAGGGTGGTGTAACCCTCAAAGTGTGCTCCACAAACAATAAAAATATTCTTTTTTTTTTTCTGTCTTTGTGAATTGTGTGGGCTGTAGCCGCACTTGAATCCTCAAAGCAGCAGCGACAAGCGTGCGTCTGTCTGTTAAAGGATTACATCGGTGACAGCATCCAAGTAGGCATGTCAGACAGTCCGTACCTGTACTGGCAGGAAAAAGAAGCAATTTGGAGGTCCCTGTACAAACTGGCTCTATTTTACCTGAGTTGCCCCCCCTCCAGTGTGTACTCCGAAAGAGTGTTTAGTGCAGCCGGGAACCTTGTCAGCGAAAGGCGTAGGAGGTTGCTTCCACAAAATGTGGAGAAGATGATGTTCATAAAATGAACTATCAACTCTTCCAGGGAGACCAGCCTCCAGAACGTACAGAGGGACCTGTGGTTCCAGCAGGGACGAATTAATACTCTGTGAGGATGAGGATGTACACACTGAAGAGGGTGAGGAATCGGTGGATGAGGAGGATGAGGATGACATCTTGCCTCCGTAGAGCCAGTTTGTGCAGGGACAGATAAATTGCCAGCTTGTTTTGTGGGGGCCCAAACGAACCAATCATTTCAGCCACAGTTGTGTGGCAGACCCTGGCGCTGAAATTATTGGTTTGTTAAAGTGTGCATGTCCTGTTTATACAACATAAGGGTGGGTGGGAGGGCCCAAGGACAATTCCATCTTGCACCTCTTTTTTTTCTTTGCATTATGTACAGTTTGGGGCCTAGTTTTTCAATGCCATCCTGTCTGCCACTGCAGTTTCACGCCTAGATGGGTCACGTGTTTGTGCCGCCCACTCGTGTCGCTTAGCATAGTCATCCAGCTACCTCGGTGCAACCTTTTGGACATAAAAACACTATTGTGAGGTGTGAGGTATTCAGAATAGACTGGAAATGAGTGGAAATTAAGGTTATTGAGGTTAATAATAGCATAGGAGCAGAAAAACCTACAAATTCTGTGATTTTAGCTGTTTTTATGCTTTTTTTCAAAAAAATACAGATCCAAAACACAAAACCCAGAACCCAAAACACGGAAGGGTGGTTTTGGCAAAACCAATCCAGATCCAAAACACGAAGAAAGATCCAGATCCAAAACCAAAACACAAAACACGAAAAGTGGCCGGTGCACACCCCTAGTTTTAATTACTGATAAACGCTCCTGACAAAAGAGTTTGGAGTTATTTTAAGACCGTATTTACCCACCAATTGTCTATTGCCCACTTTCTCAAACTCGCTCCTCAGGACCCCAAACAGTGCATGTTTTCCAGGTTTCCTCAAAATCAATAGTGAGATAATTCTCTCCACCTGTGGATCTTTTAAAATGTGTCAGTGAGTGATGACTACACCTGTGCAACTGCTGGGTGACCTGCAAAACGTGACCTGTGTGGGGTCCTGAGGACCGAGTTTGAGAACCACTGGTCTGTTGCCCACTTTCTCAAACTCAGTCCTCAGGACCCCAAACAGTGCATGTTTTCCAGGTCTCCTCAAAATCACAAGTGAAATAATTATCTCCACCTGTGGATCTTTTAAAATGTGTCAATGAGTAATGATTACACCTGTGTACCTGCATAATGTGACCTGTGTGGGGTCCTGTATGTTACACGCACACAGACATATATATATTATTTGTTACATACACAATTCCTTTAAGGTTTACTTTTATCTGTCTAATAAATATATTAATTAACTTAATTATTTTATTAAATGATGAAGCAAATGACCACGGTACTGACGTAAGTGTGTTTTATTTTTTGAACATGTTGCATTTTTTTTTGTACTGGGCATATGTCGATTCGGTTGGACTTTGCACTGACGCGTCCTTATGCTTTTGGAGGAGTAAAGGACGAGGGAGGAGGCGTGCAATATATATATATATATATGTATTAGAGATGTGCAGGTCCAGTTCCCAGAGAACCAACAACAACCGAATTTAGGGGTACCGAGTCCCGGTTCGTATCTTCCCACGTTTTGTATCTCGGATTTTAAAACCAAACTTGGGTTTTGGAGTGCATGCTAATAGGGGAAAATGACGTCATTTTAGCTGTGTTTTTTATAATTTTTTTCTTAAAATACAGATCCAAAATCAAAACCAAAACACGCGAAGGTGGTTTTACAAAACCAAAACACAAAGATGAATCTGGATCCAAAACCAAAATGCGGGAGTCGGCACACATCTCTAATATACTGTATATAAAATATATATATATATATTGCCAGTTATCGACCCCTGCTGCTATATATATGCTATATATGCCTTGATGATGATGATGACAATCAGCAGACACTTCCGAGTGGCTAAGTGTGTCTTCCATGATCCTTTACACTGATAATTTAATATTGTGGCTGCTGCTATCTATTTGTATTCTCTATTAGATATTTGCAATTTCAGGGAGCAGATTCTAATTTAATATTTTTGAATACATCGGATGTTTTTGTTTAATTGGACTTTTGCACTCCAATTCCCTTCAACAATCCATCTCTCCAAGCGTAAGGAGGTGCAAATATCAAATCTACATATGGACGTTCACTTATTTTTCTTTTGTGGGCACGTAGGCACTTTTTACACCAAGTATGCAGTTATTTGCCCAATTTATAAGATACATACAGAACACTATGGCAGAACTTCATTTCTCTGTAATCGGCCACTGTGATGTTCTGTGGAGATCTGGCCGACCCAGGGAGGCTCATCACAGCTGGAGACCAGGAGAGAGTCATCGCTGGACCCATCCTGGAAGAAGTGGTCACTGAGATGATCGCTGGCATTGAGGGAACCAGGTCCGGTAAGATGATGGTGACAGCTTTAAAATTTAGTGTGCCCTGGCAAAGCCTATTCACGGATCACCTCGCCATACTCCCTGCCCCCGCTCACAAAATCTTATATAAGCCATGGTGAGAATAGCAAAGTCAGTCTGTCAGCCGCACGGACCTCCTGAAGACAAGTAGAAATGCTGAACAGGAGAAGAGGCAGACGGCAAGGGAGAAGATGTCAGGAAGAAGAGAGAAGAGCTGTCAAGATCAAGCAAAGAGGAACCATCAAGTACAACAATCAAAGACAACACCATTGGCTGGAAGAGGCCAGGAGACTGTGGGTGAAGCTGAAGAAGTCCTGAAGTCCTGGCCAGTGGAGGGCTCTTGCTCTAGGCCTAACTCTCCCTTCAATGCATCTACATATTGGGCAAAAGGCCCAAGCCAAAATGTTGTGCATGCCCGTGAAGGGCTGTGAAGCACCCATGAGTATTTACCCGCTAGGGCTCTGCACTAGTGCTGGCCTGTTTGGTGGGCAGTGTACTAGGTTTCTTCACAAATTTGTTGCCCTGCACCCTAGGCTCCAGGGAGGTGATTTCCAACCATTAGATGCCTCAGACCCATGGCTACACCCTACACCATTTTCCCACCAAAACATCTGTTTCCCCACCAAAACTGGGCACCCATTGGCATTAATAGGTAGATAATGGGATTAACCCTTTATAGGCCCAAATAGTTCAAATGGCTCTAATAATCTTCCTTGCAAATATGTTTCCCAGCAGTCAGGTCTCCTTTACAGCTGTTCAGCCTGGTATTGATTATGTTGATACTTTTCTGTGACTGAATTGTATTTTCTCTATTGGGTCCGTCTACAGCCACAAGGAATTCTGTTAGATAGGTCAATATTAAATACAATAACGTCTGAAATGCTTCATTATACTCCCAGGTGATAAACTTATGAGCTACACAAAACTTACAGCTCAAATGATTATTTACTTGTTCTGATATCTGTAAATTTGAGAATAATACACTATTTATTTGTCTGTTTGTTGCAAAGCTGTAAGGGAGGTATACAATTTGGCGCAGGGTTTACCCCACTGCTAATTGCCATGCCGGAGGTAAGCAAATAGCGGGGATTACCCCGTGCGCGAGTCCACATAGTCCAAATGAACCTCATAGCTCATGGAGCTGTGACGTAAAGTCTGCGTAAAAAAACACAAAATTGGGTTCGCACGCGGGTTAAAAACCCATTCATCCTGCATTTTATGCAGATTCAGTCGATTTCCACTTCTGAATCCCGATTTTTCGCTGCAGGAAGAAGGCTATTTAAATGAATAGCCTTTCCCTGTGCCACAAGGAATTTTGATGGCAATTAATCGTGGGTGATTACTGTCACTTGGAGAAATTGTATCTTTACTAATATAAGAATGTTGTGTCTGTCTATATGTTCCAAGTTGCCGCAACAACTACTGAACTGATTTTCATGAACTGCATCATTTTGTAGTGGAAATTCCTGGAAATAACCTGCACTTTGTTTCATCTTCATCCATCAAGTTAAAGTTGAGCAATAACATAAACAAAATGATTTCACATTTTCAATGTAAGAAAGAAGTGTGATACCATGTTCACGGCTGGTAAGGGGTGGAGGGAGAGGCGCTTTATGCCTGCGGTCACTTGAATAGGATAAGGCTACATAGCAGTCTGTGCACAGGGCACACAGTGACATTGGTGTGAGAGGTGGGTGAATAGGAGAGGTTACATAGCAGTCTGTGCACAGGGCACACAGTGACATTGGTGTGAGAGGTGGGTGAATAGGAGAGGTTACATAGCAGTCTGTGCACAGGGCACACAGTGACATTGGTGTGAGAGGTGGGTGAATAGGAGAGGTTACATAGCAGTCTGTGCACAGGGCACACAGTGACATTGGTGTGGGTGAATAGGAGAGGTTATATAGCAGTCTGTGCACAGGGCACACAGTGACATTGGTGTGAGAGGTGGGTGAATAGGATAGGTTACATAGCAGTCTGTGCACAGGGCACACAGTGACATTGGTGTGGGTGAATAGGAGAGGTTATATAGCAGTCTGTGCACAGGGCACACAGTGACATTGGTGTGAGAGGTGGGTGAATAGGATAGGTTACATAGCAGTCTGTGCACAGGGCACACAGTGACATTGGTGTGAGAGGTGGGTGAATAGGATAGGTTACATAGCAGTCTGTGCACAGGGCACACAGTGACATTGGTGTGAGAGGTGGGTGAATAGGAGAGGTTACATAGCAGTCTGTGCACAGGGCACACAGTGACATTGGTGTGAGAGGTGGGTGAATAGGATAGGTTACATAGCAGTCTGTGCACAGGGCACACAGTGACATTGGTGTGGGTGAATAGGAGAGGTTATATAGCAGTCTGTGCACAGGGCACACAGTGACATTGGTGTGAGAGGTGGGTGAATAGGATAGGTTACATAGCAGTCTGTGCACAGGGCACACAGTGACATTGGTGTGGGTGAATAGGAGAGGTTATATAGCAGTCTGTGCACAGGGCACACAGTGACATTGGTGTGAGAGGTGGGTGAATAGGATAGGTTACATAGCAGTCTGTGCACAGGGCACACAGTGACATTGGTGTGGGTGAATAGGAGAGGTTATATAGCAGTCTGTGCACAGGGCACACAGTGACATTGGTGTGAGAGGTGGGTGAATAGGATAGGTTACATAGCAGTCTGTGCACAGGGCACACAGTGACATTGGTGTGAGAGGTGGGTGAATAGGAGAGGTTACATAGCAGTCTGTGCACAGGGCACACAGTGACATTGGTGTGAGAGGTGGGTGAATAGGAGAGGTTACATAGCAGTCTGTGCACAGGGCACACAGTGACATTGGTGTGAGAGGTGGGTGAATAGGATAGGTTACATAGCAGTCTGTGCACAGGGCACACAGTGACATTGGTGTGGGTGAATAGGAGAGGTTATATAGCAGTCTGTGCACAGGGCACACAGTGACATTGGTGTGAGAGGTGGGTGAATAGGATAGGTTACATAGCAGTCTGTGCACAGGGCACACAGTGACATTGGTGTGGGTGAATAGGAGAGGTTATATAGCAGTCTGTGCACAGGGCACACAGTGACATTGGTGTGAGAGGTGGGTGAATAGGATAGGTTACATAGCAGTCTGTGCACAGGGCACACAGTGACATTGGTGTGAGAGGTGGGTGAATAGGATAGGTTACATAGCAGTCTGTGCACAGGGCACACAGTGACATTGGTGTGAGAGGTGGGTGAATAGGAGAGGTTACATAGCAGTCTGTGCACAGGGCACACAGTGACATTGGTGTGAGAGGTGGGTGAATAGGATAGGTTACATAGCAGTCTGTGCACAGGGCACACAGTGACATTGGTGTGGGTGAATAGGAGAGGTTATATAGCAGTCTGTGCACAGGGCACACAGTGACATTGGTGTGAGAGGTGGGTGAATAGGATAGGTTACATAGCAGTCTGTGCACAGGGCACACAGTGACATTGGTGTGGGTGAATAGGAGAGGTTATATAGCAGTCTGTGCACAGGGCACACAGTGACATTGGTGTGAGAGGTGGGTGAATAGGATAGGTTACATAGCAGTCTGTGCACAGGGCACACAGTGACATTGGTGTGGGTGAATAGGAGAGGTTATATAGCAGTCTGTGCACAGGGCACACAGTGACATTGGTGTGAGAGGTGGGTGAATAGGATAGGTTACATAGCAGTCTGTGCACAGGGCACACAGTGACATTGGTGTGAGAGGTGGGTGAATAGGATAGGTTACATAGCAGTCTGTGCACAGGGCACACAGTGACATTGGTGTGAGAGGTGGGTGAATAGGAGAGGTTACATAGCAGTCTGTGCACAGGGCACACAGTGACATTGGTGTGAGAGGTGGGTGAATAGGATAGGTTACATAGCAGTCTGTGCACAGGGCACACAGTGACATTGCTGTGGGTGAATAGGAGAGGTTATATAGCAGTCTGTGCACAGGGCACACAGTGACATTGGTGTGAGAGGTGGGTGAATAGGATAGGTTACATAGCAGTCTGTGCACAGGGCACACAGTGACATTGGTGTGGGTGAATAGGAGAGGTTATATAGCAGTCTGTGCACAGGGCACACAGTGACATTGGTGTGAGAGGTGGGTGAATAGGATAGGTTACATAGCAGTCTGTGCACAGGGCACACAGTGACATTGGTGTGAGAGGTGGGTGAATAGGAGAGGTTACATAGCAGTCTGTGCACAGGGCACACAGTGACATTGGTGTGAGAGGTGGGTGAATAGGAGAGGTTACATAGCAGTCTGTGCACAGGGCACACAGTGACATTGGTGTGGGTGAATAGGAGAGGTTATATAGCAGTCTGTGCACAGGGCACACAGTGACATTGGTGTGAGAGGTGGGTGAATAGGATAGGTTACATAGCAGTCTGTGCACAGGGCACACAGTGACATTGGTGTGGGTGAATAGGAGAGGTTATATAGCAGTCTGTGCACAGGGCACACAGTGACATTGGTGTGAGAGGTGGGTGAATAGGATAGGTTACATAGCAGTCTGTGCACAGGGCACACAGTGACATTGGTGTGAGAGGTGGGTGAATAGGAGAGGTTACATAGCAGTCTGTGCACAGGGCACACAGTGACATTGGTGTGAGAGGTGGGTGAATAGGAGAGGTTACATAGCAGTCTGTGCACAGGGCACACAGTGACATTGGTGTGAGAGGTGGGTGAATAGGAGAGGTTACATAGCAGTCTGTGCACAGGGCACACAGTGACATTGGTGTGGGTGAATAGGAGAGGTTATATAGCAGTCTGTGCACAGGGCACACAGTGACATTGGTGTGAGAGGTGGGTGAATAGGATAGGTTACATAGCAGTCTGTGCACAGGGCACACAGTGACATTGGTGTGGGTGAATAGGAGAGGTTATATAGCAGTCTGTGCACAGGGCACACAGTGACATTGGTGTGAGAGGTGGGTGAATAGGATAGGTTACATAGCAGTCTGTGCACAGGGCACACAGTGACATTGGTGTGAGAGGTGGGTGAATAGGATAGGTTACATAGCAGTCTGTGCACAGGGCACACAGTGACATTGGTGTGAGAGGTGGGTGAATAGGAGAGGTTACATAGCAGTCTGTGCACAGGGCACACAGTGACATTGGTGTGAGAGGTGGGTGAATAGGATAGGTTACATAGCAGTCTGTGCACAGGGCACACAGTGACATTGGTGTGGGTGAATAGGAGAGGTTATATAGCAGTCTGTGCACAGGGCACACAGTGACATTGGTGTGAGAGGTGGGTGAATAGGATAGGTTACATAGCAGTCTGTGCACAGGGCACACAGTGACATTGGTGTGGGTGAATAGGAGAGGTTATATAGCAGTCTGTGCACAGGGCACACAGTGACATTGGTGTGAGAGGTGGGTGAATAGGATAGGTTACATAGCAGTCTGTGCACAGGGCACACAGTGACATTGGTGTGGGTGAATAGGAGAGGTTATATAGCAGTCTGTGCACAGGGCACACAGTGACATTGGTGTGAGAGGTGGGTGAATAGGATAGGTTACATAGCAGTCTGTGCACAGGGCACACAGTGACATTGGTGTGAGAGGTGGGTGAATAGGAGAGGTTACATAGCAGTCTGTGCACAGGGCACACAGTGACATTGGTGTGAGAGGTGGGTGAATAGGAGAGGTTACATAGCAGTCTGTGCACAGGGCACACAGTGACATTGGTGTGAGAGGTGGGTGAATAGGATAGGTTACATAGCAGTCTGTGCACAGGGCACACAGTGACATTGGTGTGGGTGAATAGGAGAGGTTATATAGCAGTCTGTGCACAGGGCACACAGTGACATTGGTGTGAGAGGTGGGTGAATAGGATAGGTTACATAGCAGTCTGTGCACAGGGCACACAGTGACATTGGTGTGGGTGAATAGGAGAGGTTATATAGCAGTCTGTGCACAGGGCACACAGTGACATTGGTGTGAGAGGTGGGTGAATAGGATAGGTTACATAGCAGTCTGTGCACAGGGCACACAGTGACATTGGTGTGAGAGGTGGGTGAATAGGATAGGTTACATAGCAGTCTGTGCACAGGGCACACAGTGACATTGGTGTGAGAGGTGGGTGAATAGGAGAGGTTACATAGCAGTCTGTGCACAGGGCACACAGTGACATTGGTGTGAGAGGTGGGTGAATAGGATAGGTTACATAGCAGTCTGTGCACAGGGCACACAGTGACATTGGTGTGGGTGAATAGGAGAGGTTATATAGCAGTCTGTGCACAGGGCACACAGTGACATTGGTGTGAGAGGTGGGTGAATAGGATAGGTTACATAGCAGTCTGTGCACAGGGCACACAGTGACATTGGTGTGGGTGAATAGGAGAGGTTATATAGCAGTCTGTGCACAGGGCACACAGTGACATTGGTGTGAGAGGTGGGTGAATAGGATAGGTTACATAGCAGTCTGTGCACAGGGCACACAGTGACATTGGTGTGGGTGAATAGGAGAGGTTATATAGCAGTCTGTGCACAGGGCACACAGTGACATTGGTGTGAGAGGTGGGTGAATAGGATAGGTTACATAGCAGTCTGTGCACAGGGCACACAGTGACATTGGTGTGAGAGGTGGGTGAATAGGATAGGTTACATAGCAGTCTGTGCACAGGGCACACAGTGACATTGGTGTGAGAGGTGGGTGAATAGGAGAGGTTACATAGCAGTCTGTGCACAGGGCACACAGTGACATTGGTGTGAGAGGTGGGTGAATAGGATAGGTTACATAGCAGTCTGTGCACAGGGCACACAGTGACATTGGTGTGGGTGAATAGGAGAGGTTATATAGCAGTCTGTGCACAGGGCACACAGTGACATTGGTGTGAGAGGTGGGTGAATAGGATAGGTTACATAGCAGTCTGTGCACAGGGCACACAGTGACATTGGTGTGGGTGAATAGGAGAGGTTATATAGCAGTCTGTGCACAGGGCACACAGTGACATTGGTGTGAGAGGTGGGTGAATAGGATAGGTTACATAGCAGTCTGTGCACAGGGCACACAGTGACATTGGTGTGAGAGGTGGGTGAATAGGAGAGGTTACATAGCAGTCTGTGCACAGGGCACACAGTGACATTGGTGTGAGAGGTGGGTGAATAGGATAGGTTACATAGCAGTCTGTGCACAGGGCACACAGTGACATTGGTGTGGGTGAATAGGAGAGGTTATATAGCAGTCTGTGCACAGGGCACACAGTGACATTGGTGTGAGAGGTGGGTGAATAGGATAGGTTACATAGCAGTCTGTGCACAGGGCACACAGTGACATTGGTGTGGGTGAATAGGAGAGGTTATATAGCAGTCTGTGCACAGGGCACACAGTGACATTGGTGTGAGAGGTGGGTGAATAGGATAGGTTACATAGCAGTCTGTGCACAGGGCACACAGTGACATTGGTGTGAGAGGTGGGTGAATAGGATAGGTTACATAGCAGTCTGTGCACAGGGCACACAGTGACATTGGTGTGAGAGGTGGGTGAATAGGAGAGGTTACATAGCAGTCTGTGCACAGGGCACACAGTGACATTGGTGTGAGAGGTGGGTGAATAGGATAGGTTACATAGCAGTCTGTGCACAGGGCACACAGTGACATTGGTGTGGGTGAATAGGAGAGGTTATATAGCAGTCTGTGCACAGGGCACACAGTGACATTGGTGTGAGAGGTGGGTGAATAGGATAGGTTACATAGCAGTCTGTGCACAGGGCACACAGTGACATTGGTGTGGGTGAATAGGAGAGGTTATATAGCAGTCTGTGCACAGGGCACACAGTGACATTGGTGTGAGAGGTGGGTGAATAGGATAGGTTACATAGCAGTCTGTGCACAGGGCACACAGTGACATTGGTGTGAGAGGTGGGTGAATAGGATAGGTTACATAGCAGTCTGTGCACAGGGCACACAGTGACATTGGTGTGAGAGGTGGGTGAATAGGATAGGTTACATAGCAGTCTGTGCACAGGGCACACAGTGACATTGGTGTGAGTGGTGGGTGAATAGGATAGGTTACATAGCAGTCTGTGCACAGGGCACACAGTGACATTGGTGGGAGTGGTGGGTGAATAGGAGAGGTTACATAGCAGTCTGTGCACAGGGCACACAGTGACATTGGTGTGAGAGGTGGGTGAATAGGATAGGTTACATAGCAGTCTGTGCACAGGGCACACAGTGACATTGGTGGGAGTGGTGGGTGAATAGGAGAGGTTACATAGCAGTCTGTGCACAGGGCACACAGTGACATTGGTGTGGGTGAATAGGAGAGGTTATATAGCAGTCTGTGCACAGGGCACACAGTGACATTGGTGTGAGAGGTGGGTGAATAGGATAGGTTACATAGCAGTCTGTGCACAGGGCACACAGTGACATTGGTGTGGGTGAATAGGAGAGGTTATATAGCAGTCTGTGCACAGGGCACACAGTGACATTGGTGTGAGAGGTGGGTGAATAGGATAGGTTACATAGCAGTCTGTGCACAGGGCACACAGTGACATTGGTGTGAGAGGTGGGTGAATAGGATAGGTTACATAGCAGTCTGTGCACAGGGCACACAGTGACATTGGTGTGAGAGGTGGGTGAATAGGATAGGTTACATAGCAGTCTGTGCACAGGGCACACAGTGACATTGGTGTGAGTGGTGGGTGAATAGGATAGGTTACATAGCAGTCTGTGCACAGGGCACACAGTGACATTGGTGGGAGTGGTGGGTGAATAGGAGAGGTTACATAGCAGTCTGTGCACAGGGCACACAGTGACATTGGTGTGAGAGGTGGGTGAATAGGATAGGTTACATAGCAGTCTGTGCACAGGGCACACAGTGACATTGGTGTGGGTGAATAGGAGAGGTTATATAGCAGTCTGTGCACAGGGCACACAGTGACATTGGTGTGAGAGGTGGGTGAATAGGATAGGTTACATAGCAGTCTGTGCACAGGGCACACAGTGACATTGGTGTGGGTGAATAGGAGAGGTTATATAGCAGTCTGTGCACAGGGCACACAGTGACATTGGTGTGAGAGGTGGGTGAATAGGATAGGTTACATAGCAGTCTGTGCACAGGGCACACAGTGACATTGGTGTGAGAGGTGGGTGAATAGGATAGGTTACATAGCAGTCTGTGCACAGGGCACACAGTGACATTGGTGTGGGTGAATAGGAGAGGTTATATAGCAGTCTGTGCACAGGGCACACAGTGACATTGGTGTGAGAGGTGGGTGAATAGGATAGGTTACATAGCAGTCTGTGCACAGGGCACACAGTGACATTGGTGTGGGTGAATAGGAGAGGTTATATAGCAGTCTGTGCACAGGGCACACAGTGACATTGGTGTGAGAGGTGGGTGAATAGGATAGGTTACATAGCAGTCTGTGCACAGGGCACACAGTGACATTGGTGTGGGTGAATAGGAGAGGTTATATAGCAGTCTGTGCACAGGGCACACAGTGACATTGGTGTGAGAGGTGGGTGAATAGGATAGGTTACATAGCAGTCTGTGCACAGGGCACACAGTGACATTGGTGTGAGAGGTGGGTGAATAGGATAGGTTACATAGCAGTCTGTGCACAGGGCACACAGTGACATTGGTGTGAGAGGTGGGTGAATAGGATAGGTTACATAGCAGTCTGTGCACAGGGCACACAGTGACATTGGTGTGAGTGGTGGGTGAATAGGATAGGTTACATAGCAGTCTGTGCACAGGGCACACAGTGACATTGGTGGGAGTGGTGGGTGAATAGGAGAGGTTACATAGCAGTCTGTGCACAGGGCACACAGTGACATTGGTGTGAGAGGTGGGTGAATAGGATAGGTTACATAGCAGTCTGTGCACAGGGCACACAGTGACATTGGTGGGAGTGGTGGGTGAATAGGAGAGGTTACATAGCAGTCTGTGCACAGGGCACACAGTGACATTGGTGTGGGTGAATAGGAGAGGTTATATAGCAGTCTGTGCACAGGGCACACAGTGACATTGGTGTGAGAGGTGGGTGAATAGGATAGGTTACATAGCAGTCTGTGCACAGGGCACACAGTGACATTGGTGTGGGTGAATAGGAGAGGTTATATAGCAGTCTGTGCACAGGGCACACAGTGACATTGGTGTGAGAGGTGGGTGAATAGGATAGGTTACATAGCAGTCTGTGCACAGGGCACACAGTGACATTGGTGTGAGAGGTGGGTGAATAGGATAGGTTACATAGCAGTCTGTGCACAGGGCACACAGTGACATTGGTGTGAGAGGTGGGTGAATAGGATAGGTTACATAGCAGTCTGTGCACAGGGCACACAGTGACATTGGTGTGAGTGGTGGGTGAATAGGATAGGTTACATAGCAGTCTGTGCACAGGGCACACAGTGACATTGGTGGGAGTGGTGGGTGAATAGGAGAGGTTACATAGCAGTCTGTGCACAGGGCACACAGTGACATTGGTGTGAGAGGTGGGTGAATAGGATAGGTTACATAGCAGTCTGTGCACAGGGCACACAGTGACATTGGTGTGGGTGAATAGGAGAGGTTATATAGCAGTCTGTGCACAGGGCACACAGTGACATTGGTGTGAGAGGTGGGTGAATAGGATAGGTTACATAGCAGTCTGTGCACAGGGCACACAGTGACATTGGTGTGGGTGAATAGGAGAGGTTATATAGCAGTCTGTGCACAGGGCACACAGTGACATTGGTGTGAGAGGTGGGTGAATAGGATAGGTTACATAGCAGTCTGTGCACAGGGCACACAGTGACATTAGTGTGAGAGGTGGGTGAATAGGATAGGTTACATAGCAGTCTGTGCACAGGGCACACAGTGACATTGGTGTGGGTGAATAGGAGAGGTTATATAGCAGTCTGTGCACAGGGCACACAGTGACATTGGTGTGAGAGGTGGGTGAATAGGATAGGTTACATAGCAGTCTGTGCACAGGGCACACAGTGACATTGGTGTGGGTGAATAGGAGAGGTTATATAGCAGTCTGTGCACAGGGCACACAGTGACATTGGTGTGAGAGGTGGGTGAATAGGATAGGTTACATAGCAGTCTGTGCACAGGGCACACAGTGACATTGGTGTGGGTGAATAGGAGAGGTTATATAGCAGTCTGTGCACAGGGCACACAGTGACATTGGTGTGAGAGGTGGGTGAATAGGATAGGTTACATAGCAGTCTGTGCACAGGGCACACAGTGACATTGGTGTGAGAGGTGGGTGAATAGGATAGGTTACATAGCAGTCTGTGCACAGGGCACACAGTGACATTGGTGTGAGAGGTGGGTGAATAGGATAGGTTACATAGCAGTCTGTGCACAGGGCACACAGTGACATTGGTGTGAGTGGTGGGTGAATAGGATAGGTTACATAGCAGTCTGTGCACAGGGCACACAGTGACATTGGTGGGAGTGGTGGGTGAATAGGAGAGGTTACATAGCAGTCTGTGCACAGGGCACACAGTGACATTGGTGTGAGAGGTGGGTGAATAGGATAGGTTACATAGCAGTCTGTGCACAGGGCACACAGTGACATTGGTGGGAGTGGTGGGTGAATAGGAGAGGTTACATAGCAGTCTGTGCACAGGGCACACAGTGACATTGGTGTGGGTGAATAGGAGAGGTTATATAGCAGTCTGTGCACAGGGCACACAGTGACATTGGTGTGAGAGGTGGGTGAATAGGATAGGTTACATAGCAGTCTGTGCACAGGGCACACAGTGACATTGGTGTGGGTGAATAGGAGAGGTTATATAGCAGTCTGTGCACAGGGCACACAGTGACATTGGTGTGAGAGGTGGGTGAATAGGATAGGTTACATAGCAGTCTGTGCACAGGGCACACAGTGACATTGGTGTGAGAGGTGGGTGAATAGGATAGGTTACATAGCAGTCTGTGCACAGGGCACACAGTGACATTGGTGTGAGAGGTGGGTGAATAGGATAGGTTACATAGCAGTCTGTGCACAGGGCACACAGTGACATTGGTGTGAGTGGTGGGTGAATAGGATAGGTTACATAGCAGTCTGTGCACAGGGCACACAGTGACATTGGTGGGAGTGGTGGGTGAATAGGAGAGGTTACATAGCAGTCTGTGCACAGGGCACACAGTGACATTGGTGTGAGAGGTGGGTGAATAGGATAGGTTACATAGCAGTCTGTGCACAGGGCACACAGTGACATTGGTGTGGGTGAATAGGAGAGGTTATATAGCAGTCTGTGCACAGGGCACACAGTGACATTGGT
This sequence comes from Taudactylus pleione, assembly GCA_031769625.1. Classification (NCBI taxonomy): domain Eukaryota; kingdom Metazoa; phylum Chordata; class Amphibia; order Anura; family Myobatrachidae; genus Taudactylus; species Taudactylus pleione. The sequence goes on along the minus strand of JAUIMM010000060.1, from coordinate 12,469,388 downwards.
GTGAGAGGTGGGTGAATAGGATAGGTTACATAGCAGTCTGTGCACAGGGCACACAGTGACATTGGTGTGGGTGAATAGGAGAGGTTATATAGCAGTCTGTGCACAGGGCACACAGTGACATTGGTGTGAGAGGTGGGTGAATAGGATAGGTTACATAGCAGTCTGTGCACAGGGCACACAGTGACATTGGTGTGAGAGGTGGGTGAATAGGATAGGTTACATAGCAGTCTGTGCACAGGGCACACAGTGACATTGGTGTGAGAGGTGGGTGAATAGGATAGGTTACATAGCAGTCTGTGCACAGGGCACACAGTGACATTGGTGTGAGTGGTGGGTGAATAGGATAGGTTACATAGCAGTCTGTGCACAGGGCACACAGTGACATTGGTGGGAGTGGTGGGTGAATAGGAGAGGTTACATAGCAGTCTGTGCACAGGGCACACAGTGACATTGGTGTGAGAGGTGGGTGAATAGGATAGGTTACATAGCAGTCTGTGCACAGGGCACACAGTGACATTGGTGGGAGTGGTGGGTGAATAGGAGAGGTTACATAGCAGTCTGTGCACAGGGCACACAGTGACATTGGTGTGGGTGAATAGGAGAGGTTATATAGCAGTCTGTGCACAGGGCACACAGTGACATTGGTGTGAGAGGTGGGTGAATAGGATAGGTTACATAGCAGTCTGTGCACAGGGCACACAGTGACATTGGTGTGGGTGAATAGGAGAGGTTATATAGCAGTCTGTGCACAGGGCACACAGTGACATTGGTGTGAGAGGTGGGTGAATAGGATAGGTTACATAGCAGTCTGTGCACAGGGCACACAGTGACATTGGTGTGAGAGGTGGGTGAATAGGATAGGTTACATAGCAGTCTGTGCACAGGGCACACAGTGACATTGGTGTGAGAGGTGGGTGAATAGGATAGGTTACATAGCAGTCTGTGCACAGGGCACACAGTGACATTGGTGTGAGTGGTGGGTGAATAGGATAGGTTACATAGCAGTCTGTGCACAGGGCACACAGTGACATTGGTGGGAGTGGTGGGTGAATAGGAGAGGTTACATAGCAGTCTGTGCACAGGGCACACAGTGACATTGGTGTGAGAGGTGGGTGAATAGGATAGGTTACATAGCAGTCTGTGCACAGGGCACACAGTGACATTGGTGTGAGTGGTGGGTGAATAGGATAGGTTACATAGCAGTCTGTGCACAGGGCACACAGTGACATTGGTGTGAGAGGTGGGTGAATAGGATAGGTTACATAGCAGTCTGTGCACAGGGCACACAGTGACATTGGTGGGAGAGGTGGGTGAATAGGATAGGTTACATAGCAGTCTGTGCACAGGGCACACAGTGACATTGGTCTGAGTGGTGGGTGAATAGGATAGGTTACATAGCAGTCTGTGCACAGGGCACACAGTGACATTGGTGGGAGTGGTGGGTGAATAGGAGAGGTTACATAGCAGTCTGTGCACAGGGCACACAGTGACATTGGTGTGAGAGGTGGGTGAATAGGATAGGTTACATAGCAGTCTGTGCACAGGGCACACAGTGACATTGGTGGGAGTGGTGGGTGAATAGGAGAGGTTACATAGCAGTCTGTGCACAGGGCACACAGTGACATTGGTGTGGGTGAATAGGAGAGGTTATATAGCAGTCTGTGCACAGGGCACACAGTGACATTGGTGTGAGAGGTGGGTGAATAGGATAGGTTACATAGCAGTCTGTGCACAGGGCACACAGTGACATTGGTGTGGGTGAATAGGAGAGGTTATATAGCAGTCTGTGCACAGGGCACACAGTGACATTGGTGTGAGAGGTGGGTGAATAGGATAGGTTACATAGCAGTCTGGGCACAGGGCACACAGTGACATTGGTGTGAGAGGTGGGTGAATAGGATAGGTTACATAGCAGTCTGTGCACAGGGCACACAGTGACATTGGTGTGAGAGGTGGGTGAATAGGATAGGTTACATAGCAGTCTGTGCACAGGGCACACAGTGACATTGGTGTGAGTGGTGGGTGAATAGGATAGGTTACATAGCAGTCTGTGCACAGGGCACACAGTGACATTGGTGGGAGTGGTGGGTGAATAGGAGAGGTTACATAGCAGTCTGTGCACAGGGCACACAGTGACATTGGTGTGAGAGGTGGGTGAATAGGATAGGTTACATAGCAGTCTGTGCACAGGGCACACAGTGACATTGGTGGGAGTGGTGGGTGAATAGGAGAGGTTACATAGCAGTCTGTGCACAGGGCACACAGTGACATTGGTGTGAGAGGTGGGTGAATAGGATAGGTTACATAGCAGTCTGTGCACAGGGCACACAGTGACATTGGTGTGAGTGGTGGGTGAATAGGATAGGTTACATAGCAGTCTGTGCACAGGGCACACAGTGACATTGGTGGGAGTGGTGGGTGAATAGGAGAGGTTACATAGCAGTCTGTGCACAGGGCACACAGTGACATTGGTGTGAGAGGTGGGTGAATAGGATAGGTTACATAGCAGTCTGTGCACAGGGCACACAGTGACATTGGTGGGAGTGGTGGGTGAATAGGAGAGGTTACATAGCAGTCTGTGCACAGGGCACACAGTGACATTGGTGTGAGTGGTGGGTGAATAGGATAGGTTACATAGCAGTCTGTGCACAGGGCACACAGTGACATTGGTGGGAGTGGTGGGTGAATAGGAGAGGTTACATAGCAGTCTGTGCACAGGGCACACAGTGACATTGGTGTGGGTGAATAGGAGAGGTTATATAGCAGTCTGTGCACAGGGCACACAGTGACATTGGTGTGAGAGGTGGGTGAATAGGATAGGTTACATAGCAGTCTGTGCACAGGGCACACAGTGACATTGGTGTGGGTGAATAGGAGAGGTTATATAGCAGTCTGTGCACAGGGCACACAGTGACATTGGTGTGAGAGGTGGGTGAATAGGATAGGTTACATAGCAGTCTGTGCACAGGGCACACAGTGACATTGGTGTGAGAGGTGGGTGAATAGGATAGGTTACATAGCAGTCTGTGCACAGGGCACACAGTGACATTGGTGTGAGAGGTGGGTGAATAGGATAGGTTACATAGCAGTCTGTGCACAGGGCACACAGTGACATTGGTGTGAGTGGTGGGTGAATAGGATAGGTTACATAGCAGTCTGTGCACAGGGCACACAGTGACATTGGTGGGAGTGGTGGGTGAATAGGAGAGGTTACATAGCAGTCTGTGCACAGGGCACACAGTGACATTGGTGTGAGAGGTGGGTGAATAGGATAGGTTACATAGCAGTCTGTGCACAGGGCACACAGTGACATTGGTGGGAGTGGTGGGTGAATAGGAGAGGTTACATAGCAGTCTGTGCACAGGGCACACAGTGACATTGGTGTGGGTGAATAGGAGAGGTTATATAGCAGTCTGTGCACAGGGCACACAGTGACATTGGTGTGAGAGGTCGGTGAATAGGATAGGTTACATAGCAGTCTGTGCACAGGGCACACAGTGACATTGGTGTGGGTGAATAGGAGAGGTTATATAGCAGTCTGTGCACAGGGCACACAGTGACATTGGTGTGAGAGGTGGGTGAATAGGATAGGTTACATAGCAGTCTGTGCACAGGGCACACAGTGACATTGGTGTGAGAGGTGGGTGAATAGGATAGGTTACATAGCAGTCTGTGCACAGGGCACACAGTGACATTGGTGTGAGAGGTGGGTGAATAGGATAGGTTACATAGCAGTCTGTGCACAGGGCACACAGTGACATTGGTGTGAGTGGTGGGTGAATAGGATAGGTTACATAGCAGTCTGTGCACAGGGCACACAGTGACATTGGTGGGAGTGGTGGGTGAATAGGAGAGGTTACATAGCAGTCTGTGCACAGGGCACACAGTGACATTGGTGTGAGAGGTGGGTGAATAGGATAGGTTACATAGCAGTCTGTGCACAGGGCACACAGTGACATTGGTGGGAGTGGTGGGTGAATAGGAGAGGTTACATAGCAGTCTGTGCACAGGGCACACAGTGACATTGGTGTGAGAGGTGGGTGAATAGGATAGGTTACATAGCAGTCTGTGCACAGGGCACACAGTGACATTGGTGTGAGTGGTGGGTGAATAGGATAGGTTACATAGCAGTCTGTGCACAGGGCACACAGTGACATTGGTGGGAGTGGTGGGTGAATAGGAGAGGTTACATAGCAGTCTGTGCACAGGGCACACAGTGACATTGGTATGAGAGGTGGGTGAATAGGATAGGTTACATAGCAGTCTGTGCACAGGGCACACAGTGACATTGGTGGGAGTGGTGGGAGAATAGGAGAGGTTACATAGCAGTCTGTGCACAGGGCACACAGTGACATTGGTGTGAGTGGTGGGTGAATAGGATAGGTTACATAGCAGTCTGTGCACAGGGCACACAGTGACATTGGTGGGAGTGGTGGGTGAATAGGAGAGGTTACATAGCAGTCTGTGCACAGGGCACACAGTGACATTGGTGTGAGTGGTGAGTGAATAGGATAAGGTTACATAGCAGTCTGTGCACAGGGCACACAGTGACATTGGTGGGAGTGGTGGGTGAATAGGAGAGGCTACATAGCAGTCTGTGCACAGGGCACACAGTGACATTGGTGTGAGAGGTGGGTGAATAGGAGAGGCTACATAGCAGTCTGTGCACAGGGCACACAGTGACATTGGTGTGAGAGGTGGGTGAATAGGATAGGTTACATAGCAGTCTGTGCACAGGGCACACAGTGACATTGGTGGGAGTGGTGGGTGAATAGGAGAGGTTACATAGCAGTCTGTGCACAGGGCACACAGTGACATTGGTGTGAGAGGTGGGTGAATAGGATAGGTTACATAGCAGTCTGTGCACAGGGCACACAGTGACATTGGTGGGAGTGGTGGGTGAATAGGAGAGGTTACATAGCAGTCTGTGCACAGGGCACACAGTGACATTGGTGTGAGTGGTGGGTGAATAGGATAGGTTACATAGCAGTCTGTGCACAGGGCACACAGTGACATTGGTGTGAGTGGTGGGTGAATAGGATAGGTTACATAGCAGTCTGTGCACAGGGCACACAATGACATTGGTGGGAGTGGTGGGTGAATAGGAGAGGTTACATAGCAGTCTGTGCACAGGGCACACAGTGACATTGGTGTGAGAGGTGGGTGAATAGGATAGGTTACATAGCAGTCTGTGCACAGGGCACACAGTGACATTGGTGGGAGTGGTGGGTGAATAGGAGAGGTTACATAGCAGTCTGTGCACAGGGCACACAGTGACATTGGTGTGAGTGGTGGGTGAATAGGATAGGTTACATAGCAGTCTGTGCACAGGGCACACAGTGACATTGGTGGGAGTGGTGGGTGAATAGGAGAGGTTACATAGCAGTCTGTGCACAGGGCACACAGTGACATTGGTGTGAGTGGTGAGTGAATAGGATAAGGTTACATAGCAGTCTGTGCACAGGGCACACAGTGACATTGGTGGGAGTGGTGGGTGAATAGGAGAGGCTACATAGCAGTCTGTGCACAGGGCACACAGTGACATTGGTGTGAGAGGTGGGTGAATAGGAGAGGCTACATAGCAGTCTGTGCACAGGGCACACAGTGACATTGGTGTGAGTGGTGGGTGAATAGGATAGGTTACATAGCAGTCTGTGCACAGGGCACACAGTGACATTGGTGGGAGTGGTGGGTGAATAGGAGAGGTTACATAGCAGTCTGTGCACAGGGCACACAGTGACATTGGTGTGAGTGGTGGGTGAATAGGATAGGTTACATAGCAGTCTGTGCACAGGGCACACAGTGACATTGGTGGGAGTGGTGGGTGAATAGGAGAGGTTACATAGCAGTCTGTGCACAGGGCACACAGTGACATTGGTGTGAGTGGTGAGTGAATAGGATAAGGTTACATAGCAGTCTGTGCACAGGGCACACAGTGACATTGGTGGGAGTGGTGGGTGAATAGGATAGGCTACATAGCAGTCTGTGCACAGGGCACACAGTGACATATGTGTGAGTAGAGGATGAATAGGAGAGGTTACATAGCAGTCTGTGCACAGGGCACACAGTGACATTGGTGGGAGTGGTGGGTGAAGAGGAGAGGTTACATAGCAGTCTGTGCACAGGGCACACAGTGACATTGGTGGGAGTGGTGGGTGAAGAGGATAGGCTACATAGCAGTCTGTGCACAGGGCACACAGTGACATTGGTGTGAGTGGTGGATGAATAGGATAATGTTACATAGCAGTCTGTGCACAGGGCACACAGTGACATTGGTGTGACTGTTGAGTGAATAGGATAGGTTACATAGCAGTCTGTGCACAGGGCACACAGTGACATTGGTGTAAGTGGTGGGTGAATAGGAGAGGCTACATAGCAGTCTGTACACAGAGCGCACAGTGACATTTGTGGGAGTGGTGGGTGAATAGGATAGGCTACATAGCAGTCTGTGCACAGGACACACAGTGACAGTGGTGTGAGTGTTGGGTGAATAGGATAGGCTACATAGCAGTCTGTGCACAGAGCACACAGAGACATTGGTGTGAGTGGTGGGTGTCACGACCAGGGTATCTCGGCATGCCGGCCGGCAGGTATTACCTGTGTGGACGCTATGGCGAGGGGCATCTGGCAGTGCATTGGCTGCGCGTAGTCCTGTGCGGCCATACTGTCACTCTGGTCTGGTTAGGCCTGGTGGTGCTTCTGTTCCGCTCTGGCATGGGCGCGGCCATCTTGCCTCCGGTCATGTGACCTAGTTGCCCTATCCTGGTGTGTCACATGCTCTCTCTGGCCTGTCACAGTGCAGCACTGGGTATTTAAGGGAGTGCCGAGCTTCCTCTCATTGCCAGTGCAACGTGTTTCTCAGTGAGAGCTGAGAGAGAGAGTTCCTGTGCTCATTCACCTGTCTGTTGGGATTATTACCTAGCCTGCTTCACCCTGCCTGTTCCAGCCCCGCTGGCCCCTACCTCCTCCATTACCTCTCCCTTGCCTGAGTACCTGAGTCAGCTGTTACCCTGCACCTTGCCTCCACTTGCAGTTTCCCTGGAAATTATTTCTCAGCCTGCAATCCATTCAGCCTGCAATTCTTTTCAGCCTGCAACTCACTCCAGCCTGCAATTCACTTCAGTCTGCAATTCACTTCAGTCTGCAATTCTTTTCAGCCTCACAAACCGTGGAATACTGGACTACCTTCTGTTACCACTACCTGGACTTTTTCCTATTGCTTCACTACAGTTTCCCAAGTGCACTTTAATGCTATACCCGGACTTTTTGTTTTGCCACATTCATGTCTGTTAAGCCACTCATTAAAAACTCCACGATTATTTTTAAATCTGCTTCAATGTCTGCTCCTATTACCACCCCGGGCCCACAACAAAACCAGAACCTCACAGTTTGCACTGGCCACATGGACCTGGCCACGGGACAGGAGTCTGGAGCGGATTTATTCCAATGTATTGCAGACCGCTTGGAAAACCTGGAAGCTATGCAGCACCAAGTGGCTCAATTTCTACAAGAAATGTCCAAACGACAGGATAATCTGCAAAACTCCTTGTCTACCTCTAATTTAACTACAGTTACCTCTACTACTCCACCTGATAATACCAGTTACAGGGCATCCCTTCGACTACACCTTCCCATGCTAAGTAAATTTGACGGCAACCCCAAGCTCTGCCGTGGATTCCTGAATCAGTACGATATACATTTCACCCTACAGCCTGACAACTTTCCAACTGCTAGAACCAAAGTGGCCCACCTGGTGTCTTGATTCTCTGGTCCAGCCTTGAATTGGGCTTCCCCACTCTGGGAGCGTTCAGATTCTCTACTGGACAACTATACAGACTTCGTAACATCATTCAGGAGGATTTTTGATGAACCTGGGCGAACTGTATCAGCCTCATCTAGCATTATGTCACTGAAAAAAGGAACCCGTCCCGTCAGCCAATATGTAGTACACTTCCAGATTTTGGCATCAGAGCTCAAGTGGAATGAAAAAGCCCTCACCTCAGCTTTCTGGCATGGGCTTTCCGACCGTCTGAAGGATGACTTGGTCACCCGCGACCTTCCTACTAATCTCAATGATCTGATTTCTCTCTGTAAGAAGGTCGATCTCCGCTTTAGAGAATGTCAGGCCGAGAAACAAAGAACTGACCGTACTAGGGCCCTCATTCAGAGCCACTCGCTATTTGTGGTCGTTCGTTCTAAAACTAGGGGTGGCTATTCAAATGAACCGTTCGCTGTTTGCGGTCTGTTCACGCCTCTATGTCTGAACGAGCGAACAAAACTTGCGTTCGTTTTTTGGAAAACTACGCCCCCTGGCCGCTCGCATCCTACGTCATGTCCGCTATTTATTAGATTAATCGAGTACATCGACAAGGCTATGAACTGCTCGCTATTCTTGGGGTTGGTGTTTGCTACCACAATTTTGCGAGCAGTTCTGACTATAAAATAACCCAGTGACGTGGTCCATGACGCTGCTGTTTTAAATATGCACACCCATAAAATGCCCATTTTGACCTTTAAGCACGCCTGCGTTCTGATTTCCTCTCCCCATTTTCAAGCACCTTCCCCTGTTACCACCCACATACACCTCTTTCTGTCACTCAAAATAGCAGGCATTCGCTATTTTGCGAGCACATGAATTTCGGCCGCACTGACTGGTTAGCGCATGCGTATAACGATCCGTACGCATGCGCAGTTGGGCTAATATCGCTCGGAACGAACGAGCGGCCGCTTACGAGCGGCTCTGAATCAGGCCCTAAGTCCATCACTCTTCCTTCTTCTACCCATCCATCTCCCACTCCTACAGATGAAGAGCCAATGCAGGTGAATCATACGCCCCTCTCCAGAGAAGAATGCCAGAGAATATAAAAAAACCTCTGTCTATACTGTGGAGAAACGGGTCACCTGGTGGCCTCCTGTACCCGCAAGCCAGGAAACGCCCATTCCTAACTGACCCTGGGGGCATCAAGTTAGGAGTTATCTGTCCGTTCCTAACTTCCAAAGACTTTGTCCTGATCTTGGCCATAGATGTCAAGCCTAAACCTGCCTTTGTCACTGCTCTACTAGATTCTGGAGCAGCTGGAAACTTTATGACCTCTAGTCTCGTTGATAAATTACGAATTCCCTGTTCTACCCTGGATCATCTAATCTCTCTGACTGCTGTAGACGGACGTCCTCTGGCTAACGGAGTTGTCACCAAGGAGACTCAACCAGTGCTAGTCTGCATTGGAGCACTCCATTCTGAGTATCTAAAATTTCTCGTGATTCTGGAGGCTTCCCAAGAAGTCGTTTTAGGGTTACCCTGGTTGCGTCTGCACAATCCCAGGATAGACTGGTACTCTATGTAAATTCTTTCATGGGGAGTTGAGTGTCAGAAATCCTGTCTTCCCAAGATACGACCTATGAGGAAAACAGTCTTGTTAGTACCTCCAGCTATTCCCAAAGAGTATCAACTGTTTGCTGATGTTTTTTCTGAACAACAAGCTAATATGTTACCTCCTCACAGGGAATGGGATTGCCCCATCGAATTGGTGCCTGATAAGATGCCTCCTCGAGGTCGCACCTATCCTCTATCCTTGCCAGAGACCAAAGCAATGTCCGAGTACATCCGGGAGAATTTAGAGAAAGGGTTCATTCATCCCTCTACGTCTCCTGCTGGTGCTGGATTCTTTTTCATCGGGAAGAAGGATGGTGGGTTAAGACCATGTATAGATTATCGAGGCCTTAATGACATAACAGTCAAGAATCCGTTGATTACAGAACTATTCGACAGAGTCAAGGGATCCATCGTTTTTTCTAAATTAGACCTACGAGGGGCCTATAACCTTATTCGTATGTGTGCAGAAGATGAGTGGAAAACTGCTTTTAATACCAGAGATGGACACTTTGAATATCTAGTGATACCCTTCGGCTTATGCAATGCTCCTGCTGTCTTTCAAGGCTTCGTCAATGAGATTTTCCGGGATATGTTGTATGTCTCCGTAGCCGTTTATCTGGACGATATACTGATTTTTTCCTCCTCTCTAGAGGAGCACCATAAACATGTGAAGGAAGTACTGTGTCATTTAAGAAAAAAACATCTCTATTGCAAACTAGAGAAATGTGTCTTCAGTGTACCCAGTGTGCCATTCCTTGGATATGTCATCTCCGGTTCCAGTCTGGAAATGGATCCCAAAAAGGTTCAGGCAATTCTAGATTGGTTCCGACCCCAGACATTGAAAGCCATCCAGAGACTGCTCGGATTTGCCAATTACTATAGGCGCTTTATTAAAGGATTTTCGTCCCTGTTGGCTCCCATCACAGCGTTGACTCGTAAAGGCGCTAATCCTACTGTATGGACTCCTGAAGCTGAGACAGCCTTCCAGCTTTTGAAACAAGCTTTTATCACTGCTCCAGTGTTAAGACAACCAGACGTGGATAGACCTTTTCTGTTGGAGGTAGATGTATCTTCGGGGGCAGTGGGAGCAGTTCTATCTCAATGGTATGAGGATAACCGAGTTCACCCTTGTGGCTTCTTCTCCAAGAAGTTTTCTCCTGCTGAAAAAAACTACGCTATTGGCGAACAAGAACTTTTGGCAGTTTAGCTGGCACTTAAAGAGTGGCGATACCTGTTGGAAGGAGCTAAATTCACTTTTACTGTCTTCACCGACCATAGAAACCTCCTCTTCTTCAAAAATATCCAGTGTATAAGTCCTCGTCTGGCCCGATGGGCAATATTCTTTGCTCTATTCCATTTTACTCTGACCTTTCATTCTGGAGCCCTCAATCAGAAAGCAGATGCTCTGTCTAGATCATTTCCCTGTGACAACAATACTGAAACCTCGCGCAGTACTCCTGTGCTAGAATCAAGGGTGTTTGCTACCACACAGCTACAGCCTCCTACTGGGAAAACCTTTGTGGCCCCGGAGTTAAGGAAGCAGCTGCTCACATGGGCTCACTCCTTGCACTTCGCAGGTCATTCTGGTACTCGGAAGACTCTGGAATTTTTGAAAAGGTCCTACTGGTGGCCCTCGATGAAGACTGATGTATTGGAGTTTGTCTCCTCATGTACCCCATGTGCCCAGCACAAGTCCTCCCGTCAAGCCCCAGCGGGTGAGTTGTTGCCTCTACCCATTCCATCATGTCCATGGACGCACCTCTCCATGGACTTTGTAATGGACTTACCAAGTTCAGAGGGCTACACCACCATCTGGGGCGTGGTGGATCGATTTTTGAAGATGGTCCATTACGTTCCTCTAAAGAAATTACCCACAGCTTCTGATTTGGCTCATTTGTTTGTCCAGCACATATTCTGCCTGCATGGACTCCCTGCGGAAATAGTCTCAGATCGTGGTGTTCAATTTGTGGCAAAGTTTTGGAGAGCCTTGTGTTCAATTCTGCAAGTAAAACTCAATTTTTCCACAGCCTACCACCCACAGAGTAATGGATCCACAGAAAGAGTCAACCAGGACCTTGAGACTTTTCTAAGAATATTCATGTCATCATCCCAAGACAATTGGTCCGAGTTACTGCCCTGGGCTGAATTCGCGCACAATGCCTCATATCATTCCTCTACTAATCAAACTCCATTCCAGGTGGTTTATGGTCTTCACCCTCGAGTACCTGAAATCCGGAGCCTGCCGGCTTTTGATGTTCCAGCCATAGAGGATACTGTACAAAGATTTGCATCCATATGGGCTCGAGTGCGCACTGATTTGGAGAAGACGTCCTCTCGCTACAAACTACAAACTACAAGCAGACAGGAGGCGAAGGAAGATACCTTGCATGAAAGTTGGAGACCAGGTTTGGTTGTCCACTCGGAACCTACGCCTCAGAGTCCCTTCCATGAAGTTTGCCCCATGTTACATCGGACCCTTCTCCATCACAGAAATCATCAATCCTGTGGCTTATCACCTTCAGCTCCCCTCTTACTTAAGAATTGCAAACTCTTTCCATATTTCCTTACTTCAGCCATTAATCCTAAACAAGTTCCTCAAAGTTGTCCCTGTTCCCCCTCGTGTCCAGACTGCTAGAGGTGTGGAGTTCGAGGTCTCCCAAGTTCTGGAATCTCATGTCCGCAGGGGTCGATTACAGTACCTTCTGGTTTGGAAGGGTTATGGCCAGGAAGAACGCTGTTGGACTGATGCCCGGGATATCCATGCTCCCGCACTCGTCAGGAAATTCCATGCTGTCCATCCTGAAAAGCCTGGTGAGTGTCCTGAGGCCACCCATAAAGGGGGGATACTGTCATGACCAGCAGGTATTACCTGTGAGGATGCTATGGCGAGGGGCGTCTGGCGTTGGTGCTGGTATCTGGCGGGGTGCATTGGCTGCACGTAGTCCTGTGCGGGCATACTGTCACTGTGGTCTGATTAGGCCTGGTGGTGCTTCCGTTCTGCTCTGGCATGGGCGCCGCCATCTTGTCTCCAGTCATGTGACCTAGTTGCCCTATCCTGGTGTGTCACATGCTCTCTCTGGCCTGTCACAGTGCAGTACTGGGTATTTAAGGGAGTGCCGAGCTTCCTCTCATTGCCAGTGCAACGTGTTTCTCAGCGAGAGCTGAGAGAGTTCCTGTGTTCATTCACCTGTCTGTTGGGATTATTACCTAGCCTGCTTCACCCTGTCTGTTTCAGCCCCACTGGCTCCTACCTCCTCCATTACCTCTCCCTTGCCTGAGTACCTGAGTCAGCTGTTACCCTGCACCTTGCCTCCACTTGCAGTTTCCCTGGACATTATTTCTCAGCCTGCAATCCATTCAGCCTGCAATTCTTTTCAGCCTGCAACTCACTCCAGCCTGCAATTCACTTCAGTCTGCAATTCTTTTCAGCCTCACAAACCCTGGAATACTGGACTACCTTCTGTTACCACTACCTGGACATTTTCCCATTGCTTCACTACAGTTTCCCAAGTGCACTTTAGTGCTATACCCAGACTTTTTGTTTTGCCACATTCATGTCTGTTAAAAACTCCACATTTATTTTTAAAACTGCTTCAATGTCTGCTCCTTTTACCACCCCGGGCCCACAACAAAACCAAAACCTCACAGTGGGTGAATAGGATAGGCTACATAGCAGTCTGTGCACAGGGCACACAGTGACATTGGTGTTAGTGGTGGGTGAATAGGAGAGGCTACATAGCAGTCTGTGCACAGGGCACACAGTGACATTGGTGTGAGTGGTGGGTGAATAGGAGAGGCTACATAGCAGTCTGTGCACAGGGCACACAGTGACATTGGTGTGAGTGGTGGGTGAATAGGAGAGGCTACATAGCAGTCTGTGCACAGGGCACACAGTGACATTGGTGTGAGTGGTGGGTAAATAGGATAGGCTACATAGCAGTCTGTGCACAGAGCACACAGAGACATTGGTGTGAGTGGTGGGTGAAGAGGAGAGGTTGCATAGCAGTCTGTGCACAGGGCACACAGTGACATTGGTGTGAGTGGTGGGTGAATAAGATAGGCTACATAGCAGTCTGTGCACAGAGCACACAGAGACATTGGTGTGAGTAGTGGGTGAAGAGGAGAGGTTGCATAGCAGTCTGTGCACAGGGCACACAGTGACATTGGTGTGAGTGGTGGGTGAATAGGAGAGGTTACATAGCAGTCTGTGCACAGGTCACACAGTGACATAAGTGTGAGTGGTGGGTGAATAGGATACATAGCAGTCTGTGCACAGGGCACACAGTGACATTGGTGTGAGTGGTGGGTGAATAGGAGAGGCCACATAGCAGTCTGTACACAGGGCGCACAGTGACATTGGTGTGAGTGGTGGGTGAATAGGATAGGCTACATAGCAGTCTGTGCACAGGGCGCACAGTGACATTGGTGTGAGTGGTGGGTGAATAGGATAGGCTACATAGCAGTCTGTGCACAGGGCGCACAGTGACATTGCTGTGAGTGGTGGGTGAATAGGATAGGCTACATAGCAGTCTGTGCACAGGGCACACAGTGACATTGGTGTGGGTGAATAGGAGAGGTTATATAGCAGTCTGTGCACAGGGCACACAGTGACATTGGTGTGAGTGGTGGGTGAATAGGATAGGTTACATAGCAGTCTGTGCACAGGGCACACAGTGACATTGGTGTGAGTGGTGGGTGAATAGGATAGGCTACATAGCAGTTTGCACAGGGCACACAGTGACATTGGTGTGAGTGGTGGGTGAATAGGATAGGCTACATAGCAGTCTGTGCACAGGGCGCACAGTGACATTGGTGTGAGTGGTGGGTGAATAGGATAGGCTACATAGCAGTCTGTGCACAGGGCGCACAGTGACATTGCTGTGAGTGGTGGGTGAATAGGATAGGCTACATAGCAGTCTGTGCACAGGGCACACAGTGACATTGGTGTGGGTGAATAGGAGAGGTTATATAGCAGTCTGTGCACAGGGCACACAGTGACATTGGTGTGAGTGGTGGGTGAATAGGATAGGTTACATAGCAGTCTGTGCACAGAGCACACAGTGACATTGGTGTGAGTGGTGGGTGAATAGGATAGGTTACATAGCAGTCTGTGCACAGGGCACGCAGTGACATTGGTGTGAGTTGTGGATGAATAGGATAGGTTACATAGCAGTCTGTGCACAGGACACACAGTGACATTGGAGTGAGTGGTGGGTGAATAGGAGAGGCTACATAGCAGTCTGTTCACAGGGCACACAGTGACATAGGTGTGAGTGGTGGGTGAATAGGATAGGCTACATAGCAGTCTGTACACAGGGCACACAGTGACATTGGTGTGAGTGGTGGATGAATAGGATAGGCTACATAGCAGTCTGTACACAGGGCACACAGTGACATTGGTGTGAGTGGTGGGTGAATAGGATAGGTTACATAGCAGTCTGTGCACAGAGCACACAGTGACATTGGTGTGAGTGGTGGGTGAATAGGATAGGCTACATAGCAGTTTGCACAGGGCACACAGTGACATTGGTGTTAGTGGTGGGTGAATAGGATAGGTTACATAGCAGTCTGTGCACAGGGCACGCAGTGACATTGGTGTGAGTTGTGGATGAATAGGATAGGTTACATAGCAGTCTGTGCACAGGACACACAGTGACATTGGAGTGAGTGGTGGGTGAATAGGAGAGGCTACATAGCAGTCTGTTCACAGGGCACACAGTGACATAGGTGTGAGTGGTGGGTGAATAGGATAGGCTACATAGCAGTCTGTACACAGGGCACACAGTGACATTGGTGTGAGTGGTGGATGAATAGGATAGGTTACATAGCAGTCTGTGCACACAGAACACAGTGACATTGGTGTGAGTGGTGGGTGAATAGGAGTGGCTACATAGCAGTTTGCACAGGGCACACAGTGACATTGGTTTGAGTGTTGGGTGAATATGATAGGTTACATAGCAGTCTGTGCACAGGGCACACAGTGACATTGGTGTGAGTGGTGAGTGAATAGTATAGGTTACATAGCAGTCTGTGCACAGGGCACACAGTGACATTGGTGTGAGTGGTGGGTGAATAGGAGAGGTTACATAGCAGTCTGTGCACAGGGCACACAGTGACATTGGTGTGAGTGGTGGGTGAATAGGAGAGGTTACATAGCAGTCTGTGCACAGAGCACACAGTGACATTGGTGTAAGTGGTGGGTGAATCGGAGAGGTTACATAGCAGTCTGTGCACAGGGCAAACAGTGACATTGGTATGAGTGGTGGGTGAAGGCACTGCTGCCACCAGTCTGTATAGCGCTGCTGGTCATGTAGGCCACTCCCGTGACACGGCCCCTATGCAAAGCAACACCACTGTAACAACGTCAACGTCAAATAAAAAAAATGTTGACAGAAGCAATTCCACCATGGGCGAAGCTGCGGGCAACAGCTAGTATTCTATATTTGCTAGATGAATATATATATCTGTATATTCCATAGACAAACAACCTTTCGGTTTCACATGTCCCATTAAGGCTTCCTACACATGATTGGAAATTTCAGAAACCTGTTGTAACTCTTACACTCAAACTACAAAAAGCAATGAAATTCTGATCTTTATGGCTGACGCCTTAATGGACGTGTTCCTTGCGCAATACACATATAGTAGCCCATAACACCCTGTGGGTAACTGCTGATTCAGCACTCTCATGGAGTCAGATTGCTGTCACTCACAAAATGGTGCAGCTGCTAATTGACAGATTTGTGTATTCACTGGAATACACACATGCAGTCTTTGCAACTGAGGTCTGAACAGTAATGTGGCACACACATCCCACTCATTACCCACAATCATCACACTGTGTCACTTCCCCTGAGTTACCAAAACAGTCCCACTTTGGTCCAACATCCTTCTGACTAGCTATATCCATCTCATTTAGTATCCACATTCAGCTCCTGGATATATTTTGCTTAATTGATAAAACCATCTTACCAATGCTGGGAATACACTGCCAGATAAAATGCCTGTCAGACTGAAAGACCCTGTGAAGGAACAGGGGAAATGTCTGTCGGTCTGCCATGGCTGGGCATATTCTGCCCGATGCGAATGACAATTAAGTTACAAAATTATCGCATCAGACGGGCATGCTGGATGATCCAGCATGCCCGACCGATCAATATTCTAGCACTGGTCGGCCGCACACACAGTACAGTTATCAGAGAGATCCACTGATATGGCAAAAGGAATCCGGCTCTGGAATGGAGTATCTGTTACCAGCACCGGTCCAGTGGAGTAAGTGGCGGGCATTTGGCGCTGGCCCACAAGCCAATCATGGATCGCGGTCCAGCAGCCAATAGCAGATGACGCAGAGTGGTAGCAGTTAGTCCGGTGGCAGGGAGGAAGGAGAGAAGACCTCCTGAAGAAAAGAAACCCGAGGAGGGAGCGCTGGCGGGAAGAGCTCTGGCGGCCACGGAAGAGGCCAGAGGACGGCGCGATCAAGAAAGAAAATTGGCGGTGCTGGCTGGAGGCAGAAAGGAATAGGCGGCACCACTGGCCAGGATGGGCCAGCGGCAGAAGAAAGCGCCTGAGGACCGGAGAGGGTTTGGGTATGGGATCCCGGCTGTCGAATGCAGGCTGTCAGAATACCGACTGCGGCATCCTGACAGTCACAATTCCGACACTAACAGGTAAGTTCCCTAATGCTAACCCTTACCCCTACCCCTATTCTTCCCCCCCCCGGTGCCTGAACCTAACCTCCCCTCCTAGTGCCTAAACTCAACCTCTCCTTCTCCGCACCCTAAACCTAACCATCTTCCCTTAGTGCCTAACCCTAAACCTCCACCTAGTGCCTAACACTATACTTACCTCGGGGATGACGGTGGTTAGTATTCTGGGGCCGGATCCCAACTGCTATCGGGATTCCGGCGCCGGTATTTAGACCGTTAGCACCCATCTGCCGAGATGCTGACTACATCCCCTGGAGAGGACTGTGGGGTTGGAATGTAAAAGATGTCCATACTCCTGAAGAAGCAGGGGGACCATACCCCAGCGAAACGCGTTGAGGGACATTATTTTAAATTTCACAGGATTTACTGGATGCATTTTGGATGGCTTGGAACTCCTCCTGGATGGATTGTGGCGCTGGAGAACCAGGGGAGGCTTACATCTCAGCCTAATTACTGCACAGTAGATGCTAAAGGACATTTTGAGAGCTCACTCCACAGACTGGTAACTCATTGCTGCTCAATTTAATCCTTTTGGAGGAGAAAGTCCTAAAACCAGTTTCAATGATTTGGGAGCTTACATTACAGATTTAGTTGCCATTGCAACTGCATTCATATTTGCTTGTTCTTTTATGGTGACCTTTTTATGACTTGAAACTGCAGAGCAAGAAGTGGCGTATCTATAATAGGTGCAGGGTGTGTGCAGGGCACACATGCCCCCGAGTCCAGGGGGGCCCCGCACCGCACACCCTGCACCCATTTGTTTTTTAAACTTACCTGTCCGTGGTCCCACGTCGGGTCTCAGCGCAGCTGAGAACACCGGAAAACGGCCGCCGCAGCCATTTTCTGGCATTCTACGCATGCGCAGTAGACTCCGGGTACACTCTAGTGCTCAGAGTCTACTAAGGCTCCGGTGGCTGGCCAGCTGCGTCAGTCGGCTGCCAGCCACCAGGGAGAAAGGAGGGGGCCCCACACGGTGAGTGCACATGGGCCTCCTCTCTTTAGATGCCCCTGAGAGCAAGCATATTTTACAATGGGAATGTAGATAACGGAATAAATGTATATGTTTTTATACTTTAAAACCATTCATCTTAGTTATTATCTATTTAGCGCTTGGTTTTTTATATATTATTTTATTTTGTGACTATTGTAGGGTGCTTGAGTGACAGCGTGTCATTTTTACTTCGTTTTTCAGTATTGATTACTTGCTCGCACTCCCGCCTCCAACATTTTGCCCGTGCTGCTCCCCACCTTTGGAACTCTCTCTCTCTTCCCATCAGACTCTCCACCACTCTACAATCATTCAGACTGTCTCTCAAGACCCACTACTTCATTAAAGCCATCCATATCTCATCCTAACTTGCTGCTACATGTTCCTTTCCTCCCAGTCTACCCCATTTCAGACAGAACGGCACAAATGTGGGGAAATAGAGCAGTGCAGATGGGGGGAAGAGAGTGAAACGAATGGAGGTGGGAGACAAAGCAATTCAGATGGGGGGACAGAGCCGCACAGTTAGGGGAGGGCAGAGTTGTGCAGATAAGGGGTTGACAGAACGGCGCGCATGGGGGGGACAGAGCAGCGTGCATGCGGGGACAACAGTGCACATGGGGAGGCAGAGCGGCGTGGATAAAGGGGAGACAGAGTGGTTCAGATAGGAGGAGGACTCTGCCACATATATTCCCCTGTGACGTTCTCACCTCTAAGGATGATATTTCATGAATGACAGAAATGGAGACTCACTGATTCGCGAGTTCCTGAGCCACCATCGGGTGTGGCTCTACAGCTGCATGCAGATCTTGGGTTCTTTGGTCTCCATCTTCAAAATAGTGGAGTATGTCTAGTTCCTCTCCTGTCCTCTTCAGTTGGAAATTCTAGCATGGTGGAACAAGTCCCTTCTGCACCTCAGGGTGCAGATGCTCATTCTCCCTTGGGACATTGTCACTCTCTCCTATGGTGGCTCCACCAGTCCCCCATGGACAGGGACCATCCTTTTCAGATACCGGACTGGATCCTACTCCCCACTGACGCAGGTCTTCGGGGGTGGAGGATGATGATGTTTTTTCAGACCTTCCAGGGTCGATGGACTCAGGAGAGCAGACAGTCCATCAATGGAGCTCCACGCAGTATACAATGCATTTTGCCATATGCAGTCTCTCCTCCTGGGTCATCCGGTCAACCGATGTCGCCTATATAAACCACCAGGGTGGCACTCGCAGTTGCAAAGCCATGATGGAGTCAACTGCATTCTCCGCTAAGCAGAGTGGTATCCATCTGCACTGTCAGCAGCCTTCCTCCCCGGAGTCCAAAATTGGGATGCGGACTCCCTAAGCCTCCAGGATTATCACTTGGGCGAGTAGGCTCCACATCAAGACTCTACTAGTCCACCGTTGGGACCTACCAGACATAGATATGATGGCATCTCAACACAATCATCAGTTGCAGTGATGCAGTTCCCACACCAGGAAGCCCGCAGCTCTCCTGGTGGACGCTCTAGAGGTACCATGGATGTTTCTGCTAATATACATCTTTACTCCAATCTCAAAGATCCCGCAGGTCTTTCGCACGTTAACGCTGGAGGGAGGCACAGTGATCCTTGTGGCTCCAGTGTGGCCACAACAGGAGTGATACATGGATCTTCTGGGCCTGTCCTCCCTCGATGACCCGCTGCGTCTTCCTCTGTGGCAGGATCTTCTGTATCAGGGCCCCTGCTTCCATTCAGATCCGGACTGTCTTGCTTTGATGAAGTGGCTCTTACGACATCAGTCATGCAATGAAAGGAGTTTTCCAGAAGGGTCATTTGTACCATGCTTAATGCCTAGAAGCCCTCTTCAACTACTCTTTAATCTCCGCATTTGGTGGACTTACATATATTGGTGTTTGGCCACAGGCTTTAACAATCTGCCTCTCCCGGCTCCCTTCCTTGAAGGTACAGGTTTCTCTTCCAGAGGGAAGATTGCACTCTTTCCAGATGTTCTGACTTTTTTCCGAAAGTTTTCAACATACAGCCGCCATTTGTTCCTCCGGTGGCTCCATTGACCCTATCTTGGTTCATAGGGCTCTCCAATGGGCTCCCTTTGGCCTCTGGATATGGTGGACATGGGATGGCTTGCATGGAAGACTATTTTCTGCTTGCCTTTGCATCAGCCCCCAAAAATGTCTAAGTTGATCGCCTCGATACCGTTCTGGTATTCCACTTGGATTGGTCCATTCTGCGGACTCGCTTGGGTTACCTTGCCAGGGTTGTCTTGCTTTCACATTAACCAGAAGATCGTGGTCCCACTTTTCAGCATTCCAGATTCTTCAAAGGAGGAAGCCTCTTTGGATGTTGTGCAGGCTCTCCGGATTTACGAGGACAGGACCAGAGATATCCACACAACGGGTTCTCTGTTCGTCCTGTATGATTTCACGAGCAGGACTGGCCGGCTCCTAAGCAGTCCTTGGCCAGGTGGCTCCGTTTGACTATCTGCCAGGCCTACTCTTTGGTGGATCTTCCTGTCCCTGCCATGGTGACTGCCTATTCCACCCAGTTAGTGGGAGCCTCTTGGGTTGCTCAATGTAGCACTTCTGTGGAACAGCTTTGTAAGGCTTCCCCATGGTCTCCCACCCACTCATTGTTTGCTTCTATGTATTTGACACCTTTTGCATCTTCAGATGCAGCCTTCGTGTGAAGTCCAGAAGCATCCCCTCCCATATGGGGACAAGCTTTGGGATGTCCCAGAGTGATCCCTGTGCCCCCTAGTGGAGGATGAAAGGAGATTGTATGCTCTTACCAGTTAAATCCTTTCCTTCGACTTCATAAGGGGCACTGGACACCCACCCTGATGCACCTGGCTGATGGGGTTTAGTTGCTTGAGTATCGGTTCTGTTCACCTTGCCTATGTGTGTGATTCAGAGTGTCTGCCTGTCTTCCTTCTCCTCGCCATCTGCGTGTCTTGGATTTGCCACACCACCAGTTATTTCCCAGTCACTGCACAGGAATGCTTAATATAATTCCATGACCCTGTGTACAAATCTATACTACGTCTCTGTGGGAAGACAATCAGGACACGTGCGCAGTCATGAAAAAACATTTGCATTCTTATCGGTATAGTGTGCGGCTCAGAATCAGGTCCTCAGTATGGAACCATCTTTATATTTAGGGGCATATCCAAGTACCCGCGGGACCTCTCCCGCGAGTAATGGGCTTGAAAGTCCCGTGGCGCAGGGTTAAGCTATTCAATAAAATAGCTTTTTCCCCGCGCCGTTAACTCTGCTGTCGTGCGCGGGAACACACTGTTTCCGCGAGCAACGCGGAAACAGTGTGTTATTGCATCTAGCGCGAGGCCGATTAGGACGGCTACACGCAGATTTTACCTCGCACCTACATGAGGTGCGAGGTAAAGGCCGACAGCGGGGACTCGTGCGCAGGGTCTCGGGGACACCCACGCGTGCAATCCCCGCTAATTGAATTACGTCAAGCGCGATAATTAGCCGCGGGGCTAATTGGATATGACCCTTAGTATGGATCCAGATTTTCTGGGTGTGCACGTGTGGGAAATTAGGGTCTCATTCAGAGCCGCTCGTAAGCGGCCGTTCGCTTGTTCTGAGCGATGTTCGCACATCTACGCATGCGCGAACCAGTCAGTGCGGCCGAAAATCGTTTCTTCGCTAAATAGCGAATGCCTGCTATTTTGAGTGACAGAATGAGACGTTTGTGGGTGGTAACAGGGGAAGGTGCTTGAAAACGGGGAGTGGAATTCAGAACGCAGGCGTGCCTAAAGGTCAAAACGGGCGTTTTAAGGGTGTGCATAATTAATACTGCAGCGTCATTGACTACGTCACTTGGTTTTTTTATAGTCAGAACTGCTCGCAAAATAGCGGTAGGAAAAACCAGCCACAAGAATAGCGAGCATTTCATACGCTGTTTGATGTACTCGATTAATCGAATAAATAGCGGACATGATGTATGGTGCGAGTGGCCAGGGGGCGTATTTTTCAAAATTACGACCGCAAGTTTTGTTCGCTCGTTCAGACATAGAGGCGTGAACAGACCGCAAACAGCGAACGGTTCATTTGAATAGCCACCCCCTTTTTTGTGAACGAACGACCGCAAATAGTGTCCGGCTCTGAATCAGGCCCACAGTGTGGAAACAGCTTTTTCAATGCTTCCTATTGATCAAGTTTTTCAATATAGTTTGCATGGATCTGGCTTTTACCTACACCCTTTGATTTGCATATTACCTGAATATAAATAATCTAATGACATTTTGGATATGAAGTATCCAGGTATTCCGGTATGTTATCATATATTAAGTGTTAATTTTATAAATCTTCTATGTGAACATTTTTAATTGATATATGTGATATGTATTGTTTAGAGTGTTTATTTTTTATTTCTGTGCTCTTGTAATGGGAACTTAAGAGTGGCAAGGATGTGATATATTTGGCATAGAGGGCTTATAGGACTCATAATTTTTGGATGCATGCGTATTAGAGAACTATCTTACTATTTTATATATATATTGCCATTAGTGACTTATCTAAGACGATGTTTGGATTATCGGAGTGTTTGACCACATATGTAGTTTAAAGCCATTGTTGGGATGATTGACATAGTGTAATGTTGCTAGGGTAATAGTTTACTAGTCCCAGTAACGTTTTTTTTGGGCCCCACCTACAGTTGATTTTGTCTTGTCTACATGGAGCACCTTCAGGAAATTTTTCCAGGGCCACTTTAATTTCCAGATCCACCTTTACTTGGGGTATTATTTGGGGTTCCTTTTATTATCTCAATTGCAATGCGATCTGGGCATTACATTACCGCTCATGATCGCATTGCCAGATGCAATCCTATCGCCGGACTGCATCATCCAGCACATGCCGGGACAGGGGCGCCACACAACTGGTGTTCTCTGGCACAGTTATTTTGAGTATATTTAAAAAAATTTATTTTTTATTCCCATTCTTCCCATCTCTGCCTGTTCTTTCCCCAGACTTCCTCCCGTCTCTACCTGTGTTCCTCCTGTCTCCCCCCATGGTACTCCAATCTCCCGTTTTCCCCCATCCTCCATGCTGTTACCGCCATCTTCCTCATGTCTCTATGTGTTTTCCCCCCAACTCCTCTTGTTCTTCCCCGTCTTCCTCCCTTATACCTCTATTCTTAACTCTGTGTTCCTTCCGTCTCCCCCTGTTCTCCCCCATGTTCCTCCTTTCCTTTCCCATACCTTCCATCTCTTCCTGGTCACCTGAGCAGAGAATCCATACGGTTTCCGATGTGCGACCGCTGCTTTTTTTTTTTTTTTTCTATGTGACATTACCAGCTGGTGTTGTGGAGGAGCCTCCGTTCAGGCCTATTAAGAAAATTGGTGTGGTTTGTTGGAGTGGGTGTGTAACTGAGGGCAGCCAGAGGAATATGTTCTCATAGTTGCAGGGGCACCATCAGTGTGAGTTGTCACCACCTAGGGAGGGGGTTACTGTGCCTGCACTAGGCTGACATTAGTAACGTTATATAATAAATATTTTATGCATCGCATTATGATGTACATCTTTGTCTATTTTCTGCCTTATTTTCAGTATAGTAATCCATAAGTGTAGCTCTAACTATGTCAGACATATAAGGTAGTCTTTATTATTAGCACCTTATTGTTATATTTAATGTACTTTCCCACTATTAGTAAATATTCCTGAGACAGACGTAACCAAAATCCAGTGGGTCTGATTCAGAGGTGAGTGCTATGTCCATGCCGCACACTAATGGATGATATCTTCAGCCTGCGTATGCGCATCAGAGATGCACTGCACATGTGTCCCGGGAGATGGAGGATGAATTTAGACACGCAGAGAGGCCATTTCAGTAGTGTTCCTAGGATGTAACAGGGGCATTACTGTGTGGGGCATAGTATGGCGTAAGGGGCATTACTGTGTGATGTAACGTGAATGAGGGGCACTAATGTGTGGTGGAATGTGACGAAGGGGCACTACTGTGTGGCATAATTTGAATGGGGGTGCTATTGTGTGGTCATGCCCATTCCCAGCGAGTCCACATCTGGGTTTTTTTTAGTGCTTGTCTTCAGCGGGCAGCAACTGTACTTCTATTATGGAGGGGGCAGCAATGCTCTTTATGTGCACAGGGCACCAAAATGTGTAGTAACAGCTCTGCTTTGGTGTGCACAGATGTGTCTTTCTCTGGGTTCAGCACCCCTACCCTAAAAAAATACTACAGTGATCACTATCTAATCTCTACAACTGCTAAGCTAGGGCTTGGTCAATTGTGAAAATGCCTTCCCTTTTCTTTGGGTGTGATCTACACCAATGAAGTACCAGCTTTACCTAACAGAACCAACCAAATACCAAATGTTTGACTATGGCACATGTTTAAATCCCCTGCAGGATGTGCTCTTTTGTGTGTATTTTAATGCAGAGAATGATATACACTTTTATGTTGTTCTAATATTATATATGTGTAAGAGCATAGACTAAGCAGTGGGAGGAGTCTGGAATAGTAAAGGGAGGAGTCTGTGCCAGGAACCAGATGCTGACACCGAGGTGGGCCTGTGTGCTTTAAAATGCCAGGGCCTATTTTTAGTCCCAGTCCGGCCCTGGTAGGGGTACGTGCCGCTGACAGTGATGACGTCTACTCCTGTACGAAGTATAACTCTCTGGCAAAGGATGCTGAGACTTGTAGTTCAGTAACAACGGGAGTGGTGGCCATGCCTATGTATTTCCATCTTTGGTGTCCTCACCTTTACTCTGCGCTTCCTCTCTCTGTAGTTCTTCCCAATGTCCTCCATGTCCTCATAGCTGAGGGGTCTTCTTTCCTCCAAACTGACTGGGGGCACCTGCAGAAACTGTGACCCCAGTCAGTTTGTGACCCCACACTGTGGACTGGCCGAGATTCAGTTCTTAAGCTTCCTAGGCCATCCAGCATCCCAGAGAGGGTCACCACAGACTGGGAATCGCCTCCCTCAATGTTGTGGTCCCTGGGAGGCTGGAAATACCTCACTGCGGCTGCAAGGACAGAGGAAACATATGTTTAACATGATAATGGCCAATGGAGACACAAAACACACAGCGTCGCACCTCATGTTACACCCAAACAAAAACAGTACTTATGCTTTTCTGTCAAGAAGGAGCAATCTGTTCTCTGTACCCACAAAGGATGATGTTACTACCAGGCATAATGGTCCACGCCATGGACCGTGTAAGTATGGTCACCCCATGTCTTCTACTATTTTATCACTATCCACTCATTTCATTGGAGACTTCTTATGTAACACCACCCAAAAACTAAACAGCCATGATGAGTCTACCTGCTGGATGTATGACATAACTACCACACTCATTATACTCTCAGCTTTGTCTCTCATTTGTTAGCTATAAAACCAATATTTGGTCAGTAATAAGACTATGGGCAACTATTCTGCACAGGAAGGATCCCTGAGGTGAGGGTGTGTATGAGATGACCGTGTTAGTCTACCTGGGCTGACAGTTACACCATTCTTATGGTCTTCCATGTTCTTCTTCCTCCAGGAATAAGGTCCCACTGACAGCTCCTTGTAGTTGATTTGATTTGGCTGCTTATTGGTAAGTGAGATCACCAGGTCATCAAACTGCAAGTCACTGATGGGAATATTAGCCTAGGAAAGAGCAGTTCTTGCATTACAGTCCAGTGGTCAGTTCGATAAACATCTCATCTATCCAAGGTTGAATGCAGGAACTGAGGAGCCTATTACATGAGGGCCAGCACCACTGGTTACACTAGTA
Source organism: Taudactylus pleione (assembly GCA_031769625.1). NCBI lineage: Eukaryota > Metazoa > Chordata > Amphibia > Anura > Myobatrachidae > Taudactylus > Taudactylus pleione. The sequence goes on along the minus strand of JAUIMM010000060.1, from coordinate 12,443,569 downwards.
TAGTATGTATTTATCTACAAGTAATAAATAAGAGAAAATAAGAACTTAGGAAAGAGTTATCCTTTGACCAAACAACCCAACCACCATTCTTAAATCTTCACCTCTTTTCTCACAGTCTTCAGGTCGTGGTTGGAGATTTGCTTCCTCTTGCTCTTCTCTGTCTGGTTATAGAGGTCCACCAGGCGCAGCCGGCACTGATTCAGGTAACCTTCCAGGATAGCCAGGGCTTCCGGGTTAGGCTGCTGGATGGTGGGTGTGATCACACGGGACTGTGAGCTCCTCGTCATACTGCGACCGCCTGCCTCAGTTTTATATGCCTGGAAGCAAAATACTATAGTTAGCTGGTAACAGCGATCATCTAGTTGAGGTATATCAGATATCACAAGTATCTAGGAATAGTGAAAAGATGTTTCAAACCAGAGCAGATGCATTCTTACTCCAGTCAATGCAAGTTTCCTGAAAACTCTTAATTATTTAAGCAGAGATTTAATCAGTAAACTGAAATGCTGCCCCTTCTAGGTGTGTGTGTGAGTTCAATGGCATACAGTACCGAAGCAACAGAAGAAAGCTGAAGGAAATGATTCTACAACCAACACTGATCCCACCTGAAGTCAGATAATCAAACTATTCTGCTCTACCCATTTACTCTTGCATTTCTAATGTTGAATATCTGTGTACTCAAGTCAGGGGCAAACGCAGGATTTTTAGGGGGGGGTTTCCATTTGTATATGTGTGTGTGAGTGTGTATACATGTGCATATATAATTTTATATATATATATATATATATATATATATTATATACATATACACACACACATTAAATATATATATTCACACATATATATATATAGAGTGAGCGGGTTTGGTTTTACTCGGATTTACTGGGATCTTTAAACGGCATTTTATTGGCTATCGCCTATCATGTGTTTTGTATAGCCAATATAATAAATCCGAATTTGCGGTAAAGTGGCGATAAGAACCGAGTAAATCCGAGTAAAACCGAGTCTGCACATCCCTATAAATATATATATATATGTATATATATATAGATAGATATATATACACATGTATGCATCATATATATATATCTATATATATAAACACTGTGTGTATGTGAGAGAGGAGTACTGTGTGGTTGAAGCAGAAAGAGGTGTACTGGGTGTGCAGCTGGGTGTACTGACCTTCCTTCCTTACTGTATGTCTGTTCAACCATCGCGGGGGGTGGCGTGGTGCAACTGCTGCCATTGTGTGAGCCAGACTCCCTGTGGTCACCATGCTGCGCTCCGCCATCCGGGTCTCAAGCTCCAACAGTGAGTGGCTACGTGAGGCCGTCGCTCCGAATCCAGTCTGGGAGCAGGGGAAGACTGTGTGCGGGCCTCACTGCTGCTGCTGCTCAGGGTCTGTGGGCGGGGCCTGACGAGTCCCGGGAGGAGGCGGCGTGGGCCAGCCAGTGTCTGTCTGGCTGGACGGAGCTGCCTGCTGGCTGAGGAGACACAGCGCGGTGGGGACTGATTAAGGAGATGGCACCAGCGATTGGCTGTTGCGGCGCTCTGCATGTAGCACAGCCATACACTGCAGGACCTGCTCAAATTTTACAATCGGGTCAGCGTATTTTGCAATCACTGGGTTCATCAGGGGGGGTTCTGGGTACTCAGAAACCCCCCCTGCGTGCGCTAGTGCAAGTTTCACTGTTTCTCTTCCCCTGGAAGAAGTTAGGAATTGTTTTTCCCTCCCTATATTTATTGAGACAATTGGTATTGGGTTCTGTTTGTCTTCAACATATCCTTGCCTTATATAGGTCTCCATCTGCGAGAATCAGAATTAACGGCTCCCTTTCAAATTCTTTCCCCATAGCAAATGGAACTAGACAGGGCTGCCCATTATCTCCTATGATTTTTGTCCTTTGTATGGAGGCCCTGGCACAATCCATATGCCTAAACTCTGACATATCGGGTTTCAGGGTGGGCAGGGAGGAATATAAATTAGCTTTATTTGCCGACGACTTATTGGCCACAATCACGAACCCTATAGTTTCACTTCCGAATTTATTAGAAGAGTTTAAGGGGGTCATTCAGACCCGGTCGTTAGCGCTGATGCGCTCGGACCGGGTCGATGGCCCCCCACAGAGCATGTGCACGACGGCGCCGGCGCGCGCATGCGTGAGACCCGCTATGACCGACAGCGCCAGTCATAACGGGTCTCGATCCAAAGGGGGCGAGCTGTCAATGTTGATTGACAGCTCGCCCCGTTTGGAAGGCGGGCCGGGGGGGTGGCACTAGTGATGTCAGTGGAGAGCTTCCAGCTCAGACAGAGCCAGAAGCTCTCTGGGGCTTACGACAAGTGAGACCCTACCCTAGGGTCTCGTCGTAAGCCCCGATGGTCGCGATGGTCTCTGACCATCGTGACCATCACCTGAGCGGTCGTTAGAGCTGTGGGTGTTGTTAACCCACAGCCTAACGACCGCAACAGAGGCGGGCGGTCAGGATGCAAGTGGCCGCCCAGTTTCTGAGCGACCGCTTGCATCCTCCGTCCGCCTCTGAATGATGTCCTAAGACCTTTGGGGACCTTTCTAACTTTAAAATTAACTACTCGAAATCTGTTGCTCTAAACATTACTGCCCCCTCCCAGATGGTAGCTGGTCTCAAATTATCATTCCCCTTTGCTTGGCATACAACCCATTTAAAATATCTTGGGGTTACTTTAACTAGAAAACTTACTCACCTATTTGAATCTAATTTTGTCCCTCTACTGGCCAAACTCTGCTCGGATTTACAGTTATGGAAAACCAAATCTTTTTTGTGGTTTGGAAGACTGGGTGTGTTGAAGATGAACTTCTTACCTAGGATCCTATTCCTCCTACAAACTCTCCCAATCAAATTATCACCTAAGTGGATACTAGATGTCCAAACTCTAATTAGAGACTTCATCTGGAAGGGAAATAGACCCCGTTTGAGGTTGGATCTTATGTCCCATCACAAAGATAGAGGCGGCATTTCCCTTCCAAATATTAAAAGATACCATCATGCATGCTTCCTATACAGCATTTTAGAATGGACTAGATCTGACTCCCCTAAACAATGGATATGCATAGAACAATAAGCACTTGAGATCCCCCTGTTGATAGCTCCATGGCTTCCTGTCCTCCCCAATCTCACGCACCCCACTATTGGCCCTACGCTCTCCTGTTGGAGGTCCATCGATATTCGCTCCTAATTCCCCTCTAACACCGTTCCTTTATAATGATAGCTTCCCTCCAGGGATGGACCATATTACCTTCCATTCTTGGTTGAGGGCAGGTCTTTTCAGGTTTGGACAGTTGGTTAGCAATGGTAGCGTATTATCTTTTGCAGAAGTATGTGAGAGATGGAAGCTGCAGGCTAATGAATATTGTCGTTATTTCCAGGTTCGTCATTTCTTACACTCCTTGGGAACACCCCAGACCTTAAGTAGGGTTTATACTCCTTTTGAGCAGCTGTACGTAAGTCCCACTCCCCCCACCCATACTATTTCATTACTATACAGCTCTCTCTCCTCAGATGCAGGCACCTCCCTCCCAAACTTTACTGAGCGTTGGAACCGTGACCTCGGCTCCAGTCTAGATGAAACTCAATGGAGAAAAATATTTGCACTAGCACACGCCTGCTCCAAGAGTACCACTGTTGTTGAGACTCAGTACAAACTCATCTTGAGATGGTATTGATGCAGAGATTCTCTTTCTAAAATGGGGATTGAGGTGACCAATATATGTTGGCGCTGCTCGAATGCTCCGGGTAATCCTTTTCATATCTGGTGGCAATGCCCACTTATCCGACCTTATTGGTCAGAAGTGATTCGCCTCTCCGCTATAATTCTGGGTGAACCGGTTCCCACAGACCCCCTGTTCCGGTTGTTCCATTTGTCGTCCGGGCCCCTCTCGAGGTACAAAAGGTCTTTATTATGTCATTTGAATAACGCGGCAAAGGCTGTTATCTCTGTGAGATGGCGCTCCTCTTCTCCTCCCGCGATGACTGACTGGTTCACGAGAATGGATTTATATATGGAGATGGATGATTTGATAACTTCCGCTGATGGCGACTACAAATCCTTTAGAGATACCTGGTCTCGCTGGATGGATTTGAAGGACTCTGGACCTCATTCAGAGTCAGTCGTTGCGGCCGCATGGTCGTACACAACCGATGTTCACTGAACTGCGCATGCGTAAAGTTCGCAATGCGCGTGCGCAAACTAGCTGTTACGATCAGAAATTTCTCTCTCCTTGAACACAGCCATGTCGTTAGTTTGAGTGACAGAATGAACCGTTTGTGGGTGGTAACAGGGGAAGGTGCTTGAAAATGGGGGAGTGGAGATCCGAACACAGGCGTGCCTAATTATGCGAACGGCGTTTAATGGGAGTGCATAATTAACAAAGTAGTGTCATGGCACATGTGACATGGGAGGTTTGTACACTGACTTGATCGTAGTGCTTAAGAGAGGGTATGGTCAACCTTAAGCTCTACGACCAGCTCCGATGGTTCCCGGTGGTCGCGATTAATCCTTATATCCCAAGAGATGACGTGTGTTGTGATCGAGAAGGGGGCGTGATTTAGTTTTACGACCGCTTCTTACCCTCGGTCGTTCAGCTAACAATCTCATTTTAGGACCGCAACTTGTGATCGCTTCATTTGCATATCTGGCCCCTTTGAATTAGAGGAGGGCCATCTGAAAATTGAGCTGAGAGAGCATGCCATAATTGTAAATATCTATAGAAATATGATTGAGGGAGATGATGAGCTTCTTGGAGTTGTGCAAAAGATTTAAGAATTGAAGTGTCATATAAATGACCCAATGTAGTTACTCCGTTAGAACCCCATGTCACCTCAAGCTGTAAAGAGGCCAGTTCAGGTAATATACGATAACTACATAGAGAAGTGTCTGGATCTAATCCCGTAAACTGTAGAATACTAGACACCAATTTCCATATCTTAATAGCTTGCATCAACAGGGGAGGGCCTTTCTGTATAATTCTACCTGCAAGTAAGGCCTGTAATGGTGTAAAGTTAGGGAAAATCTGAGAAACCAACAAAACGTGCAGGGCATTAGGGGAGTCATCTTGAAGCCATAACCGTATATGTGCCATCTGCGCCGCATAATAATAAAATTTGAAATTTGGAAGAGCCAAACCTCCCCCAGACCTAGATCGGGTCAGAGCTGCCAATTGAATACATGGTCGACGATTCACCCAGACCAATGAAGAAAGAAGACTATTCAAAGGCCTAAACAATGTATCTGTAATAAAAACAGGAGAATGCTGCAAAACGTACACAAATTTTGGCTGCACCACCATCTTGAATAAGTTAATTCTACCAGTAACGGTAAGAGGGAGCCGGTGCCAGGACTGAAGTTTGCCCTTTAAGTAGACAGAAAGGGGCTCAACATTCAATACTATATAGTCCTTTGGGGAATTAGTTATCCAGATACCTAAATATTTAAATTTATTTACCCAACAGAGAGGGAGAGTGATAATGGGAACAGTCTGATACAACCCCCTAAGAGGAAGGATAGATGATTCGTCCCAGTTTATCTTAAGACCAGAAAAAAATCCAAATTGTTCTATGACTTGAAGAACCACAGGCATAGCTGTGTCAGACAGTAATAAATCATCTGCATATAAGGAAACTTTGTCCATTCTATTACCCAATTGTAGACCTATGATATCAGGGTGAGAACGTATAATACAGGCTAACGGCTCAATAGCCAATGCAAACAGGGTTGGGGACAAGGGGCAACCCTGTCTTGTGCCCCGAGACAGGGGGAAGGATGGGGAGATAAACCCATTCACTGACACCCTGGCAGTAGGGTTCGCATACATTAGCTTTACCCATTTCAAGAACACCGGCCCAAACCCAAAACATAACATGACCTCCCACAGAAAGGGCCACTCTTATGACCGCTTCTTACCCTCGGTTTGCATATCCGGCCCCTTTCCCCTACGACCGTGCGGCTGCAACGACCAACTCTGAATGAGGTCCTCTGTGTCTTATAAAACCATTCTCTCTAGCCAACCTACACATGTGTAAGTTATACCTATTTCCCTGCCTGGGCCCTATGTGACCTAGTGGAGCCGATATACATTATTATTAAACTTGTTGTGGCTTTGTTTTTGATCTATATTCTAATTATACAGAAACTCTCTTTCCTCTCTCCCCTTTTTTTTTTTTTTCTTTTCTTTCCAAATTGTTTTGTCTCTCCCCTAAATGTTATAGTATCTAATTAATGTTTTAATATGCAATAATTTTTATTTTGATTATAGAGGTTCTTTATATTCTGATCAGGAAATTCTATATTTTTTCAGATCTGATTGAAACCTCATTTTGTAGGATTATTTTGTACTACCAATTATGAAATGGTTCTTTTTTGCAATAATAATTTGCTTCTATTATCTAATAAAACAATTTGCTATAAAATGGAACTGTAATGCACAGACACAGATATAGTGTTGTTCAGAAAACTATTCAGAAGTTGCTTACTGCCCTTTACCATATTGAAAGTATGCCCCACATTTTTAATGACTGATTATGGTCAATAAATAAATTAACATATGTTTTACCATCTTCTATCTGTTTACACCTCCTAATAATAAATAAGAATATTGTCCTTCTGTAACAATAACATTGTCTTAGCTCTCAGCATGTAAAATACGCTTAGCAAAACCAACATGGCAGCTCCCACTGAGTGGTGGAGAAGATTCATATAAGTCATACCTGCCTAACCTCCCGGTTTTCGCGGGAGGCTCCCGATTTTTCGGGTAACCCACCGCACCCCCGGAAGGGTAGGCACCTCTCCCGCATTCTGCCCACTTCCTAATGAAGGGGGCAGAATGGGGAGAACTTCCACGGCAATCGCGGGTCCCTGTGAAGAGGATGGGGCTTAAAGACACAATTCTTCATGACTCACGTCATTTAGCCCCGTCCCTTATTTAAATATGCGCCAATCGCGGCAATTTGCCACGGAGGGGTGGGGCTTAATGCTGTGAATCATTTGGCCCAGTCCCTGTCGGGACCCAGCTGCTTCTCCTCCCCGGGTTCCCCCAGGGAGGAGATTTAAAAGGTAGGCAAGTATGATATAAGTCAGTATAATATACCTGTATAACACTACAAAGGTTTGAATGGGCAGTTGCTGAGAGTGTAAGGATAAGTGTTTCACATTTCTGGTTAAGTCCCACCTTAAGCTGCACCGATGCAGAAGGATAAGTTTGCCCTTTGGCTGTCGATAGGACTAAAGTTGCTGAAAATTGTGATGTCTAAGTGCTGAACCCAACGTTTCTTCAGTGGTTTCTAGGGACATTCGGCTTTTGAGACTTCTCTCATCCATCCTATCCTGTACCCGAGTTTCTAGGTCTGTCAGGTCCGGTTTTCCATGCAGCCATTTGTCTATGTCCCCCATACTGTCCAACTGGGTCCTGAACTTCTGTCTTTCCAGTAACCAGTCTGAAATGCTCCGACCGGTGTTACTAGTCTCTTCGATATCAGCCATCCTTTCAGATCCCGACTTAATGTTGCTGCCAGAAGCCACAAGCGACGGTTCTGTAACCTCTACTAACCGAGATTGCAATTTTTCCATGGGAGGAGCAATGATGCGTCGTGTCCTTGACTTTGGAGGTCCAAATGTCCTGCAGGCCACCTTGAAGAAACAAGTCTGGGACAGATCTCTCTGCTTGTACCCTGTCAAGTGATTATCCATTGGTGGATGAAAGTCCTGGAATGAGACTTCTAGCCATTGTCACATTCAGTATAGTTTCATCTCGGATAATGCCATTGGAGCAGCTCCCGTGCATTACATGCGCTTCAGCATAAAGACAGCGGTGGCACAAGTTCTCCTACTTATTCTGTTATTTCCATGGGCGACAGATCTCCGGAGCTTACACTAGGGCTGGTCCTGGAATGGAGAAATATGTAAGCGGCTGAACATGTCCTGGATCATTGTTTTAGTGGTTCTACTTCACAAAAAAACAACATTAGACTCTAATTCGATCGCAAACGCAAATTAGGTTCACTAAAAAAAAATCACAAATTGCAACCACATACAAAGCGACGCCGATGACTATTTTAAGTGCGGGTCGGGGACAGGAGCCTATGCGCCTGATTTACGTCAGGCGCACGTCACAGACACGTCTCACTTGCACCCATGTTGGAAACCATTTTTTTAAATGTAACAACCAAATTCGCTATTACACATCAATTAAACTTAAATTCTGTCTGCGACTGTCGCTACAGCATGGCCGCACATGCGTCCAACATCAGCATAGCGCGCAACTCTGGATTAAGCCCAAGGAACACAGGAATTGTGTAGCTGGCAGGTTATGCTGGAACTTGCAGTGCCACTACCGTCTGAGCCTGGACTAGATGGCAGACATAGACCACTCCTGAAAATTACCAAATAATAATAGATAATGAGAATAGCCTCCGGCTGGATAGGATGGTACCGTGCAGTAAGAAACCAGGGACAGATCCAGAAAATTGTACCCACTGTATAAATCTGATATCAGGCCTGTCACACCCCATGCATTAGTGATGATATCAGGCATCTATGCTATAATAACACAGGGCTAGGCAACGTGACGCACTCCAGCTTATGTGGTACTACACATCCCAGCATGCCCTGCCACAGGGTTATAATGCTCTAACAGCAAAACTGTGGCAGGGCATGCTGGGAGGTGTAGTTCCACAGCAGCTGGAGTGCCACACATTGCCTAACCCTTCTAAAAAAAAATAAAAAAAAAATAAACTAGTATAAAATAAAGTACCCCTGACATGAAGGAGCAGCTCCCCAGCAATGCTCTGTAAGTGCAGGGGGATGCAGGAGCCTCCCAGTCCCTCTCATCTCCCTCCCTCCAGGATTGTTGCTTAAATTCAAGGTACCATATCGACGGCCCGACCCCATCTCTCCAATTGGCCTTGCTAAAACATGTCCCCAAATGTCTGACAGTGGTCTGGCGTTGTCTCCATTTTCTTGAAGACCAAAGCTGGTTGACAATAAGGATGTGGGCTCAAGGAAAATGTCTCCTGTACTGGAGACAAGTTGTTTAATTTAAAAAAAATATATAATAATAATAAAACAAATGTCAGAAATCACAATTCTGTTTTGCTGCCAGTGAGTGTGGGTTTGGCTCTCTGCTGCCGGTAATATGCCTCACAAGCTAACATCTGATTTCCTGTGGAAGCAGCAGAGCAGTTTGTGTCAGACGTTCCGTGGTGTGTATTGTGTACCCCAAATGGATGAGTAAAGGCCCCCATACATCAGCAATTGATTGCAGCAATCGTGCAGTTTGCAATCGATTTTGTATAAAATCTTTCCCTTTTTCAATCGATTGTGGCAATTCTGCAATCTGCAATCGATTGAAAAAGAGAAAGATTTTTATACACAATCGATTGCAAATTGCACGAATGCTGCAATCAATTGCTGATGTATGGGGCCTTAAGTTGTGTTCTATCCACTTTCTGAGGCAAAAGATCTTCTAATTAACATGATGTTAGTCCTGGTGGGATGATACTACGTGCTCTCTCTCTCCTAAAACAAGAATTCTGAGATTGCATGGAATTATATATTTTTTGTTATTACTGTACTGTAGGTGTAGGGGGGGGGGAGGTGTATAAAAAATTATAAGGAGATTTTTGGGTGCTTTGAGGGTACTTTAAAAAAAAATTATAAAAATGTATTTTCTACTTCAGGGTCCATAGGGTATCCACAGGATACCTTGGGGTATAGGTGTGACGTCAGTCGCAGGGCACCAAAGAGTTAAGCTTTCAGCCTCCCAGGATGCACTAGGTCCCCCTCCTATACCCCGCCCCCGGGCCAAGGCACCTCAGTTTAGTTTGGTGCCCGGCCGGAGTCGGGTGCACCTGTTGGAGTGGGGGCTAGAAGAGCCCCTGAAGCTTTTTCTTCATGCAGCTGTGGCTGCACATCTGGATGAACAGCATGGACAGTCAGTCCTGACGTCCATGCTGTCTTCCCTACACCCCGCCGGTACCAAAAAACCGGTACTGATCCGGGGATGCTGGTGGGCGTCTGGGGTCACAGCTAGCGGTGACCCCAGATGCTCCGGACCATGGCCGGATTCAAGGGGGACAGAGGTAAGCAGCGGGGTCCCGCGGTGGGTCCCCGCTGATCACATGGTCCTAAGTCCCCAGGCAGGGGGCTCCCTGGGGACTGGCTGCAGCGTGGAGCCAGGCGACCAACCTGCGCTTCCACTACCCCCTGGGACAGCGGACCGCAGCAGAGCGGTAGCGCTGCGGCGTCCCAGGGGTTAAATGCATGCCAGGGGAGCGCGCCTTCCCTGTCTCACAGCCGGCGCCTCCCCCGCTGCACACAGCCCTCTCTGCACTGTGCTGACTGGTCCTGTGTCAGCGCTCCTCCCCCAGGCCAGCTTCTCTCTGCTCCTCGGCGGCCATCTTCTCTGCAACGCATGGTGAACGCTGCTGGAAGTCTGGAAGGAAGCATCGTGGTCTGGGTCCCCCCGCATACCTCTCCTCCGCTGTGGCTCAGGTCTGTGTATGCAGCGCTGTGTCCTACCAGGCCCTGTGTCTGTGTAGTTGAGTGATCAGCGCTGTTAGTGCAGGAATTATTATTTCTCTGCATTGTATGTGACTGTGCTAGCGCTGCCTGTAACTTTTCTTCTCTAAACTGTCAGCTTTATTACTGTCCCTGTTCTTTCTGCTAAAGCCCTTGCGGTGCGGTGCTGCAGGGTGGTCTCTCGCCTATTTAATACTTAATTGGTGAGAGAGGTCACATACGTGGTGCCATCATGTCTGAAAGTGATTTTCCCCTCCGGCTACAGTGTACCACGTGCAAAGTACCGTTAGCGGAGGGGGAGGGTAGCGTGGAGGGCCTTTGCCGGCAGTGTTTGTCCATGGCGCGGCCTATTACGGTTACAGCACTGGTACAGGAGCCGCCCTGGGCTTGTTTCGCTCAGGCGTTAACAGCTTTAGTGGGCCAGTTAGCTCCGCAGCCCGCGTTTACTTCGATGGGTTTGTCCCAGCAGTCTGTGGTGTCGTCACCCATGCAGGGGTTCCCACGACAATTGGTGGTACCCCACAGTCTCCCTATTTCCCCGCTCCCGGGTTCTCAGGAGCCAGCGTGGGTTAACTCCCTGACGAGTTCTGTACAGCACTTGTCGGATGTGTTGCAAGGGGAGTCTGTGATGCGGCCTCATAAAAGGCCGGTGGCGTCTCTGTCCGCTCCTTATGAGGATGACGAAGGGACGTCTGATGATGGGGAGATTCTGGATCCTTACGATCAGGAACCTCTCCATACTAAGGACGCTGATGCTAAGTCCAAAGTATATATTCCTGGACTTATTCGGGCGGTCCGCACAGCCTTGGTGATTGAGGACGAAGTTCCCCCAGCGGCTAAATCTAAGTATGCCTTTTTCAAAGATGTGAAGGGCGATGCCACAGTCTTTCCTCTTTCGGGTCAGTTGGTGGACCATTTAGAGGAGGCGTGGAAACAACCTGGCAAAAGATACCAGCCGCAGAGACGCCTGGCGGTGGCTTATCCGTTCGCAGATAATTATTTTGCTAAGTGTGAATCCCCTCCACAGGTGGATTCTCACGTGACCCGTCTTGTCCGTAGTGCCACATTGCCGATGCCATCCATGTCCTCCCTTAAGGATGCTACGGACCGCAAGGTAGAAATCTGCCTGAAGTCCGCTTATTCCCTTGCAGGGGGGGCAGCACGGCCGGCTATGGCCATTTGCTGGGTTGCCAGAGCGATGGAGCGCTGGGCGGATTCATTAGAGGCTTCTTTTGAATCCGACTGTCCGGCCGAACAGGCGGAGTTGATTGGCAATCTCCGTGATTCGGCCACCTACATCAACGAGGTGGCTCTAGACATTATTACTCTGGTGTCTAGAATTTCTTCAGCAGCGGTAGCTGCTCGTCGCACCTTGTGGCTGCGATCCTGGAAGGCGGACGCAGATCCAAGAAAGGTCTGGAAGCGTTGCCGTTTACCGGAGAAGTTCTCTTCGGTCCGGATCTGGATAAGATTGTGGCCACGCTGGCGGCAGCCAAATCTGCTTGTCTCCCGTCGGCCGCTGCTCCTTCTGGTTCTGGACCATCGTCCTTTCGGTCATCTAGGGCCCAGGGCAGGCCCAAACCACAGTCGTTTCCTCGACAGGCTGGCCCTAAGAAATCGGTCAAGCCCCGGAAACAGGCATGGAGTACCAGACGTCCGGCCCCCAAGCCAGATGACAAGCCAGCGGCCTGACGGTCCGGGTCTCCCCTTGGGGGATCCCAGGGTGGGAGGCCGCCTGCTGCAGTTCTCCCAGTGTTGGTCGTTCACTACGACAGACACTTGGGTTCTGGAGGTGGTCTCTCACGGGTACGCCCTCTCCTTCCGGCACAGACCCCCGGCTCGATTCTTCACCACGGGTCTACCATCAGACAAAGGCTACGGAGCTGCGGAAGGTATTGCACACTATGCTCCAGGCTGGAGTTATAGTGCCTGTTCCATTCTCCCAGAGGGGCCAGGGTTTCTATTCAAATCTATTTTTGGTACAGAAACCCAATGGGTCATATCATCCGATTCTCAACCTCAAAGCACTCAACAAGTCTTTGCGGGTCCCGAAGTTTCGGATGGAGACCCTACGGTCCATCATTCTGGCGCTGGAACCTGGGGACTACATGGTGTCATTGGACATACAGGACGCTATGGCGGTCATGGCGGCTTCTCTGCGGCTGCAAGGAGTCCGCATGTTGCCGTATTTGGACGACCTGTTATTGGTGGCAGGATCTCCAGAGCTCCTGTTACACCACTTGGACCTGACCATTGCACTGCTGCAACGGCACGGCTGGCTAATCAACTGGCAGAAGTCCATTCTAATCCCGTCTCGGAGGATTCTGCATCTTGGAGCCTTATTGGACTTGGGACAGCAAAGGATCTTCGTGACGGAGGACAAGATCTCTGCTTTACAGTCAAGGGTGCGCAGTTGTCTGCACAGCCGCCGGGTGTCCTTACACTCGGCGATGAGGTTACTGGGCTCCATGGTGTTGGTGTTCGACATGGTGGAATACGCCCAGTTTCACTCCAGACCTCTGCAGCACCTGATCCTGTCCAAGTGGAACGGGCTGCCTCAGTCTCTGAAGTTCCAGACGATTGTGCTCTCCCTGGAGGTTCGCCTGTCCCTTGCGTGGTGGTTAAAGACGACCCACCTCAACAAGGGACGTCCGTTCTGGATTCCAAATTGGGTCCTGTTGACAACGGACGCCAGTCTTCGGGGCTGGGGAGCAGTTTCGGGTCCACACTTGTTCCAGGGCAGGTGGACGCCGACAGAAGCGGAGCTTCCAATAAATATCTTGGAACTCCGTGCGGTCTTCAATGCTCTCCTGCAGGCACAGCGGTTTCTCCAGGGTCACCCGGTGCAGGTCCAGTCGGACAATGCTACCACCGTGGCCTACATAAACAGGCAAGGAGGAACTCGCAGTCGGGCGGCTCTCGTAGAGGTCTCTCGGATCCTGGTTTGGGCGGAGTGCAATCTTCCGGCCATATCAGCGGTCTTCATCCCGGGAGTGCTAAATTGGGAGGCGGACTTTCTAAGTCGCCAGGACGTTCATCCAGGGGAATGGTCCCTGCACCCGGACGTTTTTCAACTACTGGTGGACAGGTGGGGTCTTCCAGAAATCGACCTCATGGCGTCCCGGCACAACAACAAGTTGCCGGTGTACGGGTCTCGCACAAGAGACGAAGGGGCGTCTCTGGTGGATGCTCTGTCCGTCCGGTGGACGTTCAGGTTCGCATACCTGTTCCCTCCGGTCTCCCTTCTTCCACGGGTAATCCGGAAATTCAAACAGGAAGGAGGGACGCTCCTGTTGATAGCTCCCGCGTGGCCCAGACGGCACTGGTTCTCAGACCTTCAGGGTCTGTCCGTGGACAGTCCTCTGCGGTTGCCGCTACGACCGGACCTTCTGTCTCAGGGTCCTTGTCTTCACCCGGACCTGACTTGGCTGTCTTTGGCGGCGTGGCTGTTGAGACGGCCATGCTGAGGTCCTGGGGGTTTTCCAGCTCTGTGGTGCGTACCATGTTACGAGCTCGGAAACCGTCTTCCGCGAGGATATACCATCGCGTGTGGCATACGTTCTTCCAGTGGTGTCGACCGAGAGGTTATGCACCGCGGGAGTTTCGTCTGTCTCGGATTCTCGCCTTCCTGCAAGCGGGACTAGATCATGGGCTTCGCCTTGCTTCTTTGAAGGTACAAGTTTCGGCCCTATCTGTCTGGTTTCACCGTAGGATTGCTACAATCCCGGATGTGCGCACCTTTATGCAAGGTGTTCTCCGTATTCAGCCGCCCTTTGTTCCACCTGTGGCGCCTTGGGATTTGGCTGTGGTCCTGAGGGCTCTCCAAGGACCGCCGTTTGAACCACTGGGCTCAGTGGATATTAAATGGCTAACAGCTAAGACTGTTTTCCTTCTGGCCGTTGCTTCAGCCAGACGTGTTTCTGAGTTAGGGGCTCTTTCTTGTAGACCCCCTTTCTTGGTTTTTCATGGGAACAGGGCAGTGCTCCGCACTCGGCCCGAGTTTCTTCCCAAAGTTGTTTCCCAGTTTCATGTTAACGAGGAAATAGTTGTTCCGGCCTTTAACTCACCGGGTCTTTCCGTGGGTGAGGCCTCTTTGGATGTTGTGCGGGCCTTAAGGACTTATGTTGACCGCACTTCTTTGTTTAGGAAGTCGGACGCTTTGTTGTCCTCTATGGCTTCTGTAAAAAGGGTTGGCCTGCTTCAAAGCAAACTTTGGCAGCCTGGGTCCGTATGGCTATTTCTGAAGCTTATCTTCATGAAGGCCTACCGGTCCCTCCTTCTCTGAAGGCTCATTCCACTAGGTCTGTGGGTCCTTCGTGGGCAGCTCGACGTGGTGCCTCGGCAGTTCAGATCTGCAAGGCTGCTACGTGGTCCTCTGTCCATACCTTCGTGAGGTATTACAGGTTTGACACCTTCGCCTCTCAGGATGCTTCCTTCGGGCGGCGGATTCTCCTTTCTGCACAGGAGCGTCCCCACCCTTAAAGGATACTGCTTTGGGACATCCCCAAGGTATCCTGTGGATACCCTATGGACCCTGAAGTAGAAAATATGAGATATGGTAAGAACTTACCCTTGTTATCTCTATTTCTACGAAGTCCATAGGGTTCCACAGGACTCCCGCCCTGTCGCACCTGTGCTGCAGATGGGCTTTGCTCTGATCACTGGTTTTCCGTCTCCCTCTGGTGAGAATGTGATTCTTGTATGTGTCCAGATCTTTGTTCTCTCTCTTCCTTCTCCTCCTCCGGCCTATGGCTTGGTAACTAACTGAGGTGCCTTGGCCCGGGGGCGGGGTATAGGAGGGGGACCTAGTGCATCCTGGGAGGCTGAAAGCTTAACTCTTTGGTGCCCTGCGACTGACGTCACACCTATACCCCAAGGTATCCTGTGGAACCCTATGGACTTCGTAGAAATAGAGATAACAAGGGTAAGTTCTTACCATATCTCATATTATTTTTCAATTAAAGAAAATACTGTATTGGGGTGATTAAACTAACAAGTTGATTTTGGGATATTTGAGGCCATTTTTTAATCCCCAAAAATTACATGTAATTAGTGGACTAATTAAGCTAAGTGGAAACTTCCAATTGCCTAATTAGTGATTGGGGTGGGGGGTTGGCGTGGCCAAGGGGTTCTGCAGGTTGTCCTGACATTGTATCCTTAAAATAAAGATTTTCCCTACCATGGGCGGTATTCAATTAGTTTCACGTCCGCGATAAAATTTTGCCTGCCTGACTTTACACCTACATCGTGTGTTTTGGACACGGAAACTTATCGTGTGCTCCCCCGCTATTTGCCCTATTCAATTCCGCACCACACGAAAACGGCAAGCCGCGAAGTCAGAATAGGCGGAAAGTGCTGTCAGAAATGGGGAAATCAGCCTGAACCCCCCAAAAAGATGCATTAACATTGGGGATCAATGTAGATGTGCCCGAATAGCCCTAATAAAGCTATTTGGGGTACTTAAGTTGTTTCAATAGCTTCTTATTAGCGTCTTTGCACAAGTGGTGAAGAATGGCGTAAAGCAGTATTTTGGGGTGAAAATAAGTAGTCCTGTCACATTTGGGGTACCTGAAAATGGGTGCTAGGTAAAGTGAAGTTTTAAAAACCATGAAAAACGCCCTTGCTGCATGCACCTGCAATCCTAAAAGCACCTGACCCATCCTTGCAGACCCCCAAAAAGTCTATTTCGCTAGTATTTATGCTTGTCCCCCCACTTTTTACTTTTTTAATCCCCAAAAGGAAAGTACTTTTTTGGGCGGTTCTTTTTTTTGGGGAATTTTTTTTACATAGTTGACCTTTGGGGGGCTGTCCCAGGGGTTCTGAGTGGTTTCCCCACCTTTGCACCCCAAAATAAAAATTTGTACTTCTTTTCTCCTGCTATTCAGAGACGAATCTTTTTCGCCTATTACATTGCGTTGACTTTCCGCGTACGTGAAAAGCGGCTGGAATTGAATACGGAGATAAGTTTCCACCACGTGAAAAGCCGAGATCGGCGATACTTTTCCGCGGATCTCGGCTTTTCGCGTCTAATTGAATTCGGCCCCTTGTCTTACTCTCAGGGAGGTGCAGATGGAAAACTTTTAGTTTACTCTGACGGGTTCAGTGCGAGTTGCTAATTGGATTGCAACATGAATTTGCAATGTGAATTCGCAGAGAAAATGGCAACTCATGCCTCACAATTTGCACCTAATTGGATTAGTCCATGTCAGTAAGCAGTGTGTATTGCATTGTCTGTGTCAGTAAGCAGTGTGAGTCATTGTCCATGTCAGTAAGCGGTGTGTGGCTGTGTCCATTTCAGTAAGCGGTGTGTGGCTGTGTCAGTAAGCAGTGACAGCATCAGTAAGGAGGGGCGTGGGTGGGGGCGTGGCCTGGAAGCCGAGGAGGAAAGCTGCATGGAGTCGGGGCTCCGTTACGACTGAGCCTGCTGATCCAGTCCCTCCGGCCGTGCGCGGTGCTTCTTGGCTCTCCTACCGCCACAAGCCATCTCTGCCCCCAAGGCGGGTGTTCCCATTGCCTAGCGGGATCCTGGTTCCCGGACTCGGGCTGCCGGACCTCGCGGCCTACTGCAGACGCGGTGCGTGGTGCTGGATTCCGGCCCTCGCCTCCCGGCTCCTGCATCGCGCCTGGTCCACTGCCAAACCCCGCGACGCTGGCTCACAGACAGTCAGCTGGTGGGTGCGAGCAGCAAGGGGAACACACGGGGACGCCGCTGGACGGGTCCCCGCGACCGCATATCATAATTGCAGAAGGCAGACGCTGGCTCCTTTCAAGGTCCTTTTACAGACGGCGCCATTTTGCAGACACTGCATATACAGGAGACAAGGTACTGTGTGTTACCAGTTAAAGCCCTATACTGGAGAACGTACAGCTGCTTATAAACAGAAGTCTTGCAACTCTATACTTCTTTTGAATCCCCAGCTATAGCTGATGATAAATTTGGCAATATTTATGTACATATCCTTTACTCTGGGGAATAGTTACAGTGCCAGCTTCTACCACCAGATGGTGCTCCAGCCCTATTTTTCAAGTTACTTCACAATTATTTGAAATGTAAAGGATCTCCTGTCTGTGATCACAGCCATTTCTAAGCAACACACTCCTCAGTATTATCATAACCTGGTGAAAATTAAGACCAATCTCTACATGGATAAGTTCATGGCTCCACAGCCCACCCCCAAGGCAAATCGAGCCAGGGGTAGTAGCAAACGTACAGATCAACCTACAGACTCTGTGGAAAACATGCCACACACACATAGTTCCGAACCCGCTACTACCCATAACACAATGGGCCCGGTTCCTGCTCCTCTCTCATATGCAGAGATAGTTAGAGCCATTAAAGAAACAGTGGAACCACTACTGCAAAACCAAGTGGATAAATTCATGGGGGCACTGGCGGATATTAAGACGCAAATGTCCTCTGTCTCACAACAAGTGCGTGAAAATGAAAACAGGATCGGAGTCAACTTTCATGAACTTTCGGAACTAAAACAACAAGTTGCTACCATGTCGACCACACAACAACAATTACTATCCAAGGTAGACGATCTGGAAAATAGGTCCAGACGCAACAACCTGCGACTTCTGGGTCTTAAGGAAACGATTAAAGGCAACGATCTCACTAAATTTCTTCAAACCGATCTCCCTGAGCTACTCGGCATCTCGGCTGAACTGAATAATTTTGAGATAGAACGAGCACATAGATTAGGTCCTTTTCGCGATTCTAACATCTCACGCCCTAGAGCTGTTATCTTCAAGTGCTTAAATTTTCGTCACAAGGATCTGATATGGTCAACTGCTCGACAGAAGGGCCCTCTTCAGTGGGATGGCCAACGTATCCTCTTGTTCCAGGACTACTCCGCGGAGGTTGCCAGAGCACGCAGAAATATGTCCCCTGTCTGCTCTCAGCTCATCCAATCAGGGACTCGCTTCGCGCTCTTATTCCCAGCTAGACTTCGCATTTTCTCATCTCAAGGCCCTAAAGATTTCACAGAAGTTGCTGACGCCCAGGCTTTCCTTAACGAAGTAAAAGAGTCCTCGGACCCCTCCACGATGGACCATAATGATTGATTACGGGAAGATGTCCCATACCTATTTTGATGCCTTTACCAGGTTTTACCCTTTTCTTCAAAAATATGTTTATAGTCTGATTTAGGATTATAATTACATATATACTTGTGACGTTGCTTTATAGTTATTATTAAGACTATTGTCTTTTTTTTTTCCTTTTCAATAGGCTGAGATCAATGACTATAGTTTTGGTTATATGTTTGCATTTGATTCGCAATCTATGCATATCAGCGTCTTTCTTTATTTTCTTTTTATGTCTATGTCCATTTGTTTATTTGTTTCTTTATACTGTATGAATCACGAAGCTCATGCCCTTCATAGCTTATTTATGACTTATACTAGAGCCGACATTCATATTATTATGAACCTACCTAACACCAACCGGTATTATGGGGAGTATATTAACATTTATACTACACTTTTTTACTATTTGCATTACCTAATTTCCACACCTTGTGATGCATTCCCACCTTAGGTTTTGCACCTGGAATGTCAGGGGGATTCACTCACCAGTGAAAAGAAAGCGCATATTGACATATCTTAATAAGCTTAAATCCGATATCACTTATGTACAGGAGACTCATTTAACTCCCACAGAACACGCCAAGCTAAACACACTGCACCACCAGGTACTGGCGTCATCATCATTTGGTTCTAAGTCACGTGGAGTGGTAATCCTAATACGCAAGGGTATTCAATTCGATATTCACTCCTCTGATGTGGACCAAGAGGGCCGATACATTCTTATGGATGTCACGCTAGACGGCACTAGATATTGTTTGTGTAATGTCTATGGTCCCAATATATATGATAAATCTTTTTTCTTAGGATTGATTAACAAATTATATTCTTTTGCAGATTCTAAGATTATATTAGGGGGTGATTTCAATCTGGTCGCTTCCCCAACCTTAGATAGGAAAACTTTCTCTCATTCCTCCCCCAAACAACCAAAAATAGGTTTAAATTATATAGCCAAAGAATTGAATTTATTAGATGTGTGGAGAATGAGACACCCCACTGATCTGGAATACACGTACTACTCAGCCACTCATAACGCCTTTTCTAGGCTTGATTATTTTTACTTATCTAACTCAATATCCCCAATGATTATCGATACATCGATTGAAACTATAGCTATTTCGGATCATGCGCCGGTGTGGGTGGATGTACAGGGGAAATTCCTTTTGGGTTCATACTCCCAATGGCGATTTCCGGCAAAATTAGCCTCATCCCTTAAATTTAAGTCAATGCTAGAGTCTGCTTGGGCCAATTACGAAATGAACAACCAAATACATAAAGATAACCCAGGTTTATATTGGCAAACTGCTAAGGCGGTGATTAGGGGGGAAATTATCTCCTTTATGACAAAATATAAGGCTGAACAGGACGCCACTTATAGATCTGCACAGACGGCCTTAACATCCGCATTTCAAGCTCTAAGAGCTTCATCCTCACCGGTGACTAGAGCCGCATATGGTGAGTGCAGGTTACACTTTGATCAAATCCTCACTCAAATGGATGATAAATATGTATACTCAGGTAAATTACATTTCTTTCGATACGGCAACAAACCTAGCCGACTCCTATCAAACATGCTGAGAGGTACCAAGCCACATAATAATATTGCAGCTCTCAAAGATGAAAGCTCTGCCATACAATTCAATGGCAAAGATATCGCGAATATCTTTTTCCGTTACTACCAAAACCTCTATTCCCAAGACCCAATAGATATCACTAAAAAGGAGGCTTTTTGGGAATCACACACCCTGCCACAGATTTCATCTGCACAGGCTGATATATTGATTGGCAAAATTACACATGAAGAGGTAGATCAGGCTGTTAAATCTCTCAAGACGTTCAAGGCCCCAGGCCCAGATGGTCTGAGTGGGGAGTTTTTCAAAATATTACGTCCCCAAATCACAGAGACTTTAACTAATGTATTTAACTCCATAATGGATAGTAAAATAATCCCTCACTATTTTAATTCGGCCATTATAAAAGTTCTGCCGAAGTCAGGCAGAGACCCCCTTTTGCCTTCATCATATAGACCCATTTCTCTACTTAACGTAGACTATAAATTATTGACAAAAATTTTAGCAGAGCGGTTGAAGTTGATTCTCCCGTCTATCATACACCCGGACCAAACCGGGTTTATTTGTGGCAGAAATTCTGTCACAAACATTAGGAAAGTCCTTACGGTGCTGCAGTCTCTGCATATGGGCGAGACGGGTGATCCCAGGTTCTTGTTGTCTTTAGACGCAGAAAAAGCGTTTGATCTGGTAACCTGGGATCACCTGTTTGAATCTCTGCGTCGGTTTGGTATGCCCGCCCTTTTTGTTGAGATCATACGATCCTTATATACTTCTCCCCTTACTCAGATTCTCACTAATAGATATTTATCACCTGTATTCTGTACACAGAGAGGGACGAGACAGGGTTGCCCGCTTTCTCCACTTTTGTTTGCAATTGCGCTAGAACCATTGGCAATAGCAATAAGACAGGAAACGGAGGTAAAGGGTATTACTATCAGAAACCAAACATGTAAATTGTCTTTATTTGCAGACGATATGATGCTTTTTATATCTGACCCCCTACGATCCATCCCTACACTTCTGGATCTAATTACCACATTTGGATCATTTGCAGGTTATCGCATCAATGTGAGTAAATCTGAGTTGCTCCCTATTGATGCAGCTACTTTTTTAGCTACACATCCCCACATAGCCTCTCTTTTCACAATTGCAACACATAAATTAAAATACTTAGGTATATTTATACCAGCTCAATTATCCTCTCTATATGCTTTTAATTTCTCTCCATTGCTAAATAGATTAAACTCCCAACTCCAGAATTGGAAAGATCTTAAACTCTCTCTACTCGGACGAGTAACTGTAATAAAGAGTGTGGTGTTCCCGAAACTAGCCTATCTTTTACAAACTTTACCCATTACTTTAACAAGAGTGGATGTACTGAAGTTTACGCAGATCTTTTTTAAATTCATTTGGCAGTACAAGAAACCCAGAATGCCGCGTTCCCGAGCTTACCTATTGAAAAAAAATGGAGGGCTGAGCATCCCAAGCATCTCTGCATTTGCAAAAGCTGCCATATTCCGATATATAACTGATTGGTTATTACATACCGATCACTATACTAATCCTGACTTGGAGGAAGCATTATTTCACCCATATGCCCCAGCAGCCTTGTTACACACCCCTAAAATACACATTCCTAAGATATTTCGTTCTAATATTTTATTCTGGGACACTTACACTACGTGGTTGAAGGTTAATACACATTTGGGGAAAAATCCTTTTTCATCCCCGTACATCCCCTTATGGGGTAATCCCTGTTTTCCCCCTTCACTTGACATTCCTCTTTTTAAAATGTGGAATCAAAAGGGAATCATGTCCATCAAAGATGTATTTGATCCGGGTGGCAATTTGCTCTCCTTTGTACAATTACAGGATAAATATGACATCCCTCGTACACAATTTTTTATGTTTCTACAAGTACGTCATTTCATTCAATCCTTAGATAATCCTTTATGGATCTCAATTAACACAGATACAATGGGTCGCATTCTACTCTTATGTCGCTCAACCAAATTCAGAATAGCTCATTTATATAAATACCTGATTGAAATTCCTATACATGCTTGGGCACCAGTTGCGGAAGCTTGGCACACAGAGATACCCGAATTATGTGACTTGGAGCCATTTGTTGCGAATCTGGATTGTGTTTTACCCTGCCTTAAGTCAGCGAGACTTCAAGAAATTCATCTTAGAATTTTAAATCGTACATATATGTCCCCGGCCCAACGGAGACATTTTGTGCCACTGGAGGAGGGAAATTGTGTGAAATGTGACTGCTCTAATGCCTCTCTCTCGCATAACCTCTGGTACTGCAGAAAGATCCATAGATTTTGGAATAAAATTTTGTGTTATCTAAATAATACGATACATCTTAAATTGTCCAAAAATGCGGCAGCTCTTATTTTCGCAGAATTTTCAATATGGGAGTCTGAGTCCTCCTTGGGCCCATGGAAACCTGCTCTGAGAGTCATGGTTACAGTAGCTAAACAACTTATCCTTAATTACTGGATCTCAAAATCAGCACCTACACTAATGGAATGGAAAATTGCGCTGCTGGAGGTTATTTATGCGGAGAGACGTATGGCTATCTTTAACATCGAAAGAGGGGTACGGATTTTTTCCAAAAAATGGGAACCATACATACAATGTTTACCGGTCCAGATTCAGAATAACATATGGAAAGTCTTTGATCACACGGAATGGTTTATGCTAAGAAATATCACTTAAAATGCCCCTATTTGTGCTATTTATATGTAGCTCTCTGTGAATCCCCCCAGACAAGGTATCTCTCACCTTCTGTCAGTGATTCCCCCTCTATTTCTATTTCACCTTTCTTTCTTCTTCTGTTTCTTTTATCATTTTATTCTAACTCTCCCCCCCTTTTTTTTTTTTTTTTTTCTAATATAATTCTGCATTGATGTAGATTATATTGACGCAACGATTGACTGATATACCGAAGTTGATGTGATAATTGGTTAACTCAAAATTCAATTGCTGCTTACACTGGCTCTATAAGTTGCATAGTTTGAGTGACATTGATTGTATATTTACTTGCATTTCTATACGGTGTACTATATTGATTTTTTTATACAGTATTTGTAATTTTGTAATTTTCTACATTATATTATATTCAAGTACTTTGTTTCTTTGTACTTTGACATAATTTCAATCTATATTTGTACTATTTTCCAAAAAAAGTTTGAAAAGATTAACAGTAGTTTGTATATTGTTTGTTCCAAGAAACAGACTAGTCGTTTATCAGACAATTTTATTTTCTCTAATTCTTGGATTGTGCAATGTATAACTGTTTTATTGCTGTTCAATAAAAAGATATTTAAAAAAAAAAAAAAAAAAAAAAAAAGGAGGGGCGTGGGCATATAATAGGTTAGACAGGAATATATATGAAGTCACTGCTTTTGCTTTAGATAACTTGTTTTGTTTTCTTACATTACAGCCTCCAGCCTCAGAGAGTCCGTCTGGACCACAGCCGTATAGCGGTGAGGTCACACAGCAGATGTAGCAGCAGTACCTGCCCGCAGAACCACCTGAGATCCAACTTATCTGGACAAGTAAGTCAGAACCAGAGACTGCTCTGGTCACACAGGGGGCATGTGATAGAAATGCTAGCGGGCAGGAGCTGGCATGTGAGAATCTCTGGTTTGCAGGTGGTGACATGTGAAGGCCATGGGTAGGGCATGGGGCTCCCTGGAAAGGCGAGGGTTACATTGGAGTGTTGTGTGTAGGGCGCAGGGCACACTGGAAAGCTGTGGGTGTGGTGTGGGGCACTCTGTAGGACATGGGGCACACTAGAGTTCTGTTCATGGAGTAGATAGAAACAAACTTCAGCTTCCCATCAGAAGCACATTTGCCTTCTAGCCCCAATGGAGCAGCAGCAGCAGCACTGAGGAGAGGTCAGGGGGTGCGGCGTATATCAGCATAGCTAAACTGCGTCACCTAACTCTACGGTGCGGACTCTGTACTACTACAGAGCAAACAAGCATCTGCTCCAGGCCCAGGGTGCAGCCTTTTAGGGCGCACAAGAGATGCAGCCGCATCATTGCTGTACCTTGCCAACTTAATAAAACCACTGACCTGGCTCCAGTTTTCCCGTGGGACCCTCCCCCCTGCTGAGCCAACCTGTCTGCCACCTCGGAAGTCAGCAAATTTGGTACACAGGCTTATTGCAGAGTATGATGTGAATGTGCATTAATAGAGTACATGGGGCTACACTAAGTGGTAATAACTTCAGAAAGAAAACTTTAAGTACATGGACTTGCCCTGATTTATCTTTGCTTATTAGTACAAGGAGATCACTATTGCCCCAGAATGACTCTTTGGTGTGAGAGAATTAGTGATCCGGGCAGCAGGTACATGTGCGCAGAGAAATATGGGACCCAGTACAGAGGAATTAGGCTGTGTTCCTGGCCACGGCGGGCCCCCAGCCAGTCCGGCCTCTGATGGAGCCCCTGCATGTGCATGATGGAGACCCTGTGTCAGATATCTGACCTGCCATGGTTATGCAAATCTGTGATGTCACAGTGGCCAGTGATGTCATAACACAGGACAGCCAGTGAGGCTCACCCTCAGCAGAGACTTGCATTATAGTTACAGAATCCTAGCAAGTTGCATCGTTTTTATTATAAAGCATATTTTTCTCTAATTCTACTACTGGAGAAGCATCTGGGAGGCTGTAATACTAAATGTGAGGCGTCATGGCCTCGTCTAGGTAAGTGACTGGTTGTGTTGTGTTTTTAAGAATAGTGATTTCCTTGTTACATATGTAATATTTATGATCAGATTTACAATTATGTGGAGCACCAATTATAGCTAATTTATTTCACCAAGTACATCCATACTGTGACTAATTACACAAACATTGATAGCATCCAAAATGGAGTAACTTATAATTGTCCTTCAAATTCTTTGAAACAGAAGCTGAGATACTTTAATGTTTCACTGTTTGTTTATGTGGGGATTGTTATTATTATTTTTTAGAATAGTTTTTTTTATTGAAACACCATAGAAAATTACAATTACGAAATATGTTTAAAAAAAGTAGAATATCACATCAATCCATCACATAATAGCATCATAGAATTGTTTTTTGTTTTTCTTTTTCATTTGAAACCACTTGAATTCTTTTAATAGTACTAAACAAGCGTTCTCATAGTCTACACCAGGCCTGGACAACCTGTGGCTCCCCAGCTGTTGTGAAACTACAAGTCCCAGCATGCCCTGCCACAGTTTTGCTATTAGGGAATGCTAAAACTGTAGCAGGGCATGCTGGGACTTGTAGTTTCACAACAGCTGGAGAGCCACAGGTTGGCTCTACACAAACTTGTTTAAAGTAGTTGTCTCTAAGATAAGTCTGGAAACGTAGCAGCCCTCATCCTCCTCATTATAAACCATCCAATCCGCTTATAAAGCTAAATTCAAAATGATCCAAGGAAACAATTTCTTCTGTTTTGTTGTTGTCATGTTGGAATATTAGGAACAGTTTTATGCTGTATCAAAATTCTGTTCTTAGGGGCCAATGTAATAGTCTTCATTCTAGCACCCTGCCCCTCTCACAGCCTGTGCCTTTCCTCTTTTCTGCCTGGGGTGTCGCTCTCTGCTCTGGTGCTTCTAGCACACTCAGCTGATGCAACACACTGCTGAGATATAGACAGAGAGTGCTAGAATGAAGACTAATGTAATCTGAGCTGCAGAAGTATATGCCTTATTACTGCAAACCCATTACCAATATCACTGTAATAATGTAATCTGAGCTGCAGAAGTATATGCCTTATTACTGCAATCCCATTACCAATATCACTGTAATAATGTAATCTGAGCTGCAGAAGTATATGCCTTATTACTGCAAACCCATTACCAATATCACTGTAATAATGTAATCTGAGCTGCAGAAGTATATGCCTTATTACTGCAAACCCATTACCAATATCACTGTAATAATGTAATCTGAGCTGCAGAAGTATATGCCTTATTACTGAAAACCCATTACCAATATCACTGTAATAATGTAATCTGAGCTGCAGAAGTATATGCCTTATTACTGAAAACCCATTACCAATATCACTGTAATAATGTAAATAGATAATAACAGTAACATTACTGTATATTGGCATAAACATGCTCAAGATGCATTCAGCCAATCGGACTCTGCTGCCGCCCGTTATGGGGCGTATTTTTAAAGTGAAGGCGCTCATAACTTTGGTCGCATTACACCGCCCCCTTACCATAAGGCGTACTAATCCTAAAATGTGTCTCTGCCGACACGGCTGTAGATACATAAGATCTGTGGTGTGCATGCACAGCTTACAATAGTGCCTGGATTAGGGGGAAAAGGCGAGTCCATCTCTACATGAGCAGACTGCAGACTGCATGGGGTGACGCTGTGCACTGACTGCAGACTGCATGGGGTGATGCTGTGCACTGACTGCAGATGGCATGGGGTGATGCTGTGCACTGACTGCAGACGGCTTGGGGTGACGCTGCGCACTGACTGCAGACTGCATGGGGTGATGCTGCGTTCTGACTGCAGACGGCATGGGGTGACGCTGTGCGCTGACTGCAGACGGCATGGGTTGATGCTATGCTCTGACTGCAGACGACATGGGGTGACGCTGTGCGCTGACTGCAGATGGCATGGGGTGACGCTGTGGACTGACTGCAGATGGCATGGGGTGATGCTGTGCACTGACTGCAGAAGGCATGGGGTGACGCTGTGCACTGACTGTAGATGGCATGGGGTGACGCTGTGCGCTGACTGTAGATGGCATGGGGTGACGCTGTGCGCTGACTGCAGATGGCATGAGGTGATGCTTGTCACTTAGTGACTCCTCTCAGAGGCAGAGTCACTCGGTTGGCATTGGGCTCAGCTGCAGGGCCGCGGGCAGGGGATTGACTTGTTTCCCCTTCAAATATAACTGACTAAACTCAGTACCACCACGTACCAGCTCGCTTTAACCCCTGCTTATCTGGTCCCATAAAAATAGCTACACTGTCCACAAAGATCCACGTCTACTAAAGCACCAGCTCACAGAATAGATTACATATGACATATACATAAAGGAGGATTATTATTTGCATTTATAATTCACAATTTTGTTTTTGCATCTCTATCTTTAGTAAGAGAAAGCGGAAGACGAATAGAGATTCGGCATCAAGCTCATCGCTAGGAGCCGATCCAGGTAAGACAGGAGCCAGAAGTCTTTATACACCTTCAGTAATATACCTATAAATATGACATAGAGTAAAGCTGGGTACACACCTGGCCGAGCATCGCTCTCTCTACCCTCTGTCTCACAGCTACATTCCCTCACCTATCTTGCATGTACTTGTTCTGGTTTAATGTGTGATTTGTGTTTTGAGTGAAGAACACACCATACATAACGTCTTGCCTCGCTTCCACAGCATGCATTTTCTGTGGTCGTGCAGAGAATGACGTGCCCAAGTATGGAGAGCTGCTGCGTAACGCCAAGGAGAAGCTGACCGTCCACCACTACTGCCTGGTAAGTATGGAAAGTAATGATACATCAGTTATAGCAGCTGAGATCAGCCTGTTACACAGTAAGGTGCAGATTTATCACACTCTGCAATATTTATGCAAATGTGATAATCATTCTGTCCTATGGGCCTGATTCAGCTTGGAACGCAAGTCTGCGGACGCACACGCACCCTGCCGATGTTTGTGTTCTGCGCATGTGTATGCATCACAGTGTGCGAACCGGCCGCTGCGATCGGGAAGCGATCGCAGTGAGTGCACAGACCCATCGCACAGTGATTAACAGGAAGTGACCGTTTTTGGTGGGGGTGGAGAGAGGTGGGTACCCGTAGGAACGCAGACGTGCCAGTGCGTTTGAACGCCATTACATGGGCGTGCATAATGAAGCCCCTGCAATGACATATGCAGCCTGAGATCTAGATACCGACAGGAAGTTTAGCAATTTCTGAGTCAGGTCAGCTCTACCACAACTGTGCGTCTGGGTCCGATGTTACTCTATGTTACCGATGTTTTCGCCGACTACCAAAGGTATTGCGGATGTAAGTATTGGGAAGTGGGCGGCTTACTGAAGTGGTGGGCGTCTGATTATAGTTCGGCGAACGCATTGTGAATGCATTCATTAGCATATTTTCGCAGCGGCCGGGTGCGTGCGATTGCAGACTTGCGATTCATGCTGAATCAGGCCCTATATTCACAAGGTGATAATGTAAATGTTTACTCAAATTTACCAATCTCCTATTCCCGGGAGGCCAGTGCCGATAAGAGCCCAGTCACGGTAAGCCTTTGAAGCAGAGAGATAGCTTGTGGGTGTTTGGGCAGGGATGTAGAGAATCGGGCCCAGGGGAAAGAGGTGTGGCCTAATTGTGGGAGGCGTGGCTATGACCCCTTAGGTTTAAAAATACCCCTTTTTTGCAGCGCTAGGGAGGGTGGCGCTGTGAGCCCCTCAGCCTAGCACAAAGCCATGGGATGGCGCGATCAGTGTGATAGCTCCCCACACATAAAGGCAACAAATTGCTCTACCAAATTAAACCATATATTTTCTGTAATTAAAATGGTAAAAAAATTGAAAATAAAACATATTTTGTTTTCATTTTACTTTAGGCATTAAATATTATTGGAGCCCTCCCCTAAGGTTATGTAGTGATCTGTGCAGTTTCATTAACATGCTAAGTGCATAAAACATGATAAACCTGTATTGAAGCATATGTTAGAGATACGAGTGTTCCTAATTGTTATAGATAATGCAGCAGTGGTGACAGCCATAAGTACATCTCCCCTCTCTCCTATCCAGTTACTCTCCAGCGGTGTGCTGCAGAGGGGCAGTGACAGGCAAGGCTTCTATGGCTTCCTGTACCCAGACGTGCGGAAGGCAGCCAGCCAGGCGGCAGAGCAGGTGAGGAGCTGATCGTGCTGATACTTTCTCTTGTCATGTGACCGGCGCTAAGGAAGTCACCGGAGAACTGAATGACACATACTGGGCCTAATTGGGAGTTTATTCTATTCCCTGATAATCCACAGAGAATAAAATAAACAGCTTTGTGATGCCGCAGTCAGAACGGCTCCACCTGGAGCCACGGTGCAGAATGACTGTGGAACTGATGTGGCCAGGAAGGTCAAAAGCTTCTCAGCCAATCAGAAGTGTTTTCCCAACATAAAATGTTTGGGTCTATGAGCCTACTTCAGAGGCGGATGCATTGCAGGTGTTGGCGCAGTTGGCTATTGTGTTTCTTTTTTACTGTTCATGTGTCCTGATGGTTTACCGACATGGTCGTAGTGAGTATTTGGATGCAGAGCAAACAGTGGGTGCTTGTGGAAAGAAACGGGGGAGGAGGTGGGGGTTGTAGCTAGTCTAACACACTTCCCCAAATAGTCTTTGGGGGCAGATGAGTGATGCCACCTGTCAGCGGTAATGCAGATCTTTTTGCTTTCTCGAGCCAGTGTGCTGCTAAATGCACATGTGTGATCCAGCTTGCCAGTTCTTTCATGCACAGAGGACTGGAAGCTTAGACATGCACTTGCACTTCACTAAAATAAAAAAAATAAAAAGAAAAGATTAAAGTGCCATAGCTCTCTCTGTAGGACGGCCGATCGGCCGCAGCAGCTATGATTGGAAGCCTTAGAGGAGCTATTTTCTATCTCTCCCGCTAAGGTGGTTAGCAGAGGACCTGGCTATACTTGAGTGTTATATACAGTGACTGTTCTATTATTAGGAAGTAAAGGAGTCTAGAACAAAGGTTATTTATAGTGGGGGACCTATTTACACTCATTGTTCATGTTATGCTCAGTATTGTTATTTGTTAATCATGTTTTGCAGCCCTGCACAGTGTGCAAGAGGACGGGCGCCTCCATACGCTGCAGCAGGAAGGGCTGCGCTGAGACCGTGCACTTCCCCTGTGGCCAGGAAAAGGAATTTATATTCCAGTACTTCAAGGAGTTTCCGTGAGTAATCCATTTGCTTCTAGGTATATAGGGCTCGATTCAGACCCGCTTGCTATATGCGTTCACACGCAGCCGGCGTATGCAAATCCGGCAAGGCAGGCGATCGCACGTCAAGGCATTAGCACGCCCACTATGTCTTGGCGTGCAATCGCGCTGTGCATGTATGTTCCGTTAAAGTGGGGGTTTTTGTTTGAACTTCTCACAATTTATTCTGTAATATTTGTTTCCCTGCAGATCATTTTGCCCAAGGCATCGGCCAGTTCAGAAGGCTGCGGCACAGGACGGAGTAAGTGCATGTACCATCTGCCTGGAGGAGCTGACCCCCGCCCCTGCATATGATGTGATTAAGAGCCCCTGCTGCAAAAACACCTGGTTCCACAGGACTTGCCTGCAGGTGAGCTATGGCTTTACTATTTACTCCTCACTATCGGAGTCACCGGGAGGAGGCCAACCAGGAGAGAGCCGAGGCATGACAGCCAATGAGGGTTTGAGGCTGATTCCGGTGTCCGCGCTCTGTATATGAAGGATTATGTCGAATGCGGCCTGACGTTAGGCTGATCGGCTTGTCCTCGCTCGTCAGCTCTTGTGCAGGACGTTTGCTTTATGACTGTAGATATATATATATATATATATATATATATGGTATTTAATCTGAACTTCTTACATTACAGATGCAGGCATTAAACGCAGGGAAGTATTTCCTGAAGTGCCCCATATGCCAGAACATGGCGAGTTTCCAGCAGGAGATGCTGCGAATGGGAATTTACATTCCCCACAGGTATATGCAACAATTGTATTTATCTAAAACATAGAATCCAGCTCCATCATAGAGGCCTTGCCGGATGTCTCGCTTGGTCACATAGCTATATGCATGTGCCCACCAGGGGGGGGGCATTTTAAGACTGGAGGGGGCCCATGTTAGGATTTCTGTGAACCCCCTCCCTCTGAAAAAAAAAAGGGCACTGGCGTATGCGCAGAACATCACAAACAATCTGGAATTTACCCAGAATCCCCTGTGCATGCGCAATAATCTGGCGTTATATCCGCACATATGGTGCAGCTGCCGTTTCTGGGGATCGCTTCTAGAACACGGTGCTGGCTGCATTTTTTGAAAGCTATCAACGGAATAATGGGGTGAACGGCATCAGTACGGCTCTGAGACAAGTCTGTTGCATCCGTCATTGTAACTACCAAAGTGCCTTCTCTTTGGAAGCTTGCACACCCTGCTCCAGCTTGCACACTTCTATCATAGCTGAACGTCTTCTGGCTTCTTCCTACAGCCATAATTAATAGCCAGCCAGGTGTGCGACCCTTACTGTCTCAGTATTATTTTGCGGCACCCCTAGGCCAAGGAATAGATTCAATTAGTGTTGAGGTTCTGTTGGAAATTCTAATGCTAATGTAATACTAGCAAAAGCAAGTGAGGTTATCTCACAATAATAACCTCTTATGTGTGCATAAGACATACAGACAGACATACATACATACATACATACATACCTGCAGGGTCACACATAGACATAGACATTACATACAGACAGGCAGGGTCACACATAGAGACATACATTACATACAGACAGGGAGGGTCATATATAGAGACATACATTACATACAGACAGAGAGGGTCATATATAGAGACATACATTACATACAGACAGGGAGGGTCATGCATAGACACATACATTACATACATGCAGGAAGGGTCACATATAGACACATACATACATACATACATACATACATACAGGGAGGGTCACACTCAGGTACTTCTCACCATGATGTGGAGCCATTAGCTCCTCCCTCCATGCTGCCAGGACTTGCCGCTGTAGTTGCACCCTCTGCTGGGGTCAGAGAAGCATGAGATGGGCTCCACCGATCACGGCTCAGCACAGGCTCCTCTGACCCTGGAGTCTCACCATAGAGCAGCAGGAAGGAAGGACCAGAGCTGCCGCTTTGTATCCACCACCATCTAGCCCTTCCCTAATGCGGTTCTCCCACAATCAGGAGTAGCGCATATTCCCAGAGACTGGCTGGCGAGAACTCACTGTTTTCCCTACAGCCTGATAAAAAAATATCTTATGAAAATAAAAAAAAACCCGGCGTTAGGCAGGCCTGGGCCTGCGTGGCACTCCTGTAAGTGCACTGCGTCTCATCAGGGCTCCATGGTACACAGTTTGGGAAATGCTGGACTAGATGTAACAGACAGAGTAAAGCGTTGTTAAGTCACATTGATTCATTACATCAGCGATATTAACTCACATTAACCTTTCAGAGATGCATCCTGGGAACTGGAGAACAACGCCTTTGGAGAACTACTGCAGGTCCACCAACAGTGTGACACGGATCCCTGCCGCTGTGACCGTGGAAGAACTCACAATGAGAGCGGCAGGTAAAACTTTTCGCATTTTATTTATTAAAGGTTGCCATTGTGCTATGGCCCAGCAGCAACCCCTGGGAAGGTTCCCCTGCTCATTCCGCATGATTATTAATGCGGCCGAGACTCTTGATAAATAGGCCCCTACATTTATTAGCTAAGGATCTACTGGGTGTTTGCGTAATATATGTGACGGTGTATTTACTAAGAGGCTGATATCTTTCACATTTACTGTGTGCTTACTAAGAGGCCGACACTAAGAACCTGGCTGCTATAATCCTTTTCTGTTATTATATATGTTATAGGAAAGGTACGGAATGTGCCGGGATACTGAACGTATCACCTATTTTATATGTGTTGTGAATCTATTGTGTATTCAATAAATTGTATTATTAGAATCTTTATCAGAGAGTTCCCAGTACCTTAGGTTTTCTTGACAGCGCTGTCCACTTTGTTTTTGGTTTCACCCCACACTTACCTGCTCCTCCGTCTTTCTTCTTCCTCTGCCCTATAATTCTGTTCTTCTCTTTATCGTGCTTCACTGTGCTGGTTGGGCGGCTCAGAGGCTTCTCTTCCCGGCTGCTCTTCTATTCGGCACCAGAGACACGTTATGATGTCCAATGCCTACAATATAAAACAACGAGGGGAGCAGGGTGGCGTTTTATCCATTGTGCCAGGTGGTGTATCAACCATTGTGCCAGGTGGCGTATCAACCATTGTGTGGTTGGCGTATCAGCCGTTACAGTATCGCAGCCACTGGCACTGTAACGTAGCATTTCGCATACAGATACACCCGCAGTCACACACAGAATATAGGCATGCCACATATCATTTTAATCAGCAGAAGTTGCTTGTGAGTTCTACTCCCATCACTGTTTGATTAAGATGCACTTGAAGGTAAAATAATCGCATGAAAATACGCTCAGCACTACAGAGTCGTGTCATGGCATGGCACGACAAGAGGGGCACGCAAGGAGGCTAGATGTATTTGGACACAACTGTATAATATAACACCCCTACAAATTGGGAAATGTTTGCTGTAGAATTGCTGAAATGTATACATTCTTATAAGCTGCCAAATTGTTTAATCCTCTCTAGAACACAATAAAACATTTAGTATCTTCGGGGCTATTTCTTCCTGTAGCAAAATGCTCCATCGCTGAGATTTATAGCTCCAGCTGTAGATTTATCCTCTGTGTCTCCTCTTTCAGTGAATGGTGTATAATTCGGTGTCACTGCTGTGGGTCAGCGGGAACCCACCTCGCCTGCTCAGCCCTGAGATCTGCTGAGAGCACATGGACCTGTGCAGAGTGTGCCTCCATTCTGGAGAAGCCGGAGGATATTGCTGGTAAGTACTTTCCCCTGTCATTTGTCACCTATTGCTAGGTAGTACAGTATCTAACATCATAACTTATATTTCACTTACGTGGTAGAATGAGACATTAGTGAAAACTATCATTAAGTTACCAATCTTGGGTTATTGATGCTGGGCCTTTTTCATGTTACAGTAGCCTTAGCCAACCTGTGACTTGTAGGACACAGTGTACGTCCATCCACATAAACATATCGCTAACAATGTTGGATCTCTGTCTGATTGCAGAGTCATTGCCAGAGGCATCTGTGGTAATAGCATCAACGAGCAGAGCAAATCCTCCGCCTGCAGTAATGCCAGGAGAGACCTGCGCCCGGACGAGGGGGCATCCTTCAGTAACACCAGGAGAGACCTGCGCCCGGGTGAGGGGTTACAAAATGATAACATCCAGGAGGACCAGAAAATCACCAATGTAGGGTGCTAAACCCAGAACCTGGGGGCCCAGGTGGAGACAAAATGCCTCATGATCCGCTCCTTACCTGTCGTACACATCCTGCAGGAACAGAGAACTGTGTGGATCCGTGCAGTCTCTCTCACTCTCGTCCCCATATTCACATCAGGGGAATTAGAGCAATTAAATAACTTTTGCTTTCCAAACCAAGTAAAGAGAAAATTCTTCTTTTATATGATATTTTAGCAGGGATTACAAATCAGCAATACTGATATTAGACATACCTAAGGCTTCAATCCAAAGGCTCTCATTCACATGGCTTCAGGGCATAACGGTGGATTTCGTTCTGATCGAAGTGAATATTTATACCACATAACAACTGAGTGAGTACAAATTAACACACTTTATTTACAAGTAACAAACATACAATTAACATACAAAGTATGCAGTATACTTTTGTCTATGTGTTCAGCTGACACCGCTGATTCATTATCTTCAACATAAGATGTAGTTCATGTTAATCTGGGGAGCCCTCGTTTCACAATGCTCAGGTCTTTCAATTTACATTGCAGACACCCTACTGCAGTCTCAGGTCCTTGCACAAGCCCGAAGAGCCTTTGTCTAGGTCTTGATTTATATACCATAGTCTGGTTGTTTGGCTTTCCAGATAGTAAGCCCATATTAGTTACATACTGGATATCAAGCACTGATTGGTACAACACAGCATGGACCATTCTTATCTCTTGCACATGCTCAGTAAGCACTAAGATATACTCAGGACAAAGAAATACAGTTATGATGTGTCCTAGAATGTCTGGAGTTACACTATCTCAATGCTCCTATTTGTCTAAAGAATATGGACATCGCTGTCAGTAACCCATAATGCTTAGCATCTCTACACATCTTACAATGGTTATTCTATTGGAATGTGGCTAACTGTCTACAACTAACACCATATAAGGTCTTAAGGGCTCATCATACATTTCTGCTAATGACAGGTACAAGTAGGCTCCCCAATATATGTCTTGTCTGACCCCAAAGGTGAATCTGACCGTTCTATGCATAGACTAGAACTACATGAATACAATCTCTTTTCAAACCTCAATGGGGCCTAGCACAGTTGTGTATTACAACTTATTTATGTAGAAATTAATTATTTAACCCACTGGCTACACTTCAGTCCTGCTATTTATCCTGTACATGTGCCTATCAATTACATATTCAAATGAGTTTTAATTACAGACTGTTGCTTTTAATCAGACATTATAAATATAAGTGGTTGGCATGGTTCCTGGCATCCTCCCATCAGTTATGGATTGGTTGATGGATCCCTGCAGTGTTCTGGAAATCAATTCATCAGTGAACGTTATCAATGGGGATTGTGTTAATCTGTGCTGCTGCCACCTTTATGTGGACTTTCTCCAAGTTATCTGAGAGCGCAATCACTGGTGACAGATGGACCTTAGTATCTCTAGCCTGCGATATTCATATGGGAAGGTGAAGAGTATCTTTTAGCATTATCATCTATGATCCGCCATCTCAGGAAGCATCTGTGAGCCTGTAGATTACACTCGGCATGAAATAAGAAACAACATGTTATATAACGCGACCTCTTGGCATTCTGACATCTTCGATAAGTTAAACACATACAGTATATATTCCTATAATCGTACATTTTCTATATGCAAGCTTTTATTCATTTTAGACTTGTTACTTATTATTTCTAGGTCAGATATATTTATAATATATATATATAATAATCGCGTATCAATATGTTATCACTTATAAACATTGCAAGGTTAATAGCTCAATCAACTTCACACAAATGTCTTTATTCTTAATATAAGGGAAAATGATATTCCTTCTGTAACAGTGGAAAACTCTGCTATTTTCATTGGAGTATGACAGGGAGAGATATGCGGTGAGGTATCGATAGGTTATCCCCCCCTCTGAAAATCCGAAACTGCCTGGAGCGCAGGGGGGGCGGGGGGGGGCTGTGCTTTGGGCAATAATACTGCACTGAGGAAACACAGGGGCACGCCCTTCTCAGTGAGAGATGTGACAGCTCGTATTGATTCCTGTCAGTCGCTATTTAGCGCTGCAAGTCACTTAAGAAAGAATTGCTTTCCAGTCCAATCATGTGGTTCCAAAGCACAAAAGTTGTTTATGTAAAAAAGTAACACGATATATGATTTAACAATTAGAGTAAAAGGCAATGAAAATATTACAGCCGATACATACACTTGCGCACTGGTCCCAGTATACAGTCATCAATCCAGAAGCCTGCGGTCGCATAGAAGATGTCCGTACACTGAGATCGGGACACAGCTTATATACCTTACAGGTTTCAGAGTTAACAATGAGACAAATTGACAGGTTCTCATTGGATCTTGCTTCTGGTCAATCCGGTCATTGGTCAGTTCATCTGGTGTCATCGGGCGTATGGCTCAGTCCTCAAACAGTCACATTGTGTAGCTTCTCGCCGAACAACTGGTTAAAACTGGCTACAACACTGCATACAAGTTATACCATTCTATTCAATAACTCCCTATCATCCATAAGTAGCGGACGTATGATGCGACTTCTTTGCCAATAGAAACGGATGTCTGCAAATAAACAGGGATTTATTATGATACCAAACATGACATGTACACTTTATTCTGAACCTTATATCTCTTTTAAGTACATATTACATCATAATTATTAGCTAACAATACCTTTAATAACTCTGGTTATTAACTATAATGTGTGGGAACCATTTTATATGTATGCGTTCGCAAATGTGCGTCTGTATGTATTTTCATACGCATGTGAGTGTCTATGTGTACGTATCTGAAAATACATACGAGTGTCTTTGTGTATGTTTGTATATATATATATGCATTTCAAAAAAGGGTAAAACAACCCTTATACGCACTCAGCGGATCTATAGGGGACCGTTGGTAGGATGTGGGACCTCATCAAACCTATAAAGGAAGTTTTGGGGGAAATTGAGACTACATTATCTATGATGTTTAACGGAACATTTACAATACATTTTATTATACATGGCCAAGCCTATTCACATGTTATTATCTGATGGTACATTCAATTTCAGGATTGTAATGCAGTTCTTTATCAACCTTAGTACCTATACCACCGCTACTCACCACCATCATAATTTAATTTTCACTGTTTACCTTGGTGGTACGTTTTCCACACTTCAACACACTATCGGCCTCCCTCTCCGTCATCTGTCCTCCGTCACAGAAATAAGACATCCTGAAACAAATAAGGATGAGAAGAACCCTGGAACAAGAAAAAGAAACAGATCGCCACTCCATTGCTGAAATAGTAATCTGTACGCGTCTCTGGCTCAGGTGTTTTCACTGCAGTCTTTAGTTCTCCTGGAACAGGCTCACAATCAACAGGTCCACGTTGTCTGTCTCGACTTCGCCTTGTTCCTCCTTTGGGTGGTTGACCTTTCTGCAGTGAATGGAATGGACCCAGGTATCTCTTTCTGCTACCTTCAAAGATGTGGTACTTGTCATCAACACCTGGTAAGGACCTTTCCACCGGTTTGTCAAACAACCTGAGCGTATGAAATTTCGGATCATAACATTCTCCAGGTTCAACATCATGACAGTTTGTTTCTGGCATATCAGGTAACAACATTTTCAGTTTCTGTTGCTGTTGTTTCAGCTGTTTACTCATTTTTAGAATATATCGCACAGTTACCTCATTATTACTCTTCAAATCATCCTGTGGACTTATAATCAAATGAGGTTGCCTCCCAAACAGTATCTCAAAGGGGGACAGAGTAAGAGGAGATCTGGGACTGGTTCTGATGCTATGGAGGATGAGCGGTAAAGCTTCTGGCCATCCTAATCCAGTTTCAGCCATGATCTTACTCAGTTTGTTCTTAATAGTACCGTTCACCCTCTCCACCTTGGCACTGGCTTGCGGTCGGTAGGGGGTGTGAAGTCTACTATTGATTCCCATAAGCTTACACATGTTCTGGAAAACATCACCAGTCAGACTATCCTTAAGGTTAAGGAAAGCCTGCTCTGTCTCCTCAGTGTGTGTGACATGGTCGGGTTTTGAGGATGACACTAATTCCTGCAATGGTAATGCCAAAATAGAAAAACCTGGGATCCACGTTCTGCAGTATCCACACATGCCCAAGAAGGTACAGATTTGCTGCTGGTTTTGCGGCAGTGTCATGGTCTGTATGGCCTGGATTTTGTCAGTTGTCAAGTGTCTTAGCCCCTGGGTTAGACAGTGTCCCAAGTATTTATCCTTAGTCTGGCATGGCTGTAATTTGTCCTTTGCAAC
Source organism: Taudactylus pleione (assembly GCA_031769625.1). Taxonomy (NCBI): domain Eukaryota; kingdom Metazoa; phylum Chordata; class Amphibia; order Anura; family Myobatrachidae; genus Taudactylus; species Taudactylus pleione. The sequence continues at coordinate 12,404,964 of JAUIMM010000060.1, read as the reverse complement.
TTTGTGCCCTGTTTGTGAGAGATGAAACAACAGTTTAGTATCATTCAAACATGACATAAACGAATCAGAGCACAACAATAAATCATCTACATATTGAATTAGAACAGATCCATTGGCAGGTTGAAAAGATTGCAAACAGTTGTGTAAGGCTGGGCACAACACGTGAGTTACAGGACTGTACTTATCTGGCAGAAAGTTGATGCCTGGTACCTCCGTTTGGAGAAGAGCCTCCCTTTGTCTCCCCCTGTCCATATATTGTGTGCACAGTGTATGATTATACAACCAAAGCCAGCATTGCTATTGCGGATGTCCACTGCACTCCATAGAACCTTGATTGAGTTCTATTGAACTAGCTATGGGACTTCAAATAATTTGCATCAATTGATGTAAAATTACATTCTTCGAGTATCACACAATACAATCCCTACAGTGGTAAAACCAGGATTTTTAGGATCCACCTCCTTTAGGTTTTATTATACATTGTAGTGTATTATTCATTTATTTAGCGTATAATAATTTTCTGTAGTTAATAAGATTATTGTCTTATATGTGATTTTCTATGACCGGTCATATTGTTGTTCCAGCATATTTAAATTTCCTTTTATATTTTTACAAATTATATTGTGTTTTATTTTCAGTCAGGTCTTTTTTTCATCCCAATTAGCGCAGATAATTCAATTATTAGCCATGATTCCTGCAATGCTGTGAGCAGTCCCCACCCCTCCTTTGTGTTCCCTTTTGTCATCTTATCTTTGTGAGCCTGAAAAAGTAAATTATTAATGACATCCATAGGGTTTTACAGGGCTGACCCGGGTTCAGTGTGAACAGGGCCAACCCGGGAATAACCCTGGATGAAGGTGTAGGATGAAAGGGGTCTGACTCGGGTTGCAGCTGGGTTGGACCCGTGTTCAAAATCCTGGGTCAGAAACGGGCTTGCGATGTGAAAGGGGTATTACACTGCCTGATAATAAATCAGCCCATCCATTTTATGTTGTTTCTTTGCTGCCAGTGATGATAATATTGCTGTGTGTCTGGCAAGGCTTGGAAAGGACTACATCAGTGGTTCTCAAACTCTCTTGGATCATGGCACCCTTACTGTCTCAGTATTATTTTGCGGCACCCCTAGGCCAAGAAATAGCTTCAATTAGCGTTGAGGTTCTGTTGTACATTTTAATGCTAATGTAATACTAGCAAAAGCAAGTGAGGTTATCTCACAATAATAACCTCTTATGTGTGCATAAGACATACAGACAGACATACATACATACCTGCAGGGTCACACATAGACACATACAATAAATACATACATACATACATACAGGGTCACACATAGACACATACATACATACATACCTGCAGGGTCACACATAGACACATACATTACATACATACCTGCAGGTTCACGCAAAGACACATACATTACATACATACCTGCAGGGTCACGCATAGACACATACATTACATACAGACAGGGAGGGTCACACATAGACACATACATTACATACAGACAGGCAGGGTCACACATAGAGACATACATTACATACAGACAGGGAGGGTCACGCATAGACACATACAATACATACAGACAGGGAGGGTCACACTCAGGTACATCTCACCGTGATGTGGAGCCATTAGCTCCTTCCTTCATGCTGCCAGGACATGCCACTGTAGACTCGCCCTCTGCTGGGGTCAGAGAAGCATGAGCTGGGCTCCACCAATCACGGCTCAGCACAGGCTCCTCTGACCCTGGAGCCTCACCATAGAGCAGCAGGAAGGAAGGACCAGAGCTGCCGCTTTGTATCTCCCACCACCATCGGGCCCTTCCCTAATGCGGTTCTCCCACAATCAGGAGTAGCGCATGGTCCCAGAGACTGGCTGGGGAGAACTCACTGTTTTCCCTACAGCCTGATTAAAAAAATATCTTATAATAAAAAAAAAAAAAACGCCCGGTGGTAGGCAGTCACGGGCCTGCGCGGCACTCCTGTAAGTTCCCTGCAACTCGTCAGGGCGGCATGGTACACAGTTTGGGAAATACTGGACTAGATGAAACAGACAGAGTAAAGCGTTGTAATGTCACATTGATTAATTACATCAGCGATATTAACTATCATTAACCTTTCAGAGATGCATCCTGGGAACTGGAGAACAACGCCTTCGGAGAACTGCTGCAGGTCCACCAAAGGTGTGACGCGGATCCCTGCCGCTGTGACCGTGGAAGAACTCACAGTAAGAGCGGCAGGTAAAACTTTTTGCATTTTATTTATTAAGGGCTGCCAGTGGGCTATGGCCCAGCAGCAGCCCCTGGGAAGGTTCCCCTGCTCATTCCGCATGATTATTAATGCGGCCGAGACTCTTGATAAATAGGCCCCTTCGTTTATTAGCTAAGGATCTACTGGGTGTTTGCGTAATAGATGTAACGGTGTATTTACTAAGAGGCTGATATCTTTCACATGTACTGTGTGCTTACTAAGAGGCCGACACTAAGAACCTGGCTGCTATAATCGTTTTCTGTTATTATATATGTATTAGGATGGGTACAGGATGTGCCGGGATACTGGCATATCAACCATTGTGCCGGGTGGCGTATGAACCATTGTGTGGGTGGCGTATCAGCTGTTACAGTGTCGCAGCCACTGGCACTGTAACGTAGCATTTCGCATGCAGATACACCGGCAGTCACACACAGAATATAGGCATGCCGCATATCATTTTAATCAGCAGAAGTTGCTTGTGCGTCCTACTCCCATCACTGTTTGATTAAGATGCATTTGAAGGTAAAAAAAATGCATGAAAATATGCTCAGCACTACAGAGTCGTGCCATGGCATGGCGGGTGACTAGAGAGGCACGCAGGGAGGTATTTGGACACAATAAAACATTTAGTATCTTCGGGGCTATTTCTTCCTGTAGTAAAATGCTCCATCGCTGAGATTTATAGCTCCAGCTGTAGATTTATCCTCTGTGTCTCCTCTTTCAGTGAATGGTGTATAATTCGGTGTCACTGCTGTGGGTCAGCGGGAACCCACCTCGCCTGCTGAGCCCTGAGATCTGCTGAGAGCACCTGGACCTGTGCATTCTGGAGAAGCCGGAGGATGTTGATGGTAAGTACTTTCCCAGGTCATTTGTCACCTATTACTAGGTAGTACAGTATCTAACATTAGAACTTATATTTCACTTACGTAGTAGAATGAGACATTAGTGAAAACGATCATTAAGTTACCAGTCTTGGGATATTGGCGCTGTAGTGTAATTGATGTGTGGCCCTTTTCATGTTACAGTAGCCTTAGCCAACCTGTGACTTGTAGGACACAGAGTACGTCCATCCACATAAACATATTACTAACAATGGTGGATCTCTTTCTGATTGCAGAGTCATTGCCAGAGGCATCTGTGGTAATAGCATCAACGAGCAGAGCAAATCCTCCGCCTGCAGTAACACCAGGAGAGAGCTGCACCCGGACGAGGGGGCATCCTTCAGTAACACCAGGAGAGACCTGCGCCCAGGTGAGGGGTTACAAAATGATAACATCCAGGAGGACCAGAAAATCACCATTGTAGGGTGCTAAACCCAGAACCTGGGGGCCCAGGTGGAGACAAAATGCCTCATGATCTGCTCCTTACCTGTCGTACACATCCTGCAGGAACAGAGAACTGTGTGGATCCGTGCAGTGTCTCTCACTCTCGTCCCCATATACACATCAGGGGAATTAGAGCAATTAAATAACTTTTGCTTTCCAAACCAAGTAAAGAGAAAATTCTTCTTTTATATAATATTTTAGCAGGGATTACAAATCAGCAATACTGATATTAGACATGTCTAAGGCTTCAATCCAAAGGCTCCATTCACATAGCTTCAGGGCATAACGGTGTGTTTCGTTCTGATCGAAGTGAATATTTATACCACATAACCAACTGAGTGAGTACAAATTAACACACTTTATTTACAAGCAACAAACATACAATTAACATACAAAGTATGCAGTATACTTGTGTTTAGATGACACCGGTGATTCAGTATCTTCAACATAAGATGTAGTTCATGTTAATCTGGGGAGCCCTCGTTTCACAATGCTCAGGTCTTTCAATTTACATTGCAGACACCCTACTGCAGTCTCAGGTCCATGCACGAGCCCGAAGAGCCTTTGTCTAGGTCTTGATTTATATACCATAGTCTGGTTGTTTGGCTTTCCAGATAGTAAGCCCATATTAGTTACATACTGGATATCAAGCACTGATTGGTACAACACAGCATGGACCATTCTTATCTCTTGCACATGCTCAGTAAGCACTAAGATATACTCAGGACAAAGAAATACAGTTATGATGTGTCCTAGAATGTCTGGAGTTACACTATCTCAATGCCCCTCTTTGTCTAAAGAATATGGACATCGCTGTCAGTAACCTATAATGCTTAGCATCTCTACACATCTTACAATGGTTATTCTATTGGAATGTGGCTAACTGTCTACAACTAACACCATATAAGGTCTTAAGGGCTCATTATACATTTCTGCTAATGACAGGTACAAGTAGGCCCCCCAGGTACAATGGGGCCTAGCACAGTTGTGAATTACAACTTATTTACCTATGTAGAAATTAATTATTTAACCCACTGGTTACACTTCAGTCCTGCTATTTATCCTGTACATGTGCCTATCAATTACATATTCAAATGACTTGTAATTAAAGACTGTTGCTTTTAATCAGACATTATAAATATAAGTGGTTGGCACGGTTCCTGGCATCCTGCCATCAGTTATGGATTGGTTGATGGATCCCTGCAGTGTTCTGGAAATCAATTAATCAGTGAACATTATCAATGGGGATTGTGTTAATCTGTGCTGCTGCCACATTTATGTGGACTTTCTCCAAGTTATCTGAGACCACAATCACTGGTGACAGATGGACCTTAGTATCTCTAGCCTGCGATATTCATATGGGAAGGTGAAGAGTATCTTTTAGCATTATCATCTATGATCCGCTATCTCAGGAAGCATCTGTGAGCCTGTAGATTACACTCGGCATGAAATAAGAAACAACATGTTATATAACGCAACCTCTTGGCATTCTGACATCTTCAGTATATATTCCTATAATCGTACATTTTCTATATGCAAGCTTTTATTCATTTTAGACTTGTTACTTATTATTTCTAGTTCAGATATATTTATAATATATATATAATAATCCCGTATCAATATGTTATCACTTATAAACATTGCAAGGTTAATAGCTCAATCAGCTTCACACAAATGTCTTTATTCTTAATATAAGGGAAAATGATATTCCTTCTGTAACAGTGAAAAACGCTGCTATTTTCATTGGAGTATGACAGGGAGAGATATGCGGTGAGGTATCGATAGGTTATCCTCCCCTCTGACAATCTGAAACTGCCTGGAGCGCAGGGGGGGCCTGGGGGGGGGGCTGTGCTTCGGGCAATAATACTGCACTGAGGAAACATAGGGGCACGCCCTTCTCAGTGACAGATGTGATAGCTCTTATTGATTCCTATCAGTCGCTATTTAGCGCTGCAAGTCACTTAAGAAAGAATTGCTTTCCAGTCCAATCATGTGGTTCCAAAGCACAAAAGTTATTTATGTAAAAAAGTAACACGATATCACATTTAACAATTAGAGTAAAAAGCAATGAAAATAGTTCAGCCGATACATACGTTTGCGCACTGGTCCCAGTATACAGTCATCAATCCAGAAGCCTGCGGTCGCATAGAAGATGCCCGTGCACTGAGATCGGGACACAGCTTATATACCTTACAGGTTTCAGAGTTAACAATGAGACAAATTGACAGGTTCTCATTGGATCTTACTTCTGGTCAATCCGGTCATTGGTCAGTTCATACGGTGTCATCGGGGGTATGGCTCAGTCCTCAAACGGTCACATTGTGTAGCTTCTCGCTGAACAACTGGTTAAAACTGTCTACAACACTGCATACAAGTTATACCATTCTATTCAATAACTCCCTATCATCCATAAGTAGCGGACGTATGATGCGACTTCTTTGCCAATAGAAACGGATGTCTGCAAATAAACAGGGATTAAGTATGATACCAAACATGACATGTACACTTTATTCTGAACCTTATATCTCTTTTAAGTACATATTACATCATAATTATTAGCTAACAATACCTTTAATAACTTTGGTTATTAACTATAATGTGTGGGAACCATTTTATATGTATGCGTTTGCAAATGTGCGTCTGTATGTATTTTCATACGCATGTGAGTGTCTATGTGTACGTATGTGAATATACATACGAGTGTCTTTGTGTATGTTTGTATATATATATATATGTGTGTGCGTTATGTGCGTCAGTATATGTGTATTCTGGATTCGCATTTGTGCGCATTGGATTGCACCGACGCAAAGTAGCATCCTAGTAACACATCGTCAGACTATACACGACTATATCGTCAGAAAATAATTGCAAGCCATCATATCCAATTATTTGACTTTGACAGTCCACCCTTTGATAGCAAACATAAAACTATCACATACTATTCTTAACCTTTTTTAGTCATGCATAATAAATTATTATTCAATGTTCTAAACGGTATGACACAGTTTGGTCATTGAACCGTCAATAATGCGTTTCAAAAAAGGGTAAAATAACCCTTATACGCACTCAGCGGATCTATAGGGGACCGTTGGTAGGATGTGGGACCTCATCAAACCTATAAAGGAAGTTTTGGGGGAAATTGAGACTACATTATCTATGATGTTTAACGGAACATTTACAATACATTTTATTATACATGACCAAGCCTATTCACATGTTATTATCTGATGGTACATTCAATTTCAGGATTGTAATGCAGTTCTTTATCAACCTTAGTACCTATACCACCGCTACTCACCACCATCATAATTTAATTTTCACTGTTTACCTTGGTGGTACATTTTCCACACTTCAACACACTATCGGCCTCCCCCTCCGTCATCTGTCCTCCGTCACAGAAATAAGACACCCTGAAACAAGGATGAGAAGAACCCTGGAACAAGAAAAAGAAACAGATCGCCACTCCATTGCTGAAATAGTAATCTGTACGCGTCTCTGGCTCAGGTGTTTTCACTGCAGTCTTTAGTTCTCCTGGAACAGGCTTGCAATCAACAGGTCCACGTTGTCTGTCTCGACTTCGCCGTGTACCTCCTTTGGGTGGTTGACCTTTCTGCAGTGAGTGGAATGGACCCAGGTATCTCTTTCTGCTACCTTCAAAGATGTGGTACTTGTCATCAACACCTGGTAAAGACCTTCCCACCGGTTTGTCAAACAACCTGAGCGTATGAAATTTCGGATCATAACATATTCTCCAGGTTCAACATCATGACAGTTTGTTTCTGGCATATCAGGTAACAACATTTTCAGTTTCTGTTGCTGTTGTTTCAGCTGTTTACTCATTTTTAGAATATATCGCACAGTTACCTCATTATTACTCTTCAAATCATCCTGTGGACTTATAATCAAATGAGGTTGCCTCCCAAACAGTATCTCAAAGGGGGACAGAGTAAGAGGAGATCTGGGACTGGTTCTGATGCTATGGAGGATGAGCAGTAAAGCTTCTGGCCATCCTAATCCAGTTTCAGCCATGATCTTACTCAGTTTGTTCTTAATAGTACCGTTCGCCCTCTCCACCTTGGCACTGGCTTGCGGTCGGTAGGGGGTGTGAAGTCTACTATTGAATCCCATAAGCTTACACATGTTCTGGAAAACATCACCAGTGAAATGAGTACCCCTATCACTTTCTATGATTCTAGGGTGCTCTTGTCAGACTATCCTTAAGGTTAAGGAAAGCCTGCTCTGTCTCCTCAGTGTGTGTGACACGGTCGGGTTTTGAGGATGACACTAATTCCTGCAATGGTAATGCCAAAATAGAAAAACCTGGGATCCACGTTCTGCAGTATCCACACATGCCCAAGAAGGTACAGATTTGCTGCTGGTTTTGCGGCAGTGTCATGGTCTGTATGGCCTGGATTTTGTCAGTTGTCAAGTGTCTTAGCCCCTGGGTTAGACAGTGTCCCAAGTATTTATCCTTAGTCTGGCATGGCTGTAATTTGTCCTTTGCAACCTTGTGCCCTGTTTGTGAGAGATGAAGCAACAGTTTAGTATCATTCAAACATGACATAAACGAATCAGAGCACAACAATAAATCGTCTACATATTGAATTAGAACAGATCCATTGAAAAGATTGCAAACAGTCGTGTAAGGCTGGGCACAACACGTGAGTTACAGGACTGTACTTATCTGGCAGAAAGTTGATGCCTGGTACCTCCGTTTGGAGAAGTGCCTCCCTTTGTCTCCCCCTGTCCATATATTGTGTGCACAGTGTATGATTATACAACCAAAGCCAGCATTGCTATTGCGGATGTCCACAGCACTCCATAGAACCTTGATTGAGTTCTATTGAACTAGCTACGGGACTTCAAATAATTTGCATCAATTGATGTAAAATTACATTCTTCGAGTATCACACAATACAATCCCTACACTGGTAAAACCAGGATTTTTAGGATCCACCTCCTTTAGGTTTTATTATACATTGTAGTGTATTCATTTATTTAGCTTATAATAATTTTCTGTAGTTAATAATATTATTGTCTTATATGTGATTTTCTATGACCGGTCATATTGTTGTTCCAGGATATTTAAATTTCCTTTTATATTTTTACAAATTATATTGTGTTTTATTTTCAATCAGGTCTTTTTTTCATCCCAATTAGCGCAGATAATACAATTATTAGACATGATTCCTGCAATGCTGTGAACAGTCCCCACCCCTCCTTTGTGTTCCCTTTTGTAATCTTATCTTTGTGAGCCTGAAAAAGTAAATTGTTAATGACATCCATAGGGTTTTACAGGGCTGACCCGGGTTCAGTGTGAATAGGGCCAACCCGGAAATAACCCTGGACGAAGGTGTAGGGTGAAAGGGGTCTGACTCGGGTTGCAGCTGGGTATTACACTGCCCGATAATAAATCAGCCCATCCATTTTATGTTGTTTCTTTGCTGCCAGTGGCAAACGCAGGATTTTGAAAGGGGAATTTCCAGATCCTTGGTTACCAATGAAAAAACATCTAGCCACAAATATATATATATTATATATATATATATATATATATAGCTTTGGGTAGTACTATGAAATGAGTACAAATCCACACAGGTCACTCCAGGGTTTTTGCAAATGCTCTTTATACAAAAGTCTAATGACAATCGACGTCTCGGGACTGCGCAAGATCATGACAATATAAAATATATGCTAAAATGAGCTTACCTTATATCCCTGTGAGAGTAATCAGTGCTGCTGATGGAGGTGAGAGTGGTGTCCACGCTCATCCGAGGTCGCGCTCTGGATGACGTCATCGCCCTGTTGATGTTTGTTACTATGGTACCGTTTGTTAAACACCGTCTCTCCCTCTGGTGGACAGCTAAACAACAAAATTAAAATGTGAATATTATGTGAAGTATGGAACTGTATCCAATATATAAAAGCACATGTATCCAAGAAAACTATATACTAATATGAGGGGCATTACAGTACCTTATATGAAACTAGCATCAATAAGCAATATAGATCAGCTCTTATATTTGTGTGTAACGTATTACCCTTATCTAATGATCTCTCCCGATATGTCAAAACACCAATAGGTACCATGGCGGCTTGCGACGAGACCCGGTCTCGTTCCCGCAAGCCCCAGTGAGCTTCTGGCTCTTAATAGAGCCGGAAGCTCACCACTGACATCACTCGTGATGTCAGTGGGGCCGCCCCCAAACGGCAGGCGGTCCGTCGGGAACACCTCCGTTTGGCCAGCCACCACCCCTGCCCGCCTCCAAACCGGTGCGAGCTGTCCATCAAAATCGGCAGCCACCCGATTTTGTCGCGAGACCCGGAGCGACGGAGCGCCCGTCGCTAGCCGGGTCTCGCGCGTGCACACGTCGGAGCCGGCTCCGGCGTGCGCATGCGCAGTGGCCAAACATCGACCCACTCGTGAGTGCATAGAGCTTGCGAGCGGGTCTGAATCAGGCCCAGAGCTTTATCATAAGCTCTGTTCCTGCATGCAATTTTTGACACATCCTTGTGATTTATTAAAAAAATCACACTGCGATATTATGTGAATGTATCACAGCCAATCCGCTTTTGCACAGTACTGTATATATATTATTATTATCCTTTATTTATATGGTACAAGTATTCCACAGCGCCTTACATAGTACATAAACAAGAAACAAGTAACTTACAGTACAATACAATGCAGGACAAAGACATGCTTTATACACATTGCTGCAATAGCATTTAAAACTCTAAAAATACGCAGCAGGGAGAGTCAGTAGTCAAGTGTTATGTGTACTGGCATCATTCTCATTGCATAGGAAAGGTTATAATGAGTAGACATGTCTAGCAGATGTCAGAGTAAAAAAGGACAGCAGCAGGGCGGAGCAATCCATCTCCGATCTGATCGCTGGGCAGCACTGTCTCTCGGGCTGGGAGGGGCTGAGCCCAGATACAGCAGAGTGAAAGTCTGAGTCTCTGACCCGGAGCCAGCTCATCTGATTGAGAGTCAGGGAGACAGCCCAGCTCAGGGAGTGACAGCCAGTGTGGGGGTCAGAGTGACAGCTACTGGGAGGTTAGCTTCCCACCATCATGAATCGCTTCAAGACCTCCAAATTCAAGAACTGCATCCCTAAAATCCCCAAAAAGGAGGTAAGAGCGTGATAAGTGGGCAGGAGGGGTGCAGGGCAGTGCCTACATGGGAGCTGTGAGCACCCTAAAGGGTTAATGATGCACTGGGAGGGAATGCTTCTCATGCAGGGATTGCATAACCTGGGGCATGGGAGGGTTAGTGGCACAGCCATGCATTGCAACATGTCAGCAGGACAGGGTTTACATGATCTCCTGGTGGGGCAGACTCCCCTGTCCATGCTAGATATGTACATGCATTTGCGGGCTGTCAGATTAGTGGTGTGCTGCTGCCCAGTATAGGGGTGTAATAATAGTCACTCTCAGCCTAAGGGCTCATGTGCAGCTGCATGTCAGTCACAGTCACTCAGGATTACACATCTATTCTCAAGCAGAGCTGCTTCTTTCCTGACCTGTGAGTGGGCCTGTCTGCACATATGTCATACATAGGATTGCTAACAAATAGTTATGTTATACAGTATATGTAATGGCTATATATATATATATATATATATATATATATATATATATATTTATTATACAGAATTATTTGTACATATACTCATACTACAATTGATGAAAAGTGTGAAATGGACAATAAAACTATAGTGCACATAAGGCTTCTTATACAGGGACAGACTTTTTCATGTTGTGATCAGGGTCCTGCCGTGATACCGCATGTGTCTAAATATCACCAGGACGGCCCTCCTCGCCATTACAGAAAATGCTACCCCTGGGGGGCTATGAGAGCCACAGCTGTAAAACACTTTTAAAGGATATCTTCAGTGGTTTTTGTTTTTTCTATTAATTAAAATGTTTAGTTGTATGAGCGGAATCGGTATGTAATGCCAGCGGCTGAATAGCCGCCGGATCAACTACCGACGGTTCGAAATCCCGAAGGGGGTTGGTAAGTATCCCCACTCCCCCCCCCCCCTTCCTCCTCCCTTAATGGTGCCTACCCCTAACCTTCCCCCTTAGTGCCTAACTCTATCCTTTCCTTGTTGGTGCCTAAACCTAACCCACCTGGGGGGGTGAATAACGCTAACCTCCCCCGGGGGTGCCTAACCTTAAGTTCCCCTAGCCTAACGCTAACCCTCCCGGGGGAAGGTGCCTAACACAAAATCCCCCCGGAGATTCCTAAGCCTCCCCCCCCTCCCTTTCCTGCTGCTAAAACCTAAGACCCCCGGCTTACCTTCGTTCGGTATGCCGGGTGTCGGAATTTCGTTGTGGGGCTATTGATAGGCATCGGGAGTTCGACGCCTATCTTTAGTCGCATGTCGGGCTTGGATTTCGGCGGCCGGTATCCTGACTACATCTCTTATGAGCATTTCATTTGTACTTTTGATTCTGTGGTGTGGATACAGCGCCGATTCAGCGTTGTAGGCAATCCCGATGGTTTGCTCACAGCTCCGATGATCGGCGCATGCGCTGACCGCTGTCTGTTACAACAGTTGCAGGGCCCCCTAAGCTGCTGCATCATTGATTTGCTGCAGCCAATTGGGGACGGGGAAGGTGCGGTGACGGCCAGCGTCCTCTGTTTTCTGGGCATTCAAAGGCAACTTCACTGGCCACGACAGCGTGTCATACCCGGCCACCCTCAGTAACTCGAGGGTTACTCTGTGGACGCAGCTGCGGATCAGAGAAGCCAGCAGGGGGCCTGGCGTTCGTATAATATAGCATTATCGCTGCGTGCATCAGTGCAACAGAGCGTCAATACAATTAGCGCACCGCTGTGCATCAGGCTCTCAGATCGTTGTGTATTTGCAGGTGGCTCTTCTGGTACACTTGCTTTGCAGTATTTGGGTCCCTGAATCGCATTGTTGAACTTTTCCAGCAACGTCCTATATCCCCCGGTTCTGTGTATGGCTGTGGCGTACATAAATAAAACTACTATTGTTTTGTGGTAAATAAAACATCCATAGTAAGACGCTTACAAAGCATAAGCAGCACAGACGGTGTAGTGGTTAGCATTACTGCCTCACAGCACTGAGGTCATGGGTTTGATTGCCACCACAGCCCTACTGTGTGGAGTTTGTATATTCTCCCTGTGCTTGTGTGGGTTTCCTCCAGGTGCTCCGGTTTCCTCCCACACTGGTAGGCTAATTGGCTCCCAACACAAATTAACCCTAGTGTGTATGTGTATGTGAGCCTGTGATAGGGAATATAGAGTGTAAGCTCCACTGGGGCAGGGACTGATGTGAATGGACAAATATTCTCTGTAAATCGCTGCGGAATATGTGTGCGCTATATAAATAACTGGTAATAAATAAATAAGCAGCTATTTCAAGACATCCTACGCTGCAGTGCAGCTGTAAGGTAGTGACTGGCACAGGGGCCTCCCACGCAATAAATACCTTCTGTCAGTAAGCCCACATGTACCATGAGCGTCATTACACATCATAAACACTGACAGAGCTACAGTACATGTGTGAGCTGCTGCATGCCCTGTTATACAGGGAGATCTGCAGGTTTCCGCTGCCTTGTCTGTTTGTACATGTCACAAGATTGTCATTTCCTCCCACACTTCCCATGCTAGATATCACCCCCGGCTCTATAAGCTGCCAGGGCACCACACTGTTGACGGGCAAATAAAACAGATCAAGGCTATCGGGACAGACCCTGATGCACCTAAATCTGCTTTTGTCATTATTATCAACTCAAAGCAATGTGTGCATGACTGACTCACGTAGTAGCCTAAAGCACATTGCAATCTGACTGCACCAATAGGCAATACGTGACACTTTGGCCCCTGTAGATTGTAAGCATGGGAGCTCGGCCCTTGACCCGGAGGTTATAATCCTCACTGCAATTATTTACTGTAACATATCCCTAGTAGAGTGTACATAGCACTCACCACTCCTGCCTTCTTTGGTGAGTCCGCTCCATCCGGTAATGGGCTGCCCAATATGTCGTTCACCAGCACCATTGAATTTGCCGGCGTCGGCAGCTGGGCGCTCCGCCGTTTGTGCATTGCACAGACGACGGAACGACCCCTCGACGTCGGTCAGTAAGGGTGAGCATAGTGGGTACACACTTGACTATGTGTGGATCGGACGACCTATTGTTTAGTGCAGAGGTGGGCAATAAGCGTCCCTCCAGCTGTTTTTGAACTACAAATACCAGCATGCATTGCAACAATTTTAGCATGGCCAAATAGCAAAACTGTGTTGGGGCACGATGGGATGTATAGTTCTACAACAGCTGGGGGGGGGGTGCTTATTGCTCACCCCTAGTAGTGTGTACCCGGCAATACTCTGCTTGTCCCCGATTACATTGGGTTAATGATGTGATGGCTGCAGGCGCTGTACGACATCACCACTGGTGGCAATAGCTGCAGAAGGGGAAGGTGCTTCAGACATTACATAGCCGAGTGTTCCCCAAAACCTTTCCTCAAAGCCCCCTAACAATCCTGGTTTTAAGGACATCCATACAGGTGAGATAGTTGGTTCCTCAATAATTTTGATTTAACCATCCATGCTCAAGCATGGTTAGCCTTAGAAACCTGTAAGGGGGATTTGAGGACCTGCATGCGTAATCGCTATTGCAATCGCAGTTGCGATCCTTGCTGAATCAGTCCCTGAGTTGGGGATAGGAATGGCATTGTAGGATTAACTATCGATGGTTTCCTTCAATGGTGCCATCTGTGCTTAGCATTGATGGCATAAAACAATTAACTGGGAACCATCGATGGTTTCACCCATCGATGGACATCCCTGCTTTTCCTACAGAGTGGGGATCTGGCCAATTGGCATGGGGCAGGGCTTAGTGGCCTGGTTGTGGTGGTTGGGCTAAGTTACGTTCCCCCACTGTGCAGCTAAAAAAAAAAAAAAACGCCAAAAATATTGCATTTGTGCCATTGATGGTGGAGAACCATCGGATCTCGACCATTGATGGCAAAACCATCGACCATCCGTGTAAAACTGGCTATCCCTGGTTTGGGAATCACTGGTGTGGACATTTAATGAGAGAACCACAAAACATTGTCAGATAAAAGGCTCTGTGATCATAACGGGGACGTGGGTGTGGAGGGAGCACAAATAATAGACTTGTCTGTCTTTTAACGACCTACACGTGCTCTTGTTGTGTGTCTTGTTCTCACGTAGTGACATGTGATTTTAGGGTTGGATTGAAGACATCGGAGGTGTATCCACTTCATCCAATGGAAACAACATAAAGAGTGGACATAGTCGGATTGTGTACAACACAGACAGCTCGGGTAGGTCTATGTGAGGCGCTGTGGTTTGCTGAATGCTAGACCCATTTGTTGCATTTGTAACACGATCAGAGATGGTAATCCACACCATTACGTCAGCCTTCTCCTCAACGTCAGCCAGGGCAGAACAGAAGTACTTCTGGTTATAGCTCATTGTTTTCTGTGGACTTTGCCCTACAAAGCGATTAAATATCACCTGTGTAGCAATGATCTCCTCCGCAATTTAATCGCCTCTCATGAGCTTCAGGCAGTTAATCTCCTCCGTGGAGTTTAATGGGATGAGCTATTTTCTGCCCGTTTTGGATATGATAGGTGATTCTTTCAGGGCATGGACACTGAGATAGAGAGGACAGGAAGGGTTTGTCTCCTCTCTCTCGTGAGATTAATCAAATAAATTGTTTACAAACCCTTCTGATGTATTCAAAGGTTTATCTCATGACATTTAGTTGCTGGGGCTGAAAATCGTCCATGAACCTTTAGGGTATCATAAAGATAATTTAAGATCAGCTTGAATGGCCGTAGCATTATCATTCATCAAAACGACTGTACTTAAGAAATGGATTACTTATTTATTAATGAAATATCCTTCTCCCTCTCTGTTACCTTATTATTACAGTTTAAAATACCCATTATTGAGATTATAACCGATCTGATTGCTGGGTGGGTGTGCTAAACAAATGCGATATCGCCTGACCGGAAGATATCGCTAACAACTGGGGGAGCGCGCATATTGGCTGTACACACAGAGCGATCGTGCAGATATGTAGTTTCGGCCTAATTGGAACGACATATTGGGCTGACATTGCTCCAGTGTGTACCGGCTTTAGTCACTATTGTCCTCCAGCTAGATTAGTGTTCCCGCTAGAATGCAGGCAGGGTGTAGTCTCGCAGGCAGGGCATCCTCTGGATGTGCACCCCCGAAAAGGGGGCATGGCCGATCAGGGAGGTGGCGTGTCCATGTGACAATTTGCCACACTTGGGGGAGTTCCCAGCACTTTTGGAGGTGCTAGGCTTCCCCCAAGCTTTTCCCTTGTGGCGAATAGATGCCGTGCGCATGTGCACGGCGTCTATTCATCCAGCAGTAATCGGTCACAGCAACTTTTCCCACCCGCAGGGAACTGCGGCCCGCTGTTGGGGAAGGCACAGGGCACGCTGTTTTAGCGGGGTGTTGCTAAACGGCAGGGCGCATTGTGCCCTCTTAAAATCGGGCAGGGCGCAGCGCCCCGCTAAAACAGCCTAGCGAGAACACTATAGATCTGGAAAACATGCACTGCTAGGGTTCCACGAGGACTGGGTTTGAGAAACACTGATCTAGATTAGACACGGCACATTTTCTTCTGCATTGGTTGAGAGAGGAGCGTGCTGAACGCAGGTGTAAATTGGCAGGTCTCCCTCTCCTGCACCCCTCTGCTCCTGCTGTCACTCACATTGTTGCAAGAGGAAACACACAGGGATTTGTAATCTGTGAAAGCACCAGGGAGGGTGGGGAGAGATGCTGGAGGTCAGGAGGTCAGGTGTAGACTTTGGGCCTGATGTAAAGTGAGTACTGCGCCGGTTTGCATAGTGTGAATTGCTTGATTTTGCTCTGCACAAGCTCCTAAAAGTGGCCGCACGCATATGCACCCATGCAGGCTCGCTTGATTCACATAGGTGGGAAGGGAGCTCTGTAATATGGGACAGAATACAGTAAGTGCATGTATAAGCAATTGCAAACACGTGTACATGACTGTTACCGCCTGAGAAGACTCTCCCCTCATCCCATCCAAGGAGCAGCCCTGGGCTTTAGGCTACAGACGTTTTGTTACCTTTCAGCTTCATTTAATTATGGAAATTCACTTCCGATCATTACGATGTTAAACGTTTTATAATGGAAACTGGTCTTTAGCCATGTCTAGAACCATAGATGACAGCACGTAGTACATAATAAAATATAACCTAACATGTTTTATAGCTGTGTGTAAGATACGTGTCTGTCAGTTACTGTGTTACTGTTACTCCATGCCATGTTTGTACTTTTAGGGGTGCTGGGGATCACCCCCCTCCAGGCGGAGGACGGAGAGAAGAGGACGGTCTCACGGCTGCATTGCCACTCAGGTGCGTGCTGGTTTTAGGTCTCCGTTATAATCCTCCCTTTCATCCATTATTCACCATGTCTTTTCTTTTCTATTTTACATACGTCTAACAAATAAACCTCAGTGCTTTGTGTCTCTCGTTTTACCCGTCGCTCCCTCAGATGTGGTGACAGACTTCGCCTTTTCTCCGTTCGATGATTGCTTCCTCGCCACGGGATCTGCTGACCAAACAGTAAGTGGAAACATTGACTGGGAACTTTCTCTTATTTGTCTAGACTTGTGGGGTTGTCGTTAGTGGTGCGTGTTGGTGTTTTTTGCTTTTTTTAACCTTGTAGAAATGAATTAACAACAGGTATGTGAATTTGTTCCTAAGGTTTGGTACATAAAGGCGTTGCAAATTTCCCCCTTTAAACGTCCCCATGGAATCTCACGCTTAAGCCTTAAGCTGGGTACACACTGGAGCGACATCGGCCCGATTTGGCCAAATCGGAACGACAAACCGTACATGCTGTATTGTTCAGTGTGTGTGCCCAATTTGCACGCTACCGCGGTCGCACGACCTATCACACAATATCGCGTGCGGCGCCATACATATTAATGAAGGATGGAACGAGTGTATGTTCCGTCGTTCATTAAAATCGGGTAATGTTTACTGGCAATCATGCGATGTCCAGGATGAAGGCAAATTGCCCTAAACATCCTTCCGATTGCCAGTTGCTCCAGTGTGTACCCGGCTTTAGTTGAATCTCACCCCTGAATCGGCAAGTATGGGCCATATTCAATTTGAGGTGAAAAGCCCGTTATCGGCGATAATTTATCGCCGATTACTTCATTTTCGCCTGTTTCAATTATCCCCATATTCAATTTCAAAGACTTCGCTGCTGCGAAAAGTCTTTGTTAAAAAATGGGGATAACTTTTCTCCATGTAATACATGGAGAAAAAAAGTGCAGAATTGGGGTTTAGGGGTGCAGGCTTAAAAATAAATAATAGTCTGCACCCCTGGGAGTGTCCCCTAAAAGTATTCTGACAATTTTCTTTTTTAATTCCTCAGGACACCGCCCCCCCCCCCCCTCCCCCCCCAAAAAAAGTACTTAAATTTTGGGGGTAAAAAAAAATAATTATTGGGGAGCAAAGTTTTAAAGTAGCAAAACTGATTCAGGGGAGGTTCCCATGTATGCGACAGGTGTTTTCTAGAATGCGGCAGGTGCATTTTCGAATAATTTTTTTAAATGGCTTTAGTGACTTAAAAATATGCTTACACCCAATTTCAATGTACTCAAATTTGATAGGCATATTTATTTAAAAAAAAAAAGGAAAGATAAGGTCTATTCTTCACCCCTTCTTCACAGGCACATTTATGCACCTGCCGCGGCTATTAAAAAACCCGACTTACCTTCCGCAGGCCAAAACGGGGGTACCCATAGTGATCCCCCATGTCAGGACATCTTTAGGGGGGTGCCAGGATGATTTCCCAAAATTTCCCAGGACTTTTCGATACTTCGATAAGCGCCCGATATTTTATTCCAGCTAAAAACGGCGATGAGGGCGAAAAGTCTGACCTCGGACTTTTCGCCCCAAAATGAATACGGGCCTATGTGCGTATACATTGGGGACAATTTTAGCAATGTGCTGACCGATATCGCCAGCTATGGACATTAACGTTAAACCTGTTTATTAATCTTTTCTGGCGGGACCCCCTGCTGACTGCTCTGAATTGGTTTGCTCCAATAGATGTATAACCAGTGTCCGCATTCTTCCTACACTTGTTTTGCAGGTAAAGCTGTGGCGCGTGTCGGAGGTAGGGGATGTGGGCGACCCTACTGGGATACTGACCGTGAAAGGAGGTCCTGTGAAAGCCTTGCAGTTCCACCCCTCAGCTAATGCTCTGCTGGTGTCTGCAGCCAGCAAATCTGCTCAAATCTGGGATCTCTCCAGGGAAACTGCCCTTGCAGGTAACAACCTTGGTCTAACATGCTTCCTGGACTTCACGCCGGTTTGGGAATTTTTTTTAACTGTTTTCAAAACTGCAGCAGCCACATAACCCTGTGCTAAGTTCAGGGACTCGCACGTCCTGGAAAATTTCCTCCTAAATGAGGCATATCCATAATTTGAGATGGAATTATTTTTTTATTACAATATATCAGAGTGTTAAGATGGGTACACACTAAATGATTTGTACCTAGCGCGATCTATCGCACGGCAGGTCCCCGCCTCGGCAAGTGCATACACACTTGCCGATGCCAGGAGCGATGGCGCAACAGCAGGAACAGCATGGCTCCCATTGGCGATATAGCCGGTTACACGACATATCCGGCAGATGACACATCTTCTAGTGTGTACCCGGCTTTAGAGAATGCAAGAAAAATGTGTACAATTATATTTAAAAAAAAAAAAAGGTCTTTTTATTTTTTTGTTTTATTCCTGCATCTTTAGTGGGGAATACAATTAAACAATTGTCAATTAAATTAATTTGCGGTTGGTCTGCTATTGCTTTTTTTTTTTTATTTAATTTTTTTTTAACCTATTGGTTAGGGACCGCAATACAATTGGGCCTGCCATTTTTAGTCCATAGCTCCTAATACAGTTCCCAGTATCCTACTTTTTATAATTATCCAAAATAAAATAGAATTTCTGGGCTTTAAATTGAAGAAAAAAGTTAATTGTAAATTTGATGGGCAGATATTTGGAGATCTGTAAAGTACTATTAAACAGATCTGTGATCAAGGATCTCACACAGATTTCTTTCTTCCTGTCTGTAGCATTGGATGATCATGGGGACCTGGTGCAGAGTATTTGCTGGAGCCAGGATGGGAGCCTCATAGGGACATCCTCGAAGGTGAGCGCACAGAGAAGCCTTATACGTTATCAGCCTTTTTGCCATGTACCGTGTTTGTGTGTTATATCAGTCCTCCACCTAATCCCATGTCCAACTAAAAGCAGAATTGTCTGCGCACTTGGGGCCTGATTCAGCGAGGATCACAATTGCAAAGCTGCATGCAGGCTATAGATATATGATGTCTGTATGTATGCACGCAGGCTATGGATATCTGATGTATGCACACAGGCTATGGATATCTGATGTATGCACGCAGGCTATGGATATCTCATGTATGCACGCAGGCTATAGATATCTGATGTATGCACGCAGGCTATAGGCTATAGATATATGATGTATGCACGCAGGCTATAGATATCTCATGTATGCACGCAGGCTATAGATATCTGATGTATGCACGCAGGCTATAGGCTATAGATATCTGATGTATGCACGCAGGCTATAGATATGATGTATGCACGCAGGCTATAGATATCTGATGTATGCACGCAGGCTATAGATATCTGATGTATGCACGCAGGCTATAGATATCTGATGTATGCACGCAGGCTATAGATATCTGATGTATGCACGCAGGCTATAGATATCTGATGTATGCACGCAGGCTATAGATATCTGATGTATGCACGCAGGCTATAGATATCTGATGTATGCACGCAGGCTATAGATATCTGATGTATGCACGCAGGCTATAGGCTATAGATATCTGATGTATGCACGCAGGCTATAGGCTATAGATATCTGATGTATGCACGCAGGCTATAGATATGATGTATGCACGCAGGCTATAGATATGATGTATGCACGCAGGCTATAGATATGATGTATGCACGCAGGCTATAGATATCTGATGTATGCACGCAGGCTATAGATATCTGATGTATGCACGCAGGCTATAGGCTATAGATATCTGATGTATGCACGCAGGCTACAGGCTATAGATATCTGATGTATGCACGCAGGCTATAGATATCTGATGTGTGCACGCAGGCTATAGATATCTGATGTATGCACGCAGGCTATAGGCTATAGATATCTGATGTATGCACGCAGGCTATAGGCTATAGATATCTGATGTATGCACGCAGGCTATAGATATCTGATGTATGCACGCAGGCTGTAGATATCTGATGTATGCACGCGGAATTGGTATGAAATACCGCCGGCCGCATGGCAGCCCGACAGGAGCAGAGTGCGACGCAGCGGAAGCCCGACAGCGCTGGAAATCCTGATCGTGGATAGGTAAGTATCCACTAACCTAACCCCCCTAACCCTAACCCTCCTTAGGGGTGCCTAACCCTAACTTCCCCCCCAAGTGCCTAACCCTAACCACCCCCTTCCCCGCTGCCTAAACCTAAGTCCCCGGGGGGGCGCCTAACCCTAAGTCCCCCCCGGGGGTGCCTAACCCTAACCCTCCCTCCCCCTAGCCTAACCCTAACCCTCCCGGGGGGCTGCCTAACCCTAAGTCCCCCCCCGGGAGCCCTAAACCTAACCCTCCCAACTCAAGCCCTCCCAACCACCCCCCCCCCCCCCTTCCGCGGCTGTCCGCGCGTGGTGCCCGGCATCACTGCGATCGTGATGCCGGGCGCCGGTCTACCGCCATCATGGGAAATGCGGGCGTCTACAACTAGACGCCCGCCATTTCACCCTTGCCGGGATAAGACAGTCGGGAAGCCGGCTGCCGGTATTTAGGCAGTCGGCTTCCCGATTGCCTCCCATGCACGCAGGCTATAGATATATGATGTATGCACTCAGGCAGCTTGGCAGTTGCGATCCTCGCAGATATGGTAACGCACAGGAGACATCACGCCTCCTGCTGCATTACGTATCCAAGCTGCGTTGTCCAACACAGCATCGGATACTCTGTGGAACATCGGCCGGCTAAGGTGGCCCATGGGGTCACGCAAGCCGGTCTCTGCAGATGATAGGATGACGCCAGGAAATCTCCGTCAGCCGACGGAGATCCCGGTCTCTCACCCCCCCCCCCTCCCCCAACGGCGGCGAAAGTGTTAGCAACTAATGAGGCCAGTTCAGTCTCTGTATTAAGGGATCTTTATGGAGAGAACATCTCTGAATAGAAAGATCCTGCATTACTGTGTACTCCAAGTAGGTGGGTGTCCCATAAAGATTCTCCGGGTTCTTTGCTCATCCTTTGGATTCAGTCTAATTGTACAGGCATCCTATATACTGTTCAGATAATTAGGGTCACATATACAGTTATTGATGCTCTCTCTCCTGATGTCTCATTGAGCCAATATAAACTGGTGTTTCTGGGCCTTAAACATGGAATTTAAGGATTCACCACAGGTTGGTTTTTAAAACTTCAATAAAATATCTGACGCGTTTCAGTGCAGAGCAGCACTGTCCTAAGACGTTAGGTAATCAGTGCAGAGCAGCACTGTCCTAGGACGTTAGGTAATCAGTGCAGAGCAGCACTGTCCTAAGACGTTAGGTAATCAGTGCAGAGCAGCACTGTACTAAGACGTTAGGTAATCAGTGCAGAGCAGCACTGTCCTAAGACGTTAGGTAATCAGTGCAGAGCAGCACTGTCCTAAGACGTTAGGTAATCAGTGCAGAGCAGCACTGTCCTAAGACGTTAGGTAATCAGTGCAGAGCAGCACTGTCCTAAGACGTTAGGTAATCAGTGCAGAGCAGCACTGTCCTAAGACGTTAGGTAATCAGTGCGCAGCCAGTTCAGCTTTTCATTTCTTTATATAACAATTAGCAGTTTTCTTTTCCTATTCTTGGGCTCAATCACTAAGACGTATACCAGCCATAGAACGACATAGCTTTGCTGACCAACTGCTCATATGTCTATGGAAACTGGAGTTGAATTCTTAACATCTTGTGCAATCTACAACAGTGGTTATGTTTTATTTTTGTAAATATTTTGCTTTTATTAAGTATAAACGACAGGGCTGCTCTGGCTGCCGTACAAAGCGCGTTATTGCCTCAACCGGCACTTCTTGGAGTTGTGGCAATAAGTACCTTATTGGAGAACATTACCGCCTCAGAGCGCGTTTCCCCGGCGGTAGTAAGTTTATAGGGTCAATAACTGAAAGTTATTTACTTAGAAACTTTAAAAAAAAAGTTGCAAGAGGGCACACAGGCAATGGTAATGCTCTGGCTGATGCGTATGAGCCAGAGACAGTGATACTGTGACATAGACATGAGAGACGATGACTGTGCTCTTTACCAGAGTGCCCTGCACTTGGTGCTCTTAGTATGTTGTAAGGTCCCATTACTGGCCTGTGGTACGTACCTGGTTCAATATTCTTTTTCACATGTTCTTGGTCTTTTTCAGCCAAATTATGAATAAAGTGTAAATGACTAATTAGGCTGTTCTGTATATCTTACACCTAGGTAACACCATGCTGCGCTGCAGGTGGGGCAGATAGATTTGGGAGGGTCGTGTCCAAAGTCAAATCCTATATTGCAGTGTAAAGATAAAGCTGCCCAGCATGTGTGGGCTACATGCAGCAGCAGCCAGTATTTACCACGCATGCAAAAAATGTGTGTATAGTATTTGCCCCCTTTGCATTCCAACGTGGTCTGTCTGGGTGAACAGTTATTTGTTCCATCTTACTCCATGTCAACATGGGCAGAATGTCGGAATTTAAAGCTAGGGTTTGGCTGTTGATAGGTTTAGGGTTTGGCTGCGGATAGGGTGAGGGTGTGCCTGCGAATAAGGTGTCGGTGTGCCTGCGGGTAGGGTGAGGGTATGCCTGCGGATAGGGTGAGGGTGTGCCTGCGAATAAGGTGTCGGTGTGCCTGCGGGTAGG
Source organism: Taudactylus pleione (assembly GCA_031769625.1). Classification (NCBI taxonomy): domain Eukaryota; kingdom Metazoa; phylum Chordata; class Amphibia; order Anura; family Myobatrachidae; genus Taudactylus; species Taudactylus pleione. The sequence continues at coordinate 12,381,370 of JAUIMM010000060.1, read as the reverse complement.
GTGAGGGTGTGCCTGCGGGTAGGGTGAGGGATTTCCTGCGGGTAAGGTGAGGGTTTTCCTGCGGGTAGGGTGAGGGATTTCCTGCGGGTAAGATGAGGGATTTCCTGCGGGTAAGGTGAGGGTTTTCCTGCGGGTAGGGTGAGGGATTTCCTGCGGGTAAGGTGAGGGTTTTCCTGCGGGTAGGGTGAGGGTTTTCCTGCGGGTAGGGTGAGGGATTTCCTGTGGGTAGGGTGAGGGATTTCCTGTGGGTAGGGTGAGGGTTTTCCTGCGGGTAAGGTGAGGGTTTTCCTGCGGGTAGGGTGAGGGTTTTCCTGCGGGTAGGGTGAGGGTTTTCCTGCGGGTAGGGTTAAGTTTTGGCTGCGGATAGGGTTAGGCTGCGGGCAGGGTCAATGTTAGGCTGCGGGTAGGGTGAGGGCTACAATCGCCTGAAAAACGCTGTCGACATGCGCAGTGTTGACATGTTAGTGTCTACACTGAATGTTGGCATTTAACATGTCGACATTTTGCACCACACCCAGATGGGCTACTATTATCTGTGAAAATCTGTAGGCACCCCCGGGGGGAGGTTAGAGTTAAGCATCCCACCCGGGGGACTTAGGTTTAGGCGGCGGGGAAGGGGGGTTAGGGTTAGGCACTGGGGGGAAGGTTAGGGTTATGCACCCCTAAGGGAGGGTTAGGGGGTAGAATAGGTAAGTGAATACTTACTGTACCTGGGGACGATCGGGATTTTCACCCATGTCGATTAGCCGCTGTCGGGATTTGAATCATGCCGATTCCTATACATCAGCCCCTCTAACTAGATCCAATACAAATTGGTACCTTACAGAAGTCACACGGTGCTTAAGGTGTAAACCAGCACATTGTAAGTATTGGGGACTTATTTAGTAAATGTAGCGCATTGTAAACCCATGGATCATTTCTGTACAGACTTACATGACTTTGTGCTGTTTCCTTTCTTACAGGACAAGCGGCTGAGGATTTTTGATGTCCGGAAGAGCACAGCAGCCAGCCAGGTACGGGGCTAAAAGTCTACGTCATGTTGGAAATTCATGGGATAACACAAGGGCTTCTATAAAGACCAGGGGAGGGGGGGCAATGCAACATAATAATTCTCTTAAACATGTTAAAATCCGTATCGTTGAGCTTGTCCTGTTACAGTTGTCTTAAGCAGGCCGTGCATGAGAACGATATCGTTCCAACCAACTATCTAGTGTGGGCCAGTGTGTGGGAGCAAACGATAATCGTTCGTTAGTCCCACACGCTGAAAAACGGCAAAAAATTGGGTTCCCATCTAATTGGAAAAATCAAACTATCATTTCAGTGTACGGGGACACTATATACCCCAACTTACCGATTATTACAGAAGTTCTGCTCAGCACCGCGCGGTTTGCTGCCTCTCCCCGAAAGGACTATCTACCGGGTCAACCTGCGGTCCTTGCTCGGTCCTCCCCTTCCTGCTCCCAGCTCACACCCAGTTTCCTCTTTGATCTGATGTGGGCCATGCACTGTCCACCCTCTGCCACCAGTCGGTCCTGAATCTCGTCAACCTCACAGGGCCAGTCTCCACTCCCCACACCCTGTGACCCTCCCACTCGGACTCTGTAGCATCACTGTAACCGCAGCACATGGCTCTTGTAATATGAAGGTGGCAATAACATCGCTACTAATTGTTTTTTATTACTTCCTGCAGCAGCATAGGTTCAGGGAAGGTCATATTGCCAAAGGCGCCAGTTATGTGGCTCCGGAGAGAGTCTGTGGTGACTTGTTCCAATCACCTCGCTGGGATGGGGAGATTGACCAGTGTGTTTTGTAAAACTCTGAAGAGCAATGACTGCAGAATTCAGCGCTATGCTTCACTAAATGCTCATATAACTGTTCCGCTCACTGGACTTCTAGTTCTTTCTACATTAGCTCCACTCAATACCTGGAAGGCTTGCTTAGGTTCTCTAACTGTTAGGGCAACCTGCGACTTGTAGTTCCACATCAGTCAGCTGCTGGTACTTATAGTCCCACAACAACTGGGACTGCCTGTGCCTTTCCAACAGAGATCTCTCAGTACAGCACTTACTTAAAGTGGGTTTCCTCCTTCAGGTGACATTGTCGGCTTGTAATTGATCTCCGCCTCCTAATTGGCCAATGACCTCAGCCGAGCACTGATTCATTTCAATCTGCCTAGATTGGCTTTTAAAGTCATGCTGGGGCCACACACAGTGTAATGATTTGTCAAGTTGGTTAAAATTTGGTAAAATTACCCTATGGGTTAGGGCAGAGGTTCCCAAACGCGGTCCTGAAGGCTACTCAACAGTTCAGGTGTTAGAGATATCCATGGCTGAGCACAGGTGACTTAATTAGTACCTCAATCAATTTCATTTACAGATATGCCCATATCTATCCTCCGTGCGCTACAAGTCGCGCCACATAACGCTGGAGCAAGGAAGGAACGAACAGGGGGAAGTGTCTGTCGGCCATGGCTGGGCCGACATTTTTAACTTGCAGATATCGCATTGGACGGGCATGCTGGACGATCCGGCATGCTGGACCCATCGATATTTAACCCTTGGTCGGCCACACACACATTACAATTATCGGGGCGATCCGCGGATATCGTGCGGATCGTCCCGATATTTGTAGACTTTTTGCCTGCTGGACTTTCTGCCTACATCACGTGTTTTTGGAGAAAACACTTTCGCGTGCGCGCCCGCTTTTCGCCGTATTCAGAAGGACGCGAAAACGGCACCCGGCGAAACGTAAACAAGCAGAGAGTCCTGTTAGATTTGGGGAAATCAACCTGACACCCCCCAAAAAATGCTCTGACATGGGGGTTCACTATGGTACCCCCTCGATTTGGCTTGCTGAAGGTATTTGGTGTTTTTAAATGAGCTCAATAGCTGCTAAATAGCGTTTTTGTATAAGTGGTGCAGAATAGTATTCAGGAGGTTTTTTGGCAGAAAATAACTTATCCCAGCAAATTTGGGGTACTTGAAAATGGGGCCAGCATAGTTTAAAGTTGCTAAAGGTTTAAGTTGAAGAAATCGTGAAAAATCCACCTGCCGCAAGCACCTGCAATGAAAAAAACACCTGGGGCATACTTGGGGACCCCCCCAGAGTCAAGTTCGCTAGTTTTTATCTTTGTCCCCCAACATTTTTTTTTTTTTCGCCCCCAAATTCAAAGTGATTTTTTGGGGTGTCCTTAAGTGTTTTTTTTTTTCCTTTTAACATTTTTTGACACAGTTTACCTTTGGGGGACTGTCTGAAGGCTGCACGGGGGTTCCCGCAACATTGCACCCCAAACCCCAATTCTGCACTTTTTTCCGCCTGGTATTCATAGGCGAAACTTTTCCGCCTATTACATTGCATTGACTTTCCGCCTAGGCAGAAAGTCTTTCAAATTGAATATGGAGTAAAATCAAAACAGGCGAAAATTACGTCATTGGCAAAAAGTTTTCGACAAAAAACCGTGAAAATGGCTTTTCGCTTCAAATTGAATACGGGCCGTAGATGGATACTTGTGACATCACAAGTTGGACAGAAGTTGGCTGGTCTGCGGAAAAAGTTGGCTAGGTGTATGGAGCACCGTTTTCGTTGGACGGGCAGGTTGAGCAGTTGGATGACAGTTGGTCTGGTGTATGGACAGGTTTAGCATTAGGGGTTCCATTTATCAATAATCACATTCTCTTCGATCTGGGTGCGATATTAGTGCCCAATATCGCATCGCAGAATGTAGTATTCGCACCCGAATGTATCAAATAATGCATGCAGGGACAAGGGCTCTGAACGGAATCCATCCCTGCGATGTGCTCGTGGTAAGTTGACCGCATCACCGGTCTATTCACATCACTAATAGGACTCTTGTGCATGCGCTGGTGTTTTCAGTCTGGTCTGCGTATGCGTCCCGATGGTTACCGCGGACAGCCTCAGATTGAATTTGGACGCAGAGAAGGGCAATTTCAGTGGCCGTGTCTGCGTGGTAACAGGGGGAGTGGCTAGCCATATGTGGGCGTGTCGCAGTCAGTCTTTTGCTGCAGTCGTACTGATTTTGGCGGCCATGTTCAGGCGTGTAATATGTACCTCCACAAGGCTGGTGCAGTGTTTGACGGCGCGTCTTAATACGCAAAGCGCCAATCAGCACCGCAGCTGGTGGTCGTCTCTGTACGAATCCCACCTGCTGCGGCATTTTATAACAGTGCAGTCGGGGCTGCATTGGCGGTCAACTCTAAATCAGGGCCCTAAATATCCCACTGTTTCAGTAGAATTGTCTCGCTGTGTTGATTCCTGGTCACCACCAGGGGGCGCCCTGCACGCATGATGCAGAGCGTGTTCAGTTTAATCCGGTACCCTCCAAGCATCTGTGCTAAGTCTCAGCCCACGTCCCTCCGTCATCCCTCCAAGCACTGATTAGTAGTTCCTCTCTCACAATACATTTTCGAATGTTTTCAAATGCGTGGACAGACGTGTTGGAGAGAATCGGATGTCTGATAAGCGGCGGCAGGACAGGATTTCAGTCTGACGCTGCAGGGAACTTGTGCTCTATAGATGAGACATCTGCAAACCAGTTTCTTCGAGATAAAATGTGCTGTGCAAGGTTTATTTTTGTGTAGGAGGGGGACAATCACCAATAAAAATTCAGAAAAAAGTCACATGGTACCAGCATGATATAATACTTGCACCGCTGAGCACATTCCGAGATCAGGCACAGGAGACAGACAGTGAGACAAAATACCTGCTCAGCAAAATACAGTACGAGTATGATGATTTGCTTGTCGGAGTAGTTGAGATGATGATTTGCTTGTCGGAGTAGTTGAGATAGTGATTTGCTTGTCGGAGTAGTTGAGATGATGATTTGCTTGTCGGAGTAGTTGAGATAGTGATTTGCTTGTCAGAGTAGTTGAGTACTGCGGTGCATAGTGATATAAGTGAACTAAAGTACCCTGTATGGGCCTAAATGCATGGTGTATATTCTAATAGTGATCTGGCGTGATACGTAGCCCTGTGGGCTCACAATCTTATGTGTCACCGTCCACATCATCTGCGGATTGTACATCTATTATATTCTAATATGCTTTTTGGTCATACACCGAATATATCACCTTTCCCTACTGTCTAGCCAGGGGTCAGGTTGGGGCCAGGCACCACCTGTGTGTTCCCGTGTACGATGGCACAGCCAGTGCCACATGTAACAGGATGAGACTGGGCAGCCTCATCCCTGAGTGTGTGGGTGAACTGGCCGCAGAAACTGCTTCCAGATGTTGCAGGGCGGCCCGGCATCCTCCAGTACTTAGACGGGAGGGAGGAGGAGGAGGAGGAGAGAAATTCTTTCCTCCAGCATCATGAAATTCCTGCTAACCTCTTCTCCTTCCCCGTCCAAGTCCTCCCCGTTTCCTCTTCCTTGAGGGAATGGTCTGCAGGTCTGGATCGTTTGCACAGATGGGGCAGCGGGCGGGGAGGGAGGTGCGGGATCTGTGGCCCTGGCATGTCAGTGCCTCAATGCAAGGGGTGAAAGGAGGGTATGCTGTTAATTTCCTCTCCCAAAACCTAGCTGGGCATAGAGGGCTGTGTGTTCTGCTTGTACTGGCGTTGAGGGGTTAATGCCAGGATCTGTGTGTTGAAACTATTAGTGCAGGAATGTTCTGCAGATCTGGCTTTGAAGAAAGGGTTTAATTTCAGTATATTCTTCTGCTTGGCGCAAAAAAATGATTCAGCACATGTTCCCTATTAGCCACTCACACCAGGCTTCTCATGAGAAGACCCTCATCCCCCCTCTCACAGTAGCCCGCATGCTCTCCTAGTATGCAGGCAATGGGACAAAGACCTGCTCAGTATACCCAGGCACCAGGATACAGCAGTCTCTTCCTTATACACAGACATCAGGATACAGACATCCTCCTCCTAATACACAGACATCAGGATACAGACCTCTCCTCCTAATACACATACATCTGTGCACAGACCTTCCCTTAGTATACATAGACATCCCCCCTCCTAATACACAGACATCAGGATACAGACCTCCCCTCCTCCTAATACACAGGCATCAGGACACTGACCTCTACCCTCCTAATACACAGACATCAGGGCACAGACCTCTCCCCTCCTCCTAATACACAGGCATCAGGACACTGACCTCTACCCTCCTAATACACAGACATCAGGACACAGACCTCTCCCCTCCTCCTAATACACAGACATCAGGACACAGACCTCTCCCCTCTTCCTAATACACAGACATCAGGACACAGACCTCTCCCCTCCTCCTAATACACAAACATCAGGACACAGACCTCTCCCCTCTTCCTAATACACAGACATCAGGACACAGACCTCTCCCCTCCTCCTAATACACAAACATCAGGACACTGACCTCTCCCCTCTTCTTAATACACAGACATCAGGACACAGGCATTTCCCCTCCTCCTAATACACAGACATCAGGACACTGACCTCTCCTCCTAATACACAGACATCAGGACACAGACATCAGGACACATACCTCTCCCCTCCTCCTAATACACAGACATCAGGACACAGACCTCTCCCCTCTTCCTAATACACAGACATCAGGATACAGACCTCTCCTCCTAATACACAGAAATCAGGACACAGACCTCTCCCCTCTTCCTAATACACAGACCTCTCCCCTCCTCCTAATACACAGACATCAGGACACAGACCTCTCTCCTCTTCCTAATACACAGACATCAGGATACAGACTTCTCCTCCTAATACACAGACATCAGGACACAGACCTCTCCCCTCTTCCTAATACACAGACATCAGGACACAGACCTCTCCCCTCTTCCTAATACACAGACATCAGGACACATACCTCTCCCCTCTTCCTAATACACAGACATCAGGACACAGACCTCTCCCCTCCTCCTAATACACATACATCTGTACACAGACCTCTCAGCTCCTCCTAATACACAGACATCAGGACACTGACCTCTCCCCTCTTCCTAATACACAGACATCAGGACACAGACCTCTCCCCTCCTCCTAATACACATACATCTGTACACACAGACCTTCCCTCAGTATACACAGATATCAGGACACAGACCTCCTCCTCCTAATACACAGACATCAGGGCACAGACCTCTCCCCTCCTCCTAATACATAGACATCAGGACACAGACCTCCTCCTCCTAATACACAGACATCAGGACACAGCCCTTTCCCCTCCTCCTAATACACAGACATGTGGACACACAGTCCTCCACTCCTTATACACAGACATCAAGACACAGACCTCTCCCCTCCTCCTTATATACAGACACAAGGACACAGACCTCCTCTCCTTATACACAGATATCAGTACACAGACCTCCCCTCCTTATACACAGATCAGGACCCAGACCTCCCCTCCTTATACACAGATCAGGACACAGACCTCCCCTCCTTATACACAGACATCAGGACACAGACCTCTCCTCCTAATACACAGACATCAGGACACAGGGCCTGATTCAGCAAGGAACGCAGTTGCTAATACGCACGCAATCGTCGATTATTTTGCACTGCGCATGTGTATGCATCGCAGTGCGTGTACTAGCGATTGCGATGGGAACTGCATCTGCTGGGCTACGCAGACCCAGAGCAGAGTGATTGACAGGAAGTGCCATTCGTGGGAGGTGACGGGGCGGTGGTCGGGCGAACGCAGGTGTGCCAGTGCGTCTCAACACCGTTGCAGGGGCGTGCATAAATTATCCACTACGCTAACAGACGCAGCCTGAGGTCTCATAGCGTGCACTGAAGTTAGCAATTTCTGAGTAAGGTCTGACATGCCTTACCTGTGTGTATGGGTCCATTGTTACCGATTGTTTCGCTATGTTGCCCAACTATACAGATGTGTGTAAGGGGAAGTGGGCGTCCTTATGTTAGGCTGTGATCGTAATGCAATTGCACACATTTACATTTCACCGCTGATATTAGCAACTGCGTAGCGTGCATATTAGCAGAATAGCGATCCTTGCTGAATCAGGCCCACAGACCTCTCCCCTCCTCCTAATACACAGACATCAGGCCCACAGACCTCTCCCCTCCTCCTAATACACAGACATCAGGACACAGACCTCTCCCCTCCTCCTAATACACAGACATCAGGACACAGGCCTCTCCCCTCCTCCTAATACACAGACATCAGGACACAGACCTCTCCCCTCCTCCTAATGCACAGACATCAGGACACAGACCTCTCCCCTCCTCCTAATACACAGACATCAGGACACAGCCCTCTCCCCTCCTCCTAATACACAGACATCAGGACACAGCCCTCTCCCCTCCTCCTAATACACAGACATCATGACACAGACCTCTCCCCTCCTCCTAATACACAGACATCAGGACACAGACCTCTCCCCTCCTCCTAATACACAGACATCAGGACACAGGCCCCTCCCCTCCTCCTAATACACAGACATCATGACACTGACCTCTCCCCTCCTCCTAATACACAGACATCAGGACACAGCCCTCTCCCCTCCTCCTAATACACAGACATCATGACACAGACCTCTCCCCTCCTCCTAATACACAGACATCATGACACAGACCTCTCCCCTCCTCCTAATACACAGACATCAGGACACAGCCCTCTCCCCTCCTCCTAATACACAGACATCAGGACACAGTCCTCTCCCCTCCTCCTAATACACAGAAATTACGCACAACTCTCTCTTTATATTCAGACATCTTGTTTTTCAAAGGCATAAGACGAGATGTAGTTATGAGACGGCCGCTGGTCTCAATCCAGACAGAGTAATCCCGGCAAGGGATTTAACATAGGCGTCAAAATACCGACACCTATGTTAATCCAGACGCCTGACCAATCGTCCTCTCTGCCGGGTAAGTATACACTTAGCCCGGGAATGGGGGGGGTTAGGTTTCAGGACCCCCAGGGTGCCTTAGGGCTAGGTACCCCCCGGGGAAAATTAGGGTTAGGCTAGGAGAAGGGGGGTTTGGGCTAGGCACTCGGGGGGGAGGTTAGGGCTAGGCACCCCCCCAGGAGGGTTAGGTTTAGGGTGCGGGGAGGGGGGGTTAGGTTTAGGCACCCTAAACCCTAGGGTTAGGCACTAGGGGTGGAGGTTAGAGTTAGGCACCTCTAAGGGAGGTTTACGGGGGGGGGAGGGGAGGGTTAGGGTACTTACCTCAAGGTGTCGGGATTTCGACCCGCCGGGCTGCCGCTGTCTGTATTTGATCTGGCGGCTAAACAGCCGCCGGCATTACATACCGGTTCCCATAAGACGCTTCTCCTCCTAGTACATAGCCATGATGACACAGAGCTCTCCTCTCCTGTTACAGAGACATGCTGGACATACTCATTTAATATCCTGCATAAAGTCACTTCCATGGAGTCCAGCTAGGTGGGGCTAGAAGAGAGCTGTAGCATCCTAGCTGAGCAGTCTGTGAATGATCTGTGTGTACTAGACAGAGTCCCAGTGGTTCTGCTGCTCAGTGTGATTCATCATTTCTTCACATTCCTGGAAGATTCAGCTCTGTTTCACAATTGTGGACATGAGAAATCCAAACATTTAAGGCAGTACCATAGAAACCCTTATAAGACCTATTGGAGTGCAGTAGTGTGATGGCAATTATATTACCTCAACAAGATGGCTGCTCAGCTGCTCCTATACTCCATCTCCCAGCATGCTCTGCTGCCCTTCATTTTCTGGGCCCTAAAGATATCTCAGCCTAGGAACAGCGTCTCATGGTGAGGATGGTGGATTTGACTTTTCTCACCTACCATCCAGATTGAGGAGACTGAAGTCTGGAGAAATGGGCTTTATCAGATAATGTGATATCACTGAGATAAACGCTTACTGCTGCTCTGTCACCATGTTCACCACCTCTGAGGTACTAGAGGTAGGAGGCCTGATTCTGAAGTGGATGCAGCCGTGGCAGGAGCTGCGTCTTTTGCTGCAGTCGTGTCGGCGTTTATGTGCTAATGCCGCCTCCTATTTGTAAAGAACCGAGATGCCCATTTTCAGCGTTTAGAGACAGTCCATTTCCGCCTCGGGAACATCTTTAGACGCACCTCCGCAAGTCGCACCAGACCTATGGCAGACACAGCTTCTCCTCCCAAGTATGGCCTCCAGGGCGAGCTGCCGTCCGTCTTAGAACGCAGCCGTTTTCGGTGACACGCAAGCTGTTACCTCCCAGGAGCGCGCACTTAAATTCTCAGACCGTGTGTCCGATTCTGTGCCGCGTCTCTGTCAGACAAAGATCGGGGCGCCTGCATTATCCGACGCGTGCTCAGGCTTAAAGCATCGGCCGTTTGCGTGCGACAGCGTCACTGCGTTTACCTTTAATTCTGACCCAGGGTCTTTGCTATCGTTAATAATAAGACACAGTTTTGCACCTCCCGCTTGTACTTCTGATGGGAAAAACAAACTTCATCTAATGTAATATAAGGCCTCAGACACAGAGAAGTGGTGCATGTAATAAAGTCACAACGCCCCATTTCTCTCAGGATATAAATTAGCAGTATTTTAGGCGAAAATCAGAAACGTTTAAATGAATGAAGAGATTAGTCCTGAAGTTTGACAGATGTTTTTGTTGATCCTTATGGCACGAGACGCCCGTCTCTGTGCTAATTTTTCCTCAGTTTTGCATCTTTGTTCCCCTTTAATGTACTATGGCCCTGATTCAGAGGCGCTCGCTATTTGCGAGCGCTCTCTCTGAATCAGGGCGGGACGTTTTTGTTTTTTTTTGACCGGCCTCCAGGCCGCTCGCACAGCTGTGGGTGACCACACACAGCGTGTGCGGGCGGCCTGGCGATGGTCGCCATTATCGCATCCATCGGGCTTGCGACGAGCCCCAGTGAACTTCCTGCTCTAATAGAGCAGGAAGTTCCCTACTGACATCACTGGTGATGTCAGTAGGGCGCCCACAAACGGCAGGCGTTCCGTCAGGAACGCCTCTGTTTGTCCAGCCACCCCCCTGCACGCCTACAAAACGGGGCGAGCTGTCAATCACAATCGACAGCCGCCCCCGTCTTGTAGTGAGTCCCGCAGCGATTGAAAATTCACTCACTACGGGGCTCACGGACGTGCGCTATGCGCTCGCGAGTGGGTCTGAATCAGTCCTATGTACTGGGATTAGTGTTTTGGCACGGATATGTCGCAAAGTTTGTGGTGCGCTATTTGGCATGATTTGAGAATAGGTTTATTTTATTTTATTTATTACCAGCTATTTATATAGCGCACACACATTCCGCAGCGCTTTACAGAGAATATTTGGCCATTCACAACAGTCCCTGCCCCAGTGGAGCTTACAATCTATATTCCATATCACATGAACAGTAGGATTCATTTTTGTTGGGTGCCAATTAACCTACCAGTATATTTTTGGAGTACCCAGTGGAAACCCACGCAAGCACAGGGAGAATATACAAACTCCACACAGTTAGGGCCGTGGTGGGAATCGAACCCACAACCTCAGTGCTGTGAGGCAGTAATGCTAACTATTACACCGTCTGTGCTGCACTTGGTTGTTTTTTCATGTGACGTTTGATGGGATTCGCCATCAGCTGCATTACGCTGTAATTCCCAAGCCTTCGGGACTAAAGGGCATATTTCTCAACTGAGATGTCGTGGCTTATGTTATAGGGTGCTTAGCTGCAGCCGATGCAGGAACTTCTGCGAGATTTACTGTATTTTTAAAGCGGGAATCAACCAAGCTGGCCTTGCCTTTTTGAATGCATTAAAAAATATGCAGCTCGCAAACCTATTCCATAAGCCCCGTCCTATAATGTATGATAAAGTACGGCTTCAGATAATGGCGGAAGGGCCATAGAGGTTGGTCAACCAAATTTGCGACATGAGGTCAGGTCAGAAAGAGATGGTTTAATGTAGTCTTCCCGCTAGGCAGTTTTAGCGGAGCGCGGCGCCATGCCCGATTTTAAAAGGGCAAAATACGCCCTGCCTTTTTAGCGGTGCCCCGCTAAAACAGCTGTGCCCTGAGTCTTTCCTACCCATGGGCCGCAGTGTCCTGCAAGTGAGAAATGTTACGGTGAACAACCACCACTGGGCGAATAGACGCTGTGCGCATGTGCACGGCGTCTATTCAGCGTGAGGGCAGAGCTGGGCATGCCCCCAAGTTTGACAAATTTGAGGCGTGTCACAAAGTCGCCGCCTCCCTGAACGTACACGCCCCCTTTTCGGGAGTGCGTGCTGCTCAGCGCCCCACCATGCCCCGCAGTCTCGCGCGAACCCTAAAATGGACGATTTAACTAATTACCCTTACATGCAAATGACCATCGATAGAAATCCAACGAACCATAGTATGAGCAGCCAAACTGGACATCGGGTTATCAATTGTTCTTGTCTGAGCCTTAAGAAATAGGCTTTTATACTAGCCGCCAGTATTTCCCTTATGCGATTACTATTATTTGGTGAGGGAAACCGTCCCTGTCCAATCAATGCAAGGCTCTAGCTAGATTACGGACGCCATTTTTTAGGTATGTTTTTTTAATTATTAAAAAATAACAAATCTTTCCTCGGCATTAGCGTCCTACAATTTGTACTTTTTCCAGACTGTTTAATCTCTTCCGGAACTGATGTCATAACGCTCGCCGTTTCCTATATACCAAACTAAAAGAATGCTGCCCACTTGTTATTAGCTTTATAGGGGGGACGTATTTGTGGTAGGGGGGCTCTGTGACAGTCACAGCTGTTTCTCTGGTCGCTAATTCCCAAGGGTTTGGTGTTTACATGTCTGTTTCTCTCCACGGAGAGTCCAAGATGTCCGACCTCTGTTACCATGGTGACGTTTCAACATGCCCTCCGTGTATATACTGAGCTGGGGCTGGTCAAACAGTAATTACTCTCTATCCGTTATTGAGTATGTGTCTGTATAGAAGAGTATGTGTGCGTCCGGGCGCTGAGCATATATTTGTGGACCCGGTGTGACACATGTTCCAATAGAAGCGTACACAGAGTCTGCATGTGCGCCTTGTAGCTGTGACAACTTGCAGCGACGGAATGGGAATTACTGTAATAACTGTGCGGAAGGGTATCGCTTGTCTTTCTATCCCCCTCTGCCTGCAGGAAGTGTGTGGGATTAGAGGGTTCGGGGCCGTGGGAAGAGAAGACAGAGCTGAGGTGATATCTATAAATAGTAACAGCGACATCTCCTCCCAGTATTAACCATTAATACCCAAGGCTATAGCTATATGTTCCTATATATGTATGTATAAATATGCATCAAAAGGAGGTTCTACAAGCTGCAGCAGCAGTAAATGGTAATCCAAATTCTAATATATGAAGTCGTATATAGCGAAAAAAGGAGCATTTGGGGGTCTCTAATAGGATTTAACGATCTTATGTAACCCACAAGTGATATTTCATTTTATATTTGAAGCGAAGGCAATTTGGCCCTATCCTGCTCACCTTATAATGTCGAGCCGTGGGCATTGATTTTGAAGGCTGAACCAACATAACTTCTATCGAATCACAATGAGAAAACTACAGTGTATAGGCTAAGAAATAAAATGTTATGGACAGGGTTCCATATTTGCAGCTACATTTTGTAATCAACGCAGGTTTTATATGAACACAAATATAAATGTTAAAACAATTCCAGAGAAATGCACCAAAGCGCTCAAGGTTCAATGCAAATGTATCCGTTCAATTGATGGCCAGATCATTCGGTAATGGTGTATATCAGAAAGGACCTTCAATTCCTTATAGTCACATAGAATGGTGTCAAAATGACATGATAGTCGTTCCAATTTCCCTTCATCTCAGAACAAACGATATTGAGCGTACACACTGTGACGGAATGATTTAAAGTGTCCTTTGATGATATGCGATTTATCGTTGCTCCTGTACACACTAGAACAACCATCTTTAAGGTCACTGGTGTTATGATACCCAAAACCTGCTTTGTGTCAACCCCCTAGAATCCAGGCTAGCGAGGTCTTCCGCCAATAACAACCGCCCATTGTTCCCTAAGAACTAGGTGACGTTCACTGGTACTTATGCAGCCGCCTGGACTTATCACTCGGGGTAGTACAATGGGATTCAGTGGTGAGAGAATCGACAGGAACAGAAACAGGTTCCGGTAGACTTGGGAGTTGATGATATGACTAAGTGAACCGATGGTGTGGCTTTGAATCTAATGGTGCGGCTTGGAGCCGGTAGCAGAAGAAAGTATATTATTGATGAGGCCTTGAGAGCCAATGGTGCGACTTGGAGCCGGTTGCAGAAGCGAGTAATTATTGATGCGGCTTTGAGAGCTCGATGGTGCGGCTTTGAGCCTATAGTAAAAGCAAGTACATAATTGATGCGGCTTTGAGAGCCGATGGTGTGGCTTTGAGCCGGATGCAGAAGTGAGTAATAATCAATGCGGATTTTAGAGCCGATGGTGCTGCTTGGAGCCGGTTACAGAAGCTTGTACGCAGTGGATGCGGCTTAGAGACAAAAGTCAGTCCAGGAATGATGATGTTCGTCCATGCAAGATGATGTTTTGCCTCTTTCTGAGTTCCGTTTTTTTGGAGGGAAAAATCCGAACTCAAGGTGCAAACTCGAACCTATCCGAGCCTGCACATCCCTAGTTTTTTATTGTTTTAATATCTGTATTTGTCCGTGTACCCAAATGTTGGGAAGTATGTAATAAATTTTAAAAAGTAATGCACCACAATATTTTTTTTCTTTCTTTCTATGCATATGGTGCGATATAAATGAGGATACAATTGAAGAATGTGCAGCAAGTTGGTCAGAATAGGGTCATTTGGTGATTACATGATGACAGACTACTACATTAGATGATGGAAAGAAACGTATACGGGTTTTATTCACTTCAGGTGCTTCTGAATGCAATTACTAGGGAGGAGATACAGCTCCAGCACATAAGTGATAAACGGGTTAAGCTGGGTACACGCCATACCATATATTGTCCGATATATCGCCCTGATGCAACTCGGAATGATATATCGTACACATTGTATAGTAGTATGTACGCCCGATGCATCATTCCCGGCCTTCATTCTTTGAATCATCCAATCTGATGTGCTGCACATCCCAATAGGACGATTCAATAAACGTCGAGGTGTAGTTACATGTAGCATGTAACGATACATCGCTCCGTCGTACGCCGGGCCGTGTAGTGTGTACGGCGCCTACGAAGTATGGCTATTTCACTCGCCGACCCTTCGTAAATTGTATACACAGCTTAAACACCACGAATGTTTATTTTTCTTTTTTGCACGTCGCCTGAGGAATATCGCACGTTTTGGCCATCAATTGAACGGATACGTTTGTATTGAGCTTTGAGTGCTGAGGTGCACTAATCTTGAGTTGCTTTAACGTTGTATATGGGGTGCGGTGAAGCGAAATTGGCATTTTTGTTGCTTTTTGAACACAATTGTAAATGTCACCATACAGTAGAGTCGTATAGCAACGTTTAAACAGTGTTTTCTGTTTTACAAGGGTATTTTTTTATGGAGATCCCTGAGTGCATAGGCCGCGCTGCAGCCACGTGTGTGGACGTGAGCGCTCTCCTGTAAAATTATTTATTTTCTATAGTCCGCTGGCTTTGTCACACTTGTAGAGACTTATACAAACGGTCATGTATATTTTGCTATAGACACATGCACTTCACACACTGAGGTATAAATATTTACATGCACACACAGGCACGCTCCTTGCCTTGCATGTAATATATATATACACACAAGTGTCTACACTGCAGAAGAAATGGTGTGCGTTGCAGGGAAGCCTGAGTTCAGAGATTGGACACGGCTGACAGAAGTGCCAGCTGTTGGCTAGGCTGTGGCAGTGCCAGCATAAGCCTATGGCACGCTTAGAGCAGGAGGCAGCGGACGTGCAGTGAGGCCAGAGCCGTGCAGCCAGCAGCCAGGTCCGTACTAGTTTGGAGATCACATTATAGAAATGGCAAAGCGGCCTTTGGCTCAGTGTGGGGTCACATTGAGTGACGGAAGAATTTGTTACTGCCTGAAATGTAGTGACAGGACTGGGTCTGCATGAGCAGCTGGGGGCACCTCTGGTACTGTCTACGGAAATGTTACCGAGTTATTGTCCAAGTTTTAATAATGAACCTGAGGAGATTCTGTCACACTTTCTAAAGAGGACAAGTAGAGGTGTTACCCATAGCAACCAATCCGCTTGTAGCTGTCATTTTAGAGACTGTACTAGATAAATTATAGCTGGGGGCTGATTGGTGGCTATATTTTCTGGTCATGTATTCTAGTGCTGCTGCTGATTAACCTGATTGGTGGGTACATCCAGACAGGCATTGCATTGTTTTTATTGCTTCATTGGAGTTAATGGGTGCAATGGAAGTAATATTACCATTATCACTAAGTGTGCCCAATGCTAGGAGCCCGTGACATCGTTGAGACACTTCATTGCAGCGTGTTACTGTTTCTTCACAGATGTTACTTGAATTGACTGCATTCTCACATTGCGTAGGCAAATGCAGGGGGGGTTTCCATCTGCCTGGAAACCCCCCTCCCCAGCCCACACCATAACCACAATAGAAATAGTAATATAATACACTGTTACTAGTGCTGCATGTTCTTCTCAGTATCACAAATGAAATAATTAGCACCACCTGGGGATCTTTTAACATGTATCACCTAGTAATAAATAACCTGTGCACCAACTAGAAGATCTGGAAAACATGCACTGTTAGAGATGCACTGATATAGAGCCCAATATGTACATATATGTCCAGGGCAGTGCTAGGTTCTTCTGCTGCTCCTCCAGGCTCCCGGACTTGCTCCAATGCTGGAATGGTGCCCACATCTAAAATAAATACATTCAGCTCAGGCAGGATGGTCTACTGATGCATCTAATGGCTTATTGTGATCACTGGTCCTGTATATGATGGAATTATTACACACAATACACTTTGTATGACGCTTATTAAAGCTGGTTAAGTACTAATTCTGCCCTCTTCATTGACAAGCCACACTGGCGCTAAAATTAAGCATTTGGAAACCCCCCTCTGAAAATCCTGCATTTGCCACTGCATTGTGCCTCACTAATGCAACTAACTCCTATTAGTTACATTACATTCTCACATTGCTCCTCACTAATGTCACTAACTCCTATTATATGTATTACATTCTCACATTACTCCTCACTAATACCACTAACTCCTATTATATGTATTACATTCTCACATTGCACCTCACTAATACCACTAACTCCTATTAGATGTATTACATTCTCACATTGTGCCTCACTAATGCCACTAACTCCTATTAGATGTATTACATTCTCACATTACTCCTCACTAATACCACTAACTCCTATTATATGTATTACATTCTCACATTGTGCCTCACTAATACCACTAACTCCTATTAGATGTATTACATTCTCACATTGTGCCTCACTAATGCCACTAACTCCTATTAGATGTATTACATTCTCACATTGCTCCTCACTAATACCACTAACTCCTATTAGATGTATTACATTCTCACATTGCACCTCACTAATACCACTAACTCCTATTATATGTATTACATTCTCACATTGTGCCTCACTAATACCACTAACTCCTATTAGATGTATTACATTCTCACATTGTGCCTCACTAATGCCACTAACTCCTATTAGATGTATTACATTCTCACATTGCTCCTCACTAATACCACTAACTCCTATTAGATGTATTACATTCTCACATTGCACCTCACTAATACCACTAACTCCTATTAGATGTATTACATTCTCACATTGTGCCTCACTAATGCCACTAACTCCTATTAGATGTATTACATTCTCACATTGTGCCTCACTAATACCACTAACTCCTATTAGATGTATTACATTCTCACATTGCACCTCACTAATACCACTAACTCCTATTATATGTATTACATTCTCACATTGTGCCTCACTAATGCCACTAACTCCTATTATATGTATTACATTCTCACATTGTGCCTCACTAATGCCACTAACTCCTATTAGATACATTACATTCTCACATTGTGCCTCACTAATGCCACTAACTCCTATTATATGTATTACATTCTCACATTGTGCCTCACTAATTCCACTAACTCCTATTAGATGTATTACATTCTCACATTGCTCCTCACTAATACCACTAACTCCTATTATATGTATTACATTCTCACATTGTGCCTCACTAATGCCACTAACTCCTATTATATGTATTACATTCTCACATTGTGCCTCACTAATGCCACTAACTCCTATTAGATACATTACATTCTCACATTGTGCCTCACTAATGTCACTAACTCCTATTATATGTATTACATTCTCACATTGTGCCTCACTAATGCCACTAACTCCTTATAGATACATTACATTCTCACATTGTGCCTCACTAATGCCACTAACTCCTATTAGATACATTACATTCTCACATTGTGCCTCACTAATGCCACTAACTCCTATTATATGTATTACATTCTCACATTGTGCCTCACTAATGCCACTAACTCCTATTAGATGTATTACATTCTCACATTGCGCCTCACTAATGCCACTAACTCCTATTAGATACATTACATTCTCACATTGTGCCTCACTAATGCCACTAACTCCTATTATATGTATTACATTCTCACATTGTGCCTCACTAATGCCACTAACTCCTATTAGATGTATTACATTCTCACATTGCGCCTCACTAATGCCACTAACTCCTATTAGATGTATTACATTCTCACATTGTGCCTCACTAATGCCACTAACTCCTATTAGATGTATTACATTCTCACATTGTGCTTCACTAATACCACTAACTCCTATTATATGTATTACATTCTCACATTGCACCTCACTAATACCACTAACTCCTATTAGATGTATTACATTCTCACATTGTGCCTCACTAATGCCACTAACTCCTATTAGATACATTACATTCTCACATTGTGCCTCACTAATGCCACTAACTCCTATTATATGTATTACATTCTCACATTACTCCTCACTAATACCACTAACTCCTATTAGATGTATTACATTCTCACATTGTGCTTCACTAATACCACTAACTCCTATTATATGTATTACATTCTCACATTACTCCTCACTAATACCACTAACTCCTATTAGATGTATTACATTCTCACATTGTGCTTCACTAATACCACTAACTCCTATTAGATGTATTACATTCTCACATTGTGCCTCACTAATGCCACTAACTCCTATTAGATACATTACATTCTCACATTGTGCCTCACTAATGCCACTAACTCCTATTATATGTATTACATTCTCACATTGTGCCTCACTAATGCCACTAACTCCTATTATATGTATTACATTCTCACATTGTGCCTCACTAATGCCACTAACTCCTATTAGATGTATTACATTCTCACATTGTGCTTCACTAATACCACTAACTCCTATTATATGTATTACATTCTCACATTACTCCTCACTAATACCACTAACTCCTATTAGATGTATTACATTCTCACATTGCTCCTCACTAATGCCACTAACTCCTATTATATGTATTACATTCTCACATTACTCCTCACTAATACCACTAACTCCTATTAGATGTATTACATTCTCACATTGTGCTTCACTAATGCCACTAACTCCTATTAGATGTATTACATTCTCACATTGTGCTTCACTAATACCACTAACTCCTATTATATGTATTACATTCTCACATTACTCCTCACTAATACCACTAACTCCTATTAGATGTATTACATTCTCACATTGCTCCTCACTAATACCACTAACTCCTATTATATGTATTACATTCTCACATTACTCCTCACTAATACCACTAACTCCTATTAGATGTATTACATTCTCACATTGCACCTCACTAATACCACTAACTCCTATTATATATATTACATTCTCACATTGTGCCTCACTAATGCCACTAACTCCTATTAGATGTATTACATTCTCACATTGTGCTTCACTAATACCACTAACTCCTATTAGATGTATTACATTCTCACATTGCTCCTCACTAATACCACTAACTCCTATTAGATGTATTACATTCTCACATTGCTCCTCACTAATACCACTAACTCCTATTATATGTATTACATTCTCACATTACTCCTCACTAATACCACTAACTCCTATTAGATGTATTACATTCTCACATTGCTCCTCACTAATGCCACTAACTCCTATTAGATGTATTACATTCTCACATTGTGCCTCACTAATACCACTAACTCCTATTAGATGTATTACATTCTCACATTGCTCCTCAATAATACCACTAACTCCTATTATATGTATTACATTCTCACATTGCTCCTCACTAATGCCACTAACTCCTATTATATGTATTACATTCTCACATTGTGCCTCACTAATACCACTAACTCCTATTAGATGTATTACATTCTCACATTGCTCCTCACTAATGCCACTAACTCCTATTATATGTATTACATTCTCACATTGTGCCTCACTAATGCCACTAACTCCTATTAGATGTATTACATTCTCACATTGTGCCTCACTAATGCCACTAACTCCTATTAGATGTATTACATTCTCACATTGTGCTTCACTAATGCCACTAACTCCTATTAGATGTATTACATTCTCACATTGTGCTTCACTAATACCACTAACTCCTATTATATGTATTACATTCTCACATTACTCCTCACTAATACCACTAACTCCTATTAGATGTATTACATTCTCACATTGCTCCTCACTAATACCACTAACTCCTATTATATGTATTACATTCTCACATTACTCCTCACTAATACCACTAACTCCTATTAGATGTATTACATTCTCACATTGCACCTCACTAATACCACTAACTCCTATTATATATATTACATTCTCACATTGTGCCTCACTAATGCCACTAACTCCTATTAGATGTATTACATTCTCACATTGTGCTTCACTAATACCACTAACTCCTATTAGATGTATTACATTCTCACATTGCTCCTCACTAATACCACTAACTCCTATTAGATGTATTACATTCTCACATTGCTCCTCACTAATACCACTAACTCCTATTATATGTATTACATTCTCACATTACTCCTCACTAATACCACTAACTCCTATTAGATGTATTACATTCTCACATTGCTCCTCACTAATGCCACTAACTCCTATTAGATGTATTACATTCTCACATTGTGCCTCACTAATACCACTAACTCCTATTAGATGTATTACATTCTCACATTGCTCCTCAATAATACCACTAACTCCTATTATATGTATTACATTCTCACATTGCTCCTCACTAATGCCACTAACTCCTATTATATGTATTACATTCTCACATTGTGCCTCACTAATACCACTAACTCCTATTAGATGTATTACATTCTCACATTGCTCCTCACTAATGCCACTAACTCCTATTATATGTATTACATTCTCACATTGTGCCTCACTAATGCCACTAACTCCTATTAGATGTATTACATTCTCACATTGTGCCTCACTAATGCCACTAACTCCTATTATATGTATTACATTCTCACATTGTGCCTCACTAATACCACTAACTCCTATTATATGTATTACATTCTCACATTACTCCTCACTAATGCCACTAACTCCTATTAGATACATTACATTCTCACATTACTCCTCACTAATACCACTAACTCCTATTAGATGTATTACATTCTCACATTGCTCCTCACTAATGCCACTAACTCCTATTAGATGTATTACATTCTCACATTGTGCCTCACTAATACCACTAACTCCTATTAGATGTATTACATTCTCACATTACTCCTCACTAATACCACTAACTCCTATTAGATGTATTACATTCTCACATTGCACCTCACTAATACCACTAACTCCTATTAGATGTATTACATTCTCACATTGTGCCTCACTAATACCACTAACTCCTATTATATGTATTACATTCTCACATTGTGCCTCACTAATACCACTATCTCCT
Organism: Taudactylus pleione; assembly: GCA_031769625.1. Lineage (NCBI taxonomy): Eukaryota > Metazoa > Chordata > Amphibia > Anura > Myobatrachidae > Taudactylus > Taudactylus pleione. The sequence goes on along the minus strand of JAUIMM010000060.1, from coordinate 12,359,452 downwards.
ATTATATGTATTACATTCTCACATTGTGCCTCACTAATGCCACTAACTCCTATTAGATGTATTACATTCTCACATTGCTCCTCACTAATACCACTAACTCCTATTATATATATTACATTCTCACATTGTGCCTCACTAATGCCACTAACTCCTATTAGATGTATTACATTCTCACATTGCACCTCACTAATACCACTAACTCCTATTATATGTATTACATTCTCACATTGCGCCTCACTAATACCACTAACTCCTATTAGATGTATTACATTCTCACATTGCACCTCACTAATACCACTAACTCCTATTATATATATTACATTCTCACATTGTGCCTCACTAATGCCACTAACTCCTATTATATGTATTACATTCTCACATTGCACCTCACTAATACCACTAACTCCTATTATATGTATTACATTCTCACATTGCTCCTCACTAATACCACTAACTCCTATTATATGTATTACATTCTCACATTGCTCCTCACTAATACCACTAACTCCTATTAGATGTATTACATTCTCACATTGCACCTCACTAATGCCACTAACTCCTATTATATGTATTACATTCTCACATTGCTCCTCACTAATGCCACTAACTCCTATTAGATGTATTACATTCTCACATTGCTCCTCACTAATACCACTAACTCCTATTAGATGTATTACATTCTCACATTGTGCCTCACTAATGCCATTAACTCCTATTAGATGTATTACATTCTCACATTGTGCTTCACTAATACCACTAACTCCTATTATATGTATTACAGTCTCACATTGTGCCTCACTAATGCTACTAACTCCTATTAAATTGACCGCATTCTCACTTTGTGCCTCATGCCTCACTGATGTCACTTGCTCCTGTTAAATTGACTGCATTCCCACTTTATGCCTCATGCCTCACTGATGCCTTCAGCTCCTATTAAATTGACTGCATTCCCACTTTGTGCCTCTTGCCTCACTGATGCCTTCGGCTCCTATTAAGTTCACTGCATTCTCACTTTGTGTCTCATGCCTCACTGATGCCACTGGCTCTTATCAAATTGACTGTATTCTCACTACGTGCCTCATGCCTCAGTGAGGATGCTTTGGCTGTTTACTGGGTTCTGCCTCAGAAATGTCAGCTTTCACTGTGTGCAGGTGACAGGGTACACGTTTGAGTCCTCATTTAGGTATATATTATACATCGCCCATTCTCGCCATTAACGGTGTCTTGTTTTATTTCAGGACGCGCAGGGTCATGATAATAATAAGGACTCTCGAGTAGTCTGGACAAATTCCAACAATCATCTCCTAACCTCTGGGTTCAACCAGGTAGAGTATGCCTCATGCCTCTGCAGGTCTGTCTTCCTGAGCACCATATACCGGTAGTTCTTAGTGAGAGAGGGGAATGTTCCTTTGTCAGTAATCCCATCTGTAGGTGGGAAATACTACACTATTAATCTAAACCAAGGAATAGGAGCCAGATGCAGACAATTGGGTGTTCATAGCAGATATATACAGGTGACCACAATATGTATATCTGTACTACATTCCCATGCATCTTCCACACCACTAACTTACATCTTCATTGCTAATATTATTATTATTACTACTTTTTATCTATATTACCATCATATTATGCTGAGCAGCACAAGGTGCCTACAGGAACGTGGCATGCACATTGACAGACAGCATGGACTGGGAAGATTCAGAAATAATACATAGTCAAAACATCGACAATCAAAATATGGACATGGTCGATATGTCAACAGTCAAAATATCGTCAGGGACATAACTTTTACATGGTCAAAGTTAGACAATATTTAGACAGGCAGTAATATCGACAAAAGGTCTACAGTCAAAGGTCGGCGTTAATAATATAGACATTACAAAACAGAGACCGGTTAAAATGTCGACATCCAAAATATAGACAGGGCATAATGTTGACAGATATATACATTATTATTTCAGAATGTCAGCAGATTAACCATCAATACACTGATGGTCAACCATCAATCATCGATAAAACAAAGATGCTTGAAATCATGAGAACAGACCTTCGATGATCGATTATCACTTTTTTTTTTTGCGTGTTTAGCTCTGTCTGGCTATAAAAGTTAGATCGCAGGAAAAAAAAAAAATTCTACAACCTAATAAATTGAACACTGCTTCCCCTCATGGCCATTAGACTGCGCCCTCATATCAGTCACACTGTCCCCACATCAGCTGTAAGATCGCCGACCTGTCGAGGTGCACGGTGATAACGTCACAGAAACAGGGTTGGGTTTGGTGCATGGCCTGTGATAACGGCAGGACAGACGTTCAAGATGAGCAGTGATCCGGCCGGCCAAGCACGTCCACCACAGACGGCAATTTGTACCGCATTGTAGGTCTGGTTCAGGACAGATGCATTAGAGTTAGTGATATTGCTGATGAAATGGACATCTCAGTGGGTAATGTGCACAACATCGTTCATGAGCAACTGGGGTACAGGAAAAAGTGACCAGCATGATGATCGTAGCAAGTCACAGACGTTCATTGTCTCTTGTGCACGTGACGCGATACCATGAAGAGGGCGTGTAGTTCCTGCACCGTATTGTTACAGGCGATGAAAGGTGGCTGCATCATGTGACACACGGAGACTAAGGCCCTCATTCAGAGCCGTACGCTCTGAGCAGAGCGCACGCTCTGAATGAGGGCCGCCCTCCATAATTATGGAGCGTCCTCCTGGACGCTCGTATAGCTGTGGGTCACCACCCACAACCTATACGAGCGTGCAGTTTGATGGCCGCGATGGTCGTGACCATCGCGACCATCGAAACTGCGAGCCGGAGCCTGCGGTTGAGGTTTTCAACCGCAAGGCCCGGAGTGATTTTGGCTCTATCAGAACCAAAATCACTCCCACTGACATCACTAGTGATGTCAGTGGGCCAGCTTCTGACGGTAGGCGTTCCCTTGGGAACGCCCCCGTCAGGGAGGCATGCCCCCGGCACGCCCACCAAAGGGGGCGTGCTGTCAATCAACATCGACAGCACGCCCCCTTTGATCAGACACAACGAGCGAAGGAAAGTCTTTTGCTCGTCGCGTCTGGCGCATGCGCACGACGGAGCTCCCTCCGTCGTGCGCATGCTCAGTGCAGACTATCGACCCACTTGCGAGCGGACAGCCACTCGCGAGTGGGTCTGAATCAGGCCCTAAGCCAGCATCCATTACATGGAAACACGCATTGTCCCCACCTTCAAAGAAATTCAAAACAACTCCATCAGCAAAGAAAGGTCATGGCGACCGTGTTTTGGGACCACAAGGGCGTGCTATTGCTTGATTTCCTCACCAAGGGAGATTTCCTGAATACTGTCCGTTATTGTGACACATTGAGCCGGTTGCGGAGAGCAGTTTGCGAAAAACGACCTGGGTTGCTTTGAACAGGCGTATTGCTGCACGCTAACGCCGTGCCACACCCAGCCAACCACAGGTGTGAGTTGTTATGGCGCTACCATTGGGAGGTACTGGGCCATCCTCACTACAGCCCTGACCTGGCTCTGAGTGATCTCCATCTCTTTGGACCACTAAAGAAGCACCCTGGGTGGAAGGCGATTCACAACCGATAGTGAAGGCCAGCAAGCCGCCATGTCCTGGCGACCAAAATAAAAAATTACATATATGAACTTTTATTAATATCGGACTTTATGAAAAGGTGAAACGGCAATAGATGATCGATGGTACCTAGGCCTGATGCTACCCAATGAGCGTTGTTATCAATCATTAGGGCTTAGAATCGGTAAAGTTTTTCTATTGATGATCAGTTTCCATCTATCAATAAGTTAAGTCAATCGATGTTTGGAAACAGAGCTAAAACACATAATTGATGGCCTGTTCTCACGATTTCGAGCTCCAACGTTTTATCGATGGTAGATCTGCTGACATGCTGAAATAATATATCTGTCGGTAATATATTTTGGATGTCAACATTTTTTTTTTTGTCAATGTTGACCTTTTGTCCATGTCGACCTTTTGACTAAGATATGACCCTGTCAACTTTAAGTCCATGTTGACCTTTTGACACTCAATGATGTGGTGTTCATGTTTCGACTGTCTATATTTTGATTGCGGACGTTTAAAAATGGCTGGGATTGAATCCCGAGATTGGAAGCTTCCAATCCCGGGATTCAGGATTGGTCTTCCTACTGCCGGTGATTCGGGAGGAAGCCCAGCTCCCTCCCTAGTCACCGCTGCCCGGCTCCCAGCTCCCCGCTCCCTTGGCTGTGTGCACTGGGAGAATGGGCAGGCGGGCGGGCACAGTGCTGCGTAGCATGACCTCTGTCATCACGTCACGCTGCGCAGCCCTGTGCCGGCTGCAGTGCCTGCCCTTCCATCCACCCCTCTACACGGCACGGCACCAACCACCCGGTAAGTCATCGTGGGGGCAGGGTGGTGGGCATTTTTTTTTTTTTTCTAAATGAAGCCAATCCCGGGATTGATGTTTTTTTCAATCCCGAATCCCGGGGTTGAGAAAACGTTGGGGATTGGCCTCCCTAGTATTTCCATTGTGGGGATGGGATTACAAACTATTGGGTTGCTGAAGGTGAGGCTGTACCGTGTGTTTAAAGTGACTACACCGAAAATCAATTTGTTTTGGGCATGAGTTTATTCATGTGTTATATAGTCTTGTTATAATGCTGCATCGGCCTGTCTAAAGCTGCCCACACACAGGCTGGATCGGCCACTTGGCACGAGCACCGTGTGACTGATAATTGATCAGGAGACCCATCTGAATACAGGCAGATTATACAGACTCTGGGTCTCATTCAGACCCGCTCGCTCGCAAGCTGGTCGATGTTTGGCTGTGCGCACGCGCAGCGGCCGCAATGCGCGTGCGCAAGCCCCGGAGCGAGTGATGAAATTCTCTCGCTCCGGTGCTCACTACAAAAGGGGCGGCTGTCGATGTTGATCGACAGCTCGCCCCGTTTTGTAGGCTTGGCGGGAGGGTGGTTTCACAAACGAGGCGTTCCCAAGCCAACGCTTGCCGTTTGTGGGCGTCCCCACTGACATCACAGTGATGTCAGTGAGAGAGCTTCCGGCTCTATTAGAGCCGAAAGCTCTCTGGGTCTTGCGGCAAACGAGACCCTACCACAAGGGTCTCGTCGCAAGCCGCGATGATCTTGACCATCGCGATCATCATCCTGGCCGCTCGTTAAAGCTGTAGGTGGTAACCCACAGCCTAGCGAGCGGCCTGGAGGCCGCATCATTTTTTGGATGCGGCCACCCTCATTCAGAGCGAGCGCTCGCATTTTGCGAGCGGCTCTGAATGAGGTCCTTTGTGCAGATAGAGCACTGGTTTTCGGCACTGCGAGCCAGCAATGCTAACCACTGTGCCATCCAAAACGCTCTAGTTCTCTGTCCTACTTTCCAAGCTTTCGTTGATTCCCCATCTAGTATGTGTTTTAATCCCTTGCTCTCTCCATGTCTCATTAGGTTAGGGAGCGAGAGTTACTGCTTTGGGATCTTCGTAGCTTAAGCCGGCCGGTGACGACCTTCTCACTGGATGCGTCCTCAGGGTAGGCATCTGTTATGTCTCTGTGGCCAGTGATTATGCATTTGTTATGTAAGCGGATATTATTTAGTGCAGTTTTAAAGCTTTGTGATATTTATTAAATATTTTGCCTTTCTGGTATAAACCATGCATCCGGGGCAATTCAGAGTTATAGATGATAGATATTTAACTGTTTATGGAGCCGATTCAATCAATTGTGCTTTCCCGTTATCGCCAGGCGCCATGTCTCTCTTCGCACGTTTCCAGTAATTATGGTACCTAAAAATATTACTTATTTTGCTTGCACTTCTATGATGCACAAGCAAAGATGGTCGACGTTTATTGCCATAAGAATCCCGCCAGGCTACAATGGGACCTACCTATCCCTTTATTGAATAAACCGCTGTGGGTGGAGCCTGGAGCTGGTAAAAAAGCATCTGATTGGCCAAGAAGAACTGTGGTGGCATCACAGCTGCTCTGTGGCCAATAGGGAATCACAGTTAAGTGTGAATATTCCAGAGCTGGTTCCCGTCACAGTGATTCTAGTCTCTCCTACTTGGATGCTTTATTGTGCAGATAAGAAATAGCCATTAATTCTGCCGTATTCTTAAATACCTCCTAGCATTTATAACTAAAATACAGAGGCTAAATAATCCCCACTTCTAAATAAAACAAATCCACCCCAGGGCAAATCCTCATTACCCAGAAGCCGTACCATCATCCGGATGGACCATGCCCATTTTGGAGTCCAGCAATTGACTGTCCCAGTACACACAGGGCTTACTGGGAGTTGTGCTGGTGTTTAGCTTGTTCTGCCTGTACTCAACAGAGCAATCTCTACCTTTCTGCCCTCGTTTAGTGCTGTGTTTTATGGGACCTTTGGGATATCTTGGTGTCTCATAAACCAGCTAATTCAACGACTGATGGATATGATTAAACTGCTCAGTTTATTAGTGTGACAATTTTTTATGGTGTATTATAAATTACCGTCCTATCTAGAACCACGCAGGGCCTGCTACAGTGTCATGTGTTTCTGCACTAGTAATCTCCTTCTAGATCTATGGAACAGTTTTCTATTATACTGTATATTGATACATTTCAGACTCCGTACCATAAAGCATTGCTCTCCATACAGACATATTAATGGTATCTATAGTTCATAGCATACCAGAGAGTCTCTGGCGCTCTTATACTGGGCATATGTTGACCTTCAGACCTCTAGATTGATTACTAGGCTCATAACTGTCAGCGCTCCCAGTATAATAACGCTATAGACCTGTAGATTTCGTGTTGCGTTCTGCTCATTTATGTTTGTGAGAGAGATAAAAAATTATGGGGCACATAGTTTACAGCTACGATGTGAGGCACATGCTCAGTTTGGGATGTTTCAACATGTCCTAGCGTCAATAAATCAAAATATAGACGTGTCCTCATTCAACTAGCATCTATACGCTGTCTGACGCGGGCAGCGATGCGTACTCTTTTGCTAAATATTGCACCTTAGTTGCATCGTAGCTTAATACAAAGCCACACACCAGTGTACCAGAGACACTAGGTTGCGATTTTTGTCGCAAAAGAATTGGTACAACCTATGTACAAATTTGCGGAACGCGGCGGGATGAATAGCTGCGGCCACTCGCATTGGAACCTTTTCTACATAGATTCGCGACAGTCGTACACAGAGGTAAAAGTACGGCAAGCCACAGTGGTCAGTTTGGACGCTTTTGTTCGTTGTAGCTGTGCAAAGAAGACGCAAAGTTTGAGGAAAAAGGATGCCCGTCACTGCTAAGACGCGAGTGTCCTGGAGCACCAAGGGGGGCGATTTGGTGCACCTAGAGCAGTGATTTTCAACTCGAGGCACACTACACAAGATGTTAAAATCGCCAAGGCACACTACCCGCGATGCGGCATGCGTGTCCAATGAAAAAACACACATTGGCCTCCACATAAAAAAATAAACACCATTGGCCTCCACAGGAATAAGACACACTACATTGGCCTCCACAGGAATAAAATACACTACATTGGCCTTCTCAGGAATAAAACACACTACATTGGCCTCCACAGGAATAAAACACACTACATTGGCCTTCTCAGGAATAAAACACACTACATTGGCCTCCTCAGGAATAAGACTCACTACATTGGCCTTCTCAGGAATAAAACACACTACATTGGCCTCCTCAGGAATAAGACTCACTACATTGGCCTCCTCAGGAATAAAACACACTACATTGGTCTCCACAGGAATAAAACACACTACATTGGCCTCCTCAGGAATAAAACACACATACATTGGCTTCCACAGGAATAAAACACACTGCATTGGCCTCCTCAGGAATAAAACACACTACATTGGCCTCCACAGGAATAAAACACACTACATTGGCCTCCACAGGAATAAAACTCACTACATTGGCCTCCACAGGAATAAAACACACACATTGGCCTCCTCAGGAATAAAACACACTACATTGGCCTCCTCAGGAATAAAACACACTACATTGGCCTCCTCAGGAATAAAACACACTACATTGGCCTCCTCAGGAATAAAACACACTACATTGGCCTCCTCAGGAATAAAACACACTACATTGGCCTCCACAGGAATAAAACACACACATTGGCCTCCTCAGGAATAAAACACACTACATTGGCCTCCACAGGAATAAAACTCACTACATTGGTCTCCTCAGGAATAAAACACACTACATTGGTCTCCTCAGGAATAAAACACACTACAGTACAAGTGCGCTGAGCTGACGGCCGCGGCACACTTGACAACCGCTCGCGGTACGCTAGTGTGTTGCGGCACAGTGGTTGAAAAACACTGACCTAGAGCACAGGCATATGGTGACACAACTGTACATATATTTTTCCATGTTTACACCACCCGTGCCAGAAACAGAATAGGGAATGTACCAAATTCAGTGACTCATAAACTCAATGCACTTTGCGTGGGAAAAAGCCGCGGCCGCTGCATCATTGCGCTTGGTATATAGATTGACGCAGTCTCGCTCACAGATATCCAAGTGTCACATATCAAAATAATCAGGGCAGTCTCAAGAAATCCATCGTCTCTTCCATTTACGACATAGATACACTTACCGACAAAAAAGATGCTCCGCGCAAACAGTGTCTCACGGGACCTGTTGCAGCGAGAAGGGCTGTTTGGTGCGACTGCAGCAATAGTGTATGAGGACACACCTGTAATGCACCAATAATAAATAGTAGAACACTTTTAATTGCATTAATAAGAGGCCCATAAATCTTCAATTCCCCATTCTGCCAGGGTCGGGGAATCGGGGATACCTAACATGTTGAACTTTCTTGATTCCTTGATCCTGACCAGAAAATGGTTGGAATCAGCAACTCTGATTTTTCACATGTCAAATTTCTGCGATCCACTGATAAATCACCTATCATCGATGGCGGCCATTCATCGGATCGGCGGAATGCGTTGGGTTGGTAGAACCGGAAATCTGGCCCGTAGATGTATGTCCCGTACTATTTTACAACATGCTTTCTTTCCCACTGCGATTTAGATCAGAATATCTGTCCTTTCTACTTCAGGGTCCATAGGGGGTCCACAGGGTTGACCTTGGGGTATAGGTTGGGAACCAAATCCGGGCACCACGCAGTTAAAGCTTTTAGCTCCCAGGATGCACTTGGGTCCACTCTCCCTATAACCCCACCCCCCAGCCAGAGGCACCTCAGTTTAAGTTGGTGCCCGGCCGGAGTCGGGTCACCGTTACTGCAGGGGGGCTGCTTAGCAGCCCCTAAGCTTAAAAGAGTTTTATTTTATTATTTTTTACTACTCTTCAGAGCGGCAGCATCAGACTGTCCAATGGACGTCTAAGCTGCCGCTCCTACACCCCGCCGGCGCTGCGACGCCAGTACAGATCTGGGGATCGCAGCGGGACCCCAGAGTCTGTACTAGCCGGGCTCTGGAGGAATCCCTGGGCTGCTGCCGGATCGACGGGGACAGGTAAGTCGCGTGGTCACCGCTTGCGGTGATCCACGTGTGAATATGCAGCCTTATGCCTCCGGTCTCTGGGGACAGACCGGAGGCGCTAGCGGTGGCGGCGGGCTCCCCCTCCATGGAGGCATACCCCGCGTGTCCACAGCCCACCAGGGATTATAGCGGCAGCGGGAGCCGGCATCCCGGGGGGTTAATTGCTAGCCAGGGGAGGAAGCCTTCCCTGTCTAGCGGCTCCTCCCCTCAGCTCAGCGCGCCTTTCAATACTACAGTCTGGCGTCGCTGAGCTGCTTCCTCCGCGGGCCACGCTTCTTCTGAGGTCTCCAGTGGCCATTTTCTCTCTGTGGTGCTGCAGAACTCTTAGGATGTCAGTGAGCCCAGTCCCCCTGCGTACCTGGCCATTTGGGTGAGTGTACACAGCGCTATAGCCTTCCCAGACACTGAATCTGGGCAGTTGAATGTAGCGACATTGTGCAGTATATTATATGTCATGCTTATGTATGTATATATATTTTTCTGCATTGTATGTGACTTATGCTAGTGCTGACTGTCTGCTTTTTCTCTCACCTGTCAGTGTATATCTATCCCTTTTCTTTATCTGCCCTAATACAGGTGTACCTGGGGTGGTTCTGAGACCTCACATATATATATTTGTTAATATCTGTGAGGTTTGTCACATACTGTTGCGTGCTGCACGTTGCCATATTTTAGATGGAACTGTGAGTTGCATACGCTGATAATGGGTCCCTGCAGCTAATCTTAGCGTCAGTCAGGACCGGTATGGCGCTGCTTAATATTTCCGTCAAGATAGTCAGATATATCTGACCAGGAGATTGCACACGATACTGCACCCATTATTGCGATCCTGCAAGTCATAGCCTGCAGGAATTAGTGCGGAGGATTTTAACTCAGAAAGGTTTATGTATGCGGCACCATCTGGTGCGGGGCCCCTTGCACGACCCCCTTAAAGGGCGGTTTATTTCTCAGGATCCTCTCCTTTGAGGATCGCCGGGCGGGCCCCATTGTCGTCACTCGCTTGGAGTTACTTCACCATACTGCCCTTTTGAACTCGGGGTATCTCGCAATTTCTTGCAATTTACCCCTGTGCAACAGACTGTCGCTCCCCGCCGGGGTTTTTCACAGTACATGAATTACCTCCGATACCACATCGGCCTGTCATTCCCCTTGCAGGGATTACCACAACGGCCACCCTGGTGGATGTTGTTTTATAGAAATACTAATTGGCGTGATATATGCCCTGTGGTTACTGACCAGTGGCTCTGCCGTGAACTGGATGGTATATTCGGCTCTTTCCCTCTCACATGGGGGGAGCCGATTTCAAGTATTATTATCCCTGCTTTGGGGCTGGTAGCCAGGTTCATTCTGGATATAGAGAATGTCGATCCTGCACCTGTATCATACATCTCCCGTTTTCTGCCCAGCGGGTGGATCTCATAGCGGGAGTCTGGCTGTCGCCAGATACGAAGAGTCACAAAGGCCTCCTGTTTCCCATTCCCTGAGGGTCCTCACAATTAATGGAAATCCCCTTCTGGGATGGATTTGTATGTTAATCATCGGGTTACAGGCATTAATACGCCTCCCATCCCGGCCTGGACGGATTTTACGGATTCGTAGGTGGTAACTTTGCCTGAAATCAATGTACTCGTTTTCAGGGCCTGTTGCCCGTCCTACCATGGCCATCGCATGGTGATGCTTTTGTGACGTTTTTCCCCTCCAACACGTCCTGAGGTTCAAATATCTTTTGCCGCTCACATAAAATATGCAGTGGTCATATGTGGGATTACCTCATGGGATGCCGGTCTTCTAACTTTCAGGGTTTCGGCGGCGTCTGTATCCGCCGCAGTACCCTATGGCTGCGTTATGGGAAAGCAGAGGTGCACACTCCTTCCATGGGGAAGATCTTGTTTGGTCCTGACCTTGACAAGATCGTTGCATCATTGGCAGTATCACTAATGGGGAGATACCGTCTTTAGCTACTCCCACTACATTCGGACTAACTCTGTTAAGTCTTTTTGTCCTCAGGGTCAGCCTAAAGGCCTGTTTTTTCCTAGGCTGTCGGCCTCCATGGGGGCCACCATATCCAGTACCGAGCAGTCCTGGACTTCCGGACGACCCTGTTTCTACACCTGAGGATATACCCTCAGCCTGACGGGACAGGTCTACGTCTGGGGAATTTCCAGAGTGAGGTACTGATTCTCAACGGCCTCTCATTGCTCAGGCAGCCTCCTCACAGGCATTGTTACACGGGCCCTTCTTCAGACCTGTTCAGGGCCTTACAATCCCAGAAAGCTATACAGTCTTTGTGGTAAGCAGAGCTATTTCGGCCAACCTCACTATCTCAGTGAGGGACTGGTTGTTCTACTTTCTTTCTGGGGCGGTGACCGACTGGTCCTCATTTGCCTATACTCTGTCTCAAATCCCTGAATCAGATTCCAACGGTGCCTGGACTCAGGTGGAATCGTCCATGCTCCATCATCCGACGTTTGGAACCTGGGGATTTTAGGGTATATCTGAGTATTCAGGATACGTACCTACGGGTACGTACAGAGCCATCTCATCAGCATGGGTTCAGGTTTGCTGTGCCACAGCAACACTTGTAAGTTTCGGGCTCTGCCTTTTGGGACTGTCCTCAACTCCACCGGGGTTTACCAGCCTTATGGATTTTCTGACAGTTCACCTGTTCAGGGTATCCGAATGCTCCTTTCTCTGGACGGTCTCCTGCTTTTAGCAGGATCACCAAGGTACTTTACCGCCAGGTCAGGATAACCGTGGCTTCTTCTCGGCACAGATAATTAGTCAACGGAGAAAAAGTCCTCCCTACATCCCTCACAGGGTTTTCTTCATCTGGGAGCACTGCTGGATTCTCAGACTCTGAGAATTTTTCTGGCGTAAGACAAGATCTCCACTCTTCAACTTGGAGTGTGCGGATATCTACGCATTCGACATATGTCATTACTCTTTGTGATGCGCGGTCTACCAGAGTGTCTACCTTTTGGTAGGGTGGAATGTGCTCAGTTCCATTCCAGACCTTGCCATAATTGACTCCCCTCCAGATGGATCGAGTTTTTCCCATCGGATCGATGTTCGAACGATGATACTTTCTCCAGAGGCGAGTTGGTCTCTGTCCGGGTGGCTATGGCCATCTCGTCCAGGGTGTTCTTTGCTACAGACAGTGTCTGGTCCGCATTCGTTTCGGGGCAGTTGGACGTCTGTCGTTTCTGTCCTGCCACTTAACTTGTTGATACTTTAGGCTGTCTTGGACCTTCACTCTGGCCTAACCCATATGTCACGGTAAACCTGAATAGGTTCAGTCCGACAGTGTCACAACAGTGACTTCCATCTAGGCAACACTGGTAGTTGGGTGGCAATGTCAGGTATGTCATCCATTCTGACATAGTCCAAGGGTCTTCTCCTGGCCAACTCTGCAGTGTTTATTCCCGGAGCTCTCCATTGGGAAGCGGGCTTCCTCAGCTGTTGCGACGTGCATCCCGGGGACTAGTCTCTTCTCCAAGAGAGGTTTCAACTCCTGGTGAGCAGAGGGGGCCTCCCTGAGGGGATTGATCCTCATGGCCTTCTGACTTGATCACACATTACCGGTGTTACAGTCCAGCTCCAGGAGTACTGAAGCTACCTTCAGTGACTCTTTGTCAGTGAAGTGGTCCTTCCACTTTGTGTACCTGTGTCCTCCGGTCTCCCTTCTTCCTCGAGGTCTTCGGAAGTTTAATTCGAGACGGAGGGGCTTTCCTTCTGGGGGCTCCAGTTCGTCCCAGACATCACTGGTACTGAGATTTTCGGAGTCTCCTCATCGATACTCCGTTCCTACTGCTTCACTATCTGGACCTGTTGTCTCAGGGTCCTTGTTTTTCCCTGGACCTGGATCGTTTGTCTTTGACTGCGCCCCTACTGTGGTCCTAGGGCTTCCCTGGCTCTGTCTTCATTGAGATGTTTAGAGCAGATAGGCCAGACTTTGCTGGGATCTGCCACGGACTGTGGCATACATAATTCTTATGGTATCGTACCTGTCGATACGATCCTCCGGTGTCCAGGATTTTCAGATATTCTGCCATTCCTTCCGGCTGGCTTGGGTTTCACCCTTGGCCTGGCCTTCCTGACAGTGCGGATCTCTACACTGTCAGTATGGTTAAGATATGGAATTGCTCCGCTCTGGTATCCAGTTCATCCTTTGGAGTGTTTTCTGGATTATGCCTCCACTTGTCCTCCCTAGGGACTCCTGGGGAGTTAGTAGTGGTTCTTTGTTCCGTCCGGGGACAGTCAATGGAACTGCTGGTTGTGATAGCCATTACATGGTCTATTGTTTAAGCTCTCTCTCTCTCAGGGTGTTTAAATCAACCAGGAGAGTGTCTGAATTGGGAGCGTTCTCATGTGGCTCCCTCTTCTGGAGGGCATCATGTCAGGGTGTGAGTTGCTCTCGCCCTGTATTTCTTCTTAGAGTGGTTTTTAGGTTCCATATTATTCTGGAACTTATGGTACGGCCATTCAGTCCCCAGTCTTCTCGGCTGGTGTGGCCTCATTGACTGTGGTCCGGCCTCTTTGGCTTTATATGATCCGTTCAAGTTCCTTATGGTAATCGGACTCCTTATTGGTGGTCTGCGGTTTCTGGTTTTCACAGGAAACGATGGCCGGCCTATAATGAAATGTTGGCTGGATGGCCTCGTATGTCTTCCTCAGGGGCCTACCCATAGGTAGGCATTTCTGTCGTTGAGGCTTGTTTTTTCTCGGGTCATGTAACCCTCGTGGGCGGCTCGTTGTGGCGCCTCGGCTGTTTTGCCTTACTAGGTGTCCACGTGGTCTTCTGTCCAAACCTTTTTTTTAAGGTTCTAGGCATTGGTTTCCTTTGCCTCTCAGGATGCTTCCTTTTTGGCGACGGATTCTCCTCTCAGCACAGGAGCGTCCCCACCCTTGGTTGAACTGCTTTGGGACATCCCCAAGGTCAACCCTGTGGACCCCCTATGGACCCTGAAGTAGAAAACAAGAGATATGGTAAGAACTTACCTTTGTTATCTCTGTTTCTACGAAGTCCATAGGGTCCACAGGGCGCCCGCCCTGACGCACCTGGCTTCATATGGGCTGTGTTACTGGTCACCGGTTTCCCGTCTCCTTTTCTGTGAGTATGGTTCTAGAGTGTTCCAGTTTTCTCTCTCTTTTTCTCTCCTCCGGCCTTTGGCTACTTACAAACTGAGGTGCCTCTGGCTGGGGGGTGGGGTTATAGGGAGAGTGGACCCAAGTGCATCCTGGGAGCTAAAAGCTTTAACTGCGTGGTGCCCGGATTTGGTTCCCAACCTATACCCCAAGGTCAACCCTGTGGACCCTATGGACTTCGTAGAAACAGAGATAACAAAGGTAAGTTCTTACCATATCTCTTGTTTTTACAGGTAACTGGTTCTGGGGAATTTCATTGCTTAACACTGGTCCTGCTTGTTAAAATGTCCTAGCCCTACTGCCTCATCAACTGTTCTCTTGGTCTGCACTGTGACGATGTTTCCTCAGTATCGGAGAAAGTATGCAAACCCGTAGGAAGAAAAAGCCGCTGTTTTATCAAGGAAAAGTAATTTCCTCTTTGTGTTTTCATGATTCCCAATCTCGTCTGATATCTGGCACTATCACGTTGTCACATACTTGGCATGATATCTGCGCGTTTCGTTGCCTCATACTTGGCATGATATTGGCGCATTTCGATGCCTCATACTTGGCCTGATATTGGCGCATTTCGTTGCCTCATACTTGGCATGCTATCGGCGCGTTTCGTTGCCTCATACTTGGCATGATATCATCGCGTTTTGCCACCAGTAGACGTTCTCGGTGTCGAGGAATCATCCCAACTAAATACGCAATCAAAATTGAATAAGCTTCTGGCAAGACGTCATTCTGGTTGGCAGCGATCCAGCGTCAGCCTTCACGTGCAGTCGTCTACCCAGCTGACTAACCGATACCCTGATGACTGTTCACCTCATCCTTAGTGCCGGCCGTGCACATCTGGCATTATGCAGCCAAACTAGAAAGTAATACTGTGTTTGCATTTAAGCGGAGGGGCGTGATTGGCTCATTTTTTAGCAAATGTAATGCATAGGTTGGTTAAATAAACACCCCCCCGAGCACAAGAGTGATATGGGTGCAGCAATATGGGGCACACACCTGGTAGTACAGTAATATGTAGCAACCCTACACGGCAAGGAAGGCTAAATTGGTGAATCATGTAAAATACACACCTTGGTATGTTGGAACATATTCACCTTTCTTGAATTCAACGATAATGGCAATTCTTCCTGATAACAGGCAGAGCTTAGAATAATGGCTGGGAGGAAAGCTGGTGCCAGGTAGTTTGATCGTGTATGTTGCCGTTGCAGTGGTTGAATGGCTGTGTATTCCACCATAGACCATCTTGATATTAATACTCAAATTAGGTCCAAACTCTTCTAATACAACCCAACAAGAGCTTTCTCTATATCCGTAGAAAAATGGTGGCTCAGCTGGATATAGTTCTCTTTTATCTGTGTAATGGTGCATACACACGGTCCGATAAAAAGGACGATATAAACTATATCATTTGATTGTTTAGACCGTCCTTTTTTTTTTTTTTTTTCTTTTTAGCCCTCTCCAACGACCAAACGACCATCGATGCGCGGGCACGGATGGTCAAGATCAATATCGACCATCGCCCGTACATGCAGGTCAATCTGGTCGATATCGACCAGGTTAGCCTGTTTACTACAGTTTATAGTAGTTTTGTGGTTGGTGCATGTGCTGGATGTTCGATATCGAACAAGCAGGACGATAAGACAACGATATCTGATCGTTGTCTGATCGTCCCGTGTGTACAGGCCATAAGATACGCGTTTCTGTATAGAGCGTGCACACCAAATAAATGTACACAACTTACACTTAAGACTCATTAAGATTTATTAGGCAGAACGGGGGAGGGAAGGGCGAGTGTAGGCCGAGTACCATAAGGCTGTGTCCTGGCAATTACAACCGAAGTACACCTGGATGTAGATGCAGATATACCTGGCAGGAGGCCTCTCTCTTATGGGGAGCTTTAAGGCTGCTGGTGCAACAATATGCAAGGATGGTTAGCAGCACTATCTATCCGCTTCTGATTGGCCGATTGCAGATTACGTTATTATATTGCATACAAATAGGGTAATGTAGATTATCAGCCACATCTCTACTCTGTTTCGGCACCTCCTTGTCTCTTCCTGCTTACGTTTGAGGTGCAATTGCGCTCAGCTGTAAATGAGCCCAAGTATGGCTACAGCCCACATCATCGTGGTTACAGCTCCAATCAGAATACAGTCATCTCATATATATGAATACACACTGGCCAGGAGAGAGATGTAAGGAAGTGACCATCACCAGCCTCGCAGTCTGACCTTAGGGAAGAGCTGTAACATCACTGGAGAGAGCGTAGATCGGTCTATGAGACCCGCAGTGTCCTGTACTCTTCTCCTTCTTAGTAGGGATCAATTTCGTTAGCACCTTTCATAGAGGCTCAGGGCTACACTAGGCCCTTAATCTGAGTATTAAGAGCTGTGACTATAACTACAGAACCCGTTCTCAGAGCCTGATTCATTACCGATCACAAATGCTAATACGCACGCAATCGCCAATTGTTGCCTTTTGCGTATGCATCGCAGTGTGCGAACCGGGACTGCGATCGCAGTGACTGCAGAGACCCATCGCAGAGTGATTGACGGGAAGTGTTGTTTGTGGGTGGTGACGGGGGGGGGGTGGTCGGGGAAATGCAGGCGAGCCAGTGCGTTTGAACGCCGTTTCAGGGGCGTGCATAAATTATCCACTGCAATGCCTTACGCAGCTTGTGTACTTATAGCGTGCGATGGGCTCAGCAATTCCTGAGTAAGGCTGGAGCTTGAGCAGTGAGGCTGCGATGGTACTCAATGTTACCGATGGTTTTGCAGTCTTGCTAAGGATTACGGATGTGTGTAAGGTAAAGTGGGCGTCCTTACTGTATGTTGTGCTGTGACGGCATAGTGATCGCAATGGATTAGCATACAATCGCAGTGAGACTACGCATGTGTAACCGCTATTGCAATCGCAGTTATGATCCGTAATGAATTAGGCCCTCAGGGCCTGATTCAGAGCCGCTCGTAAGCGGCCGCTCGTTCGCTCCGAGCGATGTTCGCACAACTGCGCATGCGTATGGGTCGTAATGCGCATGCGCCAACCAGTCATTACGGTCGGAAATCGAGCGCTAGTAAAATAGTGAATGCCTGCTAATTTGAGTGACAGAATGAGGCGTTTGTGGTTGGTAACAGGGGAAGGTGCTTGAAAACGGGGAGTGGAGAACAGAACGCAGGCGTGCCAAACGGTCAAAACGGGCGTTTTAAGGGTGTGCATAATTAACAAAGCAGCGTCATCGACCACGTCACTTGGTTGTTTCTTAGCCTGAACTGGTCGCATGATTGCGGTAGGAAATTCCAACCACAAGCACTGCGAGCAGTTCAGACGCCTTTCGATGTACTCGACTAATCTAATAAATAGCAGAGATGACGTAGGATGCGAGCGGCCAGGGGGCGTCTTTACAAAATAGCGAGCACATGCTTCGTTCGCTCGCTCAGACATAGAGGCGTCAACAGACCGCAAAGAGCGAGCGCTCAATTTAATAGCCGGCCCCTTTTTCTGAACGAGCGAGCGCAAATAGCGTCCGGCTCTGAATCAGGCCCTCAGTCCGTTGTCTTTAGCCAACAGGTTGCGATTTTATATTTGTTTTAAATCTGTTTAAATAACTCGAAAACCCGGCCCTACGTATCACCTGATTTGTTAAGGAGGTAAAACTGCTATGTAAGCATTGTATTCCCAGCTGTGGTTTAGTTCAGGGTAACTTTGCAGGAACCCCACAAAACTGATTGTATTTGATCAGCACAAGCGTGTGAGACTGGGCACAAGCGTGTGCGAACGGGTGCCACATGACGTGAGCACGGGTAGTATCCTCGCAGAGCACAGAGACCCGGGGGGAGCAGAACGTGGGCTGTGTTTTGCCCAATCAAACATAAGCAGAAAATCCATTTATTGCATGTCAGTTATGTATCTCATTAAGAAGGAATGGGAACATCCTGAAATAATGCTTAGCCTCATTAGTAGGCTCACATCCAAGTGTCTGATTTCCTTCAGAAGTAACAAAACTATGGAGTATTTTAACCACATTCCCCAAGTTGACCCTTCAGACTAATTAATCCCAATACAAATATTTAGCAATGTTTCTTGTTCAACAAAGTGCACACACTACTTATAACATGCCTAGGAAGGAACGGTGCATTGTAATGCAGCCTGATAATTCACTAGGATCCAGTGATCTCAGGGCCTGATTCAGACCTGCTCGCGAGCACTATGCGCTCGCAAGCGGGTCGATGGTGACCCAGTGCGCATGCGCACGACAGAGCTTTCTCCGTCGTGCGAATGCGCGAGACCCGGATAGCGACGGGCAATCTGTCGCTCCGGGTCTCGTACCAAAGGGGGCGTGCTGTCGGTGTTGAGTGACAGCACGCCCCCTTTGGTGGGCGTGCCGGGGGCGTGGCTGCCCAGACGGAGGCATTCCCATGGGAACGTCTGCCGTCTGGGGCCATCCTCACTGACATCACATCTCTGGTAGAGCCGAAAGCACTCTAGGTCTTGCGGCAACGAGACCCTGCCACAAGGGTCTCGACGCAAGCCCGATGGTCGCGATGGTCTTGACCATCGCGACCATCTTCCTGGCCGCTCGCTATAGCTGTGGGTGGTCACCCACAGCTATGCGAGCGGCCAGGAGGCCGCTCTGAAAAACAAGAAGGACGGCCCTGATTCAGAGCGAGCGCTCTGTCAGAGCGTCCGGCTCTGAATCAGGCCCTCAGTCTGAGACATGAGGTTTACCTTTTATGTATTGTATTGCCGTGCACCCTCACGCCACTTTTACTACGTGCACGCACTGCGTTCTCTCCTTTCTGCGCTTCCGGAGTTGTGTTTTTACATCTTTAAGTAGAGACACAAAGTCGTCCCAGTGCACTGCTACAGTTTTGCTATTAGGGCATGCTAAAACTGGCAGGGCATGCTGGGATATATAGTTCCACAACAGCTGGAGTGTCAAGGTTAGCCAACACTGCACTAGAGGCTACCTGGGTTGCACCCAGGAAAACCCTGGTATAAAGCAGGGTCATGGACCTGGGACTTCGACCCGGGTCGTTTCTGTTCACACACAGCAAAAACCCGGGTTGATGCACGTTCACGACCAAAAACCCAGGTTTTTTCTGTATGTCTGAAAGGGCTATAAGAGAGAGAAAGATATGACATATGTGATACAAGTTTGGCAACAATTTGAGTTTTCTATATATTATGTAGAGGCGGACTTAAGACTATCTGCGTACTGTACATGTGTTCCAAACATTGTGACACTTCCATCTATATGTAGATTCAGATGGATTTTGCCCTTAGACTCTTTGCATTGAGAGAAAGTAGACTGAGGAGGCACACAAGCGTTGGCTATGGCCATTAGGGGCGCGTTTGCGCAAATGCGTCTCATGCAGACATCGCCATTTCTGCTTTTTCGGCAGAAACCTCTACATCAGCCCCGATATGTGTAAAGTATGTATTTTTACTTTCACACCTGGGTGCTGGTAGCAAGTATTTGCGGGGAGAGAGAAATCTGAACTGTGAGATACAAGTTCTGCAAGTATATCGGTGAGTGACATGTTTTTAAAAATGTGATTGACGTTTTAGAATTCTTTCGGAGAGTTCATATTTGGGTGTAAGCTGCTCCTAATTCTGTAAGAAAAAAGTGTTTTTAGGACAAGGAAACCCAAAGACTGTTGGGAAACCGTGCAGGATGTTCCAGCGAGTAAGTACAAATAATAATAAACGGCATAGACCTCACCGCCCGGCCCCCCTTAGAAGTCATTGCCGGGTGATCGATCAGTGTGTGATCCCCAGGCAACATCTGGTACATTTAGAATGTTAACATGTTAGCCACGCTTGGCATGTAGACATTGGCTGCGATGAAATGGCGGAATGATTAGAATGTCGACAAAACGTTCCTGGTGGTCTAGTGGTGACTTACATGAAACGGTGGCTCCAGCAGTGTCTTCTGGGTCTGGCGATAAGTGAGTATCCCTAGCCCCTAATCCTCTCCCTAGTGCCTAACCCTTACTTCCCCTCCCATAGCCTAACCCTTCACTGCGTGCGGAATATCGACATTTCACCTGTCGACATTCTGCATATCAACATCTCAGCAATGCGGACATTGTGATTGCATCCCAGCTTCACTGGGGCAAGATCGGGAAAGACCTCCTCCAAACTGACTTACTGTCATTTAAAATTTGAGGCGGTCCCTCTTTCAAATGATGGGGCCCCTTAGCAGGTTAGTACATTATTGTCTGGTGACCACCTGTGTTAGAAACAGGACAGTTACAGGATGAGGTATATAGTATGAGATAGCCTGATGAGTCGGGAAGCCGGCGGACCTAATCCCGACAGCCGGCTTCCCGACTGTCATATCTCGGCAAGGGTCTAAAGACAGGCGTCGATATGCCGGCGCCTGCCATTAGACATACGCCGGGATCCCGACGCCCGTCATCCCAACCGAGTGCGTATAGCCACGGGGGGAAGGTATTAGGGTAAGGCACCCCCCGGGAGGTTAGGTTTAGGCTAGGGGAAGGGGGGGGTTAGCGTTAGGCACCCCCGGAGGGGACTTAGGGTTAGGCTAGGGGAAGGGGGGGATAGGTTTAGGCACTTAGAGGGGGGATTTGGGTTAGGCACTGGGGGGAAGGTCAGGGTTAGGCATCCCTAAGGGAGAGTTAGGGTTAGGGGGTAGAAATAGGTTAGTATATACTTACCTTTGACTATCGGGATCCCCTCCTCTGCCGGGATGCCGCTGTCGGGATTCCAACCGCCGGGCATGGGTCCAGCAGTAAATCCATACCACTTCCGATGAGTCACAGAGTAGATCAGGGAAAGTTACAGGAGGATAAAGCGGTGATGGCAGTGATTACACCGAGACACATAGGCAAGATGGGTGCATGCACCGGCATGCCGCAGTTTACAGAGGGGAGGAGCTGGGCTGTGGGAGGAGCTGAGTGTGGGAGGAGCTGAGTGTGGGATGATATTACTTGTTGGAGAACGGTGCCAAAGCTAGATCTCTGTTTTATATAGTAGGTGATTACTGAGGGTGAGAGGAAGAGGAAGGGGCGTGTGTGCGTTTTCAGGGGGGAGTTCCTCGCTACCGAAGCAGTTGTATTTTGCACAAGCTGACGGCTGGCGATGATCGCGTTTCTTGCTAAACGGTTAATGGACCTCCATATTGAAGATTGGCAGGGGAATAGCATATTTAGGCACACTCTGAGTCATTTAGTAAAAACCCTTCACACGCAGGATCGACCGAGTGGCCCCACTCTCATTAATATAAGCCACCTGTGAGAGGAAACCGAGAGGTGTTTTTAGTACAAATATAAAAAGCGCTTTATTTGATGAAAATACGTGCTAGTAACAAGGCTGGAGATCAGAAGTCGATACTTTTGCGCAGTGCGCTTCCGTTGCCGCTGCGAGCTCCTGACTACAGCATTGCGGCAATGGGTTTATGTTTATAACTGTAGATATCCATCTCTGCCTGCCTTCCACCCCCCTCTCCCCCTCCCTTCCTGGTCTCCTGCACTAGGTTTATTTAGCAGGAGCTCAGACAGCGGGCTGATCTCCATAGCAATCGCTAAAATAAACAGGTCAACGCCAGGCCTAAAGCTTCGTGACTTCTAATACAGCCAGGATGAGCTCTGCATCGGCCTGGTAGGACATCGCCCATCGTGCGGTGTATATGTACGGCTCATCTCTAAGTTATGCCTGCAGACCGCACTATGCTGATTAAATGGTGCTTTTAGGTGAGCGCCGTGCGCTGCCAACTCCGTTCACCCCCCCCCCGCTCCCCCTGTCTTTCCACTAACCCTCAGTCTCTGTCCCAATGGGACCAAGCTGACCCCATAATTATACCAGAAATAAGTTCTCTTACCTCATCACCCCCCCTTCTCTCCAGTCTTGGTTCTGGCAGATTTTAATGTCCGCTCAGAAATGGCTCCCAGATGCTAAAGTTGGTCTAGTTTATGAAGGGTATAAATTAACTTAAAGCATTCAATCATATGAAAGCAATAACCCTGTGCGTGCCAGAGGGTAGTCTATCGTATTGCACGGCAAAGCTCGGGCGCCGTTAAATAACAGCCACCGTTCATGTAAGACTTTGTGACTGTAAAAAAGATTTTTGTGTATTAAGGTTTGTTCTGCCACCTTTGTAAGTTGTAAACAGCATAGCATTTATTTCTGATGCAATGTGCTGCAGACATTTGATTTTAAGTGGCCAATTATTCTCGTTATGTGAGAAAGTGTTAGCTTCTCTGGTACGCTGTAGCACTGATGTATGCGAGAGGCACAATCGGCGCCCAGTGGTTCGCATACAATAGGTGTTGGGATTGAGGAATGAGCAAACCTAGTTTGCAGGTATATAGTTGAAAGCTGGGGACTTGACAATCGGCAAGGCCCCCCCTGGTTGATATGGTTGTAATGCTCTGCCTGAGGGGGTTAATGCAGAACTGCAGGGTTGCTGGCACTCGCCCAGACCGCAGAGAGTTAATAACAAGGCATAAGAGAGCTTTGTGCGGGGTACAATATCCCAGCATGCTTTTCAGCACAGAGTCTGGTTTTTAATTTGAGGCTAGAAGTTGGCGCAGATTTAAGGGATTGGAAGAGAGACGCGTCCAGAGTGAAAATATTTACACAGCAGCAAATTCCAGCAGGAATCCAGGGGCCGGTGTCTGAGAGCCAAACAAAGGCCTCATTCTGAGATTTCACTCCTCCGTTCTGTCTTACTCACTCACTCCTGTGTATTGTGTGCTGCACTCGGTGCTCTCTATCGTGTGCTATGCGATCTCTTCTCACTTTATGCTCACTCTACATTATGTGCTGCCGTCATTCCTCTGTACCATGTACTATAACTCACCAAACACTCCCGTATACACTGTGCTACTGTCATTCCTCTGTACCATGTACTATAACTCACCAAACACTCCCGTATACACTGTGCTACTGTCATTCCTCTGTACCATGTACTGTAACTCACAACACTCCCTCATACACTGTGCTACTGTCATTCCTCTGTACCATATACTATAACTCACAAAACACTCCCGTATACACTGTGTGCTACTGTCATTCCTCTGTACCATGTACTGTAACTCACAACAACACTCCCTCATACACTGTGCTACTGTTATTCCTCTGTACCATGTACTGTAACTCACCAAACACTCCTGTATACACTGTGCTACTGTTATTCCTCTGTACCATGTACTGTAACTCACAACACTCCCTCATACACTGTGCTACTGTTATTCCTCTGTACCATGTACTATAACTCACAAAACACTCCTGTATACACTGTGCTACTGTCATTCCTCTGTACCATGTACTATAACTCACAAAACACTCCCGTATACACTGTGCTACTGTCATTCCTCTGTACCATGTACTGTAACTCACAACAACACTCCCGTATACACTGTGCTACTGTCATTCCTCTGTACCATGTACTGTAACTCACAAAACACTCCCTCATACACTGTGCTACTGTTATTCCTCTGTACCGTGTACTGTAACTCGCAAAACACTCCCTCATACACTGTGCTACTGTTATTCCTCTGTACCGTGTACTGTAACTCACAAAACACTCCCGTATACACTGTGCTACTGTCATTCCTCTGTACCATGTACTGTAACTCACAACAACACTCCCGTATACACTGTGCTACTGTCATTCCTCTGTACCATGTACTGTAATTCACAACAACACTCCCTCATATACTGTGCTACTGTTATTCCTCTGTACCATGTACTGTAACTCACAACACACTCCTGTATACACTGTGCTACTGTCATTCCTCTGTACCATGTACTATAACTCACAACACACTCCCGTATACACTGTGCTACTGTCATTCCTCTGTACCATGTACTGTAACTCACAAAACACTCCCTCATACACTGTGCTACTGTTATTCCTCTGTACCATGTACTGTAACTCACAAAACACTCCCTCATACACTGTGCTACTGTTATTCCTCTGTACCATGTACTGAAACTTGCAAAACACTCCCTCATACACTGTGCTACTGTTATTCCTCTGTACCATGTACTGTAACTCACAAAACACTCCCTCATACACTGTGCTACTGTTATTCCTCTGTACCATGTACTGTAACTCACAAAACACTCCCTCATACACTGTGCTACTGTTATTCCTCTGTACCATGTACTGTAACTCACAAAACACTCCCTCATACACTGTGCTACTGTTATTCCTCTGTACCATGTACTGTAACTCACAAAACACTCTCTCATACACTGTGCTACTGTTATTCCTCTGTACCATGTACTGTAACTCACAAAGCACTCCCTCATACACTGTGCTACTGTTATTCCTCTGTACCATGTACTATAACTCACAAAACACTCCCTCATACACTGTGCTACTGTTATTCCTCTGTACCATGTAGTGTAACTCACAAAACACTCCCTCATACACTGTGCTACTGTCATTCCTCTGTACCATGTACTGTAACTCACAATAACACTCGCTTATGGGACAATGCAATGAACAACGCTGTGCTGTTACATGCAGCGTGCAACGACACATCGTACCATCGTAAACCGGATCGTGCAGTGTGTACAGCACATGCGATGCTTCGTACCGTCGCTGGGCCACACATCTTATAGTGCACAAGTTCTCAAACTCTGTCCTCAGGACCCCAAACAGTGCATGTTTTTCATGTCTCTTCACAAAAATGCAAGTGAAATAATTAGCTCCGACTGTGGATCTCTTAAAATGTGTCAGTGAGTAATGACTACACCTGTGCACCTGCTGGGTGACCTGGAAAACGTGACCTGTGCGGGGTCCTGAGGACCGAGTTTGAGAACCACTGGCATAGTGTATACCCAGATTTACTCATTACCTTTGACTATATATTCATTCATAGATAACCAGTGCTAACTCGTTACCTTTGTCTATCTCTATTCCCTCATACATTACGAGCACTAATGTTACCTTTGTCTCCATTTATCTTAATTCATGCATAACAGTTACTAACTCCTTACCTCTGTCTGTGTAAATATTTCTTAGTTCATACATAACTTGGACTAACTCATTACCTCTGACTATATTTCTTCATTCATAAATATCTAGGACTAACTCATTATTTCTGACTATATTTCTTCATTTATACATATCTAGGACTAACTTGTTACCTCCGACTAAATATTTCTTCATTCATACATATCTAGGACTAACTCATTATTTCTGACTATATTTCTTCATTTATACATATCTAGGACTAACTCATTACTTCTGACTATATTTGTTCATTCATACATATCTAGGACTAACTTGTTACCTCTGACTAAATATTTCTTCATTCATACATAACTTTGGACTAACTTGTTACGTCTGACTGTATATTCATTCCTTCATAACTTGGACTAACTCATTACCTCTGACTATATATTTCTTTATTCATACCAGGGACTAACCCATTACCTCTGTCTATATCTTCCATTATTCATGCATAACAGGGACTAACTCATTACCTCTGACTAAATATTTATTCATTCATACATAACTAGGACTGACTTGTTACATCTGACAATATATTCATTCTCATTCCTACATAACTTGGACTAACCCATTACCTCTATCTATATCTTCCATCATTCATACATACCAGGAACTAACTCATTACCTCTGACTCTATCTGCCATTATTCTTACATAACAAGGACTAACTCATTACCTCTGACTATATATTTCTTTATTCATACCAGGGACTAATCTACTAACTTTCCATTATTTGTACATAACAGGGACTAACTCATTACCTCTGACTATATATTCCATACCTAACTGGGACTAACTCTTTACGTCTGTCTATATCTTCCATCATTCATACATACCAGGAACTAACTCATTACCTCTGACTCTATCTGCCATCATTCTTACATAACAAGGATTAACTCATTACTTCTGACTATATATTTCTTTATTCATACCAGGGACTAATCTACTAACTTTCCATTATTCCATACATAACTGGGACTAACTCTTTACGTCTGTCTATATATGTCTTAATTCCTACATTACTGAGACTAACTAATTCCCTCTGTCTATATCTTCCATCATTCATACATAACGAGCACTAATTTGTTACCTTTGTCTTTGTCTCCCATCATTCACATACAATAAGCACTAACTTGTCACCTGTCTATATCTCTTGTTATTCATATATAGCAATCTCCGACTTCTTACCTGTCTATAGCTCTCATCATTCATACATAACAAACACTAACTCTGTCTATTTATGAAACTAGATTTGCAGTCAGTCCTGCAGAAACACGTTTTCAGGTTCTTGCCGCCATTTTTACGTGGAATCATCATTTTTTATGAGGTCCCTCTATCATTTGGATCCTGGCCCCGGGGCTATTACAATCTTTACATGGTGTTGGCCCTTTGCAGCCATTGAGCTCCGATATCGCAAAGTGTTTTTGGAGCCCGTACTCACACAGGCGTATTAGTCATGGCGGTACCGTGCCAGGAAGTAAATAACAGCGTAAGCTATCACTGCGTAATCTGTGCCGTAGAGGTCTCTTACTGGAGCCGGCATGAGACGCTTGGTAAATTCTGCAGTGAAATAATTTCTTATTGCCGCGATATGCGGTGATGAGCAATTATATTTCATCTGGGAAATTTCACAGTAAATAGACCCCTCTGTGTTCATTCATTGGGGGCCCAAACACCTGTGACGGATTGCCCCAATTCCCCGTTCTACTGGAGTCAGGTCGGTTTCCCGATTCCGACCTAAAAATGGTTGGAATTGGCGAGTCGGGGACTTTTAACATGTTGAATTTCCCCGATCCGCCGAAGGAGCGCAACTCACCGATATCCGTAGTTTGACGTTTTTGGTCGCTGATCGGCGTCAGTAGAACGAGGAATTGGGCAGTAGATGTATGGGTAGCAATACATAACCAGCGCAGTCTCGCTACCCCTGACCATGGCTCGTATTCAATTTGAGCCGAACCGCGATACTTTTTCGCCTCCCAGACTTTTCGCCTACATCGCGTGTTTTGCAGGCGGAAAAGTATTGCGCGTATCGCCGTATTCAATTTGAAAGTAGGCGAAAATAGGACCCAGCGAAACTTAAGCAAGCGGAAAGTACTGTCAGATTTGGGGAAATCAGCCTGACACCCCCAAAAGATGCTCTGACATGGGGGTTCCCTATGTACCCCCCGATTTGGCTTGCTGAAGGTATTTGGTGTTTTTAAACAGGCTCAATAGCTGCTAAATAGCGATTTTGTATAAGTGGTGCAGAATAGTATTCAGGAGGTTTTTTTTTGCAGAAAATAACTTATCCCAGCAAATTTGGGGTACATGAAAATGGGGGACAGTATATTTTAAAGTTGCTAAAGTTAAGTTGAAAAAAACATGAAAAATCCACCTGCCGCAAGCCCCTGCAATGAAAAAAACACCTGGGGCATACTTGGGGGGCCCCCCCAGAGGCAAGTTCGCTAGTTTTTAACTTTGTCCCCCAACTTTTTTTCCGCCCCCAAATTCAAAGTGATTTTTTGGGGTGTTCTTCAGTCTTTTTAAAAAAATTTTTTTACACAGTTTACCGTTGGGGGACTGAAGGCTGCACGGGGTTTCCCGTAACATTGCACCCCAAAACCCCAATTCTGCACTTTTTTCCGCCTGCTATTCATAGGCGAATCTTTTTCGCTTATTACATTGCATTGACTTTCCGCCTAGGCAGAAAGTCTTTCAAATTGAATACGGCGATACTTTTGGCAAAATGACATCATCGGCGAAAAGTTTTCGCCCAAAGCACGCGAAAACGGCTTTTCGCTCCAAATTGAATACGGGCCCATGTCTCTATACACCAATCACAGTATATATATCTCTGACGCACTCTCCCTGTCTGTTTTTCCTCTTCCTCCATCTGTACAGCGGCGCGCTGCCCCTGCTTCTCTCCCCCACCCCACTGATATTTGGATAATATCTCTCCTTCACAGAGAGACCTTTCTTTCCCTGTAATATAAAACATTGCCTCAGGATGCACACACCTGCCCCCTCCCTCCTACTCACTCCCTGCACACTCGCCACAGATTAGCCGCAGACCTCCTGCCCAGTGCAGATAATGACTTCCAGACCCCCCCCCCCCCATCCCCCTTCTTACCCCTGAACTAGCACAAGCACTTCTGCAAGCCGCACATACAGGTAGAGGGATTAGGAAGGCTGATTGCACTACTGTAAGACGATAGCCCACCTCGCATAATGAGGCCCTGAGCTATATGCAGCGGGAGGAAATGCATTTTTCAGATTTGAAGGCACAAATCACGGGCGGAGGCTAATTTTACATGGAAGACTGCGCAGATCAAAGCAGAGATCATTTGTACACAACGCCAGCAGCAGCCTGCTCACTGGCTCGGAGTTAAGTCATTAACATGATCTGGTCAGTGTTACACAGTGCTCTGGAGATGTACACATGGCGGTGACAGTGTGCAGGTCTGCGGAAGAGGCTCGGCACGTCAGCTCTCCATTATAGTGGAAGAGAACATTAATCAATGCACTCCAGATCCTATCTTTTATAACAAAACACCTCTGTTCCAGCCAGGGCCTAGATACGGCGCTCTTTTGCAAGGAAATGGTTAATAAGTCGTTCTAGCTCTGCTAAGGGGCCCACATATCAAACCCCTACCCCACCTCATATCATCCCCTATACTTAATTTACGCACACGCTTTCCAGTTGGAGCGGTCTGGTTCTAATGTCTTCAGCAGATGAGCCGATACCTCACTTTTTCCCCTGTACTTTATAGCTGTTGGAGAAAAATTGAAAGTGAGAACTTGGCAGACGGTTATAGCCTGCGGAATGGCCACGTAACCTTACAGAGCACGGCAATGTGTTGTCTGACCTGCAGGACCGCGTGCCGGTTCTGCAAAGCAATCTACCCTCTCTGTATATGCTGCGTCTGCAGCCTGCAACCCTCCGGGGAGTTTGGAACTACAAGTGCCAGACTGTCTTGCCTGTATGTCATTACAGAACTATAATGCTGTACTGCTTGAGTAACATACAAGTAAATAAAAAAATAAAACCAAAAACCAGACACATAAAAAGAATCAATATTTATTACATGGCGGACAATTATTACGGATTGGCGCCACCTTGTCCAGCAATCGGCGCCTTGTACCCCGCCATCCCCAAATTTCCATCACATTATTGTTCATAGTCAGTACAAATTACTTGTCCACCTTCACAAGAATAGGGTGCATGCATTTAAATTTCTTAGCACAGTAATTAAATGGTGATCTGTCCAGTCACGTAAGTGCCCCTCCAGGTTAGAAGGTTTGTAAGTTATTGTTTGTTTTTAGTTTTTCCTTTTGTCTTTTTCTTAGCTATAATGTCTCTCCAGGACCTTGCGTGGCCTGTAGCCATAAACCAACCTGTGCTATCAGGGCACGGGTTCTCCTGGCCGGAGACCGAGCCCCAGCATTGAGCATCCTTCTAACTTAGAAACATCTGTCTGTCCGATGTCGTAAGAAAAGACCCCCATCAGTCAAAGGGCGTTTCGGGCTCCTTAATGTTATTAATCATATGAGCGTTGGCGTGCGATTGTTTCTGCACATTACCTCCTGCTCATCATCTGTAATTTGGAACACCAAGCGGATCAGCCCTCCCTTGTTGTCCTCTGCCCAAAAAGCCTTGACAGCACAGCTGTCATCTCGTCAGGGCTCCCAGCAAGCTCAGACATGCCCGTATGAAAGATACCTTGGAAATTCCCATTGCTTGGTACTGGGAGTGTGTATGGGTCCATACGTTTGGCGTCAGTCTCCAGCTTTAAAAGTAAGAGCGCGGAATCCGACCTGCAGGGGCATCATTGTTGTTTCCCACTCTCTGCACGAGAGGCTCATCGGACTCGAGCCCCCTTTCGAGGCCGGTTGGACTCTCAGAGAATTTCTTTAACTCTTCTTTCTCTTCAAATGCTGTTTTGACACCTTCCAACTCCAGAGGCCCTCCGTTCTCGCCCGCGTGCGCCTTTTCTTTGCGCCTCCGTGTATAGAAGACTGCGCTAACTATGACCACCAAGAGGAGGACACCGGCTGCAACAGCAGGCACCAAAACTAATGTCAAACTACCCTCCTGGGTGTGGGTGATGTGGGCACTATGCTTTGGAGATTCCCCTGTAGTCTGTGCCTCCGTACATAGCTCAGCCTGTGGATTTACATCACGCATGGTCCCAAGGCAAAGTTTGTAAGAGCTATTAGCAACCAAATCCCTCAGTGTGTAGTGGTGGAGTGTTGGTGGGAGCTGGTACGTAAAAGGCCGACTGTCTGGCCCAGAGAGATTTTGTACCGTCAGCCTAAGTCCTGGAATATGTTTCTTACTTTGGATATAGCTTTGGAGGTCCACTTTGAGGGAGCTGCCAGTCACTTCAAGGACTTGCAGCTTCATCGAAATCTGCTCTGGGAAGTCTACAGGGGTTAGCGTCAACATCTCGCAGTACATCCCGTAAAATCCAGTTGGACAGTCGCATTCCAGTACCCCAACTGAGTCCAAGCGGCAGAAGCCACCATTTAAGCAAGTTTCAGGGGGGCACAGCTGATCGTATAAAGTGGGTGGAACTAGTTCCTCCTCTATTGGGTGATGGGGTGAAACCGTGGTGGTAGAGTCAGTAGTCGGGATATGTGTTGGCCTAGGATTAGAGGGTGTAGATGGTGCAACTGTGCTGCTAGGCGCTACAGTCGTCGGCACAAAGACCGTTGTAGGTACAGGGCATCCGAATTCAACGCTCTGCAGATTTCGCAAGATCTTACCAGCGTTTTTGGGAGGGAAGTGGCAGCGCGTTTCATCTGAGCGCATAAGAGTGACCCCACTGATCCTCAGCCACTCTGTTAGCCAGCTTAGTAGGCACACGCAATTGAAAGGGTTTTCTGCCAGGCTCACCCCACGAAGGCGTGATGAAAATTGGAATAGACTCTTTGGCAAAGTGTGCAGGCTTAACCCACTTAAGTCTAAGTCTTGTAATCCGCTAAGGCCAGAAAAGTCATCCGGTTGAAGCTGAGAGATTGCAGTGTTGCCGGCAAGGTTGAGTTTGGTTAAGCCGCGTAGACCAGCGGGCACCTTGCTCAGCTGATTATCCGATAGGTCCAGTTCATGAAGATTCTTTAGGCCATTGAGAAGATCTGTTGGTACCTCTTTCAAACCTAAACCAGCCAAACGTAAAGTCTCAATATTGCTGGCATGGAATGCCCCAGGTTGGATTGCAGGAATAGCGTTATAGCTCAGATCCAGGAGCAGAAGGTAGGGGAGGGCGAAGGCTGGAGGGACTACCAATTGGTTTTTTGTCAACTTGAGCTCCAGGAGGTTCTCAAGGCCCCTGAAGGCATCTGGGTGGATGCTGCGAATGTGGTTCTCGCTGAGGTATAACCTCTCTAGTCGGCCCAGCCCCTGAAAGGTCTCCGCAGAGATCTCGCTAATCTGGTTGGATGAAAGGTCCAGGTTGCTGAGGTTCGCCAGGCTTTTGAAGACCCCTCCGGGTAGTTTAGACAACTTGTTATGAGACAAGTCTAAGAGCTGCAGGTCCCACAGGCCGGAGAAGCTGCTTTCCTCTACCAGAGTGATGCCATTTTCAAAGAGATAGAGGCTGATGGTGTTCTGGGGTATGCTGCGGGGAAAGTTGGGGCTCTTGCGGTTCATGCAGAAGATGGTAAATGGCTGGCTGCATAGGCAGCCGTCTGGGCAGCCTTCGATGAGGACGGTGAATGCCATGTTCAGCAGGACAGTCCGTGCGAAGAGGAGATACATGTTGCAAATTCTGTTAAAAAAACAAAAAAACAAAAGTTAATATTAATGCACGGTACTGTGATCACAGGCAATAAACGGACCCCTGAGCATGAAGATACATAAGCAATGCTAGCATGGCATGCCCTGACAGAGTACTTCTGACTTGTCGTGAAATAGTTAACAATATATCTTGGCATTTGTACCCCTATCATTATGGTTAGATGACCTTTCATCTCCAGCACAAGAAGGGCTTGTGCCTGTCAGGCCATGCCCTGTGTGTATAAACAGAGCCCCTACGGTATGTAGGCCCCCTCCCCTATCTGTCACTTCTAAAACATCATGTAGATAAAAGGCGGTGTCCCAGGCCACACAGCCCTGCACAGAAACGCTGCTACTGACACCTAACCCCTGTCTATACAGTCACTGCCTCACACACACACACAGCACTCCGACTGGTTCCTTTACACACTGTGCCTCACACATCACTCCGACTGGTACCTTTACACACTGTGCCTCACACACACAGCACTCCGACTGGTTCCTTTACACACTGTGCCTCACACATCACTCCGACTGGTTCCTTTACACACTGAGCCTCACACACACAGCACTCCGACCTGGTTCATTTACACACTGTGCCTCACACACACATCACTCCAACTGGTTCCTTTACACACCGTGCCTCACACACAGCACTCCGACTGGTTCCTTTACACACTGTGCCTCACACACACAGCACTCCGACTGGTTCCTTTACACACTGTGCCTCACACACACAGCACTCCGACTGGTTCCTTTACACACTGTGCCTCACACACACAGCACTCCGACTGGTTCCTTTACACACTGTGCCTCACACACACAGCACTCCGACTGGTTCCTTTACACACTGTGCCTCACACACACAGCACTCCGACTGGTTCCTTTACACACTGTGCCTCACACATCACTCCGACTGGTTCCTTTACACACTGTGCCTCACACACACAGCACTACAACTGGTTTCTTTACACACTGTGCCTCACACACAGCACTCCGACTGGTTCTTTTACACACTGTGCCTCACACATCACTCCGACTGGTTCCTTTACACACTGTGCCTCACACACACAGCACTCCGACCTGGTTCCTTTACACACTGTGCCTCACACACACAGCACTCCGACTGTTTCCTTTACACACTGTGCTTCACACACACAGCACTCCGACTGGTTCCTTTACACACTGCGCCTCACACACACAGCACTCCGACTGTTTCCTTTACACACTGTGCCTCACACACACAGCACTCCGACTGGTTCCTTTACACACTGTGCCTCACACACACAGCACTCCGACTGGTTCCTTTATACACTGTGCCTCACACACACATCACTCCGACTGGTTCCTTTACACACTGCCTCACACATCACTCCAACTGGTTCCTTTACACACTGTGCCTCACACACACATCACTCCGACTGGTTCCTTTACACACTGTGCCTCGCACACAGCACTCCGACTGGTTCCTTTACACACTGTGCCTCACACACACATCACTCAGACTGGTTCCTTTACACACTGTGCCTCACACACACATCACTCCGACTGGTTCCTTTACACACTGTTCCTCACACACACATCAGTCCGACTGGTTCCTTTACACACTGTGCCTCACACACACATCACTCCGACTGGTTCCTTTACACACTGTTCCTCACACACACATCACTCCGACTGGTTCCTTTACACACTGTGCCTCACACACACAGCACTCCGACTGGTTCCTTTACACACTGTGCCTCACACATCACTCCAACTGGTTCCTTTACACACACTGCCTCACACACACAGCACTCCGACTGGTTCCTTTACACACTGTGCCTCACACACCACTCCAACTGGTTCCTTTACACACACTGCCTCACACATCACTCCAACTGGTTCCTTTACACACTGCCTCACACATCACTCCCAACTGGTTCCTTTACACACTGTGCCTCACACACACATCACTCCGACTGGTTCCTTTACACACTGTGCCTCAGACACACATCATCAGACTGGTTCCTTTAAACACTGTGCCTCACACACACATCACTCCGACTGGTTCCTTTACACACTGTGCCTCACACACACAGCACTCCGACTGGTTCCTTTACACACTGTGCCTCACACACACAGCACTCCGACTGGTTCCTTTACACACTGTGCCTCACACACACATCACTCAGACTGGTTCCTTTACACACTGTGCATCACACACACATCACTCGGACTGGTTCCTTTACACACTGTGCCTCAGACATCATTCCGACTGGTTCCTTTACACACTGTGCCTCGCACACAGCACTCCGACTGGTTCCTTTACACACTGTGCCTCACACACACAGCACTCAGACTGGTTCCTTTACACACTGTGCCTCACACACACAGCACTCAAACTGGTTCCTTTACACACTGTGTTAACAATGAGGGGGACACAAAAGGGAAGGGTTCCTCACCACAATGGTTACATTGAGAGAAATCTCATCTTCATTATATATTCTAATGTCAGTCGCTATTGCCACCTCTATAATAACCACTGGTATACAATAATGGCTGTTAATGAAAGTGGGTGGTGGTGGTGCTACTGAGAGTTGAATCCGTATGTACAAAGAAAGTTGTTCCAAGAGGAACGCACAAAGAACTCTATAGGGGAGCACTCTCATAGCCAGATATATGAACAGGTTTTTTAAAACATAACTTTTATTGCTATATTGTTAAAATTGACATAGACATCACATTAGACCAGTGATTCCCAACCTTGGTCCTCAAGGCACACTAACAGTCTTGGTTTTTGTGTTATCCATGCTAAAGCACAGATGATTAAATCAAAATAACTGAGGTACTAATTAAGTCACTTGTGCTCAAGTATGGCTATCCCTAAAACCTGGACTGTTAGTGTACCCTTAGGACTGTGGTTGGGAGCCCCTGCAGTAGATGATTAAATTCTAAACAAAAAAATGATGAATGAATAAATAGAAGAGTTAACTTTTGTTATCTCTTCTATTTATGATTGTTATCTAGTCCCTACATATGCCGAAATATAGAGAAGAAAAAATGACAAAACATAACAATTAACGTGTATATATAAGTCAAAATATAGCACACAATCTTAGATATAAAGCAAATTTTATAGCATATTGATGATAAGAACATCTGTTGTGAAATCGTGTATGATTCTCAAATAAGCTGTACAGAGAGGGGAGACTAGGTCGGTGTATAGGGGATTCTGCTGCTCCCCCTCCTGCCAGTGGTAGAGGAGGGGGAGTGAGAGATCCACTAAGTGCTGGCACCCCTAGATACCACAGAAAGCACCAGTTCTCGTCTTCAGCTTTTCATTTCTGCTTTCGGTGGTCATTGCAAAGGTCATCAGACAACCGAGAGAACGAATGAGCTGGTATGGGAACAAATGAGAAAGTATAGGCTAGAAAGTGCATATGCTGTACCCGATGGCATAACTTTTCCCTGAGAGCCTAAACTTTACTGTGTGTCATCAATGTACAGACCTTTTGAGCGCACGGGGTATGTGATTGTATCTATTGCGGTCTATCTGGGTAACAGATGTCTTTAAATTAGGCTTGTTAAACCGAACTATCCTGAGTTTCCACAGGCATCCTAAACGTTTGCTGGATAGTGATCTACGGGCAAATATATGTTCAGCTTTGAATGATTAAGCACATGCACTTCACTCATTTTGAGATCTTGACTACTAGGGTTTTTATTCTCTCTGTGATCAATTGAATTATCAGCCAATTAGGAGATGTGCATGACATTTAGTCAGGATTTACTTGTTTAGCCATCATATATCCATATGCACTTTTTTTTTAAATGTCCATAAAATCCTACTCTGGAAGATGAAGTAAATACAAATACTACAGCTCAGAATCGTTTTGTAAATGAACATGTCATTATTGAGTTATCCACCACACAACGATATATGGCTCAAGATAGTACTTAATTGCACTTTATTGAGGGACATTTTTTGGATTTGTCTCTCAAAGAATAAATGTTCACATTCTGCTATTTTGCGCAGAATATGCACTTTCTAGCCTATACTTTCTCATTTGTTCCCATACCAGCTCATTAGTTCTCTCATCGGTTGTCTGATGACCTTTGCAATGACAATCGAAAGCAGAATTGAAAAGCTGAGAACCGGTGCTTTCTAGGGGTGCCCGCACTTATACCTCTTTTACACCAGAGCTAAAACCCGGGTTATTGCAGGGGTAACCCGGGTAGCTCTTTGGTGTAAAAGGGGACAGGGTTGGATTCCTGGGTGGAGTGACTCGGCAATCCAACCCAGGTAACTTGCAGGATTTAACACTGGAATAACCCATGAAACCCTGCAGTGTAAACGGCGCGATCCGGGTCACGATGACCTGGAACGCGCCACATGCCGGCCAATTGGTCGGCTTCAGTGGCGCTTGGAGATGATGTCATCCCCAAATGTCCACTTCCACACCGGAAGAGCGGGGTCACTGCAGACCCGGCTCCGGTGTGAACGCAGCCGACTCTGGAATATCCTGGGTCGGCGCGGCTACATTACGGGTCTGATCCGGTTTGGAACCCTGTTCCAATCTCTGGGTCAGACCTGGAATTTAGGTATAAAAGCGTTATATGTGGATCTCCCACTCCCTCTCCTCTACCACTGGCAGGAGGGGGGAGCAGCAGAATCCCCTATACACCGACCTAGTCTCCCCTCTCTGTACTGCTTATTTGAGAATCATACACGATTTCACAACAGATGTTCTTATCATCATCAATATGCAATAGAATTTGCTATATATCTATATATATATATATATATATCTATATATATATATATATATATATATATATATATGTGTGTGTGTGTGTGTGTGTGTTTTGTCATTTTTTTCTTCTCTATATTTTGCTGTATGTTGGGACTAGATAACAATCCCTAATCTCTTCTATTTATTCATTCATCATTTTTTTTGTTTATAATTTGTCTACTGTGACGTCTGTCAATTTTAACAATATAGCAGTCTTTAATAAAAGTTATGTTTTAAAAAACCTGTTTATATATCTGGCTATGAGAGTGCTCCCCTATAGAGTTCTTTGTGCATTCCTCTTGGAACAACTTTCTTTGTACTCCTTTACACACTACTGTGCCACACACAGCTGCAGTCCCTTCTCTAAACACTGCATCACACAGACACACTTCTATAGTCTTTGCCTCACATAGACACTTCTATAGTCCCCTCTCTAGTCTCTGCCTCACATAGACACTTCTATAGTCCCCTCTCTATAGTCCTCCCGCACACACACACTTCTATAGTCCCCGCTCTGTAGTCTTTGCCTCACACACACACACTTCTATAGTCCTCCTGTGCACACACACACACTTCTTTAGTCCTCCCGCACAGAGACACACTTCTATAGTCCTCCCGCACACAGACGCACTTCTATAGTCCTCCCGCACACAGACGCACTTTTATAGTCCTCCCGCACACAGACGCACTTTTATAGTCCTCCCGCACACAGACACACTTTTATAGTCCTCCCGCACACAGACACACTTTTATAGTCCTCCCGCACACAGACACACTTTTATAGTCCTCCCGCACACAGACACACTTTTATAGTCCTCCCGCACACAGACACACTTTTATAGTCCTCCCGCACACAGACACACTTTTATAGTCCTCCCGCACACAGACACACTTTTATAGTCCTCCCGCACACAGACACACTTTTATAGTCCTCCCGCACACAGACACACTTTTATAGTCCTCCCGCACACAGACACACTTCTATAGTC
The DNA here is from genome assembly GCA_031769625.1 of Taudactylus pleione. Lineage (NCBI taxonomy): Eukaryota > Metazoa > Chordata > Amphibia > Anura > Myobatrachidae > Taudactylus > Taudactylus pleione. The sequence continues at coordinate 12,321,265 of JAUIMM010000060.1, read as the reverse complement.
CTCCCGCACACAGACACACTTCTATAGTCCTCCCGCACACAGACACTTCTATAGTCCTCCCGCACACAGACACACTTCTATAGTCTCCGCTCTGTAGGCCTCACACACACACACTTCTATAGTCCTCCCCTCACACACACACTTCTATAGTCCTCCCCTCACACACACACTTCTATAGTCCTCCCCTCACACACACACTTCTATAGTCCTCCCCTCACACACACACTTCTATAGTCCTCCCCTCACACACACACTTTTGTAGTCCTCCTCTCACACAGACACACTTGTATAGTCCTCCCCTCACACAGACACACTAATATAGTCCTCTCTCCACACACAGACACACTTCTATAGTTCCCCCCTCACACAGACACACTTCTATAGTCTGCAATATATAGTCTCTGCCTCACACAGACACTTCTATAGTCCTCCCCTCACACAGATACACTTATATAGTTCTCCCGCACACACACACTTCTGTAGTCCTCCCCTCACACAGACACACTTATATAGTCCTCTCCGCACACAGACACACTACTATAGTCTGCAATCTGTAGTCTCTGCCTCACACACACACTTCTATAGTCCTCCCCTCACACACACACTTTTGTAGTCCTCCTCTCACACAGACACACTTGTATAGTCCTCCCCTCACACAGACACACTTATATAGTCCTCCCCTCACACAGACACACTAATATAGTCCTCTCTCCACACACAGACACACTTCTATAGTTCCCCCCTCACACAGACACACTTCTATAGTCTGCAATATATAGTCTCTGCCTCACACAGACACTTATATAGTCCTCCCCTCACACAGACACACTAATATAGTCCTCTCTCCACACACAGACACACTTCTATAGTTCCCCCCTCACACAGACACACTTCTATAGTCTGCAATATATAGTCTCTGCCTCACACAGACACTTCTATAGTCCTCCCCTCACACACACACTTTTGTAGTCCTCCTCTCACACAGACACACTTGTATAGTCCTCCCCTCACACAGACACACTTATATAGTCCTCCCCTCACACAGACACACTAATATAGTCCTCTCTCCACACACAGACACACTTCTATAGTTCCCCCCTCACACAGACACACTTCTATAGTCTGCAATATATAGTCTCTGCCTCACACAGACACTTATATAGTCCTCCCCTCACACAGACACACTAATATAGTCCTCTCTCCACACACAGACACACTTCTATAGTTCCCCCCTCACACAGACACACTTCTATAGTCTGCAATATATAGTCTCTGCCTCACACAGACACTTCTATAGTCCTCCCCTCACACAGATACACTTATATAGTTCTCCCGCACACACACACTTCTGTAGTCCTCCCCTCACACAGACACACTTATATAGTCCTCTCCGCACACAGACACACTACTATAGTCTGCAATCTGTAGTCTCTGCCTCACACACACACACTTCTATAGTCCTCCCCTCACACACACACTTCTATAGTCCTCCCCTCACACACACACTTCTATAGTCTGCAATCTGTAGTCTCTGCCTCACACAGACACACTTCTATAGTCCTCTCCTCACACACACACACACACACACACTTCTATATCACACACACACACACACTTCTATAGTCCTCCCCTCACACACACACACTTCTATAGTCCTCCCCTCACACACACACACTTCTATAGTCCTCCCCTCACACAGACACACTTCTATAGTCCTCCCCTCACACAGACACACTTATATATTCCTCCCCTCACACAGACACACGTCTATAGTCTGCAATCTATAGTCTCTGCCTCATACAGACACACTTCTATAGTCCCCCTCCCCCCACTCTATAAGCTGAATTGCATGTACATAAAGTTGTTATTTGAGAATTCCCACCACTCTCTTGCAGATCCCTGCAGCACGCAGGACATGGGCAGCATTCTTACATGAGTGCACTGTGCCAGAGTTCCCATCCGCATGAGCACACCTTAGATCAGCACAGATAGAATGTGTGTAGGTCTGTATCGGAGCCTGTACTGACAGAGTTAAGGAAGGGGTCAGTAGGAGGCAGGTAATATTCTGAGGAATGTGCAGCTGTGAGAGGGGGGGGGGGGGAGGCAGAGGTGAGAGCAGGGAATGGACTGGAATAGAGGAATAAGTGCAGAGATGTTGCAGATGGTGCTGAGAGGAGGGGCAGTTTGGTAATTGCTATCAGGGGGGCATACAAGGCTTGTGTGTCTGGAGAAATGGGGCTGGGGAGAGTGTCATCCTGTCAGGAGGAAACTTTACACATAAAATACCCAGATGAGATTTTCCTTCCTTCTATAAAAGCCTCACAGTTTTTTTTAAAGGTCCAGCATTGATACCTTTATATAAGAGCATGTTACAGGCTTGTTGGGTGTCCCTTTCTGAACAGAAACATTGGATTGGTTGCTATGGGTTACAGCATGCTTTTTATTAATGTTCTAAAATGTCCTGTTCCCGTTTTCCCAGTTATTTCATAGTCCAATCATCTGGTGTGAACTAAAGGTGTTTCTTAATGCAGTTTATGTAAAGCCTTTAGCTTGTTGCATCTCGCTCTGCCCTGTTCCCCAAACCCCGCTACCTTGGTGACTCTGCCTCAGCTACATTCTACATGTCCAGTCCCTCTCACTGTCCTGCCGTTTCCTCCTTCACAACATAGTCCTTATCCGTCTGTGTCTCACTCAGCATGTAACCAAAACACTGGTCCCTTCACTTACTATTCTCTCCCGCTTGGACTACTGCAACCTCCTCCTGGCTACCCTGCCTCTCTTCCACCTTTCTCCCTCTCCCATCCGAGTCTTAGCTCCGTCTCCGGCAGCTCCACAGCACCTCTTTATGAATCCTTACCCGTCCCCTCCAGAAGATGAGCTAATTTTTACATCACAATCACAGTCTGTGCCCGATTCAGTCCCGTTCGCTAGGCTGCGTTCGCACGTAGCCTGCCGATGTTTGCAATCTGCGCATGCGTATAAGACTCAATGCGCGTGCGCGAACCAGTCCATGCGATCGCCAGTTGTACACAGACGCCTCGCTAGATTGAGTGACAGGACGAGCCGTTTGAGGGTGGTAACGGGTTGGTCGATGGAAACGGGGAGTGGTGGTGTGAATGCAGGCATGTCTGAGCGTCTTAACGCCGTTTCAGAGGCGTGCATATTAAGACGCAGCGCAATAATACACGTCACGTGGCTGAATTACACACTGCAGCACTCGCAGGGCTTGCGGTAGGATATGGTCAGCCACAAGTGCTGGGTATGGGTCCGATGTTACTCGATGTTACCGATTGTTGCATACACTTCCTGGAGATGACGTGTATCACTAAGGGAAAGTGGCCGTCTTAAGACAGGCTGGTGGGCGTCTAAATACGCATAGCGATCGCACGCCAAGACATGGTGAGCGTGCTAATGCCTTGCTGTGCGATCGCGGGATTTGCATATTTTGGCAGCTGACGGCTGCGTGCGAACGCATCCTAGCGAGCGGGTTTGAATCGGCTAAGTTCAGAAAGGGCGCATCGATGGTATTACGGGCTACGTACAGTTGTGTGCTTGTGTACATACGCCTGTCTTCAGATTAATCTTTAACACCAAGGATAGGGCTGGTGTAAGTATGCTCTAATGGTGATAGAGTATCAACTATCAAACCTAGTGTTCGGAGGAGGTCCGGCACGTGGACGAACATCGCATTTAGCTCTTCGCACGCAATGCGCAAGCGATAATAGCTGACTCTCATTCAGCCCACTGTGGCTTCCAGCAAGGTGAGCTGCAGCGCTATCCGGCTGAGGATAATGGGGGGCATGGGGAGAATATATAGGGAGGGTTATGCTTATTATATTTGAGAACAATTCATTTATTCAGTCTAAACTATTAAGTGGTATAAATTTTAGCAGTATGTTATTTCTTGGCTCAGTTGGGCGAAGCTGCTAATAAAACATTTAACAATCTTATTAAAGGCACACGAGTGACCCAGCTCTAAGTCCTGCTGCTATGAGAAATAGGTGCTGTCCTTAGTCATCTGTCTGTGAGTGTTACAGAGTCACCGTCTCATTGAAGAGGACTCTGGAAGAAACTCCCCAAAGTATCACGCCCTTCTTATTAAATGTGGCGTAAACGGTTTAACTAGTTCTCCTAAAACCTCTGTGAATATTGTATATGTCTGTAAGCCTTGCTATCACACTAGGCTACCTTGCTTGGACTACTATCCCTATCGTGCACACTGCAAATGACTGGAAAGGCAGCGTAGTGGTTAACCCTAAATTAAATTCTAACCCCAGGGTTCTATCTTCATGGAGTTCTAGTTTGTCCCCATTGGGTGCTCTGATCCCCTTGCACTGTCAAACCAGCTCCTGTTAAACTACACATCCCAGAATGCCCTGCTACACCTTTAGCATTCCCTTACAGCAAAAAATGTGGCAGGGCTTGCTGGTACATGTAGTTCCACAGCAACTGGAGTGCCACACTTTGCCTAGCACTGCTCTGGAATATGTTAGCGTCTTATAAATGAGATAATAACAATGATGTAGTATGTAGGTGGCTTTAATAACCAAAGGATTGTTATTCTATATTTAGAAAGTACAAACCGATTCTGAAAACCGTAACCCAAAGCAGCCAATCAGAAATCTGGTTTCATTGTCTGACTTTCACCATCAAAGCTCACTTCTCATTGGTTTCTATCAGTCCCTGCACATTTTTGCTTTTGCACTTTCTTAGTAAATAACTCCCATTAAAGAATTATTGAGATCTATTAACATTAGACACTCTTTTCTACAGTTCGCTTGCTATAAACGTATTATCAAATGCACAAATAAATAACTTTTTGTCCAGTGATAAAAGGCTCTATAATCCTTGTAGGCATCCAGGTGTGTGCATGCAAATCTTCCTGTGGCCACAGGAAATGTGCAGCTATAAACAGCATTCTGTAGTGGTGTTATGTAAGTGGCCCAAGGGCAAGCCCCATTGTAAGCCGGCACTATGTTGCTAGGAATCCCGGTTTAGGCCTTATTATCTCCTGCCCTCGCCTGTCTGTCTCTGGACATCTGCAGCCAAACTCTGCAGGTCAGGACACGAGGGACCTTCTGGTCAGGAGTCTGACTATCCATCTCCCACCCAGCTCTAACAGACCCACCGAAATCTGTTGTGATTACGCTTAAAATGTGAAGCACATGGGTTTCGGAAAACCGCATTAGTTATAATGTGACGCTGTATCACTTAGCGGATATCGTCAGCCGGGATTATGAGCTGTACATAAATAAACAACTAAATAAAAATAGCTTATTTCATCCAAGCAGTAGCTGGGTTGGGGATGGGTTAATATAGCAAAAGCGGAGGGGGTCACTGATCTCGGGAGCACTTTTCACTGATAGAAAAAATAAACTTTAGGACAGTGACATTGTGTCAGATTGTTCAGCTTCCTATGCTGATTGGCCTGTAGAACATAGCAAGTCAATAGCTATCAGGTCCGCAGAACGTCATGGAAACTGTTTCCTGCTGCGCCAATGGTCTATGCAGAGCTTTTCTGCATCAATGGACTATGCAGAGCTTTTCTGCATCAATGGACTATGCAGAGCTTTCCTACGCCAATGGTCTACGCTGAGTTTTCCTGCACCAATGGTCTATGCGGAGCTTTCCTGCACCAATGGTCTATGCAGAGCTTTTCTGCACCAATGGACTATCCGGAGCTTTCCTGCGCCAATGGTCTATGTTGAGTTTTCCTGCACCAATGGACTGTGCAGAGCTTTTCTACGCCAGCGGTCTATGCAGAGCTTTCCTGCGCCAATGGTCTACGCTGAGTTTTCCTGCACCAATGGACTGTGCAGAGCTTTTCTGCACCAATGGTCTATGCGGAGCTTTCCTGCACCAATGGTCTATGCAGAGCTTTTCTGCACCAATGGACTATCCGGAGCTTTCCTGCGCCAATGGTCTACGTTGAGTTTTCCTGCACCAATGGACTGTGCAGAGCTTTTCTACGCCAGCGGTCTATGCAGAGCTTTCCTGCACCAATGGTCTATGCAGAGTTTTCCTGCACCAATGGACTGTGCAGAGCTTTTCTACGCCAGCTATCTATGCAGAGCTTTCCTGTACTAATATCTATGCAGAGCGGAAATGTGATCCTCGCATGTAGTCCAGCATATAAAAACATCCTGTCACCGTTACCCTGCTTGTGCAGACCTCACAGCCAAGTATAGCACATTATTCACATTCAGCCTGCTGTGTTTCCAGGCAAAGTATACAGTATGTGCCATTGCGTCTTTCATAAAGTAGCTCAGGTGACACAGAAGTAGTGCCTCATTGCCTCGGTCATGTCAGTGGTGTCCAGTCATAAGGTTCAGCCCACAAAATGGCTGCCGCCACAGTGTGTGAGTGACAGCCATACTCAGAAGGACTGTGCGCTTATGGGGGGAGATGTACTAAGCCTTGAAGGGTGATAAAGTGGATGGAGATAAAGGGCCTGATTCAGGGTTTGGGCGCTAATGCGATCGCAGCTGCGATTTCGCTCGTAACGCAGCAGCGAAGATATGGTAATGTCTACAAAGATCACCCGAGCATAAGGACGCCCACTGCTGCCTCCTTACCTGCGTGCGACGATGCATACCTGCGTAAATAACGGTAACCTCGCCGCACATCGGCGGTCATCTTGGCCTTGCGGCAGTTCTGACCGCCGGCATCTCTTCAGACACGCAGCGCTGTGTATGCTCTCTCAGTAGCTAGTTCATGCACGCCCATGTAAGTGGACAGACACTGCGTTTCTCAGACCTCCCCCGTTTCCACCCCCAAACGCTGACAACCTGTCACTCACACTGCGATGAACTCCTATGTACTTCTGTGATCGTGGTGCAATCGCTGCACACGCGCATTGTGGCTTATATGCATGTGTGATGGCAAACAATCGCTCGATTGCGTGCATAGTCGCCATTGCGTCCGTCTCTCAGGCCCAAAGTGCCAACCAATCAGCTCTTAACTGTCACTTTACAGGCTGTTTGAAAAATAACACAGTTAGGAGCTGATTGGTTGGTACTTTGTCTCCACTTTATCACTCTCTCAAGGCTCAGTAAATCTCCCCCTAACTGTCAGTGCGATTAGTACTTTCTACAGAGTTGATGGACTGTATTCTATAGAATATTGTATTTTGCTACACAAGGTATGTAGGCTGCAGGTTAACTGTGAAGCACTTTTATACCTCACTCCTCGGTAATATCCAGAAAACGGATTACTAGCATAGTATTGGGTTAACCTTGATAAAGTTCTACTTATTCAAAAAAAAAAAAAGATACCATAACACTATGTATATGATATTCACCAACCAGACCATGTTTATTATGTCAGTGATCATTACCTATTCCTTGCATATCATTGCTCATTGTTACCAATTTTGCACTGTACCCCCTTAGCCAGTGTGCTACTGCAGAGTATCTTGCATGGACCTGTATGTCTGCAGAGTATTGCACTTATAAGTATGCCTCCCCAGTAACCATAAAAGTATTACCCATCATAGCCCTGGGGTGAGTGTATATAATTATGCTTTGTGATTTCCTAAGACTTTGCAATACAATGCCTATTATAAGCCAGCTAGGATGATTTCCAGCCTCCCACTCCTTAGCCATTTATGTGAAGCATTGCCTTATTGTCATGTTCTCCCTTAATGACGCCCGACCTGTCTATACATCGGCTCGCTGTATGTTTTGGCTGTAAAATCACAGCAACTTAAGATATTAAAGCTTAATAAAGATCTGCCGAGGAGAAGCCTCCGTCCCTGTTCTTGGTAATGATAGGGAGTTGGGACACGGCCCTTAATGCCTTATGGTAATGATGATTAGTCTGTCGTGGCCCTGTCTTTTTTAACACCTTCCTTGCCAAAATGGGTTTGCTCAATGTGTAGGTAGTGTTAGATTCTTGGAACTAGCGGCATTCATTTAAAATGTTCTTGTTTTATTTCCAGGAGCTGAGTTGCGTAATAGGAGTAGTATATTTTCTGGAAATATACTTTTGCGCTAGTTCTAAGCTCTGCAAAACACTTTGTGTATTACTAAGGTGTACTGCAAAATACTTTGATATATACTGTATGTGAGCCAACCCTAGTGACTTTCCCCTGTGGCCTAGGGACACTGTCACTAGCGGACTATTGCCTCCCAGCAGTCTCGCCTAAATCCTGCACTTTACCCCAGTGCGAGCACTAGCCATAGTCTCTCACAAAGGTAACAATTTCACCTGACAAAGGTATGTGCTGCTTTGAAAATGTGAAAATATTTAGCTATATACACAAGATTGGGTGTTAGCTGTGAGAGCCTTTACACAGATCTATACAAATCAGGGGGGGGGGGGGCGGGTGTGCCGCTAAGGCCTCTGGGTAGACACTATTGTAGAGCCATGTTTGTATGGTGATCTACTTGAAGAGGGAGAGAGAGACATTTGGCAGAGACTGTCGCACGCATTTAAGCCACTGAAGAAAGTACAACAGAGAAGCTTTGCCGGAACGGTGCCAGAATAAACTGCAGGGTGTGAGGAAGCACTTAATACAAATAATTGTGTAGTTAAACAATATGCTTCCCAGCTGACAGAAGTCAGATGTAAATACGGCTTTCTGGATCTCCGTGGTGGAATGTGGTGACGTGATCCGGGTTAGGCAACCCGTGGAGCTCTTAATTGCTGTAGAACTACAAGTCCCGGCATGGACTGGTAGTGCATGCTGGGATCTCTTTATCTTTGTGGGGGAGACAGAATATGGGAGGTCGTGTGGGGACTTGTACTTGCCATTGGAAGGCAACAGTATGGCAGACTATGCAGGGACTTGTAGTTCCCCCCAGCCATTGGAAAGCCAAAGTATGGCAGAGCCAGCAGGAAGTTGTGGTTTCACAATAGCTACATAGAGGCAGCTAGTCACAAAAGCAGAGAGATCACTGATGTTACCCCACACGTGCACAGCAGCAGGTATGAATGTGCACAGACTGGGTGGGCTGAGCTGTTATCTGCCTGCTATAACCCAGCACCTGCAGAACAGCAGCTGGCTGTGTGGGTAGCTGGCAAGCTACTTTAATGACGAAAACTTGGGAAAAGAGCATTCTGAGAATTGTAGTTCAGCAAGCATTGTAGAGCTAGAAGCTAAGTTAGCTGTAAAGTCAGTATTGCAGATCATCTCTCCCTTCACTTGTGTTGGCTTGCATTAGGGGGGGGGGGGGGGGAAGGGAAGAGTTTAGCGTCCATGTGATTGTGTACTCACAAACAAGTACGGGGGGCTCCTCTCCTCCCTACCCAAACCATTCTGGGCACTGCTTCACATACTGCCTGTCCCACCCTGCCTGTAATTATCACCACTCCCCGCGGTTCAGCCACAGAGGCTGGGATGAGGCTCACAGTTGGCAGCTGTATTATTACACCCACCCAGCATAAAAATAAACATGGGGGTCCCCCGGGGGATAGAAGACTTCCAAGATCTGACCCCCTGCTCTCTTATTGGCTGCGTGATACTGGCGATCGGTCCTCCTGAAGTTCCTGCACTAACGCTCTTGCTCGCTGCAATCGTGACCCAGACAGTGGCCCTTAGTCTGTTTGTATGACCCCCCCCCCCCCCTATAGTATGACGCAGGCTTCCGTAGTCGTGACCCGGTAACCGAGCCACTGAGCGAGTCTGATGACACACAGAGATATTTAGGCGTTGTAGTAGAATGCTGGGCTTCCTGATTCCTGTCACTATCGCTCTATTCTTGGCTCGGCCGCAGCCTCTGAGTGATCTTGGTTGTTGTCAGATACAGAGATTAGTGTGAGTGCTGGCAAAAGGGGTGAATTGCCCCCTTATGTATACCACTGCGGCACTGCCAGGCCTCCCTGTAACGCTCTTTACTAGGAACCTCCATACTTTTATTAGGGGTTGATGTATCAAGCAGTGAAAATAGTGGAGAAGTTGGAACAGTGAAAAAGTTGGCCAAAGCAACCAATGAGCATCTACCTATAATGTATAGAATGGACTTTATAAACGCTACTTCAAAACTTGCTATGGGCAACTTCTCCATTGGTCTACATATCTATCTATCTATCTATCTATCTATCTATCTATCTATCTATTTCATATCTACATCTATCTCATATATATCTCATAACTATTTATCTATTTATCTATCTCATAGCTATCTATCTCATAACTATTTATCTATCTCATAGCTATTTATTTATATATCTATCTCATATCTATCTATCTCTCTCATAGATATGAGATAGATATATAGATAAATAGCTATGATAGATAGATGCGATATCTATCTATCTATCTATCTATCTATCTATCTATCTATCTATCTATCTATCTATCTATCTCAACTGGAGGATAAATGGCCAGTTACATGGATTTACCTGTACGGGGAATATGGGGAGTGTAGAGGAGATCTGTGGAAGGGGCATCACAGCGGGAAGCAGGGTAGGAAGAATAGGTGATGCATTATGGAATGCCAGGAGTAATAGTGGTTCCTGGGTGCAGGCATCGGGGCATGAGGGAGAGTGGTAGTATGATAATGGCAATAGAGCACGGATGAGATGGTAATGGTGTAATAAGTACACACGTAATGCGGTGCTTGTGGGGAGTAGAGGCAATAGAACAAAATTATGGAATTAAAGAGAGGTGAGGAGGAGAAATGAGGGATAAAAAGGGAATGAGGAATAGTAACTAAGGGGAGGAGGAGGGGGTGTATAGATGGAAATACTGAGGTCACTGAGAACAAATGATATGGGGATTAGAATAAGTAACTGGGATAAATGGTAGAGAGCAGGGGGTGATGATGTGTTTGGCGCAGGGTAGCAGGGGCCGGTTACCTGGGGTTAGGCCAGTAAATGACAGTATATCAGTGATGTGATTGGGGAATGTTACCTCCATACAGATCGTGAACTGGAGATAACAAAAGTCTGGAAAACTAATATTCTGCATTAAAGATCCGAGTCATAAAACTGTGGCTGTCCCTGGACATGTAGTAGCCATAGCAAAGACCGCAACCATACAAGAGATTATTCTAGTGGAGAAAGGGTTAATCCCATCCAGCAGATCACAGACCCAGATGTGCTGTATGCATCATTTGAAAACAGCGGTGCTGTGGTCTGCCTTGGGGGTACAGCACTCAGCTGTGGGGGTACTGTGCTCTGCTGTTGGGGGTACTGTGCTCTGCTGTTGGGGGTACTGTGCACTGCTGTTGGGGGTACTGTGCACTGCTGTTGGGGGTACTGCACTCTGCTGTGTGTGTACTGCACTCTGCTGTGTGGGTACTGCGCTCTGCCCGGCGTACCCTCTGTTCATGTGTCAGCTTTGTACAGCTTCCAGGCTGCCTCCTCTGCACAGTCAGCTTGCTCTGTGTGTGGGAAGCAGACAGTAGGACTCTGTGTGTAATATGTGTCGGTATGTACTGCTGTGTACCATTGCATCACACCACAGCTCTGAATATCTGCGTGCCGGTGCTAATTTCTGTAGTGTCTGCAGAATATGATGCCTAGGAGTAGGTATCGTGCGTTGTATTAGTAAGCAGAGCACAGACAATGCCGGGCTCTCCAGCTGTTCAGCAATCAGAGGAGAGGTGCAACCGTGGGCACATCAGCTGCTGCGGAGATGGGCAATTGTGGCAGTGACTGCTCCATACCCGCCCTGAGTCTCGTCCGTCCCATCTCTGCTAAATGGTCTCATTTATATAAATGTTTGTATAGCCGGCCGGGGATGCTGCGTTACCCCTTAGCGAGACAGCATTGCAGCGTTACATGAGCATCAGGTGAAGCCACATCTGCGCTGCCTGTTTATTTATCACAGCGCTGTGCTATTTCTCTGCCTTACAGGTAACATAAGCATTGAGTAGTTTGCACTGTACCACGACCTGTCCAGCTTCTGTTTGTGTGCTCTCAGGCTGTGCGTGTTGACAGCGTGTGTAGCGGTGTGTAGTAATTACGTGTGCCGGTGCCGATGTTGTACGTCTAAAACTCACAAATTGAGGATAAAACGAGAGAAGACCGTCTTACCGTCTGTCCCGGGTCTGTGATGGGCCCCCAAGCAATCAAATGACATCCAGAGAGCGACGTCCTCAGCTTTCCGTTCTCCCTGTCTCCTTGAGGTTGACTCCTCGCCTCCTTGTTTCACACCTTTTATTAGTTCTTCAACTTCAAAACTTTTCTGAGCCGCCTTTGTCCTCTCAGACTCTTCCTTTTCTTTTTCTTTTTTTCTTCATCCAAGTTTTCTCTCTCTCACTTCTTCTCCTGCTCCCCCCCTTGCTGGGTCCTGCTTTTTCTACTCTCCTATGCTGGCTGATTTTTTCTGGCTGGGGAAGTGATAGTTTAGCTATTCCAATGCTGTTTGCCTGGGGCAGTGGAGGCGTCACCAGGACAGAGGCAGGACTAAGCTTCCCTCCAGTGCTTGCTAGCTAACCATTGGCCTGGATTAACCCCCCTAAATCATACACCTCCCACCTCCACCTTTCCACTGACCCTGTACCTACAGCCTGCCCAGGGATGTGGATGTGCTCATCTTACATATCTATGCTTTTCATAACTGGCAGGTTTACACAGTGTGACCTCCACGCGACAGGCTGCACAGATAGGCAGGGATATATCTTCTCTCCCAAAACTATCACACTAAGGATAAACTTTAACTCGCAACACATTTAAATGTAACACTACTTGCTTTTTACAGCGACTATGGTCTGTGGCTGCTTTTCCAACTTATTTTCCTACGCCAGTTAGTTAATCTCAGGGTGGAATTATCATTTCATTTTTTAACTAACCTTTCCTGTTTTGTCAGCTCGCTGAACTGTGGGTGGCTAGTGCCAGAGACCCTCAAAATAATTACCCAACGCTGTAACGGCTGCACATCACCCGTTGGTTACCCGTCAGGAGGGGAATTGCAAACAGCGCTGCGTTCGTTTGTAATGCAGCCGTTTGACTGTAGGCCGTAGGGTCAGAGCCTGCGGGTAACGCTGACACAGTGCTGTGTGCATTTGAAGTCCTGGGTGCCAGCTCGGGAAGCAGCAGCGTTGGCACACGGGCAATAGTGAGCTGCGGAGGTCCCTGACATGAAGCACAGATGTCCTGGTACCGGGGGGTGGGGGGGGGGGGACTGGAGGGAATAAAAATAATTTTTGGGTGGAGTCATGCTTTTAAATGATAGTAAAAATTACTTTAATTGTGTTACTGAAGTTTGAAAATAAGTGGGAAAAGCAGGATATTATCACATAAGAAGTCCTGGAATCATGCTGTGAAACCGTTTCGCTGGTCTTCAAATTTAGGTGACTTATTAATTATATTGCTTTATGTGTTTGCCGCATATAACGCTGACAGGCGATGGTCCAGCAAGCGCAATAGATGGCACCAAACACACAACAAAGATTTATTTATTTTTATAATGTCTACCATCCATTAAAGGATATAATAGAGCAAGTTGCTCTATATATTTTTTTCTTTTTAAATAGATTTTAAAAACTTCTGGGTGGATTTAGGGGCTCATTCAGAGCCGTTCGCAAGTGGCCGATCGCTCTTTCGCGGCCGATGGTAAGCGACCACGCATGCGTACGCTTCGTTCTGCGAGTGCGCGAACTACTCGGAGTGTTCGGAATCCTCTCGCCCAGCAAAGACAGCCCAGTGTAATGAGTGGCAGGAGAGGCTGTTTGTGGGTGGTAACAGGGGCAGGACACTAATAACGGGGGAGTGGAGGTGCGAACGCAGGTGTGCTGAGTGTAGCAACGCCGTTTCAGAGGCGTGCATAATTATCAGCCAACGTCATAGTACACGTCACCTTTATTTACACTGAAATCCTCGCAGTGCTTGCGGTAGGGTAAGGCAACCACAAGCGCTGCGAGCCCTTCCGATGGTCCTCGATATACCAATGTTTTAACACACTTCCTGGAGATGACGTGCGCTAGTGGGCATCTCTGCATACGCTAATGGGCGTCTATAGACACAAAGTGATCGCTCGCCAACACAAAGTGGGCGTGCTTATGCCTTTCCGAGCGAGCACCTGCCATGCCGTCACTTAGCCGAATATGCATACGCTGGGGGCGAGTGATCGCATATAGCAAGCGTATCTGTTGAGCTCCTTAGTTAGGGGGAAACGCTCCGTGAGGCTTGCTACAATCCCACTGACTTTCCTTGGGATTTTTCCAGCGTAATATCTGTAATATTGGCGTGATTTTGGCACAGCGTTACAGCTCCTGCAGTTTTATATCAAAGCTATAAAACTGTCAGGGTTTCTCCATCTGATAGGAAAATAGTGACCTCATTTTACTAGTGTGTTTCATCCACTAAATTGTCACCGCAAAATTGTCGCAGGTACGGGAAGCGGTGTTGCTGTACGAAACTGCGACCGGTTTGTTATTGGTATAAAATCTACTAGAACGTGTGTATATGTAATAATGTGTGCAAGTAGTATTTGTTCCGTCGTGCATATATAATATATACAGTACTGTGTATATATACACACACTGAACTAATCCTTACTGCATTGTCTGCTCTGCAAAGTATTGCTTGAGTCCATGTCTGAGGGCTAGGGCTGGATAGTCCGCCATCCCCCCCTCTCCTCTGGATTACGAAGCAGCGTTAGTGATTTAGAGAAGCTGATTAGCAGAGGCTTCCTCTACCTGTTCCCTGGCTAGCTGTTAGTGATGAGGTGAGGTGCAGTCCCAACTTCTGTACTAGGTCCATAGGCTAGGGACCTGTGAGAATAATACATTTCAATAATAAGACTACACTACAGCACTCCAGGCCTGATTCAGAGATGATAGGTAATGCAGCCGCGTTTCCAGCCATTCTGTCAATAGCGGTTTGCGGGAATATGCAAATACTAATCTCAGCCTTCCCTAGGTGCGGGATGGAGCGTACGAGCGGTGAGACGCCCACTTTCAGGCTGTGCATTTGCGATGGAGATTGTAAACACTCCAGCATCTACGCAACATCGGTCGGGCCAGTGACCTTTGCGGTAACCTAGGGTCTAATCTAGCTGCTCTCCTCTAATCCAACTAAACATGGCCTCTGACGCATCACTTTAGGTCACCTCCTAGTCTCCACCCTGATACGCCCAGGGATCGCAAACCCCTTCTCCAGTGTTAGCTATGCCATACGCAATTGCGAACAGCACCGCAAACATTGGTTCACGTAAGTGTTTTCTAGACTTTTTCGCTTATAGACAGTTACAAAACATTGCTCAATAGTGTAAATATAATCACTGCGTCCAATTCTGGATAAGGTCCTCTGAGCGGTTCTATGTTGTGACTTTTCGTCTTTGTTATACTGCTGCTATTTCCCTTGGTCCTATTCTATATATTTACTGCCCTGTTACGTTCTTCTAAAGGTATAATGTGTTATGGACTGATGAGATCTCCGCTTTAAGAGGTTCAGAAGCTTACATCATCCCCAAATCAATGGTGTTAATCTTCTATGTACAATGATTTAGGGGCCTATTTACTAAGCAGTGTTAGGAGACAGAGTGAAAAGTGATAAGGTGCCAGCCAATCAGCTCCCAACTGTCATCTCACAGGCTGTGTTTGAAAAATGACAGTTGGGAGCTGATTGGCTGGCACCTTATCACTTTTCACTCTGTCTCCTAACACTGCTTAGTAACTAGACCCCCTAGTGTCAGGAAATCTTTGTACTAACTGGAAAAAAAAAGTCACTACGTCAATACTTTAATCACTTAAATTACTGACGCTTGACAATCTTAAATAAACTTTAAATTTAGTGTTCATTCTGGTGGGGCAGGGAGGCTATCACAGAAGAACACTCCTCTGCGGGCGTCTGAAAAAGGGGCGTGGTCACTAGAAAAAGTGGGCGTGCCCTTGAGACGCGCCCCCTTTTCATCACTGTAGGAGGCGTGCCCAGCACTCACTGAGAGGCTGGACTGCCCCCCAAGCTCTCCCAGCAGTGTGAGTAGTTGCCGTGCTCCTATCTATTCACTCGCTGTTTCACCAGAACTTTTACCCTCTGCAGAACACTGAGGCCTGCGGGTGGGGACGGCTGCTTCAACTGGGTACCACCATATGGGCAGATCGCATTTCAGCAACTACAAATCGGGCAGGGCGCGGTGCCCCGCTGAAACAGCCTAGCGGGAGCACCATCGTTGTATTTGGAACAGTGCTTCACGTGATTTGGCAAAAGAGACAAAAAATGTCAATATCAGGCCCGTATTCAATTTGAGGCGAAAAGCCGTTTTCACGTGTTTTTGCCGGAAACTTTTCGCAGATGACGTCATTTTCGCCTGTTTTGATTTTACTCCATATTCAATTTGGAAGACTTTTTGCCTAGGCAGAAAGTCAATGCAATGTAAATGGCGGAAAAGTATCACCTATGAATAGGAGGTGGAAAAAAGTGCAGTATTGGGGTGCATTGTTGCGGGAACCCCGTGCAGCCTTCAGACAGTTCCCCAAAGGTAAACTGTGTCAATTTTTTTTTTAAAAGACCTAAGAACACCCAAAAAAATCACTTTGAATTTGGGGGTGAAAAAAAATGTTGGGGGATAAAGTTAAAAACTAGCTAACTAGACTCTGGAGGGTCCCCAAGTATGCCCCAGGTGTTTTTTTTATTACAGGGACTTGCGGCAGGTGGATTTTTCATGATTTTTTTAAACTTAACTTTACCAACTTTAAAATATGCTGAACCCCATTTTCATGTACCCCAAAATTGCTGGGATAAGTTATTTTCTGCAAAAAAAATCCTGAATACTATTCTGCACCACTTATACAAAAACGTTAGTTAGCAGCTATTGAGTCCGTTTAAAATCACCAAATACCTTCAGCAAGCCAAATCGGGGGGGTACCATAGCTAACCCCCATGTCAGAGCATCTTTTGGGGGGTGTCAGGCTGATTTCCCCAAATCTGACAGCACTTTCCGCTTGTTTAAGTTTTGCCGGGTCCCGTTTTCGCCTACTTTCAAATTGAATACAGCGATATGCGGGCACACGCGCGATACTGTTCCACCTGCAAAACAGGCGAAAAGTCCGGGAGGCGAAAAAGTATTGTGGGTCCGCTCAAATTGAATACGTCTCTCAGTTGGAGAACAATTCTAGATTAGTTTAATTCTTGAGCGCCCTTAAATCTAAATATCTTATTGTCTTTAGTCGGCAGCATGTAGGGATACTGACGTAAAAGGAATAGCGCCCTGTAAGTTGGACGGCGTGCAGTGCTTCGGGGTAGAGATCTGTAAGAGCGAGTGTGATCACATACAGATTGGGAGTTATTACTATACCCGTGGATCAGGATCCAGTAATACCAGGAAGCAAAGCATGATGGCGTTAGACCACAATGTGGACCTTCTAAGTCCAGCACCCGGTGGGGGATTATCTCACCAGTTTTTGAGGACTGGGTGGAGACCAACATTAAAAACTAGTTTATAGCAACACTCCTGCCTAATGTTCTCCGGCTGTTCCTCCGCTAAATCTAGCAGATTTATTGTGTTTAAGCCAATAAAAGTGGGTGAGCCAGAGGGAGAGGCTTTTACAATATGCCGTCTGTGACCTCTAAATCTTCTCAATGTTATGATGCTGAGCTCATGACCTGAAAGAGACCAGACTAATAATGGAGAGGTGTCACTAGAAGACCTGGTTAGGTGACTAGGATTATCGCAGGCCTGTGATATTCATGGCTGTCTTCATGGGTGTCACTTTGTACAGCGTTTGCAGAATTCTCCCCGCCGTACTTGCACCCAAATCACTGGTGTTTCTTCTGTACCGTTTTTGGTCGACGTTGATGTCTACCTTCAAAATGCAGCTCTGCAACATTTGGCAATACCTGGAGGATGTTCAAAGGGATGGAACACTTGCATCACCTATAAATTACACCAGACCGTTCCCATTTCTAATGCTAAATCATCTAGATGTGTTAAAGACACCAATATCATTTGTAGTTAGATGCGAGAGGACCAGTGTCATGAATCCCCTGCATAAACTTGCTGAAGATATTTTGAGGCCTCCTGAACTGTAATTTCTCAGATATAGGTCAGATCCCGTGTCTTCGCTTCCTAATTATAGAACAAGTCTTGTTCCACTTAGAAAGAAATTAAACTCAGCTCTGTCAGGTGCATGCCGATTCCTGCCAAGTATCTGGGTGACATTTCTGGGACCGGCAAGACCTGTTCCTGTGTGTGGGGACAGCAGGTGTAACACGTGTATGTCAGTATGCTGACACAGAACAGGTGTGTGGAGGTGGAGGTGGATGGGTGGGGGGGGGTTGCTATTGCTCATCACAAAAGCAGAAATGAATTATCGGACATCTGCAGGAAAGAGATACATAGATTGCTAGATAAATTGAATTAGCAAGCCTCTCAGGCATTTAGAGCAAATATTGTTCTGCCTGAGTCATATAGAAGAGTATGAATTTAGTCTCGTATGTTGCAAAGCTGCTAGTTCCATTATTTGTGCACATATGGGCTTATTTAATGTACAGTACTGCCTACGCACTCTGAGATTAATGTGAAGTCTACTGTGAATGTCATACCTGTTTGGATATCTATCTCATATCTATCTATCTATATCTATCTATCTATATCTATCTATGTCTTATCTATATCTATCTATCTCATATCTATCTATCTCATATCTATTTATCTCATATCTATCTATCTCATATCTATCTATCTCATATCTATCTATCTCATATCTATCTCATATCTATCTATCTATCTATCTATCTCTTATCTATATCTATCTATGTATCTCATATCTATCTATCTCATATCTATTTATCTCATATCTATCTATCTATCTATCTATCTATCTATCTATCTATCTATCTATCTATCTATCTATCTCATATCTATCTCATATCTAGCTATCTCATATCTAGCTATCTCATATCTAGCTATCTTTCAATATATCTATCTATATCTATCTATCTATCTCATATCTATCTATCCATCTATCTTTCTATCTCATATCTATCTATCTATCTATCCATCTTTCTATCTCATATCTATCTATCTATCTCATAGATATATATGAGATAGATAGAAAGATAGATATGAGATAGATAGATAGATATCTATCTCATATCTGTCTATCTTTCTATATATCTGTCTATATCTATCTATCTAGCTCTCATATCTATCTATCTATCTATCTATCTTTCTATATCTATCTATCTTTCTATATCTATCTATCTCATATCTATCTATCTCCTATCTATCTACAGTCAGGTGGATAAATATTGGGACATTGACAGAATTTTCATATTTTGGCCTCTCTTCACCACCACAATGGCTTTCAAATGAAACAAACAAGTTGTGCTTTAACTGCAGACTTTCAGATTTAATTTGAGGGTAATTACATCCAAATCAGGTGAACGGTGTAGGAATTACAACGGTTTCTATATGTGCCTCCCACTTTTTAAGGGGCCAAAAGTAATGGGAACGCCTGCCGTTTGTGGGCGGCCCTACTGACATCACCAGTGATGTCAGTAGTGAACTTCCTGCTCTATTAGAGCAGGAAGTTCACTGGGGCTTGCGGTGGACGAGACCCTACAACAAGGGTCTCGTCGCAAGCCCGATGGTCGCGATAATCGCGACCATCGCCAGGTCGCCCGCTAAAGCTGTGGGTGGCCACCCACAGCTTAGCGAGCAGCCTGGAGGCCGAAACAAAAAAAACAAAAAACGTCCCGCCCTGATTCAGAGCGAGCGCCTCTGAATCAGGCCCTCTGGCTGTAGAATATATTTTAATCAACTTTCAGAAAAGACAAATACATAATTTTTGTACATAATTTCCCTGCTTTTCAATACACTTTGTCCATCTGCCAACAAGCTATTCCCTCATTAAAAAATGTTTTAGGCTGAGCTGCAAGCCATCGAATGCACCGCTGTCTTCACCTAAGTCTGTCGTGGATTATTGCATAGGCATCAGTGGCGTCTCAAGGGAGGTGCGGGCCGCACCCAGGTGTCATCCACCGAGGGGTGACACCAAGGTGCAGACTCCTCCTTAATGAGAGGAGCCGGGTGCTACACTATGTAATTGAGTGCAGCACTTGGCTCCTGACACCGTGAGGGAGCTGCCCTGCACTGAACACAAGGCAGTCCGCATCTCCGTCACCCCCCCCCCCACCCCCTCCCTCCCAGTAGTAAGCATGGTGACGGGACTAGGGAGGTTCGGCCACGAGACCACGCTCCCTTCCCATGTGGCCTCACCCCTCTCTGCTAGGCCACGCCCCCTTTTCGGCTTGGTGACACAGCGGGGAGAGACGCCACTGATAGGCAGAGCCATGGCTGATGTGCAAATGGTTTGCAACATAATCCACTGTCACTCGTCTATCCAACAGAATCAGTTCATGTGCACGCTCAATGTTCTCTTCAGTTGTGGACGGGCATCCGGCTCCTTCCTCATGGCTGATACTTATGCGGCCTTCTTTGAACTTCTTTATCCATTCATACACACTTCTTGCAACAAAATACTTTCTCCATACTGTGCACAGAGGGCCTGATTCAGACCCGCTCGCGAGCGCTGAGCGCTCACAAGCGGGTCGATGTTGGGCCAGTGCACATGCGCGAGACCCGGATAGCGACGGGCAAGCCATCGCTATGGGTCTCGCTACATAGGGGGCGTGCTGTCGATGGTGAGTGACAGCACGCCCCCTTTGGTGGGCGTGCCGGGGGCGTTGCTGGCCAGACGGAGGCGTTCCCATGGGAACGCCTACCGTCTGGGGCCGGCCCCACTGACATCACAAGTGATGTCAGTGGGAGTGCTTTTGGCTCTGATAGATCCAAAAGCACTCCAGGGCTTGCGGCAGACGAGACTCTACCACAAGGGTCTCGTTGCAAGCCCAATGGTCGCGATGGTCTTGACCATCGCGACCATCTTTTTGGCCGCTCCCTATAGCTGTGGGTGGTCACCCACAGCTATGCGAGCGGCCGGGAGGCCGTTCTAAAAAAAGAGAGGGAGGGCACTGATTCAGAGCGAGCGTTTTGAAAGAGCGTCCGGCTCTGAATCAGGCCCAGAGTCTTCGATAAATATCGGCACCAGACACACCCTCAGACCACAAAAACCGAATCACTGCATGCTGCTCTTTCGTGCAAAGCACAAGTGGGGCAGCCATTTTTTCTTGCACTGCAGTCACAAATGAACTGGCGTTCAAACCTGCACAGCAGTGACTGGGGAGACGGCGACCTAGTACGGAAAGCGTTGATAAGACGGTGCGGCCGACAGAAGTTTTAATATAACTGGAGTGCGGATAATTTTTGACTCACCCTCGTGTGAGTGTGTGTGTGTGAGCGTGTGTATATATATATATATATATATATATATATATATATATATAGTGTTCACTCTAGCTCCGGCAGCAGGCAGGGTGCCGGAGCTAGAGAGGGCAACTTTGTGCGCGCGGGCGAAAAGGCGGCGTGGCCATAAAAGGGGGCGTGTCTATAAGACCCGTCCCCTTTTTCATCATACTTGGGGGCGTGCCCGGCACTTACGGACATGCCGGGCAGCCCCCAAGCGCTGCAAACAGGGAGAATAGATGCCGGGCGCATGCGCCCGGCGTCTATTCTCCGGCAGTGACCGGGTCACCGCACATTTCTCCACCCGCGGGACACTGCGTCCCACGGGTGAAGACTGCACCCGCAGCCTGTGAGGGCAGGGTGCTTTTTGCCCTCCTTCTGGAGGGCAGGGTGCTTTTTGTCCTCCAGAAGAAGGGCAGGGTGCCGCACCCTGCTAAAACAGCCTAGCGGGAACGCTATATATATATATAATACAGGGCCGGATTAACGGGGGGGGTGTGAGGGGGTGGGTGACAGGAGCGGTTGTCCCGGGTCCCCACACCCGTCAGGGGTTAAAGTGGGCGGGGGAGATTGAATCAGTTCTGCCTCCTCCGGCCCAGCTCAGCCTGGCTACCTCCCTGAAGAGCCAGCTCCGGCTCCCGCAGTGCACTATGGGAGAGAGGGAGAAACATCATGACATCTCTCCCATAGTGCAGAGGAGCAGCCGAGCGGACTGGGCGGCAGCAGGAGCGGGGCTTAAGGTAAGTATTAGGTGTTTTTTTTTGGTGCAGCTGCTTTACTACTTGGGGGCTCTACTACTTGGGGGTGGGGCATTACTAATGGGGCACTACTACAGAGGGAGCATTACTACTGGGGGCACTAATACAGGGGCATTACTACTGGGGGCATTTATACAGAGGGCATTACTACTGGGGCATTACTATTGGGGAAACTACCACAGGGGCATGACTACTGGGGGGCATTACTATTGGGGGCACTACTACTGGGGGTTTTACTCAGGGGTCATTGCTATTGGGGGCTCTATTACTTGGGGCATTAATACTGGGGCACTACTACAGGGAGCATTACGATTGGGGGCATTACTACTGGGGGCATTTATACAGGGGGCATTACTATTGGGGCACTACCACAGGGGGCATTACTACTGGGGGCATGACTACTGGGGGCACTACTAATGGGGGGTATTGCATAAGGGGCACCACTACTGTGGGCACTGACACTAAGGTCCCCTTTGCGCATACCCCCAGTTCGTCCGCATGTAATAGGGGCCCCCACATGTTTGTTACCCAGGGGCCCCCACAGACCTTAATCTGGTCCTGTATATATTTGTTCTCCCCTTCAAAAAGATGTGATAACCGTCTGGTGTATCTGGAAGCCAGAAGTCATTTATGTGGGTGAGTGCAAATAGGACCTTTAAATAGGAGGAGTTCAGCTCTAGGTTGGATTCAGAGAGGGAACTAAGGAACGGCATGTGAAGTGTCAGCATCCCGAGTACTAAGCTACTGTGGAAGGAATCACCTAGAGAGGGACACCCCTCTCATTAGTCTAAGGCAGAGGTTCTCAAACTCGGTCCTCAGGACCCCACACAGTTTACGTTTTCCAGGTCACCTATCAGGTGCACAGGTGTAGTCATCACTCACTGACACATTTTAAAAGATCCACAGGTGGAGATAATTATTGCACTTGTGATTCTGTGAGGAGACCTGCAAAACATGCACTGTTTGGAAATTTTCAGCTAAAAGAGTGTACACCAAGTACCCTACTAAAGCTGTCACCAATATGCACTAAGGAAGTGTCTGTAAAAGGTTCCATGTCGCCGGAAGAACCCAAATGACCTGTCCATTTGTACCCATGTTATTGTTGTTAAGGGATAGTGAGGGTTGCGCATAATATAATTTTATAATACACATGCACACACACAGCTTGACCACAGGGATTTCAGGACAGCCGCATTTTTCTGTAGGACCAGCGGTCATTTCTCAAGGTCTTCATAGACATTGAATATTCAGCCCAGTTAGGATATTGAGTTTGACATGCCTAGTGTAATGCTGAGGACATGTCTCTGTATCTTCCTTATAAGTTTGTTTACTCCTTATTTGAAGAAAATATATATATATATATATATATATATATAATATAGGCTCTATTCCTCTTCAAATAAGGAGTAAACAAAGTTATAAGGAAGATACACTTGCTGACAGGAGAGAATCACCGAAAATCTGTAGCTAGAGACATTGGGCCTGACGCAAGAAGGAAGAAAATCAGGCAGACCTTGTTCAAAAGAAGTGTGAAAAAATGTGTATATTCGCACATTTACATAGCAACAGGCCAATCAGAGGTGAGGACAGGGTTTCACGGGTATCACCGGGGCGGAGCTAGACTCTGTGGACCTTATTCAGAGGCGGCCGTACGGTCTACGACCGCACGGCTGCCTCGATGTTTTGTCAGTGCGCATGCGCACGAGGGAGCCGGCTCCCTCGTGCGCATGCTTGAGACCCGCTACGACCGACAGCGCCCGTCGTAGCGGGTCTCTTTCCAAAGGGGGCGAGCTGTCGATGTTGATTGACAGCTAGCCCCGTTTGGAAGGCGAGGCGGGGGGGTGGCAACCCAAACGGAGGCGTTCCCATGGGAACGCCTGCCGTTTGGGGGAGGCCCCACTGACATCACTAGTTATGTCAGTGGAGAGCTTCCGGCTCTGACAGAGCCAGAAGGTCTCCGGGGCTTAAGACAAGTGAGACCCTACCCTAGGGTCTCGTCGTAAGCCCCGATGGTCACGATGGTCTCTGACCATCGCGACCATCACCCGAACGGTCGTTAGAGCTGTGGGTGTTAACCCACAGCCTAACGACCGCAATAGAGGCGGGCGGTCAGGATGCAAGTGGCCGCCCAGTTTCCGAGCGACCGCTTGCATCCTCCGACCGCCTCTGAATGAGGCCCAGTGTCCCTGCGCCAAATAGAAAGAAAAAACACATCAGTGAGCCCTGTACCATCGAAGGCGGAGAACCATTGGTTTTCTGCTATTTGTGGTCAACTTTTGATGGTTGGTCATCCCTAGAAGACACCCAGCGGAAAGCGCATTTTAATGTTAGTAATATCTGGGTCATCTGTCACCACCGTAGGTGTCTATGGCGGATCCGATTATTCTGCCTGCTTTAGCGCTTGCAGGCAGAAGACTGTGAAAATCCCTTTGGTACATATGGAGAAGCGGTACGTACAGAGATTGTCTCTAGCTTTATCACTTTTACCTCTTATCACTGGTTAATTCATGGGCCCCTTCATTTCTAGGGGGAGATGTATCAAACCTTGGAGAGAGATAAAGTACCGACCAATCACCTCCTACTTGTCATTTTTCTAACACTGCCTGTAACATTACATTTTGAAGCTGCTTGGTTGGTACTTTATATCACTCCAAGCTTTGATAGATCTCATTATACTATAGGATGTGTGTGGCTAAGGGATTGTTGGGTGATGTGAGAATTGGTCCTGCCAGGATCCAGTGCAGACCTCTAATCCAGTGTTCTATAATATTTCCCTCTATAATGGTGTGTTCAGTACCGCTTAGTGATAAAACACAGGAGCTAGGGGCCTGATTCAGAGCCGCTCGTTCATTCCGACCGATGTTCGCACAACTGCGCATGCGTACGGATTTTAATACGCATGCGCGAACCAGTCAGTGCGGCCGAAAATTGTTTGTTCGCTAAATAGCGAATGCCTGCTATTTTGAGTGACAGGAGGAGGCGTATGTGGGTGGTAACAGGGGAAGGTGCTTGAAAACTGGGAGTGGAAATCAGAACGCAGGCGTGCTTAAAGGTCAAAACGGGTGTTTTATGGGTGTGCATAATTAATACAGGAGCTTCATTAACCATGTCACTTGGTTGACTTGATTTATAATCAGAACTGCTCACAAGATTGTGGTAGGAAAAACCAACCACAAGAATAGCGAGCAGTTCATACGCTGTTCGATGTACTCGATTAATCTATTAAATACCGGACATGACGTATGGTGCGAGCGGCCAGGGGGCGTCTTTTTCAAAATTACGACCGCAAGTTTTGTTCGCTCGTTCAGACATAGAGGCGTGAACAGACCGCAAAGTGCGAACGGTTCATTTGAATAGCCACCCCTTTTTAATGAACGAGCGAGCGCAAATAGCGTCCGGCTCTGAATCAGGCCCTAGGTCACATGTCGTTAAATCTATAGGAACTAAATTTAGGGAAATGTAATCCCTTTTTTTAAATCTTTTTAGTTTTGATTGAAAGGAAATTTACATAGCCGTCAGGCAACAGTATGACAGGTGCAGCTTTAAAAGTAAAATTTCCAAAATAAGGTATTATTTAGGGCTGATTATGAAACTGGTGCAAATAACTGAGATACGAGACACACAGGGATATTATTAGTGCATATAATAGTTCTATACCCCCCCAATACCACTGGGACTACTAACAGGATCTGATACTCCCGACATAGGGCCTGATTCAGAGCCGGACGCTATTTGCGCTCGCTCGTTCAGAAAAAAGGGGTGGCTATTCAAATGAACCGTTCGCTCTTTGCGGTCTGTTCACGCCTCTAGGTCTGAACGAGTGAACAAAACTTGCTGTCGTTTTATGGAAAACTACGCCCCCTGGCCGCTCGCATCCTACGTCATGTCCGCTATTTATTATATTAATCGAGTACATCAACCAGCGTATGAACTGCTCGCTATTCTTGTGGTTGGTTTTTCCTACCACAATCTTGCGAGAAGTTCTGACTATAAAATAACCCAGTGATGTGGTCAATGACGCTGCTGTATTAATTATGCACACCCATAAAACGCCCGTTTTGACCTCTAAGCACGCCTGCGTTCGGATCTCCACTCCCCGTTTTCAAGCACCTTCCCCTGTTACCACCCACATACGCCTCCTCATGTCACTCAAAATAGCAGGCATTCGCTATTTAGCGAACAAACGATTTTCGTCCGCACTGACTGGTTCGCGCATGCGTATTACGATCCGTACGTATGCGCAGTTGTGCAAACATCGCTCGGAACGAATGAGCGGCCGCTTACGAGCGGCTCTGAATCAGGCCCATAACCCCTTCCTCCCCGTTCCTCCTACCCTACCCTCCCACCTCGACCCCTGCCTCCAACAGACCTCAATACCATGCCTCCTGCCAACCCGGAAGAGAGCGGTCCGACATCAACCTATCCATTAATATTGGTTCAGTCCACTCTATAGCTGCTCCCACTGTGTGTAGGTGCTGAGTGAAACCTAAAGTGGAGACATTTTTCACATATAAATCATGGGGTATATTCAATTAAGCGATGGCTCCTTAAGGAGTCTTGCTGGAAAGTTCTCCTTTTATGTTTGGGCCTGGTAGAGCTTCAAGCAGAAATAAGCAATGTTTTCTGGGATGTAATATCTGTATGTATGCGCAGGAGCATATTGCATGAATGACCTCATGCTTAACTGAATCTACCGCAATGGAGTCCATGTGCTGTAGTTTTTGCTTCTTTGGAAAAGATTTATCAGAACTTCTAAAAAAGGACAATTGCAGTTGTTACCCATAGCAACCATTTTCTGGGAACTAAATGAATGATAGCTATTTTCCGATTGGTTGCTATGTGCAATTTCTCCACTTGTCATCATAGATGGCTTGCTAAGTCTCCGCCTTTGTTTATTAAAGGAAACTTTATAAAAAATGGACAAACGTCACCATATGAAAGAGCTGGAACTGTGCGCATTTCACATCTTCTAGATATCGTCTATAGACCTCAAGGACTGTCCTGCATTTTATATTACAAACCAAATATAACATTCTCCTCCTGTAGTCACCAAGGCTACAAGTAACATGAAAGGAAGCCAAAATAGACAAAGAATCCCCCTTCCCGCATTGCTCCCCAAGAGACTTATGGAGCTGCAATACGTGTTATGTGATTATGTTACCAGTCTCTTTCAGGTGCCTGCAGTTCTCATCAATCATCATAAGGCAGTGCTTTAATATTACACTGATTTTCCACTTTAGCTCTACTTAGATGTATGATTAACTATTTACCCCAGTTCCCTCACAGTCTACAAAATTAACATTTCCAAAGCTTGCAGTGAGCAATGCAACAACTGCTGAGGTGGCTGAAAACGTGTAGCAAGTGGGGAATGGCCAGATGACCCTCCCGAATTTAAGTGCAAATAATTTTATCTGGAGAGGATAACTGAACGGGCAAAATCGCCCCCCCGAGCCTTCAACTCCGGCCCCCTACTTCCTGCTTTTAGTGCATTTGTTATAGCTTGTAATATTTAATATGGGAGGAAGTCAGCATGCTGGTGTACGGGATGCCAACAGTCAAAATACCGGCTCCAGAATCCCGACCATAGTTATCCCGAAGGCAAGTAACGTGGGTTAGGGACTAGGGGGAGGGATAGATTTAGGGGCCTATTTACTAAGCAGTGTTAGGAGACAGAGTGAAAAGTGATAAGGTGCCAGCCAATCAGCTCCCAACTGTCATCTCACAGGCTGTGTTTGAAAAATGACATTTGGGAGCTGATTGGCTGGCACCTTATCACTTTTTTTTAGCACTTTTCACTCTGTCTCCTAACAATAGACCCCTTAGGCACTGAGGGGGGAGCCTTAGGTCTAGGGTGTATGGATGGGGATGTGAGGTTTAGGCACTGGGGGGGGGGAGGGGGGGGATTAGGTTCAGGCACCAGGGAATGAGGGGTAGGGGTGGGCGTTAGGGTACTTACCTAATGGTGTTGGGATTCTGACTGTCGGGATGCCGCTGTTGGTATTCTGACTGACGGCGTCCCGACCGCCTGGACCCCATACCCAACCCTTTTACTATGCCTGCTGGTGTATTATTACAGATAGGCGTCTCTTTTTGTGGTTAAATATTATTGTGTAAGCTCTTTACTGAGGATAAGGGGAATGTGCGACCCATTTCAAGGTTTGACGGCCGCCCAATGCGGACCATGAAGTGTACATTTGAAGGTAGTTAGGGAGAACGGCAGTCGGTAAACCCCGTACATTGTAGATATGGACCCTTAAAGACAACTGAAACGAAGTGGCGGCCATTTTGTCTTATACTTTTTCTTTACCCCCTCAGAACGGTTTATTTTTCCCATCTCCAAATCACGTGGTTCTTACTGGGTATTTTCACTGAAGCATCCACGTGCTTGCTTTTTGTTTGTTTTTTCCTTGCTCTTCTCTCTCACGCCCCACTCTATACTTGAGATATTTCCAGAGATAAATCTCTCCGTGAATGTTTGACAGGAGAGAAAGCGAGATGTGTGAGAGAATTCCTCATAGGACCAAAAGGGTCAGTTAAAAAAAATGGCCGACTGCCTGAGCACAGCTCCTGAGTCGAATACACCAGACCAATTAGCCTCTAGTCTTCCCGTGTGCACATCCAGATTTTTAATTTACTGAACAGTTCAAATATAAATAAATCTGTCCAGCCCCTAGGCCTCAGGACGCTGCTAAGCGCATCGCCATGGCAACCGATGCAAGAGTCCATCCTCCTCCTCTGTGAACAGCTTTTATTTGTTTAATTTACAATGTTTGTGTATCTGTCAGTTCAAAAACGCTCATCGGCGCGGCTCCACGTTTCCCATTTTACAAGGATAAATGGCAGAACGATCAGCACTTGGGAACTGTGTTTACTGTATTTTCTGAATAAATTGTGTTCACTTTTATTGCTGGTCTCTGAGAGGAAAGGGTTTAAAGTGTTAAGGGATTTCCTGATGGGGAGGATTTTTAATTCATTTCAGTGGCTTGCGAGTGTACGTAACGTGGGTGAGTTGTAGCGTTGACTTCCCACGGGCCTGAAGTTCTGGGGAAGATTTCCCAGCCCTGGGGGGGCAGAGAGAAGGAGGTGATTAGAGCAGAGGTAGAGGATGATGGGGGGGGGATCTGGGAGAGAGGTCTGTGCGAGGTGACGTAAGAATGGAGAGAGGGGCCCAGCAGGAAACAGTCTGGGATGGGGCTAACCTCTCTGCTGCTGCAGGGATCAAAAGGCAGAATCCCCTCTGACTGACTTTGCTGTCTGTGAGACCCCATCAGAGGTCCATGTCCCTGCATCCCCTCTGGACTAACTGACCTAACTCTGCTGCTGCAGTCAACATCCCTTATAGTCCTGTTCCCACTACATCTGCTGCTTCCCAGTGTGAGCTTAGGTAGCGTCCTGCAGCCTCCCATCGGAGGCTCAGTGTTGTATCTAAGCTCGCAGCCTTTAACTTAGGGCCTGATTCAAAGATGGACGCAAATGCCGTCCCGACTGCCATTCCGTACACAGCGCCTGTGCAAATACAAGCAAATGACGCAGCCGTCCGGATTTGGATTGAGACGCCCGCTGCCGGCTTGGCAAATTCAAGCTACTGTGCTGAAAGATGCAGCATGGGTGATAAGCGGATGATTGAGTAACCCTATAGCCGCACAGAATGGCCGCCAGGACAGCACTCGCAGGCAGAGACATGGCCCTGAAAACGAATGCGCCGCGCCTGCGTTCGAGTTGCCATCCTCCCGTTGCCTGTCTGTCAACAGCTTTGCGAATAAATCCTCTCTGCGAGCGTCAGCGAAAATGAAACTTGTCGTCTGCGCAGTTTACCGATAATTGTTCCTCTGCGTAATCCGCGGCATTGCCGCAATCTCTGAATCAGGCCCATAGTCCCAGAGGTTCAAGTGTATGTGTTGTACGATGGCAGCACACTGTGACACTAATACCAGTCCACAGGCATATAGAATATAGCTACACTGAATGTTATTACAGAAAAGAACCAGTGGTTCCATTTTATTGGTCTGTTTGTTTATATATGTATTTTAGATAACAGCCTTAATAATCGCCATATGGTCTTAGGCCCTCATTCAGAGCCACTCGCTAGCGGCAGTACGCTCGTTCCGAGCGATGTTCGCACATCATATAACGATCCGTACGCATGCGCGAACCAGTCAGTGCGGCCGAAATTCATGTGCTCGCAAAATAGCGAATGCCTGCTATTTTGAGTGACAGAATGAGGCGTATGTGGGTGGTAACAGGGGAAGGTGCTTGAAAACGGGGAGTGGAGATCCGAACGCAGGCGTGCTTAAAGGTCAAAACGGGCGTTTTATGGGTGTGCATAATTAATACAGCAGCGTCATTGACCACGTCACTGGGTTATTTTATAGTCAGAACTGCTCGCAAGATTGTGGTAGCAAAAACCATCCACAAGAATAGCGAGCAGTTCATGCCCTGGGCGATGTACTCGATTAATCTAATAAATAGCGGACATGACGTATGGTGCGAGCGGCCAGGGGGCGTTTTTAACAAATAAACGAGCATATGTTTTGCTCGCTCGTTCAGACTTTGCAGTCTGTTCACACCTCTATTTGCGAACAGATCATTTAAATAGCCACCCCTTGTTTTTGAACGAGCGAGCGCAAATAGCGACCGGCTCTGAATGAGGGCCTTAAGTTCCTTTTATGGTATGAGACCCCACCATAACAGCAGAGAAGTGTTTCCATAGATCTATCACCCTATCTGTAAAAAAAATATGTAAATTAAAAGGATCTACCTTTATGTGTTCCCTCCTTTACATTACCAACATCTAGGGGTATATTTACTAAAGTGGAGGCATTGCCCAGAGCAACCAATCAGATTCTAGTTATTTATCTATTTCCTTCTAGAAGTTAATAGCTAGAATCTCATTGGTTGCTATCAACATCTCCACTTCTATAAACCCGCACATTAGTAAATATACCCCCTAGAACCACCTAATTCTCCTTTTTCAGAACATCCACTTAACCTTTTATACCTCTAATTCTACCTGTCTCTAGTGCAGGGCGTCCAACCATTTTTCTTAAAGCACCATGTTAAGAAACTGATTTTTGACGGCGGGCCACACTTTTTTTTTCTTCACAAGTATGTCAAGTTTCTTTGCAGAGTAAATCTTATTCTACATGCTAAAACTAATAGAAATATATTGAAATAAATGTGTTTTTTTTTTTATTAAGGAGAGATTTTATAATTAAAAAAAAACGATTACTAAGATAGTGCCCACAGTTCAGATTATGCCACACTGTATTGCACCTGATTCACATTATGCCACACTGTATTGCACCCAATTCACATTATGCCACACTGTATTGCACCCGATTCACATTATGCCACACTGTACTGCACCTGATTCACATTATGCCACACTGTATTGCACCCGATTCACATTATGCCACACTGTACTGCACCTAATTCACATTATGCCACACTGTACTGCACCCGATTCACATTATGCCACACTGTATTGCACCCGATTCACATTATGCCACACTATATTGAACCGGATTCACATTATGCCACACTGTATTGCACCTGATTCACATTATGCCACACTGTACTGCACCCGATTCACCTTATGCCACACTGTACTGCACCTGATTCACATTATGCCACACTGTATTGCACCTGATTCACATTATGCCACACTGTATTGCACCCAATTCACATTATGCCACACTATATTGCACCCGATTCACATTATGCCACACTGTACTGTGCCTAATTCACATTATGCCACACTGTACT
Source organism: Taudactylus pleione (assembly GCA_031769625.1). Classification (NCBI taxonomy): domain Eukaryota; kingdom Metazoa; phylum Chordata; class Amphibia; order Anura; family Myobatrachidae; genus Taudactylus; species Taudactylus pleione. Next base: position 12,289,543 of record JAUIMM010000060.1, on the reverse strand, counting down.
GTGCCTAATTCACATTCCACACTGTATTGCACCCGATTCACATTATGCCACACTATATTGCACCCGATTCACATTATGCCACACTATATTGCACCCGATTCACATTATGCCACACTGTATTGTTTCTGATTCACATTATGCCACACTGTATTGCACCCGATTCACATTATGCCACACTGTATTGCACCCGATTCACATTATGCCACACTGTATTGCACCTGATTCACATTATGCCACACTGTATTGCACCTGATTCACATTATGCCACACTGTACTGCATCCGATTCACATTATGCCACACTGTATTGCACCCGATTCACATTATGCCACACTGTATTGCACCCGATTCACATTATGCCACACTGTATTGCTTCTGATTCACATTATGCCACACTGTATTGCATCTGATTCACATTATGCTACACTGTACTGCACCTGATTCACATTATGCCACACTGTATTGCACCCAATTCACATTATGCCACACTGTATTGCACCCAATTCACATTATGCCACATTGTACTCACATTATGCCACACTGTACTGCACCTTATTCACATTATTCCACACTGTACTGCACCTGATTCACATTATTCCACACTGTATTGCGCCCATATTTACATTATACCACACTGTACTGCACCCGATTCACCTTATGCCACACTGTACTGCACCTGATTCACATTATGCCACACTGTATTGCACCTGATTCACATTATGCCACACTGTATTGCACCCAATTCACATTATGCCACACTATATTGCACCCGATTCACATTATGCCACACTGTACTGTGCCTAATTCACATTATGCCACACTGTACTGTGCCTAATTCACATTCCACACTGTATTGCACCCGATTCACATTATGCCACACTATATTGCACCCGATTCACATTATGCCACACTGTATTGTTTCTGATTCACATTATGCCACACTGTATTGCACCCGATTCACATTATGCCACACTGTATTGCACCCGATTCACATTATGCCACACTGTATTGCACCTGATTCACATTATGCCACACTGTATTGCACCTGATTCACATTATGCCACACTGTACTGCATCCGATTCACATTATGCCACACTGTATTGCACCCGATTCACATTATGCCACACTGTATTGCACCCGATTCACATTATGCCACACTGTATTGCTTCTGATTCACATTATGCCACACTGTATTGCATCTGATTCACATTATGCTACACTGTACTGCACCTGATTCACATTATGCCACACTGTATTGCACCCGATTCACATTATGCCACACTGTATTGCACCCAATTCACATTATGCCACATTGTACTCACATTATGCCACACTGTACTGCACCTTATTCACATTATTCCACACTGTACTGCACCTGATTCACATTATTCCACACTGTATTGCGCCCATATTTACATTATACCACACTGTACTGCACCCGATTCACATTATGCCACACTGTATTGCGCCCATATTTACATAATGCCACATTTTATTGTCCCAGCTGACCCGAGTGACCTTTTAGCTGTCCTAACAGTTAGGACTTTTGTCCTTTTACAGAACTGCTGGGAGAAATGGGTTGGTGGTGGCGGCTTAGCGTTTCATCAGCAAGGCATCTGTCTCGGCTGCCAAAGTGACACTCCCATGCCCCCTTTAACTGTCCCAAATAGTAGCAATATAGAGAGGTATGCCCATGGCAAAAACCCATGATGGACAACCTGAATATCTGCAGTTTTTTTAACCTTTGTTTTGAGAGCATCAAACCAGTTTCCCTCCTCCTAAGTTTGCACCCCTTGTCCTGTGCTATGAATTTCACATAAATGTGGCTCCCAGCGCTGTGTTCTGTATCAGTAGTTCTGTATAATACATGCTTTCTGGGTGAGTTTGTGTCATTTGGCAGTTATAATTAGCCTAACAAAATTTCTGGGATCAGTATCCATGATGCTCAGCTTCCAACCCCCGGCCCTAATGACGTGGGCTGGCTGTCCTGGGGACCGAATGGCTGGATTGGCCCTTATTGGGCTACACTTTAAAAGATATGATGGCGTTTTCTTGTCGCTGTATATAAAACTTGTCGCAAATCTATCCTATTGTGAATGAAGTTATTCATTTGTAGGTAGAAGCTATATGTGTAGGGATCATGGTCAGGTATAACATTAGCTGAGCTCCTGTAACCTTTCATACTGTACTATACAGGTCGTCATTGCTGTCTGACGTGCCTGTTTTAAGAAGACTCTGGGCCTGATTCAAAGCCAGACGCTATTTGTGCTCGCTCGTTCAGAAAAAGGGGCCGGCTATTTAAATTGAGCGCTCGCTCTTTGCGGTCTGTTGACGCCTCTATGTCTGAGCGAGCGAACGAAACATGCGCTCGCTATTTTGTAAGGACGCCCCCTGGCCGCTCGCATCCTACGTCATCTCTGCTATTTATTAGATTAATCGAGCACATCGAAAGGCGTCTGAACTGCTCACAGTGCTTGTGGTAGGATTTTCCTACTGCAATCATGCGAACAGTTCAGGCTAAGAGACAACCAAGTGACGTGGTCGATGACGCTGCTTTGTTAATTATGCACACCCTTAAAACGCCCGTTTTGACCGTTTGGCACGCCTGCGTTCGGATCTCCACTCCCCGTTTTCAAGCACCTTCCCCTGTTACCACCCACAAACGCCTCATCCTGTCACTCAAATTAGCAGGCACTCACAATTTTGCGAGCGCTCGATTTCCGACCACACTGACTGGTTGGCGCATGCGCATTACGACCCATACGCATGCACAGATGTGCGAACATCGCTCGGAGCGAACGAGCGGCCGCTTACGAGCGGCTCTGAATCAGGCCCTCTGTTCCTGCAAGTAACGGCCTTACTGTAGCTCAGTTCCTGTTTGGTGTACCCTAAGTCTGCTGTGCCAGTTCCCCGACGGACCTCTCTTCTGTCAGACCCCACACGGCCACTAGCTTAGCATATTTTCTGGGGGGGGTTTTGCTTGTTTTCATAGAAATGGGACTGAGGGCCTGATTCAGATCCGGTCGCTATCTGCATACGCTCGCTAGATGCGTATGCAAATTTTTCAAAGTGACGCCACGGGAAGCGATCGCTCGCCAAGGCATAAGCACATCCACCATGTCTTAGCGAGCGGCCACTTTGTGTATGCGCACGCCCAATCGCACAGGCAGAGCCACACACCAGCACCACGTAATCTCCAGGAAGTGTATTAAAACATTGGTACATCGAGCACCATCGGATGCTAACGCAGTACTTGCGGTTGCTTTACCCTACCGCAAGCATTGCGAGGAAATCAGTTTTTAAAAATTGTCAAGTGACGTGTACTATGATGCTTCCTGTTAATTATGCACGCCTCTAAAACGGCGTTGAAACACCCGGGCACGCCTGCGTTCGCATCTCCAACCCCCTGTTATTAGTGTCCTGCCCCTGTTACCACCAACAAACGGCCTCTCCTGTCACTCATTACCCTGTGCTGCCTTTGCTGTGCGGGCGAGCGGTTTGCGATCGCAGTGAGTAGTTCGTGCACGCGCAGAACGAAGCGTGCGCATGAGCGTACGCAGAACATCGGGCCGCTTGCGAGCGCACGCATATAGCGAACGGGTCTGAATCAGGCCCAGAGAGTGAAGGCTAGATTGCAATCTCCAGCTGTATTGCACAGAAAAACTCTTTTAAACTTCACTAATAAAAGCAGGGAGGTCATGTTGGCCTCAGTGCAACTAGAAAGAAAGTTTGATAACGTTCCTCCTACAGCTGCTGTGATTTTCTTATGTCCATAGACAATTACGCTGTGTGGAGTAACTCCCTCATCCAAAACCATCTCCCAGCACACGCTCATAACCAATCTGTCATTGCTAACATCTGGAGCAAAATAAAATGGGCGCGATGCATCTCTTCTGCCCCCTTGTGCATATTTTATGTAAATGCGGGAATGGGTGCAGTAGGCTATATGTATGCTATCTGTGATTTACAAGCAGCAATGTGTTGTTTTTTTTTCTCCACAGACTCCTCATCCCGCTCTATGATGCAGACACCGGCCTCCTCATTCTTGCTGCTCAGGTAAACATGGCTGACTAGCAGCCTTACCCAGAAGCCTTAGCTGCATCAGGCAACCAAAGCATAACCTAAAGCTAACCTGACAATGTCTGACTGGAATTTATCGGTGGGCGTTTATGGAAACGGGGCACAGGAAATGGTGTAATAATAATAATATGATAATATGAATGATTAGGTCTGAAGTGTGAATATTATGTCATTGGACTCTGCGTAGGCAATTCACTAGATTAGTGGCCTGTTTAAAGTAGACCATGCTCCATTTATAAATGGGGTCGATAAAGTTTATAATTCTGAGCAGTAAATGACCACAAGATTAGGTGCATAACCTGCAGTAAAAATATATCGGTTTATTATGTGGCATAAATGTACTAAACAAGATACAGATCTATACTGGTTGCTAGTGGTTATGTATTTTTTTTTTTTAGTACCAGTTATTTATATAGCGCACACATATTCCGCAGCACTTTACAGAGAATATTGGGCCATTCACATCAGTCCCTGCCCAGTGGAGCTTACACTCTATGTGCCTGATTCATTACAGATCGCAATTGCGTACTGCGCATACGTATTTACCACAGTGCGCCTGTGTGAGTTAGCAATGCGATCGCACTGCGATCACTTACAGAGATACAAGGCCATCGCAGAGCGAGTGACGGGAGGTCAGCGTTTGGATGTTTAAGTGGTCGGGGAAACGCAGGCGCGCCTGTCTGAACGCCGTTACTTGGGCGTGCATAAATTAGCCACTGCAACGGCGTACGCAGCTTGTGTACTCACTGCGTGCGACGAGGTGAGCCATTTCTGACGAAGGACAGACCTGCTGTAATTGTGCGTGAGGGGCCGATGTTACCGATGTATACACAAGATTGCACAGTATTACGGATGTGAGATAGCGGCAGTGGGCATCTCTATGCTGGCAGTGCCACGGCTTTGCGATTGCAGTCACTAGCATATTTTTGCAGCAGACCTTCGTGCGTAATCGAAGCTGCGATCCGTAGTGAATCAGGCCCTATGTTCCCTATCACATGTACATACACACAGGGTTAATTTTTGTTGGCAGCCGTTTCACTTCCAAGTATATTTTTGGAGTGGTTACAGTACCACTTTACCGCGCACCGGCGAGAGATTTATATTAACCCCTTGATGCCGTCCATATGTCTCTAAGTGCAGTGCTTGTTTGCCAATTGTCCATTTCTTCTGCAGGGTGAAGGTACAATGTATTGTATGGAGGTCAGCACGGAGCCCCCGTCTCTTATGCAGCGTAAGATTACATTGTCCCCCTGCACCAGTCCGTCTATTTGTCTGTCTGTTTTTGCCTCTTAATCCTGTACGGCATCACAGTCGCTCTTCTGCTACCGTGGGGCATGCCTTGATCAAGTGGTTCTCCGTGTCTTGCAGTCTCTCAGTGTGTCACAGATCAGCAGACCCGTGGCCTGGCCTTGGTCCCGAAGCTTTGCCTTGATGTCATGAGCTGTGAGCTCCTGCGCCTCCTCCAGCTGACTGACAGGTTCATCATTCCTATCAGTTATACCGTCCCACGCAAGGTACCACGGGCTGTCTGCCTCACGTACACTTCCTATATGCACATGCTCTCTACAACATGTACAATTCCTGCATCTACGGGCTGTCTACCGTACGTGTACTATATTTATCAACTAGCCATCTGCCATATGTGTGCTTCTTGTATCCACTGTCTGTCTGCCACATGTACACTTCCTATCCACTGTCTGTCTGCCACACATACAATTTGTGTATTCAAAGGCTGTCTGCCACCAGTACTGCTTCTGTAGCCACGTGCTATCCGCCGCACGTACACTTCCTGTATCCACTGGCCGTATGCCACACATACACTTCCTTTATCCACTGTCTGTCTGCCGCTCGTACCCTTTCTGTAGCCACGGGCTGTCTGCTGCATGTACCCTCCCTGTAGCCACGGGCTGTCTGCCACACGTACATGTCTTGTAGCCATGGGCTGTCTGCTGCATGTACACTTCCTGTAGCCACGGGCTGTCTGCCACACATACATGTCCTGTAGCCATGGGCTGTCTGCTGCATGTACACTTCCTGTAGCCACGGGCTGTCTGCTGCATGTATACACTTCCTGTAGCCGTGGGCTGTCTGCCACATGTACACTTCCTGTAGCCATGGGCTGTCTGCCGCCAGTACTCTTCCTGTAGCCATGGGCTGTCTGCCGCCAGTACTCTTCATGTAGCCACGGGCTGTCTGCCGCCAGTACTCTTCCTGTAGCCACGTGCTGTCTGCCGCACATACTCTTACTGTGGCCACTGTCTGTCTGCCGCACGTACACTTCCTGTGGCCACTGTCTGTCTGCCGCACCTACACTTCCTGTAGCTATGGGCTGTCTGCCACACGTACACTTCCTGTGGCCACGGGCTGTCTGCCACATGTACACTTCCTGTGGCCACTGTCTGTCTGCCGCACCTACACTTCCTGTAGTTATGGGCTGTCTGCCACACGTACACTTCCTGTGGCCACGGGCTGTCTGCCACACGTACACTTCCTGTGGCCACTGTCTGTCTGGCGAACCTACACTTCCTGCAGCTATGGGCTGTCTTTTGTGTGTACACTTCCTGTAGCTCTGGGCTGTCTGCCGCATGTACACTTCCTGTAGCTCTGGGCTGTCTGTCGCATGTACACTTCCTGTAGCCACGGGCTGTCTGCCGCATGTACACTTCCTGTAGCCACGGGCTGTCTGCCGCATGTAGCTCTGGGCTGTCTGTCGCATGTACACTTCCTGTAGCCACGGGCTGTCTGTCGCATGTACACTTCCTGTAGCCACGGGCTGTCTGCCGCATGTACACTTCCTGTAGCTATGGGCTGTCTTCTGTATGTACACTTCCTGTAGCTATGGGCTGTCTTCTGTATGTACACTTCCTGTAGCCATGGGCTGTCTTCTGTATGTACACTTCCTGTAGCTATGGGCTGTCTTCTGTATGTACACTTCCTGTAGCTATGGGCTGTCTTCTGTATGTACACTTCCTGTAGCCATGGGCTGTCTTCTGTATGTACACTTCCTGTAGCCATGGGCTGTCTTCTGTATGTACACTTCCTGTAGCCACGGGCTGTCTGCCGCATGTACACTTCCTGTAGCCACGGGCTGTCTGCCGCATGTACACTTCCTGTAGCCACGGGCTGTCTGCCGCATGTACACTTCCTGTAGCCACGGGCTGTCTGCCGCATGTACACTTCCTGTAGCTATGGGCTGTCTTCTGTATGTACACTTCCTGCAGCTATGGGCTGTCTTCTGTATGTACACTTCCTGTAGCTATGGGCTGTCTTCTGTATGTACACTTCCTGTAGCTATGGGCTGTCTTCTGTATGTACACTTCCTGTAGCCATGGGCTGTCTTCTGTATGTACACTTCCTGTAGCCATGGGCTGTCTTCTGTATGTACACTTCCTGTAGCCATGGGCTGTCTTCTGTATGTACACTTCCTGTAGCCACGGGCTGTCTGCCGCATGTACACTTCCTGTAGCCACGGGCTGTCTGCCGCATGTACACTTCCTGTAGCCACGGGCTGTCTGCCGCATGTACACTTCCTGTAGCCACGGGCTCTCTGCCGCATGTACACTTCCTGTAGCCACGGGCTGTCTACTAAAGTAAGTCACCACTAGACCACTAGGGACATTTTGTCAACATTTTAATTATGTCATTATTTTCATCAGTGTTGACATTATGACCATGAATGTCGACAAAATATACCACACCCGACATCACTGAGGCACAAGTGATAATAGCCTGATGTCCAGAGTTCTATAGTCCTCACAATGCTATTTTATTGTACTCAATATCAGTACCCAGAATACACGTATCAGTACCCAGAATACACGTATCAGTACCCAGAATAACGCGTATCAGTACCCAGAATAACGCGTATCAGTACCCAGAATAACGCGTATCAGTACCCAGAATAACGCGTATCAGTACCCAGAATAACGCGTATCAGTACCCAGAATGCTTATATCCGTACCCAGGATGCTCATATCAGTGCCCAGAATGCTCATATCAGTACCCAGATTGATCATATCAGTACCCAGAATACTCATATTAGTACCCAGATTGATCATATCAGTACCCAGAATACTCATTAGTACCCAGTTTGATCATATCAGTACCCAGAATACGCGTATCAGTATCCAGAATACTCATATCAGTACCCAGAATGCTAGTGTCAGTACCCAGAATACTCATATTAGTACCCAGATTGATCATATCAGTACCCAGAATACTCATATTAGTACCCAGATTGATCATATCAGTACCCAGAATACTCATATTAATACCCAGATTGAACATATCAGTACCCTGAATACTCATCGTGCATACAATACCTTATTTCTCGCTTTGGAGCCGATGCTGAGCTGAACACTAGGTGCCTATGATTGCTCCCACATTGCATGGGATTATATGCATATTCAGTACTATATTAGTCTCACATACTTGCACCACATCTGCATTATTTTTCCTTTTGAACCAAAACCTTATTATTTATTCTTTTACATTGTGGCATACGCTGCCCGGCTTTGTGATGCCATCTCTTCCTCACCCTGTCACCCCTGGCACAGAGTCTGCCTCTCTCGCTGCCTGATGTGCCCATCCTGGCCTCTGACTCTGTCTCCCTGTCCTGCAGGCCGCCCAGGACCTACAAACTGACCTCTTCCCAGACACGGCCAGCTGTACCGCCGCACTCTCTGCTCAGGGCTGGTGGGCCGGAGACAACAAGCAGGTAAGGGACAGCCCCTTGGTGGGTACCAGGCGAATGCTGTACCCAGCCTGAGAATGACGTCTTCTGTCTCTAACATGGAGCTGACAAAGCAGACATAGTAACGAGCCAGTTAGACCATGTAAGCTTATACTATAGTACCATGCCCCTAGCTTGAGTATATACAGTGTACATAGGACACCCTTACCATAGAGATCAGTAATGTCTATAGTAACAGCTGCAGTCAGGGTGTGGTGGGCCAGATACCTGTACTGGGGATAAAGCACATTTGGTTTCCTAGTGATTACCACCTGAGCCCAGTAAGTTCCTTTCTGTCTCTGTACCTCACACGCAGTCTCTGCAATGATTACCCTCAGGTACAGAAGGTCTCCTTAGACCCAGCCCGAAGATCTCTTCCTTCTTCTCACTTCAGCAAAGAGAAGGTGACCGGTCGCCCGGAGCAGAGCGCAGCGTCCCCGGAGCCAAGCGTGAGTGTGCGCTTATATTCTGTATGTGGTTGTGTGTGATGTGTGCAGCACTGCTCTAGTGCAGTACATTATATCCTGCTACATAGGGGAACAGTAGGGACAGCTCTGTTTTACTGCACACTAACACACCAGCAGCACACTAATACACCTATACCTGCAGCACACTAATACACCTATACCTGCAGCACACTAATACACCTATACCTGCAGCACACTAACACACCTATACCTGCAGCACACTAACACACCTATACCTGCAGCACACTAACACATCTATACCTGCAGCACACTAACACATCTATACCTGCAGCAAACTAACACATCTACACCAGCAACACACTAATACACCTATACCTGCAGCACACTAACACACCTACACCTGCAGCACACTAACACACCTACACCTGCAGCACACTAACACACCTGCAGCACACTAACACACCTACACCTGCAGCACGCTACCACACCTACATCTGCAGCACACTAACACACCTACACCTGTAGCACACTAACACACCTACACCTGCAGCACACTAACACACCTACACCTGTAGCACACTAACACACCTACACCTGCAGCACACGAACACACCTGCAGCACACTAACACGCCTACACCTGCAGCATGCTAAAACACCTACACCTGCAGCACACTAACACATCTACACCTGCAGCACACTCATTACACCTGCAACACACGTACACCTGCAGCACACTCATTACACCTGCAACACACCTATACCTGCAGCACACTAACACGCCTACACCTGCAGCACACTAACACACCAACACCTGCAGCACACTAACACACCTACACCTGCAGCACACGAACACACCTACACCTGCAGCACACTAACACGCCTACAGCATGCTAACACACCTATACCTGCAGCACACTAACACATCTACACCTGCAGCACACTAACACACCTACACCTGTAGCACACTCATTACACCTGCAACACACGTACACCTGCAGCACACTCATTACACCTGCAGCACACTAACACGCCTACACCTGCAGCACACTAACACACCTACACCTGCAGCACACTACCACACCTACACCAGCAGCACGCTAACACACCTACACCAGCAGCACACTAACACACCTACACCAGCAGCACACTAACACACCTACACCTGCAGCACACTAACACACCTACACCTGTAGCACACTAACACATCTACACCAGCAGCACTAATACACCAACATCTGCAGCACACTAGCACACCTACACCTGCAGCACACTAACACACCTACACCAGCAGCACACTAACACGCCTACACCTGCAGCACGCTAACACGCCTACACCTGCAGCACACTAATACACCTACACCTGCAGCACACTAATACACCAACACCTGCAGCACACTAACACACCTGCAGCACACTAACACACCTATACCTGCAGCACACTAACACACCTACACCTGCAGCAAACTAACACATCTGCAGCACACTAACACACCTATACCTGCAGCACACTAACACACCTACACCTGTAGCACACTAACACACCTACACCTGTAGCACACTAACACACCTATACCTGCAGCACACTAACACACCTACACCTGTAGCACACTAACACACCTTTCTACTTCAGGGTCCATAGGGGGTCCACAGGGTTGACCTTGGGGTATAGCTTGGATCTGGATCCACGGGCACCATACAGTTAAAGCTTTAGCTCCCAGGATGCACCTGGGTCCGTCCTCCTCTATACCCCGGCCACAGGCACCTCAGTTTCAGTTTGGTGCCGGCCGAAGTCGGTTGCACTGTGCAGTGGGGCTGCAGGAGCAGCCCCATAGCTTTATTTTTATAGAAGAAAAGTTTTTTATTTTTTCTCTCTTGTTTTACACTTAATGCGGCAGCATAGGACTGTCCTTCTGGACGTCCATGCTGCCGCTTCAACACCCCGCTGGCGCTGCGACGCCAGTACTGATCTGGCGATCGCAGCGGGACCCCGGAGTTAGTCCTAGCATGGCTCCGGGACCTCCCTCTGACTGCTGCCGGACTCTACGGGGAACAGGTAAGCCGCGAGCAGCGCTCTTAGCGCCGCTCGCGGGGGTAAATGCAGTCAGTTGCCGCCGGTCTCTGGGGACAGACCGGCGGCGCTAGTAGCGGCGGCGGGCTCCCCCTCATGCAGGCATACCCCGCGCTCCGCTGGGCCACCAGGGTATAAGTTCCGGAGGGGAACCGGCATCCCTGGGGTTAAATACTAGCCAGGGGAGGCAGCCTTCCCTGGTTTAGCGGCTCCTCCCCTCAGCTCAGCGCGCCTTTTCTCACGTGTACTGGCGTCGCTGAGCTGCTCCTCTGCTGGCCACTCCTCCTCAGAGCTCTCCGACTAACGCAGGCTCCCAGGCAGGTGCATGGTCAGGTCCCCCTGTGTACCTCTCCCCACCAAAAGGACAGTGTACACAGCGCTATAACTCCCCCCAGACACTGAATCTGGGTGGTTGAGGGCAGCGATTGGTGCAGTAAGTACAATCTTCCTGCATTGTATGTGACTTTGCTAGTGCTGCTGTCTGTACTTATTCTCTACTTGCTGTCAGCTTATATCTATCCCTTTGCTTCTCCTACAGCCCGAAGGTGTGTGGGGGAGGGGCGTTTTTCTATTAACCTCACTTTTATAAATCATGTATTTGTGAGGTCAGTCACATACTGTTGTGTGCTACACAGTACCATATTTTTGGGCCTGTTTGTGTTGCATGCTGGTGAGTGCGAGGGTGTTAACACCGTATGTCCTCTGCTGATAAGTATTTATTGTATAATTACTGTATTATGTCTGATGAGGAGACTGAGCACTCCGGGCTCCTGTGTTGCTTTCCTGCAGACGCTGTTCTGCTGGTGTTAATGGGAGGATTTATCTCAGGATGGTCTTTGCGGGCAGTGCCAGCTGGCACCAGGCCCCTCTATACCCCCTATGCAGCAGGACCCCCCTTGGGCGATGTTTCACAAGTGCTGCCATCTATTGCAGATGTCGATCCCTACAGTGACCCCTTCTGGGGCATTGTCCCAGCACTCTATCTCCCATTCCCCGGATATTCCGCAGGTATTGCGGTCTCCCTCCGGGGCCCAGACTGTGAGACAGTATTCGGGGCTGTCTGGGTATGTCCAGCCTCCCCCTGTATCACAACAGTCTGTAGTGCCTTTTCAGGGCTTCCCTCAGTCGGCTCCTCCGCCTTGGGTGGATGTTCTCTCCAACTCGGTACAGAGTTTGGCGCCTTCATCCTCGGCTTTTAAGTCATTGTTGCAGGGTGATGGCCACAGAAGGCGACTAAGCGGCCTGTTGTGAGTTTACTCACTGCGCAGGTATCAGAATCGGATCCCTCTTCAGATGATGGAGAGGTTGAGCCTAGGTCCTCCATTAATGTTCCAGCATTAGTTAGGGTGGTGCGGGCTATTCTCAATATAGAGGAGGAGGCACCGGTCCCTAAGTCGAAGTTTCCTGACTTCAGGAAAGCAAATCCCTCTGTCCGATCAGTTAGCGGATCATATGGCGGCGGCCTGGCAATTACCCAGCAAGAGATTCCAACCGCAGAAAGGGTTGGCTTCTCATTATCCCTTTCCTGAGGATCATTGCAGGAAATGGGAGACTCCACCGGCGGTGGATTCACATGTCACTCGCTTGGTTAAATCAGCTACGCTACCATTGCCGTCTATTTCCTCTTTAAAGGATCCAACGGACAGGAAAGTGGAGATTTGTTTGAAGTCGCTCTCCGGAGCGGTGGCGCGCCCGTCCATGGCCATTTCCTGCGTGGCTTAAGCCATTGAGAACTGGGCCAAAGCCTTGGAGGATTCTCTTACGGACGGTGTTCCGGATGTTTAGAGAGCATTAGTGGCACAAATGAGGGATGCCAATTCCTATATTGGGGAAGCGTCATTGGACGCAAGCATGTTAACCTCTAGAGTTTCGGCTGCGGCTGTGTCTGCTCGGAGATCCTTGTGGCTGCAGTCCTGGAGGGCTGATGCGGACTCTAAAAAGGGTCTGGAGGCTCTCCCCTTTAATGGAGATTTGCTATTTGGTCCAGATTTGGAAAAAATAGTGGATACCTTGGCTAAGTCCAAGTCGGCTTTCCTCCCTTCGGCTTCTGCGCCGGCTAGGGTGAGGAGCACTGCCGTTCGGTCCTTCGGGTTCAGGGTAAGGCCAAGGGCCAGTCCTTCCCGAGACATTCAGCGACCAAAGCCTCATCCAAACTCAAGAAGCATATGGAATGCTTGGCGCCCCTCTTCCAAACAGGAGGATAAACCTGCTGCCTGACGGGACGGGCCTCTCCCTGGGGGACCCCAGAGTGGGAGGCTGACTTCTCAGATTCGCCCAGTGTTGGTTCAGTACCACCATGGATGCTTGGGTTCGAGAAGTAGTCTCTCAAGAGTACGCCCTGTCGTTTCGGTGCAGGCCGCCCCACCAATTTTTTTGCACGAGTCCTTCGCTGGACGAGTCCAAAGCTTCGCATCTCTGTTTCTGGTGCAGAGACCCAATGGGTCTCATCGCCCTATTCTGAGTTTAAGGTCTCTGAACAAGTACCTCAGAGTTCCCGAGTTCAGGATGGAAACATTGCGGTCCATCATCCTGGCGATGAAACCGGGGGACTTCATGGTCTCCCTCGATATCCAGGACGCCTATCTCCACGTGCCCGCGGCACCGGCACATCAGCGGTACCTGAGGTTTGCTATCCTAAACCATCACTACCAATTTCGGGCGTTGCCTTTCGTTCTTTCCACGGCTCCGACGGTCTTCACCAAGGTGACGGCAGTCATGGCTGCCCACCTTCGGGGTCAGGGTATACGGTTGCTGCCGTACCTGGACGATCTGCTGCTGCTGGCGAGCTCCCCGGAGGTGCTTCTTCATCATCTCCACCTGACAATTGCTTGTCTTCAAGCACATGGGTGGTTAATAAATTGGAAGAAGTCGTCTCTGATCCCATCTCAACGGATGGTCCATCTGGGAGCACTTCTGGACTCCTGTCAACAAAGGATTTTCTTGACTCTGGAAAAGGTATCCTCCCTACAACTGAGGATACACGGTTGCCTAAGCAGTGGCAGGGTGTCAATACTTTCGGCAATGAGTCCTGGGGTCCATGGTGTCGGCATTCGACATGGTGGAGTTCGCCCAGTTCCATTCCAGACCCCTGCCGGGGCAGATTCTTGTGGAATGGAACGGGTTGTCCCGCCGGATACGATCCCAGATACTGGTATTGTCCCCGGAAGTGCGCCAGTCCTTGGCGTGGTGGCTGCAGTCAGCTCATCTCGGCCAGGGTCGCCCCTTTTGGATTCCGGACTGGGTTCTGCTCACGACAGATGCCAGTCTCCGGGGTTGAGGGGCAGTGACCGGCTCGTTGTCTCTTCAGGGCCGTTGGTCGGCGGAGGAGGCCGTCCTTCCCATAAACATTCTAGAGCTACGGGCAGTGTACCGTGCTCTTCTGGCGTCAGGCACCGTTCTTCTCGGAGGAGCAGTTCAGGTGCAATCAGACAACGTCACCACGGTGGCATACATAAATCACCAGGGAGGAACTCGCAGTCGAGCTGCGATGTTGGAAGTGTCCCAAATCCTGACTTGGGCGGAGTGCCACCTTCCAGCAATATCGGCAGTCTTCGTCCCGGGAGTCCTCAATTGGGAGGCAGACTTCCTCAGCCGTCACGACGTGCATCCCGGGGAATGGTCGCTTCACCCAGAGGTGTTTCAACTTCTCGTGGACAGGTGGGGACTGCCGGAATAGGACCTGATGGCCTCTCGTCACAATTACAAGTTGCCCATATATGGCTCAAGGACAAGGGACGCAGGCGCAAGCCTAGTGGATGCGTTGTCAGTGAAATGGTCGTTTCACCTAGCGTATCTGTTTCCTTCAGTCTCCCTACTCCCTCGGGTACTCAGAAAGATCTAACAGGACGGAGGCATGTTTCTGCTGGTGGCTCCAGCTTGGCCCAGACGTCCTTGGTACTCCGATCTCAGGGGCCTGTCTGTAGACGCTCCGTACCTTCTGCCTCAACGTCGGGATCTACTGTCTCAGGGTCCCTGCCTTTACCCGGATCTGGGTCGACTGTCTTTGACGGCGTGGCTCTTGAGACAGCCGTCTTAAGGTCCCGGGGTTTTTCAAGCTCTGTCAACAGTACCATGCTTAGGGCACGTAAACCTGCCTCTGCACGGATTTACCACAGAGTGTGGCACACTTACTTTCAGTGGTGCGAGTCTAGAAGCTATGACCCTCGGGTGTTCAGAGTTTTCTAGGATTTTGGCATTTCTGCAGTCAGGTCTTGACCTGGGCTTACGGCTTGCTTCCCTAAGAGTTTATGTATCGGCCCTGTCAGTGTGGTTCCAACGAAGGATTGCCACACTGCCTGACGTTCACACTTTGTTCCAAGGTGTTCTAAGGATCCAGCCTCCCTTTGTGCCTCCAGTGGCTCCGTGGGACTTGGCGGTGGTTCTTCGGGTCCTGCAGGGACCTCCTTTTGAGCCTCTTGAGTCGGTTGACCTCAAGTAGTTAACACTTAAGACTGGGTTTCTCCTAGCTCTTGCTTCGGCCAGGAGGGTATCCGAGTTGGGGGCACTTTCCTGAATCCCCCCCTTCCTGAGTTTTTGCCTAAAGTGGTTGCTAAGTTCCACATTAACCAGGAACTTGTTGTGCCAGCTTTTCAGTCACCTGATCTTTCAGCTGGAGAGGCTTCCTTAGATGTAGTCCGGGCACTTAAAATCTATGTGGACCGGACTGCTTCGGTTAGGAAGTCGGATTCTTTGTTTGTCCTCTTCGGTTTTCACAAGAGGGGTTGGCCTGCCAACAAGCAAACGTTAGCCCGTTGGCTTCGTTCCGTTATTTGTGAGGCTTATGCACAGGAGGGTTTACCTGTGCCAGCCTCTGTTAAGGCTCATTCCACTCGTTCTGTGGGTCCCTCTTGGGCTGCTAGACGTGGCGCCTCCGCTGTTCAGCTGTGTAAGGCGGCCACTTGGTCTTCAATTCAAACATTTTTGAGGTTCTATGCGTTTGACACCTTCGCCTCTCAGGATGCATCCTTTGGGCGCCGGGTACTCCTTTCAGCACAGGAGCGTCCCCGCCCTTAGTTGAACTGCTTTGGGACATCCCCAAGGTCAACCCTGTGGACCCCCTATGGATCCTGAAGTAGAAAACAAGAGATATGGTAAGAACTTACCTTTTTTATCTCTGTTTCTACGAAGTCCATAGGGTCCACAGGGCGCCCGCCCTGACGCACCTGGCTTCATATGGGCTGTGTGGCTGGTCACCGGTTTTCCGTCTCCCATTTCTGTGAGTATGGTTTCTTGTGTGTTCCAGTTTTCCTTCTCTCTGTTTAGTCTCCTCCTCCGGCCTTAGCTGCTTACCAACTGAGGTGCCTGTGGCCGGGGGCGGGGTATAGAGGAGGACGGACCCAGGTGCATCCTGGGAGCTAAAGCTTTAACTGTATGGTGCCCGTGGATCCAGATCCAAGCTATACCCCAAGGTCAACCCTGTGGACCCTATGGACTTCGTAGAAACAGAGATAACAAAGGTAAGTTCTTACCATATCTCTTGTTATACCTGCAGCACACTAACACACCTATACCTGCAGCACACTAACACACCTATACCTGCAGCACACTAACACACCTACACCTGCAGCACACTAACACACCTATACCTGCAGCACACTAACACACCTACACCTGCAGCACACTAACACACCTGCAGCACACTAACACACCTAAACATGCAGCACACTAACACACCTACACCTGCAGCACACTAACACACCTACACCTGCTACACTTACACCTGCAACACACTCACCTACACCTGCAACTCACAATCACATAACACATCTACACCTGCAGCACACTCATTACACCTGCAACACACCTACACCTGCAGCACACTCATTACACCTGCAACACACCTACACCTGCAGCACACTAACACACCTATACCTGCAGCACACTAACACACCTATACCTGCAGCACACTAACACACCTATACCTGCAGCACACTAATACACCTACACCTGCAGCACACTAACACACCTACACCTGCAGCACACTCATTACACCTGCAACACACTAACACACCTATACATGCAGCACACTAATACATCTACACCTGCAGCACACTAACACACGTACACCTGCAGCACACTCATTACACCTGCAACACACCTATACCTGCAGCACACTAACACGCCTACACCTGCAGCACACTAACACACCTACACCTGTAGCACACTCATTACACCTGCAACACACGTACACCTGCAGCACACTCATTACACCTGCAACACACGTACACCTGCAGCACACTCATTACACCTGCAACACACCTATACCTGCAGCACACTAACACGCCTACACCTGCAGCACACTAACACACCTATACCTGCAGCACACTAACACACCTACACCTCACTCACAGCTACACCTGCAACACACTTACACCTGCAACACACAATCACATAACTCACCTACACCTGCAGCACACTAACACCAGCAGCACACTCATTACACATGCAACACTCCAACATACTCACACACCTGTAACACACTAAGATACTCACACACCTGCAACACACTAACATGCACACACCTACACATGCAACACACTAAGATACTCGCACACCTGCAACACACTAACATGCACACACCTACACACACAACACACTAAAATACTCACACACCTGCAACAAACGAACACCAGCAGCACACTCATTACACATGCAACACTCGAACATACTCACACACCTGCAACACACTAAGATACTCACACACCTGCAACACACTAACATGCACACACCTACACCTGCAACACACTAAGATACTCACACACCTGCAACACACTAACATGCACACACCTACACCTGCAACACACTAAGATACTCACACACCTGCAACACACTAACATGCACATACGTACACCTGCAACACACTGATACTCACACACCTGCAACACACTAACATGCACACACCTACACCTGCAACACACTAAGATACTCACACACCTGCAACACACTAACATGCACACACCTACACCTGCAACACACTAAGATACTCACACACCTGCAACACACTAACATGCACATACGTACACCTGCAACACACTGATACTCACACACCTGCAACACACTAACATGCACATACGTACACCTGCAACACACTGATACTCACACACCTGCAACACACTAACATGCACACACCTACACCTGCAACACACTAAGATACTCACACACCTGCAACACACTAACATGCACACACCTACACCTGCAACACACTAACATGCACACACCTGCACCTGCAACACTTTCACACACATACCTGCCCCACACTAACACACACCTACATCTAGAACATACTCCCAGACATACGCCTGAAACTCACTCCATGTGCACTGTACACTCTGCTTGTTCTCTGCCAGCTCCTCACTGTCACTCAGATCACTTCTCAGCTGCTCTTATTTATTTGTAAGAGATAATTTAGTAGTAATCCTGTACTAATGTCAGGTATACTGCACCAGAGCCAGCCACAGAGTTTTGTGCTAATAATGTGAAGTGTGTGTGTGTGTGTGTGTATTATGTCTATATATTATCTATATATGTGTGTGTATCGCAGCATCTGCAGTGACACACCAGCAACGTGTTAGTAAATGTCCCTCATTTCCTCCGTATGAGTAGCCACATGGCACCTTGTTCTTTCCCTCTCTGTCTCTTAGGATGGCAGCGCCGTCTCTTCTCCCACCAGCTCTGTCACGTCCCCCTCCAGTGGTATTGTCTCCAGCACAAGTCAGCGCTCCTTGCAGAGCATTCTGGGTAAGTGGTGGTCACTCAGCTGTCTCGCTTTTGAGAGATGAAGGTGCAGGTTGTCTGTGCGGTGAGCACCGTGCATTGCTCTCCCTTACTATAGCTCCAGTAGAGCTCGTCCACATGTTACCCACTTCCTACCCCCATGCAGGCTAAATGCACAGTACTGGATCTGCAGCCAGGCAGCGCGTGTTAGCACGCCACCACTGCTACCAGGTTGTCACAGACAGCCTCTGCCACCAGCAGCTCAGTAGCAATAGATAGCTGGTAATCGTGCCATACCAGCCAGCATTCCATAACTGTAGGAAGAAATGAAACAGTAATGTGGGGCCGGGGAGAATTGGATTTGGTACATGTTGTACTTATGTGCTCTCCCAATAGAAATAGAAATATTACAATAAAGTGTACATTCCCGGCTGCCCGCTTATTCTGCATGAGAAGGGCGCAGTTTGCAAGTCTGTAATACAGTAATGAGATAAGTAAGTGTACTGTATGTTACCCCAAGGCCATGAAAAATCCTTTCACATTGCAATTTTAAGTTTTGGAAAAAAGCAAAGTTACGACAAACACTAATGAAGCACGGAAACACCGAACCTTGGGGCCTGATTCAGACCTGTTCGCTATATGCGTGCGCTCGCAAGCGGGCCGATGTTCTACGTACGCGCGCATGCTTCGTTCTGCGCGTGTGCCAACTACTCTCTGCGATCGCATACCGTTCGCTCGCCCAGCAAAGGCAGCCCAGGGCAATGAGTGACAGGAGAGGCCGTTTGTGGGTGGTAACAGGGGCAGGACACTAATAACGGGGGGTTGGAGATGCGAACACAGGTGTGCCCGGGTGTTTCAACGCCGTTTTAGAGGCGTGCATAATTAACAGGCAGCGTCATAGTACACGTCACTTACCATTTTTCTTTACACTGATTTCCTCGCAATGCTTGCGGTAGGGTAAAACTACCTAAAGCACTGCGTTCACATCCGATGGTGCCCAATGTACCGATGTTTTAATACACTTCCTGGAGATGACGTGTTGCTGGTGGGGGACATTCTGTAAGGCAACCAACATGAATGATCTGATCTACGTACAGAAGCAGATCGTGGTCGTTACCTTACTGTTTGCGTTTCTGGACATCACCGTGTCCCTTTATGAAATCTCCCAGAACTGCGTTCTATACATACCATCGGATTATTGTACGAGCTGCATACACCCACAACGATTTTGTTACCAACGATTTTATTAACTATTTTATGAACGATTTTCTGTCAGATTATCTGTCAGATTTTTTAAAGTGTAATGAATGATTTTTGCATATTCCCTTAATGAAAATCGTTTAGTTGACAAGTCTGACTGAACTACAAACTACAAATGTGAACGCGCATGAACGATAATCGTTCATCATTTAACTCAGAAAGTGAACGATTTTTTCAAACGATTATCGTTTAACGATATCGTTTAACGATAATCGTTCAAAAAATCGTTGTGTGTGCAGCTTTAGAATTAGTTGCCGTTTGGAAACACTTTGTGATCTGACGGGTCCTAAGATGGCGGAGTGATCAGAACGCATGTTGCCAAAACCAGAAGTTAATAGGCTTGTATTTTAAAAACCCAAACGGGATGTAGTTGGCATCCCGGCGTGCAAGATGCCGACGGTCTGTATACCGGCGACAAAATCCCGACAGGTCGGGATCCCGAAGGTAAGTATCGGGGTGTTAGGGGGAGGTTAGGGTTAGCTAGCGGGATTAGGGTTAGGCATCGGGGAGGGAGGGTTAGGGTTAGGCATCGGGGAGGGAGGGTTAGGATTAGGGTGCGGGAAGGGGGAGGTTAGGTTTAGGCACCGGGAGGGGGCCTTAGGTTTAGGGTACTAAACAGCTTTATGCAAAATGCAAACAGTCCATTAATGTATAAGCAGATAAGTGAATGCGATTTGCATGGAATAAAAAGACCTAATAAGATGCAGATAAGAAATCTCCCTCTGTATCTCAGCGTCACACGATTCAGCTATAAAGAATTATTCATTCTAAAGCAATAGTTATACTGAGCTATCCATACACTGGGATCTATGTGCCTAGCCCAATATGCTAATTCATCACTATCAGCGATATAAGCAAAAGGTCATTGTATAGAGCCTGAATGGACTTTGCTGGAGGAAATACTCTCACCCTGAGGATAGCCGTGTGAAAGCTGTATATGTGTCCTTATAAAATGTGCGGCATTCAGAGCCTGCTGTACTATTGCTGGATTTTCTATAGGAATTCACTGACATGAACAGAAAGTAAGTGGAATTAAACCAGAAAAAGCGGAGCTGACAGAAAGCTGCCTAGCACTTGTGTGCAATGCAAATGAAGCTTAATAACTTGTACAGACGTATAAGGAGCAAGTCTAGAGGAGACCTTAGAGCTTTCTGTACATAAATAGTGACCGGACACCAATAAGCATCACCAGAGCAATCAGTACTATGAGCCCGATATACAGGTGGAGTCTGCTGCCGGTGTAACGCCTGCGATATGCAAATGCCAGTGTCAGCCCTCCCCTAGTGTACTAGCCTGCGTCTGAATGAGCAAGCACTGAGGGGGCGATTCAGTTGTTGTGTGGGCGGTGATCATTTATAGGCACCCAGTGTTGCAATTCAATTGTTCTGGCGTCCATTAATTATCGCCATCTTCACGCTCTACTAGACCGGGTTTAGCCGTGTTAAAAAGCTAAACCCATCTAAAGTCCTGGTTAAGGCGTCCTAACTGTGGGTTTATCGCACATTCTTACTTCTGCGAGCAGAAATACCATCGCCAGGAGCTATCGCGCTCAGATGGAGCAAATGTATTGCTCCGTCGGGCGCCTTAAAAAGAAAGCCGACACCTAAACATTTGAATCGCCCCCCCATAGACGCCCCGATTTCAGCGTCTCTTCGCGCTGTAACACCTCCGGTGATTCTTTAGACGCCACCATCACCGCTCGCCATCGACACCTGCACCTGCCCTATGGTAGGTGCAGTGTCTCCGTAGCAACATGGTCACTGCAGCTGTAAGAACGCAGCCGCTCTCACTGACTCGCGGCCCGAGACACGCTCATGAGATGGACTTTTTTTGCGTTCACTTCTAGCCACCTCCCACTCACCGCCCAGGAACGAACCCATCACTTTGCCAACACCTTTCTGATACCGCCTGTCCCGATGGCAACAGCACCTTTCTGCGTACACTCAGGAGAACGCATGCGTAGTTCCAAACAATCGCTCAACTACGTGAACATCGGCCTAGCGTGCGAAGTGTGCGCGCCTCTGAATCGGGCGTAGGAGTCATAGCACGCACATGCCCTACAGTTGCGGGAGACTTAATAAAGGGTCCTCAGTAGAATATTCACTGCGCTCTAAACCCTCCAATCATCTATTGGTTGAAGAAGAATTTTGTGCAACTTTTTGTTATGGCTAAAACACCAATAAGTAGAATTCAGTAGAGGCCCTACGCGTTTGTAGAACAACTCGCCCCTGCCGCAACCTGCAGTCCCATGGTACCCCAGCGATTACCGTCGGGTGCAAATTGCTCTAGATGGAGGTTGTCGACGTTGCTTATGCCATCACCTGCTTCATCAGCCCCTGTCTACAGCACTTTCACATTCAGCCTACAGGCTCAGCGCCCTGGGTCATCATGGGAGCTATGGGCTAATGGTTGGATGAGATTGGTGGTTATCTCAAATAGACTAAGGTGTAATCATCCCATGTATCTAATGTCTGACCCTCACAGGTCCCAGCTCACGTTTCCGTCACACTCAGGGGATTGTCCTCCACCGTGACAGTCACATTACAAACCTGCGAGGGGTAAGCCAGAGCACGCCGGGGGAGAGCGATGGATTCTGCGTAAATCACCAGCGACTGGCGCTTCCAATGGCCGCTCCTGGGGGTCAGGTGGCTGTGCTAGAGGTAAGTAGCCCCCCAGATGTGTGTATGTATATAATATATTGTTTGTTTGTCACAGTTTGTCAATCTCTCAACTATACAGCGCTGAAAACTATTATTGGCACAGAACTAACAATTCTACTGTCAGTTGGGCTTCTGCTCGTCCCCCGATTCCCTTACCTCTTCCAGAGTGATCCTAAATAAAGAAGCACCACCATCCTAAGGTTTATTTTTTCCATCCGGCTTCTGCCAATTGATGGGACATTAGACACTGTTAGTTACATATAAATAGTCATTTTAGGTATCGTATTTGGCTTAGTATTACCACTGATAATTTAGCAAAGATTGTATATTACTCCCAGCTGCAGCAGACCGGGCGTCTCCCAGATTCTCTGCCTACTGTCCAGAACACGGCGCCCGTCACTGATCTCATGTGGGACCCATTCAACCCTCATCGGCTGGCCATTGGTATGACGGTGACTATATGATCATGCTACATTACCACCTAAAGGGGTGAATATTTTCGGGCACAGAAGTTTGATTTGAGTGAGTGGACCGATCAGAAGGTGCAGTGTTGTTGAATATCGAAGCTTTTGATTGGTCCGGTCTCTCACACAGTCTGTAGTGACACAAAGTCCTGGCTTTCGGCCAGGGCTGAACGTTATGTGGACAGATTGGGTCAGCAAGAAAAATGTCGGCATGGTTGAAATGTCGGCATGTTCACAAGGTCGACCCTAGAATATTGGCTGTTCATTTTTGTATTATTTTTATGGTTTGTGTTATGAACATGTTTACATTTTTAACCTTGTCGATATTTATGAATTTCGACTTATCGCTTGTCCGTGTCGGCATACCGACTGCCAACTTTTTAATACTACACCCGGGCTGAATCCATGACCGTCCGTCCTGGGGAATATGGCGGAATGTCGCAGTCTCTGACACAGGTAGAGAGAGACAGCTAATGTAGCTTTATTAGTGGAACTAAAAATATATTCTGATCAAACAGACTATTACATTTTCTAATTATAATTTGCTCTTTGAACTCTGCTATATTTCTGTCACTGTTATATAAATCTCAGGTCACTGACTTGGATCAGTACATAGACGGCCTCATTAGGGGTAATGTTTGCTTCATTAGACTTTAACAAGATCTCTAAGCAAAACATTTCCATTATCTCATAATTATCTTTATTCAACGTGAATTTTTTTTTTAAAGTTCGGATCCCAAGTGTCAGTGTGTCTGTGCCCTGTGACCCCCAAAATAGGCTGTTCCGTATAGAATATGTTCAATATCTGACACTCCTATAACTCCAAAACCAGTGTGCGGAACCCGCAGGTAGTGCCCCCCTGGCGTACACAGCACAGTATGGCCCATTAGAGGATCCCTTGGACAGAGAGACCCCACAACTGACGTTAGCCACCATAGAACACTCATTCCCACCTATTGTATATAACGGAGGTGGGGGGCACACAGTATGTTGTTTAACAGTTAATGGCCGTAATTATGGTATTTTATAAAGTGTAGGCTATATTAAATCATTTATTTATTCATCCCAGGTGGAGAGGACGGCCGGATACGGGTGTGGACAATTCCACAGGGTGGTCTCACAGATACCCTGACTGAGCCCCCACTTGTGCTTGCAGGTAAGAGGTCATGTGTCATATGGAGGCTTATATAAGGGACAGCCAGGACTGATCACACACTGGGACACACACAGTACAGCCAGGACTGATCACACACTGGGACACATACACACAGTACAGCCAGGACTGATCACACACTGGGACACATACACACAGTACAGCCAGGACTGATCACACACTGGGACACATACACACAGTACAGCCAGGACTGATCACACACTGGGACACATACACACAGTACAGCCAGGACTGATCACACACTGGGACACACACAGTACATCCAGGACTGATCACACACTGGGACACACACAGTACAGTCAGGACTGATCACACACTGGGACACACACAGTACAGTCAGGACTGATCACACACTGGGACACACACAGTACAGCCAGGACTGATCACACACTGGGACACACACAGTACAGCCAGGACTGATCACACACTGGGACACACACACACAGTACAGCCAGGACTGATCACACACTGGGACACACACACACAGTACAGCCAGGACTGATCACACACTGGGACACATACACACAGTACAGCCAGGACTGATCACACACTGGGACACATACACACAGTACAGCCAGGACTGATCACACACTGGGACACACACAGTACATCCAGGACTGATCACACACTGGGACACACACAGTACAGTCAGGACTGATCACACACTGGGACACACACAGTACAGTCAGGACTGATCACACACTGGGACACACACAGTACAGCCAGGACTGATCACACACTGGGACACACACAGTACATCCAGGACTGATCACACACTGGGACACACACAGTACAGTCAGGACTGATCACACACTGGGACACACACAGTACAGTCAGGACTGATCACACACTGGGACACACACAGTACAGTCAGGACTGATCACACACTGGGACACACACAGTACAGCCAGGACTGATCACACACTGGGACACACACACACAGTACAGCCAGGACTGATCACACACTGGGACACACACACACAGTACAGCCAGGACTGATCACACACTGGGACACATACACACAGTACAGCCAGGACTGATCACACACTGGGACACATACACACAGTACAGCCAGGACTGATCACACACTGGGACACATACACACAGTACAGCCAGGACTGATCACACACTGGGACACACACAGTACATCCAGGACTGATCACACACTGGGACACACACAGTACAGTCAGGACTGATCACACACTGGGACACACACAGTACAGTCAGGACTGATCACACACTGGGACACACACAGTACAGCCAGGACTGATCACACACTGGGACACACACAGTACAGCCAGGACTGATCACACACTGGGACACACACACACAGTACAGCCAGGACTGATCACACACTGGGACACACACACACAGTACAGCCAGGACTGATCACACACTGGGACACACACAGTACAGCCAGGACTGATCACACACTGGGACACATACACACAGTACAGCCAGGACTGATCACACACTGGGACACATACACACAGTACAGCCAGGACTGATCACACACTGGGACACATACACACAGTACAGCCAGGACTGATCACACACTGGGACACACACACAGTACAGTCAGGACTGATCACACACTGGGACACACACACAGTACAGCCAGGACTGATCACACACTGGGACACACACAGTACAGCCAGGACTGATCACACACTGGGACACATACACACAGTACAGCCAGGACTGATCACACACTGGGACACATACACACAGTACAGCCAGGACTGATCACACACTGGGACACACACAGTACAGCCAGGACTGATCACACACTGGGACAAACACAGTACAGCCAGGACTGATCACACACTGGGACACACACAGTACAGCCAGGACTGATCACACACTGGGACACACACACAGTACAGCCTGACTGATCACACACTGGGACACACACACAGTACAGCCTGACTGATCACACACTGGGACACACACATATGTGATGTGAGCTATGGGAGATAGGGTGACTGATGTGAGATAGGAGGAGAGACAGGGTGACTGATGTGAGATAGGAGGAGAGACAGGGTGACTGATGTGAGATAGGAGGAGAGACAGGGTGACTGATGTGAGATAGGAGGAGAGACAGGGTGACTGATGTGAGATAGGAGAGACAGGGTGAGTGATGTGAGATAGGAGGAGAGACAGGGTGACTGATGTGAGATAGGAGGAGAGACAGGGTGACTGATGTGAAATAGGAGGAGAGACAGGGTGACTGATGTGAGATAGGAGGAGAGACAGGGTGACTGATGTGAGATAGGAGGAGAGACAGGGTGACTGATGTGAGATATGGGAGACAGGGTGACTGATGTGAGATAGGAGAGACAGGGTGACTGATGTGAGATATGGGAGACATGGTGACTGATGTGAGATAGGAGGAGAGACAGGGTGAGTGATGTGATATAGGAGGAGAGACAGGGTGACTGATGTGAGATAGGAGGAGAGACAGGGTGACTGATGTGAGATAGGAGGAGAGACAGGGTGACTGATGTGAGATAGGAGGAGAGACAGGGTGACTGATGTGAGATAGGAGGAGAGACAGGGTGACTGATGTGAGATAGGAGGAGAGACAGGGTGACTGTGGAATGCTCCTGGACCAGCACAAGCAGCCTAGTTACCCTTCTGTGTGAATTACCTATGAATGGGGATTGCACACCTTCTAATGTAAATAAATGGGGAATAGTTTCACTTTAGGCACAAAAGGCAGATTATTCTCAGCGGATTTCCAAGTTAACCCTTTTGAGTCCAGAGCAGAGAGCTATGGTCAGTGGAAAATGTATATATCTCCTACTTCCTCCACAGCTCACAACGAGCGGATATATACGGTGCGGTTCCACCCCTGCGCCTCCGATATCCTCGTCTCCTCCTCCTATGACCTCACCGTGCGAGTGTGGAACCTGAAGACTAGAAAAGATGTCCTAACCCTGCAAGGTCACAAGGACCAGGTGAGCCCTCAGACTCAAGCTTATACAGGCAGCGTACTACACGTAATGCCATGCTATGGACCACAAGGCAGCTGATGAATCAGATCATCACCTAGGAAAATGCAGTCAGACCTGCTATAAAATAGCTCTTATGATGACATGTTTTATAAGAATACATCGTCCTTAAGTTAAATCTAACATGAAACAATGTCTGGCAGAAAGAAATATCGGTGTTTACATTTGTGTTTAAAATTATAGTTGGCTTTCTATGCACCCTCTGGGTTAAATGCTGATTGCTGCCAGTGACAGCAATTGGGTGGGAGGAGTTAGAAAGAAAAGAGGGTGTGGCATTCTGTTTTGGAGAAGGAAGCATCTGATTGGATGCAGAGGTGCACACTGACTATCCCAGAAAGGGGGCGTGGCCTAAAACAAAGGGCCGTGGCCTCGCGGGTATCCCAATGACTTCACTGTGGGGGCAGCCCAGCATCATTAGAGATGCTGGGCTGCACCCGCTGTCTGGGCTGTCAGCACGGCTGGCTCCTCTTCTGTCACAGGAGCCGGGTGCTGCAGGAGTTTGTCACACTGCAGCACCCTGCTCCTGTCACCGCAGAGGAGCCAGCATTTTGGTTTCCTCCCCTACGAGGGTGACACCCAGGTGCGGCTCGCACCCCCCTCATGACGCCACTGATTGGATGTGAAACTGACAAAGTGGCACATGACTAGTGACCAGAGTTCAGTGATGGTCAGGTGGCTCCTTTTCTGATACTAAATGCCGCCTCTTTGATAGGAAATACGTATCCTTAATAATGTGATCAGTGCTTTATAAGGACATGAACTCCCACAATAGGCCTGATTGAGAGTTGGGCGGAAAGGAAAAACAAGGAGTAACTTTATGTGCTGGTATAACCATGTGACACTGCAGGGAAGGGGGTGGGTATAAAATGTGCAGAGAGATATGAGAGGGGCGTGTCCTAGCACAAGTCTAAATTATGTGAGAGGGGTGTGTCCTAGCTCAAATCTAAATGATGTGAGAGGGGCGTGTCCTAGCTCAAGTCTAAATTATGTGAGAGGGGTGTGTCCTAGCTCAAATCTAAATGATGTGAGAGGGGCGTGTCCTAGCTCAAGTCTAAATTATGTGAGAGGGGTGTGTCCTAGCTCAAGTCTAAATTATGTGAGAGGGGTGTGTCCTAGCTCAAGTCTAAATTGCAGTGTAGGAATAAAGCTGTTCAAGTATTTGCGGGCTACATGCAATAGCAGCCAGTATTTACCCTGAATGCACAAACAATACATGTGTTTGCACCCCTTTGCATTTGCAACATGGTTTGTCCAGCTGCAATGTTAGTTGGCTTTGCTTCCAATCAGAATCATCCCTGTTCTATCTGAGGACACGCATAAAAATAAATAAATAAAATAGTAATAACCTGTGCAAATAATGTGTCGCATAGAAATTCCATAGATTTGTAATAGCAAACAGTGTGTGTAACTGTCCCCTTACTGCACCTGGTGCTTGTTCTGCAACACGTACAACCTGTCACTGGGTAACTTCTTGTTATAGCGTGTTTATTGCAGGTGCTGTTATACTAATGTGACCCAAGTAGCTTTCCCACCGTTACTGTTGTTCTCCCCCTTTAATATTTCATATTTTGTTATGTGGCCGGATGCATTGGGGAGAGGGTTTTCAGAATTAAGTTGAAGACAGGGACGTACACTTAGGTCTCATTTTCCTTAGTGAGGGAAGAGACCCTCCAGGGAGCAGCCAGGTGCATTGACCTTTTTGTCCCCTACAGATCTTCTCCCTAGCATGGAGTCCGGACGGCAAATACTTGGCAACTTGTAGCAAAGACCAGCGCATTCGCATATATGAGCCACGGGTTTCCAGCCAGCCGAAGCAGGTCAGACCTTGTTGGGCGATGGACTAGCCCTAACTCTTATTAAATCCTTTGACTAAAATTGTCTTTGTTGCTACGCGTTTCGCTACTTTTTCTGCGTAGTTACCGATGCAGCCTCATTTTCAGCAATGGCCTTTATGGTGTTATTCAGTGCGCATCATGTGATTCTCTTTCTGGATCCACTCACAGGAGGGGGCTGGACCTGAAGGTGCCCGCGGAGCTCGTATACTTTGGGTGTGTGATGGCAAATATCTGCTCGTGTCTGGATTTGACAGGTGAGAGGCCGTCACTGAGTAACTCTGACAGCGCCATGTGTACGCGTCATAGCAGGCAGGAAGTATAGAGCAATAACTATGTCATTTCTCACAGCCGAAGCGAACGTCAGCTGACCCTGCACAGCACGGAGGACTTGTCCCGCGGCCCCGTCAGCACCCTCGCTATTGACGTGTCGCCGGCCACCCTTATCCCGCACTATGACCCGGACACCGGGCTCCTGCTGCTTACTGGGAAGGTGACGTTTTAGGGTCATTTACCTGTTACTTGCGTTATTTCAGAAGCTCTTGTCACTCTGCTTGTTCCTTTAGAGTGTGACTGTCACTGTGAAATACAATGTGGATCATGTATGGAAGAAACTTATCAAGTGTTGTTCCTTTGGCTGCTGTTGTATCTTGTACAGTGCCACAGTGCTGAGCGGATGTGTACATTTCTCTATTCGTAATGATCACTAACAGGAACGCCCAGGTTTGCAGTAGATTGATACCTACAGACGGAGCTTTCAGGCTGATGGTGTGATTGGAATCTTGCCACAAGTGCCAGATCGCGCTGCGTGACTAACATAAAGTCTCTCTATAATTGTACCCCTCCTGTGTATAGAAATGCATGAAAACAAAGACACCCTTTCCAACAAAATCGTTAGCCCCAGTGTTATAAGCATCATAAACAGAACAGGTTGCGGTATAAGATCTTAGGTACATCGGTAAGAGTTTAGCCTATTTCCTAGTGCTTTAGAACCACATTAGTACACTTTTTTGTTTTTGTATTTACAAAGATGTCTGCACCTAAGGTCTTCCTGCAGCCATTTCATGGCTTGAATTTGTACTGAAGAGAATGCAGCGTATGAGCTCGCAAGAAACTAGTGACATTACCGAGGCATGAGGCACGAAGTTCCTCCTGCCTCTGTAATATCTCTAGTAACTTATAAACCGTAGGGCAGACATGTATTGTGTCTAAAGGTAGGTATTACCATGTATTTAGGCGCTCCTCAACATAAATGCTGTGACGGAGTCGACCGTATAGATGACATAGGTCAGTGTAGACATTCATGAATACAAGGTGATGCATGGAATATAAATGCATACAGTCAAGACGTGCTGTAGATTCAAAAGGGATGAGAATTCACAGAATCAGTTGTTAAATACTGGGTGAGGCAGAAAAATGGTATCTGCCATGAACATTAGACATATGCAATAGGTGAATTATATATATATTGTGGATGAACCAAGGCATGAAACATAAAACAAATGACAGGTCTGGTGAGTTCTGATTGCATACTGGGTCAAGATCCAGTATCTCGAAACGCGTCGGCAAGCTACACCTGTAATCACTTCCAAGGACTCTGGACTTTTTCCACAGGATCTGATTTCCGTTTGGGTAAAGCGTAAGGAGCCTTGCAGGGCAACCCGGCCACCCTGCAATTCAACACCCGCTGGCTCCCCATCACCCACCGGGTATGATATCCTGTACTTTTTTGCCTTCTACCAAGTGTACAATTATTACCATTTATTTGTACATTGCACGATAGTGCTTATTTTAAAAACAGGAGTCACATTTCCTGCTGCAATCAGAACTCACCAGACCTGTCATTTGTTTTATGTTTCATGCCTTGATTCATCCACAATATATATAATTCACCTATTGCATATGTCTAATGTCCATGGCAGATACCATTTTTCTGCTTCACCCAGTATTTATCAACTGATTCTGTGAATTCTCATCCCTTTTGAATCTACAGCACGTCTTGACTGTATGCATTTATATTCCATGCATCACCTTGTATTCATGAATAAATTTTATTTTATGTCTACACTGACCTATGTCATCTATACGGTCGACTCCGTCACAGCATTTATGTTGAGGAGCGCCTAAATACATGGTAATTACCTACCTTTAGGCACATAATTCAGACTTTGGTTTTCACTAGGGAAAACCCATTACCAGTCACGGCCCGCTTAGCCTCAACAGGAGCGCCCGGTTTCACCAATACACCACAAAATCTCAGACATGTATTGTGTCTAATGCTGCCCATCCACTAGGCGAATATGCCTAGCAATGGAGCGATAACGATGGTCGATATCGCTCCATCGCTTGGTAATCACCCGCAAATCAGGCAGTAAAAGGTTAAAAACGACCAGCGATGCGCGTGCCCGCTGGTCGTTTTTAACATCAATCATCGCCCGAACATGACGGTCAACCTGACGACCACTGTCAGGTTGCCATGTTCGGGGATGATTGATCTGCATACACTGAACGTTCAGTCATAATCGTGCTGTCGTCCCCCGCATCGTTAAATGGTTGGGCAGCATTAGGCTTCTGTTGCTAAGGCAGACACACACAGGGTGCACAACGTGATCTCCTGATGTGACTTTAATTCTCCTCAGGGTGACACAAGGGTCTTTCTCTATGAGGTGATACCGGAGACCCCCTACTTCTTGGAATGTAACTGCTTCATCTCTAGTGAGCCGCACAAGGTGAGAGTGACCGCCCGCCCGCCATACACATCGCCTCCTTATTATATTGCCTGCCAGCTGGGCTCAACCAATGTACTCTGTGTAATACCTGATACAAAGTAATATCCAGCCATGATGTATTTACTGTGCTCCGCTAGATACATTGGTGTATGGCGAATAACGATATATCACTTTGTTACTGCAGGGCTTCCAGTACCTGCGGAAATTGGATTGCGCTGTGCGGGAGGTGGAGGTTCTGTGCGCCATACGTCTGTCTTCGAGCTCGCTGGAGCCCGTGGCTTTCCGCGTGCCACGTGTGAAGGTGTGTATTGTGTCTACGGCTCCATGGGTAGTTATAATGCAAAGTAACAAACGCCATGCTGGCTTAGGCCATGTACAATGGGTTATATTGTCTCTTCCCTATAGAAAGAGTTCTTCCAAGAGGATGTGTTCCCGGCGTCGCGCGTGACATGGGAGCCAGCCTTGTCGTCAGAGGAGTGGCTCAGTGGTAAAGACAAGCAGCAGCGTAGCATCAACCTCTGCCCTGAGGGCATGGTTCCAGGTAATACTCCCTGCGGAGCATTGCTGCTGAGCGGAGCATTTCACCGCTCCCTTAATACGCGCTGGTCATTCTCTGCTGCATCAAATGGTGCCAATAATTCTCCTCTCTCTCCTCAGTCAGCCAGGCTCCGAAAGAGGCACCAACCAAGAAGATCCCGTCTTCCGTGTACATCCAGGAGAAGTCGGACGAGCAGAAGAAAGAGGAGGTCAGATCACTCGCACATCTTTATCTTACAGCAATATCACTGCTGGAGAGACCGTGGGGCTCATTTATCAATGAGTTTTATCGTAGGCAGCGAGTTGTAAAACTCGTTGCGTATAATAATGGTGCTCCAGCCAGTCAGCTCCCAACTGTGATATGGGCCTTATGTATCAACGAGTTTCATCATACGCAACGAGTGATAAATCTCGCTGCGTGTGATAATGGTGCTCCAGCCAATCAGCTCCCAACTGTCATCTGTTTGAAAAGTGACAGTTGGGAGCTGATTGGCTGGAGCACCGTTTATCATACACAACAAGTTTTATTACTCGTTGCGTATGATAAAACTCGTTGATAGATGGGCCCCCTTGTTAGACGGGTATACTAGAAAACGCATAACCGTTGTCTGTAGGAGGGACAGCCATATGGTATCCCAAACCAATACTCATGAGAATGCATGATGTCCTACTAGGAATCATTGACAGCACTGAGGCACGAGGCACTGATTCCAGCTGCCTCTACTGTGCGCAGGTGACAGGTCCATAAATGCATACAGCGCTAACCTCTCTCTACTTTCCTCAGCTACTGAATGCGATGGTGGAAAAACTGGGGAACCGGGATGATCCTCTGCCACAGGACGCCTTCGAAGGGGTAGATGAGGACGAGTGGGTGAGTGAATCGCATGAGATGATCATACAATATATTTATTTATTACCAATTATTTGCCAGGGTAGCTCACAATCTATATTCCCTATCACACGGACACACACACACAATGACTACTGCAGGGTTAATGTTTTTTTATTTTATCAGACTCCATTATCCTACCAGTATGTTTTTGGATTGTAGAAGGAAACACGGGTACAACATACAAACTCCACACCTTGGTGGGATTGGAATCCAAGACCTCAGTGCTGTGTGTCATTAATACTGAACACTACTCCAACTGTGCTACTTACATTTTTTTTTTCATTATTTCATATCTTTAGCAAAGTTTGGACAGGAACAAAAAAATGTTAGTAATGTCCTAACACAGGTAAAATGACCTGATGTCCCTTATTACATGAATGGTAGCACTGATTGCCCAACGCCATCACCGGGGGGGCTTCATTACAGTGCAAGAGTCAGTTAGACATTTCCTGGACCCAGCAATGTATATTTTAAAGTCAAATATACACAGAGCTGTTTTATTCTGATTATGAAATGTGTCGCTGATTAGCTTTCCAGCTGGCTCCAGTGGGGCGCCCCCTCAGTCACTGTGCCCCCCCTCAGTCACTGTGCCCCCCCTCAGTCACTGTACCCCCCCTCAGTCACTGTGCCCCCTCAGTCACTGTGCCCCCTCAGTCATGGTGCCCACAGAAGGAGTGGCCATGCTTTGGGGCGTGCATGGAATCCAGGGCAGCCATGTGTAAGAACGCCCCGACCAGCAGTGGCCTCATTCTCTGTATTCCCAATGCAGTCTCCAGTTGTTATAATGGTATTTTGTAATTAACGTTAATAGTAATAATTATCTCTACTGATTGGATTGGCATAAATCCCCATCAGTCACTTCAGTTCTGCTTGCGCTGAATCTGTTACATATACAATACATCAGATTTCAGGGTGTTTACATTAACATAGCAACACGCATCCATGCCCGTGACTGTTAGTTTCTGCTCACACGTGTCCATAGACAGCCGTGTGTACACACTCTCTCTCTCTGTTCTCCTCACGAGTCTGTGTTTTGTCTCTTTCAGGATTAGACGTGACCCCCAGTGCTCCCAGCTGCCTGCTCACCCCTCACCTCCTCTCTCCCATGTAACTGGAAATGGCTCCGCAGCCAGCCCTGCTTCCGATACATTCCAATCCCAGGGAAAAATAAACTCATGTCCAACTGTTTACACTCTCCCGGCATTCCCGGCTGTAAGAAACTGGATGATGCCACCAGAGGAGCTGGCGCACTGAGCGGACAGTTATCCGGTGTACGGCTGTGTCACTGCGTGTTCGCCTCTTGTGTATATGACTTTGTGGCGCACTGGTGATTTTATTAGCACAATCTGTATCTAGTTTACAGACCTGTATTGTTTCCAGTGCTCAACGGCACCAGTTTACCCAGTCAGGGGCACAATCTGCGTCTCTTCGCAGTGACCTAGATTTGAATAAGGGAACAAATGTAATGAGATCTCCTCCTAGTCTAATGTTTACCTGCCTATGTAGAAGCCATATATGTTACTAACACAGGGACTAATTGCAGCATTGCCAAATCTGCCGGCTGAGCCGGGCCTGCCTTATCTTCTAATAAAGCTGTCAAAACATCATGGTCTCTGCCTGTTCAGTCTGCTCTGCGCGGCTGGGGAATGATGTCACAGCATTAGGGAACCAGTAATAATGAAGCTCCCCTTTGTACAACACAAATATATATGTAACCGTGTCCGATGTGTGCTACACCTGTAACCCCGGGTTCTATGAATAGTTAATGTGCCCAGCAGAGGAGCGTTTTACACCACAGTCTTCCTGTATCAGTATGGCAGGAGCCTCTCATTACATTGTGCACTTGTGATACCCTGCTCCTTCTACTCTATAGGGGATATTTACTAAAGTCCGAGTTTTTAGAAGTGGAGATGTTGCCCTTAGTAAGCCCCCCCCCCCCCCCCATACCCTGCGTGTCCACTAGACCACCAGGGTTTAAAGTTCGGCAGCGGGAGCCGGCGTCCCGGGGGTTAATAGCCGGCCAGGGGAGGCAGCCTTCCCTGTTACAGCGGCTCCTCCCCTCAGGTCAGCACGCTTTTCCAGTCTAAGGTCTGGCTTTGCTGAGCTGCTTCCTCCATGGGCCACGCTTCCTCTGAGTTCTCCAGCGGCCATTTTACTCTGTGGTGCAGCGCAGATCTTCTAGGACAGCAGTTGATCCAGTCCCCCTGCGTACCTCGCCTATTGGGTCAGTGTACACAGTGCTATAGCCTTCCCAGACACTGAATCTGTAGTATATTATATGTAATGTTTATGTATATATATTTCTGCATTGTATGTGACTTAGGCTGGGTACACACCTAAACGACCGCCAATCGTGCCGATGTTCAGGGCGATTTGTCTTCACCCTGAACATCGCATGATTGCCGGTACATTAAAAGATGTAATGAAAGACTGATAAATCACTGTTCCGTCCTTCATTAACTTTTACAGGCTCACATGCGATATCGTGTGATTGACTGTGCAGCACAGCCAATCGCATGATATCGCATGCGACCGCGGGTACGCGCAAATTGGGCATACACACTGCACGATATGCCCAATTTGTCGTTCCGATTTGGCTAAATCGGCCAAATCGGGCCAATATCGTACAGGTGTGTATGCACCCTTATTCTAGCGCTGACTGTGCTTTATTCTCTCACCTGTCAGTGTATATCTATCCCTTTTCTTTACAATCTGCCCTAATACAGGTGTACTTAGGGTGCTTCTGAGACCTCACATGTATATACTTGTCGTCAATGTTTGTGAGGTTTGTCACATACTGTTGCATGCTGCACGTTGCCATGTTTTAGGTGGAACTGTGTGTTGCATACGCTGATAATGGGTCCCTGCAGCTAATTTTACCATTAGTCAGGAACAGTATAGGGCCATTTGATATTTCCACAATGATGGTGATTAGTCAGATATGTCTGACCAGGAAATAGAGCACGATACTGCATCCATTTTTGCTATCCTCCAAGTCATGTGCTGCAGGTGTGAGTACAGAGGATTTGACTCAGGAAGGGTTATGTGTAAGGTGCCATCAAGTGCCGGGCCCCTTACAAGATCCCCCTTGGGCGTTTTTTTCTCAAACCTGGCCTCCATTATGGATCGCCTGACGGCCCCCATATTTGTAACCCACTTGGGGTTACCTCAACATGCTACCCTTCCCTCTCAGGGTATCTCGCAGTTCTTGCAGTTTACCCCTGTGACACAGACTGTCGCACCCTACCGGGGTTTTTCACAGTACATGCAATTCCCTCAGGTACCACAACAGTCTGTCATTTCCCTTGCAGGGATTACCACAACAGCCACCCTGGGTGAATGTCGTTTCTAAGAAACCCAAGAAGGCGTAATAAACGCCCTGTGGTTACTTCCCAGTCTGCACTGCTGTCTAACACTGATCGTCTGCCAAGGGAAAAATGGATGATGTATCTGACTCCTATTCCTTTCACACGAGGGGGAGCCTAAATCAATTTAATATCCCTCCTTTGGTGCTGGCGGTCAAGTCCATCCTAGTTATAGAGGATGTCGAACCTGCACATAAATCAAATCACCCTCAGTTTAAGCATTAAAGTGTCTTTAGCTGTTTTTCCCCCTCTCTGACCAGCGGGTGGAGCACATGTCGGGGGTCTGGTAATCGCCAGATAAGAGGTATCACAAGAGCGTTGGCCTCATGTTACCCATTCCCTGAGGGTCATTGCAAGTAATAGGAATCACCTCCTGCGGTGGATTCTCATGTTACTCATTTGATTAAGAGCGCTACTACGCCTCCCATCCCTGCCCTGACAGATTCTATGGATGGGTAGGTGGTAGCTTTGCCTGAAATCGATATACTCGCTTTCAGGGGCTGTTGGCCGTCCACCCATGGCTATCGCATGGGTGGCTAATGCTATTGAGAGATGGGCTGATGCATCTGTAGGCCTTTTTCCCTCAAAAGCTTCTGGGGATCAGATGTCTTTTGATACTCACATTCAAGATGCAGTTTCCTATGTTGGAGTAACCACATGGGATGCCAGTCTCCTAACCTCCAGGGTTTCAGCTGCGACTGTATCTGTCCGCCATACCCTATGGATGCGCTCAAGGAAGGCAGAGGTGGACCTTAAAATGGATTACCCTATAATGGGGAGATCTGGTTTGGCCCTGACCTTGATAAGATTGTAGCAACGTTGGCAGTATCACAAATGTCATTTCCGCCTTCAGCTACTTCCACCATAAGGCCTCGGACTACATCTGTGAAATCCTTTTGCCCTCAAGGAAAGCCTAAAGGCCAGTCCTTTCCTAGGTTGTCGGCCTCCACGAGGGCCGCCATACCCGGAACCAAGCAGACCAGGAACTCCAGACGCCCTGCTTCTAAACCTGAGGATAAACCTTCAGCCTGACTGGACAGGCCTTCATCTGGGGGATCCCAGAGTGAGATGCCGACTTTTTCAGTTCGCCCAGTGCTGGTGTCTAACCACCACGGATGCTTGGGTAAGAGATAGGGTCTCTTACGGGTACGCCCTCTCATTGCTCAGACAGCCTCCCCACCTGTTTTGCTACACAGGTCCTTCTTCAGACCCGAACAAGGACTTACTAATCCAGAAAGCTATACAATCCTTGCTGTAAGGAGGGGTAGTTATGCCAGCCCCACTCAGCGAGGGGCTGGTTATTATTCTACTTTCTGGTTCAGAGGCCGAATGGTCCTCATTGGACTATACTCAATCTCAAATCCCTGAACCAATTCTTAAAGGTGCGTAGGTTCAGGAGGGAACCCCTACGCTCCATCATCCGAGCTATGGAACCTGGGGACTTTATGGTATCGCTGGATATTCAGGATGCGTACCTACAGGTACCTATAGAGCCCTCTCATCAGCATTATCTCAGGTTTGCTGTGCCACAGCAACACTTCCATTTTTCAGGCTCGGCCCTTTGGACTGTCCAGAGCCCCATCGGGGTTTACCAGATTTATGGCTTTTATGACAGCCCATCTGCTCAGGGTTTCCGACTGCTCCTCTATCTGGACGGCTTCCTGCTCTTGGCAGGATCACCAGGGTACTTCAAAGCCATTTCTAGTTAACCATTGCTTTCCCTCACAAGCACGAATGGTTAATCAACTGGGGAAAAAGTCCCCCCTGAATAGCTAACAGGGGATGATTCATTCTCAGATTCAGATAATCCTTCTGACATCAGACAAGATCTCCACTCTTCAACTGCGAGTGTGCAGAATGGTCCACAGTCGACGAGTGTCCTTACACTCAGTAATGCGGGTTCTGGAATCCATGGTGTCTACCTTCGGAATGGTGGAATATGCTCCGTTCCATTCCAGCTCTTTGCAAAAACTGATCTTCTCCAGGTGGAACGGGTTTCTCCATCGGATCAATGTTCAGACGATGATGCTCTCTCCAGAGGTGCGTCTGTCTCTATCTGGGTGGCTATGACTATCTCATCTAATCAAGGGTCGCCCCTTTTTGGATCCCGGACTGGGTAATCCTTACAACGGACACCAGTCTCTGGGGCGCAGTGACCGGTCCGCACTCCTTTCAGGGCCATTGGACGTCAGTCGATTCTACCCTGCCAATCAACTTGTTGGAACTTCGAGCTGTCTTAGGGCCCTCACTCTGGCCTAATACATACTTCACGGTAAACCTGTAAAGGTTCAGTCCGACAATGTCACAAATGTGGCTTGCATCTAGGAGACACTCTCAGTTGGACAGCAATGACAGAAGTGTCACACATTCTGACATGGTCCAAGGGTCACCTCCCGGCCATCTCTGCAGTGTTCATTCCGGGAGTTCTCCATTGAGAAGCAGACTTCCTCAGCCATCACGACATGCATCCCGGGGACTGGTCTCTTCACCAAGAGAGGTTTCAACTCCTAGTGAGCAGATGAGGCCTCCCAGAGGTGGTCCTCATGGCCTCCTGACTCTTATCACACACTGCTGGTGTTAGGGTCCAGAACTAGAGATATCGAAGCAACCTTCGGTGACTGGTTGTCAGTGAAGTGGACCTTCCAATTTGCGTACCTGTTTCGTCCGGTCTCCCTTCTTCCTCGAGTTCTTTGGAAGTTCAATCAAGGCGGAGATACTGTCCTGCTGGTGGCTCCGGATTGACCCAGACGTCACTGGTACTTAGATTTTCGGAGTCTCTTCATCGACACTCCATTCCAGCTGCCTCAATGTCCGGACCTGTTGTCTCAGGGTCCTTGCCTTTCCCTGGACCGTCTTGT
The DNA here is from genome assembly GCA_031769625.1 of Taudactylus pleione. Classification (NCBI taxonomy): domain Eukaryota; kingdom Metazoa; phylum Chordata; class Amphibia; order Anura; family Myobatrachidae; genus Taudactylus; species Taudactylus pleione. The sequence continues at coordinate 12,249,737 of JAUIMM010000060.1, read as the reverse complement.
CTTTGACTGCATCCCTACTGTGGTCCAAAGGATTCTCTGGCTCTGTCATCCTAGGGATGTTTAGAGTGCGTAAGCCAGTTTCTGCTGGGATCTACCACAGAGTGTGGCATACATAATTCTTATGGTATTGTACCTGTAGCTATGATCCTCAAGTGTTTAGGATTTCCAGAGTTCTGGCATTCCTTCCAGCTGGATTGGGTCTAGCAGTCTGCCTGGCCTCCCTGAAAGTGCGGGCTTCTGCACTTTCAGTATGGTTCGTATGTAGAATTGCTCTACTCCCGGGTGTCCAGACCTTCCTTCAGGGTGTTCTCTGGATTCCACCTCCCTTTATCCCCCCTAGGGGCTCCTTCGGATTTGGTAGTAGTTCTTCGTGCCTTCCATGGGCCTCCATTTGAACCACTAGTTTTGATAGCCCTTACGTGGTTTATAGCTTAGACTCTCTTTCTTATGGCGTTTGCATCTGCCAGGAGAGTGTCGGAATTGGGAGCGTTCTCATGTGGCTCCATCTTCTGGATATTTCACCAAGACAGGGCTGTGAGTCGCACTTGCCCTGTGTTTCTCCCTAAATTGGTTTTTCAGTTCCATATTATTCAGGAATTTATTGTACAAACATTTCAGTCACCAGTCCTCTCGGCTGGTGGGGCCTTATTGACTGTGGTCCGGACTCTCAGGGTTTACGTGGAATGTGCCAGTTCCTTCCGGAAATCAGACTCCTTTATTTGTGCTCTATGGATTTCACAGGAAAGGATGGCCGGCCAATAAACAATCATTGGCTATGACTATCTCAGGGGCATACACATAGGCAGGCCTTTCTGTTTCTGTTGATGCTTATTCTCCTCGGGCTGTGGGCCCCTCGTGGGCAGCTCACTGTGGCACCTTGGCTGTTCAGCCTTGCAAGGTGGCCACGTGGTCTTCTGTCCAGACCTTTGTAAGGTTCTAGGCATTGGATACCTTTGCCTCTCAGGATGTTTCCTTTGGGCGCCGGCTTCTCCTCTCAGCGCAGGAGCGTCCCCACCCTTAATTGGACTGCTTTGGGTCATCCCCAAGGTCAACCCTGTTGACCCCCTATGGACCCTGAAGAAAATGAGAGATATGGTAAGAACTTGCCCTTGTTATCTCTTTTTCTTCTAAGTCCAAAGGGTCCACAGGGCACCCTCCCTGATGCACCTGGCTTCATATGGGCTGTGTTACTGGTCACCGGTTTTCTGTCTCCTTCTCTGTGACTGTGGTTCTTGAGTGTTCCAGTCTTCTCTCTCTTTCTCTCCTCCTCCGGCCTTTGGCTACTTACAAACTGAGGTGAGTCTGGCTTGGGGGCGGGGTTATAGGGAGAGTGGACCTAGTGCATCCTGGGAGCTGAAAGCTTTACCTATGTGGTGTCCGGATTTGGTTCCCAACCTATACCCCCAAGGTCAACCCTGTGGAACCTATGGACTTCGAAGAAAGAGAGATAACAAGGGTAATCTTTCATGGACAAACCTCATCTTCCATCGACTTTTGTCCAGGAATGATGATGTTTGTCCATGAAAGATGACGTTTTGCCTCTTTCTCAGACCCGATTTTTGGCAGGAAAAATCCGAATTTGGCGGGAAAATTTTAACCTATCCGAGCCTGCACATCCCTAGTTTTAAAGCTTCGGTAGACGGTTTCTGCAGAATTCCCGTCTTTTGCGCAGAGTGTGGACCTTCTATGGAGGGCTCACCCTAATAGGCACCTCCAGGTTTCTAATCTCCTTGCCTCCTTCAATTCTCTACCTGCTACGGACCGGGCATAATGAGCCTCAGTGGATGCCACATGGCCCGCCTAGTCAAAAATGCTGCCCTTCCTAGTCCAAATACGGCATCCCTTGGGATCAGACGAACAGGACAATAGAACTCAAAAGGGACTTAAGTTCTGCAGATTCTATCATGCATTCAGGGCCTGATTCAGAGCCGCTCGTAAGCGTTCGCTCCGAGCGATGTTCGCACATCTGCGTATGGGTCGTAATGCGCATGCGCCAACCAGTCATTGCGGTCGGAAATCAAGCGCTCGCAAAATAGCGAGTGCCTGCTAATTTGAGTGACAGGATGAGGCGTTTGTGGATGGTAACGGGAAGGTGCTTGAAAACGGGGAGTGGTGATCCGAACCCAGCAGGCGTGCCAAAAGGTCAAAACGGGCTATTTAAGGGTGTGCATAATTAACAAAGCAGCGTCATCGACCACGTCACTTGTTTGTCTCTTAGCCTCAACTGTTCGCATGATTGGGGTAGGAAAATCCTACCACAAGCACTGCGAGCAGTTCAGATGCCTTTCGATGTACTCGATTAATCAAATAAATAGCGGAGATGACGTAGGATGCGAGCGGCCAGGGGGCACATGTTTCGTTCGCTCGCTCAGACATAGAGGCGTCAACAGACCGCAAAGAGCGAGCGCTCAATTTAAATAGCCGGCCCCTTTTTCTGAACGAGCGAGCGCAAATAGCGTCCGGCTCTGAATCAGGCCCTCAGTCCTGACTCCTGCTTATGCAGCTAAAGCCATGGGAGGTTGGACGTATGCTCTTTAGGAGAGCCTCAGCTTAGTTTCCCATTGGAACGAGCTGCGTCAGGTGAGAATATCAGAGGGTGGCTTCTTAGATAGGAGAGGCAACAATAAATACTGATCCTGACTTCAGGGTGTCCGCATCCTCGGTGGCTGTTAGGCGAGTTCTCTGGCTTAATTTCTGGTACGCTGACTCAGACTTGAGGAAGACCATAGGGGCTCTTTTTGCCAGTCTCTTTTTTGTTAACCTGGAAATCCTCAACAGGCTTTTTGGTCAGGCTTGCAGTCCGAGAGGAGCATTTTCATTTTCAGACATCGCCATTTGGTCTTTCCAGGGCCCCTCGACTTTTAACGAAAGTCATGGTAAATCATTTACACTGCAGGGGCATCAGGTTTCTATTTTCTCTAAACAACCTTCTGATCCGTTCCCGGTCTCCGGATGTTCTCAGGGAACACATCGGTCTTTCAATAGGTCTCCTCCAGTCCCCCGGAAAGCTCATCAATGGGATGTATTCCACATGGACTTCGTCGCTGAAGATGTACCATCTAGGGACCTCACTGGATTAAAGGGTTCAGCGAATCTTCCTCTCACCAGAAAAGCTTGGGACCTATAGGCCAGGATTCACAACGTTTTTAGTAATCTCTGAGTGTCAATACACTCTTACATTCAGATAGTGGGCTTGTTTGTTTCCACATTAGTCATCGCAGAGTATGCCCAGTTTCACTCTCGCCCTCTTCAGTTGGAGAATGGTCCCTGTGGAACAGGTCCCACCGATGGCTCACATCTTCCTGGAAGGTTCAGCTCTTCCTCTTATGGTTCAGGCATCCCGCTTAGACAGGGCCGACCCCTTCGGGATTCCACATGGGATACAACCTTCCAGGGTCAGTGAAAAACTTCCGTGAGCCGAGTGCCGATTAACTTCGTGGATCTCTGAAAACAATCTTTAGAGCTCTCTGCCTGGCACGAATGCTCCTACAGTATGGTCCGGTCCAGGTTCAATCCGTTAACGTGACTGCCATTGCCTACATAAAACAAGAGGGCGGCACACGCAGTTACAGCGCATTGAAGAAGGTGTGTCGCGTTCTCATCTGGGCAGTGTGTCAACTTCCGGCTCTGTCAGTAGTCTTCCTTCCTAGAGTCCGGTATGGGGAAGAGAGCTTCCTCAGCTACCTGGGCATCTACCCGGACAAATGTGGCTTTGTCCAGATGCCTTTCGGATCCTAGTTCTTTGCTGGTGGTGGCCAGACATCGCCTTTCAGGCATCTCGGCAGGAACACAAACTACCGAGGTACTGCTCCCATACCAGGGTTCCAAGAGCCCTTTGGGTGGACATCTTGCCGGTCCGGCAGGAGTTCATTCTATCGTTTGTCTTCCCTCCGATTTAGTTGATTCCGCGGGTCCTCCACAGGCTGCAGTGGGAGGGAGGCATGGTAATCCTGGTTGTCCCTATAGGCCTTGGTGAGCTTGGTGCGCAGATCTTCTGTCAACACTCTGCTGTATCTTCCTTGTGGCCGGATCTTCTGTCTCAGGGCCCGTGCTTCTATCCAGATCTGACCCGTCTCGTTGCTCTTGACTCAGTCTTGAGCAATTCAGGGTTCTCCAGGTCGGTCCTTCGTACTATGCTGTATGCCCGTAAGTTCTCCTCTGCAAGACTTTGTCACTGCTTCAGCGGTTTTACTTTGCTTGGTGTTGAGACTGGAACTTTATTCCCAAGGGTTTCTCTCTCTGGGTCCTCTCCCTTTTGCAGGTGGGGCTGGATTTGTCCCTCCGCCTCTTTTCTTGGAAGTTTGAGGTTTCTACACTTTCTGTTCTCCTCAGAGATGGATTGCTCTGATGCCTGACGTATGAACTTTCCTTCAAGATATTCTCCCCAGACGGTGTTGTTCCTCGGCTCCTTGGATTTTGCCTTCCTTCCTAGAGTCCGGTATGGGGAAGAGAGCTTCCTTGGCTACCTGGGCATCTACCCAGACGAATGTGGCTTTGTCCAGATGCCTTTCGGATCCTAGTTCTTTGCTGGTGGTGGCCAGACATCGCCTTTCAGGCATCTCGGCAGGAACACAAACTACCGAGGTACTGCTCCCATACCAGGGTTCCAAGAGCCCTTTGGGTGGACATCTTGCCGGTCCGGCAGGAGTTCATTCTATCGTTTGTCTTCCCTCCGATTTAGTTGATTCCGCGGGTCCTCCACAGGCTGCAGTGGGAGGGAGGCATGGTAATTCTGGTTGCCCCTATGGGCCTTGGTGAGCTTGGTGCGCAGATCTTCTGTCAACACTCGGCTGTATCTTCCTTGTGGCCGGATCTTCTGTCTCAGGGCCCGTGTTTCTATCCAGATCTGACCCGTCTCGTTGCTCTTGACTCAGTCTTGAGAAATTCAGGGTTCTCCAGGTCGGTCATTCGTACTATGCTGTATGCCCATAAGTTCTCCTCTGCAAGACTTTGTCACTGCTTGGGCAGTTTTACTTTGCTTGGTGTTGAGACTGGAACTTTATTCCCAGAGGGTTTCCCTCTCTTGGGTCCTCTCCCTTTTACAGATGATGCTGGATTTGTCCCTCCGCCTCTTTTCTTGGAAGTTTGAAGTTTCCACACTTTCTGTTCTCCTCAGAGACAGATTGCTCTGATGCCTGACGTATGAACTTTCCTTCAAGATACCCCGGACGGTGTTGTTCCTCGGCTCCTTGGATTTTGTCTTTGGTGTTTCGAGCTCTTCAGTCATCGCCCTTTGAGCCCTTAGGCTCTGATATACATTTGTTTTCTTACGTGGATGACCGCTTTTCGTGCTTTCGGCAAGTGTTTCCCTGGGGCGCGTTGTCCTGTCCCTCTCCATTGTGGGTTTATCACTGACACCTGGCTGTTCTTTGAATTTGCTTAGGCTACCTTCCTATGGTAGTCCCTTGGTTTCTCATCACCCAGGATTGTTTGGTCCCTGAGTTTCAGGCACCTGTTTTTCAATGGAGGAGGCCTCTTTGGATTGTGCCGGCCCTCCTGATCTTTGTGGTCAGGACTCCGATTCTCTCCCCTTTTTGTCCTCGATGAATTTTTGTAAATGGTACTGGCTGGTTTCTACACGGGACTTAGCCAGTTGGCTCCGTTTGATTTTCTGTCACGCTTCAGCGCTGGTGGTCCTTTCTGTTACGTCTTTACAGTTAATTTTTTTTCACCGGATTGGTGAGTTCTTAGTGGCTTACCAGAGGTGCCTCGGCTGAGAGGCTTCGTAGAGAGGCCTTATGGTCCTCCGCCCATCCTTTATTCTGGTTCTGTTCATTTGACACCTTCGCTGCCACGGACGTGGCTTGTGGCCGTAGGGGTTCTCAGTGCAGCTCCGGCGCGTCCCCTCCCGTAATGGGATAGCTTTGGGTTGTCCCATGGTCTCTGCCTGTGTCCCCTATGGACTGTGCAGAAGAAAAGATGACTTATGTCTAACCTGTTTAAATCCTTTTTTTCTAATCCCATAGGGGACACAGGCCGCCCACCCTGACGCACCGGGCTGGCAGGGTTTTTTACTGTGTTTCCAGTTATCCTTTACCGTTTCGGGGTGTTGGACCAGTATGTGTAGGTCCGTCTTCCTTCTCTTCCTCGCTCCTGCCTTGGGCTTGCTATCTCTTGCTCCACCCTATACCCATGGTTTCTGCATGTGTCCCCATGGAGTTCGAAGAAAAGGACTTAACCGGGTAAGACAGTCCTCTTTTCTGTATGCTAGCGTGAGAGTGTCTGATGGAGCCTCTCTGAATTTACCCTTCAGTTTCAGAAACAAATTTGGTCTATCTTTTGTTTTGTAGCACATGAAGCCTTTGCATTACATTTGCACATATTTTAACCTTTTCCTCAACACCTACTTATGCCAGAAAAGAGGATTTTTAACTAGAATTTGTCACGATCCAAATACATTTCTCATTCTCAGCAATTATTTCCGAATGTTCCTTACATCTATAACTCTACATCCAGACAGAGTAGATGAAATATTTCTGGCCTGTTGTGTCCATCATTTGCGGCCATGCCAGACTATGCTTTCTGTGACATAGTCCCAAACAATGCGACCGGTCAAAAACACCCACTGGGCGGCTGGTGGAAGATAAACATCCAGCAGTCACCAATGTCAGAGGGACCTGAACTACATCCTCCCCCAGTGTCTGCTACGCAGCTGATCACTGCTGATTGGGCAGTCCTGCAGCACCCCCCAGCTGGTGGCTGCAGAGAGGAGCATCCGCCGGGGAAATGAAGTAGCCCTCCAGTGTATACCCAGCGGAGCAGCCGCCAGGGCAATGAAAATTCGCATTGCCCTGTTCATCGATGGTCCGATATATCGTTGATCAATATTTATAGGGGGATTTATTTTAGAAAATCGGGTTGGAAAAGTTTTATAAATAGATGTTCTTGACCTAATTCCATCTTTAAGAAGAAAAGCATTACATAGTTTGCAGTTACCGCTGAAAAGCTCAATGCGGAAAGTGGCCATTTCACCAGGACACTACTGTGAAGCTCCATTCATGTCAATAGCCCATTCATTTATATTTACTTTTAATGGAGTTTCTACATATAGTGCACAACCCCACTGGAAAAATTGGGCCACTGGAATTCCAATAGACAGGAATGGGAAAAAATACAGCACGATGCCTGTGTAACCAGTGGCATATACAGCATGGGTGCAGGGTCACTGGCCAGGCTGTAGACTTATCCCACCCCACTCCCGCTGGTGTACTGGGATGAGGTGTGGTTAATAGACTAAACACCAATCTATAAATCCTGTATAATACACTAGCCAATACACTGAATGTCTGCTATACATCAGCCACCAGATTATGGAACTGTTTTATATAACAAAAATAAAGTTGGGAATCTGCTTTGCACGCTAGCCACCAGAGTCTGCTTTGTATACTGGCTACCAGCAGGGCCGTAACTAGGGTAGTGTGACCACTGTGCCATGGCACAGGACACCGTAGGACAGGGGGTGCTGTTTGGGCCTTCTCAATTTTCATGTTTATTATCATTCTCACTTGTAGCTTCCTCTTCTTTTATCCCCAGCATATCCTGGCCTCCCCTATCTCTTCCCTGGCCCTTCCCCATGAGGCCATGGCCCTTTTTCAGGTGCACTGTCTTATTTCCATATTTAGGGCGCCAATGCTCTCTCTGGCACAGGGCACCAAAAAGTCTAGTTACGGCTCTGGCCACCAGATTGGGGTCTGCTTTGTATACTGGCTACCAGATTGGAGTCTGCTTTGTATACTGGCCACCAGATTGGATTCCTGATATACATGCGGATCATCTCCACCTTGGGATATCTTGTTTGGAGGATCTTTTTTTTTTTTCTCTCAAATTGAGAATGAAATTCCCTTTCTGCTGAGATTATGGAACAGGGCTGAGGACTAGTGACATCATCATTATATCTGGAGGCTCTCCTGAGTATTTTGAAAGCTATCCCTAATAGACCGTGCTCTATATAACTGTCTCTAAAACCATGTGGAATGGCCAGATGTGGATATGGTATACTCATTTTCATATTCTGTAGCTACACCTGATATTTACTATGGCTGACTGAAGAATTGAAATTGACATACAGGTTGAGTCTCCCATATCCAAATATTCCGAAATACGGAATAATTTTGGCATGACTGAGATAATGAAACCTTTGATTTTTGATGGTTCAATGTACACAAACTTAGTCTAAGGCACAAATTATTAAAAATATTGTATAAAATAGCCTTCAGGCTTTGTGGATAAGGTGTATATGAAACATAAATGAATTTCATGTATGTACACAAAACTTTGTTTGAGCCACAAAATTATTGAAAATATTGTATAACATTACCTGCAGGCTGTGTGTATATTTGGGTCCGGTATGCAGTCGGGAAGCCGGCGGACGTAATCCCTACGGCCAGCTTCCCGACTGCTTTATCCCAGCAAGGGTTAAATGACCGGCGTCTACATCTAGACGACGGTCATTTTACCGCCGCCGGGAGACCAGCGCCCGGCATCCCAATCAAAGTGATGCCGGGCGCTGCTGCGGATAGCCGTGGAGGGGGGGGGGACTTAGGGCTAGACACCCCCCGGGAGGTTAGGGTTAGGCTAGGGAGGGTTAGGCACCCCCGGGGGGGGACTTAGGGTTAGCCACCCCCCCCGGGGGACTTAGGGTTAGGCACCCCCTCGGGGGACTTAGGTTTAGGCGGCGGGGAAGGGGGGGGTGTGGATTAGGCACTTAGAGGAGGGATTAGTCTTAGGCACTGAGGGGAAGGTTAGAGTTAGGCACCCCTCAGGAGGGTTATGGGGGGGAGGTTAGGTTATTTTCACCCATGTCGGGCAGCCGCTGTCGAGATTTCAACCGCCGGACGCAAGGTACTTCATATCGATTCCTTGGGTCCTATTCCCAAGATATTTCATTATGGTATGCAATTATTCCAAAATACGGAATATTCCGTTATCCAAAATACCCCTGGTCCCAAGAATTTTTTTTCTATATGAGAGACTCAACCTTTATTATGATCTGGTTAAATAAATAAAAAAAAAAAAAAAAAAAAAAATATATATATATATATAATCACAATGCACATGCTGATTTATACCCATTTTCCACTAAAAACACGGGTCTGACATGGGTTTTTGGACATGGGGCCTGATTCAGAGCCAGACGCTCTGACCAGAGCGCTCGCTCTGAATCAGGGCCGTCCTTGTTAAATTTGGAGCGGCCTTGTGGACGCTCGCATAGCTGTGGGTTACCACCCACAGCTTATGCGAGCGTCCATGATGATGGTCGCGATGGTCAAGACCATCGCGACCATCGGGCTTGCGACGAGACCCTGCAGTAGGGTCTCGCTGCCGCAAGCCCTGGAGTGATTTTGGCTCTATCAGAGCCAAAATCACTCTCACTGACATCACTAGTGATGTCAGTGGGGCCGGACCCAGACGGTAGGCGTTCCCATGGGAACGCCTCCGTCTGGGCAGCCACGCCCCTGACATGCCCACCAAAGGGGGCGTGCTGTCACTCACCATCGCCAGCACGCCCCCTTTGGTGCGAGATCCCGAGCGACGGCTTCCCCGTCGCTCGCCGGGTCTCGCGCATGCACACGATGGAGCAGCCTCCGTCGTGCACATGTGCATTTGGGTACCATCGACCCGCTTGCGAGCGTCCTGCGCTCGCGAGCGGGTCTGAATGAGACCCATGGTTCCAACCCAGGTCAAACTCAGTTTAAACTGCACCTTCGATCCGGGTTATTCCTGGGTCGGCCTCGTTCGCACTAAACCTGGGTCTGCTCTGATAAAAATGTGATGTCATAAAAAGTGCAAACAAAAAATATGGTAGTTGCTCAAATCAGCTTAATGACATACCACAGGTGCTTGTAAAGGGCGGGGTTTACACTGAGCACAGAAAAATTGGATTTTCCCTCCAGCACACTGTAGCAAAATCAAAAATACTTAAATCCTACATAATAATAGAGATTCAGAGATATTAGTTAAATACATTTGCAAATATATGAATAAGCACCAGGCTAATCGTCAAAGCTCCTCTGTACTGGCATCCCTAACATTAAGGGGTTCACGTCCGAGAAGCAAGGCACCCCAAAAAATTCTAGCCAAGGACCATCCCCAGGGCATCACACGAATAGGGGAAAAAAGGTGATAGTGAAGTGTAAAGGATAGATGTGTAAGGATAAATCAATAAGTGTTAATAAAGTGTGAAAGAATTAAAATGACAAATAATATACAAACAATTAGAGAAGTGATAAAAATATTCTATGTGAATTAAGTGGTGATGCCATGAGAAAGGTCCAGCCAGAACAACCCCGGGGACCCCACTCCCAAACGCTCACCCCAAAATAATTATTGCTACATAATAGTAGCACCCACTCTGGGTCATATGATTACAAATTCGTGTACTGCATGATAACAGTACATGTATGAGCTGAGAGCTAACTTACCTTGGAGGTACCCCCAAAAACCTCCACATGGCACTATAAGGATCAGCACCTCCTCCTAATACTGACTCCCTTAATACCTCTCCAAACTGCAAACAAAAAATATGGTAGTTGCTCAAATCAGCTTAATGACATAGCACAGGTGCTTGTAAAGGGCGGGGTTTAGGGCTCCCGGGGGGGACTTAGGGTTAGACAGCCCCCCGGGAGGTTAGGGTTAGGCTAGGGGGAGGGAGGGTTAGGCACCCCCGGGGGTGACTTAAGTTTAGGCGGCGGGGAAGGGGGGGTAGGTTTAGGCACTTAGAGGGGGGATTAGGCATAGGCACTGGGGGGGAAGGTTAGGGTTAGGCACCCCTAAGGAGGAGTGGGGGAGGTACTTACCTGGGGACGATCAGAATTTTCACCCATGTCGGGCAGCCGCTGTCGGGATTTGAACCGCCGGACGTAAGGTAATTCATATCGATTCCTTGGGTCCTATTCCCAAGATATTTCATTATGGTATGCAATTATTCCAAAATACGGAATATTCCATTATCCAAAATACCCCTGGTCCCAAGAATTTTTTTCTATATGGGAGACTCAACCTGTATTAAGGTCTGGTTAAATAAAAAAAATATATATATATAATCACAATGCACATGCTGATTTACCCATTTTCCACTAAAAACACGGGTCTGACATGGGTTTTTGGACATGGTTCCAACCCAGATCAGACTCCATTTACACTGTACCTTCGATCCGGGTTATTCCTGGGTCGGCCTCGTTCGCACTAAACCTGGGTCTGCTCTGCTAAAATTGTGATGTCATAAAAAGTGGCAGGTGACTGCTCCACAACCACCAATCAGCTCATTTTAGGCATGACCCAGGTTGGATAACCTGGGTCGCGCCATTTACACTGTGCCATTACCCGGGTCCAACCCTAGTAGCTACCTGGGTTGGATTCCCAGGTCACTTGACCCGGGTTATTTTTCAGGGACCCTTTTCCACTGAGACACTACCCGGGAAGACCCAACAATAATCTGGGCTATTGCAGCAGTGGAAAACGGGTACAAGTTACTGTTTTTGAGAAATTTAAGATCTGCAATATATATGTGACTGATATTTTATTTTTATAAAAGTGCTTTACATGTTGAGAATTTCTAAGAAAAGGGACTGTGTCTGGGTGTCAGGCAGCCGGGGAGAGCTGTGAGTACAGGCGCTGGGAAGGGTAACTGTTCTCATAGCCTCAAGGGCAGCAGAAATTAATTAGCACTTAAGGAGCATATTTTATTACACGGATAGACTCACCCTAAAATATGGATGACTAGATATAAATGTGACTGTTTTCTAGTTTTATCCAGAGGTTTTTCTTGCTTGTGTTCCTATTTCTTAGTTTTACATATTTAGCTTATTTTACAGAACTACCCACTCCTGGACACAATAAATCCAAGACTACAAATCATTTTTATTTCATTTACAATTATATGTGACTGTGTTTTTGCAGGGTCATTTCTATTACAAGATAATTATTTAAGGTAAACTTTTTAAAAAAACACTTAAGGACACCCCAAAAAATCACTTTGAATTTGGGGGCGAAAAAAAAGTTAGGGGACAAAGATAAAAACTAGCGAACTTGACTCTGGGGGGGTCTCTAAGTATGGCCCAGGTGTTTTTTTTTTCTTTGCAGGGGCTTACGGCAGGTGGATTTTGCACAATTTTTTCTACTTAACTTTAGCCATTTTAAAATATGCTGGCCCCCATTTTCAAGTACCCCAAATATGCTGGGAAAAGTTATTTTCTGCAAAAAAACCTCCAGAATACTATTCTGCACCACTTATACAAAAACGCTATTTAGCAGCTATTGAGTCCGTTTAAAAACACCAAATACCTTCAACAAGCCAAATCGGGGGGTACCATAGCTAACCCCCATGTCAGAGCATCATTTGGGGGGTGTCAGGCTGATTTCCCCTAATCTGACAGTACTTTACGCTTGTTTGTTTCACCGGGTCCCGTTTTCACGTACTTTCAAATTGAATACGGAGATACGCGGGCACGCGCGCGATACTTTTCTGCCTACAAAACACGCGATGTAGGCCAAAAGTCTGGGAGGCGGAAAAGTATCGCGGTCCACTCAAATTGAATACGGCTCTGTGTTTGAAAAATGACAGTTAAGAGCTGATTGGTTAATACTTTATATCTCACAATTTTATCTCTCGAGGAGATTTGATAAATACCCCCTTATTCTTAATTATTATGGAGAAATACAAATATAGTACAAGGGTGTTTTAAGTAAAATTGAATATACCATTTCATAGATAATGAGCTTTAAAAATGACTCAAGATTGATTGGTATAATATGAATAATGGATCCATAACTAGATATTATGTTGCATTATGATTAACATTTAAACAGTATTAGTTAAAGTACTTAATAAAATTCTATTCTTATCTATAAATTAGACTATTTGTCATCAATGTACATTTCTCTAAATAAATCACATCATTACATATTGATCATGTGATATCTGTACAAAGGCCATGATTTGCAGTTGAGCCATTTGTTGCTACTGTGCGATGCCGTTTGTAATTGCATATGGCGTCACTAACACTTGATGGGGGAATGAAATCCCTGGACGTTTCAGGGTGGAGACTGGGAGGTGACCTATCCCTAGGGTTCGTTTTGCTACAGGTAGTCAATATATCATAGGCTGGAAGTGTAACCCCCTATTAGTTCCTATTGTTTCCAGGTCAGTCCCTTCCCTTACCTAATCTGCATTCCAGTCCTGTAAAATATATACCGCACAATTACCAGCATATCCCCCGCTGCCCTATTAAACTTTTTATAAAATATATTAGGTAGGTGAAGGCCCCATAGCAAAAGTTTGTAAGGGCCCCTATGTACCACCCAATGGTGAATGTATGTAACTGTGACAAGGAAGATGGGCCCCCTCAGTTCTGGGCCCCATAGCACCTATGGTAGTTCCGCCCATGCCACTAAGGGTGTTCTTACACATGTACTGAGCCTATTTTGCTACTTTTTGGACTGTTAATATAAAATTTTTTACTATGCAGTAACCACATAAATTATACCAGGCTTTTTTTTCTAAATACTTCGAATTTACCAACCATAGCATTCATTTGTTTATTATTATTATTATTATGGCCAAAAAGTATTTTTTATAATGAAATAGCAAGAAACTGAAAAGTTTGACTATCATCTAAATAATTATCAAATATTATTATAATTACCTACTCTGTGACAGGCATATTCTTGTTACAGGTGTAATGAATGCACCAATTAAGAGTAAAAGTTATATGTTTGACCCTTAGCCTACTTACTTATTTGCCTCTGATGAAGTTGGCAGCACCGGCGAAATGCGTTAGCCTATTTTGATTACTGTGAACTTAACGTCAGATACAAGGCCTACTATACTGGTGTCTCCTGACTATCCGTCTACAGGTCCTGACTTACCCCTTACACCAATTTTATTTTTTATATTTCACTGTATTTGTATTATAACTCAATTTAACTTTTAATAACTATACGGTTTTACTTCACGCAGTTGTTAGAACTTTTATTAATATCATATACCACTAAATATTGTGATGCCTTTTATTTTTCTTCTTTAACAGCAAATGGTTGTACTTTAGAAACCACGGCAAGGAATACTTTGTGGATCTTGCTTCGATATTAACCCACACTTGAGATTGAATATAGATTTTTTTTCTAGGTAGTGTTTGCTGTCTTGAAAGTATAACGTGTAGAAATAATATTTATACCATTATATATATATAAAATAATGGTAGTGATAAGCGCTACACCTTATAAGATTTGTTAATAGTCTTATTTTCTCTCTAAATAATAGTCTCACAACTGTCCAATTGAAGAAATGGACCGAATATTGGTAAAGGTGCCCATCCACTAGACGATTAAAATGAGCGATTGAACGATAACGATATCATGATCGTTCCATCGTTCGTTCGATAATCGTTTGCAGATTATTTTAAAAATGCCTAAAACTACCAGCGATGCGCGCCCCCGCTGGTCGTTTAGACATCTATCATCGGGCAAACATGCTGGTCAACCTGACGGTAACATCAGGTTCAGCATGTTTGCAGATGATTGATTGTGCCTACACTGAACAGACTGCTCGTTCATGACAGACTGACAAACGACTGCACGATTACAATGTCGTAATCGTGCAGTCTTTTGCCTGTCTTCTAATGAATGGGCACCTTTAGGGTGTCTGCTGTTCTCCAATATAACTGTTGTTCTGATGGACACAAATTAATCTAGAAATGGGTGACAAAATAGCGCCCTCTAGTGTAGTATATTATGCATTACATGTGTGCTCATCACCATCAGAACCACTAAATTTCAGGCATACCAGAATATAAGTTAGCTTATCAGTAGTTCTCTTCTTTCCTATCATAAAATGACAATGTCTTAAAAACTCATTACCTCTCCATATATATAATACAATACCAAATAGTGTAATACTGTTTTCCAAGTGGCATAGTGTTTCCATCTCACCAGAATGTTGCCAGAGCTAAATAAACACTCATTTGTGCCAAAAAAAACACTGCCATCCCCCAACCACCCTCCTCTTTCTCACTTTCTCTCTTCCCCTCTTTTCTGTGTTAGATCACTATTCATTTATGTATTCATTCATCTATTTTTTTTTGTATTTTTATTTGTGTTTTCTTTTTTCTTACTTGATTATTGCTGTTAAGGTGTGGCTTTATTTCTATATCTAGCACTTGTTACGTGTGATGTATTTTTCAAACTATGATACCGAATGTATGTGGTTTTTCTCACAAATTGTTTCTTTTTTGGAAGCATAAATAACAACAAAAAATCTACCAATAAACATATATTGAAAAAAAACAAAAAAACACTGCAATTCCAAAACAAAATCCTGCACACGTTTCATCCACAACTTTAAACAACTGTATACCAAATACAGTTAAAAAAGAGCGTAACAGTAAACCACAAAGTAAATAATACAGTAACCAAATATGGGAGATTATCAGGAAACGTAACATCCACCATAAAAGTGCCAAAACTCGTGCCATATAGAAGTATAAATGGCGCTTTCCTCAGCTGGAGGAGGAAAAAAAACTATATAGTATAATATATTAAAACTATTTTATTCACATATATATATAAAAAAATACAAATAAATGCCCGTATCATGGTGAAAGTGAGGGTAGAAGTCCTGTCAATTCTCCTCACCCCGTTTCGTCCATATGCCTAGTTGCTGGACTTCATCAGGATGATGAGCAATGTGCCCAGTGAGTGTGTATGTACCCCCTAGAAAATAATTCAAATTCTAAAAAAGGGAGGGGTGTTAACCAGAATTCCAAGACTGGGCCTAAATGCAGGACTTCCTGGGGTAGATGTACGATAGCGGCATTTAACGTGTACCGCTATAACGCTTCCTGCTTTGCTTATTTACCGAGGCGAAGCAGGAAGCACTACCGATGAGATGTAAGAACATCTCATCAGCCGGAGAGAGAGGGAGCGTTAACTTCCCCCTCCGGCGCTACCCGCTAGAGACCACAGCGCATCAGCCTAGTGCTGACGCCCTATGTTTCTCTCCCGGCCGGCTCCACTGAGCATGCGCGAGATCTCGCAAGTATCGCGAGATCTGGAGCCGGCAGCAGCCCCAGCAGGTACAGCGCTGTCTCTGCTGTGGAGATAGGACAGCGCCAGGCTGTAGCTGTCGATAACGACAGCTACAGTGGGCCGAACGGTCAGGCGATCATACATCGGGGAGAAGCGGTATCAGTGCACCTAACGTGCGCTTATACCGTTTCTGGTTTTCATACATCTCCCCCACTGTGTGGGTAATGTCATGTATTTACCTCTGGGATCTTGCAGTGACGGAGTGACATCGATAGGATCACGGAGATTTCCAATCCTGTGATGAAACGCGGATCTTGCGCAAGTGCAAGGACTTAAACCATGGTCACAGTGGCGTGAGTCACTTTGCACAAGCACAGGATCCGGGCTCAATAGTAGCTATGAGGATTCATTTATAGATGTAATCTCACTATATATAATAGCCGATTATACAGTAAGTTGCCAAATGATATTTAGGGGTCTATTTACTAAGCAGTGTTAGGAGACAGAGTGAAAAGTGATGAGAAAGTGATAAGGTACCAGCCAATCAGCTCCCAACTGTCATTTTTCAAACACAGCCTGTGAGATGACAGTTGGGAGCTGATTGGCTGGCACCTTATCACTTATCACTTTTCACTCTGTCTCCTAACACTGCTTAGTAAATAGACCCCTTAAATTTAGCAGCGGCCATTTTTATGAAGTTCACCTAAAAAGTATGAAAGTTGCCATTGTGTTATACACAATACAATCAGTAGATAGCATATGTGGCGGACCTTCAAATTGAATTCAAGAGGAGAGAAAGAGGCTGATGTGGCAGAAGAGAATGAGACTGATGGAGCAGGAGAGATGCAGACTGAGGGAGTAACAGAGAAAAAGGTTGATGGGGCAGGAAAGCAGCTGGATGAGGGGGCATCAGCAACCATCTCTGAATCAGGCCCCAAGTACATACGCAGTGCGTCTCATAACACCACTGCTCCGGGCGCTTTGGCCTTATGGTCCAAAAGAGACTGACGGGGCAAGAGAGGAAGAGGCTGAGGGGGCAGGAGAGGAAGAGGCTGAGGGGGCAGGAGAGGAAGAGGCTGAGGGGGCAGGAGAGGAAGAGGCTGAGGGGGCAGGAGAGGAAGAGGCTGAGGGGGTAGGAGAGGAAGAGACTGATGGGGCAGGAGAGGAAGAGGCTGAGGGGGCAGGAGAGGAAGAGGCTGTGGGGGGTAGGAGAGGAAAAGGCTGAGGGGGCAGGGGAGGAAGAGGCTGAGGGGGCAGGAGAGGAAGAGGCTGAGGGGGCAGGAGAGGAAGAGGCTGTGGGGGGCAGGAGAGAAGCAGACTGACGGGGCAGGAGAAAAGCAGGTGGGGGGCATGAGAGAAAGAGGCTGAGGAGGCAGGGGATAAGAAGACTGGGGGGCAGGAGAGGAAGAGGCTGAGGAGGCATGAGAAAAGCAGGCTGGGGGCATGAGAGAAAGAGGCTGAGCAGGGCAGGAGAGGAAGAGGCTGTGAGGGGTAGGAGAGGAAGAAGCTGAGGAGGCAGGAGAGGAAGAGGCTGATGTGGCAGGAGAGGAAGAGGCTGATGGGGCAGGATAGGAAGAGGCTGTGGGGGCAGGAGAGAAGCAGACTGACGGGGCAGGAGAGAAAGAGGCTAATGGGGCAGGAGAAAAGCAGGTAGGGGGCATGAGAGAAAGAGGCTGAGGAGGCAGGGGATAAGAAGACTGAGGGGGCAGGAGAGGAAGAGGCTGAGGGAGCAGGGGATAAGAAGACTGAGGGGGCAGGAGAAAAGCAGGCTGGGGGCAGGAGATGAAGAGGCTGAGGGGGCAGGGGATAAGAAGACTGAGGGGGCAGGAGAGAAGCAGGCTGAGGGGACAGGAGAGGAAGAGGTTGATGGGGCAGGAGAAAAGCAGGCTGGGGGCAGGAGAGAAAGAGGCTGAGCAGGGCAGGATAGGAAGAGGCTGTGGGGGCAGGAGAGAAGCAGACTGACGGGGCAGGAGAGAAAGAGGCTAATGGGGCAGGAGAAAAGCAGGTAGGGGGCATGAGAGAAAGAGGCTGAGGAGGCAGGGGATAAGAAGACTGAGGGGGCAGGAGAGGAAGAGGCTGAGGGGGCAGGGGATAAGAAGACTGAGGGGGCAGGAGAGGAAGAGGCTGTGGGGGGCAGGAGAGAAGCAGACTGACGGGGCAGGAGAAAAGCAGGTGGGGGGCATGAGAGAAAGAGGCTGAGGAGGCAGGGGATAAGAAGACTGGGGGGCAGGAGAGGAAGAGGCTGAGGAGGCATGAGAAAAGCAGGCTGGGGGCATGAGAGAAAGAGGCTGAGCAGGGCAGGAGAGGAAGAGGCTGTGAGGGGTAGGAGAGGAAGAAGCTGAGGAGGCAGGAGAGGAAGAGGCTGATGTGGCAGGAGAGGAAGAGGCTGATGGGGCAGGATAGGAAGAGGCTGTGGGGGCAGGAGAGAAGCAGACTGACGGGGCAGGAGAGAAAGAGGCTAATGGGGCAGGAGAAAAGCAGGTAGGGGGCATGAGAGAAAGAGGCTGAGGAGGCAGGGGATAAGAAGACTGAGGGGGCAGGAGAGGAAGAGGCTGAGGGAGCAGGGGATAAGAAGACTGAGGGGGCAGGAGAAAAGCAGGCTGGGGGCAGGAGATGAAGAGGCTGAGGGGGCAGGGGATAAGAAGACTGAGGGGGCAGGAGAGAAGCAGGCTGAGGGGACAGGAGAGGAAGAGGTTGATGGGGCAGGAGAAAAGCAGGCTGGGGGCAGGAGAGAAAGAGGCTGAGCAGGGCAGGATAGGAAGAGGCTGTGGGGGCAGGAGAGAAGCAGACTGACGGGGCAGGAGAGAAAGAGGCTAATGGGGCAGGAGAAAAGCAGGTAGGGGGCATGAGAGAAAGAGGCTGAGGAGGCAGGGGATAAGAAGACTGAGGGGGCAGGAGAGGAAGAGGCTGAGGGGGCAGGGGATAAGAAGACTGAGGGGGCAGGAGATGAAGAGGCTGAGGGGGCAGGGGATAAGAAGACTGAGGGGGCAGGAGAGAAGCAGGCTGAGGGGACAGGAGAGGAAGAGGTTGATGGGGCAGGAGAAAAGCAGGCTGGGGGCAGGAGAGAAAGAGGCTGAGCAGGGCAGGAGAGGAAGAGGCTGAGGGCGCAGGAGAGGAAGAGGCTGTGAGGGGTAGGAGAGGAAGAGGCTGATGGGGCAGGAGAGGAAGAGGCTGGGGGGGGAACAGGAGAGGAAGAGGCTGATGGGGCAGGAGAGCAAGAGGCTGATGGGGCAGGAGAGACACACACAGGGGATAGGGATAGAGAGAAGCCGGGCACTGTATACTATAAAGCTCCTCATCCATTTTCTGCAGATTTTTAAACGTGTCACGTGGTGGTGTGGTGACGTCACTGGGGCCCGGTCACATGGTGCGGGGATGTCACGCTGGCCCGGAGCCGGCCCTGCTGCATGTAACCTTGAGAGCGGCGGAGCAGGATGGTAAGTGCTCACCCGGCGCCGGGTCACTCACACTCCGCACACACCCGGCGCCGGGTCACTCACACACCCGGCGCCAGCAGCCCCCTCCTCTTCTGTGCCTGACGTGCTGAGTGTGTGGCAGCTGGCGGGACCTCTTCCCCATAGTATCTGTGTGTATGCCTTATGTACAATGTCTCCGGCCGGCCCGCAGCCTCAGAGTCCTGCCTGCTGTACTCACCTGTTCCTGTAACTATACAGTGTGTGAATGTGTGTATATATAAATATTACCCCTATAGATGGTGGGTATACTGCTGGGCACATGTAGGTGTGTAGTGTTCATTGTAGCACCCTGAATATAGAGCTGGGCACATGTAGGTGTGGTATGTATGTATGTGTGTGTGTATATGTGTGTATGTGTATATATATATATATCATAGTACCCCTATGGATGGTGAGTATACAGCTGTATGTATGTAGTGTGTGTGTGTATATGTATATATATATAATCCCACATTGGACCGGCACTCCACACAAACTGGTTAACTGGTTAACTTTGCCGGGTGCCCCCACGAAACGACTGGATACACTGCATACGGTGCGGCACTCGCGGACAGACTCAAACCGTATGCAGTGTGTGTGTGTGTGTGTGTATATATATATATATATATATAGCACATCCCTAAATATATATATATATATACACACACACACACACACGTCACACAGCCATAACATGGTTAGTAAACGCTTCATGTCATACAGTATGCAGGGCATACACTCAGCACAATGTGCATATCGCACGGCTCTTACCCTGAGTGACACAAGCCTGTTCCCAGTTGCTGGCCCATTGCATCGCCACGGGTGCTCAGCCTCTGGCAGTGTTAATACAATGTTTATGATCTCTGATGTATATAACCTCCCTGCTCTGTGCTTACATTACACTCGCTCTCTCCCAGGCCAGGTACTTGGCGCAGATCCTGGTGATGGGGGTGCAGGTGGTGGGTCGGGCGTTTACAAAGGCACTGCGCCAGGAGTTGTCCGGTAAGTGAGCGGCGCTCTGCTGTCTGTCCCAGGTATTGGGAAATATACTGCGTCCCGTCACAGTGAGATGCCCCCTATAATGTTCTATTAGAGGAGGGTGAGCTGGACTGTCTGGTTATTGATTTGCCAGAACCACTCTGTCTGCTCCAAGGTAAATACAGAATTGCAGACGTTGCTCAGTGCATCTCGCCATATTTCTATTAACGTTTGTCCCTTGACCACATAGTGCGCCTTATCACTGATGTGCAGGCAGAACATGGCATTTATATTACCAGAGAACGTACCTGTCACTTTGTGATAGACCATAACTGACGCCGCAGTCCATTGCTATTTTAAATAGGGATAATGTGGAATATACTGTGTCTAATATTTGTATTTTTACACGCGCCATATTCTTCGTATACACAGAACTTGTCACCTCAGCCCCTTGTCCATTATCATGACTGAGATAGTGACACCTTTTGCTTTTTAATGGTTCATTGTACACAATCTTTGTTTAAGGCACAAAATTATTAAAAATATTGTATACAATTACCTTCAGGCTCTGTGTATAAGGTGTATATGAAATGTACACAAACTTTGTTTGAGCCACAAAATTATTGAAAATATTGTATAAAATGACCGGCAGGCTGTGTGTATAAGGTGTATATAACACACAAATGCATTCTGTGTGTATATTTGGGCCCCATTCCCAAGATATCTTATGGTATGCAAATATTCCAAAATACCCCTGGTCCCGGGCATTTTGGACATGGGAGACTCCACCTGTATGGCCTTTACACCTGCTGATATCCGCACTAACAATTTAAAATAATCTATTTATTCTAATATGCTCCCAAAATCTCTACATATGTGAACTATCATTTGTGATTGTCATACATGGGGAACATATGAGCATTGTTTCGGTCAGAGGTGGATGATGACATTATAACACTGTTTAGCCATTCGTCGCAGCCATTTAGTGACAAACTTAGCCACCCGGATGGAAGCTGGATTGTTGCACTGCGTAAGCTGTACGTGATTGCACATCTTATTGCGGGCATCTTGGCCACCCCATGCGACTTTTCGTTGTGGGATTTTTATTTTATTTTTTGGAGTAACCACATGTATCGGTAAGGATGTCTTACCCGATCAGCTCCGAAAGGCAGCAGTAGACGTCATGTGTTTGGCTTTGCCACCTGACATGCTATGTTCTGCTATAGAGAATGATGCTTTTCAAATTGAAACTGTTGTTGACCGCAATGGAGGACACATTGAACAATTATAGAGCCTCTCCAGTGATTTGTGTCACCAGCTGGTGATATTATACCTAATACTTTCTTTTCTTTAATAAATGGTTAGCGCATTCGCTGAAGTATCTTTTTTTCTAAATTTCTCTTCATTCCTTGCCTTAGAACTCTTAGGGCCGTATTCAATTAGGTGCGAAAAGCCGTTTTCTGCGATAAAGTATCACGAGGACATCATTTTGCCATGCGAAAATTTTCCTCCTTATTCAATTCCGGAGAATTTTCGCTGGTGCGGAATCTTAATGCAATAGAACCTGCTAAAAAGTTTCGTAGGTGTCGAAATAAAGTGCAGAATCCTGGTTTTGGGGTGCAAACCCCGGAACACCCCCTGCACCCTTGGGACAGTCCCTCAAAGGTAAACTGCGTCAAAAAAAGTTTCAAAATTACTTTCGTTCACCCCCCAAAAAAGTACTTTTGATTTTGGAGGCAAAAAGTCCAAATTTGAGGGACAAATTTAAAAACTAGCGAAATAGACTCCAGAGGGGTCCCCAAGTATGTCCCAGGTGTTTTTAAGTTTGCAGGAGGTTGCGGCAGGTGGATTTTTAAAGTTTTTTAAAAGTTCACTTTAGCAACTGTGAAATATGCTAGCACCCATTTTCGTGTACCCCAAATTTGCTCGGACTACTTATTTTCTGAAAATAACCTGCTAAATGCTATTCTTCACCACTTCTGCAAAGACGCTAAATAGCAGCTATTGCGATCATTTAAGTGCCCCAAATACCTTCAGCAGGGCTATTCGGGGGTATCTATAGTGATCCCCAATGTCAGTGCATCTTTTGGGGGGTTTCAGGCTGATTTCCTCAAATCTGACAGTACTTTTCGCCTGTTACAGTTACGCCAGGTCCCGTTTTCGCTGATTTGTAATTGAATACGGGGATAAGCAGGGACGCGCGCGATACTCTTTCTACTTCAGGGTCCATAGGGTATCCACAGGATACCTTGGGGTATAGGTGTGACGTCAGTCATCGGGCACCATAGAGTTAAGCTTTCAGCCTCCCAGGATGCACTAGGGTCCCCCTCCTATACCCCGCCCCTGAGCCAAGGCACCTCAGTTTAGTTTGGTGCCCGGCCGGAGTCGGGTGCACCTGTTGGAGTGGGGGATAAAAGAGCTCCTGAAGCTTTTCTGCATGCAGCTGTGGCTGCACATCTGGATGTACAGCATGGACAGTCAGTCCTGACGTCCATGCTGTCTTCCCTACACCCCCGCCGGTACCAGAACTCCGGTACCGATCCGGGGATGCTGGTGAGCATCTGGGGTCACAGCTAGCGGTGACCCCAGATGTTCCGGACCATGGCCTGATTCAAAGGGGACAGCAAGGTAAGTAGCGGGGTCCCGCGGTGGGTCCCCGCTGTTACATGGTCCTGAGTCCCCAGGCAGGGGGCTCCCTGGGGACTGGCTGCACCGTGGAGCCAGGTAAGAACCTGCGCTTCCACTACCCCCCTGGGACAGCGGACCGCAGCAGAGCGGTAGCTCTGCGGCGTCCCGGGGGTTAAATGCATGCCAGGGGAGCGCGCCTTCCCTGTCTCACAGCCGGCGCCTCCCCCGCTGCACACAGCCCTCTCTGCACTCTGCCGACTGGCCCTGTGGCAGCGCTCCTCCCCCAGGCCAGCCTCCTCTCTGCTCCTCGGCGGCCATCTTCCTGAGTGCATGGTGAACGCTGCTGGAAGCCTGGAAGGAAGCATCTTGGTCTGGATCCCCCCGCATACCTCTCCTCTGCTGTGGTCAGGTCTGTGTATGCAGCGCTGTGTCCTACCAGACCCTGTGTCTGCGTAGTTGAGTGATCAGCGCTGGTTAGTGCAGGAATTGATTTTCTTTGCATTGTATGTGACTGTGCTAGCGCTGCTGCCTGTATCTTCTATTCTGACTGTCAGCTTTATTACTGTCCCTGTTCTTTCTGCTAAGCCCTTGCGGTGCGGTGCTGCAGGGTGGTCTCTCACCTCTTTAAAATACAATTGGTGAGAGGGGTCACATACTTAGTACCATCATGTCTGAAAGTGATTTTCCTCTCCGGCTACAGTGTACTACGTGTAAAGTACCTTTAGCGGAGGAGGAGGGTAGCGCGGAGGGCCTCTGCTGGCAGTGTTTGTCCATGGCGCGGCCTCTTACGGTTACAGCACCGGTACAGGAGCCGCCCTGGGCTTGTTTCGCTCAGGCGCTTACAACCTTAGTGGGCCAGTTAGCTCCGCAGCCCGCGTTTACACAGATGGGTTTGTCCCAGCAGTCAGTGGTGTCGTCACCCATGCAGGGTTTCCCAAGACAATTGGTGGTACCCCGCAGTCTCCCTATTTCCCCTCTCCCGGTTTCTCAGGAGCCGGCGTGGGTTAACTCCCTGACGAGTTCTGTACAGCACTTGTCGGATGTGTTGCAGGGGGAGACTGTGATGCGGCCACATAAACGGCCGGTGGCGTCTCTGTCGGCTCCTTATGAGGATGACGAAGGGACGTCTGATGGGGAGATTCTGGATCCTTACGATCAGGAACCTCTCCATACTAAGGACGCTGACGCTAGGTCCAAGGTATATATTCCTGGACTTATTCGGGCAGTCCGCACAGCCTTGGTGATTGAGGACGAAGTTCCCCCAGCTGCTAAATCCAAGTATGCCTTTTTTAAGTATGTGAAGGGTGACGCCACAGTCTTTCCTCTTTCGGGTCAGTTAATGGACCATTTAGAGGAGGCGTGGAAACAGCCTGGCAAGCGATACCAGCCGCAGAGGCGCCTGGCAGTGGCTTATTCGTTCGCGGATAATTATTTTGCTAAGTGGGAATCCCCTCCACAGGTGGATTCTCATGTGCCACGTCTTGTCTGTAGTGCTACATTGCCGATGCCATCCATGTCCTCCCTTAAGGATGCTACGGACCGCAAGGTGGAGATCTGCCTGAAGTCCGCTTATTCCCTTGCGGGGGGGGCAACGCGGCCGGCTATGGCCATTTGCTGGGTTGCCAGAGCGATGGAGCGCTGGGCGGATTCATTGGAGGCATCCTTTGATTCCGACTGTCCGGCCGAACAAACGGAGTTGATTGGTAATCTCCGTGATTCGGCCACTTATATCAACGAGGCGGCCTTAGACATTAGTACACTGGTGTCTCGCATTTCTTCAGCAGCGGTGGCTGCTCGTCGCACCTTGTGGTTGCGATCCTGGAAGGCGGACGCTGACTCCAAAAAGGGTTTGGAGGCATTGCCCTTTAACGGAGAAGTTTTCTTCGGTCCAGATCTGGACAAGATTGTGGCCACGCTGGCGGCAGCCAAATCGGCATGTCTCCCGTCTGCCGCGGCTCCTTCTGGTTCAGGACCATCGTCCTTTCGGTCTTATAGGGCCCACGGCAGGCCCAAACCACAGTCTTTTCCCCGACAGGCAGGCACCAAAAAATCGGCCAAGCCCCGGAAGCAGGCATGGAGTACCAGACGTCCGGCCCCTAAGCCTGATGACAAGCCTGCGGCCTGACGGTCCGGGCCTCCCGTTGGGGGATCCCAAAGTGGGAGGCCGCCTGCTGCAGTTCGCCCGGTGTTGGTCGGTCACCACGACAGACACTTGGGTTCTCGAGGTGGTCTCCCACGGGTACGCCGTCTCTTTCCGGCACAGACCCCCGGCTCGATTCTTCACCACGGGTCTACCATCAGACCGGAACAAGGCCACGGAGCTGCGGAAGGTCTTGCACACTATGCTCCAGGCTGGAGTTATAGTGCCTGTTCCATTCTCCCAGAGGGGCCAGGGTTTCTATTCAAATCGTTTTTTGGTGCAGAAACCCAATGGGTCGTGTCGTCTGATTCTCAACCTCAAGGCTCTCAACAAGTCTTTGCGGGTGCCGAAGTTTCGGATGGAGACCCTACGGTCCATCATTCTGCCGCTGGAACCTGGGGACTACATGGTGTCATTGGACATACAGGACGCTTACCTGCATGTCCCTATTCTGTTGCGCCATCAACAGTTCCTCAGGTTTGCAATCCGCAGCGACCACTTTCAGTTTCGGGCGTTACCTTTTGGCCTGGCGACAGCACAGCGTGTGTTCACCAAGGTGATGGCGGTCATGGCGGCTTCTCTGCGGCTGCAGGGAGTCCGCATGTTGCCGTACTTTGACGACCTGTTATTAGTGGCAGGATCTCCAGAGCTCCTTCTACGCCACTTGGACCTGACCATTGCGCTGCTGCAACGGCACGGCTGGTTAATCAACTGGCAGAAGTCCACTCTAATCCCGTCTCGGCGGATTCTGCACCTCGGAGCCTTATTGGACTTGGGACAGCAAAGGATCTTTGTGACGGAGGAAAAGATCTCTGCTTTACAGTCGAGGGTGCGCAGTTGTCTGCACAGCCGCCGGGTGTCTCTACACTCGGCGATAAGGTTACTGGGCTCCATGGTGTCGGTGTTCGACATGGTGGAATATGCCCAGTTTCACTCCAGACCTCTGCAGCACCTGATCCTGTCCAAGTGGAACGGGCTGCCTCAGTCTCTAAAGTCCCAGACGATAGTGCTAACCCCGGAGGTTCGCCTGTCCCTTGCCTGGTGGTTGCAGACGACCCATCTCAGCAAGGGACGTCCGTTCTGGGTACCAAATTGGGTCCTGTTGACAACGGACGCCAGTCTTCGCGGCTGGGGAGCAGTTTCGGGTCCACACTTGTTCCAGGGCAGGTGGACGCCGACCGAAGCGGAGCTTCCAATAAATATCTTGGAACTGCGTGCGGTCGTCAATGCTCTCCAGCAGGCACATTGGGTTCTCCAGGGTCGTCCGGTGCAGGTCCAGTCGGACAACGCTACCACCGTGGCCTACATAAACAGGCAAGGAGGAGCCCGAAGTCGGGCGGCTCTCGTAGAGGTGTCTCGGATCCTGGTATGGGCGGAGCGCAATCTTCCGGCCATATCAGCGGTCTTCATCCCGGGAGTGCTAAATTGGGAGGCGGACTTTCTAAGTCGCCAGGACGTTCATCCGGGGGAATGGTCCCTGCACCCGGACGTTTTTCAACTGCTGGTGGACAGGTGGGGTCTTCCAAAGATCGACCTCATGGCGTCCCGGCACAACAACAAGTTGCCGGTGTACGGGTTTCGCACAAGAGACGAAGAGGCGTCTCTGGTGGATGCTCTGCCCGTCCGGTGGACGTTCCGGTTCGCATACCTGTTTCCTCCGGTTTCCCTTCTTCCACGGGTAATCCGGAAATTCAAACAGGAAGGAGGGACGCTCCTGTTGATAGCTCCCGCGTGGCCCAGACGGCACTGGTTCTCAGACCTTCAGGGTCTGTCCGTGGACAGTCCTCTGCGGTTGCCGCTACGACCGGACCTTCTGTCGCAGGGTCCTTGTCTTCACCCGGACCTGACTCGGCTGTCTTTGACAGCGTGGCTGTTGAGACAGCCATGTTGAGGTCCAGGGGGTTTTCCAGCTCTGTGGTGCGTACCATGTTGTGAGCTCGGAAACCGTCGTCCGCGAGGATATACCATCGCGTGTGGCATACGTTCTTCCAATGGTGTCGACCGAGAGGTTATGCACCGCGGGAGTTTCGTCTGTCTAGGATACTTGCCTTCCTACAAGCGGGACTAGATCATGGGCTTCGCCTTGCTGCTTTGAAGGTACAGGTTTCGGGCCGGTCTGTCTGGTTTCACCGTAGGATTGCTACAATCCCGGATGTGCGCACCTTTATGCAAGGTGTTCTCCGCATTCAGCCGCCCTTTGTTCCACCTGTGGCGCCTTGGGACTTGGCTGTGGTCCTGAGGGCTCTCCAGGGACCGCCGTTTGAACCACTGGGCTCAGTGGATCTTAAATGGCTAACAGCTAAGACTGTTTTCCTTCTGGCCATAGCTTCGGCCAGACGTGTTTCTGATTTAGGGGCTCTCTCTTGTAGACCCCTTTCTTGATTTTTCATGGGAACAGGGCAGTGCTCCGCACTCTGCCTGAATTTCTTTCCAAAGTTGTTTCCCAGTTTCATGTTAACGAGGAAATAGTTGTTCCGGCCTTTAACTCACCTGGTCTTTCAGTGGGTGAGGCCACTTTGGATGTTGTGCGAGCCTTAAGGACTTATGTTGACCGCACTTCTTCGTTTAGGAAGTCGGACGCCTTGTTTGTCCTCTATGGCTTCCGTAAATAGGGTTGGCCTGCTTCAAAGCAAACTTTGGCAGCCTGGATCCGTATGGCTATTTCTGAAGCTTATCTTCATGAAGGTCTGCCGGTTCCTCCTTCTTTGAAGGCTCATTCCACTAGGTCTGTGGGTCCTTCGTGGGCAGCTCGACGTGGTGCCTCTGCGGTCCAGATCTGCAAGGCTGCTACGTGGTCCTCTGTCCATACCTTCGTGAGGTATTACAGGTTTGACACCTTTGCCTCTCAGGATGCTTCCTTCGGGCGACGGGTTCTCCTTTCAGCACAGGTCGTCCCCACCCTTAAAGGATACTGCTTTGGGACATCCCCAAGGTATCCTGTGGATACCCTATGGACTATGAAGTAGAAAATATGAGATATGGTAAGAACTTACCTTTGTTATCTCTATTTCTACGAAGTCCATAGGGTTCCACAGGACTCCCGCCCTGTCGCACCTGTGCTGCAGATGGGCTTTGGTCTGGTCACCGGTTTTCCCGTCTTCCTCTGGTGAGAATGTGATTCTTGTGTGTATCCAGATCTTTTTTTTCTCTCTCTTCCTTCTCCTCCTCCGGCCTATGGCTTGGTAACTAACTGAGGTGCCTTGGCTCGGGGGCGTGGTATCGGAGGGGGACCCTAGTGCATCCTGGGAGGCTGAAAGCTTAACTCTATGGTGCCTGATGACTGACGTCACACCTATACCCCAAGGTATCCTGTGGAACCCTATGGACTTCGTAGAAATAGAGATAACAAAGTTAAGTTCTTACCATATCTCACATTTTCGCATGGAAGACCAGCGATGACGGCGAAAAGTAGGGGACTTTTTGCACCTAATTGAATATGCCCCTTAGTAGGCATACTTTAATGTTAGCATGTCTGTTATGTATGTGTGCTGTAATGTTGCTTTGTATTCAACGAGGAATCTCCTTATAGAATGTAAGTCTGCAAAAATCTGTCTTATGCCATTTTTCTGTAAATAAACAAAAAAAAAATTGTTATTATAAAGCTGTACCTGGGATCAGATAAGTAATACAGGCTTCTGATATTCTCTATAGCATGTCCTGTTATGTACTCTCTCTGATCCGTCCATCTCACCGTTCTCTCTGATCCCTACCAGCAAGCAGGGTAGCCGCAGAGGCCAGAGGGGGCCGCGCAGGGAAGGAGTCGGCTGCGGCCAGCAGCCTGTCGGGAATCAACCTACAGGAGGCACAGCAGATTCTCAACATCTCCAAACTGGAACCTGAAGAGATTTATAAGGTAACACCACAAAAGGAGGAGGCAGAGGTCTGTGTCTGTTGTGCGGCTAAAGTCGCCTGTAGTCAAAATAACTTTTACAATAGTTCAAACTGCCTTGGTACCATCTGCGTGTCCTCCGCTCTGCAGCCCCAGTTCAACCGTTTTGCCGGACAGTATGCGCCTGGGAGAGTTTATAGACCGATGAAGGGAGAGCTGCAGAATAATTATTTTATTCAGTAACCGTTACTTATATAGCGCATTTTCTGTTTTTGTTTCATAATTGAGAACAAACGGTAATTAAACAAGACAGGTTAATAACAGACAGACAAAGCGGGAAGAGGGCCCTGCTCGCCAGTTTTTACCAGATTAATGCTAAATATTAACACCGTCTAATACCCCGGAAATTGGTTTCCTGCTAATCCCATCTAAAGTGCAGAATTCTCAGGGTGCCCCTACACCTGCACAGCACAAGGACCACATGTAGATTACCACTGGCTGACTCTGTGTGTGTCCTGCCTGGCTAAGATCCGCTGGGCTCCGATTCCTGCGCGTTCTGCACTTGTAATGCTCCCTGTGCCGTGTACATCTGTAACATCAGAGAAGCTGCCTGCGGAGTTCCGTTCCTTTCTAGCCAGATTAGAACAATATGCCTGCACTGTAGCCAGAAAAGCACAGCATACTCGTGTATATGTATAGATATATATATATAGCGTTCCCGCTAGGCTGTTTTAGCGGGGCGCGGCGCCCTGCCCTCCTTCTGGAGGGCAAAAAGCACCCTGCCCTCACAGCCTGCGGGTACCGTTCTCACCCGCGGGACACAGTGTCCCGCGGGTGGAGAAACATGCGCCCGGCATCTATTCTCCCTTTCTGCAGCGCTTGGGGGCTGCCCGGCATGTCCGTAAGCACCGGGCACGCCCCCAAGTATGACGAAAAGGGGACGCGTCTTATAGACACGCCCCCTTTTCCTGCACGCCTTCCTTTTCGGGCGCGCGCATAAGGTTGCCCTCTCTAGCTCCGGCGCCCTGCCTGCCGCCGGAGCTAGAGTGAACATATATATATATATATATATATATATATATATATATAAATAATATATTTAATATATTTTCTCCATTGCACGTCTTGTGGTTGAATGCATATAATGACATTCGGTGCATTAAGTAAGAATCAGGAGGGGGGCGAGAGCTCTCTCATCTACATCTGGTCACGGGGAGGGGGCTGTGCTCATCCTCAGAGACGCCTAGAACACGGAGACCAGATCTAGTCCCACAGACCCTCATGACTTCTTCTCTCTTCTCTAGAACTATGACCATCTGTTCAAAGTCAATGACAAGTCGGTGGGGGGATCCTTCTACCTGCAGTCCAAGGTAAGCATGTTACACGCCACTTCTACAGATCTCGTGCACATGTGACCAACGTGCAAAGTAAAGGCCGCCAAACCCACTTTATTCTGACTCTTTAGCTCCTCATCGATCACCATTTACATTCTAGTACAGGGCTAAGCCCTATATTGCCAGCAGCATTCAGTGTAAGGGAGAGCCGGAGTGAGCCAGGAGGTACAGAAGGCTGGGTCTGACTAGCTTTGATCTTTGATGGTTATGCCAAATGGTTTTCGATGGCGGCAGGAGGCGTCCTTTGTCATTTGACGCTTCATTAGCATATGTTAGCGCTGCTGCTGCGTCACGCATCGGGGATGCTAACAGCGTCTTATCTCTCAATCAGGCCCATGATCTGCATGAGCAGTGTTGCATCGTTGATCGTTTTAACCATTGAGGGTTTTCCATCGACTGTTAGAAACCAATGACTGCTGGCCAATATTAGCTCTGACCTAAAGAAGAAAAAACGAATTTCTCATTTATCCGCTGGGCCTGCATGCGCTCAGCTCTATTTGTCTGACATATTCAGCAGGGTTACAGTGTTGTACATACTATAATCACACACCTGTACAGCAGCCTACCCTCAGTACCCCATACACTGCAGCTACATCATTAGGAGGATGCATTCCTGCGACATTGTAAGGTCCCCTCCCGTGACAGTGACCTGTGGACCTGGGGATCTTTCATTAAAAAATAAATCACTAGGCAATTATCATCAATATTTTTATTTTATTTTTATTAACCGTTGCTTATATAGCGCAGCATATTCCGTTGCGCTTTACAATTGTAAGCATTAATAGAACAAAACTGGGTAATAACAGACAGATATATAGGTAGGAAGGCCCTGCTCGCTTGCTTACAATCATTACCCATAAACCATGAATATTTCTAACCCCTCACACACCTGCAGACCCGAAGCCCTCCCCCCCCCCCCCCTCATCATGAGTCCATTTCTAGTCCCTCGGGCACACTTCTGACACGGAAGTCTTAGAATCTGGAGCGGTGACACGCTGCAATAATCTGTTCGTTTCACACTGGCACGTTTTACCCAACAAGGCCCCTGAGAGACCTTGGCAGACTCCCGGCCAGGGCTAAGCCGCATGGTATGCCCCTGAGGCCTGCCATAAATCCAGAGAGACCATTAGTGGAGGTAAAAGAGGGGGTCTGTGAGTCCTTCTATGCTGCCGGTGACCGTGACCTGTGTGACCGTATAGGCAGAATTGTGTGACAGTATTTATATCCCATCTTATAATCTTCTGTGTTGGAGAAATCCTAGAAAATAAGTATTAATTCCAATATGCTACTAAATGTCTGATTAAAAAAACTTTCCTGCATTAGGTTCCTTTTTTCTACAAATGACCATTGTGTTTTGAAGAATATGAAAAAGTTCAGTGTCAAAATGTAATATCAATGTTAGGCTCATATGTTACGTTGTTGTAGATTTCGTTTCGGCTTCAGTTCTCTGTAATGCAGACCTTGTTTGGAACAGACTTCCAATATAGAAAGTAGTAATACAGGTAAATAAAAGAGCCAGTGTAGAACCTGGGTGATGGGGTGTCTTTAGGACTAGGTCATTATAATGGTTACGTAATAATGGCACATGTGTTGGAGTTTCTCTGTACACTTGAAAAGCTTTAAATCAAACCTGGACCTGGCCCTGTAGCTAAATATAATCTATCATCCTATCATGGCCCTTACAGGCTGCTAGAGACATCCGCCGCGTCCCCCAGGTGCTTATGGACAAATGTAATGTGCATTATGGAAGTGTTCAGCAGCTTTAGAAGGGTCCAGAAATTAGACGTTTCATTTTTGTTTTTCTTTCTCAGGTGGTTCGAGCTAAAGAGCGACTCGAGCAGGAGTTACAGATCCAACAAGCGAATAAGTCTGAGGAGGAAGCCAAGACGACGTGACCCCTTAGCTCCACACATAAACTGTGTACACGGACTCTAACGGCGAATCGGGGGATCCGCACTTCTGCCGCCTTACACCGAGAACGCCCATGTGTTGTAATTTATTACCGTCATGATAAAGCTGTATATTTTGTAGATAACCGGAGTGATCTTTGTATTGCTTCATTAGAACGCAAGCTGCACCCACCCACCGCAGGCAGCGGCAGCCGGTTTTGGGGCTGATTAATACATGAAAAAGATGCCTGATTGAGGTCACTGGGAACTGGTGCATGGACAGGCCGGATAGAGGCTCGGCACACCAGCAAGACCGGTGTCTAAGCCTGTGAACCTGTAACCAGCTGATCATTAGAGCATGGCGTTCTGGTTCCATGTCCTATCTATAGCATAAATTCCTCTTCCCAATACAGAAATACAGGGTAGTGTTTCCACGCTCCTTTGGCATTACGTCCCATTTGGCGTTGGATAATAATGGCAGACTTGTGCGCTTGTTGCTTTCCGTAGCTCAGCGGACAGCAGACCCTCCTCGTGCAGTGGTCTCCTCTATACAGTAACTTTACATGTGGCCGCGGCTCTGTATGCAGGCCTTCTGCCATAGGCTGATCAGCCCAGCCAATCGGTGCAGTCCTGTACAAATGGTATATACGGGACAGAAGACCTGCGAGTCATGTTTAGTACGGGCACATATAGAATGATGGGAATGGGAGCTTTGTTGTGGTACCTATGAAAATTATGTTTCTGAAATCCCATCAAGCCTGAGGGAATGTGTGAAATGCCACACAAACCCAATGACCTAATATGTGGTTAATTATGTCCGCGCGCCCAGTTGGTGCTCCGCCATCTCCTCGCCGGCCACTGATTGGCTGCACCTAGATTTGTTTTGTTTTTTTTGGTAAGGAGCTTATTTTCTATGAATAAAAAGAAAACAAACCTAATCCCACATTGTTGATTTGTTGAAATCCTGTCCTTAACGTGTACATACCTTCATGTGTGTTTGTATGACTCCATCTACGTATAAGCCGCTCGGAGATATAAGATTATGGGGTATATGTACTAAGCAGTCTTAGGAGACAGAGTGAAAAGTGATAAGGTGCCAGCCAATCAGCTTCTTACTGCCATCTCACAGGCTGTGTTTGAAAATGACAGTTGGGAGCTGATTGGCTGGTACCTTATCACTTTTCACTCTGTCTCCTAACACTGCTTAGTAACTAGACCCCATAATATTGCAAAGCACCAGTCGGCCCCTAATTTATGATATTTTTTCCATGCTATCCCAGTGCTGGGCCAGGCTTGCATAGGGTGTCTCGCTCAGCGCTAATTAGTGCCTATTACAACGGTCTCTGGGGATGAAGCGAAAACATCTTTGTTTTATTTTTCTCGTCTACAGACCAATGTTCTCACGACTTCCGGCCAGATCCATTTCCCAGTAATGACCCGGTGTAATGACTCGCATTCTGCAGACATAGTGTAATAGCCTTCTGCATAGAGCCTAGGGACAGGAGAGTGGTAAACACCATGAAGCCATGTAAGGCTTACACTCTGCCAGGGTGGGGCCTGATGATGTCATGTAAGGCATACGCTCTGACAGGAGAGCCTGATGATGTCATGGAAGGCGTATGCTCTGACAGGAGAGCCTGATGATGTCATGGAAGGCGTACGCTCTGACAGGAGAGCCTGATGATGCCATTTAAGACATACGCTCTGGCAGAGGAAAGCCTGATGATGTAATGGAAGGCGTACGCTCTGACAGAGGAGGGCCTGATGTCATGTAAGGCGTACGCTCTGACAGAGGAGGGCCTGATGTCATGTAAGGCGTACGCTCTGACAGGAGAGCCTGATGATGTCATGTAAGGCGTACGCTCTGACAGAGGAGAGCCTGATGATGTCATGGAAGGCGTATGCTCTGACGGGGGCCTGATGTCATAAAAACAAAAAAACAATAGTTCAGTGCGCTACCACGTAGCAGCCGGTAAGGGACAGTCAATCAATAAACAAGGATACAAATATAATATTAAAAAACCAGCACTCATCAATACTTAAATAATGTTTCTATAAACGGATGTGTCAATAAAAAACATAAATTTATTAAACCTGAATAAGGTAAAAATTACTGTTGATATTTAAAAATGGTGGTACATTTAAACATCCTGTAAGCCAAAGAAAAAAGTCTCTCCTATGGATTTTTTGTTGTTTTTATGACTAATCCCAAATACTGTATACCTGACTCAGCTGTATTGATCAGTGGAAGTGGTGTCAGTCCTCTGAGCGTGTCCTGCGCAAATCCTAGGGGCTGTATATTAATCCACTTATAGCTGTTAGTCCAAGGTTGGAGCGATGAATACAAAGCAATCACAGTCCTCGTAGCGTGTCTTGTGCAGATTTCTGGGGCTGTGTAGTAATTCACTTCCAGTTGCTGCTCCAAAGGTCATATCAGGAAATCGTTGGGTAGTCAAATTAGGTCCATGGAGAGTCCAGACATCCTGGGTTGGTAAAACAGCCTAACAAGTGTATGTCGATGTATCTTAACGCGTTTCGCTGGATCAATAACATCCAGCTTCATCAGAAGCATGATCCAATTGTACCTGGATGCTCTTTTTATACCATGCAAATCATGGGAACCTAGAGCACCTGTAAAAAATCATTAACTGACACACCCGTTTTTATTAACATATTCTTTAAAAAGTATAAATAAATATAAGCGGAGGCAATCTTACCTGTTTATAGGTTCATAATATAACAATTTTTCTAAAGAACCTTTTTTATATCTCTGGGATTTACCTATTATAATTCCCCCAAAAGGGCTGGCCAAATCCCGATCATGTGCATATATTCCAATCACATGGTACGGTAAGGACCATTCCTGGGCAGTGTTTTATCCCGTATCCAAGCAACCAAACTCACACAACTATTCTCTTCCGTAATTACGGAGTTCCGATAATGTGATTTAGCCGATCACATGATGTGCTATCATTGCCCCTGATCATTGGTAGATCGTTTCTCGGCAACCCTTATGTTTGTATGACGTCTACCTGACTACGGGGTTCCGATCATGTGATTTAGCCAGTCACACACTAGAGTATATTACTAGGTCTTTACCGTACCATGTGATTGGAATATATGCACATGATCGGGATTTGGCCAACCCTTTTGGGTGAATTATAATAGGTAAATCCCAGGGATATGAAAAAGGTTCTTTAGAAAAATTGTTATATTATGAACCTATAAACAGGTAAGATTGCCTCCGCTTATATTTATTTATACTTTTTAAAGAATATGTTAATAAAAACGGGTGTGTCAGTTAATGATTTTTTACAGGTGCTCTAGGTTCCCATGATTTGCATGGTATAAAAAGAGCATCCAGGTACAATTGGATCATGCTTCTGATGAAGCTGGATGTTATTGATCCAGCGAAACGCGTTAAGATACATCTACAAACACTTGTTAGGCTGTTTTACCAACCCAGGATGTCTGGACTCTCCATGGACCTAATTTGACTACCCAACGATTTCCTGATATGACCTTTGGAGCAGCAACTGGAAGTGAATTACTACACAGCCCCAGAAATCTGCACAAGACACGCTACGAGGACTGTGATTGCTTTGTATTCACCGCTCCAACCTTGGACTAACAGCTATAAGTGGATTAATATACAGCCCCTAGGATTTGCGCAGGACACGCTAAGAGGACTGATACCTCTTCCACTGATCAATACAGCTGAGTCAGGTATACAGTATTTGGGATTAGTCATAAAAACAACAAAAAATCCATAGGAGAGACTTTTTCTTTGGCTGATGTCATGTAAGGCGTACGCTCTGACAGAGGAAAGCCTGATGATGTCATGTAAGACGTACGCTCTGACAGAGGAAAGCCTGATGATGTCATGGAAGGCGTACGCTCTGACAGAGGAGGGCCTGATGTCATGTAAGGCGTACGCTCTGACAGAGGAGAGCCTGATGATGTCATGGAAGGCGTATGCTCTGACAGAGGAGAGCCTGATGATGTCATGGAAGGCGTATGCTCTGACAGAGGAGAGCCTGATGATGTCATGTAAGGCGTATGCTCTGACAGAGGAGAGCCTGATGATGTCATGTAAGGCGTACGCTCTGACAGAGGAGAGCCTGATGATGTCATGGAAGGCGTATGCTCTGACGGGGGCCTGATGTCATAAAAACAAAAAAACAATAGTTCAGTGCGCTACCACGTAGCAGCCGGTAAGGGACAGTCAATCAATAAACAAGGATACAAATATAATATTAAAAAACCAGCACTCATCAATACTTAAATAATGTTTCTATAAACGGATGTGTCAATAAAAAACATAAATTTATTAAACCTGAATAAGGTAAAAATTACTGTTGATATTTAAAAATGGTGGTACATTTAAACATCCTGTAAGCCAAAGAAAAAAGTCTCTCCTATGGATTTTTTGTTGTTTTTATGACTAATCCCAAATACTGTATACCTGACTCAGATGTATTGATCAGTGGAAGTGGTGTCAGTCCTCTTAGCGTGTCCTGCGCAAATCCTAGGGGCTGTATATTAATCCACTTATAGCTGTTAGTCCAAGGTTGGAGCGATGAATACAAAGCAATCACAGTCCTCGTAGCGTGTCTTGTGCAGATTTCTGGGGCTGTGTAGTAATTCACTTCCAGTTGCTGCTCCAAAGGTCATATCAGGAAATCGTTGGGTAGTCAAATTAGGTCCATGGAGAGTCCAGACATCCTGGGTTGGTAAAACAGCCTAACAAGTGTTTGTCGATGTATCTTAACGCGTTTCGCTGGATCAATAACATCCAGCTTCATCAGAAGCATGATCCAATTGTACCTGGATGCTCTTTTTATACCATGCAAATCATGGGAACCTAGAGCACCTGTAAAAAATCATTAACTGACACACCCGTTTTTATTAACATATTCTTTAAAAAGTATAAATAAATATAAGCGGAGGCAATCTTACCTGTTTATAGGTTCATAATATAACAATTTTTCTAAAGAACCTTTTTCATATCCCTGGGATTTACCTATTATAATTCACCCAAAAGGGTTGGCCAAATCCCGATCATGTGCATATATTCCAATCACATATAAAAAGAGCATCCAGGTACAATTGGATCATGCTTCTGATGAAGCTGGATGTTATTGATCCAGCGAAACGCGTTAAGATACATCTACAAACACTTGTTAGGCTGTTTTACCAACCCAGGATGTCTGGACTCTCCATGGACCTAATTTGACTACCCAACGATTTCCTGATATGACCTTTGGAGCAGCAACTGGAAGTGAATTACTACACAGCCCCAGAAATCTGCACAAGACACGCTACGAGGACTGTGATTGCTTTGTATTCACCGCTCCAACCTTGGACTAACAGCTATAAGTGGTTTAATATACAGCCCCTAGGATTTGCGCAGGACACGCTAAGAGGACTGATACCTCTTCCACTGATCAATACAGCTGAGTCAGGTATACAGTATTTGGGATTAGTCATAAAAACAACAAAAAATCCATAGGAGAGACTTTTTCTTTGGCTGATGTCATGTAAGGCGTACGCTCTGACAGAGGAGGGCCTGATGATGTCATGTAAGACGTACGCTCTCACCGAGGGGGAGCCTGATGATGTCATGTAAGGCGTACGCTCTGACAGGGGGGCCTGATGATGTCATGTAAGGCGTACACTGACAGGAGAGCCTGATGATGTCATGTAAGACGTACGCTCTGACAGAGGAGAGCCTGATGATGTCATGTAAGACGTACGCTCTGACAGAGGAGAGCCTGATGATGTCATGTAAGGCGTACGCTCTGACAGAGAGCCTGATGATGTCATGTAAGGCGGACGCTCTGACAGTGGGGGAGCCTGATGATGTCATGGAAGGCGTACGCTGGTTTTTATATGTTATATTTATAGCCTAATGATGTCATGTAAGGTGTACACTCTGACAGAGGAGAGCCTGATGATGTCATGTAAGGCGTACGCTCTGACAGAGGAGGGCCTGATGATGTCATGTAAGACATACGCTCTCACCGAGGGGGAGCCTGATGATGTCATGTAAGGCGTACGCTCTGACGGGAGCCTGATGATGTCATGTAAGGCGTACGCTCTGACAGAGTAGAGCCTGATGATGTCATGTAAGGCGGACGCTCTGACAGTGGGGGAGCCTGATGATGTCATGGAAGGTGTACGCTGGTTTTTATATGTTATATTTGTAGCCTAATGATGTCATGTAAGGTGTACGCTCTGACAGAGGAGGGCCTGATGATGTCATGGAAGGCGTACGCTCTGACAGAGGAGGGCCTGATAATGTCATGGAAGGCGTACGCGCTGACAGGAGAGCCTGATGATGTCATGTAAGGCGTACGCTCTGACAGGGGGGTCTGATGATGTCATGTAAGGCGTACGCTCTGACAGAGGAGAGCCTGATGATGTCATGGAAGGCGTACGCGCTGACAGAGGAGGGCCTGATGATGTCATGGAAGGCGTACGCTCTGACAGAGAGGGAGCCTGATGATGTCATGGAAGGCGTACGCGCTGACAGGGGGGCCTAAGCTATACTTGTGCCATCGCCAGAACTCCCAAATACGCATCTGCTAAATAGAAACTGCCCTCCACCCATTATTATATACAGACCGTTACTTGTACAGGGCCTGATTCAGTGCTGTACAGTACTCCGATGTAAACATACATCTCCGCACGCGCAGATGTTGACCTGCGGCATCGCTCGCAGTGTCCTGGACGCCGCAGCCTGATTGACAGGCTGCAGGCGTTCCGTGATGAAGTCGAGGACAGTTTCCCAAAACTGAGGTGAGTCTCCTCCATTTTTGTGGGAGTGCCGAGGACAGTGACGGCGTCCTCCGATACAGATGTATTGGTCTCGGCAGCGGAGATTCTGAGTAGCCTTAGGCTCAGATGGCCAACACTGCGCTGATGGTCATGTTGTAGGTCCGACGCTGCGTCTTGATGCTGCCCCTGGTTCTGCGATGCCGGCAGTAAGCGTCTTTTTCGTGCAGCAGCTGTTGCGGAAGTTCACGTCTATGAGACAGGCCCATATCCAGCGCTCCTAGCAGAGGAGAGTCACAGAGCTGGCCGTGTCAGTCAACGGGTTTGCTCCATGCTGGGGTGGGCAGCTGAAGGATACCTAATCCGGGGCATATACTGCTGCCCTTGCGGACTGGTACCAGTTACACAGCCCAGTATAATACAGCATAACGAACAGGAAATCTGTAGCAAAATATAATAATAATGTTGGAACTGAATCTAATCTAACATCTAGTAATGCAGTCAGGCAGAATTGCACTGTCCAGTGTGGGATCTTATATAGACAGGTGTATGTCTTTCAATCTCATGTCCAGTCAACTGATTTTACAGGTGGACTTCAATTAAGCTGTAGGAACATCTCAAGGATGATCAGTGGAAACAGGATGCACCTGAGCTCAATTTTGAGCTTCATGGCAAAGGCCCATGAATACTTACGTACATGTGATTTCTTAAGGTGCATACACACACACACAACGATTTTTTTAACAATTATCGTTAACTTTATCGATCAATCGTTGAAAATATTGTTCACTATCTGAGTTAAAACGATGAACTATTATCGTTCATGTGCGTTCACGTTTGTAGTTCAGTCAGACTGACCAACTCAACGATTTTCAGTAAGGGAATATGCAAAAATAGTTTTTTTTCCCCTGAAAAAATGAACTAAAATCGTTCATTTACTATATCGTTGTGTGTGTATGCAGCTTAAGCGTTTTTTTTTGTTTGTTTTTTTTTTTTAAATTAAGGTTGCAAAAATCGCAAAAAAACTTTACACGTCATTATGGGGTATTGTGTGTAGAATTTTGAGGACAAAAATGAATTTATTCCATTTTGGAATAAGGCTGTAACATAACAAAATGTGGAAAATGTGAAGCGTTGTGAATACTTTCCAGATGCACTATATATATTATTTAAATCCCATTTGTGGTAAAAAAAAAAAAAAATGTTGACATGAACTGTTGCTCTAACTTTAAACACTAAAATGTTAAACGTAACACTCATTGTTCTGGGGCTGATTGTGTGCTGCAGGGGAAGCCAGATTTACTACCGAATGCCAGTTTCTGCAGGGCTAATGCTTCAAGCAGGATGCCGCTCCGTCCACAGCTGCAACAGAAGCCCCATTGCTAGGTGCTTCCCTGCCCTGTGCGCGCTGCTCAGAATCGCACGGAACAATAGCTACACATCTATAACACTGCTACAGGACAGAACAGTTCAGTGCGATCGCATGGTAGCCACCCCAGAGTCCGACACATAACGCCCGTTACACGTAGAGAGAGATCCGTACTGTATACTAAAATGCGATATTTGCATCTGAAAAAAGGATCCATCCAAATTCTGCTGAAAACGGGATCACCCCCCGGTCACTCGTATATTTCCCTGACCTGCTCCCTCCCCTTGGTGGAGCCCCAGGCTCTGCACCCTGAAACCGCTTGTCCTGGGGCTCCAGGTGGGAGCGGGACAGTGGTAATGTAACATGTAGCCGGTAATGCTGATTGCAGCTGCACCTAATTTTAAAAGTTACATTTTAAAATGTATCATCAAGAAGGTAAAATATTAACATCTGTGACTTTCGCGTTAACCAAGAACTTTCCCCTTGTTCTTCTGCAAAAGCAACTTGGGAGAATTTGGCAACATGTGTCCAAAGTTTTCATCCTGGGGCGTACCCCAGGGTATATTCTCCCTAATTACCCTGAAATAACCAGGTAGCTTTCAGTGGCAAACGCAGGATTTCTAGAGGGGGATTTCCAAAAGCTTGATTTTAAAGTGAGTGTGGCCAGTCCACGAAGAGGGCATAATTACAACGTATCCAGCTTTAATATGCGTCATACAAAGTGTATTGTGTGCAGTAACCCATTATGTGTGTCATACATAGTGTATTTATTGTGTGTCATAATTCCAGCATATACAGGACCAGCGATCACAGTAACCCATTCTGTGTGTCATACATAGTGTATTTGTTGTGTGTCATAATTCCAGCATATATAGGACCAGCGATCACAGTAACCCATTCTGTGTGTCATACATAGTGTATTTATTGTGTGTCATAATTCCAGCATATACAGGACCAGCGATCACAGTAAGCCATTAAATGTATCAGTAGGGCCATCCTGCCTTAGCTGAATGTTTTTATTTTAGATGTGGGCCCCATTCCAGGGCATGGGAGCAAGTCCGGGAGTCTGGGGGAGTAGCAGAAGAATCTAGCACTGCCCTGGATATATATGTACATATTGGGTTCTGTAACAGTGCATGTTTTGCAAATCCCCTAATTGGTGCACAGGTTATTTATTACTGGCTGATACATGTTAAAAGATCCACAGGTGGTGCTATTTATTTCATTTATGATACTGAGAAGAACATGCAGCGCTAGTAAATTCCATTATATTACTATTTCTATTGTGGTCATGGTGTGGGCTGGGGAGGTCGGTTTCCAGGCAGACGGAAACCCCCCCTGCGTTTGCCTATGGCTTTGCTGGGAATCAGCGGACTGAGCTGGCATGTGCCAGCAAAGTCTACCTCTCCCATCAGTCATTGGACATGGCAGTAGAGTGCTGTTATCGGGTGGCTGAATACACATTCAGGGTGATGTATATCACCCACTGCTGTCCTAAGGAATTCCATCCCAGAGC
The DNA here is from genome assembly GCA_031769625.1 of Taudactylus pleione. Classification (NCBI taxonomy): domain Eukaryota; kingdom Metazoa; phylum Chordata; class Amphibia; order Anura; family Myobatrachidae; genus Taudactylus; species Taudactylus pleione. Next base: position 12,207,739 of record JAUIMM010000060.1, on the reverse strand, counting down.
CTACCATTATTTAGGCTTCAGCCACGCCAATTATATCTTTTACACTAGTAGTTGTATACAGTATGGCTGTGTGATGTCATGAAAAGTGTGACGCACTCTTTTCACTCAATGCAGGAAGCAGAGATGTTCTCGGCTATAAAAACTGGAAAGCAAATGTAGTATAGAAATTTTACTTTGTTAATAAAATGAAAACGTACAGTGCCTTGCAAAAGTATTCACCCCCCTTTTGCATTTTGCATGTTTTGTTGCCTCATGACCTGGAATTATAATGGATTGTGTGAAGGTGTGCATCATTTCATTCACAGAACATGCCTACAACTGTGACGTTGTGTTTTTTTTTTTTATATTGTGAATCAAACAACATTTAGGACAACATAACAGAAAACTTTAGTGTGCATAACTATTCACCCCCCTAAAGTCAGTACTTTGTCGAGCCACCTTTTGCGGCAACTACAGCTGCAAGTCGCTTTGGATAAGGCTGGGTACACACGTAAAGATTTTCTGCCCAACAATCCAACTAGTTGATTGGTTGGAATGAAAATCTGGTAACGTATGGGAGTAACTGATGATCAGCAATTTGCTCCTAAATGGCAGAAAACAGATGAAAATGGCCGTCAGACAAGTTTGAACAAATTGTTTAGATCAAACATTTAACAAACAACAGTTTTTGTCCATTTTCTGGTGTTTGGGAGCAAATTGCTGACTGTCATTTACTCCCATACGTTACCAGATTTTCATTCCAACCAATCAACTAGTTGGATGGTTGGACACAAAATCTTTACGTGTGTACCCAGCATAAGTCTCTATGAGCTTGCCACATCTTGCCCCTGGGATTTTTGCCCATTCCTCAAGGCAAAACTGCTCCAGCTCCTTCATGTTGGTTGGTTTCCGCTTGTGAACAGCAATCTTCAAGTCTGACCACAGATTCTCAATTGGATTAAGATCTGGACTTTGACTAGGCCATTCCAACACATTTAAATGTTTCCCCTTAAATCACTCGAGTGTTGCTTTAGCAGTATGCTTCGGGTCATTGTCCTGCTGGAAGGTGAACCTCCGTCCCAGTCTCAAATCACAGGCAGACTGAAACAGGTTTTGCTCAAGAATATCCCTGTATTTAGCACCATCCATCTTTCCCTCAAATCAGTTTCCCAGTCCCTGCTGCTGAAAAACATCCCCACAGCATGATGCTGCCACCACCATGTTTCACTGTGGGGATGGTGTTCCTGGGGTGATGGGATGTGTTGGGTTTGCGCCAGACATAGCGTTTTCCTTGGTGGTCGAAAAGTTCAATTTTAGTCTCATCTGACCAGAGCACCTTCCTCCATACATTTGGGGAGTCGCCCACATGCCTTATTACAAACTAAAATCGTGTCTTCTTATTTTTATCACTAAGTAATGGCTTTTTTCTGGCCACTCTTCCATAAAGCCCAGCTCTATGGCGTGTACGGTTTATTGTGGTCACATGCACAGATACACCAGTCTCTGCTGTGGAACTCTGCAGCTCCTTCAGGGTTACCTTTGGTCTCTGTGCTGCCTCTCTGATTAATGCCCTCCTTGCCCGGTCTGTGAGTTTTGGTGGGCGGCCCTCTCTTGGCAGGTTTGTTGTGGTACCATGTTCCTTTGATGGATTTGATGGTGCTCCGGGGGATCATCAAAGATTTGGATATTTTATTATAACCCATCTCAGAATTGTACTTCTCAACAACTTTGTCCCTGACTTGTTTGGAGAGCTCCTTGGTCTTCATGGTGTGATGCCTCTTGCTTAGTGGTGTTGCAGCCTCTGGGGCCTTTCAGAAATGGTGTGTTATGCTGACAGATCATGGTGCATACACACGGTCAGATGAATGATTTTATCAACGATTTGAACGATTTTTGACTGCATTAAAATGTATGGAATCGTCCAAATCTGACTGCAAACACATCAGATGTCAGATATCGTTATCTGACAAGCGGGAACGTGCATCATTCATCTGACAAACATGTCAGATTTTCCTTCAGATATGAACTGAACGATTTTTTAAATCGTTATTGTACAGATCTGAAGGAAAATCTGACCGTGTGTATGCGCCATTAGATTTCACACAGGTGGACTTCATTTCTCTAATTATGTGACTTCTGAAGGTAATTGGTTGCACCAGAACTTTTGAGGGGCTTCATAGCAAAGGGGGTGATTACATATGCACATGCCAATTTTCAGAATTTTATTTATAAAGATTCTTTCTTATATATATTTTTCTAATTTCACTTCACCAAATTAGACTATATTGTGCAGATCCATCACATAAAATTCAGATTAAAAAATAAAATAAATTACAGGTTGTAATGTAACAAAAAAAGGTAAAAAGCCAAGGGGAGGTGAATACTTTTGCAAGGCACTGTAATTATTGTGACATCTAGGGTTACAATTATGAAGCGGCCCCTGCTTCTCGGCGGGTTGGAACTGAAAATGTAAAGCGGCACTCACAGTCAGTGTAAAGCCCAGAGTGCTTTACACTGAATGTGAGTGCCTCTTTAAATTTTCAGCTCCCAACTCGCTGAGAAGTGGTGGCTTGCAAAAATATAGCTCCAAGTCCTCCCATCTTACTTACCTGAACTGTATAACACAGGACCAGGAGTAACGGCCCTCTCGCAGGCTGGAGGCTCAGCTTAGTTTGCTGTAACAGGATTAGATTGGGATGATTAATGTGTAAAATGGTCCATATGTGTAGAAATCGGCATACGTTCAGGAAGCCGGCTGACGCAATGCCCACAGCCAGCTTCCCGACTACTGAATCCCGGCGAGGGTTAAATGATAGGCGTCGAAATCTCGACGCCTGTCATTTTACCTATCGAAGTGGTGCCGGGCGCGGACAGCCGCGGGGGGGGAGGGTTAGGTTAGGGGCCCCCGGGGGGAGACTTAGGGTTAGGCACCCCCCCCGGGAGGTTAGGCTAGGGGGAGGGCGGGTTAGGCACCCCCCCAGGGGATTTAGGATTAGGTGGCGGGGAAGGGGGAGTTAGGTTTAGGCACTTAGAGCCCCCCTCTAATGGTTAGGGGCGGAGGTTAGGGTTAGGCACCCTAGAGGAGGGTTAGGGGGTAGAATTAGATTAGTTTATACTTACCTTTAGGACGATCGTGATTTCCTCCTCTGTCGGGCTGGCGTTGCCAGCCAGCGGTAAATCATACCGAATGCGTAGAAATCATATGTACAGTATGATCAGGATTGATTAAAAGTAGTGTGATTTCCAGTCACACTATCTTCACCGGGATGCAGCCATCTTGTGCCCTCTCAAGCCAGACAAATTACAGGAAGCCAAACAAAGTTTTTTTTTTTTTTTTTTCTTTTGTTTTATTACATTTTTAATGGTCGAATAAATGCCCCCGACTCAGGGAAGCATCTCGTTGGCAGCTCGCCCCTTAGGGAGCTTACAGGACAATCTCCGCACTCAAGGGGAGCGGTCTCGTCATGGTGCAGTCACTCAGCATCTCTCACGCACACCGAAGCAAGAGCTGTCTTCAATTGGGACAATGAGGGGTTCAAGGACATGAAGGGGGTCGAGGGAGGTTAATTATGATACAGAAGGCACTTTAATTGGCTGCCTGCAGATCATCGCTCGAGTAACCATGGGCGGCCACGCAGAGCATCACTCCCTTACAGCAAATGCTGCGCCTTTAACTTATTGAACTGGGGACGTAAGCTCGGACTCGGGTGTCTCAGACACCCTGCTCCATGTTCTTTAGTTATTACGGTTAAGGAGGACATAATGTTTATTAAAGATATATGGTAGGAGATGCACCGTAAGTTATATACAAATCTGGGAGGACTTCATGTAATGGAATCAGCTACGCTCATATAGGTTCAGTCCACAAAATGGCTACCTCCAGCTGAGCTCCAATATACTAAAGAGGCCGGGAATGAAAGCAAAGCATTAAATATCGTCCAAACTCAAACTTCATGTAGTTAAATAGAGCCACTGCCAGTCTGCTTCAATGTGGAAATGAAAACAGTCTGGACACGTCTGGTGTATGTGCAAAGTAACACGGGACCGCCGAGGCACCATGTTCACCATATTGTCTAATAAGAAATGTGTAAAGCAGGTTTGGGTCACCTATACTGAATATAGACTGCTGAAATCCAAAACTATACAGGAATACAGCTGACGCTGGCCTGGCTGGAAGGCAAAGGGTCCCTCTAGAAATGGGAATGTTGTTTAATACTCAGGGCCAGAAATATGTTATTCTTATTTGTAATGGCTGCAAAAATAAGGCTTTAAAGGAAAACTGTATTTAATATTCATGTTCCTTATGCACTGCTGACTTCCTGTTCTACAGGAAACCGGACCCTGCTTACTGCACATTGATCGATCCGGCTGACCAGCCTTTGCATCGGGCGGCCATATTTGCCTGCACAAGTAGGAGGACACGATTCTGGCGTTCCTGGCTGTGTGTGGCCATCTGTAGATGTGATGGTTTGCACCAATCTTTTCAACATGACTATATCAGCCAATTTTTAATTCATACACCATTAAAAAATATTTTTTATTCTATGTATATGTTTACCTCAGAAAAGAGACATTTACAGTGTCACAAGATACTATATCTAAATAGATTAAAAATCCACATAAAGGATCTTTATATACAATCTTCTGAGACTGTGTATATGTTTATTATTACCAATGTGACAAACTGCTTTTCAAAGGACCAAATTTAGAAACGTGGAGGTATGTCAAAAATTAGTATTTATGAGTATTTGCGATGCATTGGGCCAATTCCCTGATCCCCAGACACCGGCGCATCGGTGAAATCCAATATGTGAGGTTTCACTGACTTGCCGAACCCGATCAAAATATGATTAGGATCAGCAAATCTGGGATTTTTTAACATGAAGAATTTCACCGGTTCCTCGATGGATCGGCGATTGCTGCCGATTGGCATTTCCGATTGTTGGATCGGCTGTACCATACCGATTGGGGAATCTGGGAAATGGGCGCCTGATGTTTGGGCCCTTCAGCTTTCCTTACATCTGTAGAGGGAGGGTTTGGCGTAATAGAAAAATTTGAATTTTTGTTGTTAAATTTTACTTTTAAAAGTTAATTTTTGACGTTGGAAATTAGGCATAAAAAAAATGGGGCATTTAAAATACACAAATGATAAATTATTGTATAGCTCATATCACGCTCCTGAAGATTGAAAGAATTCAGGAAATATATTTTGCTCTTCATTTAGAACCCTATTAAATAGGCCCGCTCATTTTAATTTCTTTCCCATAAATCCGCTATTTGGCATCGGAGTAGAAATTAAAGTGGACCTGGCATGAGGATGGGGCATCGGAATTTTATTTACGTAGATGCGTATTGTTTGTTTTTTGGGTTTTTTGTGTTCATAAATCAAATGTGGCCTCCTCCACCGTCCAATGTGCTAAAACACAGCGCTTTTATCACCTATGCTGTATCTACAGTTTTCCTTTAAGTCCAAAAGTAAATGCATCCATTGCAATCCACTAGACAGTCCTTACGGTAGGTCTAGACCTGTAGAGGGCCACCAAGAGCCACGGGATCGGAGAGCCGTGCATCCGCCAACCTTCATGACAGCAAGTGGACAACAGCAGAACATGAAACACACACACCACGCTCACAGTCTATAACATAGCATGGATTGCTCCTTCACGGACGGAGCTGCGAAGATCCACCCTCCATCTCACACATTGGTAAATGAGGAATATATAGGGACATGATTGGCTTAAAAAGCAAAATTTGTGCACACTCTCTGGAGAAGCGGCGAGAAGCGGCATTCACTGCGCCTGAATGCGTTGTCATGAGATACCCACAGGAGGGGAGGCGGGGGAACGGGGGCCTTCTTGTGTTAAGAGAAATCGGCTGTGGAGAACGGTTTTCAGACAGTATTATTGGCAAAGTGCAGAGAGTGGTTTAGTGCATAGGTATATGTGCGGAATAAAGGAATGATTAATGGAATGTAGGAAAGATGATTTACGGAATTGGGGGAGATTTATCAAATCTCAGAGAGAGATAAAGTACCAACCAATCAGCTTCTGTCATTTTACAGTTTGTGCTAGAAAAATGACAGTTTGGAGCCGGTTGGTTGTCACTTTGGGGCATATTTCAAACACATGACAGTTAGGAGCTGATTGGTTGGAGCACCATCTAAGATTAGTAACGAGTGATGATAAGAATATCACTCGTTGATAAATCTGGGCCTTTATCTCTCTCTCCAAGCTTTGAGTAATCTCCCCCATAGAGAGCTGAGATCAAGCACAACAGACGATAAAATCTGAGAGGGGAACATGCTCTGGAGTAAGAGTGAGACAGGAAATGGCCGCAGGGATTTGAGAGTGTCTAAGGGCATTGTAATAGATCTGATCTACAGGAAAGTCAATGAGTACTGCAGAGAATTGGAGAGTGGATAATAAATCGAGTGTCCCCCAGACTATCCACACTCCGCTCCCTCTTGTCATCGCAGAGTCCGCTCGGCCTGAGCATCTCCCATATTATTGCTTTTCTCAGAAGGCAAAGTGACGCCTTCTCTCGTGAATTCTGAGAAACAAAAGACTGCAGATAACAACGTAACTCCACCTGGCCTCGGGTTCCCCCCCCCAAACATCACAAAGTGCTTCGCTCTCCTCAGTCTCTCTCATCGAACCTTACAGAATAGTCCTTGATAAGTCTCGTTACTGTATAAATCACTCTACTGATTGGCAAGTCATCCCGCCGGTTTGGTCCCACATACAAAACGAAAAAGCGATTCTGCAGGCAACGCAAAGTAATATATATCCGGTCACCCTCTCTTCACAAGGCCGAAGAAACACATTCTCTGTATTGGTGCTTGTGCAAAAATTTGGCGGGAGTCACGGGCCGGGAATAGAACTGGGTTATACCTCTTCCAAGAAGGAGGAGCCTGTATCAGGGCGTGTATGTAGGAGGTGGGCCCAGGTGGAAAGTTACAGGGGGCTTGGCCTTCTCAGTTGACCACTGCCGGTTTCAGTAACACAGACCCTGGAGGGATGACCACCCATCCTGGCAGCAGGGAATCTGTGCCCACTCCAGGTGAAAGATCTAGTACCCCTGCAGGCAGCAGCGAGAGCCCATCCACCGAACCAAGCCTCATCTTTGACACCTCAGTCCTCTCGCTGCTCTCTGACCTTTGACCCCTGGGTCGCTTCTCACTTTCCGCTTTCCCTGCTGTAACCAAGGAGACTAAAGGTAGACCGAGACCTGCCGCAGAGTAAGCCTGAGACAAGAGGGAGCCTTTTGCCAGGTTCAGAGGGGACCCCGCCAACGTCAGCATGGGATTTGGTAAACCTGCCAGGGCCGATGCTACTCCAGTGCAAGCCAATGAGCTGAGGTCCAAAGGTCCTGGTGCCAATGGTATTGGCAGCGTCTGACTGCCGAAGATGGCCGCTGGATTGGGAATGATGAGCTGGGCACCGCTTGCATAGCTGCTATCCCCCGTCATTGGCATTTTGGGCGGCTGGTGTATTTTCAGCAACTGGCGCTGTTGATGCGAGATGAAGTGGCCGTGGGCCTTGATGTGCTTCCGTAGGGAGCTAGGGTCTGTGTAGCGCTTCTGGCACCCTGGCATCTTGCAGTAGTAGGGCTTGTCCACGTAGTGAGTGCGCGTATGCTTGAAACGGTCACTGGAGTTGGAGTAACGCTTGTTGCAGCCCTCGTAGGGGCACATGTAGGGTTTTTCACCTGCAGAAACAAAAAAAATATAACTTAATTGACCTTTTAGAAGACGTGGGGTGAAAAGGCTCCATCTGGAGGGGGCAGAATGGGAAGCCATGCTAGGAATGAGCAGTGAAACGGGGTTTGAGCAGGGTTGCATAAAATTGGATTTTTATTTTATTTTTTTTTTAAATCAAAAACTGATTTTTTTTTTTTCTTTAAATAAATTAAATAAATCAGTTTTTGATTTTTAAAAAAATAAAAAATAAAAAACGGATTTATTTTATTTAAATCAGATTTTTTTGGATTTAAATTGGATTTTTTATTTAAAAATATTTTTAAGTAAACGTTTTACATTTTTAAACTTTTAAATAGTTTTAATTTATTTAAAGAAAAAAAAAAAATTTAAAAGTTTAAAAATGTAAAACGTTTACTTAAAAATATTTTTAAATAAAAAATCCTATTTAAATCCAAAAAAATCTGATTTAAATAAAATAAATCCGTTTTTTATTTTTTATTTTTTTTAAAAATCCAATTTTATTTAACCCTGGAACTTAAGTGGAATATAGGGAAATGACCTGCCAGTTCACAGAGGGTCTAGGTGAGTGGCAGTTCTTTCATCCATGACCTGTGGTAACATGATTGCGTGACTCTGTGACCCTTCAGCTACCACCTCTCTGAGACAAGGGGGTTAAACATATATGTCCCAATTAACGTGCACCTGGCACCTATGTATAGTGGAGGACGATATATAATTACGTAGTCAGTGAGGTTAAAAAAAAGACACCGGCTCATGTAGCTCAACTGCAAATAAATTCTAATGGTACTGATTCACAGGAAGACAAAACCCCCTGTGTGTAACTGATCTTCACAGGGAGAAAAAATTCCCCCGAACGCCAAAAACAGCAACTTGATCAATTTCCTGAATGAATCATTCGCATATTGTCCTTATTATAGCTGCAGACAGGATTTCATATAAAGAAATAATCCTATGATGATGGTAAAACATCCCCTGTACAAGTCCATGACCCCCCTGAGGCGAATTAATTTGACCACGCGTTTCACAAAATGTGCGGCTGCGCTCATTTCACATTATCACAATACAACATATTGCCTTTAGTACATCCCACCCATAAACAGACTATGGATTTGCATGTGCCAGCAGTAGGTGTAGGTGTGTACAGATACCTAAGGTATAAATAAAGGTTATAAATGATGGGATAAATACTGCCACCCTGTGGAATGAGCCGGTAATAACAGATAAATAAGATTGAAGCTGGTTGGATAAATGTTTTACTACATACAGTATAGCACAAATGTTCAGATGCTACCAGTAAAACTTGGCATGGGAGATTAAATGGTGCCCGTGTATACTGGGCAGATGATATAATAGAGTATTTGTTCGTATAGCTAAACTGTACATTGCAGAGCCTCACATAAGGGCGTTAGACAGTAAGCTCTATTTGGGCAGTGTCTGAATATGAATGACATATTCTCTCTATTTTTTATGCTAAATATTCAAGAAAGTATCCGCCGCAGGAGATGAGAGAAAGCAAAGGGGCTGCTTCTGAGTCCAATGCAGACTAGCCTTACTATTGTTACCATTTTCTGAATAATTCAGGCCCATCTAAGGCTTGTATTAGGGTTACTGTCCTGAACATTGATTCATCCTTCATAATGTCTGCCTCCAGGACTCAGGTAGTCTTTAGGGCAGGGAACCTTTTTTCTGCCGAGGGCCATTTTGATATATATAACATTATTTGCGGGCCTGGTTTAGGCCATGCCCCCTCTGTGTGATGTCACATGGGGGCGGGGTCACAATCGCCGGTGAGTACTTGGCACTGTGTACAGCAGGGGGCAGTGGTGGGCCTACCTGTATGTGACCGGTTGTGTATCTTCAGGTTTTCCAGCCGTGAGAAGCTCTTGTGACAAGTCGGGCAGCAGTGCGGCCTCTCGTTAGTGTGGGTCCGGATGTGAATCAGCATCTTGTACCTGCGGGTGGAGCAGAAATGCGTCATATATTAAGCAAGAGTATCTGATGCACCAAAGGACAGGCTGCGTATGAACCTGTAAAAAAAAAAAAAAAAAAAAGTTTTGTCCCTTAGAATCTCAGAACAGCCAGCCGTGCAGAATAGAATTCAGAAGTTGCTTGGTGACTGCTGCCAGATTTCTGCGAGTGCCTAGTTACTAAAACAAATTTTCAGAAAAGAAATGTGGACCTGCAGCACTAATGCCATTCTGTGAGAATGATGACATATACATATATACGTTCATACTGACGGATGGGGGGGGGGGGTTGATGTCATCTGGGAGTTACAAAGCCTTATTCTTCCTGCAAAGGAATTGTAAGCCGTGGCAGGGATTCTGTACCTGACTCAAAGTCCCATACAATCCGCACGTAATTCGCGAATGCACGAAAATGTCTGGAAACCCCCGCGGCGCATGCGTTACAAGGCGTATGTATGCACCAAGGCGATACTGCGTTCCAGGCGCGTTATGGGAGCGTCGCAGGCGTGTCAGTGCAAGCAGCTGCGTACACAGGCGCAGGCATAGGAGGCCGTGGGCAGGTGGAGACACCACACCTGCCATAGGGCTGATGATGGTGGCGTGTGGACGCACCAATCGGTATTACAGCGTGTACGGGTGCTAAAGTGGGCGTTTCAGTCCAGACACAGTCAGCCGCATGGATGTACACAAAAGGAAGGAGGATGTAACGGCATCTGCATAAAGTCGCAGACAAGCCACCGCCATAGACACAGCGGCGTGCGATTTTGCGTGCGTCTAAGAACCAGGCCCCCGTGTTACACTGAGACGTCTCTTGCACCTTTACAAATGTCACTTAATACAACAAAGCACAATACCCAGCACAACTCCAGGACTAATACACAGCGAGATGTACGACAGGCGCAATCAGTACACTCCCAATATTTTATCATCAAAAATAATTTGGGGTGGGGGTATAATACTGACCGTCGACACTAAGGGTGCATACACACGGTCATATTTTGTGTCAGATCTGAACGATAATGATTTTAAAAATCGTTCAGTTGTTCATATCTGATGTCAGATAACGATATCTGACATCTGATAGTGTTTGCAGTAAGATTTGGACGATTTCATTCATTTTAATACAGTCTGAAATCTTTCAAATCGTTGGTAAAAATTGTCCAATCGTTCATCTGACAGATCTGACCGTGTGTATGCACCATTAGAATGCCGGCACCAGAATCCCGACACCTGTCATTATCCTAGCACCAATACTGGGGTTATTGGGAGGGTTATGGTTAGGAACTAAGGGGGGAGGGATAGTTACAAGGGGAGAGGGTTAGGGTTAGGTACTAGGAGGAGAGGGTTAGGAACTATGGGGAGGGTTAGGTACTAGGGGGAGAGGGTTATGGTTAGGAACTAGGGGGAAGTGTTAGGTACTAGGAGGAGGGTTAGGCACTAGGGGGAGAGGGTTAGGTGCTAGGGGGAGGTTAGGGTTAGGCACTAGGGGGAGGGTTAGGTACTAGGAGAAGAGGATTAGGGTTAGGTACTAGGGGGAGGGTTAGGTACTAGGGGGAGGGTTAGGTACTAGGAGGAGAGGGTTAGGAACTATGGGGAGGGTTAGGTACTAGGGGGAGAGGGTTTGGGTTAGGCACTAGGGGGAGGGTTAGGTACTAGGAGGAGAGGGTTATGGTTAGGAACTAGGGGGAGAGGGTTAGGCACTAGGGGGAGGGTTAGGTACTAGGGGGAGGGTTAGGCACTGGGGGGGGGTTAGGTGCTAGGGGGAGGGGGTTAGGTGCTAGGGGGAGAAGGTTAGGGTTAGGCACTAGGAGAGGCTTAGGGTTAGGCACTAAGGGGAGGCTTAGGTACTAGGGGGAGGGTTAGGTACTAGGAGAAGAGGATTAGGGTTAGGTGCTAGGGGGAGAGGGTTAGGTACTAGGAGGAGGGTTAGGTACTAGGGTGAGGGTTAGGTACTAGGAGGAGGGTTAGGTACTAGGGGGAGAGGGTTAGGTACTAGGGGGTTAGGTACTAGGAGGAGGGTTAGGTACTAGGGGGAGAGGGTTAGGCACTAGGGGGAGAGGGTTAGGTACTAGGAGGAGGGTTAGGTACTAGGGGGAGAGGGTTAGGCACTAGGGGGAGAGGGTTAGGTACTAGGGGGAGGGTTACGTATTAGGAGGAGGGTTAGGTACTAGGGGGGAGAGGGTTAGGAACTAAGGGGGAGGGTTAGGTACTAGGGGGGGAGGTTAGGATTAGGCACTTTGGGGAGGGTTAGGTACCCAGGGGGAGAGGTTAGGTTTAGGAAACGGTGGAGGGTTAGGGGTAGGGAGAGGGGGTGGGTTAGGATTCTAACCACCGGCATCCCGTACCCAACCCATTAATTTGACACATAAATGAGACTCAACAGAGCAGAACTTTGAAGTGAAGTTTGTATTCTGTTCTTACTGATGCCAGGTTTCCTTTGTGCCATACAAGCATCACTGGCTGCAGGATGGTAAGTAGAGTGTTGCCCACCTAGACTGTATAAGTTATGGTCGGGACACACTGGGTCAACTAGCAATCGTGCAGATGGACGGGGTGATTTCCCTTCGCCCCAGACCATCACAGATTGCCAAGACACACTAGACGATTTCATGAAAGACGGAGCCGTACCCGTACCTTGTGCCATCCTCCATTAAAATGCTGTACACACACTATTGTTCATAGACCATGCTGCGCAGTCAAACGATTTCGTATGTCGTCCGCAGTTGTGTATACACACTAGACAATTTGTCATTCCAATATGGCAAATTGTCCCAATAATGTTCTAGCGTGTACCCACCCTTACTGTAACGGGGGGCGCCATAGTGACTATCAACTCATTACAGACTTAGGGGTCTATTTACTAAACAGTGTTAGGAGACAGAGTGAAAAGTGATAAGAAAGTGATAATGTGCCAGCCAATCAGCTCCCAACTGTCATTTGCCAAACACAGCCTGTGAGATGACAGTTGGGAGCTGATTGGCTTGCACCTTATCACTTTCTTATCACTTTTCACTCTGTCTCCTAACACTGCTTAGCAAATAGACCCCTAAAGGTGGGTACACACCTGACAGATATATCTGCAGATGATGGTCGTTCATACACACTGAACGGCCATCATCTGCTTGTGCCCTCGGGTGCCGGCAGCCAGTGGGCGGGTCGGGGCCATGTCCCACTCCCCTCCTTGCGGTCGCCGCTGTGTGTGTACGGGCGGTCACGCACTTGCCGATGGACAGATATGTCTGCAGCACAGTCAATGCGATATGTATCTGTCAGTGTGTACCCAGCAAATTACATGCTCCCTCTAAATACGCTCTGTGGGGACACAATAATATCCTGGGTTCCTCTAGATGGCGCCATTGCTTCTACTTTCTGTCAACATTACAAGGAGTTAATGAACATTTATGTATCCACATGCATTTCTATATAGTGCCTGCATATTCCATAGCGCACTACAATAGGAAACGCCGTAATAAAACGAGGTTTTTGTATTACCACAGAGAGGGATGATTTGTAGATAATAAACAGAATGTTAAGTTTCGTAAAGATTTTTTCCAAATCTCTAATGCTGGCCATACACCTGCAGGACCAGCATCAGATCCGATTCAGCATCCGACTCCCCGGAGCTCCCCGGCTGTCCCGGCAGTATGTCTGTTGTTTTTCTTAGCACAGGATCTGTCGTATGATCGATCCTGTGCCTCACGCACTCATCAGGGAAACAGTCATTGAAATGACTTGAATTTCCGCACGATGGATCGCATGAACAAAATAAACGGCACAATCTGCACACGATACGATGGAACATATGGGCTGCACATCTGATCATACGATCCGATTATAGGAGCTGCGGGAGCGCGCATCGGATCGTATCTTACTAAAATAATACACGATTTTCACAAGATCCATCTTATGACTCGACGAAAATCTGGCAACCGGCCCGAAATCGTGCAGGTGTATGGCCAGCTTTAGTCTGAAGGGGGCGAGGAGGTTTTGGGGCCTGATTCTGAGGGTACTGGTGGTTACCTGTCTGTGACTGTACGCAAATGACCTACTAAAGCCTCCCATTATGTGCCTCCGTACAGCCGCACGTGCGAGGACTGAGACGCCCACTTTTAGCACCCGTGCACGCTATAATACCGATGGGTGCATCTTTATACATTACCAGCAGTCGCACCATGGAAACTTGCACCTCGCGCATTAACGCCCGGAGCTATTCATTTATAAGCCCATAACCCCTAGATTCCGGATTAAGCGCCCTGGGTTAATGCGACCACTTCGGCCGGGGTAAGTAGGACCATCTGGAGGGTGCAAACAGAATTCCGCGGTAAGTGCAGCCCTGTGTCTGATCGAATCTGCCCCTTGGAAACTGATTCAGATTTACAGGCGAGGCGGACGCCATTACACAGGCATTGCGCGCGCAGAACTAAAGTTCTACGCATCTATGCAACCGCAGCACCCTACCCGTGCGCTTTGCATCAGAGCACTCATAAGGTTTGTGGGATACATCAGACTACTCTAACTGTTGGCAGGCAATGCTACTTATGTCATTTATTATATTTATAATTCTGTGATTATTACACTGCTGAATTATTGATACATGTCCTAACATTTATACCGGTGAATCGTCAAACTTGTTAAGAGGCAAAACAGTGTGAGTTTGCCTCACTATACCTTCAAGACATATATGGCTATAAATGTCACTTGTGGATTCTATATATGGGAAGTATATTTGATGGTAGGCACAAATACACCTTACCATTATCTCCCCCTTGCTGTACAGTACTCTCAGCTGCCAGTCACGTCTATTTAGCACACGGCAGCCAGCAGAAGCGTTAGGATATCTCTACACAAACTCTTCATCTCCCTTTGGGGCCTATTCTTCAATAATCGGGAATTGGTACCGATAATTGTCATTTCTTATCTCCGATTATCACCGCAATAAGAAATGAAGAATCGCCGGGATGTAACATTAATCACGCGCAGGGACAGAGGCTCCGATGGAAGATGTCTATGAAGGAAAGGGATCACTAATGGTTCGGGACCTGGCTGCACTTACGTGATCACTAGACTACGCATGAGTGAGCGCAGCGTATCGGGGAGGGATCCCTGTCCCGGAAACTCTTGCAGCGCGCAGCCTATAGGCTACCGGGTCATGTAGATGTAAGCTTGTGAGCAGGGCCCTCTTACCTAATTTTCAATCTGCCAATACCCAGTCTTGTTTATTATTATTACGGACTTGTTCCCAATCACAATGCACAACCCTTGCGCTGTATATAATAAAATGTTAATAAATTTAAAGACCGCCTCAGAGTGACCCCAATACAAAAGAGTACTAATCCCTTTCTGATTCATTTTCATTCCTCTAGATCAGGGATGGGGAACCTCCTGTTCGGGGGCCGTATAAGGCCCGCGGAATCATTTGATCTGAGCTTTTTCCTGCTAGCCTCATCTGGATAACAGGGGGCCTAGAATGTCACACTGCAGCCAGAATCTATGCAGCAGTGCTGCCTGGAGTGTCCTTAGGATGTTCTCAGACGGTCACACCGCTGCCCTTACAGCTCCGCAGAGCATCCTGAGGGTGTCCGGGCATTGCTGTAATCACTGGCGATTGTGGCCCCGTCCCCGTATGACATCACACGGCGGGGCGTGACCTGCACCAGGCGCGTGAATAATGTTATATACAGTATATCAAATGGCCCTCGGCAGAAAAAAGGTTCCCCACCCCTGCTCTAGGGGAGCCACCTCCATCTTCTGATTACTAAACCAAACTAACTTTGCCTCTAGTTATACTAAAAACAGAAATTGTTTGGCGATCATCATTAGCAGTATATTTACTAAATGTCGATTATAATCGATTAAAAAAAACGATCAAGATCGATCAACATCGATGTTTTGTTTCTGGTGCTAAATCACACATTTACTAAAAAAAAAATTCAAAAGTTGACTGTTAGTAAATGTGTGATTTAGCCCCAGAAACACAACATCGATTTTAATTGGTTTTGATCGATTTTAAATCGATTAAAATCAACCTTTAGTAATACCCCTTAGACTCATCCAGTGCATGAATCTTTCTTTCGTTTCTTTACAGGGAATGTAACAGTAGATGTACTAAGCCTTGTGGAGAGAGAGAGGTGAAGGGGTCTTTGTACTAAGCCTTGGAGATAGATAAAGTACCAACCGATCAGCTCCTAACCCCATGTTACAGGCTGTGTTTGAAAAGTGACAGTTAGGAGCTGATTGGTTGGTATTTTATCTCTCCAAGGCTTAGTACATAGACTCCTAAGTACCAACCAATCAGCTCCTAACTGTCATGTTACCGGCTGTGTTTGAAAAATGACAGGAGCTGATTGGTTGGTACTTTATCTCTCTCCAAGGCTTTAGTACATCTTCCCCCCCCTAGTTTGTAACTCTACCTGGGCAGGAACTAATATGAATTAAGGAAACATCTATGTTAAAGCTAAATGTCTGACACTGGTGTCTCTGTTACTGGTTACACAAAACCGCCTGATGCTACATCCTTACCTTTCATCTCTCTGGGTCTGCAACACATCAGGCACATACTGTATGAGGAGATGCACTAAGCCTTGGAGAGAGATAAAGTACCACCCAATCAGCTCCTGTCATCTTTACAAGCTGATTGGTTTTATCTCGCTAGACTATATTTCCCTCCGAGCTTTGATACAGCTCCCCCATAGGTCGCTTATCTCTGGTCACCCAGATTCTGACCAGACACCAGGTGATAATGATCTGTGCTCTGTGCTCCTGCTGCTCCCGCACTGTCCTGGCACAGGGAGAGGTCAGAGGTGAGGGGTGATCTATGGGCAGGGACTCAGGAATATTGACCCTGTAACTATGGAGTCCTTGCTCCCCTTTGACCGCACAGTACAGTGAGTGGGGGCAGAGCTTCCAGCGCTGGGGAGGGGGGAGGGGGGGGGAGAGGGCTTAGTACCAATGAACATTCAATGCCCGCCCAGGTTACTGTGTACATTCACAAATGGGACGTTTATCACATCATTTACTTTTTAATCGTACAGCGGAAGCCCGTTCCGCAGCCTGTACCCAACCGCACTGCGCCCGTACTCGTCCGATTGTTAGCGCCGGCTACCACCAGCCCTATACTTTCTGCGTACACTCACCTCTGAATAACCCCAAATTCCGTCTGTACACCCACGGCACACTTATCCTAGGTGAGGGCGCCCGGCTGCAGTCATGCCATTATGCTACAAGCAGGAATGCGGCTGATGTGCGTACGACTACCCAGTAAATTGGTAGGGAGGCTCCGATGCATGCACTGAGGCCAAAAATCACAAGATCCGTTCGCATGGAGACCTTGCGTGCATCTCTGGATCAGGCTCTGTATGTGTAGCATGAAAGCTGCACAGTGGAAAGCATCGCAGGGTCAGCCGCGCAATTCCCTGAAGCATTTACCTGCAGTCATCCATACATATATTCTGTGGCTACTGTGAGATTAGTGTGCTTTGCCCATTTTGCAGTAGGCTCTCGTTTGAGGACCCTGACAGCCCCCCGTGTGTTCAGGCCATCTTACCTGGCATTGAATCCCCTGCCACGGCGGGCACATCCCTCCCAGTGGCAACAATACCCGGCATCCTTTTCCGGCTTCACGTGGAAATCGTTAACGTGATCCACCAACTCTTGTAGTAACTCGAAAAGACGATTGCACTGGAAAGTCAGAGGTCAAAGGTGAGGCTAAGCATGAGGTGAGGAATGTAAGGAGTGTGGGGGGGGGGGGGGGGAGATACAGAGGGAGAGGAAGAAACCAGATGGTGTATAACAGTACAGTGTAGAGGTTCTGACTGATAACAGAGAACACTAGAACAGACATTTGGAGACAGTCATGTGACCAGTAGAAAACAAGAGGCTGCAGAGGGGCAGGTTTACCTTTGCCCACTGGCACACCAGCTGTTTCTGCTCCGTGTATTCCAGGGAGAGACGTCTCTCTTTGGGGGGAGTCAGGAACATGGAAGGTGGGAGCTGAAAGCCGGAGCTGAGGGGCAGGAAGAACTGGAAGGGACTAGCGACTGCATCACCAATGCAGCGCAGTGACGGAATGTCCTGAGGGCAGAGAGAACAGAAGTCAGGTGGGGATGGGACCGACAGGGAGATATGAACACAGCGAGATGTCATTCTCAGGAAACTACAGGAGAGAACATTCAATCCTATCCTCTATTCTGGGGAATGCAGTCTGCATCGCCTCTAGGTGTACACGTGAGGTCTGCACAAATTATGACATGCAATGTGGGACAGCTCTGGGCTACACATGAACTTGAAGCGGAACCTTCTTGTGTAAAACATGTTTGAAGAGGGAGCCGTTAGGTCTGATGCCTCCGAGTCACTGTGACTGATCAGCCGCGCGGAACGCTGCCCCCTACAGGTTTGGGCAACTTTGAGTTTCATAGGTTCAGAGGTCTGTTTTGTACTAAATATCACTGGTGACAAGCGACTCACCAATGGGGTGTCCCCTCCAGCCACCCTTTCGGGGGACAAGGACGCACGGCTTGGGGAGTCCATACCGGAAGAGGGGGAGAGGCTGAGGTCCACGACTGGGGGAGAAGAAAAGGGGGGACTGTCTCCTTCCCGAAAACGAGACAGGAACCCTGTACAGACAAAGCAGGAAAGTGATGGTTAACCAGAGAGAGATGCAGGGCCCTGATAGAGGTTTGGGGGGCAGGAATATATTAGTACATGGCACAGTGCAGATGATTGGTGATGACGTAGGGCAGGGCACTGGTAAAGGTCCGAGGGGAATGAACATGTCAGTACATGGCACAGTGCAGATGGTAGAGGTTAGGGGGGCAGGAACATGTCCGTACATGGCACAGTGCAGATGGTTGGTGATGACGTAGGGCAGGAGACTGGTATGGGTTAGGGGGGCAGGAACATTTCAGTACATGGCACAGTGCAGATGGTCGGTGATAACGTAGGGCAGGGTAAGAGATGCAGGGCACTGCCAGAGGATAGGGGGGACGGAAAATGTCAGTACATGGCACAGTGTAGATGGTAGAGGTTAGGGGGGCAGGAACATGTCCGTACATGGCACAGTGCAGATGGTTGGTGATGACGTAGGGCAGGAGACTGGTAGAGGTCAGAGGGGCAGGAACATGTCAGTACATGGCACGGTACATGCCGTGATGACGCAGAGCAGGGCAAGTGGCACAGCGGAGAGGACACAGGCACATATACAAATATAAGCAGGTATATGCCATGGGGACAGAGCAATGCCAGGAACATGGGCACTACAGACACAGACAGGATTACCTGGTGGGGGCGAGGAGCACACAGGGGTGATAACAGTCGTCCCATCATCTCTAATCATCAGCTCATGGTGCACAGAGCGTTTCCGACCGCTCCCCCCACCGCGCTCGCGCTTCTCTCGTGCTGCCCGCAGCTTAGAGATGCTGAGCTTTAGGTCCAAGGGCTCGTCCAGTGAGTGCATGGTCAGCGGCTACGCCCGGAGCGCCCCCAGCTGTCCTGTGTGGGGGAGAGAAGAAGTGAATTAGAGACAGCCCAGGCAGCTTTACTCATTTATCCCAGGGATTGTCAGAAACCTGCAGAACATTGCATCCTTAACCCCTTGCTTGTTACAAACCTGCAGAACATCACTTCTTTACAGTACCATGTGGCCTGTCGCAGAGCTAAGGGTTAAGTGAGTTTGTGTGCCTGGGTGCCGTGTCAGTGAGAGGGTACTACCGATTGCCACGTGTGGTTTCCTCCAGAATGAGGGGGGCATAGTATCCCCCTGCAAATGCCCCCTCTCCTAAGGGAATCTGGGAGAGGGAGGGTCACCCATCTAGTGCCATGTGGGGATAAAGGCGTGTCCCCCCCACCCCCATACTGGGCACATGGCCAGCCACGGCCAGACACGGAGGAATGTCAGCAGGCCTGGGAGCACTGTGGAGAGGAGAGGAGAGGAGAGAAGCTGGGAGGGTGGAGGGGTGTAGAGGGGGAAGGACAATGAGACAGAGGACAGGAAAGAGAGTGGAAGGGGGGAACGTACAGGAGGAAGAGAGAGAGAGCCAGTGGGGAAGTCATTAGGTGACAGGTAGCCGGTGGGGGCTGTGAGATTGGAGGAGGAACGTGCTGGAGCTCAGTAAGAGGCACAGACCCATACATAAGGGAATGGCAGAAACATACGTACATACGTACATACATACATACATACATACGAGTGCACACATGCAACCGCTGTGCATAGATAAGTAGTTACAGACACAGGCAAGCATACAATCTATTTATCTATAACAATACATACGGTTATAGTTTATCCATTGCATGAACCTCTTAAGCAACCTGCTATGAATTAACATATATATATATATATATTACATACATGTACACGTATAGTCATGTTTTTACACGGATGCCCACAGACATACTTAAATACACATATGTGCATATAAATATGTATACCTACAAAGCTATAATCCACTAACAAGAAAATGTATATATGAAATGTATAGACAAACGCATACATCCATAGACACATATACATACATAGGCACACTCATATCATACATGCAGTACAGGCAAACTCACATATCACACATGCACATATGTACAGGCAAACTCACATATCATACATGCATAAATCTGGAAACATGTACATTCACATTTCATACATGTATACACACACAGGAATATTTTAAAATTATATATGTACATATATATACACACTCGTGTACTCAAATCTACATGTATGTACATACATATACTGATGCACTTACATATCATGCATGCGTGTACATACATACAGACTGATAGATAGATATGAGATAGATAGATAGATAGATAGATAGATAGATGTTAGTTAGATATATAGATAGCTATGAGATAAATGATACATAGATAGATATGAGATAGATAGATATTAGTTAGATAGATAGATAGATATTAGTTAGATAGATATCAGATAGATAAATATTAGATAGATAGATATGAGATAGATAGATAGATGTTAGTTAGATATATAGATAGATATGAGATAAATGATACATAGATAGATATGAGATAGATAGATATTAGTTAGATAGATAGATAGATATTAGTTAGATAGATATCAGATAGATAAATATTAGATAGATAGATATGAGATAGATAGATAGATGTTAGTTAGATATATAGATAGATATGAGATAAATGATAGATAGATAGATGATAGATGATAGATAGATAGATAGATATGAGAGAGATAAATATTAGATAGATAGATAGATAGATAGATAGATAGATAGATAGATAGATAGATATGAGATAAATGATACATAGATAGATATGAGATAGACAGAATGATAGATAGATATGAGATAGATATAGATATGAGATACATAGATAGAAAGATAGATATGAGATACATAGATAGACAGATAGATATGAGATAGATAGATATTAGATAAATAGCTAGAAAGATAGATAGATATGAGATAAATAGATAGATAGATAGATAGATAGATAGATAGATAGATAGATAGATAGATATGAGATATATAGATACAGTATATAGATAGATATTAGATAGATATGAGATAGATAGATCGATATGAGATAAATAGATATTAGATAAATAGCTAGAAAGATAGATATGAGATAAATAGATAGATAGATATGAGATATATAGATACAGTATATAGATAGATATGAGATAGATAGATCGATATGAGATAAATAGATATTAGATAAATAGCTAGAAAGATAGATAGATATGAGATAAATAGATATATAGATATTAGATAGATAGATAGACTGTAGTATAGCACTCAGATGTTGTGAGGCTATTCATACACATACAGGCCCGTGCCCTCCCGGGAGTCACTATCGGATACACAGGGTGCATCCGGCTCTGTTACAGCGGCAGTAGGAAGACACAATTGATGACAGAAATGAAGGGGGCTGACAGGGTGTAACCACCAGTGATGGTTCGGAGAGATGCTGTAATGGATGAGCTCAGAGACCGAGGAGACTAGATTAGTGACAATAGACAGGTGGATTTCAGGCAGTAGCATAGCTAGAGTCTCTATACACCAGTACAAAAGGAGAGCTAGGCCCCCCCCCCCAGCACAGGTGAACCCCAGATGCTGCTGCTACTAATACACCCTCCTGTTACACCACTGATTCCTGCTCAGTAAAGCATATTCCACACAATATCTTGTGATCTGTGGTGGGGTGGGGGTCTGCAGAATGGAGAACATAATGACTCAATAGGACGAGAACAGAAAATCACTGCGTTTCCGGGCATCTGCTGCTAACACGTTGGCGTAATGTTTGGTTTGGTGACACCTCTCTGCAGGCGACACTCAGTCAGTGCTACTGAGAAGACAGCAAGAGAGATGTTGGCGACGTAAGGGTTAAAATAATCCCCACTATAAACCATAGATCCTCCCAGTTCAGAGACCAAATCCCGGCACGTTTAAACATGTCCCCTGACTTTTCCACTCCATCCACCCAAGAATTTCCTCCCCCCTTCCCCAATGTACAACGGCAGCCGCAGGACGCACCATGTACACAGCAGGTCATAGACCAGGGGCTCACAACCTCTGCCGTGACAGTCCAGGTTTGAAGGATATCCATGCTTGAGTCCCACATGGTTAAATTAAATTGACTGAGGTACTAACTAAAGTCATCTGTGCTCTACATAGATAATCTTAAAACATGGCCTGTAATGGCGGAGTTTGTGAACCTGTGTCATAGACCATACATACATTCCAACCAAGGGCAAGTATTAGGGGACCCTTACCACTGATAAGGAATGGGTATGAAATCCTGGCAGTCGGGATGCCTGCTGCCAGTATAGCGACAGCGGTATCCTGATGCTCAGAATCCTGACAAGGGTCGGGTAAGTATACTTACTCTAGCCCCTTGAACCCCTAACCATAACCCTCTGTTTCTACATCCTAACCCTACCCCAACCTAACCCTCCCGGTTAGTGCCTAAACCTAACCCTGCCCCCTTACTGCCTAAACCTAACCCCCCCCCCAGTGGTGCCTAACCCAACCCCGGGGGTACCTAATCCTAAACCTCCCCCTCCCTTGGCCTAACCCTAACCCCCCCCCCCCCGTGACGCCTAAACCTAACCCTCCCCCCCGCGGCTAAGCCCTAACCAGCCCCGCTATATTTACGTTCGGCATCCTGGATGGAGAGATTCCGGCGTCGGGAAGTCACCTACTGTCGATATTCCGGTCTTGTAGCCGGGTAGCGGCATTCCAGCTCCGGGATGCCGCATGTCTGTATAATAACTACATCCCCTCTGATAACACAGAATACTCAGTATAGTCAAATAAAGGAAGCAGCTCAACCTTTCTCTTCATTATAAATTAAAAACAAATAATGAAGCCGAGCCCCCACCAGGACGGAAATCTGGGCACGGCTGGAGCCCCCGCCAAGGTTCCGACAGTGTGCCTGGTGACCATTGGTGGACAGCAAATTTCAAGTCACTCCAGAGAGTCTGAGACTTAGGTCTTAGGTACATTTATATTCTATTTAAGCTGCCTGCACATGACCATGGTGTGTGCCAGGATCACATTCTCCTTCCCTGTCCCGCAGAAGGTTTTCTCCCAAGATTTCTATTTGGTGGTAATAATACGGTGGTGATAATACGGTGGTGATAATACGGTGGTAATAATACAGTGGTAATAATACGGTGGTAATAATACGGTGGTGATAATACGGTGGTGATAATACGGTGGTAATAATAATACGGTGGTGATAATAATACGGTGGTGATAATACAGTGGTAATAATACGGTGGTAATAATACGGTGGTGATAATACGGTGGTGATAATACGGTGGTAATAATACGGTGGTAATAATACGGTGGTGATAATACGGTGGTAATAATACGGTGGTGATAATACGGTGGTGATAATACGGTGGTGATAATACGGTGGTGATAATACGGTGGTAATAATAATACGGTGGTGATAATACAGTGGTAATAATACGGTGGTAATAATACGGTGGTGATAATACGGTGGTAATAATACGGTGGTGATAATACGGTGGTAATAATACGGTGGTAATAATACAGTGGTGATAATACGGTGGTAATAATACGGTGGTGATAATACAGTGGTAATAATACAAACTAACATGATAATATTTAGAGAAGTCCCTGAAGCAAAAACATTCTTGAGAACAATGCTCAGAGGGCTTGCGTCAATCATACCACATGGCATTGAGACCAAAAAGTTCAGCTTTGGGGGCCCATTTATTAATGATGGCATTGGCAATGTGATCTGGGCATGACATTACCGTACATGATCGCATTGCAAAATACGATTATACCGATGCAATGTATCAACCGGCACATGCAGAGACACAGGCTCCGAAAGTCCTTGCGATGTGCCCGGCGTGCTGTAGGGGATACTGCATAAGCACTGACTGCATATGCGCGGCCGCCATTGCTGGGGAGGGTTCCGGGGGAACCCTCTACCGGCTAATTATGTGAAGTGCAGTCCATAGGCTACAATGGGCTGCCACTATCTTCAGATGGCGTTAGCTGCGGGGGCCAATATGCGCAATGCTTGGCATTCTGGGAGTTGGCAAATTTGCCAGCATTGCATCCCCCATAGAAACCTACGGGGAATGTGACTGCCAGTGGGAATGGGGAATGTAGGGATTACTGCAGATATCTGCTGCCTTCCCTCCGTCATACATATTGGAGAAACGTAATATTTGCGGTCAACTCCCGAAACGGGTGTTTTTGGAGGTTAAGCCACAAATATACAAGGATAAATGGACCCCTTAGTCTTACCAAACCACAGAACCTCTCTACACTTGGTATATGTGTCTCCCACGTTCTAGCAATTGGATGTGGGTTCTCTCCAACAATGGTTTTCTCCTTTGTACCCTACCATAAAGCGCAAAATTGTAAAGTGCCCGGCCTATTGTTGTCCCGTCAGTCTTCCATGGCAGAGATAATGTATGAGAAACCATCCATGGGACTCCCATGGATGGTTTCTCATATCTCTGCCATGGAAGACTGTAACTTGAAGTTGCCATAGGCCTCTTGGTGGCCTCCATAACAAGTGCCCTTCTTGTTCGGAAGTTCGGTTATGAAGGACGCCTTTTCAAGACAGAATCCCAGTTGTGCCATTATCTCTAATTTTCTTCATGATGGCCTTGACCTGGCTGGTGCTTTTCAAAAATATTATCTCAGGTTTGCTTTGAAGGTTCTTCGATCTTCATAATAAAGCTTTTGTCTAGGAACCCACTATCCATAAGATTTCTCACAGAAAAGCGTATTTATCTTTTAACCATTTGAAACTCTTCAATTGTACACAGTTGGACTCCAATCGATTCAATTAGAGGCGAAAAGCAGCTTCGAAAGCAGATTCAAAGTTTTCACCACATTCCCGCGTATCGCCCTATTCAATTCCAGGATGTATTTGCTTGTGCGAAAACTACAGGAGAGAAGATGTGCAAAATCCCTATTTTGGGCTACGAATGTGGGGACTTGGATTAGAACCCTTTGGACACCGCCCTAATGACTAATTAGGCAAAAAAATCGGGTGGGTATTTTGGGGGGCTGTATGGATGGGTCTGGTATTTTGGGGGGCTGTATGGATGGGTCTGGTATTTTGGGGGGCTGTATGGATGGGTATTTTGGGGGACTGTTTGGATGGGTCTGGTATTTTGAGGGGCTGTATGGATGGGTCTGGTATTTTGGGGGGCTGTATGGATGGGTATTTTGGGGTGGGTATTTTGGGGGACTGTATGGATGGGTCTGGTATTTTGAGGGGCTGTATGGATGGGTCTGGTATTTTGGGGAGCTGTATGGATGGGACAGGTGTTTTTAGGATTGCTGGAGGCCGCAGGTGTATTTTTAAAATAATGCACTTTATAGACACAAAAATATACTAGTACCCATTTACATGTACCCCCATTTAACTACAGCAATTATTTTTCACATAAGAAATTGCGTTACATCATTTTTACACACGTATGCAAATAACAGCCCTTTGACTCAATTTAAGAACCCAAAATACTTTTATTAGGGTTATTAAAACACTTCTATAATGATTTCCTTGGTCAGTGAGACTTTTAATAGGGTACAGACTGATTTCCCAAAATAAGCTGTCCTTTTCTCTAATTTCGCCATTCGCTGCATTCGCACATCTGTGTTTTCACTTGTTTTGGAATTGAAAAGGGCGAAAAGCGAGTATGCGCATTGTGAAAGTACACGAAAACTTTGTAGACAAACAGGCGAAAAGATTGCAGCGGCGAATGCATTTTGCTGTCCGCGACTTTTCGCCTCTAAATGAATTCGGCCCACAGTCTGTAAGAAAGATTTGTGACTTTACAGAGTATTTTGTGTTGATGATCGGTAATTAGTCCTAAACAAATGCATTTTGATTCCATTACATTCAGAGAGTAAAGCTGCATACACACACAACGATTATCGTTAAACGATATCATTTAACGATAATCGTTTGAAAAAATCGTTCACTTTCTGAGTCAAACGATAATCGTTCATGTGCGTTCACGTTTGTAGTTCAGTCAGACTTGTCAACTCAACGTTTTTCATTGAGGGAATATGCAAAAATCGTTTGTAGTTAAAAAAAAAACGTTCATTACACTTTGACAGATAATCTGACAGAAAATCGTTCATAAAATCATTGGTAACAATATCGTTGTGTGTGTATGCAGCTTAAAAGGTGAAAATGGCTGTGGGGGGTAAATACAAATTCTAGTCCCTGTCCACATATTGCAAATTATGACACCTTTCACTGCTCCTGCTGTATACATTTCTATTACACCCCAAGACATATCTTCCTGCCAGCGGTCACAGCACCACATCACATCACTGACCTCATAAAATCAATGCTTCTTTAAATAGCTGGGGGCTTATTCAGCGTTGAAGAAACGGGCCATTTGGAAAAATGAGCGAATGTTCATGTGTTCTCAGGAACTGGGTGTTCACAAAATGAATCTCCCACAGAACAGTGCATAAGTATATACTACTGATAGGATGCGTATCTTTTGCACGTACAATACGCAAGGGTGCCGTTATGGGGGGGGAGTGTGTAATAATTTCCTGGGCCTGTTGGTGGCGCCTGGCGAGGGCCCAGGTCACTTGCTGTGGAGGCCGGCACAGTGGAGAGTATTTTACATTGTCTTGTTTTTTTTTCCAGAGGGGGCGTGGCCAGGCTTCCTGAATTTGGCCACGCCCCCTCAGTACCTGCACTCCATGGATGTCTCAATGGCCCTGAATATACATCAGGTGCAAATACACTTATGACGATGACTTACAGTTAATCAGGCCCAAGCGCTACCGACCTGGATATGTACGGAAAATACGCTATTTATTATACGTTCAACTCGGCATCACCCCTTCATGTCTATACAATCTCCCCATCACTCAGATCGTTATCACACTTAGGCAGGGAGATCTATCCTAACTGTTTCAGTATGCTCTATGCAAATATATGTAAATTTGCCATTGTATCATGTTGCAAAATATGTTGGCTCTATGTAAATAAATAACAATTAGATACAATGGTGTTAGATGTGCGGAAATGTTTGTACTACAACTTCCATTACTTTACGTGCAAACAAATCTGTCTGACAGTGTAAAGGCCCCTTTGCATTAAGAAACGCAAGGCATAAAAATGAATATATTAACCCATGGAGTTGGGAGCAGCCCACTATGATTACCTATAGTGATCTCTGGGCAAGATGCCATGGGGACACCCTAAAAAAAAGGAGGCATGTCCTCGCTACAAGGGGGCATGACCTCTCGGCACACCCCCAATGACATCACTCTACCCTGGCCCCAGGCTCATCCCGCACTGTTTAGATGGAGTGCGTCACCCGCTGCTTTGCTGTGAGAAAATACTTCCCCAAGCCCCTTCAGGATACCGCGGCCCGCGGGTGGGACAGCGTGATAGTGCAGGAAAAGCTGGACCGTACCGCCAAATGCGGGATGGCTGGGGGTATACAGCATGATACCGTAGAGCGGGGGGAAGTGGTGGAGATGACTAGACTGACATAGCTGTATTCACATTTGTTACAAAAAATTTTTTTTTTAAAACACACACACACTTCCTTTTACCCCGATCCCTAACTCCCAGCCGAGGTGATGATTAAAATACAACAGGTATAATGATTGAAAACATGTTATTTCCTTCTCGACCGCGGATCCCTGAGAGTAGAGTGGGAAAGGAAGGCACGAAAAAGGGGAAGAGACACAAAAACATAAAATGTATTATTGGTATTTTGCTATTAAAAGAAAAAGTAATTAAAAAAATAGATTACACATAGACCCAGTATTATGGATCAAAGCAACATATACAGGGGACAAAAGCTATGGCCCTCATTCAGAGCCGTACGCTCTGAGCAGAGCGCACGCTCTGAATGAGGGCCGGGCTCCATTTTCATGGAGCGTCCTCCTGGACGCTCGTATAGCTGTGGGTCACCACCCACAGGCTATACGAGCGTGCATTGTGATGGTCGCGATGGTCGAGACCATCGCGACCATCGAATTTGCGAGCCGGAGCCTGCGGTTGAGGTTTTCAACCGCAAGCTCCGGAGTGATTTTGGCTTTATCAGAGCCAAAATCACTCCCACTGACATCACTAGTGATGTCAGTGGGCCGGCTTCTGACGGGAGGCGTTCCCGTGGGAACGCCCCCGTCAGGGAGGCACGCCCCCGGCACGCCCACCAAAGGGGGCGTGCTGTCAATCAACATTGACAGCATGCCCCCTTTGATCGGACACAACGAGCGAAGGACTTTCCTTCGCTCGTCGCGTCTGGCGCATACGCACGACGGAGCTCCCTCCGTCGTGCGCATGCTCAGTCCATAACATCGACCCACTTGCGAGCGGACAGCCGCTCGCGAGTGGGTCTGAATCAGGCCCTATATCCATAAAATGCATGTCAAAAATAAATATAGGAATCCTCAGAATTGGCTATATTATATGTAACCTGGCAAGAGACAAAAGGCTCAGCTTTTCGCCTGCTTGGTAATAGTTCCCAGCGCGCTTTCCCGCCATAGGCCCGTATTCAATTTGGAGCGAAAAGTCAGTTCCGGCAAAAAACTATCTCCGATAACGTCATTTCGCCAGGCTTTTCGCCGCTGCAGAAAGTCAATGCAATGGACCTGGCGAAAAAGTTTTGCCTATGAATAGCAGGCGGCAAAAAGTGCAAAATTAGGGTTTTGGGGTGCAACGTTGCAGGAACCCCCGTGTAGGATTAAGACAGTCCCCCAAAGATAAACTGTCAAAAAAAGTTGAAAAAATACTTCAGAACACCCCAAAAAAGTACTTTAATTTTTTTGAGGGGGGCAAAAAAGACTAAAGTTGGGGGACACACTTATAAACTAGCGAAACAGACTCCAGGGGGGTCCCCAAGTATGTCCCAGGTGTTTTGAAGTTTGCAGATGCTTGCGGCAGGTGGATTTTTCACGATGTTTAAAACTTTACTTTAGCAACTTTTAAATGCTACCCCCATTTGGAGGTACCGAAAATTTGCTGGGTCTACTTAATTTCACCCTAAAAAACTTCTAAAACCTATTATTCATCCCTTATGCAACTACGCAAAACAGCACCTATTGAGACCATTTAAATACCCCAAATACCTTCAGCAGGCCAATTCGGGGGTATCCATAGTGATCCCCCATGTCACTGTATCTTTTGGGGGGTGCCAGGCTGATTACCCCATTTTGGAGAGGACTTTCCACCTGTTCAAGTTTCGCTGGGTGCCGTTTCCGCGTACTTTAGAATTGAATACGGGAAATCGCGGGGACGCGTGCGAAAACTTTTCACTCCCAAAACACGCTATATAGGCGAAAAGTCCGGCATGCGAAAAAATATCGTGGGTGCGTATCTAATACATCTGTACATGATCATAATACAATTCTATTACACACTATACAGACATAGGACACTACACCTCCAACATGTCCTGACCACTGTACATGATCATAATACACATCTATTACACTCTATACAGTCATAGGACACTACACCCCCAACATGTCCTGACCACTGTACATGATCATAATACACATCTATTACACTATATACAGACATAGGACACTACATCCCAACATGACCTGACTGCTGTACATGATCATAATACACATCTATTACACTGTATACAGACATAGGACACTACACCCCCAACATGACCTGACCACTGTACATGATCATAATACACATCTATTACACTCTATACAGTCATAGGACACTACATCCCAACATGACCTGACTGCTGTACATGATCATAATACACATCTATTACACTCTATACAGTCATAGGACACTACATCCCAACATGACCTGACCACTGTACATGATCATAATACACATCTATTACACTCTATACAGTCATAGGACACTACACCCCCAACATGACCTGACCACTGTACATGATCATAATACACATCTATTACACTCTATACAGTCATAGGACACTACATCCCAACATGACCTGACTGCTGTACATGATCATAATACACATCTATTACACTGTATACAGACATAGGACACTACACCCCCAACATGACCTGACCACTGTACATGATCATAATACACATCTATTACACTCTATACAGTCATAGGACACTACATCCCAACATGACCTGACTGCTGTACATGATCATAATACACATCTATTACACTGTATACAGACATAGGACACTACACCCCCAACATGACCTGACCACTGTACATGATCATAATACACATCTATTACACTCTATACAGTCATAGGACACTACATCCCAACATGACCTGACTGCTGTACATGATCATAATACACATCTATTACACTGTATACAGACATAGGACACTACACCCCCAACATGTCCTCATCACTGTACATGATCATAATACACATCTATTACACTATATACAGACATAGGACACTACACCCCCAACATGACCTGACCGCTGTACATGACCATAATACACATCTATTACACTGTATACAGACATAGGACACTACACCCCCAACATGACCTGACCACTGTACATGACCATAATACACATCTATTACACTATATACAGACATAGCACACTACACCCCCAACATGACCTGACCACTGTACATGATCATAATACACATCTATTACACCGTATACAGACATAGGACATAGGACACTACATCCCCAACATGTCCTGACCACTGTACATGACCATAATATACATCTATTACACTCTATACAGTCATAGGACACTACACTCCCAACATGACCTGACCGCTGTACATGATCATAATACACATCTATTACACCGTATACAGACATAGGACACTACACCCCCAACATGACCTGACCGCTGTACATGATCATAATACACATCTATTACACCGTATACAGACATAGGACACTACACCCCCAACATGTCCTGACCGCTGTACATGAGCATAATACACATCTATTACACTATATACAGACATAGGACACTACACCCCCAACATGACCTGGCCACTGTACATGACCATAATACACATCTATTACACTGTATACAGACATAGGACACTACACCCCCAACATGACCTGACCACTGTACATGACCATAATACACATCTATTACACTATATACAGACATAGCACACTACACCCCCAACATGACCTGACCACTGTACATGATCATAATACACATCTATTACACCGTATACAGACATAGGACATAGGACACTACATCCCCAACATGTCCTGACCACTGTACATGACCATAATATACATCTATTACACTCTATACAGTCATAGGACACTACACTCCCAACATGACCTGACCGCTGTACATGATCATAATACACATCTATTACACCGTATACAGACATAGGACACTACACCCCCAACATGACCTGACCGCTGTACATGATCATAATACACATCTATTACACCGTATACAGACATAGGACACTACACCCCCAACATGACCTGGCCACTGTACATGACCATAATACACATCTATTACACCGTATACAGACATAGGACACTACACCCCCAACATGACCTGACCACTGTACATGACCATAATACACATCTATTACACTATATACAGACATAGCACACTACATCCCCAACATGACCTGACCACTGTACATGACCATAATACACATCTATTACACTGTATACAGACATAGGACACTACACCCCCAACATGACCTGACCACTGTACATGATCAGAATACACATCTATTACACTGTATACAGACATAAGACACTACACTCCCAACGTGACCTGACCACTGTACATGATCATAATACACATCTATTACACTGTATACAGACATAGGACACTACACCCTCAACATGACCTGACCGCTGTACATGATTCATAATACACATCTATTACACTGCATACAGACATAGGACACTACACCCCCAACATGACCTGACCGCTGTACATGAGCATAATACACATCTATTACTCTAGATACAGACATAGGACACTACACCCCCAACATGACCTGACCGCTGTACATGATCATAATACACATCTATTACACTGTATACAGACATAAGACACTACACCCCCAACATGACCTGACCGCTGTACATGATCATAATACACATCTATTACACTGTATACAGACATAGGACACTACACCCTCAACATGACCATAATACACATCTATTACACTCTATACAGACATAGGACACTACACCCCCAACATGCCCTGACCGCTGTACATGATCATAATACACATCTATTACACTGTATACAGACATAGGACACTACACCCCCAACATGACCATAATACACATCTATTACACTCTATACAGACATAGGGCACTACATCCACAACATGACCTGACCGCTGTACATGATCATAATACACATCTATTACACTCTATACAGACATAGGACACTACACCCCCGACATGACCTGACCGCTGTACATGATCATAATACACATCTGTTACACTGTATACAGACATAGGACACTACACCCCCGACATGACCTGACCGCTGTACATGATCATAATACACATCTGTTACACTGTATACAGACATAGGACACTACACCCCCGACATGACCTGACCGCTGTACATGATCATAATACACATCTATTACACTGTATACAGACATAGGACACTACACCCCCAACATGACCATAATACACATCTATTACACTCTATACAGACATAGGGCACTACATCCACCACATGACCTGACCACTGTACATGATCATAATACACATCTATTACACTAGATACAGACATAGGACACTACACCCCCAACATGACCTGACCGCTGTACATGATCATAATACACATCTATTACACTATATACAGACAAAGGACACTACACCCCCAACATGACCTGACCGCTGTACATGATCATAATACACATCTATTACACTGTATACAGACATAGGACACTACACCCCCAACATGCCCTGACCGCTGTACATGATCATAATACACATCTATTACACTGTATACAGACATAGGACACTACACCCCCAACATGACCATAATACACATCTATTACACTCTATACAGA
This sequence comes from Taudactylus pleione, assembly GCA_031769625.1. Taxonomy (NCBI): domain Eukaryota; kingdom Metazoa; phylum Chordata; class Amphibia; order Anura; family Myobatrachidae; genus Taudactylus; species Taudactylus pleione. The sequence goes on along the minus strand of JAUIMM010000060.1, from coordinate 12,174,603 downwards.
CATAGGACACTACACCCCCCAACATGACCTGACCACTGTACATGATCATAATACACATCTATTACACTCTATACAGACATAGGACACTACACCCCCCCAACATGACCTGACCACTGTACATGATTATAATACACATCTATTACACTCTATACAGACATAGGACACTACACCCCCAACATGACCTGACCACTGTACATGACCATAATACACATCTATTACACTGTATACAGACATAGCACACTACACTCCCAACATGACCATAATACACATCTATTACACTCTATACAGACATAGGGCACTACATCCACAACATGACCTGACCACTGTACATGATCATAATACACATCTATTACACTAGATACAGACATAGGACACTACACCCCCAACATGACCTGACCACTGTACATGACCATAATACACATCTATTACACTAGATACAGACATAGGACACTACACCCCCAACATGACCTGACCACTGTACATGACCATAATACACATCTATTACACTCTATACAGACATAATGTCACGACCAGGGTTTCGTGGCGTGGAGGTTTGCGGTCCTTACTGGTGAGGGCGCTGTGGCGCGTTCCTTCTGTCGGGGGAGCTGGCATGTGGAGACTGGCATTGGCTGTACGCAGAGGGCCTGGCAAGGGTAAGTCTATAGGCATCTATGTGTCACAGGTGTCTGGGCGCCACCATGTTGTCTTTGGCCATGTGACATAGCAGGCTAATCGTCTGTAGGTCACCTGTTCTCTCTGGCCTATCACGTTCTGCTATTGGGTACTTAAGGGTGTTTGGAGCTCCCTGTAGTTCTCAGTGCAACGTGTTCACAGTGTAGCTGTGAGAGAGACTTCTCTACGCTCCTGAGACCTAGACGTGTTTCGGTGCTAGCTCCGGCTCCTTGTCAGCCTCTGGCTCCCTGCATAGCCTGCACCACTCTGCCTTGCTCCCTGCTGAGATCAGCCCTGCACCTTCCACCAGACTCACTCCTGCCTGAACCTATCTCCACAGTTAACCCACTCCTGCCTGAACCTGTTTCCTCAGTCAACCCATCACAGCATTTCCGGCTTTCCATTTCAGCCTGCATCACCTCATTACTGGATATCCCCTTCAGCCACTATTCAGTAAACCAGGAATCCCACTTCACTCTCACAGTTTATCTGGATTCATCTCTGTCACTGATCTGGACATTCGTTACTCCCATTTACTACAGCTCCCTTCAGCCACATATATCAATTTGCTTATTACTGGACTTTAGTTACTCATTATTCATTTCTTCTAACAGTCACATTAAACAACCCACCTTTCAGTTTAAACTAGGGATGTGCAGGCTCGGATAGGTTCGAGTTTGCACGTTGAGTTCGGATTTTTCCCTCCAAAAAAACGGAACTCAGAAAGAGGCTAAACGTCATCTTACATGGACGAACATCATCATTCCTGGACCAGGAATGATGATGTTCGTCCATGTAAGATGATGTTTAGCCTCTTTCTGAGTTCCGTTTTTTTGGAGGGAAAAATCCGAACTCAACGTGCAAACTCGAAACTATCCGAGCCTGCACATCCCTAGTTTAAACCTGTGTCTGCTCCTGCTTCCACCCTGGGTCCACAATAAATACAGACCCTGACAGTTTGCACTGGCCTAATGGATTCGGCTGCTGGACAGGTGTCCAGAACAGATTTAATTCATGGCATGGCATGGCTTCTCGCCTGGAAGGATTGGGAACCATGCAACAGCAATTAGCACAGTATGTGCAAGAAATGGCACGCCGTCAGGATAATTTACAAGCTATACTAGCTTCCCCAAGTATGCCTGCAGATACTGCTGCTTTCACTTCCCTGGTAACTGCCTCTGGAGCTCCTCCTCATTTGTATTTACCTACACCTGGCAAGTTTGATGGCAATCCTAAACTGTGTCGTGGATTTCAAAAGCAGTGTGATATACATTTTACTTTGCAACCCTCCAATTTCCCTACTCCTAAAACCAAAGTGGCCTATATTGTGTCGCTGCTGTCCGGCTCAGCCTTAGATTGGGTTTCTCCACTCTGGGAACGATCTGATCCACTACTGAATAATTATCCAGAATTGTTAACATCATTCAGGAGGATTTTTTGTTGAGCCTGGAAGAACCACTTCTGCTTCATTCAGTATTATGAATCTGAAACCAGGTATCGTCCTGTCAGTCTGTACATCATTCAGTTCCAGACGTTGGCATCAGAGCTCAGATGGAACGAAGAGGCCCTAACATTGGCCATCTGGCACGGACTATCGGATCGTATAATGGATGACCTAGCCACTCATGATTTACCCTCTAGTCTTAATGATCTAATTTCCCTCTGCAACAAGGTTGACATACGATTTAGAGAGCGCCAAGCTGAGAAGCACAGAGCAGCTCGTTTTAGGCCTCATCCTCAACCTCCCCCTACCCGTTCTCCTCCCTCACTTACAGATGAAGAACCCATGCAGGTTTATCATACCCATCTTCCTAAAGAAGAACGACAGAGACGCAGTCAAAAGAATCTTTGTCTATACTGTGGAGACATGGGTCATCTGGTGGCTTCCTGTAACCGCAAGTCGGGAAACTCCCATTCCTAACTAGTCCCAGGGACACTCAGTTAGGAGTAATACTTCCGTCCCCAAAGCAAAATTACTCTGTCTTGTCCATAGCTCTAGACATTAAGTCTAGTCCTGCATTCGTATCTGCCCTCCTGGATTCTGGGGCAGCAGAAAATTTCATGTCTGCTCATTTGGCAGATAAATTACAAATTCCTTGCATCACCTTGGATCCTGCTATCTCCTTGACCTCTATCGATAGTAGACCTATTTCTAATGGAACTGTGTCTAAAAGAACCCAATCTATTGTAGTTCGTATTGGAGCCTTCCATTTCGAACTTATCAGCTTCTTAGTCATACCCAAGGCTTCCCATGAGATTATACTCAGATACCCGTGGCTGCGTAAATACAATCCCAGAATTGATTGGAACACTATGCAGGTTCTGTCATGGAGTGAGGAATGCCAGGGGTCTTGTCTTCCGAAGATTCAACCTGTGAGGGAAATTCAGACGTCAGAGGCCCCATCTATAGCTAAAGAATATCAATCGTTTACCGATGTTTTCTCTGAAAAACAAGCCAACATCTTACCCCCTCATAGAAAATGGTATTGTCCTATCGACTTGTTGCCTGGGAAGACTCCTCCCCGTGGTCGGACTTATCCGCTATCCCTACCAGAAACCGACGCCATGTCGGAATACATCCGAGAGAACTTAAAAAAGGGATTTATCCGACCATCCACATCACCCGCTGGAGCGGGATTCTTCTTTGTTTCTAAAAAACATGGAGGCCTGAGGCCGTGTATAGATTACAGAGGCCTGAATGATATCACAGTAAAAATCAGATACCCTCTACCATTGATCATCGAATTATTTGACAGAGTCAAGGGATCCACTATATTTTCTAAATTAGATCTCCGAGGTGCATACAACCTCATCCGCATCCGAGCAGGTGACGAGTGGAAAACAGTATTCAACACGAGGGACAGTCACTTTGAATACTTGGTCATGCCTTTCGGGCTGTGTAACGCACCTGCTATTTTTCAAGGATTTGTCAATGAGTTTTTAGGGATCTCTTATATGTCTCAGTTGTTGTCTACTTAGATGACATTTTGATTTTTTCGTCTTCTCTTGAAGAACACCATAATCATGTAAAAGAAGTCTTGTCTCGTCTGAGGAAGAACCAACTGTATTGTAAATTGGAGAAATGTGTGTTTGGTGTACCAAGTATTGCATTTCTTGGATATATAATTTCAGGATCAAGTTTAGAAATGGACCCCAAAAAGTCCAATATTGGATTGGTCCCGACCCACATCTTTGAAAGCCTTCCAGAGACTTCTTGGTTTCTCAAATTACTATCGTCGTTTTATCAAGGGATTCTCCTCTTTGATGGCTCCAATCACAGCCCTAACTCGTAAAGGTGCCAACCCTGCTCTGTGGCCCCCTGAGGTGAAGACAGCTTTTCAACTTCTCAAGCAAGCCTTTATAACAGCTCCAGTTTTGAGACAACCGGATACCAATATGCCCTTTTTTCTGGAGGTGGATGCTTCGTCTGAGGCAGTGGGAGCCGTCTTGTCCCAGCATTTTGAGGATAACCGGATTCACCCGTGTGGTTTCTACTCAAAGAAATTCTCCCCTGCCGAAAGAAATTATGCCATAGACGAACGGGAGCTATTAGCTGTTAAACTGGCCTTAGAGGAATGGCGGTACCTCCTAGAGGGCGCTAAGTTCCCTTTTACCGTTTTTACAGACCACAGTCCTCGCTTGGCCCGGTGGGTGATCTTTTTTGCCAGTTTTCGTTTTTCCCTGTCGTATCGCTTTGGGGCTCTCAATCAGAAGACCGATGCCTTGTCACGATCACTGTCCACTGATAGTGGTCCAGAAACTCTACGGAATACACCCATGCTAAAGTCAAAGGTGTTTGCCACTATACAACTGCAACCACCTGTTGGACAGACGTTTGTGGCCCTGGAGTTGAGGAAACAGTTGCTGACGTGGGCCCACTCATCTCGTTTTGCTGGTCATTCAGGCATTCGTAAGACTTTGGAGTTCCTAAAGAGAACCTACTGGTGGCCATCGATGAAAACCGAAGGTAACCGAGTTTATCTCATCTTGTACCCAGTGTGCCCAGCATAAGTCTCCTCGACAGTCTCCAGCCGGTGAATTGGTGCCTCTTCCCATACCATCTCGTCCGTGGACACATCTGTCCATGGATTTTGTGACAGACCTGCCAAATTCTAATGGATATACCACCATCTGGGTTGTAGTGGATCGTTTCTCCAAGATGGTTCATTACATTCCACTAGAGAAGTTACCCTCGGCACCCGATTTGGCTCACTTGTTTGTCCACCATATATTTCGCCTTCATGGACTCCCTTCAGAAATAGTCTCAGACCGGGGTGTCCAATTCGTGGCAAAATTCTGGAGAGCTCTCTACAAGTGAAACTTAACTTTTACACGGCCTATCACCCTCAAAGTTATGGGTCCACTGAAAGGGTGAACCAGGACCTCAAGACTTTCATGAGAATCTTTAAGTCATCATCTCAGGACAACTGGTCTGAGTCCCTTCCCTGGGCCGAATTTGCGCACAACGCATCATACCATTCTTCTACGAACCAAACTCCTTTCTTCATTGTGTATGGTCTTCATCCCAGGGTCCCTGAGTTCTGAAGTTTACCTGCCTTTGATGTACCAGCTGTGGATGCCACTATACGGAACTTTGCTTCAGTTTGGGCTCAGGTGCGAGATGCTCCTGTGAAAACTTCCGTGCGGTACAAGGACCAGACTGATAGGAAACTAAGAAAAGTTCCTTAGATGAGGGTCGGGAATCAAGTATGGCTTTCTACCCGCAATCTTCGCCTCAGGGTACCATCCATGAAGTTCGCCCCCCGGTTTATTGGACCATACTCCATTACAGAAATAATCAATCCAGTCTCCTATCGTCTTCAGCTCCCGTCTTATTTGAAAATTCCTAATTCATTTCACATATCTCTCCTCAAGCCATTAGTTCTGAATAAATTTCTCAGCGTTCTCCCTATTCCCCCAGGATCCAAACTGAAAAAGGGGTGGAATTTGAGGTGTCTCAGATTCTGGACTCTCGTATCAGTCATAGTCATTTGCAATACCTGCTTGATTGGAGAGGCTATGGTCCGGAAGAGCATTGTTGGACCAGAGCTAAGGACATCCTCGCTCCCAAACTCATCAGCAAATTCCACTCGGCTCATCCTGAAAAGCCTGGAAGGTGTCCTGAGCCCACCCGTAAGGAGGGGGGTACTGCCACGACCACGGTTTCGCGGCATGGAGGTTTGCGGTCCTTACCGGTGAGGGCGCTGTGGCGCGGTCCTTCTGTCGGGGGAGCTGGCCTGGCATTGGCTGTACGCAGAGGTCCTGGCAAGGGTAAGTCTAGCATCTCTGTGTCACAGGTGTCTGGGCGCCGCCATGTTGTCTTTGGCCATGTGACATAGCAGGCTAATCATCTGTAGGTCACCTGTTCTCTCTGGCCTATCACGTTCTGCTACTGGGTACTTAAGGGTGTTTGGAGCTCCCTGTAGTTGTCAGTGCAACGTGTTCACAGCGTAGCTGTGAGAGAGGCTTCTCTACGCTCCTGAGACCTAGACTTGTGTTCCGGTGCTAGCTCCAGCTCCTTGTCAGCCTCTGGCTCCCTGCATAGCCTGCACCACTCTGCCTTGCTTACTGCTGAGATCAGCCCTGCACCTTCCACCAGACTCACTCCTGCCTGAACCTATCTCCACAGTTAACCCACTCCTGCCTGTACCTGTTTCCTCAGTCAACCCATCACAGCATTTCCGGATTTCCATTTCAGCCTGCATCACCTCATTACTGGATATCCCCTTCAGCCACTATTCAGCAAACCAGGAATCCTACTTCACTCTCACAGTTTATCTGGATTCATCTCTGTCACTGATCTGGACATTCGTTACTCCCATTTACTACAGCTCCCTTCAGCCACATATATCAGTTTGCTTAATACTGGACTTTAGTTAATCATTATTCATGTCTTCTAACAGTCACATGAAACAACCCAGCTTTCATTTTAAACCTGTGTATGCTCCTGCTTCCACCCCGGGTCCACAACAAATACAGACTCTGACATATAGGAAACTACACCCCCAACATGACCTGACCACTGTACATGATCATAATACACATCTATTACACTGTATACAGACATAGGACACTACGCCCCAACATGTCTTGACCACTGTACATGATCATAATACACATCTATTACACTCTATACAGACATAGGGCAATATACCCCCAACATGACCTGACCACTGTACATGATCATAATATACATCTATTATACCCTGTATAGACATAGGACATACACCCCCAACATGACCATAATACACATCTATTACACTATATACAGACATAGGACACTACACCCCCAACATGACCTGACCACTGTACATGATCATAATACACATTGTGATGTTCTGGGTTGTTTGTGGACCCGGGGTGGTAGCAGGAGCGATCACAGAAGATTTGAAAATAAAACTAGAATTTTTAACAAGTGCTTGAGTAGACATATAATGGCAGTAAATAATAGTCCAGGAATATATAAATGTGCACAAGAGTTCTGTGGTGGGAGTAAAAGGGTTAATGTCCAAGTAGAAACAATTAGAGCTGTCCAGGTGTGCAGGTAGTGAAACTGAAAATAATCAAACCAGGTATGCAGGTAATGAACTGAAAATGAACAAGCCAGGTATATAGGTAGTGAACTGAAGCGCAGGATGTCAGCAGGCTCAGGCACTCAGGTATGGGCAAGGGTGATGGAGGAAGCGGGGTAGTCCAGTGGGAGCTAGGAGCTGACAGGCAGACAGCGAATTCACAGGAACAGGAAAGCACAGAGAACTCCCTCTCAGCTAGGCTGAGATACACGTTGCACTGGCAAAGAAGGAAGGCACTGACCCTTCCTAAATACCCCATGCCGTGCTGTTACTGGCCGGAGGGAACATGTGACTCACCAGGATTGGCCAGCCGCATCACATGGCCAGAAGGCAAGATGGCGGCACCCATGCCAAACGAAATGGAGATGCCGCCAGGCCTTACCAGCGCAGAGTGACAACAGGTCGGCACAACAACGCGCGCAGCCAAAGCCCCCCGCCAGACACCAGCTCCGCCACCAGACAGCCCGCGCCACAATGACCTCACAGGTAACACTCACCTAGCGCCATGCTGAAATACCCTGGCCGTGACAGTACCCCACCCCTTTTGGGGTGGCCTCAGGACACTCACCAGGCTTCTCCGGATGGGCAGAATGGAATCTCCTGATGAGCGTGGGAGCGTGGACATCACGAGCATCGGTCCAGCAACGTTCCTCTGGACCGAAACCTTTCCAGTCAAGCAAATACTGTAGATGACCTCTGCGTAGACGAGAGTCCAAGATCTGGGCGACCTCAAACTCAACTCCTCTCTCCGTCTGGACTCGAGGAGAAGCAGGTAGAGCACTATGGAATTTATTCAGGACCAGGGGCTTCATTAAGGAAATATGGAAGGAATTAGGGATTTTTAGGTATGGGGGTAACTGTAGATGATAGGCCACTGGATTAATGACTTCTGTTATGGAGAAGGGACCGATGAAGCGTGGTGCAAATTTCATAGAAGGAACCCTCAGACGAAGATTCCGGGTGGATAACCAGACCTGGCTTCCAACTTGCATGCGTGGAACTATTCTACGCTTCTTATCGGCCTGGGTCTTATAGCGAGAGGATGCCTTCAACAAATCAGACCATACTTGAGTCCAGATGGCAGCAAAATTCCGCACCGTGTCCTCCACGGCCAGAACATCGAAAACAGGCAGGCTTAGGAATTCGGGAACACGAGGATGAAGGCCATATACAACCTGAAATGGCGTTTGGTTAGTTGACGAGTGGTAGGAAGCGTTATGTGCAAACTCAGCCCATGGCAGCAAGGCAGCCCAATTGTCCTGGGAAGATGACATAAAAATTCTTAAGAAAGTATCTAGATCTTGATTAACTCTCTCGGTGGAGCCGTTGCTTTGTGGATGGTAGGCCGTGGAAAAGTTTAACTTCACTTGAAGAACAGAACACAAAGCCCTCCAGAATTTTGCAGTAAACTGCACACCACGGTCAGAGACAATTTCAGCAGGAAGGCCATGTAGATGAAATATGTGTTGGACAAACAACTGTTCCAGGTCAGGGGCAGAAGGTAACTTCTTCAACGGTATATAGTGGACCATCTTAGAAAATCGGTCTATTACAACCCAGATAGTGTTGAAACCTTGAGAGACTGGCAGGTCTGTGACGAAATCCATGGAGAGATGCGTCCATGGACGTGATGGAGTAGGTAATGGAAGCAATTCCCCAGCTGGAGCTTGTCGTGATGATTTATGCTGGGCACAGGAGGAGCAGGAAGAGATAAACTCCATTATATCTGCCTTCATAGAAGGCCACCAATAGTGTCTTTTCAGGAACTCCAAGGTCTTCCGAGTGCCTGAGTGCCCTGCGAAGCGAGAGGAATGTGCCCAAGTGAGAAGCTGCTTCCTTAATTCCGGGGCCACAAATGATTTTCCCGTAGGAGGCTGAAGTTGTAATGCGGCGAAAACTCTTGATTCCAAGACAGGGGTATTGCTTTGATTTTCAGATTGATCATCACAGAGGAGAGATCTCGATAGGGCATCAGCCTTCTGATTAAGTGCTCCAGACCGGAAAGTCAGGGTGAACTGAAACCTGGCAAAGAATATTGCCCAGCGGGCCAAACGAGGACTCACACATTGGAGGTTTTTGAGAAATAGGAGATTTCTATGGTCCGTAAATACAGTAAATGGAAACTTGGCGCCTTCTAGCAAATATCTCCATTCCTTCAACGCCAACTTTACAGCTAGTAGTTCTTGCTCACCTATGGCGTAGTTCCTTTCGGCAGGTGAGAATTTTTTAGAAAAGAACCCACACGGATTGGCTCGGTTGTCCTCATAACGTTGAGACAAGACTGCTCCCACAGCTTCAGATGATGCGTCTACTTCCAACAAAAAAGGCCTGTCCAGATCTGGTTGTCGAAGAAATGGTGCTGAGATAAAGGCCTGTTTTAGAAGATGAAAGGCAGACTCTGCCTCAGGTGACCATTGGGCAGGATTAGCACCTTTGCGGGTCAAGGCTGTAATGGGTGCCAGCAGTGTAGAAAATCCCTTAATGAAGAGTCTATAATAATTGGCGAAGCCCAACAATCTCTGGATGGCCTTCAGTGTCTGAGGTCGGGTCCAATCCAGAATTGCTTGTACCTTCTTGGGGTCCATTTCTAAACTGGAGCCAGATATTACATAGCCGAGAAAAGGTACACTGGGCACTCCAAAGACGCACTTCTCCAGTTTGCAGTAAAGGTGGTTTTCTCTCAAACGGGTCAGAACTTCTTTAACATGTTCTTGATGTTTAGCCACAGAGGGTGAAAAAATCAGTATGTCATCCAGATAGACAACAACCGAAACATATAACAGATCCCAGAAAATCTCATTAATGAAACTCCGAAAGACAGCAGGGGCATTACACAATCCAAAAGGCATTACTAAATACTCAAAATGTCCATCTCTGGTATTAAAAGCGGTCTTCCATTCATCGCCAGCTCGGATACGAATGAGGTTGTAAGCCCCTCTTAGATCTAATTTAGAAAAAATGACAGAGCCCTTGACCCTATCAAACAACTCAGTAATCAGGTGAAGAGGGTATCGATTCTTTACAGTAATGTCATTAAGGCCTCGATAATCGATACATGGTCTTAGACCACCGTCCTTCTTGCCAACGAAGAAAAACCCAGCTCCGGCAGGTGTAGAGGGGCGAATGAACCCCTTTGCCAGGTTGTCCCGGATGTACTCGGTCATGGCTTGAGTCTCAGGCAAGGACAGCGGATAGGTACGACCACGAGGTGGTATCTTATCGGGTATCAATTCAATTGGACAGTCCCATTCCCTATGAGGGGGTAAGATATTTGTTGTTCAGAGAAAACGTCGGCGAACATCTGATATTCCTTGGGAATGGCAGAAGAAACTAATGGAACTGTCTTTCTCACAGGTCGAATTTTTGGAAGACAGGATTTCTGACAGTCCATACCCCATGACAGAATCTGCATAGAACTCCAATCAATCCTGGGATTATGTTGACGTAACCAGGGTAGACCAAGAACAATTTCTTGAGACGCCTCTGATATCACCAGGAATTTTAAGGACTCAGAATGAAGTGCCCCAATTCGGACCAATACTGGTTGAGTCTCTTTGGTGACTAACCCGTTAGTTAGAGGGCATCCGTCTATAGAGGTCAGAGAGATGGCATGGTTGAGAGACAAACAAGGAATCTGAAATTTATCTATGAAATTAGACGTTATGAAATTTCCGGCTGCTCCTGAGTCGAGTAGAGCAGTAGCAAAGACAGGTTTGGGTTTAAGATCCAAGGCTAGGGTAATCGTGAAATCTTTCATTTTTGGAGACTGGTTCATAACTCCTAACTTGATGTCTCCAGGGTCAGTTAGGATTTGGCATTTCCCGGTTTACGGGGGCAGGAGATCAGCAGGTGACCGGACTCTCCGCAGTACAGACAGAGGTTCTTTTGCATTCTTCTCTGACGTTCTTCTTTGGAGAGGTGTGTATGATTTACCTGCATAGGCTCCTCTTCAGTAGGAGAAGGAATGGGATGGGTAGAAATGGAGGGGGTAAATGACCTTTGCCGGTCAGTTCTGTTTTTTTCAGCCTGACGTTCCCTGAAGCGTAGGTTAACTTTGATACACAACGAAATCATGTCGTTCAGATTAGTAGGAAGCTCTCGAGTGACTAGATCATCCTTTAGTCGGTCTGACAACCCATGCCAGAAGGTCGAGGTGAGGGCTTCCTCATTCCATTTGAGCTCTGATGCTAAAATTTGAAATTGCACGGCATATTGACTGACAGGACGGACCACTTGTCACAGTGTCATGATGTTTGATGATGCTGATACAGTACGCCCAGGTTCATCGAAAATCCTCCTGAAGGATGACACAAAGCCTGCATAATTATCCAGCAGCGGATCTGAGCGCTCCCAGAGTGGGGAAGCCCATTCCAAGGCCTGGCCGGATAACAGAGAGACTATATAAGCCACTTTAGTTCTTGCAGTTGGAAAGTTGTCAGGCTGCAGGGTAAAATGTATGTCACACTGATTTAGGAATCCTCGGCAGAGTTTAGGATTGCCGTCAAATTTATTTGGTAAAGGAAGATGTAAGCGGGGAGATGATCTGCCTCCTGTATTCCCAGACGCTGATGCGGATGTAGATGCTGGTACTTCAGGGGTAGAGAAGGAAGTTTGCAAACTATCCTGTCGCTTGGACATCTCTTGCAGAAATTGAGCCATCTGATGCTGCATGTTTTCCAGATTTTCTAAACGACCAGAAATGCACCGGAACAAATCCACTCCTGACTCCTGATCCGTGGCCGGCTCCATGGGGCCAGTGCAAACTGTGATGTTCTGGGTTGTTTGTGGACCCGGGGTGGTAGCAGGAGCGATCACAGAAGCAGATTTGAAAATAAAACTAGAATTTTTAATAAATGCTTGAGTAGACATATAATGTGGCAGTAAATAAAAGTCCAGGAATATATAAATGTGCACAAGTTCTGTGGTGGGAGTAAAAGGGTTAATGTCCAAGTAGAAACAATTAGAGCTGTCCAGGTATGCAGGTAGTGAACTGAAAATGAACAAGCCAGGTATACAGGTAGTGAACTGAAGCGCACAATGTCAGCAGGCTCAGGCACTCAGGTATGGGCAAGGGTGATGGAGGAAGCAGGGTAGTCCAGTGGGAGCTAGGAGCTGACAGGCAGACTGGCAGACAGCGAATTCACAGGAACAGGAAAGCACAGAGAACTCCCTCTCAGATAGGCTGAGATACACGTTGCACTGGCAAAGAAGGAAGGCACCGACCCTTCCTAAATACCCCATGCCGTGCTGTTACTGGCCGGAGGGAACATGTGACTCACCAGGATTGGCCAGCCGCATCACATGGCCAGAAGGCAAGATGGCGGCACCCATGCCAAACGAAATGGAGATGCCGCCAGGCCTTACCAGCGCAGAGTGACAACAAGCCCGCACAACAACGCGCGCAGCCAAAGCCCCCCGCCAGACACCAGCTCCGCCACCAGACAGCCCGCGCCACAATGACCTCACAGGTAACACTCGCCTAGCGCCATGCTGAAATACCCTGGCCGTGACACACATCTATTACACTATATACAGACATAGGACACTACACCCCCAACATGTCCTGACCACTGTACATGATCATAATACACATCTAATACACTATATACAGACATAGGACACTACACCCCCAACATGACCTGACCACTGTACATGATCATAATACACATCTATTACACTATATACAGACATAGGACACTACACCCCCAACATGACCTGACCACTGTACATGATCATAATACACACCTATTACACCGTATACAGACATAGGACACTACACCCCCAACATGACCTGACCACTGTACATGATCATAATACACATCTATTTCAGCCTATAGAGACATAGGACACTACACCCCCCAACATGCCCTGACTACTGTACATGACCATAATACACATCTATTACACTATATACAGACATAGGACACTACACTCCCAACATGACCTGACCACTGTACATGATCATAATACACATCTATTACACTCTATACAGACATAGGACACTACACCCCCCAACATGTTCTGACCACTGTACATGATCATAATACACATCTATTACACTCTATACAGACATAGGACACTACACCCCCAACATGACCTGACCACTGTACATGATCATAATACACATCTATTTCAGCCAATAGAGACATAGGACACTACACCCCCCAACATGCCCTGACTACTGTACATGACCATAATACACATCTATTACACTATATACAGACATAGGATACTACACTCCCAACATGACCTGACCACTGTACATGACCATAATACACATCTATTACACTGTATACAGACATAGGACACTACACCCCCCAACATGCCCTGACTACTGTACATGACCATAATACACATCTATTACACTATATACAGACATAGGACACTACACTCCCAACATGGCCTGACCACTGTACATGATCATAATACACATCTATTACACATCTATTAGACTCATTCGGGCTTGCAGGAACCGAGACCCTACCACAGGGTCTCATTGCAAGCCAGATGGTGGCGATAATTGCGACAGACCAAGGCCACTCGCACAGGCTGTGGGTGGTCACCCACAGCTTTGCAAGCAGCCTGGAGAAAAAAAAAAAACACACCCTGATTCAGAGCGAGCGCTCGCTAGCAGCGAGTGGCTTTGAATCAGGCCCTGTGTATACTATGGGGCTGTGTCCATTAAGGGGCTGTGAGCCTGATTCAGAGGCACTCGCTGTTTGTGAGCACTCGCTCTGAATCAGGGCGTTTTTGTTTTTTTTGTTTCTGCCTCCAGGCTGCTCGCAAAGCTGTGGGTGGCCACCTACAGCTTTTGCAAGCGGCCTGGCGATGGTCGCGATTATCGCGACCATCGGGCTTGTGACGAGACCCTTGTGGTAGGGTCTCGGTTCCCGCAAGCCCGAGGGAACTTCCTGCTTTAAGGAACGCCTGCGTTGGTGCAGCCACCGCCCCTCCCCGCCTACAAAATGGGGCGAGCTGTCACCATCGTCAGCCGTCCCGTCTTGTAGTGAGCCCCGGAGCGATGGAGCTGCCGTCGGTTGCTGGGGCTCGCGCATGTGCACGCCGGAGGCGGCACATGCGTAGTGGGGGAACATCGACCTGCTTGCGAGCAAGCGGGTCTGAATGAGGCCCTGTGTCCATCAAAGGGCTGTGTCTACTAAGGCTCTGTGTCCACTATGGGGCTGTGTCCATCAAAGGGCTGTGTCCACTATGGGGTTGTGTCCATCTAAGGTTACAGTTCTGCTGTAGTGACTCCATACAATTATATTTAAAAAAAAAAATTGTTATATTTGATTGGATTGTGCACCGCACCCCAGTACGCTGTGCCAGAGAACGTTGTGTAAAAGTGGTCTGACATCAGGCATTGATCTGCAAAATTGAAAAAAATGGATAACGATCAGTTTACAGAGCAACCAAATAGCGCACCAGCTGCTACCACCAGTCATGATGATGATACTAGTCCGTCAACGTCATCTACGAGTGGGGGGGAAGGAGGAGGAGGGGTGATGGGAGGGATCCGGTTGATGTGGAGAGGTCCTGAAAAGAAGCCCATGGGCTTCTATTGGGTAACGCCACCTGAAGATGGCGTTACCCATCGGGACTTTGTACATATGGGCTATGCAGTTTTACCGCATTTTCCCCTTTAGTACGTCCCTCCCATAGTGTGAAATGGCCAAGTGTTTGCTTTAATTTAATGCACTCCAGGAGGAATTCATGTATTTCTAAAGCTGGGTACACGCTGTGCAATATATTGGCCATTCAATTGAACAGCCGATATTTTGCAAGAGCGTCAGCATGTGTGTACCCCCCATACAGTATGTCTGTGAACGAAGTCGTTCACAGACATATCGCATTGGCTGGGCATCTGCTGGTGTGTACGAGAGACCTGACGATCACCCATACATATGCTGCAGGTACCCGGTGG
Source organism: Taudactylus pleione (assembly GCA_031769625.1). NCBI lineage: Eukaryota > Metazoa > Chordata > Amphibia > Anura > Myobatrachidae > Taudactylus > Taudactylus pleione. Next base: position 12,159,435 of record JAUIMM010000060.1, on the reverse strand, counting down.
TGGCAAGTTTAAATGCTCGTCCAGTTGTGACGTCAGGCCCGACACATCTGGCGGACAATTGCCAAGTGTATATGCACTTACCAATCGTCAGATAGGCTGGCCGGTCAGTCAAACAGCCAACCCGTGTGTACCCAGCATAAGACGGTGTTTAGAAAAACAAAATGGTTTGGGTGGTAGATGTATGAAAGGTAGAAGGCAATTCAGTTCCTTTGCAAAGTAAGATGTATGTATTTATTTATATCTTACACAGTTGTTTGCTTGAATTCAAATCTTATGCTGGATACAGACTAGACGATATGTCGTCCAATCCAGCAGATCAGATCAATCACATCGGTCAGTGTGTGCCCGCTATGTTGCTGACGATGAGCACTCCAGCTGCGTCGTCAGCAACATCGCCCGTGCCCTTCGGACCTGCATGTAGTTCCAACAGCCAATATCATTAGCGGGGGCCATGCTGCATTCGTCCGTCGCTGCCGACGCAGGCACCCCCCGCTGCTCACAATATCACGCCGGGTACACATCGGTTAGTGTGTACCCAGCTACAGAGGTATATGGGGGAGGATTACAACAAGCTCTATTTTGTCCACTGACTATATAAAGCGCTGATGTGGCTCTGTAGAGCGTATATCCTCTGTGACATCAAGAAGGATTGTGCTTCTGTGTTGTGATTGCCCCAAGCACCTTCTGCAAGAGGAATTGTCTTTTTCAAGACATTGAGCAATAAACAACTTGACTTTAAGATGCCTACACCTGCTGCATCCTGTGACCTCCAGAATAGTGCAAAACGTTATTCCGTTCTCCGGCTGTTCTGGATTGAGCCCATTGTCTCAAAACTCAAGCCCTCTGCCAGCTAACCGTGCAGACAGTAAGGGACCAGTGGGAATTAGCCGACACTAACCAGGAGGTGTTTCAGCAGCAGGTACAAGCATACCCAGAAGTAGACGGTTCCAGTTGCCAATGGTAGAAGCCTGGAAGAAGTGGTATTAGGTGCCAGTGTAGAAGCCAGGTTGGAGCAAGCGGTTTCAGGTGCCAGTGTTAGACCGGTACCTGCCCGCTACGCAGTGGAAGTAATCAGTAACAGGCAGTTACTGATGTTAAGAGGGAATACCTAGTAGTGGTGAAGTAAAGGCCTCATTCAGCTTGGATCGCAGGTCTGTGTTCACGGGCACCTGGTCGATGTTTGCGGTCTGCGTATGCACTGCAGTGCGCGAACCGGCCACTGCGAATGCGACACGGAGAAATGAATAATGGTCACAGGGATGTGCATAATTGAGTTCCAGCGATGGCATACGCAGCAAGAACTCTACATGGCGACAGGAAGCTTCGCAGGTTGAGAGTCATGTCAAGCTCAACCACAACCTGCGTATGAGTCTGATGTTACTCGATGTTACCGATGCTTTCGCTGACTTGTGGATGTACAGCCATGGCCAAAAGTTTTGAGAATGATAAGTATTGGTTTTCACAAAGTTTGCTGCTTCAGTGTTTTTAGACCTCTTTGTCAGATGTTACTGTCAAAGGCTTTTATTGACAATTACATTAAGTTTATGCAAAGAGTCAATATTTGCAGTGTTGACCCTTCTTATTCAAGACCTCTGCAATTCGCCCTGACATGCTGTCAGTCAACTTCTGGGCCACATAGTGACTGATGGCCGCCCATTCTTGCCTAATCAATGCTTGGAGTTTGTCAGAATGTGTGGGTTTTTGTTTGTCCATCTGCCTCTTGAGGATTAAGAACAAATTCTTAATGGGATTAAGGTCTGGGGAGTTTCCTGGCCATAGACCCAAAATTTAGATGTTTTGTTCCCGAGCCACTTATTATCACTTTTGCCTTATGGCAAGGTGCTCCATCATGCTGGAAAAGGCATTGTTCATCACCAAACTATTCTTGGATGTTGGGAGAAGTTCCTCTTGGAGGATGTTTTGGTACCATTCTTTATTCATGGCTGTGTTCTTAGGCAAAATTGTGCGTGAGCCCACTCCCTTGGCTGAGAAGCAACCCCACACATGAATGGTCTCAGGATGCTTTACTGTTGGTATGACACAGGACTGATGGTAGCGCTCACCTTTCCTTCTCCGGGCAAGAGTTTTTTCAGATGCTCCAAACAATCTGAAAGGGGATTCATCAGAGAAAATAACTTTACCCCAGACCTCAGCAGTAGAATTCCTGTACCTTTTGCAGAATATCAGTCTGTCCCTGATGTTTTTCCTGGAGATAAGTGGCTTCTTTGCTGCCCTTCTTGACACCAGGCCATCCTCCAAAAGTGTTCACCTCACTGTGCGTGAAGATGCTTTCACACCTGCCTGCTGCCATTCCTGAGCAAGCTCTGCACTGGTGGTGCCCTGATACCACAGCTGAATCAACTATAGAAGATGGTCCCGGCACTTGCTGGACGTTCTCGGGCACCCTGAAACCTTCTTGCCTCTCTCCTTGAAGTTCTTGATGTCCGATTAATAGTTGATTTAGGTGCAATCTTACTAGCAGCAATATCCTTGCCTGTGAAGCCCTTTTTGTGCAAAGCAATGATGACTGCACGTGTTTCCTTGCAGGTAACCATGGTTAACAGAGGAAGAACAATGATTTCAAGCTCCACCCTCTTTTTAAAGCTTCCAGTCTGTTATTCTAACTCAATCAGCATGACAGAGTGATCTCCAGCCTTGTCCTCGTCAACATTCTCACCTGTGTTAATGAGAGAATCACTGACATGATGTCAGCTGGTCCTTTTGTGGCAGGGCTGAAATGCAGTGGAAATGTTGCGAAGCTCATTGTCATGGCAAAAGGTTGACTTTGCATTTAATTGCAATTCATCTGATCACTCTTCATGACATTCTGGAGTATATGCAAATTGCCATCATAAGAACTGAAGTAGCAGACATTGTGAAAACCAATACTTGTGTCATTCTCAAAACTTTTGGCCATGGCTGTATGTAAATGGGAAGTGTGCGGCTTTATAAGCTGGTGAGCATCTTGGTATATTACTGCGATTGCAAAGCGATCGCATTCATTTGCATATTTTCACACCGTACAGATAAGTGCGATCGCAGACTTGCGATCCAAGCTGAATGATGCCCTAAGGTCACTCAGGGACAAGGAACCACCTTCTGTTTTGATCAGTGATCAAAATATCTGATGGCCTGGCGGACCAGGGGTTATCCAATCACAAGTAGATATTAATGCAGCTCTAAGGCATAAAAGTGTTGGAGTTGACAAACTCATCGGGGTGTTTGCTATTATGACGGTTGGAGTACGTTTGCAGAGGAAAGATTTGGTGAAAAAAGTAAGGTCATAAAGTGTTAGCAGGGGTTGGACATTTAAGTTACATTTTGCTGTTTCCACAATGTGCAAATTCAGGTGAATCCGCAAACCCATCAAGCTAAGAGTAGGACAATTTTTCAGGGGCAGCTCCAGAAAACAGGAGTGCATCATGAAACGCGCACAATTTGGCGAATTGCGTGCAACAATGATATTCTGAGTTGGGACCGAAGCAAAAATAAGCAAGTAACTTTGCACCTGGACAAACCATGTTGCACAGCAAGGGGGGCAAATACATTTATTTATTTTGCATGCAGGGTAAATACTGGCTGCTTTTGCATGCCTACAAATGCTGGACAGCTGTATTTTTACACTGCAATTTAGATTTGAGCTAGGACACACCCTTCCCGAATTAAATCCCTCATCTGCCCCCTGCTGTGCAGCATGGTTTTGCCCAGGTACAAAGTTACTTTTTTTTTTTGTCGCTCCCAACTCAGAATCACCCCTATAATCTTATGGTGCAGGTCCCACTGTTTTTGTTGTTCGTAACTGAACAGCTCTATACTAGACAGGTCCTCACATTCAGGAGAAACAGGGTCTTGCAAATCCGTCTCCAGAATGCGCCGGGCTTCACGCATCCAGCTCCAGAATACAAAGGGCCTCACACACAGCTCCAGAAAACAATGGGCCTCACACATCATACCAAGATGATCCAGGGCCCACTCACACAGCATACAGAGACCCTCCCTTTAACAATCAGAATACACACAGGGCCCTGTACAGTCAGCCCTCCCACGCCAGATCTCACACACCCATTCAACACTCAGGGTCTCCACTTCACGTGATCTTTACTAATTTCTGACACAATACTGAGGAGCCATACGCTCAGTAATCCAGGTTACCAGACATGGCCCCCTGCCGTTCCCTTCTGTCAAATAGTCCTTCTCTTTTGAAATCTACATCTGTAAAGTAGTACATTTTACCATTGGTCGACAAAAGACAGCAGTCACACTGTATACTATGTAAGGATGTGTAGGCTCGGATAGGTTTTAATTTGCACGCCGAGTTCGGATTTTTCCCTCCAAAAATCGGGTTTCAGAAAGAGGCAAAACATCATCTTTCATGGACAAACATCATCTTCCATGGACTTTTGTCCAGGAATAATGATGATTGTCCATGCAAGATGACGTTTTGCCTCTTTCTGAGTCCCGTTTTTTGGAGGGCAAAATCCGAACTGGGCGTGCAAATTCGAACCTATCCGAGCCTGCACATCCCTAATACTATGTGTAGCGGTGTACAGCAATCTGTAATAAATTACTAGGATGTGAGTAACACTTGTGCACATCTTTATCTGTAGCTCATTGGCTATTAGGATTTATCAGGCCCATAATAGAAAGAATCAGCGTAACACATTATTCACTTGTAACTAATACATTCACATCCAGTATACACAAGCCTTGCACACTAGGGGCCTGATTCAGAGCTGAACGCTCTGACCCGAGCGATCGCTCTGAATCAGGGCCCTCCTCCATGAAAATGGAGCGGCCTCCTGGTCGCTCGTATAGCTGTGGGTGACCACCCACAGCATATGCGAGCGGCCAAAAAGATGGTTGCGATGTTCTTGACCATCGCGACCATCGGATTTGCGATGGAGACCCTGCGGTAGGGTCTCCCTGCCACAAGCCCTGGAGTGATTTTGGCTCTATCAGAGCCAAAATCACTCCCACTGACATCACTAGTGATGTCAGTGGGGCCGGCTTCAGACAGTAGGCGTTCCCATGGGAACGCCTCCGTCTGGCAGGCACGCCCCCGGCACGCCCACCAAAGGGGGCGTGCTGTCAATCAACATCGACAGCACGCCCCCTTTGGTGCGAGACCCGGAGCGATGGAAAGCCCGTCGCTCCCCGGGTCATGCGCAGTGGGGAACATCGACCCGCTTGCGAGCGTACTGCCGCTCGCGAGCGGGTCTGAATGACCCCCTATGCACACAAATATAGTATACACCATATACATTGCAAATCCACAGCTGCCATTCATGGAGCCTAGTTCACCCAGAACACAGGACTCTGCACATCCAAAGAAGCATGTCCCAGGCAATGTACATAGGACCCTCTCTCACACTGTCACAATTTCTGGTATCTATCACAGCTGTGTCCTACCTTAAAATCGGTGTGCCACCTAAGGGCAGCACACTCAGGCTTTTGTATTATTACAGTCAGTTAGAACTGAATACAGGGGTCTATGTACTAAGCCTTGGAGAGAGAGGAGACAAAGTGGACGGAGATAAAGTACCAACCAATCAGCTCCTAAAGCAAGGCACACACTAGATGATATGTTGTCCAATCCCGTGGGTCAGGCCGACATATCGTGCACATCGTCTAGTGCGTACCCACTATGTGCGCCCCCGCTGCCCGACATGGGACGCGTTCCATCGTCCTTGCATGCAGGGACGACAGAGCGACCCAGCTGCCAAAGCCAGCAAGTTCAATGGTGCCAGTGAATGATATATATTGGGTGGGCGGCCACCAGGTTGTGCAGTGTGTAACGCCCAATATGTAATTCATCGGCACCATCAGGCGTCGCTTAATGGGCCGAATTCAATTCAGTGCGATGATGAATAGCCGCGGGAGGGAGCTCCAGCATCTATTCAACGCACCGCGCTGTTTGCCTTGTCGGGAATGGGTTAAGTCTGAGAATGCCGGTTCTCGCGACTTTACCTGGGTGTTAAGGCGCGGTAACCGGCATTCTCTGTCTAAAGTGCCAGACGGGCGGCTATTAGCGCCGCGCTAAGCCGGCAAACAGCTGCGCGCCCCGGCACTTTTGTCGGATTTCTCCTCGCATCCCCTGGGGGGGTGCGCGAAGAAATCCTTTAGCCGCCCAAACAGCGCACTGTATTGAATTCGGCAAAATGTGTACTCACCTGTTAGGAGCTGATTGGTTGGTCCTTTATCTCTCTCCAGTTTATCTCTATCCAAGGCTTAGTACATAGACCCCTTAGTCACCATTTTGACATTCACAAGGTCGACACCAGAATGTTGTATGTTATGATGTCGACACTGATAAAATGTTGACATTTGCCAAATGACGACATGGAAAAAAAGTTGGTTATTGGTATAGGGATGATGTTGACAACAGACATGTAATGGTTAAGCCGCGTATCCACTAGCAGATACCGGCACGACTACGACATCGTAACCGTACCATCGTTCCCCTTCCCCCTGCAGTGCCAGTGTAGGCACATCAATCATCTCTGAACATGGGCAACCTGTCGTTATTGGCAGATTGACCGGCATGCTCAGTAGATAATTGATGTCGGAAACGACCAGCAGGAGCGCACATCGCCGGTCGTTTCCGGCATAATAGTGCCCGATTTGTGCACGATTACTGAGCGACTGCACGATTACGACATCGTTAATCGTGCAATCGCTCAGTAACATCGCGTAGTGGATACGCGGCTTTAGAGTCACTGGTAGGTTAGCTTTAAAATTGCTTTTCAAAATTGTCACCATGTCGACATGGTGACCTTATCAACATTATGCTGTCAACACAAATGTGGACATGCTGACCGTTGACATAATATGCTGAACCCCAGTGGCAATATTTTGTAGTCACTGGAAAATTTCGGACTGACGTCTTGTTACCAGGTATCAGCTTGTTTTATTACTGTCAGTGACAGGAAGGTCTATGGGAGGGCACGGAGGCCGCGGGGAAGGACCGCATGGGATCCCAAGCTCCGCCATCCCATACCCAACCCATTTTTAAAAAACATATTTAAAGTCTTTGTTCACCATCAAGGGGGATTTGCCACAATGGTTCATTATTAATGCAGACAACTACATCAGAGTGGGTCATTGGCCCCTGGATCCTCGATGTACCTGTTCCTAGTAATCACTCACAGTGGGGATTTCTGGACAGTTTCCTCCACCACTGCTGGGGAGTCAAAGCGGAGGATGAATGAATGAAACAGCACTGACTCAGATGCTCCTGATTGGATAAAGGGCATTAACCCAATCAGGAGCCAGATGTCAATTCTGCATTGATTACTACGGCAGTTCCTAGAAGATCCCTAACCTCCTCCCCCTAGAAACATACTCACCCCTCCCCCTAATACACAGACATCAGGACACAGACCTCTCCCCTCCCCCTAATACATAGACATCAGGACTCAACCCTCTCCCCTCCTCCTAATACACAGACATCAGGACACAGCCCTCTCCCCTCCCCCTCATACACAGACATCAGGACACAGCCCGCTCCCCTCCCCCTAATACACAGACATCAGGACACAGACCTCTCCCCTCCTCCTAATACACAGACATCAGGACACAGACCTCTCCCCTCCTCCTAATACACAGACATAAGGACACAGACCTCTCCCGTCCTCCTAATATACAGACATCAGGACACAGACCTCTACCCTCCTCCTAATACACAGACATCAGGACACAGACCTCTCCCCTCCTCCTAATACACAGACATCATGGCAGAGACCTCTCCCCTCCTCCTAATACACAGACATCAGGGCACAGACCTCTCCCCTCCTCCTAATAAACAGACGTCAGCACACAGTTCTCTCCCCTCCTCCTAATACACAGACATCAGGACACAGACCTCTCCCCTCCTCCTAATACACAGACATCAGGACACAGACAACTCCCCTCCTCCTAATACACAGACATCAGGACACAGACCTCTCCCGTCCTCCTAATATACAGACATCAGGACACAGACCTCTACCCTCCTCCTAATACACAGACATCAGGACACAGATCTCTCCCCTCCTCCTAATACACAGACATCAGGACACATACCTCTCCCCTCCTCCTAATACACAGACATCAGGACACAGATCTCTCCCCTCCTCCTAATACACAGACATCAGGACACATACCTCTCCCCTCCTCCTAATACACAGACATCAGGACACAGATCTCTCCCCTCCTCCTAATACACAGACATCATGACACAGACCTCTCCCCTCCTCCTAATACACAGACATCAGGACACAGACAACTCCCGTCCGTCTAATACACAGACATCAGGACACAGACCTCCCCCGTCCTCCTAATACACAGACATCAGGACACAGATCTCTCCCCTCCTCCTAATACACAGACATCAGGACACAGACCTCTCCCCTCCTCCTAATACACAGACATCAGGACACAGACAACTCCCGTCCGTCTAATACACAGACATCAGGATACAGACCTCCCCCGTCCTCCTAATACACAGACATCAGGACACAGACCTCCCCCGTCCTCCTAATACACAGACATCAGTACACAAACCTCCCCCGTCCTCCTAATACACAGACATCAGGACACAAACCTCCCCCGTCCTTCTAATACACAGACATCAGGACACAAACCTCCCTCGTCCTCCTAATACACAGACATCAGGACACAGCCCTCTCCCATCCTCCTAATACACAGATATCAAGAAACAGATCTCTCCTCCTAATACACAGGCATCACGACACAGGCCCTGATTCAGAGGCGCTTGCAAAAAGCGAGCGCTCGCTCTGAATCAGGGCGGGCGCTTGTTTTTTAGTTGTGGCCTCTTGGTCGCTCGCATAGCTGTGGGTTACCACCCACAGCTTATGGTCGCGATGGTCAAGACCATCGCGACCATCGGGCTTGCGACAAGACCCTTGCGGTAGGGTCTCGTTTCCACAAGCCCCAGTGGACTTCCTGCTCTAATAGACTGGAAGTCAACCTTCTGACATCACAAGTGATGTCAGTAGGGCCGCCCACAAACTGCAGGTGTTCCTGCAGGAACGCCTCCGTTTGCCCAGCCACCCTCCCGCCCTGCCTTCCAAACGGGGCGAGCTGTCAATCAACACCGACAGCCGCCCCTTTTGGATGCGAGCGCCGGAGCGAGTGCTTTTTGCGCTCGCTCCGGGACTTGCATGCGCACTGCCTAACAATCGACCCGCTTGCGAGCGCATAGCGCTCGCAAGCGGGTCTGAATCAGGCCCACAGACCTCTCCCCTCCTCCTAATACACAGACATCAGGACACAGACTTCTCCCCTCCTCCTAATACACAGACATCAGGACACATACCTCTCCCCTCCTCCTAATACACAGACAGCAGGACACATACCTCTCCCCTCCTCCTAATACACAGACAGCAGGACACAGACCTCTCCCCTCCTCCTAATACACAGACATCAGGATAGTTATTTTCCCTCTTCCTAATACACAGACATCAGGATACAGTTATTTTCCTTCTTCCTAATACACAGACATCAGGAAACAGATCTCTCCTCCTAATACACAGACAGCAGGACACAGATCTCTCCCCTCCTCCTAATACACAGACATCAGGACACATATCTCTCATCCTAATACACAGACATCAGGACACATATTTCTCATCCTAATACACAGACATCAAGGCACAGATCTCTCCCCTCCCACTAATACACAGACATCAGGACACAGACAACTCCCCTCCTCCTAATACACAGACCTCTCCCTTCCTCCTAATACACAGACATCAGGACACAGAAATCTCCCCTCCTCCTAATACACAGACCTCTCCCCTCCTCCTAATACACAGACATCAGGACACAGAAATCTCCCCTCCTCCTAATACACAGACCTCTCCCCTCCTCCTAATACACAGACATCAGGAAGCAGATCTCTCCTCCTAATACAGACATCAGGAGACGGGCCTATTCATCAACACTAAAATAACGGTTTTAAGGACATTTTCCTTAATTACCGTTTTTTTTAGTATTCATTAACACACTTAACACAAGATATATCACTGATATCTCCTGGTTAAGGTAAAATTATGTACATTCGGAATTTGATGGTATTACCCAGAGCCGTAACTAGACTTTTTGGTGCCCTGTACCAAAAAGAGCATTGGCGCCCCCCTATTTTTTAAATAAGGATATAACGCACCCAAAAAAGGGTAATGACCTCAAGGGGAATGGCCAGAGAAGAGATAGGGGAGGCCAGAAGATGCTGGGGATGAAATAAGAGGAAGTTACAAATCAGAATGATAATAAACAGAAAATTGGCAGGCCCAAACTGCGCCCCCCGCCCTGCGGTGCCCTGTGCCACAGCTCGGGCCGCACTACCCTAGTTATGGCCCTGGTGTTACTATACGCCACTTTCAGGTGGCATATAGCGGGTTACACTTACCTTCTTTCAGCTGGGTAGGTCCTCCCCCGGCTCGCTCTGTCACTCCCTGGTCCCTCCTCCGGCTCCTGCTCTGACTGTGTTCTCCCGGCAGAACACGATAAAGTAAAAAATAAAGAAATGAAAATAAAGTTTAAAAAATAAATAAAAAAATCTTCAGCAAGCTGGGCGGGAGGTCGGGGTCCGCGGCTGCAGCCTGTCGGGGTCCAGGCGGCCAGGTAAGTGGGGGGGGGGGGGGGTGGATGGCGGACAGACACAGAATTACCGCAGCTGTAATCAGTGCATGCGCTGCGCTTGTGCACGTAACGGCGTATGCACAGAAATGATTACAGCTGTGGTAAGTCAGAGCAGAGAGGGAAAAGTATCTATTTCCTGAAAAGCTGTCATCACAAAAATGACAGCTTTTCAGAATAGATACTTATGGGGAGGAGGAATGATGGATTCCATCGGTAATTAGGTAGAACTCCATGCGAGTGCTAAACCTAATTACCTCCATCGAGTTTTTAGTGTTGGTGAATAGACCCCACAGACCTCTCCCCTCCTCCTAATACACAGACATCGGGACACAGGCCTCTCCCCTCTTCCTAATACACAGACATCGGGACACAGCCCTCTCCCCTCCTCCTAATACACAGACATCGGGACACAGGCCTCTCCCCTCCTCCTAATACACAGACATAAGGACACAGACCTCTCCCGTCCTCCTAATATACAGACATCAGGACACAGACCTCTACCCTCCTCCTAATACACAGACATCGGGACACAGCCCTCTCCCCTCCTCCTAATACACAGACATCGGGACACAGCCCTCTCCCCTCCTCCTAATACACAGACATCGGGACACAGGCCTCTCCCCTCCTCCTAATACACAGACATCGGGACACAGCCCTCTCCCCTCCTCCTAATACACAGACATCGGGACACAGGCCTCTCCCCTCCTCCTAATACACAGACATCGGGACACAGGCCTCACCCCTCCTCCTAATACACAGACATCGGGACACAGCCCTCTCCCCTCCTCCTAATACACAGACATCGGGACACAGACCTCTCCCCTCCTCCTAATACACAGATATCGGGACACAGACCTCTCCCGTCCTCCTAATACACAGACATCGGGACACAGACTTCTCCCCTCCTCCTAATACACAGACATCAGGACACATATCTCTCCCCTCCTCCTAATACACAGACATCAGGACACAGACCTCTCCCCTCCTCCTAATACACAGACATCAGGACACAGACCTCTCCCCTCCTCCTAATACACAGACATCAGGACACAGACCTCTCTCCTCCTCCTAATACACAGACATAAGGACACATACCTCTCCCCTCCTCCTAATACACAGACATAAGGACACATACCTCTCCCCTCCTCCTAATACACAGAATTAAGGACACATACCTCTCCCCTCCTCCTAATACACAGACATAAGGACACATACCTCTCCCCTCCTCCTAATACACAGACATAAGGACACATACCTCTCCCCTCCTCCTAATACACAGACATAAGGACACATACCTCTCTCCTCCTCCTAATACACAGACATCAGGACACAGACCTCTCCCCTCCTCCTAATACACAGACATCAGGACACAGCCCTCTCCTCCTAATACACAGACATCAGGACACATACCTCTCCCCTCCTACTAATACACAGACACCAGGCCTTTCTTAATACACAGAGATCAAGAAACACACCTCTCCCCTTACCACCTCTTAATACTCAGACACCAAGGCGCAGGCCTAATACACAGACATCATGACAAGCTGCTCTCAGACCAATAAGAATTACAGAAGTATTTCACTAACTGTTTACTGCTTAACAGAATTGTCTTACAGACAAATTGGTAACGTATTCATAAAATGCATGTAAACGGACATTAGTGAAAATAAAGGGCAAAGGAACTTCAACTCAGACATATATATTGTTTTGTACACTATTATGTTTGCAGTACCTTCCTTTTCACTGACTGCTGCATTTTGTGTACTGGGAGATATTATCATTTATTTGGGTGTACGATTAGTAATTTTACTGACGGCCACCGTGCTCTTATACACAGACACACAGGGACCTCTCATGTACATACGTATCCATGAGACACACATGTATTCTAATTAACATCCATAGACCACAAACAGTACAGAATTGCAGCCTGTGTCTGTCCCTATAGTGTATCACACAGTCCCCTGCCCTTACCTTAATAAGGGAAAATAGGATACAATAGAGTAAAAGCTATATACCTCACCTTATCCGACCTACAGACACAGGATAGATAACCATCTCCCATACAGTAATGTGCGGGAATCACTGACGTTCCCATACAATGTGGCGTTAAAAGGAACATACAGGGTTTGCTACATTAATGTGAGGCTTTATATACATTGTTTAGTATCCTCAGTCTATCAGGAATCATTTGGGCCATCTTTATGCCTATATAGTGACATATAGCTTCCGTGCAGTGACATATAGCGATCATGGAACCTGGCAGTGACCTGTACTGGGGTCCACAGGGTAGGCAAGGTCCCCCTCCCCCCAGTATAATGATGTGACAGATCCCCCCCCCCTCCTTCCTCCACCAGTGTACTGGTGACAGGTCTCCCCTCCACACATATTATATGCTGCACAGAGACACTAATAATGTTGACACTTCTTATAGGCAGAGCAGAGTGTCCCACTACTAATATGAGGCACCCAGGGGTTAGCCTACCTTCTGTATAATATCACCTTTCTGTGACCCTGAAGGGCTAATCCTCTATGTTTCATCCAGTTCCTCCAATTACACTGGAGTGTACTATAAATCTAATAACTGTGCTAATAAACAGGTCTTGGAAAAAAAAAAAATATTAACACCCCCCCCCCCCCCCCTTATCTGGCCCCCCAGAACCCTCGTGCCCATTCTCACCTCTTGCAGGTTGCAGTCTTTGGAGGGTAAGAGGAATCCTGTCTTCTTTGGTGCTTAAAAAAAATATAATAGTTAAAAAGAATAAAAAGGAAATGAAATGATTTCCACCCTGAAAATAGATCCTTTTCCTGATTATTGATTTGATCCTCCAGGATTTCTGAAATATCAGTCCCCCCACAGCAAGCAGTCTGGAATTCAGGATCCCTGTCTGGAGTCTTCTTGCTATAGATCCAGTTGAGGTGAGGCGATGACCCCCCCCTTTTTTTTGTCTTTTTTTTTTTTTTTTTGGCAGATCCAGGAGTGGTATTTGCTGTGCAGGGGGTATCAGTGGGGTGGTGAGGAATAGGAAGAGGGGTATTCTGTCATCTGGCACAGAGGCTCCCTGATCTGCAGAGATAAAGGGTGCTCCTGGCTGTCAGGGGTGGCTAGGGTAAGGGGGAGCATAACAAACCCCCAATTTTATAGGGTGAGAATAGGGGATAGGGGGGGGGGAGGGGGCTCTGGGTTAGGAAAGCAGGGAGAAGAGGCTGCAAAGTGAGAGGTGGCAAGCTGATGGGAGGAAGGAAGGAAGGAGAGAGAGAGTGAGTGTGAGAGAGAGAGGGAGGGAGGGAGACAGACAGAGGGAGGGAGGGCTGGGAATGTGCAGGGTGATTTATTGCAGCCCTGCAGAACTGTCTGAGAATGACCCTCCAACATCACTTCTACTCCGGGGCTGTAGCTCAGGCGCATGCGCGGGGCCTGCCAGACAGGGGCTGCAGGGGAGAGGAGGGTGGGGGGGGCATCACCACACAGCCCCCCCTCCTGCTCTTCCACTCCCAGTCTCTGCCCATAGGAGGGGGACAGGCTCCTGCTGCTGCAGAGCTCTCTCTCCCCTTCTCTCCCAGTACACAGGGGAAAGGAGTGGCTTTCAATAATATAAGGGATCTCTCTCAGCCAAGCTCTCACCCCTACACACATACCACACATACACAGCTCCACCCCTACACACACATAACACACAGCTGACACATACAGTACTGCACATACCATACACAGCTCCACTCCTACATACACAGTGTACATATAATACACAGTTACATACATACTCCACATATCATACACAGCTCCACCCCTACATACACATATAACACACAGCTGACACATACAGTACTGCACATACCATACACAGCTTCCCTCCTACATACACAATGTACATATAATACACAGCTACATACATAATGCACATATACACACATAACACACAGCTGACACATACAGTACTGCACAAACCCTACACAGCTCCACTCCTACATACACACTGTACATATAATACACAGTTACATACATACTCCACATATCATACACAGCCCCACCCCTACATACACATATAACACACAGCTGACACATACAGTACTGCACAAACCCTATACAGCTCCACTCCTACATACACACTGTACATATAATACACAGTTACATACATACTCCACATATCATACACAGCCCCACCCCTACATACACATATAACACACAGCTGACACATACAGTACTGCACATACCATACACAGCTTCACTCCTACATACACAATGTACATATAATACACAGCTACATACATAATGCACATATACCATATACACACACATAACACGCAGCTGACACATACAGTACTGCACAAACCCTACACAGCTCCACTCCTACATACACACTGTACATATAATACACAGCTACATACATACTCCACATATCATACACAGCTCCTCTCCTACATACACATATAACACACAGCTGACACATACAGTACTGCACATACCATACACAGCTCCACTCCTACATACACACTGTACATATAATACACAGCTACATACATAATGCACATATCATACACATATAACACACAGCTGACACATATAGTACTGCACATACCATACACAGCTCCTCTCCTACACACACATAACACACAGCTGACACATATAGTACTGCACATACCCTACACAGCTCCACTCCTACATACACACTGTACATATAATACACAGCTGCATACATACTCCACATATCATACACAGCTCCTCTCCTACATACACATAACACGCAGCTGACACATACAGTACTGCACATACCCTACACAGCTCCACTCCTACATACACACTGTACATATAATACACAGCTACTTACATACTCCACATATCATACACAGCTCCTCTCCTACATACACATATAACACACAGCTGACACATACAGTACTGCACATACCATACACAGCTCCTCTCCTACACACACATAACACACAGCTGACACATATAGTACTGCACATACCCTACACAGCTCCACTCCTACATACACACTGTACATATAATACACAGCTGCATACATACTCCACATATCATACACAGCTCCTCTCCTACACACACATAACACGCAGCTGACACATACAGTACTGCACATACCCTACACAGCTCCACTCCTACATACACACTGTACATATAATACACAGCTACATACATACTCCATATATCATGCACAGCTCCTCTCCTACATACACATATAACACACAGCTGACACATACAGTACTGCACATACCATACACAGCTCCACTCCTACATACACACTGTACATATAATACACAGCTACATACATAATGCACATATCATACACATATAACACACAGCTGACACATATAGTACTGCACATACCATACACAGCTCCTCTCCTACACACACATAACACACAGCTGACACATATAGTACTGCACATACCCTACACAGCTCCACTCCTACATACACACTGTACATATAATACACAGCTGCATACATACTCCACATATCATACACAGCTCCTCTCCTACATACACATATAAGACATAGCTGACACATACAGTACTGCACATACCATACACAGCTCCACTCCTACATACACACTGTACATATAATACACAGCTACATACCACACATACACAGCTCCACCCCTACATACACACTGTAAATATAAAATACACAGCTATATACATAATCCACATATCATATACAGCTCCTCTCCTACACACACATAACACACAGCTGACACATACAGTACTGCACATACCCTACACAGCTCCACTCCTACATACACACTGTACATATAATACACATATCATACACAGCTACACACATACACAACTCCTTTCCTACACACACATAACACACAGCTGACACATACAGTACTGCACATACCATACACAGCTCCACACATACACAGCTCCTCTCCTACACACACACACAGTACATATAATACACAGCTACATACATCACATTTCAAACACAGCTCCTCTCCTACACACACTGTACACATAATACACAGCTACATGCATACTCCACATATCATACACAGCTCCTCTCCTACACACACTAGGCCTGATTCAGCAAAAAGCGAGCCCTCGCTCTGAATCAGGGCGGCCGCTTTTCTTTTAAAACCCGGCCTCCTGGCCGCTCGCTAAGCTGTGGGTGAAAACCCACAGCTTTTGTGAGCGGCCAGATGCTGGTCGCGACCATCGGGCTTGCGACGAGCCCCTTCCGGTAGGGTCTTGTTCCTGCAAGCCCCAGTGAGCTTCCTGCTCTAATAGAGCAGGAAGCTCACTACTGACATCACGAGTGATGTCAGTAGGGCCGCCCACAAACGGCAGACGTTCCTTCAGTTTGGCCAACCCCCCCCCCTCCCCGCCTACAATACGGGGCGAGCTGTCGATCAACATCGGCAGCCGCCCCGTTTGTAGCGAGCCCCAGAGCGAGTGAATTTCTCACTTCGGGGCTTGTGCACGCCGCGCGTTGGCCGTCTGAGTATGCATCGCAGTGGGCGAACCAGTCACTGCTCATAGCACAAAGACTGAGCGGTACCTTGAGTGACAGCGCCATTTGTGGGTGATAACGGGAAGGTGCTTGTGAACGGGGGAGTGGTGGTGTGAACACAGGCGTATCTGGGCGTCAAAACGGCGTTTAAAGGGCGTGCATAATTAGCATGGAGGTGTCATTGTACACGTCACCTGGGGTAGGGGCTACCTCAAGCGCTGCGTGCAGCTCCGACGGCCCTCGATGTTACCGATTAATCATACACTTCCTGGAGATGACGTGTGTTAAGAAAGGAAAGTGGGCGTATTTATATACCAGCGTTCGCTCGCTGCCGCCGCTCGCTAAGATATAGAGGGCGTCCTTATGCCACAAAGTACGATCGCGGAATTTGCATACCCGGCCCCTATTTGCAGTGAGCGATCGTTTCTTAGCGTCCGGGTCTGAATCAGGCCCTCTGTACATATAATACACAGCTACACACATACAATACACAACTACACACATACAATACACAACTACACACACACTGCACATATAATACACACACTGCACATATAATAAACAGCTACACACATACTGCACATACAATACACAGCTATACCTACACACGGCAAACTGCATATATAGGCCCTCATTCAGAGCCGGATGCTCTGAGCAGAGCGCACGCTCTGAATGAGGGCCGTCCTCCATAATTATGGAGCGTCCTCCTGGACGCTCGTATAGCTGTGGGTCACCACCCACAGCCTATACGAGCGTGCAGGTTGATGGCCGCGATGGTCTTGACCATCGCGACCATCGCCACTGCGAGCCGGAGCCTGCGGTTGAGTTTCTCAACCGCAAGGCCCGGAGTGATTTTGGCTCTATCAGAGCCAAAATCACTCCCACTGACATCACTAGTGATGTCAGTGGGCCGGCTTCGGACGGTAGGCATTCCCTTGGGAACGCCTCCGTCTGGGAGGCACGCCCCCGGCACGCCCACCAAAGGGGGCGTGCTGTCAATCAACATCAACAGCACGCCCCCTTTGATCAGACACAACGAGCGAAGGAAAGTCCTTCGCTCATCGCGTCTGGCGCATGCGTATGACGGAGCTCCCGCCGTCGTGCACATGCGCAGTGCGCACCATCGACCCACTTGCGAGCGGACAGCCGCTTGCGAGTGGGTCTGAATCAGGCCCATAATACACAGCTACACACATATACAGCTACCCACATACTGCACATAAATACGCAGCTACACTTATACATAGCTCCACTTTCTCACACACACTGCACACATAATACACAGCTCTCACCCCTACACACATATAATACACAGCTCTCACCCCTACACACATATAATACACAGCTCTCATACCTACACACACATATAATACACAGCTCTCACACCTACACACATATAATACACAGCTCTCACACCTACACACACATATAATACACAACTCTCAAACCTACACACATATAATACACAGCTCTCACCCCTACACACACATATAATACACAATTCTCACACCTACACACACATATAATACACAGCTCTCATCCCTACACACACATATAATACACAGCTCTCACCCCTACACACATATAATACACAATTCTCACACCTACACACAAATATAATACACAGCTCTCACACCTACACACACATATAATACACAGCTCTCACCCCTACACACACATATAATACACAGCTCTCATCCCTACATACATATATAATACACAGCTCTCACCCCTACACACACATATAATACACAACTCTCACCCCTACACACATATAATACACAGCTCTCATCCCTACACACACATATAATACCCAGCTCTCACCCCTACACACAAATATAATACACAGCTCTCACCCCTACACACAAATATAATACACAGCTCTCACACCTACACACACATATAATACACAGCTCTCACCCCTACACAGATATAATACACAGCTCTCACCCCTACACAGATATAATACACAGCTCTCATCCCTACACACACATATAATACACAGCTCTCACCCCTACACAGATATAATACACAGCTCTCATCCCTACACACACATATAATACACAGCTCTCACACCTACACACACATATAATACACAGCTCTCACCCCTACACACACATATAATACACAGCTCTCATCCCTACACACACATATAATACACAGCTCTCATCCCTACACAGATATAATACACAGCTCTCACACCTACACACACATATAATACACAGCTCTCATCCCTACACACACATATAATACACAGCTCTCACCCCTACACACATATAATACACAGCTCTCATCCCTACACACACATATAATACACAGCTCTCATCCCTACACAGATATAATACACAGCTCTCACACCTACACACACATATAATACACAGCTCTCACACCTACACACACATATATCACACAACTCTCACACCTACACACACATATAATACACAGCTCTCATCCCTACATACATATATAATACACAGCTCTCACCCCTACACACACATATAATACACAACTCTCACCCCTACACACATATAATACACAGCTCTCATCCCTACACACATATAATACACAGCTCTCATCCCTACACACACATATAATACAGAGCTCTCACCCCTACACACAAATATAATACACAGCTCTCACCCCTACACACAAATATAATACACGGCTCTCACCCCTACACAAATATAATACACGGCTCTCACCCCTACACACACATATAATACACAACTCTCATCCCTACACACACATATAATACAAAGCTCTCATCCCTACACACACATATAATACACAGCTCTCACACACATATAATACACAGCTCTCACCCCTACACACACATATAATACACAGCTCTCACCCCTACATACACATATAATACACAGATCTCATCCCTACACACACATATAATACACAGCTCTCACCCCTACAAACAAATATAATACACAGCTCTCACACCTACACACACATATAATACACAGCTCTCATCCCTACACACACATATAATACACAGCTCTCACCCCTACACACATATAATACACAGCTCTCATCCCTACACACACACATATAATACACAGCTCTCACTCCTACACAGATATAATACACAGCTCTCACACCTACACACACATATAATAATACACAGCTCTCACACCTACACACATATAATACACAGCTCTCACCCCTACACACACATATAATACACAATTCTCACACCTACACACACATATAATACACAGCTCTCACCCCTACACAGATATAATACACAGCTCTCATCCCTACACACAAATATAATACACAGCTCTCACACCTACACACACATATAATACACAACTCTCACCCCTACACACACATATAATACACAGCTCTCACCCCTACACACACATATAATACACAGCTCTCACCCCTACACACACATATAATACACAGCTCTCACCCCTACACACACATATAATACACAGCTCTCACCCCTACACACACATATAATACACAGCTCTCACCCCTACACACACATATAATACACAATTCTCACACCTACACACACATATAATACACAGCTCTCACCCCTACACATACTTATAATACACAGCTGAAACATACAGGACTGAACATATAATACACAGCTACACACATACTACACCCATATTGCCATACAATACATAACTACACACATATTGCACATACAGGGTCTGATTCAAAGGTGGACTCGGTGTTGATGGCGGACGCAAGTGGCCGATGCTTTAAGTCTGCGCATACGTCCCGATGGTTACCGCTGACAGCCGCAGAGCAAATCTAGATGCAGAGAGAGACAATCTCAGTGGCTGTTTCTGGGTGATACAGGGGGAGTGGCATTGTATATAAGGGGCACTAATGTGGGCATTGTATATAAGGGGCACTAATGTGGGCATTGTATATAAGGGGCACTACTTTGTGTCTGAACATAAATTAGGGACACTACTATGTGTTGTAATGTGAATCAGGGCCTATGTGCATTGTAATGTGAATAAGATTGTGCTACTGTGTGGTGTAATGTGAATTGGGGATGCTATTGTGTGACCACGCCTTTTTCTTTTGAGACCTTTCCTTTAGCGTGCCTCCCAACCATCCTGATTATGGTGACAAAGTGTCCCAGATGGGGGGGGGGGAATGGTGAATAGATGCGGCAATAATGCACAACTACAGCCCTACACACACTACACTGCGGCTATAATGCACAACTACAGCCCTACACACACTACACTGCGGCTATAATGCACAACTACACCCCTACACTGCGGCTATAATGCACAACTACACCCCTACACAAACTACACTGCGGCATATAATGCACAACTACAGCCCACTGCGGCTATAATGCACAACTACAGCCCTACACACACTACACTGCGGCTATAATGCACAACTACAGCCCTACACGCACTACACTGCGGCTATAATGCACAACTACACACCTACACACACTACACTGCGGCTATAATGCACAACTACAGCCCTACACACACTACACTGCGGCTATAATGCACAACTACACCCCTACACTGCGGCTATAATGCACAACTACAGCCCTACACACACTACACTGCGGCTATAATGCACAACTACACCCCTACACTGCGGCTATAATGCACAACTACACCCCTACACACCCTACACTGCGGCTATAATGCACAACTACAGCCCTACACACACTACACTGCGGCTATAATGCACAACTACACCCCTACACTGCGGCTATAATGCACAACTACACCCCTACACAAACTACACTGCGGCATATAATGCACAACTACAGCCCACTGCGGCTATAATGCACAACTACAGCCCTACACACACTACACTGCGGCTATAATGCACAACTACAGCCCTACACGCACTACACTGCGGCTATAATGCACAACTACACACCTACACACACTACACTGCGGCTATAATGCACAACTACAGCCCTACACACACTACACTGCGGCTATAATGCACAACTACACCCCTACACTGCGGCTATAATGCACAACTACAGCCCTACACACACTACACTGCGGCTATAATGCACAACTACACCCCTACACTGCGGCTATAATGCACAACTACACCCCTACACACCCTACACTGCGGCTATAATGCACAACTACAGCCCTACACACACTACACTGCGGCTATAATGCACAACTACACCCCTACACTGCGGCTATAATGCACAACTACAGCCCTACACACACTACACTGCGGCTATAATGCACAACTACACACACTACAGCTATAATACACAACTACACCCCTACACACACTACACTGCAGTTATAATATACAACTACACCCCTACACACACTACACTGCGGCTATAATGCACAACTATAACCCTACACACTACACTGCAGCTATAATACACAACTACACCTCTACACACACTACACTGCAGCTATAATACACAACTACACCCATACACATTACACTGTGGCTATAATGCACAACTACATCCCTACACACATTACACTGCGGCTATAATGCACAACTACAGCCCTACACACACTACACTGCACCTACAATACACAACTACACCCCTACACATTACACTGTGGCTATAATGCACAACTACACACCTATACACACTACACTGCAGTTATAATACACAACTACACCCCTACACACACTACACTACATCTATAATGCACAACTACACCCTTACACACACTACACTGTGGCTTTAATGCACAACTACACACCTATACACACTACACTGCAGCTATAATGCACAACTACACCCTTACATACACTACATTGCAGATATAATGCACAGCTACACCCCTACACTGCAGCTATAATGCACAACTACACCATTACACACACTACACTGCGGCTATAATGCACAACTGCACCCCTGCACACACTACACTGTGGCTATAAAGCACAACTACACACCTACACACAATACACTGCAGTTATAATACACAACTACACCCCTACACACACTACACTGCTGCTATAATGCAAAACTGACCCCTACACAAACTATACTGCAGCTATAATGCACAACTACACCCTTACACACAGTACACTGCGGCTATAATGCCCAACTGCACCCCTACACACACTACACTGCAGATATAATACGCCCCTGGTAGGGGTGTAGTTGTGTATCTACAATAGGTGCATGGTGTGCGGGGAACACGGGCCCCTGGGTCCAGGGGGGCCCCGCACCGCACACCCTGCACCCATAATAATACTTACCTCTCCGGAGTCCCACGTCGGCGCGGGGGTCCGGCGCTGTAAAACGACTAGAAAGTGGCCGCGGCGGCCAATTTCCCGTCCTTTGCACATGCGCAGTACAGGGAAAATGGCCGCCACGGCCATTTTCCCGGTGCCCTGTGCATACCCTATAGACTGTGGGCACACTCTAGTGCACAGAGTCTATAACTCGGGTGCTGGACGTGCACAGCTCAGTGCGCTGCCGGCCGCCGGGCAGAGAGGAGGGGGCCCATGTCGGAGACTGCACACAGGCCCTCTCCTCTCTTCAAACGCCCCTGACCCCTACACACAGTACACTGCAGCTATAATACACAACTACACCCCTACACACACTACACTGTGGCTATAATGCACAACTACACCCTTACACACACTACACCTTGCACACACTACGCTGCAGCTATAATACACAACTACACCCCTACGCACACTACTCTGCGACTATAATGCACAACTACACCCCTACACACTACACTGCAGCTATGATGCACAACTACACTCCTACATACACTACACTGCAGCTATAATGCGTGCGTGCAGCTTTGCAATTGCGATCCTTGCTGAATCAGGCCCTCTGTCGCCAATGTAGGACTTTTAAATATTTTTTATTTTCAAATGTAACATGCCCCCACATGTTGGCTATGCCCCCAATTCAGTACAGCGGAGGGGGGGGCGCCGAACAATACCCTTGCACTGGGCACCATGGCACCTAGCTACACCTCTGGTCATGCCTCTACACACATATTCAGTCACATCCATATTAAGGATACTGAATTTAAACCTCTATACGCTCCTGCCTATACCTTCTAAAAACCTGCCTATACCTTCTAAAATTGTCGCTATTTCCGTATGCAGTCATACAGTAAAATAAAAGCCTTCAGACCTTGAACATGTGTTTCCAAAGCACAAAGTATTATTCAAGCAGAGTACAGATAGTTACACGCTGTGATCTAAGTACAATTTAGCGCAAAGAAATTATACAGACCCAAGGTACAGTTATACATACGCCCGCGCTCTGGGACCAGATTCCGGCATCAACAAGAAACCTCCATCAACAGCATCAGCATGAAGACTGAAGACTGGGGTCAGAACACACATATATATACCCTATATATACACTATACAATAGAGAGGTTTGTTGTGATGCCATTGGTTCTCCATCACTGTGCTTCTGTTACAGGACATTTAACAGGTCGATTCAAATGGACACAGATCAGCCTCCGACAGCCTATTGTCTCCTCTATTCCCCCTGCATGCAAATCTAAGCTGTTAATTTTACAAAGTACATTTTAGTGTTTTAACTCTCTACTATTCATAAGTTGAGAATGCAGGTTGCGATCTTCTCACCGATGATACCGGAAAGCTGTTGAGAAAGAGTCGATCAGTACAACACCAAACACTGGGCCTGATTCAGACCCGCTCGCGATCTCTGAGCGCTCGCAAGCGGGTCGATGTTGGCCCAATGCACATGCGCACGACGGAGGCAGCTCCGTCGTGCGCATTCGCGGGACCCAGATAGCGACGGGCAAGCCGTTGCTCCGGGTCTCGCTACAAACCAGGGAGTGCTGTCGATGGTGAGTGACAGCAAGCCCCCTTTGGTGGGCGTGCCGGGGGCATGGCTGCCCAGATGGAGGCATTCCCATGGGAACACCTACCATCTAGGGCCGGCCCCACTGACATCACAAATGATGTCAGTGGGAGTGCTCTCGGCTCTGATAGAGCCGAAAGCACTCCAGGGCTTGCGGCAATGAGACCCTACCACAAGGGTCTCGACGCAAGCCCAATGGTCTTGACCATCGCGACCATCTTCTTGGCCGCTCGCTATAGCTGTGGGTGGTCACCCACAGCTATACGAGCGGCCAGGAGGCCGCTCTAAAAATTAAGAGGGAAGGCCCTGATTCAGAGCGAGCGCTCTGTCTGAGCGTCCGGCTCTGAATCAGGGCCACTGTTTTGCTTACAAGTACTACAAGTATTACAATTGCCACAGCTACACCTGTCCACATGTGGGGTCTCTCCCTTTACATGCAAAAACACCCACAGTTCCTGCTGTATTGTTTTTTCTAATTACTTTTCTCAGGAAGCTGTTTTTCTAGACTCTGCGTGAATACTGTGGGCCTGATTCAGAGCCGGACGCAATCAGCCGTTCGCTCGTACGCATCCGATTGTTTTAAACCACTCATTGCGCATGTGCGGCCGGATCATTGCGGTCATTTTTCATTCGCTCGTATACACAGCGAACAGGAAGTGACCTATGTAATTTGATTGACAGAATGTTCTGTTTATGGGTGGTAACGGGGGTGGAGATGAGAAAACGCAGGCGTGGCAAGGCGTTTTTTGGGCGTACATGTATTATCTTGTGTGAACGTCCAATTTGGAAGCTATTTTGCAGACGTCACTGTGTGATCCAGTTTCCATTATGACTGCTCGTTCAGCTTGTGGTAGGGTATTGGATCTCGCAAAGACGATGGTCTCTTCATAGCTCCCTTAGCGAATCGATGTTTTGCTATTCTCCTTTACAAGGCACAAGAGCAATCACCTAATAATTGGATCACTTGCGAGAAGGTGATTTGCAATGGCCATGATTTATTAGCTAAATTTGGAACGCATGTTGTGTTCCTATTTGTTTGTGTTTTGTAATCACAGCAATCACAAAATAAATTATAAAATAAAGGTAAAAATGTATTTTTTGGCTAAATTCCATACGCATGTTGTTGTCAGATTTATTTTGTTTTTAAAAAGCCCAACACCTTTTTTTTATGTCTAATTTTTTGGGACAATTTGGTTACAATACAGAAAGACAATCAGCTACTAATTGCTTTGCTTGTATTATTTTTTACCTACCTGTTACCTTATGTTTTTTGGTTTTAAATATTTTTTTAAGTATATGACCTTTGTTATGTATTTAAGTATGTTTGTTCCAGTCCCTTTTAGCCATTTGCTAATGATTGGACACACATTTTTTTAAGAATGGATTTTTATTTTTCAAAAATTAAATGTTTACATTTTTTTACAAATGTGGCTTCTTTTACAGCCAATTTGTTATTTTATTTGACATCAAAAAAATAAATGAATGTAAAAAAAAAAACAAATCACAAGAAAGGAGAGGGAGGTTTGTTGTAGCCAAAATATGGGACAAACACAGAGATGGTATTTGGGGAAATTAGCCAGTGCTCTTAACGCCTTCCCCCCGCTTGGCTTGATGTTGGAGGGAGCATGATTTTGTCTGGTTGTACGGCGTGCCTGGGTAGAGGTAGCTGGTGTTTCCTCTGGGCTAGGCATAGGGCTAGGCACATTTGGAGGGATGGCCGATGTTGCGCCAGAGGTGGAGGGCCCTGATGTTCCGGCAGGAAGGGAGGCCGGCTCCAACATGCACAGGCGGACAAGCTGCTCCAGGGCATTAGCTATTCTGACATTGGCCGCAGCGTTTGCCTCCAGGGCGTCCGCCACCCGTAGTATATTCTCTGTGAGAAGGGCCACTGCCTGCGAGGGGGAAGGCCCTGGACTTGTCCGCCACAGGGTCCCCAGACGGAAATACTGCTTCCTCCCCTGCGGAGCCAGCAGATCTACTGCGGCCAAACCTCAGTTCTGGAGCAGACTCGTCCTCTTCTGTGCCTGTGTGAAAAAGAGAGATCATAAAAATATTAGTACATTAGTCTTTGTATTTAAACAAGTTGTTCAAACAACATGTGGAACCACAAAGTCTGGCATGTCTGTGTCCATGTTGGACATGCCAAACACCTTCTCTTCCTGCACACACCCCTGTGCCAGTTCCTCCAAATCGGTTAACTCCAATGACACAGGGGTTGCCCACCACCTGTCCCCCCTGCATGCCTAGCCCTATCAGCCAGTTTTTGTTTGAGCCAATATTTGAAGTCGCTCCATCTGTTGTTTAAAAATGTATGTTTCGTTTTTTAACTAAGTTTTAAGAATTGTGGAAATAGGTTATATCATTTACTTACCGGCGTTTGACTTCTTTGGTTAAACGGACAGCACTGGCTATTTCCTCCCACAGTTTCCATCTCTGGCTTGCACCCATATTTTGGGGTGCCTGTGCCTTGTTATCCACGCACTGTTGCACCAAAGCCTCCATCTCCTTTCTTGTGAATTGTGGCTGCCTTTTTCGTTTGGCCCTGGCCTGGGTACTAGGCCCCGCAGTCTCCTCATTGTCAGTCTCAACACCTTACAAAAAATAAAACAATAATTATTTTTCAAATTTTTTTTTGGTGTGTTAACTTTACATTTGGAGCTACTTACTGTTTGGTCCTGGAATTTGGCTTTGCTGCTGTTCAGTGGACATGATTAAACCCTTGAATTCAGCAGACCCATTGTGGCCTCTCGTGACGTTTTTATAGATGCGTGTGCATTATACGGGCGCATCTATTGAGCGTCATTGATTTGAGCGGGAAAGTTAGATCTATTTAAGGCTTTTTTGTGGCCTTGTTTTGGGTGGGTTGAAAGAAGTGGTTGGTGGTTGTTAGAGGTGCGGAGTTGTGGTTTGTGAAGTTGTTTGGATTTGCTGCGAGTTGTCGATTGTTTTTTTTTTTTCGCATTTTTGCGTTTTTGTAATAAGCCTTTTTTTGGTTTTGAGGTAAGTTTGGTGGTTCGCTTTTTTGGTTGTTTGCTTTTTTTGGGGTTTTTTTAAATGTTTTTTTTTTTAAATTTATTTCCTTTCGTCTTGTGGACTGCATTTCGAGTTTCGGGATCGTCTTTGTACGGTAAGTGTTTATTGAGATACATTAGACCCTGTTTATTGTTAACATTTATCATGTTGTTTTAAGGGATCTCATTATGTATTTATTTTTTTTTTTGCCCAAATGATTATTTGGCCATCAAAAATGTGAAATGTCTGGCGTATATATTGCACATCTCCTGTCTGTGGCATTAGCGTACCATTTAGCGGTATTTTGTATCCTCTATTGCGTATATTTTGCACATCTCCTGTCTGTGGCGTTAGCGTACATTGGATTATTAGAATAAAATCAGACACTAACAACATCTGTGTAGTGCATGCATTCTTTATATTTTTGCCTTAGGCTGTCTTTATTTTGTGGGAATTTTTTGAGTTTTTATTTATGTTAAATCTAATTCATAGGTTTACTTCAAGATGTCACTGCCTAATCCTGTAAGATTCTTCTTAATGTGTCAAAAAGATAAGTATATTTTCTTATTTTTAAATGTTGGAAAAATAACTACATTGTCTAACATTTCAGATTGATGTTGGGCGAATTATAGTGGCGATGGTCCACGACCCCGACCAACCTGAACACCCTCCTAGGCGTAGGCATCATAGGCGTGCAAGGCCCTAGATATTTAGAACACGTGTCACCCTTTTTGGAATGCCTGATGATGTGGTTTTACGGCGGTATCGCCTACCACCCCAAATCATCCTAGACACTCTTTCATTAATAGAGAGTGATCTTGAAAGGCAAATTAACAATCCAACAGCAATACCACCACTTATGCAGTTAATGTCGGTGTTACATTTTTGCGCCTCAGGATCCTTCCAGACCACAGTTGGGATTGTTGCAGGCATTTCCCAATCCTCCTTTTCAAGGGCGGTAATGGATGCACTGTTTAAGCACCTCCATCATTTTATTAATATGCCATTGGATATGGGTTCCCTTAATGTGGTGAAGCAGAATTTTTTCGAAATTGCAGGCTTCCCACACATCATAGGGGTTGTGGACGGCACTCACATACCACTTCAGCCTCCAGCAGCGCTGGAGGCCATATTTAGGAACCGCAAGCATTTCCATTCAATGAATGTAATGGTGGTATGTGATGCCTCCCTCCAGATCCTGTCCCTGAATGCCAAATTTCCAGGAAGTGCACATGATTAATTTATCATACGGCAATCAGGGCATTGGCACAAATTAAACAACCTACAAGCTGGTGACGCGTGGCTTCTGGGTAAGTGGTACCCCTAATTTTTAAATCAAATGCTGTTGACTTAGAAATGGTACTGAATGATTTTTTATTTTCACAGGAGACAGTGGTTACCCTGCTCACTCCTTATTTGGTTCCCACACCAGGGCCACAAACTCAATATAATTCTGCACTTACTGCCACCAGGCAGGTGGTGGAGCATTGTATTGGCCTTTTAAAAGGCCGATTTCGATGCCTCCACCGCTCTGGTGGCGACCTCATGTATTTGCCGGCTATGGTTTCCAAAATTGTGGTCCTGTGTGGGATATTTCACAACATCGCCATAAGGAGTGGGGTCCCAATGCAGCCAGAGGATGCCTTCCCTGAGGATGCCCCCCACCGAGGTTGGACGGAGGAGAGTGTTAGGGGGGGCCATACATGATGAGGTCGTTTCCCGCTTTTTCAGGTATTTGAATTTCCTTGGTTTTACATTTGTTGACATTGTGAAGACTGAAAATTATGTGTGTTTACTATCCTATGTTTCGAATTTTAACCTTTTTTCTTTTCTTTTTTTTGCAAAATCCAAACAACAACCTTCTTACTTCCTGAAAATGCTCGCCTGTGACATTAATGACTCAAAAATGACCTTTACACCTGGACAAATGTGTTTCTTACCTGATTTGGCATGCACCATCTTCAAGCAGTTCTTGATTTTTTGTTTCCAATCTTTGTGTGTATTTTGTTTTTATTGTGAGATATTGTATAATAAACTAATTTTAAAATTATTTGTTTTTTTACCTGAAAAACCAGCAAATGGACAGTACCTTTTAACTTAATTTACAAGTGGTTTTTTTTTTAATTGTAACTTTTTTTTGGAAAAACAATTTTAAAAACATTACAATTAACAACATGTTTGAATAGTTGGGCCTACCTTTTTTCATATTTTTGTAACTATTTTGGGAGTTGCATGGATATTTTTGAATGAATTAAATAATTACATAAGGGATTTTTCGAAAAACATTATGGAGTTAATGTCAATTGGCCCAAGTATTGGAATGTATAAATATGTCTTTAAAGTCTTGGAAACCAATTTTTTTTTTTAAAGTTTAACTTTTAAAGAATACTTACTCCAAAAATTTAGTATGCCACATTGTTTGCATTTTCATATGCAAATTCCATAAACCCAAATGTTTACACCCCAAAAAAAAAAGACCTTGTGAGCTAATTTTGGAGTCAATAAATGAGATTGGTTTAAAGAAACAGCTTTTATTAACAATATAAAATAAGAGAATAAATTAATGTCTCAAAAACAAAATGAAATGGTCCATTGCGACCAGCAGCTGGACCAAATGTCCCCTCATTGCCATTATCTGGCCCAAAATGGCTTGATCCCGCATCCTTGGGTCTGTAGAAAGACAAATATGAGTTTAAATTAAATGTGAATTTTTAAAAAAATACATACAAGAAAAACAGGATTATTTACACTTAAATAAAGTTTACATACCATGCTAATTTTGTTGCAAAACTATAGTGGTAACATAAATTTGCCTAAATTACCAATTGGCACCAAAACAAAAAAAAAACATGAACATGAGAATAGTGGTTTGAACAATCACTTTGGGATCTTAAATAATCCTTACACCATTTGTATATTGATTTTAGTGTAGAAATTAAAAAAAAAACAAAGAAACTTGTATTTGGCTCTGGCATATGTGGTGATTGTAAAGTTTATTTTGTTTAGAAACATGAATAAATTGGGCAAAAATTTAGGAAAACAAAATCACAAAAACTTTAAAAAGAAATAAAAAAGCAGTTAAAAAAAAAAAATGTGTGAAGACGGGGCGAAATGTCCGGGGGGGATAAAGGGGAGGGGTTGGATTCAGGAGTGGGTGCATCAGGGGAGGGTGTGGGAATGTGGATGGGTAGGACAGGGGAGGGAGGGGTTATTTGGATTTGGGGAGCAGGAGAGGGAGGGGTAATAGGGATGACCAGGTCAGGGGAGGGTGGCGAAATTTGGGAGGAGTGGGCAGGGGAGGAGATGGTGGGAGTTGGGGAGAGGGGCCGGGCAGGCCTCTGTCTCTGGATCCGCTCCTGACCTAAATGATGTATAGTTTGTAATATTAGCAAATATGTATACCAAAAAACATTTTAAATGGAAAACATTAACCAAAAAGAAAATATTAATCTTAAAAAAGAAACAATAACAAGGTCTCATTTAGCCCCCAAAAAATGCATACTACACACATGCACACGCATTAATGCAAATTTACATTAGCAAAGACAAAAAGTAACAACAGATTGTCATAGATAAATAAACATTCAAATATCCACTTACGCCGACGGATCCTCATCCGAAGATGCGCAAGCAGGTGTGGGGACCGGCGTCGTAAATCCGACCACCGGCGTTCTAATTGGCTGATGGTCCTCTGAAATCCCATGGCCCGCAGCCTGTGGCGCACCTCCGCGTACGCCCGGCGCTTGCGTTGGTTGGTGACGGGGGGCGGCATGTCCGTTATACGGTGATCAATAATTTCAGTGAGCACCAGCAGCTCACGCCGTGTAAAAGCACTGGCTCTCATGATGGCAATGTTTTTTTTTTTTACACAAATCAGTTTTATTACAGGGACCCCTAAATTTTGATTGGCTAATGTACTTTCATAAATAACATGAAGAATTCTATTGGTTAATGTGTGAGTCATGTGAACAACCCCTAAAAATATATTGTGACTTATGATTGGCTTGCTGCATTTGGATGCGTTAGCAACAAGCTGGAAATAAAACAATTTAAAAATTATAAACTAAAATAAAAGCTAGTAAAAAAGCAAACAAACTGCCTTTGGATTGAAAAAAAACAAGTTTGCCGTTAAAAGCAGATGGATTCTACGGACCAAAATTAACACAAAACAAACAATAAAGTTTATTGACATTCAAAAAAGAAACAAGATTGAAAACTTTCGACCAACAATTAAGTCAATTAAGGTAATGATTGCCACCAATCGATTCACGGATGTGTAACGAAGGAAAAACAAGGCAATCGACAAATGACAGGCCTACTTCCGGTCGTACTTGTGCGAGCGAATACTTCATCCAAAAAAGAGTAGTGCGCTCGCTATTTCGGACGCTCGTTAGCTAGAGGAGGGGTTGTGGAATTATGGGGTGGAAGACTCGCTACGAGCAACCACCCGTGCGAGCGCTTGGTTTGACATTTGGACGGTTGTACCTACTGCGGGCGAACGGCTGATTGCGTCCGGCTCTGAATCATGCCCTGTGTTTGTTATGGTATTTTTTTATGCTAGGTTGTCCTTAGATACATCAGGGTATGGTTTCTGAAAGGATTATTAAAACATTGCCATAGTTACTGAGCTCGTGAATTGTAATTTTAAATGGCGCTGGGCGGCCATTCGCAAAAATGGCGTCGTGCAGACTCTAATTTTAAGCTGACCTTGTCTCAGCCAATTATCCAGCTTCGACAATATACACAATCACGCACATACACAGTCACGCCCATACATACAAAGTCACACCCTTACACACTTACATGGGACTAAAGATAGGCATCAAATTTCCAACGCCTATCATTAGCCCCTCTACAAAATCCCAACATCCGGCATACCGAACAAAGGTAAGCTGGGTATTTTAGCGCTTAGCCGTGGGAGGGTTAGGTTTAGGGACCCCCCGGGGGGATTTAGGATAAGGCACCCCCCCGGGAGGGTTAGGGTAGGGAAAGGGGGGTTAGGGATAGGCAGCACTAGGGGGGGTTAGGGTTAGGCACCCCCCGGGAGGGTTAGGTTTAAGGTACACGGAGGGGGAAGTTAGGTTTAGGCACTAACGGGGTGAGGTTAGGCACTAGGGGGGAGGTTAAGGTTAGGCACCACTAAGGGAGGGTTAGGGTAGGGATTGGAGAGTGTTAGGGTACTTACCTGCTGAAGTCGGGATTTAGATCCGTCGGGTTGCCTTTGTCGGTATTTGACCCGGCGTATAAACAGCCACCGGCATTACATACCGATTCCAATTAAAGTTCTTGTAAAATGTCAGAGCACAGAAGCATATATGAGCAGCACTGCACACCGAAGAAGTCAGCTTGTTCACTTCCTTCACAAACTCGTTATGGAGCTCAACAGCAGCCACTGGAGAGCCATGATCTTCTACGACTACAAGAGTGGTGTGCGACAGCAAGAGAGTTATGAACGACTAGGAGCTACTTTTGGGGAGTTAGCACCATCCTGAACCACTGTGTTTGAGCGGTTTGCAGAATTTTGGCAGAAAGTCCTTGGAAGATGAGGCGGATGTGGCCAACCTGTGTCTGCCATCACCGAGGATAACATTGTTGCTGTGCAGGGAAGCCAAGGTGACTGTGGCCCAGTTAGAAGAGATAGGCATCTCATCAGGATCCATCAGCTCGATACTCCACGAAAAGCTTTCCCTGAGCAAGGTTTCTGCATGCTGGGTGCCCCATCAGCTGACTCGCGAGCAGAAGGAGG
This sequence comes from Taudactylus pleione, assembly GCA_031769625.1. Classification (NCBI taxonomy): domain Eukaryota; kingdom Metazoa; phylum Chordata; class Amphibia; order Anura; family Myobatrachidae; genus Taudactylus; species Taudactylus pleione. The sequence goes on along the minus strand of JAUIMM010000060.1, from coordinate 12,125,739 downwards.
CTTGGGTGACTTGGTGCTGCAACATGCTGGCCAAGTTTGATGGCGGTCACTCAAGCTCTGGGAGATCATCAGTGGTGAGGAATCTACAGTTTCAACCCTGAGACCAAGCAACAGTTGGCCCAGTGAACCCCAGTTGGAGTTGCGCTACCACAGAAGTTCCGACATGAGCGCAGCTAAGCAGATGGGGCTGTTTTTGTGGACAAGACTGGTCATGTAACTACCTTGTGCAGCAGCGCACCGTTACTGGAAACTGGTACGCCAACCATGGGAAACTTATTGCACTCCCCTCGTATATCAGCGTTACACAAGTGATACACCTTTCTTGCCAACATTGGCGAGTCCCTCTCCAAGACGGGGAGGTCCAGATGGGTAGGTTGGAGATGTGTTGTGGCAAATTGCATCATCATGGTCTCACCCCCGCAATTTAAGGTAAAACCTTGCTGAGGTGGGGTGGCCACGATGATGAAATTCGTAGTGAACCGCGTCTTCAGGTTCCTTACCTCGCAAACTTCACTAGGAAAGCATCGGGATCCAGGAGACTTGTCCACTTTTCCAGGGGGCCAAGAGACTCTCCTCCAAATCTGGGAGTGTGTGTTACACGCTATAGCAAACATATCTATATAATAAGTGAGAAAGCATGTATGTCTGTCTATCCGTCTGTTTGTCCTTTATGCATGGCCAGAGTTTTGGACCTAGCTCCCCCAAATTTGGCAGGGAGGCGATATTTGACCAAGAATTTTGCCTAGATTTGAACTTTAGGCATGATTCAGACCCGGACGCTATACTGCACTCGCTCGCATTGAGTGATTTTTCGCAATCTGCGCATGTGTATGAGTCGCAGTGCACGTGCGTGAACCAGTCATTGCGATGGGAAAGTGCTCGCCCGTAGGCCGCAGTCAGGCCGCTATTTTAAGGGACAGATAGTGCCATTTGTGGGTGGTAACAGGGGAAGGTGCTTGTAAACAGGGGTGTGGATGTGCGAACACAGGCGTGCCTGATCGTCAGAACGGCGTTTAATGGTAATGTGCATAATTAGCAAAGTAGCGTCATTACACACGTGACTGGGTTGTATTTTAGCCTGAACTGCTCGCAATGTTGTGGTGGGAAAAGGCTACCACAAGCGCTGCGAGCAGCTCCGATGGCTCTTGATGTTCCCGATTAATCCTACAACTGCCGGAGATGACGTATGTTGCAAGGGTCAAAGGGGCGGCTTTATACAGGTGCGAGCGCATAGTGCGGCCGCTCGCTATTACTTAGTGGGCGGCTTTACGTGACGCAGTGTGAGCACATGATTTAAATAGCGGACCCCTTTTAGCCAGCGAGCGGCCGCAAATAGCATCCGGGTCTGAATCAGGCCCTTTGTCAGGGCCACACACGGTCACACAATCCCTAAAAATGGGGAAACTCTTAAATTACACAGGTTCCGGGGCTGGCTCAAGTAGAAATTGGCTGTCTGCCAAAAACCTGTGAAAAAGCTACAAAAGTATCCTTTCACAGTCTGAGCAAACTTGATGACTTATGCAAGTTCTTATTAAATAAAGAGCCTCTGTGTTTGCGTGCAAGGGCATAACTAGAACTTCGTGGGCCACATAGCAAGATCTTAAAAGGCCCCCAGAGGTAAAAAGAACACATACATTTGCCCCCTAACAGAGCTCATTCTTGTTATGTCACACAGACCCCATTCAGGTTATGCCACACAATAGTACCCCTTATACAAATTATGCCACACAGTAATGCCCCTTATACTACATAGTAATGCTCCTTACACATTGTACCACACAGTAATGCCCTTTACAGATTATGCCACATAGTAGTAATGCCCCATATTACACATTATTACACACAATAGTAGTGCCCCTTACACATTATGCCCCCCAGCAACACACCTCCCCTTGTCCCTCCAGCAGCCTCTCGTCTCCCCCTGTGTGCCATCAGCAGCCAGCAGGTGTGGATTTGGGGCTGGGCCGCCAGGCAGCGGCAGACATGGAAAGACAGCTCCAGTACAATTAGAATCATCAGCCAATCAAGAGCCACCACTTCTTATTGGCTGCCGGTCCGCAAGCTCTGATTGCCTCATGACCGGCTGCACTGTCTCTCCATGACTGCCTGCCAGTGCGCCAGCTGTAATCAGCTGGCGGGCCGGCACCAAATCAACATCACTAACACCTGGGCCACCTTGCATCCACAGTAGTTACTCCACTGTTTGCTAGCATGCTAGCAAACAGTGAGGTCCTTTTCAGGATCAATGGAATGGGGTTATAGGCAAGGACAATGTAAACAAATAAAGGTTGCAGGCGTACTTCAGGGTCCAGTCTTAAACCCGGCAATGCCGGGTATCCCAGCTAGTCTGACAATAAGTCAGGAAAGACCTGGGGCCTGCAAGGGAAAGCTCTGAGGGCTGCCTGTTGCCCATCATTTCTCTTAGGTCTCCAATGTCAACAAGATTGGACTGCCATCTTTCAAGGCGTTACTACTGTACATTAGCATAAATAATTGCATCATAGTCACAGACTTTTTGGCTGCCCTGCCATGAGTGAAGTTGGCATTGCGGGGGGGATCTGACTCTCACTAGTATCATTGTGGGCCCACCCCCTGCTATACAGTGCTGCGATTACCAGCATTGTAAAGTGGGGAGTGTAGCCACTTATAAGCAATTCAGCACGAAACACGTCATTAAGCTGATCGGACAGCCCATTTCACTTGGGAAGTGGGTGGCAGCAGGCATCCTCTGGGAGACCTGCATACTCTTCTGGTCAGCTGAGAGGGTATACGTTTATTAAGCCGGCGGACGGAATCCCGAGGTTAAGGTTAGGCTAGGGGGGAGGGAGGCTTAGGCACCCCCGGGGGGGAGGTTAGGGTTAGGCACCCTCCCGGGGGACTCAGGTTCAGGCACTTAGAGGGGGGTTAGGTTTAGGCACTTAGAGGGGGGATTAGGGTTAGGCCCAGGGGGGAGGTTAGGGTTAGGTACCCTATAGGAGGGTTAGGGGGTAAAATTAGGTTAGTTTATACTTACCTGTGGACGATCGGGATTTCCTCCTCTGTCGGGCTGCCGGGATTTGCGTCTGGCGGTGAATCATACCGATTCCGCTGGGAGAGCCACCCGAGATTCAGTGTTCCTTTAGATTAGGCGAGTATGAATTACATGTAAAATCTAACCTTGAATGGTATGTTGAATGTTTGTGCAAACTGATGCCAGGTTGTCAACCCTTCCAGACAACCCGTGACCCTTGTTTTGGACAGATGGCAATCACAGCAGATAGATCACATGCCACCTGCTCCAAACTGCAAAAGATAGCATCATGTGTTACCCAAGTATTAAAGTGGCTGTGGTTTTATCAGCATGTGTTTTATTACTGAGAAATTAACATGAGAAGGTAAAGATTGGCGGATTGTGCGAGGAGATATAATAATAATAATAATGTTATTTATATAGCACTTTCTCCTAATTGGATTCAAAGTGCTTTACATTTCCTTTTCAGCACAAAATACAAAACAAGCTCAACAAGGGTCATTAGTGAAAGGACATCAGTGAACAGGGTGAGGCTGAAGGCTTGGGTGAACAGGGTGAGGCTGAAGGATCCTAGAGTGGAGGCCTCTCGAAAAGTGCATGCAAGCGAGTTCCATAGAGTCGGAGCGACAAAGCTGAAAGCTCAACCCCCAAATTAATTCCGGGAGATTCTAGGTACTGCTAATAGTACTTCATCAATGGATCGCAGTAATCAAGTGGGACAGTAAGGGATCAGAAGCTGCTTCAGGTACCTTGGGCCCTGGTCATGTAGGGATTTGTAAGTTATTAATCCAATTCGCCATCTGACAGGCAGCCAGTTAAGAGAGTAGAGAATGGGTGTTATGTGGCTGGAACGGGGCTGGTTGGTTACTAGCCTGGCAGCTGCGCTTTGTACCATCTGCAAGTGGTGCAATTCTCTTTGCTGAGAGACACAGGTAGAGGGCATTGCGGTAGTCTCGGCGTGATGAGATAATGTATGTATGACTTTAGGCAGATCTTCTGAGGGAATTAAGTGCAATGTTCCTCAGATGAAAGAATGAGGATTAGATTGTGGCTGATACCTGATGTTTAAGTGTCAGATGCCACTATCCAGGACATCACCAAGATTCCGCACATGTTCAGTGTTTTGTAGTTCTGAGCCCCCCAAGTGTAAGTCCTGATGGTTGGCTATTCTGTAGCCCTGTCCTGTGACCTATCATCAGGACCTCTGTTATATCAGGGTTCAGTCGCAGCCAACTGGCACTCATCCACTCCTGAGGCTCAGCTAGGCAGCCATTTAGGGATAATATTGGGTCTCAGTACCAGGAGCAAAGTAAATTGTACAATTGTGTATCATCTGCATAGCAGTGGTAGTCCAGGCCATGACGTTTGATTATTATTTCACCCATTGGTAGCGTGTATACTGCATATAGCATGTAGTATAGAGAGCCCTGTGGGATACCGCATGGAAGTGACACTGGTGACGAAGAGTTTACTTCAGAAGAAACTCTCCGTGACCTGCTGGTGAGAAATTATTTGAACCAGCGAAGGACTTTGCCATCCAGTCCACAGAAATTGGTATCAAATGCTGCAGAGAGATCCAGAAGGATTATGGCCCTGATTCAGAGCCGGACGCTCTGACAGAGTGCTCGCTCTGAATCAGGGCCGTCCTTCCTTCATTTTGGAGGGGCCTCCTGGCCGCTCGCATAGCTGTGGGTGACCACCCACAGCTATAGCGACGGGACAAAATGATGGTCGTGATGGTCAAGACCATCGCGACCATCGGGCTTGCGACGAGACCCTGAGGTAGGGTCTCGCTGCCGCAAGCCCAGGAGTGCTTTTGGCTCTATCAGAGCCAAAAGCACTCCCACTGACATCACTAGTGATGTCAGTGGGGCCGGACCCAGACGGGCCTCCGTCTGGACAGCCACGCCCCCGGTACTCCCACCAAAGGGGGTGTGCTGTCAATCACCATCGACAGCACGCCTCCTTTGGTGCGAGACCCTTAACGACGGCTTGGGAGTCGTTATTCGGGTCTTGCGCATGCGCACGATGGAGCCGCCTCCGTCGTGCGCATGCGCACTTGGGCACCATCGACCCGCTTGCGAGCGCTCAGCGCTCACGAGCGGGTCTGAATCAGGCCCTAAGATTGAATAGTCACCTCTCAGCACTCATTCAGCAAGGAACGCACGCTAGCAGACGCACGCACCCGGCCGTTGCGAGGATATGCTAATCAATGCATACGCACCGAGACAGCAGCATAAGATGCAGACGCCCGGTCTCCAAACTCACAGCCTAATGAGTAGACAAGATAGCGTAAACATCGGTAACATCGAGAAACATCAACCACATTTGCATAATAGTGGCTGACCGGACCTCGCGCAGGATCTTGGCAACTTCCTGTGTGCACGGAGTCTCATCACTGCGTTCGGCACAGTAGTGGCTAATTTATGCATACCCCTAAAACGGCGTCTCAACGCACAGGCCTGCTTGCGTTCGTCCGACCACCCCCCCATCACCACCCACAAAAGGCACTTCCTGTCAATCAATATCGGAAGGGGTCTGCGTGCACACTGCGTGCAGTCTGCGTACGCTTACCCGACTGCACTGGCTAGTTCGCGCACCCACTGTGCGATGCATACGCATGCTTCACCCTGGTAAAGAACCATGTGAGGCGTGTTAGGATTGTGCGATGCATACGCATGCTTCACCCTGGTAAAGAACCATGTGAGGCGTGTTAGGATTATGGACTATAATAAGAAAAATAATGACGATCATTTTTTTTTTTTTTAAATGTTGGGGGTTTTATCTCCGGAACAGCGACACGACAAAAAGGAAAGGAGAACATCCGACTTTAAGGAAAACAAACAGGCGATACAGACCGACCATGTCGCGTTCCTCAGTTGATATTCATGTGTTGATGTTGTGACATTTTTGGCTAACAAACTGAGCAATGGCTGCCAAAAGCTGCTGTTTGGAGGGAGAGAGAATCTTGTGTGTAAATTAGAATGAATTTAACATATATTGCAGAGGGGAAAAAAAAACCCTAAAAAACATTTTAAAGTAATTTGTGGTAAAAATGATGGGGGTCAGTAATTGTAGTGTAACAAGCGAATCACTGATAGTAAACATCACAAAGAGTGACACAGGGCCTGATTCACGATGAACGCAAATGCTGCTATCAATTGCGCAGCAGCCGTGCGAAAAAATGTGCCGCAGGTGGCCCTGAAGATCCGCTACTTGCGTACAAGGGCGCAACCATCGGACACACATCAGATTTCTGATAAACCCTATGGTTATTCAGAAAGGGTGACAGAACTAAGACGTAACGTATAGACGGGATCGCAGTCTAAGGCCTCTGAAATGGTCACGGCATGACTGCGCTTGAGTCTCCAACCCCGTTACCACCCACAAACAGGGTCTCATTCAGACCCGGTCGCAAGCACCGATGTGCTCGCAACCGGGTCGATAGTTAGCCCTGCGCACGCGCAGCGGCCGCACTGTGTGTGCGTAAGCCCCGGAGTGAGAGAGAAACTCTCTCACTCCGGAGCTCTCTACAAAAGGGGCGGCTGTCGATGATGATCAACAGCTCGCCCCGTTTTGTAGGCGGGCCGGGAGGGGGTGGTTTCCAAAACGGGGCCTACCGTTTTGTGGGCGGCTGCGCTGACATCATCAGTGATGTCAGTGGGGAGCTTCCTGCTCGATCAGAGCAGGAAGCTCCCTGGGGCTTGCGGTTGCCGAGACCCAACCTTAGAGTCTCGTCGCAAGCCCCGATGGTCGGGATGGTGTTCACCAACGCGACCATCAACCTGGTCGGTCGTTAAGCTGTGGGTGGTACACAGCTTAACTAACGACCAAGAGGCCGCACTTCAAAAATGAAGCGGCCGCCCTTATTCAGGGAGAGCGATCGCTTCTTGCGACCGCCTCTGAATGAGGGCCACAGTCCCTGACTGTCAATCACTTTGTGAATAAATCCTCTCTGCGACCACCGTTGCAAGATCATCACTGCACATGCCCTGTGCGAGTCGTGCGCAAAAGAAAACATTGCCTATTTGCGAAAACATCGGCATTGCACCCAAGTTTGAATCTGGCCCACCGGCAGGTATTAACTTTTAATGCCAAAGTACTCTCATCCCTAATAGTACAACTGCAGTGGAGCCATGCATGGGTCTGCCGCGGTTTATGAAAAACATCATTATCGACTCACACTTATATAACACCAGCATATGCCGTTGCGCTTTTCAATTGCCCCAAGGTCGTACATGTATTGGCGGCATCACATATATTCATTGCAGATGGCTAAAATGCAGTTTTCTGCTTCCTTTGATATTGAGGACCTTATTCAGAGGCGGCCGTACGGTCTACGACCGCACGGCCGCCTCGATGTTTTGCCAGTGCGCATAAGCACGAGGGAGCCGGCTCCCTCATGCGCATGCGTGAGACCCGCTACGACCGACAGCGGTGGTCGTAGCGGGTCTCTTTCCAAAGGGGGCGAGCTGTCGATGCTGATTGACAGCTCGCCCCGTTTGGAAGGCGGGCCGGGGGGGTGGCAGCCCAAACGGAGGCGTTCCTATGGGAACGCCTGCTGTTTGGGGGAGGCCCCACTGACATCACTAGTGATGTCAGTGGAGAGCTTCCGGCTCTGACAGAGCTCTCCAGGGCTTACGACAAGTGAGACCCTACCCTAGGGTCTCGTCGTAAGCCCCGATGGTCGCGATGGTCTCTGACCATCGCGACCATCACCCGAGCGGTCGTTAGAGCTGTGGGTGTTAACCCACAGCCTAACGACCGCAACAGAGGCGGGCAGTCAGGATGCAAGTGGCCGCCCAGTTTCTGAGCGACCGCTTGCATCCTCCGACCGCCTCTGAATGAGGCCCTGAGTGTGCTCCTGATTGGGATCATCGGCACTCCCCTAGATGAGTGTCCTTTAATATACTGATATTATTATTCTTTTTTATTATTTTTATTTTCTTTTTTTTTTATACTTCAGTAGAAATAACAGGAATAAATAAAACCCAGTGGCGATGACTATTCATGTTTTCGAACGCTTCCAAGACGGTTAGAGAAAGGGATTATCTTACAGGTCTGCAAGACATAGCGAAGTGACCTGATCCTTTGCAATGTCGTGGTGGGAAACTTCTGGGACTGCAAAGAGAGCACAGACAATGGGCTGCAGGCATGGTTAGGTTTGGCCGTTACCTGCCCATATAGGAAATAAAAGGTAACGGGGGGGAGGGGGGGAACATAATCTTCTGGCAGTTGCTGGAATGCTTTCAATCCACCATCTGTATGGGGGTGGCCAAGATAAGTCATCCTATGTCTGCTGCGACACAGCCATAAGCACCTGGGACCATCTTATATAAAGGGAGCATTCACTAAATAAGTGACTCATGTTACTTTTTGCAAGAAATGTGGAATGCTAAGACAAGAATAAAGCAATATGGGGCTGAAGAGTACAGTCCCTTATGTTTGGGGTCTGCCTATATGACCTGGCAGCAGGCTGAGCTGTGGTTACGGCATCTTTAGCCCTAGAAGTGGCCATGTTCACTCCATTCCACCCTTTCTGCAGATCTGCACCTCCAGGCGCAGGATTCATACGTTAGCTGCTCCAGCCGGGAAGCGGCAGACACAGATACCGTTTAGTGCTGGCGCTATGTGTGACGGTCGGTAGAAGTAGTTTTCTCCTACAATAATTGCTCACAGAGCCTACTCGCCTACTATTCGGGCCAAAGTTCAAGTGTGGGCAGCGCTATGAGGCGATTCATTGCTCCGTCAGCCCTGAAAGTCGCATTTTTGTATCATAATGCAAATCAACAAGGGCCTTATTCAGAGCTGGACGCTGATCCAGTTGAGGCATGCGACTGTGTACGTAGCGGTACTGAGAAGTTATGCTATTGCCGCAGCTGCTGTAATGTGTAGAGACGCTCGCTGGCTGCATCTTTAGTTTTGCCGCATGCATATGAAGATGCACCATTGGCCGCGCTTCGAAAACTTCTGAGCCAGCCTATGGCTGCTCAGCATGTCCGTTTGAAGTAAGCCGCCAGGACCAGTGACGCAGCTGCTGGGTGTGACACGCCCACAAAATGCTTGTGACACACCCACGTTTGACTAGCCACCCCCCCTTCCGTTACCTCCCATATACGTGAACACTGACTGTCAATCACTCTGTGTCCAAATACTTTCCACGACCGCTGTTGGCGCAGTGCGGCCATTGCGGGAGAGTAGGCAAGTATTTATGAGAGAATATGACTCGTACCTATCTCAGTTTTTTCCTCTGAGAAGGCTGAAGGAGCAGAACTGGCCGGAAGTGGTGCATTTGCACATAAGAGAAACGTCCTGGTGGGTGTGTCATGGGTTGCGTCTTGTTCCAAGTCGGGCATGTGCACTGTGCACACCAACTTCAGTGGCAGTTCCTGCACCTAATATAGGTGGATGATTGTGAGGATGGCTATTCTGGCGGATGGAGGGCTCGGGGTGGTGGAACCTCATAGATGTAGGTCTTGCATTCACTGGAGGCATCCAGAATTTAAACCACATTACGTGTGTGACAGAATCAGGCCATTAGTGCGCTGTTCCCACAGTAGCACCCGTGTCTCTCACTTTATTTAATTTCAGGGCAGGCTACTTATGTAATACGGATAAGGAACATTGGCAGCCGAACTTTACAATTGTCCATGGAAGCTCAAACTTTGTCCAGGTCTGGAAGCACAGATGGCATAGGTGCCTGAGCAGGGCAGGAGCGAGCAAGCTTTGCAGTGGGGCACCGGGCTGGAGAAACGCACTACCCTGCCCTGTGGAGAGGTGTCCCGCTAGGGACATGGTGGCCAGCGCTGGGACCGAGTATCATATCCCAGCGCTGGAGGAGCAGCGGAAATGGTCAGCGGTAGCTGGCATTGGGACCAAGTGTAGGCTCCCAGCGCCGGTAAAGAGGTGGGTAAACTTGGCACAGTGCTCATTGTAGCTCGCAGCCTGACAGCCATGAAGCGGCAGCTATTTAAACTTGGCGCCGGCTGTGAGCCGCTCGCAGATCGGCAGCCAATCAGAGGCACCCACAGCAAGCCAATCGCGGCAAGCCATGTCACAGCTCCACGCGCTCGCGAAGTTTGAAGTCAGATTCTGCTGAGCAGAGCGAGGAGTTAGGCGACGGCGACTATGGACACCATGTCAAGAACTCCGGCAGCCGTGGAAGAGGCCAGAAGATGTCGTGGTAAGGAATGCAAGACACATCAAAGAAGAAATGGCACAGCTGGCCAGGACAGGCCAGTGGCCGAGGAAAGAAGCCGAGGATCCGAGAGTGCTGCCGTGGAGGAAAACAAAGAGCCAACAAATTTCCCCACTGTAGCTTCTCCAATCATACCGGTATTATTAAACCCTAGCCCACCAGGGTTGTCAGGCGTCAGGCCAGGGGGTACCAGTCAGGCCTCAGGCCTATGGATCATAGGCATGCCACAGGCCTATGCAACAGGGGTAACTGACTCTGCGCATTAGGCTCAGGTTGCTGTATTTAGATTTAGGCAGGCCCAAGGCCTGAGCCCGTTGATGAATTGAATATGGGCACTGGGCCCAGGTCACTTGGTTTGTGTGGCAAATAGGCAGGCGCTAGGCCTAAGCCCCTTTTTAGTGACCCGGGGCATTATGCCCAGGTCACTCGTTAAATCTAGGTAGGCCCTAAGCCTGAGGCCATTAAATAAAGTGACTCTGGACAGTAGGCCCAGGACACTGTGCAATAGGTTAGGTGGGCACAAGGCCCATGGCCACTGGTAATAGTCTGAGTATTAGGCCCAGGCTATTTAAAATAAAGGACCTCAGATAGGCGGGCACAAGTCCCGTACCAATTGAGAGTAAGCCTGGGCATTTGGCCCAGGCCAAAGTGCTACATTTCACAATATGGACTTTGTATTGAGACATGCTAAGAGGACATATTTGTAGGAGCGTGCACATTTATAGTTTGCAGGGGGGGCGCTGAACACCCCAACACCGGGCCCGTGCCTAGGTTTTCTCATAAGAATGATACCGGGCCTATCGGACCTATGCTGGAGTTGTTACTGGGCCCCTGGTACCCCGGCACTGATCCATACTAGAGATATATTGGAGGTAAGACATATTACCAGAGAGGTTATGGTTATCTCCACTCCTGTGTCTTCTGTACTTAGTCGACCTGCCCGTCTCTAGATTTAAACTAAAATCATTGGTAATATAAATCAGAAATGCAGCTAGAATTATCTTTGGTAGATTTTTCACAACCCTTCCCCATTGTTATGTAATGTTAATCGACCTCATACAGTTGGTCTATATTGATTCATTTTGCCAAGATCAAACCAGTCTGAATTTGTATAGTCAGGTAATTATTTGACATGGTCCCATAGGCGCTGGAATGTGGAATAGGGAGGATAAAGGGGCAGCTCCTCCCCCCCCCAACATCTGGGGAGGCGTCAATCAGAGGCAGAACCCGCTAGTTTCTTCTTGAGTCTGACTCTGAAGTTCTGAACCTGCCCAAGTGATCCCTCCCCTCCCTGACTGGGACCCGAGTCTCCGCCCACTCCTATCCTCTACCGTGTCTGTCACTACCCTGTCTGACATTTCTATTCGACTCCCTCCTGCCCCTGCCCAAGACCCTGCCCCCTCATCTGAGTCTTTGCCCCTTTTCTAGTCTTTCCTGTCTCTTTTATGCTTTTCCTGTGCCTTGGAGCTCTGACCGCAGATATGGACCAGACAGATAAGTGCCACAGGGGGTGTGAAAATGTTTTACTGCTATATAGGGGGGGGGGGGGGGTATACTTATGCAATTAGGAGAGAGGTGTGTATATATTTTCTTCTTGGGGGAGGGGTGAGTGTTTTAATGCTGTATGTGCTGGTGGTGGTGTCTTAATTTGTGTGTGTGGGGTATTATTGTGTGTGTGAATATTATTGTGTGTATGTGGGTGGAGGCATTAGGGAATGTGTATTATTGTGTGTGTGTGAATATTATTGCATGTATGTGGGTGGAGGCATTAGGGAATGTGTATTATTGTGTGTGTGTGGGGGTTATAATTTATTATTGTGTGTGTGGGGGATATCATTGTGTGTATGAGAGGTTTATTCATATTATCTGATATATGTGGGTCACCGATGGTCTCTGCATTATCTGGCATTCACTGCAACTCTCTCTGTATTATTTGGTGGTCACTACGATGCTCTCCATATTATATGGTGGTCACTGCAACTCTCTCTGTATTATTTGGTGGTCACTACGATGCTCTCCATATTATATGGTGGTCACTGCAACTCTCTCTGTATTATTTGGTGGTCACTACGATGCTCTCCATATTATATGGTGGTCACTGCAACTCTCTCTGTATTAGTTAGTGGTCACTACGAGACTCTTTCTGTATTATTTTGGAGGTCACTGCGATGCTCTCTGTGATATATTGCGGTCACTGCGCATCTCTCTGTATAATTTTGGTGGTCACTGTGATGATCTCTGTATTATATGGTGGTCACTGCGACTCTGCATTATTTGGTGGTCACTGTGACTCTCTGCATTATTTGATGGTCACTGCGACTCTCTGCATTATTTGGTGGTCACTGCAGTGCTCTCTGTACTATATGGTGGTCACTGCAATGTTATATGTATTATATGTCGGTCACTGCAATCTCTCTGTATTATAAGGCAGTCCCAGTGATGCTCTCTGTATTATATTGTGCTGACTGCTATGTTCTCTGTGTTATATGGCTGTCACTGCGATGTTCTCGTATTATATGTCGGTCACTGCAATGCTCTCTGTATTATATGTCGGTCACTGCGATGCTTAAAAGTGATGACCGCCACCGTATGCTGCACAGTGATCTGACACTGTCTGGGAGAAGAGAGGTGTTGCAGCACACTGTATCAGTGCTAGGCTCAGTGTGACAGTACACATGTGGATGTCTGATCCTGCACCAACACCTGGGACCTCATTCAGAGTCGGTTGTTGTGGCCGCACGGTCGTACGCCACCAATGTTCGCTAAACTGCGCATGCGTAAAGTTCGCAATGCGCGTGCGCAAACTAGCCGCTACGATCAGAAATTTCTCTCTCCTTGAACACAGCCAGGTCGGTAGTTTGAGTGACAGATTGAGGCGTTTGTGTGTGGTAACAGGGGAAGGTGCTTGAAAACAGGGGGAGTGGAGATCCGAACGCAGGTGTGCCTAATTATGCGAACGGCGTTTTATGGGAGTGCATACGGTTTATGGGAGTGCATAATTAACAAAGTAGCGTCATGGCACATGTGATATGGGAGGTTTTTACACTGACATGATCGTGGAGCTTAAGAGAGGGTATGGTCAACCTTAAGCTCTACGAGAAGTTCCGATGGTTCCCGATGGTCTCGATTAATCCTTATATGCCCGGAGATGACGTGCAATGCGTACTAGAAGGGGGTGTATTTTTTTTAATTCCGGCCGCTTCCTCCACTTGCTCGGCCAGCTACCGATCCGAACTTAGGGACGCAACTTGCGAGGGAATCATTTGCATATCCGGCCCCTTTTCCCGTACGACCGTGCGGCCGCTTCGACCGACTCTGAATGAGGTCCCTGGTGCCTAGATGCACAGCTCTCCCCCATGCTGCTGCCTGTATGGTGTATACAGAGTGTGACTTCTGCAGCTGCACACCAATATTCCGTCTGCGGGTTACTCCAGCTGCGCCTGAGGGGGCGACATTCAGCAATTTAGGGACACCAAAATTAAATCGTATCTTGGCCTCCCAACCTAAAAATGTTATGACGACCCTGTATGGTCCAATATGTCACATGACATTGCCTCATCTAAATGCTATTAGATTGTTTTTTTTTGTTAATGTTTTTCAGGGTATTTTTTTTATTTTATTTTTTTTTTGCAAATGGCAAATCTCATACATGAGCAGTGCACACAGGAGTGTCTGCAGTTTGAATACAAAAAATAAAAATAAATCAATTGTGAAATACTTGTATATGACTTAAAAATATTATTTTGATTTGTGTAAAGAAAAACCAAATATGAAAAAAAAATAAGAATCATTTTGTGGCGAATGGCGAATGGCGAATGGCGAATGTGCCTAGTTTCACAACATCACCCAAGACTGTTGCACAGTAATTACACCTTTGCCTGACAGATTCCAGAAGGTTTCTTCCTTTCATCATCAGTATCCAGATTCAAATGCTTTTACAGCCGGTCCCCACAGAAGATGCCTGGGCTGCTGGGCCTGTAATTACGCCCATGTGGAGGCTCCTACATTGTGTGTGTGTGAGATTAAACGAGAGGCCGCCAGTGGTGTGCGGTGGTATGTTCAGGAGCAGGGTGTGGCTGGGAATTGGGAGTGGGTTATGGTCGGAGACTAGGTGCGTGGGAGGATATTGTAGTGAACATGAAGGAAATAAGAGATTTTTTTTTATGCTACTCACAGCTGGTGTACTGAGCTGTATATCCACATTATACTGTGCCAGAGATGGCTTGTGCTGTATTTGTGCTGTCCCAAGTATCCAATCACTATACCCCTGTGTGCTTGCAGGACAAATATTATTGTTCATAAGTAATGATGTCATATTACAGTCACAGGATGGTGAGAGATGTTGGACAGCCCTGAACTAATATGGACAGGTGCCTAGGGAAACCATCAGACATTTGCACCCGATGGCTGCCCTGTGTCCACCTCTGAATCACCCCCATTGTGACATTAGTTGTGGTGCAACAAAAATGCTGTAGTGTAAACAGTTAGATTTGCTTTCATTTTCTGAAACAAGGAAAGTTAAAGCAGCAATCACATTTGTTTTCTTATTTAGACCCTGCCCCCTCCTCACACAATTATGTCCCATGACTGCCCCCTCCTACAATTTTAATTAGGTCCCAAAACGGCACCCCTCCTCCCACAATTATAATTATGCCCCATAACTGTCCATCCTTAACATTAATTATGTCAGATAGTTGCCCCATCCTCAAACAATTATGTCCCATAACTGCCCCCCTCTGTAGTGCCAACTATACAGTGCCCCCCTATGCAGTGTGCCCAATAGTGGTCCCCATTATGCAGTGCCCCTATTAGTAGTCCCCCCATGCAGTGCCCCTTATATAGTGCCCCCAGTAGTAGTCCCCCCCTATGCAGTGGCCCCAGTAGTGGTCACCATTATGCAGTGCCCCTTATATAGTGCCCCTTATAAAATGCCCCCTGTAGTAGTCCCCCCTATGAAATGCCCCCAGTAGTGGTCCCCACTATGCAGGGCCTCCAGTAGTAGTCCCCCCTATGCAGTTCTTCTTATACAGTGCCCCAGTAGTAGTCACTCCTATGCAGTGCCCCCAGTAGTGGTCCCCCCTATGCAGTGCCCCCAGTAGTGCTCCCCCTATGCAGTGCCCCCAGTTGTAGTCCCTCCTATGCAGTTCCCCCAGTAGTAGTGCTCCCCTATGCAGTGCTCCCAGTAGTAGTCCCCCTCTATGCAGTGCCTCCAGTAGTAGTCCCCCCTATGCAGTGCCCCAAGTAGTGGTCCACCCATGCAGTACCCTCAGTAGTAGTCCCCCCCAGGAGTGCCCATTATATTGTGTCCCCAGTAGTGGTCCCCCCTATGCAGTGCCCCCAGTAGTAGTCCGCACTATGCAGTGCCCCTTATACAGTGCCCCCAGTAGTAGTCCCCCCCTATGCAGTGCCCCCAGTAGTAGTCCTCCCTATGCATTGCCATGAGTAGTAATCCCCCCTATGCATTGCCCCCAGTAGTGGTCTCCACTATGCAGTGCTTCCAGTAGTAGTTCCCCCTATGCAGTGCCCCTTATACAGTGCCCCCAGTAGTGGTCCTCCCATGCAGTGCCCCCCCAGTAGTAGTCACCCCTATGCAGTGCCACCAGTAGTGGTCCCTCCTATGCAGTGCTCCCAGTAGTAGTCCCCCCCTATGCAGTGCCCCCAGTAGTAGTCCACCCTATGCAGTGCCCCGAGTAGTAGTCCCCCCATGCAGTGCCCCAGTAGTAGTGCCCCTTATATTGCATAACCAGTAGTAGTCCCTCCTATGCAGTTCCCCCAGTAGTGCCCCTTATATTGCGTCCCTGGTAGTGGTCCCCCTATGCAGTGCCCCCCCCAGTAGTAGTCCCCCCTATGCAGTGCCCCTTATATTGTGTACCCAGTAGTGGTCCCCCCTATGCAGTGCCACTAGTAGTAGTCCCCCCTATGCAGTTCCCCCAGTAGTGCCCCTTATATTGCGTCCCCAGTAGTGGTCCACCCTATGCAGTGCCCCCCAGTAGTAGTCCCCCCTATGCAGTGCCCCTTACATATATTGGACAAAGACACAAAAAAAACCCAACAACACTTACCTGAATCCCCGCGCCTGCCGCTGTTCGCTCCTCTGTTCGGCATCCTCCCGGCCCGCTCTGCACTATGAGAGAGACGTCATCACGTCTCTCCCATCACCCACTGCGAGAGCCGGAAGGCGGAGCACATGAGTAAGCTCCAACCTGGCTCCTGCAGTGGGCGCAGCAGCCAGTGAGGGTTTGTCTGACTCTTATTGGCTGCCAAAACAAACACACTGCTGACGGCGGTGTGTTTGTTTCTGTGTACTGCGGACCGCACTCCCTTCAGTCCGCACTACACTAACCATCGGCGGGCCACAGGGAACGGCTCCGTGGCCACGGGTTGAAGACCCATGCTCTACACCTACAAATCCTAATCTTTTTTTCAAAATCTCTCTGAAGGTAAAACAATTATGGTTGCCATGCACAGGCACAATCAGTTGGTTATACAGACACAGGGGCTTATTCTGAGCAGGGAGCAAAGCTGAAAAGAGCAAGTAACTGTGCATCTTGGCAAAACCATGCTGCTCTGCAGGTGGGGCAGGTGTAAAATGTGCAGTGAGATTTCAGGGGGAATTCAATTGGGTTGTCCCCGCAGCTAAGTGAACACTTAATTAGCTGCGGGAAACGCGCGCGCTAAGCCCTGGAGGGTGGATATTTAATCGCAGCCTCATTGAGTGTAGACTCTGGAGTTTAATGCGTGGTAAAAAACTCATAGATTCCAGCACTTTGCATAGAATCTATGGGAGCGCACGCATTAACCCATGGCTTACCATGCAGGGGAAATGCAGACAAATTAAATAGCTCCGAACAGGAAACTTGGAGCTATTCCCTGCGTGGCAATCCCTACGCCTAATTGAATTCCCCCCTTAGATTTGGGAGGGGCGGGTACAAATTCAGATTTAAATTGCAGTGTAAAAATAAAGCTGTCCAGCATCTATAGTCTACATGCAAAAACAGCCAGTACTTACCCTGCATGCAAAAAATTATATGTATTTGCATCATACTTGCTGACTCTCACAATGGCCGGGAGGCTCCCAAAAAATGGGTGGGGCTCCCGGTCCTCCGAAAGTAAGAGGGCAATTCCCCCTTACAGGCCGCAACCCCCCCCCCACACACACACACTTACCTGGCAAAAGTGGGCAGTCAGGAGGGTACCAATGACACGATTTGCGCTGAATTGCGTCATCGTATCCCCGTGCCCTGCTGAATTGCGTCATCGTATCCCCGTGCCCTGCTTTACAATGGTGGAAATCTCTGCATTGTATAGTGTAGGGCAGGGCCGAGATGACAAGATCACGCCACCACGCCCACCGTTGCTGCCACCACGCCCCCTGCAGGGCCCCCTCCCACACAAGGAGAGGAGATGGAGTTCGCTCCAGCAGGGTTTTACCACCATCACAGCAGTCGGGGCACAATTGTCCCAAATGCCCGGGAAGGTGGCGGTATGCCCTGTGAGTGTACTGGGCTGAGGGCACCCGGTACCTGTAATGGATGCGGAATCACTTAAGCAAACAAATATATGTGTTTTGTGTATATAAAAATGAATGTATAATAATATAAGTAACAACAGCCAGTGGGGGGTTCACCACACAAAGAGTCCAATAAAACACCCTACCTAAAAGGGGTTATAGTGAAGCAAACCACGGAGACTTCAAGGCCCCATCACTAAAGCAATTCTTGGCCAACCCAAAAGAAGCTGGAACCCTTAGTCAGTGCTGTTTCAGATGATGACCACTGAGGTCGACGTGAGGCCGTATTCTATACCTAGGGGTCTATTTACTAAGCAGTGTTAGGAGACAGTGTGAAAAGTGATAAGTCAGTGATAAGGTGCCAGCAGGGCCGGCCCTAACCCAAATTTTTTTGTAAGCGAGTAAATTTTTTGGTGCCCCCCTATGTAGTGCCCGCGGTAGTGGTCCCCCCTGTGCAGTGCCCCTTGTGCCCCCAGTAGTAAGCTTATATAGTGCCCCCAGTAGTAGTCCCCCTATGCAGTGCCCCTTATATAGTGCCCCCAGTAGTAGTCCCCCCCATGCAGTGCCCCCAGTAGTGGTCCCCCCCTTGTAGTGCCCCTAGTAGTAATCCCCCCTCTTGTAGAGCCCCTAGTAGTCCCCACTTGTAGTAGTCCCCCCATTGTTGTGCCCCCAGTGAAACCCCGCTCCTGGTCCCGCCGCTGCTATCAGCTCCTCCGTCCGTTCTCCAGGGCCGCTTTGCATTATGGGAGAGACTCCATGACGTCTCTCCCATTACCCACTGCGGGAGCCGGAAGATGGCTCCCGCAGTGGGAGCAGCAGCAGCCGATGAGAGTCTGACAGACTCTCATCAGCTGCTGAAACAAACACACAGCTGCCGGCACCGGCGGCTGTGTGTTTGGCACTGTGTAGCGCTGACCGAACTCCGTCCGGTCAGCGCTACACGCGCGGTGCAGCTGTGTCACAGAGACACAGTCTGCACCGTGGTAAGCCTCTAATAAATCTGCATGGTCGCGGCCGCGGCACCCTTCACTATGTGGCGCCTTACGCGGCCACGTACCATGCGTGACCATGGAACCGGCCCTGGGTGCCAGCCAATCAGCTCCCAACTGTCATTTTTCAAACACAGCCTGTGAGATGACAGTTGGGAGCTGATTGGCTGACACCTTATCACTGACTTATCACTTTTCACTCTGTCTCCTAACAATGCTTAGTAAATAGACCCCTGAATTAGTGGTCAAGTGTAGCAGTTGCCATAGCAACCAATCAGCTGCGAGGTAGCATTTATCAAGTACATTTTATAAAATGATAGGTAGAATCTGACTGGTTGATTTGGGAAACTTCTCCACATTAGGAGGTTAGATCATTTCACCCCATGCCTCCATCACTTTATTACCACGACCCCTTTTGTGTTTGACGCCATGAACATCTTGTTCCGCTGGGCAATATATGGGAAGTAAAATAATGTAATAGACTAGCATCAAACAATTAAATGAACATTACTGAAACACTTATATAAGCAATGCTCAGGACACTCTCAGAATGAATTTAATAAAACGCTGATAGCTACCAAAATGTTACATTATTACTACTATTATTATTATTATTATTATTAATCCTACTGCTACTACTATCGCTACTGCTATTAATAGTACCTAACTACATACCACAATGTATTGGAAAAATATATATACAGTACCTGATATTTATGGTTTGGCAAAAAAAACAAGTAGAGTACTCATTGCAGGATGGAGGTGAATACGCGGCCACAGTATTTTTTATTACAGCGAAAATGTAAATATTTTGGTTCTCATTTATAGTTAAGGCCCCCATACACCTATGCGATTTCTAGACGATCACACGATTTTCGACTTGACGTACGTTCAGTCTTGTTGAAATCGTGCATGTTTTCATCCGATGCGCGCTCCCGTGGGTCCTTCAGTCGTATCGTATGATCATGTTCCAATGTATCGTGTTCAGAACGTGGCTTTTTTTTTTTCCATGCGATCCATCGTGCGGCAATACAGTCATTTCAATGACTGTTTGTCCCTATTCCCTAATGAGCGCGTGAGGCACACAATCGCTCTTACGACTGATCCTGTGCTAAGAAAAAAAATAAATGGTGACGACGGGACTGCAGGGTAATCCGATGTGAATCGGATCGGATGCTGATCGCGTCGGTGTATGGGCCACTTTAGATGTAGAGATCAGAAAAGATTGTGAACTCAAATTAGCTCGTACAATAGCGCTCACAGGGCCAGATTCAGCGAGGATCGCAACTGCTAATACGCACGCAATCGGCCGATTGTTGCGTACTGTGCTTGCGTATGCATTGCAGTGCGTGAACCATCCAGTGCGATCGGGACAGCGATCGCAGTGACTACGCAGACCCATGGCAGAGTGATTAGCAGGAATTGCCGTTTGTGGGTGGTGAAGGCGGAGGGGGGTTGGGGAAACGCAGGCGTGCCAGTGCGTGTGAACGCCGTTATAGGGGCGTGCATAAGTTATCCACTGCGATGCCTTACGCAGCCTGAGGCCTCATAGTGTGCGCTGAGGTTAGAAATTTCTGAGTAAGGTCAGAGCTTGTGCAAGTGTGTGTGAGGCTGCGATGTTACTCGATTGTGCCGATGGTTTTGCAGTCTTGCTAAACATTACGGATGTGTGTAAGGTAAAGTGGGCGTCCTTATGTAGTGCTGCAGCGGCATAGCGATGCTTACTGAACCAGGCCTGCAGTTAGGTCTGGAGAAAGGACACGCCATCATTCCCAACTTATGTATGGGGTACAGATGTGTCTGGAGCAAAGATCCCACAGTTGACATCGGAAATTCTTTCCCTGGGCCAAGCTGTTTGAATGACCAAGGTAAAAAATGTAAAAAAATTATGACAGTGGATTATTTTATTGTAAGAATATTTATTTATTTTAAATGCACCCCCGGTTCCCACCCCATCCATAAAATCCATAGCCGTACAGTCTGGAGGGATGCGGTCAGTATCCTGACAGTTGGGATGTGAGCGCTTAGAATGTCGGCATTGGAATCCCGACATCGGTTAGAATCCTGGCGACCGGTATCCCGATGAAAAGTACAGGGGTTATTGGGAGGGTTAGGCACTTGAGGGAGGGTTAGCCAACTGGGGGAGGAGGGTTAGGTTTAGGGTGCGAGGGGGGGGAGGTTAGGTTTAGGCACTAGGGAGGGAGGTTAGGTTTAGGCAGCAGGGAGGGAGGGGGAGGGAGAGGGGGAGGGTTAGGCACTAGGGGAGGAGGGTTAGGCACTAGAGGAGGAGGGTTAGGCACTAGAGGAGGAGGGTTAGGTTTAGGGTGTGGGGGGGAGGTTAGGTTTAGGCACTAGGGAGGGAGGTTAGGTTTAGGCAGCAGGGAGGGAGGGGGAGGGTTAGGCACTAGAGGAGGAGGGTTAGGCACTAGGGGAGGAGGGTTAGGTTTAGGGTGCGGGGGGGGAGGTTAGGTTTAGGCAGCAGGGAGGGAGGGGGAGGGAGAGGGGGAGGGTTAGGCACTAGGGGAGGAGGGTTAGGTTTAGGGTGTGGGGGGAGGTTAGGTTTAGGCACTAGGGAGGGAGGTTAGGTTTAGGCAGCAGGGAGGGAGGGGGAGGGAGAGGGGGAGGGTTAGGCACTAGAGGAGGAGGGTTAGGCACTAGGGGAGGAGGGTTAGGTTTAGGCAGCAGGGAGGGAGGGGGAGGGAGAGGGTTAGGCACTAGAGGAGGAGGGTTAGGTTTAGGGTGCGGGGGGGGAGGTTAGGTTCAGGCACTAGGGAGGGAGGTTAGGTTTAGGCAGCAGGGAGGGAGGGGGAGGGTTAGGCACTAGAGGAGGAGGGTTAGGCACTAGGGGAGGAGGGTTAGGTTTAGGGTGGAGGAGGGTTAGGTTTAGGGTGCGGGGGGGGGTTAGGTTTAGGCACTAAGGAGGGAGGTTAGGTTTAGGCACCAGGGAGAGAGGGTAAGGGGTAGGGAGGGAGAGGGGGAGGGTTAGGCACTAGGGGAGGAGGGTTAGGCACTAGGGGACATAGGCGAAACTGCGGGGTGGTCCGGGGGTGCACCGGACCACCCATTAGCCCAGTTTGCCGATCCGCCATATTTAATGAGTGGCGCCTGGTCAGGAATGCAAGTCTTGTCTGTTTGGCTGCACTGGAGGACCAGTTTACCTTTATTGTTGCCGAGCTCCTCCCCTGTGTGTTAGCCCAATCGTAAATCAGGCCATGTACGAGCGCATGACGTCAGTCAGTGCGCGCTTGCTTTCTGTGATGAAGAGCTTGTGGAGGAGCTGTGCTGCTCTGCACAAAGGAGGACACCAGCGAGAGGATTCCTCAGTGTCAGTGACTGTGTGCTGTGACACTGAAAGCCCAGCTGCCACTGCTGCAAGACGTATTGGAAGAGCAGAGGCGGTCAGAGTAAAGCAATTTATTTTGCTTTCCCCCAGGTAAGGCAATTCTTCATGCTGCAGCTAGCAGGGGAAAGGAGGGGGGTTGCATTAAGTCTGTATTGACAGCCCTTGGCAGAGAACCCCTGATTTTCATAAATTTATTTGAGTACTGACCTAAATGGGTATAGGTAGCATCTTCCAACACCATATTCTTTTTTTTTTCTATTCCTTTTTTTTTTACTTCAGACAAATTTGATAATGCATGATCAATATAGATACAGTATATGGAATCTATATAAGCCATCATAATCATATTCATTAACAATTTTTATCTGTAATAAAAAAATGTAGGGAGTAGAAATAAAATGTGTGTGTATATATATATATATATATATATGTATATATATACAAAGTATAGATAGATAGACAGACAGTGTACCCCCTTACTCTTTAATTCTCAACCAGTCTTTGTGGCCTAATTTCCCCTGCTGCAGTGCCTGACTTTGCTAGTATGAGGATTCAGTGAAAATACAGACAGTAGGGATGCCGGCATGACACCTGTCAGAATCCCGGTGGTAAGTACAGGGGTTAGGGGGAGGGTTAAGCACTAAGTGAGGGTTAGGTTTAGGGTGCGGGAAGGGGAAGGTTAGGTTTAGGCACTAGGGGTGCGATTGAGCTCCCGGAGCTATTCAATTCAGTGCTCTGTGTGGTCGGAGAATGACGGTTATTGCTCCTTAACAAGGGTGTTAAGGCGCGTTAACCGGCATTCTCTGACCAAAGTGCCAGGCGCGCGGCTGTTAGCTCCGCGCTAAGCAGAAAAACAGCCGCGCGCCCGGCACTTTGGTCGTATTTCTCCTCGCATTCCCAGGGGGGTGCGAGAAGAAATCCTTAGCACCCAAACAGCGCGGTGAATTGAATAGCTGTGGGAGCTCCCTCCCACGGCTATTCAACATTGCATTGAATTGAATCACCCCTAGGAGGGGGAGGGAGAGGGGGAGGATACTGATAGACAAGTGTTGGTATCCTAACCCCCTCTCAGGATGCCGACGTCAGGATTCTGACCGCCGGGAACCCGACCGTTGGCACCTGTAACCCAACCCGTTAGTATGATGCTGCTGAAAGTCATGCTACACCAATGTTACATATATGAATGTAGGCACGGTGCATGGTGCAAGTTGTTGGCCACATCACAGTGCTGAAATGTTGAAATCCTGATCTGCTCTGCCTGTCCCCTCCAGTCTGATGGCACGTGGCACTGTGTCGGGTGACGTCAGCCTGGAGGGCAGAGGCAGAGCAGATCAAGATTTCAACATTCCATTATTGTAAAAAGGCCCACACCCAGCTACTTATTGATTCATCCCGGCTGGCAATTTTTTTTGGTGGGGAACACTGATATATATCTTTCTGCTGTCTGTCCATCCATTCTATCATCTTGTTTCCCAGTTTCTTTATTGCATTGACATTTTGCTGACTTAGGGCCTGATTCAGAGCCGCTCATAAGCGGCAGTACGCTCGTTCTGAGCGATGTTCGCACTTCTGCGCATGCGTACGGTTTATAATACGCATGCGCGAACCAGTCAGTGCGGCCAAAAATCGTTTGTTCGCTATATAGCGAATGCCTGCTACTTTGAGTGACAGGAGGAGGCGTATGTGGGTGGTAACGGGAAGGTGCTTGAAAACGGGGAGTGGAGATCAGAACGCAGGCGTGCTTAAAGGTCAAAACGGGCGTTTTATGGGTGTGCATAACTAATACAGCAGCATCATTGACCACGTCACTGGGTGATTTTAGAGACAGAACTGCTCGCAAAATTGTGGTAGCAAAAACCAACTACAAGAATAGCGAGCAGTTCATACGCTGGTCGATGTACTCGATTAATCTAATAAATAGCGGACATGACGTAGGATGCGAGCGGCCAGGCAGGGGGCGTAGTTTTCCAAAAAACGACCGCAAGTTTTGTTCGCTCGTTCAGACCTAGAGGCGTGAACAGACCGCAAAGAGCGAACGGATCATTTGAATAGCCACCCCTATTTTCTGGACGAGCGAGCGCTAATTGCGTCCGGCTCTGAATCAGGCCCTTAATCAATATTACTATTGTTCAAAATGGTCAAAACACTTGGGAAAGCAAATGTGCCAAGGTGAGCAAATAAATTTTTTTATATATATATATATATATATATTTATTATGTATATATATATATTTATGTATATATATATATATATATATATATATATATATTAGGGGTGAGCGGGTTTGGATTTCTGAAATCCGAACCCCCCCGATCCGAGGCCGATCCGAGTCAGGCTCGACTTTTCCCGCCTGACTCGGATCTGAAATCGAGGCAAAGCGTCATCATCCCGCCTTCCGGGTCTCGCGGGTTTTGGATCCTATATAAGGTACCCGCGTCGGCGCCATTTTCTCACTCGGCTGTGGACAGCGAAGAGGGAGGGTGGGAGTTAGGGCTGGCTGGGCTGTGTAGTGTAGTGCAGAGTAGTGTTGTGCTGTGCTGTGCTGCGCTGTGCTGCTGTTGTCCATAGGGGCTGTGTCCACTACTTCAAAGTCCATAGGGGCTGGCTGTGTTGTGCTGTGCTGCTGTTGTTAATAGGGGCTGTGTCCACTACTTCAAAGTCCATAGGGGCTGGCTGGACTGTGTTGTGCAGTCAGTTGTCCATAGGGGCTGTGTCCACTCCAAAGTCCTGTGCAGTGTCCCAGTCCTAAAGGGGTGCTGTAGTGTTGTCCAGGGGGTGCTCTGTCCGTCAGGGGTGCTCCCCCCAAGTGCTATAAAAAAATTTTTTTTTTCTGTGTTTGTGAATTGTGTGCGCAGTAGCCGCACGTGCATCAACAAAGTAGTGCCAAGCGTGCGCCTGTGTCATAAGTAAAGGGCCAGCTGGCTTGACCGTTAAAGGGTGCTGTAACCCCCAAAGTACACTCCAGTCCAAACCAAATAAAAAAATATTTTCTGTGTTTGTGAATTGTGTGCGCAGTAGCCGCACGTGCATCAACAAAGTAGTGCCAAGCGTGCGCCTGTGTCATAAGTAAAGGGCCGGCTGGCTTGACCGTTAAAGGGTGCTGTAACCCCCAAAGTACACTCCAAACCAAATAAAAAAATTTTTTCTGTGTTTGTGAATTGTGTGCGCAGTAGCCGCACGTACATCAACAAAGTAGTGCCAAGCGTGCGCCTGTGTCATAAGTAAAGGGCCAGCTGGCTTGACCGTTAAAGGGTGCTGTAACCCCCAAAGTACACTCCAAACCAAATAAAAAAATATTTTCTGTGTTTGTGAATTGTGTGCGCAGTAGCCGCACATGCATCAACAAAGTAGTGCCAAGCATGCGCCTGTGTCATAAATAAAGGGCCGGCTGGCTTGACCGTTAAAGGGTGCTGTAACCCCTAAAGTACACTCCAAACCAAATAAAAAAATATTTTCTGTGTTTGTGAATTGTGTGCGCAGTA
Organism: Taudactylus pleione; assembly: GCA_031769625.1. Classification (NCBI taxonomy): domain Eukaryota; kingdom Metazoa; phylum Chordata; class Amphibia; order Anura; family Myobatrachidae; genus Taudactylus; species Taudactylus pleione. Next base: position 12,100,206 of record JAUIMM010000060.1, on the reverse strand, counting down.
GCCGCACGTGCATCAACAAAGTAGTGCCAAACGTGCGCCTGTGTCATAAGTAAAGGGCCGGCTGGCTTGACTGTTAAAGGGTGCTGTAACCCCCAAAGTACACTCCAAACCAAATAAAAAATGTTTTTCTGTGTTTGTGAATTGTGTGCGCAGTAGCCGCACGTGCATCAACAAAGTAGTGCCAAGCGTGCGCCTGTGTCATAAGTAAAGGGCCGGCTGGCTTGACCGTTAAAGGGTGCTGTAACCCCAAAAGTACACTCCAAACCAAATAAAAAAATATTTTCTGTGTTTGTGAATTGTGTGCGCAGTAGCCGCACGTGCATCAACAAAGTAGTGCCAAGCGTGCGCCTGTGTCATAAGTAAAGGGCCGGCTGGCTTGACCGTTAAAGGGTGCTGTAACCCCCAAAGTACACTCCAAACCAAATAAAAAAATATTTTCTGTGTTTGTGAATTGTGTGCGCAGTAGCCGCACGTGCATCAACAAAGTAGTGCCAAGCGTGCGCCTGTGTCATAAGTAAAGGGCCGGCTGGCTTGACCATTAAAGGGTGCTGTAACCCCCAAAGTACACTCCAAACCAAATAAAAAAATATTTTCTGTGTTTGTGAATTGTGTGCGCAGTAGCCGCACGTGCATCAACAAAGTAGTGCCAATCGTGCGCCTGTGTCATAAGTAAAGGGCCGGCTGGCTTGACCGTTAAAGGGTGCTGTAACCCCCAAAGTACACTCCAAACCAAATAAAAAAATATTTTCTGTGTTTGTGAATTGTGTGCGCAGTAGCCGCACGTGCATCAACAAAGTAGTGCCAAGCGTGCGCCTGTGTCATAAGTAAAGGGCCGGCTGGCTTGACCATTAAAGGGTGCTTTAACCCCCAAAGTACACTCCAAACCAAATAAAAAAATATTTTCTGTGTTTGTGAATTGTGTGCGCAGTAGCCGCACGTGCATCAACAAAGTAGTGCCAAACGTGCGCCTGTGTCATAAGTAAAGGGCCGGCTGGCTTGACTGTTAAAGGGTGCTGTAACCCCCAAAGTACACTCCAAACCAAAAAAAAATTATTTTCTGTGTTTGTGAATTGTGTGCGCAGTAGCCGCACGTGCATCAACAAAGTAGTGCCAAGCGTGCGCCTGTGTCATAAGTAAAGGGCCGGCTGGCTTGACCGTTAAAGGGTGCTGTAACCCCAAAAGTACACTCCAAACCAAATAAAAAAATATTTTCTGTGTTTGTGAATTGTGTGCGCAGTAGCCGCACGTGCATCAACAAAGTAGTGCCAAGCGTGCGCCTGTGTCATAAGTAAAGGGCCGGCTGGCTTGACCGTTAAAGGGTGCTGTAACCCCCAAAGTACACTCCAAACCAAATAAAAAAATATTTTCTGTGTTTGTGAATTGTGTGCGCAGTAGCCGCACGTGCATCAACAAAGTAGTGCCAAGCGTGCGCCTGTGTCATAAGTAAAGGGCCGGCTGGCTTGACCATTAAAGGGTGCTGTAACCCCCAAAGTACACTCCAAACCAAATAAAAAAATATTTTTTGTGTTTGTGAATTGTGTGCGCAGTAGCCGCACGTGCATCAACAAAGTAGTGCCAAGCGTGCGCCTGTGTCATAAGTAAAGGGCCGGCTGGCTTGACCGTTAAAGGGTGCTGTAACCCCCTAAGTACACTCCAAACCAAATAAAAAAATATTTTCTGTGTTTGTGAATTGTGTGCGCAGTAGCCGCACGTGCATCAACAAAGTAGTGCCAAGCGTGCGCCTGTGTCATAAGTAAAGGGCCGGCTGGCTTGACCATTAAAGGGTGCTGTAACCCCCAAAGTACACTCCAAACCAAATAAAAAAATATTTTCTGTGTTTGTGAATTGTGTGCGCAGTAGCCGCACGTGCATCAACAAAGTAGTGCCAAGCGTGCGCCTGTGTCATAAGTAAAGGGCCGGCTGGCTTGACCGTTAAAGGGTGCTGTAACCCCCAAAGTACACTCCAAACCAAATAAAAAAATATTTTCTGTGTTTGTGAATTGTGTGCGCAGTAGCCGCACATGCATCAACAAAGGAGCAGCGCCAAGCGTGCGCCTGTGTCCCATAAGTAAAGAGCCGGCTGGCTCATTTCTTAAAGGGTGGTGTAACCCACAAAGTGCACTACTCTCCAGCAAAAATAAAAAAATATTTTCTGTGTTTGTGTGCGCCTTAGCCGCACGTATATATCAAATCGATATAACATAAATGGAGGACCAAACTTTCTCAGATAAAAATAAAATAGAGAAAGATCAAGAACCACTTCCTCCTAGTGCTGAAGCTGCTGCCACTAGTCATGACATAGACGATAACATGCCATCAACGTCGTCTGCCAAGGCCGATGCCCAATGTCATAGTAGAGGGCACATACAATCCCAAATGGCAAAGTTCAGGAATAGGACCTTGAAGAAAACATTTAAATCATCTGAAGAGAAACGTAAACTTGCCAATATGCCATTTACGACACGGAGTGGCAAGGAATGGCTAAGGTCTTTCCCTATGTTCATGACTAGTGGTTCAGCTTCACATGACGATGGAAGCCCTCCTCCCACTAAAAAAATCAAAAGAGTTAAGCTGGCAAAAGCACAGTGAAGAACTGTGCGTTCTAAGAAGATATCACAAATCCCCAAGGAGAGTCCAAGTGTGGTGGTGGTTGCGATGCCTGACCTTCCCAGCACTGGACGGGAAGAGGTGGCTCTTTCAACCATTTGCACGCCCCCTGCAAGTGCTGAAAGGAGCACCCACAGTCCACTTGCTGATATGCAAATTGAAGATGTCACTGTTGAAGTACAACAGAATGAGGATACTGGTGTAGCTGGCGCTGAGGAGGAAGTTGGCGAGGAGGATTCTGATGGTGATGTGATTTGTTTAAATCAGGCTCCGGGGGAGACAGTTGTTGTCCGTGGGATGAAAAAGCCCATCACGGTCATGCCTGGGCAGAAGACCAAACATTCCACCTCTTTGGTCTGGCAATATTTCTATCCAAATCCGGACAACAACTGTCTTGCCATATGTACCATATGTAAAGGTGAAATAAGTAGGGGTAGGGACGTTAACCACCTAGGAACATCCTCCCTTATACGGCACCTGCAGCACATTCATAAAAAGTTACTGTCAAGTTCAGAAACTTTGGCTAAGACCGTAAGCAGTCCAGGGACACCTAAATCCCGTTGTCCTGTTGTATCCAAGCGCCTGCAAACCACACCATCAACTCCCTCCTCGTCAATTTCCTCCTTAGTCAGGATCGGAAGTAGTCCTGCAGGCCATGTCACTGGCATGACTGACTCTCCTATCCGGGATTCCTCCGGATGATCCTGCATTGCTACGCCTCCTGCTGCCGCTGCTGCTGTTGCTGCTGCTGGGAGTCGTTCATCATCCCAGAGAGGAAGTAGGAACACCACTACTTTTACTAAACAATTGACCCTCCAACAGTCCTTAGCGAGGAGGATGAAGTATGACAGCAGTCATCCTGAAGCAAAACGTATAACTGAGGCCTGGACTGCTATGTTGGTGTTAGACGTGCGTCCGGTATCCGCCATTAGTGCAGTGGGATTTAGACAATTGATGGAGGTAGTGTGTCCCCGGTTCCAAATCCCGTCTAGATTCCACTTCACTAGGCAGGCGATACCGAGACTGTACAGAAACGTCAGAAAAAGTGTCCTCAGTATCCTGAAAAATGCCATTGTACCCAATGTCCACTTAACCACGGACATGTGGACAAGTGGAACAGGGCAGACTAAGGACTATATGATTGTGACAGCCCACTGGGTAGATGTATCACCTTACGCAGCAACAGCAGAAGCGTCACCAGTCGCAGCATCTCAGAAACGCCAGCTCGTTCCAAGGCAGGCTATGCTGTGTATCACCGGTTTCAGTAAGAGGCACACCGCCGACAACCTCTTAGAGAAACTGAGGGAAATCATCGCCCTGTGGCTTACCCCACTTAGACTCTCCTGGGGATTTGTGATATCTGACAACGCCACCAATATTGTGCGGGCATTACATCTGGGCAAATTCCAGCACGTCCCATGTTTTGCTCACACAATAAACTTGGTGGTGCAGAATTTTCTGAAAAGCGACAGGGGCGTGCAGGAGACGCTTTGGGTGGCCCGAAAAATTTCTGCCCACTTTCGCCATTCAGCGACTGCGTGCCGAAGACTGGAGCGCCAGCAAACACTCTTGAACCTGCCCCGCCATCACCTGAAGCAAGAGGTTGTGACTCGGTGGAACTCAACCCTCTATATGCTTCAGAGGATGGAGGAGCAGCAAAAGGCCATACAAGCCTATACATCCACCTATGACATAGGCAAAGGAGGGGGTATGCACCTGACTCAAGCACAGTGGAGAATGAATTCCGTGTTGTGCAAGGTTCTCCAGCCCTTCGAACTTGCCACACGTGAAGTCAGTTCAGACACTGCCAACTTGAGTCAGGTCATTCCCCTCATCAGGCTTTTGCAGAAGCAGCTGGAGAAAGTGAAGGAGGAGCTAAGACGGAGCGATTCCGCTCGGCATGCGGGACTTGTGGATGAAGCCCTTCATTCACTTTGCCAGGATTCCAGGGTGGTCAATCTGCTGAAATCAGACCACTACATTTTGGCCACCGTGCTCGATCCTAGGTTTAAAGCCTATGTGGTGTCTCTCTTTCCGGCCGACACAAGCCTGCAGAGGTGCAAAGACCTGCTGGTGAACACACTGTCAGCTGAAGCGGAACGTGACACGTCAAAAGCTCCTTCTTCATTTTCTCCCGCAACTGGGGCTGCCAGGAAAAAGCTTAGGTATCCTAAGCAACTGCTGGCAGTGATGCAGGGCAAGCAGGACCAAGTTTGGACATCTGGTCCGGATTGAAGGACCTGGCAACAATTTCTGACATGTCTACTGTCACTACATATGATACTGTCACCATTGACAGAATGGTGGAGGATTACATCGGTGACAGCATCCAAGTAGGCATGTCAGACAGTCCATACCTGTACTGGCAGGAAAAAGAGGCAATTTGGAGGCCCCTGTACAAACTGGCTCTATTTTACCTGAGTTGCCCCCCCTCCAGTGTGTACTCCGAAAGAGTGTTTAGTGCAGCCGGGAACCTTGTCAGCGAAAGGCGTAGGAGGTTGCTTCCACAAAATGTGGAGAAGATGATGTTCATCAAAATGAATTATCAACTCTTCCAGGGAGACCAGCCTCCAGAACGTACAGAGGGACCTGTGGTGGTGGATTCCAGTGGGGACGAGTTAATACTCTGTGAGGATGAGGATGTACACAACACTGAAGAGGGTGAGGAATCGGTGGATGAGGAGGATGAGGACGACATCTTGCCTCCGTAGAGCCAGTTTGTGCAGGGACAGATTAATTGCCAGCTTGTTTTGTGGGGGCCCAAACGAACCAATCATATCAGCCACAGTCGTGTGGCAGACCCTGGCGCTGAAATGATTGCTTTGTTAAAGTGTGCATGTCCTGTTTATACAACATAAGGGTGGGTGGGAGGGCCCAAGGACAATTCCATCTTGCACCTCTTTTTTTTCTTTGCATTATGTACAGTTTGGGGCCTAGTTTTTCAAACTGCCATCCTGTCTGCCACTGCAGTGTCACTCCTAGATGGGCCACGTGTTTGTGCCGCACACTCGTGTCGCTTAGCATAGTCATCCAGCTACCTCGGTGCAGCCTTTTGGACATAAAAACACTATTGTGAGGTGTTCAGAATAGACTGGAAATTAGTGGAAATTAAGGTTATTGAGGTTAATAATAGCATAGGAGCAGAAAAACCAACACATTCTGTGATTTTAGCTGTTTTTATGCTTTTTAAAAAAAAAATACAGATCCAAAACACAAAACCCAGAACCCAAAACACGGAAGGGTGGTTTTGGCAAAACCAATCCAGATCCAAAACACGAAGCAAGATCCAGATCCAAAACCAAAACACAAAACACGAAAAGTGGCCGGTGCACACCCCTAATATATATACATACATACATACTAGGGGTGAGCGGGTTCGGATTTCTGAAATCCGAACCCCCCCGAGCCCCCCCGATCCGAGTCAGGCTCGACTTTTCCCGCCTGACTCGGATCTGAAATCGAGGCAAAACGTCATCATCCCGCCTTCCGAGTCTCGCGGGTTTTGGATCCTATATAAGGTACCCGCGTCGGCGCCATTTTCTCACTCGGCTGTGGACAGTGAAGAGGGAGGGTGGGAGTTAGGGCTGTGTAGTGTAGTGTAGTGTAGTGTAGTGCTGCTGTTGTCCACTACTTCAAAGTCCATAGGGGCTGGCTGTGTTGTGCTGTGCTGCTGTTGTTAATAGGGGCTGTGTCCACTACTTCAAAGTCCATAGGGGCTGGCTGGACTGTGTTGTGCAGTCAGTTCTCCATAGGGGCTGTGTCCACTCCAAAGTCCTGTGCAGTGTCCCAGTCCTAAAGGAGTGCTGTAGTGTTGTCCAGGGGGTGCTCTGTCCATCAGGGGTGCTCCCCCCAAGTGCTAAAAAAATAATATATTTTCTGTGTTTGTGAATTGTGTGCGCAGTAGCCGCACGTGCATCAACAAAGTAGTGCCAAGCGTGCGCCTGTGTCATAAGTAAAGGGCCGGCTGGCTTGACCGTTAAAGGGTGCTGTAACCCCCGAAAGTACACTCCAGTCCAAACCAAAAAAAAATTATTTTCTGTGTTTGTGAATTGTGTGCGCAGTAGCCGCACGTGCATCAACAAAGTAGTGCCAAGCGTGCGCCTGTGTCATAAGTAAAGGGCCGGCTGGCTTGACCGTTAAGGGTGCTGTAACCCCCGAAAGTACACTCCAGTCCAAACCAAAAAAAAAATTATTTTCTGTGTTTGTGAATTGTGTGCGCAGTAGCCGCACGTGCATCAACAAAGTAGTGCCAAGCGTGCGCCTGTGTCATAAGTAAAGGGCCGGCTGGCTTGACCGTTAAGGGTGCTGTAACCCCCGAAAGTACACTCCAGTCCAAACCAAAAAAAAAATTATTTTCTGTGTTTGTGAATTGTGTGCGCAGTAGCCGCACGTGCATCAACAAAGTAGTGCCAAGCGTGCACCTGTGTCATAAGTAAAGGGCCGGCTGGCTTGACCGTTAAGGGTGCTGTAACCCCCGAAAGTACACTCCAGTCCAAACCAAAAAAATAATTATTTTCTGTGTTTGTGAATTGTGTGCGCAGTAGCCGCACGTGCATCAACAAAGTAGTGCCAAGCGTGCGCCTGTGTCATAAGTAAAGGGCCGCCTGGCTTGACCGTTAAAGGGTGCTGTAACCCCCAAAGTACACTCCAGTCCAAACCAAAAAAAAAATTATTTTCTGTGTTTGTGAATTGTGTGCGCAGTAGCCGCACGTGCATCAACAAAGTAGTGCCAAGCGTGCGCCTGTGTCATAAGTAAAGGGCCGGCTGGCTTGACCGTTAAAGGGTGCTGTAACCCCCGAAAGTACACTCCAGTCCAAACCAAAAAAAAATTATTTTCTGTGTTTGTGAATTGTGTGCGCAGTAGCCGCACGTGCATCAACAAAGTAGTGCCAAGCGTGCACCTGTGTCATAAGTAAAGGGCCGGCTGGCTTGACCGTTAAGGGTGCTGTAACCCCCGAAAGTACACTCCAGTCCAAACCAAAAAAAAAATTATTTTCTGTGTTTGTGAATTGTGTGCGCAGTAGCCGCACGTGCATCAACAAAGTAGTGCCAAGCGTGCGCCTGTGTCATAAGTAAAGGGCCGGCTGGCTTGACCGTTAAAGGGTGCTGTAACCCCCAAAGTACACTCCAGTCCAAACCAAAAAAAAAATTATTTTCTGTGTTTGTGAATTGTGTGCGCAGTAGCCGCACGTGCATCAACAAAGTAGTGCCAAGCATGCGCCTGTGTCATAAGTAAAGGGCCGGCTGGCTTGACCGTTAAAGGGTGCTGTAACCCCCGAAAGTACACTCCAGTCCAAACCAAAAAAAAATTATTTTCTGTGTTTGTGAATTGTGTGCGCAGTAGCCGCACGTGCATCAACAAAGTAGTGCCAAGCGTGCGCCTGTGTCATAAGTAAAGGGCCGGCTGGCTTGACCGTTAAGGGTGCTGTAACCCCCGAAAGTACACTCCAGTCCAAACCAAAAAAAAAATTATTTTCTGTGTTTGTGAATTGTGTGCGCAGTAGCCGCACGTGCATCAACAAAGTAGTGCCAAGCGTGCGCCTGTGTCATAAGTAAAGGGCCGGCTGGCTTGACCGTTAAAGGGTGCTGTAACCCCCGAAAGTACACTCCAGTCCAAACCAAAAAAAAATTATTTTCTGTGTTTGTGAATTGTGTGCGCAGTAGCCGCACGTGCATCAACAAAGTAGTGCCAAGCGTGCGCCTGTGTCATAAGTAAAGGGCCGGCTGGCTTGACCGTTAAGGGTGCTGTAACCCCCGAAAGTACACTCCAGTCCAAACCTAAAAAAAAATTATTTTCTGTGTTTGTGAATTGTGTGCGCAGTAGCCGCACGTGCATCAACAAAGTAGTGCCAAGCGTGCGCCTGTGTCATAAGTAAAGGGCCGGCTGGCTTGACCGTTAAAGGGTGCTGTAACCCCCGAAAGTACACTCCAGTCCAAACCAAAAAAAAATTATTTTCTGTGTTTGTGAATTGTGTGCGCAGTAGCCGCACGTGCATCAACAAAGTAGTGCCAAGCGTGCGCCTGTGTCATAAGTAAAGGGCCGGCTGGCTTGACCGTTAAGGGTGCTGTAACCCCCGAAAGTACACTCCAGTCCAAACCTAAAAAAAAATTATTTTCTGTGTTTGTGAATTGTGTGCGCAGTAGCCGCACGTGCATCAACAAAGTAGTGCCAAGAGTGCGCCTGTGTCATAAGTAAAGGGCCGGCTGGCTTGACCGTTAAAGGGTGCTGTAACCCCCGAAAGTACACTCCAGTCCAAACCAAAAAAAAATTATTTTCTGTGTTTGTGAATTGTGTGCGCAGTAGCCGCACGTGCATCAACAAAGTAGTGCCAAGCGTGCGCCTGTGTCATAAGTAAAGGGCCGGCTGGCTTGACCGTTAAAGGGTGCTGTAACCCCCAAAGTACACTCCAGTCCAAACCAAAAAAAATATTATTTTCTGTGTTTGTGAATTGTGTGCGCAGTAGCCGCACGTGCATCAACAAAGTAGTGCCAAGCGTGCGCCTGTGTCATAAGTAAAGGGCCGGCTGGCTTGACCGTTAAAGGGTGCTGTAACCCCCGAAAGTACACTCCAGTCCAAACCAAAAAAAAAATATTTTCTGTGTTTGTGAATTGTGTGCGCAGTAGCCGCACGTGCATCAACAAAGTAGTGCCAAGAGTGCGCCTGTGTCATAAGTAAAGGGCCGGCTGGCTTGACCGTTAAAGGGTGCTGTAACCCACAAAGTACACTCCAGTCCAAACCAAAAAAAAAATAATTTTCTGTGTTTAGCCGCACGTATATATCAAATCGATATAACATAAATGGAGGACCAAACTTTCTCCGATAAAAATAAAATAGAGAAAGATCAAGAACCACTTCCTCCTAGTGCTGAAGCTGCTGCCACTAGTCATGACATAGACGATAACATGCCATCAACGTCGTCTGCCAAGGCCGATGCCCAATGTCATAGTAGAGGGCACATACAATCCCAAATGGCAAAGTTCAGGAAAATGACCTTGAAAAAGACATTTAAATCAGCTGAAGAGAAACGTAAACTTGCCAATATGCCATTTACGACACGGAGTGGCAAGGAACGGCTAAGGTCGATCCCTAGTATGTTCATGACTAGTGGTTCAGCTTCACATGACGATGGAAGCACTCCTCCCACTAAAAAAATCAAAAGAGTTAAGCTGGCAAAAGCACAGCGAAGAACTGTGCTTTCTAAGAAGATATCACAAATCCCCAAGGAGAGTCCAAGTGTGGTGGTGGTTGCGATGCCTGACCTTCCCAGCACTGGACGGGAAGAGGTGGCTCTTTCCACCATTTGCACGCCCCCTGCAAGTGCTGAAAGGAGCACCCACAGTCCACTTGCTGATATGCAAATTGAAGATGTCACTGTTGAAGACGTACAACAGGATGAGGATACTGGTGTAGCTGGCGCTGAGGAGGAAGTTGGCGAGGAGGATTCTGATGGTGATGTGGTTTGTTTAAATCAGGCTCCGGGGGAGACAGTTGTTGTCCATGGGATGAAAAAGCCCATCACGGTCATGCCTGGGCAGAAGACCAAACATTCCACCTCTTTGGTCTGGCAATATTTCTATCCAAATCCGGACAACAACTGTCTTGCCATATGTACCATATGTAAAGGTGAAATAAGTAGGGGTAGGGACGTCAACCACCTAGGAACATCCTCCCTTATACGGCACCTGCAGCGCGTTCATAAAAAGTTACTGTCAAGTTCAGAAACTTTGGCTCAGACCGTAAGCAGTCCAGGGACACCTAAATCCCGTTGTCCTGTTGTATCCAAGCGCCTGCAAACCACACCGTCAACTCCCTCCTCGTCAATTTCCTCCTTAGTCAGGATCGGAAGTAGTCCTGCAGGCCATATCACTGGCATGACTGACTCTCCTATCCGGGATTCCTCCGGAGGATCCTGCATTGCTACGCCTACTGCTGCCGCTGCTGCTGTTGCTGCTGCTGGGAGTCGTTCATCATCCCAGAGAGGAAGTAGGAACACCACTACTTTTACTAAACAATTGACCCTCCAACAGTCCTTAGCGAGGAGGATGAAGTACGACAGCAGTCATCCTGAAGCAAAACGTATAACTGAGGCCTTGACTGCTATGTTGGTGTTAGACGTGCGTCCGGTATCCGCCATTAGTGCAGTGGGATTTAGACAATTGATGGAGGTAGTGTGTCCCCGGTTCCAAATCCCGTCTAGATTCCACTTCACTAGGCAGGCGATACCGAGACTGTACAGAAACGTCAGAAAAAGTGTCCTCAGTGTCCTGAAAAATGCCGTTGTACACAATGTCCACTTAACCACGGACATGTGGACAAGTGGAACAGGGCAGACTAAGGACTATATGACTGTGACAGCCCACTGGGTAGATGTATCACCTTACGCAGCAACAGCAGCAGCGTCACCAGTAGCAGCATCTCAGAAACGCCAGCTCGTTACAAGGCAGGCTACGCTGTGTATCACCGGTTTCAGTAAGAGGCACACCGCCGACAACCTCTTAGAGAAACTGAGGGAAATCATCGCCCAGTGGCTTACCCCACTTAGACTCTCCTGGGGATTTGTGATATCTGACAACACCACCAATATTGTGCGGGCATTACATCTGGGCAAATTCCAGCACGTCCCATGTTTTGCTCACACAATAAACTTGGTGGTGCAGAATTTTCTGAAAAGCGACAGGGGCGTGCAGGAGACGCTTTGGGTGGCCCGAAAAATTTCTGCCCACTTTCGCCATTCAGCGACTGCGTGCCGAAGACTGGAGCGCCAGCAAACACTCTTGAACCTGCCCCGCCATCACCTGAAGCAAGAGGTTGTGACGCGGTGGAACTCAACCCTCTATATGCTTCAGAGGATGGAGGAGCAGCAAAAGGCCATACAAGCCTATACATCCACCTATGACATAGGCAAAGGAGGGGGTATGCACCTGACTCAAGCGCAGTGGAGAATGATTTCCGTGTTGTGCAAGGTTCTTCAGCCCTTCGAACTTGCCACACGTGAAGTCAGTTCAGACACTGCCAGCTTGAGTCAGGTCATTCCCCTCATCAGGCTTTTGCAGAAGCAGCTGGAGAAAGTGAAGGAGGAGCTAAGACGGAGCGATTCCGCTCGGCATGTGGGACTTGTGGATGAAGCCCTTCATTCGCTTTGCCAGGATTCCAGGGTGGTCAATCTGTTGAAATCAGACCACTACATTTTGGCCACCGTGCTCGATCCTAGGTTTAAAGCCTATGTGGTGTCTCTCTTTCCGGCCGACACAAGCCTGCAGAGGTGCAAAGACCTGCTGGTGAACACACTGTCAGCTGAAGCGGAACGTGACACGTCAACGGCTCCTTCTTCATTTTCTCCCGCAACTGGGGCTGCCAGGAAAAAACTTAGGTATCCTAAGCAACCCGCTGGCGGTGATGCAGGGCAGGCAGGACCAAGTTTGGACATCTGGTCCGGACTGAAGGACCTGGCAACAATTTCTGACATGTCTACTGTCACTGCATATGATACTGTCACCATTGACAGAATGGTGGAGGATTACATCGGTGACAGCATCCAAGTAGGCATGTCAGACAGTCCATACCTGTACTGGCAGGAAAAAGAGGCAATTTGGAGGCCCCTGTACAAACTGGCTCTATTTTACCTGAGTTGCCCCCCCTCCAGTGTGTACTCCGAAAGAGTGTTTAGTGCAGCCGGGAACCTTGTCAGCGAAAGGCGTAGGAGGTTGCTTCCACAGAATGTGGAGAAGATGATGTTCATCAAAATGAATTATCAGCTCTTCCAGGGAGACCAGCCTCCAGAAGGTACAGAGGGACCTGTGGTGGTGGATTCAAGTGGGGACGAGTTAATACTTTGTGAGGATGAGGATGTACACACTGAAGAGGGTGAGGAATCGGTGGATGAGGAGGATGAGGATGACATCTTGCCTCCGTAGAGCCAGTTTGTGCAGGGACACATTAATTGCCAGCTTGTTTTGTGGGGGCCCAAACGAACCAATCATTTCAGCCACAGTTGTGTGGCAGACCCTGGCGCTGAAATGATTGATTTGTTAAAGTGTGCATGTCCTGTTTATACAACATAAGGGTGGGTGGGAGGGCCCAAGGACAATTCCATCTTGCACCTCTTTTTTTCTTTGCATTATGTACAGTTTGGGGCCTAGTTTTTCTAACTGCCATCCTGTCTGCCACTGCAGTGTCACTCCTAGATGGGTCACGTGTTTGTGCCGCCCACTCGTGTCGCTTAGCATAGTCATCCAGCTACCTCGGTGCAACCTTTTGGACATAAAAACACTATTGTGAGGTGTGAGGTGTTCAGAATAGACTGGAAATGAGTGGAAATTAAGGTTATTGAGGTTAATAATAGCATAGGAGCAGAAAAACCTACAAATTCTGTGATTTTAGCTGTTTTTATGCTTTTTTTCAAAAAAATACAGATCCAAAACACAAAACCCAGAACCCAAAACACGGAAGGGTGGTTTTGGCAAAACCAATCCAGATCCAAAACACGAAGAAAGATCCAGATCCAAAACCAAAACACAAAACACGAAAAGTGGCCGGTGCACACCCCTAATACATACAGTGCTCAAAGTGGGAATTTAGAGGTGGAAGAATGGAAAATGGAATCCACCCCCACGCAGCACACTACAGCCCCTTCACTGCCAGACCTCTGACCTGAGGACTGTCCTCAAGGGTCTCCTTGATTGCCGAGGCTACTCGGAGGGAAGCAAGAACTGACAGCAGATGTCCACAGTCCAAACCCTGAACCAGCTGTCAGCGAGGGAATAGGGATCCGCGATGTAGATTACTCCGGGGATGCGTGACTCAGTCAAAAGAAGGAGTGGCTTTAAATTTAGCGCCGGCTGCGAGCCAATGAGAAGCTGCTACTTTGCAGCTTCTCATTGGCTAACTGTCTGCAAGCCGATATTGGCTAGCGAAAGGCGCTAGATTACAAAATCCGCCCCTTCTTTTCGCTTCGGCGAGCCGGAGTTGTCTGGTAGCCAGTGCTAGCTTTAAACAGCAGTGCAGCCAGGAGCCAATGGTCCCGGCTCCGTCCCGGCCAGCACTGCTGCCGATTGAGATGTGTCTCCAGTGGGACACATCTCCACACAATGCCACTGCTGTTCCAGCACTGGTATCCCATACTCGATATCAGCGCTTACATACTCTACAGCGGCAAAATTAAGTAGCGGTGTGTCATACCGCCGTATACCACCCCACTACGAGCACTGTATATATATATATATCTATCTATATTATATATATATATATATTATATATATATAAAGCTGGGTTTTCAGTGGCACTCAAAGATGACTATGAATAAATATAAGGACTGCAGTTTGATAGTCGTCTTTGAGTGCCGCTGAATACCCCGCTTTATTTCTGTTTCACCCTGCCTAGGGTGGTACTTAGAGGGCACCGGAAGCAAGTTATATTCGCTAAGGACAGGAGTGCCGGCCATCTACTACTATATATATATATATATTAATGCAGCAGCAGCCTCTTCATTGTCTCCTACACTGCGCCAGTTAGGTCAGCCTGTATCTCGGGTGTCAGCACCACCACGGAAGCATCTCCGGGGACCAACAACAGGCAACTTCCCTTCTACTCCCTGGCACTATTGGTGCCCTCAGCTCTAACTCCACCCACACCCTCACTATCCTTCTAGAATAGTGCTCATTACCACACACCCTTTGACTGTCAATCTGTCAGAGTCTAACGTCCGCTTTCTAGATAATACAGCGCTGCCAGGCAGCGCCCTCCACCCCAGCAAGCTCCCGGAGCACAAGCTCCAGTTGCTTTGCCTTCCCTGTGGTAGGGAATATAGATTCTCAGCTCCACTGGGGCAGGGACTGATGTGAATGGCCAAATATTCTCTGTAAAGCGCTGTGAAAAATGAAAAGGGGAGCTTGTCTCAAAACCATGCCCCCTATTTCAGTGGACATACCACTTTACATTAACAGACGCCCTGCCCTTGCAACTCTAGAATATATATATACACATATAGCACTGCTAAAACAGCCTGCTGGGTGCTGTCCCCATCCGCGGGCCTCAAGGTTCCACCGGTGGGAAAAATAGCGGTGCATCGGTCATCGACGATGAATGGATGCCGCCCAGCATCAAAGACAGCAGCGCTTATGGGCAGCCCAGCATATCCGTAACTCTTAAAGACACGCCCTTTTCTCGTGGTCCCACCCCCTATTTGTGCACGCGCGCGTCTTTGGCGCTCACATGAGTACACTTTCTCTAGGTCCAGCTCCCTGTGGTAGGGTCTCGTCTGCCGCAAGCCCCAGTGAGCTTCCGGCTCTAATAGAGCCGGAAGCTCACTACTGACATCACTGACATCACTACTGAGCACGCGCAATGCACAACCATCGACCCGCTTGCGAGCACATAGCGCTTGAGAGTGGAACTGAACAAGGGCCAATATGTGATAGATTTTTTTTTTCATGAAACAGTAACACAATATCTGACATGGTGCTAAAACTGGGACCACCCATTACCAGATTTCTAGTTTCGCCTATGCGGGGAGGAGGGTTAGGTTTAGGGTGCGGGCGAGGGGGGGGGTTAGGTTTAGGCAGCAGGGAGGGAGGGTTAGGGGTAGGGAGAGGGGGAGGGTTAGGATACTGACCAGCAGGTGTTGGAATCCTAACCAAGTCTGGGTTTGCCAGTGTCAGCATCCCATACCCCACCTAGTCTGGGCTAGTTGCCACTAAAACAGTTGGTATTATGACCCCTTTGAAAATGATGCACCACCATGTCACTGATATATTGGGGGGGTGGCTGTGTCTCTGGCGGGTCCCGGCAACTTTCCCCTCAATCTGCACCGACTGTCTATCTTAATATGAACTGGTCAGCCTTGAGTCTCTATGGAGGGCAAAAGCTCCTGTGCTAAGCATTAAACAACAACTAAAAGCATCTATCTTCTTCCTTTCTTCTGTGGCACAGTCCAAAGGTAAATTAGTCCCAAACCAGCCAGGAACTGAAGAGAACCAGGGCCTCAAGATATACAGGAACTTTCACACTCCTCAGTGCGCCATAGAGATACCTTGAAGGAACGTGTGCTGAATATGACATCTGATTGGACAGGCGCTGTAGCTACTCTGTCACATGCTGCCTTCACTGTGCACCAATCACACCATTTCATCAGTGCGTCCCCGCCCCCCCCACGCTGCGGGGGTTTCTAGTACTAGTCCTGGGGGGGGGGGGGGTTGCGGCAGCCGGGAGGCTTGCCTGCCTTTCCATGGGGCTGGGAGCGGCACCCGATGTTTGGGAGGCTCCCGGCCAAATTGGGAGGGTAGGCAAGCCTGGCCCACTTCCTAGTGAAGTGGTCGGAATGGGGAGAAACATCCGCGATCTGTCGTTAGGGGTGGGCTTAATTATGCGATTATATTATAATCGCGTCATTTGGCCCCATCCCCTATTAAAAAAGTTTTCTCACGATGGGGCGGGGCCTAATGAGGCGAATGGTCTGGCCCCGCCCCCATCACTGCCCGCCTGCTGCCTCTCCCCAGGCTTCTCCCGGAGGGCAGATTAAAAGCCGGCATGTATGCCCCGATCACAGCCAGTCAATGTCAAAAGTGAAAGCCTGTGAGAAGCGGGAAGCCTGCTGCCGTGCAGGTGTTTTTGGGCACTTACCTTACTCCACTTACTTGCAGGCCCCCGATGATGTGTCTATCAAGTTTAGGTGCGGACGGTGCAGGAGGAAAATCCCAATCACAGACCCTGCAAAGGAAGGTAAACACGCTAAGGGCATGATTCACTACAGATGCCCACTCCCGCTATCACATCTGTAATACCTCGCAGTCCTGCGTATACATCGGGAGCATCGGGTAACATCGGTCCCTCACGCACAATTACAACAGGTCTGGCCTTATAAGACAGTTCTAACCAAGTTATAAGTTATGCACGGCCATGCAACGGCATTCATACGGACAGGCACGCCTGTGTTTCTCCAACCACTCCCCCGTCACCACCCCCAAATGCTGGTGTCCCATCCCTTGGTCTGTGATGGCTTTGTATCTGCGTAAGCGATCGCAGTGCAATCGCAATACCGATGCACGAACGCGCACTGCGATGCAAAAGCATGCGCAGTGCGCACCATCGGCTGATCTGAGTGCGCTGTTGCAGTTGTGATTCATGCTCAATCAGTCCCTAAGTCAGTATGGCCTCCACTGGGTGTAGTGGAAGGTCATCATTGGCACAGAGTGCAACTGATGGAAATCATCCGAAAGGAAGGGGGGGAGGGAGAGGATTACAAACAAAATACAGATACGCTCACCTAGGACACTGCCAACTTGATGGATAAATGGTCACCAGCTCAGTACCTGCAAATAAGCACAACGAAAAAGCCCACCCACATGGCTGTACTACACTGACCTCTTCTCTATGTGTGTACCACCCACAACAGCCGGACTGCACATACATTTATCCAGGGCCGTCTAGTCTAGAGATGGCTAGTGAGTGAGTGTCTCAACACACTGACTCGAATCATTCAGATGAGTGAATTATTCGAGTCACTCAGTGTTTGGTGAGTCGAGACACCCAGCTCCCCTAGCCTCTCTGTCACCTCCCCTAGCCTCTCTGTCACCTCCCCCAGCCTCTCTGTCACCTCCCCTAGCCTCTCTGTCACCTCCCCCAGCCTCTCTGTCACCTCCCCTAGCCTCTCTGTCACCTCTCCTAGCCTCACTGTCATCTCCCCTAGCCTCTCTGTCACCTCCCCTAGCCTCTCTGTCACCTCCCTAGCCTCTCTGTCACCTCCCTAGCCTCTCTGTCACCTCCCCTAGCCTCTCTGTCACCTCCCTAGCCTCTCTGTCACCTCTCCTAGCCTCACTGTCATCTCCCCTAGCCTCTCTGTCACCTCCCCTAGCCTCTCTGTCACCTCCCCTAGCCTCTTTGTCACCTCCCTAGCCTCTCTGTCACCTCCCCTAGCCTCTCTGTCACCTCCCTAGCCTCTCTGTCAGTGGGAGCTAGAGTGAGTGACAGCTCCGCCCCCTACACTGCTGATCCGACCTGATTATACTTCTGCACTGTGTCAGATCAGCAGTGTAGGGGGCGGAGCTTACTCTGAGTCGTGCAGCTACTGCCAGGGCTCGGGGAGTGCACTGACTCAGGAGAGTCAGTGAGAACCCTGAGCTGTAGTGCTGGGCTGCGGGGGAAAGGGGGGGCGGAGCTATCAGCGACTCACTCTGAGTCGCTGGCTCCCCTGCTGGCTACAGCACTGCACTGCCTAAAGATCCGTGTCTCGAGACACTGACTCGAGACACTTCACTGAGTTGAGCCATGTGGCTCAACTCAGTGTAGTGAATCGTTCTGCCCATCCCTAGTCTAGTCCTCCAATGGGCCTGGGTACTAGGGGGAATTACCAAATCCGGGAAACATGACCACGCCCCCTCCATATATATTTTTTTCCAATCATACCCACCCGTAAAACTTCTCTGTCCACTACCGCTGACAGCCACAGATCGGGCAGGGAGATACAGGAGAGTGCTGTTGCTCAGCGGCAGAGGCCACGCCGTAATGGCCGGGGCCTCTGCTGGACCCCGTTACAAGCTGAATGAAGGCGCGCGCACCTCCTTCATCCAATGCTCTCATTGAAGGGACTCAAAGTCATCCCTTTACCTGTGGAGCTGCTATGGCCTGGCAGGCGTGCACGACTGAGACAGGCACCCACGTGATGGCGCTCCATTCGCTGGTATGTGAACCACAATGAGGATTGCCCTTCAGCTCGCCGAACTGGAGGTGCTCATGCATCACCAGATGGAGCCACGCCCCCTGAGCATGACGTTTTGGGGGCGTGGCCGCGTATCACGCCCTTGCTTCTCGTCTCTCTGGGGGCTTGTCCAGCGCTCCGGCTGCTGCTGGATAGCCCCCAGCTCTGCTATGCAAAGCAGTGTGTGACAGAGTGTCGCTCAACTCCCCCCCCCCCGGCTGTGGGACACTGCAGTCCATGGGTGAAACAGTGCCGGAAAAGTGGGACTGTCCCGCTGAAATCGGGACAGTTGGGAGGGAGCACATATGCACTGGATAGTATGTGTTTGAGCACTTTGGTTCTGTATGACACACAGGTTTGAATGTGGATGAATTCAAATGGAATTAGGGACAGCGTAAGGGACAGTGGGCCTGATTCAGAGCCGGACGCTATTTGCGGTCGTTCGTTCTGAAAAAAGGGGTGGCTATTCAAATGAACCGTTCGCTCTTTGCGCTGTTCACGCCTCTATGTCTGAATGAGCGAACAAAACTTGCGGTTGTTTTTATGGAAACTACGCCCCCTGGCCGTTCGCATCCTACGTCATGTCCGCTATTTATTAGATTAATCGAGTACATCGACCAGCGTATGAACTGATCGCTATTCTTGTGGTTGGTTTTTCCTACCGCAATCATGCGAGCAGTTCTGACTATAAAATAACCCAGTGACGTGGTCAATGACGCTGCTGTATTAATTATGCACACCCATAAAACGCCCGTTTTGACCTTTAAGCACGCCTGCGTTCGGATCTCCACTCCCCGTTTTCAAGCACCTTCCCCTGTTACCACCCACATACGCCTCCTCCTGTCACTCAAAATAGCAGGCATTCGCTATTTAGCGAACAAACGATTTTCGGCCGCACTGACTGGTTCGCGCATGCGTATTATGAATCCGTACGCATGCGCAGTTGGGCAAACATCGCTCGGAAAGAACGAGCGGCCGCTTACGAGCGGCTCTGAATCAGGCCCAGTGTCAGGCTATACGATGTATCCCTGGAAAGCACAACACTTTGGGCGGAATTCAATTCTTTCCAGCCCCTATCGCGCCCGACGGAGCTATTCTATTCTTGCTCCTGTCGGGCGCGATCAGCTACCAAGCACTACATTTCAGCTCGCAGCCCCTGGGGGATGAGAGCTGAAATGTGCGAAAGTGACATGTTTGGGCGCCCAAACATCACTTTTCGCGATCGCGTCCAGCACTTTGGTCGGGTTTAGCTGCTTTACGCGGCTAAACCTGACCTCTATGGGTGCGATCAGCGTGAAAAGCTGGCACAATTGCATAGCGGCCCGCGATCTCCTGTCACTTTAGACGGGAGATGCGGGCCGCGAAATCAATTGAATTCCGCCCTTTGTGTGAATTGCTTCATTAGCCCCGCCCCTCCTCGCAGACCTGCAAACTTCCCCGGGAAAGAGACAGGGCCCAATTACGTCAACCATCCGACTCCCGAACCGGCCTTCTGCAGCAGCAACCGCAGCTCTCCAGGCTGCTTCCCGGAAAGGATTTATACAAAGTCGGTAAGTATGATTCATACCCAGTGACAACGACAATGGGATCAGGAGCCTTAAAGATGGTGAACACTGGTCCATATGTCTCTCTGAACTGGGAGACGTATTAATACTTGTTACATTGTTGCAGAGTAGGAACTGTGATTATTTGTCCAAGAAAGGTGATATTTGTCCATGAAAGATGACATTTTGCTTTTTTTGGTGAGAAAATCCAAACCGAACCGAACCCGCACATCTCTCCTATAAATAAATACCAGGTGTAGTATACTGTATATGTGAGTGAGGTACGGTAAAAAAAAAAGACCAAATCATTGTAAACTGAAAAAAATATTAATATCATTTGCATGATTGTGTTGTGCTTTTCTTTTTATTGTTTTTTTTTTTCTCTGTTCTTTTTTTGTTTTCTGTACCTCAATTCCCCTAGAATAACATAAAATAGAACATATAAAAAGCATTGGCTATGAATATAAAACACAAAGTAAATATAAAAATATACACAACGATGATGATACGTGGCATAGTGCAAAACAAACGGAAAACATGGAAGGGCTGTGCCTAGATTTTCTCCCCCGGGTATGGTCTTACACAGCAAGATGGTGACAACAGGAAGAGTTGAGCAGAGCGAAGGCATAAACAAAATGAATCCGTATGATTTACCGCTGGCCGCATGCCCGACACAGGAGGAAATCCCGATCGTCCTAAGGTAAGTACTAACTAACCTAATTCTACCCCCTAACCCTAACCCTCCCTTAGGGGTATACAATCGGGAAGCCGGCTGCCGGAATCCCGACAGCCGGCTTCCCGACTGCTTTATCCCGGCGTGGGATAAATGACCGGCGTCTATATCTAGACGCGTGTCATTTCCCTGACGCCGGGAAACTGGCGCCCGGCATCCCGATCGAAGGTATGCTAGGCGCCGCGCGCGGGGGGAGGGTTAAGTTTAGGGCACCCGGGGGGGACTTAGGGTTAGGCACCCCCCCGGGAGGGTTAGGCTAGGTGGAGGGAGGGTTAGGCTTAAGCACCCACGGGGGGGACTTAGGTTTAGGCAGTGGGGAAGGGGGGGGTTAGGCACTTAGAGGGGGGATTAGGGTTAGGCACAGGGGGGAGGTTAGGGTTAGGCACCCCTAAGGAGGGTTAGGTTAGTAGATACTTACCTTACCACGATCGGGATTTCCAGCGCTGTCGGGCTTCCGCTGCCGGGCTCTGCTGTTTTGTCGGGCTGCCGCTGTCGGGAACATCATACCGATTCCCCCTTAGGGGTGCCTAACCCTAACCTCCCCCCAAGTGCCTAACCCTAAACCCCTCTAAGTGCCTAAACCTAACCTCCCCTTCCCCGCAGCCTAAACCTAAGTCTCCCGGGGGGTGCCTAAGCCTAACCTCCCCCGGGGGGCCTAATCCTAACCCCCCTTCCCCTAGCCTAAACCTTACCTCCCAGGGGGGGTGCCTAACCCTAAATCCCCTCCGGGAGCCCTAAACCTAACCCTCCCCCCCGTGGCTGTCCGCGCCCGGCTTACCTTCCATCGGTAAGCCGGGTGTCGAGCTCCCGTGGTAGGTCTAATGACAGGCGTCGGGATTTCGACGCCTGTCATTAGTGCCTTGCCGGGATTGAGCAGTCGGGAAGCCGGCTGTCGGGATTAGGTCCGCTGGCTTCCTGACTGCATACCAAACAAAATGTAATTTAGAAGATGATTGAAATTATATAAAGGGGTAGGAAGTAGTCACTGATAACTGAAATAGGTTTATTTATTAAATGTTCATGGAATTGATTAAGTGTATAGGTTGGTTGGAGGAAATGGGCTAATTTCCTAAATATGAATGCTAATTCATGTCGGGGCTGGTCAGGGACATACCTACTCTCCCGGAAGTTGCGAGAGGCTCCCCGCACTCCCCAGAAGGGTGTCACGATCTCCCACATTCCGTCCACAGGTTTCTGTGATGGGGAGTGGCCTAATGACATAGAAGCCCCGCCCCCCAAAACGGCCAGCTGCACCTCCTCTCTGGACTGCTCCCGGAGAGGAGATTTACAAAGTCGGCCAGTATGGTTGGGGAGCACATGCCTAGTAAACATAAATTATATTAATTTAATATTAGACTGTCTGGGGGGGCCTACTTATTAAACATAATTATTTATTAACATTTATTTACAATCGGGAACAAAACAGTAATAAGAGAAAGTGTAATAACAGACAGACAAGGTGAGAGGGCCCTGCTCGCACTCTTACAATCTATAGGGAAATAGGAATTTGATAGTTATACATATTGCATATGGTTCCTGCTATATTGCAAAGGTAAAAGGTTCCTGGTCGGCTCTATGATCCAGCAACACAGCAATGCTGGCCTGGGGTCAGAGGGCTGTATGACTGTAGAAAGAAAACATATGTGGACCAGGGTATGCAATCGGGAAGCCGGCTGTCATTATTTATTTTTATTTATTAACAGTTTCTTATATAGAACTGCATATTCCGTTGCGCTTTACAATTGGAACATTAATAGAACAAAACTGGGTAATAACAGACAGATATATAGGTAGGAAGGCCCTGCTCGCAAGCTTACAATCTATAGGGAAATAGGCATTGATACACAAGGATAGGTGCTATATATATTGCAATTTGGTCCGGCCAGACTGCAGAGTTTCTTGATTGGCTGCAGGATCCAGTCACACAGGAATGTCGGGCAAGTGTCAGGACGATGTGACATTATACCGATAGCCAGCTTCCCAACTGTCATATCCCGGCGAGGGTGAAATGACCGGCGTCTAGATGTAGACGCCGGTCATTTTACCGATGCCGGGAGAACGGCGCCCGGCATCCCGATCAAAGTGATGCCGGGCTCCGCTGCAGACAGCTGCGGGGGGGCGTTAGGTTTAGGGCTCCCGGGGGAGACACAGGGTTAGGCACCCCCGGGAGGTTAGGATTAGGCTAGGGGGAGGGAGGATTAGGGTTAGGCACCCCTGAGGGGGACTTAGAGTTAGGCGCCTCCCCGGGGGACTTAGGTTTTGGCGGCGGGGAAAGGGGGGTTAGGTTTAGGCACTTATAGGGGGGATTAGGGTTAGGCACTGGGGGGAAGGTTAGGGTTTGGCACCCCTAAGGAGGGTTAGGGTTAGGGGGGTTAGGTTAGTTCATACTTACCTGGGGACGATCTGTGTTTTCAGCCGTGACGGCCTGCCGCTGTCGGGATTTGAACCGCCGGACTTGTGTACGGCGGTAATTTGTATGTATTCCGTGGACCAGAGCCGTACCTAGACATTTTAGCACCTTGTACAATAGATTATCATAGACAAACGCCAGGATATTAGGGAACACTGGAACGATGCAGGAGCTCTTACCCTGATCCCTCCCTATATGTTCTTCCGGGGTCCCTGTTGCCTTTGAGCAGTCTCTGTTCCAGCCGCTTGTTTCTCCACATGGCACAGCTGATGTCACCCGGGGTTGCCAGCAGTGACTGTGCCTGGAAGCGCGGGGTACTTGGTCTGTTGTCTTACGGCTGTACTAGTTGCTCCAATGCATTTCATGCCTCAGCACTCTGTCAAGGATAACTGTGTTGTATGGGTGGGCATATTATACACCCTCCCTGATTAGACTTTATTGTAACTTAACCTGGAAGTCTAAATACCCGAAGTCTAAAACTGGATGTCTAGAAACTGGAAGTTTTTTTAACAACCTAAAAAATATCGCTCAAAGCTGCCTGTGATCGCAGGATTTGCCACCCGCTCCTTAGTAAATTTACCCCAAGCCTGACTGCTGTGCTCGGAAGCCGACTCTAGTACAAGAATGAGTCACTTCTCATTAGGCAAGGGACAGGTATTGTCCTAGAGATAAGTCTTTGATGTGGTTGTGCAACCAAGTATTGCTCTATATATAATATATATATATAAATATATATATATATGTATATATATATATGCAGGCAGGTATTTCTGTGGGATAATTACTAAGCACAGATGCTATACATTCAGTAACCTATAAACACAAATGTCCCGCCAGCAACACCTGTGTACAGTAAGAACGCATTTGTCCTTATTAGAAAGTACAAGTTCCACTGGCATATGCAATGCATTGTTCTAATAGATAATCCCTGCATGGCTGTTTGCAGTGACCAGGCCTAATCACAGGTGATGCAGTTATTATCTTGTATTTATAAACTGCTACAAAGCCATACAGGGCAATAGCAAGAGTATCAGAGCATAAGTGTAATACACAACAGTGTACATAGGACTTGATTCAGAGATGTATGCAAACCCAATGGTTCAAGTACTGTACATATACGATGGCAGAGACAAGACCCGTTCTGCATAATGGGTCCTGCGAGATCACTGGCAGTGCCCCCACGCCACAGTCTGATTGACAGACTGTGGCCGTTTGTGGCTAGGGGAAGGGGCGACCACCTGGTCCGTTTTACAGAACGGGGGATGTGTGGCCCCCCTTTTTTTGTAGGTGTGCCGAGACCAGGGATCTTCCTCTTCAGATGCAGTTACAGTAGCCAGTCTGCGTAAGTCTAGGCTGACTCAGATGGGCGATGGTTGCTATGGTGATCCGGCACTGCATCTTCAGATGCGGCACGCAGATCTGCAGTGCTGGCAGGAATGGCTTTTGTCCATTTTTATTTAATATATGCAACGAAGAAATAGGATTTTATCTTAATTCCTAGTACACCATTTCATTATTAGAAAGGTCACACTTTGATATTAACACATTTCCATCCTGTACCATAAAATAGTATATTTTACTGTACATATAATATCTCAGCATACTGCATCCATTATATATGTCTATACATACATGTGTATCACATACATGCCGACTTTTACATTCTCCTCCCTGGGAAAAGCCTGGGGAGGAGAAGCAGGTAGGCGGAGTTGTGGGTAGGAGCGGCCGAGTTAGGTCATTAAGCCCCACCCCCCCAGCTGGAATTCATCGCGGACGTCGGGTATTTAAATAGAATTGCATCATTAGGCCTCGCCCCCAATGCACGGACCCGCCATAGGCAAGTATGGAATGTAATATATTAGTGGGTGTCATTTTCTCACACATTTATAGGCATATAATTATATATTCCTAATATTAAACCTTAGCTCATAATTTTTGATTATTGTGAGCACTGTTTTTTTAGCACTTTTTTAGATGTTATTTCAGTGCGTTAGTCCCTTTCCTAAGCATAGGCCCTGCAGCCACCTGTAACTGCCACCTGCATGCATAGTGATGTCACAGTCACACTGCCCCCCTATATAAGGCATGCCCAGCAATGCATAGGCCCTGCAGCCATCTGTAACTGCCACCTGCATGCATAGTGATGTCATAGTCACACTGCCCCCCTATATAAGGCATGCCCAGCAATGCATAGGCCCTGCAGCCATCTGTGACTGCCACCTGCATGCATAGTGATGTCACAGTCACACTGCCCCCCTATATAAGGCATGCCCAGCAATGCATAGGCCCTGCAGCCATCTGTAACTGCCACCTGCATGCATAGTGATGTCATAGTCACACTGCCCCCCTATATAAGGCATGCCCAGCAATGCATAGGCCCTGCAGCCATCTGTAACTGCCACCTGCATGCATAGTGATGTCACAGTCACACTGCCCCCCTATATAAGGCATGCCCAGCAATGCATAGGCCCTGCAGCCATCTGTAACTGCCACCTGCATGCATAGTGATGTCACAGTCACACTGCCCCCCTATATAAGGCATGCCCAGCTACTGCCAGCCACTTTGTGGTGGCAGTTTGTCCCACATTGACTCTTTGTGAGTAATTATTCTTCAATTGGAGTTAATTTTGATTGACGACTTGATTTGATGACACCATCTTTAGATACCAACTTCAGGTATCAATTTATTTTTAACAACTGATTGCGCTTACCGCTTTCTATGGATAAAGGAAATGACGCCACTGATGTGACACCACATGACAAAGGAGAGGATAACATGAAATCAGCCAGGTGACCAAGGTGATCCTTCATGAACTGAGGCTCCTCTACTCTCCAGTGATCATTAAATGTTTGCCCGAGATCATTGCCACTATGCCACAGGAAAAACTTCTGCATAAACTTGGCATGATAAATGCCATCCTGACAAAGCATTCGTCCATTACTGAGATGCACAACATGATCTTTGATTTTCCGTGCCAAGTGTTAGAGGTAAGGATGGACGTGAGCAGCGCATTTAATGATATTATACCTGTTATACTAAAGGCGATGATATTGGCAGAGCGTCTAGACTGTGAGTACATTTGGCTGTCAGCCAGCAGAGTACTTTTCCTCTTAGCCAGGGATTACATGGAGACCACTGTCATGGAGCTTGTGACTACGCTTCAGGTCAGCTGGAACCGCCGCCCACTGTCTGTATTTACTACGCTGGCTGCTATAATGACTTAAACCACCATGCCCTTCTGTCACAAGGTATATGTGTTAGCTCAAATATGCTCAGATATGGAACTTATAACTCATCCCGGCACCCAAAGGATTCTATCTATGGCCCTCATTCAGAGCCGTACGCTCTGAGCAGAGCGCACGCTCTGAATGAGGGCCGCCCTCCATAATTATGGAGCGTCCTCCAGGACGCTCGTATAGCTGTGGGTCACCACCCACAGCCTATACGAGCGTGCAGTTTGATGGCCGCGATGGTCGTGACCATCACGACCATCGCCACTGCGAGCCGGAGCCTGCGGTTGAGGTTTTCAACCGCAAGGCCCGGAGTGATTTTGGCTCTATCAGAGCCAAAATCACTCCCACTGACATCACTAGTGATGTCAGTGGGCCAGCTTCTGACGGTAGGCGTTCCCTTGGGAACGCCCCCGGCAGGGAGGCACGCCCCCGGCATGCCCACCAAAGGAGGCGTGCTGTCAATCAACATCGACAGCACGCCCCCTTTGATCAGACACAACGAGCGAAGGAAAGTCCTTCGCTCGTCGCGTCTGGCGCATGCGCACGACGGAGCTCTCGCCGTCGTGCGCATGCGCAGTGCACAACATCGACCCACTTGCGAGCAGACAGCCGCTCGCGAGTGGGTCTGAATCAGGCTCTATGTTCGTTAATAATGCTGCTGTGGCCTTTGGGAGTAATGCTATGCAGGAGCCTAATATCAAACTATTGTTTACAAAGGCCTGCGCTATGCTCACCAAGTGCAAATACAAAACCGGGGCTGTGCTGAGGTGGCAGAAATAATCACAGCCACCATAGGCCAAGTGACGTCCTTACTGGCTGGCCACCTGCAGGAACCCCAGGTAACAACAGTTACTTTTGGAGATGGAACAATATATGGGGAAGATCTAACTGACAGTGTGTATAACAAATATGAAAGTGCTGACAGCTTTGTCGGACGTATTGTCCAGACCGGGGGCCTGGAGATAAATTGTGAGTCTTCTTAGGCCACTGTGTGACTCTCATAATTTACACAGCAAACAAACATGTGCCACAGTTTTTGCAGCTCTTATGACATATGTTGAATGTGTACATGGAGACCTACATAATGTAGTCCTTACTGACGTGTTACACATGATGTCTGGCCTTGATAACAACACTTGCCTGGAAGTCTTAGGGGTAAATTTACTAAATTGAGAGTTTTTAGAAGTGAGTTTGAAAAGTGATGTTGCCCATAGCAACCAATCAGATTTTACTTACCATTTAACTAGCACCTTCTAGAAGATAAGGGAGTTGGAGAGAAGAATTTTGCAGACTCACTTCCATGACCAGCTGTCCCTGAGGGACTGTCCGAGTGATGTCGCTTCGGCCGGGTTAGCTCTGTTAAATTCACAGAGGATACCGCAGAAGTTTAGAGACATTTTTCTTTTCACGGAAGACTTTATGTTGGGGAGAATCTCAGGTGGAAGAGTGTCAATGATCGTGGTTGCCCACGGGAGGAGTGTCCAGGGGTGGTGGAGACGATGGACCACTTTCTGCTTGAGTGTCCCTTTAATGTAAAGGTTTATGAGGAGGTGTCAAAAGCCATTGGTATTCCGTGCCTTTCGGGGCTTAGTTACCCTGAGTGGGTTTATGGGGTAGTCAGACGATACGGTGGATTTAATTTAGTCACGATTTATTTAGTTAGTTTAGCAGTTAGATTTCACACGTGGAGCGCACGGTGTCAGGTGTCCATAAGGAAAAAGGTCCTCCCCTGTGGTGGGTTTGATTCTTCAAGAGGTGAGAAGGATGATGGATCTGGATAGGGAGGGGTTGGATGCTGTCGGCTGGTCTCGTCGGTGGGGCCAGTTGAAATCCCCTTTTCTTTTCTCTTTTTTCACTCCCTTATAGATGGTTTTTTGAAGTATTTTGTTTTATTTATGGAAAGGTTTGCATACATCTGCCTGTAGGTGTTGGTGATGGGTAATATAGTTTAGGGTTTGATGTATGATTTAGATAGTTTCCTTTTACTTGAGGTGGTTTCTAAATCCTTGCTTAGTTTTCCCTTGCAGGTGGTGGATTGTATATAGGTAGTAGGGTAGATAAGTGTTTGTATTAGGTTAGGAAAAGTATAATATGAAGTAATATTATGTATTTTTTTTGCCTTTTTTATTAAGTTTTTGATTTTATGTAATTATTTAATTACATTTTATGTATTTATTATTATACTTGTTGCAAGTTTTAATAAAACGAAGCATGACCTTCTAGAAGATAATAGCTAGAATCTGATTGGTTGGTATGGGCAACATCACTTTTAAAACTCACTTCTAAAAATTCTCACCTTAGTAAATTGACCCCTTACAGTGCATTGAAAACTTCACTTGGGCTTTTCCAAAAGAGGCTAAGAAGTTCAGGGATGCCTTTATACAGACACTTCTGCCAGAGCTAAAGGAGAAAGATCAGACAATGGTTCCCAAGATCCTGAAAACTTTAGCGACTGTTGTTCAATTGCGTAAAAAGAAGACTGGGTGCAAATATGGGAAGCAATCGGGAAGCCGACTACCTAAATACCGGCAGCCGGCTTCCCGACTGTCATATCCCGGCAAGGGTGAAATGGCGGGCGTCTAGATGTAGATGCCCGCATTCCCCGATGCCGGGAGACCGGCGCCCGGCATCCCGATCGTAGTGATGCCGGGCACCGCGAGCTGACAGCCACGGGGGGGGGAGGGTTAGGTTTAGGGCTCCCGGGGGGGACTTAGGGTTAGGCACTCCCCCGGGGGACTTAGATATAGGCAGCGGGGAAGGGGGTGGTTAGGGTTAGGCACTTAGAGGGGGGATTAGGGTTAGGCACTTGGGGGGGAAGTTAGGGTTAGGCACCCCTAAGGAGGGTTAGGGTTAGGGGGGTTAGGTTAGTAGATACTCACCTATCCACGATCGGGATTTCCAGCGCTGTCGGGCTTCAGCTGCTCGGAACTCTGCTGATGTCGGCCTGCCGCTGACGGGAATCCCATACCCATTCCGCAAATATGCAGAAATCCTCAGCCACATCACTGGATATCTGTCTAATGAACACCAGGGCATCCAACTTCATGCAATTAGACTGTTTGGGGAGCTAGTTCAGCGAAGTAGAGTGTATCCCTTTAGTCCAATCACCAGACTAGCTAAAGAACATTGCAGCTCTGTAATGGTCAAGCTGCAGAGCTCTTTACCTGGACATTGCATCAGCTGCAATGGTCTGCCTCATCCAGTGCTTTCCTCACCTGGGCTGCAAGACCATCGTCCTGGAAGAGGGCAGTGATTGGCACACTAGATACACAAATGACATTTATTTGGCCCTGGCTGAAAAACACCTATTAAAGTCAATGCTCCCCAAAGCAGTAGAAGATCTGCTCATGGCTGTGGATATTGCGGCCGTTGTGAGGCATATTACAGCGCTAAGAGACTTCATATATGAGGATGAGCTCACTCCAACTGGCTTCAGTGACATATGGAACCATCTACAAAGGGCAATGGCCTCATGTGACTCAGATATAAGGGAAGCTGCAAGAATAACATCGCAATCACTAGCTAACAAGTGGCCATGCCTGGGTACAGTAACAGACCATAAAAGTGTGCAAGTGGCAGGCAAACTAAAGAGGAGAAAGTGCTAAAGGACATGGAGAAGAACAGCCAAACAGTGTGCCAGGCTCCTGTGACTTTTGAGCTAATTGGTGCAGTACCTCACTCTCACCAGAGGTGCTGCTGCTGTTGTATAACCTCATCATCTACCCAATTACGAGTGCACCTGTGCTTTACTTCATACCCCTGCTTCTCCCAGCTATCAGTGCCACATAGAGGATCTGCTCCTTTCTCCTGCTATTGTTACCTGCTTGGCTCCCAGTTGCTGCCTATCTCTGACTTGTGCATGGACCTGCCTGACACCTGTCTGCTGTCCGCCTCTGACTCTGTGAGCATGCTGTCAGCCCGCCCCCACTGAGCAAGTTCCTGCATCTGCTTGTGCCAACTGATTGCGATCCTGTGCCCTCCAGTTCCCTAAATCTGCACTTCTATCTGTGAGTAGTTATAAGGTGCGTACACACTGGGCGATAAAGTGGACGACTGAACGATAACGATATCGTTATCGTTCAGTCATCCACTTTATCGTCCATTTTTAACCCCAAAACGATGAACGGTAACGACGACGCTCGTTCCCGCGGGTCGTTCGTCATCATCATTCATCGGGCTGACATGCAGGCCAACCTGACGATCTCGTCAGGTTGCTGCATGTCAGGGAATGGGTGAGAGAGCCCGGCGCTGAACGATATCGTTAATGATATCGTTCAGCGGCTGTGCTCAATGTCATGAACGACACTGAGCACAGCCTGCCGGGGACACACTACACGATATCGCTCAGGGAGCATATCGTGTAGTGTGTACCCACCATTACTTTACTAATAGTGATTGCAATAGGAGCCTGTTACAACTGGAAGCTGAATGTATCTGTATTGTAGACACTGTTAAAGCCCGGGGCCGGAATACTCTGCTTACATTCCCTACTCTCCTGGAACCTGCGGGAGACTCCTGAATTTTCAGGTAACCCATCCCGCACCCTCGGAAGAGTAGGCACTACTCCCTCATCCTGCCCACTTCCTAGTGAAGTGGGCAGAATAGGAAGAATTTTCCTGGAGATCGGTGATCCGCAAGTAGGGGGCGGAGAATCATGTCATTTGGCCCCACCCCCATATAAATATGCAGTATTTATGATAATTTTCAGTGAGGGGGCGGGGCATAATGACACAACAAGTCCGTCCCCCATCCTCATCCACCTACTTCTCCCCGAGCTTCTCCCGGAGAGGAAGAACAAAAAGTAGGTCATTATGCATTCAGGGCCTGCTTTGTTAATTATGCACACCCTTAAAACGCCCGTTTTGACCGTTTGGCACGCCTGCATTCGGATCTCCACTCCCCGGTTTCAAGCACCTTCCCCTGTTACCACCCACAAACGCCTCATCCTGTCACTCAAATTAGCAGGCACTCGCTATTTTGCGAGCGCTCGATTTCCGACCGCACTGGCTGGTTGGCGCATGCGCATTACGACCCATACGCATGCGCAGTTGTGCGAACATCGCTCGGAGCGAACGAGCGGCCGCTTACGAGCGGCTCTGAATCAGGCCCTCAGTACCTTTTTGCGATATCTTTCTTCGATTTTTTTTGCCACTGTAGATGCTACTTTAGTTATGTACTCTGTATATTTTGCTATAAGTGTTTATGTGCCTCTTTTGATATACTTTGTATTTTTCTGAAGTTTACGTCCTGCAGGCATCTTGATGTAGGTATGTGTGGGTACACACCAGAAAGATATACTGTATCTGCAGATCGACTGGTCTGCAGATGATGGTTGGTCATACACAGGGAAGAACCATCGCTGTGGTCCCGCTGGCTGGGGGTCGGCTGACCACCCGTACACACAGCACGATGAGCAGATTATATCTGCCATCGCCTGTTCTACAACAGCCAACACAATATGTCTGTGAATGACATCGTTCACAGACATATAATCTGTACACACTGGTCTATGTGCACAGGATATATCAGCCAGTCAATAGAACAGCTGATATGTCGTATAGTGACTGATATAACTCCAGTTAAAACCGCAGTGAGGGCCGGCAGTGATCACCCGCGCTGCACTAATGAGGGTGTTATTTAGGGTAAGACACTATTTTTGTACGTTGTTCCATGGGAATGGTATTAAAATACTGACGGCTCTTTAGCTGCCGGTTCAAGTACCACCTCCGGAAGCCTGACAGCAGGAGATCCCGATGTGACTAGGTAAGTAATCTATCCCTACCCTGCCCTCCCTAACCTACCCTCAGTGGTGTCTAAACCTAACCTTCCCTGTGGTTGCCTAACCCTAAGTCCCCCCCCAGTGGTGCCTAACCCAAACCCCCCCTTCTGGCAACCTAAACTTAAGTCTCCTGTGGGGATGCCTAACTCTAACCTCACCCTGCGGTACCAAACCCTAACCACACCCCCTCCCTGCACGCTAACACTAACACTCCCTGGGGGGTGCCTAACTCCAAGTCCCCCCAGGTGTGCCTAATCCTAACCACCCCCATCC
This sequence comes from Taudactylus pleione, assembly GCA_031769625.1. Taxonomy (NCBI): domain Eukaryota; kingdom Metazoa; phylum Chordata; class Amphibia; order Anura; family Myobatrachidae; genus Taudactylus; species Taudactylus pleione. Next base: position 12,067,934 of record JAUIMM010000060.1, on the reverse strand, counting down.
TCGGTTTACCTTCATACTTACCTGCCGTCAGGACATTCGGGATTCCTGCTGTCAGGATGCCGACGCTGGTATCCTGATGTCCATCGGAATATCGTCGTCGGCATTATGCCCGCGCAGCGGGATTGCGGCGATGAAATTTCGACTGCTGGCAACCCGTCTGACGGCATAATAACTGCATCCCGTTCCATGAGGACTAGTGTATGGGGCAGGGTCCATTCCGGTAAGCAGGAGGTATCTGTGATACTAGTGTATGGGGATATCTGTGATTCTCCTGTTTTACCCTTTTGATGAATGGCCCGGAAACTTAATTTCAACAATTGCAGGTGAAAATTTTAATTTTCACCTGCATCTGTAGAAATTAATACCCCTTTTACACCGACTTAAAAATCCTGGGTTGATACACGTAAACGTGATCTGACCCGGCTGGATTGCAGGGTTGGGCATGGGTCAATCACGTGTCACCCTGCAGTGTAAACGGTGTGACCCAGGTCACGATGATCCAGGTCGCACCGCATGCTGGCTTCAGTGGTGCTTGGAGAGTACATCTTCTCCAAGATTCCCCTCACAGGCCAACCAGAACGGAGAAGCGCACCCCACCCACCCTCCGTGTCTCCGGACCGCTTCTGAGTAAGGTAAAGGGGTCGCGGAGGGGGAAGGAGGGTAGGAAGCACTGGTCACCTGCACCAGAGAACGGGATCAGTGCTGACCAAAGTAAAAGGGAGTCTGGCCCTGGTCTGATCCGGGTTGGAAATGTGTTCTAAATCCCGGATCAGACCCGGGACTTGTGGTGTAAAAGGGATATAAGTGATGATAAATAGAGCCCCAAGGGTGATGCATATGTTATGTTGGATTCATTATTATACTGTATATTGATTTATCTAATCTTCAGTAGTTTTTTATTTTCTCTCCCTACCATGCATCTGTGATAAGCGCCCATCTGCTGAGGATCATTATTTCATATTGTTTATATCTTCGTTCTCACATATATGAAAAAATCATGGTCATTACAATGTTCTGTTTCATGTCTATTTGTTTAACCATAGGAGTTACCATCACTACGGCAGCACCCAATGTCTACCGCAGCCCCCACTACACTGCTGCTCCTACTACTACAACACCCACTACACTGCTGCTCCTACTACTCCAGCACCCACTACACTGCTGCTCCTACTACTCCAGCACCCACTACACTGCTGCTCCTACTACTACAGCACCCACTACACTGCTGCTCCTACTACTACAGCACCCACTACACTGCTGCTCCTACTACTACTTCAGCACCCACTACACTGCTGCTCCTACTACTACTACAGCACCCACTACACTGCTGCTCCTATTACTATAGCACCCACTACACTGCTGCTCCTACTACTACTACAGCACCCACTACACTGCTGCTCCTACTACTACTACAGCACCCACTACACTGCTGCTTTGACTACTACTGCTCCTACTACTACTACAGCACCCACTACACTGCTGCTCTTACTACTACAGCACCCACTACACTGCTGCTCCTACTACTACTTCAGCACCCACTACACTGCTGCTCCTACTACTACTACTACAGCACCCACTACACTGCTGCTCCTACTACTACTACTACAGCACCCACTACACTGCTGCTCCTATTACTATAGCACCCACTACACTGCTGGTCCTACTACTACTACAGCACCCACTACACTGCTGCTCCTACTACTACTACAGCACCCACTACACTGCTGCTCCTACTACTACTGCTCCTACTACTGCTCCTACTACTACTACAGCACCCACTACACTGCTGCTCCTATTACTACTACTACAGCACCCACTACACTGCTGCTCCGACTACTACTACAGCACCCACTACACTACTGCTCCTATTACTATAGCACCCACTACACTGCTGCTCCTATTACTATAGCACCCACTACACTGCTGCTCCTACTACTACTACAGCACCCACTACACTGCTGCTCCTACTACTACTACAGCACCCACTACACTGCTGCTTCTACTACTACTGCTCCTACTACTACTACAGCACCCATTACACTGCTGCTCTTACTACTACAGCACCCACTACACTGCTGCTCCTACTACTACTTCAGCACCCACTACACTGCTGCTCCTACTACTACTACAGCACCCACTACACTGCTGCTCCTATTACTATAGCACCCACTACACTGCTGCTCCTATTACTATAGCACCCACTACACTGCTGCTCCTACTACTACTACAGCACCCACTACACTGCTGCTCCTACTACTACTACAGCACCCACTACACTGTTGCTCCTACTACTACTGCTCCTACTACTGCTCCTACTACTACTACAGCACCCACTACACTGCTGCTCCTATTACTATAGCACCCACTACACTGTTGCTCCTACTACTACTGCTCCTACTACTGCTCCTACTACTACTACAGCACCCACTACACTGCTGCTCCTATTACTATAGCACCCACTACACTGCTGCTCCTATTACTACTACTACAGCACCCACTACACTGCTGCTCCTACTACTACTACAGCACCCACTACACTGCTGCTCCTATTACTATAGCACCCACTACACTGCTGCTCCTACTACTACTACAGCACCCACTACACTGCTGCTCCTACTACTACTACAGCACCCACTACACTGCTGCTCCTACTACTACTGCTCCTACTACTGCTCCTACTACTACTACAGCACCCACTACACTGCTGCTCCTATTACTATAGCTCCCACTACACTGCTGCTCCTATTACTACTACTACAGCACCCACTACACTGCTGCTCCTACTACTACAGCACCCACTACACTGCTGCTCCTATTACTATAACACCCACTACACTGCTGCTCCTATTACTATAGCACCCACTACACTGCTGCTCCTACTACTACTACAGCACCCACTACACTGCTGCTCCTACTACTACTACAGCACCCACTACACTGCTGCTCCTACTACTACTGCTCCTACTACTGCTCCTACTACTACTACAGCACCCACTACACTGCTGCTCCTATTACTACTACTACAGCACCCACTACACTGCTGCTCCGACTACTACTACAGCACCCACTACACTACTGCTCCTATTACTATAGCACCCACTACACTGCTGCTCCTACTACTACTACAGCACCCACTACACTGCTGCTCCTACTACTACTACAGCACCCACTACACTGCTGCTTCTACTACTACTGCTCCTACTACTGCTCCTACTACTACTACAGCACCCATTACACTGCTGCTCTTACTACTACAGCACCCACTACACTGCTGCTCCTACTACTACTTCAGCACCCACTACACTGCTGCTCCTACTACTACTACAGCACCCACTACACTGCTGCTCCTATTACTATAGCACCCACTACACTGCTGCTCCTATTACTATAGCACCCACTACACTGCTGCTCCTACTACTACTACAGCACCCACTACACTGCTGCTCCTACTACTACTACAGCACCCACTACACTGTTGCTCCTACTACTACTGCTCCTACTACTGCTCCTACTACTACTACAGCACCCACTACACTGCTGCTCCTATTACTATAGCACCCACTACACTGTTGCTCCTACTACTACTGCTCCTACTACTGCTCCTACTACTACTACAGCACCCACTACACTGCTGCTCCTATTACTATAGCACCCACTACACTGCTGCTCCTATTACTACTACTACAGCACCCACTACACTGCTGCTCCTACTACTACTACAGCACCCACTACACTGCTGCTCCTATTACTATAGCACCCACTACACTGCTGCTCCTATTACTATAGCACCCACTACACTGCTGCTCCTACTACTACTACTACAGCACCCACTACACTGCTGCTCCTACTACTACTACAGCACCCACTACACTGCTGCTCCTACTACTACTGCTCCTACTACTGCTCCTACTACTACTACAGCACCCACTACACTGCTGCTCCTATTACTATAGCTCCGACTACACTGCTGCTCCTATTACTACTACTACAGCACCCACTACACTGCTGCTCCTACTACTACAGCACCCACTACACTGCTGCTCCTATTACTATAACACCCACTACACTGCTGCTCCTATTACTATAGCACCCACTACACTGCTGCTCCTACTACTACTACAGCACCCACTACACTGCTGCTCCTACTACTACTACAGCACCCACTACACTGCTGCTCCTATTACTATAGCACCCACTACACTGCTGCTCCTATTACTATAGCACCCACTACACTACTGCTCCTACTACTGCTGCTCCTACTACTACTACTACAGCACCCACTACACTGCTGCTCCTACTACTACAGCACCCACTACACTGCTGCTCCTACTACTACAGCACCCACTATACTGCTGCTCCTACTACTACAGCACCCACTACACTGCTGCTCCTACTACTGCTGCTCTTACTACTGCTCCTACGACTACTACAGCACCCACTACACTGCTGTTCCTACTACTATAGCACCCACTACACTGCTGCTCCTATTACTATAGCACCCACTACACTGCTGCTCCTACTACTACTGCTCCTACTACTGCTCCTACTACTACTACAGCACCCACTACACTGCTGCTCCTATTACTATAGCACCCACTACACTGCTGCTCCTATTACTACTACTACAGCACCCACTACACTGCTGCTCCTACTACTACTACAGCACCCACTACACTGCTGCTCCTATTACTATAGCACCCACTACACTGCTGCTCCTACTACTACTACAGCACCCACTACACTGCTGCTCCTACTACTACTACAGCACCCACTACACTGCTGCTCCTACTACTACTGCTCCTACTACTGCTCCTACTACTACTACAGCACCCACTACACTGCTGCTCCTATTACTATAGCTCCCACTACACTGCTGCTCCTATTACTACTACTACAGCACCCACTACACTGCTGCTCCTACTACTACAGCACCCACTACACTGCTGCTCCTATTACTATAACACCCACTACACTGCTGCTCCTATTACTATAGCACCCACTACACTGCTGCTCCTACTACTACTACAGCACCCACTACACTGCTGCTCCTACTACTACTGCTCCTACTACTGCTCCTACTACTACTACAGCACCCACTACACTGCTGCTCCTATTACTATAGCACCCACTACACTGTTGCTCCTACTACTACTGCTCCTACTACTGCTCCTACTACTACTACAGCACCCACTACACTGCTGCTCCTATTACTATAGCACCCACTACACTGCTGCTCCTATTACTACTACTACAGCACCCACTACACTGCTGCTCCTACTACTACTACAGCACCCACTACACTGCTGCTCCTATTACTATAGCACCCACTACACTGCTGCTCCTACTACTACTACAGCACCCACTACACTGCTGCTCCTACTACTACTACAGCACCCACTACACTGCTGCTCCTACTACTACTGCTCCTACTACTGCTCCTACTACTACTACAGCACCCACTACACTGCTGCTCCTATTACTATAGCTCCCACTACACTGCTGCTCCTATTACTACTACTACAGCACCCACTACACTGCTGCTCCTACTACTACAGCACCCACTACACTGCTGCTCCTATTACTATAACACCCACTACACTGCTGCTCCTATTACTATAGCACCCACTACACTGCTGCTCCTACTACTACTACAGCACCCACTACACTGCTGCTCCTACTACTACTACAGCACCCACTACACTGCTGCTCCTACTACTACTGCTCCTACTACTGCTCCTACTACTACTACAGCACCCACTACACTGCTGCTCCTATTACTACTACTACAGCACCCACTACACTGCTGCTCCGACTACTACTACAGCACCCACTACACTACTGCTCCTATTACTATAGCACCCACTACACTGCTGCTCCTACTACTACTACAGCACCCACTACACTGCTGCTCCTACTACTACTACAGCACCCACTACACTGCTGCTTCTACTACTACTGCTCCTACTACTGCTCCTACTACTACTACAGCACCCATTACACTGCTGCTCTTACTACTACAGCACCCACTACACTGCTGCTCCTACTACTACTTCAGCACCCACTACACTGCTGCTCCTACTACTACTACAGCACCCACTACACTGCTGCTCCTATTACTATAGCACCCACTACACTGCTGCTCCTATTACTATAGCACCCACTACACTGCTGCTCCTACTACTACTACAGCACCCACTACACTGCTGCTCCTACTACTACTACAGCACCCACTACACTGTTGCTCCTACTACTACTGCTCCTACTACTGCTCCTACTACTACTACAGCACCCACTACACTGCTGCTCCTATTACTATAGCACCCACTACACTGTTGCTCCTACTACTACTGCTCCTACTACTGCTCCTACTACTACTACAGCACCCACTACACTGCTGCTCCTATTACTATAGCACCCACTACACTGCTGCTCCTATTACTACTACTACAGCACCCACTACACTGCTGCTCCTACTACTACTACAGCACCCACTACACTGCTGCTCCTATTACTATAGCACCCACTACACTGCTGCTCCTATTACTATAGCACCCACTACACTGCTGCTCCTACTACTACTACTACAGCACCCACTACACTGCTGCTCCTACTACTACTACAGCACCCACTACACTGCTGCTCCTACTACTACTGCTCCTACTACTGCTCCTACTACTACTACAGCACCCACTACACTGCTGCTCCTATTACTATAGCTCCGACTACACTGCTGCTCCTATTACTACTACTACAGCACCCACTACACTGCTGCTCCTACTACTACAGCACCCACTACACTGCTGCTCCTATTACTATAACACCCACTACACTGCTGCTCCTATTACTATAGCACCCACTACACTGCTGCTCCTACTACTACTACAGCACCCACTACACTGCTGCTCCTACTACTACTACAGCACCCACTACACTGCTGCTCCTATTACTATAGCACCCACTACACTGCTGCTCCTATTACTATAGCACCCACTACACTACTGCTCCTACTACTGCTGCTCCTACTACTACTACTACAGCACCCACTACACTGCTGCTCCTACTACTACAGCACCCACTACACTGCTGCTCCTACTACTACAGCACCCACTATACTGCTGCTCCTACTACTACAGCACCCACTACACTGCTGCTCCTACTACTGCTGCTCTTACTACTGCTCCTACGACTACTACAGCACCCACTACACTGCTGCTCCTACTACTATAGCACCCACTACACTGCTGCTCCTATTACTATAGCACCCACTACACTGCTGCTCCTACTACTAATACAGCACCCACTACACTGCTACTCCTACTACTACTACAGCACCCACTACACTGCTGCTCCTATTACTATAGCACCCACTACACTGCTGCTCCTACTACCACTGCTCCTACTACTACTACTACAGCACCCACTACACTGCTGCTCCTACTACTACAGCACCCACTAAACTGCTGCTCCCACTACTGCTGCTCCTACTACTGCTCCTACTACTACTACAGCACCCACTACACTGCTGCTCCTACTACTATAGCACCCACTACAATGCTGCTCTTACTACTGCAGCACCCACTACACTGCTGCTCCTACTACTATAGCACCCACTACACTGCTGCTCCTACTACTACAGCACCTACTACACTGCTGCTCCTACTAATACAGCAACCACTACACTGCTGCTCCTATTACTACAGCACCCACTACACTGCTGCTCCCACTACTGCTGCTCCTACTACTGCTCCTACTACTACTACAGCACCCACTACACTGCTGCTCCTACTACTATAGCACCCACTACACTGCTGCTCCTACTACTACTATAGCACCCACTACACTTCTGCTCCTACTACTGCTGCTCCTACTACTGCTCCTACTACTACTACAGAACCCACTACACTGCTGCTCCTACTACTATAGCACCCAGTACACTGCTGCTCCTATTACTATAGCACCCACTACACTGCTGCTCCTACTACTACAGCACCCACTACACTGCTACTCCTACTACTACAGCACCCACTACACTGCTGCTCCTACTACTGCAGCACCCACTACACTACTGCTCCTACTACAATAGCACCCACTACACTACTGCTCCTACTACTGCAGCACCCACTACACTGCTGCTCCTACTACTATAGAACCCACTACACTGCTGCTCCTACTACTACAGCACCCACTACACTGCTGCTCCTACTAATACAGCAACCACTACACTGCTGCTCCTACTACTATAGAACCCACTACACTGCTGCTCCTATTACTATAGCACCCACTACACTGCTGCTCCCACTACTGCTGCTCCTACTACTGCTCCTACTACTACTACAGCACCCACTACACTGCTGCTCCTACTACTATAGAACCCACTACACTGATGCTCTGACTACTATAGAACCCACTACACTGCTGCTCCTATTAATATAGCACCAACTACACTGCTGCTCCCACTACGGTTGCTCCTACTACTGCTCCTACTACTACTACAGCACCCACTACACTGCTGCTCCTACTACTACAGCACCCACTACACTGCTGCTCCTACTACTACAGAACCCACTACACTGCTGCTCCTATTACTATAGCACCCACTACACTGCTGCTCCCACTACTGCTGCTCCTACTACTGCTCCTACTACTACTACAGCACCCACTACACTGCTGCTTCTACTACAATAGCACCCACTACACTGCTGCTCCTACTAATGCAGCACCCACTACACTGCTGCTCCTACTACTATAGCACCCACTACACTGCTGCTCCTACTACTATAGCACCCACTACACTGCTGCTCCTACTACTACAGCAACCACTACACTGCTGCTCCTACTACTACAGCACCCACTACACTGTTGCTCCTATTACTATAGCACCCACTACACTGCTGCTCCTACTACTACAGCACCCACTACACTGCTGCTCCTACTACTATAGCACCCACTACACTGCTGCTCCTACTACTACTGCAGCTAAAACTTCTACTGCTGCTCCTACTACAGCACCCACTACACTGCTGCTCCTACTACTACAGCACCCACTACACTGCTGCTCCTACTACTACAGCACCCACTACACTGCTGCTCCTACTACTACAGCACCCACTACACTGCTGCTCCTACTACTGCTGCTCCTACTACTACTACTACAGCACCCACTACACTGCTGCTCCTACTACTACTACAGCACCCACTACACTGCTGCTCCTAATACTGCTGCTCCTACTAGTGCTCCTACTACTACTACTACAGCACCCACTACACTGCTGCTCCTACTACTACAGCACCCACTACACTGCTGCTCCTACTACTGCTGCTCCTACTACTGCTCCTACTACTACTACTACAGCACCCACTACACTGCTGCTCCTACTACTACTGCTCCTACTACTACTACTACAGCACCCACTACACTGCTGCTCCTACTACTACAGCACCCACTACACTGCTGCTCCTACTACTGCTCCTACTACTACTACAGCACCCACTACACTGCTGCTCCTACTACTACAGCACCCACTACACTGCTGCTCCTACTACTACAGCACCCACTACACTGCTGCTCCTACTACTGCTGCTCCTACTACTGCTCCTACTACTACTACAGCACCCACTACACTGCTGCTCCTACTACTATAGCACCCACTACACTGCTGCTCCTACTACTGCTGCTCCTACTACTGCTCCTACTACTACTACTACTACAGCACCCACTACGCTGCTGCTCCTACTAGTACTGCTCCTACTACTACTACTACTACTACAGCACCCACTACACTGCTGCTCCTACTACTACAGCACCCACTACGCTGCTGCTCCTACTGCTGCTCTTACTACTACTACAGCACCCACTACACTGCTGCTCCTACTACTACAGCACCCACTACACTGCTGCTCCTACTACTGCTGCTCCTTCTACTGCTCCTACTACTACTACTACTACAGCACCCACTACACTGCTGCTCCTACTACTACAGCACCCACTACACTGCTGCTCCTAGTACTACAGCACCCACTACACTGCAGCTCCTACTACTGCTGCTCCTACTACTACTACTACTACTACTACTACTACAGCACCCACTAAACTGCTGCTCCTACTACTACTGCTCCTACTACTACTACAGCACCCACTACACTGCTGCTCCTACTACTGCAGCACCCACTACACTGCTGCTCCTACTATTACAGCACCCACTACACTGCTGCTCCTACTACTACAGCACCCACTACACTGCTGCTCCTACTACTGCTGCTCCTACTACTACTACAGCACCCACTACACTGCTGCTCCTACTACTATAGCTCCCATTACACTGCTGCTCCTACTACTACTATTGCACCCACTACACTGCTGCTCCAACTACTGCTGCTCCTACTACTCCTCCTAATACTACTACAGCACCCACTACACAGCTGCTCCTACTACTATAGTACCCAGTACACTGCTGCTCCTATTACTATAGCACCCACAACACTGCTGCTCCTACTACTATAGAACCCACTACACTGCTGCTCCTACTACTACAGCACCCACTACACTGCTGCTCCTACTAATACAGCAACCACTACACTGCTGCTCCTATTACTATAGCACCCACTACACTGCTGATCCCACTACTGCTGCTCCTACTGCTGCTCCTACTACTACTACAGCACCCACTACACTGCTGCTCCTACTACTATAGCACCCACTACACTGCTGCTCCTACTACTGCAGCACCCACTACACTGCTGCTCCTACTACTATAGCACCCACTACACTGCTGCTCCTACTACTGCAGCACCCACTACACTGCTGCTCCTACTACTATAGCACCCACTACTCTGCTGCTCCTACTACTACAGCAACCTCTACACTGCTGCTCCTACTACTACAGCACCCACTACACTGCTGCTCCTATTACTATAGCACCCACTACACTGCTGCTCCTACTACTACAGCACCAACTACACTGCTGCTCCTACTACTATAGAACCCACTACACTGCTGCTCCAACTACTACAGCACCCACTACACTGCTGCTCCTACTAATACAGCCACCACTACACTGCTGCTCCTATTACTATAGCACCCACTACACTGCTGATCCCACTACTGCTGCTCCTACTGCTGCTCCTACTACTACTACAGCACCCACTACACTGCTGCTCCTACTACAATAGCACCCACTACACTGCTGCTCTTACTAATGCAGCACCCACTACACTGCTGCTCCTACTACTATAGCACCCACTACACTGCTGCTCCTACTACTATAGCACCCACTACACTGCTGCTCCTACTACTACAGCAACCACTACACTGCTGCTCCTATTACTACAGCACCCACTACACTGCTGCTCCTACTACTACAGCACCCACTACACTGCTGCTCCTACTACTACTGCAGCTAAAACTTCTACTGCTGCTCCTACTACAGCACCCACTACACTGCTGCTCCTACTACTACAGCACCCACTACACTGCTGCTCCTACTACTACAGCACCCACTACACTGCTGCTCCTACTACTACAGCACCCACTACACTGCTGCTCCTACTACTGCTGCTCCTACTACTACTACTACAGCACCCACTACACTGCTGCTCCTACTACTACTACAGCACCCACTACACTGCTGCTCCTAATACTGCTGCTCCTACTAGTGCTCCTACTACTACTACTACAGCACCCACTACACTGCTGCTCCTACTACTACAGCACCCACTACACTGCTGCTCCTACTACTGCTGCTCCTACTACTGCTCCTACTACTACTACTACTACAGCACCCACTACACAGCTGCTCCTACTACTACTGCTCCTACTACTACTACTACAGCACCCACTACACTGCTGCTCCTACTACTACAGCACCCACTACACTGCTGCTCCTACTACTGCTCTTACTACTACTACAGCACCCACTACACTGCTGCTCCTACTACTACAGCACCCACTACACTGCTGCTCCTACTACTACAGCACCCACTACACTGCTGCTCCTACTACTGCTCCTACTACTACTACAGCACCCACTACACTGCTGCTCCTACTACTATAGCACCCACTACACTGCTGCTCCTACTACTGCTGCTCCTACTACTGCTCCTACTACTACTACTACTACAGCACCCACTACACTGCTGCTCCTACTACTACTGCTCCTACTACTACTACAGCACCCACTACACTGCTGCTCCTACTACTACAGCACCCATTACACTGCTGCTCCTACTACTGCTGCTCCTACTACTGCTCCTACTACTACTACAGCACCCACTACACTGCTGCTCCTACTACTACAGCACCCACTACACTGCTGCTCCTACTACTACAGCACCCACTACACTACTGCTCCTACTACTGCTGCTCCTTCTACTGCTCCTACTACTACTACAGCACCCACTACACTGCTGCTCCTACAACTACAGCACCCACTACACTGCTGCTCCTACTACTACAGCACCCACTACACTGCAGCTCCTACTACTGCTGCTCCTACTACTACTACTACTACTACTACAGCACCCACTACACTTCTGCTCCTACTATTACTGCTCCTACTACTACTACAGCACCCACTACACTGCTGCTCCTACTACTACAGCACCCACTACACTGCTGCTCCTACTATTACAGCACCCACTACACTGCTGCTCCTACTACTACAGCACCCACTACACTGCTGCTCCTACTACTGCTGCTCCTACTACTACTACAGCACCCACTACACTGCTGCTCCTACTACTATAGCTCCCACTACACTGCTGCTCCTACTACTACTATTGCACCCACTACACTGCTGCTCCAACTACTGCTGCTCCTACTACTCCTCCTACTACTACTACAGCACCCACTACACTGCTGCTCCTACTACTATAGCACCCAGTACACTGCTGCTTCTATTACTATAGCACCCACAACACTGCTGCTCCTACTACTATAGAACCCACTACACTGCTGCTCCTACTACTACAGCACCCACTACACTGCTGCTCCTACTAATACAGCAACCACTACACTGCTGGTCCTATTACTATAGCACCCACTACACTGCTGATCCCACTACTGCTGCTCCTACTACTACTACAGCACCCACTACACTGCTGCTCCTACTACTATAGCACCCACTACACTGCTGCTCCTACTACTGCAGCACCCACTACACTGCTGCTCCTACTACTATAGCACCCACTACACTGCTGCTCCTACTACTGCAGCACCCACTACACTGCTGCTCCTACTACTATAGCACCCACTACTCTGCTGCTCCTACTACTACAGCAACCTCTACACTGCTGCTCCTACTACTACAGCACCCACTACACTGCTGCTCCTATTACTATAGCACCCACTACACTGCTGCTCCTACTACTACAGCACCAACTACACTGCTGCTCCTACTACTATAGAACCCACTACACTGCTGCTCCTACTACTACAGCACCCACTACACTGCTGCTCCTACTAATACAGCTACCACTACACTGCTGCTCCTATTACTATAGCACCCACTACACTGCTGATCCCACTACTGCTGCTCCTACTGCTGCTCCTACTACTACTACAGCACCCACTACACTGCTGCTCCTACTACTATAGCACCCACTACACTGCTGCTCCTACTACTGCAGCACCCACAACACTGCTGCTCCTACTACTATAGCACCCACTACACTGCTGCTCCTACTACTGCAGCACCCACTACTATAGCACCCACTACTCTGCTGCTCCTACTACTACAGCAACCTCTACACTGCTGCTCCTACTACTACAGCACCCACTACACTGCTGCTCCTATTACTATAGCACCCACTACACTGCTGCTCCTACTACTGCAGCACCCACTACACTGCTGCTCCTACTACTACAGCACCCACTACACTGCTGCTCCTACTACTACAGCTCCCACTACACTGCTGCTCCTACTACTATAGCACCCACTACACTGCTGCTCCTACTACTATAGCACCCACTACACTGCTGCTCCTACTACTACAGCACCCACTACACTGCTGCTCCTACTACTGCAGCACCCACTACACTGCTGCTCCTACTACTGCAGCACCCACTACACTGCTGCTCCTACTACTATAGCACCCACTACACTGCTGCTCCTACTACTGCAGCACCCACAACACTGCTGCTCCTACTACTATAGAACCCACTACACTGCTGCTCCTACTACTATTACAGCACCCACTACACTGCTGCTCCTACTAATACAGCAACCACTACACTGCTGCTCCTATTACTATAGCACCCACTACACTGCTGATCCCACTACTGCTGCTCCTACTGCTGCTCCTACTACTACTACAGCACCCACTACACTGCTTCTCCTACTACTATAGCATCCACTACACTGCTGCTCCTACTACTGCAGCACCCACTACACTGCTGCTGCTCCTACTACTATAGCACCCACTACACTGCTGCTCCTACTACTGCAGCACCCACTACACTGCTGCTCCTACTACTATAGCACCCACTACACTGCTGCTCCTACTACTACAGCAACCTCTACACTGCTGCTCCTACTACTACAGCACCCACTACACTGCTGCTCCTAATACTATAGCACCCACTACACTGCTGCTCCTACTACTACAGCACCAACTACACTGCTGCTCCTACTACTATAGCACCCACTACACTGCTGCTCCTACTACTACTGCAGCTAAAACTACTACTGCTGCTCCTACTAGAGCACCCACTACACTGCTGCTCCTACTATTACAGTACCCACTACACTGCTGCTCCTACTACTACAGCACCCACTACACTGCTGCTCCTACTACTACAGCACCCACTACACTGCTGCTCCTACTACTGCTGCTCCTACTAGTACTACTACAGCACCCACTACACTGCTGCTCCTACTACTACTGCTCCTACTACTACTACAGCACCCACTACACTGCTGCTCCTACTACTACAGCACCCACTACACTGCTGCACCTACTACTGCTCCTACTACTACTGCTCCTACTACTACTACAGCACCCACTTCACTGCTGCTCCTACTACTACAGCACCCACTGCACTGCTGCTCCTACTACTGCTGCTCCTACTACTGCTCCTACTACTACTACTACTACTACTACTACAGCACCCACTACACTGCTGCTCCTACTACTACTGCTCCTACTACTACTACTACAGCACCCACTACTCTGTTGCTCCTACTACTACAGCACCCACTACACTGCTGCTCCTACTACTGCTCCTACTACTACTAAAGCAACCACTACACTGCTGCTCCTACTACTACAGCACCCACTACACTGCTGCTCCTACTACTACAGCACCCACTACACTGCTGCTCCTACTACTGCTGCTCCTACTACTGCCCCTACTACAACTACTGCACCCAATACACTGCTGCTCTTACTACTACAGCACCCACTACACTGCTGCTCCTACTACTGCTGCTCCTACTGCTGCTCTTACTACTACTACAGCACCCACTATTCTGCTGCTCCTACTTCTACTGCTCCTACTACTACTACAGCACCCACTACACTGCTGCTCCTACTACTACAGCACCCTCTACACTACTGCTCCTACTACTGCTGCTCCTTCTACTGCTCCTACTACTACTACTACAGCACCCTCTACACTGCTGCTCCTACTACTACAGCACCCACTACACTGCTGCTCCTACTACTACAGCACCCACTACACTGCTGCTCCTACTACTACTACTACAGCACCCACTACACTGCTGCTCCTACTAATACTGCTCCTACTACTACTACAGCACCCACTACACTGCTGCTCCTACTACTACAGCACCCACTACACTGCTGCTCCTACTACTACAGCACCCACTACACTGCTGCTCCTACTACTGCTGCTCCTACTGCTGCTCTTACTACTACTACAGCACCCACTATTCTGCTGCTCCTACTTCTACTGCTCCTACTACTACTACAGCACCCACTACACTGCTGCTCCTACTACTACAGCACCCTCTACACTACTGCTCCTACTACTGCTGCTCCTTCTACTGCTCCTACTACTACTACTACAGCACCCTCTACACTGCTGCTCCTACTACTACAGCACCCACTACACTGCTGCTCCTACTACTACAGCACCCACTACACTGCTGCTCCTACTACTACTACTACAGCACCCACTACACTGCTGCTCCTACTAATACTGCTCCTACTACTACTACAGCACCCACTACACTGCTGCTCCTACTACTACAGCACCCACTACACTGCTGATCCTACTACTACAGCACCCACTACACTGCTGCTCCTACTACTACAGCACCCACTACACTGCTGCTCCTACTACTACTACTACAGCACCCACTACACTGCTGCTCCTACTACTACAGCACCCAATACACTGCTGCTCCTACTACTACAGCACCCACTACACTGCTGCTCCTACTACTGCTGCTCCTACTACTGCTCCTACTACTACTACAGCACCCACTACAATGCTGCTCCTACTACTGCTGCTCCTACTACTGATCCTACTAATACTATAGCACCCACAACACTACTGCTCCTACTACTATAGCACAAACTACACTGCTGCTCCTACTACTACTACAGCACCCACTACACTGCTGCTCCTACTTCTACAGCACCCACTACACTGCTGCTCCTACTAATACAGCACCCACTACACTGCTGCTCCTACTACTACTGCAGCTAAAACTACTACTACTGCTGCTCCTACTACAGAACCCACTACACTGCTGCTCCTACTTCTATAGCACCCACTACACTGCTGCTCCTACTAATACAGCACCCACTACACTGCTGCTCCTACTACTACTGCAGCTATAACTACTACTGCTGCTCCTACTACAGCACCCACTACACTGCTGCTCCTACTACTACAGCACCCACTACACTACTGCTCGTACTACTGCTGCTCCTACTACTGCTCCTACTACTACTACCACACCCACTACAATGCTGCTCCTTCTACTGCTGCTCCTACTTCTATAGCACCCACTACACTGCTGCTCCTACTAATACAGCAGCTAAAACTACTACTACTGCTGCTCCTACTACAGAACCCACTACACTGCTGCTCCTACTTCTATAGCACACACTACACTGCTGCTCCTACTAATACAGCACCCACTACACTGCTGCTCCTACTACTACTGCAGCTATAACTACTACTGCTGCTCCTACTACAGCACCCACTACACTGCTGCTCCTACTACTACAGCACTCACTACACTACTGCTTGTACTACTGCTGCTCCTACTACTGCTCCTACTACTGCTCCTACTACTACTACCACACCCACTACAATGCTGCTCCTACTACTGCTGCTCCTACTACTGCTCCTACTAATACTATAGCACCCACAACACTACTGCTTCTACTACTATAGCACCCACTACACTGCTGCTCCTACTACTACTACAGCACCCACTACACTGCTGCTCCTACTTCTATAGCACCCACTACACTGCTGCTCCTACTAATACAGCACCCACTACACTGCTGCTCCTACTACTACTGCAGCTAAAACTACTACTGCTGCTCCTACTACAGCACCCACTACACTGCTGCTCCTACTACTACAGCACCCACTACACTGCTGCTCCTACTACTGCTGCTCCTACTACTACTACAGCACCCACTACACTGCTGCTCCTACTACTATAGCACCCACTACACTACTGCTCCTACTACTACAGCACCCACTACACTGCTGCTCCTACAACTGCTGCTCCTACTACTGCTCCTACTACTACTACAGCACTCACTACACTGCTGCTCCTATGACTACAGCACCCACTACACTGCTGCTCCTACTACTGCTGCTCCTACTACTACTACTACAGCACCCACTACACTGCTGCTCCTACTACTGCTCCTACTAATACTATAGCACCCACAACACTACTGCTCCTACTACTATAGCACCCACTACACTTCTGCTCCTACTACTACTACAGCACCCACTACACTGCTGCTCCTACTACTATAGCACCCACTACACTGCTGCTCCTACTAATACAGCACCCACTACACTGCTGCTCCTAGTACTACTGCAGCTAAAACTACTACTGCTGCTCCTACTACAGAACCCACTACACTGCTGCTCCTACTACTACAGCACCCACTACACTGCTGCTCCTACTACTGCTGCTCCTACTACTGCTCCTACTACTACTACAGCACCCACTACAATGCTGCCCCTACTACTGCTGCTCCTACTACTGCTCCTACTACTACTACAGCACTCACTACACTGCTGCTCCTATGACTACAGCACCCACTACACTGCTGCTCCTACTACTGCTGCTCCTACTACTACTACTACAGCACCCACTACACTGCTGCTCCTACTACTGCTCCTACTAATACTATAGCACCCACAACACTAGTGCTCCTACTACTATAGCACCCACTACACTTCTGCTCCTACTACTACTACAGCACCCACTACACTGCTGCTCCTACTACTATAGCACCCACTACACTGCTGCTCCTACTAATACAGCACCCACTACACTGCTGCTCATACTACTACTGCAGCTAAAACTACTACTGCTGCTCCTACTACAGAACCCACTACACTGCTGCTCCTACTACTACAGCACCCACTACACTGCTGCTCCTACTACAGCACCAACAACTACTGCTGCTCCTACTACTGCAGCTAAAACTACTACTGCTCCTACTACTACAGCACCAACAACTACTGCTGCTCCTACTACTGCACCAACAACTACTGCTGCTCCTACTACTGCAGCTAAAACTACTACTGCTGCTCCTACTACTGCAGCACCAACAACTACAGCTGCTCCTACTACCGCAGCTAAAACTACTACTGCTGCATCTACTACTGCAGCTAAAATTACTACTGCTGCACCTACTACTGCAGCACCAACAACTCCTGCTACTCCTGCTACTGCAGCTAAAACTACTACTGCTGCTCCTACTACTGCAGCTAAAACTACTGCTGCTCCTACTACTGCAGCTAAAACTACTACTGCTACTCCTACTACTGCAGCTAAAACTACTACTACTGCTCCTACTACTGCAGCTAAAACTACTACTGCAGCACCAACAACTGCTACTCCTACTATTGCAGCACCAACAACTGCTACTCCTACTACTGTAACACCAATAACTACTGCTACTGCTACTACTGCAGCTAAAACTACTACTGCTACTCCTGCTACTGCAGCTAAAACAACTACTGCAACTCCTACTACTGCAGTAGCAACAACTACTGCTGCACCTACTACTGCAGCACCAACAACTTCTACTGCTCCTACTACTGCAGCTAAAACTATTACTGCTGCTCCTACTACTGCAGAACCCACTACCACTGCAGCTCCAACAACTACTGCTGCACCTACTGCAGCTGCAACTATTACTCCAGCACCCACTACCACTACTACTCCTAATACTGCTGCACCCACTACTACTGCAGCACCAACCACTGCTACTGCTCTTTCTATGGCAGCAACCAGTACCACTGCTGTTCCTACTACTGCTGCACCCACTACTACTGCTGCACCCACTATTCAGCTACTACTACTACTGCTGCTCCTACTACTGAAGTTAAAACTACTAAGGCTATACCCACTACTACTGCTTCATCAACTACAACTGCAGCTAAAATTACTACTGTTGCTCCTACTACTACAGCACCAACAACTACTGCTGCTCCTACTACTACTGCAGTACCCACTACCACTGTAGCACCAACCACTGCTACTCCTACTACTGCTGCACTCACTACCACTGCAGCTAAATCTACTACTGCTGCTCATACTACTACAGCTAAAACTACTACAGCTGCTCCTACTACTGCAGCTAAAACTACTACTGCTGCTCCTACTACTGCAGGACCCACTACTACTGCAGCATGAACCACTACAACTGCTCTTTCTACGGCAGTAACTACTACCACTGCTGCTCCTACTGCTACTGCACCCACTACTACTGCTGCACCCACTACCACTGCAGCTAAAACTGCTACTGCTGCTCCTACTACTGCGGCTAAAACTACTACTGCTGCTCCTACTACAACTACTGCTGCACCCACTAACACTGCTGTACCCATTGCCACTGCAGCAACAACTACTGCTGCTACTACTGCAGCTAAATCTACTTCTGCTCCTACTACTGCAGCTAAAACTACTACTGCAGCACCCACTACTACTGCTGCATCCACTACCACTGCTGAACCCACTAACACTGCAGCTCCAACAACTACTGCTGCACCTACTGCAGCTGCATCTAATACTCCAGCACCCACTACCACTGCAGCACCCATGTCTACTGCAGCACCAACTACTGCAGTAACAACTACTAACCAGCACCCACTACCACTGTAGTACCAACCACTACTACTCCTACTACTGCTGCACCCACTACTACTGCAGCACCAACCATTGCTACTGCTCTTTTTACGGCAGCAACTACTACCACTGCTGCTCCTACTACTGCTGCACCCACTACTACTGCTGCTCCTACTACCACTGCAGCTAAAACTACTAATGCTGCTCCTACTACTGCAGCTAAAACTACTACTGCTGCTGCTACTACTGCAGCACCAACAACTACTGCTACTCCTACTACTGCAGCACCAACAACTACTGCTACTCCTACAACTGCAGCTAAAACTACTACTGCTGCTCCTACTACTGCAGCACCAACAAATACTGCTGCTCCTACTACTGCAGCTAAAACTACTACTGCTCCTACTACTGCAGCTAAAACTACAACTGCTGCAGCACCAACAACTGCTACTCCTACTATTGCAGCACCAACAACTGCTACTCCTACTACTGCAGCACCAACAACTACTGCTGCTCCTACTACTGCAGCTAAAACTACTACTGCTGATCCTACTACTGCAGCTAAAACTACAACTGCTGAGGCACCAACAACTGCTACTCCTACTATTGCAGCACCAACAACTGCTACTCCTACTACTGCTGATCCTACTACTGCAGCTAAAACTACTACTGCTGCTGCTACTACTGCAGCACCAACAACTACTGCTGCTCCTACTACTGCAGCTAAAACTAATACTGTTGCTCCTACTGCTGCAGCACCCACTACTACTGCACCCACTACCACTGCTGCACCCACTACAACTGCATCTCCAACAACTACTGCTGCACCTACTGCAGTTGGAACTACTACTCCAGAACCCACTGCCACTGCTGCACCCATGTCTACTGCAGCACTCAGTGCCACTGCAGCACCAACTACTGTAGTAACAACTACTACTCCAGCATCCACTACCACTGTAGCACCAACCACTACTACTCCTACTACTGCTGCACCCACTACTACTGCAGCACCAACCACTACTACTGCTCTTTCTACCGCAGCAACTTCTACCACTGCTGCTCCTCCTATTGCTGCTCCTACTACCACTGCAGCTAAAACTACTACTGCTGCACCTACTACTGCAACTAAAACTACTACTGCTGCACCTACTACTGCAGCACCAACAACTACTGCTACTCCTACTACTGCAACTAAAACTACTACTACTGCTGTTCCTACTACTGCAGCTAAAACTACTAATGCTGCACCTACTACTGCAGCTAAAACTACTACTGCTGCTCCTACTACTGCTGCTCCTACTACTGCAGCTAAAACTACTACTGCTGCTCCTACTACTGCAGCTAAAACTACTGCTGCTCCTACTACTACTACTGCAGCACCAACAACTGCTGCTCCTACTATTGCAGCACCAACAACTGCTACTCCTACTACTGCAGCACCAACAACTACTGCTACTCCTACTACTGCAGCTAAAACTACTACTGCTACTCCTACTGCTGCAGCTAAAACTACTACTGCAACTCCTACTACTGTAGCAGCAACAACTACTGCTGCACCTACTACTGCAGCACCAACAACTACTGCTGCTCCTACTACTGTAGCTAAAACTACTACTGCTGCTCCTACTACTGCAGCACCCACTACTACTGCACCCACTACCACTGCAGCTCCATCAACTACTGCTGCACCTACTGCAGCTGCAACTACTACTCCAGCACCCAATACCACTGCAGCACCGATGTCTACTGCAGCACCAAGTGCTGCTGCAGCACCAACTACTGCAGTAACTACTACTACTCCAGCACCCACTACCACTGTGGCTCCAAACACTACTACTCCTACTACTGCTGCACCCACTACTACTGCAGCACCAACCATTGCTACTGCTCTTTTTACGGCAGCAACTACTACCACTGCTGCTGCTACTACTGCTGCATCCACTACTACTTCTGCTACTACTACCACTGCAGCTAAAACTACTACTGCTGCTGCTACTACTGCAGCACCAAGAACTACTGCTACTCCTACTACTGCAGCACGAACAACTACTGCTACTCCTACTACTACAGCTAAAACTAATACTGCTGCTCCTACTACTGCAGCTAAAACAACTTCTGTTCCTACTACTACTACTACTGCAGCACCAACAACTGCTACTCCTACTATTGCAGCACCAACAGCTGCTACTCCTACTGCAGCACCAACAACTACTGCTACTCCTACTAATGCAGCTAAAACTACTACTGCTACACCTACTACTGCAGCTAAAACTACTACTACTGCAACTCCTACTGCAGCACCAACAACTGCTACTCCTACTATTGCAGCACCAACAACTGCTACTCCTACTACTGTAACACCAATAACTACTGCTACTACTGCAGCTAAAACTACTACTGCTACTCCTGCTACTGCAGCTAAAACAACTACTGCAACTCCTACTACTGCAGTAGCAACAACTACTGCTGCACCTACTACTGCAGCACCAACAACTTCTACTGCTCCTACTACTGCAGCTAAAACTATTACTGCTGCTCCTACTACTGCAGAACCCACTACCACTGCAGCTCCAACAACTACTGCTGCACCTACTGCAGCTGCAACTATTACTCCAGCACCCACTACCACTACTACTCCTACTACTGCTGCACCCACTACTACTGCAGCACCAACCACTGCTACTGCTCTTTCTATGGCAGCAACCAGTACCACTGCTGTTCCTACTACTGCTGCACCCACTACTACTGCTGCACCCACTATTCAGCTACTACTACTACTGCTGCTCCTACTACTGAAGTTAAAACTACTAAGGCTATACCCACTACTACTGCTTCATCAACTACAACTGCAGCTAAAATTACTACTGTTGCTCCTACTACTACAGCACCAACAACTACTGCTGCTCCTACTACTACTGCAGTACCCACTACCACTGTAGCACCAACCACTGCTACTCCTACTACTGCTGCACTCACTACCACTGAAGCTAAATCTACTACTGCTGCTCATACTACTACAGCTAAAACTACTACAGCTGCTCCTACTACTGCAGCTAAAACTACTACTGCTGCTCCTACTACTGCAGGACCCACTACTACTGCAGCATGAACCACTACAACTGCTCTTTCTACGGCAGTAACTACTACCACTGCTGCTCCTACTGCTACTGCACCCACTACTACTGCTGCACCCACTACCACTGCAGCTAAAACTGCTACTGCTGCTCCTACTACTGCGGCTAAAACTACTACTGCTGCTCCTACTACAACTACTGCTGCACCCACTAACACTGCTGTACCCATTGCCACTGCAGCAACAACTACTGCTGCTACTACTGCAGCTAAATCTACTTCTGCTCCTACTACTGCAGCTAAAACTACTACTGCAGCACCCACTACTACTGCTGCATCCACTACCACTGCTGAACCCACTAACACTGCAGCTCCAACAACTACTGCTGCACCTACTGCAGCTGCATCTACTACTCCAGCACCCACTACCACTGCAGCACCCATGTCTACTGCAGCACCAACTACTGCAGTAACAACTACTAACCAGCACCCACTACCACTGTAGTACCAACCACTACTACTCCTACTACTGCTGCACCCACTACTACTGCAGCACCAACCATTGCTACTGCTCTTTTTACGGCAGCAACTACTACCACTGCTGCTCCTACTACTGCTGCACCCACTACTACTGCTGCTCCTACTACCACTGCAGCTAAAACTACTAATGCTGCTCCTACTACTGCAGCTAAAACTACTACTGCTGCTGCTACTACTGCAGCACCAACAACTACTGCTACTCCTACTACTGCAGCACCAACAACTACTGCTACTCCTACAACTGCAGCTAAAACTACTACTGCTGCTCCTACTACTGCAGCACCAACAAATACTGCTGCTCCTACTACTGCAGCTAAAACTACTACTGCTCCTACTACTGCAGCTAAAACTACAACTGCTGCAGCACCAACAACTGCTACTCCTACTATTGCAGCACCAACAACTGCTACTCCTACTACTGCAGCACCAACAACTACTGCTGCTCCTACTACTGCAGCTAAAACTACTACTGCTGATCCTACTACTGCAGCTAAAACTACAACTGCTGCAGCACCAACAACTGCTACTCCTACTATTGCAGCACCAACAACTGCTACTCCTACTACTGCTGATCCTACTACTGCAGCTAAAACTACTACTGCTGCTGCTACTACTGCAGCACCAACAACTACTGCTGCTCCTACTACTGCAGCTAAAACTAATACTGTTGCTCCTACTGCTGCAGCACCCACTACTACTGCACCCACTACCACTGCTGCACCCACTACAACTGCATCTCCAACAACTACTGCTGCACCTACTGCAGTTGGAACTACTACTCCAGAACCCACTGCCACTGCTGCACCCATGTCTACTGCAGCACTCAGTGCCACTGCAGCACCAACTACTGTAGTAACAACTACTACTCCAGCATCCACTACCACTGTAGCACCAACCACTACTACTCCTACTACTGCTGCACCCACTACTACTGCAGCACCAACCACTACTACTGCTCTTTCTACCGCAGCAACTTCTACCACTGCTGCTCCTCCTATTGCTGCTCCTACTACCACTGCAGCTAAAACTACTACTGCTGCACCTACTACTGCAACTAAAACTACTACTGCTGCACCTACTACTGCAGCACCAACAACTACTGCTACTCCTACTACTGCAACTAAAACTACTACTACTGCTGTTCCTACTACTGCAGCTAAAACTACTAATGCTGCACCTACTACTGCAGCTAAAACTACTACTGCTGCTCCTACTACTGCTGCTCCTACTACTGCAGCTAAAACTACTACTGCTGCTCCTACTACTGCAGCTAAAACTACTGCTGCTCCTACTACTACTACTGCAGCACCAACAACTGCTGCTCCTACTATTGCAGCACCAACAACTGCTACTCCTACTACTGCAGCACCAACAACTACTGCTACTCCTACTACTGCAGCTAAAACTACTACTGCTACTCCTACTGCTGCAGCTAAAACTACTACTGCAACTCCTACTACTGTAGCAGCAACAACTACTGCTGCACCTACTACTGCAGCACCAACAACTACTGCTGCTCCTACTACTGTAGCTAAAACTACTACTGCTGCTCCTACTACTGCAGCACCCACTACTACTGCACCCACTACCACTGCAGCTCCATCAACTACTGCTGCACCTACTGCAGCTGCAACTACTACTCCAGCACCCAATACCACTGCAGCACCGATGTCTACTGCAGCACCAAGTGCTGCTGCAGCACCAACTACTGCAGTAACTACTACTACTCCAGCACCCACTACCACTGTGGCTCCAAACACTACTACTCCTACTACTGCTGCACCCACTACTACTGCAGCACCAACCATTGCTACTGCTCTTTTTACGGCAGCAACTACTACCACTGCTGCTGCTACTACTGCTGCATCCACTACTACTTCTGCTACTACTACCACTGCAGCTAAAACTACTACTGCTGCTGCTGCTACTACTGCAGCACCAAGAACTACTGCTACTCCTACTACTGCAGCACGAACAACTACTGCTACTCCTACTACTACAGCTAAAACTAATACTGCTGCTCCTACTACTGCAGCTAAAACAACTTCTGTTCCTACTACTACTACTACTGCAGCACCAACAACTGCTACTCCTACTATTGCAGCACCAACAGCTGCTACTCCTACTGCAGCACCAACAACTACTGCTACTCCTACTAATGCAGCTAAAACTACTACTGCTACACCTACTACTGCAGATAAAACTACTACTACTGCAACTCCTACTGCAGCACCAACAACTGCTACTCCTACTATTGCAGCACCAACAACTGCTACTCCTACTACTGTAACACCAATAACTACTGCTACTGCTACTACTGCAGCTAAAACTACTACTGCTACTCCTGCTACTGCAGCTAAAACAACTACTGCAACTCCTACTACTGCAGTAGCAACAACTACTGCTGCACCTACTACTGCAGCACCAACAACTTCTACTGCTCCTACTACTGCAGCTAAAACTATTACTGCTGCTCCTACTACTGCAGAACCCACTACCACTGCAGCTCCAACAACTACTGCTGCACCTACTGCAGCTGCAACTATTACTCCAGCACCCACTACCACTACTACTCCTAATACTGCTGCACCCACTACTACTGCAGCACCAACCACTGCTACTGCTCTTTCTATGGCAGCAACCAGTACCACTGCTGTTCCTACTACTGCTGCACCCACTACTACTGCTGCACCCACTATTCAGCTACTACTACTACTGCTGCTCCTACTACTGAAGTTAAAACTACTAAGGCTATACCCACTACTACTGCTTCATCAACTACAACTGCAGCTAAAATTACTACTGTTGCTCCTACTACTACAGCACCAACAACTACTGCTGCTCCTACTACTACTGCAGTACCCACTACCACTGTAGCACCAACCACTGCTACTCCTACTACTGCTGCACTCACTACCACTGCAGCTAAATCTACTACTGCTGCTCATACTACTACAGCTAAAACTACTACAGCTGCTCCTACTACTGCAGCTAAAACTACTACTGCTGCTCCTACTACTGCAGGACCCACTACTACTGCAGCATGAACCACTACAACTGCTCTTTCTATGGCAGTAACTACTACCACTGCTGCTCCTACTGCTACTGCACCCACTACTACTGCTGCACCCACTACCACTGCAGCTAAAACTGCTACTGCTGCTCCTACTACTGCGGCTAAAACTACTACTGCTGCTCCTACTACAACTACTGCTGCACCCACTAACACTGCTGTACCCATTGCCACTGCAGCAACAACTACTGCTGCTACTACTGCAGCTAAATCTACTTCTGCTCCTACTACTGCAGCTAAAACTACTACTGCAGCACCCACTACTACTGCTGCATCCACTACCACTGCTGAACCCACTAACACTGCAGCTCCAACAACTACTGCTGCACCTACTGCAGCTGCATCTACTACTCCAGCACCCACTACCACTGCAGCACCCATGTCTACTGCAGCACCAACTACTGCAGTAACAACTACTAACCAGCACCCACTACCACTGTAGTACCAACCACTACTACTCCTACTACTGCTGCACCCACTACTACTGCAGCACCAACCATTGCTACTGCTCTTTTTACGGCAGCAACTACTACCACTGCTGCTCCTACTACTGCTGCACCCACTACTACTGCTGCTCCTACTACCACTGCAGCTAAAACCACTAATGCTGCTCCTACTACTGCAGCTAAAACTACTACTGCTGCTGCTACTACTGCAGCACCAACAACTACTGCTACTCCTACTACTGCAGCACCAACAACTACTGCTACTCCTACAACTGCAGCTAAAACTACTACTGCTGCTCCTACTACTGCAGCACCAACAAATACTGCTGCTCCTACTACTGCAGCTAAAACTACTACTGCTCCTACTACTGCAGCTAAAACTACAACTGCTGCAGCACCAACAACTGCTACTCCTACTATTGCAGCACCAACAACTGCTACTCCTACTACTGCAGCACCAACAACTACTGCTGCTCCTACTACTGCAGCTAAAACTACTACTGCTGATCCTACTACTGCAGCTAAAACTACAACTGCTGCAGCACCAACAACTGCTACTCCTACTATTGCAGCACCAACAACTGCTACTCCTACTACTGCTGATCCTACTACTGCAGCTAAAACTACTACTGCTGCTGCTACTACTGCAGCACCAACAACTACTGCTGCTCCTACTACTGCAGCTAAAACTAATACTGTTGCTCCTACTGCTGCAGCACCCACTACTACTGCACCCACTACCACTGCTGCACCCACTACAACTGCATCTCCAACAACTACTGCTGCACCTACTGCAGTTGGAACTACTACTCCAGAACCCACTGCCACTGCTGCACCCATGTCTACTGCAGCACTCAGTGCCACTGCAGCACCAACTACTGTAGTAACAACTACTACTCCAGCATCCACTACCACTGTAGCACCAACCACTACTACTCCTACTACTGCTGCACCCACTACTACTGCAGCACCAACCACTACTACTGCTCTTTCTACCGCAGCAACTTCTACCACTGCTGCTCCTCCTATTGCTGCTCCTACTACCACTGCAGCTAAAACTACTACTGCTGCACCTACTACTGCAACTAAAACTACTACTGCTGCACCTACTACTGCAGCACCAACAACTACTGCTACTCCTACTACTGCAACTAAAACTACTACTACTGCTGTTCCTACTACTGCAGCTAAAACTACTAATGCTGCACCTACTACTGCAGCTAAAACTACTACTGCTGCTCCTACTACTGCTGCTCCTACTACTGCAGCTAAAACTACTACTGCTGCTCCTACTACTGCAGCTAAAACTACTGCTGCTCCTACTACTACTACTGCAGCACCAACAACTGCTGCTCCTACTATTGCAGCACCAACAACTGCTACTCCTACTACTGCAGCACCAACAACTACTGCTACTCCTACTACTGCAGCTAAAACTACTACTGCTACTCCTACTGCTGCAGCTAAAACTACTGCTGCTCCTACTACTACTACTGCAGCACCAACAACTGCTGCTCCTACTATTGCAGCACCAACAACTGCTACTCCTACTACTGCAGCACCAACAACTACTGCTACTCCTACTACTGCAGCTAAAACTACTACTGCTACTCCTACTGCTGCAGCTAAAACTACTACTGCAACTCCTACTACTGTAGCAGCAACAACTACTGCTGCACCTATTACTGCAGCACCAACAACTACTGCTGCTCCTACTACTGTAGCTAAAACTACTACTGCTGCTCCTACTACTGCAGCACCCACTACTACTGCACCCACTACCACTGCAGCTCCATCAACTACTGCTGCACCTACTGCAGCTGCAACTACTACTCCAGCACCCAATACCTCTGCAGCACCGATGTCTACTGCAGCACCAAGTGCTGCTGCAGCACCAACTACTGCAGTAACTACTACTACTCCAGCACCCACTACCACTGTGGCTCCAAACACTACTACTCCTACTACTGCTGCACCCACTACTACTGCAGCACCAACCATTGCTACTGCTCTTTTTACGGCAGCAACTACTACCACTGCTGCTGCTACTACTGCTGCATCCACTACTACTTCTGCTACTACTACCACTGCAGCTAAAACTACTACTGCTGCTGCTGCTACTACTGCAGCACCAAGAACTACTGCTACTCCTACTACTGCAGCACGAACAACTACTGCTACTCCTACTACTACAGCTAAAACTAATACTGCTGCTCCTACTACTGCAGCTAAAACAACTTCTGTTCCTACTACTACTACTACTGCAGCACCAACAACTGCTACTCCTACTATTGCAGCACCAACAGCTGCTACTCCTACTGCAGCACCAACAACTACTGCTACTCCTACTAATGCAGCTAAAACTACTACTGCTACACCTACTACTGCAGCTAAAACTACTACTACTGCAACTCCTACTGCAGCAGCAACAAATACTGCTGCACCTACTACTGCAGCACAAACAACTACTGCTGCTCCTACTACTGCAGCTAAAACTACTACTGCTGCTCCTACTACTGCAGCTAAACCTACTACTGCAGCACCCTCCACTACTGCACCCACTACCACTGCAGCTCCAACAACTACTGCTGCACCTACTGCAGCTGCAACTACTACTCCAGCACCCACTACCACTGCAGCACCCACTACACTGCTGCTCCTACTACTACAGCACCCACTACACTGCTGCTCCTACTACTACAGCACCCACTACACTGCTGCTCCTACTACTACAGCACCCACTACACTGCTGCTCCTACTACTGCTGCTCCTACTACTGCTCCTACTACTACTACAGCACTCACTACACTGCTGCTCCTATGACTACAGCACCCACTACACTGCTGCTCCTACTACTGCTGCTCCTACTACTACTACTACAGCACCCACTACACTACTGCTCCTACGACTACAGCACCCACTACACTGCTGCTCCTACTACTACAGCACCCACTACACTGCTGCTCCTACTACTGCTCCTACTACTACTACAGCACCCACTACACTGTTGCTCCTACAACTACAGCACCCACTACACTGCTGCTCCTACTACTAATATAGCACCCACTACACTGCTGCTCCTACTACTGCTGCTCCTACTACTGCTCCTACTACTACTACAGCACCCACTACACTGCTGCTCCTACTACTACAGCACCCACTACACTGCGGCTCCTACTACTGCTGCTCCTACTACTGCTCCTACTACTACTACTACAGCACCCACTACACTGCTGCTCCTACTACTACTGCTCCTTCTACTACTACTACAGCACCCACTACACTGCTGCTCCTACTACTACAGCACCCACTACACTGCTGCTCCTACTACTGCTCCTTCTACTACTACAGCAACCACTACACTGCTGCTCCTACTACTACAGCACCCACTACACTGCTGCTCCTACTACTACAGCACCCACTACACTGCTGCTCCTACTACTGCTGCTCCTACTACTGCTCCTACTACTACTACAGCACCCACTACATTGCTGCTCCTACTACTGCTTCTCCTACTACTGCTCCTACTACTACTACAGCACCCACTATACTACTGCTCCTACTACTACAGCACCCACTACACTGCTGCTCCTACTACTACAGCACCCACTACACTGCTGCTCCTACTATTGCTGCTCCTACTAATTCTCCTACTACTACTACAGCACCCACAACACTACTGCTCCTTCTACTATAGCACCCACTACACTGCTGCTCCTACTACTACTGCTCCTACTGCTACTACAGCACCCACTACACTGCTGCTCCTACTACTACAGCACCCACTACACTGCTGCTCCTACTAATACAGCACCCACTACACTGCTGCTCCTACTACTACTGCAGCTAAAACTACTACAGCTGCTCCTACTACAGCACCCACTACACTGCTGCTCCTACTACTACAGCACCCACTACACTGCAGCTCCTACAACTGCACCAACAACTACTGCTGCTCCTACTACTGCACCAACAACTACTGCTGCTCCTACTACTGCAGCTAAAACTACTACTGCTGCTCCTACTACTACAGCACCCACTACACTGCTGCTCCTACTACTACAGCACCCACTACACTGCTGCTCCTACTACTGCTCCTACTACTACTACAGCACCCACTACACTGTTGCTCCTACAACTACAGCACCCACTACACTGCTGCTCCTACTACTACTATAGCACCCACTACACCGCTGCTCCTACTACTGCTGCTCCTACTACTGCTCCTACTACTACTACAGCACCCACTACACTGCTGCTCCTACTACTACAGCACCCACTACACTGCGGCTCCTACTACTGCATCTCCTACTACTGCTCCTACTACTACTACTACTACAGCACCCACTACACTGCTGCTCCTACTACTACTGCTCCTTCTACTACTACTACAGCACCCACTACACTACTGCTCCTACTACTGCTCCTTCTACTACTACAGCAACCACTACACTGCTGCTCCTACTACTACAGCACCCACTACACTGCTGCTCCTACTACTACAGCACCCACTACACTGCTGCTCCTACTACTGCTGCTCCTACTACTGCTCCTACTAGTACTACAGCACCCACTACACTGCTGCTCCTACTACTGCTGCTCCTACTACTGCTCCTACTACTACTACAGCACCCACTATACTACTGCTCCTACTACTACAGCACCCACTACACTGCTGCTCCTACTACTACAGCACCCACTACACTGCTGCTCCTACTATTGCTGCTCCTACTAATTCTCCTACTACTACTACAGCACCCACAACACTACTGCTCCTACTACTATAGCACCCACTACACTGCTGCTCCTACTACTACTGCTCCTACTGCTACTACAGCACCCGCTACACTGCTGCTCCTACTACTACAGCACCCACTACACTGCTGCTCCTTCTAATACAGCACCCACTACACTGCTGCTCCTACTACTACTGCAGCTAAAACTACTACAGCTGCTCCTACTACAGCACCCACTACACTGCAGCTCCTACAACTGCACCAACAACTACTGCTGCTCCTACTACTGCAGCTAAAACTACTGCTGCTCCTACTACTACAGCACCAACAACTACTGCTGCTCCTACTACTGCACCAACAACTACTGCTGCTCCTACTACTGCAGCTAAAACTACTACTGCTGCTCCTACTACTGCAGCACCAACAACTACTGCTGCTCGTACTACTGCAGCTAAAACTACTACTGCTGAACCTACTACTGCAGCACCAGCAACTACTGCTACTCCTGCTACTGCAGCTAAAACTACTACTTCTGCTCCTACTACTGCAGCTAAAACTACTGCTGCTCCTACTACTGCTGCTAAAACTACTACTGCTACTCCTACTACTGCAGTTAAAACTACTACTGCTGCACCTACTACTGCAGCACCAACAACTACTGCTACTCCTGCTACTGCATCTAAAACTACTACTGCTGCTCCTCCTACTGCAGCTAAAACTACTGCTGCTCCTACTACTGCTGCTAAAACTACTACTGCTACTCCTACTACTGCAGCTATGACTACTACTGCTGCTCCTACTACTGCAGCTAAAACTACTACTGCTGCTCCTACTACTGCTACTGCAGCACCAACAACTGCTACTCCTACTATTGCAGCACTAACAACTGCTACTCCTACTGCTGCAACACCAATAACTACTGCTACTCCTACTACTGCAGCTAAAACTACTACTGCTACTCCTACTACTGCAGCTAACACTACTACTGCAACTCCTACTACTGCAGCAGCAACAACTACTGCAGCACCAACAACTTCTATTGCTCCTACCACTGCAGCTAAAACTATTACTGCTGCTCCTACTACTGCAGAACCCACTACCACTGCAGCTCCAACAACTACTGCTGCACATACTGCAGCTGCAACTACTACTCCAGCACCCACTACCACTACTACTCCTACTA
The DNA here is from genome assembly GCA_031769625.1 of Taudactylus pleione. Taxonomy (NCBI): domain Eukaryota; kingdom Metazoa; phylum Chordata; class Amphibia; order Anura; family Myobatrachidae; genus Taudactylus; species Taudactylus pleione. The sequence goes on along the minus strand of JAUIMM010000060.1, from coordinate 12,034,587 downwards.
CTGCTGCACCCACTACTACTGCAGCACCAACCACTGCTACTGCTCTTTCTATGGCAGCAACCACTACCACTGCTGTTCCTACTACTGCTGCGCCCACTACTACTGCTGCACCCACTATTACTGCTCCTACTACTACTGCTGCTCCTACTACTGAAGCTAAAACTACTAAGGCTACACCCACTACTACTGCGTCATCAACTACAACTGCAGCTAAAATTACTACTGTTGCTCCTACTACTACAGCACCAACAACTACTGCTGCTCCTACTACAACTGGAGCTGCAACTACTACTGCTGCAGCACCCAATACTGCTGCACTCCTACTACTGCAGCACCAACCACTACTGCTGCTCCTACTACTACTGCAGTACCCACTACCACTGTAGCACCAACCACTACTACTCCTACTACTGCTGCACTCACTACCACTGCAGCTAAATCTACTACTGCTGCTCATACTACTACAGCTAAAACTACTACAGCTGCTCCTACTACTGCTGCACCTACTACTGCAGGACCCACTACTACTGCAGCACGAACCACTACAACTGCTCTTTCTACGACAGCAACTACTACCACTGCTGCTCCTACTACTGCTGCACCCACTACTACTGCTGCACCCACTACCACTGCAGCTAAAACTACTACTGCTGCTCCTACTGCTGCGGCTAAAACTACTACTGCTGCTCCTATTACTACTACTGCTGCACCGACTACCACTGCAGTACCCATTGCCACTGCAGCAACAACTACTGCTGCTACTACTGCAGCTAAAACTACTTCTGCTGCTCCTACTACTACTACTACTACAGCACCCACTACCACTGCAGCAACAACTACTGCTACTACTACTGCAGCTAAAACTAATACTGCAGCACCCACTACTACTGCTGCATCCACTACCACTGCTGAACCCACTAACACTGCAGCTCCAACAACTACTGCTGCACCTTCTGCAGCTTCATCTACTACTCCAGCACCCACTACCACTGCAGCACCCATGTCTACTGCAGCACCAACTACTGCAGTAACAACTACTAATCCAGCAACCACCACTGTAGTACCAACCACTACTACTCCTACTACTGCTGCACCCACTACTACTGCAGCACCAACCATTGCTACTGCTCTTTTTACGGCAGCAACTACTACCATAGCTGCTCCTACTACTGCTGCACCCACTACTACTGCTGCTTCTACTACCACTGCAGCTTAAACTACTAATGCTGCTCCTACTACTGCAGCTAAAACTACTACTGCTGCTGCTACTACTGCAGCACCAACAACTACTGCTACTCCTACTACTGTAGCACCAGGAACTACTGCTACTCCTACAACTGCAGCTAAAACTACTACTGCTGCTCCTACTACTGCAGCACCAACAAATACTGCTGCTCCTACTACTGCAGCTAAAACTACTACTGCTGCACCTACTACTGCAGCTAAAACTACAACTGCTGCAGCACCAACAACTGCTACTCCTACTATTGCAGCACCAACAACTGCTACTCCTACTACTGCAGCACCAACAACTACTGCTGCTCCTACTACTGCAGCTAAAACTACTACTGCTGATCCTACTACTGCAGCTAAAACTACAACTGCTGCAGCACCAACAACTGCTACTCCTACTATTGCAGCACCAACAACTGCTACTCCTACTACTGCAGCATCAACAACTACTGCTGCTCCTACTACTGCAGCTAAAACTAATACTGTTGCTCCTACTACTGCAGCACCCACTACTACTGCACCCACTACCACTGCTGCACCCACTATCACTGCATCTCAAACAACTACTGCTGCACCTACTGCAGTTGGAACTACTACTCCAGAACCCACTGCCACTGCTGCACCCATGTCTACTGCAGCACCCAGTGCCACTGCAGCACCAACTACTGTAGTAACAACTACTACTCCAGCATCCGCTACCACTGTAGTACCAACCACTACTACTCCTACTGCTGCTGCACCCACTACTACTGCAGCACCAACCACTGCTACTGCTCTTTCTACAGCTGCAACTACTACCACTGCTGCTCCTCCTATTGCTGCTCCTACTACCACTGCAGCTAAAACTACTGCTGCTCCTACTACTGCAGCTAAAACTACTACTGCTGCTGCTCCTACTACTGCAGCTAAAACTACTTCTGCTGCACCTACTACTGCAGCACCAACAACTTCTACTGCTCCTACTACTGCAGCTAAAACTATTACTGCTGCTCCTACTACTGCAGAACCCACTACCACTGCAGCTTCAACAACTACTGCTGCACTTACTGCAGCTGCAACTACTACTCCAGCACCCACTACCACTACTACTCCTACTACTGCTGCACCCACGACTACTGCAGCACCAACCACTGCTACTGCTCTTTCTGCGGCAGAAACCACTTCCACTGCTGTTCCTACTACTGCTGCACCCACTACTACTGCTGCACCCACTATTACTGCTACTACTACTACTGCTGCTCCTACTACTGAAGCTAAAACTACTAAGGCTACACCCACTACTACTGCTGCATCAACTACAACTGCAGCTAAAATTACTACTGTTGCTCCTACTACTACAGCACAAACAACTACTGCTGCTCCTACTACTACTGGAGCTGCAACTACTACTGCTGCAGCACCCAATACTGCTGCACTCCTACTACTGCAGCACCAACCACTACTGCTGCTCCTACTACTACTGCAGTACCCACTACCACTGTAGCACCAACCACTACTACTCCTAAAACTGCTGCACTCACTACTACTGCAGCTAAAACTACTACAGCAGCTCCTACTACTGCAGCTAAAACTACTACTCCTGCTCCTACTACTACTGCAGCTAAAACTACTACTGCTGCTCCTACTACTGCGGCTAAAATTACTACTGCTGCTTCTACTACCACTGCAGCTTAAACTACTAATGCTGCTCCTACTACTGCAGCTAAAACTACTACTGCTGCTGCTACTACTGCAGCACCAACAACTACTGCTACTCCTACTACTGTAGCACCAGGAACTACTGCTACTCCTACAACTGCAGCTAAAACTACTACTGCTGCTCCTACTACTGCAGCACCAACAAATACTGCTGCTCCTACTACTGCAGCTAAAACTACTACTGCTGCACCTACTACTGCAGCTAAAACTACAACTGCTGCAGCACCAACAACTGCTACTCCTACTATTGCAGCACCAACAACTGCTACTCCTACTACTGCAGCACCAACAACTACTGCTGCTCCTACTACTGCAGCTAAAACTACTACTGCTGATCCTACTACTGCAGCTAAAACTACTACTGCTGCTGCTACTACTGCAGCATCAACAACTACTGCTGCTCCTACTACTGCAGCTAAAACTAATACTGTTGCTCCTACTACTGCAGCACCCACTACTACTGCACCCACTACCACTGCTGCACCCACTACCACTGCATCTCAAACAACTACTGCTGCACCTACTGCAGTTGGAACTACTACTCCAGAACCCACTGCCACTGCTGCACCCATGTCTACTGCAGCACCCAGTGCCACTGCAGCACCAACTACTGTAGTAACAACTACTACTCCAGCATCCGCTACCACTGTAGTACCAACCACTACTACTCCTACTACTGCTGCACCCACTACTACTGCAGCACCAACCACTGCTACTGCTCTTTCTACAGCTGCAACTACTACCACTGCTGCTCCTCCTATTGCTGCTCCTACTACCACTGCAGCTAAAACTACTGCTGCTCCTACTACTGCAGCTAAAACTACTACTGCTGCTGCTCCTACTACTGCAGCTAAAACTACTTCTGCTGCACCTACTACTGCAGCACCAACAACTTCTACTGCTCCTACTACTGCAGCTAAAACTATTACTGCTGCTCCTACTACTGCAGAACCCACTACCACTGCAGCTTCAACAACTACTGCTGCACTTACTGCAGCTGCAACTACTACTCCAGCACCCACTACCACTACTACTCCTACTACTGCTGCACCCACGACTACTGCAGCACCAACCACTGCTACTGCTCTTTCTGCGGCAGAAACCACTTCCACTGCTGTTCCTACTACTGCTGCACCCACTACTACTGCTGCACCCACTATTACTGCTACTACTACTACTGCTGCTCCTACTACTGAAGCTAAAACTACTAAGGCTACACCCACTACTACTGCTGCATCAACTACAACTGCAGCTAAAATTACTACTGTTGCTCCTACTACTACAGCACCAACAACTACTGCTGCTCCTACTACTACTGGAGCTGCAACTACTACTGCTGCAGCACCCAATACTGCTGCACTCCTACTACTGCAGCACCAACCACTACTGCTGCTCCTACTACTACTGCAGTACCCACTACCACTGTAGCACCAACCACTACTACTCCTAAAACTGCTGCACTCACTACTACTGCAGCTAAAACTACTACAGCAGCTCCTACTACTGCAGCTAAAACTACTACTCCTGCTCCTACTACTGCAGGACCCACTACTACTGCAGCATGAACCACTACAACTGCTCTTTCTACGGCAGTAACTACTACCACTGCTGCTCCTACTACTGCTGCACCCACTACTACTGCTGCTCCTACTACTGTGGCTAAAACTACTACTGCTGCTCCTACTACTGCGGCTAAAACTACTACTGCTGCTCCTACTACTACTGCAGCTAAAACTACTACTGCTGCTCCTACTACTGCGGCTAAAATTACTACTGCTGCTCCTACTACTACTGCAGCTAAAACTACTACTGCTGCTCCTACTACTGCAGCTAAAACTACTACTGCTGCTCCTACTACTACTGCAGCTAAAACTACTACTGCTGCTCCTACTACTGCGGCCAAAACTACTACTGCTGCACCCACTACTACTGCAGCTAAAACTACTACTGCTGCTCCTACTACTGCGGCTAAAACTACTACTGCTGCTCCTACTACTACTGCAGCTAAAACTACTACTGCTGCTCCTACTACTGCAGCTAAAACTACTACTGCTGCTCCTACTACTGCGGCTAAAACTACTACTACTGCTGCTCCTACTACTACTGCAGCTAAAACTACTACTGCTGTTCCTACTACTGCAGCTAAAACTACTACTGCAGCACCAATAAATGCTACTCTTAATATTGCAGCACCAACAAACGCTGCTCCTACTACTGCTGCACCAACTACTGCTGCTCCTACTACTGCAGCTAAAACTACTACTGCTCCTACTACTGCAGCTAAAACTACTACTGCTGCTCCTACTCCTACTACTGCAGCACCAACAACTGCTACTCCTACAATTGCAGCACCAACAACTACTGCTGCTCTTACTAATACTGCTGCTTCTACTACTGCAGCTAAAAAAACTACTGCTCCTACTACTAACGCACCAAGAACTACTGCTGCTCCTATTACTGCACCAACAACTACTACTGCTCCTACTACTACAGCTAAAACTACTACAGCTGCTCCTACTACTGCAGCACCAACAACTACTGCTGCTCCTACTACTGCAGCTAAAACTACTACTGCTGCACCTACTACTGCAGCACCAACAACTACTGCTGCTACTCCTACTACTGCAGCTAAAACTACTACTGCTGCTCCTACTACTGCAGCTAAAACTACTACTGCTGCACCTACTACTGCAGCTAAAACTATTACTGCTCCTCCTACTGCTGCTCCTACTACTGCAGCTAAAACTACTACTGCTGCTCTTACTACTGCAGCTAAAACTACTACTGCTGCTCCTTCTACTGCAGCTTAAACTACTACTGCTGCTCCTACTACTGCAGCTAAAACTACTACTGCTGCTCCTTCTCCTACTACTGCAGCACCAACAACTGCTACTCCTACTATTGCAGCACCAACAACTGCTACTCCTACTACTGCAGCACCAACAACTACTGCTGCTCCTACAACTACACCAACAACTACTGCTGCTCCTACTACTGCAGCTAAAACTACTACTACTGCAGCTAAAACTTCTATTGCTCCACCTACTACTGTAGCTAAAACTACTACTGCTGCTCCTACTACTGCAGCTAAAACTACTACTGCTGCTCCTACTACTACTACTGCAGCAACAAAAACAACTGCTACTCCTACTATTGCAGCACCAACAACTACTGCTGCTCTTACTACAACTGATGCTCCTACTACTGCAGCTAAAACTACTACTGCTCCTACTACTACAGCACCAACAACTACTGCTGCTTCTACTACTGCACCAACAACTACTGCAGCTAAAACTACTACTGCTCCTACTACAGCAGCTAAAACTACTACTGCTGCACCTACTACTGCAGCACCAACTACTGCTACTTCTACTACTGCAGCTAAAACTACTACTGCTTCACCTACTACTGCAGCTAAAACTACTTCTGCTGCACCTACTATTGCAGCACCAGCAACTACTGCTACTCCTACTACTGCAGCTAAAACTACTACTGCTTCACCTACTGCAGCTAAAACTACTACTGCTGCTCCTTCTACTGCTGCTCCTACTACTGCAGCTAAAACTACTACTACTGCTGCTCCTACTACTGCAGCTAAAACTTCTATTGCTCCACCTACTACTGTAGCTAAAACTACTACTGCTCCTACTACTGCAGCTAAAACTACTACTGCTGCTCCTACTACTACTACTGCAGCAGCACCAACAACTGCTACTCCTACTATTGCAGCACCAACAACTACTGCTGCTCTTACTACTACTGATGCTCCTACTACTGCTACTCCTACTACTGCAGCTAAAACTACTACTGCTCCTACTACTGCACCTACAACTACTGCAGCTAAAACTACTACTGCTGCTCCTACTACTGCAGCACCAACAACTACTGCTGCTCCTACTACTGCAGCTAAAACTACCACTGCTGCTCCTACTACTGCAGCTAAAACTTCTACTGCTGCTCCTACTACTGCAGCTAAAACTACTGCTGCTCCTACTATTGCAGCATCAACAACTGCTAGTCCAACTACTGCACCAACAACTACTGCTACGCCTACTACTGCAGCTAAAACTACTACTGCTACTCCTACTACTGCAGCTAAAACTACTACTGCAACTTCTTCTACTGCAGCAGCAACAACTACTGCTGCACCTACTACTGCAGCACCAACAACTACTGCTGCTCCTACTACTGCAGCTAAAACTATTACTGCTGCTCCTACTGCAGCATCCACTACTACTGCACCCACTACCACTGCAGCTCCAACAAGTACTGCTGCACCTACTGCAGCTGCAACTACTGCTCCAGCACCCACTACCACTGCAGCACCCAGTGCCACTAAAGCACCAACTACTGCAGTAACAACTACTACTCCAGCACCCACTACTACTCCTACTACTGCTGCACCCACTACTACTACAGCACCAACCACTGCTTCTTCTCTTTCTATGGCAGCAACCACTACCACTGCTACTGCTCCTACTACTACTGCTGCTCCTACTACTGTAGCTAAAATTATTACTGCTGCATCAACTACCACTGCAGCTAAAACCACAACTGTTGCTCTTACTACTACAGCACCAACAACTACTGCTGCTCCTACTACTACTGAAGGTGCAACTACTACTGCTGCAGCACCCAATACTGCTGCACTCCTACTACTGCAGCACCAACCACTACTGCTGCTCCTAGTACTGCAGCATCAATAACTGCTGCTCCTACTACTACTCCAGCACCCATTACCACTGTAGCACCAACCACTACTACTCCTACTACTGCTGCACCCACTACTACTGCTGCAACCACTACTACTGCTGCTCCTACTACCACTGCTGCTAAATATACTACTGCTGCTCATACTACTACAACTAAAACTACTACTGCTCCTACTATTGCAGCTAAACCTACTACTGCAGCTAAAACTACTACTGCTGCTCCTACTACTGCAGCTAAACCTACTACTGCAGCACCAACCCCTGCTACTGCTCTTTCTACTACCACTGCTGCACCTACTACTGCTGCAACCATTACTACTGCTGCTCCTACTACCACTGCAGCTAAATCTACTACTGCTGCTCCTACTACTGCAGATAAAACTACTACTGCTACTCCTACAACTGCAGCACCAACTACTGCTACTGCTCTTTTTACGGCTGCAACTACTACGACTGCTGCTCCCACTACCACTGCAGCTAAAACTACTAATGCTGCTCCTACTACTGCAGCTAAAACTACTGCTGCTGCTACTACTGCAGCACCAACAACTACTGCTACTCCTACTACTGCAGCTAAAACTACTACTGCTGCTCCTACTACTGCAGCTAAAACTACTACTGCTACTCCAACTACTGCAGCACCAACAACTACTGCTGCTCCTACTACTGCAGCTAAAACTACTACTGCTGCTGCTACTACTGCAGCAGCACCAACAACTACTGCTACTCCTACTGCTGCAGCTAAAATAAATACTGTTGCTCCTACTACTGCAGCACCCACTACTACTGCACCCACTCCCACTGCTGCACCCACTGCCACTGCAGCTCCAAGAACTACTGCTGCACCTACTGCAGTTGCAACTACTACTCCAGCACCCACTACCACTGCTGCTCCCATGTCTACTGCAGCACTCAGTGCCACTGCAGCACCAACTACTGTAGTAACAACTACTACTCCAGCATCCACTACCACTGTAGCACCAACCACTACTACTCCTACTACTGCTGCACCAACCACTGCTACTGCTCTTTCTACAGCAGAAACTTCTACCACTGCTGCTCCTACTACTGCTGCTCCTACTACCACTGCAGCTAAAACTACTACTGCTGCTGCTACTAGTGCAGCAACAACAACTACTGCTGCTCCTACTACTGCAGCTAAAACTAGTGCTCCTACTACTGCTGCTCCTACTACTACTACTACTGCAGCACCAACTGCTACTCCTACTATTGCAGCACCAACAAATGCTACTCCTACTACTGCAACACCAATAACTACTGCTACTGCTACTACTGCAGCTAAAACTACTACTGCTAGTCCTACTACTGCAGCATCCACTACTACTGCTGCACCTACTACTGCAGCTAAAACTACTAATACTGCAGCTAAAACTACTACTGCTGCACCCACTACTACTGCTGCTCTTACTACTGCAGCTAAAACTACTACTGCTGCACCCACTACTACTGCTGCTCCTACTACCACTGCTGCTCCTACTACTGCAGCTAAAACTACTACTGCTGCACCTACTACTACTGTTGCATCAACTACCACTGCAGCTAAAACTACTACTGCTGCTCCTACTACTGCAGCACCAACAACTACTGCTACTCCTACTACTGCAGCTAAAACTACTACTGCTGCTCCTACTACTGCAGCTAAAACTACTACTGCTACTCCAACTACTGCAGCACCAACAACTACTGCTGCTCCTACTACTGCAGCTAAAACTACTACTGCTGCTGCTACTACTGCAGCAGCACCAACAACTACTGCTACTCCTACTGCTGCAGCTAAAATAAATACTGTTGCTCCAAGTACTGCAGCACCCACTACTACTGCACCCACTACCACTGCTGCACCCACTACCACTGCAGCTCCAAGAACTACTGCTGCACCTACTGCAGTTGCAACTACTACTCCAGAACCCACTACCACTGCTGCTCCCATGTCTACTGCAGCACCCAGTGCCACTGCAGCACCAACTACTGTAGTAACAACTACTACTCCAGCATCAACTACCACTGTAGCACCAACCACTACTACTCCTACTACTGCTGCGCCAACCACTGCTACTGCTCTTTCTACAGCAGAAACTTCTACCACTGCTGCTCCTACTACTGCTGCTCCTACTACCACTGCAGCTAAAACTACTACTGCTGCTCCAACCACTGCAGCTAAAACTACTACTGCTGCTCCTAATATCACTGCAGCTAAAACTACTACTGCTGCTCCTACTACTGCAGCTAAAACTACTACTGCTGCTGCTACTAGTGCAGCACCAACAACTACTGCTACTCCTACTACTGCAGCACCAACAACTACTGCTACTCCTACTACTGCAGCACCAACAACTACTGCTTCTCCTACTACTGCTGCTAAAACTACTACTGCTGCTCCTACTACTGCTACTACAGCACCAACAATGATTGCTAATCCTACTACTACTGCTGCACCTACTAATACTGCAGCACCAAGAACTACTGCTGCTCCTACTACTGCAGCTAAAACTACTACTGCTAGTCCTACTACTGCAGCAAAAACTACTAATACTGCAGCTAAAACTACTACTGCTGCACCCACTACTACTGCTGCTCTTACTACTGCAGCTAAAACTACTACTGCTGCACCCACTACTACTGCTGCTCCTACAACCACTGCTGCTCCTACTACTGCAGCTAAAACTACTACTGCTGCACCCACTACTACTGTTGCATCAACTACCACTGCAGCTAAAACTACTACTGTTGCTCCTACTACTGCAGCACCAACAACTACTGCTGCTCCTACTACTGCAGCACCAACTTCTACTGCAGCACCCACTTCTACTGCTGCACCACTACAACTGCAGCACCAACAACTACGGCTGCTACTACTACTCCAGCACCAACAACTACTGCTGCTCCTACTACTACTGCAGCTGCAACTACTACTGCTGCAGCACACAATACTGCTGCACTCCTACTCTGCAGCTCCAGCAATTACTGCTGCACCTACTGCAGCTGAAACTACTACTTCAGCACCCACTATCACTGCAGCACCCATGTCTACTGCAGCACCCAGTTGCTCTGCAGCACCAACTACTGCAGTAACAACTTCTACTCCAGCACCCACTACCACTGTAGCACCAACCACTACTACTCCTACTACTGCTGCACCCACTACTACTGCAGCACCAACCACTGCTACTGCTCTTTCTATGCCAGCAACTACTGCCACTACTGCTGCTCCTACTACTGCAGCTAAAACTACTACTGCTGCTACTACTGCAGCACCAACAACTGCTGCTACTACTGCAGCTAAAACTACTACTGCTGCTCCTACTACTGCAGCTAAAACTACTACTGCTGCACCCACAACTACTGCTGCTCCTACTGCTACTGCTGCTCTTACTACTGCAGCTAAAACTACTACTGCTGCACCCACTACTACTGCTGCTCCTACTACTGCAGCTAAAACTCCTACTGCTGCCCCTACTACTACTGCAGCTAAAACTACTATTGCTGCACCCACTACTACTGCAGCTAAAACTACTACTGCTGCACCCACTACTACTGCTGCTCTTACTACTGCAGCTAAATCTACTACTGCTGCTCCTACTACTACTGCTGCTCCTACTACTGCAGCTAAAACTACTACTGCTGCACCCACTACTACTGTTGCATCAACTACCACTGCAGCTAAAACTACTACTGTTGCTCCTACTACTATTGCTGCTCCTACTACTGCAGCACCAACTTGTACTGCAGCACCCACTTTTACTGCTGCACCACTACAACTGCAGCACCAACAACTGCTGCTGCTCCTACTACTACTGCTGCAGCACCCAATACTGCTGCACTCCTACTACTGCAGCACCAACCACTACTGCTGCTCCTACTACTACAGCATCAACAACTGCTGCTCCTACTACTACTGCAGTACCCACTACCACTGTAGCACCAACCACTCCTACTCCTACTACTGCAGCACCAACCACTGCTACTGCTCTTTCTACGGCAACTACTACCACTGCTGCACCCACTACTACTACTGCTCCTACTACTACTGTACCCACTACTACTGCTGCTCCTACTGCCTCTGCAGCTAAAACTACTACTGCTGCTCCTACTACTGCAGCTAAAACTACTACTGCTGCTCGTACTACTGCAGCACCAACAACTACTGCTGCTCCTACTACTGCTGCTCCTACTACTGCAGCTAAAACTACTACTGCTGCTCCTACTACTGCAGCACTAACAATTGCTACTCCTAGTACTACTGCAGCTAAAACTACTACTGCTGCTCCTACTACTGCAGCTAAAACTACTACTGCTGCTCCTACTACTGCAGCATCAACAACTACTGCTGCTCCTACTACTGCAGCACCAACAACTACTGCTGCACCTACTGCTGCAGCACCAACAACTACTGCTGCTCACAATACTGTAGCTAAAACTACTACTGCTGCTCCTACTACTGCAGTACCTACAACTACTACTGCTGCACCCACTACTACTACTGCTCCTACTACTACTGCTGCTCCTACTACCTCTGCAGCTAAAACTACTACTGCTGCTCCTACTACTGCAGCTAAAACTACTACTGCTGCTCCTACTACTGCAGCACCAACCACTACTGCTGCTCCTACTACTCCAGCACCAACAACTACTACTGCTCCTACTACTACTGCAGCTGCAACTACTACTGCTGCAGCACCCAATACTGCTGCACTCCTACTACTGCAGCACCAACCACTACTGCTGCTCCTACTACTCCAGCACCAACTACTACTGCTCCTACTACTACTGCAGCTGCAACTACTACTGCTGTAGCACCCAATACTGCTGCACTCCTACTACTGCAGCACCAACCACTACTGCTGTTTCTACTACTCCAGCACCAACTACTACTACTGCTCCTACTACTGCAGCTGCAACTACTACTGCCGCAGCACGCAATACTGCTGCACTCCTACTACTGCAGCACCAACCACTACTGCTGCTCCTACTACTACTGCAGTACCCACTACTACTGTAGCAACAACCACTACTGCAGCTACTACCAGGGCCTTAGCTAGGGTAGTGTGGCAGCGCCATCGCACAGGGCACCACAGATCAGGGGGCGCTGTTTGGGCCTGTCAAATTTCTGTTTATTATCACTCTTGCTTGTAGCTTCCTCTTATTTCATCCCCAGCATCTCCTGGCCTCTCCTATCTCTTCCCTGGCCCTTCCCCATGAAGCCATGGCCCTTTTTTGGGTGCATTATGTCCCTTTGAAAAATGAGGGGGCGCCAATGCTCTTTCTGGCACAGGGCACCAAAAAGTCTAGTTATGGCTCTGGCTACTACTACTGCTGCTCCTACCACTGCAGTGCCCACTACTACTGCAGCTCCAACTACTACTCCTACATACTACTGCATCAATCTAGTACTACTACCCCTACTACTGCAGCACCCACTACTACTGCTGCTGCTACGTACAACAGCACGCAGGTGAGTCTGAGAGACCAGGTGCAGAGTCTATGTCCCGGAGGGAGGGAGTCGGGTATTTTATGACCCAGCGGAGGGGGAGGTCTATGTGTATGTGTACTATTATTTTCTTTGATGAATCCCCTTTCAGATTGGGAACTTGTGGTCAATACTCAAGAGGCGAATGGACAAACAAAAACCCACAAATTCTGACAAACTCCAAGCATTGATTAGGCAATAATGGGCGGGCATCAGTCAGTATGTGGCCCAGAAGTTGAGTGACAGCATGCCAGGGCGAATTGCAGAGGTCTCAGACACACTGATCTTAATTATTACACGAAAAAAAAAAATATTTTTTTTTGTAAAAATTAAGTTATCAGCCATTCATCAAGAAGGTAAAGCAGGAGATATCACAGGTATCTCTAACTTACCTTCCTCTTGTGGAATGGCTCACTGTCCCCTTACACTAGTATCACATATATCTCTTACTTACCTTCCTCTTGCGGAAGGGCCCGCTATCCCCATACACTAGTATCACAGATATCTCTTACTTACCTTCCACTTGTGGACTGGCTCACTGTCCCCATACACTAGTTTCACAGATATCTCTTACTTACCTTCCTCTTGCGGAATGGCCCGCTGTCCCCATACACTAATATCACAGATATCTCCTACTTACCTTCCTCTGGCGGAATGGCTCACTGTCCCCATACTATGGGGAATGGCTCACTGTCCCCATACACTAGTATCACAGATATCTCCTGCTTACCTTCCTCTGGTGGAATGGCTCACTGTCCCCATACACGAGTATCACAGATATCTCTTACTTACCTCCCTCTTGTGGAATGGCTCACTGTCCCCATACACGAGTATCACAGATATCTCTTACTTACCTTCCTCTTGCGGAATGGCTCACTGTCCCCAGACACTAGTATCACAGATATCTCTTACTTACCTCCCTCTTGTGGAATGGCTCACTGTCCCCATACACGAGTATCACAGATATCTCTTACTTACCTTCCTCTTGCGGAATGGCTCACTGTCCCCAGACACTAGTATCACAGATATGATATCTCTTACTTACCTTCCTCTTGTGGAATGGCCCGCTGTCCCCATACACTAATATCACAGATATCTCTTACTTACCTCCCTCTTGTGGAATGGCTCACTGTCCCCATACACTAGTATCACAGATATCTCTTACTTACCTTCCTCTTGCGGAATGGCTCACTGTCCCCAGACACTAGTATCACAGATATGATATCTCTTACTTACCTTCCTCTTGTGGAATGGCTCACTGTCCCCATACACTAGTATCACAGATATCTCTTACTTACCTTCCTCTTGCGGAATGGCTCACTGTCTCCAGACACTAGTATCACAGATATGATATCTCTTACTTACCTTCCTCTTGTGGAATGGCTCACTGTCCCCATACACTAGTATCACAGATATCTCTTACTTACCTTCCTCTTGTGGAATGGCTCACTGTCTCCATACACTAGTATCACAGATATCTCTTACTTACCTTCCTCTGGCGGAATGGCCCGCTATCCCCATACACTAGTATCACAGATATCTCTTACTTACCTTCTTCTTGTGGAATGGCTCACTGTCTCCATACACTAGTATCACAGATATCTCCTACTTACCTTCCTCTGGCAGAAAGGCCCGCTGTCCCCATACACTAGTATCACAGATATTTCTTACTTACCTTCCTCTTGTGGAATGGCTCACTGTCCCCATACACTAGTATCACTGATATCTCTTACTTACCTTCCTCTTGCGGAATGGCTCACTGTCCCCATACACTAGTATCACAGATATGATATCTCTTACTTACCTTCCATTTTTGGAATGGCTCACTGTCCCCATACACGAGTATCACAGATATCTCTTACTTACCTTCCTCTTGTGGAATGGCTCACTGTCCCCATACACTAGTATCACATATATCTCTTACTTACCTTCCTCTTGCGAAATGGCCCGCTATCCCCATACACTAGTATCACAGATATCTCTTACTTACCTTCCTCTGACGGAATGGCCCGCTATCCCCATATACTAGTATCACAGATATCTCTTACTTACCTTCTTCTTGTGGAATGGCTCACTGTCCCCATACACTAGTATCACATATATCTCTTACTTACCTTCCTCTTGCGAAATGGCCCGCTATCCCCATAAACTAGTATCACAGATATCTCTTACTTACCTTCCTCTGGCGGAATGGCCCGCTATCCCCATACACTAGTATCACAGATATCTCTTACTTACCTTCTTCTTGTGGAGTGGCTCACTGTCCCCATACACTAGTATCACAGATATCTCTTACTTACCTTCCTCTTGTGGAATGGCCCGCTGTCCCCATACACTAGTATCACAGATATCTCTTACTTACCTCCCTCTTGTGGAATGGCTCACTGTCCCCATACACTAGTATCACATATATCTCTTACCTTCCTCTTGTGGAATGGCCCACTGTCCCCATACACTAGTAGTATCACAGATATCTCCTACATACCTTCCTCTGGCGGAATGGCTCACTGTCTCCATACACTAGTATCACAGATATCTCTTACTTACCTTCCTCTTGCGGAATGGCTCACTGTCCCTATACAGTAGTATCACAGATATCTCCTACTTACCTTCATCTTGCGGAATGGCTCACTGTCCCCATACATTAGAATCACAGATATCTCTTACTTACCTTCCTCTTACGGAATGGCTCACTGTCCCCATACACTAGTATCACAGATATGATATCTCTTACTTACCTTCCTCTTGTGGAATGGCTCACTGTCCCCATACACTAGTATCACAGATATCTCTTACTTACCTTCCTCTAGCGGAATGGCTCACTGTCCTCATACAGTAGTATCACAGATATCTCCTACTTACCTTCCTCTGGCGAAATGGCTCACTGTCCCCATACATTAGAATCACAGATATCTCTTACTTACCTTCCTCTTACGGAATGGCTCACTGTCCCCATACACTAGTATCACAGATATCTCTTACTTACCTTCCTCTTGCGGAATGGCTCACTGTCTCCAGACACTAGTATCACAGATATGATATCTCTTACTTACCTTCCTCTTGTGGAATGGCTCACTGTCCCCATACACTAGTATCACAGATATCTCTTACTTACCTTCCTCTTGTGGAATGGCTCACTGTCCCCATACACTAGTATCACATATATCTCTTACTTACCTTCCTCTTGCGAAATGGCCCGCTATCCCCATACACTAGTATCACAGATATCTCTTACTTACCTTCCTCTGGCGGAATGGCCCGCTATCCCCATACACTAGTATCACAGATATCTCTTACTTACCTTCTTCTTGTGGAATGGCTCACTGTCCCCATACACTAGTATCACAGATATCTCCTACTTACCTTCCTCTGGCAGAAAGGCCCGCTGTCCCCATACACTAGTATCACAGATATTTCTTACTTACCTTCCTCTTGTGGAATGGCTCACTGTCCCCATACAATAGTATCACTGATATCTCTTACTTACCTTCCTCTTGCGGAATGGCTCACTGTCCCCATACACTAGTATCACAGATATGATATCTCTTACTTACCTTCCTCTTTTGGAATGGCTCACTGTCCCCATACATGAGTATCACAGATATCTCTTACTTACCTTCCTCTTGTGGAATGGCTCACTGTCCCCATACACTAGTATCACATATATCTCTTACTTACCTTCCTCTTGCGAAATGGCCCGCTATCCCCATACACTAGTATCACAGATATCTCTTACTTACCTTCCTCTGGCGGAATGGTCCGCTATCCCCATATACTAGATCACAGATATCTCTTACTTACCTTCTTCTTGTGGAATGGCTCACTGTCCCCATACACTAGTATCACATATATCTCTTACTTACCTTCCTCTTGCGAAATGGCCCGCTATCCCCATACACTAGTATCACAGATATCTCTTACTTACCTTCCTCTGGCGGAATGGCCCGCTATCCCCATACACTAGTATCACAGATATCTCTTACTTACCTTCTTCTTGTGGAGTGGCTCACTGTCCCCATACACTAGTATCACAGATATCTCTTACTTACCTTCCTCTTGTGGAATGGCCCGCTGTCCCCATACACTAGTATCACAGATATCTCTTACTTACCTCCCTCTTGTGGAATGGCTCACTGTCCCCATACACTAGTATCACATATATCTCTTACCTTCCTCTTGTGGAATGGCCCACTGTCCCCATACACTAGTAGTATCACAGATATCTCCTACATACCTTCCTCTGGCGGAATGGCTCACTGTCTCCATACACTAGTATCACAGATATCTCTTACTTACCTTCCTCTTGCGGAATGGCTCACTGTCCCTATACAGTAGTATCACAGATATCTCCTACTTACCTTCATCTTGCGGAATGGCTCACTGTCCCCATACATTAGAATCACAGATATCTCTTACTTACCTTCCTCTTACGGAATGGCTCACTGTCCCCATACACTAGTATCACAGATATGATATCTCTTACTTACCTTCCTCTTGTGGAATGGCTCACTGTCCCCATACACTACTATCACAGATATCTCTTACTTACCTTCCTCTAGCGGAATGGCTCACTGTCCTCATACAGTAGTATCACAGATATCTCCTACTTACCTTCCTCTGGCGGAATGACCCACTGTCCCCATACACTAGTACCACAGATATCTCTTACTTACCTTCCTCTGACGGAATGGCCCGCTGTCCCCATACACTAGTATCACAGATATTTCTTACTTATCTTCCTCTTGTGGAATGGCTCACTGTCCCCATACACTAGTATCACAGATATCGCCTACTTACCTTCCTCTGGCGGAATGGCCCGCTGTCCCCATACACTAGTCTCACAGATATCTCTTACTTACCTTCCTCTTGTGGAATGGCCCGCTGTCCCCATACACTAGTATCACAGATATCTCCTACTTACCTTCCTCTGGCGGAATGGCTCACTGTCCCCATACACTAGTATCACAAATATCTCTTACTTACCTTCCTCTGGCGGAATGGCTCACTGTCCCCATACACTAGTATCACAGATATCTCTTACTTACCTTACTCTTGTGGAATGGCCTGCTGTCCCCATACACTAGTATCACAGATATCTCCTACTTACCTTCCTATTGCGGAATGGCCCGCTGTCCTCATGCACTAGTATCACAGATATCTCCTACTTACCTTCCTCTTGCGGAATGGCCCGCTGTCCCCATACACTAGTATCACAGATATCTCCTGCTTACCTTCCTCTTGCGGAATGGCCCGCTGTCCCCATACACTAGTATCACAGATATCTCCTACTTACCTTCCTCTTGCGGAATGGCCCGCTGTCCCCATACACTAGTATCACAGATATCTCTTACTTACCTTCCTCTTGCGGAATGGCCCGCTGTCCCCATCCCCTTTGGGTCCCTCTGCCCCTGTCCGGTTCCTTCTGCCGGACGCCGGGGCGCTTGTGCGCATGCATGATCTGTAGGTCACACGTGCACAGTCCCGTCACTGATCCGACAAGGGCAGTGAAAAGATTCACTGCTCCGATGAGGAGCAGTGAAGCCACTCGCGGGGACAGCTGATTTCGCATCAGCTGTCACCGCGCCGGAGCAATGGTGAATTGCTCCGGTAGCCGAGGCGAGTCAGAATGTTAATTATCGGGGTCCCCGATAATTAACATCATGCATAGGCCCTCCAGTGCTATATAGGGATATACAGATTCTTAATCATGTCAGACAATGTTACTTGTTTGGAAGATCAGAGAGTGATCACTTATTCCTGATAACCAGCATTGCTGAAACCTCTGCAACGTTTTGGCATTACAGATACCGTACCCTCAATGGCCTCTGACCTGGGACATAGGAGTAGAACTAATAACAATGAGTCTAGTACAGTACAGCTGTACAGTGACCCAGGCAGTGAGAGGGGCCCATTGCTAAATTATAATGATTACTGTATATACAATCTGTATGTTTTCTCTGTACACATCACTCACATCTCCTCTGTGCAGTATGTAATACAAAGATGTATAACGAATACAATTGTCTAGAGACATGGTAGAAAAAGCTGCATTTTCCATGCAATATATTAGTACAGGGGTTCCCAACTACGGTCCTCAAGGCACACCAACAGTCCAGGTTTTAAGGATAGCCATACTTGAGCACAAGTGGCTTAATCCATACTGCAGTTATTTTGATCTGTATATCTGTGCTCAAGCATGGATATCACTAAAACCAGGACTGTTAGTGTGCCTTGAGGACCGAGGTTGGGAAACACTGTATTAGTGGGACTTATCCTCCTACAAAAAAAAAAATTAAATTGTAAAGTCCAAATTTACATGGAATTACCATTGAATGCCCGAGTAACCTGGAAATAATAATAATAATACTTATGATGACAGTTGCAACGTCTGGCAGCTTCCTGCACGGTGTCCAATGCAATCAAGTTTTTTTTGTGTATTGTGGTGCAGCAACTGTTCCTTCTTCCCAGTGTTACACATTTTGAATCCCTCAAATAATCCCTGTATTCCATAACTGACCAACTGTATAAGCAATCTTTTCTGAATATCAGACATCTTTATATGCTTTTAAGTTAATATTTATTGAATAAAAGTATTTTGTATGCAAATAGTGCATTATAATCCCATTCAGCAAACATGGCATTCTGGCGATTATAGTGAGCCCAGGTCCATGATTTACTGAGATTTCCAGCTCTGCAGAAAATGTTGCCAACTATAATTCTCATGGTGTGTGCAGCGATCAAGTCATGGGAAACCCATCACATGACTATAGGTTCAGCTCCAAAAATTGTTGTCTTCACTGTTTGTAGGCGGTGGTTGTATTGTAGTATGGCTGGGGTATTCAACATGCGGCTTTGCAGCTGCTATGGAACTACACATCCCAGCATGCCCTATCTCAGTTTTGTTGTTAGTGCATTTTAAAATTGTGGCAAGGAATTCTGGGATGTTGAGTTCCACAGCAGCTGCAAAGCCGCAATGTTGAATACCCTTGTAGTATAGATTAACATTATATATTCTGCATAGAACTTTATTTTCCTACAGAACATAGGTGTAGCCATGCTTGGGAAATATCGTATTGCCTTCTAAAACATGATACTTTAAATATCAGCCACTGACTCCTTTCTTCCTGTTTTTGAAATATTGTATTGCCAGAAATAATATATATAATGTGTTTAGACTATGTAGATAATAATACAGTATAATGTAGTCTTAAGAAAATGATTGCTTCTCAGAACTGTTTCTCATACCTGCAGGTCTTGGCTTTAATAAACCCTATTTGTCTTATGACAGTTTCACAATACTCTGCCTGGCACCACAAGTGTTCTGCCTGGCACCACGAGTATTAGGAATAGTGCTGTGTGACCTCTAACCCTGAGGACTCTCACCTTCATATGGGACCATGAGAAACACCACGGCAATCACCACGACATGAGGACCATGGAAGAGATACTCACTGCCTGCGCGTCACAGAATTATGGGCATTTCTAAACCCTATACTGGAAAAATTGATTGTCTTTGTCTATTCAGAATTATTAATGCCTCCTTTTAAATCTAAATAATAAAGACAGTTATTACTAGTTCTGTGAGTGACTGATTCTATGCATGACTGTTTGAAAAAAGTCATCCCAGGATAGCTATAGATTAACCTTATAGCTTTTATAATTAATATAAAATATATAAAATATATAAAATGTTAGTTCAATTCCCACTATTGGCATATTATAAATATGCATATTTTCTTAAGTCCCTATAAAATTATTGGCATGATCGGGTAAGTGGGAGCATAATGGGCTGTTTTTGACCCCATTGCCGTATCTTTGTGAATAAAAAAAAGTGGTTCTCAAATTAAAAAGTATAAGGCCAAGCATGGCCTCCCTGGGGGGCAGCACAGACGGTGTAATGGTTAGCGTTACTGCCTCACAGCACTGAGGTCATGGGTTCAATTCCCACCATGGCCCTAACTGTGTGGAGTTTGTATATTCTCCCTGTGCTTGCGTGGGTACTCCGGTTTCCTCCCACACTCCAAAAATATACTGGTAGATTAATTGGCTCCCCACAAAATTGACCCTAGTGTGTATGTGTGTGAGCATGTGGTATGGAAATATATAGGGGTATTCAATATGGGAGCGAAAACATCGTTTTTGCGTTAATATCGCACCTATGACGTCATTATCGCAGGTTTTAGTTTTACACTGTATTCAATTTCAAAGACTTTTCGCAGGTTCGAAAAGTCTTTGATAAAAAACGGGGATAACTTTTCACCATTGAATAGGTGTTGAAAAAAAGTGCAGAATTGGGGTTTAGGGGTGCAGGCTTAAAAAAAATTGCCTGCACCCCATGAGAATGACATTTAAAAAAGAACTGTGTCAAAAAAAGTTTAAAAAAAAAATAGGGACACCCCAAAAAATTAATTTAAAAATTGGAGTGAAAAAAAAAATGGGCAAAAATTGTTTAACAATAGGGAAATAGGTTCAGGGCTATTCTGCATGTATGCGGCAGGTGTTTTCTAGAATAGAATTATAGCGGCAGGTGCACAATTGCAGAATTTTTAAGGGACATCAAAATGTGCTAGTACCCATTTTCAAGTACCCCAAATTTGATGGGACCACTTAAAAAAACGAAAAAAACAACCTGTGCTCTTCTGCATCACTTCTTCAATGTCGGGAAAAAACACCTGCTGCGGCTATTTAAATCCCCAACTTTCAATTACAGGCTAAAACGGGGGTACCCATAGTGATCCCCCATGTTTTTACAACTTTAGGGGGGTCCTACAATTTTTTTAAGGAAAATTTTGTAACTTTACGCAAATCCCACTTCGCAGGCTCCCGTTTTCGTTAGTTTCATATTGAATACGGGGATAAGCGGGCGCGCACCCGATACTTTAACGCAGGTAAAAGCTCCTATATGAAACGTAAACTTCGACAGCGAAGTTTACGTTTCATATTGAATTCCCCTCATAGAGTGTAAGCTCCACTGGGGCAGGGACAGATGTGAATGGTAAGATATCCTCTGTAAAGCGCTGCGGAATATGTGTGCGCTATATAGATAACTGGTAATAAATAATAAATAAATGGCCCTAATACAGTAGGGTTACTATTATTGCCTCATTTTGTAAGATGCAATATTAATATATTAAGAATCTTTGTTTCGCAATTAGCACAGCCGCTAAAATAACTATTCTACAGGTTTGGATCCAACCAGGCACCCCCTCCCCCCTTTTCATTATTTAAAGAAAAGTTATTCTATTTGTTCCAAATGGATTGGGTGGAGGCCTACTTGGACAAAGAATCCAAGGTGGCTACATGTTTTGAGATATGGGAGAGCAATCTTTGTTCACTTCCAGTAGCTACACAACAACTTCTTATCGAATGTTTTTCTTCTTCCTCGTGGTACCTCCTACGTCTGCTGGATAATGACCTCCCCAGTGGCCCAATAGAGGTATCGCATGCGGCGCATCCTCCACTAATATTACCTATACTAACTATATTACTTATACTCCCAACACAATGTTATTCACATTTTGTACCATGCATACCCTGATATCTTGTTAAAACATTTTGAAAATGCTTGCTAATTTGTATCCACAAACCTATTTTTGATTTAATGTTGAATTTAATTATTTGTCTATATGTCTCTGACTCAATAAAAATGAATTTAAAAAAAAAAAAGAATCTTTATTTCATTATTTATTTTAGGCGTTAATTTTCTTTTTATCCCGGCCATATTGATTACCGGTATATAACACACAGTGCCTGAGTAAAGCCTGTGGAGGTCCCTAGGCAGTCGAAATCTCAGGGGCCCCTTGCAAATGATCTCCTAAGACATTTTTAATTTTACATTATGCTAGTGTGTAAACCTACTGTATATCCCCTGATAAAATTCTAGCAATGAAAGTTATATGGTGGAACTCATGCACTGTTCCCCAAGGTACGTACTCTCCTGTCTGGGTGGAAAAGAATCTGTGTTTATCTTGTCAGTTTACTTTTGGTCCTGACCCCGGATAGTAGGGAAAGGTGATTGTGGAGCAACACTAGTTTCCCAGCTCTTTTTTACCTCTCAGATAATATATTTTTTAAATTACTCATTGAACCACATGGTCAAGTTTGACATATTCATTGGTTCTTATGTAAAACCGGTGCACAAGAGCAATACTCATATATGGAGATTTAATGGGTGCCGGTCCGGAGGCTTCATATACGAGTATTGCTCTCAAAGATACTTAATTTGATCAACCTCAGGCTGAGTGGTCCTCACAAAAATTTAATTGTCTTGCCGTTATCTGAAGCTGATGGACAACCTGTAACTACAAATGGTCAAATCCGCACAGCGGAGGCTGCTTCTTCTCTTCTGAATGGAAAAGAGGAAGGAAAGTCCAAACATAACAAAAGCACTAATAACATTTATATTATATTTCTGCAAACCGACTAGACGGCAGCCAGGACACAGGAGGAAGGGATGTAAAACAGGAGAAGTGGGCTGTCATAATACCAAGTGCTGGATACACTTCATTTACAGTAGTGTTAAAAACAAAACAAAAAAACCCAGCCCTTTAAAGAGTTAGTTCTTGGATCAATGGCCTCAGGAAATATTCAATCTACACACTCCAAACATTACTAAAATATTTTATTTTCTGTCTTTTACTTGAATGTAATAACACTCGATGTGATTATTTTTTTTTTTTAACTAGTCATAAAATGTATCTAAATCACAGTTTTGATAAATTATATATCTAGTTTTGCTCTACACCTAATGCACTTTGGAGAAGGGGGACTGAGTTGGGTGAAAGCAATTAGAGGTATATATATGAAGCGGTGGCTGCTTCTCGCAGGTTTGACCTCAAAATTTAAAGCGCCAGGCTTTGCACTTTATTTTAGTGGCACTTTAAATTTAGCAAAACGCTACGCCAATTGTGCATTAATCACACTTTCCTGACATTTCCTGTAATATGTGTGAGTCGTGTACTCTGTTAGGGGACATTTTTGTGCTCGCAGTGAAGCCACTCCTTTCGCGTCCGCAGCCAATTCAGAATAGGTCTGAAAATGTTACTTTTTTTTCCCTTTTGTCGAAGTTGGATTATTGGCTGAGACAAGATCAGTTTAAAATTGAATCGCAGCGACTCCATCTTGCAACTGGCTGCAAGACGCCATCTTGGAAATGAGATCACAAGACGCCATTTTGCGAATGGCTGCCCAAGCGCCATTTTAGATAAATTCACATTTAAGTACAAATGGCGATATTACTATTAGCACCATGCGATTGCATCTTTCACCATTCCTCATATACACATTAATATGCACAATTGCGCTGTTAACTAGTCGCATATTAGCGAATGCATAAGATCCTATATGAAAACGCTGTTTATTAGCTAAATGCGCACGCATCTGTCCCAAGTTAACTAGCATCCTTATATCAAACCCCGCATACTCACACATTACATATTCACATACAAGGTTCCATAAGCTTTAAGGTATAAGATTTAAGTTTGTTCATTTAGTATAAATGCTGTGAAATAAAGATTATTTGGTAATTAAGGTTTTATACATGATAAGTAAGCCGTGTTTGGTATTGTACTGATACGTGCACTTTTTACAGAATTCCGGTATTATCGGTGTGGAGATCGCATCATGCATTCTCAACTTATGGACCGCAGAGACTTCAAGCAACAAAATGTATATTATATGAACAACTGTTAGGATGTTGCATGAGGCGGGAAACCAGAGACCCCCAGTTGTTGGAGGCTGGGTTGTGTCTATTTGAATCAGCCTGTTAAACGCTCTGTAACAGGTGCATCCCCCTTGGGAACCAATGGCATCAGCAACAAACTTCTCTATTGTTTTGTCTATTCCTGGGGGGTATAAATATGTGTGCTCCAACACTGGGTCTTAGTCTTCGTGCTGAATGCTGATTGACGAGGGGTTTCTTGCTGATGCCTAACATCTGGTCCGGAAGCACTGCATATGTATACTGTACTTGGGTCTGTATAATTCCTTTGTGTCTAATTGTGTTTGGATCAATAGCGTGTAACTGACTGTACTTTTACTTGAATAATACTTCGCTTTGGAACCACAGATTCTGGGTCTGAAGTCTTTATTTACTGTATGACTCCGTACGCAAATTAGCGTCATCCTTAGAAGGTATAGGCAGGATATTAGAAGCTATAGGCAGGATATTAGAAGGTATAGGAAGGAGTGTATAGAGGTTCTAATACAGTATCGTTAGTTGGGGGCTCGTAGTGAAGTCACTTACCTACTCACACGGTACATACGGTTATCGATATCTCAGCAAAGGGTGGAGTGGCCACATGCAGGGTTTACCTGCAACCGCTTTGTGCTGAAAGTTCGCTATCCATTTCCGTGTGAGCTAAGGAAGCTGACTAGAATCCAGGGACAAGAGAGGAAAAAGTTTGTTTTCCTTTGTTGATAGAACCTAACGTTTAAAAGGGGTGCCGCAGTATTGAGTATGCAGCTGAGTCGCAGTTCTGCGCACAGCAAAGACGCACTTTTGCGTACGCAGCTAAAAAGTTGTCATACGGTTGTGTGGTAGTCGCATTATTGTGTAAGCGACTGGTCGCACAATAGTGTATACGTACTTCTGGTTGTGCTGCCACGTGTTTAAATAAAGCCGTTGAGGTTTACATTTTTCAATTGTTATCAATATCTGGGTTAACATGTATTTTTCTGCGCAGGAAAAAGTATGTAACAGTGAGTATTTGTTGGACAAGGTTAAGGGTATCGTATGATCCTTAAGGGCTAGGTGCAAGGGTTAGTCTAGTCGCTCGGTAAGCAGCTTACTGTTCTATACACAGTAGCAGGTGTACATGTTGTCTTTGTTGTAGAGAGGTGCGTGGAAGTAGCCTACTTAAACTTCCATAGGTGTGGAAGTTGCCTTACTAAATCTTATTCGGGTGTGGAAGTTGCCTTTTTCAAATCTTATCCAGGTGTGTGGGCCCTGCCATTTAAATCGTCCACAGGTAAGTGAAAGTGTCTTGATTGTCTTTCACCGGTTTAAATCTTTATTGAAAAGCGTAGGAGTTGTCTCAGAATGGGAGCCGCGCAAACAGTAGAGATGTTAGACAATGATGTGCTGCTAATGGAAGCGCCGATTGGATCGGCCCGTCGTATTATGCATACGAAGTATGGTACTTAAGCGATAAGGTATTGTGATGTATGGTTTAAAATGACGATGAGGAGTGTTAGACCGTTTCCCAGAATTGGTAGTTTTGATAAAAATGTACTATATAATGTCCGGGATCACATCAGTCTGATGCGCTCCCTAGAGAAAAAGGTCAAATATTATGAATGTTTAAAGTTGTGGCAGCATGAAGGGGATGCGTGGCTTAAAAATGCGCAAGCGACGCAAACTAGCGCTGTGAGCGCATTGCCAGAGAATACATCCGTGACGCTAAATTGCAATACGGGCGAGTCGCAAAATGGTGCGCACGTGCAACAAGGTAGCATTGTGGAGAGTATTGCCAGCAGTTCACGCTTACCTCCCCCACCTTATGTGGATGGAGGTGCAAGTACAGTTACCAAAACTACCCATAAAAATGTAACAAGCAACTTGTACCCTCTCTTAAGCAACCATAAAGAAAATGTTTATGATGTGGATGATGAGCCTATTGTAATGTCTGCCATTTCCCATGCTGTGCAAATGATAGATGCTGCATCACCACAATCACGAGTGGTGCCGCCATCTTCATCGGTAACAGCAAGGGAAGTGCTAACACACTCTGCACCCATAGAGGAAGATGTTAATACCATACGTAGCAGCAGCAGATTAAACCCCCAACCAGGTAATCAGGTCAAAGGTAGCAGCGCTACCGGTCTGCATCCCATTCGAACGATAACTGTTCCGAATGAAAATGCAGATGCAAACGGTGTAGTGCCCACGAGGGAAGTAGTAATGCATTGTCCTTGGACAAGAGCAGAACTAAATTCCATCATAAATGATTTCCCCGATCCCAAAAAGGAACTAGCCAAATGTCAAAGATTTTTGAGGAATTTGGGTAGTTCTCATGAACCAACTAATAAAGATTGGCATGTGGTGTTAAGGGCCTGTCTACCACGCAATACCGACGTGACAAAATTTATCACGGACTGTGTATTGGATGGTGATGTTCCCTTAACAGACCAAGATAAACCAAGGTAACATTTCCCGCATTGTAGGTCAATTGGGTATATATTTTCCAGTAGTAGTTAACTGGAACACAATTTTCACCATTTAGCAAAAGGAGAGTGAATCTGTAGAAGATTATTGCGACCGGGCTCTGCAGGCTATCACCCAGTACACTGGGATAGAAGATAGCACTCACCACAGGGGAATGATAGTCACGGTACTCGTGGACGGTCTGAAAGAGAATTTAAAGACTCGGGTTCAGACCTCACAACCTGGCTGGAGGGGACTCACAATAGATACCCTCATAGAATCTGCCATAGAACATGATAAAAACATCTCAAAGAAGAGAGAAACCCAGAGCAAAAAACTAATGGCTGTCAGTATCCAAGCTCTGGAGGGAATGACGGTAACATCACAGTCAACAGACACACTCGCACCTGCACACACACTTACATCTGAACAGTTATATGCCCTCACTAACCCCACGCAACAACAAACACAGCTCTATTCCACTAACCCAATACAACCACAGGTCCCATACTACTCACAAACTTCATATCCCCCACACTACCCTTACCCTCCCTATCCTTACCCATATCAACCACCTTTACCCTCTGCTCACACCTCACAACAACACGTCTTCACCCGATCCACGAACATGTTTTAATCGTAAACAAACAGGACACTTAAGTAGAAACTGTACAGTAAAAAGAGTAGGAACCCCAAATCAGGGAAGACCTGGACATCCCCATAAGGTATATGCACAGAGACCAGCAAATGTCCAGCAGGCACCAGCTCCAATTGTGACCGTAAATGCTTTATTGGAGAATGGTAGCCAACGCTAGGGGTCAGGTCATACCTGTAGTCTACAGATAGTCAGGTTAACGGGAAGTACTAGGGAAGAACCGGTCATGATGGTTGATGTAGCTGGTACTGAATATCCTTTTCTTGTAGACACAGGGGCGACCAGGTCAGTGATAAAATCTCCCGTTAATTTACAGGTGACCAACGAGACAGTACCAAAAATGGGTGTAACAGGTAAAGTGGAACATTATCCTTTAACAAAGTCCACAGAGGTTACTATTGGGCCGTTGCATACCAGGCATTCTTTCCTTCTGGCTGCTGCGACTCCTACTAACCTGCTGGGTAGAGATCTGTTATGTAAAATGGGATGTGTTATATATTGCACCCCTGATGGTGTATTTTTAGATATCCCAGAGAGAGTTGCACACGAGGTGCGGGATATGTTGGACATTCCCCAAAGGATAATGTATCACTCTACAAGTTTAAATGAAAATCCATCTCAGGTAGATGAAATGTTGTCCCAAATTCCAGATTCTCTTTGGACTAAGGATGGACAGGACACTGGATTAATGGCAAACGTAAGCCCTGTAATGGTAAATTTAAAAAGCGGTAGGCAAGCTCCAAAAATTCCCCTGTACCCACTAAAACAGAAGGTAGAGTTAGGGGTTTTTCCAATAATTGAACGATTATTGCAACAGGGAATTTTAGTTCATACAGCTAGTGTAGCCAACAGTCCCATATTTCCAGTGAAGAAGAGTGGTGGGAGGGGTTATTGGCTGGTACAAGACCTTAGAGGTGTTAATAAGGTGGTAGAGAGCCAATTCCCTGTAGTGCCAAATCCAGCTGTCATTCTGATGCAGATCCCACCAAATGCAACCCATTTCACTGTCATTGACCTCTGTTCTGCTTTCTTCTCTGTGCCTCTCCACCCTGACTGTCAGTATCTATTCGCATTTACATACAGAGGTGTACAATATACATGGACACGGTTACACCAAGGTTTCATAGACAGCCCCAGTATCTTCTCCCAGGCATTGCACGACTGTTTACAATCTTTTCAACCTGCCAATGGATCTGTTCTAATTCAATATGTGGACGATTTATTGCTATGTTCTGACTCGTTTATGTCATGTTTGAATACTAAACTTTTGTTACTTCATCACTCGCATACAGGACACAAGGAGGCTAAGGACAAACTACAGCCATGCCAATCCAGAGTCAAATATTTGGGACACTGCCTAACCCAGGGGTTACAACATCTTAGAAATGATAGAATCCAGGCCATACAAAACATGACAGTGCCGCAGAATCAACAGAAAATTTGTACCTTCTTGGGAATGTGTGGATACTGTAGAATGTGGATCCCAGGTTTTTCTATTTTGGTCTTACCTTTACAGGAATTAGTCTCTTCCTCAAAGCCCGATCGTGTCATACACACAGAGGAATCAGAGCAGGCTTTCCTTAATCTTAAGGATAGCCTGACAAAAGCTCCTGCATTGGGAATACCTGATTATGTAAAACCTTTTGATTTGTATTGTACGGAAGCCGATGGTTGTGCTGCAGGTGTCCTTACACAAAAACATGGTGATGCCAGTAGGCCCGTAGTATACTACAGTGCCCAATTGTACACTGTAGCAAGATCACTCCCCACTTGTTTGAGAAGTGTAGCAGCTACCGCTCTATTGGTGAGTAAAAGTGAGGACGTAGTACTGGGTCATGATATGATTGTCTACACTCCCCATGCTGCATCTGCTCTGTTGAACTCAGCTCAAACCAGACACGTCTCTTCAGCTTGGTTTACCAAATGGGAACTAGCTCTAATCGCACCCGCAAACATCACTGTTAAACGTTGCAGCGCGCTGAATCCAGCAACGTATTTACCATATGTACAACATAATGTACAAAGGGTGGAAGGAGGCGAGTTGCTGGCGGGAGGTGAGTTCAGCGGACATAATGATACGCACGATTGTATGAAATATCTGAATCAGACATTTACTGCTAGACCTGACATACATAACACACCTTTAGAGAATGTGGATGTGACTTTTTATACGGATGGGAGTTGTCATAGACAAACAGACACAGGTGAATTATGTACAGGTTATGCTGTTGCAAATGACACAGACATCATAGAAGCCAGCCGAGGTGGCAGAGTTAGTAGCACTAACTAGAGTGTGTGAACTGGCAGCAAGCAAATCGAGGTACGCGTTCGGGGTGGTGCACGATTTTGGAGCTCTATGGCGTCTGAGAAATTTTATGACAGCAGCAGGCACACCAGTTGCACATTCTCGACACATAAAACATCTTTTAGAAGCAATCCAACTGCCCAAAGTGGTGGCAGTAATTAAATGTAAAGCCCATACATGTGAGGATGATCCGGTGTCACTGGGCAACAACAGAGCCGTTGAAGCTGCAAAATGGGCAGCAGGGTTAAAAATGTTTTCTCCAACTGAAAAAATTATGTCTTTCCAAACAATTGATATGCTGAAATTAATTGAGATGCAAAATTTGTGTTCAATTCAGGAAAAATCCATTTGGAAGTCCAAGGGATGTGGGCAAGAGTCCTCCGGGCTCTGGAGGGAAGGACATGGTAAACCAGTAGCCCCCAAGGCATATTACCCCAGTCTGGCTGAGGCAGCACACGGTCTGACTCATCTGGGAAAACAAGGTATGTGCAAGTTGGTGAGAGCATACTGGTGTGCACCAGGTTTTTCTTCACAAGCAGAAAAGATAGCAATGTCCTGTCTGACCTGCTTGAGGAAGAACATAGGGAAAGCGATCCCTACCGAACCGTCCCACATTCCACCGACCGATGGACCTTTCCAGGTGATACAAATTGATTTCATCCAATTACCACCCTGCAGGAATCTTAAGTATGTATTAGTGTGCACTGATGTATTTTCTAATTGGGTTGAGGCCTACCCAGCTGCCACTAATACTGCTGCATTTACTGCCAAGAAAATAGTTCAGGAATTTGTATGCGGATACGGTATCCCTAAAATCATCGAGAGTGACAGGGGTACTCATTTCACATGTGCTGTTTTTCAAAATATGTGTAAGCTGATGGGTATTAATAGCCGACTTCATACCCCCTACCGACCGCAAGCCAGTGCCAAGGTAGAGAGGATGAACGGGACTATTAAAAATAAGTTAAGTAAAATCATGGCAGAGACTGGACTAGGATGGCCAGAAGTGTTACCTTTGGTCCTACATAGCATAAGGACCACTCCTAAACCTAATCTAAATCTGTCCCCATTTGAAATACTGTTCGGTAGACAACCTCATTTGATTATAAGTAAACAGGAAGACTTGAAGGGTAACAACGAAGTAACTGTAAAGTATCTTATATCAATGAGTAAGCAGTTAAAGCAACAGCAGAAGAAACTGAAATTGTTGTCCCATGATATGCCTGAAACTAACTGTCATGATGTTGAACCAGGAGAATATGTTATGATCAGAAATTTCTTGCGTTCAGGTTGTTTGACTGATCGGTGGGAAGGTCCGTACCAGGTGCTGCTGACAAGTACTACATCTTTGAAGGTGGCTGAGAGAGATACCTGGGTCCATTCCACTCACTGCAAAAAGGTCAATCAACTGGTGGAGAAACAAGTCGGAGACAAGGCTGATAGTGTGGACCTGTCGCTCGCGAGCTTGTTCCGGGAGGATTGAAAAGGTCGTAGTGAGATACCTGAACTAAGAGAAATTTGCAGGTCTTGTTATGACAATGGACGGGCCTGCTGTGTTCATTTTCATATTCTCTTTTAGAGTGTTCACCATCCTGGTCGGTTCGGGAATATCCAGTTTTTGTGATGGGAGACTGCTTGAGGAAATGGGAGCTGATGGCAGTGCTGATGGAGTGGAGCCAGGAGGAGTGCAATGCCAATCAGGGGAGTGTCTGACCAATCTTAGTACTGTTATTGTTAACAGAGCTGTCATTCCAGATACTCGGGGACGGTGTGGAGGTTTATCGTCTGAAGATTACTGTATTTGTGAGCTTTGTGGGTCCCTAGTTGATGAGAACTGTATCCAACGGTGCCAACCTAAATATAACCCGTACTGGGGTGGGTATCCTTTAGAGGATTATCATAGCATGGTAGGCAAAGTATTAAATCAAACTGATTGCTGGGTGTGTTCACATGTGCCACAGGGACAGCATAACATAGGGTTGGTGCCATTTCCGCTGAATATCACGGAAATTTTAGAATTACAAAATGGGAAAACATTGGATGGAAAATTCCTCTCATCCAAACCACCTCATTTCAAACTCTACCAATTCCAAGTAGATAGATCACTTTTGTGTTTAAACATAAGCAACCCCAATAAACCCGGGAGTTGGGAAGTGACGGGGAATAATCAGACGATGACCTTCTCATAAAGAACTGATAATGAGTCCATAAACCTTGATCTGTTACGCCCAATTAAATCTGGTGGGAAACATTTTAGGTATCGGTATACATTGAGTTCCACCAAAGATATTATTGGTAAGGTGCCAGATGGTTATTGTGCTAAAATAATACAGCCAGAAACTTGCATGTACCAGATGGAAGACCCAGAAATAGGGTTGTTTGCAAAGGAAATGTGCTTAATGATAATGATGCATACCATTCCTTATGTTCTCCCTGATAATGTATATTTTATATGTGGAAGAAAAGTGTATAAGTGGCTCTCCCCGAGTTCCGAAGGTTTGTGTTACCTGGGAAGAGTAGTCCCAGAAGTTATGACCCTCACACATGTTGAAATGCTTGGTATACATAAGGACACACCGTCACCATATCTTCACACACAATATTAACACAGAGGCAAAAGAAATATGATACCTGGTGACATGCATAAAGCCACTCAGTTAATTAGTGAGACAACTGGCTTTCAAGTTTTAGTCGCACTGGATCCCACCAGGATTGCTCGGATTACTTAAAATTTTAGGTATATTCAGGAACTTGCTAAATTTATAGATAATATCACCAAGATATACAATGACACATTCAGGTATACAGGGAGAGAATTGCAAGCGTACAGGAAAGAACTGGTGCAACACAGGCTAGTGTTGAATTATTTAACTGCTGTTTCTGGAGGGTATTGCGTAACGTTAGCCACCCAATTTGGAGTAAAATGTTGCACCTATGTCACCAATAATACCAGCGACCCCAAGGAGGTGATAGACTGGAAGATGGATGAAATTCTGCAGCTAAAATGGGAGTTCGTAACAACCATAACGCTTCAGTGGCTGAAGTAAGGGAGAAGATAGAAGGATGGGTTTCATGGCTGAACCCAGTGAAATGGTTCTCAGGCCTAGGGTAATGGGTCCAGGAAGTGATCGCCAGTATAGGCAAATTCTTAATCCTTATACTGATTGTCATCATAATAATTGGCATATGTGTCCGGTGTGTTCCTATTGTGTTGAACGGTGGAAAATGAAAAAATAGAGTAAAATGCAAGAACGAAACTATGATGGTGGCCAGTAATGACAATATGAATACCGAGGTAATTATAGAACTGCATTACAACCCTGAACTAGGAAATACCATCATTTAATGTATTATATTTAGACATGCATAGAATGTATTATTGAAATGTTATTTTTAAAACACCTCAGATAATGTAAAGTCTCAATTCCCATTCAAGACTGCCTTTATAAGACTGGTGCATCCCCACACCTTTCACATGATCTTCCAAGATCCGCGGTGTGTGTATAATAGTAGTTTTATGTCCCCACCCAGAGATACATTATTGATGGATTAAGAACCACCTTGTGCCATCCCGTAATAACACTAAATAGTATATAAATGTAAGCTTAAATTATATTTTAAAATCAGATTGTGATAGCATGTTGTTCGCTATCAAAGGATCGACTGTCGAAGCTGGATTATTGGCTGAGACAAGAGCAGTTTAAAATTGAATCACAGCAACGCCATCTTGTGACTGGCCGCAAGACGCCATCTTGGAAATGAGATCGCAAGACGCCATTTTGCGAATGGCCGCCCAAGCGCTATTTTAGATAAATTCATATTTAAGTACATATGGCGATATTACTATTAGCACCATGCGATTGCATCTTTCACCATTCCTCATATACACATTAATACGCACAATTACGCTGTTAACTAGTCGCATATTAGCGAATGCATAAGATCCTATATGAAAATGCTGTTTATTAGCTAAATGCGCACGCATCTGTCCCAAGTTAACTAGCGTCCTTTTATCAAACCCCGCATACTCACACATTACATATTCACAATACAAGGTTCCATAAGCTTTAAGGTATAAGATTTAAGTTTGTTCATTTAGTATAAATGCTGTGAAATAAAGATTATTTGGTAATTAAGGTTTTATACATGATAAGTAAGCCGTGTTTGGTATTGTACTGATACGTGCACTTTTTACAGAATTCCGGTATTATCGGTGTGGAGATTGCATCATGCATTCTCAACTTATGGACCGCAGAGACTTCAAGCAACAAAATGTATATTATATGAACAACTGTTAGGATGTTGCATGAGGCGGGAAACCAGAGACCCCCAGTTGTTGGAGGCTGGGTTGTGTCTATTTGAATCCCCCTTGGGAACCAATGGCATCAGCAACAAACTTCTCTATTGTTATGTCTATTCCTGGGGGGTATAAATATGTGTGCTCCAACACTGGGTTCCTAGTCTTTGTGCTGAATGCTGATTGACGAGGGATTTCTTGCTGATGCCTAACATCTGGTCCGGAAGCGCTGCGTATGTATACTGTACTTGGGTCTGTATAGCTCCTTTGCGCCTAATTGTGTTTGGATCAATAGCGTGTAACTGACTGTACTTTTACTTGAATAATACTTTGTGCTTTGGAACCACAGATTCTAGGTCTGAAGTCTTTATTTCTGTATGACTGCGTACGCAAATTAGCGTCATCCTTAGAAGGTATAGGCAGGATATTAGAAGGTATAGGCAGGATATTAGAAGGTATAGGAAGGAGTGTATAGAGGTTCTAATACAGTATCGTTACTTTGGTCGTATTTTACATTTGCATCCAACTCTGAATGAGGCCAATTATCCCTTCCATGGATTAACCTGTACCGAGAATGAAGGATAATACCTAAAGGTACAGCAGATAAAGATTTCAGGGAAGTAGATGAGATCCCGATGCACTGAATACCGGGTAAGGCTGCGGA
Organism: Taudactylus pleione; assembly: GCA_031769625.1. Lineage (NCBI taxonomy): Eukaryota > Metazoa > Chordata > Amphibia > Anura > Myobatrachidae > Taudactylus > Taudactylus pleione. The sequence goes on along the minus strand of JAUIMM010000060.1, from coordinate 11,999,392 downwards.
AAGGTGGGTTAGAGAAAGGGTTAAATTACTTACCTGCAGGCGTCAGTATTTCAACCATCGGGATTCCGGCACTGGGATTCCAACTGCTGGCATTCTGTGTGCCAGTATTGCGTACCCAACCCAAATTTCCTCATGTGCTTCTCCTACCTCCAATCTGAGATACTTCTGGTTCTCCTGTAGAAGGGGATATAGTCATGCTCACTAATTACATAATATAGTAGCAAGTTAAGCTGGGTACACATCTTACAGTGGTGCGAACCAGCGATGTGGCGGGCAATGAAGTGATACATCGCACGCGCCGTTCACATTGCACAATCTGCCGTTCAACGGCACAATGTATTATTACATGATGCGTGTAACTACACTGCGTCGATCATTGAATCGTTCTATCTGATGTGCTGCACAGCAGATGGGACAATTCAATGAATGACAGCCGGGAACGACGGATCGGGCATACACACTATATGATGTGTACGATATATATTGTTCTGATCTGCGTTGGGACAATATATTAGACGATAAATGGTGTGTACCCTGCTTTAGTCTTCTCTGGGTGATTATAAATAGTTACCTCTGTTAATTGGTTACATGGTTACATTTTGAACCTGATAGAAGAGAACATAGGGCAAAGTCATGGGGTGACATCTATTAGAATGTAAATTTTATATACCGGGAGCATTGGCACACCCAGCAGTATCTGCCATATATGGTGTCAGGCACTGAGCATGCTTAATCATTCATTAGCTATTTAAGATGTATCTGTCATAGAGTCTTTGCTGTGTTGACATATGTGAAGTTCCCCTCCATTGTATCCTTAATGTCTGATATTACTGCTCCCCACTCCTCAATCTGTGTCACAATGACACAGTGGTTAGCATTGCTAGCACTCAAATGGACATTTTATTAAAGGCACTATTGGCTACTAGGTGCTCTACATCCTATCATGGTACAGTATGTATATATATATATATATATATATATATATTCATACTGTACCATGAGGGGCAGGAGAGTATGTTGCTGATGTGCAGCTCTCCTGAGGGGCAGGAGAAACAGACACTGAGGGGCAGGAGAGAGAGAGAGACTGAGAGTCAGGAGACCGCCATCTTGCCTTCTGGCCATGTGATGCGGCTGGCCAATCCTGGTGAGTCACATGTTCCCTCCGGCCAGTAACAGCACGGCATGGGGTATTTAGGAAGGGTCAGTGCCTTCCTTCTTTGCCAGTGCAACGTGTATCTCAGCCTAGCTGAGAGGGAGTTCTCTGTGCTTTCCTGTTCCTGTGAATTCGCTGTCTGCCAGTCTGCCTGTCAGCTCCTAGCTCCCACTGGATTACCCCGCTTCCTCCATCACCCTTGCCCATACCTGAGTGCCTGAGCCTGCTGACATCCTGCGCTTCTGTTCACTACCTGCAAACCTGGCTTGATTATTTTCAGTTTCACTACCTGCACACCTGGACAGCTCTAATTATTTCTACTTGGACATTAACCCTTCTACTCCCACCACAGAACTCTTGTGCACATTTATATATTCCTGGACTATTATTTACTGCCATTATATGTCTACTCAAGCACTTATTAAAAATCCTAGTTTTATTTTCAAATCTGCTTCTGTGTTCACTCCTGCTACCACCCCGGGTCCACAAACAACCCAGAACATCACAGTTTGCACTGGCCCCATGGAGCCGGCCACGGATCAGGAGTCAGGAGTGGATTTGTTTCGGTGCATTTCTGGTCGTTTAGAAAATCTGGAAAACATGCAGCATCAGATGGCTCAATTTCTGCAAGAGATGTCCAAGCGACAGGATAGTTTGCAAACTTCCTTTTCTACCCCAGCATCTACATCCGCATCAGCGTCTGGGAATACAGGAGGCAGATCATCTCCCCGCTTACATCTTCTTTTACCAAATAAATTTGACAGCAATCCTAAACTCTGCCGAGGATTCCTAAATCAGTGTGGCATACATTTTACCCTGCAGCCTGACAACTTTCCAACTGCAAGAACTAAAGTGGTTTATATAGTCTCTCTGTTATCCGGCCAGGCCTTGGAATGGGCTTCCCCACTCTGGGAGCGCTCAGATCCACTGCTGGATAATTATGCAGGCTTTGTGTCATCCTTCAGGAGGATTTTCGATGAACCTGGGCGTACTGTATCAGCATCATCAAACATCATGACACTGAGACAAGGGGTCCGTCCTGTCAGTCAATATGCCGTGCAATTTCAAATTTTAGCATCAGAGCTCAAATGGAATGAGGAAGCCCTCACCTCGGCCTTCTGGCATGGGTTGTCAGACCGACTAAAGGATGATCTAGTCACTCGAGAGCTTCCTACTAATCTGAACGACATGATTTCATTGTGTATCAAAGTTGATCTACGCTTCAGGGAACGTCAGGCTGAAAAAAACAAAACTGACCGGCAAAGGTCATTTACCCCCTCCATTTCTACCCATCCCATTCCTTCTCCCACTGAAGAGGAGCCTATGCAGGTGAATCATACACACCTCTCCAAAGAAGAACGTCAGAGAAGAATGCAAAAGAACCTCTGTCTGTACTGCGGAGAGTCTGGTCACCTGCTGATCTCCTGCCCCCGTAAACCGGGAAATGCCAAATCCTAACTGACCCTGGAGACATCAAGTTAGGAGTTATGAACCCGTGCCTTGGATCTTAAACCCAAACCTGTCTTTGCTACTGCTCTAATCGACTCAGGAGCAGCCGGAAATTTCATAACGTCTAGTTTCATTGATGAATTTCAGATACCTTGTAGGCGCGTTGTTGTGCGGGCCTGTTGTCACTCTGCGCTGGTAAGGCCTGGTGGCGTCTCCATTCCGTTTGGCATGGGCGCCGCCATCTTGCCTTCTGGCCATGTGATGCGGCTGGCCAATCCTGGTGAGTCACATGTTCCCTCCGGCCAGTAACAGCACGGCATGGGGTATTTCGGAAGGGTCAGTGCCTTCCTTCTTTGCCAGTGCAACGTGTATCTCAGCCTAGCTGAGAGGGAGTTCTCTGTGCTTACCTGTTCCTGTGAATTCGCTGGCTGCCAGTCTGCCTGTCAGCTCCTAGCTCCCACTGGACTACCCCGCTTCCTCCATCACCCTTGCCCATACCTGAGTGCCTGAGCCTGCTGACATCCTGCGCTTCTGTTCACTACCTGCAAACCTGGCTTGATTATTTTCAGTTTCACTACCTGCACACCTGGACAGCTCTAATTATTTCTACTTGGACCTTAACCCTTCTACTCCCACCACAGAACTCTTGTGCACATTTATATATTCCTGGACTTTTATTTACTGCCATTATATGTCTACTCAAGCACTTATTAAAAATCCTAGTTTTATTTTCAAATCTGCTTCTGTGTTCGCTCCTGCTACCACCCCGGGTCCACAAACAACCCAGAACATCACAGAGAGAGAGACACTGAGGGGCAGGAGAGTAAGATGCTGAGGGCCAGGAGAGTAAAACGCTGAGGGGCAGGAGAGTAAGACGCTGAGGGGCAAGAGAGAGAGAGACTGAGGGGCAAGAGAGAGAGAGAGACTGGAAGGCAGGAGAGTAAGACATTGAGGGGCAGGAGAGATACTGAGGGGCAGGAGACTGAGACGCTGAGGGGCAGTTGAGAGAGACACTGAGGGGCAGGAGAGAGAGAGACTGAGGGGCAGGAGAGAGACTGAGGGGCAGGAGAGAAAGAGACTGGAAGGCAGAAGAGTAAGACAATAAAGGGCAGGAGAGTAAGACCCTGATGGGCAGGAGAGAGAGACACTGAGGGGCAGGCGAGTGAGATGCTGAGGGCCAGGAGAGTAAAACGCTGAGGGGCAGGAGAGTAAGACACTAAAGGGCAGGAGAGTAAGACGCTGATGGGCAGGAGAGAGAGACACTGAGGGGCAGGAGAGTAAAACGCTGAGGGGCAGGAGAGTAAGACACTAAAGGGCAGGAGAGTAAGACGCTGATGGGCAGGAGAGAGAGACACTGAGGGGCAGGAGAGTAAGATGCTGAGGGGCAGGAGAGTGAGACGCTGAGGGGCAGGAGAGTAAGATGCTGAGGGGCAGGAGAGTAAAACGCTGAGGGGCAAGAGAGAGAGAGACTGAGGGGCAAGAGAGAGAGAGACTGGAAGGCAGGAGAGTAAGACATTGAGGGGCAGGAGAGATACTGAGGGGCAGGAGACAGACGCTGAGGGGCAGTTGAGAGAGACACTGAGGGGCAGGAGAGAGAGAGACTGAGGGGCAGGAGAGAGACTGAGGGGCAGGAGAGAGAGACTGGAAGGCAGGAGAGTAAGACACTGAGGGGCAGGAGAGTAAGATACTGAGGGGCAGGAGAGAGAGACGGAGGGGCAGGAGAGAGAGAGAGATGGAGGGGCAGGAGAGAGAGAGAGATACGGAGGGGCAGGAGAGAGAAAGAGACAGAGGGGCAGGTGAGAAAGAGACTGGAGGGGCAGGATAGAGAGACTGAATGATCAGGAGAGAGAGACTGAGGGGCAGAAGAGTAAGAGACTGGAAGGCAGGAGAGTAAGAGACTGGAAGGCAGGAGAGTAAGACGCTAAAGGGCAGGAGAGTAAGGCGCTGAGGGGCAGGAGAGTAAGACACTGAGGGGCAGGAGAGTGAGACACTGAGGGGCAGGAGAGAGAGACACTGAGGGGCAGGAGAGAGACGGAGGGGCAGGAGAGAGACGGAGGGGCAGGAGCGAGAGAGACTGGAGGGGCAGGAGAGAGAGACTGAATGATCAGGAGAGACTGAGGGGCAGGAGAGTAAGAGACTGGAAGGCAGGAGAGTAAGATGCTGAGGGGCAGGAGAGTAAGACGCTAAAGGGCAGGAGAGTAAGATGCTGATGGGCAGGAGAGTAAGACACTGAGGGGCAGGAGAGATGGAGGGGCAGGAGAGAGAGAGATGGAGGGGCAGGAGAGAGAGATGGAGGGGCAGGAGAGACAGACAGAGGGGCAGGAGATAGACGGAGAGGCAGGTGAGAGAGACTGAATGGCAGGAGAGAGAGAGACTGGAAGGCAGGAGAGTAAGACGCTGAGGGGCAGGAGAGAGAGAGATGGAGGGGCAGGAGAGAGAGACTGGAGGGGCAGGAGAGAGACTGAATGATCAGGAGAGAGAGACTGAGGGGCAGGAGAGTAAGAGACCGGAAGGCAGGAGAGTAAGAGACTGGAAGGCAGGAGAGTAAGAGACTGGAAGGCAGGAGAGTAAGACGCTGAGGGGCAGGAGAGTAAGACGCTGAGGGGCAGGAGAGTAAGACGCTGAAGGGCAGGAGAATAAGACGCTGAGGAGCAGGAGAGAGAGAGAAAGAGAGAGAGGCGCAAGAAAGAGAGACTGAGGGGCAGGAGAGAGAGACTGTATGGCAGGAGAGAGAGAGACTGAGAGGACAGACACAGGAAAGCACAAAAGATAGCCAGTAGGAAACAACATCCATTCAATGCCAGTCATAACTGTTATAAATAAGCTTTCCTTATTATGAAAGCAATTGATGTGTTCCCCCACTGGGAAGAGGTTCTGCAGCAGCTGAGCCCCACCCGCCAGAAGAGGTTCCGCAGCAACTGAGAGTCTCCCCCCTTCCCCCGGGTTATACCTTTTCGGCCATGTAAGGTCAGTTGCTCAGTGCCGACGATTGACCCAGGGTCCGGGTGAGGCATCCTTGCTCCTAGTGAGTTGAGCCGCGAAGCAGCAGGGGAGCCATGCTGTGGGTGGCCGGCGTGATGAGGAGCCCCGCAGAGATCGCAGCCTGACGTGCAGCAGCCGGGGAGCCCTGCTGCGGGTGTGCGCTGCGCTGTGGAGCGTGCAGAGATCACATCGTGTCACCTGTAGGAGGGTGCAACTATGGAGACCAGCAGTAGCAAACGTCCCAGCCAATTCCACCGCAACTGCATGACCACCACCCCAGCCACCAGCCAATGACAGCATGGCACAGAGGGGGAGGAGGAGAGAACACCTATGTAGGTAGCTCAGGCCTGGTCACCAGGCACTAATCTATCCCTTGGCCATGGGTGGCACTGCCAGACGGCACCCCCCTCTCACCCGGCGCCCCTGGCAAGTGCCATCCTGGCCAATGGATAGATACACCCCTGGTATTGTCCATTAGATAAGTGTTATTTTAAAGGTACTTTTAAGTTCCTTCTTTACCAAACACTATATATACTGTATATGTATATATAATATATATATACAACTATTTCTCTATAGCTCCACCCCAGTAGCTCCACCTACAGTTCCTGAACCTAATTACTAATTACCTAAAATAGCCCTGTGTATATATATATATATATATATATAGACTGCAAAAGTTCGGCACTCAGTGAAAGCAGCGAGGTGCGGGGTGCCGTCCTAAATGAAAACTATAGACACGATGTTACTCCTATGGGCGGTATGGCAACCCCCAGGGGAAGAAAACAAAACACAGGAGGCACTCCCTTGTAGAAAATACTAGATGTACAGTCCTGACTAAAAGGTCTGCGGACCTTGAAACGTTGACATATTGCTGTACCGCCTTTGCATCATGTTATAAGTATATACATTTTTCTTTCTATTTTCTACATTTTTGTTTTCTTCCCCTGGGGGTTGCCATACCGCCCATAGGAGTAACATCGTGTCTATATATATATATATATATATATATATATATAAACGATATATATTTTTTATATATATATATATATATATATACATCCAAGTTTCAGAACGCACACACTTTTAAATATATATTTGTGGGTGCCAGGTAATCATAAGTCCAGCAACAGAACCAAAAAGTTTACCCTACAGGATAAACCAAGGAACCAGCACACCACCATGTATGTATCAAACAAGCATATTTAATAGAAAAAACTTGATAAAAAAGCCATCATCAAAAAAAATTTTTCATAAAGTACTCATCCATAACTAGAAGCTGCAGTTAGAGTATAAAGCGATGAGGATCAGCCATCCCAACGGGCCGTTTTGGCACATATAGCCTTTTTCAAGGGTCAGCCATAAGAAAGTACTGCATAATGAGGCTTAATATAGCATGAGAAATCAACACACATCGTACTCACCTGTCCATGCGCGCGCGATCGCCAAGCACCAACACCTGGAGACATCACCCACCGGGAACCAATGTGCACACCATTGTTTCCGGAGGACTCACTAAAGGTTCCGCCAACCCGGAAGTGACACGACGCGAACGCCGTTTGTCAACATCCGGTCAGCCGGAACCCCGTGTTACCAACAACAGAAACAAGGGGAGTGTCTAGGCTCACTCAGAGGGGAGCCAACAGGTCGTCAAGACGACAGCACGTACACAAACAGACAACATATAACACAAGAAAAACGCATGAGGTATAAGTTCCCAAAATCGATTCCATCTAGGGGATGTGTATCATAACCAGAGGATATAATTGTTACTAGCTAAATAAATGTATATTAATAAAGACATTAGCACATTATGAGCTATTCAGCCATTAAAACTATATGACCAATCATCAATGCTAACTTAGAAAAAATCTCATTCTGGCTTAACAAGAGATATCGATCAGATATATAAAGGGTTAAACATACATACCTACATTGCCGAAAAAAATAGAAAAAATAAACATGAAACTAAGAGAATAATCATAAACAAAACATCAATAACATTGAGCCAATATCTAGTAGTGAAAACGCCATCAATAATATAGATTAAAGTAGCCAAAAATATATGCTAACTTCATAATGCTCAAAGATTTGTACAAAGACGCCAAAAATTTTTCATAAAGGACATATAACGATACATCAAAAAAGAAATAATTCAAATAAACGGCGTAAATAGTAATTCCTCATTGAGGCCAGCTGGAGACATTGCATTAAGTTTATAAATCCATTCGCATTCGCGTTGTAACAATAAGCGATGTCTATCACCCCCTCTTCGTGAGGGTGGTATATGGTCCACTGGCATAAATCTGAAGTCCTTGATCATATGTCCACAAGTAAAAAAATGCTTGGCCACAGGTGGTGTGCTAGTATCAATATTAATAGTGGCTTTTTTTATAGAACATCTGTGCATCCCAATTCTTTCCTTCAGCATACGCATTGTTTTACCCACATACACTTTCTTACATGGGCACAGTATCACATATATGACATATTTGGTTTCACATGTCATACGATGTTTCAAATGAAATGTCCTGCCCGTAATGGGATGGCAAAATTTGTTTCCAGTTAGTAAATAACGACAATTCACACATTTGGCACATTTGTATGCCCCAATTTGTAAGGACAACCAGTTAGAATTAGTATTGACCCCTGGGCTAATATCAGAGTAGACAAGACGTTCTTTTAAATTACGGCTTCTTCTATAGCAAAACAACGGGGGATGAAAACAATCTTTCCCAATAATTGGATCGGCCTGTAAAATATGCCAATACTTTAGTACAGTTTTGCGGATGAAGCCAGAAGATAATGAGTAAGTCATGGGAAATAATAACCTGTCTACCACCTCTTTTTTCGGTTTAGTAGTTAACAGGTCCTCACGTTTAAGAGCCATGCATTTGTCAATTGCTTCATTAACTTCACGTCTATTATATCCTCTCTGTATGAATTTGTGTCCCATTTCCTGAAGTGCCATAGGAAGATCCTCATTATGGGAAGTAATCCTTACAACCCTCAACAGTTGTGAGTAAGGGAGACCCCTTTTAAGAGCAGGGGGATGAAAACTGTTGGCACACAGAAGCGTGTTTTTATCAGTCGGTTTCCTAAACAATGAGGTCTTCAATTTATTGTCAGTGATGGAAACTAAAACATCCAAAAATTCAATGCTGGTGGAACTCCATTTATATGTGAACTTGATCAAGGTTTCCTTCTGGTTAAGGCCTTCAATGAAGCATTCTAATTGCACTGAGTTACCCGTCCATATCAAAAACAAATCATCAATGAAACGAAAATAACATGCAATAAATTTTGAAAAAAATGGGATCAGCGGTAATGTGGGTGGTCTCAAAAATATACATGTATAAGTTGGCGTAAGCCGGGGCCATGTTTGACCCCATGGCCGTCCCTTTAAGTTGTAAATAAAAAGTATTGTTAAATAAAAAATAATTTTTATGCAAAATAACTTCCATTAACAATAATAAAAAATCAACCGGGGGACCATTATAACATGTATTATTAGTGACCGCACGTCTCACCGCCTCCAAGCCCTTCTTGTGTTCTATATTGGTGTAAAGACTAGACACATCCAAGGACACCAGTAAACAGTCTTTGGGTAAATTCCCAAATTGTTTTAGTTTGAGCAAAAAATCTGTAGTATCTTTAAGATAATGTGGTGTTGTTTGCACATATAAATGGAGTTCCGCCAGCATTGAATTTTTGGATGTTTTAGTTTCCATCACTGACAATAAATTGAAGACCTCATTGTTTAGGAAACCGACTAATAAAAACACGCTTCTGTGTGCCAACAGTTTTCATCCCCCTGCTCTTAAAAGGGGTCTCCCTTACTCACAACTGTTGAGGGTTGTAAGGATTACTTCCCATAATGAGGATCTTCCTATGGCACTTCAGGAAATGGGACACAAATTCATACAGAGAGGATATAATAGACGTGAAGTTAATGAAGCAATTGACAAATGCATGGCTCTTAAACGTGAGGACCTGTTAACTACTAAACCGAAAAAAGAGGTGGTAGACAGGTTATTATTTCCCATGACTTACTCATTATCTTCTGGCTTCATCCGCAAAACTGTACTAAAGTATTGGCATATTTTACAGGCCGATCCAATTATTGGGAAAGATTGTTTTCATCCCCCGTTGTTTTGCTATAGAAGAAGCCGTAATTTAAAAGAACGTCTTGTCTACTCTGATATTAGCCCTGGGGTCAATACTAATTCTAACTGGTTGTCCTTACAAATTGGGGCATACAAATGTGCCAAATGTGTGAATTGTCGTTATTTACTAACTGGAAACAAATTTTGCCATCCCATTACGGGCAGGACATTTCATTTGAAACATCGTATGACATGTGAAACCAAATATGTCATATATGTGATACTGTGCCCATGTAAGAAAGTGTATGTGGGTAAAACAATGCGTATGCTGAAGGAAAGAATTGGGATGCACAGATGTTCTATAAAAAAAGCCACTATTAATATTGATACTAGCACACCACCTGTGGCCAAGCATTTTTTTACTTGTGGACATATGATCAAGGACTTCAGATTTATGCCAGTGGACCATATACCACCCTCACGAAGAGGGGGTGATAGACATTGCTTATTGTTACAACGCGAATGCGAATGGATTTATAAACTTAATGCAATGTCTCCAGCTGGCCTCAATGAGGAATTACTATTTACGCCGTTTATTTGAATTATTTCTTTTTTGATGTATCGTTATATGTCCTTTATGAAAAATTTTTGGCGTCTTTGTACAAATCTTTGAGCATTATGAAGTTAGCATATATTTTTGGCTACTTTAATCTATATTATTGATGACGTTTTCACTACTAGATATTGGCTCAATGTTATTGATGTTTTGTTTATGATTATTCTCTTAGTTTCATGTTTATTTTTTCTATTTTTTTCGGCAATGTAGGTATGTATGTTTAACCCTTTATATATCTGATCGATATCTCTTGTTAAGCCAGAATGAGATTTTTTCTAAATTAGCATTAATGATTGGTCATATAGTTTTAATGACTGAATAGCTCATAATGTGCTAATGTCTTTATTAATATACATTTATTTAGCTAGTAACAATTATATCCTCTGGTTATGATACACATCCCCTAGATGGATTCGATTTTGGGAACTTATACCTCATGCGTTTTTCTTGTGTTATATGTTGTCTGTTTGTGTACGTGCTGTCGTCTTGACGACCTGTTGGCTCCCCCCTGAGTGAGCCTGGACACTCCCCTTGTTTCTGTTGTTGGTAACACGGGGTTCCGGCTGACCGGATGTTGACAAACGGCGTTCGCGTCGCGTCACTTCCGGGTTGGCGGAACCTTTAGTGAGTCCTCCGGAAACAATGGTGTGCACATTGGTTCCCGGTGGGTGATGTCTCCAGGTGTTGGTGCTTGGCGATCGCGCGCGCATGGACAGGTGAGTACGATGTGTGTTGATTTCTCATGCTATATTAAGCCTCATTATGCAGTACTTTCTTATGGCTGACCCTTGAAAAAGGCTATATGTGCCGAAACGGCCCGTTGGGATGGCTGATCCTCATCGCTTTATACTCTAACTGCAGCTTCCAGTTATGGATGAGAACTTTATGAAAAAAATTTTTTGATGATGGCTTTTTTATCAAGTTTTTTCTATTAAATATGCTTGTTTGATACATACATGGTGGTGTGCTGGTTCCTTGGTTTATCCTGTAGGGTAAACTTTTTGGTTCTGTTGCTATATATATATATATATATATATATATACTAGCTGAAGTACCCGGTGTTGCCCGGGTTTAAATCTTCAAGTTATTCAGTTTTATTATGTGATGCCTTCCAAATCCATCCAGTGGAGGTCCAAGAAAAGACTCACTGGGTCAAAGTTCTGCCCAGCATACACCAACGGGAGGTCCGACCGGGATCCTAGCCTCCCTAAAACCTGTCCAGGATCCAACTGGACCTCTTCGCATTGCTATCATCCCAATCGGTGCAGGGGTGTCCGAATGCATAACTGGACAGACACACATACAAACAGATAAATTAAGTTTATATGTAAGATTTGTCGCTATATGGTATAATAGCTTACTTTTTTGATACTAAATAACTAAAGATTTGGCAGCTTTACCTTGAGAGCTATAGTAGATATTCGCCAAACAAACTTCTTCTTTATATATGTATACAGTCAGGTCCATAAATATTGGGACATTGACAGAATTTTCATATTTTGGCCTCTATTCACCACCACAATAGCTTTGAAATGAAACAAACAAGATGTGCTTTAACTGCAGACTTTCAGATTTAATTTGAGGGTAATTACATCCAAATCAGTTGAATGGTGTAGGAATTACAACAGTTTCTATATGTGCCTCCCACTTTTTAAGGGGCCAAAAGTAATGGGACAAACTAAACAATCCTAAATCTAACTTTCACTTTTTAATACTTTGTTGCAAAACCTGAAGTCTGGAATGCTTAGACATCACCAGACGCTGGGTTTCATCCCTGGTGATGCTCTGCCAGGCCTCTACTGCAAATGTCTTCAGTTCCTGCTTGTTCTTGGGGCATTTTCCCTTCAGTTTTGTCTTCATCAAGTGAAATGCATGCTCAATTGGATTCAAGTCAGGGGATTGACTTGGACATTGCATAACATTCCACTTTTTAGCCTTAAAAAACTCTTTGGTTGCTTTTGCAGTATGCTTCGGGTCATTGTCCATCTGCACTGTGAAGCACCGTCCAATGAGTTCTGAAGCATTTGACTGAATATGAGCATATAATATTGCCTGAAACACTTCAGAATTCATTCTGCTGCTTTTGTCAGTAGTCACATCATCAATAAATACAAGGGAACCAGTTCCATTGGCAGCCATACATGCCCACGCCATGACACTACCACCACCATGCTTCACTGATGAGGTGGTATGTTTTGGATCATGAGCAGTTCCTTTCCTTCTCCATACTCTTCTCTTCCCATCACTCTGGTACAAGTTGATCTTTATCTCATCTGTCCATAGGATGTTGTACCAGAACTGTAATGGCTTTTTTAGATGTTTTTTGGCAAACTCTAATCTGGTCTTCCTGTTTTTGTGGCTCACCAATGGTTTACATCTTGTGGTGAACCCTCTATATTCACTCTTGTGAAGTCTTCTCTTGATTGTTGACTTTGACACATATACACCTACCTCCTGGAGAGTGTTCTTGATTTGGCCAACTATTGTGAAGGGGTTTTTCTTCACCAGGGATATAATTCTTCTGTCATCCACCACAGTTGTTTTCCATGGTCTTCCGGGTCTTTTGATGTTGCTGAGCTCTCCGATGCATTCTTTCTTTTTAAGAATGTTCCAACCAGTTGATTTGGCCACACAATGTTTCTGCTATCTCTCTGATGGGTTTGTTTTGATTTTTCAGCCTAATGATGGCTTGCTTCACTGATAGTGACAGCTCTTTGGATCTCATATTGAGAGTCGACAGCAACTGATTCCAAATGCAAATGTCACACCTAGAATCAACTCCAGACCTTTTACCTGCTTAATTGATAATGAAATAACGAGGGAATAGCCCACACCTGTCCATGAAATAGCTTTTGAGTTGATAGTCCCATTACTTTTGGCCCCTTGAAAAGTGGGAGGCACATATAGAAACCGCTGTAATTCCTACACCGTTCACCTGATTTGGATGTAATTACCCTCAAATTAAATCTGAAAGTCTGCAGTTAAAGCACATCTTGTTTGTTTAATTTCAAAGCCATTGTGGTGGTGAATAGAGGCTAAAATATAAAAATTCTGTCAATGTCCCAATATTTATGGACCTGACTGTATATATATATATATTCTCCAATGTATTCAATTTGAGAGGGCGCTTTGATAGACCCTAATCAATGTCTATCCAAATTGTCCCCACAGTGGTAATGTTAATTCTTGATTTTGATATTATTAGTTCATAAAGAACATCAAATTCTCAGAGGATTATGTTAATGGCTATGTCGGTGACTCCAGTGTCCTGTTAGTGTGTCATCCTAGATGTAATAATTCCTGCAGTATACACTTAAATCCGATGTAAACCCAACAATGAAAAAACACTTCAAGTACTTAAAAAAATCTTATACATTTATTAAAACATTTTTCCTTATAAGATTACTTTCAGCATAAAAACTTCATCACTGTTGACATTGCACTTTTAACTGGAGATCTGTTTCCATTTTGACTGTTGATGGAAAATGCCACTCTTTGTACCCCCCTATAAGTAGGACACGAGCTCGTAGCACATGTGGCTTACAGTACTGTGGACACAGATTTCTTAAGGTGCCCACAGACATAGCGATGTGCTCACGATCCGACATCGTGTACGATTTCCCCTGAACTCTCCCCGGCAGTCGCGGTCACGATTTGGTCAAAAAAGCTGCCAATTTGATTCACGATTTCACGATCTATCGGATCGGATAAATCGTGGGATTACCAAAACAACACAAGAGGCTTTTCACGATTGGTGGGAAATTTAAATAATAATAACAATGGGAGGGGCTAGTCAGGGGGTATAAAAAGGAAGCACCATTTTAACCCTGTGCACATTCTGCTCTGCTACTAGTGAGGCTAGGTGTATACCTGCTGAACCCTGTACATTGCTACTGTGCTCTGTATTGTATTTGGCTTGCCTTTTACAAAGTGTCTTCTACCTGCAAGTGTGTGCTACCTGCATTCTATCCTGTTCCTGAATTCTGTGCTGATGCATCCCTATCAGTATAAAGTGCTGGTCGCCCAAGCTGGGGTCAAGGTGATCCAGGAGAGGGCCCAGCGAAGGAGGAGGAGAGCATGCTGGACCAAGGACTGGCTGCAGCAAAGGGATACTTGCTCTCACATGTCCCGGCTGATGGAGATCAAGGAGAACAACCCAGACGGCTACCGCAACTACCTGCGCATGGATGATGACACTTTCCAGGAGTTGCTGCATCTGGTGACCCCCCACATCCGGAGGCAAGACACAAGGTGGTGGAGGGCAATCCCTGCTGAAGAGAGGCTGGTGGCTGCCGGAAGATCATTTGAAGACCTGAAGCTTGGGGCACTCACGTCACCTCAGTCCTTGGGCGGAGACCTGCAAGGCTATTGTTAAAGTGCTGCAGTACCAGTATTGCAAGGTAAGAAAAAACAACACCATACACAATATGTTATTTGTCAAAGAAAAAAGTTTTTTTTTTTTTTTTTAAATGTAACTCTTTATAATAACTGTGACAGATAATAAGGTTGCATTAACAAGACTGTGTTGCATAGCAGTCATTAACATTTGTATGGCAACAACACTACACTACGTTATTTTTAATATATAAAATAAACATGTATATAAATTGTACAAAACAGCATTATCACCAAATTTTATCAATCCCAATAGGTAGCATGCTGTATGTTGTACGATGGGTCAGACACCAGATTGACCAGGCCAATACACACATGGCACAAGTACAGATTGTGGCCCCGGCTTCCATCAATCTGTACTTACGCCATGTGTGTAGAGACCTTGTCCAATTAGTGTCATCACCACCATATAGCATTCAGTGAGCACCTATTCAGAGTGATAAAATTTGGTGATAGTACAGGCAAGAAGAAAAAAAAAACCTAAAAATTAAGAAATTAAGAGTAACGCAGCAAATCTTCCTCTGACTCCAGCAGAGCATTATAAACGGTCTGGTTTGTGGTTGGGGTGCTGGGTGGGTAGTAATCTCCAACTGGGCTTGGGGGGGGCTGACATTAGCGGTTGGGGCAGGCGAATAAAGCAGTGGGTCTGCAATGTAAGTGGAGTCGTGTAAATTGCTGTTGAGTGACCTAATTAAAAGCTCATAGACGAGCCTGTGGAAATTTTTCTTAGTTAGCTCATCCATTTTTCTCATGCGACTGTTAACATGTGAAGTAAAATCGTCGACATCATCCAGCGGTTTCTGAAGGATGCGTTCAGCTTGTTGGAGAAATAAGTCCTCCTGTTCTGTGTGCTGCTGCTATCTTCCCTGTTTTTTTTTTTTGTTTTTTTTTGGGGTGGTACCCAAGAAGATGATGGTCCTGGTAGAATGGGTGTTGGCACTGGGGTCAAATTATCCACCTCGCTGTCCCCGAGCAAACTTTGGTCTGGCATGGAGGACATATCAGGCTCTTGGGTGGGAGTCTATATAGAAAAAAAAAGAAAAACAATATTATAGTCATGTTTTAACCCATTTTTACTATTTTTCCAGTTTCCTAACACCGTGGATGGATGGAAGAGCATTGCTGAAGGGTTTGAACAACGTTGGAATTTCCCCAACTGCGGAGGAGCCATCGATGGAAAACACATCCGCATCAACCCACCTGCCAACACCGGATCATATTACTACAACTACAAAGGCTTCTTTAGCATCGTTCTCATGGCAGTGGTGAATGCCAACTACGAATATTTGTTTGTGGATGTCGGCAAGAAAGGCTGTGCTTCAGATGGTGGGTCCTTCAAACAGACGGCTTTCTACCAGAGACTCGCCAACAAAACCCTCCACTTGCCATCACTGGACGAGACAAAGCACGGCCTAAATTACATTTTCGTGGCAGACGAGGCTTTTGCATTACATGAACATGTGATGAAGCCATTTGCACAGAGGGGCCAGATCAGAGAGAAGAGGATCTACAACTATTGTCTATCCCGGGCACAGCGCATTGTGGAAAATGCATTTTGAATACTCAGCAACCGGTTCTGCATTTTCCACACCACCATAAACCTACGTGTGGAGAAGATAGACTGGGTCGAGATGACGTGCTGTGTGCTGCATAACTTTCTGCAAAGGAAAACTACACGAGGACCAGTCCCAGCTAGACCAGAAGATGTAGGACCTCCGGAGGAGATTGCCCAGTTTACATCAGTGTCTGCACCACCAATTCCTACAACATTGACAGCACGTGCCAAAGAAGTGAGGGAGGAGTATATGGCCTATTTCAATGGACCAGGTGCGGTGCCATGGCAGGAGGACTGTCTGTGAGATAAATGACTATAGTGGACAATTGGAATTGAGCTACAAAAACAATAAAAGGTTTTGGTTTATGAACTGTGTCTCTACTTACCAAAATTTCCTCAGACGGTCCACTCACTTCTGCTGCTTCTTCTCCCTCTTGCTCGGCCATCAGGACAACTGACTGGTGTTGTGGATCCTGTTCGCTGATGAAGCTTATCAGGTGATAGTACCACAGTGTTGGCTGGTACACGTCGCCGGTGCCTGCTCCGGACCTTTTTGAATCATTCACTTTTTTCTTCTCCTCTATTAAGACAGTACGCAGGTTCTGGATGTTGTGGCATACTGTTTTTAGGTCAGCATCTGCAATTAACTTTTTGGTGTAGTCCAACAACACCCCAAAGCTGCCAATTTTGTTGTGGTATTGTCTACAGAATATCCTCCATAGACACTCCTTTGATTATAGGATCTCGAGGAATCCAGTCACAAACTTGCGTTCACTATCCATAGACATTGCTAGGAAGAAAAAATATTAAGGACATTTTATTAAGCTACAATTGCAAATTGTTTTGTATATTTTAAATGTTTATCTCTACAGTTTTCAAGATTTTTTAAAATGTTTTTTTTTCCCCCCCCCAGGTTTTTAATGTTTTTATTTGTATTTTTTAAAATGTTTTTAATTTGTATCTTTTTATGCTTTACATGTATTTTTTTATATTTTTTTTTTTTACAGGAATGTAATGTATTTTTAATAGTATTGTAATAAGTTTAGGATTTTAATGTATTTTTATAATATTTTAATGTTTCTTTTATAGGAATGTAATGTGTTTTTAAAAGTATAGTAATATATTTGTTTTCAGGATTTTAATGTATTTTTATTGTATTGTAATTCTTTTTTTACAGGAATGTAATGAGTTTTTAAAAGTATTGGAATATATTTTTTTGTTATTGTTGCAATGTATTTGTTTATGTTGTTGACATACTGTACATTTGTTTATGGTGGTATATTCAAACATCATAAACATGTGTATCACAAGAACAAAAACAAATTTAATATATGTATTGATGTTGTTGTAATGTTTTATTTTTTGTTGTTGAACTAAATTTGTGTTTGGAATTTTATTATATTTTGAGTGTTTTATGATTTTGAAGGTATTTATTAGGTGGCCCATGACATTGGTGGCCAGTGAGTGGCTAGGTGGGTGGCACACATTGGTGGTCAGTGGGAGGTTAATGCATGACCCAGCCACCGCCCACCTCATTCCAGCGGGCGGTGCCTGGGTCATGCATTTATAAGTGGGTGGCACACATTGGTGGGTAGGTGGGTGGCACACATTGGTGGGCAGTGGGAGCTTAATGCATGACCCAACCACCACCCGCCTCATTCCGGCAGGCGGTGGCTGGGTCATGCATTTATAAGTTGATGGCACACATTGGTGGGTAGGTGGGTGGCACACATTGGTGGGCAGTGGGATTGCATTCAATACAGTACCAATACTCACCAAAGTGCTGCAATCCAGACTTCAATATGCAGGCTCTATCGTGCTTCCTTCTCCGTATGATGAATCGTGAGATACATCGTGAGTAAAAAGTACTCACGATCTGTATCACATCATGTCCCAGATTGGCAAATCTGCCCTACAGCAAGGCAGATTTGAAGATGCAACGTACGATGAGCAGGGACGCGCATTGGCATCGTGATCGTGAGTGGAAACTCACGATTTAGCCATATTTTACACGATTTGTCGTCACGATTCGTTGAAATCGGCCAAATCGGGTAAAATATCGCTATGTGTGTGGGCAGCTTTACACCCGATGCGTTTCGCCATTGTTGACTTCATTAGGGGTGATGCAATAGTGCAGTAGTTCCCAAACTTTTTTGAATCATGGCGCCCTAAAGTAACAGCATTTTTTTCACGGCACCCCTAAGCCAAATGTTTTTTGTCAAATTCAGAAAAAAATATAGTCAAGTGAAGTAAATTGTGCTTACATGTCATCCTTAAGTTCAGTTATGTGGGGGTGGACAGGTTTGTGCTACTGCTTGTCCACATATTTACATTACGTTAATCATAAATAATTTGAATTGGCGCTGGACCACCAACTTGAGGCACCCCTACAAGTGTCCTGAGGCACCCCAGAGTGCCACGGCACACAGTTTGGGAACCACTGCAATAGTGAGTAAATAGTTCAGCTATTAGCTTGAATTACACACTTTGAAGCTGATTCTTTTTGAGACCATTTACACCATTTAAAAATCGGTTATATTCACTTACACTGTTATCCCGTTAAATGTTTATTCATTAAAAATAATTCAAATTAAACAGCCTTTTCTGAACAATTTTTTATCTCCTATTCTGCATCTATTTCCCCCTACATTATCTCCACATAGAGCTATTTTGTCACAACAGAGACCATATTATAAAATAGATATACCACTTTTGAGAAAAACTTTTGCTATCGGCGCTAACAATAATATACTGCAAATTTATGTGTGTGCAGCAAATAAAACAAAGGGGATTTTGTCATGATTTGATCAAAGCACTTAAGCCTGCAGCCCAGCATCAAAGGACCCCATTTTTCTGCAGGTCCCTAACACTAGCATATATGCCTAGCACATCATTACATTGCAGTTAAATGTACTCACCTCCTAGATACAGAGGGACACATCTATAACCACTTTTGGCTGTGCGGTCTCGCTCCGATATAAGCACACCTTGGGTGGTCACATCGCACACCAATGCGTGCATATATCAGAGCGCAACCTCACACCCAAGAGTGGTATATTTAAATTTCCACCTGAAATCCTTCCCATACAGAAGAAATAATCCCAGGATAGTGCTCAGGTCTGGCCAACCACCCGGTTTTCATAAGACTTTCTAGAATAGTTTGGTGACCTATTTATAGAAGTGATGTTATAAGTTTTATACTGAGACTTGTGTGCACTAAAATAAATCTTCTGGCCCTTCTCCATCTTTTGCCCATTTCTATAAACCATTTACTCTTATTTCTGTGGATTTAATTGCAGTTATCTTTCTTCAAAGGATTCGTCCTTGAGTCGTCGACCCGTTTCAGTCAAATATCTTATTTTGGGGGGGGAGAGTTCTCAAACCTTGGAGATAAAGGGGTCTATGTACTAAGCCTTGGATAGAGATAACGTGGACTGAGATAAAGTACCAACCAATCAGCTCCTGACTTTCACTTTTACAGGCTGTTTGAAAAATGACACAGGGTCTGATTGGCTGGAACTTTACCTCCATCCACTTTATCTCTCTTCAAGTGGATAGACCCCTCTGTACCATCCAATCAGCTCCTAAGGGGAGTATTTACTAACGTGAGTGTTTTTTAGAAGTGGAGATGTTGCCCATAGCAACCAATCAAATTTTACTGATCATTTATCTAGCACATTCTAGAAGATAATAGCTAGAATCTCATTGGTTGCTATGGGCAACAACTCCACTTCTAAAAACCTGCATTTTAGTAAATATACCCATAAGTGTCATTTTTCAAACACAGCCTGTAAAGTGAAAGAAACTGATTGGTAGGTACTTTATCTGCAAGCTGTAAGAAATCTCCCCCTTTATTCCTCTAATGTCTACATTTTGGATACAACTATTAATTGGAAATAAGTTGTCTATTTTCCTCTCTTACCTTTCTGAAAGCAACAGCAGAATGAAAGGTCTAATAAATACATTTAATACGATTATAATCAATAAATATACACAGTGGGCACAAATCAGTCATAATAATGAACCCCATCCCTCTACTGGCATCTCACCATTATTTTGTGTGTATGGCAAACATTCTAATCCTCGTTCATGATTCTCCCGCTCCTCTGAAGTACTGGAGGGTCACAGTTAGAACCTCTTACAAACTGAAAAACAGGTTTGAACAAATGTAACACACGGCATTTAAAAATGAAAACAGTGTGTGGACAAGTCATCAGAAACATGAACTAATATTGCTGCAATTCCCGACTGCGCACAGAGGGGCTGATTCGGATGCAACGTGGCTGTATTTGCAGGTGCGCAGGTCAGATTTACTGTTAATTGTAATGTGAGATTGCACACAGTTAAGTGGGGGTCTGTGCGTCTGCAAGCAGTAAAACCACTGATATTACACCAGCCACCGCAAGCGTCATTAGTATCGGCGCTTTCACCAGCCGCATGTCTGGCAGAAGAGATCCGTAAGTCCGCATCTGCGCTGTATGCTACAACTCGCTTTTTTCCTGCGTGTGCAGAGATCAGTTCGTCATAGCATGGTAGAGATGCTGATGCTTGGATCCCAGCGTCATAATCCCGACACCGGCATCCCGACAGTGTTAGAATACCGCCACTTGTCGCCAGTATTCTAACCTTCCCTCCCCCTAGTGCCTAAACCTAACCCACCCCCTAACCCTTCTACTTACCTTCAGGTAATGCCAGCACCGGGATTCTGACAACTGTCTGGATTCTCGCTGGAATCCCCGTAGTCAGGATTATGAACGCATCCCATCTGCTAAGTATGTAAAGGCAGATTGTTTAAAAAAGATCGGCTACTTTGACAAGCCAGCGGATAGTGATTATACCACTTGGTGTCTGGTGTAAGGTTTTGCTTCACGACTTGGGGGCTATTGTCTCACTGTGTGACTAGATCATACAGCCCACCAAGAACCTCTACCAATGTGTAATATTGTGTATCAATGACTATCTCCCCATAGATTGTAAGCTTGCGAGCAGGGCCCTTGTACTGCTATGTCTGTCTATCATTACTCAGTCGTTTTATTGCTGTTTGCTCCCAATTGTAAAGGGTAACGGAATGCTGCATTATATAAGTAACTGTTATATAGCTCATGACCATCGCTTGGTTGCTGCCCATAATTCCTTGCCATCTGCTCTGACCTTAGGGCATGTTATGACCTGGATTGTCACCAGCTGGTGTTGTGCCACTTTATCTGCTGCTTATGACTTCAGTAGTCTGACCTCCTTCACCCTTTTGTGGGTCACTAATTGTAGCCATATTTTTCGGCCACTATAGATATGTGCCCAAGACCACAAGGCAACTCAGTACCGGTGAGAATATTTAGCTCTATGATGATTTCTAAAGGAGAACACAACTAGCCTATCATTGCTCCTCAATGATGCTTTGTCCCTTTACTACTGAAATTACACTAGACATTGCTTATCGCTCATAGCAGTCCTGGATCTGAGGACTGGGGTAAGCAGAAGTGACAAGTGCAACTGTCTCCTCTGCTGTGAGTGGCCGGCATGTGGACCCTAACGTTCTGTGCATAGAGGCCAGAAGAATGGTATAAGACTGTATTGACAATATATTGCCATGTACCAACAGCCACAGTCAGGGAGGGCTTCGACCAGGTAGGTAACAACTAAAACTACACGCAAGCAGGTCCTCAGAGAGAATAAACTAAAGGAGGGGACTGGCCAGCAAAAGACAGGCTGAAATAGTCACTCTTTTTGGGGCAGAATTTTCAAAATGGACATCCTGGTATTTTACTTCTATACAGTACTGGTAATATACTGATCACATTAGGTCTAATCAGCTGCTCGGTTCTGCAGAAAAAAAGCCTGTGGCAGATCTACAGCAAGGTTGGCCAGCGATGGTTAGCAAATCTTAACGGTTGATAATTATACCATCGATGATTTGCAATTTGTCTTCTACTTCTTTCCGCATTCACAAGCGCTAACCAGCAACGGTTGTCTGCCGATGGTTACAAATAGTCGGCTATAGATGGTGGGTGCTGCGATGGACAGCCCTAATCTGCAGAGAAATCAGTAATTCATTTTTAGACACTGTATTTGATGTTTATTAAGTCAGGAGCACAACACTTGACCACAGAGGAAACAGAAGACTGAGCAACTAAAAAAAACCACTGCTGTTTTATTCCTGCCAAAATTAGGATTGCAATCGATTGGATGTAGGTCTTGACAGGGGTATCATGCTATTTAAAGCAAACTAATTGAGAGGGCCAAATGTAATAGGGTGAGAGTTTAGAAAATGTGAGAGTTTAGCAGTAAATTCTCTCATTGGTCGAGTTTTATCTTCAAAATGGGAAACCATCTGGATGAGAGTTTAAATTGTGAGTTTTTTAATTAAAAACATGCAAGTTTGCCTGTTCTCAGACTCTACATTGCGCAAGTTTAAAAAGTGTTAGAAAACTCTCACGCTATTACATTTGTCCCAAAATGTCTATTATGTGAAAATAAATAATTAACAAACATTTATACTGTATTTATATGCCTAAATGACTCAACTTCTCCAATTTTTTTATATACTGATACAGTAAACATAATCCAGTTTAGAGTCATTTAATATATATATATATATATATATACAGTCAGGTCCATAAATATTGGAACATTGACAGAATTTTCATATTTTGGCCTCTATTCACCACCACAATGGCTTTGTAATGAAACAAACAAGATGTGCTTTAACTGCAGACTTTCAGATTTAATTTGAGGGTAATTACATCCAAATCAGGTGAACAGTGTAGGAATTACAACAGTTTCTATATGTGCCTCCCACTTTTTAAGGGGCCAAAAGTAATGGGACAAACTAAACAATCCTAAATCTAACTTTCACTTTTTTAATACTTTGTTGCAAATCCTTTGCAGGCAATTACATCCTTAAGTCTGGAACGCATAGACATCACCAGACGCTGGGTTTCATCCCTGGTGACGCTCTGCCAGGCCTCTACTGCAAATGTCTTCAGTTCCTGCTTGTTCTTGGGGCATTTTCCCTTCAGTTTTGTCTTCATCGAGTGAAATGCATGCTCAATCGGATTCAGGTCAGGGGATTAACTTGGCCATTGTATAACATTCCACTTTTTAGCCTTAAAAACTCTTTGGTTGCTTTTGCAGTATGCTTCGGGTCATTGTCCATCTGCACTGTGAAGCGCCGTCCAATGAGTTCTGAAGCATTTGACTGAATATGAGCATATAATATTGCCTGAAACACTTCAGAATTCATTCTGCTGCTTTTGTCAGCAGTCACATCATCAATAAATACAAGGGAACCAGTTCCATTGGCAGCCATACATGCCCACGCCATGACACTACCACCACCATGCTTCACTGATGATGTGGTATGTTTTGGATCATGAGCAGTTCCTTTCCTTCTCTTCCCATCACTCTGGTACAAGTTGATCTTTGTCTCATCTGTCCATAGGATGTTGTTCCAGAACTGTAATGGCTTTTTTAGATGTTGTTTGGCAAACTCTAATCTGGTCTTCCTGTTTTTGTGGCTCACCAATGGTTTGCATCTTGTGGTGAACCCTCTATATTCACTCTTGTGAAGTCTTCTCTTGATTGTTGACTTTGACACATATACATCTACCTCCTGGAGAGTGTTCTTGATTTGGCCAACTGTTGTGAAGGGGTTTTTCTTCAACAGGGAAATAATTCTTCTGTCATCCACAGTTGTTTTCCGTGTCTTTTTGGTGTTGCTGAGCTCTCCGATGCGTTCTTTCTTTTAAAGAATGTTCCAAACAGTTGATTTGGCCACACCTAATGTTTTTGCTATCTCTCTGATGGGTTTGTTTTGATTTGTCAGCCTAATGATGGCTTGCTTCACTGATAGTGACAGCTCTTTGGATCTCATATTGAGAGTTGACAGCAACTGATTCCAAATGCGAATGTCACACCTAGTATCAACTCCAGACCTTTTACCTGCTTAATTGATAATGAAATAATGAGGGAATAGCCCACACCTGTCCATGAAATAGCTTTTGAGTTGATAGTCCCATTACTTTTGGCCCCTTAAAAAGTGGGAGGCACATATAGAAACCGTTGTAATTCCTACACCGTTCACCCAATTTGGATGTAATTACCCTCAAATTAAATCTGAAAGTCTGCAGTTAAAGCACATCTTGTTTTATTTCAAAGCCATTGTGGTGGTGAATAGAGGCCAAAATATGAAAATTCTGTCAATGTCCCAATATTTATGGACCTGACTGTATATATATATATATATATATATATAATATATATACATACACACACAAGTTTTTGGTCCCAATCCTCTTTTGCAGGAAGACTAATACAAAAAGGTTCTGATCCCATGCCAAACTAAGACTGACCAAGATTATATTTTTAATACCCTGTATATTAAATAGCTAAACTATCCTGTACACATTAAACAATGGTCCAAATACATGTGTCAAGACTAGGCTTTCAAAAACTAGAATTATCCAGGTGTGGTCTTTCCAAACCTTGGTAGAGACTCCAGTTATTATAGCATAACATATAGCCACAGATGGTTTCCAGTCAGAAGTAGTACACTATCATTGCTCACACTCTGTAGTGAGCCCTGTTGCATTTGCACCAGTGCCCTCTTGCAGTATAGTAATCTGTGTTGCACCGTTGAGCTCTGCCAGTAGTGATTTCAGTGTTCCACTAGGGTACTCTTTCAGTGTTGATGTCTGTACTGCACAGAGGCATTCTGGCCGTAGTGATTTCTGTGTTGCACTATGACTCTCTGGCAGTAGTGATCTCTGTGTTGCACCAGAGCTCTCTGACAGTAGTGATCTGTGTTGCACCAGGGCTCTCTGGCAGTAGTGATCTCTGTGTTGCTCCAGGGCTCTCTGGCAGTAGGTTCAATCCATATCAAATGGTCCAGAATTAAATTGGTTGCTTTACCATTTTTATTTTTTGTGTGATGACCCTTGCTTTTTAGCAGCCAGAAACCACCATTACTTTATTTTTATTTACCTTTATATGAAAATGGTGCAATTTTTGTATCATGGCGTATGACAGTTTTCACTGTTGCGTATGTTTGGGGTAAATGCAATATCTCAACTCAGAAAAGTCATAGAAGGCTTGGATAAGAACCATTATTTTCAGCACATTTCAAGCTACATAATATAAAAGTATTTCCCTACCTCACTTCGTTATGACTGAAATTTAAGCCCAGAGTTAATTGTCAGATTTAAAAAAAAAAAAAAAAAGGTCTATTTTTTGGATTGTATTTCAGTGGGAAGGAATAAAAATATCAGAGCTGTAATTTTTGGGGGGAATAGCTATATACTCAAAGATTTGCCAAACGAATTTTGAGTTATCTGTCTTGTCTACTTTTTTTAATTAGAGCACTGTGAAATTGCTCGGTTTTCACCTAAAATGACCTCTAATATCTCTGGTGGGGGACCTGATAAAAATTTAAAATTCACAGCATACACAGTACACTATAAAAAAAAATATTCCATGTGGAACAAAGTTACACCAAGCTGAAAACCTTGGAAAACCCTCTGTAGGCAAATATTAATTAAAATAGCCTAATTTAATTTTTTTTAGTCAGAATGTAAAATGGTGATTAACAAAGGCAGAAATGGATAACAAGCCATTTCTGCCTTTGTTAATCACTACTTTACATTCTGACTAAAAACAAAATAAGTAGGCTATTTTAATTAATATTTACCTACAGAGGAATTATATGTAATATTTGGGTTTTCCAAGGTTTTTGGCTTGTTGTAACTTTTTTCCACATGGAATATCAAGCTCCCAAATTTTTTTACAGTTGCACCAGTACTATGTATGTTGTGAATTTGACATTTTTGTCAGGTCACCCACCAGGGATATTAGAGGTCACTTTAGGTGAAAAACAAGCAATTTCAAAGTGGTCTAATAAAAAAAAAGTAGACAAGATAGATCAAAACTTGTTTGGCAAATCTATGAGTATATAGCTACTGCCCCCCCCCAAAAAAATACAGCAGATATTTTTATTCCTTCCCCCTGAAATACAATCCAAAAATACTTTTCAAAAAATATCTGACAATTAACTTTGGGCTTAAATTTCAGTCATAAGGAAGTGTGGTAGGGAAATAGTTATATTATGTGGTTTGAAATGTGCTGAAAATAATGGTTTTTATCCCAGCTTTCTATGACTTTTCTGAGCTGAGATATTGCATTTATCCCAAACGTCCGCAACAGTGAAAAATATCATACGCCATGATACAAAAATGGCCGCCATCTTCATATGAAGGTAAATAAAAATAAAGTAATGGTGGTTTCTGACTACTAATTTATAGGGGTCATCACACACAATTTTATTTTTTTAAATGGTCAAGCAACCAGGACTGGACCACTCCACATGGGTTGACCCAATAGTGATCTCTGTTGCAGTCGTGATGTGTTGCACCAGGGCTCTCTGGCAGTAGTGATCTCTGTGTTTCAGTAGTTATCTCTGTGTTGCACCAGGGTTCTCTGGCAGTAGTAATCTCTGTGTTACACCAGGGCTCTCTGGCAGTAGTGATCTCTGTGTTGCACCATGGCTCTCTGGCATGTAGTGATCTCTGTGTTGCACCATGGCTCTCTGGCAGTAGTGATCTCTGTGATGAACCATGGCTCTCTGGCAGTAGTGATCTGTGTTGCACCAGGGCTCTCTGGCAGTAGTGATCACTGTATGGCAGTAGTGATCTCTGTGTTGCACCATGGCTCTCTGGCAGTAGTGATCTCTGTGTTGCACCATGGCTCTCTGGCAGTAGTGATCTCTGTGTTGCACCATGGCTCTCTGGCAGTAGTGATCTCTGTGTTGCACCATGGCTCTCAGGCAGTGGTGATCTGTGTTGCAGTAGTGATCTGTGTTGCACCAGGGCTCTCTGGCAGTAGTGATCTCTGTGTTGCACCAGGGCTCTCTAGCAGTAGTGATTTCTGTGTTACCCCAGGGGCCAGGGCTCTCTAGCAGTAGTGATCTCTGGGCAGCAGCCAGGCTCTCCCGGCAGTGCAGGGGTTAGAAATGATGCAGGCAGGGAACATGTGCTCAGGTCTTTTCTTCTTTCTCCTCTCTCCTTCCCCTGCCAAGTTGTCAGCTGATGGGACTGATCACCCAAGCGTGGCGCATGCAGCCAGCTCCAGCCCTCAATACTCCCCATTCAAGCTTCTGTCTCCCCATCCGCTACCCAAACTGCCCCCCCCTGCACACAAAACCTTTCCCCAAAATACCCTGGGCACCCCTGCTGCACCATGCCCATGCCAGTTCTGCAAAAGCCTGCCCTCTCCCTGCGGCAACAGGCCATGCAATGTTCTGCAAATAGTCCTTTGTTTACATGCAATGCCTTACTCTGCGGAAGAAGGGCTGGGATTTGGCTCAGGGTGGAAGAGGAGGGGGGGTACTGGGAGGGGGAGGGGTGCTGTTTCTGATCTCTCACCAGCTGTTTCCCGCCTTGAAACAGACATCAGCTGCAAACACACACTCACATTGAGAGAGACAGAGAGAGAGCACAAGGAGAGAGACAGACAGACACCTCCCCCTGATCATCTGGGACATCCTACACACACTACACCATTGATCCCTTCCAAACAGCATCACCTAATCAATAGGGCTGATCAGGGGGGGACCCCAGCACTGCAAGAGGGGGCGCTGCTGTGGACAGAGGGGGGGTGGGGTGCACACTATTTTGGGGAGTGGGGTGGGGGTGTGCGTGGAGGTGGCTGTGGATCTCCCTGCTGCTGCTGCTGATTGCTATGGAGTATTTCATGATGCCCGCGCAGAAAGTGCCCTCCCTGCAGCACTTCAGGAAGACGGAGAAGGAGGTGATCGGGGGTCTGTGCAGGTAGGTGCCGAGCTCTGCCTGTGTATGTATGTGTGCGTGGTGCAGCACATGGTGCATGCTGAGGGCTCTGCAGCTCTCCTTACATCACCTGGCAGGGGGAGGGGGAAGCAGTCAGCTGGCTGGGAGTGGGGGGTGGGTTGCACCCTGGGGTGCAGCATGGCTGGGGGGGGGGGGGGGACCCCGGGAGCTGGCGGCTGGTAAAGGGCGCAGGAGGTTTGTCAGCTGCAAACAGACCCACGTGGTGGCGGTGCCCCGGCCATGCTGCAGCGCTGCGACCAGGAGATGGGGGGGGCACACGCTGCCAGGGAGACCACCACCACCCAGTGGATGCACTTACACCCTGTACCCGCCCCCCCCCCTCACGGTGCCACCAGTTACGCGGCTGCGGACGGGCACCTCAAGGGCCACATAGCACGCCGCACAGGCGGCTTGCAGAGAGTGACGGCTGTGGGCCAAGCCGAGGGACTACAGATCCCAGCATGCCCCGCTGAGGGTTGTAGTCCTGCGGCTTGTGCACACAAGGTCACGTTGCTATGGGGAGTGTATAATGCGGGCACCGCCGGGTGAGCAGCAGCAGAGCACGCCCGCGGGCGGCACGGTGCCGGGGTGTATATAGCTGTGTAGTATACAGCCAGTGCTGGCAGACAAGGTCACGGTGCAGCCTGTATATATATATGTATATAGTGTGACCGCACAGCTGCTGTGTAACACGCCCCCTCTGCCTTGTTGCTGCCCCTGCTGCTCGTGTTGTTGTTGTCACTATTGGAGTAGTGAGTAAAAGAAGGGGGTGGGGGGATAGAATAAAAGCCCCCCGGGGCAGCACGGACGGGGCTCTGTCACCTCACGGGCACCTGGGCAGGGGCGCGGACCGGCCGGGTGTCCCCACCGGCTGCCCGTGGGCTCTCCCACCCGTGACCTTGCCGCCTGGTTGTCGGCTGACGAGGGGTGTGCGGGAGAGTCACGCAGACAGGCCTGGCCGTGACTCTGCAGCCCGCCTGGAGTAGGAGTGTCGGGGCGCACGAGGCTGCCGGGAGATGTAGTGCGGCGGCGCGGGGGACGCCGGGAAGTGTAGTCGCCGCCTGGCCATGCTGTCTCCAAGCACAAAGCGTGCTCTGGGGTGGTCATGTGACCAGTAGCATCAGTGTGTGCACTGTGGTAGTCTACTCAGACTAGGTGCCCCCGCCCCCTGGCTGAGCTCTCATCTGTGTATATGGTGTAATACTTCATGTGTAATAATGCAGCTCATTATATCATATACATAGGGGGTGTAATACTACAGCTCATATCCTGTGTAATAATGCAGCTCATTATATCATATACATGGGGTGTAATACTACAGCTCATATCCTGTGTAATAATGCAGCTCATTATATCATATACATGGGGTGTAATACTAGAGCTCATATCCTGTGTAATAATGCAGTTCATTATATCATATACATAGGGTGTAATACAACAGCACATATGTGTAATAATGCAGTTCATTATATCATATACATAGGGTGTAATACAACAGCACATACCATGTGACATAATAATTCACTCTGATTATATGGTGTAATACAACAGCACAGATCATCGGGGCAGCACAGACGGTGTAATGGTTAGCATTACTGCCTCACAGATGATATGTGCTGTTGTATTACACCATATAATCAGAGTGAATTATTATGTCAATTCCCACCATGGCCCTAACTGTGTGGAGTTTGTATATTCTCCCTGTGCTTGCGTGGGTTTCCTCCCACACTCCAAAAATATACTGATAGGTTAATTGGATCTCCACAAAATTAACCTGTGTGTGCGCATGTGGTAGGGAATATAGAGTGTAAGCTCCACTGGGGCAGGGACTGATGTGAATGGCCAAATATTCTCTCTGTAAAGCGCTGCGGAATATGTGTGCGCTATATAAATAACTGGTAATAATAATAATAATAATATCATGTGTAATAGCTCATTCTGATTATATGGTGTAATACTACAGCTCATATCATGTGAACATACACAGCTCTATATGATGTAATACACAGCTCTATATCGTGTGTATATATGTTGTAATACTACAGCTTATAATCCTATACATATGGTGTAATAACATGGCACATCATGTCATATGTGGTATAATAAGGAAGCCCATGATCCAATGTATAGAATATGTCACTTATGACAGAGTTCAAGAACCTGTGGGGATGGGTCCATCATTTAATCTTGGGGCAATATTTGGTGCTGACCACTGAGAAAGTGTCCAAACTTTTTCAGATGTCCCTCACACTGTGTAACGGTTTTGCAACAGTAAGCATCCTCTATTTTATTTCTAGCTTGCTGTTGTATTGAGCTAACTTGTAGGGCCTCTTATAGCTTGTCCTTATCCTGCTCTAGTGCTGGTCATTGCTTTGCGTGTATAAAGGGTTGACCTGTCCCGCAGTACGGTGAGGTCTCCGCTACACGCGCATGCTGGTCTTATTTTGCAGAAGGTATTGGGCCTGGCTCATTCACATGCAGGGGTGAAAACAAACGAAAACTTGACGTGCGCCTTAGAAGCGCCCTTTTCATGCTCGCAACGTTTACTGACTTTGCAGCCTGCAAGCAGTGCAGTACCATGTAACCTATGATAAATACATTTATGACTCTTTCAAAAACTTTCAACGCACCATTAAACTTTAGAACCCAGTCGTAAGAGGGAGCCATTCATCCTGTCTTTAATCTGCTTTCAGCCGCTGAAAAATGTGTCCTTTTTATTTTATCTGACTTCAGATGAGTATTGTAGCATCGTACATAGGGGTAGAACTTACAACACAATGACAGTGGTACATGGTGAGCAACTTACACGGTTACAGGAAGGTTTACAAATAAACATTAATACATCATTTAAATCCACAAATTGCATAACTACATAGAGAAAACAGCGAGTGGTTCCTGCTGGTAAGCGATTACAACCTAAAGGAGAAATGGACATAAAGGGGGGAGTGGCACTTTAACATATGATTGATTGTGAATGAGCCATTAATGTCTCGCATACATGAGTGCTATTGTGCTCTGTTAGAGGTCTGGTGCGTTGTTGTTGTTGTACATGGAGTTTGCAGTGTACGGGCCTGTCCTGTTTTTCCATTGGGTAGCTTGTTTATTATCACTTGCCTGAGGCAAAATAGGCCATGAGTGCGCCTGCCTGGGTCAGATACTGTGGGGTTTAACCTACCGGATCATTAATGATCATATAAATATCCTTAATGTATTTTTAATTATTGTGCAACATCATCCTAAAAAAATAAAAAAATAACTAAAATTATGACGTCTGATTTGCAACGTTTTTGCAATTTTTTTTTTTTTAATATAACAAATTTTGCCTAAATCTGGGTACACACTATACGATGTTTTTACCCATCGATGGAACGATACATCGCAACGGCCGTACACACCTGTTTGGATCCTGTGTACGACCTAATTTAGCAGCATGGTGTCGTTCATTGCATCCGCTATGCAGCACAGCAGATGGGACGATGCAATGAACGGGCGCCGCGCACACTCTCCAACCTGCACGACTTATTGTTCCGGTCCACGTCAGAACGATATATTGTTAGGCGGATTGCGTTGTGTCCACCCAGCTTTATGCATACAGATTTATTTATCGCACACGTATACATGTTATTAGCTTTTTATAGACGTGGTACATAACTCAAAATGTAGCCGTGCCATTATAAAAGGACACCAGGTATGAATCCCGGAGTGATATTAAATTATAGTGCAAGATGTTTATATAAGTCTACTGTAACCAATGATGCAATGGTTTGAGAGTAGACAAAAGTGGGTGGATTGATCAAAATCTATATAACTTTTTCTTAGCGCCCATTATATATAGTGCTTCATGGGACACTACACAATTTAATAATGCCCTGCTATCAAGGTTTATTAACTTTTATTTAAAAAGTCATTTAAACACTAAGGGGCATATTCAATTAGCCGCGATAAGTTGAGTACTTTTCGCATGCCGGACTTTTCGACGGTTTTCCATGTGAAAAAGTATCGCGCACGTCACCGCTTATCTCCGTATTCAATTAGAAAGCGGCGAAAACTGCACCCGGCGAATTCGGAAATGGGGAAAACAGTTTGTACCCCCTGAAAAGCTGCACTAACATTGGGGATCACTATATGGGTGTTCTAGTACCCCTAATAAAGCTAATCTGGGTTTTTTTTTTCTCTCAGATTTCTTGTTTTTAGCGTCTTTGCTTAAGTGGTGAAGAATAGCATTAAGCAATATTTTTCATCAAAATAACTAGTCCCAGCAAATTACATGAAAATGGGTGCTAGCATGTTTAAGTTGCTAATGTGAAATTTTTTAAAAACGTACAAAATCCACCTGCCGCAAGCACCTGCAATCTTAATAACACCTGGGGCATACTTGGGGACCCCCCTGGAATCTGTTTCGCTAGTTTTTTAGTTTGTCCCGCAACTTTGTTTTGCCCCCAAAATGAAAGTACTTTTTTTGGGGTGTTCTTAAGGTTTTGTTTTTTTTACACAGTTTACCTTTGGGAGGCTGTCCCAAGGGTGCGGGGTGGTTCCCGCAAGTTTGCACCCCAAAACCCCAATTCTGTACTTTTTTTTTTTTTTTTTCGTCTGCTTACATAGGCGAATCTTTTTTGACGATTCCAATGCATTGACTTTCCGCACCGGCGAAAAGTCTTTGGAATTGAATACAGGGATAATTTTTCGCCTGGCGAAATGACGTCACCAGCGAAACTTTTTCGGCGAAAACGGCTTTTCGCACCTAATTAAATATGCTCCTAGAAATCAAAGGGGTGGATTTGCTTCAACCTCTAGAAAGGGCATGTGAAGGTGTTGCCTATAGCAACCAGCCAGCTTGTAGCTATCCCATACGAAACTTTATTGGATAAATCATGGCTTGAATCTGGTTGCTATGGACAACAACCCCACTCTTTCTTTTTAGAAGTTTCCGTGAATCTGGTTTAGAACGCCTTGCTGCATGCGTGAGAGGTGTAATGGCAAGTTCAGACATTGTAACAAGTCCCTGGCTGAATAATTTGCATCCTTGTCATAAAATCTGGGTACGTGTCTTTCACGTCGTTCTGTACAATGTAAATTCACGGGCAGAACATCATTTTATATTTCACTAGATACAAAATGTTTATGCTTCCATTAATATACTACACCTACAATATATTAGGGGTCAGCCTGGTACTCTGGGCCTGATTCAGAGCCGGACGCTCTTTCAGAGCGCTCGCTCTGAATCAGTACGCTCCCTCTCTTTTTTTAGAGCGGCCTCCTGGCCGCTCGCATAGCTGTGGGTCACCACCCACAGCTATAGCGAGCAGCCAAAAAGATGGTTGCTATGATCAAGACCATCGGGCTTGCCAGAGACCCTTGTGGTAGGGTCTCGTCTGCCACAAGCCCTGGAGTGCTTTTGGCTCAAATCAGAGCCAAAAGCACTCCCACTGACATAATTTGTGATGTCAGTGGGGCCGGCCCCAGACGGTAGGCGTTCCCATGGGAACGCCTCCGTCTGGGCAACCACGCCCCGGCATGCCCACCAAAGGGGGCGTGCTGTCACTCAACATCGATTGCACGCCCCCTTTGTAGCGGGTCTCGAGCATGCGCACAACGGAGCCGGCTCCCTCATGCGCACTTGGCCAACATCGACCCGCTTGCAAGCGCTCAGCGCTCTCGAGCGGGTCTGAATTAGGCCCTCTGTTTGGAGTATATGCACCCACTGTGCTGTCAACCTCTTACAGAATATATGTAAGAACATACTTGCAAGTGTAAGCATGGGTGAAGATGTATGTATGTGTGTGTATATATACCCACATCCAGTCAAAAGTTTGGACACCTTCTCATTCAATGGTTTTTGTTTATTTCAATTATTTTCAACAAAGTAGATTAATACTGAAGACATCAAAACTATGAAAGAACACGTATGGAATTCCCTATAGATTGTAAGCTTGCAAGCAGGGCACTCTTACCTCTATGTCTGTCTGTTATTACCCTGTTTTGTTCTATCAATGTTTCCAATTGTAAAGCGCAACGGAATATGCTGCGCTATATAAGAAACTGTTAATAAATAATAAATAAATAATTATGTTGTAAACAAAAGTGTTAACGAAATCAAAATATGTTTAATATTTTAGATTTCTCAAAGTAGCCCCCTTCTTGCTTGGATGACAGCTTTGCACACTCTTGGCATTCTCTCAATCGGCTTCATGAGGTATCTCCTGGAATGGTTTTCCAACAGTCTTGAAGGAGTTCCCAGAGGTGCTGAGCACTTGTTGGCTGCTTTTCCTTCACTCTGCGGTCAAACTCATTCCAAACCATTAATTGGGATAGGTCGGGTTATTGTGGAGGCCAGGTCATCTGACGCAGCACTCCATCACTTTCCTTCTTGGTCAAGTAGCCCTTATATAGCCTTAGAGGTGTATTTGGGGTCACTGTCTTGTTGAAAAACAAATGATGGTCCCAGTAAGTGCAAACCAGATGGGATGGCATGGCTCTGCAGAAAGCTGTGGTAGCCATGCTGGTTAAGTGTGCCTTGAATTTAAAAAATAAATCACCAACAGTGTCACCAGCAAAGCACCCCCAGACCATCACACCTCCTCCTCCATGCTTCATAGAGGGAACCACTCATGCAGAAACCATCCGCTCACCTTCTCTGCGTCTCACAAAGACTCAGCGGTTGGAACCAAAAATCTAAAATTTGGACTCATCAGACCAAAGTACAGATTTCCACTGGTCTAATGTCCATTCCTTGTGTTTCTTGGCCCAAACAATTCTCTTCTTCTTGTTGTTCATCCTCAGTAGTGGCGTCTTCGCAGCAGTACGACCATGAAGGCCTGATTCATGCAGTCTCCTCTGAACAGTTGATGTTAAGATTTGTCTGCTACTTGAACTCTGAAGACTTTGGGCCTGATTCAGAGCCGCTTGCAAGCGGCTCGATGTTTGTGATCTGCGCATGCTCTGCGTCCGGCGTGCGCATGCACGAGCCCCGTCGAGCGACTGAAGTTCAGTCGCTACGGGGCTTGCTACAAGACTGGGTAGCTGTCGATGGTTTGTAGGCGTGTGTGGCGGGGGGGGGGGGGTTGGGCAAATGCAGGCGTTCCCTTAGGAAAGCCCGGCGTTTGAGGGAGGACCTACTGACATCACAAATGATGTTAGTAGTGGACTTCCTGCTCTATTAGAGGAGGCAGTCCAATCGGCCTTGCGGCAGCCAAGACCATACCACCGGGTCTCGTCGCAAGGCCGATGGTCGCGATTATCGCGACAGGCTGGGGGCCGCTCGCACAAGCTGTGGGTGGTCTCCCACAGCTTTGCAATAGGCCAGAGGAAAAAAAAAACTGCCCACAGACCTCGCGAGCAGCCAGTGGCTACGAGCGGGTCTGAATCGGTCTCTAATCTGAGGTGCTGTTAAGTAGCGGTTTGTGAGGCTGGTAACTCTAATGAACTTATCCTCTGCAGGAGAGGTAACGCTTGGTCTTCCTTTCCTGGGGCGGTCCTCATGAGAGCCAGTTTCATCATGGCGTTTGATGGTTTTTGCAACTGCTCTTGAGGATACATTCAAAGTTCTTGAAATTTTCCGTATCGACTGACCTTAATGTCTTAAAGTAATGATGGACTGTCGTTTCTCTTTACTGAGTTGAGTGGTTGATGCCATAATATGGATTACAACAGCAGTCAAATAGTGGTATCCTCGGTGTACTAACCCTACCTCTGCACAACACAACTGATGGTCTCAAACACATTAAG
This sequence comes from Taudactylus pleione, assembly GCA_031769625.1. NCBI lineage: Eukaryota > Metazoa > Chordata > Amphibia > Anura > Myobatrachidae > Taudactylus > Taudactylus pleione. The sequence continues at coordinate 11,963,577 of JAUIMM010000060.1, read as the reverse complement.
AAGGCAAGTAATTCCACAGATTGACTCTTGACAAGGCACACCTGTTACTTCAAAACCATTCCAGGAGACGACCTCATGAATCCGACTGAGAGAATGCCAAGAGTGTGCAAAGCTGTCATCCAAGCAAAAAGGGGCTACTTTGAGGAATCTAAAATATAAACCATATTTTGATTTCTTTAACACTTTTTTTTTGTTTATAACATAATTCCATATGTGTTATTTCATAGTCTCCAGTATTAATCTACTATGTTGAAAATAATTGAAATAAACAAAAACCATTGAATGAGAAGGTGTGTCCAAACTTTTGACTGGTACTGTATGTGTGTGTGTATATATGTTCACTCTAGCTCCGGCGCCAGGCAGGGCGCAGGAGCTATAGAGGGCATTTCCGCGTGCGTATTCCCGAAAAGGGGGCGTGGCCATTGAAAAGGGGCGTGTCTATAAGACTCGTCCTCTTTTCGTCACTCTTGGGGGTGTTCCCGGCACTTACGGACACGCCGGACAGTCCTCAAACGCTGCTGAAAGGAAGAATAGATGTTGGCGCATGCGGCCTGGCGTCTATTCACCGGCTGTGACCGGTTCACCGCACATTTCCTCACCCGCGGGACACTGCGATCCACGGATGGAGACGGCTTTTTTAGCGAGGCGCTGTGCGGTAAGGGCAGGGCGCTTGGGCGCTCCAGAAGGAGGGCAAGGTGCCGTGCCCCGCTAAAACAGCCTAGCGTGAGTGATATATATGCGCACAATATTTGACCGGCACTCTGCGGGCCAATACCTTGCCCAGGGTGCCCTCCACGTAGGACGATGCCAAACGGTATGTAAGAAGCAATATAGGCGGCACTCCCAGGACTCTCCAAAAAGGTGTATACAAACGTGTTTATTCAATGTTTCGGGGTTCTGGGACCCCTTCTTTAGGAACACACATCGTGTGTAATATATATAATGCATAGGGTTTGAAGTTTCTGCACACATCTACTGAGTTCAGTATACGTACTATTGTTTGCTTATTTATATAGCACTGATCATATATTACACAGTGTTGTAGGGGTTAATGGGATTTGCTCGTTCACGTAAGTTTTGCCGACCTGGTCATAATGACGTGAGTGTGTAGTCTGTAAGTACACCAAGATATTGATCCCTGTGTTGCGCTTTGTGGGTTGTGGACAGTAGTAACCTATGTGGAAACTAGCTGGCAATGAGAAACACAAACCGCCCCGTGGTCACCTCTGTGCCGCTTACTTCAGTGCGCTCAGTGTGGACGGTATGCATTACCTGTGAATTAGGACTATTTTGCACTCTAGGGAGCTATAATAAATAGAAGAAGCTATATGCGGGATGCTACTGTTAAATGCAAATATGTACAACCTGCATCTTGTGTTATGAAATGCAAATATGCAGAGTAACCTCAGGGGGTGTTGATAGATAGATAGATAGATAGATACATAGCTATACGTTAAATTAGATATATATATTTGGAAGCCTGAAGGGCCCGCATTACTGCTGTCTGGCGATGACCATGTAAGGTCAGGTGCTACCATTTACTTGTTGGTGTTGCAGCCTCTTCTGCTCGATATCTGATTCATCCCAACTAGACGCTGATAGGGATCCCTGAATAATTTGGACCCATTACCCAGTTATTTAGAGACCATTCATGGTAAAATGATCTAACTGGCTTTCAGAATTACGGCGTGTATGAGCGCCCTACATGCTGTTCTGTTTAACATCTAGATCTCTGCTTTATCACTTTCCAGAGCTTCATACATCTGCCCCCTTGTCTTTTATAAAGTGCAGAGTGATAAACGACCAACCAATCAGCTCACAACTGTCATGTTACAGGCTGTGTTTGAAAAATGATAGGTGGGAGCGGATTGGTTGGTCATTTATCACTCTGCACTTTATCACTTTCCACAGCTTCATACATCTGCCCCAATATCTTTTCTAAGAATAAACCTAGCTAATCTGACTTTTTTTTTTTCTTATCTGACATTAATAAGGCAATACATAGAATTAATCCACAGTTCGGATTGGGTAGGTTTGCAAACACTGCAGGTCAAAGGTACCATTATTTCAGAATGCAAATGATCTGCTTTACAAATGTATTAGCTTTTTAGTATTTGCGGCTGCTATTTCAGTTGTTAATAGTTTATTATCGTAGATTTGTAAAGGCGCCATAGTGCCTCGCAACGACTGGCAGTGTGGAAATACTTAAAACATGGACTTGCGGTCAAATGAACTCCATGCATTGAAAACAAAGGTGAGCGAGGAACATACTCATGAGAGAGCATTTAAACTGGAACATTGGGAAAAGGGTATAGCCTCTTCCTGTGCTGTAGATGTACAGCGAAGAATCCCCCCTCTACCTGCAGTGGATGGACCATTGTCCCCTTACAGTGAAGAACACATCACTACGTGCAGTGGATGGACCATTGTTCCCTTACAGTGAAGAATGCATCTGTACGTGCTGTGGATGCACCATTGTCCCCTTACAGTGAAGAATACATCTCTACGTGCTGTGGATGGACCATTGTCCCCTTACAGTGAAAAGCACATCTCTACGTGCTGTGGCTGGACCATTGTCCCCTTCCAGTGAAGAATACATCTCTACATGCAGTGGATGGACCGTTGTCCCCTTCCAGTGAAGAATACATCTCTACGTGCTGTGGCTGGACCATTGTCCCCTTCCAGTGAAGAATACATCTCTACGTGCTGTGGCTGGACCATTGTCCCCTTCCAGTGAAGAACACATCTCTACGTGCTGTGGCTGGACCATTGTCCCCCCTACAGTGAAGAACTCCTTATGGTGAAACCTTCATTCCAGGTGTAGTGGATGTACCATTGTCACCTGCCCAGAAGCTCATTATACAAATCATTATGGCATGTGCAGTATCCCAGTTAGGTAACCTCTATGGTGGCCTCTGCAGCAGCCATATGTCATTCCTTGTGTTATTTAGCTTCAGTCTAATTGTATTCCCAAATCCTCCAAATGTATCCTGTATAATGTGCAGGCGCTCTAATTACTACCTAGGTGTAGGACACATTTACCTTCTCTGCTGTTCCTCAGCCAAACTTTCCAATTGTAACAAATCCTGCTGTAATTATTCTTTCCTCTGCTGCATCAATGGCGCTAAATAGTTTTGTGTCCTCTGCAAGGTCATTATAGAACTATTAAAAGGGACAGGAGCCACACGTTGTTTTTGCAAATCCGTAATGTGTACATGATGCAAAATAAATATATATATATATATATATATAATTTAGCAAATAACCATATGCCCGCTAGTAGTGTAATGCTGTATAGGTCACACAGTGACATTGCAGGGCCATGTACAGCTAAAGCCATCTGCGCAGTGCGTGACTTTGGGCCTGATGCTTCAGGACTCTCTTCTGGACTATTTTAACTGTTTCTCCGATTCTGGAAACAAACAAATAAAGAAATGAATGGAATAGATGGATGTGTTTTATTATAGGGCCATGAGAGCGGGTCTGGGAGAGGCGCATCTATTATATATATTTTTTTTTAATTATTTTTTTATTGATAAATTTCATTTGAATCTGAATCTTTAACCGGTTTTACCGAATAATGTACTTTTTTAAAGGGACACTATGTACAGAGTGTACCCATTACCTGTGGATAGCGAATTTCAGGCCTGGATCAATATTTGGGAAGGCATCCTATTGATTCATGAGGCACTGTAGCGGTTTCCGTGAGGCATGAGGTACTTTGAGATATCGCTAGTTGCTTGTGAATTGATGAGGCTCCCATAGAGTCCTGCCTCCGCTTCGAGTAAGTTACCGTACACTGCAAAAAAATATATTCTGGATTTGTCAGATAGTAGTGGGCATATGAACAATTACTGTCACTAGAGCAAAGTTTAAGACAAACAGATTATTATTATTATTATTATGATGCATGGAATTTAGTGTATATATAATTTTATACTCTCCCAATTCTCTGTGAGGTGTCTTATTGCTCTGTCCTGTGACTAATCCCAACAATCAAGAGGGGAAAATATTCGGTGGGGGCAGGAAGCTGGAGTTCCCTCATTCAACCCTGAGGGGTCAGCTGCCTTCATTCTCCTCCTGTATTGTCATCTGGAAGTTATTACAGAGCCCTCAGGGCAGACAGGAGGGGATGAAAGGGGGGTCCTCAGATCCGGCTTCCATCGTTCCCTGAGAGGGGCCACACACAGAGATGCCTAATAGGTCATACTATGCAGGCCTGAATAGTAGCCTCACCCACCTTAACCCCTCTGGTGCTGGAGGACCCGTGTACATTATTTATACATGGGTATTTTCTTATGTACAGAAAAAGACAGGATTAGTCCTCATCTTTCCGATGTCTCTAACAGTGGCCTGTTCTTGTGTTTCCTTTTTTTTTTCTTTCTCAGCCTAGCCAACATCCCTCTGACGCCAGAGACCCAACGGGACCAGGAAAGACGGATACGCAGAGAAATCGCCAATAGCAACGAGCGTCGCCGTATGCAAAGTATCAACGCCGGCTTCCAGTCTCTGAAAACCCTAATCCCTCATACAGACGGGGAGAAGCTAAGCAAGGTGAGCAGGTGGGGGGGAATCTGGGTTTTGGTACAAGAATCTGTATTTTGGCAATATATGGGGGAGTTATTATTATTATTATTATTATTTTATTTTTTTTAATTATTATTATTTGGGTTTTTTGTTTAAAGGTTGTCATCCATTTATTTATTTTATTTATTTTTTAAAAATTTTAGTTTTTCTTTTAATTCCTTTTAGTCTCCTTCAATTTATACGTTAGTATTACATGGTGTTCATGAAGGAAGACTCCAGTCCCTCCCCCCAGAGGCTCCTGGTGACGCTGCTGGCGTTATCATGACACTGCGGGAGCAATCGGGAACACTCTCTTAATCTGGCACTGTTTGTCTCCCCCGCACAGGCAGCAATCTTGCAGCAGACGGCAGACTATATATTCTCCCTGGAGCAGGAGAAGACCAGATTATTGCAGCAGAACACCCAGCTCAAGAGGTTTATCCAGGTAACTGAGCCACGCAATGTTCTGGCTATACGTGTAAATGGTGTGGCTGACTTAGCCAAACCAGCTTTTTATTGCTGTCCCTAAACCGCAAAGCTTGCTGGGAGATGCAGTGCCAAATTAGGTCTAGCAACCGCCTGGTAGTCAGTCCGAAGCTTTCTATTTAATGGATGATATTCTTGGCTCCCATTTACTCAATCCGTGATAAGTGTACCGATGGCTTCTGTGCATTGCAGGAGTTCAACGGCTCGTCCCCTAAACGGCGACGGGCGGAAGACAAGGACGAGGGGATCGGTTCCCCGGATATCTGGGAGGAAGAAAAAGCGGAGGATCTGCGGAGAGAGATGATTGAACTGAGACAGCAGCTGGACAAGGAACGTTCTGTGCGGATGATGTTGGAGGAGCAGGTAAAGGATTTAAAAAAAAAAAAAAAATTAAATAATTTCTGCCGCTTGCCCTTTGCCCTAGAATGGTGCATGCAGAGTAACCCGGGTAATGACGTGTGTGCATCGCCATTCCTTGTGGCTGGCTAGACTGACGGTGGTTCTAGCAGTTTAGGATGTCGCAGTAGGGTAGTTGGCACGCTGCATGTTTGGTAGAGAGTGCACTTTCCGGAATGCGATGCTGCCGGTCTGTAAGCATGCCTGTCGGCGCCCCCCATTGGCCAGACTCTCTGTGATTGACTGCTATGACTGACTGACAGGTGCGGGCTCTGGAAGCTCATATGTACCCTGAGAAGTTGAAGGCTATAGCTCAACAAATCCAGCAAGAGGAAGAGGGGGGGCAGGCGCAGGGCCAGCAGCTGGAGTCACTGAACAGGGCCAACCAGCTTCTCCACTCCCAGGTGAGCCCAGCACTCTTTCCTTCCCCTCCCGTTCCCACCCCCTTCATCTCCTCAGACCCTACATTGTCTGGTGGCCTGCCAAACCTTGCTTGCTCCCCATTTCATGCGCTACTGTGCACTCATCTGAGTGCCGCCAAGATTTACATGCATTCCATAGCGGGTTCTTGTACGGCGGTGCTGGAAAGCTTGCGAGCCCTTTAGAGCTTCCTGATTGTCTGCTTAAATGCGGCCTTAAATGTCTTCAAACCTTCCGTAGGAGTAGATAAAAGAGAACCCCACAAATTAAATAAAACGCCAACGGATATACTCCTTAATCAACTTACTGATCAAAATGATTCAGTCGCTTGGTAGGACCTTGAACAGTTAATTGTTGATCAGTCCAGCGCATTGGTTTTGGGTCTATCCCTCATTGGAGAAGTCCTTCAACTCATGGATCCTGGTGGACTTTTTTGCATGTGGACATCCTTCCCAGGTTCTGCTACAACATCTCTATTGGCTTTCTTGGCCATTACGAAATGCTAATTTCTTTTTTTTACTTATTTATTTTTTCTTTCATTTGTGTGGTTAGGGTCTCTGCCTTGCTCCGAGGCCCACCTTCTGTTGAGGTCCAGTTCAGAGACATACTCGTAGAGTTTGGTGGCCCAGAATTCATATCTTCATTGATGGCAAAACGTCCTGTTCCCGTGGCAGCAAAACTGCTCCAAACATGACACTGCCACCACCAAGGTTGGGCTGAGGCTCTTTTGTCAGAATGCAGTGCTTGGTTCTCTCCAAACATGACATTTCTCATTTACACTAGAAAGTTCTATTTTATACTCTACTGTCCACAGAACAATCTTCCAGTAGTCGTCTTGCTTATCCAGGTGGTCTCTAGCTATGATCTTCTTGGATAGTGGTGGCTTTGTCCTCTTGCACTCTAGCCTTGCTCAGTCCTGATGGTGCACTCCTGGACATGGCCATTAGCCAGTGTAAGAGAGGGGCCTGCAGACCCTTAGACGTTACCTGCAGACCCTTAGACATTACCCTGGGGTCCTTTTGTGGGCTCCCAGAAAGAGTCCAACAAATTTGATTTTGGATCAGTTTGATCAATACACGTGTTTGGTTATTTTGGGTTCTCTATATTTTTCTGAGAATATTTAAACTTTTTTTTTTTTTACTTTTAAAGGTCACATTTACGTAGAAATGCTGAAAATTCAAAAGGAGTTCACAAACTTTCTAGCACAATGAATCTATTTATTTTCTCATTTTGTTTAGCTTTTTTTTTTTGCACCATTGTAAAAATCCCTCATATTTATTTTGGTGCTTGTTTTATTTTGTTCTGTTGTTTCATTAACATCCGTTCTGTCCCTACAGCTCCTGGCACCACATCTGCCCCTTGCGCCCACTCACCACCCCACGGTAATCGTTCCCGCACCACCGCCTCCACCCTCTCACCACGTCAACGTTGTGACTATGGGACATTCCTCCGTAATCAGTTCGGTGTCCACATCCCGGCAAAACCTGGACACCATCGTGCAGGTGGGTTTCTGCAAGACGGACAGTATGATTTATTATTCTTACTCGTTGCCTAGTTTAGCATTGTGTGAGAACTGTGGGCGGTTAGCGGGCCTGACTGCTGTGTTGACGTTTCTAAGACCTAAACAAAAAGCCTACTGCTGCCAGGTAACACAAACCTTTCTGTAACTCTTAACAACCGCCCAGGTGTTGGATATCGTTGCTATAGTGCCTATGAAAGAGTTTGCTTCCTGTCGCCAAGTTGTTATGGTTACAGCACATGTGCTCGCTTTGAGATGTATTTTCAAATTGGACTGGGGACCGTTATGTGGTCGCATAATTTCCCGAATTGTAGATGCTGGTCAGCGTTGCTGGGGGTGTGGCTGGTCTTCATTGGCCAGCCTAGGCCTCGATACTATATACCAGCCCCTGGCTAGGACTTATTATATCAATTCCGAAATAGTGTAATTTTAATCCCAATTGGTGTTCCGTAACAGATATATATATATATATATATCTATCTATCTAATTATTATTTTATATTATTATTATTTTTTTTTTCTATTATAATATATGTAGAATATGTTCTGCTTATTTGTGTAAGTTCTCTTATTGTTTTCTAACCTATGTTCTCCTCCTTCCTATTGCTCTCCTCAGGCCATACAGCACATAGAGGGCACCCGGGAGAAGCAGCTGCTGGAAGAAGAGCAGCGGAGGGCGGTCATTGTTAATGCCGCGCGCCCATGCGAAGATTCGGACACTGCCTCGGACACAGAATGTGACGACAGCGAAGCGGAGCAAAGCAAGGATGACGCCATGGAGGACCCCTGACATCCGCTGCCCTACCCAGGAGTGGGCAAGAGACTGGGGAAACTGGAGGGGAGGAGGAGGAGGCCTTGAGGGTACTTGAGGTAGCTCTGACAGGGGGCTGCCCTTTGCCAGCCTCCTTCCCAGATGCGTAGGGTTTATAGGGGGTGGTCTACTGCTGACCGCAAAGATACTGTAATGAGGTTGTTGAGGGAGAAGGGGTTGAAGCACTAAGGGGTTGCCCTGGTCTGTGAGACAATGGAGGAGTGTCATAGTGGGGGTGCTTACTTTTTTTTTATTATTATTCCTAAAATTTACAGCAGTCCCTCAGTACATGAAAAATTTTTCTTAAAGCTTTCCCAGCAAACAGGGGTTAAGGCCTGCACTGGTTAGGAGGTGCGGTATTGGTATTCTAGGTTACCACCAGTGGTGGCAGCGCAGTCCATAATTTAAATAGGGAAACCACACCAACTGCCACCCCAAACGCTGCCAAACATCGCTGGCCGGGGCTCACTGGCAGTTGGTGTGGCTCCCCTATATGAATTTTGGACTGAGCTGGGGCCGCAACTGGTTACCACATATAGTCATGGACTCTACGAGCTGTGATGATAAAGGATGATTTCCACTTTATTTAGGAAGATATTTTTTTTTTGGGGGGGGACCTCACCTTAGCCTTAGTTTAACAGGGCCAAGCCTTCGTATTGGCAGGGCCTGTGCCGACAACCTTCAATCTCTGTAACAGAAGAGAACTGACGCGGAGGCGCAAAAGGCGTTCAGTTAGAGTGCGGGGTCGGAACTCTCCTGTGATGTAGAGAGCCAAGTAACACCAAAGGCGATTTGGCTGCGGTCTCAGTGTGTTTGAGCTCTGGGGTCCAGCTATATAGAGAATGTATCTGTCCCACTAGTGACCCCCCCCCACTACAGTACTTCTATGGAGAGCATTTAATAAAGTTTGTTTTTTTTAAATGAAGTGGAAACCCCCTTTATAATGACACAGACCCTACTTTCCAATTTATAACTTTATAAATACATTTTATACTTCTATATATTTTATAGACCTCGCTGTGTGTATAATATGCCTATATTTGACATTGGTTTCTTTCTTTTAAAAGAAACGTGTCATTTAGAGAAAAAAAAAAAAATCAAAACAAAAAAATACCTAGGATAGGACAATGCTGTGGGTATAACAAAGCCTATTTGTTAGATGTATCTGCCTCGAAAATTGTGCAGGCCTTTCGTACCACATGGTGGCGCTGTGGAGAAGAAACCTTTTTGAGCCTTTAGGATCTAGTATTCTAAAATATTTTTTGATTTGCTTTCATAAAGTCATAGGGACCCCAAACTAATGCCTATACAGACCATGCAAAGTGCTAGCACTACATTAGATTCCGGATTCCATTTGCTGCTGTGGCCTTTAATAGTTTGTTCAACCTTGCATCAGCTCTGAAGCCAGGATTGGTTTAAATTCGGAAAAAAAAAAATTCAAGAGCTAAACCGTTGATTTAAACTCAGTTTTTTTTTTTTTTTTCGTTTTTAATTGTATTTTATACACTGGCGTGCACAGCCTAAGTTTTTTGTGATGATTAAAATTGGTAAAATAATACCACCACTTATTCCCTGCGCACCTCTGTCAGGAGTAACGAGTAACGCTAAACCGTACCAACTTTTTATTTTTTTTCAATTAAAAAAAAAAATGTATTTCATGGTTTACAAATTTTAGGAGATTTCAGTTTGTCGCAGTATAAATGGCAGGCTAAACGTCATCAGTCGCAGGGCGTTTGCTTCCCCGGTGGACTACCGTTGTCGCTCGCGGTGAGGACTTGTTTGCCAAATGATTGACGGGCAAGGGCCATTTGTGGGCGGCAACAGGGGGAAAGGCAACTCAAATGCACGCATGTCGCAACCGTTTTCGGGGCACGTCTCGTGCTCCGACTGCGATCCCGTACTACGCGACCATAGTATTACTCGGAGCATCGATAATCGTCCGATCTGCATACGATGCTGCGTTTTTTTTTACGCAATCAGTTGGAGTTGCTAAACTACCGGTGAGTGTCTCTATACAAATCCCGGCGGCAGCGCCACTTGCATAATTTCGCACAGTCGCTGTGTTGTACAAGGAAGCAGTCGCGACGGAAATTGCGTCCATCTAGGATTAGGCCCTGGGGAAGATCAAATGCGTTGTGCTTCAATGATGCTAATTCTAGGCCGCTTTTTCATTACTATAGTTTTAGCCTGCAAAATGGCCGCCTCTAGTGTGAGTAGATTATTTGTACACTTTAAGGGCATAAATAAGGAGGGACAGTGCCCGCTGCTTGGTAGCTTGGCTCCATCGTTTGTGACAGATGTACTTTTTACTTACCATTCGCTTAGAAAAAAAAATTGTTGTGTTGCCATGAGATAATTTGCAAAAAAAACAACCCATAGTGTCTAAAAATAAGAAAAGGGGTTGGTAGCTGAGCAGAATGACAGAGAATGTATTTTCCTAGGTTAAAAATGGCCATCTTATGACCTTTCTTTAATAAAAATATATATATTTTAGGCAAGAAAACAAAAACAAGTGTACTTTGTCTGGACATCGTGCAGGAAGCCATTTTATGAGCCAAAACCTATTCAGCATTGCCTCAGTGATATCACTAATGCCTAGTAAATAGATCTGCGTTATTCTAAAAAGCGGTTTCAGCCCACAAAATGGCGACCTCCCGGTGATAACCCAATGGGTACACTTTTGTTCTACCTTACCCTGTACCATTTTTTATTTTTTTTTCCTCCCCTGACTGAGCCAAGAAAATGGAGTCAGGCAGCCATCTTGTGCCAGCATGTGTTTTTACAGTATGAAAGGATATCTATTTACTGTTTACACCCTTGAGATTTGTTGCTCTCTGCCATTTGGTGGTGTGGATAGAAATGTAAAGCTATTTTTCTTCCAGAGAACCTCCGATGTTTTTATCTATGGATAATTTTTTTTTTTTTTACGTTCCTCAAATCATAAGCACTTAAATGTAATTTTATGTTTTCTGTTTGCTAGGGATATCTCTGCCAGTAACGATGCTAAAGATTAGGTAGACTGCTGATGTTCCCCCCTTGGTGGTGGCTGGAACAGGGTTCAGCCTTGCCGCGTTGCTTTCTGGAATTGAACGTGCTGTGACTTACCGTGGTGCAGACCATTTATCTGGCTACAAAATCGCCCCAAGCACGTTATTATATAGATGCATATTGAGATATCTGGGTTTTATTACTTATCAAAAGAATGCTGTGTCTTACTATCGCACTCAAAATTTAGCCCAGAGCCCCGACTGCACATTGCATCTGTCACCTACACACAGTTCTGGCAGCCATTTTGTGGGCTAATCGCCAGTTACCTCACTGAGCCAGGAAGCTAGCTCGAGGTCCTTTATGCCTCAGTGTGGTTCCTAGTGAATTTAAGGGTCACAAAATGTCTGTGAAGTGACTTATACTTAACACTGCTACAGTAGTTGTTTTAATGTCTTCCCAGAGCTGGGTGTAGGTGATGTTACTACACCGGACACGTGTAAATCCTGCACCACCGTAAATCGCAGCTTGCTTCTTTTCAGCATAGGAAGTGGGAGGATGCCCCCAGCTTCAAAACTTGTCCTCACCTATTCCCAGCACTCCTCCCCCCCCCCCCCATCCCGCTACACCGAAGATCGATCTTCCTGTCATATTTTTTTAACCATTTCAGCTCTTGTGTTTATTGAGAAAAAAAAGCTATTTTATATTTTGTTAAGAAAGTGACATAAAAAAACCCTGCAAGGCAAACAGCCTTTGTAAAGAAACAAAATAAAAATGTTTGTACTTTGTTTTTTAGAACCTTGTTGTCTGTGTCATTTTATTATGACTTTTTTCATTCTTATTATCACCACTACATGGAAGACCACACGTCCGGGTCTAACAATGGGGCAGAGGGGTCTACAGCTCCAGGCCTCCACATAAATATAGGCCCATTATCAGGACGGATGATGATGACCAGATGTCCACACGGTCAGCCATACATCATGAGCTTTAACTACAAACGATTTTTGCATATTTCCTTACTGAAAATTGTTGAGTTGGTCAGTCTGACTGAACTACAAACGTGAACGCGCATGAACGATAATCGTTCATCGTTTTAACTCAGAAAGTGAACAATTTTTTCAATGATTGAACAATAAACGTTATCGTTCAAAAAATCGTGTGTGTATGCACCTTAAAAGTTGGATTTCTATTTTCCTTACAAAATGGTACAATTTACTAAGATTCGTGTTGGTCTGAGATTGCAATCTCGGGTGAGTTTAGACATTTTTGGGTTTTTTTCAACTTGCAAATTTACTAAAGGCAAACCGATGAGATTTCTCTCTTTTCACTGATGAACTCCAGTGAGATTGTAAACTCACCATCGCCAAAACTCGAAAGTACTTTTCATGAAAAGGATACAACTCTAGAGTTTACCAAGATTTGAGATTACAATCTCGGGTGTAATTGTAGCAAACTCGCAGCTAAATTGAAGTTTCAAATGGACCCACCTCCTGAGCTGCGAGTTTGGCAGAAACCTGCACAGATCAGTGTGATTTGTGTATGTTTCTGCATATAAACACTATCTAAAGGCTTAATATTAAAAAAAGAAAAAAATTGCCTAGCGTCCCCCTCCCATAAAAAAAAAAAAAAGTCCTAACCAGCCCTGAACTGCTGCCCATAGCGACCAATCAAATTCCAGGTATTATCTTCTAGAAGGTGCTAGATAAATGAGAAGTAGAATCTGATTGGTTACTATGGGCAACATCGCTTCTTAATAGAACTCCCATCTTTGTGAATTTACACCCTAGATTTGAATCGTATTGGAATTAATACAGGTAGTGTCCAAACAATATGAATGAGGGATAGCAAGTGTATTGAAAACTAGTGACGTGAGGTGAATGGCTGGGGAGGCACACATGGAGATGGGTCTGAGTGCTGGGAGCCTGTCTCACTCCCCTCACTACAGTTAAGCTGGCCACACTCTAAAGGACTCGCAAACGATGCAACATCGTTAACGATTTCCCTTGAACTCCCAGGGCAGTCCTGGACAAAGGCTATCGTGCAAAAAGTGTTCTATATCGTGCAATTTCCACACTCTGTCGCTAACTAGATTGACAGATCTTCCCTGCTGTAGGGAAGATATGACTTGCGACCTGCGGGAACGCGTATCGGATCGTTATTACTCGTGGAAACTGCACGACTTATACAAATTTGAACGATTTATCGTCCTGATGCGTCAGTCATGCAAATCAGGCAGGAAATCGTCTAGTGCAGAGGTGGGCAATAAGCAGCACTCCAGCTGTTGTTGAACTACAAATCCCAGCATACCTTGCAACAGTTTTAGCATAGCAAAAATGTGACAGGGCATGCAGGGTTGTGTAATTCTGCAACAGCTGGGGGGGGGGGGTGCTTATTGCCAATGCCCATCCCTAGTCTAGTGTGTGGCCAGCTTAAGCTTCGGTGTCCTTGGATTCTCCTACCTGCACCACTGTGTCTTCTCTTGCTACTGCTGACTGAGCTCTGATCTTTAAACACTGCAGTGCACTTCCTGGTCACATGACACATCCAAGGTGTCCATCAGTGCTCAAGGCGCGCACCCCATACTCAGGCATGCCTCTATTAACTCTCTTTCTGTGCAGCTTACTGACTGTGGCGTGGCCCCGCCCCCAGCCTTGCAAGCAGTTTCTGACTGTACAGAAGCGAGGCTGAGCTGTTGCTGCCTCATCTCTCGTCTCCCTGCATTCCAATCTCTACAAAACTGGTGAGTCTTAACAATAAAAAGATGTTTATAAGGGGAAACAGTCGGGAAGCCGATGGACGGAATGCCGACCGCTGGCTTCCCGACTGTACAATCCCGGCAAGGGTTACATGACAGGCGTCCAAATCCCGACGCCTGTCATTTTCATGCGGCCGGTGGCAAATCATACTGAATTGGTTTATAAGTTATAAATCGCTTCTTTGTATTATTCTAATAATTTTAGTATCAAATCTCAGGAGTATGACAGGGGAGGCTCTGCCTCCCCTGACTGCACGTCCCTGTTGAAAGCAGCAGGGCTTACACACTGGTGTGCCTCATGTCTCCAAGCAGGAAACAGGCTGGCATGGTCTGTGCCATGTATAAAAATTGTGGACCTGCCCGGTTGCCTAAAACTATGGCTAGCATGGCTGCAAAAAGGAGATCGCAGTGATTCTAAAAGTGGGGTGCTCTTGGCAATAGCTGCAATGGCAGAACAGCTTGACTAGCTAATGGTTTAGCGGTGAGGTTCTCACCCAGTGACTGGTCTAGGTGCGGGCTAACAGGGCCGTCGCGTGGAGCGCCCACACCTAGAGGGCGCCACTGAGTCCCCACCCTCCCCCCGAAAAAAACTTAGAAGGAAGAAAAAAATAGTTTAAAATAAAAATACGCCGGTCCACCTCCCCCGCTAGCCGCCACCGGGAGGCTGCATTTGCCAGGCGCCCGCTGATATTTGTTATCAGCAGGCACCCGGCCCCCTCCCTGCAGCGGCAGCCGAACGCCGGAGCTCACTCCTGAGCTCCGGCTTCCGGCAGAGAGAGTACTATGGGAGGGATGTCATGACGTATCTCCCATAGATCCGAGGAGCCGCGGTCGGACCGGACGGCAGCGGAAGCAGGAGCGGGGCTAAAGGTAAGTGTGTTTTTTTTTTTTTTCAGTCGGAAGCACCAGCACTGAGGGCACGATTATAGGGGCATTACTACTGGGGGACGACTACAGGGGGCATTACTACTAGTGGGCACAACTACAGGGGGCATTACAATAGGGGGGATTACTACTGGGGAGCACTACTATGGGGAGCATTACTAATGGTGGCACTACAATAGGGGGAATTACTAATGGGGGCATTACTACTGGGGAGCATTACTAATGGGGCACTACTATAGGGGGCATTACTACTGGGGGAACTACTATAAGGGACATTACTACTGTGGGCACTACTAATGGGGGGCATTACTACTCGGGGAACTACTATAAGGGACATTACTACTGTGGGCACTACTAATGGGGGCATTACTACTGGGGGAACTACTATAAGGGACATTACTGTGGGAACTACTAATGGGGGCATTACTACTGGGGAGCATTACTAATGGGGCATTACTAATTGGGGGGATTACTACTGTGGAGCTTTACTACTGGGGGAACTACTATAGGGGGCATTACCACTGGGGGTACTAATGTGGGCACTGCATGGGGGGCACCACTACTGGGGCCATTGTGTAAGGGGCACCACTGCTGTGGGCATTGTATTAGGGGCACTACTACTGTGGGCCTTGTGTATAAGGGACACTAATTTTGGCATTATGTAAAAGGGGCACTACTGTGCATCATAACATAAGGGACTACTGTGTGGTGTAATTTGAATTGGGGATAATGTATTATAAAGGTAATTACTGTGTGTGGCACAATGTATTATACAGCGCACTACTGCATGTGGCATAATGTGTTATAAATGGCATTACTGCGTGTGGCATAATGTGTTATTACTGCGTGTGGTATAATGTGTTATTACTGCGTGTGGTATAATGTGTTATAAAGGGCATTACTGCGTGTGGCATAATATGTTATTACTGCGTGTGGTATAATGTGTTATAAAGGGCATTACTGAATGTGGCATAGTGCGTTATAAAGGCCATTACCGCGTGTGTCATAATGTTATCTTATCTAAAAAAAATTCTTTTTTTTTTTTTTTTGGGGGGGGGGGGGGTCTTTCGCCCTGAGCTCCACAATGTCTAGAACCGGCCCTGTTCTCACCTATTCACTTTTCATGGAAAAAACCTCTTTGGCAAAGAGCAGCAGCAGGCAGAAAGTCAGTACGTCATGATATACTGCTGCTTGGGGTCAATTTTACTCCACACTTGCTTAAGCTTGCCTGTGATGTCTTGGCCATATAATATAAATCTCTGTGCTCATGTGCTTGTTTTGTTCTCAGGTAGTGTCCCAGGAGTGACCAGTAGAGGGCAGCCTTCTCCATTTGTCCTCGTTGAACCTTTTGGTAATTTCTTCAGTGACCAAACCAAGACTATATAACACCTCACCTTAAATGAGTCCTGAAAACGACCCCAGAATTCATTCTAGTTTTATTCATGTTGAAGTGAACCTAAATTAATATCAATATACTGTATAACGTGTTACTATGTGTCAGAGACGATGGATTCTGGACTTCAAATTTTATTATCTGTGACTAGTTTAATTATTAATTTTCTTTCTTGTTTATAGACCCCTTGAAGCTGATGTAGAAGTGAATGTACGCGCGCTCTGGCCGATATCATACCCACACATGGAACGATATAGCGGCGATATCGTTTCCAATCCGTCGGATCGGCCGCTGTATTGCTCCGTGTATGGGGGCCTTTATACCAATTTTGATTGCAGCTACACTTACAGAATAGGGGCGTGATGGGGGGTTCTCTGGAAGGATGTGTTTGCGCAAATGCTTCTAATTCAGACATGGAGGTAAGGGAATATACGCCTAATTTAAGCCGTAGTGTTGGCGCTGTTATATGTACACTATACTGATTAAAGTCTGAATTTATTTCTGCAATCTTATTCACCTCAGTAGCAAGTTTGCGGGAGACGGGCGATGATAACCACCCGGCTTGTTGCTAGCCGGCTGAGTGGAAGGAGTAATGTAGTGTGACGTTGGATTGTTGGACCATCCGCGGCGCTGATGGATGAGGCGAAAGAAGGATGGCTGGTATTGTATTCATACAGATTTTATGTGATCACATTATTCTCCACCCAGAGTATATTTGTAGAGTTAGGTGGAGTTATCCTTTAATGGCACAGCCTAAAATGATCATAGCCATGACATTAAAACCACCGTTAAAATCTGAAATACTCGGTTCTGTAACGATAACACAGACGGTTATCAATTTACCCTGTCGCCATGGCAACCTATGGAAAAAGTGTCTTGCTTTACTGTGGAGAACGGCAACAAGGGTTTTTCTATCAATGTGGTCGGGTGGCGCTCTGTGAATGCTTAATATGTGGTATTGTACTGTATGGGGGTATTAAAAGGGCCATCGGACATCTCCGCAGGTTGCTGAGAATATCTAACTGCCGAGGCCAGTGAAGCTGCATCAGACAACGCAATAGCTGGCTCCGGCACGCCTCAGAAACGCGCCCGTATCCCAATGCCAGCAGCCTGTCGAGATGGCTGCGGCTTCCACCACACTGCGTCCGGAGCCGAGGCACATGCGCACTGCGGCTCCGAGGCGTGCGCAGGGAAACAGCCATCAGACAGCTGCAGCCGAATCGGCCCAGTGTCTGATGTTGAATCAAGCCCACTATCATTATCATCATGTATCATTTCTATTTATGTCTGTGTGTTACCTATTCTGTGGATACATTTTAGGATTTGCCTAAAAACCTCTTTACAATCCGTCCCTGATTACAGTGCATTACAATAGCCCATTATGTATTATGGCACACCATAATCGGTTATGGCAGCCACACACAAGCCGGGACACCCACTTGGCCAGGGGAGGAGGGTGGGGCAAAGTGAATGTAAAGTAGAGGACCCATGTGAAGGTGCCCATCCACTAGACGATTTATGTGAGCGATTGAATTATAACGATATCGTTCATAAATCGTTTGCAAATCGTTTGTAAAAATGTCTTAAACGACCAGCGATGTGCGCTCCCGCTGGTCGTTTAGACATCTATCATCGGGCAAACATGCTGGACAACCTGACGATAACATCAGGTTGAGCAAGATTGATGAGCCTGCACTGAACGACTGCTCGTTCAGTGCAGGCTCATCGTGCAGACGGTTTCAGCTTGTCTAGTGGATGGGCACCTTTAGTTTACTGGAAGATCCATGTAAAATCTCACAAGCAAGGCCTTGTAAACACGCAATAATAATCCCTGAGCATGGCTCCCACCAGCTTCCCAGCACAACCTCTTCTTGCAGAGCACCTCCGTCTGAAACACTCTGCGCGCTGTAATATAATCTGCAGTGACATCTGCTCGTTATGTTCCGGTCTGGGAGCGCCTTGGTTAAAGTTTGTGATGGGACAGACTACTGCCGAAACCATAGGAATTAATCCCAAACTGGCCCCCAGGGGTAACGACATTCCTCGTATCCAGAAAGCCAAGCGTGGGGACAGCTGAGGCCCAGAGTGCGACGGAGGGGCTGGGGATGAATACAGGAACATCGTCTCAGGAAAATGTGTCTGAGCGTGTTACTTATGTGTCCCATTCACTTAATGCTTCTGTACGGGGATGGTGATTATCAGTGCTCCCTCTGGATACCGCCCTGTGCACTGGGACTATACGCTGCTCTGTGCTATGGCTATTTTATCGGACCTTCTAAAGAGGACAATCCCATTCCAGCTAACATTTATCTAGTACAGTCTATAAAATGATAGCTAGAATCTGATTGGTTTTTGGGCAACACCTCCACTTGTCCTCTTTGATTGGATACGCCTCCCATTGAGCGTGAGCCTGACGTCGCCAAAATGACGCTCACAAAGTGTTTCTAGTGAAACAATCTTGAAATGTATTTGTCAGGATGGTAAACAATGCTGAAACACACATGCTGTGCCGTCCACAGGAACCCGGAGTCTGCGTAAAGCCAAAACGTCTCTCTCCAGCTCTATCCTAATTGGCCGGCATTGGACTCCTGACTCCTTTTGCCTGAAGGCGCCCACACATATAGCGACATTTTACACGATTTGGCCGATTTCGACGAATCGTGACGACGAATCGGGTAAAAAAAAGTACAAATCGTGAGTTTATACTCACGAGCACGATGCCGATGCGCGTCCCCGCTCGTCGTACATCGCATCTTCTGATCTGCCGTGCTGTAGGGCAGATTAGCCAATCTGGGATACAATGCATTGGCTGCAAGATAGATCTTTAGTCAGATTGGATATATTTAACTCCAAATCGTGATCACGACGGCAAGGGAGCTCCCGTGAAAGTTCATGAGGAAATCGGCCATAAAATCGTATCGTGAAGACATCGGTATGTGTGTGGGCACCTTGAGTCTGACGGCTCCCTTCCCCTACATGAAGCCCAGGTGTTCTGTTTGCATTCAGCCTCGCCCTGAATTCTGTCAGCAGGAGTCAGAGCAGAATCTCCTCCAGACACCTGTGGTAAGTCCTTCACTTTCCCACAATATCCAGGGGATACCCTAGAGCACAGGTTCTCAAACTCGGCCCTCGGGACCCCAAACAGTGCATGTTTTCCAGGTCTCCTCACAGAATCACAAGTGAAATAATTAGCTTCACCTGTGGATCTTTTAAAATGAGTCAGTGAGTAATGAGTACACCTGTGCAGCTGCTGGGTGACCTGGAAATCGTGAACTGTGTGGGGTCCTGAGGACAGAGTTTGAGAACCACTGCCCTAGACTCAGTAAAGCATAATAATTTATAATTGGGGACATCCAGATTAATCCTGGATTTCAGCATCAGGCCAGTGGCCAAGATTTAAGAACTCATTTATTTCCTTTTAATTACTTTATTGCTGGCACTAAGTTTATTTGCTTTTTTAAAATGTGAGGCTTAATGTGTAACTATGTCATATTTACCAGTGTTGTTTTTCTGCCTGTAAATGAGCAGTAACAATCCTGGTATGTGTTATAGTGTGCAGGAAGTGCCTTTGTCCTGTTTGTATATTGGGAAATGATACATATGGCTTCTCAGGTCATTGCGGAAACAGCCGGACTGAAATTAGTAAGTGAGCAAACATCATAAATACCCCTAGCCTCTGCCCCATCACCAGGCCTTTCAAGCAATCGCTAACTACTTGCTAGTTCACCGCCTGTTCAACGTCTTTATGGACGATTTTTGTCTTTGGGTGGAGATAAAGTGGACGGAGATAAAAGTACCAGCCAACCAGCTCCTGACATTTTTCAAACACGGCCTGTGACATGGCAATTAGGAGCTGGTTGGCTAGTACTTTATCTCTATCCAAGGCTTAGTACATAGATTCCAAATATTTGCGTTTGTGATTATTGTAACAAGTATCCAATACTCTTTTTGTGTGTGTGTGTGTGTGTGTGTGTGTGTGTGTGTGTGGTTGATATTTGCAACAGATTCAATAAAAAATAATTTTGAGGAAAAAAAACCAAAAGATTTTCTGAGAATCATCAGTTCTGAGGATTGTTCTTCCTGCCCACGAAAGTAGCAGACAAGGCAGCCATCTTGGGCGCACTACATAGGTTACACTGCGGGTATTGTATGCATAATAATATGTGGAGAGACCTTGGGGAAAATACACAGGGTAGAAGGGCGATAGGAAAAGTGATACATACTAAGTACAGTGGTGTCACTAGGGGGCTTCGGGCCACACCGGGTGACACCCCCTTGGATGGTGTCACCGAACAGCTCTGCAGCGATGATAGAGGACGCGCACTGTGCTGGGAGAGAGGGGGGGGGTTACCCAGCAGTCCCGGAGTGTTGGACAAGCCCCCAGCATGACAAAAATGGGGGTGTGACACGCAGTCACGCTCGCAAAACAGCACACATCAGGGGGCGTCGCTTTGCGGGCACAAGGCTATGTTCACGCTGAGGATTAAGTGCCGTACTGGGCGTCAGCACCCATAGTGATGTCACTGACTATGTATGGTGCTTAGGTTTGCATGATACTGCACCAAGAGGCATAATCAATTAGCCATACCCATTAAGGGGGAGATGTTTCAAGCCTTGGAGAGAGAAAAACTGGAGAAGTTGCCCAACGCAGCCAATCAGCTTCTAACTGTCCTTTATATAGCACAGCCTATGGAATGAAAGGTAGATTCTAATTGGTTGCTTTAGGGCAGTGGTTCTCAAACTCGGCCCTCAGGACCCCACACAGTTCACATTTTGCAGGTCACCCAGCAGATGCACAGGTGTAGTCATTACTCACTGACACATTTTAAAAGGTCCACAGGTGGAGCTAATTATTTCACTTGATTCAGTGTGGAGACCTGGAAAACATGCACTGTTTGGGGGTCCTGAGGACCGAGTTTGAGAACCTGTGCTATAGGGAACTTCTCCACTTTATATCTCTCCAGTCCAAGGCTCGATACATCTCCCCTAATGTGACAAAAACATTTGCATTTGCCTTCTAGATTTTCGGCTAATTTATGGAGCCCCAATGCTTGGTATAATAATCACATAAAAGTGACAAAGGTAATAAAGGCAGGTCCAATCACAAAATTCTGCTCTCTGATCGGACAAGCCTGAGGGGTCTATTTACTAAGCAGTGTTAGGAGACAGAGTGAAAAGTGATAAGGTGCCAGCCAATCAGCTCCCAACTGTCATTTTCAAACACAGCCTGTGAGATGACAGTTGGGAGCTGATTGGCTGGCACCTTATCACTTTTCACTCTGTCTCCTAACACTGCTTAGTAAATAGACCCCTGAACCTTAAAGGCTTTCCAAAGCGAGTCTGTAAGGAGGGAGCAGGGTTAAAATGATGACTCCCGGTAATTATCTCTCCATGCTGCCCACTTCACTAGGCTGCAGGGGATCCACCCTCTCTTCTGGGGCCACGGGCGGATTGGGCCACCGGGACAGCGGGATAGTTCCCGCTGGGCCGGCCCCATACACCCCTCTGCCGGGCTGGCTGACACTGCCTGCCGGGCCGGCTAACATCGGCTGCCGGACCAGGCCAATTTCTATGTGTTGGGCCAGCTGCCGCGCTTCCTAGATTTGCGTTCCTAGGGAACGCAAACAGGAAGCTGTCACCTGCTCCGGCTAGCAAGCACTTCATAGTGCCGTTAGCCAGGAGCAGCGCTGCACCGATGCGGCAATGCTGCAGAATGTATTGGGCTGTTGCTCCAGCCAGGGAACAGTTACAGTTTGGCTGTGTTAGAAGGGGTGGTCCATTTGGGCACAAGACCCCCCCTCAGAAGTGCGGGCAGCGGGAGACGCCAGTTCGGACTCAGGAGCCTGATTGACGGGGGCGGGGCGGTTCCTCGTCCTCAGCTTCTATTCACAGCGGTACTCCAGCACGGTCTGATCATCTGAACCGCGCAGCCACCGCACTACTGTCACAGACACAGCATGACCTGGTGCTCCAGGTAAGAAGCCCAGGTGTCCTATATGCACATAGTCACTGCCTGCCTGTCCTGCTGTGAGGAGACTACAAGCCCCAGCACACACTTTGTCAGCTGGATGTGCTGGGACTTGTAGTGCCATCACAGCTAGACAGGCCCTAAAAAACCCAAGTGATTTTATATATACCATGTGTGTGTGTGTGTGTGTGTATATATATATTTATATACTGTGTATATGTATGTATGTATGTATATATATATATATATATATATATAAGCAAGCAGGTAGCTGGCACTCCTCCACTGTCAGTAAATGCCTGGGTGCCCTCAGGATAAGTGTATATGGACAGTAGAAGGCTGCGGCACTCACAGGTCTTGGTAACTCACAAAAAAGTGCAGGTGACACTACACCAGTAATCCCTCTTTGTCAAAGTGGTGTAGTGTCACCTGCATTTTTTTTGTGAGTTACTAAGACCTGTGAGTGCTGCAGCTTTCTACTGTCTATGTCATATAAATATAATTAAAGTTTAATGAATTTAATGAAATTCCTATTACTATGAATTTGTACACCTTGCTTTTAGTCTGCTTTAGTTACACACACATGCACATACAGTATATATCATGCCAGTACTCTACACAATAATGATACCTGTCCACATGCCCTCCCTCCTTCTAGATGCTCTCTTTCTCTATACATACATACTCCCCCTCAGTGCCCGTGCCCTCACTCTCCCTGTAACTCCCCCTCAGTGTCCGTGCCCTCACTCTCCCTGTTATTCACCCTCAGTGTCCGTGCCCTCACTCTCCCTGTAACTCACCCTCAGTGTCCGTGCCCTCACTCTCCCTGTAACTCCCCCTCAGTGTCCGTGCCCTCACTCTCCCTGTAACTCCCCCTCAGTGTCCGTGCCCTCACTCTCCCTGTAACTCCCCCTCAGTGTCCGTGCCCTCACTCTCCCTGTAACTCCCCCTCAGTGTCCGTGCCCTCACTCTCCCTGTAACTCCCCCTCAGTGTCCGTGCCCTCACTCTCCCTGTAACTCCCCCTCAGTGTCCGTGCCCTCACTCTCCCTGTAACTCCCCCTCAGTGTCCGTGCCCTCACTCTCCCTGTAACTCCCCCTCAGTGTCCGTGCCCTCACTCTCCCTGTAACTCCCCCTCAGTGTCCGTGCCCTCACTCTCCCTGTTATTCACCCTCAGTGTCCGTGCCCTCACTCTCCCTGTAACTCCCCCTCAGTGTCCGTGCCCTCACTCTCCCTGTAACTCACCCTCAGTGTCCGTGCCCTCACTCTCCCTGTAACTCACCCTCAGTGTCCGTGCCCTCACTCTCCCTGTAACTCACCCTCAGTGTCCGTGCCCTCACTCTCCCTGTAACTCACCCTCAGTGTCCGTGCCCTCACTCTCCCTGTAACTCACCCTCAGTGTCCGTGCCCTCACTCTCCCTGTAACTCCCCCTCAGTGTCCGTGCCCTCACTCTCCCTGTAACTCCCCCTCAGTGTCCGTGCCCTCACTCTCCCTGTAACTCCCCCTCAGTGTCCGTGCCCTCACTCTCCCTGTAACTCCCCCTCAGTGTCCGTGCCCTCACTCTCCCTGTAACTCCCCCTCAGTGTCCGTGCCCTCACTCTCCCTGTAACTCCCCCTCAGTGTCCGTGCCCTCACTCTCCCTGTAACTCCCCCTCAGTGTCCGTGCCCTCACTCTCCCTGTAACTCCCCCTCAGTGTCCGTGCCCTCACTCTCCCTGTTATTCACCCTCAGTGTCCGTGCCCTCACTCTCCCTGTAACTCCCCCTCAGTGTCCGTGCCCTCACTCTCCCTGTAACTCCCCCTCAGTGTCCGTGCCCTCACTCTCCCTGTAACTCCCCCTCAGTGTCCGTGCCTTCACCCTCCCTGTAACTCACCCTCAGTGTCCGTGCCCTCACTCTCCCTGTATCTCACCCTCAGTGTCGTGCCCTCACCCTCCCTGTATCTCACCCTCAGTGTCCGTGCCCTCACCCTCCCTGTAACTCACCCTCAGTGTCCGTGCCCTCACCATCCCTGTAACTCACCCTCAGTGTCCGTGCCCTCACTCTCCCTGTAACTCCCCCTCAGTGTCCGTGCCCTCACTCTCCCTGTAACTCCCCCTCAGTGTCCGTGCCCTCACTCTCCCTGTAACTCCCCCTCAGTGTCCGTGCCCTCACTCTCCCTGTAACTCACCCTCAGTGTCCGTGCCCTCACTCTCCCTGTAACTCACCCTCAGTGTCCGTGCCCTCACTCTCCCTGTAACTCCCCCTCAGTGTCCGTGCCCTCACTCTCCCTGTAACTCCCCCTCAGTGTCCCTATCCTCAACCTTCCTGTAACTCCCCCTCAGTGTCCGTGCCCTCACCCTCCCTGTAACTCCCCCTCAGTGTCCCTATCCTCAACCTTCCTGTAACTCCCCCTCAGTGTCCGTGCCCTCACCCTCCCTGTAACTCCCCCTCAGTGTCCCTATCCTAAACCTTCCTGTAACTCCCCCTCAGTGTCCGTGCCCTCACTCTCCCTGTAACTCCCCCTCAGTGTCCGTGCCCTCACTCTCCCTGTAACTCCCCCTCAGTGTCCGTGCCCTCACCCTCCCTGTAACTCCCCCTCAGTGTCCCTATCCTCAACCTTCCTGTAACTCCCCCTCAGTGTCCGTGCCCTCACTCTCCCTGTAACTCCCCCTCAGTGTCCGTGCCCTCACCCTCCCTGTAACTCCCCCTTAGTGTCCCTATCCTCAACCTTCCTGTAACTCCCCCTCAGTGTCCGTGCCCTCACTCTCCCTGTAACTCCCCCTCAGTGTCCGTGCCCTCACCCTCCCTGTAACTCCCCCTCAGTGTCCGTGCCCTCACCCTCCCTGTAACTCCCCCTCAGTGTCCGTGCCCTCACCCTCCCTGTAACTCACACTGTGCGTCCTTAGCCTGCTCGTCACCTTACTCTCAATATTCCTGCCACTCATACTCACTGTCACTTACTCTGACCGTCATTGTCCTGTCACTCAGTCACATTCACCTATGTATCACTCACACTGACCCTCAATGTCCCTACACTCATCAATTACAGTCTTGCCAGTCACACTATCACTCAAGCCAAGTACAGTACCACACAAACAACCACAATGTTACCGTCACACACTCACCCTAAAGGTGGTTATCCACTTGCCGACAATGAAGGACTTTCGGGGGGCTGTAAGGTTATTGTTCAGTCGTTCATTATATTGTACAGTGGCTATTGTGCCTACACGCTATCGTTGGTTTGACCGTCATGTTCGGGCGATGAGCGATGCCAACAACGACCAGCGGGAGCGTGCATCGCTGGTCGTTTCTGGCATATCCACTACACGATTAAATGAACAACTGAATGATAACAAAGTCGTTATCGTTCAATCGTCCATTTATATCGGCAAGTGGATCCTGGGCGTAACACTCACACTACGTAACACAATCACCATCAATGTTCTCCATCACAAAAAATGAGCAGGAAAGAATGTCAGAACGGAAACAGACACCGACAGAGGGGAGGAGAGTGAGAGGGGGAAAGCGGAAGATGGGAGGGAAGAGAGAGACAAAGTAATGGGATGAGGGAGAATATTAGAGCAAAAAGGGAAATTGTGGAGGGAGAAAAGAGAGATGGGGAAAAGACAGAGCGGAAAGTGAGAGATGAAATAAGAAGGGGGAAGAGGGGAGGAAAAATGGGGCAGGAGAGAGGGGAGGAAAAATGGGGCAGGAGAGAGGGGAGGAAAAATGGGGCAGGAGAGAGGGGAGGAAAAATGGGGCAGGAGAGGGGAGGAAAAATGGGGCAGGAGAGGGGAGGAAAAATGGGGCAGGAGAGAGAGTAGGAAAAATGGGGCAGGAGAGAGGGGAGGAAAAATGGGGCAGGAGAGAGGGGAGGAAAAATGGGGCAGGAGAGAGAGTAGGAAAATATAAATTCAGGCAGCACTGGGGAAAGCAATAGTTAAAAAAAATAAAAAGAAAGCTAGGCAACGCTGGCCATTACATTTAGATTGTGTGTGTATATATGAATGTTTTTAAAATGTTAATTTTTGTGTGGATGTTTTTTTGCTTTAATGTGTATTTTGGGAAGAGTATTAGCCGTATCCACACTAAAATTTCGCACACACACACACACAAGATTCACACTGGGGTCTATGTAAAAAGCAAAGTGAAAGCGTCATAAAAACATATTTTTGCGTCCAACTCAGAATCAGGCCTAGTGAGGAGGGATCCCGCCCCCCTCAACAGACCCCACCCCCATTAGGGCTGCTTCCATAAATTTCCCGGGCTGGTTTTCCATCCCAATCCGCCCCTGTCTGGGGCTGCAGGGGACCCGTAAAAATCCACCACCCCTAAATTGGTCAGCTGCGTCAATTCGTCCGGTATGCTCGCTATGCAGAGCAGCGTTTGACAGTGTCCCCCAACCTCCCCCCACCGCCCGTGGGGCACTGCGGCCCACGAGTGGGACAGCGGGACAGTAGGCATGATTCAGAGATGGACGGAATTACAGAGCTGCCACAAGCGGCTGTGCTATTCCGTCCATCTTAATGCAAATGCAGATGGAGGTGTCAGACACCATTGCGCCTTTGGTCAGGCTGCGGGAGCTGAAGCAATTTATTTGGGTGGTTTACGTTCTGTCTACTACTAGTACACCGTGCTTGGTTTTAACCTTCTATAGATGATGCCCTGCTGTATTAGACATATACTGTATGTATATAAAAAGGGTCACTTTTTCTTTATTTTACTTTATCAGATAATATGTATATTACATATACTATTGCTCAATATTACAAGTGTGTGTGTGTGTCCGTGTGTGTCCTTGACCTGTATGAGCACACTATTGTGACTCTGGGCCTGATTCAGAGCCGGACGCTCTGACCAGAGTGGTCGCTCTGAATCAGGGTCCTCCTACCTAAAAATGGAGCGGCCTCCTGGACGCTCGCATAGCTGTGGGTTACCACCCACAGCATATGCGAGCGTCCATGATGATGGTCGCGATGGTCAAGACCATCGCGACCATCGGGCTTGCGACGAGACTCTGCGGTAGGGTCTCGTGGCCGCAATCCCTGGAGTGATTTTGGCTCTACCAGAGCCAAAATCACTCCCACTGACATCATTAGTGATGTCAGTGGGGCCGGCTCCAGACAGAAGGCGTTCCCATGGGAACGCCTCCGTCTAGGCAGCCACGCCCACCAAAGGGGGCGTGCTGTCAGTCACCATCGACAGCACGCCCCCTTTGGTGCGAGACCCCGAGCGACAGCTTGGCTGTCGCTATGCGGGTCTCGCGCATGCGCACGACGGAGCTCCCTCCGTCGTGCGCATGCACATTAGGGCACCATCGACCCGCTTGCAAGCGTCCTGCGTTCGCGAGCGGGTCTGAATTAGGCCCTCTGTTTGTAGCCCTGGGCAGACCTGCTGGAGTTTTGGAGCAGAGCCGCACCAGACGTAAGAATTGGTTCTTACATATATCACAGCCCTTGGATATTACCCTTTATAGCAGGATAATAGAAAAAAAACCCTTTGTGAGGGCACTCTTAATCACTTAAATATCAAGAAAATTAATTTAAAACATAACTTTTATTACATATGCACCTAAAAAAGAAATAGGGGCCTATTCATCATACCTTAAAAATTGATGGAGGTAATTAGGTTTAGATCTTGCATGGAGTTCTACCTAATTACCAGAGGAATTGATCATTCTTCCTCCCCATAACTATCTATTCCAAAAAGATGTCATTTTTGCGATGACAGCTTTTCGGGAAATAGATACTTTTCCCTCTCTGCTCTATCTTATCGCAGCTGTAATCAGTGCTGCGCATACGCCGTTACATTCGTAAACCCAGCTCATGCGCAGCACTACCTACAGCGGCGATAAGTTTGTGTGTCTATCACTTCGGGGGCAGAGGCAACATCAGGATACATGATTAGTCTTCATTCTAGCACCCTGCACCTCTCACAACCAGTGCAGTTCCTCTTTCCTGCCTGTGGTGTCGCTGTCTGCTCGGGTGCTTCTAGTACACACTGGTCTGTATATATATCAGAAGTTTGTTGTATCAGCTGAGTGTGCTAGAAGCACCAGAGCAGAGAGCGACACCACAGGCAGGAAAGAGGAACTGCACGGGTTGTGACAGGTGCAGGGTGCTAGAATAAAGGACTATGAAGCTGATTGAGACCCGCTCGGTATGATGCGAACGCTCGTAGCTGGCCGATAGTTGCTTTCTGTGCATGCATACGCATTGCAATGTGCGTGCGTGAACCAGTGCGAGAGATAGGGATGTGTTCGCTCACTGCACATAGACAGCCCAGCAGAGTGAGTGACAGGAGAAACCATTTGTAGGTGGTGACAGGGGCTGGCCACTAGTAACGGGGGAGTGGAGGTGCGAACGCAGGCGTGCCTGAGTGTTTCAACGCCATTTCAAAGGTGTGCATATGTAAAAGGCTGCGTCATAGTACACATCACTTGGTAGGATTTCACTATGAAATGATCGCAGTGCTTGCGGCAGGGTATAGTCAACCTCAAGCGCTGCAATCGCATCCGACGGTGCTCGATGTACCAATGTTTTCAAGCACTTCCAGGAGATGACGTGCGCAAGTGGGCCTCTTAAGAATGGCTGGTGGGCGTCTGCATACACTAAGTAATCGCACGCCAAGACATAGTGGGCGTGCTAATGCCTTGCCGTGCGATCCCCTGCCTTGCTGGGCGTGTGCTGGATTTGCATACGCAGGGAGCAAGCGAACGCATCTAGCGAGCGGGTCTGAATGAGCTCCTATATGTTCTAAGGGATGGCCATTGACAATCAATGGTAAGCAACATATGTGGGGTACCACTTAATGACCTGTCCCACCCACAGATAATACACTGCCATCTCAAACTATTACTTTGCATGTGATACTGACCGCAGCCATATTGTGGCTGGTGAAAGCCTACTAAAATTAGGCCATTTTGGAAAAGGGCATAGAGGCCAGTACCATTTCAAAAACAAAGTTGATATAAAAGAAAAAGAGAAGTCGCAGGGGTGACAGTAGGAGCCGGTCAGAGAGGAGAGCTGGGGGCCAGCATTGAGCAGCGTGATGCAGTTAGAGGGGGATAAGAACTGAGTGGGAGAGACTGCAACAACTTCAGCTGGCATTACCCTATAGAAGCCTACGTGAGAGGCAGGGGCATTTCTAGAGAGGAGGGGGCACGTGTGCAGTCTCCGACACGGGCCCCCTCCGCCTGGCGGTCGGCAGCGCTGTGCGCGGCCAGCGCTGGAGTTACAGAATCTGGGCACTAGGGTGTGCCCAGAA
Source organism: Taudactylus pleione (assembly GCA_031769625.1). Classification (NCBI taxonomy): domain Eukaryota; kingdom Metazoa; phylum Chordata; class Amphibia; order Anura; family Myobatrachidae; genus Taudactylus; species Taudactylus pleione. Next base: position 11,934,144 of record JAUIMM010000060.1, on the reverse strand, counting down.
TCTATAATGTATGCACAGGTCACCTGAAAATGGCCGCGGCAGCCATTTTCCTGTACTGCGCATGCGCAAACGCCGGGAAAATGGCTGCCAGGCCGATGTGGGACTCTGGAGAGGTAAGTAATATTATGGGTGCAGGGTGTGCGGTTCGGCCCCCCTGGACCCAGGGGCCCGTGTTCCCCGCACACCCTGCACCCATTATAGATACGCCCCTGGTGAGAGGGATCCAATCGGATCACTCCAAGCAATCCACTGCGGCGTGTGCACCATACAATGCATGCGCAGAGGGATTTCTGGGTCATAAACCCAGAAGTCCCTCTATCGCAAAGGACAGCATGCGCAGAATGACAACAGAGGGATTTCTGGGTCTTAGACCTGGAGATCCCTCATTCGCCAAATAATACCAACGCCGGCATTCATACCAAGGCTCCGATGTGACCCAGATTACCAACAGTCACGTCATTTAGAGAGTCTTCTGCAAATTTCATAGTGCCCTGGACAATGGTATTTGGGTTAAAGGACCCTCCATTACTTAAAAGGACAATTGTAGAATGCTAGCAGAACGATTATTATGTTAGGTTTATGTGAATAGTTTTTTAAAGACCATGGGGTATATGTAATAGGCTGCGGACTGCAGAAATCGGTGAGTACCATGCTAGACTGCTTTTCGATGACTGCTACTTTAAAACATCGGACACGGGCTCACCGATGCCTGCAGTCCGCAGGGTATTACACTTACCCCATAACTGTTTCAGCTTTTAGTGATAAAGCTAGCTACCAGTAACTGTGAGACTGCATTTCATTTATTGTGAACATAGGCCCTGATTCAGAGCCGCTCGTAAGCTGCCGCTCGTTCGTTCTGACCGATGTTCGCACATCTGCGCATGCGTACGGATTTTAATACGCATGCGCGAACCAGTCAGTGCGGACGAAAGTTGTTTGTTCGCTATATAGCGAATGCCTGCTATTTTGAGTGACAGAAGGAGGCGTATGTGGGTGGTAACAGGGGAAGGTGCTTGAAAACGGTGGTGTGGAATTCGAACGCAGGCGTGCTTAAAGGTCAAAACGGGCGTTTTAAGGGAGTGCATAATTAATACAGCAGCGTCATTGACCACGTCACTTGTTTTTTTTTTTACTCAGAACTGCTCGCAAAATAGCGGTTGAAAAAACCAGCCACAAGAATAGCGAGCAGTTCATACGCTGTTCGATGTACTCGATTAATCTAATAAATAGCGGACATGACGTATGGTGCGAGCGGCAAGGGGGCGTATTTTTCAAAATTACAACCGCAAGTTTTGCTCGCTCGTTCAGACTAAGAGGCGTGAACAGACCGCAATTAGCGAACGGTTCATTTGAATAGCCACCCCTTGTTTTAGAACGAACGACCGCAAATAGCGAGCGGCTCTGAATGAGGGCCATAATGTACATGTGAATCTCCTTTCATTTATTACAACCATCTTGTTGCTCCATTCCAACTCTCAGCTGGGGGTCAGCTAAATAAAATATTCCATTATTGTGCATGCTAGCCTGCTGTGCATTTATTGTGCCTGGGGGAAGAACCCTTGCCTCTCTGCTAAAGCGTGGTCTGAGCTGGTAATTGCCGCCGAACATAGAAGCCAGAAGGTCCATCTATCAGGGTGGTAACTCCAGCATGCACCTGTGCCACACCATTTGTATCCTCATTTTAAGAGGGGTACCACAAATGCACCAGTTATAGTTTGGACAGTGCACTGTGTATAACTGAAAATTAATGAAAGTCTGGGCCTGATTCAGAGCCGGACGCTATTTGCGCTCGCTCGTTCAGAAAAAGGAGCTGGCTATTTAAATTGAGCGCTCGCTCTTTGCGGTCTGTTGACGCCTCTATGTCCGAGCGAACGAAACATGCGCTCGCTATTTGTAAAGACGCCCCCTGGCCGCTCGCATCATATGTCATCTCCGCTATTTATTAGATTAATCGAGTACATCGAAAGGCGTATGAACTGCTCGCAGTGCTTGTGGTTGGATTTTCCTACCGCAGTCATGTGAACAGTTCAGGCTAAGAAACAACCAAGTGACGTGGTCGATAACGCTGCTTTGTTAATTATGCACACCCTTAAAATGCCCGTTTTGACCATTTGGCACGCCTGCGTTCGGATCTCCACTCCCCGTTTTCAAGCACCTTCCCCTGTTACCACCCACAAACGCCTCATCCTGTCACTCAAATTAGCAGGCAATCACAATTTTGCGAACACACGTTTTCCGGCCGCACTGACTGGTTGGCGCATGCGCAATACAACCCATACGCATGCGCAGATGTGCGAACATCGCTCGGAGCGAACGAGCGGCCGCTTACGAGCGGCTCTGAATCAGGCCCTCTGTGTGATGGACATTGCAGATGTTTTTTGAGGGACAGGACTGTAGCTGAAACAATTTTCTGGCATCACTGTAGATATAAGGGGGAGACGTATCAAAACCTTGGAGAGAGGTAAAGTGGAGAAGTTGCTCATAGCAACCAATCAGCTTCTAGCTGTCATTTCATAGAGTGCGATAGATAAAGGACAGTTAAAAGCTGATTGGTTGTTATGGGCAATGTCGCCGCCCCTTCCCTGCAGATCTGCATATGAGCAGTACAGATTCAGGGCATGAGCCTAACACCTAACATCGGAGTTGCAAGTAAACCATCGGGTTTGAGCACACCGGGCCAATAGATTGTGAACTCCACCGGGGCAGGGACTGATGCAAATGACTGAAACATTCTCTGCAAAGTGCTGCGTAATATGTGTGCGCTATAGAAATAACTGTTAATTAATAGACAATATACAATTAGTATACATAGTCATGCCGTGTAAAGCTGCATACACACACAACGATTTTATGAACGATTTTCTGTTAGATTATCTGTCAGATTTTTTAAAGTGTAATGAACGATTTTTTTGAACTACAAACTATTTTTGCATATTCCCTTAATGAAAATCGGTCAGTTGACAAGTCTGACTGAACTACAAACGTGAACGTGCGTGAACGATTATCGTTCATCGTTTGACTCAGAAAGTGAACGGTTTTTTCAAACGATTATCGTTAAACAATATCGTTTAACGATAATCGTTCAAAAAAATCATTGTGTGTGTATGCAGCTTTAGTGTTATCTGTGTTTCCCTACCTGGTAATATTATTATTATTATATAAAGCCAGCTGGGTATGTGTGTGTGAGTCTCAGCTGAGTTAATAACATGACCAGTTGTTCTGACTTCCTAATTAGGGTCACAAATGGTAGGAACTCTCTGTGTCACCGGGTTGGGACCACCTGTGGGACAGCCTGCAGTGACGTGCCTGTGAGCATGGCCCCCCTCTCAGCTCATTGTGGTATATATAGAGGAGCCAACCATTCCAGATTTCCTGGCTGACACCATGAGAGGACCAGGCTTATACTGCTGCTGCCTTGCTGCCCTTCTCCTCTTTGTGGGAGCAGGTAGGAACCCCTCCTTTTCTGTCTATTACATGGGGGCACTTTGCTGATGGCTGTATCTTACTAGGAGCGGCGTGCTGCATCTTGTGCGACGGGTGGCTGACAGGGATATGTCTGCTGGTGGGACTGATGGTATTTTAAAATTGACAACCAAAATAAATGACATCTAAAGATAGACCTGGTAACTTGTCTTTCAATGGCCTGATAAGACCTTATTCTGCAACCAAAAGGGAAACTTGACTTTTGTGCAAAGTTGTGTTTGTTTGTTATAAACCAGAATTGATTACAAGGCTGTGTAATTGATATATAAGGTATTCTCCAAGCTTATTACATAAGCAGTGACCACCATTATGTGCCTGTATTTCCCTCAGTCCCAGTGATAACCTGATACCTGTCCCCATTCTACGCCGAGTATTATCGGGCTTTAAGTATTGGAGCATACTGATGGTGTTAAGTAACTGAGTGCCTTCAATTCTCCAAGGGGACTGTGTGTTCTCAATTCAATATCAAAAGGGTCACAGCACATGACAGCCCTCACTTTTCATGAGACTCTGACCTTAAAGTCTCACAGCAAGTGGCTATTGTGAAAACCTAAGCGCAGACCTTTGGGAGCAGAACGCAGAATGCAACACGTTACGTCCATTTAAAGGGTTCTTGTTCAGACTATTGTATGAAGACTGTGGTCGGGAATATAGATTGTAAGCTCCACTGGGCCAGGGACTGACGTGAATGGTAAAATATTCTCTGTAACACGCTGCAGAATATATGTGTGCTATATAGTTAACTTAAATAAATAAGGCAGGGCGTGCTGGAACATGCAGCCGATTTCATCTAAGCAATCACATTGTAATATGCTAAAATGAGGTTTAATGAAGAGGAATAATTGGATAACGTAACGACCGTCATAGCAGAAGCAACGTTTGTGATTGTCATATGAGCAGAAGGAAATGGAGACTTTATGTCTGTGATAAGATTGCATTTCATTGGTGCTTCAGAGTGGCCCATTTGGCTGAGATCCTAAAAAAACGCATGACCGTATAATTCACCTTTAGGCCTGTATTCAAGTAGAGGCGAAAAGGCGTAAAAGTTTCGCCTGTCCGACTTTCCGCTTCCTTCGCCTGTTTCAGATGCGAAAACGTTAGGCGCGGTCCCCGCTTTTCGCCCTTTTCAATTCCTAAACAGGCGAAAACGGAAAGCGGTGAATGCAGAACAGGCGGAAAGTACTGTCAGAATTGGGGAAATCAGTTCATACCCCCAAAAAAAGATGCACTGACATAGGGAAACAATGTAGATATGTACTAATAGCCCTAATAATAGTGTTTGGGGTACTTAAGTAGTTTAAATTGCTTCTTATTACCGTCTTTGCAAAAGTGGTGAAGAATGGCATAAAGCTGTATTTTTGGGTGAAAATAAGTAGTCCAGCCAAATTTGGGGTACTTGAAAATGGGTGCTAGCATATTTTTATGTCTCTAAAGTGAACTTTGAAAAAACTTCAAAAACGCACCTGCAGCATGTACCTGCAATCCCAAAAACACCTGACCCATCCTTGCAGGCCCCCAAGAAGTCTATTTTGCTAGATTTTATGCTTGTCCCCCCACTTTTTACTTTTTCAACCCAAAACTGAAAGTACTTTTTTGGGGTGTTCTTAGGTTTTTTTTTTTGCCAGATTTGTCCTTTGGGGGACTGTCCCAAGGGTTCTGAGTCGTTTCCTCACATTTGAGAAACTTTTTCGCCTATTACATTGCATTGAGTTTCCGCTTAGGCGAATTCCGCCTGGAATTTAATTTGGAGATAAGTTCCGAACAGGCGAAAAGCGGCACTAGGCGAAACTTTTTCGCCGATTACGACTTTTCGCGTCTAATTGAATCTGGCCCTAAGTTGCAATCGGGAGTCAATCTGTTAAAGGTTAGTAAACATTTAGCAGTTTTCTTACTTATACTGTATGTTTCATGCATTATACTGTGTATTTTTATGGAACATGTGTGTATAATTTAATTTCTTTATTATTCATATCTCACACTGACCAGCCATAACATATACAGTACATAATTCATTACATTATGAGCAATTTAAAACTCAGTCTTTCTATGAACATAGGGCCTGATTCAGAGCCACTCGTAAGCGGCAGCTCGTTCGCTCCGAGCGATGTTTGCCCAACTGCGCATGCGTACGGATCGTTATACGCATGCGCGAACTAGTCAGTGCGGTCGAAATTCATGTGCTCGCAATAGCGAATGCCTGATAATTTGAGTGACAGAATGAGGCGTATGTGGGTGGTAACAGGGGAAGGTGCTTGAAAACGGGGAGTGGAGACTCGAACGCAGGCGTGCTTAAAGGTCAAAACGGGCGTTTTATGGGTGTGCATAATTAAAACAGCAGCGTCATTAACCACGTCACTGGGTTATTTTATAGCCAGAACTGCTCGCAAAATTGTGGTAGCAAAAACCGACCACAAGAATAGCGAGCAGTTCATACCCTGTTCGATGTACTCGATTAATCTAATAAATAGCGGACATGACGTAGGATGCGAGCGGCCAGGGGGCGTAGTTTCCCAAAAAACGACCGCAAGTTTTGTTCGCTCGTTCAGACCTAGAGGCGTGAACAGACCGCAAACAGCGAACGGTTCATTTGAATAGCCACCCCTATTTTCAGGATGAGCGAGCGCTAATTGCGTCCGGCTCTGAATCAGGCCCATACTTCCTTGGCTGTCTCCATCACTGCTGAGGCGTAAACACAATAAAATATCGCCCCAGTGAGGTAACGATAGACTTCTGGATTAATGTAGGCGTCTGCGATAAGTGCATTGTGTGCAGGGGAAGAGGCCGTTGCATAGATAGACACAGAACCACAAAGGGTCTGTCTGAATTGCTCATTGTGGCTATCCCATCTAGCATTAAAAGGGAGAGAGAGGAGGATTATGCACTAACAGCTGACAGCTAAGGAAACATGAGGTGCCCAAGGGCTGCAAAGTGACAGCTGGTGGTAAGAGAGTGACGTGAGGTATTGGGGCAGAGCGGCGATGGGGGATGGGGAAGCTACCGTACTTTCTGGTACAGTAAGGGTTAATAATAAAGTTATGGGTGAGCTTGCCATGTTCATTACTGCAGACAGTTCGCCAGCTGTAGTCACACCACCAGGTTGCCTGTCACATCCCAAAGTCCCTGTGGAATGCTCTTACCGATGTCCTGATCAGTGTCTATCATTTAATAGCGAGTGAATATAGATATTTGGGGGGGGTAGGGATGTATCAAACCTTTTAATGAGGACCAGTGGAGAAGTTACCCATAGCAACCAATCAGCATCCAGCTATCATTTATCAAGTACATTCTATAAAATGATTGGTTGCTATGATAATTGCACTGAAGGCCTGATTCAGAGTTGTACGCTATTCTTGTCACTGCTGCGTCTTTGGACGACGCTGAAAAAATATGCTAATGCAGCAGGAGGCGTCTGAGGACAAAATACACCCCCCTGACAGCGTCACAGATTTGCCACTCCCAGAAAACAGAGACCAACTCTGGCTGGCCCCGCCCCCAAGCGACAGCAGCATGTTAAGGGGCACTGCGAGCTTACTATTAGATAGAGACCCGCACATGTGCAGATATCTAACAATCGGACTTGCATGCAAACCATGGGGTTTGCATACAAGTCTGAGGGCGGGATGCATCATCGCATTTTGCATTGCATGCATGAAGAAAATCGCAGTGGACAGCTCCCTCGTTAAGAACTGTCCTTTGCGATAGAGGGACTTCCAGGTTTATGACCCAGGGCCGCAGAGAGGGGGAGGAGTGGGTACTAATTACCCGGGCTGCAGGAAAAGCCCGCCAGGGGCCCCCCCAGGTCCGGCGCCGCCCCCCCCCTCTTAAATCACAGCGTGCTGGGCTGCAGTGGGAGACTGCTTGCAGCAGCCACAGCAGTCTTCTATGCCTGTGGGGGGAGCGATCACGCTGGTCGCGCGCCCCCCTGCGTCTTTGCACTGGTCTGAGGGGCTCACAGCGCCCCAAAATGTATTTATTTATTTTTTTAAATCCTAAGGGGGCATGACCACGCCTAACACGATTAGGCCACGCCCCTTTCAACTGGACCCGGCCTCTAGCATGCGTCGTATGGTGCACACGCCACGGGGAGAGCTGGGAGGGAGCTGATTGGACCCCTGTCACAGCCTATAGGCTTCTATTGGGCAACGGCCTCAAGTTGTGGAATGCTTTGATTTACGAAGCTTGGCGCATATGAGAAATGCGGTAAAACCACCGCATTTCCGGGGGTTTTACTGCATACTTATGATAAAATGATAATGCAGCCCGCCCTGTATGAGGCTCAGTATGTCATATATAATATTACTATATACCATACTATAGCACTGTATGTTTAATGTATGTGATCACAGCTGTTGTTAGTCGCTGCATTAATATACATGATCTGCACTAAATAATGTCACAAAGGAGATAAGACTAGGGATAAATATAAACAAAGTGTCACCAACAATCCATAAAAACGCTGCTTCAATATATACATTGTATTAATGCAATGAGCGGAAAGTACAATGTAATAAAATCCGTATAGGGATGTCTAGTTGTGACATTGCTTCCAGGTGCAAATCTGCGCTGACAGCCTAGCAGTAACCAGTCAGAAGTTGTCTTTCAGCTGTCTCGTGCCAGGTAGTCAATAAAAGCAAATATCTGCTGAGGTTTCAACTGGGATTTGCAGCTTCTGAGCATGGTTAGGGGGAGATGTAGGGCTCCATTTATTAATGAAATATAACCCCGTAAGCGCTTGCTAAAGGGGTTATACCATCTTTCTGTATTTAGTAAACAGTGGTAATCTAAAGCTGCATACACACGTAAAGATTTTCTGTCCAACCATCCAACTACTTGATTGGTTGGAATGAAAATCTGGTAACATATGGGAGTAACTGATGATCAGCAATTTGCTCCTAAATGCCAGAAAACAGATGAGAATGGTCGGTCAGACAAGTTTGTTAAATGTTTGATCTAAACAATTTGTTCAAACAACAGTTTTTGTCCATTTTCCAGCGTTTGGGAGCAAATTGCTGATTGTCATTTGCTTTCATACCTTACCAGATTCTCATTCCAACCAATCAACTAGTTGGCTGGTTGGACAGAAAATCTTTACGTGTGTATGCAGCTTTAGATTGCCGCTGTTTTTACGGCATCGCTTTCGCCGTCTTTTAGATGGCGAGAGCGTTGCGGGCCAGCAATGGAGACCCGGCGATGCCTTTCCGGCCCCACCCGCGCACGCAGGGGGGGTTTCCGAGTACCTAGAAACCCCCCCCTGCCCGTTGCTCCATCACCGCCGGCCCGTCGAGCAGCTGAACAGAATAACACTTTTTTTTTGGTAAAGAAAAGACGACACTGCCTGGTTGGTGCTTTTTATTGGAGATAAAAAGCACCAACCAATCAGCTCCTGTCACTTTACAGGCTGTGTTTGAAAAATGACAGTTAGAAGCTGATTGGTTGGTGCTATTTATCTCCAATTTTATCTCTCTCCAAGCTTTATTAAATCTCCCCCTCACTGTCTTTAGTGGCCACACATGACATAATATAAAGTACTTTTAATGTAAAGACGGCTGCATGCATTAGCATATTTTCTCACAGCAGCTGCGATTGTATTACCATCCACCTCCGAATCAGTACCAAAGTCTTTAAACCTGTCAATCACTCTCTGCCTGCTCAGTTAGAAAAGCAAGTATAGGGATATCCAGTCATATGGTCGACAATTACCATGTCGACATTCATAATGTCAGCACTAGAATGACAACACCAGGTCGACTTTCTCAGAATGCCAACTGCCAAGCATGTGAGTGATTTCATGTATATTATTCAGCTCAGTAATGCATTATCTTATTTATGTATTAATGTGAAATTATGCCTTTACTTGCTCATTAATAGTAATACTGCTTTTACACCTAAACACAGTTCCAAAACGGGTCAGACCCAGGACAGACCTTTTCCAGATTATTCCCGGATCGGTGCCGTTCCACACTGCACACGGGTGCAGTGGAACACTTCTCCCGGCGCTTGGAGATGACATCATGTCCAAGCGCCAAGAAACCCCGAAGTCCCCATGCTGTAAACGGGAGCCGAGTCCAATGACCCGGGGTTCCCGTTTACACTGCAAGGTTTCACGGGTTGTTCCGGTGTAAAACCCTGCAAGTTACCTGGGTTGGATTTCCGGGTCACTCGACCCGGGAATCCAACCCTGGCCCCATTTACACATAGGAGCAACCCGGGTTAACCCTGCAATAACCCAGGTTTTAGCTCTGGTGTAGAAGGGGTATTATTCAGGCTTAGGCCATTTTTGCTAACTTTCTGGATGCCCCCTCTGGGCAAGTCTCCCTGGCGGCCGGCTCCAGAAGAGTTACCCACTCTTCCAAGCGGCTTGGAGAACCACCTGATTTTTGGGAGCCTCTCGCCTGGTCCAGTAGAGTAAGCAGGTATGGATTAGGCAGTCTGTAGCCCCCCGGCTATTGTGGAACTAGAACCGGCATGTTAACACTCTAAAGAGCCCCATACATCTACTGGGCAATCCGCAGATTTCCCAATCGGACGGAATCTGCCGGTCAGAAATGCCGATCGTGGGCCATCGTTGATCGCTGACCCATCTGGGAATCTGTGAAATTTTACATCGTAAAAATCCCTGATTTGATAATTACGTCATATTTTGACTGTGATTGGCAAATCGACATGTTGGATTTCACCCATGTGCCGACCCCATCCTCTTGGGATCCGTGACTTGGCCCAATCTGTCACTAGTGTATGGGGGAGCCTTTAGTTCCACTACTTTTGTTGAGCCAATGGTGGCTTAGCTTTGCCCTAATACATAAATGCGACAAATTACTAGAGCTGGACAGTGATTAATGTTTGGTATTGTGGTTATCTGCGGTGGCATGGCACCTAACACAATGGTCTCATCCCCCCTTTATTCCTAACCCTTACCATCTTCACTAATGAACGTGACCAAGAATCCCTGTGCTATTACCCCAGCCCTGCCCCAGATTGCCATCATGTAGTAAGAGCGATGTGTGAGGATAATAACACTTCTGCTGACACAGCAGTTATAAGTCTCATCCCTCACATCAGTGACTATTGTGTCACCAGGAACGTTACAGTACAGCTCAGTGACTATTGTGTCACTAGGAACGTTACAGTACAGCTCAGTGACTATTGTGGCACTAGGAACGTTACAGTACAGCTCAGTGACTATTGTGTCACCAGGAACGTTACAGTACAGCTCAGTGACTATTGTGTCACCAGGAACGTTACAGTACAGCTCAGTGACTATTGTGTCACCAGGAACGTTACAGTACAGCTCAGTGACTATTGTGTCACCAGGAACGTTACAGTACAGCTCAGTGACTATTGTGTCACTAGGAACGTTACAGTACAGCTCAGTGATTATTGTGTCACTAGGAACGTTACAGTACAGCTCAGTGACTATTGTGTCACCAGGAACGTTACAGTACAGCTCAGTGACTATTGTGTCACTAGGAACGTTACAGTACAGCTCAGTGACTATTGTGTCACTAGGAACGTTACAGTACAGCTCAGTGATTATTGTGTCACTAGGAACGTTACAGTACAGCTCAGTGACTATTGTGTCACCAGGAACGTTACAGTACAGCTCAGTGACTATTGTGTCACCAGGAACGTTACAGTACAGCTCAGTGACTATTGTGTCACTAGGAACGTTACAGTACAGCTCAGTGACTATTGTGTCACTAGGAACGTTACAGTACAGCTCAGTGACTATTGTGTCACCAGGAACGTTACAGTACAGCTCAGTGACCATTGTGTCACTAGGAACGTTACAGTACAGCTCAGTGACTATTGTGTCACCAGGAACGTTACAGTACAGCTCAGTGACTATTGTGTCACCAGGAACGTTACAGTACAGCTCAGTGACTATTGTGTCACCAGGAACGTTACAGTACAGCTCAGTGACTATTGTGTCACCAGGAACGTTACAGTACAGCTCAGTGACTATTGTGTCACCAGGAACGTTACAGTACAGCTCAGTGACTATTGTGTCACCAGGAACGTTACGGTACAGCTCAGTGACTATTGTGTCACTAGGAACGTTACAGTACAGCTCAGTGACTATTGTGTCACTAGGAACGTTACAGTACAGCTCAGTGACTATTGTGTCACTAGGAACGTTACAGTACAGCTCAGTGACTATTGTGTTACCAGGAACGTTACAGTACAGCTCAGTGACTATTGTGTCACCAGGAACGTTACAGTACAGCTCAGTGACTATTGTGTCATCAGGAACGTTACAGTACAGCTCAGTGACTATTGTGTCACCAGCAACGTTACAGTACAGCTCAGTGACTATTGTGTCACTAGGAACGTTACAGTACAGCTCAGTGACTATTGTGTCACCAGGAACGTTACAGTACAGCTCAGTGACTATTGTGTCACTAGGAACGTTACAGTACAGCTCAGTGACTATTGTGTCATCAGGAACGTTACAGTACAGCTCAGTGACTATTGTGTCTCTAGGAACGTTACAGTACAGCTCAGTGACTATTGTGTCACTAGGAACGTTACAGTACAGCTCAGTGACTATTGTGTCACCAGGAACGTTACAGTACAGCTCAGTGACTATTGTGTCACTAGGAACGTTACAGTACAGCTCAGTGACTATTGTGTCATCAGGAACGTTACAGTACAGCTCAGTGACTATTGTGTCACTAGGAACGTTACAGTACAGCTCAGTGACTATTGTGTCACTAGGAACGTTACAGTACAGCTCAGTGACTATTGTGTCACTAGGAACGTTACAGTACAGCTCAGTGACTATTGTGTCACTAGGAACGTTACAGTACAGCTCAGTGACTATTGTGTCACCAGGAACGTTACAGTACAGCTCAGTGACTATTGTGTCACTAGGAACGTTACAGTACAGCTCAGTGACTATTGTGTCACTAGGAACGTTACAGTACAGCTCAGTGACTATTGTGTCACTAGGAACGTTACAGTACAGCTCAGTGACTATTGTGTCACCAGGAACGTTACAGTACAGCTCAGTGACTATTGTGTCACTAGGAACGTTACAGTACAGCTCAGTGACTATTGTGTCACCAGGAACGTTACAGTACAGCTCAGTGACTATTGTGTCACTAGGAACGTTACAGTACAGCTCAGTGACTATTGTGTCACCAGGAACGTTACAGTACAGCTCAGTGACTATTGTGTCACCAGGAACGTTACAGTACAGCTCAGTGACTATTGTGTCACTAGGAACGTTACAGTACAGCTCAGTGACTATTGTGTCACCAGGAACGTTACAGTACAGCTCAGTGACTATTGTGTCACTAGGAACGTTACAGTACAGCTCAGTGACTATTGTGTCACCAGGAACGTTACAGTACAGCTCAGTGACTATTGTGTCGCCAGGAACGTTACAGTACAGCTCAGTGACTATTGTGTCATCAGGAACGTTACAGTACAGCTCAGTGACTATTGTGTCACTAGGAACGTTACAGTACAGCTCAGTGACTATTGTGTCACCAGGAACGTTACAGTACAGCTCAGTGACTATTGTGTCACCAGGAACGTTACAGTACAGCTCAGTGACTATTGTGTCACCAGGAACGTTACAGTACAGCTCAGTGACTATTGTGTCATCAGGAACGTTACAGTACAGCTCAGTGACTATTGTGTCACCAGGAACGTTACAGTACAGCTCAGTGACTATTGTGTCACTAGGAACGTTACAGTACAGCTCAGTGACTATTGTGTCACCAGGAACGTTACAGTACAGCTCAGTGACTATTGTGTCACCAGGAACGTTACAGTACAGCTCAGTGACTATTGTGTCACCAGGAACGTTACAGTACAGCTCAGTGACTATTGTGTCACCAGGAACGTTACAGTACAGCTCAGTGACTATTGTGTCATCAGGAACGTTACAGTACAGCTCAGTGACTATTGTGTCATCAGGAACGTTACAGTACAGCTCAGTGACTATTGTGTCACTAGGAACGTTACAGTACAGCTCAGTGACTATTGTGTCACTAGGAACGTTACAGTACAGCTCAGTGACTATTGTGTCACCAGGAACGTTACAGTACAGCTCAGTGACTATTGTGTCACTAGGAACGTTACAGTACAGCTCAGTGACTATTGTGTCACTAGGAACGTTACAGTACAGCTCAGTGACTATTGTGTCACCAGGAACGTTACAGTACAGCTCAGTGACTATTGTGTCACTAGGAACGTTACAGTACAGCTCAGTGACTATTGTGTCACTAGGAACGTTACAGTACAGCTCAGTGACTATTGTGTCATCAGGAACGTTACAGTACAGCTCAGTGACTATTGTGTCACCAGGAACGTTACAGTACAGCTCAGTGACTATTGTGTCACTAGGAACGTTACAGTACAGCTCAGTGACTATTGTGTCATCAGGAACGTTACAGTACAGCTCAGTGACTATTGTGTCACTAGGAACGTTACAGTACAGCTCAGTGACTATTGTGTCACTAGGAACGTTACAGTACAGCTCAGTGACTATTGTGTCACCAGGAACGTTACAGTACAGCTCAGTGACTATTGTGTCACCAGGAACGTTACAGTACAGCTCAGTGACTATTGTGTCACCAGGAACGTTACAGTACAGCTCAGTGACTATTGTGTCACCAGGAACGTTACAGTACAGCTCAGTGACTATGAAGGATATTTGAGCTGTGTTTTAAATGAAGCTGAAATCATCTTGTTGAGATCTCCTATTTCTGTGTTTAAGTTTTCTTTAGCACAAATGATTTTATATTGTTGTGTTCCAAAAAGTCTATCACGTGGCAGGTGTGTTGGTAAGGGTTTGGCTATAATGGTAAATTTAACCCATCGTTGCTTGTATATGAGGAATCGCTTGGAAAGATTGTATAAGCTGCCTACTCAAAGGGCGTCTCAGTCCTTGCACTTTGGACTCGGAGGTGTACAGCAGAATTGTAGCAGGTTGGGTTCCCGTGGGTCAGTCACGCTGTCGGCATTCTGGCATGGTTAGGATACCTACACCTGTCGGTCAGTATAATAACTCTCCCCCTCTCCTTAACCCTAACCCACCCTCCCTTCCCGCTGCCTAAACCTAACCTCCCCCCTAGTGACTAAACCTATCCTCCTCCCTGCACCCTAAATCTAACCCTTCCCCCTTAGAGCCATTGTAGCCATTGAAGTGACCACATGCATGTTCCTGGATGTGTTTAATGATACATTCAGGTGATCCATCATTTTGTTATTGCAGCTATAAGCGGCGATAAGAAATTATGATTTATGATTAAGAATTATGATCGGGTGTAGCACACAATAATTAATAAATATGCCTCATATTACCTTCCAAATAACTTAGGGGTCTATTTACTAAGCAGTGTTAGGAGACAGAGTGAAAAGTGATAAGGTGTCAGCCAATCAGCTCCCAACTGTCATCTCACAGGCTGTGTTTGAAAAATGACAGTTGGGAGCTGACTGGCTGGCGCCTTATCACTTTCTTATCACTTTTCACTCTCTCCCATAACATTGCTTAGTACATAGACCCCTATACCCCTTAACTTTAACTATAAGGTGAAATGTATCCAATTCCAACACCTTAATATATTTTAGCATGTGCAGATAATGAGAGTTACACGGTATCAGATGGTATATATTGTTTAGTGAATTATCTTTTTAATGAACTTACAGGAACTTTGTTGAAATACTTAAATTGTTGTACGACTCCAGAATACCTAGGGGTATATTTACTAAAGTTCAGGTTTTTAGAAGTGGAGATGTTGCCCATAGCATGTCTGTATATAGTGTAATAGATGTGTATTATGGTCATGTACAGTGGTCAGGACATGTTGGGAGTGTAGTATCCTATGTCTGTATATAGTGTAATAGATGTGTATTATGGTCATGTACAGTGGTCAGGACATGTTGGGGGTGTAGTGTCCTATGTCTGTATATAGTGTAATAGATGTGTATTATGATCATGTACAGTGGTCAGGTCATGTTGGGGGTGTAGTGTCCTATGTCTGTATAGAGTGTAATAGATGTGTATTATGGTCATGTACAGTGGTCAGGTCATGTTGGGGGTGTAGTGCCCTATGTCTGTATAGAGCGTAATAGATGTGTATTATGATCATGTACAATGGTCAGGTCATGTTGGGGGGTGTAGTGTCCTATGTCTGTATAGAGTGTAATAGATGTGTATTATGGTCATGTACAGTGGTCAGGACATGTTGGGGGTGTAGTGTCCTATCTCTGTATACAGTGTAATAGATGTGTATTATGGTCATGTACAGTGGTCAGGTCATGTTGGGGGTGTAGTGTCCTATGTCTGTATGGTATGCAGTTGGAATGCCGACGGTCTAAATGCCAACCGTCGGCATCCTGACTGTCTAATCCCGGCAAGGGTCTAATGAATGGCGTTGAGATCCCGACGCCTGTCATTTTACCTATGCCAGGAGCCCGATGCCCGGCATCCCGATCGAAGATAAGCCGGGTGCGGACAGCTGGGGGGGAGGGGGTTAGGTTAGGGGCTCCCAGGGGGGACTTAGGGTTAGGCACCCCCCCTGGGAGGGTTAGGGTTAGGCTAGGGGAAGGAGGGGTTAGGGTTAGGCACCCCCGGGCGGAGGTTAGGGTTAGGCACCCCCACCCCAGGAGGGTTAGGTTTAGGCATTGGGGATATGGGAGTTAGGTTTAGGCACTTAGAGGGGGGTTAGGCACTAGGGAGGGAGGTTAGGATTAGACACCCCTAAAGGAGGGTTAGGGTTAAGTGGGGGGTTAGGTTAGTTAGTACTTACCTTTAGCGCAGCCGGAATCTTCACTGGTGCCGGTCTTCCGGCGTCAGGATTTGAACCGCCGAACATACGACCGGTGGTAAATCATACCGATCCCGTCTGTATAGAGTATAATAGAATTGTATTTTGATCATGTTATGCGGGTAGAACATATTAGGA
The DNA here is from genome assembly GCA_031769625.1 of Taudactylus pleione. Classification (NCBI taxonomy): domain Eukaryota; kingdom Metazoa; phylum Chordata; class Amphibia; order Anura; family Myobatrachidae; genus Taudactylus; species Taudactylus pleione. Next base: position 11,917,744 of record JAUIMM010000060.1, on the reverse strand, counting down.
GGTAGGTTTGTTCCTATAGCCTTTATATAAAGACCATGCATTGCTTTCTTTGTAACAAGTCAGATATTGACAGATATTGGGTTATGAAACCACCATGTGTGCATATAATCTACAATTAAACTGCTAAATGCTTGTGGTGTCTAGGATTACAGAAAAGATGCCTCACTGTCTCCTGTGTTATTGGGATTCCCTGTTGGGCCGTAAGGGCCCTGACTGTCCAGATCATCTAGAATGACCAGAAGTCTGCCAGCAGTGGACGGGAGCTGGCATGGACTGTAAGCAGAAGCATTAAGGGGAAATGTACACAGGCTGTCATAAACTCTTAGATGGCATTTTTCAGGTGCCACAAGGTCATTACAGTACGCCCTCAGGGGGTCATTCAGACCCGCTCGCGAGCAAAGGACACTCGCAAGCGGGTCGATGTTGTGCGAGGGATCTCCGTCGTGCGCATGCGTGAGACACGGCGAGCGACGAAGAATACGTCGCTCGGGGTCTTGCACCAAAGGGGGCGTGCTGTCGATGGTGAGTGACAGCACGCCCCCTTTGGTGGGCATGCCGGGGGCGTGGCTGCCAGACGGAGGCGTTCCCATGGGAACGCCTACCGTCTGAAGCCGGCCCCACTGACATCAGTAGTGATGTCAGTGGGAGTGATTTTGGCTCTGATAGAGCCAAAATCACTCCTGGGCTTGCGGCAGCGAGACCCTACCGCAGGGTCTCGTCGCAAGCCCGATGGTGACCATCTTTTTGGCCGCTCGCATATGCTGTGGGTGGTCACCCACAGCTATGCGAGCGGCCAGGAGGCCGCTCCATTTTCAGGTAGGAGGGCACTGATTCAGAGCGAGCGCTCTGGTCAGAATGTTCGGCTCTGAATCAGGCCCTCAGTCTTCATTATCTGTGCAGTCTTACATTATATATGTGCTAGGCTCCTCAAGCTGTTGTTATATGGCTGGGGCGGTGAAACCGGATGTGTAATCAGTAGCATAAGATTAGTTTAAAGATCATATATTTTGTTTATAGGATATGTCTAAAGTCTGAGAACCGGATTATATACAGACCTATAAAATAAAGGAGTTAGACCTGTTCTGCAACAACCTATGTACTAGTAACATAGCAATACGCATTATTTAGAAGCTCAAGCTATCATTCTTCCATCTCTTGGCTGAGACAGACCCCTATCGGAGTATGAGCCCCACAGGAGGTACCTGTTGAATTCACTTTAAATCATTTCATCGTCACTTTGCAAATTTAGCCAAAGATCTTTTACCCACACCTCATTAATGAATGATGATGGACAAGTGAACCGCTAATACACACAACACATTTGCCACCTTCCCCTTTTAAAGATAATTAGGAAACATTCTCTATTGCAGCGGAACAATTGCTAATCTCAGTCTAATAGCGGAACAGATCGCAGTGTCACCATTACTAAAGTATTAACATAAGTGGGAGTGGGATTCAGATGCACCTAGACCATAGGTTCTCAAACTCGGTCCTCAGGACTACAAACAGTGCATGTTTTCCAGGTCTCCCCACAGAATCACAAACGATATAATTAGCTCCACCTGTGGATCTTTTAAAATGTGTCAGTGAGTAATGACTACACCTGTGCAGCTGCTGGGTGACCTGGGTAATGTGACCTTTGTGGGGTCCTGGGGACGGAGTTTGAGAACTGATCTAGCCAATCAAAAGCATCCCCCAATTGTCATCTTCAGCTCGTAACTTATACCAGGGGTCGAGTGAGTTGTCTCTTCTTTCTTGTGGTCATCTCGTGACGCATTTCTCCCATGATGTAGCTTGGCCGGACTGACACGCCCTCTCCGTACCCCGGCCCGTCCTTTTAGGGCAAGAGGTGGTTGTAAACACCAAATGGGTGTCAACTGGAATGAGCAAGGATGCGTACAATTGTACTATTTTCCGGTGTGCCTGCGCAGCGGAAAATGACGCGTTTTACTGGAAAAGCGCAAATTATGTTTATTTTCGACTCACTTTATGCTTTTTTCGCCATCTCAATTCTGTTTTTCTATCTTTTTTTTCCATTTTTTAACATATGTGGTGCCCCATTATATATCCTGCCACGAGGCAGGCTCATGTGGTGAGAGGGGACGAAACACCATTCCACCGTATGGCATTTAATGGATGCGATTCCTGAACAAAGGACAGGGAAGCCTGCATGATTTTGACGGTTTCCCTCACGAGCAGGTTTGGATGTACCCTTGCTCGCCCTTGGGTAAATTTAGGATGCTGTCCGCTCCCCCCCCCCTGGCTCGGCGTAGCTAATGATTCTAGTCAGCATGCTAAGTATGGAAACACTGCTGTAACCGGACACCGACCGGCTCAGGAAGGCCAGATCCCTATTCTCCCCTTCTAGCGAATCTTCTGCCCTACTCTCTCCCTGCATGGTAAACTTGTCCTCAGCCCCCCTCCCACTGCACTGTCACACTTGCCGGCAGCTGCTGGGTCCTCGCACTGTCACACAGCACAGTTGCAGACGGTGACTGATTCCTTTTAAGGTTATATTTCACATAGCCCCGACTTCATCAGGAGGGAACCATCTGGGGCTTATTCTGGAGGTGCCTCACTCCTCTCTGGTCCAGAAGATGCCTTTGTACTTAAAGGGGGAGAAAAAATGGTTTATTGCACTGCTATGTCTTGTGGCTCCGTTTTAGGTTTTACAGCGGCAAGGAAGAATTCAGGGCGCTGCTCAGATTGTACAGCTACTGGCGACATGGCACAATAAAAAGTTTAGGAGTCAATGGAGAACTCTAAACATGGAAATCTATATGTTAGATCTAAAAGAGAATGCCTTTCAGAGCCCAGAGAGGGGTTGCCCCTCTCCCTCCATAAAGTACAGCTGGGTGCTGTGTTTGCATATTGGATATAGCTTAGAATATTTGTCTTGAACTGTTTACTTGGATTGTCCCCACGTTTAGGATATTTGTGTGACTTGCACAATAATTTCTGCCCAATTAAATGAAATTAAATAACCTGTGAACTATTAATTAGATTGTAAGACATGGGGGTAATCGGTTTTGCCGTGTATTGCAATAGCCGTTAGGCTGCGGTCTAAAAATGCAGTATAGCTACTTAACATTTAAGCACCTTCTAGAAGATAAGAGCTATAATCTGATTGGTTGCTATGGGCAACATCTCCACTTCTAAAAACTCTCAGTTTAGTAACTATGCCCCCAGGGCTAAGACACTAAGGGCCTGATTCAGACCCGCTCACGAGCGCATAGCGCTCGCAAGCGGGTCGATGGTGGGCCATTGCGCACACTCGAGACCCGGAGCGAGTGAGAAATCACTCGCTCCAGGGCTCGCTACAAGACGGGGCGGCTGTTGATGTTGATCGACAGCTCGCCCCGTTTTGTAGGCGGGGAGGGGGGATGGCTGCACAAATGGAGGCGTTCACGAAGGAACACCTGCCGTTTGTGGGCGGCCCTACTGACATCACTAGTGATGTCAGTAGTGGATTTCCTGCTCAATTAGAGCAGGAAGTCCACTCGGGCTTGCGAGACCTGAGACCCTACTACAGGGTCTCCTCGCAAGCCCAGTGGTCGCGATAATCGTGACCATCGCCAGGCTGCACGCACACGCTGTGTGCGACGCCCTGATTCAGAGCGAGCGCACGCAAATAGCGTGCGCCTCTGAATCAGGCCCTAAGGGTGGGATATACTAACCTTGCAGAGTACATCCCGCCATGCTTCGCATTCCTACTGATCGCATATGCACTAACATATGCGATCAGTACAGCAAAGGACAGCTCTTCCGATAAGCTTTGTCCTTTGCGATCTGCCCTGCGCCGTGGACTTCTGGGTTTATGACCCGGAGGTCCATCTGCGCATGCGCAGAGTGATGCGGCGGCCGCGGGGCATGCTGGGATCCATCATAGCAACACGATGCGTTAGGAGCCCATAGACTTCTATAGGGTAGCACCAGCAAAAGCTGGCGTTACCCTCGGCATCGGAGTCCCAGCGGCCAGGTGATGATACATACGGAAAACAGGGTTTTTACCGCATTTTCCGTTTAGTACATCCCGCCCTAATGCTGGGTACACTCTGACAGATATATTGGCCGATCAATTGATCGCCCAATATATCTGTTGCCCGTCGGCCAGGTTGTACCAGCGATATATGCGTGAACGACCCTGCAGTCTGCTTACAACGTTGGCAAGTACAGTATGTGAGGGACATAAAGACCTTTTATGAATGAAAACATTTCCGAGTATAGTGCTCAGTGTGAAAAGGATCTCTGAGTACGCACAACTTTGAATAGGTCACAATTCCTCCTACATGTCTACGACACACCCTCGCACACTTTATTCAGCCGCAGGTGGAGAAGCTGCTGAGATGCATATGACTCTCAGGGGCCTATTTACTAAGCAGTGTTAGGAGACAAAGTGATAAGGTGCCAGCCAATCAGCTCCCAGCTGTCATCTCACAGGCTGTGTTTGAAAAATGACAGTTGGGAACTGATTGGCTGGCACCTTATCACTTCTGTCTCCTAACACCGCTTAGTAAATAGACCACTCAGTTGTCCGGGCGAAGGTACTGTAGGGGACGTGACCTAATTGCGGAGACAAGGCCACGCCCTCTACAAAAAATAGTGAAAAATATTATTGTCAGGTGCCGACGCGGCATAGGGGGCGCCTTGTGCTCCTCAGCCAGGGTATGCTCCAGGAGGGGGCAAGAAGTGCCATCACAGCAGCATGTGCTGGGGTAAGGGAGAAAGCTCTTGCTTTGAGGAGGGCGGCGGACCCGGGCCTCACCAACAAGCCTGGGCCAGGATAATTGGTAATCGCCCCCCCCCCCCCTTTTGGCGCCCCCGCTCACTGCCACACTGTGCACTGTGTGAGGTGGTTAGGGTGATGGCAGTACAAGTGGAAAGCTGCACAGACTTTCCGGAAGGCTCTACACCCTGCAGGGCGCATGCTCAATGCTCCAGGCAGCACCCCCAAAATGACAAAACACACCCCAAGCATTTTCCTCATAAAGGGCCTGATTCACTACCGTTCGTAACTGCGATTATGCATGAAGATAGCCGATTGTTGCGTTCGTTTGCATCGCACGCACCACTGCGATCGCAGAGATCAAGCAGACCCATCGCAGAGTGATTGACAGGAAGTGAGGTTAGCAATTTCTGAGTACGGTCTGACTTTGTGCAAGTGTGCGTGAGGCTCCGATGGTACTCAATGTTACCGATGTATTCGTAGACTTGCAAGGTATTACGGATGTGTGTATGGGGAAGTGGGCGTCCTTATGTTGTGCTGCGACTGCATAGCGATCGCAGACATTAGCAGATTTTCGCAGCGGGGCTGCGTGCGTCATCGTAGCTGCGATCGCAGTTATGATCCGTAATGGATCATGCCCAGAGTTTAACTATGGGGAGAATGTTTACAGGCCATTACATTTATATCATTCCTGCAGGTCATCTCTATAGTGAGAGGGATTCTAGTTGTGGGTGATCAGCGGGCGGGATGAATGAAGTGACCTGACCTCCACTCACTACTACTGCAATCTGACAAGGGGCCGTGGAGTTATAAGAGGCCCCTATCACATACCACAGCATTGGCACGCCAGCCAGGAAGCCAGATTTCGTCATATTGATGACACACTGCTTCTGGGATTTGGGTCAATGAGGCCATTACATAACTGCTAAGCTTGAAAGTAATCTTATAGTGGGTGTTTTAGGGTGGTCTTTTGAGCATAAATAATATTAGGAAACCATTAATTACTCTCCCTGGTGCTTGAGTCCAGGGAAATAATGTATTAAACTATAAACTCGCACCTGTTCCTGTCTTACTTTTTTTGTGCTATTTTTGAATGAATGCATGAATGGCACACATCCCGAGACCCTCAAAATGGCACCCACCCCACTCCCTGCCACTCTGCCACCCCACTCTCTGCCACTCATACTTGTCTGTTCCCACTCCATCACAAAAATTAACTTTTTTTTTTTTTTAAATTATACATTTTTGCTTCTTTGTCCATATAAAAATATACTGATTCCAAAATCTTACAAAAATTTCTTGGGCAGACTTAAAAACAATAAAAAAAATATGAATTGTTATTTCTGTCCATTGAGGTGTAAAACAGCCCAGACATTAAGGGCTATATATTTACTAAAGTCCGTGTTTGTAGAAGTGGAGATGTTGTCAATAGCAACCAATCAGATTCTACTTAACATTTATCTAGCTCCTTCTAGAAGATTATAGCTAGAACCTGATTGGTTGCTATGGGCAACATCTCCACTATGAAAAACCTGCATTTTAGTAAATATACCACTAATACTTTGGGGATTTTGGTGAAGACCGACGCTGAATGGGTGAAGCATTCTAGTTATGTTTAGTCTGCGCTGTAGTTTTATTACTGTTAATCCCATCCTATGTCCAATGAGTGTAAATAATTGAGAACATCATTTCAGTTTTTGCAAATAAAATCCCAGTTTTTGTGGTGTTTTTGAAGTTTGTTAGAGATGTGTTTTGTTTTTTTCGTGTTACATATGCACAACAGCTCCCCGTAGGTTTCTATCAGTATGAAATTTACCAAGCCTATGGGACAATGGGGGGGTCATTCAGAGCCGGTCGCAAGCACCGATGTGCTCGCAACCGGGTCGATGGCTCGCTGTGCGATCGCGCAAGCCCTGGAGTGAGAGAGAAACTCTCTCACTCCGGAGCTCGCTACCAAAGGGGCGGCTGTCGATGTTGATTGACAGAACAGAGCAGGAAGCTCCCTGGGGCTTACGAGAGCCCAGACCCAACCTTAGGGTCTGGTCGTAAGCCCGGATGGTCGCGATGGTGATGATCATCGCGACCATCACCCTGGTCGCAAGCTAAGCTGTAGGTGGTAACCCACAGCTTAGCTTGTGACCAGGAGGCCACACTTGTAAAAAATAAGTGCCCGCCCTCATTCAGGGTGAGCGATCGCTTTTTGCGATCGACTCTGAATGAGGTCCAATGTACCAGGAGAGGGATCCACAGGCAATAGCCACTCGCACACGGATGGTCTGATGACCACGCAGTAGCAAGCCGGGGTGCTGAAGCGAAAAGGAGATTGATCGCATTAACGATCACTTTACTTATACACAATGCAGGGATGGGCTCCTACCTGCGTGCGTTTCCTGGCAATACACATTCTTATTGCAGCGACAAGAGGCGGTAATAAATTATAATTATTGGGTCTAACATAAATATTTCCTTTAGCAATCAGCGCAGGTGTGCCATGGCGGATTTTACCCCCCTTCTCCCCTCATCCCCAGTAAAATCCGCCCCCTCCAGTGAGCCAGTTGCAGTACTTGCCAATCTCACACACAGGACAGTCTGGACCACGAGAGCATGCATCTATTGGGAAGTCACTTTCCTGCCTTCCTCTCACCCTTACCCGGCTCCTAAGGGCTGCAGCTGATGCAATCCCTAGAAGCTGAGCTTGTGCCCATCATGTGCCGGCCTGTCAGTGTTTGTGCGCCAGTCTCTGCGGCCGCCAGGTTCATTGCGCAAGCTCAATGGACCTGGCAGGAGGCGAGACACGGGCATTGCAGTCTGCAGTGCCCAATGCAGTCTGAGGGGTCTATTTACTAAGCAGTGTCAGGAGACAGAGTGAAAAGTGATAAGGTGCCAGCCAATCAGCTCCCAACTGTCATTTTTCAAACACAGCCTGTGAGATGACAGTTGGGAGCTGATTGGCTGGCACCTTATCACTTTTCACTCTGTCTCCTGACACTGCTTAGTAGATAGACCCTTGAGACCGGAACGCAGCACGGCGGGCAGCCCCCCTCCTCAAGGAAGGTAACAGCCGACACTGGTGGTATGGCATACCTCCGTATATCTATACCTGCTCAAGCACTATACACAGTATAGATGATAGATCTCCCTTGCCGTTGGAAGTGGCTGGGTTTGTATCTGCACAGCAAGTGTCAGCGACCTCACCCACACACGCTGCAGAGGATGAGGTTACTCCGAGGCCCCCGGGGGGCAGGGGAATCTCCTTTCTGAGTGTCAGCATCTGTTTTAAAAAACATTAATTATGAAACATGAACCCGGGAAGAACCCTCTATAATAACAAGAGATCTTCGCGGCTTGGCACATCTTTGTAGTCGCTGCAGAAGGGGCATTCCCGTGCCGCACGGAGTGGCACCTTGTTCTCTCGGAGTCACCTACTGAGGAGAAAGGGGGAGACCCAGTGTCCAGAGCTTCTGAAGATTCTGAAAGGGGTCAGACAAGAAGCCGTATAGTTATCTATTTTGTGTTCTTTTCTTTTATACTTTGTGCACAGCTATAAGGGCTCCTGAACTTATGTTACAATGATAAACGTTATGTGTGCTATCGGTATTCAGTCGGGAAACCGGCTGACGTAAGCCCGACAGCCGGCTTCCCGATTGCTTTATCCTGGCGAGGGTTAAATGACAGGCGTCTAAATGTAGACGCCTGTCATTTTTCCGACGCCGGGCGCCGCGAGCGGACAGAGACGGGTGGGAGGGTTAGGTTTAGGGCTCCTGGGGTGGACTTAGGGTTAGGCACCCCCCCCCCCCCCCCGGGAGGGTTAGGCACCCCCGGGGGGAGGTTAGGGTTAGGCAACCCCCGGGGGACTTAGGTTTAGGCGGCGGGGAAGGGGGGGTTAGGTTTAGGAACTTGGAGGGGGGATTAGGGTTAGGCACAAGGGGGGAGGTTAGGGTTAGGCACACCTAAGGAGGGTTAGGGGGTTAGGTTAGTTTGTACTTACCTAGGGATGATCGGGATTTCCAGCGCTGTCGGGCTGCCGCTGCCGGGATCTCTGCACCTGTCGGACTGACACCGCCGGGAATCGAACTGCCGGCCATGCGTCAGCCAAAAAATTCATACCGATTCCCTGCTATCTGCTGAGTGCACCCTATAGATACATGGTGTATCCCCAACGTTGCTGTCGGCTTTGTGCTGGTGACTTGCATTTGGACATTAAACGTGCTCATGGGAGAAGCTGAAGGGATCAGGGACGTCCCTGCTGAGTGCACCTATTAGTTGTGTAACCCGCTGTTTACACTGCAATAAGGAAATCTTTGTCACCTTTACGCAGCAATTACACGTCTAAATCACACAAGCAATAAAGACAGTCCCACGTAAACTTTTTATGCAATAAAAGGGTCACTGCGAATGTGGTATTTGGATAAACTGTGAAGCAATATTTATTTCGGTTTTAAGGGGCATATTAATAAAAAATAAAATAAATAGCGATCACTTTACATCGCACGCATGGCAGGAACGGGCCCCTATCCCTCCATGTGTTTATTGGTAAATCCTGGCGATACTTCATTTTTTACTGACGCAGTAAGCGGCCATAAGAAATGTAAACATACTTACCGACTTTTAAAATCTCCTCTCCGGGAGAAGCCCAGAGAGGAGACGCAGCCGGTCACTTCGGGGGCGTCGGCTATAACATTTAGCCCCGCCCCCTCCATACGGAGCCGAGATTCCTGGCAATTATCTCCCCATCCTATCCACTTTACTAGGAAGTTGGTGGGATGCGAGAGATCTGGATACTTTTCCAGGGGGTGCCAGGGCTACCAGAAAATTTGAGGACCTCCCGCGACTTCTGGTAGAGTAGGTAAGTATGGGTTGAAACGATCGGGACCAGTTCCCGTTAATTGATAATTATGCCCCTATACCACATGTTAATTGAAGGTCAGAAGAGATACAAAAAACAATAGATGTGTGACAGAAAGGCACCACATCCATCTGCTGGTGAAAGTACTGTAGGCATCACCAGCAGGCATTAGCTCCAGCCCTATCCTTTGTGCGCGGGATCTGTCTGAAGGCGGATGGATCTCTGCATTCCCTCACTTCTGAGTAACCCACATTCCGTCTACATACCCACGACACACTTATCACAGGTGCAAACGCTCAGCAGTGGCCCAGTTACACCCACTCAGCTGTAGGTGGAGAAACACCTGGGATCCGTAACGCTCTGAAGTGCCCGTATTTGCTCTAAGTCTCATTTGCAGGCCCTGAGGCATGCAGAGATTGCCACAAACCGCGAGATCTGTACGCAGACAGAATTGTGTGCAGCTCTGAATCAGGACCTAGGTGTCCACTCATTTTGCCCAATGGGATGTCGTTGGCATGCCAGGATAAAGAAAAAAGCACTAGAGAGACAGGGAGCAGGGTCATCGTAACATATGGACACACTGGGCAGCTGCCCAGGGCCCCATGATTCTAGGGACCTTCGATCAGGGGCGGCAGAGAAAGACGCTACCCGGCCGCTCTGATTGTGAATTACACACAATCAGAGCGGCCAGGCAGCATTCTCTACTTACCTCCCAGTCTGCAGCCACAGAGCTGGATTAAGGGAGGAAGGGGGCACAGAAGGCATGTCCCCCTGAGCCCCCCCTCAAAGGTGCCCCCCATACTTTAATCACAGCTGCAGTGCAGGGCAGGAACTGCACTGCAAGCTGGAGAAGAGAAAAGAGAGGTGCAGTCCATAATCCTCTCTCTTTACATCATGTTTAAACATTGACTTTGTTAAAAGTACCAATAAATCTAAAGGTTTAATTTTATTGACCACATACATTTGTATTCCCGTGAAAGGGTGGGTAGGGGCCCCAGTGCAGTGCTTTGTATATTGCCTACAATACTGTTAAGATGGCCCTGCCAGTGGGATGGTAATTTGGAGGGTTGAAAATATGAAATTATTATTAATAACGTCTGGTCAGAAGTTTTACTCTTTCCACTGTGCGTATATATTTCCTGCTGGACACGAAAACCAGCAAAAGGAGTCATTCCAAAATTCAGTATTACGGTGTTTACCTGATTACATGTGACAGTGACGATTAGGCGCGCTTATACAAATAGAAAAGGAAGGCACTTTGTAAATGAGCACTGGAGCCTGGCAGCATATTGTGGCCCCCAGGCTGTAGAGGACCATAGTCACCTGACACTGTACTCCTGACCTACATCTGACCAAGACCCTTCGGGGTATGTCTATTATAAGCCTGCCCTCTGAGTGCCACATTCTCAGGTTATCTGACCTAAAGGTGAAACAACGTATTTTTAGCTTAAAGGATCTCATCCAGTTGTTAGCCTAGAGGTCATTACAGTGGCCTATTCCAGGGCCTGCTTCCCTACGCAACGCAACTGCGAATGCAATAGCGATTACGAACGCAGTTCAACTGCGATAGTATACTAATCCATTACGATCGCTATGCCGCCGCTGCACTACATAAGGACACCCACTTTGCCTTACACACATCCGTAATGTTTAGCAAGACTGCGAAACCATCGGTACAATCGAGTACCATCGCAGCTTCACGCACACTTGCACAAGCTCTGACCTTACTCAGAAATTGCTAACTTCCACGCACGCTATGAGTCCTCAGGCTGCCTAGGGCATCGCAGTGGATAATTTATGCACGCCCCAGCAACGGTGTTCAAATGCACTGGCACGCCTGCGTTTCCCTGACCACCCCCGTCACCACCCACAAACGGCACTTCCTGTCAATCACTCTGCTAATGGTCTGCGTAGTCACTGCGATCGTAGTACCGATAGCAAGGGATAGTTAATGAACGCGCACTGCGATACCTACGTATGCGCAGTACACAAAAATCGTCCGATTGCGTGCGTATTAGCAACTGCGTTCCTTGCTGAATCAGGCCCCTAGTACACTCTAAGGGGTCCTGTAACACCCGGAGACTTGCTACAGAGATGTGTGGTTTGGTTTTCCTGAAATACCAACACACCCGAACTTAGGGCTTCCGCATCGAACTGAGGGCCTGACTCAGAGGCGCTCTCTATTTGCGAGCGCTCGCTCTGAATCAGGGCGGATTTTTTAAAACAAAAATCCGCCTCCAGGCCGCTCGCATACTGTGGGTGACCACCCACAGCTTTTACGAGCGTTCTGGCGATGGTCGCGATTATCACGACCATCAGGCTTGCGACGAGACCATTGTGGTAGGGTCTCGGTCCCTGCAAGCCCGAGTGAACTTCCTGCTCTAATAGAATGATGTCAGTAGGGCCGCCCACAAACAAACACTTGTCCAGCCACCCCCCCTCCCCGCCTACAAAATGGGGCGAGCTGTCGATCAACATCGACAGCCGCCCCGCTTTGTAGCGAGCCCCGGAGCGAGTGAAGTTCTGCGCACTGGCCGACCATCGACCCACTTGCGAGCGCTATGAATCAGGCCCTGAGTCCCAGTTCAGTTCTGTAGTCAGTTCAGAACAAGGATTTAAAAACTTATTTTTTTTTTAATCGATTTTTATCAATTTTTAAGGAATCCAAAACCGAATCTGAACCAAAACATTTGAGGATGGTTTTTCCAAACCCAAAACACGATGATGAATTAAAACCAAAACACGGGCACACCTCTAAAAATAACCTATAGATGCATAACGGACCGTCGCTGTGCGGAGTTTGTATATTCTCCCTGTGCTTGCGTGGGTTTCCTCCGGGTGCTCCGGTTTCCTCCCACACTCCAAAAATATACTGGTAGGTTAATTGGCACACAGAAAATATTAACCCTAGTGTGTGAGCATGTGTTAGGGAATATAGATTGTAAGCTCCACTGGGGCAGGGACTGATGTGAATGGCCAAATATTCTTTGTAAAGCGCTGCGGAATATGTGTGCGCTATATAAATAACTGGTAATAATAATAATAATAATTGGGTGCTGATATCTCGCTACGTAGATGTAGGGAGCATTATTATACCTCTGCCATAGGGAGCAACTAATGCAGCCAGAATTCTGCAGAGAATGACTTATGTATTACATTAGGGAAAGGCTGTACATCTATACATTGTAGTGACTGTCATTATTTGTGTGGCTGCTTTTTATACATTCTTTGGTCTTGGAAATGGAGACAAGAGCCCCGATACCAAACCCACTGTTTAATCCAAAGAGACACAACAGTCATAAGGGAGGAACAAGACAATTGTACCTATGTCTCAATGAGTGCAACAGTCCTTGCCCTGATGTATAGAAGCATTTGCCCAGTGCCATAAATGTGCCATGCTGATTCTCATATTACCAGTTATTTATATAGCACAGTCAGCTGCGGAAGAGAGTATTAGTTCATATGGAATGGGGAGTGGGAATAAAAGAATGATGACCACAGCCCATCCTTTCAAATAATCTGGCACAGTTCCTTATTATACTGGGCCTGATACAGAGGCGCTCGCAAAAAGCGAGCGCTCTCTCTGAATCAGGGCTTGGTTTTTAAGTTGCGGCCTCTTGGCCGCTCGCATAGCTGTGGGTTACCACCCACAGCTTATGCGAGCGGCCATGATGATGGTCGCGATGGTCAAGACCATCACGACCATCGGGCTTGCGACGAGACCCTTGTGGTAGGGTCTCGTGGCCGCAAGCCCCAGAGAGCTTTCGGCTCTAACAGAGCCGGAAGCTCTCTCACTGACATCACTGGTGATGTCAGTGAGGCCACCCACAAACGGCAGGCGTTCGCTTGGGAACGCCTCCGTTTGTGAAGCCACCCCCCAGCCACGCCTACAAAAGGGGTCGAGCTGTCGATCAACATCGACAGCCGCCCCTTTTGTAGTGAGTCCTGGAGCGAGCGCTTTTTGCGCACGCTCCAGGGCTCGCGCACGCGCTGTGCGCACTGACCCACCATCGACCCGGTTGCGAGCGCACATCGCTTGCGGCCGGGTCTGGATCAGGCCCTCATTTCACATATTCCATATGATAAACTATAAATCAGCTGGAGAGATCTATCCGTAAAACAGCCAATCAGAAGTGACTAGATCATCATCCACATCACCACCACCACCACCAGAAGAGGGCCCATTGCAGCACCCCCTGTGTGGCCTCTGCGCACGCCTATGACCCCTGGGCTAATTCTCTATTTTTGGGTTCCATTTTGTCTGCTGTTAAAACACAAGAAACCCTTCTTCTCACTCCCAAAACACCACCACCAGAAGAAACATTCCAATTAACACCACTCACAAACACACACAAGTCATCACCACTATTAGCAGGGAGAGCGCACCTTACCCCCCCTACCCCAATACGTATTCAGTGCGGGAAAGGTACTCCCACACAAAGGTGCAGCATCCCGAAACCACAACACACCACCCCCTGGTCAACGAGAGCGCAGTTCTACCGCCCATCTTCAAAACACAAGAAACGTTCATCCAGGATTATACAGAGCTGCAATAACGGCCTGTTCTGTACAGTAGTTAATTATATCCCCTCAGAATATGTATAGGTAATTGTGTTTTTTTTCTAAATGGTTCCGCATTTTTAAAACTACTTTATGAATTGCTGCATTTGTTTTGCATTGCAAGATATTCTGCTGTGTTCTGAGAGGCCCCAGTACTACCCCTGGCAGTAACCAGGATCAGAGAATATATGCCAAGTGTTGGCTGTCACGGTCAGCGAGCCCTGGCAGCAGAGTACTCAGACACTCAGGGTCCTATTTACTAAGCAGTGTTAGGAGACAGAGTGATAAGGTGCCAGCCAATCAGCTCGAAGCTGTCATTTTTCAAACACAGCCTGTGAGATGACAGTTGGGAGCTGATTGGCTGGCACCTTATCACTTTTCACTCTGTCTCCTAACACTGCTTAGTAAATAGACCCCTCAGACTCATTAGCTGGTAAAAAGAGACGCCAGCAAAATAACGTGCAATAGTAGGAAAGCAGGTCCTAACATAAATGCCGGGCATAACAGAAGCCAATTTAAATACTAGAAACATTTACATTTTATTTATGCTGAAAAGATTTGGATGAGTCACCTCCCAGTCATCGCCCAGGAACGATTATCACTTCTCCAAGTGTTTCTGATACCGCGTATCTTGATCGCAACAGCTGCTTTTTGCATAGACTCTGTGTAACGCATGCGCGCTAGCGGGGTTTTAGGGATTGCGTGCATCTCTGAAACAAGCCCAAAGTTTTGGGGAAAGGGAATGAAAGTGACCTCTCCTCATGAATGTCACCATTTTCTTTATTCTCTGTTTAATCCCTGCCTTTATTTCGGGACATTAGGTATCTATTAACGTTTCTGTGTAACCCAGCCCTGCGTTTGCTGCGGTCGTGCGTCTGTAAAAAACCGCCACCTGACACTGGCTGGGAGAGCTAAGCATTTAAATGTACATGACCCCTTTTCATTTATAGTTCTGTGTCACAGAAGGGGCAGCAGCCATCGTATATAATCGCCCAGGCGGCTAAGAATATTCCGCAGGATGTGCAGTGACCCTTCCTCGGCCCAGCCGGGATGTCAGTCAGTCTCACAAGGGCAATTTGTAGAGAGGGGAGCTGGGACGATTACATCCATCTGCCTGTGTGCCCTTTCCCTCCTGATGGCTGAGTATGTCAGACATGTCACTTGTGCCGCATCAGCACTGAGCTAAGAGGCATACCTTTCCCACAGTCCTCCGGGCCCAGCCGGCCAAGTATCAGTGACACAAAAGTGTTCGTGTCGGTGGCGAAAAGGGCTTTAGTGACTATATCATGTGTGGATTATCTTTCTATTCAAGGCTGGGCCATATTACTATTATCAGCAGTTTAGTTAACCCCTTTTGACTCTGGGAATAAGGGCATACCCTCAACACGTAGGGGGAGATGTATCAAGCAGTGAGATGTGGACCAGTTGGAGAAGATGGCCATAGCAACCAATCAGCTTTGAGGTAACATTTGTCAAGAGCAATCTTTTAAATGATAGGCAGGAGCTGATTGGTTGCTATGGATTACTTCTCCACTCTTTACATTGTTTGATACATCTCCCCTTACAGTTTGCATAACAGTCCAGCAACCCCCAATAGTCCCGCTCTTGCAAAACTGCAGATTAAAAAGGGCATTGTGGTCAAATCAGCAAGAAAGTCACGTTAGGCCGGGACTGGGGTTGGATAATTCTTGGGGGCATTACCGTGTGTCCCAGTTTTTCAATCTACAATGTTGAGGGATATGTAAGTATGATTGGTCCTACCTATATACTCCAACCCATTGAGTGCTCAGGGCCAGAGCCAATATATATATATACTGGTTTAGGAACCTTACCCCCCTCTTGTTCATCAAAAAAATAAATAAAACATACAAATGGGTTAAGGTCATCTGGACCAGCCAAGGCCCAGTGGGTCCTAGGCAAGTACCTTGGTTTCCTAATGGATGACCTTTCTCTACTCTATAAAGAGCTGAGGTGATACTGTGTTTAAATTCCACATTGCTGCCTCCTCCAGCAGGAGAAATGACCATTGATAAAGCACCAAACACTGGACTGCTGGGTGACTGGAAAAACTTGGAAAAGAGGAGTGTAAGGCCGGTGTTATATAACCTCTATGATCAGCTAATAAAAAGGGAGGTTTCCAGCCAAAGAACGCATTTCATTGGTCACTGCCCACTTCCAGGGAGAATGTCATTGTGGGTGGAAGGAATCTGGTCCTTGGAATTAATCTTAAAATATTAGAAGAACAAGTTCCTTTCTATGGAATGTTTACCAGCATCATGCAAATATCCATAAATAAAAGTTCCCAGACCTTGTGCGTAGATATAGGGGTCTTGGAGAGAAAGTACCAACCAATCAGCTCCTAACTGTCACTTTACAGGCCGTGTTTGAAAATTGACAGTTAGGAGCGGATTGGTTGGTACTTTATCTCTATCAACTTCATCTCTCCCCAAGGCCTAGTACATAGACCCATTAGTTGGTAACAAAGTGACCCATCCTCAATAGTCTATAGAAGACAACTTGGCCTTATAACATACATACAGTAAAAAGTATATGCACAGTTTCACTTGTATTTTCCCTTTTAGAAGACGGTTGGGTAATGGGCCATCAGGAATAGTGTGACATCAAACGATTATAGACAATAACGAGGGGTCAGGAACCCATCCGAAATAGCCACAGAGCTTAATCTCCCTGCTGTCCCCACGGGAATTCCTGGCACCTCACACATTGCATTCGGGGGCAAACTTTCGTCAGCTTGGCAGATTCGGATGTATTTTTACCTCAGTAAAAATACATTAAGAAATCTGCTAAACTGACGGAAGTTTTCCCGGTGTACAATGTGCAGGGTGACAGGGCTAAAAAGGGCAGATACCTCTTTGCGGTATAGAGGCCTAACTACAGTGACTTTGGTGCAGTAAGTGGCATGAGTGATGTCTGCACGATATAACGATATAAAATGGAGGTCTTACTAGATAGCATGGTAATTAGCATAGTATCAGTGTCAGCACAGCCCAGCACGAAACATACGGCAGCCACTCAGATGTTAGTCAGGCGTGGCCAATATACTGGGGTCAATGGTCCACATGGCATTTTTGCATGTTACCATATTGAATAGTCCTTTAGAAGGGTGAATGTTTGTAGACTTTGGCCCTTATTCAGAGGCAGTCGCAAGAAGCGAGCGCGCGTTCTGAATGAGTGCGGCCTCCTGGTCGCTAGCTAAGCTGTGGGTTACCACCCACAGCTTTAGCGACCGAAAAGGTTGATGGTCGCCATGGTCAACACCATGGCAACCATCAGGGCTTGCGACGAGACCCTAAGGTTGGGTCTCGGCAACCGCAAGCCCCAGGGAGCTTCCTGCTCTGATCAAGCAGGAAGCTCCCCACTGACATCACTGCTGATGTCATTGCGGCCGCCCACAAAACGGCTGGCGTTCCTTAAGGAACGCCTCCGTTTGTGAATCCACCCCCCCGCCATGCCTACAAAACGGGTCGAGCTGATGATCAACACGACAGCCGTCCCTTTTGTAGTGAGCTCTGGAGCGTGAGAATTTCTCTCTCGGTCCAGGGCTTGCGCACGCGCAGTGCGGCCACTGCGCGTGCACAGGGCCTAAACATCGACCCGGTTGCGAGCGCTCAGCGATTGCGACCGGGTCTGAATGTGGTCCATTGTGCTCAAGGTGCCCGTTTTATTTGTGACATTTTCTATGCATCATGTAGACTTGTTTTTGCTGTTATTGTTTTACTTGGATGCTTTCCTATTGTGTAACCTTGTGTGCATACATACAGTATATATAAGAGATGCTGACAAGTCGGTAGCGGGCATCTACAGCTATCTGTGCCACCTGGGCTGGTTCATCATGGTTACTGCGTCTGGGCCGGTTCATGATTTTGCCTAATCACTTATGCTTATTGTACTCCATGACCCATCCACCCACCTTACATTGCAATCATTTACTTACATGAAAAACCAAGTCTGCAATGAAGTAAAACCAGGTACATCCCAGTGAGCTCGTTAGGGAGATTTCAACTCCTGGTATTTAAGCTATGTGCCGTTCAGCAACCTGCAGGCATCACAAGGGTGTGAGGGAAGAATTGTAATGTCTGCACTACCGAGCTTAGCCAATATGCACGCAGTCAGGCATTGAGGTGATACTAGGGTTGGCCATTGGTGGGGTGTCCATCGATTGTCACCATCTTTTGGTCCATCAGTGGTTACAAACGATGGTACAAAAAAAACATCAATGGTGAACCATCGATGGTTTGCTCCCTTCGATGGCCATTGCTGGTGGGCGCACGGCAAGGCACGGGCCAATCAAAAATTGGGGGTGGGGCTCAGCTGGCTCCATGGGTGGGGCTAAGCTCTGTCCAGTCAAGAAAAAAAACAAAAAAACATTGGCTCCCACTCGTCCATCAATGGCTGAGAACCATTGGCCATCGACAGTTAACCGTCAAAGATTGCTAACTTTCGATGGCCATCCCTAGGTGATACCCTGCGGCATATCATGCCGAATTGAATTCCCCCTCATTGATATATATATAACGATTATAAATCATAAATTGTGGGCGTCAGTGTGATCATATTGGACGCCTGAGTATGTCGCCTTCTGATCATCCATCCATCACATAGTGAATATACCGTAAATGGGCACAGTATGGTATTGTTTATTTAGCATGAAGTACACAGCGCTCATGGGACCGGGAGGCGTTTTTTCTTGTGCCCGTGGTCTATTTTCCATACGGTTCTCCAAAAACAGATTTTGGCTCACAGACAAGAGTGCACCATCACGGGCTATCTCCAGGCCACACTTACCTACTATCTCATGCTGGGGGTATGCACGGATGAAAGCTGCAGGGGGCATGGCACTGCAAATCACATCATCACAGCCCTAGACCCCTCCCCCTTCCCTGTGGTGTAATGTCACCAAATCATGGCATTTTGTAGCATGGGGCAAGGCTGCTATGACGTGATTTACATTCTCATTCTCATGCCCCACTCTGCCCAAGAATCTCCATTAAAAAATGACTTTACCTGCACCCTTCTGCTGATTGGCACTAAGGGGGAGTTTACATTCCCGATGATGGGCACAAGTGCACACATTGCCGAGAGTTGCAGTACACTTACATCGTTCACTTTACTGCGCACCTCTGTGGCCTGTGAAGGAAACTGGTGATGCTTGTGGGTGCAAATTGCCGGGCAAATGGTCAGAATACTGGCAACATGGCCATCGTTTTTATTAATTGGATGGCCCTCTAAGTGATTAAAGCCAGAATTCCCAGAGTTTCCCTTTCGCCAGCTGCCAATCACAAGTCATACATACCGATTCTCCCTGATTGTCATATATCAAAAGGGTTGGGTACGGGATGCCGCGGTGGCCATTTTCCCTGTACTGCGCATGCGCAAACGATGGGAAAATGGCCGCCGCGGCCATTTTCCAGTCGTTTTACAGCACCGGACGCCCGTGTCGACGTGGGACTCCGGAGAGGTAAGTAATATTATGGGTGCAGGGTGTGCAGTGCGGGGCCCCTCTGGACCCAGGGGCCCGCGTTCCCCGCACACCCTGCACCCATTATAGATACGCCCCTGCCCACTACTTATCTTCGGGATGCCGACGGTCGGGATTCTGACAGGTGTCAGGATTCTGGCGGCATAGTCTAAGAGCTGGCATCTCATTTTCCAGGATCTTGACCGGATCCTTATCAAAATAAATATACACATAAATGTGATCATTTCCCAGCATTGGTTATAGGGCACAATGATCCCTATGGCTTCATGCATTTTTTGAAAAGTATCAGTGTTTTTTTTTTTTATAAACAAGTAGATCTTACTAACTGCTTTGGAGCTCATTTACATTTGGATGTAAGTTAATTTTATTTCACGCCTCATATGTAGCAGTACACGCCCACTTTTTCTGCTCGCTTTTAGGTAGTTGCTTTCACAATCTCCTTGAAAAAGCAGGCAAGTATTTCACAAGTTGGCTGCAGGTGAAGGGGGGAGTCCTGGATATTAATTATTTAGCAGGAGTCAGCAGTAGGGTGGGCGTATGGGTCCGTTTTAAGGGGATTTTCTTTCCCAATTCTGAACTATGAAAGAAGAAATTGCTAAATGTGGATTTTGAGCTGTATTCTATTCAATTAAAGATTCTTTTAAAACTCTCGGCTCGATTCAGAGCCGCTCGCTAGATGCGTTCATTCGCACCCAGCGTATGCAAATTCGGCTAAGTGACGGCATGGAAGGCGAACGCACGGTAAGGCATAAGCACGCCCACTATGTGCTGGCGTGCGGTCGCTTTGTGTATGTAGACGCCCACTTGCGCACGTCATCTCCAGAAAGTGTATGCAACCATCGGTACATCGGGTACCATTGGAAGCGAAAGCAGCGCATGAGGTTGACTATACCCTACTGCAAGCACTGCGAGCACTTCAGTGTGAAATACAGCCAGGTGACGTGTACTATGACGCTGCCTATATATATATATATATATATATACATACATACCAATATTTATTTATTTATTGCAAACAACCCCAGACTTGTAAAATGTAACTCCACCCCTAATTATTCTATTCCAAGTGAAATTCGCTGCAATTTGTGATGTTTGAGCTGGAATTTGCCAGAATCATGGCAAACACAATTTTCTGGGCTTCATACAACCCTACCTAATTAAGCATAATAAAGCATTATATAATTGAGGTTCATAGAATGTCTCCATCTATCTAATATACTGGCCCGCGGACAACTACAACAACATACTCCATATCCACATTCCATGTATTGCCAATAACGGTGTGAAACTTTGCCCGGCTCCAGAGGTTACTTATGTAAGGACAGCTGTGCTTGGTGCTAGGTAAACATCTATTTGCACCAGGCATCTATTATAATTAGAGAAATTCCAATGCTGTCTGGAATACACTGATTTTCTAGGTATATTGTCTTTAATTAATATCTGTAAACTTCAGAGTGACTTTAGATCTGACTATATAATTAAATATTATCTCCTAGATTCATGGGATGCTGTTTTGGCTCTGTTTGTTTGCATTAGAATTTTATGACTTGTATCTGGATACTGGTGTGGGTGAGGTTATTGGGGGTGGGTGTAATCAGTGACCACACATGTTATGCTTAACTATATACTTAGTAGGTTACAAGGCTGCATAGGTTTCTATTTCAAAGTGGGTTTTTTTTCTAAGTGCGACTACATGTACAGCATAACTTCAAGAGTTAGTCAGGAGTTAAGCAGGAGGAAGACAGGAGGACGACATTTTAAAAGAGCTCTCTATAACTTGGAAAAATTTGCAAAGGATCTTCTGAGCTCCTGGAAACCCTGCTACTCAGCCACCAGCTTTCATTATAACCTGGACACACCTTTTGCCAACACCCTGCTTCAGCATTGCAAGCAACTACCTGCTTGCTGAACATTTAATTCTTGTATGTTTGTGTTTCTTCTCTACATTGTTTAAATCATTCCAGTACCACTGTCAATTTATTATTATCCTTTATTATTATTATCCTTTATTTATATGGCGCCACCAGGGTCCGCAGCGCCTAACAAGTACAAAAACAAAGTACAGAAACAGTACATAAAAACAGTTGAACAGAACAAGAAAACACTAACATACAGTATAAGACATAGCAAAACAAGTACATGGTATATAAACATTTCTGCAACAGTAGCAGGATGGCAAAAGTCACGGGTTAGGTACTGTTATAAGGAGCATAGAGTAGATAATATAAGTAAAGGAAGGAAAAGCACATGAGGGAAGAGGGCCCTGCTCGTGAGAGCTTACATTCTAAAGGGGAGGGGCAGACAAACAGGGGTGACACAGATGGGCTAGATAGTGAGGAAGGAGCATAGAGTAGTGGGTTAGGATGAGCGCTGGAAAGCATTGAGGAAGAAACGGTCTTGAGAGCCCATTTGAAGATTAAGAGCCAGGAAGCCAAGTGATGGAGGAATTTTGAACGAAGGCCAGGAAGACAAAAAAAAAAAAAAGGGCAGCTCCCTGGGCCCTCTTCCCTCACGTGCTTCTTCTTGCCTAACTTTTACTTTCATTTACAATGGCACCTAAAACTGCTTACTGACACCCTGCTGCTTATTTAGGTGTTATACAGCATTGTTTATAAATCATGTACTTGTCCTGCATTGTCTGTACTGTTAATAACTGTTGTCTTGTGTGCTCATTTGTTTCTGTACTTTGTAAGGCGCTGCAGAA
Source organism: Taudactylus pleione (assembly GCA_031769625.1). Taxonomy (NCBI): domain Eukaryota; kingdom Metazoa; phylum Chordata; class Amphibia; order Anura; family Myobatrachidae; genus Taudactylus; species Taudactylus pleione. The sequence goes on along the minus strand of JAUIMM010000060.1, from coordinate 11,895,408 downwards.
CCCTTGTGGCGCCATATAAATTTAAAGATAATAATAATATCAGTCTGTGTTACCAGATACTGCACAGCTGAGACCAGACTGGGAAGACACAGCACTTTTTTTGTTGTCTCTTGGAAGTAACTAAAACTTTATTTTGCTTGTTCTGCCCTCTGCAGACAGATTACTCCAGGAGTCCCCCAACCTTTCTGCAAAGCTGTACTGTCTTGCACACATATCATTGCTGTGCTACTGCCTGCCTTCTGCAAACGTGCACGTTTCTGTGTTACCTAACACTGAAGATTGCAGGTGTATTATAAATTAAATTACGTTTCTTGATAAATTTAGGGGATCTAGCAGGAGGTAGAAACTAGAGAATATATGGGTGTGGTATAATTGATCAACATTGTAAAGGTTGACAGTCAATTGGTCGACATCAAATGGTCAACATAAAATAAGTCAACAGGGACGAAAGGTTGACAGGTACAAAAGTTCGACAATGGTTAAAAGGTCAACAGGTTCAAATGGTCGACACAAAAATAGTCGACACAAAAATGGTCAACACATATCTTTTTTATTTAACCCTAATCCCTAACCTTCCCCCTGGTTGCTAATCCAAACCCTCTCCCTAGTGCCTAAACCTTTCTCTAGCCTAACCCTAACCCTCCCCTAGTGCCTAAACCTTTTCCTAGCCTAACTCTAACTCTCCCCCTAGTGCCTAAACCTTTCCATAGCCTAATCCTTACCATCCCCCTAGTGTCTAACACAAACCCTATCCTTAAAAATGTTCAAAAACAATTACAAATTTTTAAAAAAAATTTAGCGTCAATCTTTTGTGTCGACCATTTGAACCTGTTGACCTTTAAACTCTCTTAACCTTCTGCAATGTCGACCCTTTGCATGTCCCTATCGACCCATTGCATGTCGACATATTGATTGGCGACCTTTACATTGTCGATCTTCTATCCGGATACCGGAAGATACATTGGCAGTTTGGGTGAAAATAAACGTAAAAATGTGACCATTGTGTTCTCGTGAGGGTTAATAGCTATTGACAGTGTCTAGTTCATAAACAAACAAAATGGAGAATGTGTAGTGGGACTAACAGGAAGACTGTTCTGACTGTGCATTACAGGAAATAAAAATGCTTAAAGTGAATATGCCATTTGCTTGTGCAGAGTGTATACTGTAGGTACGGATCTAATCATGCCTCAGGAAAGTCTCTGGTTCCCGGTGAATTAATAAACATAGACCCAGTCCCAAAATGGCTGCCCCCACTGTACCTCATTAATGTCAGTAGTTCATAACAAATTGCTTTCTAATTGATACTCCGTTAAAACCCATGGCAAAACAGTCTAACATTGTTAACCACTGGAAGTTGGATATGAGAAGACTGAAGCAAAATCCAATAGAATAAAAATAACATTGGATGATGAACTAATGCACTAAACAATGCACTTTACAGCTATAAGTATTACTTTGCTGTTCTTCTGCTGAACCCAGTGGCCCGATGACACTGACTGATCGTCTTCTGTTTAGAAATTCAAGTCTCTTCTCCTGATGCCACTGATGACGTTGGAGGCTTTGCCGATGGCCAACCGGGTGCAGTGGACCCCAGCTTGGATGACAAGTCTCTTTATGCTGAGCAAAGTCTTGTAGAAAAGAATCTGCTGCTCTCCTACACAGAAGGTCTTGAGCCAGAGACACACGAGGTAAAGCCCCAGGACTGCGGAGCTGTGGGAGAGAGGCTGGAGAAGCAGAACATTACTCCAGGTGCATCTACCTGTGAATCCGTAAAAATTAACCGGGAAGAAGGTGAGGAAGCTGATGTAGGACAAAGCCAAGAAGAGACCATATTAGATGAAGAATCTGATGACACAGTCAGTAAGGATCCCACATTTGGAGGAAACTATATCGAAGAAAAGGCTGTTACAGAAGAACCTCTATTAGAGGCTATAGGAGGTATAGTACAAAATAAAGACTCTCAACCCGAGGATGACGAAGATAAAGAGGATCAAGAAACCAACTTAGGTACTCTAAAGAATGGTATCGAGGAAGAAGAGAAACACCATAATCTAGATATAACTGAGAACGAAGAAGACTCAGTTGTGTCACGACAGGATTCAGAATCTGGCGAGGCCCAGGAATCTGGACATGTTTCTCCAGACACATTAACTACTGGGAATCCGAACTTCGGTGGACACCAGGATTCTATTGAAACTCAGCCCGAGGATATAGATCAGGAAGATTCCAAAGATATCTCAGATGAAGAAGAGAACCAGATACATGGAAATATAGATCACACCGAGGACAGTGTACAAACAGATGACCTTTTTCTTGAGAAAAATGGAGGCTCAGGGGCAGAAGATGAAGAAGAAGGTGAATTGGAATTATCATTGGAAGTGACCAAAGAAGCAGAAGTAGTGGAATCAGTCGATTATATAAATGAAGGGCAGTCATCAGAGGTTGAGAAATTAGTAGCAGAAGAAACAGAGTCATCTGTTGGGGATGATAAAACTGGAGGGAGGTCATCAGATGATGATGATATAATTGGAGAAATGTCATCAGAAGAAGAGGGAGAAGGAGTGGAAGACTCAGATGATGATAATAATGATGATGATATAATTGGAGAAAGGTCATCAGAAGAAGAGGGAGAAGGAGTGGAAGACTCAGATGATGATGATGATGATATAATTGGAGAAAGGTCATCAGAAGAAGAGGGAGAAGGAGTGGAAGACTCAAATGATAATGATGATAGAAATGGAGAAAGGTCATCAGAAGGAAAGGAGGACGGAGTAGAAGAACCAGCATCAGATGATGATGTACATGGAAATAGGTCATCAGAAGAAGCAGGAGACGGAGCAGCAGAAGATCCAGAGTTAGCTGACAACACTGAAATAAATGAGAAGTCTTCAGAAGAGGAGAAAGCAGAACACTCAGGTGATAGAAACAAGGACAACTTACCAGAAGTGACACAAGGAGATGAATCTGAGTCAGATGCTGAAGATATAAGTGGTGAGAAGGAAAACAGAGGAGCTGATAAAACAAAAACAGATGTTAAGGATGAATAACACAGAAAATGCATCAGAAGAGGGAGTAGTAAAAACAATAGGTTAGGCATTCCCATAATCTGAATAAACCTTCATAGGCAAATAGTTATGATTTAGATACGTAACGGGCAGCACAATGTGCGCAGGGTGCTGCCGGAACGGCCAATGGCTTTTGCTCATCTTTCCTCGTACCCCATAGATGTGCACAGCAAAATGAGCGAAGATTGCCCCCCGTAATATACACGGTAATGTGCACAAATGGACATCCTGACAATATCCATCTGCATACCAACCAGAACTGTATCCCCCCCATCCCCCCTAAAATTTAACTTATTTTTTTACTTTGAAGAAGTCAAAATAATATGTGCCAAAGATTAGTACTTCTTATTGTTTTGTATCTGTGAGGCATAAATCACGTACTGCTGTTATTCTGGACTGCTGAAAAAGCAATAATAATACATATTCACCACCAGAGGGACCACTAAACATCACTCACAATGCAATACCTATAGTACCGTATAGTGCCATATTATTATTATTATCCTTTATTTATATGGCGCCACAAAGGTTCCGCAGCGCCTTACACAGTACATAAATGAGCACACAAGAAAAACAGTTAATAGTAATACAAAACAATGCAGGACAAGGTTATAAACTCAGCTGCAAAACACAAGCAGCAGGACATGAGCAACCAAGTGTTAGGTGTCATTGTGGGGAGTTAGGAGTAAATGATACTATACGTAGGGGGAGGGAAGCACGTGAGGGATGAGGGCCCTGCTCGTGAGAGCTTACATTCTAAAGGGGAAGGGCAGACAGACAGGGGCGACACAGATGGGGTATATAGTGAGGAAGGAGCATGGAGCAGTGGGTTAGGATATGTGCTGCGGAATGTGTGTGTTTAAGATGACCTGATGTTATGTCAAGATTAAGGACCTCATTCAGAGTCCGTCGTAAGCGGCGGCTCGGTCGTACGCCTAACGACCGCGAAACTGAAAAAGGAAGCAACCGAACGGCCGGTCGGTCGCAACCAAATTGACGCCCATACGTCAACAATGCACCTCCTCTAGCTACCGAGAGATAGCAGCTAACGACCTAGTCAATCTTTCTCAGTCATTGTCAGTCGCTGTATGTTAATTTTCTTCTGATAGTTGCGGCCGCTTTTGTTGTGTTGATGCCCACATGACATGTTTCCATGCTCTATCGATCTGCTTGTTACTAGCTTGTTGCCAATTATTATTATTCGCTAATGCAAATGCAACTGAATCAATTACAAACCAATTAGCAGTGTTATTATCTACAACAAACGATTATTAGCTGCTTGCATTGTGTGGCTCAAAATAGAAACATCAATCCTAACATCAGTAACATTCGATAGTATCGATTGTACTCTGGGGCTTGAGAGAGCATGTACCCAACCTCAAGCTGTACGATCAGCCAGGCCTCAAACCTGCTCGCAGAGTCGCAGAGTGACGTTTTACTACTTCCGGCCTTCTATGTTGGTCGTAGCAGGTAATTTATGTACGCCACTGAAACGCCCTGAAAACGGTGAGGAACGCCTGCGTTTTCAGACCACCACCCCCATCAACACCCACAAATGGCCTTTCATGTCAATCAACTCTCGGAAGCCTCTTCCTGCTCGTAAGCCGTACCATCGGCAGCATTTTGGATCGCAAGGTCACCTACACACATGCGCACAACTAACCGTACGCATGCGTGGTTTGGAAACATCGGATGCGTACGACCGAGCGGCCGCTTACGACCGACTCTGAATGAGGTTCTAAGTCCTTCATACATCTGTCTCTATGACAGAAAATAGAATTTGATTATGTTATTTACATGAGAGATGTACAAAATAAAGTTGTAGCACTTTAATTATTGTGTGTTACATTTTAGCATCTAAATACATCCTGATAAAAATGGATATATTATGGGACTGTCCTGCCATCCTGATACAGTAGTGACTACTTTAATAATCCCAGCTGCTGGATGCTATGCCATGCTCCTGTGAGTGGGTACATCTCACATGCTAGACCCACCCACAAATGGGTGCAGCCATGCCCAACGTGCTGTGGTCCCACAGGATGTTACTGTATGTGTAATGTAAATGCATCGTATAGAGACATACATACAACTATACTATATATGTGGCACATTACATACGCTGTACTATATATGTGGCATATTACATACAACTGTACTATATATGTGACATATTACATACACTGTACTATAAATGTGAGGTAATACATATAAGTGTTCTGTATGTAATAAGGGCCTGATTCAGAATTGTCCGATATGTGGATACGCAGATGAAAGTCTCGCTACACTCGCGCGAGGTGTAGTTGTACACGCCATTTGCACTGTCTACGTGATCGCAAGGTCCTGAGCAGACCACTGCGGTACATGGGCGTTCTGGGTGGAGTCGGGGAGGTGGTAGAAAGTGTCTGCAAAAGGAGGCCGGCCTGTGGCCGTGTTATGAGAGCTCCAGGTGTGTCTGTGCTCACGGCTGCATTCTCAATCGCAGAACCACAGTCTCAGAGGCCATTTTTAGAGAGAAAGTTGACCCAGAATTTGCGCAGCCCCAGAATTACTCAAGGAGTTGATGGACGTCTGATGTTGCTTTGATGGAGGTGCCCCCATTCCCCGATCTGCACACAACGCAGATAGGGGCAGTCAGGGGCGTTTCTAGAGAGGAGGGGGCCCGTGGCCCCCTCTTCTCCGCTCAGCGGCCGGCAGCGCACTGAGCTTTGCGCGGCCAGCACCCGAGTTATAGACTCTTGGCACTAGAGTGTGCCCAGAGTCTATAGTGTCTGCACCGGTCATCGGGAAAATGGCCGCGGCAGCCATTTTCCCTGTACTGTGCATGCGCATACGACGGGAAAATGCCCGCCACGGCCATTTTCCAGTCGTTTTACAACGTTGGACCCCCACGCTGATGTGGCACTCCGGAGAGGTGTGTAATATTATGGACCCAGGGGCCCATGTTCCCCGCACACCCTGCACCCATTATAGATACGCCCCTGGGGGCAGTAGGTGTAGCAGCATTACCTCAGTCCGTTGCACAGGATTTCAGGCGGGTAGGCTGTTAGCAGGCATTACCATATTTTCGCACATAAATTGCGACCGTGATTGCAGCAGCGGATGTAATATCACACAATACTGAAGCATGCTTTATGGTGCATATATATTTTTTTGCGTATTACAAGTAGAACGGGATGCGGTCATAATCTCCTGGGGGTTCCGGTGCTCAGAATGCCGGCACCTGACTACCGACACCTGCCCACCTGCCAGAATCCCGGTGCCGGCATACTGACTGCCAGAATTCCAAAGGTAAGTAGCGGGGTTAGGGCTAGGGGTTGGGCACTAGGGGGAGGGTTAGGATTAGGCAATAAAAGGTGACGGTTAGGTTTAGGGTGCGGGGAGGGGGAGGTTAGATTTAGGCACTAGGGGGGAGGTTACGTTCAGGCACCGGAGAAGGAGGGTTTAGGGTAGGGAGAGGGGGAGGGTTAGTATTGCGACCGACAGGTGTCGGTATCCCAACCCTATCGGGATTCCAGCGTTGGGATTCTGACCCCGAGGGCCGTCATCCTGTACCCAAACCCAGTAGAACTGTCATTAGTGTAAAACTACAACTAGTCTGTCTATCTCACATGTGAGTATGAATATATAGCCACATAATATATTGTGTACAGCAGGTGTAATAGATAATGTTGTTAAGGTCTCAGTATGTTTATATTGTTGCTTTTGGCTGAAAACCAAAGCACTGTTAGAGAAAATCAGAAACGGAAGACAAGCTGGTCGCCTTTATTATCTTACCAGTATAACTATTTTATTTTACATCAGAACAGACAGAGGGCCTGATTCAGAGCCGGACGCTCTGACCAGAGCGCTCGCTCTGAATCAGGGCCCTCCTACCTAAAAATGGAGCGCCCCCCTGGCCCCTCGCATAGCTGTGGGTGACCACCCACAGCTTATGCGAGCGGCCAAAAAGATGGTTGCGATGGTCAAGACCATCGCGACCATCGGGCTTGCGACGAGACCCTGCGGTAGGGTCTCGCTGCTGCAAGCCCAGGAATGCTTTTGGCTCTATCAGAGTCAAAAGCACTCCCACTGACATCACTAGTGATGTCAGTGGGTCCGGCCCCAGACGGTAGGCGTTCCCATGGGAACGCCTCCGTCTGGGCAGCAACGTCCCTGGCACGCCCACCAAAGGGGGCGTGCTGTCACTCACCATCGACAGCACGCCCCCTTTGGTGAGAGACCCATAGCGACAGCTTGGCTGTCGCTATGTGGGTGTCGCACATGCGCACGACGGAGCTCCCTCCGTCGTGCGCATGCGCACTTGGGTTTCCATCGACCCGCTTGCGAGCGCTCGCGAGCGAATCTGAATTAGGCCCAGAGTCTGAGGAAGATTTATGCAGACCAGTATTCCTCCTAAGCGGACAGATCTGGAGTTAATAGAGTTAAATGGGGAGTTAAATGGCTGTAATTTAACATGTTCTGCTTTCACGAGTGTTTTGCCTAAAGCATTAAGGGTGAGATGTATCAAGCCTTTTATAGAGTGGAGAGTAGGAGACCAGTGGAGAAGTTGTCCATAGCAACCAACAAGCTTTAAGGTAGCATTTATCAAGTACATTCTATAAAATTGTAAGACACGAGCAGACTGGTTGCTATGGGCAACTGGTTGCTATGGGCTTCATACATCTCCCCCTAAGTGACTCTCACGCTCAGTATGTGTGTCCATTAGAATAATAGCCTCCAGTGACGTGGTCGTTTGTAAATGTGCCCCGAGGTGATATGTATAACTTTATACGTGAATGTAACATATGTCCAGAATTGAGTATTACATCTCCTATACATTACTGGTTAGTAAATGAATATCCAGATCTCTCAACTGAAATGGCATAGACACAGAGGAGGCGGCCATTTTGTGGACTGGATGAAAATTCCTGAGAATGCAGCCATTCAGTTGAGTCTCATCAGTGACCTCAGTGATATCTTGGCTCCCTAGTGAATGAATAAGTAGCATTCTCATGAATATGGTTTTAGCCCACAAAATGGCTGCCTCTGTTTGTCTGGATGCAGCAGTTGCACTTTACGGTAAAGGCATATAAACCCTTGTAACTGTATGGGGTGACATGTGGGAACAGAAACATCACACACAACTACTTCTGTTGGTCCCAGTGAAGCTAATTGCTCATTGGCTGCTCTTGTTTATTACCTGCAGACGATGTGGATGACTCGGAAGAGGAGGTCGGTAGGAGGGATAGGAGCCACATAGACAGTACCCTGAAGCTGTCGGATGACAAACCAGCAGATGACTATTCAGGTAATGACACATGGCCTATCCTGATTGATCAATTCTCATTTTTATTGTAGGAATGCATCTATCGGTTGTAGGACCATCATCTTCTGTAACTCAAGGAACCTGAGCTCCTCATTGGTATGAGGTTGGATAAAAAACGGCCTGCTAAGGAAATAATACTCGAAGGGGCCACTGGATAGTTTAAGTTACGTAGTAGACAACTATTTATTCTAAAAACAGTGGAATTTATAATATCCACATATATGATTTATAGTTTTGAGACATCAGAGGCTTGAAAGATACTTTCACATGATTTCTTGGGCAAAACACTGGCAGGTTCCTTCGTCAAGGTGTTGGTCATGAAGCTATGTAATCTTTCTTTTAATCCTACATACATACAGAGGTTCATTGATGTAATATTAAAAATGCCCACACACACATAGCTATTGAGATGGTCCAAATCACTGTGCGTGAAAGCCCAGACCGAACGTCAGCCCAGGTCAACAACACTTCTGGAGCCATCAGATGTTGACCATGGTTGGCAGACAATACAGCCAGCTGACTACTGACTGCCATTTACCAATGTTAGCAGGCACCAACCACTGAATGAACTAGGCCCTATACAATCCAGATGGATGGTCCACAACGCAAAACGCCAACTGTCTGAGATGACCAAACTAGACAGAGATCCAGACGCTAAGAGCTCTGGTTGAGCGGCCTTGGTCAGATGATGTATGGGCATGTCCGCTTACTGCTTCTGATCGTTTAATTGATCCCTGGTAATGTTAATAACTGAATTGCAGTTTTTCCCTCCTGGTTCTCATGTTCCTTATCTCATTTCAGCGGTATTGCAGAGGCTCAGGAAAATTTACCATTCTTCTATCAAGCCCTTGGAACTGTCTTACAAATACAGCGAGCTCAGACAGTATGAGATTACAGGTGAATATGTGTTTCTTCAGCATGCGGTAATGGCCCTTTCCGAATGCAAGTTTCCAGGCGGTTTTTGTTCCTATAGTATCAGTAACATCAACAGCATTAATATCCAGTCACTTTTGATCACCTTACAGCACTAGAAATCACGGGGGAAAGACTTAAATGCAATCCAAAACACCAGATATCCGGGTTTAAGATCAGATGGCCTGATTCAGAGCCGCTCGTAAGCGGCCGCTCGTTCGCTCTGAGCGATGTTCGCACAACTGCGCATGCGTAAGGGTCGTAATGCGCATGCGCAAACCAGTCATTGCGGTCGGAAATCGCGTGCTCGCAAAACAGCGAGGGGCTGCTAATTTGATTGACAGAATGTACCGTTTGAGGGTGGTAACAGGGGAAGGTGCTTAAAAACGGGGGAGTGGAGATCTGAATGCAGGCGTGCCTAACGGCCAAAAGGGCGTTTAATGGGAGTGCATAATTAGTAAAGGAGCGTCATCGACCACGTCACTTGGTTGTCTTTAAGCCTAAACTGCTCGCAGTGATAGTGGTAAGAAAAAACAACCACAAACACTGCGAGCAGTTCAGATGCCTTTCGATGTACCCGATTAGTCTAATAAATACGGGGGATGACGTGGGTTGCGAACGGCAAAGGGGCGTCTTTACAAAATAGCGAGCGCATTTTTCGTTCGCTCGCTTAGACATAGAGGCGTCAATAAACCGCAAAGAGCGAGCGCTCAATTGAAATAGCCGGCCCCTTTTTTGGAACGACCGTCCGCAAATAGCATCCGGCTCTGAATCAGGCCCAGAGTTCCAAACTTGGTGTAAAGACCCGAGTTGGGGTGTGTTTGGTTTTCTGCAAAACCGAACCCCTCATCTCTATTATATCCTAGGCCTATATCTAAAAGACAGGCCCGTGTATATATTTACCTCACCAGCCCATGTGTATATGTTTACTATAACGGTGCGTATAATATCCACATTAGCCTATATAATAAATATAGTCTCGGCCCTGGGAATTAAGGATATTTACCTCACCGGCCCGTGTGTATATTTTCCACACAAGTTCTTTAAACAAGCATTGAAGCTAGGAGGAGATGAGAGGCTGCACAATACACATTAATCCAGTTAAATCAGTATAGGAGATGGGTAAATTAGACATTTAGGAGCCTATTCATCATCGATATCAGGCCCGGTAACCATGTGGAAACGCTAGTTTCCGCATATTTTAGTTACCAGGCCATTCATCATCAGGAGTCCATTAGGACCACCTGATATTCAGTTTGCTTGGGAGAACAAGCGCCATCTTGAGACAGTACTTCCTATGGGAAGGAGTTCCGGGCATGCGAAGAGGGATTTGAGCGGATCCCTTCGCCGCCTCCTTACTACATCCCTGGTCACGCATACGTAGCCGGGGAGACGGGGAGGAGGTAAGTAATGCAGCTACTTCTGTAGCTGCGATACTAACCGAGGGGACAGCTGCTTTTTGGAGCAGCCGTCCCCTCACTGCAGCAATGATGAATTGCTCCAGTGTCAAGTTTCCCCTGCTGCGAGTATCTGTCGCAGCTAGACCATTACTTAATCCTCGAGGGCCATACGGCCTCCGATAATGAATAGGCCCCTTAGTTAACACACATTAATTCACATCGTCCTTAATAAATACAAACTCTAAACCCGTCCCATGTGCGCAAAAACAACCCCTAACTACCAGCGGTACTGAGAAGTACGGTTGCGGTTACAAACTACCGAGGCTCAGTCAGGCCTGTCAAAGAGGCTCAGCTACACCCCCAACATGGTGTGGCTTCATTTCCATGGTGTGGCCGTCACTGCGCTTATATAACAGTTAGCTTGGCCACCATGAGAAATTCTGGGCCCCGGTATGAAGGAGGAGTGGTCAGACTATAAGGGGTGTGGCCACTCCACATTGTGAATTTTGGAAAGGGGTCCAAAATTCACAATGTGGAGTGGCCACACCCCTTATAGTCTGACTTATGTTATATAAGCGCCAGTGACGGCTCCAGAGGGCATCCCCACCTCTGGAATCGTCATCACTGGTTAAGAGTTAAAATAAAATGCAGTGCTGAATAAAAATAAGGCTATGCTTGAAATGGCTTCCACTTTATCCTAATTTCACCCCTACAGTAAGGAGAATGACTAGTTAGGAAATACTGTACAGCATCTGAATGACCCTACAGCATTGCGCCATCCTAGTTCTGATGCTGGCATTTGCCAGTGGGTAGCTTTCCCTTGTCTTGTGATGAAATGTTGACATGTCATTTCCCTCCCATGTGCTAACAGCTTATCGTGGACGGACCCTTGCTGACTCGGCCATAGGTGGGTATAACTGTGCTTGTATCCTGCCTGGCCTTCTCAGCTGGAGTGTCTGCTCCCTCTAACCTCCGCCTCTGATTACCTCGCTTGCCATTGCTGAGTTTTGCCCACTCACCTGCTTCAATGCTACCATTAGGCCTACTTCTGTCTTGATGAGGGTCTATGTAACGTATGACTTTGGCACATTACTAACAAATGGCTAATTAATGCTTTGTGTAAATCTTCCATATAAAGGAAAGTACCACTCAAAAGGCATTTTGGTTACTAAAACCCCCACAAGTCAATGGAAATCCCAATGGCTACCAAAGGCAACTGTGCAACAAATGCTTCCCACATTTTCAGTGCTGATATAGACAAATGACCTGGATATTGCTGCTCGTGGTGCCCTCAGGGTAACCAGCATGCCCAAAAACGATCCATAGGAAGTTGGTCCTACATGTCACTTTCAAACATAGCTGAAAATCTGCCCCTTGTACCACGCAGACACCAGAGGTATATACTAAGGTGCGGGTTTTTAGAAGTGGAGATGTTGCCCATAGCAACCAATCAGATTCTGGCTATTATCTTCTAGAAGATAAATGATAACTAGAATCTGATTGGTTGCTATGGGCAACATCTCCACTTCTAAAAACACGCACTTTAGTAACTATACCCCCAGGACACCAGCATGTCCCAAAGGAACTCCTCCCCTCTCTTCTTACCTTCCACTTTAATTGGACCCTTTGTTACTTACAGTCAGGTGCATAAATATTGGGACATTGACAGAATTTTCATATTTTGGCCTCTATTCACCACCACAATGGTTTTGAAATGAAACAAACAAGATGTGCTTTAACTGCAGACTTTCAGACTTAATTTGAGGGTAATTACATCCAAATCAGGTGAACGGTGTAAGAATTACATTGGTTTCTATATGTGCCTCCCACTTTTTAAGGGGCCAAAAGTAATGGGACAAACTAAAAAATCCTAAATCTAACTTTCACTTTTTAATACTTTGTTGCAAATCCTTTGCAGGCAATTACAGCCTGAAGTCTGGAACGCATAGACATCACCAGATGCTGGGTTTCATCCCCGGTGATGCTCTGCCAGGCCTCTACTGCAAATGTCTTCAGTTCCTGCTTGTTCTTGGGGCATTTCCCTTCAGTTTTGTCTTCATCAAGTGAAATGCATGCTCAATCGTATTCAGGTCAGGGGATTAACTTGGCCATTGCATAACATTCCACTTCTTAGCCTTAAAAAACTCTTTGGTTGCTTTTGCAGTATGCTTCGGGTCATTGTCCATCTGCACTGTGAAGCGCCGTCCAATGAGTTCTGAAGCATTTGACTGAATATGAGCATATAATATTGCCCGAAACACTTCAGAATTCATTCTGCTGCTTTTGTCAGCAGTCACATCATCAATAAATGCAAGGGAACCAGTTCCATTGGCAGCCATACATGCCCACGCCATGACACTACCACCATCATGCTTCACTGATGAGGTGGTATGTTTTGGATCATGAGCAGTTCCTTTCCTTCTCCATACCCTTCTCTTCCCATCACTCTGGTACAAGTTGATATTTGTCTCATCTGTCCATAGGATGTTGTTCCAGAACTGTAATGGCTTTTTTAGATGTTGTTTGGCAAACTCTAATCTGGTCTTCCTGTTTTTGTGGCTCTCCAATGGTTTACATCTTGTGGTGAACCCTCTATATTCACTCTTGTGAAGTCTTTTCTTGATTGTTGACTTTGACACATATACACCTACCTCCTGGAGAGTGTTCTTGATTTGGCCAACTGTTGTGAAAGGGTTTTTCTTCACCAGGGAAATAATTATTCTGTCATCCACCAGAGTTGTTTTCCGTGGTCTTCCGGGTCTTTTGGTGTTGCTGAGCTCTCCGGTGCGTTCTTTCTTTTTAATAATGTTCCAAACAGTTGATTTGGCCACACCTAATGTTTTTGCTATCTCTCTGATGGGTTTGCTTTGATTTTTCAGCCTAATGATGGCTTACTTCACTGATAGTGACAGCTCTTTGGATCTCATATTGAGAGTCGACAGCAACTGATTCCAAATGCAAATGTCACACCTAGAATCAACTCCAGACCTTTTACCTGCTTAATTGATAATGAAATAACGAGGGAATAGCCCACACCTGTCCATGAAATAGTTTTGAGTTGATAGTCCCATTACTTTTGGCCGCTTAAAAAGTGGGAGGCACATATAGAAACCGTTGTAATTCCTACACCGTTCACCTGATTTGGATGTAATTACCCTCAAATTAAATCTGAAAGTCTGCAGTTAAAGCACATCTTGTTTGTTTCATGTCAAAGCCATTGTGGTGGTGAATAGAGGCCAAAATCTGAAAATTCTGTCAATGTCCCAATATTTATGCACCTGACTGTAATTATGATCTCCAGTCCCCCCACTGCACCCACTTCCTTATAATGGATGGTCAGACAGTCCAGCAAGAAATATATAATTTATGGATCCTTTAATGTAATTGCTGATGCCATACAAGCACTAGTAAGAACAGAAATTAGTTCCCAATGGCACATTAATAACAGGGGCACTAGACTAGGATTGCAGCGCATGACCCCTGCATGGTCTATTCAGCATGGGCAAAACTATAATGTATATCCGCTGGCAGGGCCCGGTGCACAGGGCTCCACCTTCGCAAGCAGGCCAGCGTGAAGTGGGACATACAGACATACCTTGCAGTCGTGGCAAAGTATTGATAATAGCAGCTGACAGCCTATCAAAATCAGGACTATCCCACCATAATCAGACAGTTGTCTGTGCTGCTCTCTAAGGGCCCAATTCAGCAAAAGATCGCAACTACTAATACACACGGAAACGGCCGATTGTTGCATGACCGCAGTGACTACACAGGCCCATCGCAGAGTGAGTGCCGTTTGTGGGTGGTGATTGGGGGGGGTGACTGGCAAAACGCAGGCCTGCCAGTGCGTTTGAATGCCGTTGCATGGGCGTACATAAATTATCCACTGAGATGCCATACGTAGCCCGAGTACTTATAGCGTGCGATGAGGTTATCAATTCCTGAGTAAGGTCAGAGCTTATGCAAGTGGGCGTGAGGCTGCGATGGTACTCGATGTTACCGATGGTTTTGCAGTCTTGCTAAGGATTACGGATGTGTGTAAGGTAAAGTTGGCGTCTGTGCATAACTAGAGTAGGGCCACCGGGGCTCGTGCTGTGGGCGTCGCTGGCCACGGTACCGGCCCGTCCTAGTTAGACAGTGTAGTGCCGACTGCAGTGAGTGTGGTCAGCACTAGACACACCCCTTCCCTCCCCCTGAGCGCTTACCCAATAGCGCCAGGCGAAGGGTGGAAGGCGGACTCAGGCCAGCCAGTGCATTTACACACACCTCGCCACCAATGCGGCGGCAATGTGTGTGTTTCGGCAGCCAATGAGAGTCAGACAGACTCTTATTGGCTGCTGCTGCGCCCAATGCAAGAGCCGGGCTGGAGCTCACTCATGAGCTCCGCCTTCTGGCTCCTGCAGTGGGCCATAAACCATAGCGCGCCAGCCCGGGAAGACCGAGGTGCAGACGGTGGTGGGAGCATAAGCCGGAGCGGGCACTGAATAGGGAGGACCACTACAGGGGGCACTGTATAAGGGGCACTGAATAGGGGAGATCACTACTTGGGACCTGCATAAGTGGGACCACTACTGGGGGCACTGTATAAGGGGCACTGCATAGGGGGGACTACTGCATGGGGCACTGCATAAGGGCCACTACTGGGGGCACTGCATAGGGGGGACCACTGCATGGGGCACTGCATAATGGGGATCACTACTTGAGGCCTGCATAAGTGGGACCACTACTGGGGGCACTGTATAAGGGGCACTGCATAGGGGGGACTACTGCATGGGGCATTACTGGGGGCACTGCATAGGGGGGACCACTGCATGGGGCACTGCATAATGGGGATCACTACTTGAGGCCTGCATAAGTGGGTCCACTACTGGGAGCACTGTATGAAAGGGGAACTAATGGGGGGGCTGCATAAGGGGGACCACTACTGGGGGCTGAATAAGAGGGACCACTACTGGGGACATTGCATAGTGGGGGTACTGTATAAGGAGCACTACTGGGGGCACTGCAAAAGGGGAATGGAAAGGAATGTTCAGAGTGACGAGAAAGGGGTGTGTATCACGTTTACACGCCCCATTTTTAAGTGGCAACGCCCCATGTGACCATGCCCATTTTTCACTGCGCGCATCGAAGGCGCACGCACATAGGGGGCCCTGGGCTCCAAATACCTTAGTTACGCCACTGGTGGGCGTCCTTATATTGTGCTACGACGGCATAGCGATCGCAATGGATTAGCATACTATCGCCAGGTCCGGCGACAGTGTGGGACTAGGGGCACACCTGTGAAGGGCCCCGAGGTTCTAAGGGGCCCCGAGGGCTCAGGGCAGTGGCGTAACTACGGAGGTTGCAGGGGGTGCGGTTGCTATGGGGCCCGGCAGCTTAAGGGGCCTGCCAGCCCACCGATCGCACCCCCTGCACCCTCCATTTGCCGGGCGCCCGCTGAGATTGTGTTACCAGCGGACGCCAGGCTACTTCTCTCCTCCCAACCGGGACCAGCCGGAGGACGGGGCTCACTCCTGAGCTTCGGCTTCCGGGTCCCGCAGTACACTATGGGAGTGACGTCATGACGTCACTCCCATAGTTCTGAGGAGAGGGCGCCGGGGACGGATGGCAGCACGCACTGGAGCGGGGTTTAAGGTAAGTGTTTTTATTTTTTTGTGTATATGTCAGTGGGGGGCTTACTACTGGGGGCATAATATAGGGGCACTACAGGGGGCATTACAGGGTCCTTACTACTGGGGGCATCATATGGGGGCACTGCAGGGGGACATTACAGGGGCCTTACTACTGGGGGCATAATATGGGAGAACTACAGGGGGCATTACAGGGGAATTACTACTGGGTGCACTACAGGGGGCATTATAGGGGCCTTACTACTGGGGGCATAATATGGGGGAATTACAGGGGCCTTACTACTGGGGGCATCATATGGGGGCATTGCAGGGGCCTTACTACTGGGGGCATAATATGGGGGATGTCGCTGCTGGCATCGGCAAGGGGTCGGGGTTGAGGGGGGGGGGGCAGAAATATCTGTGTAACGGGCCCCAAGGTTTCTGTTATCGGCCCTGACTATCTCAGTGACTGCGTGTGTAAACGCTATTGCATTCGCAGTTGCGATCCGTAATGAATCAGGCCCTAATTTCTGTTCTTGCAGCTTTGAATACCTGCTGCTGGTGTATTACGCTCAGTTGCTTCTTTGCCGGGTCTTGGAATGTTGGGGCCCTGATTTGAAAAGAAATAGGTACAATTTAACTGTATTACACTTTAGTCCTCCCTCCTCCCCTCAACCAGCCCGACATTAAATAAAAAGAAATCATGTTTAATAATTACACATCCTTCCCTCCAAATAGCCTTGAAATTAATTTAATAGCATGAAATAAATAGGCCTATTTCTTTCCAACCAGTCCTGAAATGAAATTAATTTATCTCCCCCAAAAAAGTATTATAGATTGCATTTTCTTTTATAGAGCTTGTAAGTAGCATGTACTCTTTAGGCTAACACAGAAGCTCTATTAAAAAGTAAAGTGTGATGTAATATTTCCTCACCTTGCGTCAGCAACAGCAAAAGACACCTCCCATTTATCTTAGAGAACTGGTAAAAGCTAATATGGGTGAAACAGAATAAAAAAGAAAGAAAAAAAAAACACAAATAACAAACCATATAAATTTTCCTTTGAGTCTGCATTAAAATCACTCACCATGTAAATTCAGCAATCAGTATACAGTATTTCTGTTACATAGGAGACTACAAGTTATTAATTAATTCAAGTCTAGACACTGATTCAGACCCGCTCGTGAGCGCATAGCGCTCGCAAGTGGGTCGATGGATGGGCAGTGCGCACGCGAGCCCTGAAGCGAGTGAGAACTTCACTTGCTCTGTGCTCGCAGCAAAACGGGGTGGCTGTCTTTGTTGATCGACAGTTCGCCCCATTTTGTAGGCGGGTCAGGGGGGTGGCTGTACAAACGGAGGTGTTCCCGAAGGAATGCCTGCCGTTTGTGTGTGGCCCTACTGACATCACACGTGATGTCAGTAGTTTACTGGGGCTTGCGGTGGACGAGACCCTACCACAAGGGCCTCGTCGCAAGCCCGATGGTCGCGATAATCGCGACCATCGCCAGGCCGCCGGCACAAGTTGTGGGCGGTCACCCACAGCTATGCAAGCAGCCTTGAGGTGGATTTTTTTTATAAAAAAATCTGCCCTGATTCAGAGCCCTGAATCAGGACTACTGTTCATTCAGAAACTCAATTATAAAGCATTTAAAGGCAAAAGCACATTGAATAATTATCTACAGCAAGTGCTGTGCATCTCACTTTGCAAAAGTGTAGGTAGATTTTTTGCAAAACGATCGTAGGTTTACAGAGCAAGATGGCGGCCTTTGTGGAAGAGTTTACACTGCAAGAGTGTTCCTAGCACAGTGTGAAGGCGGAGACGTTGAACGGTCATTCTACTGGATTTAAAAAGCTACTGGGTCTGGTGGGAAACATAGGGGGATCTACAAGTGTTTCTTCCTGCCAATAATGCACATTCAAATAGACAAATCTTTATTTAACATCATGCTATTGGTTGTTCGAGGATACCAATATGGTTTTATGACAGGTGCAGTTTTAAAAAAACTTTATAAGCTGGAGTTTGGCTTGTGTATGCACTTTGCCCTATTGTTAGGGTCTCTAGGTAGCGTATCCAATGGCAGCTATCCTACGATTTTTCTTACTGACAGGGAGACTTAAGCTGGGTACACACATAGCGATGTGTAACCCGTCCGATATATGGCACCACGGGTACACATTGATCGATGTAATGAACGACGGAATGATTCCTCGTTCCGTCCTTCGTTACCTGCAGCAGCGCCGCCTGCGATATTTCCGGTTGGCCATGCAGCAGGTCAACCGGATGATATTACAGGCGACTGCCGGAGTGCGCTGATAGTCCGTACACACTGGACGATCCGGCCGATATGTCGTTCCGATTCACCTGGAAAAGACATATCGGTCCGACATTGTCCTAGTGTGTACCCAGCTTTACAAACTGGTGCTCAGGCAGCGATGCAAAAAGGTGCAATCAGGTCATCTTTAAATACAACCCAAATAAATAGTTCACCTTTCTGTCCAATTAAATGAAATAAACCCAATGGGTCTACTTTGCAAGTAGAATTTCTCGCCTAGCTTGAATGTTTGGCTGTACAGTATATGGTACAACATAATGGACAATACCTGAAATGGATCTAGAGAGCGTATCTAACCAATGTTTAAAAATAAGTTCTGTGTGCAGAATATATTTTATAAGTCTATTGCGTTTGATTACAAACGAAAGTCAAAAAGGTGGATGTAAGTATTAACAGCCCTAATATCCTCTGGGGTGTGGCCACAACTTACCACTGCCCCTTGAGTTCTTGGTATAACTTATCTTCTCCTGAATTTTATTTTGGAATGTTGGCTTTCTGTTTTACAGCATTTTATGGTTCTGTTGCATTTTGCAGTTGTCTGATAGTTTTCCTGAAGTCCCACCTTGTGTTTTGTATGTAGCAGTACTTAATTTCATATCTGATATATAGAATTCTACAAGTGTTACTTTTATTGCCATTCTGTAGCATAATTCTCTGAACCTTAGTAAAACTTTGATTGCGTCTATCCTTTCATCAGATGGAGAGATCACTTCCAAGCCAATGGTGTTGTTTTTGGGACCGTGGAGCGTTGGCAAGTCCACCATGATCAACTACCTCTTGGGGTTAGATGAGACACCCCATCAATTATACACAGGTAATGTTGGAGTCAGATTGATGATGTGCAAAAATATTCAGTTTATTCCTTGAACCCAATTGAAAAAACTGTCGTCCTTGTGAAATTTCTGGCAGGTGCTGAACCCACAACTTCTGAATTTACCGTCCTCATGCATGGGCCAAAGCTGAAGACCATTGAGGGCATCGTGATGGCAGCTGACAGTGCGCGATCCTACTCCCCGTTGGAGAAGTTTGGGCAGAATTTTTTGGAGAAGCTTATTGGCATTGAAATTCCCCACAAACTCCTCGAAAGTGTCTCATTTGTGGACACCCCTGGAATTATTGAGAATCGCAAGCAGCAAGAAAGAGGTACTGATGAAGGCAATAACCACAAAAAGTTAATGGATAGCCGAGGGCGATAAACAGTAGCGACCCCCATCTTGATGTTCTTGGTATTATTACTCTTTATGTTGAGTTTTTGTACAACAAAAAAAGAAAAAGAAAACAAACACAATTAATCTTAAATTATACATTTTGTTGACTAATTTGAGCAGATTTAGGAGGGGATTTAATTGAAAGCGATGTGCCGCTGGTCATCACCTGATGCCGGGCTGCGCACATATCGGCCATATATGGTAGGGCTGACATCACAAGTTTTCTCTTGCACCTCTATGGGTTGCGGGGTAAATCTTACAATGCTGGTGGACATGATGTGCCTTTGCCCGAACGGCACATCATGTCCATTGCACGGAATTGAATTTCTCCCTTAGATGGTAAGCACTTGAGGCTACATAGGTCTCTTCATCTGGCAAATTATGTATCCTGATCCCTTGAAGAAGATGTCTTTAACAGTTGGAATATCAGCTCGACAAATGTAAACCTTACAGGATTGATTCAAATAGGTGCGAGCAGGGCGAAGTGCCATTGCAACGGCGTGAAAATGCCAGCAGCACACATTAACTCTCCCTCATTTTGCCCCAGACTCATCCGGCTGTGACCAAAAATTCTGTGAGTCCTGAGCTACCATAAGTGTGGCATATGCATGCACTTAGCCTCTCACCTAATTGAATTGACCCCTTAATGTTTATTTCAACAACTTTGCAGTTGCCTTTACAAAAGTACAGTGGATGTTATTTCAAGCTATTTACTCATAATTCTACTAAATTACTTAAAATTGGATTTAGTTCAAAGATAGATGAAAAGTAATAGGGTATTCTATATCATAACTAATCACCCATCTAAACTTTCTCTGACAGGTTATCCATTTAATGACGTTTGCCAATGGTTCATTGACCGAGCTGATCTAATCTTTGTTGTGTTTGACCCAACCAAACTGGATGTGGGCCTTGAGTTGGAGATGCTCTTCCGCCAGCTGAAAGGACGCGAGTCTCAGATCCGTATCATTCTGAACAAGGCGGACAGCTTGGCCACCCAAGAACTCATGAGGGTGTACGGAGCACTGTTCTGGAGCTTGGCACCTCTGATCAACGTGACTGAGCCACCAAGGGTCTACGTCAGTTCCTTCTGGCCAGAAGACTACCATCCAGAAACACACAAGGAGCTATTCCTGAAAGAAGAGATCTCTCTTCTAGAAGATCTCACCCAAGTCATTGAGAACAGGCTTGAAAACAAGATCGCCTTTATCCGCCAACATGCTATCAGAGTCCGAATCCATGCATTGCTGGTGGACCGGTACCTTCAGACCTATAAAGACAAGATGACTTTCTTCAGTGATGGAGAACTTGTATTCAAGGACATAATAGAAGATCCTGATAAATACTTCATCTTCAAGTCCATTGTAGCTAAAACCAATGTCAGCAAGTTTGACCTTCCCAACCGAGAGGCCTACAAGGATTTCTTTGGTGTAAACCCCATTACAAGCTTCAAGCTCCTGAACCAACAATGTTCCTACATAGGTGGCTGCCAATTAGAGAAGATCGAGAAGGCCATAACAAATGAGCTACCTGATCTACTTAGCAGCATAAGTAAAAAGCCCTCAGGCCTCAACTGTGATGTCACCGGCTGCGGAGAGGCACCAAAGAACCGCTATAAAAAGAATTAACTCTTCATCTAAACCCCTCTCATATTTAAAACATAAAAATAAAAAAATCAAAGTGTATCAACACTACATAAAGGTCCTGCGATCTTTTGGTGATGGAGATGACCTGCTTTCGAAAAACTTGCAGGCCACTCTACTTACAGTATGTTGTCAAGGTGTGTCACAGTGAGGATACTCAATAAACCGTTCTGTCCTAGAGGTATCAACAGATTACTGTTCCCTCTGGTGCTGAAGGAAGTTAGAATGTGTGAGGGACCCATCCCATATCATTGATAATGTTTTCTTAGAGAAATATTGCAGAGCACTGTTATTCCACCCTTTCTCTAGCCTCGTCCTGAAGGGTTTCCGTATCTTCTCCAAATCCAATGTCATTGTTCCAGTGGAGAAGGAAGAAACGTGATCGTTTGGAGAAGTCACCCTGACAGTAAATGCATAGTGTTAGGTGTAAGAAGAATTCCAGTTCACTGCAAACTCTCTGATGCATCCTTGTGTAATGTGGCAATAGTATCTTCTTTAGGTGGCTGGATTCAATCAAGTCCCCCAAAATTGTTCCGACAGTGTCCTCCTCTCCGTTATTTCTGTGACTGAGCCATCAGTTCGTTATAGGAATTATAAGCGAACAAGGTCATACCCCTAGCTAGTAGGACTACACTGAACGGGCATAACCTAAACACAATACTGTCCAAAAACAGACAACCCCTTTGATTCCACAGGTGCACGGGGGCACACCCTTAGCTAGTGGGACTGCACAGGACAGGCGTTAGCTATCTATGCTGTATTGTCTAACAAGACAATAGCTATGACGGGGATGTAGCACTCTGGAATTCTGGGAGCACCTTTTAGAATTCAGTTACATGTAAACATTTTTTTTTTCAAAATGACAAGTTTTTGTCTTAACGCAAATGCTCAAAACCTCATCGTAGTACCGCAATGTCCACAGACCAGACAAAAGGGATCTTAATAAAATTGGCTAACGCAAGTCTTCCTATACATTATGGTTATACTAAGGGCAACAACCCACTGTCTAAAATGGAGACAAAATTCATGCGAATGCTACTACTGGCTTATGTTGTGTTGTTTTTTTAATTCTCTTTAATATTTGCATTATTTCCTATTTTCTTTCTTATAACGGCACCACAAATTGTCGCTTATTTATAAAGTAGCATCGCTGTGGAAGCAGTGATCAAAACTCCTAGGAAAGTTGTGACTTCGCCTTTTTATAGAATTTTTTTTTAAGTTTGCCTCCTCCCATCTGGTTAGGTTGCAGCGCGTAATTATTTTATCTTCTAGCCAATAAATAGTAAGAAACTGATGACTCTATTAGCGTGAATTCCATAAACTAGATCAGTCCGGTCTTGGTTCAATAGTTTTTTGTATTTCAATAAGATTCACTATGCTTGTCTGGTGTCGGCAAATGGCTGAAGCATTGACATCAGTTAAATATACAGATCTGGACCTGCACTGAGATAAATGGGAAAGTAGGCTTAATTATGATTAGCTTTAAGTTTGCTAACAAATTCCTCTAATATTGACTTAAAGCAAATTATGTTGTTTTCTCTGCCTGTAATTGTCACCACGTGCTTACTGTTTTGTGCCAAATGCAGGAACATAGTCACAGGTTTCTGTATCCAGCACTGGCAATTTAGATGCATCAGAAATCTATATTCTAGGAAAATACACATACAGATGTACAGACTTTGAGGGTCAAAAACCAGACAACAAGGAATTCCTCCATTATACAGAATGACAAATAGAAGGGTAATAGACAGGTGTACATAAAGAGGACCTCTCCTACACACTGCTAGGGCAAAAATTATATGGACTGAACCAATAATTATGAGAATGTAGCTCATTAGGAACCCAGTGCTTTCTGAATGTTATTAAGAATAACATTCCAGAATATTAGTCAGTCTTCATGAATAATGGTCAGTCTTCATGAATATTAATCAGGCTTTGTGATTATTAGTCAGGCTGCATGAATAAATGTCAGGCTTCAAAAATATTAGTCAGACTTCATAAATATTAATCAGACTTCATGAATAAAAGTCAGGATTCATGAATAATAGGCTGCATGAATAATAGACTTCATGAATATTAATCAGATCATGAATATTAGTCAGGCTTCATAAATAAAAGTCAGTCTTCATGAATATTAGTCAGGCTTCATAAATAAAAGTCAGTCTTCATGAATATTAGTCAGGCTTCATAAATAATAGTCAGTCTTCATGATTATTAGTCAGGCTTCATAAATAATAGTCAGTCTTCATGAATATTAGTCAGGCTTCATGAATAATAGTCAGGCTGTACGAATAAATGACAGACTTCGTGAATATCAGTCAAACTTCATAAATAATAGTCAGTTTTCATGAATATTAGGCTTCATGAATAATAGTCAGGCTGCATGAATAAATGTCAGACTTCATAATTATTAGTCAGGCTTCATGAATATTAGCCAGGCTTTATAAAATAATAGTCAGACTTCATGAATAATAGTCAGACATCATGGCTATTATTCAGTGTTCATGAATATCAGTTAGTTTTCATGAATATTAGTCAGGCTTCATGACTAATAGTCAGGCTGCATGAATAAATGTCAGACTTCATAAATGTTAATCAGCCTTCTTGAATATTAGCCAGGCTTTATGAATAATAGTTAGAATTCATGAATAATAGTCAGACATCATGAATATTAATCAGTGCACATGAATGTCATTTAGTTTTCATAAATATTAGTCAGGCTTCATGAATAACAGTCAGGCAGCACGAATAAATGTCAGACTTCATGAATATTAGTCAGGCTTCATGATTATTAGCAAGGCTTTATGAATAATAGTCAGACATCATGAATATTAATCAGTGTTCATGAATATCAGTTAGTTTCCATGAATATTAGTCAGGCTTCATGAATAATAGTCAGACATCATGAATATTAATCAGTGTTCATGAATATCAGTTTATTTTCGTGAATCATACTCAGATTTCAAGAATATTAGTCAGACTTCATAAATATTAATCAGCCTTCATGAATAATAGTCAGGCTTGATGATTATCAGTTATAAGATCCTCAGTGATGTCACTAGTTCCCATGAACATTGAGTCAGTACATACAATAGCTGCCTCCATTCTGTGTAGCTGGGAAGGTGAGGGGGTGCTGGAGGGAAAGTGAATACAATTGATTGTTATACACCAGCAGTAGGTGAATTGCAGGATACTGTTAAGCTCACCACACACTAGACCAACTTACATCCAACCAGCCAACTTGTTGATTGGTTGGAATGAAAATCTGGTAAGGAATGAAAGCAAATGACAATCAGCACTTTGCTCCCAAATGCCAGAAAATGAACAAAAACTGTTGTTTGTTAAATGTTTGATCTAAACAATTTGTTCAAACTTGTCTGAACGACCATTTTCATCTGTTTTCTGGCATTTAGGAGCAAATTGATGATCATCAGTTACTCCCATTCCTTACCAGATTTTCATTCCAACCAATCAACAAGTTGGCTGGTTGGATGTAAGTTGGTCTAGTGTGTGGCCAGCTTTAGTCTAATACGTGTTCATGCTGATATTAGCCAAGCTACAGATCTAATGGCCCCCCAACAGCAGGCAATACCAGACCCTCCAACATGACCCCTTCCACCTGGTACAAAATACTCTGCTCCTGGACTTCCTTCTTACTTGATGATTGCAGCCACCGTGGTGAAACACCTGTCTTATCGATTACCTAGCTCAACAGAGGTGGCTGCAATCATTAATTAGGTAGGAAGTCCAGGAGCAGAGCATTTTGTACCAGGTGGAAGGGGTCATGTTGGAGGGTAGGCGATACGTTGTTTGCCTGTTCTGCTCTGAAGGGGTTAACAGAAAATAGAAACATCTGCAGATAGAGCAGCAGGTTGCATTCCCTTGGTCCAATTAATATAGTTGTGTCATTTGACATGATTTCCTACCACAAACTTCTCTCCCTCCTCTCTGTTGTATCACAGTCCTCGGAGCGAACTCTCCTCTTGACGTACAATAAAAAATATTTGTGCTTGTCAACAACGGACTCACTGTGATGTATTTCCTATCAGACAATGCACATCTTGTGTCACTGCATTGCACACCGCGGGAACTTCTTCTTTTAGGGGAGACCATTGATCAGGTGGAGATCATGAGAATGGGCACTGTGTAAGGCTGCTGTAGGCAATGCACTCAGAAAACATTTCACACTTTAAAATACTTTTTACTAGCACTTGCATATGTTTTCCTGCTCACAGAACCGGCCAGTTTAGTATGGATCCCTGTTTTGATATGGTATCCCTGCACCTGATTGGTTGGGGAGGGGCGCAGCTGGCTCCCCTAATTATTTGGGTGCACCATGCATTAGTGAATGGAGGGCAGTTAAGGTGACGACTGCCTAGCCGTTCAGTGCACTAAGGGCCTGATTCAGAGGCGCTCGCTGTTTGCAAGCGCTCGCTCTGAATCAGGGCGTGTTTTTTGTTTTTGTTTCGGCCTCCAGGCCGCTCGCAAAGCCGTGGGTGACCACCCACAGCTAGGGCGAGCGGCCTGGCGATGGTCGCGATTATCACGACCATCGGGCTTGCGTCGAGACCCTGCAGGAGGGTCTCGGTACCCGCAAGCCCGAGTGGACTTCCTGCTCTAATAGAGCAAGAAGTCTACTACTGACATCACGAGTGATGTCAGTAGGGCCGCCCACAAACGGCAGGCGTTCCTAAGGGAACACCTGCGTTTGTGCAGCCACACCCCCTCCCCGCCTACAAAACGGGGTGAGCTGTCAATCAACATCGACAGCCGCCCCGTCTTGTAGTGAGCGACGGAGCTGCCGACCCTTTTTGCCGACACAACTAAACACTGGTTGGCATAGATCAGTGATGTGCGCCGAGACACATCTCAGAGGTTACATGGGCATTCCTCTTACCCCAGAAGGGGCCGCACGCTACACTTCATCTCAGGAATACGTTAAACAATACATTTAATCAAAGAAAGAGACCCCTATCTGTAATAACATGTCAGCAGGCATTTTACACAAGGGCTACACGCTATAACAACCAGGGGGCCGCCTCTTTCCAATCGTGGCAAATTCTATTGTGGAGATCCAGGAGCCATGTCACAGGTGTGTATCTCTTGTTTATGAGCGTCTTCATATAGAACTGAGCTGTCCCATACTTACCTACTTTTCACTTGGGATGGGTAAGGGATCATGGCGGACAAAATCCCGACACCGGCATCCCAACAGGGTTAGGATACCGACACCTGTCGGTCGGTATCCTAACCCTCCCCCTCTCCCTCCCCCTCCCTCCCCGGTACCTAAACCTAACCTCCCCCTTAGTGCCTAAACCCTAACCTCCCCCCCTAGTGCCTAACCCTAACCCCCCTAGTGCCTTACCCTAACTCTCCCCCTAGTGCCTAACCCTCTAGTGCCTAATCCTCCCCCTAGTGCCTAACCCTAACCCTCCCCCTAGTGCCTAAACCCTAACCTCCCCCCCAGTGCCTAACCCTAACCTTCCCCCTAGTGCCTAACCCTCCCCCTAGTGCCTAACCCTAACCTCCCCCCCTAGTGCCTAACCTTAACCCTCCCCCTAGTGCCTAACCCTCCCTCTAGTGCCTAACCCTAACCCTCCCCCTAGTGCCTAAACCATAACCTCCCCCTAGTGCCTAACCCTCCCCCTAGTGCCTAAACCCTAACCCCCCTAGTGCCTAACCCTCTCCCTAGTGCCTAAACCCTAACCTCCCCCCCTAGTGCCTAACCCTAATCCTCCTAGTGCCTAACCCCCCCCCAGTGCCTAACCCTAACTCTCCCTCTAGTGCCTAACCCTCCCCCTAGTGCCTAACCCTCCCCCTAGTGCCTAAATCCTAACCTCCCCCCCCAGTGCCTAACCCTAACCCTCCACCTAGTGCCTAACCCTAACCTCCCCCCTAGTGCCTAACCCTCCCCCTAGTGCCTAACCCTAACCCTCTCCCTAGTGCCTAAATCCTAACCTCCCCCCCAGTGCCTAACCCTAACCCTCCACCTAGTGCCTAACCCTAACCCTCCCCCTAGTGCCTAAACCCTAACCTCCCCCCTAGTGCCTAACCCTAACCCTCCCCCTAGTGCCTAACCCTAACCCTCCCCCTAGTGCCTAACCCTAACCCTCTCCCTAGTGCCTAACCCTAACCCTCCCCCTAGTGCCTAATCCCTAGCCTCCCCCCCTAGTGCCTAACCCTAACCGTCCCCTTAACCCCGCTACTTACCTTCAGTGTGCCGGTTCCAAGATTCTGACAAGTGTGGGGATTCCGGCTTCGGCATTCTGACCTCCGGCATTCTTTGTCGGTATACTCTACGTAACCTTTTCACTACTACCCGAGATACTTAAGGGGAGTGTGAGGTGCATGATAATGCAGGCAGGGCCGCCATCAGGGGGGTCTGCCGGCACAGGAGTCCCGGGCCCAGACACTTGGGGGGCCCATCTGGCACCCACTACATACTACCCGCCCGCTACAACCCCACTGGCCCAAGGTGGCAGACAGTGACAGGCCCCGCCCACTACTATCCCCCAGCCGGGCCCCCCTTGCTGCCGCACATTAGACTAATTGACTCACTGAGCAAGTAAGTGAATCACTTTTCACCCAGCCGCCCTCCCACTATGCCTCCTATTTTACCGCATTGGCCAATCGCCGGCATGCTCACTGCCCTCAATAAAGTTATTTTAATATCACTGAAGCCAGCGCGGCCTGACGTCATGAATGAGAGCAGAGCCGCGGCGGGCAGGCGGGTGGTGTGAGGAGTCTAAGCAGCATCCTGGAGCATAGAGAGTGACACAGTAACAGAAGAAGGATGAAGCGAGCGAGGTAAGGTAAGTTAAAGTGTATAGGTGCGTACACACTGGGCGGTATTACTGAGCGACTGCACGATTACGACATCGTAATTGTGCAATCGCTCAGTAATCGTGCACAAATCGTGCACTTTTATGTCAGAAACGACCAGCGATGCGCACTCCCGCTGGTCGTTTCCGACATTGTCCATCACCTGAACATGCAGCACAATCTGACGATAAGGACAGATTGGCATGTTCAGGAATGATGGACAGTGCCTGCACTGAACGACTGATCGTTCAGTGCAGGCACTACAGGGGATCAGGAACGGCGGTACGATTATGATGTCGTAATCGTACTGTCTTTCCTCGCCTAGTGTGTACGCACCTTAAGTGTAGGAAGCACCTGCCATAGACAATGGTCCTCCTGCTGCCCGTCTTAACTTTAACACTACACAGCATTATACACATGCACAGTATATATATATATATATATACATTATACAGTCAGGTGCATAAATATTGGGATATTGACAGAATTTTCATATTTTGGCCTCTATTCACCACCACAATGGCTTTGAAATAAAACAAATAAGATGTGCTTTAACTGCAGACTTTCAGATTTAATTTGAGGGTAATTACATCCAAATCAGGTGAACGGTGTAGGAATTACAACGGTTTCTATATGTGCCTCCCACTTTTTAAGGGGCCAAAGTAATGGGACTATCAACTCAAAAGCTATTTCATGGACAGATGTGGGATATTCCCTCGTTATTTCATTATCACTTGAGCAGGTAAAAGGTCTGGAGTTGATTCTAGGTGTGACATTTGCATTTGGAATCAGTTGCTGTCGACTCTCAATATGAGATCCAAAGAGCTGTCACTATCAGTGAAGTAAGCCATCATTAGGCTGACAAATCAATACAAACCCATCAGAGAGATAGCAAAAACATTAGGTGTGGCCAAATCAACTGTTTGGAACATTTTTAAAAAGAAAGAACGCATCGGAGAGCTCAGCAACACCAAAAGACCCGGAAGACCACGGAAAATAACTGTGGTGGATGACAGAAGAATTATTTCCCTGGTGAAGAAAAACCCCTTCACAACAGTTGGCCAAATCAAGAACACTCTCCAGGAGGTAGGTGCATATGTGTCAAAGTCAACAATCAAGAGAAGACTTCACAAGTGTGAATATAGAGGGTTCACCACAAGATGTAAACCATTGGTGAGCCACAAAAACAGTAAGACCAGATTAGAGTTTGCCAAACAACATCTAAAAAACCCATTAGATTTCTGGAACAACATCCTATGGACAGATGAGACAAAGATCAACTTGTACCAGAGTGATGGGGAGAGAAGAGTATGGAGAAGGAAAGGAACTGCTCATGATCCAAAACATACCACCTCATCAGTGAAGCATGGTGGTGGTAGTGTCATGGCATGGGCATGTATGGCTGCCAATGGAACTGGTTCCCTTTTATTTATTGATGATGTGACTGCTGACAAAAGCAGCAGAATGAATTCTGAAGTGTTTCGGCAATATTATATGCTCATATTCAGTCAAATGCTTCAGAACTCATTGGACGGCGCTTCACAGTGCAGATGGACAATGACCCGAAGCATACTGCAAAAGCAACCAAAGAGTTTTTTAAGGCAAACAAGTGGAATGTTATGCAATGGCCAAGTCAATCCCCTGACCTGAATACGATTGAGCATGCATTTCACTTGATGAAGACAAAACTGAAGGGAAAATGCCCCAAGAACAAGCAGGAACTGAAGACATTTGCAGTAGAGGCCTGGCAGAGCATCACCAGGGATGGAACCCAGCGTCTGGTGATGTCTATGCGTTCCAGACTTCAGGCTGTAATTGCCTGCAAAGGATTTGCAACAAAGTATTAAAAAGTGAAAGTTAGATTTAGGATTGTTTAGTTTGTCCCATTACTTTTGGCCCCTTAAAAAGTGGGAGGCACATATAGAAACCGTTGTAATTCCTACACCGTTCACCTGATTTGGATGTAATTACCCTCAAATTAAATCTGAAAGTCTGCAGTTAAAGCACATCTTGTTTGTTTCATTTCAAAGCCATTGTGGTGGTGAATAGAGGCCAAAATATGAAAATTCTGTCACTGTCCCAATATTTATGCACCTGACTGTATATATATATATATATATATATATATATATATATAGTATATACATATATATATTTCTGTATGAGTAAGGTATGAGTAAGGTAGTGGGGGCTTGTGTATTTTATCAGTCCTGGGCCCCGGGATTTCTGATGGCAGCCCTGAATGCAGGGGGCAGGGGTGTCACCCGGGATGTTGGGCTACTCTCCGGGAATACGAGGGAACCCACCTCTGTGCCAGAGACTTTGCTCTCCTCTGCACATGCGCTATCTTTACAAATTCTACACTGAATAGATGGCGCAGCGGGATAAGCATAGGGAGACAGGGGCACCACGCGGTTGGCACGTTTCATCAGGCACGGGAAGGGGGTGGGAGCGGAAGCCCTCTTCCTGGTGGGGGAAGGTGGGCACTGCACATGGCCCCCTTCCTTTAGTTCTTAATACACCCCTGTTGTCAGACGGTTCTCTTCAGGATTCATTATGATTGATATTCTCAGTATTGGTGCAGGAATTACATGATGGGATGCCAGTCACAATGTACTAAGAAGGTGGAATACCATGGCACTGATTGACCTCAAACCACCAGAAATATCTATGGCTCCAACCTCCTCCACATCGCATATGTATAAATTATTAGATGCGTTCTACTAGTAGGAGTGGCACGGTGGCTAGCATTGCTACACTACAGACGTGTGGCCCAGGGTTCAATCACTGATCACGGTGATCACTGATCTTACATACATAATCCCCCTGAAATGCAGAGCAAGAAATTACAGCAGTCACCCTGGAGCGGACCAGGTCATCCGTATCATACACCCAATTCTGTGGCTATGGAAACATTATCCAGCATCCACACTGCAGGGGGGCATTCCACATACCCGCTGCCCTTCAATGCCGCCTGTGGGGAGTCTGGCTCTACTTTGGATCTCTTACAGATGTTTGGCAGATGTGGAGGGGGAACAGAGAGAGACTGCATCATCTAAGGTCTACACCAGGTTCCAGCAGGGTTTACCCACCCGATCTGGTATATGGCTTCTTACCAGGGTCGTCATTAATAAAGTGCCACTAAAACAGAAGTCATGTGCAAGTGCCACATCCTAATCTCGGGGGTGGTGTGAGATGTCATTACACCTTAGTGAGCCCTACCTGTGCGCCCACATAAATGAGCAGATCATTTGTCTAAGCATTACCTGCCTGTATTCCTAAGGCCCATTATTTTTGATAAAGCAAATGGCTCTTGGTTCATTTAACTCTCATTAATCAACTGAAGGGGGTGAGGGGACAAGAGGTTGTTTGCCCTTCATGTGCCTGGTAAGACAGTTCTAATCTCGGCCTGAACCATATTCATGGCAACGCAGCCAGTCAAGTTACTGGGGAACAGTGACTGGTGAGGCCTGACTCTGAGGCACTTCATGCCTCAGTAATGTCACTAACCCCTACTGAAATGAGAGGCTGAATTTGGGTTCTGCCTACAAAGCACCTGAGTTGAATGGACCCTTATTTGCGGAGTGTATCTTGCGTGTTTTCTGACAGCGCATGCTCCGGAAGCAAGAGCTCGCAAGTACAGGTGTCGCAGAGTCATAGGCATTTCAATCTCATCTCAACGCGCAAATGAAGTTATGTAGCTGGGCTGTAATGGGGAAGAGAAGGCATGCTGATGGAACTGCAGACTAGGCAGACTGTGGACGGAAGCGTAAAGCCGTCTGTAGCATAGGCTGGCGCCCTGATGATGGCGACTATCAAACTATTATTGGCGGCGAGACTTTATGCTAATGTGACAATCAGATCCTACACGTACAGACAGGGGGGCGGGTGCACAATAAAACAAAGCTACAATGCAGGGCTGTGCTGGTACAACTGCTGGTTTTCACAACCTTCCTGTGGAAATAAACTTTTTTCAGCTTGCAAAGTTCTAAAATAGGAACCCTGCGGGGGGCTGTTCCAGCCTGAGAGGGAGATGTCTGCGCAGAACAAAGATCCACTTTTATAGAGGCCAGGGCTGAGATGCTGCACAGTCAATCTAATTGCGTGTACATAAGGGAAATGGAGAAATCTAGGCTCTGAGGGCCCGATTCAGGGCCTGATTCAGAGCCGGACGCTCTGACCAGAGCGCTCGCTCTGAATCAGTGCCCTCCTACCCAAAAATGGAGCGGCCTCCTGGCCGCTCGCATAGCTGTGGGTGACCACCCACAGCTTATGCGAGCGGCCAAAAAGCACTCCCACTGACATCACTAGTGATGTCAGTGGGGCCGGACCCAGACGGTAGACGTTCCCATGGGAACGCCTCCGTCTGGCAGCCACGCCCCCGGCACGCCCACCAAAGGGGGCGTGCTGTCAGTCACCATCGACAGCACGCCCCCTTTGGTGCGAGACCCGGAGCGACAGCTTGGCTCCCTCCGTCGTGCGCATGCGCATTAGGGCACCATCGACCCGCTTGCGAGCGTCCTACGCTCGCGAGCGGGTCTGAATTAGGCCCTCAGTACGGATCGCAATTTGCGATCGTAGCTGCGAAAATAGGCCAATGCTTGCCAAAGCTCAGCCACCGTAATGACGCCCACTTCTGCTTTGTCATATCCGTCCACTGTCGCTCTTCTGCGTAAACATCGGTACCATCGACCGTTCACTCAGCATTTACAACAGCTCTAACCTGCCACAGACACTGCAAGTCTCCTCGCACGCAGTGGGCTTTCTAGCTCAGTATGCAAAAGCAGTGGCTTATTTATGCACGCCCAAGCAACGGCGTTCAGACGGACAGGCGCACCTGCGTTTTTCCGACTACTCCCCCGTCACCACCCCCAAATACTCACAGCCTATCACTCACTCTGTGATAGGTTCCTCTCTGCGTGCGTAATCGCAGTGCGATCACAGCGCACGCTCAGTGCAGCTTATACGCACGCGCAATGGAAAACAATGGCATCGGTCTGCGTACGTAATTGTGTTTGCGATCGCTGCTGAATCAGGCCCTGAGAACTCAGGTAAACTGGTTATAGACAGAGATATATGAATGAACAAGAGATATATGTGTCTTTCTGCCTGATATAAGGATAGGTACATCTGACTGAATAAAATATATATAATTAATTATTAATTATGGGCAATAAAATGTATTCGCTCTCCCCTCTCCGGTGATAAGACTGTGGTAAATGCCTGTCACAAATGAGCTTCTAAATCCATAATCTGATTTTGTAAAAAGCAAGGGATAATCTCAGCATAATACGAGGATTATACCCAGAATCGGGAGCGAGGCAGATGACAGGAATTTAGTTTTTTCTTGTATATGATGTCAGCTGAGAACCGCATACAGAGATTACTATTACCATGCATTATAGAGGCAGCCATTTTGTGGGCGGAGCAAATAAGTATGATCATTCTTAAGAAGAGCCCCTAGTGCAGAGGTTCCCAAACTCGTTCATAAAGGCACCCTAACAGGTGCTCAGCCTTGGATAGCTCTTATACCTGAACTGTTGGGGTGTCTTGGGGTGCACAATGAGGGGGAGATGTACTAAGCATCGCTTCCGCAATGCGGTACATCCACCTGTCTTCGCGTACATACCGCGGTTCATTACCGCGGTATGTACCTAGGATTTCGCAAAGGACGGCTCTCCCGATTAGAGCTGTCCTTTGCGATGCTGCCGGGCAGAGAGCCTTCCGGGTTGAACACCCAGAAGTCCTTGTGCGCATGCGCAGAAGGCCGCGGAGCCGCGGTATGTACGCAAAGTCAGGGGGGATGTACCGCATCACGGAAGCGATGCTTAGTACATCCTGCCCCCGATCGGATCCCTCCCAGCCAGGAGCGTCGCGTTAAGAAGCCCATAGGCTTCTATTGGGTAATGCCACCTGAAGGTGACGTTACCTAGCGAAGCAAAGCAGCAGAATGCATCACATTCTGCTGCTTAGTACATACGGGGCATGCGGTAAAACCCCCGAAAACTGCATTTTTGGGGTGTTACCACATTTTCCCCTTTAGTACATCTCCCCCTAAAAGCCTAAAAATTAGAAAATATACGGATTATGGGGCATCAAAGCATTTATGTTATTGAGCTGTATTATATACTTGAAATAACTGAGTTCTATTTATTACAATACATTTTTTTTGAGGTTTTGTCAAATTATAGCAAAGATGTTTACGCAGAGCCCATTGTAGCTCTACAAATAGGGAAATATTAGCATTTCACATACATATGTACTAAGGTCACCTAGATATAGCCTCCACATTGCCAGAATTCACCAAGAGTCCCTTTCTGCATCCAGATGGGCAACATATTTAGCAGGAACCAGAGCTCTTGTCCACACGTTCGGTTATCCTGTCACTGTGCTCTGTCTGGCAGTGTCGGCCTGGGCGCACTAACAGTCCCAGCCAGGGCCGGATTGAGGGCCACATGGGCCTGGAGCTGAAAATGACCAAGGGCCTATTATGAGAAGAGAGGAGGTGTGACCAGTGCTGTGTGGGTGTGGCCAGTGCCATGTGGGCATGTACACCCCTATACTCTTAGCCCCAATGTCTCCCTAAATATGTAAAATAAAAAAAATGCTTAATTTTGTGAGGTAAATAGAAATACAATTTTTATACTTATGATTTATGGCCGACTGTGTGGAGAGCAGATGGCCAGTCAACATCATGTTGTCATGGCAATGGGCCTATTTTTATGTGGAGGCCTGGAGCTGTAGCTCCATCCGCCCCATTGTTAATCTGGGCCTGGTCCCAGCATGCCCACAAGTACTATTAGTCTATACGCAGCTCCGCAGAGCAGTGACTGACACTCGGAGCATCATTCTTGGGTCTCTAGCCAGCGTGTCTCCTGAATACAGCTCACAGTCTCTACATTCACAATGTAAATCAGTGCTCGAAAGAGGTGATAGAGTCATTTCAAATTATCAACACTCGGGTAACTGGAATGGAGCTCTCAGCTCTTCTTTTATGGTAGGACTTAATAATAATGGAGAGACTCTGCACCGGTGTTGTAGCATGTATTCCAATTAGGTTTGCCATCGTCCATTGATGGTTAGCATCAATCCCTGGTTCAGTGCCATTGGTCCATGGTTTTTCAATCGATGGTGGAGATCAGATGATGCACATTGACAATGGACGTCTGATGGTGGTTACTTTCTCCTTTGGGAATGCAGGGCCACAGTCTACATTACGCGAAACTCACAAGGCCGCCCACCATCAATGGTTTAGCCATTAATGGTTTTCGGACGATAACTAGAAACCATCAACTATCAATGGCAGACCCTTGGATGGACAATCCCGCCAGTGATCACATGACATGCCCCAGGCGTAGCGTCTTCAACCTAGCCAATCACTTGTGAACCTTTGTAAAAAGGAGCGTTACAGCTGTAGTAATTGTAATCTAATGAAAAACATTGTAATGTGTCTAATATTTTTGTGTTAGATTGGTGACCTAAGAAATACCTTATGTAGAATTTAAGATAAAGCTCAGTGACAGGTGTTACGACTGTTGTATACAGTCCGGAGGTGGAATCCAGCTTTGGTGACAGGTCTGCTTTGAATCTAATGATTGCTACTGGAAACTACATCTACGGTACCATCCTCTATTTTAATAGTGATAAAGTCGACAGCAAAACAAAAAATGCTCAGGCATATCATCGCTGGTATATCTGTGACATATCTCTGTGACATCAACCAAAGTTGGAGCCTTATTGACAACTACAAGATGAATGCTACCTGCACAGAATGGAAAGGTTACAGAGAGAGAGAAAGGTACCATAGAAAGAAGGATCCAAGGTGTCTATGTACTAAAGCTTCATGAGAGATAAAATTGTGAGAGAAAAAGTATTAACCAATCAGCTCCTAACTGTCATTTTTCAAACACAGCTTGTAAAATATAAGTTAGAAGCTGATTGGTTAGTGCTTTATCTCTCACAATATTCTCTCTCTCCAGTCTTTGATAAATACCCCCCTAAGTGGCAGTGGCCAGACACTCCTGTGGCCGAATGGCAGCATATGATACCCACACCCACCACATAAAGCTGCATTATTACATAGGAAGCCAGGCAGTGCTGCATGTTCTAATTCAGTGGTTCAAAAACTCGGTCCTCAAGGCACCCTAACTGTCCAGGTTTTAAGGATATCCATGATTGAGCACAAATTGTTAAATCAAATTTACTGTGTCGCCAGAGCTAAGCCTGTCGGCATGCCAGTGTGGAGATTCTAACCGTCAGGATCCAAAAAGCCGGCATCCCATACCTCGTGCCCATCCCATGGAATAGTGCTCTGACTTTAATATGGGATAACAAGAATTGCATGTGAAAATATCAACTAAATAAAAATATGTATAAACCAGAGGTTCCCAAACTCCGCCATTACAGTCCAGGTTTTAAGGATATCCATGACTGAGCACAGATTGTTAAATCAAATTGACTAAGGTACTAATTAAGGGCCTGATTCAGACCCACTCGCGAGCGGCTGTCCGCTCGCAAGTGGGTCGATGTTCTGCACTGAGCATGCGCACGACGGAGGGAGCTCCGTCATGCGCATGCGCCAGACGCGACGAGCGAAGGATTTTCCTTCGCTCGTAGTGTCTCTTCCAAGGGGGCGTGCTGTCGATGTTGACTGACAGCACGCCCCCTTTGGTGGGCGTGCCGGGGGCGTGCCTCCCTGACGGGGGCGTTCCCACGGGAACGCCTCCCGTCAGAAGCCGGCCCACTGACATCACTAGAGCCAAAATCACTCCGGAGCTTGCGGTTGAAAACCCCAACCGCAGGCTCCGGCACGCAGTTTCGATGGTCGCGATGGTCACGACAATCGCGGCCATCAAAATGCACGCTCGTATAGGCTGTGGGTGGTGACCCACAGCTATACGAGCGTCCAGGAGGACGCTCCATTTTTATGGAGGGCGGCCCTCATTCAGAGCGTGCGCTCTGCTCAGAGCGTACGGCTCTGAATGAGGGCCTAAGTCTCCTGTGCTCAAACATGGATATCCTTAAAACCTGGACTGTTAGGGTACCCTGCAGTGACAAAAGCAGGATTTGTAGGGGGGGGTGTGTGTGTGTGTGTCATACATACACATAGCATAGACATACACACACACGGCACACTTACATATATACACACACAAACATACTTATTCACAGCCAGGGGCGCGGAGAGGGGGGGGGGCCTAGACTTGCTGGAGGGGCCCGACACCACACCCCCCCTTACATCACAGCAGCCCAGCACACGCTGTTGTATGCTGAGCAGCACTGGGCGACTGCTCGCCACAGCAGTCTCCTATGCCTGTGGGGGGAGCGATCATGCTGATCGCGCCCCCCACTGGTTATGCGCCGGGCTGAGGGGGCTCACTGCACCCCTCTCGCCAGTGCTGCAAAACTTTTTCTCCCTGACCTAAGGGGGCGTGGCCACGCCTCCCGTGATTAAGCCACACCCCTTTTTTTACTGGGACCCGGACCGGCTGTTGACAGGCCTGTTCACAGCTTACATACATACACACATACAGCATACTTACCG
This sequence comes from Taudactylus pleione, assembly GCA_031769625.1. Taxonomy (NCBI): domain Eukaryota; kingdom Metazoa; phylum Chordata; class Amphibia; order Anura; family Myobatrachidae; genus Taudactylus; species Taudactylus pleione. The sequence goes on along the minus strand of JAUIMM010000060.1, from coordinate 11,857,565 downwards.
AGGGCTGAGGAGGGTCACCGCCGGAGCCCATGTGAGGGGAGTTTCTGCTGCTGCTCTGCAATAACTGTATCCCGTGCAGAGAGCTCTGCCAATAGAGCTCTCTGTCTGTGGAGCGGCGGCAGCTCCGTCGTGCCCGAGGCCAGTGCAGAGAAAAACAAATTTGGTTCATCTGGGGGAGGGGGGGTGTTTCTGGGTACTCAGAAACCTCGATCCATGCGCGTATGCCTTGAGGATTGAGTCTGGGAACTTCTGTTCTAAGCTATAGCACATAGGAATCATGTTGGCTTGGCCAATATACTTATTTCAGTTTAGCCGTTTTAGTAGGGACCACTCGTTTAAAGGTAAATATGGCACGTGAACAATTAGGGGTATATTTACTAAAGTGAGAGTTTTAGAAGTGAAGAAGTTGCTCATAGCAACCAATCAGATTCTGCTTATCATGAATCTAGCACCTTCTAGGTCAGTGGTTCTCAAACTCTGTCCTCAGGACCCCACACAGGTCATGTTTTCCAGGTTTACCCAGCATGTGCACTTGTAATACCCAGGTAAGGTTTGATGACTTAGGCCCGTATTCAATTTGAGGCGAAAAGCCGGAATCCGCAGAAAAGTTTCGCTGATGCCGTCATTTTGCCAGGCGGAAAAGTATCGCTGTATTCAATTTGAAAGACTTTCCGCCTAGGCAGAAAGTCAATGCAATGTAATAGGCGGAAAAGTTTTGCCTATGAATAGCAAGCGGAAAATAGTGCGTAATTGGGGTATTTGGGGTGCAACATTGCGGGAACCCCCGTGCAGCCTTCAGACAGTCCCCCAAAGGTAATCTGTGTCAATTTTTTTTTCAAAAAAACACTTAACACCAAAAAAAATCACTTTGAATTTGGGGGCGAAAAAAAAAATGTTGGGGAACAAAGTTAAAAACTAGTGAACTAGACTCTGGGGGGGGGGTCCCCAAGTATGCCCCAGGTGTTTTTTACATTGCAGGGGCTTGCGGAAGGTGGATTTTTCACGATTTTTTCAACTTAAATTTAGCAACTTTTAAATACGCTGACCCCCATTTTCAAGTACCCCAAATTTGCTGGGATAAGTTATTTTCTGCAAATAAAACTCCAGAATAATATTCTGCACCACTTATACAAAAACGCTATTTAGCAGCTTTTGAGCCCATTTAAAAACACCAAATACCTTCAGCAAGCCAAATCGGGGGGTACCATAGGGAACCCCCATGTCAGAGAATCTTTTGGGGGGCGTCAGGCTGATTTCCCCAAATCTGACAGTACTTTCCGCCTGTTCAAGTTTCGCCGGGTCCGTTTTTGCGTACTTTCACATTCAATACGGGGATACACGGGAACGCGCGTGATACTTTTCCGCCTGCAAAACACACGATGTAGGCGAAAAGTCTGGGAGGCGGAAAAGTATCGCAGCTCAGCTCAAATTGAATACTGCCCTTAGTGTGGTGTACTGATTGAACACCTTACCCGGTTTTAGTAGCTTGCTTGTTTAACACAGGTTCATCTACTGCAGGGGTCAGGGAACTTTTTTTATAAAATATATTTAGATACGCCGACGTTACCCCCTTGATTTGAAAGGAAGGAAATCATATAGTAGTGCCCCCATATAATGACCCTGTAGTAGTGCCCCCATATAATGACCCTGTAGTGCCGCTTGTACAAAAAACCCCCCCAAAAAACACTTACCTTAATCCCCGCTCCTGCATCCGCCGCCGTCCTGTCCGCCCGGCTGCTCCTCGGAACTATAGTAGAAACGTCATGACGTCTCTCCCATAGTGCGCATGGAGAGAGGCGGAAGCTGGAGTTCAGAAGAGAACTCCAGCTTCCGGCTAACGCGGCGCTGCAGGGAAGGAGCCGGGTGCCCGCTGGGAATAACATCTCAGCGGGCGTCCGGCTTAGAGCCTCCCTGCGACACAGCTGGGCATGCATATTAATCATTCTATATTACATACCTCCCAACTTTTCGGTATGGGAAGGAAGGACAGGGCGCGAAAAAGGGGGCATGGCTTCCAAAAAGGGGGTGGAGCCAACTGAAAATGGGGCGGAGCCTCACGGCTTCCCCCCGTTTTCGTCACTATAGGGGGCGTGCCCAGCACTCTCAGAGATGCTGGGCAGCCCCCCAGGCTTTCCCTAGGCTAGTGAACAGATGCCGTGCGATGCGCACGGCATCTGTTCACCTTCTGCACACCCGCTGCTTTCCTAGGCAGAGCTGCTATGCTGTCATGTGTTCTCCCCAACAGAACACAATAAAGTTTGGAAAAAAAAATAATGTTTTTTTTTTCTAAACTACTGAGTTCTGCTGGGGAAAACACATGACAGCATAGCAGCCGGAGGCTGCTTCGCGAGCAGGTAAGTCAGGGGGAGGTGAGCGGAGGGGGCAGAGGGGGGGGGGGCACACAAAATTACCGCATCTGTAGGCAGTGCTGCGCATGCGCTGGTTTTACAGATGTAACAGCGCATGCGCAGCACGGATTCCAGCTGCGGTAAGTTAGAGCAGGCAGGGATAACTATCTATTTCCCAAAAAGCTGTAATCGCAAAAATGACAGCTCTTCGGAATAGATAGTTATGGAGAGGAGGAATGATGAATTCCCCCGGTAATTAGGTAGAACTCCATGCGAGCTCTAAACCTAATTACCTCCAGGGAAAGTTTAGATATAACGAATAGGCCCCACAGAGAGGTAAGGAGGGTGTTTTAACACAGAGAGTGCCACATCTGTATGCTCCAACTGAAGAAGAAATTTGGGTCATGAAGAAGTCTCTCCTCAGCAATGTTAGAATGACAAATGAAGCATCTACGTTTGTTTACACCATCATATGGTTTTCACTGCAATACATTTACTAATAAATTCTACCTTAAGTGCAATAACAAATTTTATTAAACTGAAACTCAACAGTTACTGTATCTCCTCTGTTGTGATAAAAGAGTTAACCAAAACAAAATAGCTTTATTATATCATCTCTTTAGACTCTCTTTAGTCTGTTGAGCACATTTTTATGCACTTTACTATTACTAGGCTACAAGTGCCGCTGTCATGGTTTCAGTAAGTTTCACAGCAACAATACCTGTAAGTATATTAAACACTAACAAACAATGGGTTAAGCTGACCACTGCAATAGGATTAGTAAATTTACCCCCTATAATTGTTTACTTAAGTGAGAGTTTTTAGAAGTGAGTTTTAAAAGTGATGTTGCCCATAGCAACCAGATTCTACTTAACATGTAACTTGCACCTTCTGGAAGATGATAGCTAGAATCTGATTGGTTGCTATGGGCACTTATAACACGTATAATATTCACTTCTAAAAACTCTCACTTTAGTAAATTTACCCCCAAGTGTATATATATATTTTAATGGGGCCCCATTAGGCTAAATATTATAGTTCAGCTGATTACTTTAGAGGTGGTGCACTTTGTTGGGGCTGATACACTTCCTTTTGTTGTATACAGCAATGTAAATAGCACTGTGTAGTGCTGGCTACTACATTACTGTTGACTGGATAGCAGCCTATTTGTGTTCGTTCCTGTCTTTTTTCTCTATAATGTGTTTCCGGCTAATCTGCACTAGATACAGCCGGTCTCTAGCAAACTGTAACGTTGGTCAGCTGGTGTGTGATGTCAGGGTGCAACGCTGCAATACCTCTCCTGCTGCCTGCAATGTCCTCAGAGCTCCTGCTGCCTGCAATGTCCTCTCCTGCTGCCTGCAATGTCCTCAGAGCTCCTGCTGCCTGCAATGTCCTCTCCTGCTGCCTGCAATGTCCTCAGAGCTCCTGCTGCCTGCAATGTCCTCTCCTGCTGCCTGCAATGTCCTCAGAGCTCCTGCTGCCTGCAATGTCCTCTCCTGCTGCCTGCAATGTCCTCAGAGCTCCTCCTGCCTGCAATGTCCTCTCCTGCTGCCTGTCAAGGGTGCTGCTCCTTCTCACTGCTGGCTGTTCCCCTCTGTGGATCTGTCCTTCTAGCCCAGGCCTGGCCAACCTGTGGCTATCCAGCTGTTGTGAAACTACAAGTCCAGGCATGCCTTGCCACAGTTTTGCTATTGGGGAATGCTAAAACTCTGGCAAGGCATGCTGGCACTTGTAGTTTCACAACAGCTGGAGAGCCACAGGTTGGCCAGGCCTGTTCTAGCCGCTCTCCTCATGACATCCTCTCCTCTCCCCGGCAGTTACCTCACCACAGCGCAGCCACCAGCTGCCTTTTTTTCCTCTAGTTCAATCCTTGAGCCTGCCACAGTACTCACTGTCCCCTAATGTCCACCGTCGCTGAGGGGGCCAGGGAAGAAAAAAGTCCCTGAACCCCAAAGAGAAAATGAATTCATAGCCTATATTACACAATGGCAGGAGGCACCTTATATCTTCACATTTTTGTAGGGGCACCTCAGCATGGGTAGGAATACATAGTCTTTGGTGGGGTGCCACACGCTCATCACTCACTGGACACATTTTAAAAGATCCGCAGGTGGAGATAATTATTTTATGAAACAAAGAAAATTATTTAGTCTATTACGTGGCGCACATTAATAATTTTTTATATTAATAAAAAGATTAATCTTTATTAGATATGCATTAAAATGTCCCTTTTGGACTAGTTTCAGCGAAATAGAGGTTAAAAAACAGCCCCAAGACATGAGTGGAATCCAGTAAGAGGAGGTGCGGGGTTGAGCCCCGGGATGTGACCGAGATCCGGTATGAGGAGGTGCGGGGCTGAGCCCCGGGATGTGACTGAGATCCGGTATGAGGAGGTGCGGGGCTGAGCCCCGGGATGTGACTGAGATCCGGTATGAGGAGGTGCGGGGCTGAGCCCCGGGATGTGACTGAGATCCGGTATGAGGAGGTGCGGGGCTGAGCCCCGGGATGTGACTGAGATCCGGTATGAGGAGGTGCGGGGTTGAGCCCCGGGATGTGACTGAGATCCGGTATGAGGAGGTGCAGGGTTGAGCCCCGGAACATGGCTAAGGTCCGGTATGAGGAGGTGCGGGGTTGACCCCGGGACATGACTGAGATCCGGTATGAGGAGGTGCGGGGTTGAGCCCTGGAACATGGCTGAGGTCCAGTATGAGGAGGTGCAGGGTTGAGGCCCCGGAACATGGCTGAGGTCCAGTATGAGGAGGTGCGGGGTTGAGCCCCGGAACGTGACTGAGGTCCGGTATGAGGAGGTGCGGGAATGAGCCCCAAGACATGAGGGAAAGCCAGTATGCAGTTGAGCTTTTATGATGCAGTTGACAACTGTCGTTTTAAGATGGACATGGTGAGGCCATGAATCAATAGCAGAGCTGGGCTAATAGTACAGTGGAGTACTAATAGCAGAGTCAGGCTTGGTAAAACAGCAGAGAGCCAACAGCAGCCCTGGGCTCTGTAGTGCAGCCGAGAAACTGTAGCAAAACTGAACCAGGAAAAGGCCCAAGCATTTGGAAAGTCCACAGCATATACCAGGCACAGCGAGGATCTGGCAGGAGTCCAAGGAAAACCTGAAGGTAACGTTGCACAGACAACAATGCTCAGTTAGCAATAGACTTTTATACCAGATGCTTGAAATCCATTGGAAGTGTTAAAGCATGTGACCCAGCCAGAACCAGGTTTAGAAAACCAAGTAATCACAGACCCCAGCAAGCAGACGACGCCCAAGAAATAGAGGATCACATTAACTGTCTGTATACTCCATGCGACCACAACGGAACCTTGGCAAGTGTAGTTTATCTTTAAACAGGGATACAGTTCGGGTTCCGACAAGTACAAACCAACTTATACCCCTTTTACACCAGAGCAAAAACCTGTTTTTTTGCTGGGTCTATCCAGGTCGCAGCTCAGTGTAAAAGGTCCCTGAAAAGTAACCTGGGTCAAGTGACCCAGCAATCCAACCCAGGTAGCTACCAGGGATTGACCCAGGATGGACCCGGGTAATGGTGCAGTGTAAACGGTGTTATCCGACCTGGGTCATGCCTAAAATGAGCTGATTGGTGGTTGTGGAGTATTCACCTCCCACTTTTTATGACCTCACAGCTTTAGCAGGGCAGACCTGGGTTCAGTGTGAACAGGGCTGACCTGGGAGTAACCCAGATTGAAGGTACAGTGTAAATGGGGTCTGACCTGGGTTGGAACCATGTCCAAAAACCCAGGTCAGACCCAGGTTTTTGGTGGAAAAGAGTTATGAGTTCCTCACATTGTATACAGTATATAGCCCAGAGCCTGATAATAATTATATTCTTATATTGGATTAATAAAGAGAGAGGACACACAGTGGGGATTTTTCTTCAACTTTTTATTACACATTTTTTATTTCAATACACACTTACTTTTCTTTATTTGTTTTTTAACCTCTATTTTGCTTAAACTAGTCCAACAGGGACATTTTAATGCATATCTAATAAAGATTAATCTTTTTATTAATATAAAAATTACTAATGTGCGCCACATAATAGACATCAACATCTTTTTCTTTGCTTCATATTGTGGTTCTGGGTAATTGTTACCTCTTTGTCAGTGACAGCACCCCCGGAAAAAAATACAACTTTAAAAATAAATAAAGAGTACGGGTCTTTATCTAATACAGATTGATGTGTACAGATGTAGCCAATCCTGTTTTTTTCTCCCCCCGGGGATAATTATTTCACTTGTGATTCTGGGGCCCATTTATCATTCAATATTTGAGGTAAAATCCCCGAAAACACCTGTTTTCGGGAGTTTACCTCAAATACTAAGTATCCCCCGGATGTATGAAGGAGGGACCGCAGCAGGTTTGTGATCCCTCCATTGCCCCGACAGCCGCCTCCCCCATAGGTTGCGATATTGGCCCCAGCAGCTAACGCTATCTGAAGATAGCGTTAGCCGCTGTAGCCTATGGGGACTTACCGCATGTCAGCCAGCAGAGACATCTCACGGAACCCTCCGCCGGCAATGAGAGCCGCTCCTGTGCGGTCCGCATGACTGCGCATGTGCAGCAGCCCCGACTGCCCTCCAAAGACATCGCACGGATGGGCTCCTTTCGGAGCCCGTCTCCCTGCATGTCCCGGATAATGCATCAAGCCGATAGGATCGCATTTTGCAATGCGATCAGGGGCGTTACTGGCATGCCCTGATCGCATTGCAAAAGCGATCCTTGATAAATGGGGCTCTCTGTGAGGAAACATGGAAAACATGCACTGTTTGGGATCCTGGGGACCGATTTTGAGAACCTGTGTTCTAGAATATAAAGCTAGAATCTGATTGGTTGCTATAGGTAACATCTCCACTTCTAAAAACCCACACTTTAGTAAATATACCCCTAAGACCACATTACGGACCAAGTGGTCATTTTTATAAATACAAGTTCCTATCAAATTTTTTTTGCTGGTTACACTATCTAATGGTACCTAGAACTGAAGACATATAGTAATGCTACATTCCTTACCTGGCACTCTGACTTTGGGGCAGAAGGCCGACATGTGGCACAGGGGCCCACTACATGCCCCAGCTGGAAGGTGCAAATCTGTAGTAAAAATCCCAGCAACCAGACAGACATTAAGCAGATAGGGGGGTCGATTTAGTTGTTGACAATGTCGGCTATGCCAGCAATCTCATGTGCGCATATGTTGCACTTACCGTAGCCCTAAGATTGTGTATTTTTGTATGTACACCTATTATTTATTACCAGTTATTTATATGGTGGGAATGGAACCCCTGACCTCAGTGCTGTGAGGCAGTAATGCTAACCATTACACCATCTGTCCTCCTATGTACTAAACGCATATCAAAGACTCATGTAGAGCCTAATCTGAAATAACTAATCTTACAGCTGTTCTCAGCTCTGCAACAAAACAGAATGGGGCTGATTCTGGAACGGACGCATCTCTTATCACGGATGCAAACAACAAGTACTTACGTACAGCGCAAGCACAAAGGGGAATTTGCGCATGTCTGTCCTATTCTGAGTCAGACGGAACCTAAACAGAAAATAAATATGCCCGCGCTCGGTTTTACCCATATCATACATGGTACCAGCAGCATGGCAATATTAATGCCATAAATGTGTACAAAACAGAAAAACTTTCGCTATCGGCGCTAACAATAATATACTACAAATTTATGTGTGTGCAGCAAATAAAACAAAGGGGATTTTGTCATGATTTGATCAAAGCATTTAAGCCTGCAGCCCAGCATCAAGGGACCCCATTTTTCTGCAGGTCCCTAACACTAGCATATATGCCCAGCACATCATTACATTGCGGTTAAATGTACTCACCTCCTAAATACAGAGGGGCACATCTATACAGGGGCTGGCTGTTAGCCACACCCAACTAGGCCTTTTATAGCCTTAACTGAAAGCTGCCATTATAGCATAAGGCAAAATTTTGAAACAAAACAGAAAAGACATATGCCTGCGCTCTATTTTACCTATATCATCCATGATATCCCCTTGCGATCTTACGTAACCACTGTGACTTGTGGCAGTGTCATAAGCGTGTATAAAAAAAAGCTCTGTGCGATTCTGATCTGTGTGTAGCAGGAGGGGAAGCCTGTGTCTGATGGATCTCCTATACCTTGTTTGGGGCTGGTACAAACGCAGGTGATGGTTGTGGCGAACGGTGTAAAATCAATGGGCGGCACAGGTTTACGCTTGCACACGCGCAAACTATGAGCCCTTATGGCTTGTGCTCGCAGTATTCTAATTCTGGTGCCCTCTATGTGACGGTATTATACCCTCTCTGACCACCATGTTGTGTCCCCCATTAAAGACAACCTAAGACCTAACTACTGATTTCCCAGCTTCCACTAATATGTCTCCCCGTTACCTCCTGAATTGATCAGTCCATTTTGAATGCAGCTGCTAGACTAATGCACACTGATTCAGATATGTATGCTGTGCCGATGTTTTCACAGTTGAGCGAATATCGGACGTCACACTGCACATGCATCAAGGTACATTACAGCAACTATTTATTCACAGTGTGATTGACAGTCAGGGAGCGTTTGGGCGAGGTGACGGAAAGTGGAGGCAAGGAATGAAGGTGTGTCGCAAACAATTTTTTTTTGTTTGAGGGGGTGTCTCATCCTGCAACTGCGAGCCTGTAAGGAACATAGATCCGGCACCTCAATTCCCGCGTCCATTCTGCGGGACTCTAGACTCACTCAGGACCGCAAGAATCAAATGTCCTGGGATTGCAAATCCACAGGTGGGCGTCTCAAAACATCTCATGGCGACTGCGACATTTGCATATTTTCGCATAGCAGCTGCGTACACATATCGTTAGGGTTAGGATAGGCTTAAATACGCAAAAAAATATATTTTTGGTCTTCTGGTGTCGACGTGTCAAATATCAACATTATGTACATGTCCGTATTTTGACCATGCAGCATTTGTGAATGTCGTAATGTTTTCCTGCAAACCTAACATTCATGTCGACATTCACATTGGCGACCTTCATGTTGACACTTTGGTGTTGAATTTCAGAATGTCGACTTTCCACACCACACCCGTAGTAAGAGGGCCTGGGCCTGATTCTCACATAATGTGCTCGCAGCTTCGCCTGCGTCCAAAGATCAGAAGTCCTATGCGAACGTCGGCCTGTATTCTGGCGCATTCTATGTGACCACTCCGCCTCCAGCCCACTGGCTGCGCGAGCATCTACCATCACTAGTAACAGCACTGCCCCTTACCCCCAGCTTGGTGCAGAAGAGGCCACCACAAGTGGTGCGAACTCTGCATGCGCTCAACTCAGAATAGGTTGCAACGTTGTCTACATGCCCACGACGTGCAAACAGGATAAAAAATCATGAGATGCACCCGATTGTAGGAATTTCAGTATCAGGCCTGCTGTGCTCTATTAACGCTTTCATTAGTGTCCTATACTAATCACTACATCAATGTTTTAACCCTCTGCGCGTCATTGCCCTGGCTGTCTGTATCCACTAACTCTGGTTAGGTGCCATCAAATACAAGCAAGGGTGCATCTGCCTATCTCTCCTCTCTCAATATCATCCCTACCCATGTTTGTCACCATCAAGGACTTCACATTCATGGTGCCTATCACCAGCTCCCACTGCCACCTGCAACGCTTTGCCCTCCCTGCTTTTCCCAAACCCTGAAATTCAGAAGACTCTTAAAAGAAGTTTCCCTGTTATCTCTCTCTCTCTGCAAAAATACCCACACAACTAACTCCCTGTATGTCCTTCTGTGCCATGCCCAACATACCCTTAGAAATGCCAGCTGTTTCATTTGTTATTGCTGAGCGGTTGAATATTTTACACTTCTTTATTAATATATGACATTTCCATTACATAAAGGGACACTAACCTAAGAAAACGTTTTGCACTTAGGTGTGACAAGCGGAATGGGATTGAAAGACTGGTGGCAGTTTAGCCACCAGTTCAAATTCCAACAGCGGATTCCCGACAGGATGAAGATCCCGACTGGGGCAGGTAAGTACCCTAACCCTCCCCTGTCCACCCCTAACCCTCCCTTATACCCCTTTTACACCAGAGCAAAAACCTGGGTTTTTGCTGGGTCTACCCAGGTCGCAGCTCAGTGTAAAAGGGTCCCTGAAAAATAACCCAGGTCAAGTGACCCAGCAATCCAACCCAGGTAGCTACCAGGGTTGGACCCAGGATGGACCAGGGTAATGGCGCAGTGTAAACGGTGCAATCCGGGTTATCTGACCTGGGTCATGCCTAAAATGAGCTGATTGGTGGTTGTGGGGCATTCACCTCCCACTTTTTATGATCTCACAGGTTTAGCAGGGCAGACCTGTGTTCATTGTGAACAGGGCTGACCTGGGAGTAACCCAGATCGAAGGTGCAGTGTAAATGGGTTTAACCTGGGTCTGACGAGGGTTGGAACCATGTCCAAAAACCCAGGTGGGACCTGGGTTTTAGGTGGAAAAGAGGTATTAGTGGTGCCTAACCAAGATAATATAAATGCTGTTAACCTAGTTTCCTGTTACCGTCTATGCAGGGTATACAAATAAAAAGGGAGTTGGGTACGTTAGGGTTCCAAAGCCACGTGGTACATGTTCTCCCTCCATATTTAGAAAATCTACGAGTTTGGCGGTACCGTAAGTCCGCCATATACCTGCACTTACTTACGGGCACTACACACTCGCTCCTAATTGAATTTAGCCCTGAGTTAGAGGTTAAAGTGATAAAATGCAGCCTAAATAATTGATAGAAAATATTGATTTCTAAGTAAAACGTTAAGTATATTAAGCCTCATATAGCCTATCATATGACATTAATGGGCAACTAGCAGCAGTTTCCTATAATATGAGAAACCAGACATATCTAAGCATCAGGTGAAGTCATTTCCTATATCACAAAAGGCTAATTGTATCACTGTGCAAAGTGCTTTCAAGCATTAATTGAATTGACATCAGCAGGAAACAGGAGAGGAAGACAAATAGCGTTCCTCTCCCACAGCCACACCCCCAGACCTACAGACACTGACACTTCTCTATGATAATCTCCCCACTAATGTGGTAAGACAATCAGGGGAATTCAATATGGGTGCCAAAACTCAGTTTTTGCCTTAATATCGCAGCTATGACATAATTATCGCAGGTTTCAGTTATACACCCTATTCAATTTCAAAGACTTTTCGCAGGTTCGAAAAGTCTTTGATAAAAAACGGGGATAACTTTTCACCATTGAATAGGTGTCGAAAAAAAGTGCAGAATTGGAGTTTAGGGGTGCAGGCTTAAAAAAAATAGCCTGCACCCCTGGGAATGACATTTAAAAAATAAACTGTGTCAAAAAAAGTAAAAAAAAAAATAGGGACACCCCAAAAAATTAATTTAAAAATTGGGGTGAAAAAAAAAATGGGAAAAAATAGTTTAACAATAGGGAAATAGGTTCAGGGCTATTCTGCAAGTATGCGGCAGGTGTATTCTAGAATAGAATTATAGCGGCAGGTGCACAAATGCAGAATTTTTAAAAACTTACTTTAGGGACATCAAAATATGCTAGTACCCATTTTCATGTACCCCAAATTTGATGGGACCACTTAAAAGAACGAAAAAAGTAACCTAAGTGCTCTTCTGCATCACTTCTTCAATGTCGGGAAAAAAGCACCTGCCGCAGCTGTTTAAATCCCCGACTTTCATTTGCAGGCTAAAACGGGGGCACCCATAGTGATCCCCCATGTTTTTACAACTTTAGGGGGGTCCTACAATTTTTTTAAGGAAAATTTCGGAACTTTATGCAAATCCCACTTCACAGGCTCCCGTTTTCGTTAGTTTCATATTGAATACGGGGATAAGCGGGCGCGTGCCCGATACTTTATCCCAGGTAAAAGCCCCGATATGAAACGTAAACTTTGACAGCGAAGTTTACGTTTCATATTGAATACCCCTCTATGTGTTCCAAACATAGGGCCTGATCAGTGGCAAACGCAGGATTTCTAGAGGGGGGTTTCCAAATGCTTGATTTTATAGCGAGTGTGGCCAATCCATGAAGAGGGCATAATTAGCACTTAACCAGCTTTAATAGTCACCATACAAAGTGTATTGTATGTCATAATTCCAGCAGATACAGGACCAGCGATCACAGTAATCCATTAGATGCGGCAGTATGGCCATCCTGTCTGAGCTGAATGTTTTTATTTTAGATGTGGGCACCATTCCAAGAACATACAGCACTAGTAAAATTGTATTATATTTCTGTTTCTATTGTGGCAATGGTGTGGGCTGGGGAGGGGGGTTTCCAGGCAGATGGAAACCCCCCCTGCATTTGCCTATGCTGATCGCATGCAATGCTGCTGTTCAGTGATTTTCCCCTACTGTGTGTGTTACATTGTGTGCATGCATGAAGTCGCGGTTGCGATTGAAACACATGGTGCATGAAATGTGTTGGGCGGTTACTGGCAGGTGTCTATTCAGACGCACGGAGATTCACTGTCTGATGTGCGTGTTTTGGGAGCGTCATAGGTGTGGCGGGGAACTGGTTGCGCACTCAGACGCTTAATCGCTCACATTGGAGGCCAGAGCCTGGCGGAGAATCCGCACCTAACATGGGGCTGGTGCAAGTTTCGATGGTCTAAAGACGCACCATGCAGGATTTCATCGCCTAAAGATGCACAAAGTGGGCGTTCCAATCCCTTGCACAGTCAGACGCACCATTGTACACCAGGGGAAAAGCTGACACTGGTATTGGCATAACTATTTCCCCTATAATATTTTCTATTGAATTTAAAAAAAATACCATATGGAAGAATTCTGGATGAAATAAAACCAGCTGATTTCCAGACACAAAATGACCTGAATAGGAGAGTTGGCAAACACTGGTGCAAGTAAACAGAACCTCTACATAGACTAAGGGGGGTATTCAGTTATTAATTTATCGACGATGACATCATTTTCGCATGTTTCAATTATCCCCGTAATCAATTTCAAAGACTTTTCGCCGCTGCGAAAATTTTTTGTTAAAAAACGGGGATAACTTTTCACCATGTTTTACATGGCGAAAACAAGGGCAGAATGGGGTTTAGGGGTGCAGGCTTAAAAAAATGGCCTGGACCCCTGCGAGACTCCCTAACAGTATTCTGTATAAAAAAATAATTAAAAAAGGCTTCAGAACCCCCTAAAAAAGGTACTTTTTTGGGGGTAAAAAAAAATTATTTATGGAACAAACTTCTAAACTAGGGAAATGAATTCAGGGAGGGTTCCTAAGTATGCGGCAGGTGTTTTCTTCATTGCGGGTGGTTGTGGCAGGTGCATTTTTGAAGAATTTAAAAAAATTACTTTAGGGACTTAAAAATATGGTTGCACCCATTTTCAAGTACCCCAAATTTGATGGGACAAGTTATTTTTCCTCCCAAAAAAACCTTACTATTCTTCACCCCTACTTTCAAAGCCACATTTATGCACCTGCTGCGGCTATTAAAAACCCTGACTACCTTCAGCAGCCCAAATCGGGGGTACCCATAGTGATCCCCCATGTCTGGACATCTTTAGGGGGGTGCCAGGGACATTTCCCGAAAATTCCCAGGATTTCAAAATACTTACCTTTCTGCTGGCTCCTGTTTTCGCTGATTCCTAATTGAATGCGGGGATAAGCGGGCACGCGCCCGATACTTTATCCCCGTCAAAAGCTCAGATGATGGCAAAAAGTCAGAGCTTGGACTTTTCGCCTCAAATTGAATACCCCCCTATCAGGGGCGTATCTATAACGGGGGCAGTGGGGCCCCGCACCGCACACCCTGCACCCATAGCATACTTACCTCTCCGGAGTCCCACATCGGAGCGGGGTCCGGCGCTCTAATAAATGACTGGAAAATGGCCACCGCGGCCATTTTCCCGTCGTTTACCCATGCCATTTTCCCGGTGACCTGTGCATACTCTATAGACTCTGGGCGCACTCTAGTGCCCAGAGTCTATAACTTCGGCACTGGCTACAACTCAGTGTGCTGTCGGCCGCCGGGCAGAGAGGAGGGGACCCATGTCGGAGACTACACACGGGCCCCCTCCTCTCTAGAAATGCCCGCTGCATCGCACTCTGCTCCTGTCAGGCTGCCGCTGACGGGAATCATACCCATTCCCTCCTTGCCACCCGGAGAAGTGGGCAAGTCTCCTGGCCAGCTACCACCTGCCTGCCTGCCCTCGCACTCACCCCCACAGCGGGAGGGGGGGGACAATGACGTCATTATGGCCCTGCCCCCTACTTCTCAATGCTGGTAATCTTGGCTTTGAGTAACGGTCATGGGTCTACTCTTCCCCTAATATCAGGTAAAGTTCCCCACCCCACTGTGCCAAATTGGCAGCCAGAATGTTGGCAAGGATGCGGGAGGGGGGATTAATGACAAAAAAATAGAGCCAGACACACCCCCTTCTTATTATTATGAATGGATGTCTCCTCTGCAAGCGCTTACCTTCAGTCATCTAGGCAAATCCTTGTTGTATAATATTCCGAATACACCCTTATACTTTCATGATGGAGGTGACTACAGGACTACTTAAGGGTAACTGGATGAAATGAACATAACACAGGCTAAACTACATGTAATATTTGCTATTTATTCAGACATTGTTAAATAGGTTTTATTTTGTGAGAGCCTCCCTGTTCTGTGAGTTCTAGATGTCTATTTACTAAGCAGTGTTAGGAGACAGAGTGAAAAGTGATAAGGTACCAGCCAATCAGCTCCCAACTGTCATTTTCCAAACACAGCCTGTGAGATGACAGTTGGGAGCTGATTGGCTGGCACCTTATTACTTTTCACTCTGTCTCCTAACACTGCTTAGTAAATAGACCCCTCATAGTCACATGTCACATGTGCTATTACATTATAACTTGGCCTCACCATTTATTGGTGTGCAGTGCAGTAGTTTCACCACCAGAGTGCAGCATTTCTCTTCCCAGCGCGCACAGCCTCATGCAGATACAGTATATCTCATTAACATGACAGGAATACAGGTAGAGGACGAGAGGAGACAGTATGAATGTAATGACCGCTTACAGGCCTTCAGTGACACCTATGTCCTGAATTCTGCAGAAAATATGCGCCACCGTTATCCCATGACAGGCTCCCCCCTGGTCAATGGAAGTTGAGGCTCACCGGAAAATAATCATACTGTATGACTGGTGAGTGACAAGGCCAGGACTGTGCATTTTATAAGGATCAGCGTCCCTTCCAGCGTCTCCCTGCTGCTTCTGATATATAAATATACACGGAGGACAAAATCGTCTGTCTGGCTCAGTAAATGAAGTAAAACACTGAGGGACCAAACCTCAAAGCAGAGTTGACGTAAGTCGGAACGAATCTCTCCTGCATTGCGCGAGCGGAACTAAATGCGTATATGCGCCGTGTGCAGAGTTGTACGCATTATCAGTGCGCACATGCACCAGCCCTATCCGCGGTGCAAAAAGACCCGCCTCACAGCAGGCGTTGCCCACAATTCCGTCGGCAAACCCTCATTGAACGTAACCTACATGCGAACGCCCAGCCACGCCCCGGCAGTTGCGACTGAGACGCGTACGGTTCTGTATCGCATGTACTTAAGTGCGCTCGGCTTCGGAGAGTGTGCGGTGCTCATAACATGTCCGCAAGACTCTGCATTATAAACCTTGTGCCCTGATACGCACGTGGCATTGTCACACCCCCAGTCATCCATTGTTCTCTGTCTGCGCTCAGCCGCATGCTGCTCACGCATTAATAGGAATAGGGATCTTTGATCCCTATGGCAAAGAACACACTTTCAGATTGAACGCTGTATAACTGCCACTCGGAGTTTGTCACACCAGGGATGCGGGAGGTGCAGGCTGCCCCCAGGGACTAGCTTGTGTGAAGTTCCGGCTCCCTTACTGTTCTAGGAGCCGAGTGCTCCACGTAATGCAGCATCTGGCTCCTGTCAAATGATTCAGATTGAACGCTGTATAACTGCCACTCGGAGTTTCTTTTGCCACCCGTCCATGCAGTGTTATAGATAAAAGCCCCCAAACCTCTGCTCTTTTCCACAACAATTACTTGATTGTCTGGTTACACCAATAAAAAGCTCAAATGAGCTGTGTTTTTGTTTTTGTAATATTACGTTGGTTGGTGTCTAGACTTTCCCTTTATTATTTTGAATAATATCAAGGTGTGAGGTGACCTTGTCTCACAAGGACACCGCCCCTCCAGAAAGGAGGCGCCAGCGAGGTTCAATTCTCCACCAGACTCTCCCTGGAAGCGTTCTGTATACCTATAAACATATGCCTTTCATATAGCCAATACCAGTTACAGTGCAGGCGTGGAGATAGTTTTAGAGTTGGGGGAAGGGGGCAAAGATGCGTTCAACTCTAAATGGCAGCTTTTACATAGAGATATATATTATTTTTTTTTAATCTCTTTATTTATTAAAGGTAGTTAACAGGTCAATAAAAAGAGAAAAGTAATATACAACAACAAGTAAAAATAAAAAAGAACAAAGCAATCAGAGACATCAAACTACCTTGTATTTCTTTGTCTCTCTCTTCCGTTCTCGCATTGAGAGAAAAACAAACAAACAAAAAAAACCCCCAATAACATCTAGAAAATATACACAAAAATATTTAATTTAAATGAATAAAAAATGGATAAGAAGGAGGGGGGAGGGGGGGGAGGGGCTCACCAGGCAGCAGAGTCGAAAAAAGAAAGAGAAAAGAATAAAAAATTAAAAATAAATAAATAACATTTTTATAATAATAAATAAATTATAAAGTGGCGCCTAAACTTTCATTCAAATGTTGGGTATAAATTTAAACAACGTATCGGTCAGCAGTCCAATCCACCATCAGAATGGCCGATTTCTAAGCTATACACACTACCAATCGGCCGCTCGATGTGTCTAGCCAGGCATCACAACTGGGTGGGCATTTGCCCATCTGATTGTGATGTCAGTGTTGTTGGTCCCTGCAGTCAGTGTAAGGGCGGGTGGCGGGTCGCCCGTACACGCAGCCAGACATGCCAATATATCTGCAAGACATATCAGCTTCGGCTGTGCCGCATGGCCGGCCTAATACGTCTGTAAATGACATCTTTCAGACATATTGGGTGTACACGCCAGCCGATCCGCTACCGATATATCATTCATCGATCGAACACTCAATATATATATTGACGAGTATATACCAGGCATAATAGAGATTATATTTACGACAAATGTATTATTTTGCAAGTGTTGCAGGTAAAAAGAACGCAGATGAGCTACTAGAGGGTTCCTAGGTGGAAAATGATAGAGAACCACTGAGTTAGGTCATTGACACAAGGTGGAGCTGCCTGTAATTGCAGACTTTATCACACTAATAACATCAATGTGTGGCGGAATTGTCTTCTCTGCTTGCAAGGTGTATTTAGACCCCTCCTCTCTCCTAAAGGCCCTACACTGGCTCCCCCTCCCCTTCAGTCCCAATTCATACTCCTGCCCTCACCCAATCCTCTCCTAGTTACATCTGTGACCTCATCTCCCTTCACCCTTCCACCCGCCCACTTCGCTCCACAATTGCATGCCAACTGATTACTTCCTCCCACTCCCGTCTCCAAGATTTTGCTGCTCCCTACCTCAGGAACTCTTTCCCTCTCCCTATCAGACTTTCCACCTCTCTACTAACCTTCAAACACTCCAGCACACAGAAACCCCCCAGAACAAACCAAGCTGCCCCCCTCCCCTGCATGGCGGTGCCCCCACCCCTGCCACGACTGAAGCTCAGCTCGGGTAATGCTGCGCATGCCCGGCCAGCGGCCTTTGCGAAGCAGAGCCGTGAGTGACAACTCGTGGCTCCGCCTCCATATCAGCCGCCCAGCACCCGGGCCAGCTAACGGACCAGGCGCCAGGCGGCATGTACAGCACCAGCATTAGCTGCATCTAAAAAGAAAAGAAGGTGGCAGGCGGAGCATGTGAGTCCCTTCTTACTCAGGATAAATAGATACTAGCTGGGAGAGGGGCGGTGGATCGGGCACTGATTGGGGGCATGCGTATGTATATATATATATATCTGTATATAAGAAACGGGCTCTCAAGACGCACTTCTCTATCAAAGCCGTCCAGCTCTCATCCTAACCCACTGCCCTGTGCTCTCCCCTCACCCGTCTGTCTGCCCATCCCCTTTAGACTGTAAGCTCTTACGAGCAGGGCCCTCTTCCCTCATGTGCTTTTCCTTCCCTCATTCCTACCACCATCTCTTCCCCACTGCCTACAACGACACTAAACGTTTGGGTTCAGCCGCTGCTGTATATTTCGGTATTATGACCCCTGTTGCAGCAACTTTTATACCATGCCCATGTCTTGCAATGTTCTATACTGTAAGTAAGTCAGTGTTCATACTGTTTCTGTACATCGTTAGGTGCCCCTTGTGGCACCATTTAAATAAAGAATAATAATAAAATGATAATAATATATCCCACCTAGTCCAAACTAATAGCTGGGTACACATAGGATCTTCATTTGTCCTAAGAAAAAAAGGGATTTTCTCATTGCGAATTTTCAGGACGATTTGACAAAAAGAGAGAAGTATATGTTGGCAATTGTGAGTTAAATGGATGACCCAGTATCGTCACAAGTGGGGTGCGGGCCTCTCCCGGGTGTCACTGTACTGTATAATAAGCCCTGCACCGGGGCTCACCGCCATATAGGGGACCACACTGCCTGTAGCTGCTTAACGGGCAGTCATCAAGGCTGTGACTGATGCGGCCAGCACCTCCACGCAGAGGTCCGGGGCACACTAGGGCAGTCAGGCTCAGCACTGCAGTGCACTACTGGGTAATAATCTCTGCAGTGGGGTCAGAGGAGCATGTGCTGAGCTCTGATTGGAGGATATATGTTAGGAAAAGAAACAGTAATAGTTAATACATATTATTACCTTAGTGCCGGCCGGCAATATTTTATAACCCAATTGCTATCAATAAATCCAACAAAATAAAAACCACATATAAATGATACGTATATAAAATCCACATTGTTTGACCCTCTTCATAAGCTCAGGGTTCCGTGTAGACTTCTAAAGGCAACACCCTTAAATAAAAACTAGTTGTTCCACATCTTTTTAAGCTTGTCGCAGATTGATACATATTATTATAAATACAGCAAATATACAAATAATCTATTTAGTATCCAGCTGTAAAGATAGTTTTGCAACAAGTTGGTAATTTTTGTCCTTTGCAATAGGTTGATTTATAGCAGCATGTATGTTTGTGCAATTTCTGCACTTCTGGGGGTAAATTTACTAAAGTGAGAGTTTTTAGAAGTGAGTTTTAAAAGTGATGTTGCCCATAGCAACCAATCAGATTCTACTTAACATTTAACTAGCGGCTTCTAGAAGATAATAGCTAGAATCTGATTGGTTGCTATGGGCAACATCACTTTTAAAACTCACTTTAAAATTTGCGGCAAGCTTAAAAAGATGTGGAACAACTAGTAATTATTTAAGGGTGTTGCCATTAGAAGTCTACACAGAACCCTGAGCTTATGAAGAGGGTCAAACAATGTGATTTTTTTATAAACGTATCATTTATATGTGGTTTTTATTTTGTTGGAATTATTGATATCACTTGAGTTATAAAATATTGCCGGTCGGCACTAAGGTAATTTTATTGGAAAGAATTGTATATATATTTTTTACGTGCATTTATAGGATAATAAATAATATGTATTAACTATTACTGTTTCTAGCGCTCCTTTTCACCCTATACCTAACAAATATGTACCTATGAGATTGTTAGTAGATCTCCCATATAGAGAGCTGCAGATTCAGTAATCTTTTCCTGATTTGAATAGTGCTTTTAAATAAGATTTGCGCCAGGTGCATTCTACATTTTTGTATCTGATTGGAGGAGCCCATCACATGCTCCTCTGACCCAGCAGCAGCGCAGCCTCATGGGTGTGACTCACTGTGAGGCCATAGGCAAATGCAGGGGGGGTTTCCGTCTGCCTGGAAACCCCCCTCCCTAGCCCACACCATAACCACAATAGAAATAGTAATATAATAGAATGTTACTAGTGCTGCATGTTCTTCACAGTATCACAAATGAAATAATTAGCACCACCTGTGCATCTTTTAACACATATCAGTCAGTAATAAGTACACCTGTGCACCAACTAGGAGATCTGGAAAACATTCACTGTTAGGGATGTGCTGCTATAGAGCCCAATATATACATATATGTCCAGGGCAGTGGTAGGTTATTCTGCTGCTCCCCCAGACTCCCAGACTTGCTCCCATGCTCTGGAATGGTGCCCACATCTAAAATAAAACCATTCAGCTCAGGCAGGATGGCCCTACTGCCGCAATTAATGGCTTACTGTGATTGCTGGTCCTCTATATGCTGGAATTATGACACACAATATACTTTGTAGGACGCATATTAAAGCTGGTTAAGTGCTAATTATACCCTCTTCATAGATTGGCCACACTCACTCTAAAATCAGGCATTTGGAAACCCCCCTCTAGAAATCCTGCGTTTGCCACTGGAGGCCGTGACTGTTGCTCTGCCGGCTGCCTGAGGATGCTGCTGGGGAGTACACATAATGTGTGGGGACTACAGTGTAGCATAATGTGTGGGCACTACAGGTGGCATAATGTAGGGGGGTACTACAGTGTGACAATGTGGGGGTACTACAGTGTGGTATAATGTGTCTGGCACCCACTGCATCTCCCTGTCACCTCTCCCTGTCACCCTCTCCCTGTCACCCTCTCCCTGTCACCCTCTACCTCTCTCCTGTCACCCACTGTACTTTGAACTTGGAGTAGTGCGGAGGAGGGAAGCCCAAAGCAAATTTTTGCACCTGGGCCCACCACTCACAAGTTCCGCCCCTGAGTCCAGCACTCGGCTCCTGATAACTGTGAGGGAGCCGACTGGCACTGTGTACACAGGGAAGTGGGCACCTCCTACACACCCCCTGCCCCCTTGTAAATAATAACGGGACCACTGAGGTTCGGCCACGAGGACACCCCTTCCCATGTAGCCACGCCCTCTCCATGAGACCACATCCCCTTTTCGGCATCGCTGCTCCGCCGCGTACAGAGCACCCCTCCCAGCACCGGGTGACACCGTGGGAAGGGACGCCACTGGGATGACCTACGTTTCACATATAATTTTGGTTTTAGGTGATAAAAGTTAGGAATCCCCCAAACTGTGGGCTATATATGGAGATTCCTGCTGGTTCCAAATTAATTCAAACCTCAAACTTTTGATCTTTAAAATATTGCACTATGGGTGGGATGTACTAAAGTGAAAAATGCGGTAAATCCCCCGAAAATGCAGTTTTTACCGCTTTTGCCATATGTACTAAGCACTGGATTGCCGCACATGCAGGTGCTTCGTCCCGGTGGGTAATGCCATCTTCAGATGGTGTTACCCAATAGAAGCCTATGGGTTTGTTATCGCAATGCCCTCCCCAATCTCACCCCGCGGCGCTGATGTAGAAGGACGCAAGAGGGGCTTCTAGGTGTCAAACCCTGAAGTCCCTCTATCCGAGGGTATTACAAAAGACAGATCTTATTGGGAGAGCTGTTCAATGGGATTTAAATAGCATTTCTAAGTACATACCGCGGTAATGAACCACGCTATGTACCACATCAGGATGCTTAGCACATCCAGCCCTATGACTTTAGTTTGGCCACATAGTGCGCATTTTAGAACTGCTAATCTGATTACTCAGATCTTAAGTTTCTTTTTGCAGATCACATTTCGGGGCTGCACCTGAGTCGGGCACCAATGCCCCCACATTTGGACTGAGACCCCCACTTTGTCCATCTGAAGACGCAACAATCCTGCCCCATTGAAACTTGCACCAGCCCCGTGCTCGGTGCAGATTCGCCAATGTGAGCAAATTCTCAAGCAGTTATGTGACGCGCCCGCGACTTTGTTACATCTGCCTTCTAAAGTACCAACCAATCAGCTCCTAACTGTCACTTTTCAAACAGCCTGTAACATGACAGTTAGGAGCTGATTGGTTGGTACTTTATCTCCGTCCATTTTATCTCTCTCCAAGGCTTAGTACATAGACCCCTGTGTCTGACTCAGAACTCGGTCCTTAATAGGCAACAAGGTGCATTATAATAAGGAACCTTTTCTGTCCATCCAGTTATACGTGTGATAGCATTTTGCGTGCCGTCTCTTTAATCAGACGCGGGCGTGTCGCAGTCAGCCGCTGTACCGAAAGACACAGTTGCACTGACACAGGCGGCCATGTTCAGCCGGAGAATCTGCGCCTCATATCTTCAATGCTGCAACTGATGGAGTGCCTTTATACGCACAGCCAGGGCCACCCCTTACACCTATGGTAGTTACGCCCATGCGCACACGGACGGATTAGCACCGCAGCCGGGGGAGCGATCGCTAGGAAGCCCCTTCAGCTGCAGTATTTGCATAAAGTCGCAGTCACGTCTGCGGCAAAAGTGCAGCTTCGTCCGCCTCTGATTCAGGCCCAATGTGTTCATATTAGAAGTTCGCATGGACAAAACCATTAAACAAAAACCGACACAACGAAGCCATTAAAGCTCTGACTCGTTAGTCATCCTCAAGCTGATCTCAAATTGGTCTTTTGTGAAGTTTCAACCAAATCTAATGACCCTAATATGACTTTATACCCCCCCTGTAATTCATAATAAACGTGAGCCCCAAGCATGTAAAGCGACAGAGGGTAACATAACTGTAAATTAGACTAATGAAAGAAAACTAGAGACAAATAACAGTTAGGAGCTGATTGGTGGGTACTTTGGACCTCATTCAGACCCGCTCGCAAGCGCTGAGCGCTCGCAAGCGGGTCGATGTTTAGGCCCTGCGCACATGTGCAGCAGCTGCACTGCACGTGCGCAAGTCCCGGAGCGAGAGAGAAGTCCTCTCGCTCCGGGGCTTGCTACCAACGGGGCGGCTGTCAATGTTGATCGACAGCTCGCCCCGTTTAGTAGGCGGGGAGGGGGGTGGTTTCACAAACGGAGGCGTTCCTTAAAGAACGCCTGCCGTTTTGTGGGCGGCCGCACTGACACCAGCAATGATGTCAGTGGGGAGCTTCCTGCTTGATCAGAGCAGGAAGCTCCCTGGGGCTTGCGGTTGCCGAGACCCTTGAGGTTGGGTCTTGACCATCGCGACCATCAACTTGGTCGGTCGCTAAAGCTGTGGGTGGTAACCCACAGCTTAGCTAGGGACCAGGAGGCCGCACTTCAGAAGGCAAGCGGCCGCCCAAATTTGAGGGCCCTTATCTCTATCCACTTTATCTCTTTCCGAGGCTTAGTACATAGACACATATTTGACTTATGCAAAGGAGATAAAAAGAATTAGTCCAGGTTTGTATTTGTTTAGTGATAGATAATAAATACCAGTTGCCTCAGTCATTTGAAATGATCCACCTGTGCACAAGCAGGGATATATGGGACGGGCAGACTTATGTACGCCTGCATTTGGATGAATTCATAGGAATGGGAGACATCGCCTGGGAATGCCCCACGTAATCTTCCCAGACATCACACAGGAGGAACACTAATGACTGTGCAATCCATCTCCCCTGCCTCTCACAGCCTCCTCCTGCATCCATGCTATGCTCTCCTCATCCACCCTCTTTTCCCCATGAAATCCCATAACTGTGGCTCTTCTTTTCCCTCAGCCTCTACCCCTTTCCCATCTCTCTCCCCTCCCTCTCCTCTATGCTGCTCGGCCCCCCCTCTGTCTCTCCTCCCCCCTCCCTGCTCAGCCCAGCATAGGAAAAGCAGCCAGGAAAGACAGAGAGAGAGAGAGGAGAGAGCGGCCTGTCTGTGAGCTGGTGAGAGAGGCCCCCTCATGGCTGGGGAAGGAGAGCAAAAGCCCCAGAGTCCCCCTCTGTGTACCCCTACCCACCAGGAAAGGGGCACCCTGGCCTGCTGGGAACACAGGGAGTGAAGGGGAGGCAGCTCTTCCCCAAACCCTACTGCAAAGGCATTATCCAGGGGGGGGAGAGAGAGAGAGAGGACTGCAATCGGCACCCAGCATTGGAATAACACCCCAAAAAGAGGAGGGGTATTGAGCTAACTCAGAGAAAGGTGCATCTGCCCTTGCTTCAATGCAGTGACACCATGCCGTCCCAGGAGCCCTGGATCATTTTCACATGAAAGATGGAGCCACCCAGGGTGGATAGAATATATAGATTATTGTCTCCCTTGGGGCTGACAGCACTGAGCGAGCAGTTCCTAAATATTTACAGAAGGCAGGAGGAGGGTGATGGTAGGCTGCAGCAGGTTCCACAGCCTGCACCGATGCCTCTGATGTCCTAAATGTACCTATTAATGTATGGACTGCATTGCCTCCCTCCGCTGTGGTCCGTCGGGAGAAATCTACACCCGTTCTGAATGACTGTACTTGGCTGCCAGTGCAGGGAGACTACAGTGCACAGAGGGTACTTTGCATGGAGGTACAAGAGCCTGCTGCCCCAGGCAGGCTGGGAGCTGTCTGGAGACCCACGACCCTTCTGCTGGTCTGTAGCTGAAGGATAGTTTGGTTGCTGGAGTGTTCGAGGTGGAAAGAAAAAAAAAGAAAAAGTCCCAGGCAAAGTATATAGTGATAACATGGCCTCCCCCGTGAACCAGCAGCTGCTGCATCACACCGAGGTGAGGTGTGATGGCAGCGGGGACAGTAGCAGTGTGACTGTGAAAATTAACAGGCAGCAGAACCAAGGGTCATCCAGACGTTGCAAATACAGCATATCCTCCAGCTGTAGCTCGGGGGAGTCTGGAGCAAAGAAAAGTGGTGGAGCTGGGGGTGCTCGGAGGCAGAAGAGGCTCCCACAGCTCTTTGAAAGGTCCACGTCCAACTGGTGGAACCCAAAATTCGATTCCAGTAACCTAGAGGAAGCCTGTGTGGAGCGATGCTTCCCGCAAACACAACGCAGGTTCCGCTATGCTTTATTGTACCTCTCTGTGTCTGGACTCTTGTGGAGTGTCTATTTTGGCGTCCATACGACGTCCAAACTGATTGCCCACCTTGTACCAACCCTGTCCTTCCTGGTGGTGTGCCTAGGCTTCTTTTTCTTTACCTTCACCAAACCTTATTCCCGCCACTGCACAGCTGTCTCCCTATTTGTCACATTGCTGGTCTTTTCTCTCACCTTGGCTTCGCAATTCCAGGCGTTGACCCCCGAAGCTGCCACTGATGGATTCTCAAACTTTACCTCCCCCCCGCCTACAGGTTCCACTTCTTGCCTGTCCCAGATTGGCAGCTTTTCCATATGTGTGGAGGTTCTGCTATTGCTCTACACCGTCATGCACTTGCCCCTGTACCTCAGTGCCTGCCTTGGGGTGGCATACTCTATTCTGTTTGAGACCTTCGGATACCATTTCCGTGACGAAGGGTGTTTCGCTCCTTTGGTGGGCAGGATGGCCCACTGGGAATTGCTCAGCAAAGCTCTGCTGCACGTCTGCATCCACTCCATAGGAGTGCACCTTTTCATAATGTCGGAGGTGCGATCCCGCAGCACTTTCCTAAAAGTTGGCCAGTCCATTATGCATGGCAAAGACCTAGAAGTGGAGAAGGCCCTCAAAGAAAGGATGATTCACTCTGTCATGCCAAGGATTATCGCCGATGACCTAATGAAGCAGGGCGATGATGAGAGTGAGAACTCTGTTAAGCGCCACGCGGCCTCCAGTCCCAAGTGTCGCAAGAAGAAGTCCTCTATCCAAAAGACGCCCATAGTCTTCAGGCCCTTCAAGATGCAGAGGATAGAACAAGTTAGCATCCTCTTTGCAGATATTGTAGGGTTCACCAAGATGAGTGCCAACAAGTCTGCCCATGCCCTTGTGGGACTTCTCAATGACTTATTTGGTCGCTTTGACCGCCTTTGCGAGGAGACGAAGTGTGAGAAAATCAGCACCCTGGGCGACTGCTACTACTGTGTGGCAGGATGCCCCGAGCCACGGGCAGATCATGCCTACTGCTGCATTGAGATGGGCCTTGGGATGATTGAGGCCATTGAGCAGTTCTGCCAGGAAAAGAAGGAAATGGTCAACATGCGTGTCGGTGTCCACACTGGCACGGTTCTGTGCGGCATCCTTGGTATGAGAAGGTTCAAATTCGATGTGTGGTCAAATGACGTCAACCTTGCCAATCTTATGGAGCAGTTGGGAGTTGCGGGCAAAGTGCACATTTCAGAGAAAACCGCTAAATACTTGGATGACCGCTACTTGATGGAAGACAGTTTGGTGGTGGAGCGCGTTGGGCAGATAGTAGCAGCTGATCAACTGAAAGGTAAAAACAAATCCATCTGGTAGAATGAGTTGTAGCATTAGGCCTTATAGTACACAAGGAGGCATCTACTGCTGCCTGCTGTAGGCTTTAACTAAGACACGCTTCTACCTTTCCAAAAAAAAACCCTATATTCAGAAATAATCACTTCTAGATCTATAACAAGTGACACAGGGTTTGATTATGTTATTAATACCATGTTGAAGTTAATACTACACGATCTTAATTGAATTATCCTGGATTATGGTTTCAGGTCAAATTTTAGACACATTTCCTTTAATATTCCACAGATTTATGTTACGCTATTGTGCTACTGCTTCATAAACATAATAAATATTCTGCTTAAACATTGACACTTCCAAGTTTTACATGTAATATGGTTTCAAGGGATCCCCAATTATTATTGGATATATACAGTATATAGAGCATGACCTGTGTTAATAATCAGCAGTCAGGAGATCACTGTATATTATACATAATCCAGCACAATCTGATCCTGTCCTGATAATCAACAGTCAAGAGATCACTGTATATTATACATAATCCAGCACAATCTGATCCTGTCCTGATAATCTACAGTCAAGAGATCACTGTATATTATAAATACTGGTAATCCAGCACTGTCTGATCCTGTCCTGATAATCTGCAGTCAGGAGATCACTGTATATTATACATAATCCAGCACAATCTGATCCTGTCCTGATAATCTGCAGTCAGGAGATCACTGTATATTATACATAATCCAGCACTGTCTGATCCTGTCCTGATAATCTGCAGTCAGGAGATCACTGTATATTATACATAATCCAGCACTGTCTGATCCTGTCCTGATAATCAGCAATCAGGAGATCACTGTATATTATACATAATCCAGCACTGTCTGATCCTGTCCTGATAATCAGCAATCAGGAGATCACTGTATATTAGATATAATCCAGCACTGTCTGATCCTGTCCTGATAATCAGCAGTCAGGAGATCACTGTATATTAGATATAATCCAGCACTGTCTGATCCTGTCCTGATAATCAGCAGTCAGGAGATCACTGTATATTATACATAATCCAGCACTGTCTGATCCTGTCCTGATAATCTGCAGTCAGGAGATCACTGTATATTATACATAATCCAGCACTGTCTGATCCTGTCCTGATAATCTGCAGTCAGGAGATCACTGTATATTAGATATAATCCAGCACTGTCTGATCCTGTCCTAATAATCAGCAGTCAGGAGATCAATGTATATTATACATAATCCAGTACAATCTGATCATGTCCTGATAATATGCAATCAGGAGATCACTGTATATTAGGCCTGATTCAGAGGCGCTCGCTGCTGGCGAGTGCTTGCTCTGAATCAGGGCGTTTTTTTTCTCAGCCTCCAGCCCGCTCGCAAAGCTTTGGGTGACCACCCACAGCTTGTGCGAGCGGCCTGGAGATGGTCTCGATTATTGCGACCATCGGGTTTGCAACGAGACCCTGTGGTAGGGTCTCGGCTCCCACAAGCCCGAGTGGACTTCCTGCTCTAATAGAGCAGGAAGCTCACTACTGACATCACGAGTGATATCAGTAGGGCTGCCCACAAACGCCAGGCGTTCCTTTGGGAACGCCTGCGTTTGCTCAATCACCCCCCCCTACACGCCTACAAAACGGGGCGAGCTGTCAATCAACATCGTCAGCCGCCCCGTCTTGTAGCGAGACCTGGGGCTCGCGCATGCGCATGCCGGATGTGGCGCATGCACAGGAGGCAAACATCGACCTGCTTGCGAGCGGGTCTGAATCAGGTCCATTATACATAATCCAGCACTGTCTGATCCTGTCCTGATAATCTGCAGTCAGGAGATCACTGTATATTATACATAATCCAGCACTGTCTGATCCTGTCCTGATAATCTGCAGTCAGGAGATCACTGTATATTATACATAATCCAGCACTGTCTGATCCTGTCCTGATAATCTGCAGTCAGGAGATCACTGTATATTATACATAATCCAGCACTATCTGATCCTGTCCTGATAATCTGCAGTCAGGAGATCACTGTATATTATACATAATCCAGCACTGTCTGATCCTGTCCTGATAATCAGCAGTCAGGAGATCACTGTATATTATATATAATCCCTGTCTGATCCTGTCCTGATAATCAGCAGTCAGGAGATCACTGTATATTATATATAATCCCTGTCTGATCCTGTCCTGAGAGAACGGCAGAGTTCACAGAGCTCCATCGTTCCCCTGGTGATAGATTAAAGTGGAAGGGGAAGTCTCCTCGTTCCACATGGGAAGAATTAAGATCTGAAGATGCTGCATGCCATGTTTTCTAATCTTAATGTGTGACCGGGGAGGAACATGGCCCCATTTACGGAATCTGTATGTAATGCCGGCTGTCGGGATGACTCTTGTCACAATACAGACAGCGGCATCCTGATGGCTGGTATCCCGACAGGGGTTGGGTAAGTATACTGTACCTACCCTCCCCCTTCTCCCACTAACCATCCCTTCTTGTAGCCTAACCCTAACCTTCCCCACCCCACACCCTATCCCTCCCCTTTAGTGCCTAAACCTAATTTTCCCCCCTTTGCGCCTAAACCTAACCCTCCCCCTTTAGTGCCTAACCTTAACCCCCCCCAGTGGTGCCAAACTCTTACACTGCCCCCTAGTAGTGCCTAACCCTAACCTCTCCCACCAAAACCTAAACGCTAACCCCGCTATACTATCTAACCCTCCCCCTCCCCCCCACGGCTAACACTGAGGTCGCTCCGAATTTACCTCGTTCAGGCTGGCGTCCTTCGGTGTTCCGGAGTCGGGATTAAGATAGGTGTCGGTATTTCAACACCTATTAAGCCCCGTGTCAGATTTTTTGCGTCAGGATTGAGAACGGCGGCATCGCGGCCACCGGTCTCATAACTACATGGCCCCGTTTACTGCATATATCACCACTATTAATGCTAGCAGTTGTCTGTGGTAAACCAAGGCAATTTAGCTATTACATTTTGCAGCATTCACAGAGCCCGCAGTCAGCGTTATGGGCGTAACGGGGCGGGAGGTGTTCTCGAGCTGGCACATGAACAGTTAAACCACCAGCATTAAAGGCCATTTAGGTCTTGGGTATCCCATGCACTATACACTGATTTCCTGTGTTCTCAGCTAGAAGCCATTTGCCTGTGGTTATATTACTTCATATTTTATTGCGCAAGCAGCCAGACATGGCCAGGATCGGCAGCTTTATATCTCATATAGCTATAATTGTGTTTAACACAAATCAATTCTAGTAACAATTACCAAAGCGATGTATGAGTTAATGTATCACAGCCATATTCGTGTCCTATCAGTGCATCTAGCTAAGGCCCCGGACACAGCGTTATTTGTAGGACGTTTGAGCACTGCGTCCACCCCATCATGGATGCAACGTTTCTGCAGCAAACCTAACGGATGACTTACCACTTTGTAAATCGGATCTTCAATGCCCTTAGGTCTTTTTAGGACATGGAGGAGAGATTTGCACTGAAGATGCATTTCCATCATCGATCCCGAACATTGACTGCAGTAGTGTTGCATTCACGCCATGGTGAACGCAGCGTTCAAACAGCCCAGAGATAGGTGAGACCTAAAACTTTCCTCAGAGTCCGATAAATGGCCCGGTAACCATGCGGAAACGCTAGTATTGCCATGCCATTCATCATCAGGGGTCCGAATAGGACCACCTGGTATTCCGCAAGCTCCTAAAGCTGAATGTGTTACGGAGTTTGCCTGCGAGAACAAACGCCATCTTGTTCTCGTAGCCCCGATCCTTTCTATGGGAAGGTGTACCGGGGATGACTCCCCAGCGGGTCACCTCGGGTCAAGCATGCGCAGAAGCCAGCTGCAGGGATAGATAGGTAAGTAACACAGCTACTTCTGTAGCAGTGCTATTAATTGCGGGGACAGCTGCTTCTTGGAGCAGCTGTCACCTTACCGGAGCAATAATGAATTGCTCAGGTGCTGTGTATCCCCCGCGGCAAGTGGGACACTAAAGTATACCCCGCGGCGAGGTGAATACTTCATCATCGGGGCCATACAGACGCCCGATGATGAATAGGCCCCCTAATCACATTTTCCTTTGCTACTGAATTGAACTGGTAGGAAATATCGATATTTATTACTTTATATTGTAACAGGACATTTTACTTTATATCACCAGGGTCGGGATGCATCAAGTATGGCATTTTGGATGATTGCATGCATACCAGCGTTTAGTAACGCCGTATGCGTGAAGATTTTAGCAAATAACAGCTCTCCCGATAAGAGCTATCCTTTGCGGTGTTCGGACTCCCGGGTTTTTGATGCAGGAGTCACTCTATGCATGTGCAGCCGTTGGTCAGCGCGTGCCGCGGTCGTTGGCCAGCACATACACGAGCTGCGGGTGACCCTGGAAAGGATCATATTTGATCCCTCTCAGGGAGAACTCAGAAAAGAAGCCCATAGGTTTGTAGTGTCATCTATAGATAGCGTTACCTATCCGATCCAAGCACATGGGAAATGCGCTCATAGCTTTTAAATCTGCATTTTCGTTGGTTTACCACATTTTTTAGCATAGTGCATCCCGCCCCAGGGCTGTGTACCACCTTACAGTGGAATAAAAAGTGAAAATATAAGTCACTAAGTTTTGGGGTAATATTAAAGTGTCTGTATCACCTATTATCACGGAGACAGCCAGTTTGTGGGAATCGGTATGCAATACTACCAGTTCGAATCCCGGCAGCGTCAGGCCGACAGAGGAAGAGATCCCGGCAGCGGCAGCCAGACAGCGCTGGAAATCCAGATCGTCCCCAGGTAAGTACTAATTAACCTAACCTACCCCCCTAACCCTAACCCTCCCTTAGGGGTGCCTAACCCTAACCTTCTCCCCCAAGTGCCTAACCCTAATCCCCCCTCTAAGTGCCTAAACCTAAACCCCCCCTTCCCCGCTGCCTAAACCTAAGTCCCCCAGGGGGGTGCCTAACCCTAACCTCCCCCCGGGGGTGCTTAACCTTAACCCCCCCTTCCCCTAGCCTAACCATAACCCTCCCGGGGGGTGCCTAACCCTAAGTCCCCCCCGGGAGCCCTAAACCTAACCCCCCCCACGGCTGCCCGCTCGTGGTGCCCGGCATCCCTTGGATCGGGATGCCGGGTGCCGGTCTCCCGGCGTAGGGGTAATGACAGGCGTCTAGATTTTAGACGCCTGTCATTTAACCCAAGCCGGGATTGAGGAGTCGGGAAGCCGGCGGTCCGTATTGTGGCCGCCGGCATCCTAAACGTATACCAGTTTGTGGCCTCACCGATAATTCCGCTTTTCATTTCACTGGGATCTACAGTATTGACATAATTGAGCATTGAGGTGATATAAGTAATATTACCCCTTTAGTTTGACGGTTTATCCAAGCTTTTTTTTAAAACATTTGGTTGATAAATATGCCAGATTTTATCCTTTACTTTTTAAAATTCATTACATCATCTTGTATTACGGCGGCTTCCAAACTTTCATATTTTTCGTTTTTTTTCCAGCAGCTTTTCCCTTAGTAAATGCGAGCGGTTTAAAAACCGCAGAAAACATGCCGGAAAACAAGCGGCTTTAGCAAACCTCCCTTTAGTAAATTTCCTCTCAAGTGTTTCAAATAATTTACTGTTGCTTTTGCATTAAATTAAATTATATTAACCCGTGCCTTCAAATTTCTGTGGTTTTTCCACACCTGATCATATCTTTAATTTTATTGTATTACTCGGCCAAAAGAGAATTGAAAAAAAAAAATTAGCAGGAGGAATTTTCTATTTGTGAACAGCAGCTTTTTTTTTCCACACACAACAAATATGCAAAGAATTAGTTTCCAGCCATCTCTTGGCTGTGGTCATTTATAATATTCTGATATCATGGTCAACTGACTGCAAAAAGTGAATGGATGAATGGAACCTTAGTGGTCTATTTACTAAGCAGTGTTAGGAGACAGAGTGAAAAGTGATAATTCAGTGATAAGGTACCAGCCAATCAGCTCCCAACTGTCATTTTTCAAACACAGCCTGTGAGATGGCAGTTGGGAGCTGATTGGCTGGCACCTTATCACTTTCTTATTACTTTTCACTCTGTCTCCTAACACTGCTTAGTAAATAGACCCCTTAATCTTCTTTGACCTCTTCCTTCAGGCCCATCCTATTTGACATTTCCCCTTCAGACCCATTTTGTTTCACCTTTCCCCTTCAGCCCCATGTTGTTTGACATTTCCTTACAGCCATTTTGTTTTACTTCTCCCCTCAGCCCAATCTTGTTTGCTTTCGGGCATTTGCGGTAGTTCAGACATCGCAAGTTTATAGTGCGAGGGAAAACGTGCGAAGCTGGCAGGACTTTATATGCCATTCGCGAACGTGCCAAGTGTCAATGTCGAGAATTGAATTCCCCCCATTATGCTTGAACCCTCACCTCAGACAGCACCGTTTCTGACCTGTCACCTCAGCTCCATCCTGTTTGACTTCTCATTGAAGCCCAGTGCTGTCTGACTTCAAGTTCTGGCCTCAGCTATGTTTCTCCTTTCTTTAAACCGTTGTCAAAGCAGGGACATCATTTACATAATTGGTGCCTTGTTTAGAAAACACATCTATCGTGATCATATAAGGTTATGAGAACGCTCTCAGTTGACAATTAACAAACAACCTTAATTTAAGTCTGAAGACAGGCAGCTTTACTACGACAGTTACTGAATTTATAAATAGAAATTAATCCTAAAAAATAATGTTGTTCGAGTTAAGTATTTCTTTAATAGGCAGTCAGTAAAGAAAACTTGAGGCTAATGTTTAAAGCAGGTGTTTAGTCCGGTAGCTAGCTACTCTGGTGACTAGTGTAAAACAGGGGTGCTAATCTGGTAACTACTATGCTAATCTGGTGATTAGTGTATGATAAGGGTCTAATCTGGTAACTACTGTATGACTGGGGTGCTAATCTGGTAACTATTGTATGATAGGGGTGTTAGTCTGGTGACTATTGTATGATGAAATTGCTAATCTGGTAACTACTGTATGACTGGGGTGCTAATCTGGTAACTATTGTATGATAGGGGTGTTAGTCTGGTGACTAGTGTATGATAGGGGTGCCAATCTGGTGACTATTGAATGATGAAATTGCTAATCTGGTAACTACTGTATGATAGGGGTGTTAATCTGGTAACTACTGTGCTAATCTAGTGATTAGTGTATGATAAGGGATAATATGGTGACTAGTGTATGATAAGGGTGCTAATCTGGTAATTTATGTATGATAGGGGTGTTAGTCTGGTGACTAGTGTATGATAGGGGTGCTAATCTGGTGATTAGTATATGGTAAGGGTGCTTATCTGGTAACTACTGTATGATAGGGGTGTCAATATGGTGACTAATGTATGATAGGGGTTCTAATTTGGTGACTAGTGTATGGTAAGGGTGCTAATGTTGTAACTACTGTATGATAAGGGTGCTAATCAGGTGACTAGTGTATGATAGGGGTGTTAATCTGCTGACTAGTGTATGATAGGGTTGCTAATCTAGTAACTACTGTATGATATGGGTGCTAATATGGCGGCTAGTGTATGATAGGGGTGCTAATCTAGTGATTAGTGTATAATAAAGGTGCTAATCTGGTGACTAGTGTAAAATTGGGGTGCTAATCTGGTAACTACTGTATGATAGGGGTGTTAATATGGTGATTTGTGTATGATAGGTTTGCTAATCTAGTAACTACTGTATGATGTGGGTGCTAATCTGGTAACTACTGTATGATAGGGGTGCTAATCTGGTGATTAGTGTATGATAAGGGTGCTAATCTGGTGACTAGTATATGATAAGGGTGCTAATCTGGTAACTATTGTATGATAGGGGTGCTAATCTGGTATATACTATTTGATATGGGTGCTAATATGGTGATCAGTGTATGATAAGGGTGCTAATATGGTGACTAGTGTATGATAGGGGTGCTAATCTGGTGATTAGTGTATGATAAGGGTGCTAATCTGGTGACTAGTGTATGATAGGGGTGTTAATCTGGTGACTATTGTATGATAGGGGTGTTAATCTGGTGACTAGTGTATGATAGGGTTGCTAATCTAGTAACTACTGTATGATATGGGTGCTAATATGGTGGCTAGTGTATGATAGGGGTGCTAATCTAGTGATTAGTGTATAATAAAGGTGCTAATCTGGTGACTAGTGTATGATTGGGGTGCTAATCTGGTAACTACTGTATGATAGGGGTGCTAATATGGTAACTACTGTATGATAGAGGTGTTAATCTGGTGATTTGTGTATGATAGGTTTGCTAATCTAGTAACTACTGTATGATGTGGGTGCTAATCTGGTAACTACTGTATGATAGGGCTGCTAATCTGGTGATTAGTGTATGATAAGGGTGCTAATCTGGTGACTAGTGTATGATAGGGGTGCTAATCTGGTATATACTATATGATATGGGTGCTAATATGGTGATCAGTGTATGATAAGGGCGCTAATATGGTGACTAGTGTATGATAGGGGTGCTAATCTGATGATTAGTGTATGATAAGGGTGCTAATCTAGTGATTAGTGTATAGTAAAGGTGCTAATCTGGTGACTAGTGTATTAACGGGGTGCTAATCTAGTGATTAGTGTATAATAAAGGTGCTAATCTGGTGACTAGTGTATGATTGGGGTGCTAATCTGGTAACTACTGTATGATAGGGGTGCTAATATGGTGATTTGTGTATGATAGGTTTGCTAATCTAGTAACTACTGTATGATGTGGGTGCTAATCTGGTAACTACTGTATAATAGGGGTGCTAATCTGGTGATTAGTGTATGATAAGGGTGCTAATCTGGTGACTAGTGTATGATGGGGGTGCTAATCAGGTGACTAGTGTATGATAGGGGTGTTAATCTGGTGACT
This sequence comes from Taudactylus pleione, assembly GCA_031769625.1. Lineage (NCBI taxonomy): Eukaryota > Metazoa > Chordata > Amphibia > Anura > Myobatrachidae > Taudactylus > Taudactylus pleione. Next base: position 11,822,048 of record JAUIMM010000060.1, on the reverse strand, counting down.
AGTGTATGATAGGGTTGCTAATCTAGTAACTACTGTATGATATGGGTGCTAATATGGTGGCTAGTGTATGATAGGGGTGCTAATCTAGTGATTAGTGTATAATAAAGTTGCTAATCTGGTGACTAGTGTATGATGTGGGTGCTAATCTGGTAACTACTGTATAATAGGGGTGCTAATCTGGTGATTAGTGTATGATAAGGGTGCTAATCTGGTCACTAGTGTATGATAGGGGTGCTAATCAGGTGACTAGTGTATGATAGGGGTGTTAATCTGGTGACTAGTGTATGATAGGGTTGCTAATCTAGTAACTACTGTATGATATGGGTGCTAATATGGTGGCTAGTGTATGATAGGGGTGCTAATCTAGTGATTAGTGTATAAGAAAGTTGCTAATCTGGTGACTAGTGTATGATTGGGGTGCTAATCTGGTAACTACTGTATGATAGGGGTGCTAATATGGTAACTACTGTATGATAGGGGTGTTAATCTGGTGATTTGTGTATGATAGGTTTGCTAATCTAGTAACTACTGTATGGTGTGGGTGCTAATCTGGTAACTACTGTATGATAGGGGTGCTAATCTGGTGATTAGTGTATGATAATGGTGCTAATCTGGTGACTAGTGTATGATAAGGGTGCTAATCTGGTAACTAGTGTATGATAGGGGTGCTAATCTGGTATATACTATATGATATGGGTGCTAATATGGTGATCAGTGTATGATAAGGGTGCTAATATGGTGACTAGTGTATGATAGGGGTGCTAATCTGGTGATTAGTGTATGATAAGGGTGCTAATCTGGTGACTAGTGTATGATAGGGGTGCTAATCTGGTAACTAGTGTATGATAGGGGTGCTAATATGGTTATTAGTGTATGATAAAGGTGACTAGTGTATGATAGGGGTGCTAATATGGTAACTACTGTATGACAGGGGTGCTAATCTGGTGACTAGTGTATGATAGGGGTGCTAATCTCGTAACTACTGTATGATGGGGTGCTAATATGGTGATCAGTGTATGATAAAGTGCTAATATGGTGACTAGTCTATGATAGGGGTACTAATATGGTGACTAGTGTATGATAGGGGTACTAATCTGGTGACTAGTGTATCATATGGGTGCTAATATGGTGATTAGTGTATGATAAGGTGCTAATATGGTGATTAGTGTATGATAAAAATGCTAATCTGGTGATCAGTGTATGATAAGGGTGCTAATCTGGTGATCAGTGTATGATAGGGGTGCTAATCTGGTGATTAGTATATGATAAGGGTGCTAATCTGGTGACTAGTGTATGATAGGGGTACTAATCTGGTGACTAGTGTATGATAGGGGTACTAAACTGGTGACTAGTGCATGATAGGGGTACTAATCTGGTGATTAGTGTATGATAGGGTGCTAATCTGGTAACTAGTGTATTATAGTGGTGCTAATATGGTGATTAGTGTATGATAAGGTGCTAATATGGTGATTAGTGTATGATAAAGGTGCTAATCTGGTGATCAGTGTAAAATAAAGGTGCTAATCTGGTGATCAGTGTATGATAAGGGTGCTAATCTGGTGATTAGTATATGGTAAGGGTGCTAATCTGGTGACTAGTGTATGATAGGGGTACTAATCTGGAGACTAGTGTATCATATGGGTGCGAATATGGTGATTAGTGTATGATAGGGGTGCTAATCTGGTAACTAGTGTATTATAGGGGTGCTAGTATGGTGATTAGTGTATGATAAGGTGCTAATATGGTGATTAGTGTATGATAAAGGTGCTAATCTGGTGATCAGTGTATGATAAGGGTGCTAATCTGGTGATCAGTGTATGATAAGGGTGCTAATCTGGTGACTAGTGTATGATAGGGGTACTAATCTGGTGACTAGTGTATGATAGGGGTACTAATCTGGTGACTAGTGTATGATAGGGGTACTAATCTGGTGACTAGTGTATCATATGGGTGTTTATATGGTGATTAGTGTATGATAGGGGTGCTAATCTGGTAACTAGTGTATTATAGGGGTGCTAATATGGTGATTAGTGTATGATAAAGTGCTAACATGGCGATTAGTGTATGATAAAGGTGCTAATCTGGTGATCAGTGTATGATAAGGGTGCTAATCTGGTGATCAGTGTATGGTAAGGGTGCTAATCTGGTGACTAGTGTATGATAGGGGTACTAATCTGGTGACTAGTGTATGATAGGGGTACTAATCTGGTGACTAGTGTATCATATGGGTGCTAATATGGTGATTAGTGTTTGATAGGGGTGCTAATCTGGTAACTAGTGTATGATAAGGTGCTAATATGGTGATTAGTGTATGATAAGGGTGCTAATCTGGTGATTAGTATATGGTAAGGGTGCTAATCTGGTGACTAGTGTATGATAGGGGTACTAATCTGGTGACTAGTGTATGATAGGGGTACTAAACTGGTGACTATTGTATGATAGGGGTACTAATCTGGTGAATACTGTATGATAGGGGTGCTAATCTGGTGACTAGTGTATGATAGGGGTGCTAATATGGTTATTAGTGTATGATAAAGGTGACTAGTGTATGATAGGGGTGCTAATATGGTAACTACTGTATGACAGGGGTGCTAATCTGGTGACTAGTGTATGATAGGGGTGCTAATCTCATAACTACTGTATGATGGGGTGCTAATATGGTGATCAGTGTATGATAAAGTGCTAATATGGTGACTAGTCTATGATAGGGGTACTAATATGGTGACTAGTGTATGATAGGGGTACTAATCTGGTGACTAGTGTATCATATGGGTGCTAATATGGTGATTAGTGTATGATAGGGGTGCTAATCTGGTAACTAGTGTATTATAGGGGTGCTAATATGGTGATTAGTGTATGATAAGGTGCTAATATGGTGATTAGTGTATGATAAAAATGCTAATCTGGTGATCAGTGTATGATAAGGGTGCTAATCTGGTGATCAGTGTATGATAGGGGTACTAATCTGGTGACTAGTGTATGATAGGGGTACTAAACTGGTGACTATTGTATGATAGGGGTACTAATCTGGTGAATACTGTATGATAGGGGTGCTAATCTGGTGACTAGTGTATGATAGGGGTGCTAATATGGTTATTAGTGTATGATAAAGGTGACTAGTGTATGATAGGGGTGCTAATATGGTAACTACTGTATGACAGGGGTGCTAATCTGGTGACTAGTGTATGATAGGGGTGCTAATCTCATAACTACTGTATGATGGGGTGCTAATATGGTGATCAGTGTATGATAAAGTGCTAATATGGTGACTAGTCTATGATAGGGGTACTAATATGGTGACTAGTGTATGATAGGGGTACTAATCTGGTGACTAGTGTATCATATGGGTGCTAATATGGTGATTAGTGTATGATAGGGGTGCTAATCTGGTAACTAGTGTATTATAGGGGTGCTAATATGGTGATTAGTGTATGATAAGGTGCTAATATGGTGATTAGTGTATGATAAAAATGCTAATCTGGTGATCAGTGTATGATAAGGGTGCTAATCTGGTGATCAGTGTATGATAAGGGTGCTAATCTGGTGATTAGTATATGATAAGGGTGCTAATCTGGTGACTAGTGTATGATAGGGGTACTAATCTGGTGACTAGTGTATGATAGGGGTACTAAACTGGTGACTAGTGCATGATAGGGGTACTAATCTGGTGATTAGTGTATGATAGGGTGCTAATCTGGTAACTAGTGTATTATAGTGGTGCTAATATGGTGATTTGTGTATGATAAGGTGCTAATATGGTGATTAGTGTATGATAAAGGTGCTAATCTGGTGATCAGTGTAAAATAAAGGTGCTAATCTGGTGATCAGTGTATGATAAGGGTGCTAATCTGGTGATTAGTATATGGTAAGGGTGCTAATCTGGTGACTAGTGTATGATAGGGGTACTAATCTGGAGACTAGTGTATCATATGGGTGCGAATATGGTGATTAGTGTATGATAGGGGTGCTAATCTGGTAACTAGTGTATTATAGGGGTGCTAATATGGTGATTAGTGTATGATAAAGTGCTAATATGGTGATTAGTGTATGATAAAGGTGCTAATCTGGTGATCAGTGTATGATAAGGGTGCTAATCTGGTGATCAGTGTATGATAAGGGTGCTAATCTGGTGACTAGTGTATGATAGGGGTACTAATCTGGTGACTAGTGTATGATAGGGGTACTAATCTGGTGACTAGTGTATGATAGGGGTACTAATCTGGTGACTAGTGTATCATATGGGTGCTTATATGGTGATTAGTGTATGATAGGGGTGCTAATCTGGTAACTAGTGTATTATAGGGGTGCTAATATGGTGATTAGTGTATGATAAAGTGCTAACATGGCGATTAGTGTATGATAAAGGTGCTAATCTGGTGATCAGTGTATGATAAGGGTGCTAATCTGGTGATCAGTGTATGGTAAGGGTGCTAATCTGGTGACTAGTGTATGATAGGGGTACTAATCTGGTGACTAGTGTATGATAGGGGTACTAATCTGGTGACTAGTGTATCATATGGGTGCTAATATGGTGATTAGTGTTTGATAGGGGTGCTAATCTGGTAACTAGTGTATGATAAGGTGCTAATATGGTGATTAGTGTATGATAAGGGTGCTAATCAGGTGATTAGTATATGGTAAGGGTGCTAATCTGGTGACTAGTGTATGATAGGGGTACTAATCTGGTGACTAGTGTATGATAGGGGTACTAAACTGGTGACTATTGTATGATAGGGGTACTAATCTGGTGAATACTGTATGATAGGGGTGCTAATCTGGTGACTAGTGTATGATAGGGGTACTAATCTGGTGACTAGTGTATGATAGAGCTGCTAATCTGGTGCCTAGTGTAAACTCCCTGATATACTCCAATGGGCAGACAGTTTACTCCCCTCTACCATGGACCCAGATATATAAACAGCAGCGGACCCTCTCTGCATCGTGAACACCATATAGAGTACCATTACTCTGTTACCAGTAACATTCATTTATAGAACATTTCAAACTAAGCAAGAAAAAATAGTTTTTAGAACAGTTTCCTAGGTGTAAGCCGGCTCGCTGTGATGTCGGCAGCCGTACGTCCAATAGGAAAGTAGCTGAGGTGGTAACGCCATAGCACTCCGGAACATAAATCACTTGCACCATTCTGTGTAACAAACTATCGGATGTTCATATCCCACACACTTTGCTTTGTGGTATCTCCATATTTGGGGAAAACAAATGTATTTATTATTTTAGGCAATGTGTAAAGCCTGTGCTCTGTCCTCTTTTATTGTCAGTGTTTGTATATATCCAGGTATATACATGATTTAGGGGCTTATGTATAATTGGTGGAAATGGGACCAAATAAACTACCATCTCTTCTTACTCCCAATATATCAGAGACCCATGCCGGAACAGCGGCTCGTATAGGTGCCTGAGCTGTGCAAAGAGGTTGGCACATGTATGTGTGTATATATACAGTATATGTATGTGTGTGTGCCAACCTCTTTGCACAGCAAGGAAAGTTATAAGATGGGAGGGGTCAGGGGTTCATGTGTTATATACAGGTTAGCTATAGGATGACTCATTATATAGCAGTAATAGATACAGGACAGTAATAGCATTAGGGGTCATTTAATAATTCAGTTATAGGGCCTGATTCAGACCCACTCGCGAGCGGCTGTCCGCTCGCAAGTGGGTCGATGGTCTGCACTGAGCATGCGCACGACGGAGGGAGCTCCGTCGTGCGCATGCGCCAGACACGACGAGCGAAGGACTTTCCTTCGCTCGTTGTGTCCGATCAAAGGGGGCGTGCTGTCAATGTTGATTGACAGCACGCCCCCTTTGGTGGGCGTGCCGGGGGCGTGCCTCACTGACGGGGGCGTTCCCACGGGAACGCCTCCCGTCAGAAGCCGGCCCACTGACATCACTAGTGATGTCAGTGGGAGTGATTTTGGCTCTGATAGAGCCAAAATCACTCCGGAGCTTGCGGTTGAAAACCTCAACCGCAGGCTCCGGCTCGCAATTTCGATGGTCGCGATGTTCACGACCATCGCGGCCATCAAAATGCACGCTCGTATAGCCTGTGGGTGGTGACCCACAGCTATACGAGCGTCCAGGAGGACGCTCCATGAAAATGGAGCCCGGCCCTCATGCAGAGCGTGCGCTCTGCTCAGAGCGTACGGCTCTGAATGAGGGCCATAGTCATAAAAGATAGCGGTCCTGAGTCAGACGAGGATGCAGACCCCCAGAAATACCCATCTCTAATACTAATTGGAACATCTCACTATCTAAGTGTCAATTCTATGCCGGAAACTTGAGACCAATCAGTGGCATTTATTGTCTATAGACATTGTTTCTATTACTGTTATTGTTTTATTATCTATTAGTGATTTTTTTCATGTTATATTAAACAAAATTAATTTTATTCTATATGCGCTCCCTTGTTCTGTATTTTACCCTCCTGGATGAGTCTGGTATGAAATGTCGACATGGATGGTAGGTTGACATGCTAAGTGTCAACATTCACAATGTCGACATTGCCAGAATGTCAACATGGTGAATGTCGATAGTCGGCATGGCTGACATGCTGAGTTCCGTTGCGGAAATGAGGATGCCTAACCCTAACCACAGCCTAGCCCTAACCACAGCCTAGCCCTAACCCTTACCACAGCCTAGCCCTAACCCTAACCATCGACTAGCCCTAACCCTAACCACAGCCTAGCCCTAACCACAGCCTAGCCCTAACCATAGCTTAGTCCTAACCACAGACTAGCCCTGACCCTAACCACAGCCTAGTCCTAACCCTAACCACAGACTAGCTCTAACCACAGCCTAGCCCTTACCCTAACCACAGACTAGCCCTAACCACAGCCTAGCCCTAACCCTAGACTAGTCCTAACCACAGACTAGCCCTAACCACAGCCTAGCCCTAACCCTAGACTAGCCCTAACCACAGTCTAGCCCTAACCATAGCCTAGCCCTAACCATAGCCTAGCCCTAACCCTTAAAGTCATACAAAAAAATTGTCCGTTTACATTCACATCGACATATTGTCATGTTGACACCATGTAATTATAATGTCATTCTGAATGATGATCATATGCCTCCCTGATTATGCTCATCTTGCATGTGAAGCCGGAGGCCATGACAAGTTGATCAAATGACACCTACGCTGTTCGAAGAGAAGAAGAACCAACACCTGATAAACATGGCTGCATATAGTGGCCCCCGGGGCCCCGGCTGGGGGAGGTGATGCATGTATTGTTACGTAGGTGATACTTCAGCTTTAAAAGGGATTCAGCATTCAAATATTACTGTTATTGTAGTTTGCAATGTGTGACTCCGGAGATTTGGACTGGCTGATTGTTTCCTATACTTTCATCTTCTAACTTCTGCTCTGTGTCCTGTGCCTGGCAGAATCCATATATGTGTTTAACATAGGATATTTGTGCCACCCCCCAACTTCCTCCCTTTCCTCTCCTTTGTGTGCCCATAATGGGACAGAGTAGCCGATAGGACTACATCGGTTTCCTCATGAAGCTATTCCGCTGCCTGTACCTTGTGGCTGCGAGGCCACAGAATCTCTCTCGGACTGGTACTTCTTGTGAATTAATGTTTATATGACCAATGAGGGAGATTGCCAATAGCAACCAAGCAGATTCTAGCTGCCATTTTCTAGAACTAGATAAAAGATAGCCAGAATCTGGTGGCCAAGGACTACAGTTGCTATGGGATCTGCCTCATTGGCGCCTTGATGACATCATCAGTTGTGTCATTGTGGTGTGTCCCCCTCCCCCCCCCCCTACCTCACAGCATTGGTTGGGGTTGTGAAAATGCAGTTTGCTGTCCTTCTTAAATATACTTTCACTGGGGAATAGTTTCCATAGATAGACAGAAGCCCTATCTCCTGTGAAAACACCAGATTCCACCCAAGAAGGTGGCTATCTTCCTTTCCTGAATAGGCCCATGAGAGTGATTCCTTAAGTCACCCATAGTTTTATTATTTTACACAACACTCTTAAGCTATAACTTAACTAATAAATAAGACACAGACAACTGTATAGAATTGGTAAAAGAGGTCACAGCCAAATTTATTATATGAAATTAGAATTGTTAATTAGTCCTGGTGGCGAAAAAGCAGTGCTACCTCGGTCCACAGCTCATAATTAATTGATCGCTTTACCAAAATGGGGTGGAGTTTTCTCCACCCCCTGCGCAAGCTATCCTGGGTAGAACCACCCCCCCTTAACTAGCATAGTGCTGGCCCCTCCCTAGGATGAAGACCTGGTTCTCCCTTAAGGTAGCAACCGACTCGCTTTTCTCAAAGGGGGAATGCTAGCCAAGCTCTGCTGCGCTAAATTGAGCCGCCGAGGAGCACTGCTTTCCGCCTGCTGCGCCTCACCTGTTGGAACAAGAAACATAGCATATTCCAACGAGAAACGTATTGGTACACACCAATTCCTCAACAGATAACTATTGGTACAAACCAATTTCTCACCATGAATAAAATATTGGTACAAACCAATTCCTCAATGTGCCGGGTGGGTGGGAGGGATCTCAAAATGGCAAGAGGCAGTTGACTCCTCCTCCAGCCTTAAAATACAAATGCTAAACCCCGCCTCGACGGGGCAGCTAATAGGCTAACCAAATTAATGATTGGCAACTGACCTCAACCAATTACAAACTATCAACAAAAACCAGCTCTAACTAGTACTGTACCAAAATAAAAAACAGTGTGCTTATATCTTCTCAAGCTTATTCAAGCATTCGAATATTTTTTTATGCGACTCATTTTTCTCCTCCTTGTTACTAAACAGAATTTTTTCAAAGTCCTTGATTATCGGAATGTTTTCCCGCAGTATTGAAAGCAGCAATATTTTTAGGGGCAAAATCAGGTGTTTTTGCACTTACAAAGCATTGCCTTTTTTAAATTCCTCCACCGAAAAAAACCCAGGGATAATTGTCAACTTTAGAAAGCCGCTGCTTAGTAAATAAACCCTGTGATCTGGTGAACCGCTGCGTCAGGCCCCGACGGACATTTATATTGTGCGAAAACAAAAAAAAGGGAACCGCCATCCAACAAAAGTTTTGTTTTTAAAGTTTTGAGGCAAGAAAAGGATCAGAGTCCTGAAAAGGGGCAACACGCGGGGGGAAATTATATATATTTCTCACTCAGGAGAGAAAAGAATGAATTATTTATAGCGTGGAACCACTGGGCCGAACAATCCAGCGCAGCTGTCGGGAGAGCTCCGTTAGAGTATTATTTCTATGTTTACACGGCCCACCCATCCAGAAGCGATTATTTGTTTTGGATCTTTTTCCAACAATCCGGAGCTGGGTGTGGTTACGCAGGCTGAACACTTGCACCTCTGACTGGTGTATGAGGGTATTTGTGTTATGGGAAGTTTTGGCTGTCTGACTTGATCTGTGTTATTGCTGTACACATACAGTAGGAGGGCAATGGCAGCAGGAGGCCTGTGTGGAGGTGTTCCCAGGCTGTGCGATAACATATACAGTGTTGCAATACAAGGTGTATGTTAGGGGTTTATGTACTAAGCCTTTGAGATAAAGTATAAACAAATCAGCTCCTAACTGACATATTTGGAACACAGCCTGTAACGTGACAGGAGCTGATTTTGTTGGTACTTTGGGGTCTATTTACTAAGCCTTGGACAGAGATAAAGTACCAACCAATCAGCTCCTGTCATTTTTCAAACAAAGCCTGGGACATGGCAGTTTGGAGCTGATTGGCCGGGACTTTATCTCCATTCTCTTAATCTCCATCCAAGGCTTAGTAAATAGACCCCTTATCTCTTTCCACTTTATCACTCTCCAAGCATTCATGAATACCCCTCTTAGACCCCATAGGGGCCCATTTATCAATGATCGCTTTTGCAATGCCATCAGGGCATGCCAGTAACGCCCGTGATCGCATTGCAAAATGCGATCCTATCGGCCGGATGTATCATCCGGGACAGGCAGGGACACGGACTCCGAAAGGAGCCCGTCCCTGCGATGTCTCCGGAGAGCTGCCGGCCAGTGCAGGGGGTGGTGCACATGTGCAGTCCCGCGAAATGCACATCTGCCATAGCCGGGGAGGGTTCCGGCGGATCCCTCCGCCGGCTAATTATGCGCGGTGTAGCCCGTAGGCTACAGCGGCTAACGTCATCTTCAGATGGTACTAGCAGTGGGGGCCAATATCAGGAATGCATCGCATTCCGGATATTGCTAAATTTGGCAGCATCACATCCCCCAAAGAAACCTATGGGGGTTGCAGCTGCTAGCGGTAATGGAGGGATCACAGCAGGTATGTCCCTCCTTAATGCATACGGGGGATAATTAATATTTGAGGTAAACCCCCGAAAACTAGTGTTTTCGGGGATTATATCTCAAAAACACTTTGATAAATGGGCCCCTAAGCCTCAGCACCTGCAGCAATCTCTGCACCGGGGCTATGCCTCAATATGTACCCTTGTGCTAGTGGCTGCAGGCACCGTAACACCAGTATTCCGCATACAGTTACTTAACAGTAAATACGGAGTTTATACAAAAATACAAAAACCAATTATAGTACCATAGTTCCATTAATGTCCAGGATAAATCTCTGCTCTGCGTTGCATGAGGCAGAGACAGGATAATTTTTTGATCTGCATTAAATTAAAGTGGTTCTGCCCGAAATGAGCGGAAATCCTATCTATCTGGGGTATTTCTCTGGGCCTCTCTGCCTCAGACACTCCCATATCACTCCCATATATATCCCTGATTTTACTGTCAACCCCCCTGCAGACACACAGACAGTATAGATCGGACGCTATAACAGACATCATATAATCCATGTTATCTGTGTACGATTCATATGGCCTGGGGCAGATGATCAGTGACATACATTATACTGCCAATCAATAAAGCAGCAGATAATCTGCTGATAGATACCATATAGCCTAAAAGTAAAAATAATATATATGATATACTCAAAGTATATTCAGTTGGCAAAATTGCACATTCCCCTGATGACTGACCAATAATGTTTCCTCCCAGGTACTGTCTTCTACTTCCTAGCTCGTAGAATATTACATGCTGTAGTAGTATAGTACTAATGTATAGCTAACCTGCCCAATATATGATGCAATGGCAAAGCAGTGCTATGTGTGCTAGTAGGTTAGTTTATGGAACTAATGTGCTGTACTATGTGATTACATTACCACATTGTTTCGCATTATTCTGTCATATTATACTGCGCTATCATTGTATGTTTAATGTCATTTTTGAGAACGGTAAATGATTGCTGAGCATATAGTCTGCCAGCCCTGCCAATATTGAAACATTTAGAGGAGAGCAAACCATGAATTCTTGCTGCTCCTTTTGGAACTGCTCTGCTTACAAAATCAGGGAGAGGTTTCTTCCTGAACACTGCCATATGTTTTAGAGGGAGTGTCTCACATCTCAAGCATCGTTTACTATCTGCATAAGAGACAGTCGCATACTATACTATGAATGCTCTTACCTGGCAGCGCGCTTGGGGAAAAGGTATGGACTTTCTAAGCAGCACCTGGGGTACCAATGTTTAAGAGGCGACTAAAACGGATTTAGTATGTATTACCGCCGGCCGCATGGCAGTTCAAATCCCGATGCAGGGGTGAAGATCTCAACAGCGGATTTAGGTGAGTAACCCTACCCCCCAAACCCTCCTTTAGGGGTGCCTAACCCTAACCTCCCCCCCTAGTGCCTAACCCTAACCTCCCTCTAAGTGCCTAAACCTAACCCCCCCCGTCCACGCAGCCTAAACCTAAGTCTCCTAGGGGGGTGCCTAACCCTAACCTCCCCTCAGGGGTGCCTAACCCTTATCTCCCCTTCCCCTAGCCTAAACCAATCCCCCCGGGGGGGGGTGCCTAACCCTAAGTCCCCCCGGGAACCCTAAAACCTAACATGATTTTATAAACAGTGGCTACATTTTTAATCTGTCCTTCTGCAGAGGGACTATTTGAGCGAGTTGAAAAAGGGGACGAGGCCTTGTGACAAGGGGGCGTGGCCTCATATAACACCGCCGTTTCTATCACTCCGAGGCGTTCTCACTGCTCCGCAACCTGCTGGGCTGCCTCCAGGCCTCCCCCCCCACACACCGTGTTTAGATTCCATGCCTGTTCTCCCCCAACCTTCCCTGAAAAGCGGGAATGTTTTTAATATCTTTTATTTTGAAGGCGCCACAGCAGGACTATAGATAGTAACTGTGTAACCTGGCATATCACAATACAATGTAAATTGACCTTGTGCTGTCATGTTATGAGGGAGGTGCTTCTCTATCTGAGAAGGCAGCAGTGCAGAGTGTTTTTTGGAGGATACATGAATAGAGTCTCAGCAATGTGCAAACACAGTAGTTACACTCTCAGTAAAAGTGCAATGATTTAGCCACGGCCACGTTTTATTTTTTATTTTTACAAGCAACGTATAAATATAAATAACTGGTAATAAATAAATAGAAATGAAATTAGATTGCTGTGATTTTCTCTCTGTGCTGGTTTCATATACATGGTTCTGTGTTTTCTTCCTTCGCACTTCATATGTAAAAATGAAAATGTTGGGGTGTTGTTGGCTTATGTACTATTTATCAGTTTGCTGCTATAGTAAAGGTTTTCTATCACAGCTTATTCCTGTGGAAGCTGACTGATAGTCAACCTGCCAACGATACTGGCTGGCAGCGATATGAAGATGGTTATCTCTTTGCTGGCCAGTCTTGGAGCCTGATTCAGACCCGCTCACGAGCGCATAGCTGTCGGCCGGTGCGCACGAGCGGCGTGCGCAATGCGCATGCGCGAGCTACGGAGCGAGTCAGAACTTCACTCGCTCCGGGGCTCGCTACAAAACGGGGCGGCTGTCGATAGCTCGCCCCGTTTTGTAGGTGTGGAGGGGGGGTGGCTGGGCAAACGGAGGCGTTTGTGGACGGCCCTACTGACATCATTCGTGATGTCTGTAGTGAACTTCCTGCTCTATTAGAGCAGGAAGTTCACTCGGGCTTGCGGGAACCGAGACCCTACCACAAGGGTCTCATCGCAAGCCCGATAATCGCGACCATCGCCAGGCTGCTCGCAAAAGCTGTGGGTTGTCACCAACAGCTATGCGAGCGGCCTGGAGGCGGATTTAAAAAAAAAAAAATCCGCCCTGATTCAGGCCCTTGATTGACCCTGCGCGTGCCCTGAGTTACACATGCCTGGGAATAAAAAAAATTAAAAAATTTAAAAAAAGATTCTAAAATAATAATAATAATAATAATAATAATAAAGAAATGACGATAGCGAAGGGAGGATAATAATAATTATTATTTTATTTATATAGAGCTTTACTCGTAAAGGACAAAATCTAGAGATTTAGATTGACAGAAATTAAGAGAAATTTGCATAAAATACTGATAACCATGAACATAGGGCCTGATTCAGGTAAAGATAAAATGTTAATATTAGATGCAGTGGTGTAATTTTTGCTACTGCGCATGCGTCAAAGCTGCACCGTGCACGAGCGGCGATGGGTTAGAGACGGTGGTTGCAGAAAGGGTTGATTTACAAAGTAAGTGACAGGCAGTCAGCGTTTGGGGAAGGTAAGGGGGGGTGTATACAAAAACGCAGGTGTGTTGGAAACATTTTCTGGGCGTGCCCTAGTGAGACTCTGCAAATTCGTTCACAGCTGCAGAGACCCCGGCGTTTTAGGTGAGATAGAAATTGTAAGACAGCATAGGGTTGCTCAGAGGTTCGATGGGCGACCGATGTACCTGCTTTTGTACGTAAGCAGCGGATGTCAGATGCATATTTTTGCAAGTCCACTGCGTATAGAATAGATCTTTGTTCATCTGTAAATCAGGCTTATAATACAGAATTGAGGCAACCACCTTGTCCACGAGGGCACCAGACAAGGCAGCCATCTTGGGTGCACTAAATAGAAGCCATATCTCCGTCGAAAACACCCCAGATCATTTATAGACCCCCTAAATGTTTTATTATTTTCTTATTGGCTCGCTGACCCTTTAAGTGCCTCATGTTATTAATTACACTTTCTTATCACGTTACCGATAACCTCTCCCATTTACTTTATAATACACATTACAAGCACATTGACAGTGTGTATTTAAGATAAAGAATATTGTCTTTGATTGGAGGTCACATTCCAAGACACAGATCACAGAGTCTTGGGTGCTTACAGTGTAATCTCTCCTGACCTGCTGGGATCATAACCAAACAGATTCCCATGGACCCAGTGTCATTCTTATGTGCAGTGGTTACACTAGAGAAGTAACCATTATATGTAGTTATAGTTCTCATTTATATAATTGCGCAGGCTGGCTTTTCGGCTTGTACACATCTATCCGCTTTCCATATGTTCATAAACACACATACAACAGGGCAAGTGAGAGTCAGCTGTGTCGTTCCCGCCATTGTTATGTAACATGTATGTGTCATTCCTTGCGTGTTAATGCGTGTTACCAGTGCAATAGATGTACTGTGGCAAATACATTAAAAAATTCTCTAGTTCCCTTTTTTTGCGTTTTTTTTTAATCCATTTTCCCAGCCCTTATGTGTGACTGCGCCCTATAGGGGGTAGTTTAGGTAGCGGGTAGGGTTCCTGAAATAACCTACAGTAGTTGGGCATATTTCTGCTGTCCATTCCTGTAAGGGACATTTTTAAAGGATTCGCAACTCTTAAAAAACAAGTTGATCAATCTGGCACCTCGGAAAATAATAGACCCATCCAATCTTATTATCCTATACCCAGCGATGTAAATATACCTTCCAAATTTCCCGATTTTGGATGGGACAGATGTCAGTTTTGCCGTCGATGGTGGAGAACCAATGGTTCTCCACCATTGATGGCAGAAAGCCTCGCAATGTTTTTTTTTTTAGTTAACTTAATGTCAAGACACGGAGCCGAGCTCCGTCCCAGATGTGATTGTGAAGCCCCGCCTATTGGTTCTGATTGGCTGGCAGCCCAGCATGTTCCAGAGCAGGGATAACCTTCGGTGGTTGAAACCATCAATGGTTTCCCTTTTAATGGTTTTATACCATCAATGATAATCACTGATGGTACAATCAATGGTGACCATCGATGGTTACCCAAATATGGCCATCCCTAGCTGGGTGGTATGTCATAGCTACTAATGTTGCAAGGGTAGCAACCAGGCCCTTGACCTGACTGACCCCATCGAGTTGCTCTTGGTCTCTGCTTAGTAAGCTCCCTTCTGTATGACCTGATGGTGCAGAGGGGCACAAGAGAAGCCCGCCAACGTTAAAGTGAGGGAAGGGCAACAGTGGCCCTCGCTAGGAACCTTGGGCCTGATTCAGACCCACTCGCGAGCGGCTGTCCGCTCACAAGTGGGTCGATGGTGTGCACTGAGCATGCGCACGACGGAGGGAGCTCCGTCGTGCGCATGCGCGAGACGCGACGAGCGAAGGACTTTCCTTCGCTCGTTGTGTCTGGTCAAAGGGGGCGTGCTGTCGATGTTGATTGACAGCACGCCCCCTTTGGTGGGCATGCCGGGGGCGTGCCTCCCAGACGGGGGCGTTCCCAAGGGAACGCCTACCGTCAGAAGCCAGCCCACTGACATCACTAGTGATGTCAGTGGGAGTGATTTTGGCTCTGATAGAGCCAAAATCACTCCGGGCCTTGCGGTTGAGAAACTCAACCGCAGGCTCCGGCTCGCACTGGCGATGGTCGCGATGGTCAAGACCATCGTGGCCATCATCCTGCACGCTCGCATGTGCTGTGGGTGGTGACCCACAGCTATACGAGCGTCCAGGAGGACGCTCCATTTTTATGGAGGACGGCCCTCATTCAGAGCGAGCGCTCTGCTCAGAGCGTCCGGCTCTGAATGAGGGCCCTTATCACAATTTAGCTGTTTGGCCCCTAATTTCTAGTTACGCCCCATGACTGTAGCGTTTCACTATAATTTGGCCACTGTGTGACGCTACTCTGTGGACTACAAAGACAATATACAGGCGCCACATCACCACCAAGGGCCGGGAACACAAATAAACTCCTGAATAAAGTACATTCCAAGCAAGCATTTTGAGGATCATCAGATTTGTGAATGTTACAATAGGAATCTTTCATAGTGGGGACACTTTTCTTATAGGTGTAATTACCTTGTAATAATGTTACCTTTGTTATAGCATGTGACTTATGTGTCATTTTTGCCGATCAGGATTCTGGCTGAACTGGGATGGAAAATCATTCCTGCTCAAGGCGGGCTGATGCAATTGAGGATTTTCATGTTGTAAGCCATCTTGTTGTCTACATAGGGCCGCATTTACCATTGTGCCACTGTCTATTTGTGTGACGTCCAGATGGTTTGGCTGTGCAGCATATGTCTTCATATTCAGAGTTTATTGTACCAACCAATCAGCTCCTAACAGCCTGTAACGTGACAGTTAGGAACTGATTGGCTGGCACTTTATCTCTCTCCACGGCTTAGTTCATCTCCCCCAGAGTAAGTATGCCTTGCCTCCTATTTAGTTATGCTTAGTTTTCAGATGTACGTTTTATAACTACCGAAGACACGTTGAAGTTTGACAGCTGATAACGATGACCGCTATATTTTTCATTGTTGGAATAAATGATCAATGAACACCCACCCATCCCAGATGTAAAATCTATACCTAACACCAGTGCTATACGACCTGGGACGGATGTCACTAAATGGGAACCCTCGACATCGAGGCGCTGATTTTCAGTCCCGTTTACTGTTCACGGACGGAAGCGTCGAGTTTTAGCATAGAGCGAATACCCAGATACCAGTTTACACTTCATTGTGTTCGTATGTGCTATTCTGAGTCAGACGGAACTTGGCCAGATCTGTCTTTCTGTGAAATAAGGCGCTTGGGGGTCGTGAACTGAGTGGCGACAATGAGATTGCTCATAACCACCCTGATTTGCGGGAGTCTCATGGGCGTATCGTGGGCGTGTACCCAAGGCTCTGTCAGATTCTGAGCCGTGCGTATCAGAAGGGGAAGCCTGTGTCAGACGGATCTTCTGTACCTAGCCTGGGGGCTGGTGCACGTGCAGACACTAATGGTGGCTGCCGGTGTAAAATGAATGGGTGGCATGGGAAGGAGGAGCCGCGCCCTGTGCAAAACGGGACTGAGGCGCCCATTACCTGTGCGCAGCCAAAAATGGGGGCGTGGCCTAATTACCATAGGCCACACCCCCTAACATCAGGCTGGGGGTGAGCCAAGCACTCCGTCAGTAGCGGAACGGCAAACTAATCCAAACTCTGTTCATTTTTTTACGGTGTGCTTGTGTGGGCGCTTCTAGGGTCAGAGCAAGCCTAAATGTGACTGTGAGTCTCCCTAATTAGAACTCACAAGGGTAACAATAATGCCAGAAAAAAGAGTGTCACAAATAGCCCCATAAACCATAAAAAGATATTGGGCCTGATTCAGAGCCGTTCGCAATTTGCGGACGTTCATTCAGGAAAAGGGGCTGGCTATTTAAATGAACCATTCGCTCTTTGCGGTCTGTTCACGCCTCTATGTTTGAACGAGCGACCAAAACATGAGAACGTAATTTAGAAAAAAACGCCCCCTGGCCGCTCGCATCCTACGTCATGTCCGCTATTTATTAGATTAATCGAGTACATCGACCAGGGTCTGAACTGCTCGCTATTCCTGGGGTTGGTTTTTGCTACCACAATTTTGCGAGCAGTTCTGGCTATAAAATAACCCAGTGACGTGGTCAATGACGCTGCTGTATTAATTATGCACACCCATAAAACGCCCGTTTTGACCTTTAAGCACGCCTGCGTTCGGATCTCCACTCCCCATTTTCAAGCACCTTCCCCTGTTACCACCCACATACGCCTCCTCATGTCACTCAAAATATCAGGCATTCGCAATTTAGCGAACAAACAATTTTCAGCCGCAATGACTGGTTCGCGCATGCGTATTATGATCCGTACGCATGCGCAGTTGGGCAAACATCGCTCGGAGCGAACGAGCAGCCACTTGCGTCCCGCTCTGAATCAGGCCCATTGTTTATTAAACATGTAAATATGTGCATAGATAAGTATGCACTGATCACCCAGCAGATAATCTGGTACATAAAACAGTAAACAACATCAGGCACTTTATTTCTGTTGTTCAATGCTTTATGCACCCATATCCACCAGATTATCTGTTGGGTGATCAGCGCATAATTATCTATGCACATATTTACATGTTTAATAAACAATATCTTTTTATGGTTTATTGGGCTAGCGCCAATTATTTGTGACACTCTTGTGTCTGCCATTAATCCAAACTCTGGACAATAGCACGGAAGTCTCAGCCTGTGAGGGTCCAGTCTTATTAGTCCGGACCTTGGCCCTGATTCAGAGCCGGACGCTCTTTCAGAGGGCTCGCTCTGAATCAGGGCGGCATTATTTTTTTTTGGTGTCGGCCTTCTGGCCGCTCGCTAAGCTGCTGATGACCACCCACAGCTTTTGCCCGCGGCCAGGTGATGGTCGCAATGGTCACGACCATCGCGACCATCAGGCTTGCGACGAGACCCTTGTGGTAGGGTCTCGTCCATCGCAAGCCCCAGTGAGCTTCCGGTTCTAATAGAGCCGGAAGCTCACTACTGAGGCTGCCCCCAAACAGCAGGCGTTCCTTCGGGAACGCCTCCGTTTGGCCAGCCACACCCCCTGCCCACCTCCAAAACGGGGCGAGCTTTCAATCACAATCGACAGCTGTCCCGTTTTGGTGCGAGACCCGTAGTGATGGAGCGCCCGTCGCTGGCCGGGTCTCGCGCATGCACACGCTGGAGCCGGCTCCGGTGTGCGCATGCGCAGTGGGGGTCCATCGACCCGCTTGCGAGCGCTGTGCGCTCGCCAGCGGGTCTGAATCAGACCCCTTCTCCCCAAACCTGATATATGATATGATTCTTCTCCGATGAATACAGCTGGGGAAAACAATGACATTTGATTGACGTCCCCGGCCCTTTGCAGTTGCACTTGAGAAAGCAAACATCCTCTTCATCTTTGGCTGTCTCCTAAGTGTTTAAAGAATCTGAGTGTTCAGTTGTTTATGAAAGACTGTTCCTGGGCCAGAGGCTCAGGATTGCACCTTGAAGGGTGGTGTCTGCAAAGATACTGCTAGCAGCGAGATCTATATGTCTGGCGTACTCTCACCTACTGAAGTGCTGCCAGTTCAGTCCTATTACCTGCTCCCATAACACACAGTCAGTGCCAACACACTCCGCTGTAAAAAGGTATCTGACATTTCCTGTGTTTACATTCCCGGTGAAAGTAGAGGTCTGAGGGACACGACTACTTTATGCCTTTTAGCTTAATAACTGCACTTTTTCTTCTCTGTTTTGTTTTTGCATGGGTTCCTTCATTCTAATCTGGAACACAGGGGCCTTTGTATTCATAAATACACACACACGTACATGTGACTGACGATAGGTAAGTGTCATGCTGTAAGCGAAGTATTGTTCCGTGGCTGATTTGGTGCTCGGATGAGCTGTTGAATACCACATGGCACTGCCATCCTGCTCAGACAGTTACTGTTCCTTTCCCACATTTTCCAGGGTGAAGATACCAAACATATGTTAAATTGGGTCCATAAGGCCTAATTCTGAGGTGGATGCAAATAGGTGTCAGTGCTGCCTCTTTGTCCGCAGTGGATTTGAGAATGGATGCAAATGCTGCAGGTGACTTCTTTAGTTATGAGACGCCCACCGGCGGCTTCTCAGATCCGCTGCATGCGTCCAAAGATACAGCGTCTGAGAAACATCGCAACCATCGAGCAGGCCATTGGACATCTGAGCACCCTTAAGATTGCTTAGAATGTCCGCCACAAATAAGGTTCCGAAGCCAGTGAATCTGCACCCAAAGACGCCGTCACTGGCTTAGGCACGCACCCAAAATGCACCTTCCCATCACCACCCGCAAGTGGCTGCAGACTGTCGATTAACCTGCACCCGCAGTCGCACTGCGACCTGCATCACAGCACCATCTCCGCACGTGCGCCGTAAAACATTGGTCACTAACCACCGAATCGGAACAGCGTCCACCTCTGTTTGATAGCCTGTATTCTGCACAAACACAGGCTATCAAACTGTTGACTTGTGTGATGGTTGAGGGCCTTAAAGTAAAAATAGAGATTAGAGGTACTTGCCACAGCCCTCCTGCTCACTGCATCATATGCCCTGTGACTGTGGTTGCCATGGTAGTTGCTGACTTGTGGGCAGATGCATTGTCGTGAGTAGAGAAGGGCACCGCGAGCTTGAATTCTTGGACGGCGCCTGGAAATGACTTCCAGCACTTGCAGCAGGCATTGGTTGGTGTTCCAGTCCCCAGTGACGGTGCCCTATGGTAGCTACATGACAAGTCTTGGCCACAAAAAAACAGCCACCATCTGCTTGGCCAGGCTGTGCTCACGTTGGAACATCTGTGGTGGCGCGCCTGCAAATAGCATCCACTGGGCCGACTGTTGTTTGGTCTCGGGGTCAAAACTGTAGATCCAGGATTCATCGTCACTGATGGTCTCCCAGACAGAGTTTGGATGACCTCCATCAAACCAGGCCAGCATGTTGCAGCACCAAGCCACCAAAGCCTCCTTCTGCTCACATGTTAGCTGATGGGGCACTCAGCATGCAGAAATCTTGCTCAGGCCATGCTTGTCATGGAGTATTATGCGGATGGATTTTGATAAAATCTCTGTCTCCTTCTCTAACTGGGCCACAGTCACCTTGGCGTTTACCTCAACTATGGCCCGCACAACAGCAATGCTATCCTCGGTGATGGTGGACACATGGCCTGATTCAGACCCGCTTGTGAGCGCTGAGCGCTCGCAAGCAGGCCGATGGTGCCCAAGTGCGCATGCGCACGACGGATGCACCTCCGTCGTGCGCATGCGCGAGACCTGAATAATGACGGCCAAGCCGTCGTTATGGGTCTCGCACCAAAGTGGGCGTGCTGTCGATGGTGAGTGACAGCACGCCCCCTTTGGGGCGTGGCTGCCCAGACGGAGGCGTTCCCATGGGAACGCCTACCGTCTGGGTCTGGCCCCACTGACATCACTAGTGATGTCAGTGGGAGTGCTTTTGGCTCTGATAGAGCCAAAAGCACTCCTGGGCTTGCGGAAGCGAGACCCTACCGCAGGTTCTCGTCGCAAGCCCGATGGTCGCGATGGTCTTGACCATCGCGACCATCATTTTGGCCGCTCGCTATAGCTGTGGGTGGTCACCCACAGCTATGCGAGCGGCCTGGAGGCTGCTCCAAAAAGGAGCAGGGACGGCCCTGATTCAGAGCGAACGCTCTGTCAGAGCGTCCAGCTCTGAATCAGGGCCACAGGTCAGCTGCAGCACTCCTCGTCTTTCAGGGACCGTCTCTCACGCCAAAATTCTGCAAACCACTCAAACACAGTTACTCGGGATGATATTTCCTCCCCAAAAGCAGCTCGCAGTCGGTCAAAACTCTCCTGCTTTCGCATACCACTCTTGTAGCTGTAGAAGTTAATGGCTCTACAGTGGCCTCTGTTGTTGCTCCATAACAAGTGTGCAGTGCTGCTCATATACGCTTCTGTGTCCTGAAATGTCACGAGAACTTTAGTCAGAGATTACAGTTCACAACCAATCAGATTGTGTCTACTCTACCTATGCACTGCACATCCGGAAACTTAGGGGCTTAATTCAGCTTGGATCACACGTCGGCACGAACAATATTTGCGTTCTAAGCATGTGTATGCACCACATCGCGCGTGCGCGAACAGTCCACTTCGATCGGTAAAACGAACACAGCGTATACGTTGAGCCATCGAGAAATGATTGACAGGAAGTGCCATTTGGGGGTGGAGAGGGGGGGGTTGAAGTAACGCAGGTGTGTATGTGCATTTGAACGCCGTTACAGTGACGTGCATAATTAAGCCCCTGCGTTGGCATGCGCAGCCAGAGGTCTAGATGATGACAGGAGGTTTCGCAGTTTGTGAGGCAGGGTCAGCTCCACCACAACTGTGTGTATGGGTCCGATGTTACTCGATGTTACCGATGTTTTCGCTGACTTGCGGATGTGTGTAATGGGATTTATAAACTGGTGGGCGTTTTTTTATAATGGTGCTGCGGTCACATTGCGATCGCATTCATTTGCATAATTTGGCAGGGAGCGGGTGCGTTTGATTGCAGACTTGCGATCCGTGATGAATCAGGCCCTTATTGCACACCCTTCGTACACATATTGTTACAATAGGTACACTGCATAAGGCACTGTAAAAAAAAAAAAATCCCACCTCCAGCACTATGGCCCTGATTCAGAGCCGGACGCAAGTGGCTGCTCGTTCGCTCCAAGCGATGTTTGCCCAACTGCGCATGCGTATGGATCGTTATACGCATGCGCGAACCAGTCAGTGCGGCCGAAATTCATGTGCTCGCAAAATAGCGAATGCCTGATAATTTGAGTGACAGGAGAAGGCGTATGTGGGTGGTAACAGGGGAAGGTGCTTGAAAACGGGGAGTGGAGATCCGAACGCAGGCGTGCTTAAAGGTCAAAACGGGCGTTTTATGGGTGTGCATATTTAAAACAGCAGCGTCATTGACCACGTCACTGGGTTATTTTATAGCCAGAACTGCTCGCAAAATTGTGGTAGGAAAAACCAACCACAAGAATAGCGAGCAGTTCATACGCTGGTTGATGTACTCGATTAATCTAATAAATAGCGGACATGACGTAGGATGCGAGCGGCCAGGGGGCGTATTTTTCCAAAAAACGACCGCAAGTTTTGTTCGCTCGTTCAGACCTAGAGGCGTGAACAGACCGCAAACAGCGAACGGTTCATTTGAATAGCCACCCCTTGTTTTAGAACGAACGACCGCAAATAGCGAGTGGCTCTGAATGAGAGCCAATATCTAAAATACAGGATCATTATTCTGGAAAATGTATAATCTCTTTACATGAGGATATTTCAATGTTCACATATCAATGTTTTGCTGCTGATTTTGCCACATGCACCCGTCACTATTTGCAGAGGGGAGTTTTGTAACACCTTCATGTACAAAAATAACACAGGCAAAGAAATGTTACATAAGTATCTGATTAGAGACATTTGTCCAAATGTTTTTCCTGTGAATTCTTAGTCAGTATGAATTGCTGACAGATTTTTGGCGCTATTTTTGCAACTCTTTATTAATGTGAACCATTGTGTACAGAATGTGTCAGATGTGTAGCAGAATTACATGTCTCACAGTGTGACCTTGAGCGAGTCTGCCTTGGTGTAACAGACAAAATACCAGGGTCACAAAACAATGTTTTGTTGTTTATAATTCTGTGTTTTAAAAGTGGAGTGGAGGCGGCCATTTTATGCTCTGACTAATATTCATTGTCGACAGTCACCATGCCGACCTCCTCAGAATGACATGTTCACAATGTCGACATTCTCAGAATGCCGACGGTTAGGGCTAGGCTGTCTGGGGAGGGTGAGGTTAGGAATTAGGGTTAGGGATAGGCATAAAATATTCACTGAAACCGCCACTCAGTCAGAGCTCTCCGCCAGAATTGACGGTCACATGACCGCTGGGACCCGGAGGCTGCACTTGACCTGCTGTCGCCACCAGGATCAGGTAAGTGACCGCTGTGCCATAAGGGATGATCAACATCTATCATGTCACCAGAGACACCACAACATTTTAAGTTTGGGGCAGGCCAAGATATAATTTCATTATGGCGCCCCTAAGTTGCTGAATGTCGCTCCCTCAGGGGCAGCTAGAGTAACCCGCCACACCACCTACCTGATGACAGGGAAAAGTAAGCCTGAGGGGTCTTTTGCTGGGTTTTTGCTGATTTGGCCTCTGTATGTGGACATCACTGCTCTCTCCCTGCCTCCTCACTCACAGACACAACACTGACACAGCACTACCGCGCAGCTCCAGGAACACATGCAGCCAAAAGCGCCCATGTACATACAATTTATCCAACCAGCACTGGGAGAGGAGGAGGACGGTTACATGCGTGTTGCTGGGAGTTGCAGTTTGGCGTGGACTTAGGAGCGTATCGCTGTGGTTCACTGATCCTCACTCTAGGACTACAGAGACCATCATGCAATGCGAGTTGGCCATGAGAAGCGCTCGCAGGACCCTACTCGTGCCTAATAGGACTCAGCCCAGTGTATGCTCCCTGCTATTCCCTGTACTATACACACACCACTGCAAATATTGTGTAGGTATAAAACAACAAGGATGAAAAACAAATATACATATCAAACGCCGCAAACTTTGCTGCATCTGGGGCCCTATATATAGACGTGACTACAACATCAGGCTCCACCCAAATGCAGACATAGGGACTCCCAATCCCTCCAATCCAGCAATTCATTCAACAACTAATAACGTAATAAGTTTAGCACAATAGGTGCAGTACACATTACATCAATGCCACACATGGGAATTATTATCACACACCACTACACACACTGTGCTGGGCTGGTTACACCCAGAGGAGGAAGACAGCTTCAGACTTCACCTTAAAATAAATAAGACCCAACAACAACAAAAAGTTGTAATACTATCGGGGCCTATTCATCATCATCATTCCATTTTTACAAAAGCAGGTGAAAATTAAAATTTTCACCTGCAATTGTAGAAATTAAGTTATCAGGCCATTCATTAAGAAGGTAAATCAGGAGAAATCACAGATATCTCCTACTTACCTTCCTCTTGCGGCATGGCCCATGGTCCCCATACATTAGTATCACAGATATCTCCTGCTTACCTTCCTCTGGCGGAATGGCCCATGATCCCCATACACTAGTATCACAGATATCTCCTGCTTACCTTCTTCTCCCGGAATGGCCCGCTGTCCCCATACACTAGTATCACAGATATCTCCTGCTTACCTTCCTCTGGCGGAATGGCCCGCTGTCCCCATACACTAGTATCACAGATATCTCCTACTTACCTTCCTCTCCCGGAATGGCCCGCTGTCCCCATACACTAGTATCACAGATATCTCCTGCTTACCTTCCTCTGGCGGAATGGCCCGCTGTCCCCATACACTAGTATCACAGATATCTCCTGCTTACCTTCCTCTGGCGGAATGGCCCGCAGTCCCCATACACTAGTATCACAGATATCTCCTGCTTACCTTCCTCTGGCGGAATGGCCCGCTGTCCCCATACACTAGTATCACAGATATCTCCTACTTACCTTCCTCTCCCGGAATGGCTCACTGTCCCCATACACTAGTATCACAGATATCTCCTACTTACCTTCCTCTCCCGGAATGGCCGGCTATCCCCATACACTAGTATCACAGATATCTCCTACTTACCTTCCTCTACCGGAATGGCCCGCTGTCCCCATACACTAGTATCACAGATATCTCCTTCTTACCTTCCTCTTGCAGAATGGCTCGCTGTCCCCATACACTAGTATGACAGATATCTCCTGCTTACCTTCCTCTTGCAGAATGACACGCTGTCCCTATACACTAGTATCACAGATATCTCCTACTTACCTTCCTCTCCGGGAATGGCCCGCTGTCCCCATACACTAGTATCACAGATATCTCCTGATTACCTTCCTCTTGCAGAATGGCCCGTTGTCCCCATACACTAGAATCACAGATATCTCCTGCTTACCTTCCTCTCCCGGAATGGCTCACTGTCCCCATACACTAGTATCACAGATATCTCCTACTTACCTTCCTCTCCCGGAATGGCCGGCTATCCCCATACACTAGTATCACAGATATCTCCTACTTACCTTCCTCTCCCGGAATGGCCCGCTGTCCCCATACACTAGTATCACAGATATCTCCTTCTTACCTTCCTCTTGCAGAATGGCTCGCTGTCCCCATACACTAGTATGACAGATATCTCCTGCTTACCTTCCTCTTGCAGAATGACACGCTGTCCCTATACACTAGTATCACAGATATCTCCTACTTACCTTCCTCTCCGGGAATGGCCCGCTGTCCCCATACACTAGTATCACAGATATCTCCTGATTACCTTCCTCTTGCAGAATGGCCCGTTGTCCCCATACACTAGTATCACAGATATCTCCTGCTTACCTTCCTCTTGCAGAATGACACGCTGTCCCCATACACTAGTATCACAGATATCTCCTGCTTACCTTCCTCTTGCAGAATGGCCCGTTGTCCCCATACACTAGTATCACAGATATCTCCTACTTACCTTCCTCTCCCGGAATGGCCCGCTGTCCCCATACACTAGTATCACAGATATCTCCTGCTTACCTTCCTCTTGCAGAATGGCCCGTTGTCCCCATACACTAGTATCACAGATATCTCCTGCTTACCTTCCTCATGCAGAATGACACGCTGTCCCCATACACTAGTATCACAGATATCTCCTGCTTACCTTCCTCTTGCAGAATGGCCCGTTGTCCCCATACACTAGTATCACAGATATCTCCTACTTACCTTCCTCTCCCGGAATGGCCCGCTGTCCCCATACACTAGTATCACAGATATCTCCTGCTTACCTTCCTCTTGCAGAATGGCCCGTTGTCCCCATACACTAGTATCACAGATATCTCCTACTTACCTTCCTCTTGCAGAATGACACACTGTCCCCATACATTAGTATCACAGATATCTCCTACTTACCTTCCTCTCCCGGAATGGCCCGTTGTCCCAAAACACTAGTATCACAGATATCTCCTACTTACCTTCCTCTTGCTGAATGACACGCTGTCCCAATACACTAGTATCACAGATATCTCCTGCTTACCTTCCTCTTGCAGAATGGCCCGTTGTCCCCATACACTAGTATCACAGATGTCTCCTACTTACCTTCCTCTCCCGGAATGGCCCGTTGTCCCCATACACTAGTATCACAGATATCTCCTACTTACCTTCCTCTTGCAGAATGACACGCTGTCCCCATACACTAGTATCACAGATATCTCCTGCTTACCTTCCTCTTGCAGAATGGCCCGTTGTCCCCATACACTAGTATCACAGATATCTCCTACTTACCTTCCTCTTGCAGAATGACACACTGTCCCCATACGCCTGTATCACAGATATCTCCTACTTACCTTCCTCTTCCAGAATGATACGCTGTCCCCATACACGAGTATCACAGATATCTCCTACTTACCTTCCTCTTGCAGAATGACACGCTGTCCCCATACACTAGTATCACAGATATCTCCTACTTACCTTCCTCTTGCAGAATGACACACTGTCCCCATACACTAGTATCACAGATATTTCCTGCTTACCTTCCTCTTGCAGAATGGCCCGTTGTCCCCATACACTAGTATCACAGATATCTCCTACTTACCTTCCTCTTGCAGAATGACACGCTATCCCCATACACTAGTATCACAGATATCTCCTACTTACCTTCCTCTTGCGGCATGGCCCATGGTCCCCATACACTAGTATCACAGATATCTCCTGCTTACCTTCCTCTCCCGGAATGGCCCGCTGTCCCCATACACTAGTATCACAGATATCTCCTGCTTACCTTCCTCTGGCGGAATGGCCCATGGTCCCCATACACTAGTATCACAGATATCTCCTGCTTACCTTCCTCTCCCGGAATGGCCCGCTGTCCCCATACACTAGTATCACAGATATCTCCTGCTTACCTTCCTCTGGCGGAATGGCCCGCTGTCCCCATACACTAGTATCACAGATATCTCCTACTTACCTTCCTCTCCCGGAATGGCCCGCTGTCCCCATACACTAGTATCACAGATATCTCCTGCTTACCTTCCTCTGGCGGAATGGCCCGCTGTCCCCATACACTAGTATCACAGATATCTCCTGCTTACCTTCCTCTGGCGGAATGGCCCGCTGTCCCCATACACTAGTATCACAGATATCTCCTGCTTACCTTCCTCTGGCGGAATGGCCCGCTGTCCCCATACACTAGTATCACAGATATCTCCTACTTACCTTCCTCTCCCGGAATGGCTCGCTGTCCCCATACACTAGTATCACAGATATCTCCTACTTACCTTCCTCTTGCAGAATGACACACTGTCCCCATACATTAGTATCACAGATATCTCCTACTTACCTTCCTCTCCCGGAATGGCCCGTTGTCCCAATACACTAGTATCACAGATATCTCCTACTTACCTTCCTCTTGCTGAATGACACGCTGTCCCCATACACTAGTATCACAGATATCTCCTGCTTACCTTCCTCTTGCAGAATGGCCCGTTGTCCCCATACACTAGTATCACAGATATCTCCTACTTACCTTCCTCTCCCGGAATGGCCCGTTGTCCCCATACACTAGTATCACAGATATCTCCTACTTACCTTCCTCTTGCAGAATGACACGCTGTCCCCATACACTAGTATCACAGATATCTCCTGCTTACCTTCCTCTTGCAGAATGGCCCGTTGTCCCCATACACTAGTATCACAGATATCTCCTACTTACCTTCCTCTTGCAGAATGACACACTGTCCCCATACGCCTGTATCACAGATATCTCCTACTTACCTTCCTCTTGCAGAATGACACGCTGTCCCCATACACGAGTATCACAGATATCTCCTACTTACCTTCCTCTTGCAGAATGACACGCTGTCCCCATACACTAGTATCACAGATATCTCCTACTTACCTTCCTCTTGCAGAATGACACACTGTCCCCATACACTAGTATCACAGATATTTCCTGCTTACCTTCCTCTTGCAGAATGGCCCGTTGTCCCCATACACTAGTATCACAGATATCTCCTACTTACCTTCCTCTTGCAGAATGACACGCTATCCCCATACACTAGTATCACAGATATCTCCTACTTACCTTCCTCTTGCGGCATGGCCCATGGTCCCCATACACTAGTATCACAGATATCTCCTGCTTACCTTCCTCTCCCGGAATGGCCCGCTGTCCCCATACACTAGTATCACAGATATCTCCTGCTTACCTTCCTCTGGCGGAATGGCCCATGGTCCCCATACACTAGTATCACAGATATCTCCTGCTTACCTTCCTCTCCCGGAATGGCCCGCTGTCCCCATACACTAGTATCACAGATATCTCCTGCTTACCTTCCTCTGGCGGAATGGCCCGCTGTCCCCATACACTAGTATCACAGATATCTCCTACTTACCTTCCTCTCCCGGAATGGCCCGCTGTCCCCATACACTAGTATCACAGATATCTCCTGCTTACCTTCCTCTGGCGGAATGGCCCGCTGTCCCCATACACTAGTATCACAGATATCTCCTGCTTACCTTCCTCTGGCGGAATGGCCCGCTGTCCCCATACACTAGTATCACAGATATCTCCTGCTTACCTTCCTCTGGCGGAATGGCCCGCTGTCCCCATACACTAGTATCACAGATATCTCCTACTTACCTTCCTCTCCCGGAATGGCTCGCTGTCCCCATACACTAGTATCACAGATATCTCCTACTTACCTTCCTCTCCCGGAATGGCCGGCTATCCCCATACACTAGTATCACAGATATCTCCTACTTACCTTCCTCTCCCGGAATGGCCCGCTGTCCCCATACACTAGTATCACAGATATCTCCTTCTTACCTTCCTCTTGCAGAATGGCTCGCTGTCCCCATACACTAGTATGACAGATATCTCCTGCTTACCTTCCTCTTGCAGAATGACACGCTGTCCCCATACACTAGTATCACAGATATCTCCTACTTACCTTCCTCTCCGGGAATCGCCCGCTGTCCCCATACACTAGTATCACAGATATCTCCTGATTACCTTCCTCTTGCAGAATGGCCCGTTGTCCCCATACACTAGTATCACAGATATCTCCTGCTTACCTTCCTCTTGCAGAATGACACGCTGTCCCCATACACTAGTATCACAGATATCTCCTGCTTACCTTCCTCTTGCAGAATGGCCCGTTGTCCCCATACTCTAGTATCACAGATATCTCCTACTTACCTTCCTCTCCCGGAATGGCCCGCTGTCCCCATACACTAGTATCACAGATATCTCCTGCTTACCTTCCTCTTGCAGAATGGCCCGTTGTCCCCATACACTAGTATCACAGATATCTCCTACTTACCTTCCTCTTGCAGAATGACACACTGTCCCCATACACTAGTATCACAGATATCTCCTACTTACCTTCCTCTCCCGGAATGGACCGTTGTCCCCATACACTAGTATCACAGATATCTCCTACTTACCTTCCTCTTGCAGATGACACGCTGTCCCCATACACTAGTATCACAGATATCTCCTGCTTACCTTCCTCTTGCAGAATGGCCCGTTGTCCCCATACACTAGTATCACAGATATCTCCTACTTACCTTCCTGTTGCAGAATGACACACTGTCCCCATACATTAGTATCACAGATATCTCCTACTTACCTTCCTCTCCCGGAATGGCCCGTTGTCCCAATACACTAGTATCACAGATATCTCCTACTTACCTTCCTCTTGCAGAATGACACGCTGTCCCCATACACTAGTATCACAGATATCTCCTACTTACCTTCCTCTTACAGAATGACACGCTGTCCCCATACACTAGTATCACAGATATTTCCTGCCTACCTTCCTCTTGCAGAATGGCCCGTTGTCCCCATACACTAGTATCACAGATATCTCCTACTTACCTTCCTCTTGCAGAATGACACGCTATCCCCATACACTAGTATCACAGATATCTCCTACTTACATTCCTCTTGTGGAATGGCCCGCTGTCCCCATACACTAGTATCACAGATATCTCCTACTTACCTTCCTCTTGCAGAATGACACGCTGTCCCCATACACTAGTATCACAGATATTTCCTGCTTACCTTCCTCTTGCAGAATGGCCCGATGTCCCTATACACTAGTATCACAGAATCTCCTACTTACCTTCCTCTTGCAGAATGGCCCGTTGTCCCCATACACTAGTATCACAGATATCTCCTACTTACCTTCCTCTCCCGGAATGGCCCGCTGTCCCCATACACTAGTATCACAGATATCTCCTGCTTACCTTCCTCTTGCAGAATGGCCCGCTGTCCCCATACACTAGTATCACAGATATCTCCTACTTACATTCCTCTTGTGGAATGGCCCGCTGTCCCCATACACTAGTATCACAGATATCTCCTACTTACCTTCCTCTTGCAGAATGACACGCTGTCCCCATACACTAGTATCACAGATATTTCCTGCTTACCTTCCTCTTGCAGAATGGCCCGATGTCCCTATACACTAGTATCACAGATATCTCCTACTTACCTTCCTCTTGCAGAATGGCCCGTTGTCCCCATACACTAGTATCACAGATATCTCCTACTTACCTTCCTCTCCCGGAATGGCCCGCTGTCCCCATACACTAGTATCACAGATATCTCCTGCTTACCTTCCTCTTGCAGAATGGCCCGCTGTCCCCATACACTAGTATCACAGATATTTCCTGCTTACCTTCCTCTTGCAGAATGGCCCGTTGTCCCCATACACTAGTATCACAGATATCTCCTACTTACCTTCCTCTTGCAGAATGGCCCGTTGTCCCCATACACTAGTATCACAGATATCTCCTACTTACCTTCCTCTTGCAGATTGACATGCTGTCCCCATACACTAGTATCACAGATATCTCCTGCTTACCTTCCTCTTGCGGCATGGCCCATGGTCCCCATACACTAGTATCACAGATATCTCCTGCTTACCTTCCTCTCCCGGAATGGCCCGCTGTCCCCATACACTAGTATCACAGATATCTCCTGCTTACCTTCCTCTGGCGGAATGGCCCGCTGTCCCCATACACTAGTATCACAGATATCTCCTACTTACCTTCCTCTCCCGGAATGGCCCGCTGTCCCCATACACTAGTATCACAGATATCTCCTGCTTACCGTCCTCTGGCGGAATGGCCCGCTGTCCCCATACACTAGTATCACAGATATCTCCTGCTTACCTTTCTCTCCCGGTATGGCCGGCTATCCCCATACACTAGTATCACAGATATCTCCTGCTTACCTTCCTCTGGCGGAATGGCCCGCTGTCCCCATACACTAGTATCACAGATATCTCCTGCTTACCTTCCTCTGGAAGAATGACACGCTGTCCCCATACACTAGTATCACAGATATCTCCTACTTACCTTCCTCTTGCAGAATGGCCCGTTGTCCCCATACACTAGTATCACAGATATCTCCTACTTACCTTCCTCTTGCAGAATGGCCCGTTGACCCCATACACTAGTATCACAGATATCTCCTACTTACCTTCCTCTCCCGGAATGGCCCGCTGTCCCCATACACTAGTATCACAGATATCTCCTGCTTACCTTCCTCTTGCAGAATGGCCCGTTGTCCCCATACACTAGTATCACAGATATCTCCTACTTACCTTCCTCTCCCGGAATGGCCCGTTGTCCCCATACACTAGTATCACAGATATCTCCTACTTACCTTCCTCTTGCAGAATGACACACTGTCCCCATACACTAGTATCACAGATATCTCCTGCTTACCTTCCTCTTGCAGAATGGCCCGTTGTCCCCATACACTAGTATCACAGATATCTCCTACTTAGCTTCCTCTTGCAGAATGACACACTGTCCCCATACGCTAGTATCACAGATATCTCCTACTTACCTTCCTCTTGCAGAATGACACGCTGTCCCCATACACTAGTATCACAGATATCTCCTACTTACCTTCCTCTTGCAGAATGACACGCTGTCCCCATACACTAGTATCACAGATATCTCCTACTTACCTTCCTCTTGCAGAATGACACGCTGTCCCCATACACTAGTATCACAGATATTTCCTGCTTACCTTCCTCTTGCAGAATGGCCCATTGTCCCCATACACTAGTATCACAGATATCTCCTACTTACCTTCCTCTTGCAGAATGACACGCTATCCCCGTACACTAGTATCACAGATATCTCCTACTTACATTCCTCTTGTGGAATGGCCCGCTGTCCCCATACACTAGTATCACAGATATCTCCTACTTACCTTCCTCTTGCAGAATGACACGCTGTCCCCATACACTAGTATCACAGATATTTCCTACTTACCTTCCTCTTGCAGAATGGCCCGTTGTCCCCATACACTAGTATCACAGATATCTCCTACTTACCTTCCTCTTGCTGAATGACACGCTGTCCCCATACACTAGTATCACAGATATCTCCTGCTTACCTTCCTCTTGCAGAATGGCCCGTTGTCCCCATACACTAGTATCACAGATATCTCCTACTTACCTTCCTCTCCCGGAGTGGCCCGTTGTCCCCATACACTAGTATCACAGATATCTCCTACTTACCTTCCTCTTGCTGAATGACATGCTGTCCCCATACACTAGTATCACAGATATCTCCTGCTTACCTTCCTCTTTCAGAATGGCCCGTTGTCCCCATACACTAGTATCACAGATATCTCCTACTTACCTTCCTCTCCCGGAATGGCCCGTTGTCCCCATACACTAGTATCACAGATATCTCCTACTTACCATCCTCTTGCAGAATGACACGCTGTCCCCATACACTAGTATCACAGATATCTCCTGCTTACCTTCCTCTTGCAGAATGGCCCATTGTCCCCATACACTAGTATCACAGATATCTCCTACTTAGCTTCCTCTTGCAGAATGACACGCTGTCCCCATACACTAGTATCACAGATATCTCCTACTTACCTTCCTCTTGCAGAATGGCCCGTTGTCCCCATACACTAGTATCACAGATATCTCCTACTTACCTTCCTCTTGCAGAATGGCCCGTTGACCCCATACACTAGTATCACAGATATCTCCTACTTACCTTCCTCTCCCGGAATGGCCCGCTGTCCCCATACACTAGTATCACAGATATCTCCTGCTTACCTTCCTCTTGCAGAATGGCCCGCTGTCCCCATACACTAGTATCACAGATATCTCCTACTTACCTTCCTCTCCCGGAATGGCCCGCTGTCCCCATACACTAGTATCACAGATATCTCCTGCTTACCTTCCTCTTGCAGAATGGCCCGTTGTCCCCATACACTAGTTTCACAGATATCTCCTACTTACCTTCCTCTTGCAGAATGACACACTGTCCCCATACACTAGTATCACAGATATCTCCTACTTACCTTCCTCTCCCGGAATGGCCCGTTGTCCCCATACACTAGTATCACAGATATCTCCTACTTACCTTCCTCTTGCTGAATGACACGCTGTCCCCATACACTAGTATCACAGATATCTCCTGCTTACCTTCCTCTTGCAGAATGGCCCGTTGTCCCCATACACTAGTATCACAGATATCTCCTACTTACCTTCCTCTCCCGGAATGGCCCGTTGTCCCCATACACTAGTATCACAGATATCTCCTACTTACCTTCCTCTTGCAGAATGACACACTGTCCCCATACACTAGTATCACAGATATCTCCTGCTTACCTTCCTCTTGCAGAATGGCCCGTTGTCCCCATACACTAGTATCACAGATATCTCCTACTTAGCTTCCTCTTGCAGAATGACACACTGTCCCCATACGCTAGTATCACAGATATCTCCTACTTACCTTCCTCTTGCAGAATGACACGCTGTCCCCATACACTAGTATCACAGATATCTCCTACTTACCTTCCTCTTGCAGAATGACACGCTGTCCCCATACACTAGTATCACAGATATCTCCTACTTACCTTCCTCTTGCAGAATGACACGCTGTCCCCATACACTAGTATCACAGATATTTCCTGCTTACCTTCCTCTTGCAGAATGGCCCATTGTCCCCATACACTAGTATCACAGATATCTCCTACTTACCTTCCTCTTGCAGAATGACACGCTATCCCCGCACACTAGTATCACAGATATCTCCTACTTACATTCCTCTTGTGGAATGGCCCGCTGTCCCCATACACTAGTATCACAGATATCTCCTACTTACATTCCTCTTGCAGAATGACACGCTGTCCCCATACACTAGTATCACAGATATTTCCTACTTACCTTCCTCTTGCAGAATGGCCCGTTGTCCCCATACACTAGTATCACAGATATCTCCTACTTACCTTCCTCTTGCTGAATGACACGCTGTCCCCATACACTAGTATCACAGATATCTCCTGCTTACCTTCCTCTTGCAGAACGGCCCGTTGTCCCCATACACTAGTATCACAGATATCTCCTACTTACCTTCCTCTCCCGGAATGGCCCGTTGTCCACATACACTAGTATCACAGATATCTCCTACTTACCTTCCTCTTGCTGAATGACACGCTGTCCCCATACACTAGTATCACAGATATCTCCTGCTTACCTTCCTCTTTCAGAATGGCCCGTTGTCCCCATACACTAGTATCACAGATATCTCCTACTTACCTTCCTCTCCCGGAATGGCCCGTTGTCCCCATACACTAGTATCACAGATATCTCCTACTTACCATCCTCTTGCAGAATGACACGCTGTCCCCATACACTAGTATCACAGATATCTCCTGCTTACCTTCCTCTTGCAGAATGGCCCATTGTCCCCATACACTAGTATCACAGATATCTCCTACTTAGCTTCCTCTTGCAGAATGACACACTGTCCCCATACGCTAGTATCACAGATATCTCCTACTTACCTTCCTCTTGCAGAATGACACGCTGTCCCCATACACTAGTATCACAGATATCTCCTACTTACCTTCCTCTTGCAGAATGACACGCTGTCCCCATACACTAGTATCACAGATATCTCCTACTTACCTTCCTCTTGCAGAATGACACGCTGTCCCCATACACTAGCATCACAGATATTTCCTGCTTACCTTCCTCTTGCAGAATGGCCCGTTGTCCCCATACACTAGTATCACAGATATCTCCTACTTACCTTCCTCTTGAAGAATGACACGCTATCCCCGTACACTAGTATCACAGATATCTCCTACTTACATTCCTCTTGTGGAATGGCCCGCTGTCCCCATACACTAGTATCACAGATATCTCCTACTTACCTTCCTCTTGCAGAATGACACGCTGTCCCCATACACTAGTATCACAGATATTTCCTACTTACCTTCCTCTTGCAGAATGGCCCGTTGTCCCCATACACTAGTATCACAGATATCTCCTACTTATCTTCCTCTTGCTGAATGACACGCTGTCCCCATACACTAGTATCACAGATATCTCCTGCTTACCTTCCTCTTGCAGAATGGCCCGTTGTCCCCATACACTAGTATCACAGATATCTCCTACTTACCTTCCTCTCCCGGAATGGCCCGTTGTCCCCATACACTAGTATCACAGATATCTCCTACTTACCTTCCTCTTGCGGAATGACACGCTGTCCCCATACACTAGTATCACAGATGTCTCCTGCTTACCTTCCTCTTGCAGAATGGCCCGTTGTCCCCATACACTAGTATCACAGATATCTCCTACTTACCTCCCTCTTGCAGAATGACACACTGTCCCCATACGCTAGTATCACAGATATCTCCTACTTACCTTCCTCTTGCAGAATGACACGCTGTCCCCATACACTAGTATCACAGATATCTCCTACTTACCTTCGTCTTGCAGAATGACACGCTGTCCCCATACACTAGTATCACAGATATCTCCTACTTACCTTCCTCTTGCAGAATGACATGCTGTCCCCATACACTAGTATCACAGATATTTCCTGCTTACCTTCCTCTTGCAGAATGGCCCGTTGTCCCCATACACTAGTATCACAGATATCTCCTACTTACCTTCCTCTTGCAGAATGACACGCTATCCCCATACACTAGTATCACAGATATCTCCTACTTACATTCCTCTTGTGGAATGGCCCGCTGTCCCCATACACTAGTATCACAGATATCTCCTACTTACCTTCCTCTTGCAGAATGACACACTGTCCCCATACACTAGTATCACAGATATTTCCTGCTTACCTTCCTCTTGCAGAATGGCCCGTTGTCCCCATACACTAGTATCACAGATATCTCCTACTTACCTTCCTCTTGCAGAATGGCCGTTTGTCCCCATACACTAGTATCACAGATATCTCCTACTTACCTTCCTCTTGCAGAATGACACGCTATCCCCATACACTAGTATCACAGATATCTCCTACTTACATTCCTCTTGTGGAATGGCCCGCTGTCCCCATACACTAGTATCACAGATATCTCCTACTTACCTTCCTCTTGCAGAATGACACACTGTCCCCATACACTAGTATCACAGATATTTCCTGCTTACCTTCCTCTTGCAGAATGGCCGTTTGTCCCCATACACTAGTATCACAGATATCTCCTACTTACCTTCCTCTCCCGGAATGGCCCGCTGTCCCCATACACTAGTATCACAGATATCTCCTGCTTACCTTCCTCTTGCAGAATGGCCCGCTGTCCCCATACACTAGTATCACAGATATCTCCTACTTACCTTCCTCTTGCAGAATGACACGCTGTCCCCATACACTAGTATCACATATATCTCCTGATTACCTTCCTCTTGTGGAATGGCCCGCTGTCCCCATACACTAGTATCACAGATATTTCCTTCTTACCTTCCTCTTGCGGAATGGCCCGTTGTCCCCATACACTAGTATCACAGATATCTCCTACTTACCTTCCTCTTGCAGAATGACACACTGTCCCCATCCACTAGTATCACAGATATCTCCTGCTTACCTTCCTCTTGCAGAATGACACGCTGTCCCCATACACTAGTATCACAGATATCTCCTACTTACCTTCCTCTTGCAGAATGACACGCTGTCCCCATACACTAGTATCACAGATATCTCCTACTTACCTTCCTCTTGCAGAATGACACGCTGTCCCCATACACTAGTATCACAGATATTTCCTGCTTACCTTCCTCTTGCAGAATGGCCCGTTGTCCCCATACACTAGTATCACAGATATCTCCTACTTACCTTCCTCTTGCAGAATGGCCCGTTGTCCCCATACACTAGTATCACAGATATCTCCTACTTACCTTCCTCTTGCAGAATGGCCGCTGTCCCCATACACTAGTATCACAGATATCTCCTACTTACCTTCCTCTTGCAGAATGGCCCGTTGTCCCCATACACTAGTATCACAGATATTTCCTGCTTACCTTCCTCTTGCAGAATGGCCCGCTGTCCCCATATACTAGTATCACAGATATCTCCTGATTACCTTCCTCTTGCAGAATGGCCGCTGTCCCCATACACTAGTATCACAGATATCTACTGCTTACCTTCCTCTTGCAGAATGGCCCGTTGTCCCCATACACTAGTATCACAGATATCTCCTACTGACCTTCCTCTTGCAGAAAGACACGCTATCCCCGTACACTAGTATCACAGATATCCCCTACTTACATTCCTCTTGTGGAATGGCCCGCTGTCCCCATACACTAGTATCACAGATATCTCCTACTTTCCTTCCTCTTGCAGAATGACACGCTGTCCCCATACACTAGTATCACAGATATTTCCTACTTACCTTCCTCTTGCAGAATGGCCCGTTGTCCCCATACACTAGTATCACAGATATCTCCTACTTACCTTCCTCTTGCTGAATGACACGCTGTCCCCATACACTAGTATCACAGATATCTCCTGCTTACCTTCCTCTTGCAGAATGGCCCATTGTCCCCATACACTGTTATCACAGATATCTCCTACTTACCTTCCTCTCCCGGAATGGCCCGTTGTCCCCATACACTAGTATCACAGATATCTCCTACTTACCTTCCTCTTGCAGAATGACACGCTGTCCCCATACACTAGTATCACAGATATCTCCTGCTTACCTTCCTCTTGCAGAATGGCCCGTTGTCCCCATACACTAGTATCACAGATATCTCCTACTTACCTCCCTCTTGCAGAATGACACACTGTCCCCATACGCTAGTATCACAGATATCTCCTACTTACCTTCCTCTTGCAGAATGACACGCTGTCCCCATACACTAGTATCACAGATATCTCCTACTTACCTTCCTCTTGCAGAATGACACGCTGTCCCCATACACTAGTATCACAGAAATCTCCTACTTACCTTCCTCTTGCAGAATGACATGCTGTCCCCATACACTAGTATCACAGATATTTCCTGCTTACCTTCCTCTTGCAGAATGGCCCGTTGTCCCCATACACTAGTATCACAGATATCTCCTACTTACCTTCCTCTTGCAGATTGACATGCTGTCCCCATACACTAGTATCACAGATATCTCCTGCTTACCTTCCTCTTGCAGAATGGCCCGTTGTCCCCATACACTAGTATCACAGATATCTCCTACTTACCTTCCTCTTGCAGAATGACACGCTGTCCCCATACACTAGTATCACAGATATCTCCTACTTACCTTCCTCTTGCGGCATGGCCCATGGTCCCCATACACTAGTATCACAGATATCTCCTGCTTACCTTCCTCTCCCGGAATGGCCAGCTGTCCCCATACACTAGTATCACAAATATCTCCTGCTTACCTTCCTCTGGCGGAGTGGCCCGCTGTCCCCATACACTAGTATCACAGATATCTCCTACTTACCTTCCTCTCCCGGAATGGCCCGCTGTCCCCATACACTAGTATCACAGATATCTCCTGCTTACCGTCCTCTGGCGGAATGGCCCGCTGTCCCCATACACTAGTATCACAGATATCTCCTGCTTACCTTGCTCTCCCGGTATGGCCGGCTATCCCCATACACTAGTATCACAGATATCTCCTGCTTACCTTCCTCTGGCGGAATGGCCCGCTGTCCCCATACACTAGTATCACAGATATCTCCTGCTTACCTTCCTCTGGCAGAATGACACGCTGTCCCCATACACTAGTATCACAGATATCTCCTACTTACCTTCCTCTTGCAGAATGGCCCGTTGTCCCCATACACTAGTATCACAGATATCTCCTACTTACCTTCCTCTTGCAGAATGGCCCGTTGACCCCATACACTAGTATCACAGATATCTCCTACTTACCTTCCTCTCCCGGAATGGCCCGCTGTCCCCATACACTAGTATCACAGATATCTCCTGCTTACCTTCCTCTTGCAGAATGGCCCGCTGTCCCCATACACTAGTATCACAGATATCTCCTACTTACCTTCCTCTCCCGGAATGGCCCGCTGTCCCCATACACTAGTATCACAGATATCTCCTGCTTACCTTCCTCTTGCAGAATGGCCCGTTGTCCCCATACACTAGTTTCACAGATATCTCCTACTTACCTTCCTCTTGCAGAATGACACACTGTCCCCATACACTAGTATCACAGATATCTCCTACTTACCTTCCTCTCCCGGAATGGCCCGTTGTCCCCATACACTAGTATCACAGATATCTCCTACTTACCTTCCTCTTGCTGAATGACACGCTGTCCCCATACACTAGTATCACAGATATCTCCTGCTTACCTTCCTCTTGCAGAATGGCCCGTTGTCCCCATACACTAGTATCACAGATATCTCCTACTTACCTTCCTCTCCCGGAATGGCCCGTTGTCCCCATACACTAGTATCACAGATATCTCCTACTTACCTTCCTCTTGCAGAATGACACACTGTCCCCATACACTAGTATCACAGATATCTCCTGCTTACCTTCCTCTTGCAGAATGGCCCGTTGTCCCCATACACTAGTATCACAGATATCTCCTACTTAGCTTCCTCTTGCAGAATGACACACTGTCCCCATACGCTAGTATCACAGATATCTCCTACTTACCTTCCTCTTGCAGAATGACACGCTGTCCCCATACACTAGTATCACAGATATCTCCTACTTACCTTCCTCTTGCAGAATGACACGCTGTCCCCATACACTAGTATCACAGATATCTCCTACTTACCTTCCTCTTGCAGAATGACACGCTGTCCCCATACACTAGTATCACAGATATTTCCTGCTTACCTTCCTCTTGCAGAATGGCCCGTTGTCCCCATACACTAGTATCACAGATATCTCCTACTTACCTTCCTCTTGCAGAATGACACGCTATCCCCGTACACTAGTATCACAGATATCTCCTACTTACATTCCTCTTGTGGAATGGCCCGCTGTCCCCATACACTAGTATCACAGATATATCCTACTTACCTTCCTCTTGCAGAATGACAAGCTGTCCCCATACACTAGTATCACAGATATTTCCTACTTACCTTCCTCTTGCAGAATGGCCCGTTGTCCCCATACACTAGTATCACAGATATCTCCTACTTACCTTCCTCTTGCTGAATGACACGCTGTCCCCATACACTAGTATCACAGATATCTCCTGCTTACCTTCCTCTTGCAGAATGGCCCGTTTTCCCCATACACTAGTATCACAGATATCTCCTACTTACCTTCCTCTCCCGGAATGGCCCGTTGTCCCCATACACTAGTATCACAGATATCTCCTACTTACCTTCCTCTTGCTGAATGACACGCTGTCCCCATACACTAGTATCACAGATATCTCCTGCTTACCTTCCTCTTTCAGAATGGCCCGTTGTCCCCATACACTAGTATCACAGATATCTCCTACTTACCTTCCTCTCCCGGAATGGCCCGTTGTCCCCATACACTAGTATCACAGATATCTCCTACTTACCATCCTCTTGCAGAATGACACGCTGTCCCCATACACTAGTATCACAGATATCTCCTGCTTACCTTCCTCTTGCAGAATGGCCCGTTGTCCCCATACACTAGTATCACAGATATCTCCTACTTAGCTTCCTCTTGCAGAATGACACACTGTCCCCATACGCTAGTATCACAGATATCTCCTACTTACCTTCCTCTTGCAGAATGACACGCTGTCCCCATACACTAGTATCACAGATATCTCCTACTTACCTTCCTCTTGCAGAATGACACGCTGTCCCCATACACTAGTATCACAGATATCTCCTACTTACCTTCCTCTTGCAGAATGACACGCTGTCCCCATACACTAGTATCACAGATATTTCCTGCTTACCTTCCTCTTGCAGAATGGCCCGTTGTCCCCATACACTAGTATCACAGATATCTCCTGCTTACCTTCCTCTTGCAGAATGGCCCGTTGTCCCCATACACTAGTATCACAGATATCTCCTACTTACCTCCCTCTTGCAGAATGACACACTGTCCCCATACGCTAGTATCACAGATATCTCCTACTTACCTTCCTCTTGCAGAATGACACGCTGTCCCCATACACTAGTATCACAGATATCTCCAAACTTACCTTCGTCTTGCAGAATGACACGCTGTCCCCATACACTAGTATCACAGATATCTCCTACTTACCTTCCTCTTGCAGAATGACATGCTGTCCCCATACACTAGTATCACAGATATTTCCTGCTTACCTTCCTCTTGCAGAATGGCCCGTTGTCCCCATACACTAGTATCACAGATATCTCCTACTTACCTTCCTCTTGCAGAATGACACGCTATCCCCATACACTAGTATCACAGATATCTCCTACTTACATTCCTCTTGTGGAATGGCCCGCTGTCCCCATACACTAGTATCACAGATATCTCCTACTTACCTTCCTCTTGCAGAATGACACACTGTCCCCATACACTAGTATCACAGATATTTCCTGCTTACCTTCCTCTTGCAGAATGGCCCGTTGTCCCCATACACTAGTATCACAGATATCTTCTACTTACCTTCCTCTTGCAGAATGGCCGTTTGTCCCCATACACTAGTATCACAGATATCTCCTACTTACCTTCCTCTTGCAGAATGACACGCTATCCCCATACACTAGTATCACAGATATCTCCTACTTACATTCCTCTTGTGGAATGGCCCGCTGTCCCCATACACTAGTATCACAGATATCTCCTACTTACCTTCCTCTTGCAGAATGACACACTGTCCCCATACACTAGTATCACAGATATTTCCTGCTTACCTTCCTCTTGCAGAATGGCCGTTTGTCCCCATACACTAGTATCACAGATATCTCCTACTTACCTTCCTCTCCCGGAATGGCCCGCTGTCCCCATACACTAGTATCACAGATATCTCCTGCTTACCTTCCTCTTGCAGAATGACATGCTGTCCCCATACACTAGTATCACAGATATCTCCTACTTACCTTCCTCTTGCAGAATGACACGCTGTCCCCATACACTAGTATCACATATATCTCCTGATTACCTTCCTCTTGTGGAATGGCCCGCCGTCCCCATACACTAGTATCACAGATATTTCCTTCTTACCTTCCTCTTGCAGAATGGCCCGTTGTCCCCATACACTAGTACCACAGATATCTCCTACTTACCTTCCTCTTGCAGAATGACACACTGTCCCCATCCACTAGTATCACAGATATCTCCTGCTTACCTTCCTCTTGCAGAATGACACGCTGTCCCCATACACTAGTATCACTGATATCTCCTACTTACCTTCCTCTTGCAGAATGACACGCTGTCCCCATACACTAGTATCACAGATATCTCCTACTTACCTTCCTCTTGCAGAATGACACGCTGTCCCCATACACTAGTATCACAGATATTTCCTGCTTACCTTCCTCTTGCAGAATGGCCCGTTGTCCCCATACACTAGTATCACAGATATCTCCTACTTACCTTCCTCTTGCAGAATGGCCCGTTGTCCGCATACACTAGTATCACAGATATCTCCTACTTACCTTCCTCTTGCAGAATGGCCGCTGTCCCCATACACTAGTATCACAGATATCTCCTACTTACCTTCCTCTTGCAGAATGGCCCGTTGTCCCCATACACTAGTATCACAGATATTTCCTGCTTACCTTCCTCTTGCAGAATGGCCCGCTGTCCCCATACACTAGTATCACAGATATCTCCTGATTACCTTCCTCTTGCAGAATGGCCGCTGTCCCCATACACTAGTATCACAGATATCTACTGCTTACCTTCCTCTTGCAGAATGGCCCGTTGTCCCCATACACTAGTATCACAGATATCTCCTACTTACCTTCCTCTTGCAGAATGACACGCTATCCCCGTACACTAGTATCACAGATATCTCCTACTTACATTCCTCTTGTGGAATGGCCCGCTGTCCCCATACACTAGTATCACAGATATCTCCTACTTTCCTTCCTCTTGCAGACTGACACGCTGTCCCCATACACTAGTATCACAGATATTTCCTACTTACCTTCCTCTTGCAGAATGGCCCGTTGTCCCCATACACTAGTATCACAGATATCTCCTACTTACCTTCCTCTTGCTGAATGACACGCTGTCCCCATACACTAGTATCACAGATATCTCCTGCTTACTTTCCTCTTGCAGAATGGCCTATTGTCCCCATACACTATTATCACAGATATCTCCTACTTACCTTCCTCTCCCGGAATGGCCCGTTGTCCCCATACACTAGTATCACA
Source organism: Taudactylus pleione (assembly GCA_031769625.1). Taxonomy (NCBI): domain Eukaryota; kingdom Metazoa; phylum Chordata; class Amphibia; order Anura; family Myobatrachidae; genus Taudactylus; species Taudactylus pleione. The sequence continues at coordinate 11,777,836 of JAUIMM010000060.1, read as the reverse complement.
GATATCTCCTACTTACCTTCCTCTTGCAGAATGACACGCTGTCCCCATACACTAGTATCACAGATATCTCCTGCTTACCTTCCTCTTGCAGAATGGCCCGTTGTCCCCATACACTAGTATCACAGATATCTCCTACTTACCTCCCTCTTGCAGAATGACACACTGTCCCCATACGCTAGTATCACAGATATCTCCTACTTACCTTCCTCTTGCAGAATGACACGCTGTCCCCATACACTAGTATCACAGATATCTCCTACTTACCTTCCTCTTGCAGAATGACACGCTGTCCCCATACACTAGTATCACAGATATCTCCTACTTACCTTCCTCTTGCAGAATGACATGCTGTCCCCATACACTAGTATCACAGATATTTCCTGCTTACCTTCCTCTTGCAGAATGGCCCGTTGTCCCCATACACTAGTATCACAGATATCTCCTACTTACCTTCCTCTTGCAGAATGACACGCTATCCCCATACACTAGTATCACAGATATCTCCTGCTTACATTCCTCTTGTGGAATGGCCTGCTGTCCCCATACACTAGTATCACAGATATCTCCTACTTACCTTCCTCTTGCAGAATGACACACTGTCCCCATACACTAGTATCACAGATATTTCCTGCTTACCTTCCTCTTGCAGAATGGCCCGTTGTCCCCATACACTATTATCACAGATATCTCCTAGTTACCTTCCTCTTGCAGAATGGCCGTTTGTCCCCATACACTAGTATCACATATATCTCCGACTTACCTTCCTCTCCCGGAATGGCCCGCTGTCCCCATACACTAGTATCACAGATATCTCCTGCTTACCTTCCTCTTGCAGAATGGCCCGTTGTCCCCATACACTAGTATCACAGATATCTCCTACTTACCTTCCTCTTGCAGAATGACACACTGTCCCCATACACTAGTATCACAGATATCTCCTGCTTACCTTCCTCTTGCAGAATGACACGCTGTCCCCATACACTAGTATCACAGATATCTCCTACTTACCTTCCTCTTGCGGCATGGCCCATGGTCCCCATACACTAGTATCACAGATATCTCCTGCTTACCTTCCTCTCCCGGAATTGCCCGCTGTCCCCATACACTAGTATCACAGATATCTCCTGCTTACCTTCCTCTGGCGGAATGGCCCGCTGTCCCCATACACTAGTATCACAGATATCTCCTACTTACCTTCCTCTTGTAGAATGGCCGCTGTACCCATACACTAGTATCACAGATATCTCCTGCTTACCTTCCTCTGGCGGAATGGCCCGCTGTCCCCATACACAAGTATCACAGATATCTCCTGCTTACCTTGCTCTCCCGGAATGGCCGGCTATCCCCATACACTAGTATCACAGATATCTCCTGCTTACCTTCCTCTGGTGGAATAGCCCGCTGTCCCCATACACTAGTATCACAGATATCTCCTGCTTACCTTCCTCTGGCGGAATGGCCCGCTGTCCCCATACACTAGTATCACAGATATCTCCTGCTTACCTTCCTCTGGCGGAATGGCCCACTGTCCCCATACACTAGTATCACAGATATCTCCTGCTTACCTTCCTCTGGCGGAATGGCCCGCTGTCCCCATACACTAGTATCACAGATATCTCCTACTTACCTTCCTCTCCCGGAATGGCTCGCTGTCCCCATACACTAGTATCACAGATATCTCCTACTTACCTTCCTCTCCCGGAATGGCCGGCTATCCCCATACACTAGTATCACAGATATCTCCTACTTACCTTCCTCTCCCGGAATGGCCCGCTGTCCCCATACACTAGTATCACAGATATCTCCTTCTTACCTTTCTCTTGCAGAATGGCTCGCTGTCCCCATACACTAGTATGACAGATATCTCCTGCTTACCTTCCTCTTGCAGAATGACACGCTTTCCCCATACACTAGTATCACAGATATCTCCTACTTACCTTCCTCTCTGGGAATGTCCCGCTGTCCCCATACACTAGTATCACAGATATCTCCTGATTACCTTCCTCTTGCAGAATGGCCCGTTGTCCCCATACACTAGTATCACAGATATCTCCTGCTTACCTTCCTCTTGCAGAATGACACGCTGTCCCCATACACTAGTATCACAGATATCTCCTGCTTACCTTCCTCTTGCAGAATGGCCCTTTGTCCCTATACACGTATCACAGATATCTCCTACTTACCTTCCTCTCCCGGAATGGCCCGCTGTCCCCATACACTAGTATCACAGATATCTCCTGCTTACCTTCCTCTTGCAGAATGGCCCGTTGTCCCCATACACTAGTATCACAGATATCTCCTACTTACCTTCCTCCTGCAGAATGACACACTGTCCCCATACACTAGTATCACAGATATCTCCTACTTACCTTCCTCTCCCGGAATGGCCCGTTGTCCCCATACACTAGTATCACAGATATCTCCTACTTACCTTCCTCTTGCTGAATGACACGCTGTCCCCATACACTAGTATCACAGATATCTCCTGCTTACCTTCCTCTTGCAGAATGGCCCGTTGTCCCCATACACTAGTATCACAGATATCTCCTACTTACCTTCCTCTCCCGGAATGGCCCGTTGTCCCCATACACTAGTATCACAGATATCTCCTACTTACCTTCCTCTTGCAGAATGACACGCTGTCCCCATACACTAGTATCACAGATATCTCCTGCTTACCTTCCTCTTGCAGAATGGCCCGTTGTCCCCATACACTAGTATCACAGATATCTCCTACTTACCTCCCTCTTGCAGAATGACACACTGTCCCCATACGCTAGTATCACAGATATCTCCTACTTACCTTCCTCTTGCAGAATGACACGCTGTCCCCATACACTAGTATCACAGATATCTCCTACTTACCTTCCTCTTGCAGAATGACACGCTGTCCCCATACACTAGTATCACAGATATCTCCTACTTACCTTCCTCTTGCAGAATGACATGCTGTCCCCATACACTAGTATCACAGATATTTCCTGCTTACCTTCCTCTTGCAGAATGGCCCGTTGTCCCCATACACTAGTATCACAGATATCTCCTACTTACCTTCCTCTTGCAGAATGACACGCTATCCCCATACACTAGTATCACAGATATCTCCTGCTTACATTCCTCTTGTGGAATGGCCTGCTGTCCCCATACACTAGTATCACAGATATCTCCTACTTACCTTCCTCTTGCAGAATGACACACTGTCCCCATACACTAGTATCACAGATATTTCCTGCTTACCTTCCTCTTGCAGAATGGCCCGTTGTCCCCATACACTATTATCACAGATATCTCCTAGTTACCTTCCTCTTGCAGAATGGCCGTTTGTCCCCATACACTAGTATCACATATATCTCCGACTTACCTTCCTCTCCCGGAATGGCCCGCTGTCCCCATACACTAGTATCACAGATATCTCCTGCTTACCTTCCTCTTGCAGAATGGCCCGTTGTCCCCATACACTAGTATCACAGATATCTCCTACTTACCTTCCTCTTGCAGAATGACACACTGTCCCCATACACTAGTATCACAGATATCTCCTGCTTACCTTCCTCTTGCAGAATGACACGCTGTCCCCATACACTAGTATCACAGATATCTCCTACTTACCTTCCTCTTGCGGCATGGCCCATGGTCCCCATACACTAGTATCACAGATATCTCCTGCTTACCTTCCTCTCCCGGAATTGCCCGCTGTCCCCATACACTAGTATCACAGATATCTCCTGCTTACCTTCCTCTGGCGGAATGGCCCGCTGTCCCCATACACTAGTATCACAGATATCTCCTACTTACCTTCCTCTTGTAGAATGGCCGCTGTACCCATACACTAGTATCACAGATATCTCCTGCTTACCTTCCTCTGGCGGAATGGCCCGCTGTCCCCATACACAAGTATCACAGATATCTCCTGCTTACCTTGCTCTCCCGGAATGGCCGGCTATCCCCATACACTAGTATCACAGATATCTCCTGCTTACCTTCCTCTGGTGGAATAGCCCGCTGTCCCCATACACTAGTATCACAGATATCTCCTGCTTACCTTCCTCTGGCGGAATGGCCCGCTGTCCCCATACACTAGTATCACAGATATCTCCTGCTTACCTTCCTCTGGCGGAATGGCCCACTGTCCCCATACACTAGTATCACAGATATCTCCTGCTTACCTTCCTCTGGCGGAATGGCCCGCTGTCCCCATACACTAGTATCACAGATATCTCCTACTTACCTTCCTCTCCCGGAATGGCTCGCTGTCCCCATACACTAGTATCACAGATATCTCCTACTTACCTTCCTCTCCCGGAATGGCCGGCTATCCCCATACACTAGTATCACAGATATCTCCTACTTACCTTCCTCTCCCGGAATGGCCCGCTGTCCCCATACACTAGTATCACAGATATCTCCTTCTTACCTTTCTCTTGCAGAATGGCTCGCTGTCCCCATACACTAGTATGACAGATATCTCCTGCTTACCTTCCTCTTGCAGAATGACACGCTTTCCCCATACACTAGTATCACAGATATCTCCTACTTACCTTCCTCTCTGGGAATGTCCCGCTGTCCCCATACACTAGTATCACAGATATCTCCTGATTACCTTCCTCTTGCAGAATGGCCCGTTGTCCCCATACACTAGTATCACAGATATCTCCTGCTTACCTTCCTCTTGCAGAATGACACGCTGTCCCCATACACTAGTATCACAGATATCTCCTGCTTACCTTCCTCTTGCAGAATGGCCCTTTGTCCCTATACACGTATCACAGATATCTCCTACTTACCTTCCTCTCCCGGAATGGCCCGCTGTCCCCATACACTAGTATCACAGATATCTCCTGCTTACCTTCCTCTTGCAGAATGGCCCGTTGTCCCCATACACTAGTATCACAGATATCTCCTACTTACCTTCCTCCTGCAGAATGACACACTGTCCCCATACACTAGTATCACAGATATCTCCTACTTACCTTCCTCTCCCGGAATGGCCCGTTGTCCCCATACACTAGTATCACAGATATCTCCTACTTACCTTCCTCTTGCTGAATGACACGCTGTCCCCATACACTAGTATCACAGATATCTCCTGCTTACCTTCCTCTTGCAGAATGGCCCGTTGTCCCCATACACTAGTATCACAGATATCTCCTACTTACCTTCCTCTCCCGGAATGGCCCGTTGTCCCCATACACTAGTATCACAGATATCTCCTACTTACCTTCCTCTTGCAGAATGACACGCTGTCCCCATACACTAGTATCACAGATATCTCCTGCTTACCTTCCTCTTGCAGAATGGCCCGTTGTCCCCATACACTAGTATCACAGATATCTCCTACTTACCTTCCTCTTGCAGAATGACACGCTGTCCCCATACGCCTGTATCACAGATATCTCCTACTTACCTTCCTCTTGCAGAATGACACGCTATCCCCATACACTAGTATCACAGATATCTCCTACTTACATTCCTCTTGTGGAATGGCCCGCTGTCCCCATACACTAGTATCACAGATATCTCCTACTTACCTTCCTCTTGCAGAATGACACGCTGTCCCCATACACTAGTATCACAGATATTTCCTGCTTACCTTCCTCTTGCAGAATGGCCCGATGTCCCTATACACTAGTATCACAGATATCTCCTGCTTACCTTCCTCTTGCAGAATGGCCCGTTGTCCCCATACACTAGTATCACAGATATCTCCTGCTTACCTTCCTCTTGCAGAATGGCCCGCTGTCCCCATACACTAGTATCACAGATATCTCCTGATTACCTTTCTCTTGTGGAATGGCCCGCTGTCCCCATACACTAGTATCACAGATATCTCCTACTTACCTTCCTCTTGCAGAATGACACGCTGTCCCCATACACTAGTATCACAGATATTTCCTGCTTACCTTCCTCTTGCAGAATGGCCCGTTTTCCCCATACACTAGTATCACAGATATCTCCTACTTACCTTCCTCTTGCAGAATGGCCCGTTGTCCCCATACACTAGTATCACAGATATCTCCTACTTACCTTCCTCTTGCAGAATGACACACTGTCCCCATACACTAGTATCACAGATATCTCCTGCTTACCTTCCTCTTGCAGAATGACACGCTGTCCCCATACACTAGTATCACAGATATCTCCTACTTACCTTCCTCTTGCGGCATGGCCCATGGTCCCCATACACTAGTATCACAGATATCTCCTGCTTACCTTCCTCTCCCGGAATGGCCCGCTGTCCCCATACAATAGTATCACAGATATCTCCTGCTTACCTTCCTCTGGCGGAATGGCCCGCTGTCCCCATACACTAGTATCACAGATATCTCCTACTTACCTTCCTCTCCCGGAATGGCCCGCTGTCCCCATACACTAGTATCACAGATATCTCCTGCTTACCGTCCTCTGGCGGAATGGCCCACTGTCCCCATACACTAGTATCACAGATATCTCCTGCTTACCTTGCTCTCCCGGAATGGCCGGCTATCCCCATACACTAGTATCACAGATATCTCCTGCTTACCTTCCTCTGGCGGATTGGCCCGCTGTCCCCATACACTAGTATCACAGATATCTCCTGCTTACCTTCCTCTGGCAGAATGACACGCTGTCCCCATACACTAGTATCACAGATATCTCCTACTTACCTTCCTCTTGCAGAATGGCCCGTTGTCCCCATACACTAGTATCACAGATATCTCCTACTTACCTTCCTCTTGCAGAATGGCCCGTTGACCCCATACACTAGTATCACATATATCTCCTACTTACCTTCCTCTCCCGGAATGGCCCACTGTCCCCATACACTAGTATCACAGATATCTCCTGCTTACCTTCCTCTTGCAGAATGGCCCGCTGTCCCCATACACTAGTATCACAGATATCTCCTGCTTACCTTCCTCTTGCAGAATGGCCCGTTGTCCCCATACACTAGTTTCACAGATATCTCCTACTTACCTTCCTCTTGCAGAATGACACACTGTCCCCATACACTAGTATCACAGATATCTCCTACTTACCTTCCTATCCCGGAATGGCCCGTTGTCCCCATACACTAGTATCACAGATATCTCCTACTTACCTTCCTCTTGCTGAATGACACGCTGTCCCCATACACTAGTATCACAGATATCTCCTACTTACCTTCCTCTTGCAGAATGGCCCGTTGTCCCCATACACTAGTATCACAGATATCTCCTACTTACCTTCCTCTTGCAGAATGGCCGCTGTCCCCATACACTAGTATCACAGATATCTCCTACTTACCTTCCTCTTGCAGAATGGCCCGTTGTCCCCATACACTAGTATCACAGATATTTCCTGCTTACCATCCTCTTGCAGAATGGCCCGCTGTCCCCATACACTAGTATCACAGATATCTCCTGATTACCTTCCTCTTGCAGAATGGCCGCTGTCCCCATACACTAGTATCACAGATATCTACTGCTTACCTTCCTCTTGCAGAATGGCCCGTTGTCCCCATACACTAGTATCACAGATATCTCCTACTTACCTTCCTCTTGCAGAATGACACGCTATCCCCGTACACTAGTATCACAGATATCTCCTACTTACATTCGTCTTGTGGAATGGCCCGCTGTCCCCATACACTAGTATCACAGATATCTCCTACTTTCCTTCCTCTTGCAGAATGACACGCTGTCCCCATACACTAGTATCACAGATATTTCCTACTTACCTTCCTCTTGCAGAATGGCCCGTTGTCCCCATACACTAGTATCACAGATATCTCCTACTTACCTTCCTCTTGCTGAATGACACGCTGTCCCCATACACTAGTATCACAGATATCTCCTGCTTACCTTCCTCTTGCAGAATGGCCCATTGTCCCCATACACTATTATCACAGATATCTCCTACTTACCTTCCTCTCCCGGAATGGCCCGTTGTCCCCATACACTAGTATCACAGATATCTCCTACTTACCTTCCGCTTGCAGAATGACACACTGTCCCCATACACTAGTATCACAGATATCTCCTGCTTACCTTCCTCTTGCAGAATGGCCCGTTGTCCCCATACACTAGTATCACAGATATCTCCTACTTACCTCCCTCTTGCAGAATGACACACTGTCCCCATACGCTAGTATCACAGATATCTCCTACTTACCTTCCTCTTACAGAATGACACGCTGTCCCCATACACTAGTATCACAGATATCTCCTACTTACCTTCCTCTTGCAGAATGACACGCTGTCCCCATACACTAGTATCACAGATATCTCCTACTTACCTTCCTCTTGCAGAATGACATGCTGTCCCCATACACTAGTATCACAGATATTTCCTGCTTACCTTCCTCTTGCAGAATGGCCCGTTGTCCCCATACACTAGTATCACAGATATCTCCTACTTACCTTCCTCTTGTAGAATGACACGCTATCCCCATACACTAGTATCACAGATATCTCCTGCTTACATTCCTCTTGTGGAATGGCCCGCTGTCCCCATACACTAGTATCACAGATATCTCCTACTTACCTTCCTCTTGCAGAATGACACACTGTCCCCATAGACTAGTATCACAGATATTTCCTGCTTACCTTCCTCTTGCAGAATGGCTCGTTGTCCCCATACACTAGTATCACAGATATCTCCTAGTTACCTTCCTCTTGCAGAATGGCCGTTTGTCCCCATACACTAGTATCACAGATATCTCCGACTTACCTTCCTCTCCCGGAATGGCCCACTGTCCCCATACACTAGTATCACAGATATCTCCTGCTTACCTTCCTCTTGCAGAATGGCCCGTTGTCCCCATACACTAGTATCACAGATATCTCCTACTTACCTTCCTCTTGCAGAATGACACACTGTCCCCATACACTAGTATCACAGATATCTCCTGCTTACCTTCCTCTTGCAGAATGACACGCTGTCCCCATACACTAGTATCACAGATATCTCCTACTTACCTTCCTCTTGCGGCATGGCCCATGGTCCCCATACACTAGTATCACAGATATCTCCTGCTTACCTTCCTCTCCCGGAATGGCCCGCTGTCCCCATACACTAGTATCACAGATATCTCCTGCTTACCTTCCTCTGGCGGAATGGCCCGCTGTCCCCATACACTAGTATCACAGATATCTCCTACTTACCTTCCTCTTGTAGAATGGCCGCTGTACCCATACACTAGTATCACAGATATCTCCTGCTTACCTTCCTCTGGCGGAATGGCCCGCTGTCCCCATACACAAGTATGACAGATATCTCCTGCTTACCTTGCTCTCCCGGAATGGCCGGCTATCCCCATACACTAGTATCACAGATATCTCCTGCTTACCTTCCTCTGGCGGAATGGCCCGCTGTCCCCATACACTAGTATCACAGATATCTCCTGCTTACCTTCCTCTGGCGGAATGGCCCGCTGTCCCCATACACTAGTATCACAGATATCTCCTGCTTACCTTCCTCTGGCGGAATGGCCCGCTGTCCCCATACACTAGTATCACAGATATCTCCTGCTTACCTTCCTCTGGCGGAATGGCCCGCTGTCCCCATACACTAGTATCACAGATATCTCCTACTTACCTTCCTCTCCCGGAATGGCTCGCTGTCCCCATACACTAGTATCACAGATATCTCCTACTTACCTTCCTCTCCCGAAATTGCCGGCTATCCCCATACACTAGTATCACAGATAACTCCTACTTACCTTCCTCTCCCGGAATGGCCCGCTGTCCCCATACACTAGTATCACAGATATCTCCTTCTTACCTTTCTCTTGCAGAATGGCTCGCTGTCCCCATACACTAGTATGACAGATATCTCCTGCTTACCTTCCTCTTGCAGAATGACACGCTGTCCCCATACACTAGTATCACAGATATCTCCTACTTACCTTCCTCTCTGGGAATGTCCCGCTGTCCCCATACACTAGTATCACAGATATCTCCTGATTACCTTCCTCTTGCAGAATGGCCCGTTGTCCCCATACACTAGTATCACAGATATCTCCTGCTTACCTTCCTCTTGCAGAATGACACGCTGTCCCCATACACTAGTATCACAGATATCTCCTGCTTACCTTCCTCTTGCAGAATGGCCCTTTGTCCCCATACACGTATCACAGATATCTCCTACTTACCTTCCTCTCCCGGAATGGCCCGCTGTCCCCATACACTAGTATCACAGATATCTCCTGCTTACCTTCCTCTTGCAGAATGGCCCGTTGTCCCCATACACTAGTATCACAGATATCTCCTACTTACCTTCCTCTTGCAGAATGACACACTGTCCCCATACACTAGTATCACAGATATCTCCTACTTACCTTCCTCTCCCGGAATGGCCCGTTGTCCCCATACACTAGTATCACAGATATCTCCTACTTACCTTCCTCTTGCTGAATGACACGCTGTCCCCATACACTAGTATCACAGATATCTCCTACTTACCTTCCTCTTGCAGAATGGCCCGTTGTCCCCATACACTAGTATCACAGATATCTCCTACTTACCTTCCTCTTGCAGAATGGCCCGTTGACCCCATACACTAGTATCACAGATATCTCCTACTTACCTTCCTCTCCCGGAATGGCCCGCTGTCCCCATACACTAGTATCACAGATATCTCCTGCTTACCTTCCTCTTGCAGAATGGCCCGCTGTCCCCATACACTAATATCACAGATATCTCCTGCTTACCTTCCTCTTGCAGAATGGCCCGTTGTCCCCATACACTAGTTTCACAGATATCTCCTACTTACCTTCCTCTTGCAGAATGACACCCTGTCCCCATACACTAGTATCACAGATATCTCCTACTTACCTTCCTATCCCGGAATGGCCCGTTGTCCCCATACACTAGTATCACAGATATCTCCTACTTACCTTCCTCTTGCTGAATGACACGCTGTCCCCATACACTAGTATCACAGATATCTCCTGCTTACCTTCCTCTTGCAGAATGGCCCGTTGTCCCCATACACTAGTATCACAGATATCTCCTACTTACCTTCCTCTCCCGGAATGGCCCGTTGTCCCCATACACTAGTATCACAGATATCTCCTACTTACCTTCCTCTTGCAGAATGACACGCTGTCCCATACACTAGTATCACAGATATCTCCTGCTTACCTTCCTCTTGCAGAATGGCCAGTTGTCCCCATACACTAGTATCACAGATATCTCCTACTTAGCTTCCTCTTGCAGAATGACACACTGTCCCCATACGCTAGTATCACAGATATCTCCTACTTACCTTCCTCTTGCAGAATGACACGCTGTCCCCATACACTAGTATCACAGATATCTCCTACTTACTTTCCTCTTGCAGAATGACACGCTGTCCCCATACACTAGTATCACAGATATCTCCTACTTACCTTCCTCTTGCAGAATGACATGCTGTCCCCATACACTAGTATCACAGATATTTCCTGCTTACCTTCCTCTTGCAGAATGGCCCGTTGTCCCCATACACTAGTATCACAGATATCTCCTACTTACCTTCCTCTTGCAGAATGACACGCTATCCCCGTACACTAGTATCACAGATATCTCCTACTTACATTCCTCTTGTGGAATGGCCCGCTGTCCCCATACACTAGTATCTCAGATATCTCCTACTTACCTTCCTCTTGCAGAATGACACGCTGTCCCCATACACTAGTATCACAGATATTTCCTACTTACCTTCCTCTTGCAGAATGGCCCGTTATCCCCATACACTAGTATCACAGATATCTCCTACTTACCTTCCTCTTGCTGAATGACACGCTGTCCCCATACACTAGTATCACAGATATCTCCTGCTTACCTTCCTCTTGCAGAATGGCCCGTTGTCCCCATACACTAGTATCACAGATATCTCCTACTTACCTTCCTCTCCCGGAATGGCCCGTTGTCCCCATACACTAGTATCACAGATATCTCCTACTTACCTTCCTCTTGCAGAATGACACGCTGTCCCCATACACTAGTATCACAGATATCTCCTGCTTACCTTCCTCTTGCAGAATGGCCCGTTGTCCCCATACACTAGTATCACAGATATCTCCTACTTACCTCCCTCTTGCAGAATGACACACTGTCCCCATACGCTAGTATCACAGATATCTCCTACTTACCTTCCTCTTGCAGAATGACACGCTGTCCCCATACACTAGTATCACAGATATCTCCTACTTACCTTCCTCTTGCAGAATGACACGCTGTCCCCATACACTAGTATCACAGATATCTCCTACTTACCTTCCTCTTGCAGAATGACATGCTGTCCCCATACACTAGTATCACAGATATTTCCTGCTTACCTTCCTCTTGCAGAATGGCCCGTTGTCCCCATACACTAGTATCACAGATATCTCCTACTTATCTTCCTCTTGCAGAATGATACGCTATCCCCATACACTAGTATCACAGATATCTCCTACTTACATTCCTCTTGTGGAATGGCCCGCTTTCCCCACACACTAGTATCACAGATATCTCCTACTTACCTTCCTCTAGCAGAATGACACACTGTCCCCATACACTAGTATCACAGATATTTCCTGCTTACCTTCCTCTTGCAGAATGGCCCGTTGTCCCCATACACTAGTATCACAGATATCTCCTACTTACCTTCCTCTTGCAGAATGGCCGTTTGTCCCCATACACTAGTATCACAGATATCTCCTACTTACCTTCCTCTCCCGGAATGGCCCGCTGTCCCCATACACTAGTATCACAGATATCTCCTGCTTACCTTCCTCTTGCAGAATGGCCCGCTGTCCCCATACACAAGTATCACAGATATCTCCTACTTACCTTCCTCTTGCAGAATGACACGCTGTCCCCATACACTAGTATCACAGATATCTCCTGATTACCTTCCTCTTGTGGAATGGCCCGCTGTCCCCATACACTAGTATCACAGATATCTCCTACTTACCTTCCTCTTGCAGAATGACACGCTGTCCCCATACACTAGTATCACAGATATTTCCTGCTTACCTTCCTCTTGCAGAATGGCCCGTTGTCCCCATACACTAGTATCACAGATATCTCCTACTTACCTTCCTCTTGCAGAATGGCCCGTTGTCCCCATACACTAGTATCACAGATATCTCCTACTTACCTTCCTCTTGCAGATTGACACGCTGTCCCCATACACTAGTATCACAGATATCTCCTGCTTACCTTCCTCTTGCAGAATGGCTCGTTGTCCCCATACACTAGTATCACAGATATCTCCTACTTACCTTCCTCTTGCAGAATGACACACTGTCCACATACACTAGTATCACAGATATCTCCTGCTTACCTTCCTCTTGCAGAATGACACGCTGTCCCCATACACTAGTATCACAGATATCTCCTACTTACCTTCCTCTTGCGGCATGGCCCATGGTCCCCATACACTAGTATCACAGATATCTCCTGCTTACCTTCCTCTCACGGAATGGCCCGCTGTCCCCATACACTAGTATCACAGATATCTCCTGCTTACCTTCCTCTGGCGGAATGGCCCGCTGTCCCCATACACTAGTATCACAGATATCTCCTACTTACCTTCCTCTTGCAGAATGGCCGCTGTCCCCATACACTAGTATCACAGATATCTCCTGCTTACCTTCCTCTGGCGGAATGGCCCGCTGTCCCCATACACTAGTATCAAAGATATCTCCTGCTTACCTTGCTCTCCCGGAATGGCCGGCTATCCCCATACACTAGTATCACAGATATCTCCTGCTTACCTTCCTCTGGCGGAATGGCCCGCTGTCCCCATACACTAGTATCACAGATATCTCCAGCTTACCTTCCTCTGGCGGAATGACACGCTGTCCCCATACACTAGTATCACAGATATCTCCTACTTACCTTCCTCTTGCAGAATGGCCCGTTGTCCCCATACACTAGTATCACAGATATCTCCTACTTACCTTCCTCTCCCGGTATGGCCCGCTGTCCCCATACACTAGTATCACAGATATCTCCTGCTTACCTTCCTCTTGCAGAATGGCCCGCTGTCCCCATACACTAGTATCACAGATATCTCCTACTTACCTTCCTCTTGCAGAATGACACGCTGTCTCCATACACTAGTATCACATATATCTCCTGATTACCTTCCTCTTGTGGAATGGCCCGCTGTCCCCATACACTAGTATCACAGATATCTCCTACTTACCTTCCTCTTGCAGAATGACACGCTGTCCCCATACACTAGTATCACAGATATTTCCTTCTTACCTTCCTCTTGCAGAATGGCCGTTTGTCCCCATACAATAGTATCACAGATATCTCCGACTTACCTTCCTCTCCCGGAATGGCCCGCTGTCCCCATACACTAGTATCACAGATATCTCCTGCTTACCTTCCTCTTGCAGAATGGCCCGTTGTCCCCATACACTAGTATCACAGATATCTCCTACTTACCTTCCTCTTGCAGAATGACACACTGTCCCCATACACTAGTATCACAGATATCTCCTGCTTACCTTCCTCTTGCAGAATGACACGCTGTCCCCATACACTAGTATCACAGCTATCTCCTACTTACCTTCCTCTTGCGGCATGGCCCATGGTCCCCATACACTAGTATCACAGATATCTCCTGCTTACCTTCCTCTCCCGGAATGGCCCGCTGTCCCCATACACTAGTATCACAGATATCTCCTGCTTACCTTCCTCTGGCGGAATGGCCCGCTGTCCCCATACACTAGTATCACAGATATCTCCTACTTACCTTCCTCTTGTAGAATGGCCGCTGTACCCATACACTAGTATCACAGATATCTCCTGCTTACCTTCCTCTGGCGGAATGGCCCGCTGTCCCCATACACAAGTATCACAGATATCTCCTGCTTACCTTGCTCTCCCGGAATGGCCGGCTATCCCCATACACTAGTATCACAGATATCTCCTGCTTACCTTCCTCTGGCGGAATGGCCCGCTGTCCCCATACACTAGTATCACAGATATCTCCTGCTTACCTTCCTCTGGCGGAATGGCCCGCTGTCCCCATACACTAGTATCACAGATATCTCCTGCTTACCTTCCTCTGGCGGAATGGCCCGCTGTCCCCATACACTAGTATCACAGATATCTCCTGCTTACCTTCCTCTGGCGGAATGGCCCGCTGTCCCCATACACTAGTATCACAGATATCTCCTACTTACCTTCCTCTCCCGGAATGGCTCGCTGTCCCCATACACTAGTATCACAGATATCTCCTACTTACCTTCCTCTCCCGGAATGGCCGGCTATCCCCATACACTAGTATCACAGATATCTCCTACTTACCTTCCTCTCCCGGAATGGCCCGCTGTCCCCATACACTAGTATCACAGATATCTCCTTCTTACCTTTCTCTTGCAGAATGGCTCGCTGTCCCCATACACTAGTATGACAGATATCTCCTGCTTACCTTCCTCTTGCAGAATGACACGCTGTCCCCATACACTAGTATCACAGATATCTCCTACTTACCTTCCTCTCTGGGAATGTCCCGCTGTCCCCATACACTAGTATCACAGATATCTCCTGATTACCTTCCTCTTGCAGAATGGCCCGTTGTCCCCATACACTAGTATCACAGATATCTCCTGCTTACCTTCCTCTTGCAGAATGACACGCTGTCCCCATACACTAGTATCACAGATATCTCCTGCTTACCTTCCTCTTGCAGAATGGCCCTTTGTCCCCATACACTAGTATCACAGATATCTCCTACTTACCTTCCTCTTGCAGAATGACACGCTGTCTCCATACACTAGTATCACATATATCTCCTGCTTACCTTCCTCTTGCAGAATGGCCCGTTGTCCCCATACACTAGTATCACAGATATCTCCTACTTACCTTCCTCTTGCAGAATGACACACTGTCCCCATACACTAGTATCACAGATATCTCCTACTTACCTTCCTCTCCCGGAATGGCCCGCTGTCCCCATACACTAGTATCACAGATATCTCCTGCTTACCTTCCTCTTGCAGAATGGCCCGCTGTCCCCATACACAAGTATCACAGATATCTCCTACTTACCTTCCTCTTGCAGAATGACACGCTGTCCCCATACACTAGTATCACAGATATCTCCTGATTACCTTCCTCTTGTGGAATGGCCCGCTGTCCCCATACACTAGTATCACAGATATCTCCTACTTACCTTCCTCTTGCAGAATGACACGCTGTCCCCATACACTAGTATCACAGATATTTCCTGCTTACCTTCCTCTTGCAGAATGGCCCGTTGTCCCCATACACTAGTATCACAGATATCTCCTGCTTACCTTCCTCTTGCAGAATGGCCCGTTGTCCCCATACACTAGTATCACAGATATCTCCTACTTACCTTCCTCTCCCGGAATGGCCCGTTGTCCCCATACACTAGTATCACAGATATCTCCTACTTACCTTCCTCTTGCTGAATGACACGCTGTCCCCATACACTAGTTTCACAGATATCTCCTACTTACCTTCCTCTTGCAGAATGGCCCGTTGTCCCCATACACTAGTATCACAGATATCTCCTACTTACCTTCCTCTTGCAGAATGGCCCGTTGACCCCATACACTAGTATCACAGATATCTCCTACTTACCTTCCTCTCCCGGAATGGCCCGCTGTCCCCATACACTAGTATCACAGATATCTCCTGCTTACCTTCCTCTTGCAGAATGGCCCGTTGTCCCCATACACTAGTTTCACAGATATCTCCTACTTACCTTCCTCTTGCAGAATGACACACTGTCCCCATACACTAGTATCACAGATATCTCCTACTTACCTTCCTATCCCGGAATGGCCCGTTGTCCCCATACACTAGTATCACAGATATCTCCTACTTACCTTCCTCTTGCTGAATGACACGCTGTCCCCATACACTAGTATCACAGATATCTCCTGCTTACCTTCCTCTTGCAGAATGGCCCGTTGTCCCCATACACTAGTATCACAGATATCTCCTACTTACCTTCCTCTCCCGGAATGGCCCGTTGTCCCCATACACTAGTATCACAGATATCTCCTACTTACCTTCCTCTTGCAGAATGACACGCTGTCCCATACACTAGTATCACAGATATCTCCTGCTTACCTTCCTCTTGCAGAATGGCCAGTTGTCCCCATACACTAGTATCACAGATATCTCCTACTTAGCTTCCTCTTGCAGAATGACACACTGTCCCCATACGCTAGTATCACAGATATCTCCTACTTACCTTCCTCTTGCAGAATGACACGCTGTCCCCATACACTAGTATCACAGATATCTCCTACTTACTTTCCTCTTGCAGAATGACACGCTGTCCCCATACACTAGTATCACAGATATCTCCTACTTACCTTCCTCTTGCAGAATGACATGCTGTCCCCATACACTAGTATCACAGATATTTCCTGCTTACCTTCCTCTTGCAGAATGGCCCGTTGTCCCCATACACTAGTATCACAGATATCTCCTACTTACCTTCCTCTTGCAGAATGACACGCTATCCCCGTACACTAGTATCACAGATATCTCCTACTTACATTCCTCTTGTGGAATGGCCCGCTGTCCCCATACACTAGTATCTCAGATATCTCCTACTTACCTTCCTCTTGCAGAATGACACGCTGTCCCCATACACTAGTATCACAGATATTTCCTACTTACCTTCCTCTTGCAGAATGGCCCGTTGTCCCCATACACTAGTATCACAGATAGCTCCTACTTACCTTCCTCTTGCTGAATGACACGCTGTCCCCATACACTAGTATCACAGATATCTCCTGCTTACCTTCCTCTTGCAGAATGGCCCGTTGTCCCCATACACTAGTATCACAGATATCTCCTACTTACATTCCTCTCCCGGAATGGCCCGTTGTCCCCATACACTAGTATCACAGATATCTCCTACTTACCTTCCTCTTGCAGAATGACACACTGTCCCCATACACTAGTATCACAGATATCTCCTGCTTACCTTCCTCTTGCAGAATGGCCCTTTGTCCCCATACACTAGTATCACAGATATCTCCTACTTACCTCCCTCTTGCAGAATGACACACTGTCCCCATACGCTAGTATCACAGATATCTCCTACTTACCTTCCTCTTGCAGAATGACACGCTGTCCCCATACACTAGTATCACAGATATCTCCTACTTACCTTCCTCTTGCAGAATGACACGCTGTCCCCATACACTAGTATCACAGATATCTCCTACTTACCTTCCTCTTGCAGAATGACATGCTGTCCCCATACACTAGTATCACAGATATTTCCTGCTTACCTTCCTCTTGCAGAATGGGTCGTTGTCCCCATACACTAGTATCACAGATATCTCCTACTTATCTTCCTCTTGCAGAATGATACGCTATCCCCATACACTAGTATCACAGATATCTCCTACTTACATTCCTCTTGTGGAATGGCCCGCTTTCCCCACACACTAGTATCACAGATATCTCCTACTTACCTTCCTCTAGCAGAATGACACACTGTCCCCATACACTAGTATCACAGATATTTCCTGCTTACCTTCCTCTTGCAGAATGGCCCGTTGTCCCCATACACTAGTATCACAGATATCTCCTACTTACCTTCCTCTTGCAGAATGGCCGTTTGTCCCCATACACTAGTATCACAGATATCTCCTACTTACCTTCCTCTCCCGGAATGGCCCGCTGTCCCCATACACTAGTATCACAGATATCTCCTGCTTACCTTCCTCTTGCAGAATGGCCCGCTGTCCCCATACACAAGTATCACAGATATCTCCTACTTACCTTCCTCTTGCAGAATGACACGCTGTCCCCATACACTAGTATCACAGATATCTCCTGATTACCTTCCTCTTGTGGAATGGCCCGCTGTCCCCATACACTAGTATCACAGATATCTCCTACTTACCTTCCTCTTGCAGAATGACACGCTGTCCCCATACACTAGTATCACAGATATTTCCTGCTTACCTTCCTCTTGCAGAATGGCCCGTTGTCCCCATACACTAGTATCACAGATATCTCCTACTTACCTTCCTCTTGCAGAATGGCCCGTTGTCCCCATACACTAGTATTACAGATATCTCCTACTTACCTTCCTCTTGCAGATTGACACGCTGTCCCCATACACTAGTATCACAGATATCTCCTGCTTACCTTCCTCTTGCAGAATGGCTCGTTGTCCCCATACACTAGTATCACAGATATCTCCTACTTACCTTCCTCTTGCAGAATGACACACTGTCCCCATACACTAGTATCACAGATATCTCCTGCTTACCTTCCTCTTGCAGAATGACACGCTGTCCCCATACACTAGTATCACAGATATCTCCTACTTACCTTCCTCTTGCGGCATGGCCCATGGTCCCCATACACTAGTATCACAGATATCTCCTGCTTACCTTCCTCTCACGGAATGGCCCGCTGTCCCCATACACTAGTATCACAGATATCTCCTGCTTACCTTCCTCTGGCGGAATGGCCCGCTGTCCCCATACACTAGTATCACAGATATCTCCTACTTACCTTCCTCTTGCAGAATGGCCGCTGTCCCCATACACTAGTATCACAGATATCTCCTGCTTACCTTCCTCTGGCGGAATGGCCCGCTGTCCCCATACACTAGTATCAAAGATATCTCCTGCTTACCTTGCTCTCCCGGAATGGCCGGCTATCCCCATACACTAGTATCACAGATATCTCCTGCTTACCTTCCTCTGGCGGAATGGCCCGCTGTCCCCATACACTAGTATCACAGATATCTCCAGCTTACCTTCCTCTGGCGGAATGACACGCTGTCCCCATACACTAGTATCACAGATATCTCCTACTTACCTTCCTCTTGCAGAATGGCCCGTTGTCCCCATACACTAGTATCACAGATATCTCCTGCTTACCTTCCTCTTGCAGAATGGCCCGCTGTCCCCATACACTAGTATCACAGATATCTCCTACTTACCTTCCTCTTGCAGAATGACACGCTGTCTCCATACACTAGTATCACATATATCTCCTGATTACCTTCCTCTTGTGGAATGGCCCGCTGTCCCCATACACTAGTATCACAGATATCTCCTACTTACCTTCCTCTTGCAGAATGACACGCTGTCCCCATACACTAGTATCACAGATATTTCCTTCTTACCTTCCTCTTGCAGAATGGCCCGTTGTCCCCATACACTAGTATCACAGATATCTCCTACTTACCTTCCTCTTGCAGAATGACACACTGTCCCCATACACTAGTATCACAGATATCTCCTGCTTACCTTCCTCTTGCAGAATGACACGCTGTCCCCATACACTAGTATCACAGATATCTAATAGTTACCTTCCTCTTGCAGAATGACACGCTGTCCCCATACACTAGTATCACAGATATCTCCTACTTACCTTCCTCTTGCAGAATGACACGCTGTCCCCATACACTAGTATCACAGATATTTCCTGCTTACCTTCCTCTTGCAGAATGGCCCGTTGTCCCCATACACTAGTATCACAGATATCTCCTACTTACCTTCCTCTTGCAGAATGGCCCGTTGTCCCCATACACTAGTATCACAGATATCTCCTACTTACCTTCCTCTTGCAGAATGGCCGCTGTCCCCATACACTAGTATCACAGATATCTCCTACTTACCTTCCTCTTGCAGAATGGCCCGTTGTCCCCATACACTAGTATCACAGATATTTCCTGCTTACCTTCCTCTTGCAGAATGGCCCGCTGTCCCCATACACTAGTATCACAGATATCTCCTGATTACCTTCCTCTTGCAGAATGGCCGCTGTCCCCATACACTAGTATCACAGATATCTACTGCTTACCTTCCTCTTGCAGAATGGCCCGTTGTCTCCATACACTAGTATCACAGATATCTCCTACTTACCTTCCTCTCCCGGAATGGCCCGTTGTCCCCATACACTAGTATCACAGATATCTCCTACTTACCTTCCTCTTGCAGAATGACACGCTGTCCCCATACACTAGTATCACAGATATCTCCTGCTTACCTTCCTCTTGCAGAATGGCCCGTTGTCCCCATACACTAGTATCACAGATATCTCCTACTTAGCTTCCTCTTGCAGAATGACACACTGTCCCCATACGCTAGTATCACAGATATCTCCTACTTACCTTCCTCTTGCAGAATGACACGCTGTCCCCATACACTAGTATCACAGATATCTCCTACTTACCTTCCTCTTGCAGAATGACACGCTGTCCCCATACACTAGTATCACAGATATCTCCTACTTACCTTCCTCTTGCAGAATGACACGCTGTCCCCATACACTAGTATCACAGATATTTCCTGCTTACCTTCCTCTTGCAGAATGACATGCTATCCCCGTACACTAGTATCACAGATATCTCCTACTTACATTCCTCTTGTGGAATGGCCCGCTCTCCCCATACACTAGTATCACAGATATCTCCTACTTTCCTTCCTCTTGCAGAATGACACGCTGTCCCCATACACTAGTATCACAGATATTTCCTACTTACCTTCCTCTTGCAGAATGGCCCGTTGTCCCCATACACTAGTATCACAGATATCTCCTACTTACCTTCCTCTTGCTGAATGACACGCTGTCCCCATACACTAGTATCACAGATATCTCCTGCTTACCTTCCTCTTGCAGAATGGCCCGTTGTCCCCATACACTAGTATCACAGATATCTCCTACTTACCTTCCTCTCCCGGAATGGCCCGTTGTCCCCATACACTAGTATCACAGATATCTCCTACTTACCTTCCTCTTGCAGAATGACACGCTGTCCCCATACACTAGTATCACAGATATCTCCTGCTTACCTTCCTCTTGCAGAATGGCCCGTTGTCCCCATACACTAGTATCACAGATATCTCCTACTTACCTCCCTCTTGCAGAATGACACACTGTCCCCATACGCTAGTATCACAGATATCTCCTACTTACCTTCCTCTTGCAGAATGACACGCTGTCCCCATACACTAGTATCACAGATATCTCCTACTTTCCTTCCTCTTGCAGAATGAGACGCTGTCCCCATACACTAGTATCACAGATATCTCCTACTTACCTTCCTCTTGCAGAATGACATGCTGTCCCCATACACTAGTATCACAGATATTTCCTGCTTACCTTCCTCTTGCAGAATGGCCCGTTGTCCCCATACACCAGTATCACAGATATCTCCTACTTACCTTCCTCTTGCAGAATGACACGCTATCCCCATACACTAGTATCACAGATATCTCCTACTTACATTCCTCTTGTGGAATGGCCCGCTGTCCCCATACACTAGTATCACAGATATCTCCTACTTACCATCCTCTTGCAGAATGACACACTGTCCCCATACACTAGTATCACAGATATTTCCTGCTTACCTTCCTCTTGCAGAATGGCCCGTTGTCCCCATACACTGGTATCACAGATATCTCCAACTTACCTTCCTCTTGCTGAATGACACGCTGTCCCCATACACTAGTATCACAGATATCTCCTGCTTACCTTCCTCTTGCAGAATGGCCCGTTGTCCCCATACGCTAGTATCACAGATATCTCCTACTTACCTTCCTCTTGCAGAATGACACGCTGTCCCCATACACTAGTATCACAGATATCTCCTACTTACCTTCCTCTTGCAGAATGACACGCTGTCCCCATACACTAGTATCACAGATATCTCCTACTTACCTTCCTCTTGCAGAATGACATGCTGTCCCCATACACTAGTATCACAGATATTTCCTGCTTACCTTCCTCTTGCAGAATGGCCCGTTGTCCTCATACACTAGTATCACAGATATCTCCTACTTATCTTCCTCTTGCAGAATGATACGCTATCCCCATACACTAGTATCACAGATATCTCCTACTTACATTCCTCTTGTGGAATGGCCCGCTTTCCCCATACACTAGTATCACAGATATCTCCTACTTACCTTCCTCTAGCAGATTGACACACTGTCCCCATACACTAGTATCACAGATGTTTCCTGCTTACCTTCCTCTTGCAGAATGGCCCGTTGTCCCCATACACTAGTATCACAGATATCTCCTACTTACCTTCCTCTTGCAGAATGGCCGTTTGTCCCCATACACTAGTATCACAGATATCTCCTACTTACCTTCCTCTCCCGGAATGGCCCGCTGTCCCCATACACTAGTATCACAGATATCTCCTGCTTACCTTCCTCTTGCAGAATGGCCCGCTGTCCCCATACACAAGTATCACAGATATCTCCTACTTACCTTCCTCTTGCAGAATGACACGCTGTCCCCATACACTAGTATCACAGATATCTCCTGATTACCTTCCTCTTGTGGAATGGCCCGCTGTCCCCATACACTAGTATCACAGATATCTCCTACTTACCTTCCTCTTGCAGAATGACACGCTGTCCCCATACACTGGTATCACAGATATTTCCTGCTTACCTTCCTCTTGCAGAATGGCCCGTTGTCCCCATACACTAGTTTCACAGATATCTCCTACTTACCTTCCTCTTTCAGAATGGCCCGTTGTCCCCATACACTAGTATCACAGATATCTCCTACTTACCTTCCTCTTGCAGATTGACACGCTGTCCCCATACACTAGTATCACAGATATCTCCTGCTTACCTTCCTCTTGCAGAATGGCTCGTTGTCCCCATACACTAGTATCACAGATATCTCCTACTTACCTTCCTCTTGCAGAATGACACACTGTCCCCATACACTAGTATCACAGATATCTACTGCTTACCTTCCTCTTGCAGAATGACACGCTGTCCCCATACACTAGTATCACAGATATCTCCTACTTACCTTCCTCTTGCGGCATGGCCCTTGGTCCCCATACACTAGTATCACAGATATCTCCTGCTTACCTTCCTCTCCCGGAATGGCCCGCTGTCCCCATACACTAGTATCACAGATATCTCCTGCTTACCTTCCTCTCCCGGAATGGCCCGCTGTCCCCATACACTAGTATCACAGATATCTCCTGCTTACCTTCCTCTGGCGGAATGGCCCGCTGTCCCCATACACTAGTATCACAGATATCTCCTACTTACCTTCCTCTTGCAGAATGGCCGCTGTCCCCATACACTAGTATCACAGATATCTCCTGCTTACCTTCCTCTGGCGGAATGGCCGCTGTCCCCATACACTAGTATCACAGATATCTCCTGCTTACCTTGCTCTCCCGGAATGGCCGGCTATCCCCATACACTAGTATCACAGATATCTCCTGCTTACCTTCCTCTGGCGGAATGGCCCGCTGTCCCCATACACTAGTATCACAGATATCTCCTGCTTACCTTCCTCTGGCGGAATGACACGCTGTCCCCATACACTAGTATCACAGATATCTCCTACTTACCTTCCTCTTGCAGAATGGCCCGTTGTCCCCATACACTAGTATCACAGATATCTCCTACTTACCTTCCTCTCCCGGATTGGCCCGCTGTCCCCATACACTAGTATCACAGATATCTCCTGCTTACCTTCCTCTTGCAGAATGGCCCGCTGTCCCCATACACTAGTATCACAGATATCTCCTACTTACCTTCCTCTTGCAGAATGACACGCTGTCTCCATACACTAGTATCACATATATCTCCTGATTACCTTCCTCTTGTGGAATGGCCCGCTGTCCCCATACACTAGTATCACAGATATCTCCTACTTACCTTCCTCTTGCAGAATGACACGCTGTCCCCATACACTAGTATCACAGATATTTCCTTCTTACCTTCCTCCTGCAGAATGGCCCGTTGTCCCCATACACTAGTATCACAGATATCTCCTACTTACCTTCCTCTTGCAGAATGACACACTGTCCCCATACACTAGTATCACAGATATCTCCTGCTTACCTTCCTCTTGCAGAATGACACGCTGTCCCCATACACTAGTATCACAGATATCTAATAGTTACCTTCCTCTTGCAGAATGACACGCTGTCCCCATACACTAGTATCACAGATATCTCCTACTTACCTTCCTCTTGCAGAATGACTCGCTGTCCCCATACACTAGTATCACAGATATTTCCTGCTTACCTTCCTCTTGCAGAATGGCCCGTTGTCCCCATACACTAGTATCACAGATATCTCCTACTTACCTTCCTCTTGCAGAATGGCCCGTTGTCCCCATACACTAGTATCACAGATATCTCCTACTTACCTTCCTCTTGCAGAATGGCCGCTGTCCCCATACACTAGTATCACAGATATCTCCTACTTACCTTCCTCTTGCAGAATGGCCCGTTGTCCCCATACACTAGTATCACAGATATTTCCTGCTTACCTTCCTCTTGCAGAATGGCCCGCGGTCCCCATACACTAGTATCACAGATATCTCCTGATTACCTTCCTCTTGCAGAATGGCCGCTGTCCCCATACACTGGTATCACAGATATCTACTGCTTACCTTCCTCTTGCAGAATGGCCCGTTGTCTCCATACACTAGTATCACAGATATCTCCTACTTACCTTCCTCTCCCGGAATGGCCCGTTGTCCCCATACACTAGTATCACAGATATCTCCTACTTACCTTCCTCTTGCAGAATGACACGCTGTCCCCATACACTAGTATCACAGATATCTCCTGCTTACCTTCCTCTTGCAGAATGGCCCGTTGTCCCCATACACTAGTATCACAGATATCTCCTACTTAGCTTCCTCTTGCAGAATGACACACTGTCCCCATACGCTGGTTTCACAGATATCTCCTACTTACCTTCCTCTTGCAGAATGACACGCTGTCCCCATACACTAGTATCACAGATATCTCCTACTTACCTTCCTCTTGCAGAATGACACGCTGTCCCCATACACTAGTATCACAGATATCTCCTACTTACCTTCCTCTTGCAGAATGACACGCTGTCCCCATACACTAGTATCACAGATATTTCCTGCTTACCTTCCTCTTGCAGAATGACATGCTATCCCCGTACACTAGTATCACACATATCCTCTACTTACATTCCTCTTGCAGAATGGCCCGTTGTCCCCATACACTAGTATCACAGATATCTCCTACTTACCTTCCTCTTGCAGAATGACACGCTATCCCCGTACACTAGTATCACAGATATCTCCTACTTACATTCCTCTTGTGGAATGGCCCGCTCTCCCCATACACTAGTATCACAGATATCTCCTACTTTCCTTCCTCTTGCAGAATGACACGCTGTCCCCATACACTAGTATCACAGATATTTCCTACTTACCTTCCTCTTGCAGAATGGCCCGTTGTCCCCATACACTAGTATCACAGATATCTCCTACTTACCTTCCTCTTGCTGAATGACACGCTGTCCCCATACACTAGTATCACAGATATCTCCTGCTTACCTTCCTCTTGCAGAATGGCCTGTTGTCCCCTTACACTAGTATCACAGATATCTCCTACTTACCTTCCTCTCCCGGAATGGCCCGTTGTCCCCATACACTAGTTTCACAGATATCTCCTACTTACCTTCCTCTTGCAGAATGACACGCTGTCCCCATACACTAGTATCACAGATATCTCCTGCTTACCTTCCTCTTGCAGAATGGCCCGTTGTCCCCATACACTAGTATCACAGATATCTCCTACTTACCTCCCTCTTGCAGAATGACACACTGTCCCCATACGCTAGTATCACAGATATCTCCTACTTACCTTCCTCTTGCAGAATGACACGCTGTCCCCATACACTAGTATCACAGATATCTCCTACTTACCTTCCTCTTGCAGAATGACACGCTGTCCCCATACACTAGTATCACAGATATCTCCTACTTACCTTCCTCTTGCAGAATGACATGCTGTCCCCATACTCTAGTATCACAGATATTTCCTGCTTACATTCCTCTTGCAGAATGGCCCGTTGTCCCCATACACTAGTATCACAGATATCTCCTGCTTACCTTCCTCTTGCAGAATGACACGCTATCCCCGTACACTAGTATCACAGATATCTCCTACTTACATTCCTCTTGTGGAATGGCCCACTGTCCCCATACACTAGTTTCACAGACATCTCCTACTTTCCTTCCTCTTGCAGAATGACACGCTGGCCCCATACACTAGTATCACAGATATTTCCTACTTACCTTCCTCTTGCAGAATGGCCCGTTGTCCCCATACACTAGTATCACAGATATCTCCTACTTACCTTCCTCTTGCTGAATGACACGCTGTCCCCATACACTAGTATCACAGATATCTCCTGCTTACCTTCCTCTTGCAGAATGGCCCGTCGTCCCCATACACTAGTATCACAGATATCTCCTACTTACCTTCCTGTCCCGGAATGGCCCGTTGTCCCCATACACTAGTATCACAGATATCTCCTACTTACCTTCCTCTTGCAGAATGACACGCTGTCCCCATACACTAGTATCACAGATATCTCCTGCTTACCTTCCTCTTGCAGAATAGCCCGTTGTCCCCATACACTAGTATCACAGATATCTCCTACTTCCCTCCCTCTTGCAGAATGACACACTGTCCCCATACGCTAGTATCACAGATATCTCCTACTTACCTTCCTCTTGCAGAATGACACGCTATCCCCATACACTAGTATCACAGATATCTCCTACTTACATTCCTCTTGTGGAATGGCCCGCTGTCCCCATACACTAGTATCACAGATATCTCCTACTTACCTTCCTCTTGCAGAATGACACACTGTCCCCATACACTAGTATCACAGATATTTCCTGCTTACCTTCCTCTTGCAGAATGGCCCGTTGTCCCCATACACTAGTATCACAGATATCTCCTACTTACCTTCCTCTTGCAGAATGGCCGTTTGTCCCCATACACTAGTATCACAGATATCTCCTACTTACCTTCCTCTCCCGGAATGGCCCGCTGTCCCCATACACTAGTATCACAGATATCTCCTACTTACCTTCCTCTTGCAGAATGACACGCTGTCCCCATACACTAGTATCACAGATATCTCCTGATTACCTTCCTCTTGTGGAATGGCCCGCTGTCCCCATACACTAGTATCACAGATATCTCCTACTTACTTTCCTCTTGCAGAATGACACGCTGTCCCCATACACTAGTATCACAGATATTTCCTGCTTACCTTGCTCTTGCAGAATGGCCCGTTGTCCCCATACACTAGTATCACAGATATCTCCTACTTACCTTCCTCTTGCAGAATGGCCCGTTGTCCCCATACACTAGTATCACAGATATCTCCTACTTACCTTCCTCTTGCAGATTGACACGCTGTCCCCATACACTAGTATCACAGATATCTCCTGCTTACCTTCCTCTTGCAGAATGGCCCGTTGTCCCCATACACTAGTATCACAGATATCTCCTACTTACCTTCCTCTTGCAGAATGACACACTGTCCCCATACACTAGTATCACAGATATCTCCTACTTACCTTCCTCTTGCGGCATGGCCCATGGTCCCCATACACTAGTATCACAGATATCTCCTGCTTACCTTCCTCTCCCGGAATGGCCCGCTGTCCCCATACACTAGTATCACAGATATCTCCTGCTTACCTTCCTCTGGCGGAATGGCCCGCTGTCCCCATACACTAGTATCACAGATATCTCCTACTTACCTTCCTCTTGCAGAATGGCCGCTGTCCCCATACACTAGTATCACAGATATCTCCTGCTTACCTTCCTCTGGAGGAATGGCCCGCTGTCCCCATACACTAGTATCACAGATATCTCCTGCTTACCGTGCTCTCCCGGAATCGCCGGCTATCCCCATACACTAGTATCACAGATATCTCCTGCTTACCTTCCTGTGGCGGAATGGCCCGCTGTCCCCATACACTAGTATCACAGATATCTCCTGCTTACCTTCCTCTGGCGGAATGACACGCTGTCCCCATACACTAGTATCACAGATATCTCCTACTTACCTTCCTCTTGCAGAATGGCCCGTTGTCCCCATACACTAGTATCACAGATATCTCCTACTTACCTTCCTCTCCCGGAATGGCCCGCTGTCCCCATACACTAGTATCACAGATATCTCCTACTTACCTTCCTCTTGCAGAATGACACGCTGTCCCCATACACTAGTATCACATATATCTCCTGATTACCTTCCTCTTGTGGAATGGCCCGCTGTCCCCATACACTAGTATCACAGATATCTCCTACTTACCTTCCTCTTGCAGAATGACACGCTGTCCCCATACACTAGTATCACAGATATTTCCTTCTTACCTTCCTCTTGCAGAATGGCCCGTTGTCCCCATACACTAGTATCACAGATATCTCCTACTTACCTTCCTCTTGCAGAATGACACACTGTCCCCATACACTAGTATCACAGATATCTCCTGCTTACCTTCCTCTTGCAGAATGACACGCTGTCCCCATACACTAGTATCACAGATATCTCCTACTTACTTTCCTCTTGCAGAATGACACGCTGTCCCCATACACTAGTATCACAGATATCTCCTACTTACCTTCCTCTTGCAGAATGACACGCTGTCCCCATACACTAGTATCACAGATATTTCCTGCTTACCTTCCTCTTGCAGAATGGCCCCTTGTCCCCATACACTAGTATCACAGATATCTCCTACTTACCTTCCTCTTGCAGAATGGCCCGTTGTCCCCATACACTAGTATCACAGATATCTCCTACTTACCTTCCTCTTGCAGAATGGCCGCTGTCCCCTTACACTAGTATCACAGATATCTCCTACTTACCTTCCTCTTGCAGAATGGCCCGTTGTCCCCATACACTAGTATCACAGATATTTCCTGCTTACCTTCCTCTTGCAGAATGGCACGTTGTCCCCATACACTAGTATCACAGATATCTCTTGCTTACCGTCCTCTGGCAGAATGGCACGTTGTCCCCATACAGTAGTATCACAGATATCTCCTGCTTACCTTCCTCTGGCAGATTGGCACGTTGTCCCCATACACTAGTATCACAGATATCTCCTACTTACCTTCCTCTGGCAGAATGGCACGTTGTCCCCATACACTAGTATCACAGATATCTCCTGCTTACCGTCCTCTGGCAGAATGGCACGTTGTCCCCATACACTAGTATCACAGATATCTCCTACTTACCTTCCTCTGGCAGAATGGCACGTTGTCACCATACACTAGTATCACAGATATCTCCTGCTTACCTTCCTCTGGTGGAATGGCCCGCTGTCCCCATACACTAGTATCACAGATATCTCCTACTTACCTTCCTCTGGCAGAATGGCACGTTGTCCCCATACACTAGTATCACAGATATCTCCTACTTACCTTCCTCTTGCAGAATGGCCGCTGTCCCCATACACTAGTATCACAGATATCTCCTACTTACCTTCCTCTTGCAGAATGGCCCGTTGTCCCCATACACTAGTATCACAGATATCTACTGCTTACCTTCCTCTTGCAGAATGGCCCGTTGTCCCCATACACTAGTATCACAGATATCTCCTACTTACCTTCCTCTCCCGGAATGGCCCGCTGTCCCCATACACTAGTATCACAGATGTCTCCTGCTTACCTTCCTCTTGCAGAATGGCCCGCTGTCCCCATACATTAGTATCACAGATATCTCCTACTTACCTACCTCTTGCAGAATGACACGCTGTCCCCATACACTAGTATCACAGATATCTCCTACTTACATTCCTCTTGTGGAATGGCCCGCTGTCCCCATACACTAGTATCACAGATATCGCCTGCTTACTGTCCTCTGGCAGAATGGCACGTTGTCCCCATACACTAGTATCACAGATATCTCCTACTTACCTTCCTCTGGCAGAATGGCACGTTGTCCCCATACACTAGTATCACAGATATCTCCTGCTTACCGTCCTCTGGCAGAATGGCACGTTGTCCCCATACACTAGTATCACAGATATCTCCTACTTACCTTCCTCTGGCAGAATGGCACGTTGTCCCCATTCACTAGTATCACAGATATCTCCTGCTTACCATCCTCTGGCAGAATGGCACGTTGTCCCCATTCACTAGTATCACAGATATCTCCTACTTACCTTCCTCTGGCAGAATGGCACGTTGTCCCCATACACTAGTATCACAGATATCTCCTACTTACCTTCCTCTGGCAGAATGGCACGTTGTCCCCATACACTAGTATCACAGATATCTCCTGCTTACCTTCCTCTGGTGGAATGGCCCGCTGTCCCCATACACTAGTATGGGGATAGAATTCATCAAGCTCTGTAAATATAATATTTTCGGAGCTTGATTGTGGGAGCATTCGCCATCTTCAGATGCCATAGCCATGCAGAAAGAGCCGCTTCTATATCATTCGGCTCGATAAATAGTCACTTCGGGGGTGATTCAGAGGTTGGCGCAGTCGCAGTAGCGGCTCCGTCTTTTGTGGCAGCCGCTACTGCGTGTCTATCTCTAATGCCACGGCCGATGGGCGACCTGTGGAGGCACGAATCCGCCGATGTGTGGCCTTAGGCCTGCGCTTGCGTCATTGGAGGCACCCCTCTCCGAAAGAAAATGCGATATAGTATCCCCCTTATTAATTCCAACAGCTTCGCAGTCCACCTGTGGCAGCCGCCTTGCGGTGGGAAATGGAAGTGCCGCGGCAGGTAACGGGTGTTTTTGGGAGGTATCCCGCAAATACACTTTAATATGTCCCTTAGTATTTTCCCAATGCAACTCCAAGAGGAATACACCCATAGCTTTCTGTCATGGTGACGTCTGTCCCTGACACCCCAGTCAGTAATGTCCTGAGTCTGACAGCCCTCCTGTCACAGAACCCCTCAGTGACTTCTGATATCTATATAATGTACAGTAAGGAGAAGTGCTTTATCACATAGACTGATGATTTCTGCAGGATGAATGCTATTACTGTACACCTATATTTTATTATTAATAATAATAATACAAGTCTGGAACCAAGCCTAGGGAATGTGGGTGCACCCAAGCTGATGAGGCAGACATGTATGAAAGCAGAAGACAAGCTGTTGTTTGGGTAAGCGCTGCCATAAGTCAATAGGGGAGTGCCTTAAGCTCCCCCCCCTCTCTCGTGTCTCCGTTGTGGGCTGGAATGTGGTGCCGTGGTATATTTAGAAAACTGTGCCCTGCTCCCCCCCGTGGGAGACAAGACCCTCAGTGCTTGGAACCCATCCTGCAGAGCCTGAGAGGCTAGTCTGAGACGCCTAGTGATTCCCATGAGAACCTTTAACCCCCTCAATGCCGGGTGACGGTGGCAACGCTGCTTGCGTGTTATCCCGAAGGTCAATTGGTGGCACCAGTGGTAGGGGGCTCATTCATCCAGAACGGGCCTCAGCTACCACTGGCGGAGCTGCGCGCCCAGTATACACATACACTTAGGTACAGTGCTTGTCTTTATGGTGCAGCTAATGGGCCTAATAACTGTGCAGTAGGATCAAATATTTACACACCCCCAGACGTTTACTCTCTCTCTGTATATGAATATATATCTGGACATCATCTTTATATAGGTGGATTATTACTATATTATGTTAGTGAGACAGAAGCGGCGGCGTTAAATCTGTTTGACACAACGCCTAGGAGATGAATACAATATTTATGCAATAAAAAAAGACATTCGCATAGCAAAGCTGCTTCTAGTTTATTCAAGGAAAGGACGCCCGGCAGATGGAAGTTTACAGGAGCCCTCGTGCTGATCACAAATACAGGAGCTTGAGTTTAATCAGGCATTTAGAGGCTTTACATTTGTCTGACAGAAAAATAAAGCTAGGCCTGGAGTTTCAGGTACCTTGATGTGCTGGCTTATTGCAGGGAAGCTTGGACCGGCCTCACTACACTATGCAGAAGGCTGGCCCACGGTTTAACAATCGGCACATCTGAAAAGCTGGCGTGTATATTCACATAGGGGCCAATGACATGCTTTCCCAGTGGCAAACGAAGGATTTCTAGAGGGGGGTTTCCAAATGCCTGATTTTAGAGGGAGTGGGGCCAGTCCATGAAGAGGGCAGAATTAGTACTTTAACAGCTTTAATATGCGTCATACAAAGTGTATTGTGTGTCATAATACCAGCATATACAGGACCAGTGAGCACAGTAAGCCATTAGATGCGGCAGTAGGGCTATCCTGCCTGAGCTGAATGTTTTTATTTTAGATGTGGGCACCATTATTGGAGCAAGTCCGGGAGCCTGTGGGAGCAGCAGAGGAACCTAGCACTGCCTTGGACATATATGTACATATTGGGCTCTATAACAGTGCATCCCTAACAGTACATGTTTTCCAGATCTCCTAGTTGGTGCACAGGTTATTTATCACTGGCTGATACGTGTTAAAAGATCCACAGGTGGTGCTAATTATTTCATTTGTGATACTGAGAATAAAATGCAGCGCTAGTAAAATTCTATTATATTATTATTTCTGTTGTGGTCATGGGGCCTGATTCAGTGCCGGACGCAATTTGCGGACAGTCGTTCAGGAAAAGGGGGTGGCTAGTCAAATGAACCGTTCGCTCTTTGCGATCTGTTCACGCCTCTATGTCTGAACGAGTGAACAAAACATGCGTTCGTATTTTGGATAACTACGCCCCCTGGCCGCTCGTATCCTACGTCATGTCCGCTATTTATTAGATTAATCGAGTACATCGACCAGCATATGAACTGCTCGCTATTCTTGTGGTTGGTTTTTCCTACCACAATCTTGCGAGCAGTTCTGACTATAAAATAACCCAGTGACGTGGTCAATGACGCTGCTGTATTAATTATGCACACCCATAAAACGCCCGTTTTGACCTTTAAGCACGCCTGCGTTCGGAACTCCACTCCCCGTTTTCAAGCACCTTCCCCTGTTACCACCCACATACGCCTCCTCCTGTCACTCATATTAGCAGGCATTCGCTATTTAGTGAACAAACAATTTTCGGCCGCACTGACTGGTTTACGCATGCGTATTACAATCCGTACGCATGCGCAGTTGGGCAAACATCGCTCAGAGCGAACGAGCGGCCGCTTACGAGCGGCTCTGAATCAGGCCCTTGGTGTGGGCTGGGAAGGGGAGTTTCCAGGCAGATGGAAACCCCCCCTGCCTTTGCCTATGTTTCCTACTGTCCCTAATGGTGCATACACACGGTCAGATTTTTCTTCAGATCTGAACGATAACGATTTTAAAAATCGTTCAATCGTTCATATCTGAAGGAAAATTTTACATATCTGACATGTTTGTCAGATGAACGATGCGCGTTCCCGCTTGTCAGATAACAATATCTGACATCTGATGTGTTTGCAGTCAGATTTGGACGATTTCATTCATTTTAATGCAGTCAAAAATCGTTTGTAGTTCAAATCGCTCAAATCGTTGGTCAAATCGTTCACATCGTTCATCTGAAACTGGCCACACACATTGCGATCTACACCCGATCAGCCGATGTGTACGATTTGTGTACGATTTCCCTTGAAACTCTCCCCGGCAGCTCTGCACACGATCTCCACACGATCTGCACACGATTTAGGGCCTGATTCAGAGCCGTTCGCTATTTGCGGTCGTTCGTTCAAAAACAAGGGGTGGCTATTCAAATGATCCGTTCGCAAATTGCAGTCTGTTCACACCTCTAAGTCTGAAAGAGCGAGAAAAACATACGCTCGTTTATTTGATAAAAACGCCCCCTGGCCGCTCGCACCATATGTCATGTCCGCTATTTATTAGATTAATTGAGTACATCGTACAGCGTATGAACTGCTCGCTATTCTTGTGGTTGGTTTTTTCAACCGCTATTTTGCGAGCAGTTCTGAGTTAAAAAAAAACAAGTAACGTGGTCAATGACGCTGCTGGATTAATTATGCACTCCCTTAAAACGCCCGTTTTGACCTTTAAGCACGCCTGCGTTCGAATTCCACTCCCCCATTTTCAAGCACCTTCCCCTGTTACCACCCACATACGCCTCATTCTGTCACTCAAAATAGCAGGCACTCGCTATATAGCGTACAAACGATATTCGGCCGCACTGACTGGTTCGCGCATGCGTACTAAAAACCGTACGCATGCGCAGATGTGCGAACATCGCTCGGAACGAGCGTACGGCCGCTAGCGAGCGGCTCTGAATGAGGGCCTTAGGGCCTGATTCAGAGTCGTTCGCTATTTGCGGTCGTTCGTTCAAAAACAAGGGGTGGCTATTCAAATGATCCGTTCGCAAATTGCAGTCTGTTCACACCTCTAAGTCTGAACGAGCGAGAAAAACATACGCTCGTTTATTTGATAAAAACGCCCCCTGGCCGCTCGCACCATACGTCATGTCCGCTATTTATTAGATTAATCGAGTACATCATACAGCGTATGAACTGCTCGCTATTCTTGTGGTTGGTTTTTTCAACCGCTATTTTGCGAGCAGTTCTGAGTTAAAAAAAACCAAGTGACGTGGTCAGTGACGCTGCTGGATTAATTATGCACTCCCTTAAAACGCCCGTTTTGACCTTTAAGTACGCCTGCGTTCGAATTCCACTCCCCCGTTTTCAAGCACCTTCCCCTGTTACCACCCACATACGCCTCATTCTGTCACTCAAAATAGCAGGCACTCGCTATATAGCGTACAAACGATTTTCGGCCGCACTGACTGGTTCGCGCATGCGTACTAAAAAACGTACGCATGCGCAGATGTGCGAACATCGCTCGGAACGAGCGTGCGGCCACTAGCGAGCGGCTCTGAATGAGGGCCTTAGTGTCCAATCTTCAAACGATCTCTCCTGCATCCAGACTTTCACAGTGCATCGCCTCCTAGATTGTCAGATCTGCGCTACTGCTACTGATGCGACGTGCGACCAGCGGGGACGCGCATCGCATCGTGATATTGAGTGGGGACTCACAATTTACTCAGGATTTGGCCACATTTTACATGATCTGTCATTCCAATGTGTCGGAATCGGCCAGATCGGGTAAAATATCGCTATGTGTGTGGCCAGCTTGACGCATCTGACAAATCTGACCGTGTGTATGCACCTTAAAGGTCCAGGAGGCTCCTGAATTTCGGAGAGTTCTCCCAGACTGAGGAGAGAATAGACCGGCCTCTGTAGCGGACTGACCACGTGAATTGAGGTGAATCGTGTAGTCATGGCCCTGACGCTCGATAGCACAATCAGGGCACTGAGCAGCGGGGGCTGGGCCGCAATGGTGTCACAGCTAGCCACACCCCCTGCACCTCTGGCGGCAAGTATGACCAATGGTTCCTACTTATAGTGAAAATTTTCACTGCAGCATTCTGTGGCGATCCAAAGGACATGTAAGCATACAGTTTGTCGCGGAAGGATTAAGTGTGGCTGAAAATAATTTTATAATAGATTTACAGGGAGATTTTGCTGTTAAGCCACGTAAGCACGTGACACTCAGCACTGTCCTGGTCCACTTTGAAGCAATATAATTCCCATCATGTCACCTCATGACACACATAACAAAACAGGTAGGGCCACCAAGAGCTCAGTCGGCCCTGGGGGGTCGGTGGCCATGACATGGGGGTGTGGTTGCTTTCTCCCCCCACACACAGATGGGTGTGGATCAATAGGTCTACAGTTAGAAGGTAGACAATGTTTAGGAAGACACCACAAGTTAGACAGACAATAAGTTGACAGGGACACAAGGTCGACAGGGTCAATAGGTCGACACAAAAATATCCAACGTGTTTTTTTTGTTTGTTTTCTAGCCCTAATCTTCACCCCAACTCTCCCCTTGGTGCCTAGGCCTAACCCTCCCTCTTGGTGCCTAACCCTAATCGTCGGGGTAGGTGCCTGACCCTAACTGTCCCTTCTAGTGCCTAATCCTAACCCTTCGGTAAGTGCCTAACTCTAACCTTCCCTCCTGGTGCCTAACCCTAACCGTCGGGGTAAGTGTCTAACCCTAACCACTGGAGTAAGTGCCTAACCCTAACCCTCCGGTAAGTGCCTAACCCTAAAAAACAAAACAAAAACATGTGTCGACCATTTTTTTTGTCGACAATTTGTGTGGCGACCTTTCGACCCTGTCAACCATTTGTACCTGTCGACCTTCTTACCTGTTGACCTTTAGTGTGTCAACCTATTGACCTTGTGTCCCTTTTGACCTATTGCCTGTCTAACTTGTGGTGTCTACCTAAACATTGTCTACCTTTTTATTGTAAATCTAAAGACCGGATACCCACACAGACACACAGGAATCCATAATGAGCTGGCTGTTTCTGTCATTTTTTTTTCTAGTGGTGTATAGAGAATGGGCATGTCCATCTGGTCGCTATGGGTTACAGCAACTTGTTCCTGTTGCACAAGTGTACCATAATGTGTTTTGCATGTCTTCCCATGTCACTCTCACTCCTTCTTGCCTTCTGAGTCTGTGGGGTAAAAGTATCAATGAGCGATATGAGCAGAATGCCGAAAACAGACAAAGATTTAGAGGCCTATGTATCAAGCTGTATTTTTTTTTTGTTTTATTTTACATAAAATGATGTAGAAAGTGCATATTCTGCATAATTTTATGAATTGTACCTGTGTACTAATGGCACAATGTAGGAGATTTCACAGGAATCTCCGGCAAAGTGCTAACTAGCGCTGCAGATCGCAGTCCCCAAGAGCCAGTGATTCGTGGCAATTAAGAGATGTGCGGTGCAGTGCCTGCTGCCGTGCAGGTGTACATCAGTTCCTTACCTTGCGTCACACCCTCTCACCTTCAGGCCGTGTGTTGAACAGACGGTCCTGGAACTCCCAAATAGAACACGGACACGATGACCTAGGAGGAAGGAGACTATGGCCCTCATTCAGAGCCGTACGCTCTGAGCAGAGCGCACACTCTGAATGAGGGCCGCCCTCCATGAAAATGGAGCGTCCTCCTGGACGCTCGTATAGCTGTGGGTCACCACCCACAGCCTATACGAGCGTGCATTTTGATGGCCGCTATGGTCGTGACCATCGCGACCTTCGAAACTGCGAGCCGGAGCCTGCGGTTGAGGTTTTCAACCGCAAGCTCCGGAGTGATTTTGGCTTTATCAGAGCCAAAATCACTCCCACTGACATCACTAGTGATGTCAGTGGGCCGGCTTCTGACGGGAGGCGTTCCCGTGGTAACGCCCCCGTCAGGGAGGCACGCCCCCGGCACGCCCACCAAAGGGGGCGTGCTGTCAATCAACATCGACAGCACGCCCCCTTTGATCAGACACAACGAGCGCATACGCACGACGGAGCTCCCTCCGTCGTGCGCATGCTCAGTGAAGAACATCGGTAGTGACAAACAGGGAGAGACAGTACACACAGATATTTCTCACCGTGTGCACTCGTGCTCTTCTTCC
The DNA here is from genome assembly GCA_031769625.1 of Taudactylus pleione. Lineage (NCBI taxonomy): Eukaryota > Metazoa > Chordata > Amphibia > Anura > Myobatrachidae > Taudactylus > Taudactylus pleione. The sequence continues at coordinate 11,739,677 of JAUIMM010000060.1, read as the reverse complement.
GGTCACTTTGCCTACAGGTCCCTGTAAGGAGATACACACCACAGCCGTGCAGGGCCTAAACCTATGTCACGCAACTACACATACTAAGACAACATCACCCTCAACATACAGTGTGTGTAGTGCGACAGGTATAACAATAACTAAACTTTTGCCCTGCATGGAACACCAATCAGAGACTCTTAAGGGCCTGATTCAGACCCGGTCGCAAGCGCCGAGCGCTCACAACCGGGTCGACGGTGGCCCAGAGCGCATGCGCACGATGGAGCCGGCTCCGTCGTGCGCATGCGCGAGACCCGGTTAGCGACGGGCAATCCGTCGCTCCGGGTCTCGTACCAAAGGGGGCGTGCTATGTTGAGTGACAGCACGCCCCCTTTGGTGGGCGGGCCGGGGGAGTGGCTGCCCAAACGGAGGCGTTCCCATGTGAACGCCTCAGTTTGGGGCCGGCCCCACTGACATCACGAGTGATGTCAGTGGGAGAGCTTTCGGCTCTGTTTGAGCCGAAAGCACTCCAGGGCTTGCGGCAACGAGACCCTACCACAAGGGTCTCGTCGCAAGCCCGATGCTCGCGATGGTCATGACCATCGCGACCATCTTCCTTGCCGCTTGCTATAGCTGTGGGTGGTCACCCACAGCTATGCAAGCGGCCAGGAGACCGTTCTAAAAAAAAATAGCCCAGCCCTGATTCAGAGCGAGCACTCTGTCAGGGCGTCCGGCTCTGAATCAGGGCCAAAGTACACAAGAGCAAAACACGGTGCTGTCCCTTTAAATGCCTGCTTCCTACCTATCCAGAGCTGGCCAGCTCCTCTTCTTAGTGACTGGGGAAACACTAGCTTATTGATGGGAGCTGGACAGCTCTCCACGGGGGTTTCTGCTCACATCTGTAATCAAGTGCACGGGGGCTGCCAACTTTCTACACCAGTGGTCTACTCTTAATGGGCTCAGGGCCCTTGGCCTAACGCCCACGGTCTTACCAGCGGCTCAGGCATTTAAGCCTGCCTAATACAGGCCATAGGAGGCACTTGGGCCTACTGCCCAGAGTCCCCTTCCTATAGTGTGGCTAATGATAGGGCTCACTTATTATATAGGGCCTAACGCCCTCCTGAATTGGGTACAGGCCTAGAGTATGGCTGATGGCCACGGGCCTAGTGCCCACCTATTTGTATCCTCAGTGATCTGGGCCTAACACCCAGATCACTGGCTCCTAATCGGGCCTAAGGGAATTCTATAGGGCCTACCGCCCTCTACAACGTCAGGGTCTAGTGCCCACCTAGTTGCCCACCGGCCTAGTGCCCGACAATGCCCCACGGTCCTAGTGCCCGACAACCCTGGTAGTCTAGGGAGAGGGGGGGGGATATTGTAGGCCTCACGGAGGGCCTACCTGCTCCGTTGGAAGAGGCTGCGGGAGGGGGAACTTCGTGGAGCTCTTTTACTTCCCTCCCCCGCTGTCCTATCCGGTCCTCAGCCGCATTCTTCGGCCGCTGGCCCTTCCTGGCCAGCGGCACCCCCTCTTCTTCTCCGCATCCAACTGGCCCCTTCTGTCTTCACTTTTGTTCAGGGCGTCTTCTGGCCTCTTCCGCAGCCGCCGGATCTGTTGACGCGACGATCTTCTGCTCTTTGGGAGGTCTTCTCTCCTCCCTCTCCGCCGCCGAACTCTCTTTTCCCGCTCGGCGCCGTCTAATACAAGACGGAGCGAATGGGCAGGGCTATGATGCGGCGAACCGCGATTGGCTCGTCGCGTCCACCTATTGGCTGCTGGCCCACGAGCCGGGTTTGGCTCGCGGCCAGAGCCAAACACCCGCCGCTGTAACCAGGCTGCCGGGCGGCGGGCTACAATAAGCCCGCACCCAGAGCCAAGTACAGAGCGCCGCACCCCACGCTTGACTGGCGCTGGGAACAGATACTCTGTCCCAGCGCCAGCTACCCGCCGCCTCTGCTTCCCCGACGCTGGGAGCAGATATAGCATCCCAGCGCCGGACACATCATCTCTTCTTGTGCCGATGCTTGGATCAGCCACTCGATTCCAGCACAGCTCTCCACAGCAAGAACTGATGAGATGGGCAGAGGGGTATTCCGACAACTTGCTGCTTCATACATTCTGGCGCTAAAGCTCCTTGCTATAAGCAGCGAAGCAGGAAGTCTGAGCAAAGCAAAGCAGAGATAAAGCCACATTTATATCGTTTGCCCATATCTCTCCTGACCAGTGGTGTAACTAGGGTATTTGGAGCCCAGGGCAAATTTAAAAATGGAGCCGCTCCCGCTCCCCCCTCCCCATGTGCGCGCACCAAAAAATGGTCTTGGTCACTTAAAAATGGGGCGTGTCAACATGACACACACACCCCTTTCTCATCACTCTGAACATTCCTTTCCATTCCATATGTACCTTAATGCAGTGCCCCTTATACAGTCCCCCCTATGCAGTGCCCCCAGAAGTGGTCCCCCTTATGCAGGCCGCAAGTAGTGCCCCTTATACAGTACCCCCAGTATGCAATGTCCCCATATCCCCAGTAGTGGTCCCTCTTATGCAGGCCCCCAGTAGTGCCCCTTATACAGTACCCCCAGTAGTGGTCCCCCTCATGCAGCCCCTCATTAGTTCCCCTTATACTGTGATCCCAGTAGAGGTTCCCTATATGGAGGCCCCCAGTAGTGATCCCCTTTATGCAGTGCCCCATGTGGTGGTCCCCCCTATACAATGCCCCCAGTAGGGTCCCTTATACAGTGCCCCCAGTAGTGGTCCCCCTTATGCAGGCCCCCAGTAGTGATCCCCCTCTATCCAGTGCACCTTATACAGTGCCCCCAGTAGTGGTCCTCCTTATGCATCCCCCAGTAGTGATCCCCCTTATGCAGTGCCCCATGTAGTGGTCCCCCCTATGCAGTGCCCCCAGTAGGGCCCCTTATACAGTGCCCCCAGTAGTGGCCTCCCTTATACAGTGCCCCCAGTAGTGGTCCCCCTTATGCAGTGCCCCATGTAGTGGTCCCCCCTATGCAGTGCCCCCAGTAGGGCCCCTTATACAGTGCCCCCAGTAGTGGCCTCCCTTATACAGTGCCCCCAGTAGTGGTCCCCCTTATGCAGGCCTCCAGTAGTGACCCCCCCTATCCAGTGCCCCTTATACAGTGCCCCCAGTAGTGATCCCCCTTATGCAGTGCCCCATGTAGTGGTCCCCCCTATGCAGTGCCCCCAGTAGGGCCCCTTATACAGTGCCCCCAGTAGTGGCCTCCCTTATACAGTTTCCCGCAGTAGTGGTCCCCCTTATGCAGGCCTCCAGTAGTGACCCCCCCTATCCAGTGCCCCTTATACAGTGCCCTCAGTAGTGGTCCCCCCAGTGCAGTGTCCATTGTGCCCCCAGTAGTAAGCCCCTTATATAGTGCCCCCAGTAGTAGCCCCCCTATGCAGTGCCCCCAGTAGTGGTGCCCCGATGCAGTGCTCCAGTAAATATCCCCCCCAGTAGTGCTCCCATTAGAGGTCCCCCAGTAGTAGCCCCCCCCTTCCCCTCGACAAATACACACAAGGAAATAAAAGAAAAAAAAACACACTTACCTGAATCCACGCTCCCACTCTGGCCACTGCTCCCGCTGCCGTCCGTACGTCAGTCCTCCCGGGCTGGTGCGCTCTGCATTATGGGAGAGTCGTCAGTTAGCCAGGGGCACTACACTGGCTAACTAGGACGGGCCAGTACCGTGGCCGATGGTGCCCCCCCCATGCTGCCGGTCCCACGGTGCCCAGGGCATGAGCCCCGGCGGCCCTGCCCTAGTTACGCCGCTGCTCCTGACTGCCTTTTAGTCTTCTGTCTTTTTTTGGGGGGTAGCCAACATTAGAGAGGTTCATAGATTTGAAGCTGTTCCAATTTCAATCACATTTCACTGGTTCGATGAGCACAAACATGTGTGTGTTACAATCGCCATATGACCCCCATTTAAATGTATTGTTCTAAATTTCCGCCTCTCACGCTCACAGATTGCGTTGAAGGTTCATCACTCGCCTCTAAATATTTATATTTTTAGAGACAATTTATATTTAAAAAAAAATTAGATTATTAAAATGTTTTTTTTTTTTTTTTTTTAAATATGAACCTTCAAACAGTACACAATCTGTACACTTTGGGTATTAAAAAAAAAAAAAAAAAAAAACAGCTAAAATCCATTTCAGTTCAAACACATTCGAACCTTAGGATTGACTATTTTCGAATTAGTTTTTTTTTAATTGTTAAATTTTTAAAAAAAAATTAGCAACGTTCAGCATATGCAGCGATCTGAGGCCCTGATTCAGAGCCGGACGCTCTGACAGAACGCTCGCTCTGAATCAGGGCCGGCATTCTTGTTTTTTAGAGCGGCCTCCTGGCCGCTCGCATAGCTGTGGGTGACCACCCACAGCTATAGCGAGCGGCCAGGAAGATGGTCACGATGGTCAAGACCATCGCGACCATCGGGCTTGCGACGAGACCCTTGTGGTAGGGTCTCATTGCCGCAAGCCCCAGAGAGATTTTGGCTCTCACAGAGCCGATATCTCTCCCACTGACATCACTTGTGATGTCAGTGGGTCCGCCCCCAAACGGAGGCGTTCACATGGGAACTCCTCCGTTTGGACAGCCACTCCCCCGGCCCACGCCATCGAAGGGGGCGTGCTGTCACTCAACATCGACAGCACGCCCCCTTTGGTACGAGACCCGGAGCGACGGTTTGCCCGATGCTATCCTGGTACCCCGCATGCGCACGACGGAGCCGGCATGCGCACTGGGCCACCATCGACCCGCTTGCGAGCGCATAGCGAGCAGGTCTGAATACGCTGAAATCACAGTGAAATTTCCCCCTAACAGGGAGTGCCGCTGCACTTTCTGATTTATCAGTGCACATGAAATTTACCTACTTCTGTGCACACTTTACATTTGGAATGGGTGTTTTATAGAATCCTGGCCCTCGAACTTTGGAGCTCATTCAGACCTGCTCGCAAGATGCGCGCGCTCGCTGGCAAAAAGGGGCCGGATATTCAAATTCCACGCTCGCACTGCGTGGCGTAAGGACGCCCTCTATGTCTTAGCGAGCTACGGCACTGAGCGCTCACTAGTGTATAAAGACGCCCCCTTTCCCCTCGCAACACACGTCATCTCCTGGAATTGTTGGATTAATCGGTAACATCGAGAGCCATCGGAGCTGCTCGCAACCCTTGAGGTAGCCTTTCCCCGCCGCAAGCACTGCGATCAGTGCTGACTGAAATACATGCAGATGACGTGAACAATGACGCCACTTTGCTAATTATGCACGCCGTTTAAACAGCGTTTTGTTGGCCTGACACGCCTGCGTCCGCAAAACCACTCCCCCGTTTACAAGCACCTTCCCCTGTAACCACCCACAAACGGTGCTATCTGTCACTCAAAGTAGCTCTCTAGCTTTGTGCTACGAGCGCACGATTCCCCATCGCAATGACTGGCTTGCGCATTGGGAATTATACGCATGCATACTGAGCAACAATCGCCGGGCAGCGAGCGATCGCGCCTTAGCCTACGGGTCTGAATCAGGTCCTTAGTTTAAATAAATATATGCTCTTCCATGCTCTGACAGCTGTGTATAAAATATAAATATATATTATATTTACACCATTCCCTGAGGCTTAGCTGTTATGTGTCAGCATATATCAGGGGATACAAATTCAATTGGGGCCTGGTTCTGCACATAACCATCAATTAACCATTTTTAATTAGGAAATGACTTCAGTATATCACCTTTTACATTCTCTGACGCCTAGCGTTTGTCTGTTCTTTTAATGGGCTTATACCCATAAGGCCTGGCTTGTCTTGGGAAGATGTAATGTAGTGCAGAGTCTCTCGCTGTATGACAGGAATGGGGATGAGACTTCGGCCTGACAATGTTTACTCAGAAATCTAGCACATAGGAATCCTTCCTCCACTCCCAATATAGCCCAGATCTCTAGGCCTGCTGTGAGAGGATTGCACCACGTGTGAGAGAAAACTGGCTGTGAGCAGCGTGAACTGCAGAGCATCACGCTCTTCCCTGCAGAGCATCACCACAATGACACCATGAACTATTGATGCCATGTAAGGGGCGGATTTGGCTAATAATGATCCCATTGTAACGCACAACCTCTGTGATCCTTCTGGCTAATGACCCCTTAACATGCATCCCTGTGCTGAGTATGCAGAGCAGTCCTTTATTAACTGTGCTCTCACCTGCGCGCTCTGCGCAGAACTGACATTATACAGACAGAAATGCAGGGGTTTAATAACTCCCTCCTTCCTCCCTGCATTTCCTCCTTTCACCTTCATATCGTGAACCATAAAAGGCAGCGATTGTCCTTCCCTGCAGCTGGCGAACGGACTCCCTCTACAAGGGAGATGTCTGCCGAGCAGGATGGGTGATGTGCAAATCTGATCCCTTTCTGTACAGAGCAGACTCATAAACCCATGTACACAGAAAAGCACACTGATCACTGGGAGCCATAGCAAGATTTAGGCTGGGTACACCCTACAACAATATCTCGCATATCGTGCAGTACTTTGTAGGCACATCTGCAGGCTCCTGCGAGTCGTAAGCGATATCTTTTGGTTGGCTGTGCAGCACGACCAATCAGAAGATATGGGGTCTTATTCAGACCCGGTCGCAAGCACCGATGTGCTCGCAACCGGGTCGATAGTTAGCCCTGCACCCGCGCAGCGGCCGCACTGCTCGTGCGCAAGCCCAGGAGCGACAGAGAAACTCTGTCGCTCCGGAGCGCTCTACAAAAGGGGCGGCTGTCGATGTTGATCGACAGCTCGCCCTGTTTTGTAGGCGGGCCGGGGGGGTGGTTTCCAAAACGGGGGCGTTCCCTAACGAACGCCTACCATTTTGTTGGCGGCTGTACTGACATCATCAGTGATGTCAGTGGGGAGTTTCCTGCTCTTTTAGAGCAGGAAGATCCCTGGGGCTTACGAGTGCCCAGACCCAACCTTAGGGTCTGGTCGTAAGCCCCGATGGTCGCGATGGTGTTCACCATCGCGACCATCAACCTGGTCGGTCGTTAAGCTGTGAGTGGTAACCCACAGCTTAGCGATCGACAAGGAGGCGATCGTTCAGGATGCAAGCGGCCGCCCTGATTCAGAGCGACTGCTTACAACTAACAACCGCTTCTGAATGAGGTCCCTTGTGTACGAGGTGGTGCAGTTTAATGAAGGACGGAATGAAGTCCCAACCATCGTCTCGATTGTTCATCATTGTAGTGTGTACCCGACCTTAGACAGGGGCCCAACCATGTTGCAAGAGACACCCAGGCCCACTTCTATGCTTCTGAGCATGTGCGGTTCAAAGCGCGGTTCACCCATTGCATATGCGCCGTTCAGGAGAGAACTCTGAAAAAAACATAGTGGGCCCCGAAAGGGGGGAAGGGGCATGGCTGGCACCTCCTGCACCCTTGGCAGTTCCGCCACTGCTTTATATCTACTTATTCATATAATTACTTGTTTAAAGTCCCTTTAAGCAAAAAAAAAAAGAATGCTAATTTTCATAATAAAAGTTAAAAGTTACTTCTAACAATATTCACAAATGATATATGTAAAATTCCCCTTACCCACATATTATTATTATATATATGCATTCATTGTATAGCGGCATTGCACATCAAGAACAGGGCCAAAATGACGCTGCAAGCTGCCCCCATGAAGCCCCCAGGGCCGGATTACAGCCTGATTCAGACCCGCTCGCGAGCGCATAGCGCTCACAAGCGGGTCAATGGTCGGCCAGTGCGTGAGAAATTCACTTGCTCCGGGGCTCGCTACTAAACGGGGCAGCTGTCGATCGACAGCTCTCCCCGTTTTGTAGGCGGGGAGGCTGGACAAACGGAGGCGTTCCAGAAGGACTGCCTTCCGTTTGTGATGTCAGTAGTGAACTTCCTGCTCTATTAGAGCAGGAAGTTCACAGGGGCTTGCGGGAACCGAGACCCTACCACAAGGGTCTCATCGCGACCATCACCAGGCCGCTCGCACAAGCTGTGGGTGGTCACCCACAGCTATGCGAGCGGCCTGGAGGAGGATTTTTAAACAAAAAAAATCCACCTTGATTCAGAGGGAGCGCTCGCAAATAGCGAGCGCCTCTGAATCAGGCCCTGAGAGCCACAAGGAGCTGAGGCTGAAAATGAGCAAGGAACTATTGTTGGAAGTGGAGGAGCTGTGGCCAGTGCTGTGTGGGTGTGGCCAGTGCTATATGGGCGTCTACACCCTCTCACCAGGGGTGGTCAGACTTTTGGACTCGGTGATCTATTTTTGAAACTAAAAACCTGTTGTGATCCACCGAGCCCGAAAAGGGGGTGTGGCATGCAAAAATGGGCGTGACCTCGCAGCAAGGGGCGTGGGGTCTGTCCTGCCGAAATCATGCATAGTATCCCCAATTCAAATTACGCCACCAAGTAGCACAATACACTGCATAGCAGTGTCTCTTATTCACGATACAACACACAGTAGTGCCCCTTATACACAATGACCACAGTAGTGCCCCTTATGCAATGTCCACAGTAGTAGTGCCCCTTATGAGATGCCCCTTGTAGTAGTGTTCCTTATGTAATAGTGCCCCCAGTAGTAATAGTGCCCCTTATGTAGTGGCCCTGTGGTAGTGCCTCTTATACATTGCCCACTGTAGTAGTGCACCGTAGTAGTGCACCTTATTAGTGCCCCCACTAGTGCCCCTTTTGCAGTGTCCCCAGTAGTGCCCCCAGAAGCGCCCCTTATTCAGTGCCCCCAGTAGTAGTGCCCCTTATCCAGTGCCCCCTGTAGTAGTGACCCTTATGCAGTGCCCCAATAGTAGTCTCCATTATGCAGTACCCCAGTAGTATTGCCCCTTATACAGTGCCCCCAATAGTATTGCCCCTTATGCAGTGCCACCAGTAGTGCCCCTTATGCAGTGCCCCCAGTAGTAGTGCCCCTTATGCAGTGCCCCAGTAGTAGTGCCCCTTATGCAGTGCCCCCAGTAGTAGTGCCCCTTATGCAGTGCCCCAGTAGTAGTCCCTCTTATGCAGTGTACACTGTAGTAGTGCCCCTTATGCAGTGCCCCAGTAGTAATGCCCCCAGTAGTAGTGCCTCTTGTGCAATGTCCCCAGTAGTAGTGCTCCTTATGAAATGCCCCCGTAGTAGTGCCCCTTATGCAGTGCCCCCAGTAGTGTCCATTATGTAGAGCCCCTTATGCAGTACTCCCAGTAGTATTGCTCCTTATGCAGTGCCCCTAGTAGTGCCCATTATGCAGTGCCCCTAGTAGTAGTGTCCCTTACACATAAAAGACACACACACACACACACACAAACAACACTATGCTCACCTGAATCCCCGCTCCTGCCGCCATCTTACTGCTCCTCCCGCTCAACACTATGAAACCTGACGTCATGACATCTCTCCCATAATGCCCACTGCGGGAGCTGGAAGGTGGAGCTCAGGAGTGAGCCCCAGCCTCAGGCAGCCGTCTGCATGGAAGGAGCTGCCGGGCGCCTGCTGGTAACAAAATCTCAGTAAGCAGCGGTGGTGCCTCTCCAGCCTGATGCCAGCTAAGTGCATTGCGCCTGCCCTTGGTGCAGCAGCCAATAAGAATCTGCTTGACTCCCGGATGTCCACTGCGATCGGCTGGTCGAGTGTCTGCGGTCAACCGGGATTGATGTTTTGGCCCCCTGCTCTACACTATGATTCCTAAATCAGGGATGTGCAGTGAAGGTAGGCAGAGCCACCCATGTCATACTCCTGAGATTTGATATAAAAATTATTAGAATAATACAAAGAAGGTACGAGGGTTGTTCAAAAAGTAATGCTTAAATGCTCACAACTCAAATTTTATTATAGATACAGATTTGAAAATTTGCAGTAAAATACTTGGAAGTCTTAGTAACAGAATGACCCTACTCAAAATATTCACAATCTGCTCTCAAACATTTTCTCCACCTCTCAACCCAAGCTGTGAATCCACTTTGGAAAAATTCCAGTGGTTGGTGTTTGACCCAGGAACGTATGACGATTTTAACAACCTCTATGTCTCCAACATGTTGACCCCGGAGACAGTATTTGAGAGGGCCAAACAGATGAAAGTCAGAAGGGGCCAAATCAGGACTGTATGGTGGATGTGGCATTATTGCCCACCCCATTTTGGCAATGGCCGCAGATGTTGCCATCGAAGTGTGGGGTCTGGCATTGTCGTGGTGTAAGATGACATTTGACAGTGGAATTGTTGACCTTTTTTTGCGAATGGCTTCTTTCAGCTTCTTAAGTGTAATAATGTATCGATCACTGTTGATTGATTGTTTTTGTTCCAAGTAATCGATGAGAAAAACAACTCGGCAATCCCAGAAGAATGTGGCCATGACTTTGTTTACGGATCGCTGTGCTTTAAACTTTTTTGGCCTAGGTGAACTTGGGTGTTTCCATTGCTTTGATTGTTCCTTCGTTTCTAGGTCATAAAGGAATACCCAGGTCTCATCTCCTGTAATGACATTTTCCAAAAACGTCTCAGGGTTGGCTTCAAAGTTGGTCAAAAGGTCATTGCACACTTCCACCCTCTGGACCTTATGATCCCTGGTTAATTGCTTTGGAACCCATTTAGCACACACTTTACGATATCCCAAATCATTGATTAGTGTTTCTACAGTGCCATGGCTACATTCAAGTTCATCACTGATATCTCTGATGGTCACACGACGGTCTTTCTGAATCATGGCATCGACTTTGTGTCGGTTCTCTGCTGTCACTGCAGTTGATGGTCTGCCACCACGAGCTTTGTCGCACACGGACGATTCTCCCGATTGAAAACGCTTCATCCATCTTCTGACATTGCCCTGATTCAGAGCCGGACGCTCTGACCAGAGCGCTCGCTCTGAATCAGGGCCCACCTCCATAATTATGGAGCGTCCTCCTGGACGCTCGTATAGCTGTGGGTCACCACCCACAGCATATACGAGCGTGCAGGATGATGGTCGCGATGGTCTTGACCATCGCGACCATTGCCACTGCGAGCCGAAGCCTGCGGTTGAGTTTCTCAACCGCAAGGCCCGGAGTGCTTTTGGCTCTATCAGAACCAAAATCACTCCCACTGACATCACTAGTGATGTCAGTGGGGCCGGCTTCTGACGGTAGGCGTTCCCTTGGGAATGCCCCCGTCTGGGAGGCACGCCCACCAAAGGGGGTGTGCTGTCAATCAACATCGACAGCATGCCCCCTTTGATCAGACACAACGAGCGAAGGAAAGTCCTTCGCTCGTCGCGTCTCGCGTATGCGCACGACGGAGCTCCCTCCGTCGTGCGCATGTGCAGTGCAGACCATCGACCCACTTCCGAGCGGACAGCCGCTCGCGAGTGGGTCTGAATCAGGCCCATTGCTATAGTCAATTGTACGCTCACCATACACTTTTTTCAGCCTTCTGTGGATTTCTGTAGCACTGCAGCCTTCTTTTGCCAGAAATTTAATGATGGCTCTTTGGACCTCATTCAGAGTCGGTCTTTGCGGCCGCACGGTTGTACGCCACCGATGTTCGCTAAACTGCATGTATAAAATTTGCAGTGCACGTGCGCATCACACGTCATCTCCGGTATTTATTAGATTAATCGGGAACATCGAAAGGCATCTGAACTGCTCGCAGTGCTTGTGGTAGGTTTTTCTTACCGCTATCACTGCGAGCAGTTAAGGCTAAAAGACAACCAAGTGACGTGGTCGATGACGATCCTTTACTAATTATGCACTCCCATTAAACGCCCTTTTGACCGTTAGGCACTCCTGCGTTCGGATCTCCACTCCCACGTTTTCAAGCACCTTCCCCTGTTACCACCCACAAACGGTACATTCTGTCAATCAAATTAGCAGCCCCTCGCTGTTTTGCGAGCGCACGATTTCCGACCGCAATGACTGGTTTGCGCATTACGACCCATACGCATGTGCAGTTGTGCGAACATCGCTCAGAGCGAACGAGCGGCCGCTTACGATTGGGCTCTGAATCAGGCCCTGTGTGCCAAGGAGGAAATAAAAACATTGCAGAGATCTGTGCCATTGATGAAAGAGAACCATTGGGTCTCGGCCATCGATGGTTGATAATCATCGATAGTTGATGCCCATCCCTAGCGTCTCCTGGGCATTATGAGAGATTAGGCCAGCATGGTTGGGGAGGGTCCGCTTGGCATTAGTATAGCTTATGACCCCAGGTCATTTTAATTCGCCACTGGTTAGGCTCCAATGAATCGAATGCGGTCCCCCTTGTCCTAGCAGGCCTTGGGCACATGGCTCTGTCTGCATATACACACGCATTCCCAGCATGTGCAGAGAGCGAGGCAGTGTCACTGGAAAAGCCAGTCCCTTGATTACAACAGCATGCAATCCTTTACTAATGGAGTTTTGGCAGACAGCTTGTCAGACCTCAAAGCCACAATATTTCATTCTCCCTCATTGTCTGCACAGTATGTGTCATTAGGCAGAGCGTTGGCTGGAATGCTGTGTTCCCACACAAGAGCCAATCATTTTATTTTGTTTTCACACACGAGTGAGATACAGATGGGGCGCAGGTAACACTGCAGCGCCGTTTAAAGTGATATCAGCGGAGGCGAAATCCTGATGGGACGTCAATCACTGCTGTCACACCTTGTGTCCCGGGAACTAGCTACTCCCAGCAGCGGGTGTAGTAGGGCGTTGTGTTGCTGCGTGCTTGCAGAGTGAGCCAAAGGTGTCAGGTTCTGCCGGGAGGAGGGTGAGAGGAGCGTGCGCTCGCTTTAGGCAGGAACAATAGGGCACTGAGCGAGGGCTGTGGTAATTACATGCCCGCCTTCCGGAGGATGGCGAGGTGCCAAAGTGCTGCCAGATTCCAACGTCTACTCACTGTCGTTGGCAGCCTCGGCACGCCGGGAGTTGTAGTTCGGCAGCATTTACAAAGCGTACTTTTAAGCAGTGTGAGTTACCAGAACAGATGTAGAGTTGGTCTAAATTGGGGTGTTAACTGTGCTAAAATAAATAAGCACGGCAAAATGGTGCATTTTTCCTCCCATATGCAGCGTATACCATCGCAGTGGCTACTTTATGCACGCCCCTGTAACGACGTTCAAACGCACTGACACACCTGCGTTTCACCGACCAACCCCCCCTGTCAACACCCCCCAGTCACTTGCTGTCAATCACACATAGCGATGGGTGTGCGTAGTCACTGCGTTTCGCAGTGTGATCGCAGTGGAGCCTTCGCGTGCGCCCATTGCAATGCGTAGGCATGCACAGAATGCAACAATCGCCCATCTGGGTGCGTAATCGCAGTTGCGATCGGTAATGAATAAGCGGTCAGAAACGTGATAATGTTGATAAAGCATTCTTAGTAATTAGCAGCAATTGTCCGGACATAGGGCCTCATTCAGAGATGGACGGAATGCTGATATCTACACAGATTGAGTGATTGTTTGCCACTGCGCATACGTTTAAACCGCACTGCGCATGCTCAGCGATTAATTTGTGAATACGCCCGTACAGGGGATTCACTTGCAAAGGTAGTCAGCATTTGGAGGAAGTAATGAGGGGGGGTTAGAAAAACGCAAACATGGCGCACTGTTTACAAGCCATTTTTAGGGCGTTAATAAATTAGCCCCTGCGTTCTTGCTCGCAGCTGGAGAGCCCTCTGCGTGTCTGGGGACCCGATATGTCTATGACAGCTTAGACTTCCTCAGAAGGCTGATGGCCGCCTAATTTGCGTCCGATGTTTCCGGTCTTGTGCATATACGGCGGATGTGACATGCTTTCAGAGGGCGTCTCTAAGCACTGGGCGGCAGGTGGCGCAGATTTTCGCAGTTGCGATCAGTTAGAGATGGCAGTTGCGATTGCATTAGAGTACATCTGTGAATCACACATAGGGGTCTATTCATCATCCCTTCATTTCTACAAAAGTGGGTGAAAATTTAAATTTTACCCTACTTATGTAAAAATGAAGCTTCAGGGCCATTCATCATTCCTGTAACGCAGGAGATATCACAATCCTGGTTACAATTCTCCCCCAATAATTTCCACAGATCCCATACTATAGTAATAATATTGCCTTTTCTGATGCACTAACAAATTAGAATGATTGATAAAGTTTTATTTTTTGAATTAAGCACATTTTTATGGTTAGTGGTTTTTACATTTCTATACATTTATTTTATCTTTTTTTTTTATTGTTATCTTTTAATTAGTGGAAGTGAAATTCCAAATGCGGCTTATACAGTACATAGCGTTATGTTAACCCTTTAATATCGCTGTTGCAGCTGACCCAGGAATCCAGCCAAGGTAACTTGCAGGGTTCAACACGGGAATAACCCCTGACACCCTGCAGTGTAAACGGCGCGATTCGGGTCACGGTGACCTGAATCGTTCCGCATGCGGAGATGACGTCATCTCCAAGCCTCCACTTCAACTTCGGAAAAGCCAGGTCTCTGCAGACACGGCTCTGGTGTGAACAGCGCCAACTCAGGAATATCCTGGGTCGGTGCCGGAGAAATTCCGGGTCTGAACCGGAGGTTGGAACAGAGAATTTCGGTAAAAAAGCGGTATTATATACTAAGCAGAATACTCCAGGCAGGGTTTGGTTAAAGCAAGTAAAGGACAGCAGAGGCCTGTCCACGTAAGTGCGACATAATTAGACGTGGACGCATCCACAGGTGCGCACTTAGGGAAGCGTATCTCTTGCTGGTACTGGAGGGCTCATGCAGCGTTTCTCAGCGATAATAGTGACCATGAATAGAACTATCTAGTTTCTAGTCAATACTAATTGGGTGACTGCTCACTGACCTCTCCAGCTGTAATTAACTCATTTGCCTTGCAACTATAATAAGTCGCATCCATCTAGTAGCATTATTAATTGTTATTTCCGTTTGGACAACTGAAAGTAGATTCCCATGGAATCTTTAAAGGGGTAAATAACGGATGTTGAGGCTTTTGTTTATAATTTATGTGGAAATTGCAATTGGCACAATTATTAATAACTGTCGTAGGGCGGGATGCAGCAAAGCCAGAAATGCGGTCAAACCCCTAAAATGCGGGTTTGACCGAATTTCTCATATGCATATGCTCATATGTCCCCAAGGTTCTGTTCTTGGACCTCTCCTATTCTCCCTCTATACGTCCTCACTAGGTGAACACATCAGCTCTTTTGACCTCCATTATCATCTCTATGCTGATGATACTCAGATCTACCTTTCCTCCCCTGACCTCTCTCCCTCTCTCCTCCCTCGTATCTCCAACTGTCTCTCGGCTATTTCTTCCTGGATGTCCCAGCGAGTTCTTAAACTTAATATGTCTAAGACTGAGCTGATCATTTTCCCACCCTCCCACATACCCTCACTTCCCACCATTTCTTTATCAATTGATGGCACAACTATCTCCTCTAGCCACAAAGTGCGCTGTCTTGGAGCCATCCTGGACTCCACCCTCTCCTTCAAACCACATATCCAGAGCCTCTCGCAGTCCTGTCGTTTCCATCTTAAAAATATTTTCAAGATTCTGCTGCTCGACTCATCTTCCTCTCCAAACGCTCTACATCTGCCTCCCCTCTCCTACAAGCCCTCCGCTGGCTACCCTTCCCCTTCAGAACCCAATTCAAGGTTCTTACACTCACTTACAAAGCCTTCACCCATTCCTCTCCCATTTACATCTCTGACCTCATCTCCCTTCACTCTCCTGTCCGCCCTCTTCGTTCAACAAATGCACGCTGCCTCTCATGTCAATTGATTACTTCCTCCCACTCCCGCCTCAAAGATTTTGCCTGCACTGCTCCCCACCTTTGGAACTCTCTCCCTCTTCCCATCACTCTCCGCCTCTCTACAATCCTTTAAACTGGCTCTCAAGACCCACTACTACATCAATGCTTTCCAGCTCTCATCCTAACTTGCTGCTACATGCTCCTTCATCCCTGTCTACCCCATCTGTGTCACACCTGTTTGTCTGCCCCTCCCCTTTAGAATGTAAGCTCTTACGACCAGGGCTACTCTACCCTCTTGTGCTTCTCCTTACTTACTCCCCATTAGGGCATCTAACACTTGGTTGCTTTGCTCTGTTGCTTATCTGGGTGTTATGGTCGCTAATGTAGCAATGTAAATTACCCTTGTAAGTCACTGGTCATCCTATTTGTTTATGTACTATGTAAGGCGCTGCGGAACACTTGTGGCGCCATATAAATAAAAGATAATAATAATAGTAAATAATATGCACCAAGCTGGTCGCAGTAAGTGCGCAAACTAGCTGCACCTCTACGCTATAATCAGGTGTAAGCGTGCACTCTAGCCGCACCTCTATGCTCTCATCAGGTCTAAGCACACACACTAGCTGCACCTCTACGCTATCATCATGTGTAAGCGCACACACTAACTGCACCTCTATGCTATCATCAGGTCTAAGCACACACACTAGCTGCACCTCTACGCTATCATCATGTGTAAGCGACACCCTAACTGCACCTCTACGCTATCATCATGTGTAAGCACACACACTAACTGCACCTCTATGCTATCATCATGTGTAAGCGCACACACTAGCTGCACCTCTACGCTATCATCATGTGTAAGCGCACACAATAGCTGCACCTCTATGCTCTCATCAGGTGTAAGCGCACACACTAGCTGCACCTCTACTTTATCATCAGGTGTAAGCGCACACCCTAGCTGCACCTCTATGCTATCATCAGGTGTAAGTGCACACACTAGCCACACCTCTATGCTATCATCAGGTGTAAGCGCACACACTAGCCACACCTCTACTTTATCATGAGGTGTAAGCACACACACTAGCTGCACATCTACGCTATCATCAGGTGTAAGTGCACACACTAGCCACACCTCTACTTTTTCATCAGGTGTGAGTGCACATTCTAGCCGTACCTCTACGCTATCATCAGGTGTAAGTGCACACACTAGCTGCACATCTACACTATCATCAGGTGTAAGTGCACACACTAGCTGGACCTCTACGCTATCATCAGGTGTAAGTGCACACACTAGCTGCACCTCTATGCTATCATCAGGTGTAAGCGCACACACTAGCTGCACATCTACGCTATCATCAGGTGTAAGTGCACACACTAGCTGGACCTCTACGCTATCATCAGGTGTAAGCGCACACACTAGCTGCACATCTACACTATCATCAGGTGTAAGTGCACACACTAGCTGGACCTCTACGCTATCATCAGGTGTAAGTGCACACACTAGCCACACCTCTACTTTATCATCAGGTGTAAGCGCACATACTAGCCGCACATCTACACTATCATCAGGTGTAAGTGCACACACTAGCTGGACCTCTACGCTATCATCAGGTGTAAGTGCACATACTAGCCACACCTCTACTTTATCATCAGGTGTGAGTGCACACACTAGCCACACCTCTACTTTATCATCAGGTGTAAGCACACATACTAGCCGCACATCTACACTATCATCAGGTGTAAGTGCACACATTAGCTGCACATCTACACTATCATCAGGTGTAAGTGCACACACTAGCTGCACCTCTATGTTCTCATCAGGTCTAAGTGCACACACTAGCCGCACCTCTACTTTATCATCAGGTGTAAGCACACACACTAGCTGCACCTCTATGCTATCATCAGGTATAAGTGCGCACACTAGCCGCACCTCTACGCTATCATCAGGTGTAAGTGCACACACTAGCTGCACCTCTACGCTATCATCAGGTATAAGTGCGCACACTAGCCGCACCTCTACGCTATCATCAGGTGTAAGTACACACACTAGCTGCACCTCTATGCTATCATCAGGTATAAGTGCGCACACTAGCCGCACCTCTACGCTATCATCAGGTGTAAGTGCACACACTAGCTGAACCTCTATGCTATCTTCAGCTGTAAGTGCACACACTAGCTGTACCACACACTAGCTGCACCTCTACGCTATTATCAGGTGTAAGCGCACTCACTAGCCGCACCACTATGCAATCATTAGGTGTAAGCGCACACACTAGCTGCACCTCTACGCTACCATCAGGTGTAAGCGCACACACTAGCTGCACCTCTATGCTATCATCATGTGTAAGTGCACACACTAGCCGTACTTCTACGCTATCATCAGGTGTAAGTGCACACACTAGCTGCACCTCTATGCTCTCATCAGGTCTAAGCACACACACTAGTTGCACATTTACGCTATCATCAGGTGTAAGCTCACACACTAGCCATAACTATACGCTATCATTAGGTGTAAGTGCACACACTAGCAGTACTTCTACGCTATAATCAGGTGTAAGTGCACACACTAGCTGCACCTCTACTTTATCATCAGGTGTAAGCGCACATACTAGCCGCACATCTACACTATCATCAGGTGTAAGTGCACACACTAGCTGGACCTCTACGCTATCATCAGGTGTAAGTGCACATACTAGCCACACCTCTACTTTATCATCAGGTGTGAGTGCATACACTAGCCACACCTCTACTTTATCATCAGGTGTAAGCACACATACTAGCCGCACATCTACACTATCATCAGGTGTAAGTGCACACATTAGCTGCACATCTACACTATCATCAGGTGTAAGTGCACACACTAGCTGCACCTCTATGTTCTCATCAGGTGTAAGTGCACACACTAGCCGCACCTCTACTTTATCATCAGGTGTAAGCACACACACTAGCTGCACCTCTATGCTATCATCAGGTATAAGTGCGCACACTAGCCGCACCTCTACGCTATCATCAGGTGTAAGTGCACACACTAGCTGAACCTCTATGCTATCTTCAGGTGTAAGTGCACACACTAGCTGTACCACACACTAGCTGCACCTCTACGCTATTATCAGATGTAAGCGCACTCACTAGCCGCACCGCTATGCTATCATTAGGTGTAAGCGCACACACTAGCTGCACCTCTACGCTACCATCAGGTGTAAGCGCACACACTAGCTGCACCTCTATGCTATCATCATGTGTAAGTGCACACACTAGCCGTACTTCTACGCTATCATCAGGTGTAAGTGCACACACTAGCTGCACCTCTATGCTCTCATCAGGTCTAAGCACACACACTAGTTGCACATTTACGCTATCATCAGGTGTAAGCTCACACACTAGCCATAACTATACGCTATCATTAGGTGTAAGTGCACACACTAGCAGTACTTCTACGCTATAATCAGGTGTAAGTGCACACACTAGCTGCACCTCTACTTTATCATCAGGTGTTAGCACACACACTAGCCGCACCTCTACTTTATCATCAGGTGTAAGTGCGCACACTAGCCACACCTCTACGCTATCATCAGATGTAAGTGCACACACTAGCTGGACCTCTACACTATCATCAGGTGTAAGTGCACACACTAGCTGGACCTCTGCTTTATCATCAGGTGTAAGTGCACACACTAGCTGCACCTCTACGCTATCATCATGTGTAAGCGCACACACTAGCTGCACATCTACACTATCATCAGGTGTAAGTGCACACACTAGCTGGACCTCTACACTATCATCAGGTGTAAGTGCACACACTAGCTGGACCTCTACGCTATCATCAGGTGTAAGCGCACACACTAGCTGCACATCTACACTATCATCAGGTGCAAGTGCACACACTAGCTTGACCTCTACACTATCATCAGGTGTAAGTGCACACACTAGCTGCACCTCTACTTTATCATGAGATGTAAGCTCACACACTAGCTGCAACTCTACTTTATCATCAGGTGTAAGTGCACACACTAGCCGCACCTCTATGCTATCATCAGGTGTAAGTGCACACACTAGCCGCACCTCTATACTATCATCAGATGTAAGCACACACTTTAGCTGCATCTCTACCTTATCATCAGTGCACACACTAGCCGCACCTCAACGCTATCATCAGGTGTAAGTGCACACACTAGCCATACCTCTACGCTATCATCAGGTGTAAGTGCACACACTAGCCGTACCTCTACGCTATCATCAGATGTAAGTGCACACACTAGCCGTACCTCTACGCTATCATCAGATGTAAGTGCACACACTAGCCGTACCTCTACGCTATCATCAGGTGCACACACTAGCCGTACCGCTACACTATCATCAGGTGTAAGTGCACACACTAGCTGCACCTCTACGCTATAATCAGGTGTAAGTGCACACACTAGCCGTACCGCTACACTTTCATCAGGTGTAAGTGCACACACTAGCTGCACCTCTACACTATCATCAGGTGTAAGTGCACACACTAGCCGCACCTCTACACTATCATCAGGTGTAAGTGCACACACTAGCTGCACCTCTACGCTATCATCAGGTGTAAGTGCACACACTAGCCGTACCTCTACACTATCATCATTTGTAAGTACACACACTAGCCGTACCGCTACACTATCCTCAGGTGTAAGTGCACACACTAGCTGCACCTCTACACTATCATCAGGTGTAAGTGCACACACTTGCCGTACCGCTACACTATCATCAGGTGTAAGTGCACACACTAGCTGCACCTCTACACTATCATCAGGTGTAAGTGCACACACTAGCCGCACCTCTACACTATCATCAGGTGTAAGTGCACACACTAGCCGCACCTCTACACTATCATCAGGTGTAAGTGCACACACTAGCTGCACCTCTACACTATCATCAGCTGTAAGTGCACACTCTAGCCATACCGCTACACTATCATCAGGTGTAAGTGCACACACTAGCGGCACCTCTACGCTATCATCAGGTGTAAGTGCACACACTAGCCGCGCCTCTACACTATCATCAGGTGTAAGTGCACACACTAGCCGCGCCTCTACACTATCATCAGGTGTAAGTGCACACACTAGCCGCACCTCTATACTATCATCAGGTGTAAGTGCACACACTAGCCGAACCGCTACACTATCATCAGGTGTAAGAGCACACACTAGCTGCACCTCTATGCTATCATCAGGTGTAAGTGCACACACATTAGGCGCACCTCTATACTATCATCAGGTGTAATTGCACACACTAGCCGCACCTCTATACTATCATCAGGTGTAAGTGCACACACTAGCCGCACCTCTATACTATCATCAGGTGTAAGTGCACACACTAGCCACACCTCTACACTATCATCAGGTGTAAGTGCACACACTAGCCGCACCTCTATACTATCATCAGGTGTAAGTGCACACACTAGCCGCACCTCTATACTATCATCAGGTAAGTGCACACACCTGCCGCACCTCTATACTTTCATCAGGTGTAAGTTCACACACTAGCCACACTTCTACACTATCATCAGGTGTAAGTGCACACACTAGCCGCACCTCTATACTATCATCAGGTGTAAGTGCACACACTAGCCGCACCTCTATACTATCATCAGGTGTAAGTGCACACACTAGCCGCACCTCTATACTATCATCAGGTGTAAGTGCACACACTAGCTGCACCTCTATGCTATCATCAGGTGTAAGTGCACACACTAGCCGTACCACTACACTATCATCAGGTGTAAGTGCACACACTAGCTGCACCTCTATGCTATCATCAGGTGTAAGTGCACACACTAGCCGTACCACTACACTATCATCAGGTGTAAGTGCACACACTAGCTGCACCTCTATGCTATCATCAAGTGTAAGTGCACACACTAGCCGTACCACTACACTATCATCAGGTGTAAGCGCACACACTAGCTGCACATCTACGCTATCATCAGGTGTAAGTGCACACACTAGCCGTACCACTACACTATCATCAGGTGTAAGTGCACACACTAGCCGCACCACTACACTATCATCAGGTGTAAGTGCACACACTAGCCGCACCTCTATACTATCATCAGGTGTAAGGTTGCACACTAGCCGCACCTCTACACTATCATCAGGTGTAAGGTCGCACACTAGCCGCTCCTCTTTACTATCATCAGGTGTAAGTGCACACACTAGCCTCACCTCTACACTATCATCAGGTGTAAGTGCACACACTAGCCGCACCGCTATACTATCATCAGGTGTAAGTGCACACACTAGCCACACCTCTACACTATCATCAGGTGTAAGGTCGCACACTAGCCGCACCTCTACACTATCATCAGGTGTAAGGTCGCACACTAGCCGCACCTCTACACTATCATCAGGTGTAAGGTCGCACACTAGCCGCACCTCTACACTATCATCAGGTGTAAGTGCACACACTAGCCACACCTCTACACTATCATCAGGTGTAAGTGCACACACTAGCCGCACCTCTATACTATCATCAGGTGTTAGTGCACACACTAGCCGCACCTCTACACTATCATCAGGTGTAAGTGCACACATTAGCTGCACCTCTATGCTATCATCAGGTGTAAGTGCACACACTAGCCGTACCACTACACTATCATCAGGTGTAAGTGCACACATTAGCTGCACCTCTACACTATCATCAGGTGTAAGTGCACACAATAGCCACACCTCTACACTATCATCAGGTGTAAGTGCACACACTAGCCGCACCTCTATACTATCATCAGGTGTAAGTGCACACACTAGCCTCACCTCTACACTATCATCAGGTGTAAGTGCACACACTAGCCGCACCGCTATACTATCATCAGGTGTAAGTGCACACACTAGCCACACCTCTACACTATCATCAGGTGTAAGGTCGCACACTAGCCGCACCTCTACACTATCATCAGGTGTAAGGTCGCACACTAGCCGCACCTCTACACTATCATCAGGTGTAAGTGCACACACGAGACGCACCTCTACACTATCATCAGGTGTAAGTGCACACACTAGCCGCACCTCTATACTATCATCAGGTGTAAGTGCACACACTAGCCGCACCTCTACACTATCATCAGGTGTAAGTGCACACATTAGCTGCACCTCTATGCTATCATCAGGTGTAAGTGCACACACTAACCGTACCACTACACTATCATCAGGTGTAAGTGCACACATTAGCTGCACCTCTATGCTATCATCAGGTGTAAGTGCACACACTAGCTGCACCTCTATGCTATCATCAGGTGTAAGTGCACACACTAGCCGCACCTCTATACTATCATCAGGTGTAAGTGCACAAACTAGCCGCACCTCTATACTATCATCAGGTGTAAGTGCAGACACTAGCCACACCTCTACACTATCATCAGGTGTAAGGTCGCACACTAGCCGCACCTCTACACTATCATCAGGTGTAAGTGCACACACTAGCCACACCTCTACACTATCATCAGGTGTAAGGTCGCACACTAGCCGCACCTCTACACTATCATCATGTGTAAGGTCGCACACTAGCCACACCTCTATACTATCATCAGGTGTAAGTGCACACACTAGCTGCACCTCTACACTATCATCAGGTGTAAGTGCACACACTAGCCGCTACTCTACACTATCATCAGGTGTAAGGTCGCACACTAGCCGCACCTCTACACTATCATCAGGTGTAAGTGCACACACTAGCCACACCTCTACACTATCATCAGGTGTAAGGTCGCACACTAGCCGCACCTCTACACTATCATCAGGTGTAAGGTCGCACACTAGCCGCACCTCTATACTATCATCAGGTGTAAGTTCACACACTAGCCGCACCTCTACACTATCATCAGATGTAAGTGCACACACTAGCCGCACCTCTACACTATCATCAGGTGTAAGTGCACACACTAGCCACACCTCTACACTATCATCAGGTGTAAGGTCGCACACTAGCCGCACCTCTATTCTATCATCAGGTGTAAGTGCACACACTAACCACACCTCTACACTATCATCAGGTGTAAGGTCGCACACTAGCCGCACCTCTACGCTTTCAGAATCGGC
The DNA here is from genome assembly GCA_031769625.1 of Taudactylus pleione. Lineage (NCBI taxonomy): Eukaryota > Metazoa > Chordata > Amphibia > Anura > Myobatrachidae > Taudactylus > Taudactylus pleione. The sequence goes on along the minus strand of JAUIMM010000060.1, from coordinate 11,715,972 downwards.
CGGCGGTTTAAATCCTGACAGCGGCAGCCCGGCAGGTGTGAAAATCCCAATCGTCGACAGGTAACTAACCTATTCTAACCCCTAACCCTCCCTTAGGGGTGCCTAACCCTAACCTCCCCAACAAGTGCTTAGCCCTAATCCCCCCTCTAAGTGCCTAAACCTAGTCCCCCCTTCCCTGCTGCCTAAACCTAAGTCCCCCGGGGAGGTGCCTAACCCTAACCTCCACCCGGGTGTGCCTAACCCTCCCGGACACTTGGCGAGATTAGACAGTCGGGAAGCCGGTGATCGGGATTACGTCCGTCGGCTTCCTGACTGCATACCACGCTATCATCAGGTGTAAGGTCGCACATTAGCCACACCTCTACGCTATTATCGTGAATACATACACACACTTGTACATCTGATGTACGCCTGCAGTGAATACTGCTGTTGTGTTGCTGTATGTATATTGGCATGTGTCTGACTCAATATACACATCGAAGGGTCAGATTCAGAGACGGGCGCTAATACCGCTGCATCTGCGAATTTGCGCTCAGGAGCTGCGCGGAAATATGGAAATGTCGCAGCCGCCGGGATTTGTATTGAGATGCCCGCAAAGCGAAGCAACTTCATAAAAACACGCAACATCGGTTGCAAATCGCTCGATAGTCGGCCTCCTGAGTAAACCTATGGTTTGTGCAGAATGAGCTTGGAACTAAGACGCATTTTCCCTGCGTACTGGATCGCAGTCAGAGACACGTACCCAAAACTGGCGCTGAGTCTGAGTCGCCACCTCCCCATTGCCGGCCACAAATGGTCCCTGCCTGTCAATCACTTTGTGAATAAATCCTCACTGCAAGCGACAACGAAAATTAAACTTGACGCCTGCGCAGTACGACACATACTCAGATTACCGATAATCTCTCAACTGTATAAACATCGGCTCCATCTCTGAATCAGGCCCTAAGTGCGCCTTTTGTGTACGTCTTTTCTTATATACCTTCTGAAAGAAGGTGTGCCCGGCTGTAAAGTATTGCAGTTTATACCAATGTATTCCAAGTCTCGGTATATGGACGCCACTGTAGCCCGCCAGTGCTGATTCCACCACCTGATCCGCTGTACGAGTGGAGGAAGTCTTTTATGTTTTGGTAATAAACCAACTTTTGTATCTATCACTAAACCTAATGTAATTATCACTGCATTAGTGATGTGCTGTGGGCCTCATTCAGAGATGGGCGCTGATGTGATCGCAGCGATTTTGTCCGGAACGCAAACTATGCCAGTATCTGCAAATCACCCGAGCATAAGGACGTCCACTGCTGCCTTCTGACCTTACGCAATGACGCATACGCACGTAAACATCGGTGGCCATCTTGCCCTTGCGGCAGGTCTGACCAGCTGCAGCCTTGGACGCTATCCTGACACGCAGAGCTGTGTATGCACTCACAGTGGCTGATCTGTGCACGTCCATGTAACAGCGTTTAAACGGACAGGCACGCCAGCGCGATGGCAAACAATCACTCAATTGCGTGTGCGCTCGTCTTTGCGTCCATCCTTGAATCCGGCCCTTTATCCCAGGAATGTGTTTCTTTGGCAGTGCTTCTGTTCCGCCGATGCTGCTGCCGCCAACCCTAATACAGTACTCTTTAGGGTTTGCCGAGAGTTAAAACGACCATGAAAATTCAGCTGCAATTTTTTTTTGCTAATGTTGACATTATCCACATTCCTGACGTGATCCAATCCATGTGGTCTGGAAGGCGTAACATTAACCCCTGAGGGCGTGAGTTCATGTGTCACAAGCGATTACAGTGTTGAACGGACGGGGCCTGATGCACGCTAACTGCACGCAAAGCCGATATGCATGCTGTTGGCCGATGTTGGTAGTACTGCGCCTACCAACATGTCTACAGACTCACCGAGACAGATTACATCGCTGCTAGTGGGCGACTCAGTAGGAACAGAATCGGTCGTGGCATTAGCATAAAGACTCTGACGCTCCAAACGACGAAGCCGTCTGCTTCTAGCTGTGAATGAGGCCCACCGTGTCTGGCGCTCTCTCGCTATGGGACTCATTCTTCCTCAGTCCTTATTCTTGCCCTTCACCTCATCAGTCTTCATCTGTGTTCTGTCTCTGCCCGAGGATCCATCCCTCACTGTAAGAGGGAACCTCACAAGGGACATTTATGGCTCCTGTCCTGTTTGACAGCCAAGATCTGCAGAGTCACCTCTCTCAGGCATCCGCCTGACCCCACAACACGTTCTGTGCTCTCTCTCCGCTGCTTACCAACTGGCTTCGAGGCTGAAGCAGTTACGCCAGCTTTCCCGTCAACCAGAAGGGTGCTTTTTTTTAATTTTATTTTTCTTAACCAATCCGGCAGCAGAAGCGTTAAAGGGAAACGATAACGTATTTATAAAGATAAGGATTTTTTTTTTTTTTTTTACTATAAATATTTAGTAAACTTGTTTTGCATGAGTCATTTCTGCCCTTTTCCTTTGCGTATTTACACGTGTAAACATTAGGGAATTGCTATCATTATTTCTCAGCCAAGTCTCAGTCAGGAACTTCAGTACAAAAGTAACCCCCAGTGTTCAAATGACCATGGCAATGGTAAATAATATTACTTTTGGACAAAGCTGGAGGTGACCTGATTTTATTCAGTAATATGTCCTATGAACCAAAAAAAAAAGAACATACTGAACTGAGGGATAATTATGAAAATTGTTGCTTTGGCAATTGGGTAGTGTAAAACTTAATCGCCTACTCTATGGGATTTCAGAGAGTCCTGGAGAGTAAGGGGTCTATTTACTAAGCAGTGTTAGGAGACAGAGTGAAAAGTGATAAGGTGCCAGCCAATCAGCTCCCAACTGTCATCTCACAGGCTGTGTTTGAAAAATGACAGTTAGGAGCTGATTGGCTGGCACCTTATCACTTTTCACTCTGTCTCCTAACACTGCTTAGTAAATAGACCCCTAAGTCTCCCTACTGGATCCTGTCCGATCTTCTTGTGAAGGGGACGGGCCAAGGCTATGAGGATGCGAATCGCGTTGTCACGCCCCCTGGACCTTTTCACTGATCACCTCTCTAGCATTTTCTGGAAGGGAGGTTCAAAAAGTGTCCAAGTATGGTCATACTGCCCAACTTCTTCTATCTCCCCCCCATGAGATGCCAAAGGGGAGTTCAGAGGGCGAGTAGGGGGCTTGGTGACAGGATTTGCATCATTAGTCGCAGCCATTTCAGGGCTAGCATGTTGCTTGATGATGCGAAATGCGGCACCATCATGGCAAAGCAACTGGGGTTCAGGAGGTTAGTGTCCTCCACCAGGAGTTTGGGAATATTCCCTGGAATTCAGCAGTCGTTTTGGTAGAGGGGGCAAGTATGGCGCAGGCTTGCCTACCCTCCCGATTTGGCCGGGAGCCTCCCGATTTTCGGGTGCCGCTCCCGGCCCCCCGGAAAGGCAGGCAAGCCTCCCGGAAGCCTCCGACCCTCCCGTCCTCCCCCCTGAAAAGATTAGAAACCCCCGCAGCGGGGGAGCCGGAGACGCGATTCGCGCTGAATCGCGCCATCGCGGCCCCGCCCCCTGCTTCACACTGCCGAAAATAACGGCATTGTGAAGAGGGGCGGAGCCACGATGACGCGATAGTGCGGCTCCGCCCCGGCTCCACCCCCAATGTACCACCAACTGGCTGCCCGCCCCGGCTCCGCCCCCAATGACCGCCCCCGCCCCCCCGCTGTTAGCCGACAATCAGCTCCCTCCCGGAAGGTTGGAGCTGATTGTCGGCAAGTATGAGTATGGGTGTGGTAAAAAATAGCTCATTGACCAATCATGTTGGTTTGTTTTCTTTCTAGTGACATTTACAATCAGATTGGTTACAGAACTGTATTTAGCATAATGTCTTGTACCCAATAAATAAAGCTTCAGTGTAATATGCCTTTAATGTACTAAGGATTATTTGAGATGACCTGTCACAGCCATTGTATGGGCTGAGCCAATATGCACGAGATTGTAGTTCCTCCATTCGTTGGTGATCAGTGGCATTACTGAGGCGTCACTGAGGCATGAGGCGCCATAAGTATAGGACTAGAAAAGCTATATGAGCTACAGAACTATGGAGGGAAAATAATCTGCTAAGTACAGATCAGTACAATACATAGCTGTGTATAACACAATCGGCCTCATGTATTATTATTGGCATAACACTGCTAAGCCTCAGCACAATACCCTTGGCACTGTGAGGAGCAGACGTTTACACTCTCAGAGTGGTATGCAGTCGGGATGCCGGTGGTCTAAATGCCGACCGTCAGCATCCCGACTGTCTACTCCCGGGAAGTGTCTAATGACAGGTGTCGAAATCCCGATGCCTGTCATTAGACCTACGCCGGGAACCCGACACCCGGCTTACCGATCGAAGGTAAGCCGGGCACAGACAGCCATGGGGGGGAGGGTTAGGTTAGGGGTTCCCGGGGGGATTTAGGGTTAGGCACCCCCACAGGAGGTTAGGCTAGGGGAAGGGGAGGTTAGGGTTAGGCACCCCGTGGAAGGTTAGGGTTAGGCACCCCCCGGGAGATTTAGGGTTAGGCTATGGGGAAGGGGGGCTTAGGGTTAGGCACTTGGGGGGAGGTTAGGGTTAGGCACCCCTAAAGGAGGGTTAGGGTTAGGGGGGGGAGGTTAGGTTAGTTATTAGAAAAAATACATACCTGTCGGGATCTTCACTGCCGGGCCTCTGCTGTCGGGATTTGCAGTCGGCTTGTTCATTACTAACTTCCGCATTGCAGAAACATTTTGCACCATCCCCGAACCATTCTGTCCTAATTCCCTGAATGTCCGGGAGACTCCCGAACTTCTATAGAGATAGAACGCTGGGCTTTGTGATGACGTTTCTGCCTCCCTGCAAACCTCAGCGCTCTTCTAGGTTGCTGGGGGGCGTCGCCCAAAAGCAGAAAGCAAAATGGCGAGGCTGATTTTGAGTTGGACGCAAGGGTCAATGCGCATGGATTTTAGCATATTAAAAAGAAATCAGCGTCTGCGCCAAATCAGACTCAATCGCACAGACGGAGATCACTAGTGCGCACTGATTGTTCCATCCTTCGACGAAGCACACTGTCAGAGATGGAAGTTTCTGGGCGGCGACCTTGCAAACGCAAGCATCTGTTCCGTCTAGTGGGAGCGTCACAGGAGAGTCTGGGGCCAGTAGGCTGACTTTCGTGGTCAATCGTAGCGCGCTGAGGTGGGACGCCTGTATCAGAAGGATCTGCAGCCAGCATGGGAGTGGCGTATCTATAATGGGTGCAGTGTGTGCGGGGCACACGGACCCCCGGGTCCAGGGGGGCCCCGCACCGCACACACTGCACCCATTTTTTTTTTTAAACTGACCTGTCCGTGGTCCCGCGTCCATATACCGGCGTTCTGCGCATGCACAGCAGACTTCGGGCACACTCTAGTGCCCGGAGTCTACTAAGGCTCCGGTGGCTGGCCAGCCGCGTCAGTCGGCTACCAGCCACCATGGAGAGAGGAGGGAGCCCCGCACGGTGAATGCACACGGGCCTCTTCCTCTCTTAAGAAGCCCCTGCAGCAGGGGGTGGGGGTTAGTCCTGATAATAACAGAGGGAGGGTTAGGGTAGGGAGAGGAGGAGGGTTTAATACTGAGCGATAAGTGTCGGTATTCTAACCATGTCGGGATGCCAGCGTCGGGATTCTGACCTCCCGGATCTCGAGCGCCCGGTGTCCCTTACCCATCTCATTTGTATAGTTGGCTTGTTTGGAGCTTTGCGCGATGTAGCAGAATTGCGCAGAGCAGTGTTTTCCAGCTCCGGGTGACCGTGATTGGCTTGCTTATGCCATCCCGCAATTTTTACTAGATACATTGCTTCAGAGCCGTGTGCTGGTAGAGCAGTGGTATGTGTAATATAAAATCCACCCCCACTACCCTCTACACACCCATTTGTGCGGCTTTCCTGGCTGTGTGTCATTTTGGCTCCGGGCCGATGCTGGCAGATGAGCTCTTCATCAAAGGAGGATGCAGTGGGCATGCCGAGGCAAAACCGACACCGGCAATGTGTCCTCTGGCGTACGCTGAGCTTACACTCACTGTTAAACAAAATCTCCACATTCTATTCTGGGTGTTTCTACTTTTCCTGCCAGTGTCCGTCTCCCCCACTCCTCTGCGTCTGTGTATATTCTCCGTCTCACGGCCAGGCCAACTTGTCTCCCCCTCCTCTCTCTCCCTGTGTGTTTCTCTCACCTGCTCTCTCCTTGGCGTAATGCCATCTCCTCCCTCCTCGTTACTCATGTATCTGCTGAACACTTAAGCTTTGTGAAATATACATGAAGATACAAGTGTCCCTTTCACACCCATAGGTCTCAGTGACACGAGGCCCCAGCTTGCTCACAGCTGTCTCTCCAGCTAAACACTCCACTGACACATTGTATTAGACACAGATATGACACGCTAAACGCAGACTGTATGACGGTAATGCGTTGTGCTGCGTACACGATGTACAGATGTCAGAGAACATACATTGATTTATTGGATGTAATGAAGACATACACACACACACATATATATATATATATATATATAGTGTATATATATATATATATATATATATATATATGCACATTCGATTCACATTATTATGACCACCTCCTACAGTTGACGTCGGCAGCGTGTAGCCCATGAAGTATATCACGTGCCGAGCGCTGGCTTGGTGGGTATATAAGGTGTGCGATAGGCCCGTCTGCACACATCACTCGTTGCTGTCATGGGTAAAAGGGGCGATTTATTTGAGTTGCAAAAAATAATGATTATTGGCTTTCGGGCCAAGTGGGACAGTATTTCTGAAACAGCGCGGTTTGTGAACTGTACGTGTGCTGCTGTGGTGTATCGTGGCTGGACAAATGGCACCATTGCGAATAACCGTTGTGGAAACTGCGGAGCACCACGTGCCATTGATGTGAGAGGTCTACAGTGGAGCAGCTCACCATCAAAATGAACCTGGGGGCCAAAAGACGTGTGTCTGAAATGACAGTTCAGCTAACCCTGCTACGTAGGGGGCACCAAAGCAAACGGATGGTCACTGCACCTACGCTAACGAAGCTGCATCGGTGGAACAGGATTCAATTTTCACGCCTGTATCGGAATTGGACCTCCGCTGATTGGCGAGGGTTGCCTTCTCCGATGACTTACGTTTTCTTCTTCATTGAACGGATGGACATTGGCGTGTTAGGCGAGAAACATCGGAGAACAAACACCCTGCGACCATTGCTGGAAAAACACAAGCTGGTGGTGGCAGCGTTATGGTCTGGGGAATGTTTTCATGGTATTCTCTGGGCCCACTCACCCATGTGGAAGGCATCCTCAACCGATTTGGTTATGAATCCATCCTTGCAGAGCAGGTACACCTATACATGCTGATTGTCTTCCCTGAGGCGGATGGGATCTTCCAGCAAGACAATGCGACAGGTCACATGGCTAGAAATGTCCGTCAGTGGTTGGATGAGCACGAGCAAGACTTCCAAGTACTTCCCTGGCCCCCCTAATTCCGTGGACTTGAACCCAATTGAGCATCTGTGGGACCACCATGATCGTTGTGATTGCTCTATGGATACTCCACCACGCACCCTCCAGCAGCTGTGGGATGCACTGCAGTCAGCATGGCTCCTGGTACCTGTGCCAACCTACCAGCACCTTACTGAGTCACCCCCAGCCCGTCTAACTGCTGTCCGTGCTGCACACCGCGGTTACTCTGGCTGTTAGCTGGTGGTCATAACAATATGAATCGACTGTTTGTGTGTATATATATATATAATATTTCTAACTCCATTCTTATGCTTTTTAATAATGTTTTGTCATTACCATTAAGTTTATTGAAAAAAATATATATAAATAGATCGAATGCTGCCAGATCTAGCAATTATATTATCACGTACTCAAGTAATTCCGAGCCAGACGTACCTCTCCCTCTATGAAATATGCGGTACTGGTTGTCATCTAAGCGTACCCATGCATACTTCCCAATCATCCTGATTTTGGAGGCACAGTCCCACTTTTCGGGCACTGTCTCGCCATCCCACCTGCAGTTTCCCGTGGTATGGGGTCGAGAGGCCCCCTCTGGCCTGATGCTCTGCTTAGGAGAGCAAGTGGTGAATAGATGCTGTGCGTAGGCGCATGACGTCTATTCAATCTTGAGAGGGACTGGGGGAATGGACAGCAGCTCCCGCAGCGCTGGGTATGTCCCCAGCATGATGAAAATGGAGGAGCGAGGCTCGCAGGGATGGCATTTTCCGTGAGGTCACACCCCTTGCCATGATGCCATGCCCCCTTTGGCACGCGCAAATATCTCTCTCTACCCTTTATGATAGTAGGGAAGTATGCACATATAAGAGCACCGTCTCGTGGGTGTGCAGCCAGAGTTACACCATATTCTGAATCCTACGTATGCCCTGGGGAAGCTTATTTCAGCTGTACCTCTTGCACCCAGGGTATGCAGTAGGGAAGCCAGCGGACCTAATCCCGACAGCCGGCATCTCAACTGTCATATCCTGGCAGGGGTCTAAAGACAGGCGTTGATATCCCGACGCCTGTCATTAGACATATGCTGGGAGCCCGACGCCCGGCATCCCCATGGAAGGGACGCCGGTCGCCGAGTGCGGATCCACAGGGGGGGGGTTAGGTTTAGGGTTCCTGGGGGGGACTTAGTGTTAGGCACCCCCCCAGGAGGTAAGGTTTAGGCTAGAGGAAGGGGGGGTTAGCGTTAGGCACCCCCGGAGGGGACTTAGGTTTAGGCGGCGGGGAAGGGGGGGTTAGGTTTAGGCACTTAGAGGGGAGATTAGGGTTAGGCACTTGGGGGGAAGGTTAGGGTTAGGCACCCCTAAGGGAGGGTTAGAAATAGGATAGTCAATACTTACCTTAGGACAATCGGGATCTCCTCCTTTGCCGGGATGCTGCTGTCGGGATTCCAACCCATGCCCGGCGGTAAATCATACTGACTCCGCACCTAGCATAGGTGGAAGTGCTGATGATAAAAATGATGGCTGCTCTCGTGTATAGAAAAAGTGGGGCGGTGCCATGCGAACGCATTAGGAGGTGCATCTGCAATCAGACCGGCGTGCGTTCAGTCTTAGATCTGCCTCTGACCTGCACCTATCCTCCTCGCCGACATCCACCTTTCACTCTCGCCATAAAAACTCAACTGTGGATTTACTACCTAGGTGCGCCAGTGACAGAGTGCTTCCCCCAATCTCCCGCCCACCTGAGGGTCACTGCGGCCCAGCGGTGGGACAGTGCCCGAAAAGTTGGACTGTCCCCCTGAAATCGGGACGGTTGGGAGGTATGCGCTACTCAAACTTGTGCACTCTTTCCACTGGTCCAATCTGCACTCTTAGGCCCTCATTCAGAGCCGGACGCTCTGAGCAGAGCGCTCGCTCTGAATGAGGGCCGTCCTCCATAAAAATGGAGCGTCCTCCTGGACGCTCGTATAGCTGTGGGTCACCACCCACAGCTCATACGAGCGTGCAGGATGATGGTCGCGATGGTCTTGACCATCGCGACCATCGCCAGTGCGACCAGAAGCCTGTGGTCGGGGTTTTCAACCACAAGCCCTGGAGTGATTTTGGCTCTATCAGAGCCAAAATCACTCCCACTGGGGCCGGCTTCTGACGGTAGGCGTTCCCTTGGGAACGCCTCCGTCTGGCAGGCACGCCCACCAAAGGGGGCGTGCTGTCAATCAACATCGACAGCACGCCCCCTTTGATCAGAGACAACGAGCGAAGGAAAGTCCTTCGCTCGTCGCGTCTGGCGCATGCGCACGACGGAGCTCCCTCCGTCGTGCGCATGCGCAGTGCACACCATCGACCCACTTGCGAGCGGACAGCTGCTTGCGAGTGGGTCTGAATGAGGCCCTTAGACACAATCCCTGCCACATATCTAAGGTAATGTCATGAGTATTATCATTCACAGCGAGTGACAGAACTCGTGGCGTATGATAATGGTGCTCCAGCCAATCACCTCCCAACTGTCATCTGTTTGAAAAATGACAGTTAGATTAGAAGCTGATTGGCTGGAGCACCATTTATCATACGTAATGAGTTTTATCACTCATTGTGAATGATAAAACTTGTTGATAAATGTGGCCTTAAGTCTACAGTCATTTCAGCTGCTGTGACATCACATGGGATTCCACCAACCCTCACAGAGCTTTTCAGCAGAACAAGTCAGTCACTCTGTCTGCTCCGTTGCCGAAAAATCCCCCCTTCCAATATGGCCACCTGCAGAAAAGGCGAAAGATCGCACAGCGGATACATTTAGTATAAACACTTCGATTGTGTCATCTATTATTCAGCTAAGTACGTGCTCCTACAGCAGTGTACTGTATAAATCACCTGTGCATTATAATGACATCATTTTGTGCGTTACCAGGTGTGTACGGTTGGCAGCTACTTGCAGTGCACACAAATACAGGAAAATCCCTGCGCTGGTACCTTTTATACAATAATGTCTATTTACCGCAGTGAGGATTAGAAAACAGACATATGGGCTTATGAATCTGAAAGGGATCCATGGACACATTACATAAAAACATACTGTTCTTGTGTATCGCAGGCAGTCGCTCGGCGTAAGGCTTCTGTGACACACAGATAACTGACATCCTACTAAGCAGGGCTGAAAATAGACTGAGAGGACTTACAGGCTTCCTGCTGACGATCTTTGTGAAATGTCTCTGTGTAGGGCGTGCAGCCGTTTAAATTCATATTTGTGCATGTGTGGTATCCTGGGTGTTGTAGTGGGAACAGATAAGTTAAGTCTAGATGGTACCTCCAGGGGATCTTCCTTCTTCTCTGGCAACAACTCCACAAGCTTGTCCTTCCCAAGCTGTAGCAGAGAGGCCAGTCCCATACACACAGTAACATTACTATTATTATTATTATCGTTTATTTATATGGCGCCACAAGTGTTCCACAGCGCCTTACAAAGTACATAAATAGGTTGACCTGTGACTTACAGAACAATACAATACAGGACAAGGAACATGGATTATATACATTGCTACATTAGCGACCATAGCACCCAGATAAGCAACAGAGTGTTAGGTGCCCTAGTGGTGAGTAAGAAGTAGATGAAAGTAGAGAAGGAGAAGCACAAGAGGGTAGAGGGCCCTGCTCGTAAGAGCTTACATTCTAAAGATGACATAATGTGACAGCCTTGATAAATAGAATAATCTAGTAGATTTATTAAAGGGGGAGCAAGAGGACGTGAGTCCAGGGAGGTCAATATGGAGAAAGTAATGCTCACCACACTAATGACAGTAAATGCGGCACAAATTAAATATAGCAGATACAAGACAGTAGTTAGCAATATGTTAGTAAATAGGCAATAATTCTCTCTAATAGTTAAATGGGCTTCTTTATCCTAACTGCTGCAGTACCTCTTTGGCTATAACTATGGAAAATATGGTTTCTCAATGGCTTCAATAATTCAAAACACTATACCAGTGGTCTCCAACCTGTATCTCATGAGAAACTGGTAGCTCGCAGTTTTCATTTTGGTAGCTCGCCTAGCCGCAGTATTGCCGAGTCAGCTAGGAGTCATCTAGGTGGAAGTGACCACTGATGCACGCTCCCCTGTGGCATCGATGCTATGGGTGGAGCCACGGGGAAGTGTGATCAAGTGATTGCTGTAGCCGCTTCCCCGTGGTTCCACCCATGGTGTCTATGCCACGGCGGTGCGGCACAATACGCGACGAACACCGCGAGTGTCTCCTGCCCAGCCCCGCCTATATCTTTTGCTTCTCTACTACACTTATCTCCTTGGAGATGGTAATTAACAGAGAAATATGTCTGTTCTTAAACTTTATTTACAAATTGCAGCAATATCACTGTATTCATTATTAAATGCATTGGTGCTTTCTACGAAACATAGGCCCTCATTCATAGCCGCTCGCTATTTGCGGTCGTTCGTTTTCTAAAAAGGGGTGGCTATTCAAATGAACCGTTCGCACTTTGCGGTCTGTTCCCGCCTCGAAGTCTGAACGAGCGAGCAAAACATGCGGTTGTAATTTTGAAAAATACGCCACCTGGCCGCTCGCACCATACGTCATGTCCGCTATTTATTAGATTAATCGAGTACATCGACCAGCGTATGAACTGCTCGCTATTCTTGTGGTTGGTTTTTTCAACCACTATTTTGCGAGCAGTTCTGAGTTAAAAAAAACCAAGTGACGTGGTCAATGACGCTGCAGTATTAATCATGCACACCCTTAAAACGCCCATTTTGACCTTTAAGCACGCCTGCGATCGGATTTCCACTCCCCGTTTTCAAGCCCCTTCCCCTGTTACCACCCACATACGCCTCATTCTGTCACTCAAATTAGCAGGCATTCACAATTTTGCGAGCACATGAATTTCGACCGCACTGACTGGTTCGCGCATGCGTATAACGATCCGTACGCATGCGCAGTTGGGCAAACATCGCTCGGAGCGAACGAGCTGCCGCTTACGAGTGGCTCTGAATCAGGACCATAATTTTTTCCTAGAAAAAATTGTTCTGTTATTAGCCAGATTGTGTTCTAGAATTGTAGTAGCTCTTCAGGTGGTTTACTTTTTCTCAAATAGCTCACACCCCAATTAAGGTTGGTGACCACAGCACTATACTCTAAACATGCAATAACCTTCTCAATAACACAAGTATACTATAATATATATATATATACAGTACATATATTATACTTTAAAGTGAACACAAAGTTCTCTCATTGGGGTATGCATGTAAATTTAAGCTAGATAAGAGCTGTCCTTTGCGGTGTGGGGACTTCGGGTTTATGGTACGGGAGTCCGTCTGCGCATGTGCGGCCGTGGATGATGTTGCCTATCGGGTCCAAGGTCCCAAAATTTGTAGCTTTCCAGAGCTTGGTGCAGATGGGAAATGCGGTCAAACCTCCGAAAATGGCATTTGGGAGGTTTGACCACATTTTTAGGGTTGTCGCATCCAGCCCAAATGCAAAAAAAATAAAAATTATCTTTATTCTGAAAATAATTCTTAAATCAAGAAACAACATTTGCAGGGGACGCACAGTCATTTTCCCACGGAAAGACCCATTGGAATCGGTATGATTTTCAAATCCCGGCAATGGCAGCCCGACGGAGGAGGAAATCCTGATCGTCCCCAGGTAAGTATAAACTAACCTAATTTTACCCCCTAACCCTCCCTTAGGGGTGCCTAACCCTAACCCCCTCCCCTGTGCCTAACCCTAATCCCCCCTCTAAGTGCCTAAACCTAACCCCCCTTCCCCACCACCTAAACTTAAGTCCCCCGGGGGGGTGCCTAACCCTAACCTCCCCCCCGGGGGTGCCTAACCCTAACCCTCCACCTAGCCTACCCCTAACCTTCCGGGGGGGTGCCTAACCCTAACCTCCCCCTGGGGGAGCCTAACCCTAACCCTCCCTCCCCCTAGCCTAACCCTAACCTTCCGGGGGGTGCCTAAACCTAAGTCCCCCCGAGAGCCCTAAACCTAACCCCCCCCCGCGGCTGTCCGCGCCTGGCATCCCTTCAATCGGGATGCCGGGCGCCGGTCTCCCGGCGTCAGTAAAATGGCAGCCGTCTAGATTTAGACGCCTGTGTTTTAACCCTCGCCGGGATTTAGTAGTCTAGAAGCTGGCGGTCGGCATTCCGTCCACCGGCTTCATAAACATAAAAGTATACCGACCCATTCTCACCATCCATTGACTGCCACATTATTCACTTATTAAGTAATTTCTTAAAAACTTGATCTGTCCACAAACCAGCCACTCGCACATTAACGATGATGAATACTATTTGTATTACCTGAAACAAGCGGCATCAGCCGCAGCTGGAATATTGCAGAGGCCCAATAAAGCTGCCATGATAAATGTAATTATTATAGGCACACCGATGGGCACAGGTAGTCTGTCGAGTCTTTATTGCACAGTGTTTAATGGTGCCTCAAATAAAACCTATTTTAAGATGGCACATTTCTGATGTCACCCGGACTAAGTATAATTAGGCCACGATTCAATCCCTCGAATACCATCCTCTGTCCTGTATTGATGTACGAGGCAATAAAATCAGGATCAACGGCTGAATTATTTATTTCTCCAACGTGACAGCAAGGTCTCAACCTAACACGTCCTAGCAGATGAAGCACCTGTGACAGCTCTCACGGTTACTGCGTGTGTCACTCATTAAAGAGACAAGTACGTGTAAGAATGCTGGGGTTCCGCCTACAGTTCCGGGCACAGGTCTCCAGAATTCTGCTCAGATCTTTAGATTTTCAAGTTAGGGGCATATGGCAGCTGTATAGTTGTACCCAAATGATGCCCATTTGCGCACGTTCAAGTCTCCATGTCTACATTCTGATCAACAATCACGCCTAAATGTAGCATTTGGATGTGTCCAGCATAAATATGTGTCAGTCGTCATCATCATCCAATCAAAAACTGCACGTCCTGTGTAGGAACATATTTCTGCTATATCCCAAAATAAGACTCATCTTACAGCAGAATGCTTAATGTGTGTCTGCACAGCTCTATTATACACTAAGTGCAAGGATCTGCAAGTGCCACATGCAGCTCAGTACTAGTGCAAATGCCCTTGAGTCCAGCTATAATTGCAACTATGTAGGTAGATACAGTATTTTTAAATCATCAATTTTCCATCAATTCTGTTTAAGAAGACTTAGGAGCCTCACATTCTACTCTGTGCTGCTGGGGACCCTGCTACTCCCACTATATAACTCTCAGCCTGTGGCTTCCTGCTGCCTCCATTCCCCTCCTCACATCATGTCACTGCCCCTGTCACATGCAGCCCTGTCCTCACTGACACATCACTCATCTCCTGATATACTCTGTGCTGCTGGGGACCCTGCTCCTCCCACTATATAACTCTCCTCACATCATGTCACTGCCCCTGTCACATGCAGCCCTGTCCTCACTGACACATCGCTCATCTCCTGATATGCTCTGTGCTGCTGGGGATCCTGCTCCTCCCACTATATAACTCTCATTCTGTGGCTTCCTGCTGCCTCCATTCCCCTCCTCACATCATGTCACTGCCCCTGTCACATGCAGCCCTGTCCTCACTCACACATCACTCATCTCCTGATATACTCTGTGCTGCTGGGGACCCTGCTCCTCCCACTATATAACTCTCCTCACATCATGTCACTGCCCCTGTCACATGCAGCCCTGTCCTCACTCACACATCACTCATCTCCTGATATACTCTGTGCTGCTGGGTGTAGGCACATCAATTGTCTGCAAACATGCTGAACATCAGGTTGTACAACATATTTGCCCGATGGGAGTGCGCATCGCTGGTCGTTTTAGACATTTTTTTAAATGATGTGCAAACGACTATTGAACGATAACGATATCGTTATCGTTCAATTGCTCAATTTAATAGTCTAGTGCAGGCCTGGCCAACCTGTGGCTCTCCAGCTTTTTGTGAAACAACAAGTCCCAGCATGCCCTGCTACAATTTTGCTATTAGGGAATGCTAAAATGGTTGCAAGGCATGCTGGGACTTGTAGTTTCACAACAGCTGGAGAGCCACAGGTTGGCCAGGCCTGGTCTAGTGGATGTGTACCTTTACACATCACTCATCTCCTGATATACTCTGTGCTGCTGGGGACCTGCTTTTCCCACTATCTCTCAGTCTGTGGTTTCCTATTGCCTCCTTTCCCATCATGTCGCTGCCCTTGTGCTCCCAATGACCTGTGGACAGGCTCTTATCCCTGCTAGCGCCTGAGACGGGGAGTCTGTACAGTATCGTGTACCATACCTTAAAGGCCATGGGGTAGATGTATGGAGCAGTGAGAAGTGTACCAGGGGAGGAGTTGCCCATGGCAACCAATCAGCCCCTACCTATCATTTTACAGAATATACCGGATAAATGCAACCTCAAAGCTGACTGGTTTCCATGGGCAACTTCTCCCCTGGCACACTTCTCCACTGTTTTCACTGCTTCATACATCTACCCCCCCATGTGCCATCATCAGACAGGAGCCTAATCCATACATACTGGCTGTCTGTCTCTGGCCGATTGTACAGTGTGTGCATTAAACGAGTAGAGCCTTGTGAGAATTAGATGGCCGCTGACAGTTCTCCCCTGTCTGGTGTCACATGGTCCAATTACCCAGACACACACCCTGCATTTTGCTTTTTATTCTTGGGTTTGAAAGAGAATGATGCACTTTATATTGGTACAGTGCTCGCTGTATAAGGCACTCCCTGCACAAACATGCATTATAGAGCATCTATACAGTGATGTCACCCTTGCAGTACTGCAGGTTTATCTCTAGGTTTATGCAGTGGAGTAAAGAGGTTCAATGGTTTATTAAGGCACACTGTATATAGTTACCTTATGCACTTCAATGGGCCTTGCATTGATTGAAGATGTCGGCTGATATATGTACAAAGTCTTGGAGAGTGATAAAGTGGAGAGAGATAAAGTACCAACCAATCGGCTCCTGACTGGCATTTTTCAAACACAGCCTGTGACATGACCTAATGTTCACTCTAGGTCCGGCGGCAGGCAGGGCACCGGACCTAGAGCAAAGGCACATCTTGCGAGCGCCGAAGGGGGCGTGGCCAATGAAAAGGGGCGTGTCTTTATGACGCGTCCCTTTTTTTCGTCACTCTTGTGGGAGTGCCCGGCACTTAATGACATGCCGGGCACGGCCCCAAGCGACGTGGTCACTGTGAATGGACGCCGGTCCATTCACCGGCGGTGACTGCTGCTCTGCCGTTCTCCCCACCCGCGGGACACTGCGGCCCGCGGTTGGAGGACAGAACCCGCAGACTGTTTCAGTGGGAGGGCATGGTGCTTTCTGCCCTTCAGAATTAGGGCAGGGCACGGCGCCCCGCTGAAACAGCCTAGCGGGAACGCTATGACAGTTAGGAGCTGATTGGTTGGCATTTTATCTCTCTCCACTTGATCACGCTCCAAGGCTTGGTGCATCTCCCCCCCCCCTCCCCCCGTCATCTGTGACAGTTCACTGATTGGTCAGCTCTGATTGTAAGTGGAACACTTTCATGTCTCTTACAGGACTGAAGACCTACTTGATCTCCGGGCGCAGGCCGCGGGTCCCCAGCTGCAGCTGCTCCCAGACTCAGCTCCCGTCGCAGGAGGGATCAGACGCCGGCGCTGGCTCGCAGACCCTGTGCGGCGCGGGGGGCCTCATATCGGACAGCACCAGTGATTCCCTTCTTCACTGCTCTCACATGGAAAGACTCAAGGTGCGTGATGCGCTGTGTGGCGCGCTGAGTTCCTCCCGCAGGGCCTGAGGGGGCAGAAGGTACAGTGATACTGGGGCTGATTCTGACCTCGCCATGACTGAGGGGTCTATTTACTAAGCAGTGTTAGGAGACAGAGTACAAAGTGATAAGGTGCCAGCCAATCAGCTCCTAACTGCCATCTCACAGGCTGTGTTTGAAAAATGACAGTTGGGATCTGATTGGCTGGCACCTTATCACTTTTCACTCTGTCTCCTAACACTGCTTAGTAAATAGACCCCTCACTGTGTCTTTATGCTAATGCCACGGCCGACTTAATTAATACTGAGATGCCCACTTGCAGCAGTGCAGTTCTGTCTCAGTGGCCCATTGTGAGGGGCGGATATTGTGGCACCTGTAGTGGGAGTAGGAACAGACAAACACTGCACATCAAGGGTTAATGGCACAAATGCCTTCCCGACTCTGCAGCCGCGAGCAAGGGGTTACTGGTTGATCGCAGCAGGATGCTAACAGAATTTCCCCTTGGAACACTCCCCTGCCAACCCTTTGTCCTCATTAGCAGCAATTAATTACATCACCCCCCCGGGGGCTACTCCCTGTGGAGGCAGTGCAGCCTTAATGAGGCTCACATTGAATCCCAATCTATTAATGTCCCCGGGCCACCTGCGGGGAGTGCGGCAAAGCACAAGCGGGCATCACATCCGTAACTGTCAGGGGCCGACTAGATCAAAGTCATACGTGCCACAACCTAGTGTATAAGGCCACTGTCCACATATAGTGTGTGACCCCAACATACCAGCTTGTTGTAATGTAAATAAACACAAGAAATACATATATATATATACATATATATATATATATATATATTATTTTTCTTTCATTATTTGATAAGTTCAAAACATGGTAAAGAATAAATACGTAACAGTGCACTTCATACAAAAGGGGCCTCTATTCATTATCACTTAATTTCTGCAAAAGTAGGTGAAAATTAAAATTTTCACTTACTTTTGGAGAAATACATCATTGCGCCATTCATCATATAGGTAATGCACAGATATCTCCTGATTACCTTCCTTTCCTGGAATGGCCCGCTGTCCCCATACACTAGTATCACAGATATCTCCTACTTACCTTCCTCTGGCGGAATGGCCCGCTGTCCCCATACACTAGTATCACAGATATCTCCTGCTTACCCTTTCTCTCCTGGAATGGCCCGCTGTCCCCATACACTAGTATCACAGATATCTCCTACTTACCTTCCTCTCCTGGAATGGCCCGCTGTCCCCATACACTAGTATCACAGATATCTCCTACTTACCTTCCTCTCCTGGAATGGCCCGCTGTCCCCATACACTAGTATCACAGATATCTCCTACTTACCTTCCTCTCCCGCAATGGCCCGCTGTCCCCATACACTAATATCACAGATATCTCCTGCTTACCCTTTCTCTCCTGGAATGGGCCGCTGTCCCCATACACTAGTATCACAGATATCTTCTGCTTACCTTTCTCTCCTGGAATGGTCCGCTGTCCCCATACACTAGTATCACAGATATTTCCTGCTTACCTTCCTCTTCCGGAATGGCCCGCTGTCCCCATACACTAGTATCACAGATATCTCCTACTTACCTTCCTGTCCCGCAATGGCCTGCTGTCCCCATACACTAATATCACAGATATCTCCTGCTTACCCTTTCTCTCCCAGAATGGCCCACTGTCCCCATACACTAGTATCACAGATATCTCCTGCTTACCTTCCTCTCCTGGAATGGCCCGCTGTCCCCATACACTAGTATCCAAGATATTTCCTGCTTACCTTCCTCTCCTGGAATGGCCCGCTGTCCCCATACACTAGTATCACAGATATCTCCTGCTTACCTTCCTCTCCCGGAATTGCCGCTGCCCCCATACACTAGTATCACAGATATCTCCTGCTTACCTTCCTCTCCCGGAATGGCCGCTGTCCTCATACACTAGTATCACAGATATCTCCAGCTTACCTTCCTCTGGCGGAATGGCCGCTGTCCCCATACACTAGTATCACAGATATCTCCTACTTACCTTCCTGTCCCGCAATGGCCCGCTGTCCCCATACATTAATATCACAGATATCTCCTGCTTACCCTTTCTCTCCTGGAATGTCCCGCTGTCCCCATACACTAGTATCACAGATATCTCCTACTTACCTTCCTGTCCCGCAATGGCCCGCTGTCCCCATACATTAATATCACAGATATCTCCTGCTTACCCTTTCTCTCCCGCAATGGCCCGCTGTCCCCATACACTAATATCACAGATATCTCCGGCTTACCCTTTCTCTCCCAGAATGGCTCGCTGTCCCCATACACTAGTATCACAGATATCTCCTGCTTACCTTCCTCTCCTGGAATGGCCCGCTGTCCCCATACACTAGTATCACAGATATCTCCTGCTTACCTTCCTCTCCCGGAATGGCCCGCTGTCCCCATACACTGGTATCACAGATATCTCCTGCTTACCTTCCTCTTGCAGAATGGCCCGCTGTCCCCATACACTAGTATCACTGATAACTCCTGCTTACCTTCCTCTGGCGGAATGGCCCGCTGTCCCCATACACTAGTATCACAGATATCTCCTACTTACCTTCCTCTGACGGAATGGCCCGCTGTCCCCATACACTAGTATCACAGATATCTCCTGCTTACCTTCCTGTCCCGCAATGGCCCGCTGTCCCCATACACTAATATCACAGATATCTCCTGCTTACCCTTTCTCTCCCAGAATGGCCCGCTGTCCCCATACACTAGTATCACAGATATCTCCTGCTTACCTTTCTCTCCCAGAATGACCCGCTGTCCCCATACACTAGTATCACAGATATCTCTTGCTTACCTTTGTCTCCCAGAATGGCCCGCTGTCCCCATACACTAGTATCACAGATATCTCCTACTTACCTTCCTCTGGCGGAATAGCCCGCTGTCCCCTTACACTAGTATCACAGATATCTCCTGCTTACTTTTTACTCCCGATGTGGCCCGCTCTCCCCATTCACTAGTATGGGGACAAAAATTCATCATGCTCTGAAAATACAATATTTTCGGAGCTTGACTATGGGAGCATTCGCCATCTTCAGATTGCATTTGCTCCTGCACTCGGCACTCACTCAAAGGAGTCCCGGGTTGCAGAAAGGGATCCTTTTGGATTTCTTCCCCCCGTCCATCTCCTTCTGCTGGACACCGGGGCTTTGTGTGCCTGCAGGCACTCTACAATGTTAGTGCTAAGTTTCGCTACTCCAAAAAGAGCAGGGAAATCATTCGGGGAGACTGCTGATTTTTGGATCAGCTGTCTCCACTGTTCTCGGTGGAACGCAATAAGGGGGTCACTCAGACCCGCTCGCGAGCGGCAGGACGCTCGCAAGCGGGTCGATGTTCCCCACTGCGCATGCGCACGACGGAGGGAGCTCCGTCGTGCGCATGCGCGAGACCCGGCGAGCGACGGGCTCACCATCGCTCCGGGTCTCGCACCAAAGGGGGCGTGCTGTCGATGTTGATTGACAGCACGCCCCCTTTGGTGGGCGTGCCGGGGGCGTGCCTGCCAGACGGAGGCGTTCCCTTGGGAACGTCTACCATCTCAAGCCGGCCCCACTGACATCACTAGTGATGTCAGTGGGAGTGATTTTGGCTCTGATAGAGCCAAAATCACTCCAGGGCTTGCGGCAGCGAGACCCTACAGCAGGGTCTCCGTCGCAAGCCCGATGGTCGCGATGGTCAAGACCATCGTGACCATCATCATGGACGCTCACTATAGCTGTGGGTGGTAACCCACAGCTATGCGAGCGTCCATGAGGACGCTCCAAAAAAAGGTAGGAGGGCCCTGATTCAGAGCGAGCGCTCTGGTCAGAGCGTTCAGCTCTGAATCAGGCCCTAAGATTCTTGGATACAAAGGCTTTAATCAAGTCACAACAAATATCAGTTAAAAAGACACTTACTACAAAGTAAAAGAAAAAGTAAAGTATAATAAACACTTAACTTGCTTGTCAGATCATCTACTCAGAGCATAAATGGTTTCCTTCCCAGGAGCCCCTCCAACACCTTGGAGCTGGATCTCGTACATCGAGCAATAGGCTGATTGTATGCTGACAAATGACAGTTTATATAGGAGAAAAACTCATACATAAGCATTTTAACAAGTATAAAGGTCATTTATGGAAATATACATAATTATTAATAGACAGTAGAGGCCACTGTTGCCTCAATTATGAATGTTGGCAATCTCAACAACAACTGTGTTTATGGTGTATGTACTCAGATAAAATGAAGGTAAGACTATGTTGACTCAGGATTAAGAATGTCTGGTCACAGAGAACTTTGTCCTTTTCTTAGGTTCTTTCTGCCAAAAACACCTTATGGAATGTCTGACCATTATCTGTTGCCTGATACATTTATGGCTTTCCACAACCATTTTCTGCACTCCCATTACATCCGGAGCAGTGATGAGCCTGATAATTAACATAATGAATAGACCTCAAAGAGGCTAAAATGCCGCCTTGGTTGTCTGACACAAATCGTCACAGATAAAAGCTATCAGGAATGCATACTACCCCCAAAAAAATGCCATGCCCACTTTGAGCCACCAAATCCAGGGAGTCCCTTTACAAAAGCCTTCTGTGTGGGAGCGTTACATACAGGTATGTCCTCATACATCCAGCATGAATTTGCCAGGTGTCTTTTGTTCCCCAAAATGCGTCTTTGTCGCAATGCGATGTGACTAGGGCGCACCAGGAGACTGCACTGATTAATGTGATATGTGACACTCTGAGTCTGCACACAAAGTGCTACAATGCTGTGGCCATTGCTTTTTTCCACGTCAGGTTCTGTTTTGCGTCATATACAGACTGTAGGGTCTATTTACTAAGCCTTGGGTGGTGAACGGAGATAAAGTACCAGCCAATCGGCTCCTAACTGCCATGTCACAGGCTGTGTTTGAAAAATGACAGTTAGGAGCTGATTGGCTGGTACTTTATCTCGGTTCACTTTATCTCCATCCAAGGCTTAGTAAATAGACCTCTCAGATATACAAGTGTCACATATCAAATTATTCAGCAAAGTCTCCTGATGCGCCCTAGTCACATCACTTTGTGACTAAGGGGCATTTTTGGTTGAAAAAGACGCCCCCCCCCCCAACCAAGAGGGGCTGTTTGGTGTAACTTCAGCAAGAATGTCTGAGGACACATCTGTAGCTTCACAGACTCTCAGCGGGAATGCATTGGTATATTTATTTTAGCAGTCAAGCCTGTTCTGAGGAAAAGGTCTCCTGATCCCTGAGTCAGCTCCCTCCCTTCATGTACATGCTGGCATAGGAAGGAGGATGATAGGGGAGGATTGTGCTGTGATTGTAGTCTGATATATGGGCTGTTCCATGTCATGTGACTGTGGTTGCCATGGTAATAGTTGGCAAGTACGGCATAAGGCCTCTCTTAATGGCTATGACATTATTCTGCTTGGTTGGTTGTTCACAGGTAATCAGTGTAGATTGACACTAATTCCCTCTCCAGAGACACCCAAACTTTAGAAGTTTCTGTATGGTCCAGGCTGGTTTTCCATAAATACGGGGAGGTACTGTGGTAGTTTTGGAAATTTTTGGGGGTGCCAAGAAACTGTGGGACGTTAGTATTGAGACCTGACTCGCCTGGAGCGCCACATGATGTAATTAAGAAATGCTAAAATTGTAGTAGGTCAGAGGGAGCCAGACAGGAAGAGTTTGACCATCTGAAACAGGGACGGTGCTAAAGGCAATGCATTAGCTGAACCCATCCCAGTAAGGTAGATTGTGGCGTATGACATATTGCTAGATCTCTTATATAAGTAGGGTTACAAAGTTTATCGAGCTGTACAGTAGTTTAATGGTAAAGGTTGTGCATTGGTGCTGATTTAGATTTTAGGGATTCATTGATCTGATGCATTTATCTATCACCTATACAAATCGGTAATGACGATTGGAGTCATCAGTCAGGCTTGGCCAACCATCGGCTCTCCAGCTGTTGTGAAACTACAAGTCCCAGCAGCTTTCCTGTGGCAGAGGATGCTGGGACTTGTAGTTTCACAACAGCTGGAGAACCGCAGGTTGGCCAGGCCTGCATCAGTAATTGTGAATGGATTTTTAAAGATGTATATATCCATGGAGGTATAGTTCCATAGGTTTATCTTTCGCCTATTTGCAGAGCTGTCCATCTTGCGGAGACCCCGGGAGTCGAGATGAAGAGGAGGAAGGGGCAGCTGCAGCAAACGGGACCCCAGAAGAGTGGAAAGGAGGTGGCACTCGGGTAGGACCAGCTGATGCACACAGCCGATCTTGGGAAGGGTAGAGATCAGTGGCAGCTCCAGGGGTGAGCCACACCAACTACCAGTGAGTCCCGGCCCGCGATGTTTGGCAGCATTTGGGGTGGCAGTTGGTGTGGTTCCTCTATTTGAATTTTGGATTCCGCTGCAACCCCCACCTCTGGAGCCACCGCTGGTAGAGATTAAAGGAAAATATTGAGAACAATAAGGACTGATGCAAAATTGAACGCAAGCCTGTAACTGGATGCAACTACAGCCACCGCAGTGTCTGGCGCATCTCGGCCGCGTGACCAGTTGCAACTGAAGCAGAGTAACTGGGCCGTAGTGGTGCAATACCATGTAGGGTAACATTAGAGAGGGCAGCGCGGAGTTGCGTGAAAGTTAAACGTGCCTGTTTTCCAGATGGATCATTTGCACCTTAAAGAGGGCAGGTGAAAGTGCGAACAGATACTTACGACGGGTATGAAGCCAAGAGTATGGAGGTGTATAACTTAGCGCGCTTGGCCAGCTCAAGTTCAGCTTTGCATCAACCCCTTAGTGTTGTAGACCCAAGGGAAATTGGCATGGGTAGAAGGAGAATAATAGAGAATACTGGAGAGGGGTGAAAGGGCCGAATTTGAGAATGAGAAATGCTGGGTGATTGAAACGACGGTGAGGGTGATATTTGAATTACTGCAGAAAATTTCTGAAATCTCTGTACCGTCCTATTGCCCAATTTTTTGAAAAACATTTTTTGTCTCTGTCGCAGCCAACAGCCATCGGGCGCCATTTGAAAACCCAGAACGGGCTCTTAAGCCCTCCTCCAGAAGAGACCCTGAACAACAGCCAGGCCTCTTTGTATGAGATGCTTCAAGAAAAAGGCCGCTGGTGTGGGGTCAGCATGGACCAGACTGCCCTGCTCCCTCTCCGCTTCAAAAACATCCGAGAGAAGACAGATGCTCATTTTGTAGAAGTCATTAAGGAAGACAGGTAACTGAAATCTGGGTAGGAAAGGACCAGCCACCGAGACTTCCCTGGACAGGGCTTGGAACAATGACTACTTTTGTTTTGAAAATTTAGTTCAGAGCGCCCCATGGGCCAAAATGTAATAGCTGGCCATTTGCGGGCACCGGTGCGTTTTTCGGCAATATACAGATGGGTCCTCATACACTGTTGCTCAAGTCGCGGCACATGGCCCTTCTTCAGGTCCCGGGGCGCCTTGACCGCACCGAGTGTCTTTCTAGTGTCTATTCGCTGAAATAAAACAATTGGGACAAAAATACTTTTCTAGCGTGCATTAATTAATTTCATATGCAACATTTGTACATCTGTGTCTGAAGGGCTCTGAAGCTGCGTCCACGGCTTTTTCTCACGCCAAGTTCCTTCTTGCTTCATCTGCGACTTTGTACGTTTTGAAAACAAATTCCTGTGTGGTTACAGTCGCAGCCCAGCCTTTCGCACCATAATGCGTATTGACACTAGGTGTATCGGGACACATCTGTAGGAAGACAGCATTGCATAAAGGAATGAGGCAAAATAAAATAACTTAAATGAAACAACAGGGGAATGAGGAAACAGCAATTTGGGAAGTCTGAAAGTCTGGTGCAGACATAGGGGCCTATTCATCAACACTAAAATAACGTTTTTAAGGACATAACGTTATTTTAGTATTCATGATGATCATGATTTAGTATTCATGATGACACTTAGCACAGGAGATATCACTGATCGCATGCGCAGCACTGTTTCCAGCTGCGGTAAGTTGGATCAGGTAGGGAAAAGTATCTATTTCCCGAAAAGCTGTCATCACAAAAATGACAGCTTTTCGGAATAGATACTGATGGAGAGGAGGAATAATGGATTCCTCCGGTAATTAGGTAGAACTCCATACGAGTTCTAAACCTAATTACCTCCATCGATTTTTAAGGTAGGATGAATAGGCCCCCAAGATCTGAGATGATCGTTTGACACATGAGAGGCTGCTTACTGTACACTGACCTGTCTTTCTCTTCCAGCCTAATGAAGGATTACTTCTTCAAGCCACCAATTAACCCGCTGAGTCTGAACTTTCAAGACAAGGAGCTGGAGACTTCATATCGAGCCAGCTACCAGGAGGAGGTAGTTATCTGTGCCGGGTTTGTCCATATACTAGATTGGAATAATTGTCTGAAAAATCTTCTATATGCCTGTTGTTGGCGATGGAACCTACCAAATACATTGATTTGTATTTATCCCTCCCTGTATAAACATGTCTACCCAGTGTCAGACTGTGCCATGCAGGGCCCACCGGGGAATGCAGTGGTAGGGGCCCATGGTTAAAGGCTGTGGTCAGCCACCACAGATGTTTGGCTAACCAATGGGCAGATCTTGGTGTAGTTTCTATAGAAGGGAACCAATCCCACATGCCGATCAGTGTTTCTGGTAACTGACCATCTAATAGAGTAACAATCTATAATTTAAGGTCTGGAACCTGAACCTAGAGAAGGGGGTGGGCCCACAGGCAGTGGGGCCCATCGGGGATTTCCCCTGTACCCCTGTGGGCCAGTCCAACTCTGTGTCTACCCCACCACAGCCTATTCCCTTACATAAAATCGCTATGCCCAAGGAGGTTCCTTAGGGCGGGACAGCTCTCATCTTCTAGGGGCTGTCCTTTGCATTGTGAGGGCTTCCAGGTACAGATCCCTCAGTGAGGAGTTCTACGGTAAGAAGCCCAATTCTATGAGAACTGCACAAATTGGCAGCACCTGGGCAATGGACTCCCAATGCATTTGCATATTAGCGTTTGAGAGATGTGATAGTACTGTACAACCACGGAAGTGGTGAGATAGTAATCTGTCTCCATCTCTCTCCAGGTCATGCGCATGGCTCCAGTCAAGACCTTCGCTAGCGCCACCTTCAGCTCGCTTCTGGATGTGCTTCTGTCCTTCTTCATCTTCCTGCTCCTCTCCGTCACCTGTTTCCTGAAGCCGGGCACCGTTCCTGCATCCCCACCGACCCCAGCTCTCGTTGTGCTAGCCGTCTGCGGCCTCCTGGGATTTCTGTCCTTGCTCGTCTCTGTCAGGTGAGCCAACATGGAAATGATGGGTTGCTGTACTGTGGTGCACTCAGGGGTGGAGTCCCCATGGAGGTGGAAATAGGACAGGAAATAAGGTATAAGGTGTTCCTATCCGATTGTCCACCAATGTTTGCAATGGTGGACGTGTTGGTTATTCTTGTAGGGAATATTTAGGCTTGCCATCATCCCTTTAATTTGGGACACATATGAATTACACATATTCTGTGGCTGGCTGACTTCAGGTCTCCATTTTACCTGGTTTTAATCAACCACGGACCCTGTATAATTCATATGTGTCCTGAGTTAAAGGGATGTTATGGCAAGCCTAGGAATACAGCTTTGATGGCTACAATGGGGACACAAAGTGAAAATGTTATGGTGATTTAGAAGAAAAAGAACAAAGAAGGGAGATTATATTATAATGTAAATAATACAGGCAAAAGGTGAGATAATTATGGTGGTTTGGGAGAAAATATGGTGGAAATAACACGTATAACATAATACAGGATAAGTGTTACCTACTGGCTTTAATGGTACAGACCATAAGGGGAGGTCAGGCTAGGGTAGATGCAGTGATGTCACCAGAAACATGCAGTGATGTCAGCAGATACCTGCGATAATGTCAGCAGATACCTGCAGTGATGTCAGCAGATGGGTTGGGTACGGGATCCTGGTGGTCGGGATGCTGGCGGTCAGAATACCGATAGAATAGAATTAGGTAAGTATCCTAACACTAACCCCTAACCCTCCCTTTAATCCTAGCCCACCTTTCCCACAGCCTAACCCTCTCCTCCCGCAAACCTAACCCTAGTCCCGCCCCCCGCAGCCTAACTCTAACCCTCCCCCTAGTGCCTAACTCTAATCCCTAACCCTAATATATACCTTCGGAATGTCAGCTGTTGGGCTTCTGGAGCCGGATTCTGACTGCTGTTGGTATTCCGGCGCTGGTATTCTGACCACCGGCACCCCGACCGCTGGGATGCCGACTACATCCCCAGCTGATACATGTGTTGATGTCAGCAGATACATGTGGTGCTGTCATCAAACACATGAGTTGATGTCATAAGATAGATGCAGTGATGTCAGCAGATAGATGCAATGATGTCAGCAGATAGATGCAATGATGTCAGCAGACAGATGCGGTAATGTCAGCAGATAGATGCGGTGATGGCGGCAGATATATATGGTGATGGCGGCAGATATATATGGTGATGTCAGCAGATAGATTGCTCCTGTGAAGTCAGCCGATACATGTGGTACTGTCAACAGATAAATGAGGTGATGTCAGCAGAGGCATGCGGTGATGTCAGCTGATACATGAGGTGATGTCAGCAGATACATGCGGTGATGTCAACAGATAAATGAGGTGATGTCAGCAGATACATGCGGTGATGTCAGCTGATACATGCAGTGCTGTCAGCTGATACATGCAGTGCTGTCATCAAATACATGCCTGGATGTCAGAAGATACATGCGGTGATGTCAGCAGATACATGCGGTGATGTCAGCAGATACATGTTGTGATGTCAGCAGAGGCATGCGGTGATGTCAGTAGATAGATGCGGTGCTGTCATCAAATACATGAGTTGTTGTCAGAAGATAAATGCGGTGACGTCAGAAGATGCATACAGTGATGTCAGCAAATACTTGCGGTGATGTCAGCAGATAGATGTGGTGATGGCGGCAGATACATGCGGTGCTGTCAACAGATACATGTGGTGCTGTCATCAAACACATGAGTTGATGTCATAAGATAGATGCAGTGATGTCAGCAGATAGATGCAATGATGTCAGCAGACAGATGCGGTAATGTCGGCAGATAATGTTATCACAAGTTACAGGGCCTGAGTAAGAGGTGGATGCTAATGCATGCGTGGATGCAGCTGCTGTCATTTGGACACTCAGCCTGCCCCTAGCGCACTAGCGTGCAACAGACTGTGCAAACGCTGAGGCGCCCACTTGCAATGCTCATGGACAGTGCAACTCCACCGGCGGTTGTGAACACTCCACCATCTGGGCACCACGGCTTGCACCATCGTCACTAATGACAACCTTCTGAAAATACTGTAAACATGGCCTCTGTGACTGTGCCCCCAACACTTCCATTATACGCCCATGATACACAAGTGCCTGGCTTACCACCCAGAGACACTGAAATTTCCTTTATCTACGTCCAAATTAGTTCCCCGGCTATCGGGGGTAACCACCGGGATGCTTGTGCAGAATGAAAACATCGTCCGCTGGCGTGCGGCATCGACACCTTGTCCACCTCTGAGTCAGGCCCCCTGTGTGAGAGACCCTGATTGATAGAACATTATAAAGCTTTGTCCACCATCCCGTCAGTGCAGCCCAAGTACATGTGCCCAGATCGCTGAAGTGCTTTGGTACGGCACCGATGCAACGTTAGAGGGAATCTCCATGCTTATTAAACATAATAATAATGATGTCCAATTGATTTGCAAATTATTGTTATTAACTTTCCTGCTGTCTTCCGGGGGAAAAATAAGCATGTACAATAATGTCTCTCTCTGTGAGCTGGAGATCTCAGCTGACGTATCATTTCAGTTTTGAAAACAAAAAAAAAAAGTAATTTGGAGTCTTCTAATCCCCCTCTCCCCCTTTCCTTATTCATTACGATAGAACCTAGTAGACAGAAATCATGTTAGTTGTTACTTTGGTGAAACAATGTTGCTGCATTCTGCAGGGCCATTAACTCTCCGTGGTGCATAGAGGTTGTGAGTTTTCAATGTTTTTTCCATCCATGAGGCAGCAATATACTATCAGGCATTTGGGAATTAAGGAGAGATGTACGGAGAAGGTGGTACGTGTCAATTGCGCTATAACCAGCGTTATTTGTCCCTTTGGCATGTATGATAGCAGATAATGCAGAAAAAAAAGAAACACTTTTCTCTACAGTATCTGCCAATATCTGACAATTTCTCCTACAGTTATATCGCGATGGAAGGTCATTCAAATGTTACTAAGAGATGACAGCGCAGTTATATGGCTTATGGTTTTTTCACTTATTGGTGGGATTACCTGTCAGTATATGTGCTGTATACACAGAATAGATAAGAGGAAAAAAGGACTCTTGGTGGGGGCACTCTTGTAGGTTAACTGGAATTGGATAATTAAATGTATCATAAAACTTGACTTTTTATAATACATTTAATTATCCGATTCCGGTTAACCTACAAGAGTGTCCCCACTAAGAGTCCTTTTTTTCCTCTTCTCTATTCCGTTTATACATTACGAACTGACTCTGGGGAGCACCACAGACTTAACACAGAAAAAAGGAGATTTGCCCCCCAGCGCACTGCAGCAAAAACAATACTTAAATCCTACATGATAATAGAGATTTAGAGGTATTAGTTACACACATTTGCAAATATATGAATAAGCGCCAGGCCAATCGTCAAGGCTCCTCTATACTGGCGTCCCTACCATTAAGGGGCTCACGTCCGAGAAGCAAGGCACCCCAAAAAATTCCAGCCAAGGGCCATCCCCAGGGCATCACACGAAAAAGGGAAAAAGGTGATAGTGAAGTATAAAGAAAAGATGTGTAAAGATAAATCAATTAGTGTTAATGAAATGATAAAGAATTAAAATGACATAAATAATGTACAAACAAATAGAGAAGTGATAAAAGTATTCTATGTGAATTAAGTGGTGATGCCATGAGAAAGCACCACAGACTTACCAGATATAAGGTCCCTCTCTCTCTGGATTTGACTTAGATCATGTGACCTAATAGAAACATAGGGCCTGATTCAGACCCGGACGCTCATGAAGAGCGCTCGCTCTGAATCAGGGCTTTTGTTTTTTTTTGTTCCGGCCTCCTGGCCGCTCACTAAACTGTGGGTGACCACCCACAGCTTTTGCGGGCGGCCAGGTGATGGTCGCGATGGTCGCGACCATCACAACCATCGGGGCTTGTGACGAGACCCTTGTGGTAGGGTCTCGTCCGTCGCAAGCCCCAGAGAGCTACCTACTCTAACAGAGCAGGAAGCTCCCTACTGACATCACTGGTGATGTCAGTGGTGCCTCCCACAAATGGCAGGCGTTCCTTCGGGAACGTCTCCATTTGTGTAGTCACCCCCCCGCCCCGCCTACAGAACGGGACGAGCTGTCGATCAACATCGACAGCCGTCCCTATTGTAGTGAGTCCCGGACCGAGAGAAATTCTCTTTAGCTCCGTGGCTTGTACCCCACCATTGACCCGCTTGCGAGCGCTATGCGCTCGCGAGCGGGTCTGAATCAGGCCCCTAGTGAATATTTCACAATACCATATTAGACTGTAGTAGGTTACACTCATATAGAGAAGATACCTATTTACTAAATACAGGCAGTTTATTAATCAGTGTGGGATTCTGGAAAAAGGTTATCCTATTGGTAGTATATGTGCTGTGCAGGGGTGCTTGGAGGAGGGGGAGCGGGTACTAATTACCTGGGCTGGTTGGAGGAGCCCGGGAACGATGCCGCCCCCCCTCCCTCTTACCTGTCAGCAGCCCCCCCCCCCACACCTCTACTCTGCCTGTGGGGGGGGGCGAGGAGCGATCAAACTAACCATGCCCCCCATGGATTTGTGCCGGCTCACAGTGCCACCTTCCCAGCGCGCTTACTTTTTTTTTTTCTAAAATGCTCTCTATGGCCCTGGTGCTGGGCAGCGATGGCGTCCATAGGGTCTTGTTTGTGTTTGAGAACTCGTGATGTCTGAGAGTTTTCGCGCAGTGGGGCCGACCAGGAAGCAGGACGCAGCGAGGATTTGCACAGATCACCGGAGGGGGGGACTTTTTTTTTTTCCCCCTCCTCCAGTGGCCGACATGTTAATATATCCGGGTGTTGTTGCGCAGTAAATGCCGCTATAGTACATCTCCCCCAATATTACATGGAAATGGCAAAAATGAGCTGATATCCCTCCTGAAGAAATGTATCTGGTAAGGCTGAATTTTAATATAAATAATAGATTGTTCATTCCTACCGTTGACTTACCCGCGGTCAGATTTCTTATCCGATATGAACGATAACGATTGTAAAAACCGTTCAAGCGTTCATATCGTTGACATGTAGGGCATGCATCGACCAACGATGTCCGTTCCCGATATCTGACATCGATTGTGTTTCCAGACAGATTTGGACGATTTCATTCGTTTTAATACAGAAATCGTTCATCGTTCATGAAATCGTTGGTCAAATCGTTGAAATCATTAATCGTTGATCTAGCAAGTCTGACCGAGTGTATGCCCCATTAGACTCTTTTATTCCCTCTCCCTCACTTTCCAGGATGGCGTTCTATTTGGAGGACATGTTCCTGTGTACCAGGAGGCTCTTGGAAGTCATCTCTGGCTGGCTGCCCCGTCACATAATTGGTACCGTGCTCGTGTGTCTCCCCGCAGCTGTCGTCTTCTCCTACCTGACCGCTGACTTCTACACCAATATACATGTATGGATGCTATGTCTAGGGTGGACAATGTTTCCTTGATATGGCAAAGCACAATTTGCATAGCAATAGGGGTATCCTTCGCCCTCTAAAGGGTCTACATCCTTTGAATTTGCAAAATGACTTTGTGCCTTCTCTGGTATAGCGATTAAACCATTAGCGTATCTGTAATGGAAGCAGGGTGTGCGGTGCACTTTATACTCTTTCGCATTGCGTCTTAGGGCCGTATTCAATTAGACGCGATAAGCCGTTTTCAGCTAAAAGTTGTTGCCGGTGACATCATTTCGCCAGGTGGAAACTTATCCCCGTATTCAATTCCAAAGACTTTGCGCTGGTGCGAAAAGTCTGCGCCTTGTAACCAGCGGAAAAGATTCACCTCTGAATGGAGGCGGAAAAAAGTGCAGAATTGGGGGTTTGGGGTGCAAAGTTGTGGGAACACCCCTGCAGCCTTGGGATAGTCCCCCAAAGGTAAACTGCACCAAAACAAGTTTAAAAAAGTACTTTAGATCACCCCAAAAAAGTACTTTCGTTTTGGGGGTGAAAAAGTTCAAAATTGGGGGACAAACCTAAAAACTAGCAAAATAGACTCCAGGGGGTCCCCCAGGTATGCCCCAGGTGTTTTTTTGGATTGCAGGTGATTGCTGAAGGTGCATTTTTTACGTTTTTGAAAACATCACTTTAGCGATTTTTAACCATGCTAGCACCCATTTTCATGTACCCCAAATATGCTGGGACTACTTATTTCAGCCCCCAAAAATTGCTAAATGCTATTCTTCACCACTTATGCACAGACGCTAAATAGCAGCAATAGAGAGCATTTCAGCACCCCAAATACATTCAGTAGGGCTATTCGGGGGTATCCATAGTGATCCCCAATGTCAGTGCATCTTTTGGGGGTGTAAGGCTGATTTCCCCAAATCTGACAGCACTTTTCGCCTGTTTGAGTTTCGCTGGGACGCGTTTTCGTGTCTTTTGGAATTGAAGAGGGCGAAAAGCGATCGCGCGCACAGAAAGTGTTTTCTCCAAAAACACGGGTTGTAGGTGGAAAGTCCGGCAGATGAAAAGTCCGGGACTTTTCACCGGCAATTGAATATGGGCCTTAGACTAAAAAAAAAACGTCCAAATCCGTAAGCATGGGAATAGTGTACAATTCTGAATCTGGCCCTTAATTAATACATAATACTTGGCAGGCAAATTTGTGACTCATGTAGGTAGTGATCCAAATGTGGTAACTGCCGGATGATTTGCCAATGGAATTTGGCAAAGGCTCCCATGTGGGTGATCACAATGCAGCCGAATGATAACTAGTACAGTAGTCATATTTGTATAGAAAAGTTCCGCAATACAGTTTTGAATTGAACATATCTTTGTAGAAGAAGCCATTGCAGGGAGGAAGCGAAAACTGGAAACTCTGAGTGGGATTACTGTTTTGCTATCAGTGTAGATTATTTTGCAGAGTACACAAGTGGACCTTTCCCCTCCCCACAGTAACGGCAGCCATTTTGTGGCCTAAGCTAACATGCACAAAACCCAGCAATGCACTAAGAACTAGTGACAATAGTGACATCACTGCGACACTACTCTCAAACAACTATAACTACTTGACTGACACGTGATCGAATCATTGCCATAACAGTTTGCACCCAAAAACTAGAAATACGCCAAAACAGATTTTTCTTCGCTTGACTTTTCCCCCAAACACCTAGGGGTAAATTTACTAAGAATCGAGTCTAATTTTTTTTTATCATCGCGGAAACTCGGGTGATTTGATGCTTCTGAAACGTACAAATTTACTAAGAAGTGAGTTTAGCTGTGACCGAGTTGGCTGATGGTGAAGTAAATCGAGATTTCTTCCCCGAGTTGCACGTTTAGATGAGATTACTCACCCGAGATTGCAGTGTTTTCTCACTGCCAAATTCTCCCGAACAAGTAGCCTGCACATATCAGTGAGATATGTGAAGGCGGTTTGTGTGTTGTACCTGTAAAAAAAGGTTAACATTTTCTTAAAAAATTACGTAGGGCTCCCACCAAAAGCTTAACCAAGCCTGACTGCTCATCCAGTCCTGCTTCCTAAAAATACACTGTTAAAAACTAGTAGGGTTACCCCGTGTTTTAGGAACCAGCACTGGGCTACTGAGCCTGTCCTGGATTAAAAAATACGTGGAAAAAATTGTGTAGGGGTCCCCCTAAATTTAAAACCAGCACCAGGCTCAAATCTGGCTGGGGTGTAATGCCACGGCCAGGGGACCCTATCACCGCGTCACCTTGGCCAAAGCATTATCAACTCAAGCCAGTCAGCCCAAGCTGGGAATCTCAGGGGAGGTGGGGACCCCTCCCAATAAAGGGGTCCCTCCTCTCCTGAGCACTCCAGGCTTAGTCTGAAGTCTAGGGCTATTCCCCGCACCCATGGGCTGTGGGTACGGGGGTAATAGTAGTGTCAAAAATTAGAAACTATTGTTTTTTACGGTGGAACTACAGGTGCCAGCATGCCTGCCCTTTGGCACTTGTGGAACTACAAGTGCCAGCAGGTGGCCAACATCCGAACCCCTGCTGTAAAAAAAATAGTTAAAAAGTCACAACACACACACACCGATCAGTGTAATTAACCCTAAAGGGTTAATATAAAAAGAAAATTATGTAGGGTCTCCCCCCCAAAAAGTATAACCAACCCTGGTCTACTCAGCCAATCCTGGTTCCTAAAAATATGGGGAAAAAAACGAGTAGGATATGTTTCTGCCAAACTCGCAGCTCAGGAGGTCTATTTGAAACTTCAATTTAGCTGCGATTTTTCTACAATTACACCCGAGATTGTAATCTCATTTATTAGTAACTTCCCAAGTTGTATCTTTTTTATGAAAAGTTCTTCTGAGTTTGGCCGATGGTGAGTCTAGAGTTTGCAATAATACCTGAGTCTTTCAGTGAAAAGAGAGAAATCTCACCCGAGTTTGTCTTTAGTAAATTTGCAAGTTGAAAAAAATGCATAAACTCCTCCGAGATTGCAATCTCAACCAAACTCGAATCTTAGTAAATTTACCCCCTACTGTCGGTGATGGACTGGCGATGCTGAAGGTAATTCTGTATATCGCAGAATCCCAGCAGAAACACACTAACCCAGGTAATCTGGGTACTGGTGGCTGTGTAGGACTGTAGTGTACTGCCATCTAGTGGTCACATTTTGTCTCTGTACCTCCCACAGTATACACACACTCTGATTAGGTAATCTGGGTACTGATGGCTGTGTAGGACTGTAGTGTACTGCCATCTAGTGGTCACATTTTGTCTCTGTACCTCCCACAGTATACACACACTCTGATTAGGTAATCTGGGTACTGATGGCTGTGTAGGACTGTAGTGTACTGCCATCTAGTGGTCACATTTTGTCTCTGTACCTCCCACAGTATACACACACTCTGATTAGGTAATCTGGGTACTGATGGCTGTGTAGGACTGTAGTGTACTGCCCTCTAGTGGTCACATTTTGTCTCTGTACCTCCCACAGTATACACACACTCTGATTAGGTAATCTGGGTACTGATGGCTGTGTAGGACTGTAGTGTACTGCCCTCTAGTGGTCACATTTTGTCTCTGTACCTCCCACAGTATACACACACTCTGATTAGGTAATCTGGGTACTGATGGCTGTGTAGGACTGTAGTGTACTGCCCTCTAGTGGTCACATTTTGTCTCTGTACCTCCCACAGTATACCATGTTCCTGTGTTCCGCTCTTGTGATCCCCATGGTCCAGTATTGTAACTTCTGTCAGCTGAGCTCCTGGCTGCGATCGGCCCTTGCGACTCTGGCCGGCGCAGCGCTCCTGATTCTGCTGTATTTGCCGCTGTTTCCTACCAGGTAAGTGGGGGCTACTGTATGGGGAGACTGCAGGACACACGAGATGCTTTATTTGTTTTAAATAATGTTCATTGTTTGCTATGTATTTTCTAGAGCCCCAGTGATACCAGAAGCTGACATGGAAACAAATTACAGGTAAGATGAATTGTGGAAACTCAAATGTCTACGGGAACATAATCACAAAATAACATTCAGGGAACTTAAATCAGGGAGAATACTTAATATTGGACAATTTGTCAAAGCTGCCAATGAGTTTTAGAGCAGCAATATAAATGAATGCTAAACCAGCATGACCAGCTAAACTGCCCAATAGTACATACAGTATACCCCCAGGCATAGACAGTTGTATATAGTATATATGGTCGTGATTAAAACAGATGCGCAACATTTCACCTCAATAACTAAAACAATACGGACAGTGATCAGTACTGAGATAAATATTCTGTCTGCTAGTATCAGGGCTGTGCCTACTGTAAGGCCATCAGTTCTCGGGCAGGAGAAATCCTCACCTTATGTAACAGGCTTGTTCCTGCACTAGATGCTGTCTGTGCCAAGCTTTTTCTGGTGACTACTGTATAAAGCAGACATGTGTACAAAGCAGACCCCATCCCGGTGACACGTGTACAAAGCAGACCCCATCCTGGTGACATGTGCACAAAGCAGACCCCATCCTGGTGACACATGCACAAAGCAGACCCCATCCTGGTGACACGTGTACAAAGCAGACCCCATCCTGGTGACATGTGTACAAAGCAGCCCCCATCCTGGTGACACGTGCACAAAGCAGACCCCATCCTGGTGACACGTGTACAAAGCAGACCCCATCCTGGTGACATGTGTACAAAGCAGACCCCATCCTGGTGACACGTGTACAAAGCAGACCCCATCCTTGTACCAAGTGTACAAAGCAGCCCCCATCCTGGTGACACGTGCACAAAGCAGCCCCCATCCTGGTGACACGTGCACAAAGCAGACCCCATCCTGGTGACACGTGTACAAAGCAGACCCCATCCTGGTGACATGTGTACAAAGCAGCCCCCATCCTGGTGACACGTGCACAAAGCAGACCCCATCCCGGAGACATGTGCACAAAGCAGACCCCATCCTGGTGACACGTGCACAAAGCAGACCCCATCCTGGTGACAAATGCACAAAGCAGACCCCATCCTGGTGACAAATGCACAAAGCAGACCCCATCCTGGTGACGTGCACAAAACAGACCCCATCCTGGTGACACGTGCACAAAGCAGCCCCCATCCTGGTGACATGTGTACAAAGCAGCCCCCATCCTGGTGACGTGTACAAAGCAGACCCCATCCTGGTGACGTGTACAAAGCAGACCCCATGCTGGTGACATGTGCACAAAGCAGACCCCATCCTGGTGACATGTGTACAAAGCAGACCCCATCCTGGTAACGTGTACAAAGCAGACCCCATCCTGGTGACACGTGCACAACGCAGACCCCATCCTGGTGACATGTGTACAAAGCAGCCCCCATCCTGGTGACATGTGTACAAAGCAGCCCCCATCCTGGTAACGTGCACAAAGCAGCCCCCATCCTGGTGACACGTGCACAAAGCAGACCCCATCCTGGTGACACGTGCACAAAGCAGCCCCCATCCTGGTGACACGTGCACAAAGCAGACCCCATCCTGGTGACACGTGCACAAAGCAGACCCCATCCTGGTGACACGTGCACAAAGCAGCCCCCATCCTGGTGACATGTGTACAAAGCAGCCCCCATCCTGGTGACGTGTACAAAGCAGACCCCATCCTGGTGACATGTGCACAAAGCAGACCCCATCCTGGTGACATGTGCACAAAGCAGCCCCATTTTGGTGACTAATGCACAAAGCAGCCCCCATCCTGGTGACATGTGTACAAAGCAGTCCCCATCCTGGTGACATGTGCACAAAGCAGCCCCCATCCTGGTGAGACGTGCACAAAGCAGACCCCACCCTGGTGACATGTGTACAAAGCAGACCCCATCTTGGTGACACGTGCACAAAGCAGACCCCATCCTGGTGACATGTGTACAAAGCAGACCCCATCCTGGTGACTAGTAAACAAAACAGACCCCATCCTGGTGACACTTGTACAAAGCAGACCCCATCCTGGTGACGTGCACAAAGCAGACCCCATCCTGGTGACATGTGTACAAAGCAGACCCCATCCTGGTGACTAGTAAACAAAACAGACCCCATCCTGGTGACGTGCACAAAGCAGACCCCATCCTGGTGACATGTGTACAAAGCAGACCCCATCCTGGTGACATGTGTACAAAGCAGATCCCATCCTGGTCACTAGTAAACAAAACAGACCCCATCCTGGTGACACGTGTACAAAGCAGACCCCATCCTGGTGACATGTGCACAAAGCAGACCCCATCCTTGTGACATGTGTACAAAGCAGCCCCCATCCTGGTGACGTGCACAAAGCAGACCCCATCCTGGTGACATGTGCACAAAGCAGCCCCATTTTGGTGACTAATGCACAAAGCAGACCCCATCCTGGTGACACGTGTACAAAGCAGCCCCCATCCTGGTGACACGTGTACAAAGCAGACCCCCATCCTGGTGACTAGTAAACAAAACAGACCCCATCCTGGTGACAGGTGCACAAAGCAGACCCCATCCTTGTGACATGTGCACAAAGCAGACCCCATCCTGGTGACGTGCACAAAGCAGACCCCATCCTGGTGACGTGTACAAAGCAGACCCCATCCTGGTGACTAGTAAACAAAACAGACCCCATCCTGGTGACATGTGCACAAAGCAGACCCCATCCTGGTGACATGTGCACAAAGCAGACCCCATCCCGGAGACACGTGCACAAAGCAGATTTATCAAACCTTCTAAACTGGACAAGTGGAGAAGTTTAGTGTTTTAATCTGATTTGTTGCTATGGGAAACCCCACCACTTTTACTTTTTGATTTTTAAAGCTGTTGCCATTATCAGCCAATCAGATTCTAGCTAACATTTTATAGCGTACAATAGGTAAATGATAGCTAGCATCTTCTACATGTCCGCTCTAGAATATTTGATACATCTCCCCCAAAGGAGCAAAACGTCATCTTTCATGGACAAACATCATCATTCCTGGACAAAAGTCCAGGAATGATGATTTGTCCTTGAAAGATGAGTTTTGCCTCTTTCTGAGTCCCATTTTTTGGAGGGAAAAAACCCGAACCTTGCATGCAAAACCGAACTAATCCGAGCCTGCACATCCCTAGTATAAAGTAGGATGGACCTTTATTACACAATATGGCAAGTGAGTAATGAGGGAAACACTCCTCATACTGAATGTCTATCGTTTTGTTTATTTTCAGCTCTTCGTCTCCTTCCTTGGATAACCTGGGCTTCGGCAGTAAGCCGTCCTCACAGCTCGGTCAGGAGCTTGCCGTGGCCTATTTCCTCCTCCTCCTTCTCGTGTGGTTCCTGAACCGAGAGTTCGAAGTCAGTTACCGTTTGCACTACCATGGAGACGTGGAGGCTGACCTTCACCGCACCAAAATCCAGAGCATGAGAGATCAGGCAGACTGGCTTCTTCGCAACATCATCCCTTATCATGTGGCTGAGCAACTGAAGGTCTCCCAGAGCTACTCCAAAAACCATGACGACGCCGGTGTCATATTCGCCAGCATAGTCAACTTCAGCGAATTCTACGAAGAGAACTATGAGGGTGGAAAAGAGTGCTACCGTGTACTGAATGAGCTTATCGGGGACTTTGATGAACTTCTCAGCAAGCCGCATTACTCCTGCATCGAGAAGATCAAAACCATTGGAGCGACATACATGGCTGCCTCTGGGCTAAACCCGTCTCAGTGCCAGGACAGCAGCCAACCTCACCGCCACCTGCAGACGCTGTTCGAGTTCGCCAAGGAAATGATGAGCGTGGTGGATGATTTCAACAACAACATGCTGTGGTTTAATTTCAAGCTGCGCATTGGGTTCAATCACGGCCCGCTGACCGCAGGCGTGATTGGGACCACCAAGCTGCTTTATGACATCTGGGGGGACACGGTGAACATTGCCAGCAGAATGGACACAACGGGTGTAGAGTGCCGTATTCAAGCAAGCGAGGAAAGCTATAGGGTGTTAGTAAAAATGGGCTATGACTTTGATTACAGAGGGACTGTCAATGTCAAGGGAAAAGGACAGATGAAAACGTACCTGTACCCAAAGTGTACGGACAATGGGGGCCTAGTACCCCACCATCAGCTGTCTATCTCTCCGGATATCCGGGTACAGGTGGACGGCAGTATTGGTCGCTCACCCACAGATGAAATTAGTAGTCTGGTGACCGGAGGGAAAGGGGCGGTGGAAGCAGGAGTTGGGGAGACAGGACGCAAGCGGGAGAAGACAGAGGACAGAGGTCGAGATGGAGGTGCGCGGTGAGACGGGTGGAGCGGAGAAGGACCGTATAGCTTGTGGAGACACCAGTGAAAAACAGGACTGGTGGCTTAAAAAAGAGCACTTGTGCTCCTCACTGTGCACACTCATAGACCTTTCTTTCTGTACTAAAGAGCCACTCCATCATTCCACAACTCAGTCTTATGGTGATGTGGCTTATAATGCTTACCTAAATAGATGGCTCTTAATTCTCTTAGTTATGTGCTGGTGGGCCTTCGTGTTTTGAGTAGGTTCTACGTGTTGGTGGGTGGTAGCATCACTATGGGTATAACCCATTTTGAAAAGAGAGTTGGGGGCTCCCATATATCCTCTGTACATGGGTGACTCTTCATACTGTACTTTGTAGCCGTGGTGTGGAAGTAAGGTCGAGATTCCAGCTCTATCGCAGCCTCCATTTTGTCTCATGATGACCATACTGCTCTTCTAGCAACATGTTTATAAATACTCCAAATTGAGGCATGCCATCTCCTCCAGGCAGATCACCCCTGACAGGTTGCACATACCCTGGCCTTCAGATACACCAATGGGAAGACCATTCTCTTGTCTCCATCTCAAGCCTCCTCCTCGTACCAACCTTCTTCAGCCATACTGAGGATTGTACTAAGTGCCTTCCGCTCTCTGGGTTTCTTCCGCCCAGATGAGAAGACAGTGACACCTTGACGCAATTCTCACCAATACTTGCCAAAAGCATGCGCCTCTCTGGAATGCTTACCATCTAATGGCAAATAAATGGTTGGGGGAGGGGGGATTCTAATTTTTTTTTTTACGAATGGGGAAATGGGTAGCGAGTTATTTTGTTTCTCTTTTAAGACGATGCGATTGTAATGTGTTTTCAGTAACACTCTAGCTGCCTACCAGTTCCCTGTTTAGGCCCGCTACCTCCTACAAGGCGTAAGAGGAGTTTCAAGGGTATCATGAAACAACAACAGCAAAAAAATAATATTCCAATCTTATTTTGTGTGTGTCCCTATACTCCTGGGGGTCAGTGAGATGTTTTTTTGTTTAACCTTGTTGTTGCCATAGCAGAACAATGTAATAAGATACCTCTCTTGCTAAATGGGTGTTTATAAGACAATGCTTCCCTCTGTGCTGCTCACAGGACGACGGCGGCCATATTGTTTGCAGAGAGAAGTCTGTTAAGGAGGAAGTATCGCCACAATATCGGGATATTGCACCAGGCATCTTTGCCATGAGTAATAAATGGTGGGATGTCATGGAGGATTGTTTCTTTTACTGAAATCTGAAACTTTAGAATTTTTGCATGAATAGAGGTTGGCCTACTTATCATCTCTGCCCCCACACATCTAGAGGTCAAACCACACACCATTGGGCTGGCCTCTAGCTTGGTTCCTCTCCCTACCTCCATAACGGTACAGCTCAGTCTCCGGCATAAAATGATCTACTAAGGCTCAAATGGCCGCATACTCCAAGATGAGAGCTGAAAAGCTGTACCCCTGTGGTAAAATAGGAGAGTAATCGTTTCTAAAAGTTGAAGGGGCTTCTGGGTAAAGCCACTTACTGTAGATGGAAGCCCTTTGAGCCATGGCCTCATCCACAGGGTTTTCAGAGCAAGACAAGATGGCAGATTAACAACGACTCCTAAAAAAGAAAAGTATAGGGCTTGCCCATAGCAGCCAATCAGCTACTGGCTATCATTTTCTCTAATGTAATAAACTATAGCTATAATCTGTTTGGTTGCTATGGGCAACACTTACAATTAATCTGATTGGCTGCTACGGGCAACACATTTTCCTATTTAGAAGTGTTAGTAAATCTACACCAAAGGCTTTTCCAGAAACAGGTCATCCACCTACACACTGCTCTGTTGCCGTCTAGTAAATGGAGGTATCCATATGTCACCATATAAAGTTAGAAAACTTTTTTTTTCCTCAAGAGCTGATACTTCCTCTTTAATCATGTAAGAATGTTTACCTGAAAGCTGTGTAGGGTTAGCACAGTGAAGAGTTGTGGGGTACAGTCAGCATGACAAAGGGGACAGGCCACAGCCGCCATTGTGCTTGGCTCCCCCAAGCCACCGTAACCTACCAGAGAATTTGGCTTTAGTTACCTCTAAAAAAAAGTTAGCAAAAGTATATATATAATATTATATATATATATTACCATATGTGCAGATATTTATTTACATGTATATAAATGCAC
The DNA here is from genome assembly GCA_031769625.1 of Taudactylus pleione. NCBI lineage: Eukaryota > Metazoa > Chordata > Amphibia > Anura > Myobatrachidae > Taudactylus > Taudactylus pleione. The sequence continues at coordinate 11,673,532 of JAUIMM010000060.1, read as the reverse complement.
AAGTCTGAACCAATACAAATTTCCACAGACAGCGATATGTATATACTCATACACATGAGGATCTCTATGTACACAGGTGAAAAGTATTTGCGTTGAGAGGGCTGTAGTGCCAGGATGTAAGTACATTTACTGCCTGTGCCCAAATTTCTTGTGACCCACTCTACCCAGGTATCGCATCTCCTCTATACGCTCAGATTTCTGCAGTGACCGAACGTTCCTTCTGCGCGATATACTCTGTTCTGCAAAACAACCTGCAAAGCCAAAATAAATGCATTCAGTACTCCGATGTCTGGGTTATTTACTGAGTGATCGCGGCGTTCTGGTTGGTGTGTGTACGGCTGAGATTCACACCCCCTTGTGGTACACCTACCACAGGCTCACAGACCCTACATTACAGGCACATTTATTACACAGCAATAATTATTTATCAGGATATCAACTCACATTCAGCAACAAGTCGATTATTACCTCCTAATACACAGATATCAGGACACTGATCTATCCTCCTAATACACAGAAATCAGGGCATTGACCTCACTTCCTAATACACAGACATCAGGACACAGGCCTCTCCCCTCCTCTTAATACACAGACATCAGGACACAGACCTCTCCTCCTAATACACAGATAGGAAACAGATCTCTCCTCCTAATACACAGACATCAGGACACAGATCTCTCCCCTCTTCCTAATACCCAGACATCAGGGTACAGACCTCTCCCCTCCTCCTAATACACAGACATCAGGACACATCCCTCTCCCCTCCCTCTAATACACAGACATCAGGACACAGACCTCTCCCCTCTTCCTAATACACAGACATCAGGACACATACCTCTCCCCTCCTCCTAATACACAGACATCAGGACACATACCTCTCCCCTCCTCCTAATACACATACATCAGGACACACTGACCTCTCCCTCCTTCTAATACACAGACACCAGGGCACTGACCTCTCCCATCCTCCTAATACACAGATATCAGAACACAGACCTCTCCCCTTCTCCTAATACACAGACATCAGGACACATACCTCTCCCCTCCTCCTAATACAGGACACAGACCTCAGCCCTCCTCCTAATACACATACAGCACATCTAGACACAGTAATCTCCTCCTCATACACAGACATCAGGACACAGAACTCTCCTCCTAATACACAGACATCAGGACCCAGACCTCTCCCTCCTCCTAATACACAGACATCAGGACACAGACCTTTCCCTTCCTCCTAATACACAGCCCTCTCCCCTCCCACTAATACACAGACATCAGGATACAGACCTCTCCCCTCCTCCTAATACACATACATCAGGACACAGACCTCTCCCCTCCTCCTAATACAAAGACATCAGGACCCAGACCTCTCCCTCCTCCTAATACACAGACATCAGGACACAGACCTTTCCCTTCCTCCTAATACACAGCCCTCTCCCCTCCCTGTAATACACAGACATCAGGATACAGACCTCTCCCCTCCTCCTAATACACATACATCAGGACACAGACCTCTCCCCTCCTCCTAATACAAAGACATCAGGACCCAGACCTCTCCCTCCTCCTAATACACAGACATCAGGACACAGACCTTTCCCTTCCTCCTAATACACAGACATCAGGACACAGACCTCTCCCCTCCCACTAATACACAGACATCAGGACCCATACCTCTCCCTCCTAATACACAGACATCAGGACACAGACCTTTCCCTTCCTCCTAATACACAGACATCAGGACACAGACCTCTCCCCTCCCACTAATACACAGACATCAGGACACAGACCTCTCCCCTCCCACTAATACACAGACTTCAGGACACAGCCCTCTCCCCTCCTCCCAATACACATACATCAGGACACAGACCTCTCCCCTCCTCCTAATACACAGACATCAGGACCCAGACCTCTCCCTCCTCCTAATACACAGACATCAGGACACAGACCTTTCCCTTCCTCCTAATACACAGGCATCAGGACACAGACCTCTCTCCTCCCACTAATACACAGACATCAGGACACAGACCTCTCCCCTCCCACTAATACACAGACATCAGGACACAGACCTCTCCCCTCCCACTAATACACAGACATCAGGACACAGACCTTTCCCTTCCTCCTAATACACAGGCATCAGGACACAGACCTCTCCCCTCCCACTAATACACAGACATCAGGACACAGACCTCTCCCCTCCCACTAATACACAGACATCAGGACACAGCCCTCTCCCCTCCTCCTAATACACATACATCAGGACACAGACCTCTCCCCTCCTCCTAATACACAGACATCAGGACCCAGACCTCTCCCTCCTCCTAATACACAGACATCAGGACACAGACCTTTCCCTTCCTCCTAATACACAGGCATCAGGACACAGACCTCTCTCCTCCCACTAATACACAGACATCAGGACACAGACCTCTCCCCTCCCACTAATACACAGACATCAGGACACAGACCTCTCCCCTCCCACTAATACACAGACATCAGGACACAGACCTTTCCCTTCCTCCTAATACACAGGCATCAGGACACAGACCTCTCCCCTCCCACTAATACACAGACATCAGGACACAGACCTCTCCCCTCCCACTAATACACAGACATCAGGATATAGACTTCTCTAAGGGGCGGATTCAATTAGCCGCGAAAAGCCGAAATTGCAATATTTTTACCTCATTTGCGTGTTTTGAAACAACGTTTTCGCCTGCTTAATCAATGCACGCACCCGCTCTTCGCCCTATTCGATTGTAAAACAGGCAAAACGCATATGGGCAAATGCAGCGAATAGCAGAACTGGCTAAAAGGTCAGATTTTTGGGGGAAAACAGTCTGTACCCCCAAAAAAGTCTAACTCACCTGGGAAATCAATATAGAAGTGTTTTATTAGCCATAATAAAAGTAATTAGGGATCTTATTTTGATTGAAAGGGCTGTTATATCCATATTTGCATAAGTGTGGAAAATTATATTAAGAAATGTCTTTTATGGAAAATAATTGCTGTAGTTAAAATGTCCCATCCATACAGCACCCCAAAATACCTGCCCCAGTACTTTAACCCAAATTTCAAACACTTTTTGCATTTTCACCCCAAAAATTATGTTTTTTTTGGGGGGTGATTTAAGATATTTATTTTTTTGCCCAATTAGTCATTGGGGGGGGGGGGGTTGTCCAAAGGGTTCTGAACCATCCCTCCATTTTACCCCGAAATATGGATTTTGCGCAGCTTTTCTCCGGCCTTTTGCTGGAGAAACTTTTTCACCTGTTTTTGCCCATGGAGTTTTTGCCTAGACGAAAACATCCTGGAATTTAAAACGGCGATACTTTGTAAACAGACGAAAACCATGCATCGGCGAAAACTTTTCGCCGATCGCGGCTTTTCGCCTCTAATTGAATACTGGCCTAAATCTGATAATTATCCACTAGATATTATCTATATTATGTAGAAGTGGTTGTTTAATACACATTACCATTTTGATTTGGTAGAAAAGATTTAATTACATGATCATAAATAAACTCTCTCCAATCAGCTTCAACATAAACATTTTGGTTGAAAATGTTCTGGATAAAAAAGTTTGAATTGAATGATCGTAATGTAATGTGTGGCCAGCTATGGGTAGTAATGTGTGGGAATGTAATGTGTGGCCAGCTATGGGTAGTAATGTGTGGGAATGTAATGTGTGACCAGCTATGGGTAGTAATGTATAGGAATGTAATGTGTAGCCAGCTATAGGTAGTAATGTATAGGAATGTAATGTGTGGCTAGTTATGGATAGTAATGTGTGGGAATGTAATGTGTGGCCAGCTATGGGTAGTAATGTGTGGGAATGTAATGTGTGGCCAGCTATGGGTAGTAATCTATGGGAATGTAATGTGTAGCCAGCTATGGGTAGTAATATATGGGAATGTAATGTGTGGCCAGCTATGGGTAGTAATATATGGGAATGTAATGTGTGGCCAGCTATGGGTAGTAATGTGTGGAAATGTAATGTGTGGCCAGCTATGGGTAGTAATGTGTGGGAATGTAATGTGTGGCCAGCTATGGGTAGTAATGTATAGGAATGTAATGTGTGGCCAGCTATGGGTAGTAATATGTGGGAATGTAATGTGTGGCCAGCTATGGGTAGTAATGTATAGGAATGTAATGTGTGGCCAGCTATGGGTAGTAATGTGTGGGAATGTAATGTGTGACCAGCTATGGGTAGTAATATATGGGAATGTAATGTGTGGCCAGCTATGGGTAGTAATATGTGGGACAGAGCCGTAACTAGACTTTTTGGTGCCCTGTGCCAGAAAGAGCATTGACGCCCCCCCTCATTTTCAAAGGGTCATAATGCACCCAAAAAAGGGCCATGGCTTCATGGGGAAGGGCTGGGAAAGAGATAGGAGAGGCCAGGAGATGCTGAGGATGAAATAAGAGGAAGCTACTAGCAGGAATGATAATAAACATAAATTTGACAGGCCCAAACAGCGACCCCTCACCTGTGGTGCCCTGTGCGATGGCACCGGCCGCACTACCCTAGCTACTGCTCTGATGTGGGAATGTAATGTGTGGCCAGCTATGGGTAGTAATGTATAGGAATGTAATGTGTGGCCAGCTATGGGTAGTAATATGTGGGAATGTAATGTGTGGCCAGCTATGGGTAGTAATGTATAGAAATGTAATGTGTGGCCAGCTATGGGTAGTAATATGTGGGAATGTAATGTGTGACCAGCTATGGGTTGTAATGTGAGGGATTGTAATGTGTAGCCAGCTATGGATAGTAATGTGAGGGAATGTAATGTGTGGCCAGCTATGGGTTGTAATGTATAGGAATGTAAGGTGTGCCCAGCTATGGGTTATAATGTGTGGAATACATGTGCGGCTAGCTATGGGTAGTAATGTATAGGAATGTAATGTGTGGCTAGCTATGGGTAGTAATGTGTGGGAATGTAATGAGTGGTCAGATATGGGTAGTAATTTATAGGAATGTAATGTATGGGAATGTAATGTGTGGCCAGCTATGGGTGGTAATATATGGGAATGTAATGTGTGACCAGGTATTGGTTGTAATGTGAGGGAATGTAATGTTTGGCCAGCTATGGGTAGTAATGTGTGGGAATGTAATGTGTGGCCAGCTATGGGTAGTAATGTATAGGAATGTAATGTGTGGCCAGCTATGGGTAGTAATGTATAGGAATGTAATGTGTGGCCAGCTATGGGTAGTAATGTATAGGAATGTAATGTGTGGCCAGCTATGGGTAGTAATGTACATGAATGTAATGTGTGGCCAGCTATGGGTAGTAATGTATAGGGATGTAATGTGTGGCCAGCTATGGGTAGTAATGTATAGGGATGTAATGTGTGGCCAGCTATGGGTAGTAATGTATAGGAATGTAATGTGTGGCCAGCTATGGGTAGTAATGTATAGGAATGTACTGTGTGGCCAGCTATGGGTAGTACTGTATGGGAACAGGGGCTGGCTGGCAACTTTTAGCCTGGGGGGCAAATGCATACAGGCGGCCCTGGCAGAGGAGTAGCGTGTAGCCAGGGTGCCCGAAGAATATGCGTGCTACGGCGCCCCCCCCCCTCAAGTGTTCTAGGGAGGAGGCCGGCCATATGGGATTAATGTAAGGTAAAAATAAAGATTAGGGCAGCCCCCTGTCGTAGTGCCCATATGCAGTGCCCCCGTGTGCCACAGGAGAGAACACCCTTATGCAGGCCTCCAGTAGTGCCCCCAGTAGTGATCCCCCCTATGCAGTGCCCCTTGTGCCCCCAGTAGTAAGCCCCTTATATAGTGCCCCTAATAGTGGTACCCCCTATGCAGTGCCCCTTATATAGTGCCCCCCCTAGTAGCAGTCCACCCCCCATGCAGTGCCCCCAATAGTGGTAACCCTTATGCAATGCCCCTTAAATAGTGGCCCCAGTTTTGTCTCCCCCTATGCAGTACCCCCAGTATTGCCCTTTATACAGAGCCCCTAGCAGTGGTCCCTCGATGCAGTGCCCCCAGTGGTAGTCCCCTCCCCCCTATGCAGTGCCCCTAGTAGTAGTCCCCTCCCCCCTATGCAGTGCCCCTAGTAGTAGTCCCCTCCCCTTGTAGTGCCCCTAGTAGTAGTCCTCCCCTTTGTAGTGCCCCCAGTAGTAGTAGTACCCCCCTTGTAGTGCCCCCAGTAGTAGTAGCCCCCCTTGTAGTGCCCCCAGTAGTAGTAGTCCCCCCCCTTGCAGTGCCCCCAGTAGTAGTAGTCCCCCCCTTGTAGTGCCCCTAGTAGTAGTCCCCCCCTTTGTAGTGCCCCCAGTAATAGTCCCCCCCTTTGTAGTAGTCCCCCTCCTGTAGTGCCCCCAGTAGTAGTAGTCCCCCCCTGTAGTGTCCCCAGTAGTAGTAGTCCCCCCCTTGTAGTGTCCCCAGTAGTAGTAGTCCCCCCCTTGCAGTGTCCCCAGTAGTAGTAGTCCCCAGTAGTAGTAGTCCCCCAACGCCCTTGTAGTGCCCCCAGTAGTAGTAGTCCCCTTATAGTGCCCCCAGTAGTAGTAGTCCCCAGTAGTAGTAGTCCCCTCCCCCTAGTAGTGGCCCCAGTAGTTGTAGTCCCCCACCCCCCTTGTAGTGCCCCCAGTAGTAGTAGTTCCCCCCCTTGTAGTGCCTCCAGTAGTTGTAGTCCCCCACCCCCCTTGTAGTGCCCCCAGTAGTAGTAGTCCCCCCCTTTGTAGTGCCCCCCAGTAGTGCCAGACACCCCCCCCCCCCGTAGACACATGTAATATAAAAAACAAAATAAAAAAAAACACCTGAATCCCCGCTTCTGCCGTTGCCATCTGCTCCTCCGTCTGTCCTCCCGGGCCAGGCCGCTCTGCATTATGGGAGAGACGTCATGACGCCTCTCCCATTACCCACTGGGGGAGCCGGAAGATGGAGCGGCTCCTGCACTGGGCGCAGCAGCAGCTAATGAGAGTCTGACAGACTCTCATTGGCTGCTGATCAAAACAGGGGGGACTGATGCCACAGCCAGGGGAGCCCTATCACCAGGCCCCCCAGCCACAACATCAGCCCTGACCGCTAGTCAGCCCAGGCCAGGGACCCCTGGGGAGTTGGGGACCCCCCCAATAAAGGGGTCCCCCTCTCCAGGGCACATCTAGCCTAGACCTGCTCATGCTCAACTCGAAAGCATGAAGCAGGTCTATTCATTTGGGGATTTGAAGTCCGATTTTGTGTTCGATTTCAAATCGAATGATAGTAAATAAGGGTTTTGTGTGTTGGTCTATGTAAAAGCACCAATGTTTTCCCGATGTTCGATTTGAGGTTGATTTGACTAAAATTCGATTTTACATTCGATTTTACATTCGATTTGGCCTTTAGTAAATACCCAAATGCAAAATCGAAACATATTGACTGTAAATCGCATGCCAAATTACTCAAAATGCCAAATCGACCTTTAGTAAATTTACCCCTAAATACCTAGTTATGCCCCTGGCCATCCAGATTCCACCATGGCACGTAGTGGATAATTCAACCTCCACATAATTTTAAATTAATGACATATGTGCCATCCTGTAACTTTCGCTAAACATCTTTTTTTATTCTTTCTAGCTTCCTTCTGTGCCTTTCACATATTTATATCATCAGTTGGAATGATTACTTTGTTTTGCCCCTGTGTGCCAAGTAACAGGGCCCTTTAGTTTGTTCAATCAAAAATAGTTGCCTCAGTTGTATCAGTGACAAGAGAAAGAGAAGATGGTTATGGCAAGTGCAGAGGACAATGCTACACCATTGCGCACGTCCATTACTCGTTGGGCATACAGTACTAATGTAGCCCTTAGAGTGCCACAGCCAGTACTAATATACTGGTCCTGGGCTCAGAGGGGGGTCTGCAGCGTGCCCATGATCCCGCTTGTGAGTAAGAAGCAGTTTGCTGTCAGGATCATTGGCGTGGTGCGTCCCCTTCCTCTTGTCAGTGTCAGTCACTGTGACTAGCGGCAGGCGGCAGATGGGGTCAGGTCACGGGAGTTGTGTGCCCCAGGCCTCCCTCTCATAGGAGGATAGAGACTTCAGTCTGGAGGCCGCCCCCATCTCCTGACTGTGGGCTTGTCCATTCCCCAACCCCAACTCTCCTCTTTTAATCTCCTCCACCTGTTTCTATTGCACCCATACTGTGCCTGCCATACACACAGTAAATAGAGCATACTTACCAACCCTCCCGTAATGGCCGGGAGGCTCCCACAAATTTGGTGGAGCTCCCGCCCGCAAGAGTGGGCAAGTTTCCCGGCCAGTCGCCACCCGCTCATTCCCCCCCTTGCTACCATCCATTTCCCCTTGCAGCTGCCCACTTACAGAATACAAAGTGAGTGGTCTGGGGGAGTCGATGACGCGATATGCGCTGAATCACATCATGGCCCCGCCCCCTACTGCATAATGTCAGTGATCTCGGCATTGTTTAGCGGGTGCGGTGCCGCGATGACGTGATGCAGTCACGCCCCCTGCTTCACCCCAAATCCAAATCATATGTCACGCCCCCTCACCACGCCCCCAGCTGTGCCGACGTAGCTGCTTCCATGCCTTCCAAGTGAGCATCTCACCCCACCCCAGCAGCATAACTAAGGTCTTTGGAGCCCAGGGCAAGTTGAAGAATGGCGCCCCCGAACCTACCCCCCCACACACACACAAACACAGAGCAAAATCGTGCTGCAAAAAATGGGCGTGGTCAGTTAGTATTCAGTATTCATGTAGGTCACATCGTCTGGAAGATGCCTGTTTGTGTAGGAATATTAAGAAGATGATCATCATACAACAGCGGTTCAACCAGACTCGTTCCCCTTGTGTAACTTCCCCCTGCATCTCTCAGCCACACCATCATCTCACTGCATCGTCTCTCAGCACACCATCACCTCCCCCCTGCATCATCTCTCAGCACACCATCACCTCCCCCCTGCATCATCTCAGCACACCATCACCTCCCCCCTGCATCATCTGTCAGCCACACCATCGCCTCCCCCCGCAACGTCTCTCAGCCACACCATCATCTCTGCCCCACGTTGTCTCAGCACACCATCACCTCCCCCCCTGTGTCATATCTCAGCCACACCATCGCCTCCCCTGTGTTGTCTCTCAGCCAGCACCATCATCTCTGCCCCATGTTGTCTCAGCACACCATCACCTCCCCCGTGTCATCTCTCAGCCACACCATCGCCTCCCCCTGTGTCGTCTCTCAGCCAGCACCATCTCCCACCCCCCTGTGTCATCTCTCAGCCACACCATTGCCTCCCCCTGCATTGTCTCAGCCACACCATCATCTCCCCCCACTTCATCTTTCAGCCAGCACCATTGCCTCCCCCTGCTAGGTCTCTCAGCCACACCATCATCTCTGCCCCACGTTGTCTCTCAGCACACCATCACCTCCCCCCTGTGTCATCTCTCAGCCACACCATCGCCTCCCCCTGTGTCATCTCACAGCCAGCACCATCATCTCCCCCCGCGTTGTCTCTCAGCCACACCATCACCACCTCCCATGCCATTTCTCAGCCAGCACCATCTCTGACCCCCCTGTGTCATCTCTCAGCCACACCATTGCCTCCCCCTGCATTGTCTCTCAGCCACACCATTATCTCCCCCATGTTGTCTCAGCCAGCACCATCACTTCCCCCCTGTGTCATATCTCAGCCACACCATCATCTCCCCCCACTTCGTCTCTCAGCAAGCACCATTGCCTCCCCCCCTGCGACATCTCTCAGCCACACCATCATCTCTGCCCCACGTCTCTCAGCCACACCATCACCTCCCCCCCGTGTAATCTCTCAGCCACACCATCGTCTCCCCCCTGCATCGTCTCTCAGCACATCATCATCTCCCCCACATGTCGTCTCTCAGCCAGTCCCATCTCCGACCCCCCCTGTGTCATCTCTCAGCCACACCATCGCCTCCCCCCTGCGTTGTCTCTCAGCCACACCATCACCTCCCCCCCATGTAATCTCTCAGCCACACCATCGCCTCCCCCTGCATCATCTCAGCACACCATCATCTCCCCCACATGTCGTCTCTCAGCCAGCACCATCGCCTCCCCCCTGTGTTGTCTCTCAGCACACCATCACAGATATACACACGCACACTGACATAGATACACACACACTGACTCACACACTCTGACATAGCTACACACACACACTGACATAGATACACGCACACACTGACACATACACACATACCACAATAAAGATTCCTGAGTGTGAAATGGCATTGATATCATATATGCAACATATTATAGAAAAGAAAACATAAAATAACAATAAAATATGTATAATGCTCAATCCTTTTATAAATTGATAATCTCAAGGAGTGATGGTCGGGTGTTTTTGTGTACACTCTCAAGTCACGCTGATGTTCTCCATATTATATATATATAGAAAAAATACAAAAGAAATACACAAAGAATCTTAGTGGCTATATGGGACCCAAATAAAGCTGTCATGTAATCTACAGTAGCGTCTCGCTATCTGGAGCAGTGACGAACCCCAACTCACAGATTAGCAAGTGGGGATACAGGTATCAAGGTATCTTTATCTTCCCCCGCCAACATCGGACCTACTGGTCCCTCTATGATGTAGCAATTTATCTGTTGTTAAAAATGAACGCGTACCGTTACTCACATGTGAAGCGATGTTTTACTGCTCATCAAGGTTTCTTTGAATTTTCTAACTTTTCATAATGGAAAGCTTTCATCCATAAGTTCTCCCCAAATAAAGCTGATGACGTCAGGGTCCTCTCCGTGAAGGGCATCTAGACACTACCGATACTACAGTTAAGACAAAATAACAGCGCTGTCAGGGGAGTGGAACCGCACATCCGACCTCACTTGACGTCACGGAGAGGACCCTGACGTCATCGGCTACCCTGTAGTATCTGGCAGCTGACCACCAATAGTATACATTTATTTGGGGAGAACTTATGGATGAAAGCTTTCCATTATGAAATGGTACGATGCCCTGGCCGGCAGCGTCCCTTTCTGCTGGACCTGACATGGTGCCCAGAGCACGTGCCCCATTCGACCCCCAGTAGTTACGCCACTGCCCCATCCCTCCCTAAGTATGTGCCTCTTCCCCCATCTATTCCAAGTATGCCTCTTCCCCCATCCCTTCCAAGTGTGCCTCTCACCCTATCCCTCTCCCAAGTGTGCCTCTCACCCTATCCCTCTCCAAGTGTGCCTCTTCCCCTATCCCTCTCCAAGTGTGCCTCTCGCCCTATCCCTCTCCAAGTGTGCCTCCCCCCTATCCCTCTCCAAGTGTGCCTCTCACCCTATCCCCCTATAAGTGTGCCTCTCACCCTATCTCTCTCCAAGTGTGCCTCTCCCCCTATCCCTCTCCAAGTGTGCCTCTCCCCCTATCCCTCCCCAAGTGTGCCTCTCCCCCTATCCCTCCCCGTGTGCCTCTCCCCCTATCCCTCCCCAAGTGTGCCTCTCCCCTTATCCCTCTCCAAGTGTGCCTCTCCCCCTATCCCTCTCCAAGTGTGCCTCTCCCCCTATCCCTCCCCAAGTATGCCTCTCCCCCTATCCCTCCCCAAGTGTGCCTCTCCCCTTATCCCTCTCCAAGTGTACCTCTTCCCTTATCCCTCTCCAAGTGTGCCTCTCACCCTATCCCTCCCCAAGTGTGCCTCTCCCCCTATCCCTCCCCAAGTGTGCCTCTCCCCCTATCCCTCTCCAAGTGTGCCTCTGTCCCACCACTTCCCATGTGTGTCTCTGCTCCTTTCCTCAAGTATGTGCCACTTACCCCATCCTTCCCCAAGTGTGCCTCTCACCCCAAGTATGTACCTCTCACACCATCCCCTTCCAAGTATGCCTCTGTCCCATCCTTCCCATTTGTGCCTCTGCCCCTCTCCCCAAGTATGTACCTCTCACACCATCCCTCCCCAAGTGAGCCTCTATCCCCCTCCCCAAGTGTGCCCCTTGCTATAACCCTGCTATTGCCAGCAGGTGTTAATTTATGGGTCAAGGAGCCCGTAGGAACAAAAGTACTGGCCGCCCCCTTCTGCCCAATTTTTTTATATTCATTGTTGATTATAAGCCATCATGTGATTGTTGCCAGTGTAATATAACACTAACAAGCCACGGGCTAAGACTTTTCATTTTAGTTGTAATTATGTGTACATACAGTATTTACTAAGTAGGACAGTTTACAGGGGCAGTCTGCGCATGTCTACCCTGCACTGCGGATGGCATATGCTATAGTACAGTGGAAGGTAAATTTCAGACTGTCAGTACTAAAACTAACAGACAAGAGCCGCCCCCCAGCAGGTGGCGCCCCTTAGGCACGTGCCTCATGTGCCAACACTGATTTCAGCACTATAAGGAGATTCTATATCCTTTACTAATAAATATTGGTTAAGAGCTGCCACCCATCACACATAGGGGAGTGCATTTGTTTTATTGTATTTCTATGTTTTATATATTTGTACAGTATTGAAGCCTCGCCACATAGTCCCTCCCGGAGAGCTTGTCCCAGGGCATGTTGGCTGCACAAAGAGCCTTTTTTTCGCTCAAAATGTGCGTCTGATTCACACAAATACAACAACTGGAAGCGGCGATACTACTTCGCTAGATTACACGGATCCATTTGTTGTGCGACATTTGTACATCTGTGCGCGACTGCGTATGAATATGTCTGAGAAGTGCTGTGAGGCAGCGGCCGCAGATTTATCTCACTTCAAGTTCCGTCGTGCTTCATCTGTGTCTTTGTATGTGTTTAAAACAAATGACTGTACAGTTACAGTGGCAGCTCAACGTCTCTAGTGCACTGTGATTGGGATTTCGCTGCATCTGCAAAGTGAACCCTTGGAGCATCTCAGTTGCGGTCGGCTCAGGGAGGCTTGATCACTCTTCCGGGTGGCACTCTCATATTTTTGGCAACCTCAGGGCAGGCTTACCTACCCTCCCGATTTGGTCAGGAGCCTCCCGAATATCGGGTGCCGCTCCTTACCCCCGGAAAGGCAGGCAAGCCTCCCGGTTGCCACCTGACCTCCCCCACCAACTACTACAAGAAACCCCTGCAGCGGGGGGCCCGATGACGCGTTTTGCGCTGAATTGAGTCATCGTGGCTCCGCCCCCTGCTTCACGATGTCAATATTTTCAGCATTGTGAAGAGGGAGCGGAGCCACGATGACGCGATCGTGTGGCTCTGTCCCTAAAACAGCGTCATCACCCGGCCACGCCCCCCGCTGTGCACAGACATTCAGCTCCCTCTCGGAAGGAGGGGACTGAATGTTGGCATGTATGCCTCAGGGTCCGTTCCGGGAGAGTAGGTAAGAATGCATTCAATTATATCTGCGCTCAAGAAGAAACATACATACATACATACCATACTTACCATACAGTACTTACCTACTTTTAGATTTTCCTCTCCAGGAGATGCCCGGAGACCAGATGCCGGTGGGCAGCGATGGAGGGTGGGGCCAGACTATCTGCAGAATTAAGCTATTCTCATCAAATTGCGTCATTAGGCCTCGTCCCCTTCTCACGGACCGCCGATCTCCGAGAACATTTTCCCCACACTGCTCACTTCACTAGGAAGAAGTGCCTATTCTCCCGGGGGAGGTTGGCGTCCCGAAAAATCAGGAGCTTCCCGCAGGTTCCAGGAGAGTAGGCACGTATGATACATACAGTGGCGTAACTAGGGTATTTGGAGCCCAGGGCAAATTTGAAAAGGGAGCCCCCCCCAATGTGTGCGCGTCGAAGGCGCGCGCGCCAAAAAATGGGCGTGGTCACTTAAAAATGGGGCGTGTCAACATGACACACCCCTTTATTTTCAAACTGAACATTCCTATCCATATGCACCTTAACCCCAGTAGTACCCCTTATACAGTACCCCCAGTATGCAGTTGTGGTTCCTCTCATGCAGGACCATAGTAGTGCCCCTTATACAGTATCCCCAGTAGTGGTCCCTCTTATACAGCCCCCAATTAGTTCCCCTTACTCAGTACCCCCAGTAGTGGCCCCCCCAAATGCAGTGCCCCACGTAGTGTTCCCCCTTATGCAGTGCCCCCAGTAGCAGTCCCCACAATGCAGTGCACCCAGTAGCGGTATCCCCTTATGCAGTGCCCTTTTATATAGTGCCCCCAGCAGTAGTCCCCCCCATGCAGTTTTCCCAGTAGTGGTCCCCTTATGCAGGCACCCTGTAGTGATCCCCCCTATCTAGTGCCCCCTGTAGTGGTCCCCACAGTGCCCCTAGCAGTAAGCCCCTTATATAGTGCCCCCAACAGTAGTGTCCCCCCCTCCCACGCAGTGCCCCCAGTAGTGGTCCCCCTGATGCAGGCTCCCAGTAGTGACCCCCCCCCATCCAGTGGTCCCTGTAGTGGCCCTTCCTATTATTGCCCCCAGTAGTGGTCCCCCGAGTGCAGTGCCTCTAGTAATACTAGGCCCCTTTTAGAATGCCCCCAGTGGTAGCCCCCCCCCCCAAGTAGTAGTCCCCAGTAGAATAGCCCCCCCCAGTAGAGGTCCTCCCAATGGCACCCCCAGTAGATGTCCCCCCCAGTAGTAGCCAACCCCTCCCCCATTGTGCAGATAGGTTTAAAAATAAATAAATATATATAAAAATATACTTACCTGATTCCATGCTGCTCCTGTCCGCGATGCCGCTCCCGCCCTCCAGTCCGCCCGGGCTGGCGCGCTCAGCATTATGGGACTGACGTCATGACGTCAGTCCCATTACCCACTGCAGGAGCCGGACGGAAGTCCAGCTCTTTTAGTGGGTGCTGCAGCAGTCAATGAGAGTCTATCTGACTCTTATTGGCTGCTGTTTAACACACGCATCGCCGCCAGCGCTGGCGGCAATACGTGTGGTATGCACAGCCTGAGCCCGCCTCCTAGCGCTATTGGGCAAGCGCTCAGGGGGCGGGAACGGGCTCAGGCGTGCAGCACAGGACCGGCGCTGGAAGCCTAGCGCCAGTCCTGTGCAAATGTGTAGCGCTGACCGCACTCATTGCGGTCGGCGCTACACTGGCTATCTAGGGCGGGCGGGCCGGTACCGTGGCCGGTGGCGCCCCCCGCGCCGCCGGTCCAACGGCGCCCAGGGCACGAACCCCGCTCGCCCTGCCCTAGTTACGCCACTGGATACATACACTGGAGCATACAATTATATATATACATGTGCCATTCTGCATTGCATTGTGCTCTCCTAGCCTGTTGCCTGGGTTTATGAATATGTCTTCATATAATATAGAGATGTCAAGTTGCATAATGGAAAAAGAAGCTTTCAAATACTTTCAATGCTCTCCATTATTACTGCACTTACAGTAGCATATTAGGGTGTCGGTGTACCCCTAGGTTACCAGCCGCTCCACTTTTTATTAGGGATGAGCGGGTTCGAATTTTCAAAATCCGAGCCCCCCCCGATCCGAGCTGGGAACCGAGTCCGGCTTGGGTTTTCCCACCAGACTCGGTTCTGGTGGGAAAACATCATCCTGGTGTCAGATTCTCGCAAGACCCGGACTTTGCACATTTCACACCTCCCACCCCGCCATCTTCACTCCAGTCCTGGAGAGTGTAGTGAGAGGACGTGTAGTGTTGTGTCTGTGGGTAAGTGGCTCTGCTGTATCAATGTGCTCTGCTGTATCAGTCCAGTCCAGTGGTGCTGTGCTGCTGTATCAGTCTAGTCCAGTGGTGCTGTATCAGTCTGGGGTGACCTGCTCTGCTGTATCAGTCTGGGCTGGGGGTGACCTGCTCTGCTGTATCAGTCCAGTCCAGTGGTGCTGTCCTGTGCTGTATATTCAGTCCAAATAATTTTTACAGGGGCTGCCCTGTGTGGTGTAGGGGTACGCTGCCCTGTGTGGTGTAGGGGTACGCTGCCCTGTGTCCTGTCTGCCGCCCACTTGTGTCGCTTAGCATAGTTATCCAGCTACCTCGGTGCAACCCTTTGGCCTAAAAACAATATTGTGAGGTGTGAGGTGTTCAGAATAGGCTGGAAATGAGTGGAAAATGAATGTTATTGAGGTTAATAATAGCGTAGGAACAAAAAAAACCAACAAATTCTGTGATTATAGCTGTTTTTATGCTTTTTTCCCCCCCAAAAAATACAGATCCAAAACCAAAACCCAGAAGGGTGGTTTTGGCAAAGCCAATCCAGATCCAAAACACGAAGAATGATCCAGATCCAAAACCAAGTGGCCGGTGCACACCCCTACTTTTTAAAGTGCCGCAAAATGGGTGCCCTATTTTTTTCTGCTGTGCTCTCCATTATACTATGAACACTTTTTCCCATTTCCCAGTAAGACAACAGCAGCTTTCTACCACAAGAGGTCACCATTGTATCATTTATATCCTAGAATAGAACAGTGGTTCTCAAACTCGGTCTTCTGGATACCACACAGGTCACATTTTCCAGGTCACCCAGCAGGTGCACAGGTGTAGTCATTACTCACTGACATATTTTGAAAGATCCACAAGTGTAGCTAATTATTTCACTTATCGTGATTCTATGAGGAGACCTGGAAAACATGAACCTGTGGACCAGAGGAAAAGAGAAAAAAATGTTCCCCCAGCACACAGCGAAAGTCCAGCAAGTAACCCTCCCTTTTCAAGCACCTGTGAAAGGCAGTGCCAGATTAAGGTCCACATGGGCCTGGAGCTGAAATTTCTGAAGGGCCTATTGTATGCCGCAGCAGGGGGTGTGTCCAATGCTGCGGGAGTGTGGCTAGTTATGTATGTTTGTGGTCTATACAGGGGGTGGGATGCACTAACATAGGGCCGTACATACCGCCAGACATCGCATTCGTACTGATCGCATATGCACTAACATATGCAATCAGTACAGCAAAGGACAGCTCTTCCGATAAGAGCTGTCCTTTGCGATCAGCGCTGTGCCCTGGACTTCTGGGTTTATGACCCGGGAGTCCATCTGCGCATGCGCAGAGTGACGCAAGGTCCGTGGGGCATGCTGGGAGGGATCCGATGGGGTAGAAGCCCATAAACTTCTATAGCGTAACGGCAGCAAAAGCGTAACCCTCCACTTCGTAGCCCCGGCGGCCACCCAATAGTGCATATGGAAAATGCAGTAAAGCCCTGAAAACAGGGTTTTTCATTGCATTTTCATTAATTTAAATATATATATATATTTTTTTTTTTTTAAAGAAATCTGTTCTCAATTAATGGAAGTTCAAGTCATTATTTAATATTCTATGTCCTGGTGGGAGGGAGGGACAGGAGCACGTATAGATAGATAGATAGATAGATAGATAGATTAGATAGATAGAAGATCAGTGCTCAATTAATGGAGGTCATTATTTAATTAAAATCTTTACAGATTTAACAGGTAGTTTATGTTAGCATACCTCACACTCCATTGGTATTTTGGGAGCCCTGGTTCCAGTCAGGCTGTTCACCAAAAGAATGCCTGATTAAACATTACATCTCCTTCTCCTGCCTACCTCCTCCTGGCTCCCTTTAATGCCTTTATAAAGACAACAGGGAAGGGTGCGCGCTGCGGTCAGTGTGGCAACACAGATACACCGACTGACTGAGCCTGCGGCTGCGCTGTATAGGTGAGCCGAGGTGAAAGACAAGAGCCGCGGGTCGCGTCCCGCGGCGCCGATGAAGGGTGATGATGATTGCTCATCAATCATCACCCTTCCTTTTAAATGAGCAGAGTGACTCAGCTGCAGTTACTCACCGGCCGGCACCGACCGCACTCCTATCTGTCACCGGGTACTGAGCAGAGGCCGCATGGGAGATGCTGAAACACTATTCGGCGCAGGGAGGGCTTTTGAAATCTCCTGCTGCGCCGCCATCTGTGTGACGCCCAGCTTGGATGGGTGGCCGGGATTTGTTTGTGTGGGGACAGCCTGACGAGGGTTCTAATGGGCGGAGCTTCGGGGGCCGATTGTCATGCTCTTAAAAAGACAGGAAAATAAATGTTCCTGTCTGCAGCAGCACACCAATCCCGTGCTGTGGGCCTATTTTGATGGGCGGCCTGGAGCTGTAGCTCCATCCGCCCCATTGCTAATCCGGCCCTGGTGAAAGGTCATCTGAGCAACCACTATTTTGTATTACTGTTCTGAGAGGCATGGATGGGACCAGCATTGGGAGGGTGTGCTGGTTTCTGTAGTGCAATTTGGGAGTCTCTGGGGTATCTCCAGGGAGTTGGCTATCAACTTTGATCTATTAATGTATCATATGTGCCATTGTCATGTGGCATAACAGTATGCAATTATATGACCCAAAGTGGGTGCTATTATCATGTAGCGTTAGGGACAGCAGTACAGAGACACCTTGATGCGGCCAGGTGCTTAAACATATCTCTGCAAAGATCTCTGGATCTCTATCCTCATGTAATATGCATATCTCTGACTGCTGGACTTTTGCAGAGCTCTGGGGGAAGATTTTTTCGAGCCTAGACTAAACTCTTCCCTATACACACACCTATGAAAGACTATTAAGTTGATCTTAGCAACCAATAATTTATTATCATTTATACCACACAACTATTAGGCCTGATTCAGGGATGTACGCAAACCCAATTATTAGCGCACATCTTTGATGTTTTGGGGTTTGCGCAAGTGTAGAAAGGGTCCTTCGATCTCGCTCGCAGACCCCCCCCCCCAAGCCACAGCATGGTTGACATGCTGTGATATTTAGGAGGCAGAGGGGATGGTGTGGCTGGTCACCGTTCCCAGAAATGGGGAGGTGCCGCTCCCGTATTCTGGGAGTGATGAGGCCAAGGTCTGCGTCAGTGGATGCAGACTTCCTGGCCTCGCAAGTGACCACGACCCGGTCAGGCTGCAGTAAGCTTCAGCTTCCACAGTCTGGCCAAAAAGATAACCATCACTACTGATGGTGGCGATGGTGATCCCAAGCTGTGTACACGGTCGCAGCGCTGGGATCACGGATGCAGCAAGGAGGTGTCTCTGACAGGTGTCTCTTCCTACAGACCCCTGCTGCTGCATTAGCATTTTAGATGGACGGCATTACACAATCGCTTGTGCGCAGCTCTGCTATTCTGTCCGTCCACGTATCAGGCCCAGAGCCATAACTAGACTTTTTGGTGCCCTGTGCCAGAAAGAGCATTGGCGCCCCCTCTCATTTTTCAAAGGGACATAATGCACCCAAAAAATGGCCATGGCTTCATGGGGAAGGGCCAGGGAAGAGATAGGAGAGGCCAGGAGATGCTGGGGATGAAATAAGAGGAAGCTACAAGCAAGAATGATAATAAACAGAATTTTGACAGGCCCAAATAGCGACCCCTGACCTGTGGTGCCCTGTGCGATGGCACCGGCCGCACTACCCTAGCTACGGCCCTGATCTACCCTAGCTACGGCCGCACTACCCTAGCTACGGCCCTAGCTACGGCCCAGCGCTGTGCGCTCGCAACCGGGTCGATGGTGGGTAACGATACTGACTTTGAACCTCTATACACTCCTGCCTATACCTTCTAATATCCTGCCTATAAACCTCTAAGGTTGACGCTATATGCATACGCAGTCATACATTAAATAAAGACTTTAGACCTTGAACCTGTGTTTCCAAAGCACAACGTATTATTCAAGTAAAGTACAGTCAGTTACACGCTATGATCTAAGTACAATTTAGCGCAAAGAAATTATACAGACCCAAGTACAGTTATACATACGCAGGCGCTCTGGACCAGATCCCGGCATCAGCAAGAAACCTCCGTCAATCAGCATTCAGCAAGAAGCCCTTCGACTGGGGTCACAACACACATTTATACTCTCACAGAAACAGACAACATAAAGGAGAGGCTTGTTGCTGATGCCATTGGTCCCCAAGGGGGACGCATCTGTTACAGAACATTTAACAGGTTGATTCAAATAGACACAGCCCAGCCTCCGACAGCCGGTGGCCTCTGTTTCCCGCCTCATGCAAATCTAAACAGTTGGTCATATCATGTACATTTCGGTGCTTTAAGTCTCTGCGGTCCATAAGTTGCGGATGTATGTTGCGATCTTCCCACCGATGATACTGGGAAGCTGTGGAGAGGGTGCAGATCAGTATAATACCAAGCACGGCATACTTATCATGTATTAAACCTGAGATACTAAATAACCTTTATTTCACAGCAATTATAATAAATGAACAAACTTGAATCTTATACTTTAAAGCTTATGGAACCTTGTATGTATATATGTAATATGTAAGTATGTGGGGTATGATAGAAAGACGCTAGTTAACTTGGGGCAGATGCGTGCGCATTAGGCTAATAAACAGCATTTTCATACAGGATCTTATGCATTCGCTAATGTGCGACTAGTTAACAGCGCAATTGTGCATATTTATGTGTGTATGAGAAATAGTGAAAAGATGCAATCGCTTGATGCTAATAGTAACATCGCCATATGTACTTAAGTGTGAGTTGAGCTAAAATGGCGCTGGGCGGCCATTCGCAAAATGGCATCTTGCGATCTCATTTCCAAGATGGCGTCTTGCGGCCAGTCACAAGATGGCGTCATTACAATCTAATTTTAAGCTGATCTTGTCTCAGCCAATTATCCAGCTTCGACAGTCCACCCTTTGATAGCGAACAACATGCTATCACAATCTGATTTTAAAAATTAATTTAAGCTTACATTTATATATTATTTAATGTCATTTTGGGATGACACGAGGTGGTTCTTAATCCATCAATAATGTGTCTCTGATTGGGGACATAAAACTACTATTATACGCACACCGCGAATCTTGGAAGATCATGGGGGAGATGTGGGGATGCATCAATCCTATAAAGGCAGTTTTGAAGGGAAATTGGGACTTTACATTATCTGAGGTGTTTCAAAAGTAACAGTTCAATAATACATTCTATGCACGTCTAAATATGATACATTAGATGATGGTATTTCCTAGTTCAGGGTTGTAATGCAGTTCTATATTTACCTCAGTATTCATATTGCCATTACTGACCACCATTATAATTTTGTTCTTTCGTCTTACTCTATTTTTACATTTTCCACACTTCAACACAATAGGAACACACCGGACACATAGTCCAATTATTATGATGACAATCAGTATAAGGATCAAGAATTTGCCTATGCTGGTGATCACTTCCTGGACCCATTCCCCTAGGCCTGAGAACCATTTCACTGGGTTCAACCATGAGACCAATCCTTCTATTTTCTCCCCATCCTTCTATTTTCTCCAGCCACTGAAGTATTATGGTTCTTATGAAACTCCCATTTTAGCTGCAGAATTTCGTCCATTTTCCGGTCTATGACCTCTCTGGGGTCGCTGGTATCATTGGTGACATAGGTGCAACACTTTACTCCAAATTGGGTGGCCAAAGTTACGCAATTCCCTCCAGTAACAGCAGTTAAATAATTTAACACTAGTCTGTGTTGCACCAGTTCTTTCTTGTACGCTTGCAATTCTCACCCTGTATACCTGAATGTGTCATCATACATCTCGGTGATATTATCTATTAATTTAGCGAGCTCCTGAATATATCTAAAATTTAATATACACAGAGCGATTCTGGTGGGATCCAGTGCAACTAAAACTTGGAAGCCAGTTGTCTCACTAATTAACTGAGTGGTTTTATGCACGTCACCATGTATCATATTTCGTTTGCCTCTGTGTTCATACTGTGTGTGAAGATATGGTGATGGTGTGTTTTTATGGATACCTAGCATTTCAACATGTGTGAGGGTCATAACTTCTGGGACTACTCTTCCCAGGTAACACAAACCTTCGGAACTCGGGGAGAGCCACTTATACGCCTTTCTTCCACATATAAAATACACATTATCGGGGAGAACATAAGGAATAGTATGCATCATTATCATTAAACACATTTCTCTTGCAAACAATCCTATCTCAGGGTCTTCCATCTGGTACATGCAAGTCTCTGGTTGTATTATTTTAGCACAATAACCATCTGGAACCTTACCAATAGTTTCTTTGGTGGAACTCAATGTATACCGGTACCTAAAGTGTCTCCCACTAGATTTAATTGAGTGTAACAGATCATGATTTATGGACTCATTATCAACTCTCTGTGAGAAGTTCATCTTCTGATTATTCCCCGTCACTTCCCAACTCCCGGGTTTATTGGGGTTGGTTATTTTTAAACACAAAAGTGATCTATCTACTTGGAATTGATAGAGTTTGAAATGCGGTGGTTTGGATGAGAGGAAATTTCCATCCAATGTTTTCCCTTTTTGCAATTCTAAAATTTCCGTGATATTCAGCGGAAATGGCACCAACCCTACTTTATGCTGTCCCTGTGGCACATGTGAACACACCCAGCAGTCAGTTTGATTTAACACTTTGCCAACCGTGCTATGATAATCCTCTAAAGGATACCCACCCCAGTACGGATTATATTTAGGCTGGCACCGTTGAATACAGTTCTCATCAACTAGGGACCCACAAAGCTCACAGATACAGGAATCTTCAGACGATAAACCTCCACACCATCCCCGAGTATCCGGAATTATAGCTCTCTTAACAATAACAGTACTAAGATTGGTCAGACACTCCCCTGATTGGCATTGCACTCCTCCTGACTCCTCTCCATCAGCAATGCCATCAGCTCCCATCTCCTCAATTGGTCCCCCATCACAGAAACCGGATATCCCCGAACCAACCAGAATGGTGAAAACTCTGGAAAAGAATATGAAAATGAACACAGCAGGCCAGTCCATTGTCACAACAAAGACCTGCAAATTTCTTTCAGTTCAGGTATCTCACTATGACCTTTCCAACCTCCCGGAACAAGCTCACGATAGACAGGTCCACGTTATCCGCCTTGTCTCCGACTTGTTTCTCCACCGGTTGATTGACCTTTTTGCAGTGAGTGGAATGGACCCAGGTATCTCTCTCAGCCACCTTCAAAGATGTAGTACTTGTCAGCAGCACCTGGTATGGACCTTCCCACCAATCAGTCAAGCAACCTGAATGCAAGAAATTTCTGATCATAACATATTCTCCTGGTTCAACATCATGACAGTTAGTTTCAGGCATATCATTGGACAACAATTTCAGTTTCTGCTGCTGCTGTTCTAACTGCTTACTCATTAATATGAGATACCTTACAGTTACCTCGTTGTTACCCTTCAAGTCTTCCTGTGGACTTATAATCAAATGAGGTTGTCTACCAAATAGTATTTCAAAGGGGGACAGATTTAGAGGGGGTCTACGAGTGGTCTTTATACTATGCAGAACCAATGGTAATGCTTCTGGCCATCCTAGTCCAGTCTCTGCCATGATTTTACTTAACTTATTTTTAATAGTCCCATTCATCGTCTCTCTACCTGGCTTGTGGTCGGTAGGGGGTGTGAAGGTGGCTATTAATACCCATCAGCTTACACATATTTTGAAAAACAGCACATGTAAAAAGAGTACCCCTGTCACTCTCGATGATCTTAGGGATACCGTACCTGCATACAAATTCCTGAACTATTTTCTTGGCAGTAAACGCAGCAGTATTAGTGGCTGTTGGGTAGGCCTCAACCCAGTTGGAAAATACGTCAGTGCACACTAATACATACTTAAGATTCCTGCAGGGTGGTAATTGGATGAAATCAATTTGTATCACATGGAAAGGTCCATCAGTCGGTGGAATGTGGGATGGTTCGGTAGGGATCGCTTTCCCTATGTTCTTCCTCAAGCAGGTTAGACAGGAAATGGCTCTCTTTTCTGCTTGGGAAGAAAAACCTGGTGCACACCAGTATGCCCTCACCAATTTACACATACCTTGCTTTCCCAGATGAGTCAAAACCGTGAGCTGCCTCAGCCAGGCTGGGGTAATATGCTTTGGGGCCTACTGGCTTACCTTGTCCGTCCCTCCAGAGCCCAGAGGACTCTTGCCCACATCCCTTGGACTTCCACATGAACTTTTCTTGGATTGAACACAAATTTTGCATCTCAATTAATTTCAGCATGTCAATTGTTTGAAAAGACATCATTTGTTCAGTTGGAGAAAACATTTTTAACCCTGCTGCCCATTTTGCAGCTTCATCGACTCTGTTGTTGCCCTGTGACACCGGATCATCCTCACATGTATGGGCTTTACATTTAATTACTGCCACTGTTTTGGGCAGCTGAATTGCTTTTAATAATTGTTTTATGGGTCTGGAGTGTGACTGCTGCTGTCATAAAATTTCTCAGACGCCATAGAGCTCCGAAATCGTGCACCACCCCGAACGCATACCTAGAGTCAGTGTAAATGTTAGCAGACTTGCCTGCTGCCAGTTCACACGCTCTTGTTAGTGCTACTAACTCTGCCACCTGGGCTGAGTGAGGAGGACCAAGAGGTTCAGCTTCTATGATGTCTGTGTCATTTACAACAGCATAACCTGTACATAACTCACCTGTATCTGTTGGTCTATGACAACTCCCATCCGTGTAAAAAGTCACATCTACATTCTCTAAAGGTGTCACGTATGTCAGGTCTAGCAGTAAAGGTCTGATTTAGATATTCCATACAATCGTGTGCATCATTATGTCCGCTGAACTCACCTCCCGCCAGCAACTCGTCTCCTTCCACCCTTTGTACGTCATGTTGTACATATGGTAAATACGTTGCTGGATTCAGCGTGCTGCAACATTTAACAGTAATGTTTGCAGGTGCAATTAGAGCTAGTTCCCATTTGGTAAACCTAGCTGAAGAAACATGTCTGGTTTGGGCAGAGTTCAGCAGAGCAGATACAGCATGGGGAGTG
This sequence comes from Taudactylus pleione, assembly GCA_031769625.1. Taxonomy (NCBI): domain Eukaryota; kingdom Metazoa; phylum Chordata; class Amphibia; order Anura; family Myobatrachidae; genus Taudactylus; species Taudactylus pleione. Next base: position 11,648,913 of record JAUIMM010000060.1, on the reverse strand, counting down.
TAGACAATCATATGATGGCCCAATACTACATCCTCACTTTTACTCACCAATAGAGCAGTAGCTGCTACACTTCTCAAACAGGTGGGGAGTGATCTTGCTACAGTGTCCAATTGGGCACTGTAGTATGCTACGGGCCTACTGGCATTGCCATGTTTTTGTGTGAGGATACCTGCAGCACAACCATCAACTTCCGTACAATACAAATCAAAAGGTTTTTCATAATCAGGTATTCCCAATGCAGGTGCTTTTGTCAGACTATCCTTAAGATTAAGGAAAGCCTGCTCTTCCTCCTCGGGCTTTGAGGAAGAGACTAAGGACCTCATTCAGAGTCGGTCGAAGTGGCCGCACGTTCATACGCCACCGATGTTCGCTATACTGCGCATGCGTACAGTTCGCAATGCGCCTGCGCAAACTAACCGCTACAATCAGAAATTTCTCTCTCCTTGAACACAGCCAGGTCGGTAGTTTGAGTGACAGATTGAGGCGTTTGTGGGTGGTAACAGGGGAAGGTGCTTGAAAACGGGAGAGTGGAGATCCGAACGCAGGCGTGCCTAATTATGCGGATGGCGTTTTGTGGGAGTGCATACGGTTTATGGGAGTGCATAATTAACAAAGTAGTGTCATGGCACATGTGATATGGGAGGTTTTTACACTGACATGATCGTAGAGCTTAAGAGAGGGTATGGTCAACCTTAAGCTCTGTGACCAGATTCGATGGTTGCTGATGGTCTCGATTAATCCTTATATGCCCGGAGATGACGTGCAATGCGTATGAGAAGAGGGCGTATTTTTTTGTCTTCCGACCGCTTCCTCCCCTTGGTCGGCCAACTACCGATCCGAACTTAGGGACGCAACTTGCGAGGGAATCATTTGCATATACGGCCCCTTTTCGCATACGACCGTGCGGCCGCTTCGACCGACTCTTAATGAGGTCCTAAGTCCTGTTAAGGCAATGCCAAAACAGAAAAACCTGGGATCCACATTCTACAGTATCCACACATTCCCAAGAAGGTACGAATTTGCTGCTGGTTCTGCGGCAGTGTCATGTTCTGTATGGCCTGGATTCTGTCATTAGTGAGATGTTGTAATCCTGAGTTAGGCAGTGTCTCAAATATTTTACTCTGGTTTGGCATGGCTGTAGTTTGTCCTTAGCAACCTTGTGTCCTGTATGCGAGAGATGAAGCAACAAAAGTTTAGTATCATTCAAACATGACATAAACGAATCAGAACATAGCAATAAATCATCCACATATTGAATTAGAACAGATCCATTGACAGGTTGAAAAGATTGTAAACAGTCGTGCAAGGCCTGGGAGAAGATACTGGGGCTGTCTATGAAACCTTGGGACAACCGTGTACATGTATATTGTACACCTCTGTATGTGAATGCGAATAAGTACTGACAGTCAGGGTGGAGAGGCACAGAGAAGAAAGCAGAACAGAGGTCAATGACAGTGAAATGGATTGCATTTGGTGGGATCTGCATAAGAATGAGCTGGATTTGGCACTACGGGGAATTGGCTCTCTACTACCTTATTAACACCTCTAAGGTCTTGTACCAGGCTATAACCCCTCCCACCACTCTTCTTCACTGGAGAGATGGGACTGTTGGCTACACTAGCTGTACAAACTAAAATTCCCTGTTGCAATAATCGCTCAATTATTGGAAAAACCCCTAATTCTACCTCCTGTTTTAGTGGGTACTGGGGAATTTTTGGAGCTTGCCTACCGCCTTTTAAATTTACCATTACAGGGCTTCTGTTTGCCATTAATTCAGTGTCCTGTCCAACCTTAGTCCACATGGAATTTGGGACATTTGATCTACCTGAGATGGATTTTCATTTAAACTGGTAGAGTGATACATTATCCTTTGGGGAGTGTCCAACATATCCTGCACCTCATTCGCAACTCTCTCTGGGATTTCTAGAAATACAGCATCAGGGGTGCAATATATGACACATCCCATCTTACATAACAGATCTCTACCCAGCAGGTTAGTAGGAGCCGCTGCAGCCAGAAGGAAAGAATGCCTGGTATGCAACGGCCCGATAGTAACCTCTGTGGACTTTGTTAAAGGATAATGTTGCACTTTACCTGTTACACCCATTGTTTGTACTGTCTCATTGGTCACCTGTAAATTAACGGGAGATTTTATCACTGACCTGGTCGCCCCTGTGTCTACAAGAAAAGGATATTCAGTACCAGCTACATCAACCATCATGACCGGTTCTTCCCTAGTACTTCCCGTTAACCTGACTATCTGTAGACTACAGGTATGACCTGACCCCTAGCGTTGGCTACCATTCTCCAATAAAGCATTAACGGCCACAATTGGAGCTGGAGCCTGTTGGACATTTGCTGGCCTCTGTGGATATCCTTTATGGGGATATCCAGGTATTCTCTGGTTTGGGGGTCCTACCCTTTTTACCGGACAGTTTCTATTTAAATGTCCTATTTGTTTACAATTAAAACATGCTCGTGGATCAGATGAAGATACGGGTTGTTGTGAGATTTGAGCAGGGGGAAAAGGTGGTGGATATGGGTAGGGATATGGAGGATATGGGTATTGTGGGGGCATGAAGTTTGTGGGTAGTATGGGACTTGTGGTTGTGTACGGTATGTGGGATAGAGCTGTGTTTGCTGTTGCATGGGATTAGTGAGGGCATATAACTGTTCAGGTGTAAGTGTGTGTTTGGGTGCAAGTGTGTCTGCTGGCTGTGATGTTACCGTCATTCCTTCCAGAGCTTGGATACTGACAGCCATTAACTTTTCGCTCTGGGTCTCTCTCTTCTTTGAGATGTTTTTGTCATGTTCTATGGCAGATTCTATGAGGGTATCTATTGTGACTCCCCTCCAGCCAGGCTGTGAGGTCTGAACCCGGGTCTTTAGGTTCTCTTTAAGACCATCCATGAGTATGGTGACTATCATTCCCCTGTGGTGAGTGCTATCTTTAATATCCTCTAACCCAGTGTACTGGGTGATAGCCTGCAGAGCCCAGTCACAATAATCTTCTGCAGATTCACTCTCTTTTTGCTTTATGGTGAAAATTTTGTTCCAGTTAACTACTACTGGAAAATATATACTCAATTGAGTTACAATGCGGGAAATGTTACTTTGGTTTGCTTGGTCTGTTAAGGGAACGTCACCATCCAATACATAATCCGTGATAAATTTTGTCACGTCGATATTGCGTGGTAGACAGGCCCTTAACACCACTCACCAATCTTTATTAGTTGGCTCATGAGAACTACCCAAATTCCTCAAAAATCTTTGACATTTGGCTAGTTCCTTTTTGGGATCGGGGAAATCATTTATGATGGAATTTAGTTCTGCTCTTGTCCACGGACAATGCATTACCACTTCCCTCATGGGCACTACACCGTTCGTATCTGCATTTCCATTCAGAACAGTTACTGTCCGAATGGGATGCAGACCGGCAGCGCTGCTACCTTTGACCTTCTTACCTGGCTGGGGGTTTAATCTGTTGCTGCTACATATGGTATTAACAACTTCCTCTACGGGTGCAGAGGGTGTTAGCACTTCCCTTGCTGTTACCGATGGAGATGGCGGCACCACTCGTGATTGTCGTGGTACAGCATCTATCATTTGTATAGCATGGGAAATGGCAGACATTACAATAGGCTCATCTGCCACATCATGAACATTTTCTTTATGGTTGCTTAAGAGAGGGTACAAATTGCTTGCTACATTTTTATGGGTTTTTTCGATAACTGTATTTGCACCCCCATCCACATAAGGTGGCGGTGGTGCACGTGAACTGCTGGCAATACCTTCCGCAATGCTACCTTGCTGCACGTGCGCTCCATTTTGCGGCTCGCACGCATTGCAATCCAGCGCTGCGGGTGTATTTTCTGGCAATGTGTTCGCGACGCTAGTTTGTGTCGCTTGCACATTTTTTAGCCACGCATCCCCTTCATGCTGCCACAATGTTAAACATTCATAATATTTTACCTTCTTACCTCGAGACCGCATCAGACTGATGTGGTCCCGGACATTATCCAATACATCTTTATCAAAACTACCAATTCTGGGAAACGGTCTAGCACTCTTCATCGTTATCTTAAACCATACATCACAATACCTTATTGCGTAAGTACCGTACTTTGTATGCATGATACGATGGGCGGCGCTTCCATTAGCAGCACATAATTGTCTAACATCTCTATTGTTTGCGTGGCTCCTATCTTGAGACAACTCCTACGTTTTTCAATAAAAATTTAAACTGGTGAAAGACAGTCAAGATACTTTCACTTCCCTGCGGACGCCTTTGAAAACGGGTGTATCCGCAAACCCTATGAAGGACCTCTAGATGCCTTCACTCACCTATGGAAGGAAGATGCTCCCATACAATAAATCCCTTTTTGACTACGTTTCAACTGCTAGGGGGCAGCAAAGTACCCTTTGTGTTCCAGTTGATTTCGTCTACCCTCTCACCAGTTCACAATCACAATCTAGCCAAGATTATGCAGTTAAATTATAATGTTCAAATAAGCCTAACAGATCACACACACTGATTACTGAACACTATAATCACGCTGTGGGCCGAACCCTAACAAAAATAACAAACCATACACCTGCTTTGTGTAATGTAAACGGTATGCTGCTACCGAGTCACTAGGCCAACTCCTGCGCCTAGCACTTAAGGGTCCTACGATACCTTTAACATTTAGGTCCCGAGTTATGCCCTGAAGAAACACTCACAGTTACACACTTTTTTCCTGCACAGAAAAATACACGTTAACCCAGTTATTGGTAACAATTGAAAAATGTAAACCTCAACAGCTTTGTTCAAACACGTGGTAGCACAACCGGAAATACGTATACGCTATTGTGCAACTAGTCGCATACACAATAATGCGACTACTACACAACCGTATGACTTACCCTTAGCTGCGTACGCAAAAGTGCGTCTTTACCGTGAACGCAAAACTGCAACTCAGCCGCGTGCGCAATACTGCGGCGCCCCCTTTTAACGTAAAATACTATCAACAAAGGAAAACAAACTTTTTCCTCTCTTGTCCCTGGATTCTAGTCAGCGTACCTGGATTCACACGATAACGGATAGCGATCTCTCAGCACCGAGTGGTTGCAGGGAAAACTGCGTGTGGCCACTATCCACCCTTTGGTGAGATATCGATAACCATATTTTATCGTGTGAGAAGGTAAGTGACCTCACACTACGAGTCCCCAACTAACGATACTGACTTTGAACCTCTATACACTCCTGCCTATACCTTCTAATATCCTACCTATAAACCTCTAAGGTTGACACTATTTGCGTACGCAGTCATACATTAAATAAAGACTTTAGACCTTGAACCTGTGTTTCCAAAGCACAAAGTATTATTCAAGTAAAAGTACAGTCAGTTACACGCTATTATCTAAGTACAATTTAGCGCAAAGAAATTATACAGACCCAAGTACAGTTATACATACGCATGCGCTCTGCACCAGATCCCGGCATCAGCAAGAAACCTCCGTCAATCAGCATTCAGCAAGAAGACCTTCGACTGGGGTCACAACACACACATTTATACTCTCACAGAAACAGACAACATAAAGGAGAGGCTTGTCGCTGATGCCATTGGTTCCCAAGGGGGACGCATCTGTTACAGAGCATTTAACAGGTTGATTCAAATAGACACAGTCCAGCCTCCGACAGCCGGTGGCCTCTGTTTCCCACCTCATACAAATCTAAACAGTTGGTCATATCATGTACATTTCGGTGCTTTAAGTCTCTGCGGTCCATAAGTTGCGGATGTATGTTGCGATCTTCCCACCGATGACACCGGGAGGCTGTTGAGAGGGTGCAGATCAGTATAATACCAAGCACGACATACTTATCATGTATTAAACCTGAGCTACTAAATAACCTTTATTTCACAGCAATTATAATAAATGAACAAACTTGAATCTTATACTTTAAAGCTAATGGAACCTTGCATGTATATATGTAATATGTAAGTATGTGGGGTTTGATATAAAGATGCTAGTTAACTTGGGGCAGATGCATGCGCATTAGGCTAATAAACAGCATTTTCATACAGGATCTTATGCATTCGCTAATGTGCGACTAGTTAACAGCGCAATTGTGCATACTTATGTGTGTATGAGAAATAGTGAAAGATGCAATCGCTTGATGCTAATAGTAACATCGCCATATGTACTTAAGTGTGAGTTGAGCTAAAATGGCGCTGGGCGGCCATTCACAAAATGTCGTCTTGCGATCTCAATTCCAAGATGGCGTCTTGCGTCCAGTCGCAAGATGGCGTCGTTACGATCTAATTTTAAGCTGATCTTGTCTCAGCCAATTATCCAGCTTCGACATGGGCCAGTGTGCATGCACACGATGGAGCCGGCTCCATCGCGCTCATGCGCGAGACCCGGATAGTGACGGGCAATCCGTTGCTCCGGTCTCGTACCAAACGGGGCTTGCTGTCGATGCTGAGTGACAGCACGCTCCATTTGGTGGGCGGGCTGGGGGAGTGGTTGCCCAAACGGAGGCGTTCCCATTTGGGGGGCTGCCCCACTGACATCATGAGTGATGTCAGTGGGAGAGATTTCGGCTCTGTTAGAGCCAAAATCTCTCTGGGGCTTGCGGCAACGAGACTCTACCACAAGGGTCTCGTCGCAAACCTGATGGTCGCGATGGTCTTGACCATCGTGACCATCTTCCTGGCCGCTCGCTATAGCTGTGGGTGAATCAGGGCCTTAGTCTGCTGAATATATAACCCTATGCAAACATAGGGACATATACAATTGGGCACGAGGTTTAGTGAGGAAAAAACCTTGCACTCCCCAATTTAGGAGTACCGTGGGTATGCACGCTCCCAATACCCGCGGTATTCAATTAAAAAAATAGTGGTCGCGGGGTTTTCAGCTCTGAAAACCCCACGCCATGTAAATTTAAAAATAAAATAAATTCTTCCGCGGCTCCCGGTGGCTTCCCCTCTCTCTTCTTACTGGAGAGGGGGCTGTTGGGAGTCCCGGGGCTCCTGGGAGGCTCCAGGGGCTGGTGGAAGGGGCAAGGGCTGCTGGGAGATGTAGCTCTCCCAGTGCCCATTCCGGGGGCCACACGGACACTGGGGGGCACACTGGCAGTGGGACACACACACACACGCAAACACTCCTGATGCTGGATGCAGAAGACAGCGCTGCAGAAGGTAAGTAATTAAGGATACAGGGCCCCATTTACTAACTAACGAAAATACCAGCGGAAATTTTCGTTTAGTATCACTGTGATACAAACAAAAATTCCACTGGTATTTAGTAATACATACCCCTGCGGCGAGGTCCTCTGCTGGGCTACTTGCAGCCTAACGCTGCCAGCGACGGGCCCCCAGTGTTATGCGCATGTGCGACGGTCCGTCTGCGCATGTGCATGGCACAGGGACCCGGCAGTACCTGGAAGGCTTCACCGAAGCCCCAAAGGCACCGCTATGTCACCATTGCCGGCAATGCGGCCCGCAACGCTTTTGCCATCTAAAAGACGGCGAGGGCGATACTGTAAAAACAGCGGTAATGTAAGATTACCGCTGTTTACTAAATACAGGAAGATGGTATAACCCCTTTAGCAAGCGCTAAAGGGGTTATATTTTGTTAGTAAATGGGGCACTAATTAAGCTAATTGTAAACTTCCAATTGCTTAATTAGTCCTAAGGAGGGGTGCCTGAGCAAGTCCCACTGATATTTCCTAAAATTAAAGGATTTTAGAAAAAAATCACGCTTGCTCTGGAGGTGCGAGAATAAAAACCTCCCAGCACGCAAAAAATACCCAACACGCACCTAATCGAATAGCAAAAACCCCTCACCTGCAGGGGAAAACCTCGCAGGTGTGGTTTTTTTTTTGCTATTCTCGCACCCAATTGAATATGCCCCATAGGGTCTGATTTCAAGTAAAACACATAAATGAGGCTGTATTTTCCATGTAGCCAAAGTTTTTACCTACAGAACCGTACAGATGTGTCCAGCGCAAAAATGCATAATCATCAATTCAGAAAACTGAACGAGGTCTATGGGCAGCAAAATGATACACCTGGGGAAGAGTGGGTGACCTAAACCATTCCGCCCACATCCTATTGAAATGGGTAAGATGAGCATAATGGTGAGAATCGTGAGTCCATGAGTAAGGGGCGGGGCTAATATGACGCAATTCTATGACCATTTAGGGGTCTATTTACTAAGCAGTGTTAGGAAACTAATAAGGTGCCAGCCAATCAGCTCCCAACTGCCATCTCACAGGCTGTGTTTGAAAAATGACACTTGGGAGCTGATTGGCTGGTACCTTATCACTTTTCACTCTGTCTCCTAACACTGCTTAGTAAATAGACCCCTTAGTCATATTAGACCTGCCGCCACTTCATAGATATAAACTGCATCTCCCCTAATTTGAAAATGATGACTATGAAACAACAGCCCCCAGGCAGCACTTAAGCCTTTGTCTCAGACATTTCCAGGCCATATTTGCTACACTACCGGAATGGCTGGAAGGCTCTTGGAAATCGGGTGGCATACCCGTTTGCTCAGAATGGTGGACAAGTTTTCCAGAGCCTGGAGCCACCAAGTGAAATGGGCGGTAAAGGCGACTGATAACGCAGTTTGTGTTGAATTGCATCATAGCATCATCATGGCGCCCTCCCCCTGCTTCACAATGCCGGTAATTGCAGCATTGTCTAGTACAGTGGAACTACAATGATGCAATCTTGTGGTCATGCCCCAGACCTGCCAATCACTGCCATGCTCCCCACACTGCCCACCTGGCTGCCTCCTCCCAGATATGTGACACTTGTATAAACGTGTGCTACTAAGTCAATCAGCATGAGAAGTGCTACGATGCAGCGGCCACAGCTTTATTACATATAGAGATACACACATATACAGGCAGGGTTACATATAGAGATACACACACATATACTGGCAGGGTTACATATAGAGATTAAAATTTTGAGTCCGTGGCCAGGAAACTCCCCATACCTTAATCCCATTGAGAACTTGTGGTCAATCCTCAAGAGGCTGGTGGACAAACAAAACCCCACAAATTGTGACAAACCCCAAGCATTGATTAGGCAAAAATGGGTGGCCATCAGTCAGTATGTGGCCCAGAAGTTGAGTGACAGCATGCCAGGACGAATTGCAGAGGTATTGAAAAGAAGGGTCAACACTGCAAATATTGACTCTTTCCATAAACTTAATGTAATTGTCAATAAAAGCCTTTGACACTTATGAAATGCTTGTAATGTTACTTCAGTACACCATACTAACATCTGATAAAAGTCTAAAAACACTGAAGCCGCAAACTTTGTGAAAACCAATACTTGTGTCATTCTCAAAACTTATGTCCATGGCTGTACATAGAGACACAAAAGGATTTACATATAGCAATATACAAAAATATACAGGCAGGGTTAAATATAGAGACAATAAAAATTAAAATACACACAGGCAAGCAGAATTACATATAGAGACATACACACACATATAGATAGGGTTACATATAGAGACCTACACACACACATAAAAACAGATAGGGTTACATATAGAGACATACATACACCTACAGGCAGGGTTACATATAGTGATTTACACACATATACAGGCAGGGTTACATATAGAGACATACACACACATATAGACAGATAGGGTTACATATAGAGACATACACACACATATAGACAGATAGGGTTACATATAGAGACATACACACACATATAGATAGCTAAGGTAACATATAGAGACATGCATATACCTACAGGCAGGGATACATATAGTGATATACACATATACAGGCAGGGTTACATATAGAGACATACACACACATATAGACAGATAGGGTTACATATAGAGACATATATACACACACACATATAGACAGCTAGGGTTACATATAGACACACACATATAGACAGATAGGGTTACATATAGAGACATACATACACCTACAGGCAGGGTTACATATAGTGATAAATACACATACAGGCAGGTTTACATGTAGAGACATACACATACAGACAGAGTTACATATAGAAATATACACATACAGACGGGGTTACATAAAGAGAGATATACACATAAAGACGGTTACATATAGTGACACACACACACATACAGATAGGGTTACATATAGAGACACACATACAGGCAGGGTTATATATAGTGATTTACACACATATACAGGCAGGGTTACATATAGAGACATGCACACACATATAGACAGATAGGGTTACATATAGAGACATACACACACATATAGATAGCTAAGGTTACATATAGAGACATACACACATATAGACAGATAGGGTTACATATAGAGATATGCATATACCTACAGGCAGGGTTACATATAGTGAAATACACACATGTACAGGCAGGGTACATATAGAGACAAACACACACACATATAGACAGATAGGGTTACATATAGAGACATATATACACACACATATAGACAGCTATGTTTACATATAGACACACACACATATAGACAGATAGGGTTACATATAGAGATATACATACACCTACAGGCAGGGTTACATATAGTGATATATACACATACAGACAGTTACATATAGAAATACACACACATACAGACAGGGTTACATAAAGAGAGATACACACATACAGACGGTTACATATAGTGACACACACACATACAGATAGGGTTACATATAGAGATACACACATACAGGCAGGGTTACATATAGATACACACACATACAGGCAGGGTTACATATAGAGATATACACACGAATGCAGGGTTACATATAGTGATATACACACACATGCAGGGGTACATATAGAACCACACATATTTACAGACAGGGTTACATATAGAGACATACACACATATAAAGATAGGGTTACATATAGAGACACATACAGACAAGGTTACATATAGAGACATACACACACATACAGACAGGGATACATAGAGACATAACCACATACATACAGACATGGTTACATATAGTGACATACACATACATATCGACAGGGTTACATATAGTGACATATACAAACATACAGATGGTTACATATAGAGACATACACACATACAGACAGGGTTACATATAGTGACACAGACAGGATTACATATAGAGCCATACACATAAAGATAGGGTAACATATAGAGACATACACACACAGGCAGGGTTACATATAGAGAGACACACACACATACAGACAGGGTTGCATATAGAGACATATACAGGCAGGGTTACATATAGAGACACTTATACAGATAGGGTTACATATAGAGACATACACACACATGCAGACAATGTTACATATAGTGACATACACATGCAGACAGGGTTAAATACAGAGACATACACACATACATACAGGGTTACATATAGAGACATACACACAGACAGGGTAACATATAGAGACATACACACACATATAGACAGGGTTACATAGAGACATACACACACATATACAGACAGGGTTACATATAGAGACATACACACATACCGACAGGGTTACATATAGAGATACATACAAACAGTGTTACATATAGTGACAAACACACATACAGACAGGGTTACATATACTGACACATACAGACAGGGTTACATATAGAGACATACACACATACAGACAGGGTTACATATAGAGATACAGACAGGGTTACATATAGAGACACACATACAGACAGGGTTATATAAAGAGACATATACACACATACAGACATGGTTACATATAGTGACATATACACACACACACAGACAGGGTTACATATAGAAACATACACACATACAGACAGGGTTATATGTAGAGACATACAGACAGGGTTACATATAGTGACACATAAAGAGAGGGATACATATAGAGAGGATTACATATAGAGACATACACACACATACAGGCATGGTTACATACCATGACATACACACATACAGACAGGGTTATATATAGAGACAAACTCACACACATACAGACAGGGTTACATATAGATACATAGAAATATACAGACAGGTTACATATAGAGACACACAGACAGGGTTACATATAGCTAAATACAAACATATACAGATAGGGTTACATACAGAGATACATACATACAGACAGGGTTACATATAGAGACATACACACACATACAGACAGGACATACACACACATAGAGACAAGGTTACATATAGTGACATACACACACAGACAGAGTTACATACAGAGACATACACACACATATAGATGGAAACATTAAGAGACATACACATATACTGGCAGGGTTACATATAGATACACACACATACAGACAGGGTTACAGAGAGAGACATACACACAAATATACAGACAGGATTATATACAGAGACATACACACATATAGATAGGTTACATATAGAGACATACACACATATAGATAGGTTACATATAGAGACATACGCACACAGGCAGGATTACATATAGAAATAGACACACATACAGATAGGGTTACATATAGTGACATATACACTCATACAGGCAGGGTTACATATACATACACATACAGACAGTGTTGTATAGAGAGACATACACACAAATATACAGACAGTGTTACATATAGAGGCATACACATACAGACAGGGCTACGTATAGAAACATACACACATATACAGGCAGGGTTACATATAGAGACACACACATACAGGGTTACATATAGAGACATACACACATATACAGGCAATGTTACATATAGAGACATACACACATATAGATAGGTTACATATAGAGACATACACACATACAGGCAGGGTTACATATAGAAATAGACACATACATACAGATAACGTTACATATAGCGACTTACACATACAGACCAGTTACATATAGAGACACATACACATGTACAACAGGTTACATAGAGAGACATACAGACAGGGTTACATATAGAAACATATATATATATAGACAGGTTACATATAGAGATGTACATACATATACAGGGTTACATATAATGACATATACAGACAGGGCTACACATAGTGACATATACACACACACACACAGAGGCAGGGTTATATATAGAGACATAGACACAAATACAGACAGGGTAATATATAGAGACATTCACATACAGACAGGGTTACATATATAGACACACACATACATGCAAGGTTACATATAGCGATATACACACAAATACAGACAGGGTAATATATAGAGACATTCACATACAGACAGGGTTACATATATAGACACACACACATACATGCAAGGTTACATATAGAGGTATACACACATACATACAGGGTGCCATTAGTGACATACACACACCTACAGACAGGGTTACATATATAGACCTACACATAAACAGACAGGGTTACATATAGAGATCTACACATATACAGACAGAATTACATATAGAGACATACATACACCTACAGGCAGGAGTAAATTTAGACACATACAGGCAAGGTTACATATTGAGACATACATATACCAAGGTTACATATAGAGACAAATTAATCAATTGGAACATCCATTTGGTCTTTTAAAACTTTAGCAATTTCTACTGCTAACACAGCTGCAGAAAGCTCAAGTCTTGGTACAGAGTGTGCAGGTCTTGGGGTTAATTTGGCCTTACCCAGGACAAATCCACAATGTAGTTTGTTGTTGGTTTGAGAGATCCTCAGGTAGGCTACTGCGGCTATGGCTTCAACCGATGCATCCGAAAAATGGGGATTTCTCTCCTGACCGCAGCTGAAAGGGAGCTGGGAGTATAACAACATGGGATTTGGAGTTGGTCTAATATCTTCAAAGACTTCTTCCACATCTCCCACTTTTGTTGTTGCACAATAGGTAATGGAGTATCCCAATAAAGGTTCTCCTTGGTAAACTGTCTCAGCAACATCTAGCCATGGATGGTAACTGGGGCTACAAACCCAAGAGGATCATGGATACTGTTTATGACAGATAAAACTCCTCGTTTGGTGAAAGGTTTGCCACAGGCTGATACTTGGAATGTAAATATGTCTTGTTTGATGTCCCAGAGTAAGCCTAAACTGCGTTGTATGGGAGAAACATCAGAACCAAGATTAAGATCCTTCAAGTTGATGGCATGATCATCAGAGGGAAATGCTTCTATAACCTTCTGGCTCTTGTAGATAATCTTGTGGAGCCTGAGGTTTGCTGCAGAAAGCATTTATTGTGTCCTGGTGAGAAGATCAATTGCCCCCTCACCTGTACAGAATTGGGGGCATGGCCAACATGTGAGCATTAGAAAGGAAAAAAAAATCCTACATTTATGACAGAGCCTGTTCTGTTGAATAATTTGTAAATACAATACATAAAGTTAATGAGGTGTTGTAGTCCTAATAAAAATAAAAATTATATACATATATGTCTGTAATTATAATGTGTATGTATATGTGTGTGTGCATATATATATATATATATATATATATATATAAAATGTATTACAATTCTACACAGCAGGAGCAGCCGGCATGCACCTTTCTTCTTTTTTTGTGTGTTATTATGGGAACTGGAACATTTTCTCCCTGTTCTTGTGCAGCTCCCGGGGGCTCTGAGCTTAAGCCCCGCCTCCCGGCATCATCACCAGTCAGTCTCTGGGAAGGCTGGGAGAGTGCTGTATAGGTGGAGAGGCACAGCATTGCTCCAGGGGGGCATGGCTTCATGGAAGGCGCTATAGCATCCTATCCTCAGATGTGTTATAAACAAATTCATCGGGAACTGAGTACACTGAATGAGACTTTACCCTCTGAAGTCTTTGGCACCTAGAGCTCGTGCTCCTCCGGAGCCACCCTCCCTACACCTCTGATAGGTATACAATCGGGAATCCCGACAGCCAGCTTCTATAAATGACTGGCATCTATATCTAGATTCCTGTCATGTCCCCGATACCGGGAGACAGCCGGGGGGAGGGTTAGGTTTAGGGCACCAGGGGGGACTTAGGGCTAGGCACCCCCCCGGGAGGGTTAGAGTTAGGCCAGGGGGAGAGGGTTAGGGTTAGGCACACATGGGGGGTACTTAGGGTTAGGCACCCCCCGGGGGACTTAGGTTTAAGCAGCGTGGAAACGGGGGTTAGGATTAGGCACTTAGAGAGGGGATTAGGGTTAGGCACTTGGGGGGAGGTTAGGGTTAGGCACCCCTAAGGAGGGTTAGGGTTAGGGGGTTAGGTTAGTTTATACTTACCTTAGCGGCAATCGGGATTTCCAGTGCTGTCGGGCTTCCGCTACCGGGAACTCTGCTTTTGTCGGCCAGGTGCTGGCGGTATTTCATACCGATTCCCTCTGATCACAGCACCCTGCTTCTCCCATCCACCCTCTTTTTTGTTAATATAGTGATTTGAGTCAGTGTCCTTTCTAAAGCCTTTAGTTTGAAGACTGCCCTTTAGTTTGAAGACTGCCCTTTTCATGATATATAGTTATATCTAAGAAGTTAATTGCCTCAGTACTGATGTCAAATGAAAGTTTGATGTTACATTCATTGTTGTTAAGTTCACAAAATAATTCAAGGTTATCTCTAGTTCCATACCAAAGGAAAATGTCTATATATCTATACCAGAGGGACAAATTTGGCAACCCAGCTACGCTCTCCCAGAACACAATCCTCCCAATAAGCCATAAACAGGTTTGTGTAGCTGGGTGCGAATTTGGTCCCCATGGCAGTACCGACTTTTTGTAGTTAATAATTACCTTCAATGTGAAAATAATTATTTTGTAAAATAAAATTCATACCCTCAATAATGAAGTCAATTTTGTCCGTACTTAGTATTGATTTGTTTAAGAACTTCTTGGTGGCATCTAATCCCTTACTATGCTTGATGATCATGTATAGAGATGATACATTGGCAGATACCAGGAACATGCCTTATTTCCAACGAACTTCTCTTAATTTTTTAATGATATCCTTTGTGTCTTTTAAATAGCATTTATTTTTAAGTACTATAGGTTGAAGGAAAAAATGTATCATTTCTGATAAATTTGTGGTCAGACTCCCTATACCCGCAATGATAGGTGTACCAGGGGGTGCTGTCACACTTTTGTGGACTTTTATGGACTTTAGAGTGTACATATATAGATGGAGTCTTTGCATGCTCTATATTTAAAAATCAAATTCCTTTTTTGTTAATATATTTTTAGAACATACTACACTATATGCTTTTCCTTTTTTTCTCTTTGAGCTGATAATCGTTATATAATAGAAGACTTTCACCAATAGGAAGATTCCATTTGATATATAGAGACAGCATTCACTTGAACAAGTATATTGAAGAAGAGACTCTTACTTTAAAACACCATATGAAAAATTGTGGAAAAAGATAGGACTTGTCTATTTTTTGACAAGTATCCATATAGATATTCACTGTGAATTTTGAGCATCCATAGCACCTGTATATGTTTTATTGCTTTTTTATATTTGTTGTCTTCCATACATCCATCACCGCTAATGGAATGAACAAAGATTTTGAAATGAAATGGTTTCTATGAATCATCTTTTATATTTTTAGTATTATATTTTAAAGGTAAATTTTACAAATATCTATAGGAATTGTTCTTAAGAAAATTGTTGCTCTTTTTATGTCATTTTATAAGAATTCATTTTTATTATGTTTTAAATTTATATAGAAATTATTCGTTTGATAATTTCCTATACATAAGTTTGTCAATTTTAAAGAAATTTTATAGAAACTTGTTTTCTATCCCCTTTTTATGATTATGATTTTGTATTTCTTGATATATTTTATTTCATTTTATTTGATATATTTGTATTTTTATTCTCTTAACGTTAAGTCCTAGATAAACATAGGAGAAAAATTTAATTTAATAGAGGATCTATGATTTTATCATCAAAGTTTGATATTGTATTGGTACACTTATGTTGTAGTATTTGTGACCTCATTTCCGGAGATATATAAGTCCAGAAGTTAACTTACACGTGGTTAAACGGTGAGGGAGTAAAATGATGGCTAACACCAACAGGAAGTGTGCCATTTTGATGCACTTCCTGTGATGAAATTCAGGCAGGAAAAGCCTGCACGTGGATCACAGCTTCCGCGTTCAGCCCTGTATTATGACTGCGGAGTATGCCGGAGGTGTGTCATATGACATGCACTTCTAGTAGCGGCAGTCCCTATGTACTTCCGTGAATGTGATTGAGGTGGGCAGAGTATGGACGTGGAGCACAGCTCCTGTGCTCAGACCCGAACAATGATTGCTAGGAGCACCGGAAGCGCGTCATATGATATGCACTTCCAGTTGCGGGGGTCCAGTAAATTCACAATAGGTCATGAAAAAGTTTTTTACTTTTAAGGATATTACTAAAATAGAGTTTGATATAAGAAGGACTTCATTACATATTAGGGGAGACCTAATAAGGAAATCCTCACTAGTTTTTAAGACTTTTAGAAATGAGAGAAGGGTGATGATGTCACTTCCGGGGTGGAGAGGAAGTTCTCCTCTACCTACATAAGAGGGGATTTGGACATGGAAGGACACACACAGCCCTGAGGAAGAATCCTGTTGGATTTGAAATGTGTTGGAAGCAATTTAAAGGCTCCAACTGTGTCCACATCATAAGGAAGATTACCCAGAGTTACCCTGACAGCTGGTGAAAAGGAACCAATGGTAACTGTAGGCATCCCAGTTTCCATCTGAAAGACGGAGTGGAGGTATTGGGAGCTCCCCTGTTATATACTTTTACCATTGCTCCTAACCTGGAGTTTCAAGGTACGGGTACACATAACACTTTTAGGAGGATTTTTTATGTACCTATTTTGAAGGCTCATATGTTTTTTGGATATTTGGTATTATTCCCTTATGTACAGTGCATCCGGAAAGTATTTTGGAATAAGGCTGTAACATAACAAAATGTGGAAAAAGTGAAGTGTTGTGAATACTTTCCGGATGCACTGTAAAGCGTTTTTATGGTTGTGAATAAAATGTATGATTTTTTTAGAACATACTACACTATATGCTTTTCCTTTTTTTTCTCTTTGAGCTGATTAATCATTATATAATAGAAGACTTTCCCCAATAGGAAGTAGAGATGAGCGGAACCGAGCCCACCCGAATTTTGCAGATCCGAGTCGGATCCAAGCAGGCTTGAAATTTCCCACCTGACTTGGATCTCGAAACCGAGGCAAAAGCATAGAGTCGGAAATCTTGCGGTTCACGAGCTTACGTCTCTATGATGAATGTAGTATATAGGGACCACGTGGCGGACGCCATTTCACTCCGGCTGTGGAGACTGAACAGGGAGGGTGGGTACTGTAGGGCTGGAGAGTGGCGCTGTGTCCTGTGTCCTGGGCTGGTGTGCTGCTGATCCATTCGGGGTTGGTGCTGCTGAGTGCTGATCCATTCTGGGCTGGAGCTCTGCTGTCTGCTGTGTCCTGGTGTGCTGCAGTGCTCATCCATTCTGGGCTGGTGCTCTGCTGTCTGCTGTGTCCATCTGGGCTGGTACAGAATACATCTGGGCTGGTGCTGCGTCCATCTGAGTACAAGTTCTGGACTCTCCAAAAAAAAAAATATATATATATATTGTAAAAAAAAAAATATATATAATATATTTCTGTGTGTGTTTGCGTGTTAGGTTTAACCACACAAGATCCAGCCAGCAATGCAAGTTGCAACCTAGTGCTGCCCGACTCCAGCCGTGATCAATCGCTGCTCTGGGCCCAAGTTCTGGAGCGGAAAAAAAAAAAAAATCAATTGTCTTTTTTTTTCTAATAATTGTCTGTGTGTCTGTGCATGTTAGGCTTAGCCGCACAAGATCTAGCACATCAGCAACGTAACCTAGTGCTGCCCGACTCCAGTCATGATCAATCTGTGCTCTGGGCCCAAGTTCTGTAGCTGAAAAAAATTAAAAATCAATTGTCTTTTTTTCTAATAATTGTCTGTGTGTCTGTGCGTGTTAGGCTTAGCCACACAAGATCCAGCCAGCAACGCAAGTTGCAACCTAGTGCTGCCCCACTCCAGTTGTGATCAATCACTGCTCTAGGCCCAAGCTCTTGAGCATATAAAAAAATTAAAGTTAATTGTCTTTTTTTTTAATCTTTTACTGTCTGTGTGTGTGTGGATCCAGCCAGCAATGCAAGCTGCAACCTAGTGCTGCCCCACTCCAGTCATGATCAATCGCTGCTCTGGGCCCAAGTTCTTGAGCATAAAATAAATTAAAATCAATTGTCTTTTTTTTTATCTTTTACTGTCTGTGTGTGTGCATGGATCCAGCCAGCAATGCAAGTTGCACCCTAGTGTTGCCCCACTCCAGTTGTGATCAATCACTGCTCTGGGCCCAAGTTCTTGAGCATAACATTTTTTTAAATCAATTGTCTTTTTTTTTATCTTTTACTGTCTGTGTGTATCCAGCCAGCAATGCAAGTTGCAACCTAGTGCTGCCCGACTCCAGTCGTGATCAATTGGTGCTCTGGGCCCAAGTTCTGGAGCTGAAAAAAAATAAAAATCAACTGTCTTTTTTTTGTCTAATATTTTTGTGTGTGCGCACGACTGCATGTGTGTGAATTTTGTAACTGTACCTTAGCTACACTATTGGTGCTTGTGACACTGCTTCAAGACCGCAGAAAATATGGAGGGCTGTCACATGACAGGAGAGCAAGGCCGAGAACCACATGTTGTAGCTGCCGCCAGCAGTGCAAGGCCGTCAACTTCCTCATCCTCTATGAAGGCTCATGCCCCAGGGCTTAAGTCATGCCATCGATATGGTAAAGCAAGTTTTACTGAAGTGAAGAAAAAACTAATTGAAAGGATATTTGCCTCAGATAAACAAAAAATTGCCAATACGAAGTGGCAAGGAAAGGATAAGGCCTTGGCCTTTCTTTATGAAGACTGCTGATTCTGATAGACCTTCTGCTTGTAGTAGTAGCGGTGGTGGTCCAATTAAAAATGTGAAAATTGTTAAGACAACTGTGTGCCCCGAGAAATCTAAATTGCAAATCCTCGAGGAGAGTGCAAAGACCAGGAATGATGATGTTCGTCCATGTAAGATGACGTTTTGCCTCGTTCTGAGTTCCGTTTTTTTGGAGGGAAAAATCCGAACTCCACGTGCAAACTCGAACCTATCCGAGCCTGCACATCCCTAATTACATATGGGCGAATTCCAACACATCCCATGTTTTGCTCACACAATTAAGTTGGTGGTGCAACGTTTTTTAAAAACTGACATGGTCGTGCAGGAGATGCTCTTGGTGGCCCACAAAATATCTGGACATTTTAGACATTCGGCGACCACTTGTCGAAGATTGCATGACCAGCAGGTACCGTACTGTTAAATTTGCCCTTCCATCAACTGAAGCAAGAGGTAGTAACTCAGTGGAATTCTACCCTCTATATGCTTCAGTGGATGGAGGAACAGCAAAAGGCCATCAAGACCTATACAATGGACTATGACATAGGCCGTGGACGGGAATGCACCTTACTCAAGCACATTGGAGAATAATTTCCAGTTGTTCAAGGTTCTCAAACCCTTTGAACTTGCCATACATGAAGTTAGTTCAGACACTCCGCTATTTCAGAATGTCAAAGAAAATCCCGCACCAGGCTATCGATAATACATCTCTTATAAGGATAGGGGCAATCTTTCTGCTACCCATATGGATTACAGTGTATAATTAAACCATAGGTGCTTATTATCTCTAGGTGCTACCCATTGATTCAAAACTAGGTATATTTATATCACAAAAGAAGAAGAAATGAATCAATTCAAATAAGAGTGCACTCAAAACCCCTTTATTAAAAAAAAATGATACATTTTATTAGATATGCTTTAAAAAGTTCATTTATGATGCTCTGGCTGACAAGTATACCAAAAAAGAGGCTATGTATTGCCTCTTACAATTATCAATCTATATGAGATGCTAACTATTGCTCAAAACTAAACATCAATACCCCATTTCACAATATGCCCTAAATAGGGCATTCTAAAGCAAAATATACATAAAATATAATTAAATTATCTTATAACACAAAAGTACAGAGTGATAGACAAGAAAACATTATTTTTTGTATATGTGACAAGAATTAAAAGTTTTTTATTGTTAAAAACAAGGTCGCATGCTGTCATTAATTCTGTATATATATATATATATGTGGAAAAGATGATGTTCATTAAAATGAATTACAAATTCCACGAGGAAGACCTCTACCAACAATTACTTTACATCAAAAAATTACAGAGGCGCCTATGGTGGATTTCAGCAGGGATGAATTAATATTGTGTGAAGAAGACTATGTACACACTGATGGGGATGATGAGGACAAGGACAATGACAACTAGTAATGTAAAGCCAGTTTGTGTATGGGATCATTTTCATTTCCATGTCCATATCACATTGGCAGCTTGTTTTATGGGGGTCCAAACAAACCAATCATTTCACCCAATGAATTGTTTTTTACTTTTTTAATTAAATTATTATTAATTATTCAGCCCGGGGCTGCATCAATAAAATTGTTTTTTAATTAATTTATTATCAATTCAATGAATTTATTTCTATTAATTGTTCAGCCAGGGGCTGCACCCAATGAATTGTTTTTTTAATTAAACTATTATTAATTATTCAGCCTGGGGCTGCGCCAATGAATTGTTTTTTAATTAACTTATTATCAATTTTAAAGCCAGGGGCAGCAACAATGAATTTCTTTTTATTATCAATTTTACAGCCAGGGGCTGCACCAACTATCAACTACCAATTCTTCAATCCTCAAGGGTATCCCAGCCATCATCTTTGCACAGTCCTCAACTCTATTAATAATTGTATCAATCAGTTTTGAGCCAGCATATGGTCGCATCATGCGTCCACTAGTTATGGATGATAGGGAGTTATTGAATAGAATGTTATTATTTGTATGCAGTGTTGTAGCCAGTTTTAACCAGTTGTTCAGCGGGAAGCTACACAATGTGACCGTTGGAGGACTGAGTCATACCCCTGATGACACCGTATGAACTGACCAATGACCAGATTGACCAGCAGCAGGATCCAATGAAAGCCTGTCAATTTGTCCCTTTGTTAACTCTGAAACCTGTAAGGTATATATGCTGGTGTCCTGACCCCAATGTACACACATCTTTTTTGCAACCGCAGACTTCAGGACTGATGTCTGTAAACTGGGACCAGTGCGCACGCATATGTATCAGATGTACTATTGCTTTTTACTCTAATTGTTAAAACTTACATCATGTTACCCGTTTTACATAAATAACTTTTTGTGCTTTGGAACCACACGATTGGACTGTAAAGCAATACTTTCTTAAGTGACTTGCAGCACAAAATAGAGACTAAACGGTATTCATAGATGTGATATAGTAAAGAGATGCAGAGACATGAGAAAGAGATACAGAGCTGTGATATAGTAAAGAGATACAGAGCTGTGATATAGTAAAGAGATGCAGAGACATGAGAAAGAGATGCAGAGCTGTGATATAGTAAAGAGATGCAGAGCTGTGATATAGTAAAGAGATATAGAGCTGTGATATAGTAAAGAGATGAGGAGCTGTGATATAGTAAAGAGATGCAGAGCTGTGATATAGTAAAGAGATGCAGAGCTGTGATATAGTAAAGAGATGAAGAGCTGTGATATAGTAAAGAGATACAGAGCTGTGATATAGTAAAAAGATGCAGAGCTGTGATATAGTAAAGAGATGCAGAGCTGTGATATAGGAAAGAGATGCAGAGCTGTGATATAGTAAAGAGATGAAGAGCTGTGATATAGTAAAGAGATGCAGAGCTGTGATATAGTAAAGAGATGCAGAGCTGTGATAGAGTAAAGAGATGCAGAGCTGTGATAGAGTAAAGAGATGCAGAGCTGTGATATAGTAAAGAGATGCAGAGCTGTGATATAGTAAAGAGATGCAGAGCTGTGATATAGTAAAGAGATGCAGAGCTGTGATATAGTAAAGACATACAGAGCTGTGATATAGTAAAGAGATGCAGAGCTGTGATATAGTAAAGAGATGCAGAGCTATGATATAGTAAAAAGATGCAGAGCTGTGATAGAGTAAAGAGATGCAGAGCTGTGACAGAGTAAAGAGATGCAGAGCTGTGATATAGTAAAGAGATACAGAGCTGTGATATAGTAAAGAGATGCACAGCTGTGATATAGTAAAGAGATGAAGAGCTGTAATAAATAGATACTGAGCAGTGATATAGGAAATAGGTGTCGAGCTATATACTAATAAATAAATGCAGAACTATGATAATGAGATGCAGAGATGTGATATACTAAAGAGATACAGAGACATGAGAAAGAGATGCAGAGCTGTGATACAGTAAAGAGATCCAGAGCTATGATATAGTAAAGAGCTCCAGAGCTGTGATATAGTAAAGAGATCCAGAGCTGTGATATAGTAAAAATATGCACAGCTGCAATGTAGTAAAGCAATGCACAGCTGCAATGTAGTAAAGAGATACAGAGCTGTAATATAGTAAAGAGATGAAGAGCTGTGATAAATAAATATTGAGCAGTGATATAGGAAAGAGATGTAGAGCTATGAACTAATAAAGAAATGCAGAACTATGATAATGAGATCCAGAGCTGTGATATAGTAAAGAGATGCAGAGCTGTGATATAGTAAAGAGATGCAGAGCTGTGATATAGTAAAGAGATAGAGGCCCTCATTCAGAGGCGGTCGGAGGATGCAAGCGGTCGCTTAGAAACTGGGCAGTCACTTGCATCCTGACCGGCTGCCTCTGTTTCGGTCGTTAGGCTGTGGGTTTACACCCACAGCTCTAACTACCGCTAGGGTGATGTTCGTGATGGTCATAGACCATCGCGACAATCAGGGCTTACGATGAGACCCTAGGGTAGGGTCTCACTTGTCGTAAGCCCCGGAGAGCTTCTGGCTCTGTCAGAGCTGGAAGCTCTCCACTGATATCACTAGTGATGTCAGTGGGGCCTCCCCCAAATGGCAGGTGTTCCCATGGGAACGCCTCCATTTGGGATGCCACCCCCCCGGCCTGCCTTCCAAACGGGGCGAGCTGTCAAATCAACATCGACAGCTCGCCCCCTTTGGAAAGAGACCCGCTACGACCGGCGCTGTCGGTCATAGCGGGTCTCACGCATGCGCACGAAGGAGCCGGCTCCCTCGTGCGCATGCGCACTGGACAAACATCGAGGCGGCCGTGCGGTCGTAGACCGTACGGCCGCCTCTGAATGAAGCCCACAGAGCAGTGTTAGAGAGATGCAGAGCTGTGATATAGTAAAGAGATACAGAGCAGTGCTAGAGAGATGCAGAGCTGTGATATATTAAAGAGATGCAGAGCTGTAATATAGTGAAAAGATGCAGAGCTGTGATATAGTAAAGAGATGAAGAGCTGTGATAAATAGATACTGAGCAGTGATATAGGAAAGAGGTGTAGAGCTGTGATATAGTAAAGAGATGTAGAGCTGTGATATAGTAAAGAGATGTAGAGCTGTGATATAGTAAAGAGATGCAGAGCTGTGATATAGTAAAGAGATGCAGAGCTGTGATATAGTAAAGAGATGCAGAGCTGTGATATAGTAAAGAGATGCAGAGCTGTGATATAGTAAAGAGATGCAGAGCTGTGATATAGTAAAGAGATGTAGAGCTGTGATATAGTAAAGAGATGCAGAGCTGTGATATAGTAAAGAGATGCAGAGTTGTGATATAGTAAAGAGATGTAGAGCTGTGATATAGTAAAGAGATGCAGAGCTGTGATATAGTAAAGAGATTCAGAGCTGTGATATAGTAAAAAGATGCAGACCTATAATAAATAAAAAATGAGTCATGTTATTTACCTGTTAAGTCTCTCTCTTTAGCTTCAGTGGGGTCTAAGAGATAATGCTGAGTATAGCCTGGAGAGGTAAGAGTGGGCACCAAATAGTTAATTGAAAATACCCACAAGCCCAGGCTCCTCTCCTCTATACCCCACCCTTAGCCACCGGCAGCCAGTTTAGTTAGCAAGTCCATGGCAAGGAGCGAGGCAGAGGAGAATGGAGAAAGAGGTCCGGCACACACATAAAACCATACAGGCATTGGAGAGTATAGCCGGACAGGTCACCAAGGAAACACACCCCGGTAGAAAGGCGCATCAGAGTGGGTGCCCTGTGTCCCCTATGGAGTCAAAGAAAGAGACTAAGGCCCGTATGCATTCGTTTTGCATACGAGATGCAGAGCTGTGATATAGTAAAGAGATCCAGAGCTGTGATAGAGTAAAGAGCTGAAGAGCTGTGATAAATAGATACTGAGCAGTGATATGGGAAAGAGGTGTCGAGCTATGAACTAATAAATAAATGCAAAACTATGATATTGAGATGCAGAGATGTGATATACTAAAGAGATGCAGAGACATGAGAAAGAGATGCAGAGCTATGATACAGTAAAAAGATCCAGAACTGTGATACTATGAAGAGATACAGACCTGTGATATAGTAAAGAGATGAAGAGCTGTGGTAAATAAATATTGAGCAATGATATAGGAAAGAGGTGTAAAGTTATGAACTAATAAAGAAATGCAGAACTATGATAATGAGATGCAGATCAGTGATATAGTAAAGAGATGCAGAGACATGAGAAAGAGATGCAGAGCTGTGATACAGTAAAGAGATGAAGAGCTGTGATACAGTAAAGAGATGCAGAGTTGTGATATAGTAAAGACAAGCAGAGCTGTGATAGAGTAAAGAGATGCAGAGCTGTGATAGAGTAAAGAGATGCAGAGCTGTGATATAGTAAAGAGATGAAGACCTGTGATATAGTAAAGAGATGCAGAGCTGTGATATAGTAAAGAGATACAGAGCAGTGTTAGAGAGATGCAGAGCTGTGATATAGTAAAGAGATGCAGAGCTGTGATACAGTAAAGAGATGCAGAGCTGTGATAGAGTAAAGAGATGCAGACCTGTGATATAGTAAAGAGATGCAGAGCTGTGATATAGTAAAGAGATACAGAGCAGTGTTAGAGAGATGCAGAGCTGTGATATAGTAAAGAGATGCAGAGCTGTGATACAGTAAAGAGATGCAGAGCTGTGATAGAGTAAAGAGATGCAGAGCTGTGATATAGTAAAGAGATACAGAGCAGTGTTAGAGAGATGCAGAGCTTGGATATAGTAAAAAGATGCAGAGCTGTGATATAGAAAAAAGATGCAGAGCTGTGATATAGTAAAGAGATAGAGCAGTGTTAGAGAGATGCAGAGCTGTGATATAGTAAAGAGATGCAGATCTGTGATATAGTAAAGAGATGCAGAGCTGTGATAGAGTAAAGAGATGCAGAGCTGTGATAGAGTAAAGAGATGCAGAGCTGTGATAGAGTAAAGAGATGCAGAGCTGTGATATAGTAAAGAGATGCAGAGCTGTGATACAGTAAAGAGATGCAGAGCTGTGATAGAGTAAAGAGATACAGAGCAGTGTTAGAGAGATGCAGAGCTGTGATATAGTAAAAAGATGCAGAGCTGTGATATAGTAAAGAGATAGAGCAGTGTTAGAGAGATGCAGAGCTGTGATATAGTAAAGAGATGCAGATCTGTGATATAGTAAAAAGATGTAGAGATGTGATATAGTAAAAAGATGCAGAGCTGTGATATAGTAAAAAGATGCAGAGCTGTGATATAGTAAAGAGATACAGAGCAGTGTTAGAGAGATGCAGAGCTGTGATATAGTAAAAAGATGCAGAGCTGTGATATAGTAAAACTAAAAAGATGCAGAGCTGTGACATAGTAAAGAGATACAGAGCAGTGTTAGAGAGATGCAGAGCTGTGATATAGTAAAAAGATGCAGAGCTGTGATATAGTAAAACTAAAAAGATGCAGAGCTGTGATATAGTAAAAAGATGCAGAGCTGTGATATAGTAAAGAGATACAGAGCAGTGTTAGAGAGATGCAGAGCTGTGATATAGTAAAAAGATGCAGAGCTGTGATATAGTAAGAGATACAGAGCTGTGATATAGTAAAGAGATTCAGAGCTGTGATATAGTAAAAAGATGCAGAGCTGTGATATAGTAAAAAAGATGCAGAGCTGTGATATAGTAAAGAGATGCAGAGCTATGATATAGTAAAAAGATGCAGAGCTGTGATATAGGAAAGAGATGCAGAGCTGTGATATAGTAAAGAGATGCAGAGCTGTGATATAGTAAAGAGATGCAGAGCTGTGATATAGTAAAGAGATTCAGGACCTCATTCAGAGCCGGTCGAAAAGAGCGTGCGGTCGGTCTGAATGAGGGGGGGGCGTCTTGAATTTTCAAGACGTCCTCCTTTGCGGTGGTAAGGCTGTGGGTGACCACCCACAGCCTTACGACCGCCTAAGGTGATGGTCGCGATGGTCAAGACCATCGCGACCATCGGGGCTTACGACAAGACCCTAGGGTAGGGTCTCCCTTGTCGTAAGCCCCGGAGAGCTTTCGGCTCTGTCAGAGCCGGAAGCTCTCCACTGACATCACTAGTGATGTCAGTGGGGCAGCCCCCAAACGGCAGGTGTTCCCATGGGAACGCCCCCGTTTGGGCTGCCACCCCCCCGGCCCGCCTTCCAAATGGGGCGAGCTGTCAATCAACATCGACAGCTCGCCCACTTTGGATCAAGACCTGCTACGACCGGCGCTGTCGGTCGTAGCGGGTCTCACGCATGCGCACGCTGGCACCGGTCCCGTCGTGCGCATGCTCTGTGGGGGGTCATCGACCTGGTCCGAGCGCTTCGGCACTAACGACCAGGTCTGAATGACCCCCTCAGAGCTGTGATATAGTAAAAAGATGCAGAGCTTTAATAAATAAAAAATGAGTCATGTTGTTTACCTGTTAAGTCTCTCTCTTTAGTTTCAGTGGGGTCTAAGAGATAATGCCGAGTATAGCCTGGAGAGGTAAGAGTGGGCACCAAATAGTTAATTGAAAATACCCACAAGCCCAGGATCCTCTCCTCTATACCCCACCCTTAGCCACCGGCAGCCAGTTTAGTTAGCAAGCCCATGGCAAGGAGCGAGGCAGAGGAGAATGGAGAAAGAGGTCCAGCACACACATAAAACCATACAGGCATTGGAGAGTATAGCCGGACAGGTCACCAAGGAAACACACCCCGGTAGAAAGGCGCATCAGAATGGGTGCCCTGTGTCCCCTATGGAGTCAAAGAAAGAGACTAAGACCCGTATGCAATTAGTTTTGCATACGAGATGCAGAGCTGTGATATAGTAAAGAGATGAAGAGCTGTGATAAATAATTATTGAGCAGTGATATAGGAAAGAGATGTAGAGCTATGATAATGAGATACAGATCTGTGATATAGTAAAGAGATGCAGAGACATGAGAAAGAGATGAAGAGCTGTGATACAGTAAAGAGATCCAGAGCTGTGATACAGTAAAGAGATGCAGAGCTGTGATAAGGTAAAGAGATGCAGAGCAGTGATATAGTAAAGAGATGCAGAGCTGTGATAGAGTAAAGAGATGCAGAGCTGTGATAGATTAAAGAGATGCAGAGCTGTGATAGTGTAAAGAGATGCAGAGCTGTGATATAGTAAAGAGATGCAGAGCTGTGATATAGGAAAGAGATACAGAGCAGTTAGAGAGATGCAGAGCTGTGATATAGTAAAGAGATGCAGAGCTGTGATATAGTAAAACGATGCAGAGCTGTGATATATTAAATCTAAAAAGATGCAGAGCTGTGATATAGTAAAAAGATGCAGAGCTGTGATAAAGTAAAGAGATGCAGAGCTGTGATATAGTAAAACTAAAAAGATTCAGAGCTGTGATATAGTAAAAAGATGCAGAGCTGTGATATAATAAAAAGATGCAATGCTGTGATATTGTAAAGAGATGCAGAGCTGTGATATATTAAAGAGATGCAGAGCTGTGATATAGTAAAAAGATGCAGAGCTGTGATATAGTAAAAAGATGCAGAGCTGTGATGTAGGAAAGAGATGCAGAGCTGTGATATAGTAAAACTAAAAAGATGCAGAGCTGTGATATAGTAAAAAGATGCAGAGCTGTGATATAGGAAAGAGATGCAGAGCTGTGATATAGTAAAGAGATGCAGAGCTGTGATATAGTAAAGAGATGCAGAGCTGTGATATAGGAAAGAGATGCAGAGCTGTGATATAGTAAAGAGATGCAGAGCTGTGATATAGTAAAAAGATGCAGAGCTGTGATATAGTAAAAAGATGCAATGCTGTGATATAGGAAAGAGATGTAGAGCTGTGATATAGTAAAGAGATGCAGAGCTGTGATATAGTAAAGAGATGCAGTGTTGTGATATAGTAAAGAGATGCAGAGCTGTGATATAGTAAAGAGATACAGAGCAGTGTTAGAGAGATGCAGAGCTGTGATATAGTAAAGAGATGCAGAGCTGTGATATAGTAAAACTAAAAACATGCACAGCTTTGATATAGTAAAAAGATGCAGAGCTGTGATATAGGAAAGAGATGCAGAGCTGTGATATAGTAAAGTGATGCAGAGCTGTGATATAGTAAAGAGATGCAGAGCTGGGATAGAGTAAAGTAGAGATACAGAGCTGTGATATAGGAAAGAGATGCAGAGCTGTGATATAGTAAAAAGATGCAGAGCTGTGATATAGTAGAGAGATGCAGAGCTGTGATATAGTAAAAAGATGCAGTGCTGTGATATAGGAAAGAGATGCAGAGCTGTGATATAGTAAAAAGATGCAGAGCTGTGATATAGTAAAAAGATGCAGAGCTGTGATATAGGAAAGAGATGCAGAGCTGTGATATAGTAAAACTAAAAAGATGCAGAGCTGTGATATAGTAAAAAGATGCAGAGCTGTGATATAGGAAAGAGATGCAGAGCTGTGATATAGTAAAGAGATGCAGAGCTGTGATATAGTAAAGAGATGCAGAGCTGTGATATAGGAAAGAGATTCAGAGCTGTGATATAGTAAAGAGATGCAGAGCTGTGATATAGTAAAAAGATGCAGAGCTGTGATATAGTAAAAAGATGCAATGCTGTGATATAGGAAAGAGATGTAGAGCTGTGATATAGTAAAGAGATGCAGAGCTGTGATATAGTAAAGAGATGCAGAGCTGTGATATAGTAAAGAGATGCAGAGCTGTGATATAGTAAAGAGATACAGAGCAGTGTTAGAGAGATGCAGAGCTGTGATATAGTAAAGAGATGCAGAGCTGTGATATAGTAAAACTAAAAACATGCAGAGCTGTGATATAGTAAAAAGATGCAGAGCTGTGATATAGGAAAGAGATGCAGAGCTGTGATATAGTAAAGTGATGCAGAGCTGTGATATAGTAAAGAGATGCAGAGCTGTGATAGAGTAAAGTAGAGATGCAGAGCTGTGATATAGGAAAGAGATGCAGAGCTGTGATATAGTAAAAAGATGCAGAGCTGTGATATAGTAGAGAGATGCAGAGCTGTGATATAGTAAAAAGATGCAGAGCTGTGATATAGGAAAGAGATGTAGAGCTGTGATATAGGAAAGAGATGCAGAGCTGTGATATAGTAAAAAGATGCAGAGCTGTGATATAGTAAAAAGATACAGAGCTGTGATATAGGAATGAGATGCAGAGCTGTGATATAGTAAAGAGATGCAGAGCTGTGATATAGTAAAGAGATTCAGAGCTGTGATACAGTAAAAAGATGCAGAGCTGTGATATAGTAGAGAGATGCAGAGCTGTGATATAGTAGAGAGATTCAGAGCTGTGATATAGTAAAAAGATGCAGAGCTGTGATATAGTAAAGAGATGCAGAGCTGTGATATAGTAAAAAGATGCAGAGCTGTGATATAGGAAAGAGATACAGAGCTGTGATATAGTAAAGAGATGCAGAGCTGTGATATAGTAAAGAGATGCAGAGCTGTGATATAGTAGAGAGATGCAGAGCTGTGATATAGTGAAAAGATGCACAGCTGTGATATAGTAAAAAGATGCACAGCTGTGACATAGTAAAGAGATGCAGAGCTGTGATATAGTAAAAAGATGCACAGTTGTGATATAGTAAAAAGATGCACAGCTGTGATATAGTAAAAAGATGCAGAGCTGTGATATAGGAAAGAGATGCAGAGCTGTGATATAGTAAAGAGATGCAGAGCTGTGATATAGGAAATAGATACTGAGCTGTGATATAGCAAAAAGATGCAGAGCTGTGATATAGTAAAAAGATGCAGAGCTGTGATATAGTAAAGAGATGAAGAGCTGTGATATAGTAAAAAGATGCAGAGCTGTGATATAGTAAAAAGATGCAGAGCTGTGTTATAGTAAAGAGATTCAGAGCTGTGATATAGTAAAAAGATGCAGAGCTGTGATATAGGAAAGAGATGCAGAGCTGTGATATAGTAAAACTAAAAAGATGCAGAGCTGTGATATAGTAAAAAGATGCAGAGCTGTGATGTAGGAATGAGATGCAGAGCTGTGATATTGTAAAGAGATGCAGAGCTGTGATATAGTAAAGAGATGCAGAGCTGTGATATAGGAAAGAGATTCAGAGCTGTGATATAGTAAAGATATGCAGAGCTGTGATATAGTAAAAAGATGCAGAGCTGTGATATAGTAAAAAGATGCAATGCTGTGATATAGGAAAGAGATGTAGAGCTGTGATATAGTAAAGAGATGCAGAGCTGTGATATAGTAAAGAGATGCAGAGCTGTGATATAGTAAAGAGATGCAGAGCTGTGATATAGTAAAGAGATACAGAGCAGTGTTAGAGAGATGCAGAGCTGTGATATAGTAAAGAGATGCAGAGCTGTGATATAGTAAAACTAAAAACATGCAGAGCTGTGATATAGTAAAAAGATGCAGAGCTGTGATATAGGAAAGAGATGCAGAGCTGTGATATAGTAAAGTGATGCAGAGCTGTGATATAGTAAAGAGATGCAGAGCTGTGATAGAGTAAAGTAGAGATGCAGAGCTGTGATATAGGAAAGAGATGCAGAGCTGTGATATAGTAATAAGATGCAGAGCTGTGATATAGGAAAGAGATGCAGAGCTGTGATATAGTAAAGAGATGCAGAGCTGTGATATAGGAAATAGATACTGAGCTGTGATATAGTAAAAAGATGCAGAGCTGTGATATAGTAAAGAGATGAAGAGCTGTGATATAGTAAAGAGATGCACAGCTGTGATATAGTAAAAAGATGCACAGCTGTGATATAGTAAAGAGATGCAGAGCTGTGATATAGTAAAGAGATGCATAGCTGTGATATAGTAAAGAGATGCAGAGCTGTGATATAGTAGAGAGATGCAGAGCTGTGATATAGTAAAAAGATGCACAGCTGTGATATAGTAAAGAGATGCAGAGCTGTGATATAGTAAAGAGATGCACAGCTGTGATATAGTAAAGAGATGCAGAGCTGTGATATAGTAAAAAGATGCACAGCTGTGATATAGTGAAGAGATGCAGAGCTGTGATATAGTAAAAAGATGCACAGCTGTGATATAGTAAAGAGATACAGAGCTGTGATATAGTAAAGAGATGCACAGCTGTGATATAGTAAAGAGATGCACAGCTGTGATATAGTAAAGAGATACAGAGCTGTGATATAGTAAAAAGATGCACAGCTGTGATATAGTAAAGAGATACAGAGCTGTGATATAGTAAAGAGATGCACAGCTGTGATATAGTAAAGAGATGCAGAGCTGTGATATAGTAGAGAGAAGCCGAGCTGTGATATAGTAAAAAGATGCACAGCTGTGATATAGTAAAAAGATGCACAGCTGTGATATAGTAAAGAGATGCACAGCTGTGATATAGTAAAGAGATGCACAGCTGTGATATAGTAAAGAGATGCACAGCTGTGATATAGTAAAAAGATGCAGAGCTGTGATATAGTAAAGAGATGCACAGCTGTGATATAGTAAAGAGATTCAGAGCTGTGATATAGTAAAGAGATTCAGAGCTGTGATATAGTAAAGAGATGCAGAGCTGTGATATAGTAAAGAGATTCAGAGCTGTGATATAGTAAAAAGATGCAGAGCTGTGATATAGTAAAAAGATGCAGAGCTGTGATATAGTAAAAAGATGCAGAGCTGTGATATAGTAAAAAGATGCAGAGCTGTGTTATAGTAAAAAGATGCAGAGCTGTGTTATAGTAAAGAGAATCAGAGCTGTGATATAGTAAAAAGATGCAGAGCTTTAATAAATAAAAAAGGAGTCATGTTGTTTACCTGTTAAGTCTCTCTCTTTAACTTCAGTGGAGTCTAAGAGATAATGCTGAGTATAGCCTGGAGAGGTAAGAGTGGGCATCAAATAGTTAACTGAAAATACCCACAAGCCCAGGCTCCTCTCCTCTATACCCCACCCTTAGCCACCGGCAGCCAGTTTAGTTAGCAAGCCCATGGCAAGGAACGAGGCAAAGGAGAATGGAGAAAGAGGTCTGGCACACACATAAAACCATACAGGCATTGGAGAGTATAGCCGGACAGGTCACCAAGGAAACACACCCCGGCAGTCAGGCGCGTCAGGGTGGGTGCCCTGTGCCCCCTATGGAGTCAAAGAAAGAGACTAAGGCCCGTATTCAATTAGTTTTGCATACGCGATAAAGGTTCACATTCTGGACCTTTTGACTACATCACATATTTTAGCCGCGGAAACATTTGGTGCACGTCCCCGCGATTTGCCCTATTCAATTCCAGAAGACACGAAAACAAAGACATGCGAAGCCAGAACAGGCGAAATGCGGTGTCAGAATAGGGGAAATCAGCCTGAACCCCCCCAAAAAATGCAGACACATTGGGGATCAATGTAGTAGTGCCCGATTAGCCGTAATACAACTGTTTGGGGTACTTAAGTTCACACAATTGCAACTAATTAGCGTATTTGCACAAGTGGTGAAGAATAGCATACAGCAGTATTTTTGGGAGAAAATAGCTAGTCCTGTCAAATTTGGGGTACCCGATAATGGGTGCTAGCATATTTTATGTCTCTAAAGTGCAGTTTTAATAATTGCGAATTTCCACCAACATAAAACCTGCAATCCCAAAAACACTTGGCCCCTTCTCAGAGCACCCCTGAACCTTATTGCGCTAGTTTGTGAACCTGTCCCCCACCTTGTGCTTTTTTGCCCCCAAATTCAAAGTACTTTTTTGGGGTGTTTTTCACACTTTTTTTTTTAGGTTTTTTTTCCTTTGGGGGGCTGTCCCAAGGATGCTGAGAGGTTTCCCCACCTTTGCACCCCAAAATAGAAATGTTGTACTTCTTTTCTCCGGCTATTCAGAGGCAAATCTTTTTCACCTATTACATTGCATTGACCTTCCGCATACGCGAAAAGTGGATGGATTTGAAAACGGAGATAAGTTTCTGCCTGGCGAAAAGTGGCAATCGGCGATACTTTTCCGCGGATCACAGGTTTTCGCTTCTAATTGATTACGGCCCTTAACAGGTAAGCAACCCAAGTCTCCTTTTCTTCTTCCTCCACTAGGGGGCAGAGGGATAATGCTGGGATGTCCCAAAGCTGTCCCCCTATGGGAGTGAACGCTCCTGAGCTGCAGTGAGAACAGAATGCCCGAAAAAGCGACGTCCAAAGACGCAAATGTGTTAAAGGCATAAAATCGAATAAAGTATAAGCAGATGACCACCTGGCAGCCTTACAGAGCTGTTCTGCAGAAGCACCACGGCGTGCTGCCCAATAAGTCCCCACTGACCGGGTGGAATGGGCAATCACCATGGCAGGGGCAGGAAGATTTGCCAAGGTGTAAGCCTGGTAAATAATGAAACGGAGCCAGCGGGCCAATGTTTGTTTAGTACACGGCCATAACTCGACAATCCACCCTGCCCCACAAGCTTGCTGCCTTGGTGTCATCCTTGACTCTGAACTGTCCTTTGTTCCCACATTCAGTCTGTCTCAAAATCCTGTTACATACATCTAAAAAACATAGCCAAAATTCAACCATATCCCACACAAGACACTGCAAAAACTCTAATCCATGCACTTATTATTTCCCGCATTGACTTTTGCAATAGCCTCCTTACTGGTCTTCCTAAAAACAGGCTATCACCATTACAATCCATTATGAATGCAGCTGCAAGGCTTATCTTCCTTGCCAAACTTGTTCATAGTCTGCTGCCCCGTTCTATCAGTCCCTCCATTGGTTGCCGGTTTTCTACCGTATTCAATACAAAATACTTTTACTTACACATAAGGCTATTAACCAAACCACACCAACATACATCTCTTCACTCCTCTCAAAATATATCTCCCTACCCGACCTCTCTGCTCAGCACAAGATCTGCGTCTCTCATCCCCACGCATTACTTGCTCCCACTCACAGTTACAGGACTCCCTTCGAGCTGCACCCACTCTATGGAATGCCTTACCACGCACAATAAGACTTACCTCTAGTCTCCAATCCTTCAAGTGTTCCCTGAAAACTCACCTCTTCAGGCAAGCTTATCAGATCCCAGAACCACCCACGTAACCTTCATTTCTTCCATATCTAATTACATCCCCTTTCACAGTCCACACACAACCTCACACATCGTCTTTCTCTCACATCCTCATGACATTTGGCCGACATTCCGGTGTGACTGGATCATGCAGCCCACCAAGAAACTGTGCTTTCTGGCTGGACCAAAATGCAATATATAGCACCTATCCGTGTGTATCAATGCCTATTTCCTTATAGATTGTAAGCTTGCGAGCAGGGCCTTCCTACCTATATATCTGTCTGTTATTACCCAGTTTTGTTATATTAATGTTTACAATTGTAAAGTGCAACGGAATATGCTGCGCTATATAAAAAACTGTTAATAAATAAAATAAATCCCTGCTTGTGTACATCTCACATGACAGAGAATCTGACTTGCTAATATCTTTGGTCCTGTTTACATAAAGCCAAAGAGCTGTGACAACATCCAAAGAGGCTTCCAGCTGAGAGGAATGGAGAACCTGGAAAGACGGTACCACAATTTCCTGGTTTATGTGGAAGCGGGACACCACCTTGAGTAGATAGCCCAGGCGAGTCCGCAGCACAGCCCTATCCAAGTGGATAACCAGGAACGGGGAGCAACACGACAAGGTGCTCAAGTCCGACACCCTCTAGGCCGACGCAATGGAAAGCAGAAACCTGCCTTCAACATAAGCCAATGCAGCTCAATCACCTGTAACGGAACAAAAGGGGATGATTGGAGAGCAAGGGAAAGGGTAAAAGGTAGCTATGCACTTAGAAATCTGAAAGCGTCTATTAGGTTGAGCCTGATGGCTTAAGAAGTCTGCTCCCAAATTCTGAGCACCATGAATGAAGACCCTGGACAGAGCTGAAAGATGATGCTCTGCATAACAGAGAATCTTATCCACAGACATCACTGGGTCTGGTGATACCCGCTGCGCACTCCATATCCCCCAGTGAGTCCAAAAAGGGGTGTGTCCTAACATAAAGGGGAGCATCACTCCAGGGGCGTGTCCAGCATCCCTGATGCTACTGGGCTCCCCCAGAGGCTAGTGTCTGCACTGTCGGATCCTCCTCTGTGACGGGGGTCGATTTCTGCAGGAGAATGTCACACTACCGCACTCGGCTCCTGTCACTGAGGAGCCGGCATTTTGGTGTAACCTCCTCCAAGGGTGATAACCGGGTGCATCCTGCACCCCCATAGCGACGCCACTGTTCTTACCTTGTCCCCACTGTGCGCCGGCTGCGGCTCCGATGTCAGGAGTCTGCGAGCAAAGTTACTAACCCAGTCACCAGTGCTGCGGGTACTGGCACTGAGGCCTCTCCCTGCCCACTCATAGTAAACTAAAATAAGAGAAAAGAAAGAAAAGGTGGGCGATCACCTAAAGCAGGCCCCCAAAAATGGTGCCAAGCTCCTGCTGCCACCAAACTCAAATTGGCTGCTGGTGGCTGAGGGCGAGGTATAGAGGAGAGGCAGCCTGGGCTTATGGGTATTTTCAATTAACTATTTGGTGCCAAGACTCTCCCCTCCAGGCTATACCCAGTGTTATCCCCATGCCCTCTAGTGGAGGAAGAAGAAAGATGCAGAGCTGTGATAAATCAGATATATAAAGCTGCAAAGTGAGAGTGAGAAGCAGTTCAGAGTAATACATTCTAGAGTGTAGTTACCAGTGGGTAAGTCCAAAATTCAAATAGGGGAGCCAAACCAACTGCCAGCGAGTCACGACCGGTGATGTTTGGTGTGACAGTTGGTGTGGCTCCCCGTTATGCATATAAGCTGAGGACTGTATCTCAGTGAAACCTAAATGGCAATATGCTTAGAATGAAGGCAACGGATGGGACTGGCTGCAGACAGTGCCGGTAGAAGGGGGTGGAACAGCACCAGACAGAGCAGAGGGCAAGATGAGGTGGCACGTCAAGCAATATACTAATATATATATATATATATATATATATATATAATATAATCAAATCAAATGTACTGACTGTCTCATCAATGCCCTACCCAAACCTTTGGACCTAGAAATGTGAAAATCGAATATATATATATACAGTACTGTGCAAAAGTTTTAGGCAGGCGTTGAAAAAATGCTGAAAGTAAGAATCACGTACCAGCATGCGGGAGAGGTTTGCTGGGAACTGTAGTTCCACAGCAAAAGACAATATTTTAATTCTTTCATATGCACCACACTTTACATAATCAACCCGGCACCCACCACCCAGGGGTGCTGGGGATCGCCCCAGGCTATCAGCCTGGGGTGCCCTGGAGAGGGGGACTCATTGGGGGGATCCCCAGCTCCCCAGGGATCCCTGGCCTGGGCTGACTAGCGGTCAGAGGTGATGCTTAGCTGGGGGGCCCAGTGAAAGGGCTCCCCTGGCTGTGGCATTATTCCCCCCCCCCCCGCTAGAAAGAGTCTGGTGCTGGTTATGGTAATTACAGGGGGACCCTACGCATCTTTCCCCCCTGTATTTCAGAGCCCAGCACTGGTTGCGCTGAATACAGGGGACCCCTACATCGTTTGTCCCCCGTATTTTGGCAACCAGGACTGGTTTTGACTAGCCCGGTGCTGGTTGTGCTTAATTACAGGGGACCCCTATGTCATTTTTTCCCTGTATTTAAACACAACCAGGATTGGCTGTTAAAAGCCCAAAGCGGGTTGTGTTGGGGGGGGGCGGCACCTTTTTTTATTTTACACATTAAATTTTTAACATAAATGCGTAGATGGATCTCAATGCTGCGTTCATGCATCTGTGACTTATTAATTTTATTTTCTTAGGTGCGCACTACCAGTGAGCCCTCTGTCGCCCACTGATGCTCCCATTGCACTGCACCGCTGCTACTGCTCTGCACCACTGCTGCTACCGCTACCCCACATGCTTACAGCCATCTTGTACTCTGCACCTCCCTAACCACCTCCTGTGTGCTGTCCCCTCTTCCACCTGCGCTAGTGTACCATTTTGTTGCCCTTCTCCCCTGCAGGTGGCCCGGTTTGCTCATCCAAACCCTAATAGTTAATACATTTTTAAAAAGCTATGAAATTCCATAGACAAAAAAACGTTACGATTTCACATGTCCCATTGAGGCTGCTTAGACATGATATGAAATTTCGCAAAACCAATTGAACTTCTGCCACTCAAACTCCAAAAAGCAATGAAATTACGATCATTAAGGCTGACGCCTTAATGGACGTGTTCCTTGCGTAATACAGATATTGTATGCTATGACACCCTGTGGTTAACTGCAGATTCAGCACTCTCACGGAATGAGATTGCTGTCACTCAAAAATTGGTGGAGCTGCTAATTCACATAATTGTGTGCTCATTGGAATACACACATGCAGTATATATATATATATATATATATATATATATATATATACATACACACACACATATGTGTAACATTTAAAGAAAACGTTCAAAACCTTCTGAGAAAATGGATTTGGGCACCAGTCCTCTTACACCACATTTGTAAACTTAACTTGAGAGCTCCTTGTCATTGAGTTACATTACCCTTTATTTGAAATCACACATTTCTTAGCAGTCATACCCAGGACTTGAATGCTGCACCTCTCACATTGACAGGCAGGAAGGCCTGCACTGGTTCAAACTCCATTATATTGTATGGTGTATGCACTAATATACTGTTACAAAGAGCTGGAAGCTGTATCAAGTTTTATTGAATTTCGACATCACTGACTGGCCATTATCATACAGTGTTTGTCATACTGCGTACCTTAAAACCCACTTTGTCCGGTCGCGCTGTGAATGCACATCACTCCAGATCGATGCAGAGGTCCACTGAAGCTGTACATCGCTCCCAGCTGGTCGCAAGGGTTGTCGGTGCTATTCCTGACTGTCCAGTGTTCTGTATCTGGACATGAAGATGGCTCACCGCGGTGCTCTGCTCTCAGTGTGCTTGCTCAGTTCCCTCCAAAACACCAGTATAAGCTCAGTCATGTTGGTCTCAGTCACCTGACGCTCCTCCACCACTCAGAGCGCTGCTTCCAGACCAGTTGATTGCAGCATCCAATCCCTGGAGGCTCAACCCTATAAGTTCTACTTCCTGACTGGCCCACATTACCAGTACAACATCGCTTCTGCTGAAGCTACAGCTCTGTGCTGAGCTCCCAGGTATTTTGTATCTGCACCATTCCAGTTTGTCCTAATCCAGTTCTAAGTCTGGTATTTTTAAGTCTCCATTACCATCTGCATTCCAGTCTAGATCAAAGATGTCTTTGAAGCCACTGTCACTGGAGGATTAGGACTTGGACCCGGAGTGGAGCTAGGAGAGGTCTTCAGGGCAGATTGCTGGTACTGGAAGGATGCAGGTTTCAGAGGAGTATGATTCATGAGTGGCCCGCTGGCAGGTGGTAGCCCAGAAGGAGAAAATCCCAACAGATATGCTGAGTACAGCCAACTGGTAACTGGCTGACTGGGGAGAAGCGCAGACTGTTCGGATGTCAGCAGGAGTTCCCCTAGGGGTGGTAGCCTGGAAAAGCATTACTGTCTCACAGAGGTCTGACAAGAGTAGCTGGAGTCTGGAGCAAGTAGGGTCTGTGGATAGTAGCTAGGTACAGGTAACAGCAAGGCAGCACAGAGAACTAGTACCCAGCTTGCACTGGGATTAACGTTGCACTGGCAAAGAAAGGACTGCTCAGCAGCCCCTTAAATACCAAAGGAAGTGCATGGTTGTTAGGATTCCTGATAATGCTCTGGCTGGATTGGCTGAAATGAGTCACCTGATGAAATCCAAGATGGCAACACCCATATAGTGCTGCAGCACTGCCTAAAGTGGCCCAAACTGACACCTGAATTCAGAACTCTGTGTGACCCCGAAGTATGCAGTGCTGACCTCCAGATGCCCGCACCCCCGCCAGAGGGACCTCACCACAGCATCCGAACAGATAAGACACGCTGGCCCTGGCCACACACAGCCATGGTCATGACAGCCACATCCTAGGGGGTACAGTTACTCTCCAGACTCGACCTCTGTGAGTCAAGATTGGTGCTCTGCACTTTGAACTTTTTCATTTTCTTGTTATACCCAGGGCATCGCATTCCTTAGTTCTGGACCTGCCCTGGCTCCGTCAACATAATTCCCAAATTAATTGGAGAACCTCCTAAGTTATTGCCTGGAGATCATCCTGCTTCAGTACTTGTCTTCAGCAAGTTCTTCCAGTACGGTCTGCTGCTCTGTCTCATCCAGATATTCCTCCTAATTTTTATGAAGAATTTACTGATGTGTTCAGTAAAGCTGGTGCTGATGTACTTGCTCACCGTTAATAGGATTGTCCAATTGAATGAATCCCTGGGAAATCTCCTCCCAGAGGGCGGACCTATTTGTTGTCGCTTCCTGAGACAAAAGCCATGATGAACTACATCCAAGAAAATCTGGAGAAAAGGGTCATGTGTCCATCCACTTCACCCACTGATGCAGGCTTCTTCTTCGTCATAAAGAAGGAGAGGCGCCCCTGCATCGACTACAGGGGTTTGACTGACATTGCAATAAAAAAACGCTATCCTTTACCTCTGATTACAGAGCTTTTTGACAGGGTTAGTGGAGCACCATCTTTACCAAATTGGACTTGTGTGGAGCATACAATCTCATATGAATTCATGAAGGAGATGAATGGAAGACCACGTTTAATAGCCACGACAGACACTACGAATACTTTGTGATGCCCTTCAGCCTCGGTAATGCTCTTGCAGCATTCAAGCACTATGACAATGAGATCTTCCACAAACTTCTGTACAAGCATGTAGTCATCTATCTAGATGATATTCTGATATTCGCCAATGATCTGGAGGAACACCACCAGCAAATGAAAGAGATTCTCTCACGTCTCCGTTCCAATCATCTCTACTGTAAAATAGAGAAATGTGTCTTTGAAGTGAAGTCCCTTCCTTGGATATATAATTTCAGATTCCGGTCTCAAAATGGATCCAGAAAAGCTCCAAGTGATTCAAGAATGGCCACCTCCTATGACTCTTAAAACTGTTCAATGCTTCCTTGGGTTTGTGAACTACTATCACAAGTTTATAAAGATCTTTTCCACCATTACTGCACCTATTACTGCTCTCACCCGGAAAGGTGCCAACCCATCCCAATGGTCAGAGGAAGCAAAGGAAGCCTTTCAGAAGATCAAACAGAAGTTCATCTCTGCTTCTGTCTTGTATCAACCTGATGTCACGCAGCCATTCATCTTGGAAGTAGACACTTCTTCTGTAGGAGTTGGTGGTGTACTCTCTCAACGCGCTCCAGATGGTCATCTCCATCCCTGTGGATTCTTGTCTCAGAAATTCACTTTGGCGGAATATAACTATTCCATTGGGGATAAAGAACTCATCTATTAAATTAGCCTTAGTGGGATGGCTCTATCTTTTGGAAGAAGCTGTACATCCAATCTCCATTCTGACAGACCACAAAAACCTCTTGTACCTTAAGGCAGCCCATTGTCTAAATCTGAGACAAGACAGATGGGCTCTCTTTTTCTCACGTTTTAGCTTCAAATTTTCTATTCGTCTAAGGGTTCAGATTTGAGAGGCTGATGCCCTCTCTTGCTCCATGGAGCAAGAAAATAAGACTACCTCTAGTGAGAAGTATCTCATCATCAATCTGGTGGCTTTCTCTGTAGTTGGAGTACAGTAGACTCCACACCGCCTGTTGGGAAAACATTTGTCAAGCCCACATTATGCAAAAAGCTGCTACAATGGGCTCATTCTTCCCACTTTGCAGGTCATGAAGGCATACAGAAAACCTTCAAATTCATATCCATGTCTAACTGGTGACCCTGTCTCAAGACAGACATTCAGGATTTCATCACCTTCTGTTCTAAGTGTGCCTAGCATAATGTCACGGCTGCCACCACTTGAGATTCCTGGGAGGAGGCAGGCCTACTAGGCACAATAAACTGGGGTGGCTTTAGGAATTACTTTTTCATGAAAGCTCGGTTGCACGGAATAAAGTAAATAGAATTTATTCACAGGAGAAATATAATAGCAAAGTCTCATATAAAGTCTCAACAACACTGAGGTTCACATAAGCAATAATGAGTATAGGAGAACACCCCCCATATAGTCCTTAACACAGAAAAGTTAATATGGTAGGGAACCCCGAGTCCAGTATGAGGCTAACACCTCAGGATGGTATAGAGGAGCTTCACCTGGGTGGAACCCTGTAGTGATGGAGATCTGGAGCAGAGTGAGCCCTGTGATGCGGTGAAAGATGGAGCAGGGTTGAGCCCTGTGATGCTGTGAGATTGAAGCAGGATTGAGCCCTGTGATGTGGCGAGGTAAGAGCAGGGTTGAGCCCTGTAATACGGTGAAGTCAGAGCAGGGTTGAGCCCTGTGATGTGATGAAGTCGGAGCAGGGTTAAGTCCTGTGATGCAGTGAGGTCGGAGCAGGGTTGAGCCCTGTGATGCGATGAGGTTGAAGCAGGGTTGAGCCCTGTGAAGCGGTGTGGTTCTGGAACAGGGTTGAGCCCTGCGGTGTAACTAGAATCCGGAGCGGGGTTGAGCCCCGCGATGCAATGAAGGTTGAAGCAGGTTTGAGCCCTGTGAAGTGGTGTGGTTCCGGAACAGGGTTGAGCTTTGCGGTGTAACTAGAATCCGGAATGGGATTGAGCCCCGCGATTCAATAATGATATCTGTAACGGTGCAGTTGACAACTGTAACGAAGATGGGTTCAATGTCCACAGGAGTGAGAGGCAACAGGCAAAGTAAATAGTGCAACAAAAGGTGAAGTATTGCAAAAAGCAATACTTAGACAATGGCTATGCTGAGCTCTGTAGTGTGGCTGGTAACTGGCATCAGACATTTAGCTGGAACATGAGTGGAGATATAGCAAAGTCCATAGCAACCCACAGGCATAGCAGGGATCTGGCAGGAGTCCAAGAAAGACATGAAAGTAACATTGCAAAGACACTGAGACACAGTTAGTAACAGGCTATATACTAGAGGTCTGTGATCCATAGGAAGTTCAGAACATGTGACCCAAATGGAATCAGGTTTGAAATACTGAGCAATCTAGGAATCCCACAACCTGACAACACCTTGGATCACTTTAACTCTCTATTCCCTGTATATGAAGAATGCCAGCAAGCAGGATAGCTCCTCCAATGACCACAAAGGCATTTTGGAAAAAGTAATCTATCTTTATGTACTGAAATAGTTGCAGTCCTGACATATGAGGTGATTCATTAAACCCCAGCAGGGCAGTTGCTTCCTTTGTCCGTACCACACCAACCATGGTCTCATTTGTCTATGCACTTCATTACCGATCTTCTGGTCTCCAACAAGTTTAATACCATCTGGTTGGTAGTTAACCGGTACGCCAAGATGGCTCACTTCATACAACTCATCAATTTTCCGTTAGCTCCTAAGTTGGATCAACTCTTCATACAAGAGATCTTCAGACTTCATGGATTGCCCCTGCAAATCATCTCCAACCGTGGAGTTCAGTTTGTTGGCAAATTTTGGTGTTCCTTGTGTTCCTCACTTTAAGTCAAATTCAACTTCTCCACTGCCTACCACCATCAAACTAATGGCCAGACAGAAAGGGTCAACCAAGATCTGGAGTCATTCCTTCGACTATTTGTATCCTCCTCTCAGGACAACTGGGCCAAACTACTTCCTTGGGAGGAGTTCTGTCAAAACAACCAGTACCATTCTTCTTCTGGTTCAATGCCATTTTATGCTACCTATGGTATTCACCCTTGAGTTCCTGACTTTCAACCTCTTCCTACCTCACAGGTCCCATCTGCTGACCGTACCTTGCAGCACTTCACCAAAATCTGGAAGGAGATCCACTCCCCTCTTGTTGGCTTCTGATTGCTATAAGAAATTCACTGATGGGAAGATGTGAGCAATTCCCAATCTCAAACAAGGAGATTGAGTTTGGCTCTCAACACGAAACTTGAGGTTAAAGGTACCATCCATGAAATTTGCTCCCCGCTACATTGGGCCATTCGCCATTGAGCATGTCATCAACCCAGTTCATTCAAACTCAAATTACCTCCCTTCCTGAGGATACCAAATTCCTTTCACATTTCCTTATTAAAACCACTCATACTCAACTGGTTTTACTCAGCACTACCAAAG
Source organism: Taudactylus pleione (assembly GCA_031769625.1). Classification (NCBI taxonomy): domain Eukaryota; kingdom Metazoa; phylum Chordata; class Amphibia; order Anura; family Myobatrachidae; genus Taudactylus; species Taudactylus pleione. The sequence continues at coordinate 11,604,557 of JAUIMM010000060.1, read as the reverse complement.
GAACCTAGAGTCCAAATGTATCATGGAATTGAATATGAAGTTAAAAAATTCTGGACTCTATAATCTGTCATGGACACCTCCAATACTTGATTGATTGGAAGGGCTATGGCCCAGAAGAACATTCTTGGACTTTTTCTTCTGATGTCCACGTTGATTTGAACATTCCATGCCAAGTTTTCATCTTAGCCTAAGAGGTGTCCTGGGGCCACCCATGAAGGTGGAGGGGGTGTTGTCATGCTCTGTACATTAAAACCCATTTATCTACCTCTGCGGTGTCTGTCCCAGCTGGCATGATGCAACCACACATCATTCCCAGATGATGCAGAGGTCCACTGAAGCTGCACATAGCTCCAGGCTGGTCGCAAGGGTTGTCAGTGCTGTTACTGACCAGTCCGTTCAGTGTTCTGTGTCTGGGCATGGAGATGGCTCCCCACAGCACTCTGCTCTCAATGTGCTTGCTCAGCATGGTGGAACACAGGCTGCACACAAATGTTCCCTCCATAACACCAGTATGGGCGCAGCCATGTTGGACTCAATTTTACGGTTACACTAGAGTATCCTGCGTAAACCCCCAGAACTCAACGGATGAGGTCTTCTGCCATTAACAGCCACCTGTTGTTCCCTTAGAACTAGGAATGTTCACCGGTACTTAGGCAGCCACCTGGTCTTAAACTCAGAGTAATAGGGTTTTACACAGAACTCCCAGGAGTACCAGAGTTAAATATGACACAAAAGAGAGCAAGTAACTGGGATACGGCTAGAGCGGCACTGGTGGGATAGATGCAACTAATGTAGCACTGGTGGTATGGATGCGGCTAATGTAGCACTGGTGGTATGGATGTGGCTAAGGTAGCACTGGTGGTATAGATGCGGCTAATGTAGCACTGGTGGTATGGATGTGGCTGGAACCATCTGTGGAAGAGATGCAGCTAGTAGCTGGTAGAATTGATGTGGCTGGTATAGCCTGTGGAATTGATGCAGCAAGTAGCTGGTAGAATTTATTTGGCTGGTGTAGCATGAAGATTTGCTGCAGCAAGTGCGGCCTGGTGATCGTGATGTGGCTTGGTTAGCTGTGGTGTGGCTGCTAGAGCTGGAGGATACGATGTGACCTGGTGACCGAGATGCGGCTTGGTTAGACATGGTGCGGTAACTAGAGCCGGAGGATATGATGCGGCCTGGTGACCGAGGTGCTGCTTGGTTAACTGTGGTGTGGCAACTAGAGATGGAGGATTCGATGTGGCCTGGTGACCGCAGCACAGTGTTGAAAGATGCAGGAGCAAAGTCCAGACACAGGAACTGGAAGGGGACGTACTGAGACGCTATAGCCGGCAAGGCTGTGATGACGATGCCAGGCATAAAAGAGGTGATGCACCAATCAGAACAATGGAGAATCATCCCATGCTCCCAGTGATGCGAAACGTCATCCGGCGTGCAGATCGCCTAGCAATCAATGGAGTAGTACTCACACGGCAGGTGGAAGTGGTGGGAACAATCACTGACGTGTTGGAAAGTGACAAACCGCGCTGGCGATTTGTAATACTCAGTCACCTGATGCTCCTCCACCACTCAGAGCACTGCTCCCAGACCAGCTGATTGCAGCATCCAATCCCTGGAAACTCAGCCCTATAGGTTCCACTTCCTGACTGGCCCACATTGCCAGTACAATGTCGCTCCTGCTAAAGTTACAGCTCTGTGCTGAGCTCAAAGTACCTGCACGGTTCCAGTCCGTCCTAATCCAGTTCCAAATCAGATGTTTGCAAGTCTCCATTACCATCTGCATGTCAGTCTGGATTTCCAAGAGACTTGCTTCTTTCTCCAAACATCAGTCCCAAACCGCTATCTCCAACATCAGTCCCAAACCGCTATTTCAACATCGGTCTCAATTCCATATCTCCAATATGAGTTCAAATTTCATTCTATATCATCAGTTCCAAACCAATTCTACATCATAGAACCCAAACAGATTCGACATCATCTGTCCCAAAGTGATTCTACATCTTTGGTCCCAAACTGATTCTACATCATCTGTCCCAAACCGATTCTACATATTCAGTTCCAAACCGATTCTACATCACGAGTTCCAATTCAATTCTACATCATAGGTTTCAATTTGATTCTGCATCATCAGTTCCAATTCAATTCTACATAATCAATTCCGCATAATCATTTCCAATCCGATTCTGCATCATCAGTTCCAATTTCCATTCTGCATCATCGGTCCCAGTTGGATATCTTCAACATCTATACCAATCCAATATCTACTACTGTTCCAGTATAATGAAGGTATTCCATTCCTGTACCCACCTTCGGGCAACCACTACCAACAGTTCTACTGCTCCCTCTCTTCTACTGCTCCCTCTCTTCTACTGCTCCCTCTCTTCTACTGCTCCCTCTCTCCTACTGCTCCCTCTCTTCTACTGCTCCCTCTCTTCTACTGCTCCCTCTCTTCTACTGCTCCCTTTCTTCTACTGCTCCCTCTATTCTACTGCTCCCTTTCTTCTACTGCTCCCTCTATTCTACTGCTCCCTTTCTTCTACTGCTCCCTCTCTCCTACTGCTCCCTCTCTTCTACTGCTCCCTCTCTTCTACTGCTCCCTCCCTTCTACTGCCCCCTCTCTTCTACTGCTCCCTCTCTCCTACTGCTCCCTCTCTTCTACTGCTCCCTTTCTTCTACTGCTCCCTTTCTTCTGCTGCTCCCTCTATTCTACTGCTCCCTCTCTTCTACTGCTCCCTTTTTTCTACTGCTCCCTTTCTTCTACTGCTCCCTCTCTCCTACTGCTCCCTCTCTTCTACTGCTCCCTCTCTTCTACTGCTCTCTCTCTTCTACTGCTCCCTTTCTTCTACTGCTCCCTTTCTTCTGCTGCTCCCTCTATTCTACTGCTCCCTCTCTTCTACTGCTCCCTTTCTTCTACTGCTCCCTCTCTTCTACTGCTCCCTTTCTTCTACTGCTCCCTCTCTCCTACTGCTCCCTCTCTTCTACTGCTCCCTCTCTTCTACTGCTCCCTCTCTTCTACTGCTCCCTCTATTCTACTGCTCCCTTTCTTCTACTGCTCCCTCTCTCCTACTGCTCCCTCTCTTCTACTGCTCCCTTTCTTCTACTGCTCCCTTTCTTCTACTGCTCCCTCTCTTCTACTGCTCCCTCTCTTCTACTGCTCCCTTTCTTCTACTGCTCCCTTTCTTCTGCTGCTCCCTCTCTTCTACTGCTCCCTTTCTTCTACTGCTCCCTCTCTCCTACTGCTCCCTCTCTTCTACTGCTCCCTCTCTTCTACTGCTCCCTCTCTTCTACTGCTCCCTTTCTTCTACTGCTCCCTCTCTCCTACTGCTCCCTCTCTTCTACTGCTCCCTTTCTTCTACTGCTCCCTTTCTTCTACTGCTCCCTCTCTTCTACTGCTCCCTCTCTTCTACTGCTCCCTTTCTTCTACTGCTCCCTTTCTTCTGCTGCTCCCTCTATTCTACTGCTCTCTTTCTTCTACTGCTCCCTCTCTCCTACTGCTCCCTCTCTTCTACTGCTCCCTCTATTCTACTGCTCCCTTTCTTCTACTGCTCCCTCTCTTCTACTGCTCCCTCTCTTCTACTGCTCCCTCTTCTACTGCTCCCTTTCTTCTACTGCTCCCTCTCTACCACTGCTCCCTCTCTTCTACTGCTCCCTCCCTTCTACTGCCCCCTCTCTTCTACTGCTCCCTCTCTCCTACTGCTCCCTCTCTTCTACTGCTCCCTCTCTTCTACTGCTCCCTTTCTTCTGCTGCTCCCTCTCTTCTACTGCCCCCTTTCTTCTACTGCTCCCTCTCTTCTACTGCTCCCTCTATTCTACTGCTCCATCTCTTCTACTGTTCCCTTTTCTACTGCTCCCTCTCTTCTACTGCTCCCTCTCTTCTACTGCTCCCTTTCTTCTACTGCTCCCTTTCTTCTACTGCTCCCTCTCTCCTACTGCTCCCTTTCTTCTACTGTTCCCTTTTCTACTGCTCCCTCTCTTCTACTGCTCCCTCTTCTACTGCTCCCTCTCTTCTACTGCTCCCTCTTTCACTGCTCCCTCTATTCTACTGCTCCCTCTTCTACTGCTCCCTTTCTTCTACTGCTCCCTTTCTTCTACTGCTCCATCTCTCCTACTGCTCCCTCTCTTCTACTGCTCCCTTTCTTTTACTGCTCCCTTTATTATACTGCTCCCTTTCTTCTACTGCTCCCTCTATTCTACTGCTCACTTTCTTCTACCTCCCCCTCTCTTCTACTGCCCCCTCTCTTCTACTGCTCGCTCTCTTCTACTGCTCCCTCTATTCTACTGCTCACTTTCTTCTACTGCTCCCTCTATTCTACTGCTCCCTCTCTTCTTTCAATACATGAGGAAGAGCTAACTCAAACCTCCCAGCTTCACACAAGCCTCTTCAGTCTCCACTTCAGCCTCTCACGTCTGTTCCAGCCAACACCAACCCTCAGGTGTGACAGTGTTTTTCCTTGAAATGGATATTGGTTCACACTGACCACTATTGCTCCTCACTGATGATGTCGACAATGACAAAAAGCATTGGGTGTTATAATCTGTGTCCATAACACTGCAAGCCACCTCTGTCACAAGCTCACGTCCTCACGTTATGAGCGACACAAAGAGTGGCAATTTCCATCTGCAGTTTAGTGGTTACAGATTTCTTGTCAATGGTGAATGTAAACTATGATGGTGATTTTTTGATTGAAAATATTCTATGAAAAAATGTTTTAAGAAATATTTGTAAACTCAATTAATTATTTGGTATCGGGTACATGTTTTACTATAAGAATTAGCACACAAATGATTGCACATCAATAGGTCAACTTAGGTTTGACTGATTATACACTCTGTAAAATTGATAAAAATGATAAATAATCAAAAGACATCACCACAGTTTTTTTTAGTTTAGATGGACATTCCATTGTGTCATCAGAGCGCCCTCTTGAATAAAATAGTTTGTATATTGTATTTTATTTAAACCTATGCTGGTGGGTTATATTTGAGAGGAGCAGCTCCAGTTACAACTTATACCCCTTTTCCACCAAAATTCCGGGTCTGACCTGGAGTTGGAACAGAGTTCCTATCTGGATCAGACCCAGAATTTAGCCGGCGCCGACTAGGCATATTCCCAAGTCGGCGCCGCTCACACCGGAGTCGGGTATGCATAGACCCGGCTTTCCTGGCGTGAAAGTGGACGCTTGGAGATGACATCATCTCCAAGCGCCACTGAAGCCGAACCAATCGGCCGGCTAGCAGCGCCTTCCAGGTCATCATGACCCGGAGTGCGCTGTTCTCACAGCAGGGTTTCACGTGCTACGCCCATGTTAAACCCTGCTATTTACATGGGTTGGATTGCCGGGTCACTCGACCCAGCGATCCAACCCTCTCCCCTTTTACACCAGGGAGCTGCCCGGGTTAACCCTGCAATAACCCGGGTTTTAGCTCCGGTGTAAAAGGGGTATTAGTAACAGTACATATATTTAATATAATCTAAACGCAGAAGAGGGATTGTGTTTTTTCATGTTTTCATATATATAAGCCAATGGTACTCCGGCACTCACATGACTATAATCCAAGAAAACTTGCTCCGGTGCCTTCCTTTATAGGGAACAGCGTCCCCACAATACCAATCCAAATAAGGCGGCACTCAGAGTCCATGTACTAATGTAAATAGGTGGTGTTTATTCACACATTCATCGACGTTTCGGGGCCATCTGCCCCTTCTTCAGGATGGCAAAAAGAATGTGACATACAGATCGATTTAAATAACTTACCCCATCGGACATGTAACACCTCCTCCGCGCCGTTCTGGATCCCGGAACTCCAGTGCTCCCACGTGATGGAAACCACACGTGACTGGTGCTGCCGTGACGCAGTCCGGCGCATCGGATGATGTCCTTAGCACGTATGCTAGCATGTTGCCGTGGTAACATCATCTATTATACAAACAAAGAAACGTGAAGACAACACAAACAACATTGGCTAAATTTAGTATACATGTATAACAACATATTTCAATTAATGATCAAAACACCACTGATATATGACTAATGTATTCTCAATAAGAAGTCTAATAAGTTAAAAATAGCAGGACTGCACATTCCAATTATACTATCCGTTCCCCCAATAAAAATGACCTACTGTGTCAACATAAATTTGTAAACATCATTTAATAAGTATCAATATGATACAAAACCAATATATGTGTTAATGTGATATAAACTGTGACAAAAAAATATAACTTGCCACAAATGTAAAAACCTATAAATGTGTGACGTGTATTGATCACTGCTAAAATGCAGTGAAAATTATATGTGTAAATCGTGTGTACAAACCAAATGTATGTGTCAAAAAAGTTATGAAAAAACTAAAAAACAATTGGAATGTGCAGTCATGATATTTTTAAAATAATTAGGCTTCTTATTGAGAATACATTAGTCATATATCAGTGGTGTTTTGATCATTAATTGAAATATGTTGTTATACATGTATACTAAATTTAGCCAATGTTGTTTGTGTTGTCTTCACGTTTCTTTGTTTGTTTGTATAATAGATGATGTTACCACGGCAATATGCTAGCATACGTGCTAAGGACATCATCCGATGCGCCGGATTGCGTCACGGCAGCACCAGTCACGTGTGGTTTCCATCACGTGGGAGCACTGGAGTTCCGGGATCCAGAACGGCGCGGAGGAGGTGTTACATGTCCGGTGGGGTAAGTTATTTAAATCGATCTGTATGTCACATTCTTTTTGTCATCCTGAAGAAGGGGCAGATGGCCCCGAAACGTTGATGAATGTGTGAATAAACACCACCTATTTACATTAGTACATGGACTCTGAGTGCCACCTTATTTGGATTGGTATTGTGGGGACGCTGTTCCCTATAAAGGAAGGCACCGGAGCAAGTTTCTTGGATTATAGTCATGTGAGTGCCGGAGTACCATTGGCTTTTATATTTATCCACGGATACTCAGTGGTTAGTATTGTGGATTACTCAAGGCACCACGGTGCACTCTTACTCCTCAGGACTACAAGTTTTTGTTCACTTATTATTTTTTCACTTATTTCTATATATGCATGTATGTTTTTCACTTGTTTGCAGTTTATGTAAACTTTGTCAGTGACTGTCATTCATACGTGTTTGTTATTGGCTTGATTCAACATATACAGTGTTACAGAAAGTATGGCAGTAGCTCCAGACCCTATTGAGAACATTTCTTATATACTACAATGTGACACATCGGACACGTTTAGTTTTTCTGATCTAGAAGCAGAGGGAATTTTAAGTAAAGAACCCATTTTTGATACATCGATCAATAACAGCAATGAGGATGTCTTCAAGGAATTATTGAAACTGAAAAAACGTGAACTGGACTTTATATTACATAGTCGTACACTTTCAGACTGCTATAGAGCCAAACAAATTCCTAGAGGACTACGGGTCCATAATACTCCTACCATTGGCAGGCACAGTATTCCCTTCTGCCGCCGATGGATTTCAATATTGAACAAATGTTCAATGGACCTTATTTTGTTAATTATTGAAGAGTCCACTCGGGAAAGCAATATAACCAAAGAGAAAATTAAAAAATGAGAGGAAGAAAAATTATTTAACCTTACAGCTGACCCGGATGTTAATTGGCAAGAAAAAATCAATAAGCAGATGGAGCAGTATAAATCTGATCTATTGAAGTTCAAAAAACAAAAATTAGTGAAAGTGCAACAAGACTACGAGCTTCACAGAGTTAGTAACCCTCCCAAAACGAATCGGTTCTATACAGCACGCTCACTAAGAGCTTTCAATAAATTTTCCAGTACATCTGCGAGCGATACAGATGAGGCTATACAGACTCAGAAATCGTCCCATCAACAAGTGCTCCCTTTAGGAATAGGCGGGAATGAAGGGATGACTACCAGAAGAAAAAAAGAACTAGAAGGGGGGGTCAAACGTGGAGGCAGAAACGCAGGCAGACCACCGAGAGGGAGGAGGATTTAATATTTAATTTATCCTCAGTACCATTAACCTCCATTGAACAACAAGTTCTTAGTAAAGGACTTACGTTTGTGCCCACCCACGATGTTAACATGTTTAAGTGGAAAGTCGATAGCTATAAATTCTGCAGAACTTTAAAAATAAAGGAACATTTTAGCAAGAACAACGCATCTCAATTGGACACAGCACCTTCTGCTCTATCTAAAATAGGAGCAAAGTCCACATTTGACCCGTCATCTACGAATTCTTCTATTAAGACGTTTCACAGGATGTTGGATTCTGCACCTCAAAGGATACAATCGGTTCACTCTGCCCCTAATATGTCCAAAGATGAGCTCACAGCTCTTAAATCATTGGGTTCTAGACAGGACATTGTCATAAGGGGTGCTGACAAGGGAGGGTCCATAGTTGTGATGGATACCTCCTTTTATCAAGAGGAGTGTGACAAACTGCTTAGTGATCAAGCTACATATTGTTCTTTATTGGGTGACCCTACAGCTGAATACAAAAAATGTCTGGACAATTTGCTGAAACAAGCTGAGGCTGAGGGTATTATTTCAGAAAGCATTAGTAAAAAATTGATCACTGATTTTCCAGTGGTACCGCTATTTTACATAATACCTAAGATTCACAAGGATTCACAGAGACCCCCTGGCAGACCTATTATCTCAGCCAGGGGTTCTGTCTGTGAATCTATAGCGAAGTATGTTGATATGTTTTTGCAACCCTGTATACAGGATACATTTACTTACCTCAAAGATTCGACTACTTTGTTACGACATTTGACTGCTATGTCAAGCGTGCCTTGTGATATGGTCATGGTCACGCTTGACGTGACAAGCCTCTACACATGCATTCCACACACAGCAGGACTAAGTGCGATTGAGCATTTATTGATTAATAACCCCAAATATGAGGGCCCAGACATTAAGTTTTTTATATCTTTATTAGAGTTCTCGTTAACTCATAATTACTTTTTGTTTAATGGGGTCTTCTATAGACAGAAGACGGGGTGTGCTATGGGTTCTCCAGCTGCCCCGTCCTTCGCTAATGCATTCATGTGGGAAACAGAAAAAGCTTTGTTTTTTGAAAATTTGGCTGTGTCCAGTAAAATTCTGTTATATTATCGTTATATTGACGATTTATTGATTTTCTGGAATGGAGATGTGAACATGCTGTTGAAATTGGTTAAAATACATAATGCGACTTCTAGTCCCATTAAGTTGACAGCTCAGTTCAGTAACAGTTAAATTAATTTTCTGGACATTAACATCAAAATTATTGAATCCAGAATACAAACTTCACTGTATGTTAAACCGACGGACAGAAACACTCTATTATGGTACAACAGTTTTCATCCTAGATCTACAGTGGTAGGGTTACCATTCTCTCAATTCATCAGAGTCTGTAGAACTACCAGTGATAGAAATGAAACTGTGAAACAACTGGACATAATGATGGAAAAACTTTTCAATAGAGGTTATCCAATTAAATTACTTAGGCAAGCTAAATTGAAGGCATCGAGTAAAACTAGAGCATCCTTGTTGGTATCAAAAGATAAAAAACAATTGAAGCAAATGGTACCTTGGGTTAGTGAATTTAATACAAAAAGCCGACAACTATCCACACAGGTGAAACAATGGTGGCCTTTAGTAGCTACGGACCCTGACATGTCGTTAGTACAGGGAACCCGAGTGATGCCCACTTATATGAGGAGTCGCAACATTAAAGATTTCGTGGTAAAAACCGACATCACCCCGTTTAAAAAAGTGGGCACTAAAGAACATTTTCTCAGTAGGAAAAATGGGTGTTTTAAATGTTTAGGGTGCACCACCTGTAGCTATATGTTGACTGGTACACATGTATATCACCCATATTCTGGAAAGAAATTTACCATTAATTGGCCACTCACTTGTAGCTCGATTTGTCATATATGTTCTGTCTTGCCCTTGTGGGTTACACTACGTGGGCAAGACAGAACGACAATTTAAAGAGAGGATGGCACAGCATTGTGCAGCCATTCGGGCTGCTCTTATTGCGGGAACTAGCGACCAACCTGTCGCTCGACATTTTGTTCAGCTAAAACACAATTTAGCTTCAGTCAAATATAAAGTCATTGACCACGTACCCATCTCACTCAGAGGGGGCAATAGATCCAAAAGGTTGTTACAACTCGAGGCTTCCTGGATTTTCAGGTTAGACACTCTAGCCCTCCGTGGTCTAAATGAGTCCTTGGGCTTACAATGCTATTTGTGATCCAGTGGTTCACTTCATTACTCTATGGAGGACAGGTGTGTCCAGGGATCTTAGGATAATATCGGATTCTGATGATATTACAGTAAATTAGTAACAGTATGTAGTATTATAAGATGTTTTGAGTTGCTATAATGGTATTGTATGTTACTTTTGGTAACTATTGGCACAGACCACACACACATGAGATAATGTATATACATTATGGACTGTGGTTCTACAGAGGAGAATATCAATTCTATACTCCATATATTCTCTAGGGTTATGGATATATTTTTTCTGCTACTTTATTTTTTATTTGCTAACACCATTGATTATACATAAGTATTATATCTTAAGCCTTTTGATGGCATTTCATTTAATATTGCAGGTCTACACATTGAGTCATATTAATGTGTTCATTTAACACGTTTAGTTGATAAGTTTATTATATCACACCTAGAAATACTGATTTTGTTGTTTTTTTGTTGTTTTTTAGTTTTTTCATCACTTTTTTGACACATACATTTGGTTTGTACACACGATTTACACATATAATTTTCACTGCATTTTAGCAGTGATCAATACACGTCACACATTTATAGGTTTTTACATTTGTGGCAAGTTATATTTTTTTGTTACAGTTTATATCACATTAACACATATATTGGTTTTGGATCATATTGATACTTATTAAATGATGTTTACAAATTTATGTTGACACAGTAGGTCATTTTTTGGGGGGGAACGGATAGTATAATTGGAATGTGCAGTTCTGCTATTTTTAACTTATTAGACTTCTTATTGAGAATACATTAGTCATATATCAGTGGTGTTTTGATCATTAATTGAAATATGTTGTTATACATGTATACTAAATTTAGCCAATGTTGTTTGTGTTGTCTTCACGTTTCTTTGTTTGTATAATAGATGATGTTACCACGGCAACATGCTAGCATACGTGCTAAGGACATCATCCGATGCGCCGGACTGCGTCACGGCAGCACCAGTCACGTGTGGTTTCCATCACGTGGGAGCACTGGAGTTCCGGGATCCAGAACGGCGCGGAGGAGGTGTTACATGTCCAGTGGGGTAAGTTATTTAAATCGATCTGTATGTCACATTCTTTTTGTCATCCTGAAGAAGGGGCAGATGGCCCCGAAACGTCGATGAATGTGTGAATAAACACCACCTATTTACATTAGTACATGGACTCTGAGTGCCGCCTTATTTGGATTGGTATATATATATATATATATATATATATATATTACAGTGCATCCGGAAAGTATTCACAGCGCATCACTTTTTCCACATTTTGTTATGTTACAGTCTTATTCCAAAATGGAATAAATTAATTTTTCTCCTCAAAATTCTACACACAATACCCCATAATGACAACATGTAAAAAGTTTTTGAGAGATATTTGCAAATTTAATAAAAAAAAGAAATCACATGTACATAAGTATTCACAACCTTTGTTCAATACTTTGTTGTTACACCTTTGGCAGCAATTACAGCCTCAAGTCTTTTGGCACACCTATCTATGGGCAGTTTTGCCCACTCCTCTTTGCAGCACCTCTCAAGCTCCATCAGGTTGGATGGGAAGCGTCGGTGCACAGCCATTTTCAGATCTTTCCAGAGATGTTCAATTGGATTCAAGTCTGGGCTCTGGCTGGGCCACTCAAGGACATTCACAGAGTTGTCCTGAAGCCACTCCTTTCATATCTTGGCTGTGTGCTTAGGGTCGTTGTCCTGCTGAAATATGAATTGTCGCCCCAGTCTAAGGTCAAGAGCGCTCTGGTTCACGGCCGCCGCAAGCTAAGCTTAACAAACGCCGATCAAAGATGTGCCCCCGGATTGGTGCAGTCCCACCCACAGAGAGCCCACTGCCAGCCGGGTGATGGAGAAACAGCTTGTCTCTGTCAGCGCAGACAACGAACATGGACTGAGAGGTACTGTGGGTGAGGTAGTGTAAGCACTGTAAGGTGCAGGGGGGGAGGTGAAGCAGGTAGCTTGTGGGAAGGGGAGGGATTCAGCAAAAATTTCCATACCTCCACTTCATAATTCCCACTTCGAGCACTGATCGCAGCAATAAGAAACTTTAGTATATCCCTGAGATGTATATGGAAATAAGTGATTGCTCATGCGATCTCTTTACTTCCAGAAACAGCCGCATTACTGTGCATGTGCGGTCATCACACCACGCATGTGCTAGCGGAAAGTACATGGAAAGGATCTTTTGCAAAATGGAGCCCATATTCTACAATGGCAGATAGAAAATAGTATTCCCCTGGATCGGCACATTAGTGATATCCACCACAATATCATTGCCCCGGTTCACATTCCAACCGTATATACCTTAATCAATATAATATAAAATGGCTCCAAGCAGTATAAAATAATAAAATAAATAATCAAATACACAATCACCCTAATGAGTGAAATACCACAGATGGGTGTAATGTTTTACATGTGGGGGGAGGGTATTCTTTGTCAGTGTGCCAGTCTGTGTGTGTATAGGCTTTGTCAGTGTGTGTCAGTTTCTATGTGTGTGTGTTTAGGCTTTGTCAGTGTGTGTGTATAGGCTTTGTCAGTGTGTGTGTCAGTCTGTGTGTGTGTGTTTGTGTATAGGCTTTGTCAGTTCAATTTAAGGCAAAATCAGTATTCTTTTCTGCAGATCATTGTTGCTTGTTTCTTTGTAGTGTGTATGTATAGGCTTTGTCAGTGTGTGTGTGTATGTAGGCATTGTCAGTGCAGTGTCTGTCAGTGTGTGTGTATAGGCTTTGTCAGTGTGTGTGTATAGGCTGTCAGTGCAGTATCTGTCAGTGTGTGTGTGTCTAGGCTTTGTCAGTGTGTGTGTGTATATGTTGTCAGTGCAGTGTGTGTATAGGCTTTGTCAGTGCAGTCTGTGTGTGCGTGTATATGTCACTGTGTATGTTTGCGGTGCCGCCTTTTTATTTCTTCAAGGAGATGAAAAGCTCCATATTAATATAGTCAAGAAGACTCCAAATAAAAAAGCCCAACAAGCCGGGGTGCAGATCCTAAGAACTAAGCAGACCGCTCAGTCTTGAACATACAATCAGATATAGGCAGCGCTCCTCGGGTACTCAATAATCAATAATCCAAGCTTGTTAATCCATTACTGTGCAACGTTTCAGATGCAATTATTACATATTTTGTCAAGGCATTGACGAAATATGTAATAAATTCATCTGAAACGTTGCACGGTAATGGATTAACTAGCTTGGATTATTGAGTATTGATTATTGAGTACCCGAGGAGTGCTGCCTGTATGTGGTTAGATATTTTTGCCATTGGTTTTGTAACCAAGTATTGAAAACCTCCCCTTTCAAAATCCTGCGTTTGCCACTGATGGGTTTGTCAGATGTCTTTTGATTGTAAGTTTTGTAACGCAAGGCGTATTGAGGACCAGTGATTCGCCAACCTCTCTCGAAAAGTCCATGTAGTCATACCCACATAATAAAAGCCCACATGGGCATATTAATATGTAGACTACAAAGTCCACCATACAGTGGAGTATATGCTGGATCGCTATCCTTTGTCCACTGTGCGGGTGCGAAAAATTTGATCCGACCATCATGGATCTACACATTGTGCAATTGGCACACCTAAAGCAACCATTCTTACAGTTAGAAAGCCAATTTGCATGTTGTTCCTTAGGTTGCTTTATCAGACGAAGAAGTAATTGCTTCACATTAGGACCCCTACGGTAAGCGCATGTAGGAGGACTTTTACTCACTGCTTTGAGGACAGGAATTGAGGAAATAATAGGCCAGTGCCTCTTCAGTGCCCTCTGCATATCATACACTGGGCCTGATTCAGACCCGGTCGCAAGCGCTGAGCGCTCGCAACCGGGTCGATGGTGGCCCAGAGCACATGCGCACGATGGAGCCGGCTCCGTCGTGCACATGCGCGAGACCCGGTAACTTTTTAGCCAATTCCGGCTTTTCGCTCCAAATTGAATATGGGCCATAGGGTTACTCGCCACTTTAGAATATGTCAATGTGCATACATTCACCGGGTGCTTTATTTTTGTGGGTATCCAAAATAACGAAGCTGTTTTCAAGGGATATCCTACTATTTATTTTTAATATGCCCCTGAAAGTCTAAATTAAGTTAAATTTCCTGCTGTTCTCCAGCTGTTGTGCAGCACGGGATGTAGTTATTAGACCACCGGATGGCATGCTGCCGGTCTGAATCCCGACGCTGAAAGTCCGACACGGCACTTAAGATAGGCATTGAAATACTGACGCCTATCTTAATACCAACCCCGGAACACAGACAGACGCCAGCCCGAACCAGTTAAGTCCGGGGCGTCTTAGCTGTTAGTTGCGGGGAGGTGGGTGGAGGGAGCATAGCGGTGTTAGCGCTAGGTTTTTGGGGGGAGGTTAGGCACCACTGGCAGGGTTAGGCACTAAGGGGGAGGGTTAGGTTTAGGCACGAAGGGGGAAGACTTAGGTTTAGACACTAACGAGGAGAGTTAGGTTACAAGAAGGGAGGGATAGGGTTAGGGGGAGGGTAAGAATACTTACCCAAATCCTGTCTGGATAACAACCATCGGGGCATTACATACCGATTCTGTGCAGAACAGCTAGCTTAAGAATGGTCTAAAATGCTGCAATTACTGTTATATAAACATACTAGTGGCCAAAATTGTGGAAACCTTTTGGAAAATGTGCATTTTTGAAGTTTAACAGCTTATAGCACTAATATATTTTAGTGTTATACCAAAAAGCATACATTATTACAATGGCAATTTCATTTAGAACATAATACAACATAATACAATGAACTTTATAACAAAATTTGACATTTTGAAAACAGTTATACGTACTGAACTGTGGGAAAGTACATTTCTTAATTTTGCACAATATCCATTAGTACTTAGGGCCTGATTCAGAGCCGTTCGCTAGATGCGTTTGCTCGCTCCCAGCGTATGCAAATCCAGCGCACGCCCAGCAAGGCAGGCGATCGCTCGGCAAGGCATTAGCACGCCGTCTGTGTCTTGGCGAGTGATCACTTTGTGTAAGCAGACGCCCACCAGCCATTCATAAGATGCCCACTTGCGCACGTCATCTCCAGGAAGTGCATGAGAACATTGGTACATCGAGCACCATCGGATTTGCTCGCAGCGCTTAAGGTTGACTACACCTGGCCGCAAGCATTGCGATCCCTTCAGTGTGAAATACAACGAGGTGACGTGTACTATGACACTGCCTGTTAATTATGCACGTCTATGAAACGGCGTTGAAACACACAAGCACGCCTGCGTTCGCACCTCCACTGCCCTGTTTCTAGTGGCCAGCCCCTGTTGCCACCCACAAACAGCCTCTCCTGTCACTCATTCAGCTGGGCTGTCTATGCTCAGCGAGCGAGTGATTCCCGGTCTGTCGCAGTGGTTCGCGCACGGGCAATGTGATGCATACACATGCGCAGAACGCAAATATCAGCCAGCAACGAGCGTTCACATCCTAGCGAGCAGGTCTGAATCAGGTCCTTAGTTTGGAAGCCCTTTCCTGCAATTACATACCTCCTAACATTGGTGACCAGTGAATCGGGACCCTTGGTGTGCCTAAGGCGCGCTTATGTCAGGAAAGGGGGTGGAGCCTATGTAAAATGGGTGGAGCCTCGCAGCAACCTGGCTTCAAGGTTGTCTTAACAGCAGTGTGGGCCCTTGGCAAAGCAATGCACTGGGGCCCCTACCCACCCATTTACGGGAAAAAAATTTAAATGGTCAATAAAATGAAACCCTCCTGCATACCCATCAGACCTCTCACACATGCAGAGAGACTCTGTATGACTGGTCTGAAGCCAGCGGATGAAGTGAAACTGGAACTGAAGTGAGTACTCATCACCGGAGGGAGGTTAGATCAGAATACAGTGGACCGGCAGTCGGCTTATAAAAATATCACAAATTTACCAACTGGCCGCGGCTGCAGGGCGGTGGGTTGGCGGGCCCCTACAAGCTTCAGGCTCTTGGGCAACTGCCCAACAAGCCCAATGGAAGAGATGGCCCTGCCTGGCTTCAGTCACTGTGGGGTTGTGCCCAGTACTCTCCGAGATGCTGGGCTGCCCCCAGACTCTCTCTGCACTGTGAATATATGCTGTGCACATTGTCTATTCACCCGATGCTTTGCCATGCAGAGCAGCGGTGTGTGCTCACCCCAACTGCACCCCCCCACACACTGCGGGACACTGATGTATTTGCTATTTAAAGTGTCTTGATCATACAAATTCGTCCCACACCTTTTGCTGTCATACATCCCCACAGCATAACACTAACTGGATGCTTCACAGTAGGTGTTGTGCACTCTTCTCAAATTCTTCTGTAGACATATTTCATTCCATCACTGCCAAATATGGATATTATAGTTTTGTCACTCCAGATGACATTGTTCTATTGTTCTTCTGACCAATTAATATGCTTTTTAGCCAATTCCAATCTTTTCTGTCTTTAAGAGATAAATGTGGCCTTTTCCATGGAATTCTGGCGTTTAATACAAAATACTGAAGTCTGCGTAGAACAGCCCTGGCACTGATGTTTACACATTCATGTAAATCATTTTGAATGGCCTCAGATGATTTTCTTCTGTCACTCAAGCACAGTTTTTTCATTCTTCTATCACAGCATGGTGTTGTGGATCTGCTCCTACCTTTACTAGTATTGTTTTGAATTGACTGAGGGCCTGATTCAGAGCCGGACGCAATCAGCCGTTCGCCCGCAGTAGGTACGACCGTCAAAATGTCAAACCAAGCGCTCGCACGTGTGGTCGCTCGTAGCGAGTCTTCTGCCCCATATTTCCCCAACCCCTCCTCTAGCTAACTAGCATCCGAAATAGCTTTGTCCATTGCCTTGTTTCTCGTTCGGCAAACATCCGTGAATCGATTGGTGCCAATCATTACCTTAATTTACTTAATTGTTGGTCGAATGTTTTCAATCTTGTTTCTATTTTGAATGTCAATAAACTTTATTGTTTGTTTTGTGTTCATTTTGGTCCGTAGTTTCCGTCCGCTTTAACGGCAAACTTGTTGTTTATTTTAAATCCAAACGCTGTTTGTGCGTTTTTTTGGGGGGTTTTATTTAGGTTTATAATATTGAAATGTATTTTCTTTTTTTTTCCGGATTGTTGCTAACGCATCAAAATGCAGCCAGATAATCCTAAATCACAATATATTTTTATGGGTTGTTCACATGACTCACACAATAACCAATAGAATTGTTCATGTTATTTATGAAAGTACATTAGCCAATCAAAATTTCGGGGTCCCTGTAATAAATCTGATTTGTCTTAAAAAAAACCCATTGCCATCATGAGAGCCAGTGATTTTACACGGCGTGAGCTGCTGGTGCTCACAAACGTAATGGATTGCCTTATAACGGACAGGCCGCCTCCCGTCACCAACATGGTCAAGCGTCGGGCGAACGTGGAGGTGCGGTGCAGGCTGCGGACAATGGGCTATCGGAGGACCATCGGCCAATTGGAGCGCCGGTGGTCTGATTTACGCCGCCGGTCCCCACACCTGCTTGCGCATCTTCGGATGAGGATCCGTCAGCGTAAGTGGATATTTGAATGTTTATATATGACAATCTTTTTTTATTTTTTCTCTTTGCTAATGTAAATTTGCATTAATGCGTGTGCATGTGTGCAGTATGCGTTTTGTTTTGGCTAAATGAGACCTTGTTAATGTTGTTTTTTTATTTTCTTTTGGGTTAATGTTTTACATTTAAATAGTTTTTTGGAATACACAATTGCTAATATTCCAAACTATACATCATTTAGGTCAGGAGCGGATCCAGAGACGGAGTCGGAGGCCTGCCCGACCCCTCTCCCCAACTCCCACCATCTCCTCCCCGGCCCACTCCTCCCAAATTTCTCCACCCTCCCCTGACCTGGACATCCCTATTTCCCCTCCCTCTCCTGCTCCCCAAATCCAAATAACCCCTCCCTCCCCTGTCCTACCCATCCACATTCCCACACCCTCCCCTGATGCACCCACTCTTGATTATACTCCCTCCCCTTTATCCCCACCGGAAATTACCCCACCTTATTCGGATGTCCACTGGCCCACTTCATCGGAGGATGAGGATCTGGGCCAACCTGGCCCTGAAGCTGCAGGTATTTTGTTTTTCATGTGTGCACTTAATGTGTGAAAAGGTGCCCTATATGCATACACTGTGGTATCACTGAATACAATCTAAGGCCAGTCCAATTTTTTTTTTTTTTTTTGGGTTAAATCATCCTTCGTTTTTTTTTTGTTGGGTGCTAATTAATGAAAAATTTTGTCCCACATTTTAACATTAAAATGTATTCATTTTTTTATGGTGGTTTTTTTTTGGGGGTGAAATAAAATTTGGCCGATTGTCTTCATTTTTCATATCAAAATAATTTTTTAAAAATCCACATATGCCAGAGCCAAATACAAGTTTCATTGTGCTTTTTACATTTGTTGTCTAAAATCAAAATTCAAATTGTGTAAGGATTATTTCAGATGCCAAAGTGATTGTTCAACCCACTATTCTCATGTTCATGTTGTTGTAAGTTGTTTTTTTGTGCCAATTGGTAATTTAGGCAAGTTCATGTAACCACTATATTTGTGTTCAAAATTTAGCATGGTATGTTAACTAATTTTCGTGGAAAATCATACTGTCGTTTTGTTTTGTTTTTTAATTCTATAAAGAAATTTTATTAAAACACAGATTTGTCTTTCCACAGACCCAAGGAGGCAGGATCATCAGATTTTGGCCCATATTTTAGACATGAGGGGCCATTTGGTGCAGCTGCTTGTGTCCATGGACCATTTAATGTTTTTTGCGCCATTAATATGTTTTTCATTTGTGTTTTTGTTAATAAAATTTGTTTTTTTCTAAAAATCTTATTTATTGACTCAAACATTAGCTCACAAGGTCAATCAATGTGTTTGCTTGTTTTTTTTTGAATTTGCATATGAAAATGCAAACAATGTTCCAGACTAAAATTTATTTAAAAAAAAAAAAAAAAAGGAGTAGTTTACCAGAAATTGTAGACATATTTTGTCAGTCCAAAAATTGGGAAACTTGACATTAACTCCATAATGTTTCGCTGGAATACCCTTATGTAGTTATTTAATTTCTTAAAAATTATAAATGCAACTCCCAAAATAGGAAAATAAAGAGGAAAAAAGGTTGGGCAAACTATGCCAACATGTTGTTAATTGTTAGGTTAAAAAGACAAAAATACCAAACCCAAAAAATAAAAAAAACACTTGGAAAGTAATTTCAAAGGTACTGTCTATTTGTGAAAGGCTTTTGTGGTTTTTTCACGTAAAACAAAAAAAAAATTAAATTCAAAATTAATACACATTAGCTCACAAACCAAAAAATATACACACAAATGGATGTTAGTCAAAATCAAGAACTGGTTGAAGATGGTGCATGCCAACAGGTCCAAAATCAGGTAAGAAACACATTTGTCCAGGTGTAAAGGTCATTTGTGAGTCATTATTGTCACAGGCGATCAATTTCCGGAAGTAAGCAGGAAGCAGGTTGTTGTTTGGATTTTGAGAAAAAATTTAAAAAAAAAGGTTACAATTCAAAACATAGGATAGTTAACACACATAATTTTCCTTATTCCCAATGTCAACAAATGAAAAAAAAAGGAAATCAAATACCTGAAAAAACGAGTAACTACCTAATCACGTATGGTTCCTGAGGCACAAAAATGTAACACCGACATTAACTGCGTAAGTGGTGGTATTGCTGTTGGATTGTTAATTTGCCTTTCAAGATCACTCTCTATTAATGAAAGAGTGTCTAGGATGATTTGGGGTGGTAGGCGATAACGCCTTAAAACCACATCATCAGGCATTCCAAAAAGGGTGACACGTGTTCTAAATATCTGGGGCCTTGCACGCCTATGATGCCTACGCCTAGGAGGATGTTCAGGTTGGTCGGGATCATGGACCATTGCCACTATAATACGCTCAACATCAATCTGAAATGTTAGACAATGTAGTTATTTTTCCAACATTTAACAATGAGAAAATATACTTATCTTTTTTACACATTAAGAAGAATCTTACAGGGTTAGGCAGTGACATCTTGAAGTAAACCTACGAGTTAGATTTTCCATAAAAATAATGTAAAAATTAACACAAAATAAAGACAGGCTAAGGCTAAAATAAAAAGAATGCATGCACTACACAGATGATGTTGTTATTCTAGGATTGTACAAGAAAATTAAAATGTACGCTAAAGCCACAGACAGGAGATGAGCAAAATATACGCAATAGAGGTTACAAAATAACGCTAAATGGTACGCTAAAGCCACAGACAGGAGATGAGCAAAATATACGCAATAGAGGTTACAAAATAACGCTAAATGGTACGCTAAAGCCACAGACAGGAGATGAGCAAAATATACGCAATAGAGGTTACAAAATAACGCTAAATGGTACGCTAAAGCCACAGAGAGGAGATGAGCAAAATATACCCAATAGAGGTTACAAAATAACGCTAAATGGTACGCTAAAGCCACAAAAAACAGGAGATGGGCAAAATATGCGCAATACATTTCGCATTTATTATGGCAAAAAAACCATTGGCAAAAAAAACAGGATTTTGGTACTTACCGATAAATCCCTTTCTCTGATTCCACAGGGGACACTGGTGGACTTCAAGACAGTGGGGGTATAGACGTGCTGAGTGGAGCTGGCACTTTAAATTTAAATGAAGTGTGACTAGCTCCTCCCCTCTATACCCCCGTATAGGCCAGTATTAGAACCGAGCCCGAGGGGAGCAGAGAAAAAAGATTGACAGAAGAGGAGGAGGCGAAAGTACACATAACAACTGAAAGGTGAAAACAAAGCAAAATAGAATGAAACAAGAGATGACAAACATGTCTCTAACATTCATAACATCACCCTAGACAACAAACATGTCGCCAACAGGCATAACAGGTGGCAGGAAGAACAGCGCAGGGTGGGCGTCCAGTGTCCCCTGTGGAATCGGAGAAAGGGATTTATCGGTAAGTACCAAAATCCTGTTTTCTCCTTCATCCACTAGGGGACACTGGAGGACTTCAAGACAGTGGGGACGTCCCAGAGCTCCCATCACAGGTGGGAAAGCGCTGAGAACCCTGCAAAACAGACCGACCATATTGCGCTGCAGAAGTCGCAAAGGTGTCAAATCTGTAAAACCGAACAATAGTATGCCGTCCTGACCAAGTAGCTGCCCGGCATAGAGATTCCATAGAAACGCCTCGAGCAGCCGCCCACGAGGCACCCACTGAGCGAGTGGAATGTGCGGTAATGGAAAATGGAGGTTCTCTAGACGAGGCCAAATATGCCTGTCGTATGGTCAGATGAATCCATCGAGCCAGTGTCTGTTTGGAAGCTGGCCAACCCGGACGAGCAGCATCGTACAAAACAAACAGAGTATCTGTCTTGCGAACGGCTGCCATCCTGTCTACATATATGCGAAGAGCTCTAACCACATCCAAGGATCTAGAAGAAGGATAATCCTGTGGAAGAACCGGAACCACAATAGGTTGATTGATGTGGAAGGCTGAAACCACCTTAGGCAGAAAATCCATTCTGGTGCGTAGCTCAGCTCTATCCTCATGAAATACCAAATATGGTGGACGACATGATAAAGCTCCCAGCTCTGACACCCTCCTGGCGGAAGCCAGAGCCAGCAGAAGTATCACCTTCCATGAAAGATACTTCAATTCCACCGACTCCAAAGGCTCGAACAACGAAGACTGCAAGAAAGACAGGATGAAGTCCAAGTCCCATGGAGCTGTAGGAGGAACAGAGGGTGGTTGTAATCTAACCACACCCTGCAGAAAAGTTTGCACATCCGGTAATAAGGCCAATTTCTTTTGGAAGAAAACCGAGAGTGCTGAAATCTGTACCTTCAGAGATCCCAACCGAAGGCCTGCAGAGAGACCTGCTTGCAGAAAAAGCAGAAATCTGGGAAGACTGAACTCCGTAGAAGGCAGAACTCTACGTTCGCACCAGGTTACATATGCCCTCCAAATACGATGGTAATGCCTGGAAGTAACTTCCTTCCTGGCTCTAAGCATCGTAGGAATCACCTTGGAAGGTATCCCTTTACGTCTTAAGATGGCCCTTTCAACAACCAGGCCGTCAAACGTAGCTGCTTTAAGTTTGGATAGAGTAAAGGACCCTGAAGGAGCAGATCCTCTCTGAGTGGTAAGGGCCACGGATTGTCTACCAACAGGAGCTGAATGTTGGAGTACCAAGCTCTGCGAGGCCAGTCCGGAGCTATCAGCAGTACCTTGGCCTGTTCCCTCTTGATGCGTTGAAGGATTCGAGGGAGAAGGGGAAATGGAGGAAACAGATAAATGAATTGGAACCGCCATGGTGTTGACAGTGCATCCACAGCCACCGCTTGTGGATCCCTTGTTCGAGAGCAGTAAAGGGGCAGTTGATGGTTCTGCCAGGATGCCATGAGGTTGACCTGCGGAAGACCCCACCGTTAGACCAGCTGCTGAAACACCTGTGGATGTAGAGCCCATTCTCCTGGATTTACATCCTGACGACTGAGGTAATCTGCCTCCCAATTTTCGACGCCCGGAATGAAGATTGCCGAAATCGACCTTGCGTAGCTTTCCGCCCAGATCAGAATCCTGCTGACTTCTTTCATGGCTGCACGACTTCTGGTGCCTCCTTGCCTGTTTATGTATGCCACTGCTGTGGCATTGTCGGACTGGACCCTGACTGCTCGGCCCCTCAGAAAGTGAGCTGCTGTCTGTAGTGCATAGAAAACTGCTCTTAACTCCAATATGTTGATTGGAAGACTCGATTCCTGTGCTGTCCAGCGTCCCTGGAAGTGATGCTCCAGAACTACTGCCCCCCAGCCTCTTAGACTCGCACCCGTGGTAAGAAGCGTCAAATCCCACTCTCCGAATCTCTTTCCCTCCGCAAGGTGAACTGAGTTTAGCCACCACAGTAGGGAAATCCGAGTCTTGGGTTGTAACCTGACTCTTTTGTGAAGAAACAGGTGGGATCCTGACCATTGTGATAAGAGATCTAGCTGAAAAGGTCTGGAGTGAAACGACCGTACTGGACAGCCTCAAAGGCTGCCACCATCTTCCCCAGAAGTCGGATACATGCATGAACCGAAACCTGCCGACGTCAAAGGACCAACCTCACCATCTCCTGAATGGAAGTTATTTTGTCCTGGGGAAGGAACACCCGTTGAGACACTGTGTCCATGATCATTCCTAGAAACTGCAATCTCTGTGTCGGTTGGGAAAATTCAGGATCCATCCATGACGAATGAGGAGGTTGTGCGTCACGGTGATGTCCTGTAATAGTTGATCCTTGGAATTCGCCTTCAGGAGTAGGTCGTCCAGGTATGGAATAATAGTGATTCCTTGTTTCCGAAGGAGACTCATCATCACAACCATAACCTTTGTGAATACCCGTGGGGCCGAAGATAAGCTGAAGGGCAAGGCCTGAAACTGGAGATGTGAATCCCGAACTGCGAATCTCAGGAAAGCCTGGTGAGGTGGCCAAATGGGAATGTGCAGATAGGCGTCCTTGATATCTAGAGATACCATGAACTCGCCCTCCTCCAAGCCTGCAATTACCGACTGAAGAGACTCCATCTTGAACCTGAAGATCCGTAAGTATGGATTGAGATCCTTTAAGTTTAGAATGGGTCTGACCAACCGTCCGGCTTCGGAACGACAAAAATACTGGAGTAAAATCCTTTTCCCTTCTGATGACTGGGGACTTGGATTACCACTTTCATGGACAGAAGCCTGTCTATTGCTTTCTGTAAGACCACACTTCTGTCGTTGGAAACTGGCAAACCTGTTGTAAAAAAATGATTTGGGGGTTGCAGTTGAAAATCTAGCTTGTAGCCCCAAATTATTAGATCTCGGACCCAAGCGTCCGCACAGGTTTCCGTCCAGACCTCGCTGAAGTCCCGAAGACACGCTCCCACTCTGGGGTCCCCCAGGTGAGAGGGAAGCCCGTCATGCACTGGGTTTAGAAGTGGACTTAACTTCCTGTAGACTTGAGCCTCTGCTGGCTGCGGTTCTACCCCGACTTCTGGTACCACGGGACGTTGATGATCCTCTGAAACGACCATGTGAACGACCCGGGGCCCGGAAGGACCG
The DNA here is from genome assembly GCA_031769625.1 of Taudactylus pleione. NCBI lineage: Eukaryota > Metazoa > Chordata > Amphibia > Anura > Myobatrachidae > Taudactylus > Taudactylus pleione. The sequence continues at coordinate 11,580,198 of JAUIMM010000060.1, read as the reverse complement.
AAATGAAGGTCCTGAGTAAGATCGTCTAGGTGGAGGAGCTGCAGATGGTAGAAAAGTGGATTTACCTCCAGTAGCCTGAGATATCCATTTATCTAGTTCTGCCCCGAATAGTACATGTCCAGTGAAAGGAAGTGCTTCCACAGCCTTTTTGGATTCCGCGTCAGCCTGCCAAGTTTTGAGCCACAGCGCCCGCCGTGCTGAAATTGCCAGAGCTGAAGTTCTGGAGGCAATAGAACAAACATCCTTAGACGCCTCTCCAAGGTAAGCTGCCGCTTCACCTATATGTTCTGCTAATGGAATGAGTTCCTCCATTGGTAGTTGATCTTTCATTCCGTCCGCCAATTGCTTAGCCCAAATTTCAATAGCCTTGTTAGTCCAGCAGCTAACGATCGCTGGACGAAGAGTCACCCCTGCAGCGGTGTAAATGGACTTAAGAGTGCTCTCCAGTCTCAGATCGGACGTGTCCTTTAAAGACGTGACTCCTGGAACAGGGAGCGTAGTCTTTTTTGACAATCGCGATACAGATGAATCTACCGTAGAAGGAGTTTCACAAGCCTTTCTATTATCTGCTGGAAAAGGGTAAAAAGATAATAAACGCCGGGACATCTGAAATTTTTTATCTGGATGTTCCCAGGCTATCGTTAGAAGAGAATCCAGCTCTTCCGATATAGGGAAATCCGTAGCTTGTCTTTGTTTCTTAAGAAAGAAAGACTGTTTTGCAGGACCTGAGTCCTCTTCCTGTATTTGCAATACCTGTCGTATTGCAGCAATCAAGGCTTCTATTCCCTCTGATACCTGTTCAGGATCAGACTCCAGAGGCTCTTTAGGCGAATCAGGGGCATATTCACCCTCTTCTAATTCGGGCATATCCTCCTCCTCCTCCTCTGGGTCATCCCAATGGAGGACTGAGGGTAACAGTCTCTTTTTAGAGACCTGCGGAGCGGACGCCATTGTCATGGCTTTGGAAATCCCCTCCATAGAAACAGCTAGGGATCTCGTCCATGCTGGTTCCTCTGTAGCAGCTGACCTATAAGCCTCTCTTTCTCTGCGAGAAGCCTCTAGTTCAGCCGAGAGAGAGGACATAACAGATGTAACCTGCGTCCAAGACGGTGGTTCTGACATCTCTGCAGATTGCTGATCCGTATAACAACCGTCACACAATCTGGAGGTAGATGACTGTCCCTGTGTAAATTTTACTCCACACTTTTTGCAGGTAAATAACTTTTGCGAAGCCTTAGACCTGCCAGTCATGCTACATACAGACCCCACACAAACCACAAGAGGTTAAGTGACAGGGTAAGAAAAACAGTATACTGGGGTACAGAGAGATTGGAGACAGTCACACTTGCCCACAACGGCGCTCCTAGCAGTGCCAGAACGCCAGGCAAAGGATTAATTATTATTATGCTCCAAATGCTCACTTTACATCAGCCTAAACCCCTGCTGTGATACATACAAGTTCGTAGGCTGTCCAGCGCTGCCGCTCCCTGTAATGGCCGCCAGCAGTCTGCAGGGAAACAGTAGGGCTGATGGGAGGCAGGAGAAGGAAGTCGGAGCTAAGCTCCGTCCCCCGCATTCTAGCGCCTTGTACACAGGCGCCTGTACCCAGTACTTCTTTATTTATATATAGTGTTCCCGCTAGGCTGTTTTAGCGGGGCGCGGCGCCCTGCCCTCCTTCTGGAGGGCAAAAAGCACCCTGCCCTCCAGGAGGGCAAAAAGCGCCCTGCCCTCACAGCCTGCGGGAGCCGTTCTCACCCGCAGGACGCAGTGTCCCGCGGGTGGAGAAACATGCGGTGACCCGGTCACCGCCGGAGAATAGACTCCGGGCGCATGCGCCCGGCATCTATTCTCCCTGTCTGCAGGGCTTGGGGGCTGCCCGGCGTGTCCGTAAGTGCCGGGCACGCCCCCAAGAGTGACGAAAAGGGGACGCGTCTTATAGACATGCCCCCTTTCCGATGACCACGCCCCCTTCTCGGTCACGCGCACGGGCATGCCCTCTCTAGCTCCGGCGCCCTGCCTCCCGCCGGAGCTAGAGGGAACACTAATATATATACTGCCTCTGCAGTATATGCTGAGCCGCCTAATGCAGGGACAATACCGGCTACCCTGCTTATCAGGGAGCCGGAGCGCACAGGAAGCCGCCTCTATTAGCCAGAAGCTGGCTTCCCTGCTAATCAGGGAGCCAGCTGTCACAGAGCGAGAGAGAGCGATGCGCTGGCAGCTGAGCTGCCACCGGCGCTCTCTGTGGGGGGTCTAAGAAGCCGCCTCTGACCGCTAAGCTGGCTTCCCTGCTAATCAGGGAGCCAGCTGTACACAGAGCGAGAGACGCGCTGGCGGCTGAGCTGCCGCTGGCGCGCTCTGTGGGGGGTCTGATAAGCCACCTGTGTTAGTGCTAAGCTGGCTGCCCTGCTAATCAGGGAGCCAGCTGTACTGACAGAGAGATGCGCTGGCTTTACTGCCGTCTGCGCGCTCTCTGGTATATGAGCCCGCCTCTGTCAGCCCTGCTAATCAGGGAGCCAGCTGTACTTATAAATAACGCGCTGGTGGCTGTGCCGCCGGCACGGATGTGACTGTGTGGGGCCACCTAATGTAATAAGCTGGCTGCCCTGCTAATCAGGGAGCCAGCTGTACTCACAGGGAGACGATGAGGAGGCTTCCTGCTGCTGCCGGCGGCTGGCTGACTGGGGGGGTCCGCAATGCGCGCTGCATGCAGCGGCATGTGGCCCCCTCCTGAAGACTGAGGTCTCAGGTGTCGGGGACCCCAGGCGAAGTACATGCACTTGCGAGTGAGTCCCCTCCGGCAGCGTCCCACGTACCAGATAGGCAGTTGCAGCTACTGCTCGTCTGTCCTCAGATTCTATTTATTAAAAACTATCCTAGCCCTTAGAGTAGGAGAAGTCTTTTTTGTGACCTGCTCCCACTCAGGCACAAACTAATACTGGCCTATAGGGGGGTATAGAGGGGAGGAGCTAGTCACACTTCATTTAAATTTAAAGTGCCAGCTCCACTCAGCACCGTCTATACCCCCACTGTCTTGAAGTCCTCCAGTGTCCCCTAGTAGATGAAGGAGAAATCCCAATTTTTAAGTACACCTATCTGCATAGTGTGACCCCTTAAATAAACATGAAAAATTAATAAAAATAACAGGGTCTAATGTATGACAAAAAACACTTACCGCACAAAGACGATAACACCAAAATAAACGCGATCCACAACACCAAACAAAAAAAAACAAAAAAAAAACAAAGGAAACACGTATTAACATTAAAAAAGAATAAAATATTTGCAAGTTATAATCGACCAAAAATCGTTCCAAAAAACTTACCTCAACAAAAAATAAATTTATGAAAGAAAATAAACAAACAGAAAACTCGCCAAAAATCCACCAAACTCTCCGCAACCAACCACTACTCCGATTAACTCTCAAACTACAACCACTACAAACAACCCACCCCGAAACAAGGCCACAAAAAAGCCTTAAATAGACCGAACTTTCCCGCTCAAATCAATGACGCACAATAGATGCGCCCGTATAATGCACACACATCTATAAAAACGTCACGAGAGCCCACAATGGGTCAGCTGAATTCAAGGGTTGAATCATGTCCACTGAACAGCAGCAAAGCCAAAATCCAGGACCTCACAGTAAGTAGCTCCAAAATTAAAGTTACCACCCAAAAAAAATAAAATACATTTTTTCTAAATTTTTTGTAAGGTGTTGAGACTGACAATGAGGGGGCTGCTGGGCCTAGTACCCAGGCCAGGGCCAAACGCAAAAGGCAGCAGCAATTCACAAGAAAGGAGATGTAGGCTTTGGTGCAATAGTGCATTGATAACCTGGCACAGGCACCCCGAAATATGGGTGCAACCCAGAGATGGAAACTGTGGGAGGAAATAGCCAGTGCTGTCAATGGGGTTGATTTTGTCCGTTCAACCAAAGAGGTCAAACGCCGGTACGTAAATGCTGTAACCTATTTCCAAATTGAAAAAAAATTAGGAACAAATCTAACCATACATTTTTAAACAACAGATGGAGCGACTTCAAATATCGGCTAAAACAAAAAATGGCTGATAGGGCTAGGCATGCAGGGGGGACAGGTGGTGGGCCAACCCCTGTGTCATTGGAGCTAACATATTTGGAGGAGCTGGCACAGGGGTGTGTGCAGGAAGAGGAGGTGTTTGGCGTGTCCAACATGGACACAGACATGCCAGACTTTGCAGCTCCACATGTTGCTGCAGGTAATTTAGTTAAAAATGATTGAAAAACTTGTTTAAGTAAATTTACAAATGTACTAATATTTGTATGATCTCTCTTTTTCACACAGGCACAGAAGAGGACGAGCCTGCTCCAGAACTGAGGTTTGGCCGCAGTAGATCTGCTGGCTCCGCAGGGGAGGAAGCAGTATTTCCGGCTGGGGACCCTGTGGCGGACAGTCCAGGGCCTTCCCCCTCGCAGGCAGTGGCCCTTCTCTCAGATCTCTGAAACGCTGCGGCCAATGTCAGAATAGCTAATGCTCTGGAGCAGCTCGTCCGCCTGCGCATGTTGGAGCCGGCCTCCCTTCCTGCCGGAACATCAGGGCCCTCCGCCTCTGGCGCAACATCGGCCATCCCTCCAAATGTGCCTAGCCCTATGCCTAGGCCAGAGGAAACACCAGCTACCTCTGGCCAGGCACGCCGTACGACCAGACAAAGTCATGCTCCCTCCAACATCAAGCCAAGCGGGGGAGAAGCACTGGCTAATTCCCCCAAATTCCATCTCTGTGTTTGCCCCATATTTTTGCACCACAAAACCTCCCTCTCCTTTCTTGTTTTTTTGTTTCTTTATTTTTGGGATCTAAAAAAAAAAAAATTGGCTGAAAAAAATCCACATTTCTACCAAAATGTGAACATTTAATTTTTGAAAAGTAAAAATCCCTAAAAAAAAAATTGTGTGTCAAATTCATTAGCAAATGGCTAAAAGGGACTGGAACAAACATACTTAAATACATAACAAAGGTCATATACTTAAAAAAATGTTTAATTTAAAAAAACATAACGTAACAGGTAAGTAAACAATAACACAAGCAAAGCAATTAGTAGCTGATTGTCTTTCTGTATTGTAACCAAAATGTTAAAAAAAATTATAAATAAAAAAAAAAGGTGTTGGGCTTTTTAAAACAAAATAAATCTGAAAACAACATGCGTACGGAATATAGCAAAAACATCAAGCATTTTTACCTTTATTTAAACATTTATTTTGTGATTGCTGTGATTTCAAAACACAAACAAATAGGAACACAACATGCGTTCCAAATTTAGCTAATAAATCATGGCCATTGCAAATCACCTTCTCGCAAGTGAACCAATTATTAGGTGATTGGTCTTGTGCCTTGTAAAGGAGAATAGCAAAACATCGATTCGCTAAGGGAGTTACGAAGAGACCATCGTCTTTGCGAGATCCAATACCCTACCACAAGCTGAACGAGCAGTCATAATGGAAACTGGATCACACAGTGACGTAGCGTTCCCGCTAGGCTGTTTTAGCCGGGCGCGGCGCCCTGCCCTCCTTCTGGAGGGCAAAAAGCACCCTGCCCTCCAGGAGGAGGGCAAAAAGCGCCCTGCCCTCACAGCCTGCAGGAGCCGTTCTCACCCGCGGGACGCAGTGTCCCGCGGGTGGAGAAAAATGCGGTGACCCTGTCACCGTCGGAGAATAGACGCCGGGCGCATGCGCCCGGCATCGTCTCCCTGTCTGCAGGGCTTGGGGGCTGCCCGGCGTGTCCGTTAGTGCCAGGCACGCCCCCAAGAGTGACAAAAATGGGACGCGTCTTATAGACACACCCCCTTTTCCCAATGACCACGCCCCCTTTTCGGTCACGCGCGCGCCGAAGGCACGCGCACGGGCATGCCCTCTCTAGCTCCGGCGCCCTGCCTCCCGCCGGAGCTAGAGGGAACACTAGTGACGTATCCAAAAGACCGTCCAAATTGGACGTTCGCAAAAAGATAATACATGTACGCCCAAAAAACGGCTTGACACTTCTGCGTTTTCTCATCTCCACCCCCATTACCACCCATAAACGGAACATTCTGTCAATCAAATTACATAGGTCACTTCCTGTTCGCTGTGTAACCGAGCGAACGAAAAATGACCGCAATGATCCGGCCGCACATGCGCAATGATAACCGGACGCATGCGTGGTTTAAAACAATCGAATGTGTACGAGCGAATGGCTGATTGCGTCCGGCTCTGAATCAGGCCCTGAGTCTGTTGATACTTAATTCACAGTTTCAAAATGTCTCCTTTGGTTACCTTCTTCACGTAAAATAGTCAACTCTTTTTACTTTGCTTGTCATCCTACATAAGTTACACAGCTTACTTCAAGGAATTAAAGTAAAAAAAACACATAAAAAACAGCGACCAACTTAGGACTGTATTCAATTAGCATCAAAAAGCTGTAATCGGCAAAAAAGTATCACGGATGACGTAATTTCGCCAGGCGGAAACTTTTCACTGTATTCAGTTGCAAAGACTTTTCACGAATGCGGAAAGTCAATGCAATGTAATAGGCAAAAAAGTTTTGCCTATGAATATCCTGCGGAAAAAAAGTGCAGAATTGCGGATTTTTTTGGGGTGCAAAGGTGCGGAAACCACTCTTCACCCTTTGGACAGCCCCCCAAAGGGTAACTGCATCAAAATAATGCCAAAATAAAGAACACCCCAAAAAAGCACTTTGAAAATGGGTGGCGAAAAAGTACAAACGCAAAAACTAGCGAAATAGACTTTTGGGGGGTTTGCAAGTATGGGTGAGGTGTTTTTTTAATTGCAGGTGTTTGCTGAAGGTGCATTTCTTTGCAGCACTTAAAACTTGACTTTAGCAATTTTTAACTATGCTTGCACCCATTTTCAAGTACCCCAAATTTGACAGGACTACTTATTTTCACCCCCAAAAAATGCTTAATGCTATTCTTCACCACTTTGTGCAAAGCGCTATTATGGTGCAATTGCCAGCACTTAAGTACCCCAAATAGCTTCAGTAGGGCTAATCGGGGACAACTACATTGACCCCCAATGTTAGTGCATCTTTTGAGGGGTGTCAGGCTGATTTCTCCAATTTTGACAACAATTTTCACCTGTTAGTTTCGCCAGGATGCGTTTTCGCGTCCTTTGGAATTGAACACGGCAAATAGCGGGAGCGCGAGCGATACTTTTTCGCATGGAAAACTGGCGATCGGCGAAATGTCAGGCATACGAAAAAGTATTGCGGGTGCGAAAAGAATTGTATACGGCCCTATGTGATAGTAAAACATCTTATTTAGTTTGATTATCAATTCTAGTCAGGGGTGTCTTAAGAGAGGAGGGGGCCCGTGTACATTCCCCGTGTGGCGCCCCCTCCTCTATCCCTGGCGGCCGGCAGCCAACTGAAGCGGCTGGCCGGCCACCACATAATCAGTAGACTCTGGGCACTAGTGTGCCCAAAGTCTACTGCGCATGCGCAGAACGGCGGAAAAATGGGCGCAGCGGCCATTTTCCCGTGTTCTGTGCAGCGCTGATACACGAGGTGGGACCACGGACAGGTGAGTTTTAGATAATATTTGTGCAGGGTGTGCGGTGCGGGGCCCCGTACACTCTGCACCCATTATAGATACGCCCCTGATTCTGTTAGCAACAAATGTGCTCCCCATCTTTATTTAGCTATAACTTTTTATGCAATAAAGATAATTTGTTGCGGTGAACTGCATTATATTGTGTATAAAATTATCTTTCCAGTGATATACACCTTATAATGCAGTTATAAGCATTTTCCAAAAGGTTTCCACAATTTTGGCCACTAGTGTGTATATATATATATAAATGTGTGTATATATGTGTTTATATATATTTGGGCATATGTGTATGTTTAGATATAATATATATATAGAGAGAGATGTGTGTGTATATATATATATATATGCACAGTATATATACGTACAGCACAAACCCTGGAAATGTGCAAAGATAGATAATGCATTGGGCAGTGGCTGCGCTGTCATATAATAGGTAGAGACCGGAGAATGGATAAAGAGCACATTCCGCACCTTCCCCTGGACCCCCGGGCCCGCTGCGCCCACCCTGATGCCGATGTTACACAGTGCTACAGTACACTCGGGAGTCGCCAACCAAACGTAAGCGGGCGCGGCCAACCAGCGTGGGCGTGGCCTCCCCCTCCCTGCGGGCGTAGCGCTCCCCTCCCCGGCAGGCTACGTGCTATGCCCCACCCATCCACTCCTTCCAGCTTCATTCTCCTCAGACGTGCGTCCTCCCCCGCCCCCCCCCCCCTGTGCGTGCTGCGTGGCCACGCCCACCCTCCCGCCGTCCTGGAAGAGAGGAGGAAAAAAAAAAAAAAAAAAACTTTTTTTTTTTTTTAATTGAGGAATCAACAGCCGCCATCTTGTCGCGGCTCGGTCAGCGCCGGAGATCCCGGGGCCCTGCTGCACGGAGAGGGGAGGAGAGGGCGGCCCGGAGAGGCAGGGGGGGCGGCTGGCTGGCTCTCCCCCACCCCCGGAGGACGCTCCTGCTATTTCCCTAATCCGATGCCCCGTGTGGCGGCGGCTGCTCATTGTTTTCCCTCCCCTCCCGGAGGAGGGGGAAGCGGCCGCACGGTTGCGTGGGCGGGCGGAGAGGACCGGCATCGGGGGCGGGCTGGGAGCCAGGCCTGACGCAGCCCACGGGACTGGAGAGCGGTGCGCGGGGCCTAGCCTCTTCTGTGCCCGGTGCTCACCCGACAACACCCCCCCCCCCCTCCGACAATCTCCACCCTAGGGGGGGTGGTTACCCCAAATTCCCTCACCCCCCCCCCCCCTTCCGCTGTCATTGGTCTGCGACAGGTCTGTGTGAGCCATCCATTCGGGGCTTCCGGGAACTTGCATACAGGGGGCCCCAGCTGCTCCTTTTTTGGTGTCAGTGTTTTTTGGGTGGCTCTAGACTCATTGTAGGGTGCCCCAGTGGCCATTTGCACGAGGCTTTTTGCAGGGGGAGCTGATATTTTGGGGTTTAGGGTGTTACTGTGGGTCCTGTACGGGTGGTATTTGGGGGGGGTACCTGTTTTAGGGGTGATACGACTCATTGCGGCTTACCCCAGTGGGCATTTGCAGGATACTTTTTTTTTCCCGGGGGCAGTGGACATTTTTGGGGTGTACGGTTTCTAAGGGGGTTCCTGTTACGGGTTAGGGGGGGGGTGTCCCTAGACTCATTGTAGGGTGCCCCACTGGGCATTTGCAGGAAGCTGTTTCCTGGGAGCTGACATTTTTGGGGAGTTAAGTGTGTGGGTCCTGCTGGGGTGTTATTTTGGGGCGTCACTGTTGATTGTGCGCAGGGGTGGGTGGGTCGGGGTTATCAGTCACACAAGTGACACTGACAGCTTGAGCCCACTCTGTACGATTTAGGGCCCACACCTGGGGGGTGACAGGGTTCCCTGGGTCAGCCGTGCTCCCCACCAATTCCAGGAGTTGCCGCTAAGGAACTCGTTGACAGGGGGGTTCCCGACAGCGGCTGCGATTGGGGGACTCTGCCCACGGGGTCCCCCCGGGATGCAGGACTCGGGGGGTCGCTGAGCTGTAGAAGTGACGGGCCCGGACATCCCCTACTTTCCTATCCCCCCACCCCTCCCTCGCTGCCTCTCCTTCAGGGACGGAGCCTTGTCTGTCTTCGGTGACCGATCAGAGAAGGGGGTGAAGATGGCCGAGAACCTGCTGGACGGGCCTCCCAGCCGGAAGAGACCCAAACTCAGCTCGCCTGGCTTCTCGGCCAGCGCAGACAGCACAGGTAGGAGAGGCCGGGGCCCTTTACACCAGGTGCCTGCAGGGAGGTTAGGAGTGGATGATGCATAGTGCCTTCGGGACCTGGCAGCATATGTGTAGCTAGGACATGCTGCATATACAGTACATGGAAATAAATTGGTTATTTATTGTTACTTTCATTGCTCCAGCAGATAGTTTTGTTACATATGAGATCAGCTGGCAGGTAGATGACAATTATGAGGAATGTTTGCAATGCACATTTTTTTCTTTTTGTGTACAGATCGTTTAAAAAGTTGTCGTGTTTAAGGGCAACGGCCTTAGTTGGAAAATTACAGCTTTATAATTATCCTGTCTTCCTATTCCTTATAAACTGCGTCAGAAGAAATGACATGTTTTACGTCCATAGGTGACGGAAATGTTGGGGAAGTAGTCATTTTAGTAGTTGTATTGTGCGTGATACATTTGTAGTTTCTTTGATGGCATTTGTGTTGGATAGAAGATATCAGAAGGTGGAAATGTGAGCAGAAGTGACATGCTTGTATTGGTCCTGCAAAGCCCAAGGAGTAGGGGAGACCCCACCATGGCCCTCAAACAATCAAGAGAAGTTCTGCATTCAATTGGAAGTACATATAGAGGATCTCCGAGCCCATGCCAACTAGTTATGGTATATTGGGTAGATGTTTATGGTTCTGTTTTACAACAAGTGTGATGTTATATTTTGGCTCAAAGTTGATATATGTAATAGAATAAAGTCTGTCTGTTAATATAGGTATGTCGCGGAACATGGCGATTTAGCATGTGCAGCCGATGGACTTGACTTAGTGGAAAACTTTGTGAGGATAGTGTGTTCAGAGCTTCGTGTAATCATGGCGCACAATCGGAACAACAAGCCAAAGGGCCTTCTCTAATAGCCCGCGAGATGCAATCACGGGCACGATTCCGATGAGTCTGCCCGAATGTTTGCAGCGGCAATAATTTAAACCAGGCTAGTTATGCCTTTTACAGTATTGCTGCTTTTAAAATACAGGCAGTCTCGCTGGAATTGCGACCAGGCAGTGCCTGCGTTTTATAGGCTATCGCATAAGGCCCAAAGTGTTCTTGGACCTTATCCTACATAAAGTAATCGGAGGCTCTCCTGGTGACATTTTGAACATGTACAGTGTTTACACCTATATCTAGTTGTGTAGGTATCCCAACTGGGAACAGCTTGAGAGCCATTTGACAGGACGTGTTCCCTGTGAACAAAATCAAGAATGGATGAATGGTAACCGGAGACTGTAGCTTGTGAGAGTGATGTGAGTAAGGTGATGGATAGTTGAGGTACTGGACCCAATGCCACGTTTGTTGGAGTTGTTGCCAGCGTCCGTATGGCTGGTGATGTACAACACATGTTTTTTGAGGATTAGTTCATTTGTATTGGGAAGACATTAGAGATGGTTCGTTTCGATCATGTAATGAACTATATGTGTGTGTGTGTATATATGTATAAAATATATATAAATTTTTTATTTTTTTTAATTCAGCAGCCACCATTGAAATTGATGTGAGTGAATATTTGTCAAAACGCTTGTGTATGAGTAATTTTGCTTACATTATATTTTGTAGTTGCGTTATCACAATATATACTAGATTTGTTGAAGCTTTGAGCGGTTGATTGTAACACTTGTGTATAAGCGGTCATACTTAACACTTCATACAGAATAGATGAGCAGGTTTCTCTTCACACTGTCCCAGCATACATGTAATTTTGCTGTATTCCACCTTGCTCTGCTACACAGTACATAATACAGCTGTTCTTTAAACATCTATGTTGCAGCTATTGTGGTCACTTTAAACCACTTTATCCAAACCCCTAACTACATTGGTCATAGGCTTATATCAGGCATTCCCAGTTATTTTGTGCAGGGATCCCAGTTATTTTGTTCCTACCCTGGTTAATTTGTATTTATCTACACAGCTTTGATGCCTTTCCGGCATTGCGCTGGTACCGTTACTATTAATTTAAGCATAAAAGACTGCGCTTCAATTCTGTGTCTAGAAAGGGTAGACAAGTTGGTGTATGGAAGTTATCCGTGTCACTAGTTCTGACCGGGACCCTCCATGTAAAGTCCTGGACTGTCTGCACTTCGCCCACCGTTCTGCAGCAAAATACAGCGTGTTATGCGTTGGCAAACACCTGCGGCTGTCGTTGCCTTTTTTTCGGACAACTCCTTTGTGGTTCTGGTACCCAAATAGTTATCTTGCTGTGCTGTTATCCAGATGTTGAGAGATCGAAGGAACTAATCATTTATTAACCTCTATGTTCTTGGGCAAGGGTATCAAACTCGTGGCCATCCAGCTGCTGTGGGACTACATAGCCCAGCATGCACTGCCACAGTTTTAACATGCCCTAATAGCAAAACTGGCATTGCGTGCTGGGATGTGTAGTTCCACTGCAGCTGAAGTGCTGCAAGTTTGACACCACTGTTCTAGGGGATGGTTTTGCAAATCTTTATATGAAAAAAAAATGAATCCTCTTGTTTCTAAATAAAACAAAACGCCCTGAATGCTGCAGCATTGGCAGCTGGTTAGACCATGTGTAGATGTAATTTTTTATTTTTTTTTTAGAAGTGGAGATATTGCCCATAGCAACCAATCAGATTCTACTTCTTTATCTAGTACCGTTTAGAAGATAATAGCCAGGATCTGGTTACTATGGGCAGCATCTCCACTTCTAAAAACCCGCACTTAAGTTAATATACCCCTGAGTCGCCACTTGTTTAGGCTGAAAAAAGCTCCTCCCCCCCCCCCCCCCCGATCTTTTTTTTTTTCTGGGGAGACAGCAAATGTCGAAGGGTTACCCCATCTGACCACCTGTGTTGTCATCCCTCCATGTATGGGTATGGCCTGATCTGTCCGCTTGGCCTGCCAGTACATCGGCAGATCTATTTTTATTGATCAAATTGGCTTTTGAGTTTTTGTGAACAAATTAAAAAAATTTTTTTAATCTAGCTTAATTTACAAAGTATGCATTTTACTATCCCAGCTGAACAGCCTGCTAATTGCTAACCGTCTAGTAATGTTATAACCACATTTCCTCATGATAATGTCTGTGATTTTAGTGGTCTGTTTGATAACAGCGCTATGAAACAGGCAATGAATGAATGGCTGTGATTTGTAGTTGAATACACGACTGACTGCTCTCACCCAAGATTATACTATGAATGGAATTCGTTACCGGATAGTTTAAGCAGGGTCTGTGGCAAACTTGTTTTCTGTGGCATTTTGTGCCACTGTCCTAGAACACACAGCATAATAGCCCTGTCCATTAGGACATTGGACATTTACACTTTGCATGTTTAGGTGTGGACTGAGTGTGGATAATGGTAGAGGTGTCTGATCACTGACACTGCAGGGGTTACTATTTGCTGTGGTCCATAGTGTAGACATTGAGCCGGCAGTTACAATTGCCCTGGTATCTGGGGAAATGCTGCCGGGACATGGTGAGAACATCAGCGGCTTCCTCCTGCTTGCCTGTGTAGTGTCCACGTGCAGCATCGCAGCTTTGTAGTTCTTGTCACCGTGCATCAGAGAAGTTGAATTGCAGAGTCGGGATCTGTCAGTAAACTCTGTTCAAGGGGCGATCTGCTTCCTTGGATTTACTTGTTAAGGTTTATTGCACTACTGTGGAATTTAAAAACCTCACAAGCATAAAATGTCAGCAGATTGTTCCTCGTCGTTCCCATACAGTGAGGCTGGAATTGAACATAATATGGGCTATTTAGATGCTTTTGGCGCATTAGACAAGACTCCAAATTAATTGCAAATTAAATTGTGCCATTATTATGCTTGGTATATTGAATTGTGAATTGCTGCAGGTTCAGTCAGGCACTCACTAGATTTGCATCACTGTATTAGTCCTGTTGCTGCTTTAGGTTTGTACCATATTTAATTATGTAACAAGATACTATATCCTATAAACATGCACATGTTTATGGGAAGTACTGCAGTTTTCTGGTGTGTGTGTGTGGCTATGTATATAAGCGTGTGTGTGTGTATGTATGTGTATATATATATATATATATATATATATATATAGGGTGTGGTTTACACCCATCTGACATAACATTAAAACCAACTGCCTAATAGCCGCTTCATTAAAACCACCTGTTTTGGTGACACCAATTGATGCCACCAAAACAGCTCGAGCCCATCGATGCATGGACTCCACAAGACTTCTGAATGTTGAGTTGGGGCCTCCATGGCTCGGACTTGTTTTTCCACAGATGCTGGATCGGACTGGAATCTGGGGAATTTGGGGGCCAAGTCAACACCTTGATCTTTTGTCATGTTCCTCAAACCATTCTTGACCAATGTTTTCAGTGTGGCAGGCAGGGCGCATTATCCTGCCGAAAGAGGCCTCCGCCATCAGGGAATACCGTTGCCATGAAGGGGTGTCCTTGGTCTGCAACAATGTTTAGGTCAGAGATTCCCAAACTGTGTCCTCAAGGCACCCTAAAGCTGGGCATGCACTATACAATTATCTGTCAGATATCTGTCCAATCTGGCTGCTTGGAATGAAAACATGGTAATGTATGGGAGCAAACGACAATCGTCCATTTGCGCAAAAACACTGGAAAATAGCCAAAAAATGGTTGTTCAGACCAATTGGTTAAAACACACAAAATTAACCAATTTGAAGAATTGTTTTTTGTCCTTTTTTCAGTGTTTAAAACCATATGATCGCCTGTCATTGGCTCCCATACATTACCAGGTTTTCATTCCAACCAGCCAGATTGGACAGATATCTGACAGAAAATTGTATAGTGGATGGCCAGCTTAACAGTCCAGGTTTTAAAGCTATCCATGCTTGACCACAGGTGACTTAATTAGTACCTCAGTCAATTTGATTTAACCACCTGTGTTCAACCATGGATATCTCTAAAACCTTAATTGTTGGGGTGCCTCAGGAACCACAGGTTTAAGTAGATGGTACAAAAAGTATGGTGGTCGCTCATATCAGCTTAATGACTTTGCACAGGTGCTTGTAAAGGGCGGGGTTTACACTGAACCACAGAAAAAAAAGATTCCCTCCAGCTCACTGCTGCAATATCAACAAAAAATACTTAAATCCTACATGATAAGAGAGATTCAGAGGGATTAGTTACATACATTTGCACATATGAGTAAGCACCGGGCCATCGTCAAGGCTCCTCTATACTGGCATCTCTAACATTAAGGGATTCACGTCTGAGAAGCAAGGTATCCCAAAAAATTCCAGCCAAGGACTGTCACCAGGGCATCACATGAAAAGGGGGAAAAAAGGTGATAGTGAAGTGTAAAGATAAATCAATAAGTGTTTAAATCAATAAGTGTTACAAGCTTTACAAGCACCTGTGCAAAGTCATTAAGCTGATGTGAGCGACCACCATACTTTTTGTTTGCAGTCTTGAGCGGCATGAAGGGAGTCAGCATTGGGAGGATGTGCTGGTCCTTATAGTGCTATGTGGAGGTTTCTGGGGTACCTCCTAGGTGAGTAAGCTTATATATGTGCTGTTATCATGCAGTACATTAATTGTAATTATATGACCCAGATGGGTGCTACTATTATGTAGCAATAATTATTTTGGGCTGAGCAGTGTTGCTCTGGCTGGACCTTTTTCAGAGCAGCACCACTTAATTCACATAGATATTTTTTTAATCACTTTTCTAATTGTTAATTATTTTTGTCATTTTAATTCTTTCTCATTTCATTAACACTTATTGATTTATCTTTGCACCCTTTACACTTCACTATCACCTTTTTTCCCCTTTTCGTGTGATGCCCTGGGGACGGTCCTTGGCTGGAATTATTTGGGGTACCTTGCTTCTCGGACGTGAACCCCTTAATGTTGGGGACGCCAGTATAGAGGAGCCTTGACGATGGCCTGGCGCTTATTCATATATTTGCAAATGTATGTAACTAATACCTCCTGAATCTCTATTATCATGTAGGATTTAAGTATTGTTTGTTGATATTGCTGCAGTGAGCTGGAGGGAATCTTTTTTTTTTTTTCTTTTCTTCTGTGGTTAACTAGATGGTACACGTCAAAGTAATATCCACATGAATGACCGGACCAAAGTTTTTCCAGCCGAACATTGGCCAGAGCATCACACTGCCTCTGCCGGCTTGCCTTCTTCCCATAGTGCATCCGGGTGCTATCTTTCCCCCCGGGTAAACAACGCACTCACACCCAGCTGTCCCCATGGTGTAAAAGAAAACGTGATTCACCAGACCAGACCAGGCTATCTTCTTCCATTGCTCCATGTTCCAGTGCTGATGCTCATGTGCCCATTGTAGACGCTTTCGGCGGTGGACAGAGGTCAGTATGGAAAATCTGACTGGTCTACGGCTACTCAACCCCATTTATAGCAAGCTGCGATGTACTTTGTGCAGGCCTGCCATCAGAAATTGTGGGGCCCAGTACAAACTATACAAGCAAGGCGTCCCACTCACTCCACCTGCCCAGTGGATGTATACAAACACACCTAAGTAAAACAGGAAATAAATAAATAAATAAATAAAAAATATTTATTTTTATTTTTTTTTCATATATTTTTTAAAAATGCCGAAAAAAAGCACATTTTTTAAAAAGAATATTGGGGATACAAGAACTGCCAGGGCAGTTGTTAAATAGGGACAGCAGCTAGTCTTAGCGCACGCTGAAAATCTGGGCTGTGATGCTTTGGAGGGGGGTGTGAGCAGGAAGACCAATGAAAAAGACCACAGACACCATTAAAGTGCTCAGCGAAAAAGAAAATCCTCCTCTTTAGGCGATTGTGCTGCACTAAACGTCAATGTAAATTTAGCAAAACGCTCAAATTGGTCCGATTGTGAAAGTCGAAATTCTGCTCATCATAAAAGGGATAATTAAAGAGTCGTTATAATAGAACAAAAGGCCAAAGGTGAGGGAAAGAAGAAGCCATCTATTAATCTGCCTGTGACTAATAAGTAGATCACAGGTGGGATCATCTGCACTCTGCGGGCCCCCCTCTGAGCGCGGGCCTGGTACATTCGTAACAGCTGTACCCTCCCCCCCCTGATGGCGATCCTAACTGCGTGTTCTGACACTTATCTATCATCGCCAGCATTAACTTTTTCAGCAAATTGTACTACAGTAGCTCTTCTGTTGGATGGGGACCAGATGGACTGGCCTGCGCTCCCCACGTGCATCAATGTGCCTTGGGTACCCATGACTCTGTAGCCGGTCCACTGGTTGTCCTTTTTTGGACCTCTAACCCATGTATACCAGGAACACCCCACAAGACCTGGCGTTTTGGAGATGCTCTGACCCAGCCAACTAGCCATCACAATTTGGCCCTGGTCCAAGTCGCTCAGATCCTTAGGGCGCTATTCAATTGTTATAGCGTGCCCGATCTCCCATCTAAAGTGACGGGAGATCAATTGATTCAGATTTTCATGCTGATCGCGCCCATACTGGTCATGTTTAGCCGCATAAAGTGGCTACCACCGGGCGCAATCGCGAAAAGTGCAGTTTGGGCGCCCGAACAGGTCACTTTTCTCCCATGTCAGCTCGCACCATTGGCCATGTATTAAACTATGTATGTACTGCATGCTTTTCCATATGGGGAGCAATCCAAAAGAGTGACTCTGACGTACGTCTGATCCACACTCATTTGCTCCATCTCTCCCGCGGGATGAACTGCATACACTGAACGTTCAGACGTTCAGTGTATGCAGATCAATCATCCCCATGGCATGGCAACCTGACGGCGGTTTTCAGGTTGACCGTCATGTTCGGGCAATGATTGATGTTAAAAACGACCAGTTGGCGCGCAAATCGCTGGTCGTTTTTAACCTTTTACTGCCCGATTTGCGGGCGATTACCAAGAGATGGAGCGATAACGACCGTCTTTATCGCTCCATCGCTAGGTATAATCGCCTAGTGGATGGGCAGCATAAACCTTCACAGTCCCGTAACAGCACTTTAATGTTATGTTCTTTTGTTGTTTGTTTTGAAATCCTGAATTTTGGGGGATAAAAACCTGCACATAACTGAGTGGACGGAGTTGGTGTAACGTTGCATGCAAGTCCCTATTGTGTAGAAACCTACGAGCAAGTAGAGTCCATCTGTCACATCTCCATAATTTATTTTATTTGTTTAGTACAGCGATGTATCCTTTAACTTTTCTTCTGGTTTGACAATAATGTAATGTGCGTCCTGTCGAATTGTTGGGCAAATACTGGCTTCTTAGGTACTTGGGGTTGGTTTGCAATACACTGTCTTGTCGGGTTGAGCCCTGACGAGTAGCTCAAGCACTGTGGCCTTGTTTCAGACATGGGACGCCGGTGCTTGTGAATGTTTCCTGCACAACGTAAAGGGCCTGAGAGAGTTTTATTGTCCCATGCGTTAATGTAATGTGGGCCAATAGTAATGTCTCCTATCTCTGGTCTCAGAGAAAGTGGCTGTTATCACTGCATATAATGACATGGGGTCAGTGCGGTTTTCATATTCTAGATCAGATGTGGACCCCCCTGTGTAAATCCCCCTTACACGCAGGGAAGCACAACTTGGAGTCTGCTTGAGTTTTCTGTGACTTGTCAGAGGTTCATTTGTAGAAATGACTGTGAGCTCCCGGGGTATATATTTAGCCTTGTGTTTGCCATGTGACATTACTGCTCAAACGTGGATATCTCAACTTTCTTACCGAGTTATATATCAAAGGTGCTATATACTGGGTGATTACACCACTTCTCTCAGAATGACTTATTGTACCTCCTGTAGCACTAAACTAAAACCCTGCCACATCTCTAAATCATTGGGGGGAATTCAATTGTTTTTTGGCACCCGTAGGTAATGGTCACCTGATGGGCGATATTTGATTGATTTTGCCAAGTTCCGCGGACGCCCATTACTTATCGAGCATGTCGCACCCAAATGCACCAGGACTAGCTACCGTAAAGCGGCTAAACCCGTGCAACTTACTGGGCGTGATGAGTTTTGGGCGTCCAAAAGCCTGACTTTGGGCGGATTTCTGTTCACCACCTCAGGTCAGTCTGCCTGTGATTTGAGACTGGGACGGAGGTTCACCTTCCAGCAGGACAATGGCACGAAGCATACTGCTAAAGCAACACTCGAGTGGTTTAAGGGGAAACATTTAAATGTGTTGGAATGGGATTCAGAATGGCCGACAGTTCAAATCCCGACAGCGGCATCCCGGCAGCACTGAAAATCCCGATCGTCCCCAGGTAAGTATAAACTAACCTATTCTACCCCCTAACCCTAACCTCCAACCTAAGTGCCTAACCCTAGCCCCCCCCTTCCCCGCCTCCTAAACCTAACCTCCTGGGGGGGGTGCCTAACCCTAAGTTCACCCCCCCGGGAACGCTAAACCTAACCCTCAGTCCCCCAACCCCAGCGGCTTTCCACACCCATCAACCGGTTTACCTTCGATCGGTAAGCCGGGTGTCGGGCTCCCAGCGTAGGGAAAATGACAGGCGTCGGGATTATACAGTCTGGAAGCCTCTGGTCGGGATTCCGTCCATCGGCTTCCTGACTGTTTCCCGTTAGAATGGCCTAGTCAAAGCCCAGATCTCAATCCAATTGAGAATCTGTGGTCAGACTTGAAGGTTGCTGTTCACAAGCGGAAACATCCAACATGAGGGAGCTGGAGCAGTTTTGCCTTGAGGAATGGGCAAAAATCCCAGGGGCAAGATGTGGCAAGCTCATAGGGCACGATTCTATTCTATGCGATGCAAATAGCGCCGGGAGTGAGCTCCCGGTGCTATTCAATACACCGCGCTGCCAAGTCCGACTAGGATTTCTTCTCGCATCCCCCCGGGGATGAGAGCAGAAATCCGACAAAAGTCCTGGCGTGAGGCTGTTTTCTGCCCTTAGCGCCGGGAAGTTAGGTCGGGGAATGCCCGTTATCGCGCCTTTAAACAGGGTGTTTAGTCGCGATACCGGGCATTCTCCGACTAAACACCGCACACAATTGAATAGCTCCGGGAGCTATCTCCCGGCGCTATTCACATCGCATAGAATAGAATCGTGCCCATAGAGAGTTATCCAAAGCGACTTGCAGCTGTAATTGCCGCAAAAGGTGGCTCGACAAAGTACTGACTTTAGGGGGGTGAATAGTTATGCACGCTGTAGTTTTCGGTTATGTCGTCCTAAATGATGTTTGATTCACAATATAAAAAAAAAAAACACAACGTCACAGTTGTAGGCATGCTCTGTGAATGAAATGATGCACACCTTCACACAATCCATTATAATTCCAGGTTGAGGCACCAAAACATGAAAAATGCAAAGGGAAGGGGGGGGGGTGAATACTTTTGCAAGGCATTGTAGGCGGGTGCGGGCAGCTGTACTTACATGGCTTACATGCACAATTGCCCCACGATCCACGGCTCTGGGGCAGAAAGTTTGTTTGCTGTGTAGCTTCTACATTTCTGATTGGCGGACAAACCTACTTCAAATAAGATAAGAACTGAGAAGTAAGATTTACTGTACAACAAACCGGGACAACACGTGTGAAGAAATCTACAAGCTAAGACCTTTGTCTTTACTTTTCAGCGTCTCCAATAAAAGGAAGTTATTTCATTTTTCCACACAAGAATAATAGACAGACAACATTAGGAGAGACTTGTATTGTTTCCAAATGATCTTTGCCAAGAATTATACAGCGAGTGGGGTTTACATACTATGATCATGCCTTATCCCTATTTCACCTTCTAAGTTTCCTCAGGTCACCATGTCTG
Organism: Taudactylus pleione; assembly: GCA_031769625.1. Lineage (NCBI taxonomy): Eukaryota > Metazoa > Chordata > Amphibia > Anura > Myobatrachidae > Taudactylus > Taudactylus pleione. The sequence goes on along the minus strand of JAUIMM010000060.1, from coordinate 11,559,701 downwards.
GTTCTTACAAAACCTGCTGATTTAATGGCAGGCGAGGAAGGGAGCAGATATACTATACAGCAATCGTTCTCGCGGTTAACTTTTTCTCCTTATTTTATTTCCCTTTGGATTCATTTAAAGGGTCTCCGTCAAGACCGCTGTAGATTGTAGTTCTATTCATGCTTGGTAAGTCTTATGCAGTAATGCTTATCCCTACACACTTTTAGAGGGAGTCAGTTAGCTGCAGGGTTTTAGCTGCCAGGTTAAGTACCCAGAGCTATGGAATTTCTGCCCGCGACTAGCCCAAGGGTGCACTTAAAGGGGATTTCTGCGTTAAATAGTGCTTCCGGGGCTAGTCGCAGGCTTATCACGGGCGGTAATTGCATTGCTCTGCGCACTTAACCTAGGAGCTATGCTTTACAGCTGCTTAGTCACGGGCTTACCGTGGGAGATAATTGTATAGCTCCTGGTACTTCAACCAGGAGCTAAAACCCTGTGGCAAGTCCTGAAGCAAATCTAAATCCCTAATTTGTATATAATACAGTATATAGGCTGAAAACGGCAGTTGCCATAAGGTGCGAACACACTGGGCGATAAAGTGGACGACTGAACGATAACTATATCGTTGTCGTTCACTATATCGTCCATTTTGTACACCAGAACGATAGCGACGATGCGCATTCCCATGGGTCGTTCGTCATTGTCGTTCATCGGGCTGACATGCAGGCCAACCTGACGATATTGTCAGTTTGCTGCATGTTGGGGAATGGGGGAGAGAGCCCAGAGTCAAGTTTGCTAGTTTTTAACTTTGTCCCCCAACATTTTTTTTTCGCCTCCAAATTCAAAGTGATTTTTTTTTTGGGGGTGTTGAGTGTTTTTTTTTTTTTTTTTACATTTTTTGACAGTTCACATGTGGGGGGCTGTCTGAAGGCTGCACGTGGATTCCCACAATGTTGCACCCCAAAACCCCAATTCTGCACTTTTTTCCACCTGCTATTCATATCTGTTATATTGCATTCACTTTCCGCCTAGGCAGAAAGTCTTTCAAATCGAATACGGCGATACTTTTCCACCTGGCGAAATTACGTCATTGGCGAAAAGTTTTCGCAAAAAACTTGCGAAAACTGCTTTTTGCTCCAAATTGAATACGGGCCTTAGTTGGGAGATGCCGGCTAGTGCCCCTTAAGCCGGGTGTTTAGGCGCACCAACCGGCATCTTCCGACTTAAATGTCGTCCGCAATGTTTTTCGCACTGCTCTAAGCTATTAAACAGCATCGCGTCTGGCACTTTAGTCGGATTTGTGCTCGCACCCTCAGGACAGCACGAGACAAAATCCTTTAGCCGTGCTGACAGCGCAGTGGATTGAATAGCTGTGGGAACTCCTTGCAGCCACCATCTAAGCATTTACATGTATTCATTGGAACAGGATAATGGGTGTTAGATATTATAATAATTGAAGGTGCAGTTGCATATATACCAGGGAATTCTTTTACTGCTGATGTGCCACCGAGCACAGTGGCGCACGTAACGGCCAGTTATGGTACCCCAGACATCGCAAGTTTTCATGCGCACATATATTCGGTGCAAGCAAAAAGTTGTGATGCACAATTCCCAAACAGCACACTAAGTCCGTCCCACCAGAATTGATCGAATCCCCTAGTCCCCCATAGTCTATGAAACATTGGGTCTCATTTAGGCATGTATACGGAAACTCGATACCTTGCAAACTTCTCTGATGGAGGGGCGCCTGTGTCATCGAACACAGGGACGGGGTGGGGTGCCAGCCTCCGTTCTGGAAAATAGAGGCTTGTTGTTCCCATTTCCTGGAAGCGCCAATACCAGGGTCTGCAAGCTGTCGTTCTGAAACAGGGCGGCCGCTTGCATCGTGAACGGCCGCCTCCATGTCGGTCGTTAGGCTGTGGGTTAACACCCACAGCTCTAACGACCGCTAGAGTGATGGTTGCGATGGTCAAAAGCATCGGGGCTAACGACGAGACCCTAAGGTAGGGTCTCGTCAACCTTTATGCTCTGTTTGAACAGGAAGCTCCCCACTGACATCACCGATGATGTCTTTGGGGTCGCCCCCAAACGGCAAGCGTTTAGACGGGAACGCCTCTGTTTGGCCCCCAGGCCGCCCAGCAAACGGAGCGAGCTGTCACTCAACATAGACAGCTTGCCCCGTCTGCTACGAGACCCCTAACGACTGATCACCCGTCGTTAGCCGGGTCTCGCGCATGCGCACGACGGAGCCAGCTCCGTCATGCGCACTGGAGCAATATCGACCCGGTTGCGAGCTCTTAGAGCTAACGACCGGGTCTGAATAAGCTCCTGAGTTTTTAGTGTTCCCCTCTAAACAAATGTGTGACAAACTAAAGTACTTCTAGAGTACCAATATCTAACTAATGATGGATTAATTAAGGGGAAGTCGACTTTCCTACAAAGTTACATAAAGTTTAGTTCTTTGTCCTATATTAGTAGATACAATCTTTGTCAAGGCAGGTTCTCTATTGCCGTATCAGACTGACCCTAGTTCTCCTTTTAACATTCATATTTATTTGCACTGAATTGTTCAGTGTGCGGTGTGACGGTACCTGTACACGGCGAGATATGTCCCATTTAATAGTTAATCTTTGATCTGGCTTCCTGCCACTGCCACCGAGCACCAGCCCTATAACACACGTGTAAGAGACATTATAGCAATGTGGCTCTCCGATTTATTTGTACGTTGTGATGTATAAGAAGTTTGCCCCAGCTGTACAATGTGCATGTTGTAACTGCTGCACGGATGTCTCTTCTCCCAATGGGCGGAATTCAATTGATTTCGCGGCCCGCATCTCCCGTCTAAAGTGACAGGAGATCGCGGGCCGCTATTCAATTGTGCCAGAATTTCACGCTGATCGCGCCCATAGAGGTTAGGTTTAGCCGCGTAAAGCAGCAAAACCCGACCAAAGTGCTGGGCGCGATCGCGAAAAGTGATGTTTGGCCGCCCAAACATGTCACTTTTCGCACATTTCAGCTCTCATCCTCCAGGGGCTGCGAGCTGAATGTAGCGCTTGGCAGCTGATCGCGCCCGTCAGGAGCAAGAATAGAATAGCTCCGTCGGGCGCGATAGGGGCTGGAGAGAATTGAATTCCGCCCAATGTGTCACCGCCGTGCACTGCCTTAAATGTCACCGATTCATCGTAAGACCTGCAATATGCAAATAGCTGGATATCAGCAAGCACATCACACGTGGGGTGATTCAATTAAATACGACGTTGACAAGCGTTGGTAATGAGTTCCCGGAGCTATTCAGTTGTCCCCATTGCACCCAGATGCAGGTTACGTCGCCGTAAGCCTGGTGTTGGTAAACTGCTTTCTCCAACTTTAGTGCCGGCTATGGTGGTGTTAACGCACGTGTTAAGCCCGAAACTAGCGGCACTAGTTTAGTCTGATTTCTGCTCACACCTCAGGGGCTGCGAGCAGAAATCCTCTAGTTGTGGGTTAACAGCGCGGTCAATTGAATAGCTCCAGGAACTAATTCCCGGCGCTATTCAACATAGCATTTAAGTGAATTGCGCCCCCATAGAAAGGATGGGACACAATTATTCTTCACGGTTTGGTAGTGACAATATATTGTACTGTTATGCGCTGATTTATCTTCTGAGCTGGTGGTGGTGTCCATGTTCTAAGTTTGCTTTAACAATTGCTAAACTTGTAGGAATATGTGTGTGAGGGGGGGGGGGGGGTGGAATTACTGCGACCTCTTCCAAAAGTAGGGGACAGAGAGCAGATGCTGTAAAATTACAAACTTCATTCTTCTGTTTTTACTTGTTATGGTTTTTCTATCTGAAGACGTTTCATTATGCAACCGTGTGCCTTTGCTATAGCGTATATAGATTATGCCGTTAATAAGCATGGCGATGCAGCAAACCTTATTTGGGGAAAGCGAGAACTGGTGGCTTGAAAAAGAGATGGATAGGAGATGTTTACAAGGAAGTGAGTTTTGTTGTGATTGAAGCTGCAATAATGGTTTAGAAAATGTTGATGTTTGGAAGCTTAAGTGAGAAAATGTGGATTGGTGAAGTGATGGAAATATTCAGCATTACTGTAGGCGTAATTACACAATTCTTGTTCCGTACGATGAGCTTGCATAGTCCTCAGGAGCTGGTGGACTGATGTCTGGTTGGTCAGTGAAGCTGTAGGGTAAAGGCCCCCATACATCAACGATGGATTTTGCCGATCACCAGACACCGGGATCAGGGCATTTATGGAATCCAACATGTTGGATTTCCCTGATTTGCACATTCCGACCAAAATATGATCATCGGTAAATCGGGGCTTTTTAAAATGAATAATTTCACTGATTCCCCGGCAATCAACGTTGGCCACTGATCGGCATTTCAGGTTGAATCGGGGATTCTGTGAAACAGCCGCCTGATGTATGGGGTATTTAGGAGTGAATGAGGACTGCTGGGATAAAGAGAATATATGTGTTGAACAGGAAGGGGAAGAGAGATCTGTACGGGGGGGGGGGGGGAATATGGCTTTGATAGTCCATAGCAGTATTTATTCATTTATTTTTCTATCTTCACAGATTTTGGATCTTTCTTTGACTTGGAAAATGACCTTCCTGATGAGTTAATTCCCAATGGAGATCTCAGCCTCTTGGGCACTGGTGGGAGTCTGGGGCAGGATGCGGTCTCTCAAAACAAGCAGCTTTCTGATCTCCTCCGCGGAGGGAATCCAGGACTGGGCGCTGGCATGGGAAGAGGAGGGTCCGGCAGCCCTGTGCATCAAAGTATGGGAGGTCAAGGACCGCAAAACAGCCCGGGCCTCGGTAACATGGGCAGCCTCAACAAGAGCCCACTCAACCAAGGGCTCTCTGCCACTCCTCCCTCCGGATTGAGCAAGCAAACAACTGGCACACCCGGCCCATCAGTGGCCACCGCCCAATCGCAAAAGCAAGTCGGCATGGTGGCGGGGAGTCCGGCGGCTCCACAGGCGTCTGCCGGTATCTGCATGAACTCGAACTTCAACCAAGGACATCAAGCTCTGTTGAATAACAATGCTGGGCACGCGTTAATGAGCCAAGCCCAGCCAGCACAGGGACAGGTCCTGAACGGGTCACTGGGCCCGGCTAGCAGAGGTCGGGGAGCGGGCTTGCAGTACAACTCTGCCGCTTTGCAGACTAACCCTGGCAGCGTCCTCGCGGAAACATTGACACAAGGCACCGCGACTATGCCGTCTCACACGGGAATGACCACTGCTCAGGCAGGACCCATGACTAAAGTACGTACTGAATTTCTTGGTGCTAATCTGTATGTCAGTGTTTCCCTTGTTGGGTGTTAGCATGCATTCCATGGTATTTGTATCACAAGGGTCACAGTGTGAAGTGTGTGCGCGCGCGGCAATTATCATTATAAATAACACCAACATGGTGCTCGGTATAAATAGCTGTCATTCTTTTTCTGCAACATTTTTACTTAAATATTTAAAATCAACAAGTGGTTTGTAAAGATGAATATTATTTAAAATGCATGAAAATTGGAATTGTTTTAAATGGGGCAGAGGTATGATTATTTCATGCGACCTATAAAGACCTTCCAGAAAGTTTACGCAAAATACTTATGTCTTCAAAGAATCGGCTAGTGCTGTAATGTGCAGGACTTTTTTAGGCTTCTAATGCTGGTTTAGTTTGCATTGCTGTATTGCTTATAGAAAGACATGACTTCGAAGCACAGAAGGGGGAATTCAATTCAGTGCGCTGTTGATGGCGCCGGGAGAGGGCGCTCCCGGTACTATTCCATTCAGCCCGCTGATTAGCCCAACAGAAGTCCAGTCTGAGAATGCAGGTTCTCGTGACTTAACCTGGGTATATAGCCGCGAGAACCAGCACTCTCCTACTAAAGTGCCGGCCAGGAGGTTGTTAGTGCCGCGCTAAACCGGAAAGCAGCCTCGCGGCTGGCACTTTAGTTGGATTTGGTTTAGTCGCCCTAACAGCGCGCTGGATTGAATTCCCCCCCCAGAAAATGGTCAGTTACTCTACACTGGGACATGGCACAAGCTGCACCCTAGATTGTACAGAGCACATTGCAGCAATTGAATATTGGGCCTGATCCAGACCCGCTCGCAAGCGGGTCGATGGCCGGGCAGTGCGCACGCGCGAGCGAGAAATTAACTCGCTCCAGGGCTCGCTGCAAAAGGGGCGGCTGCTGATGTTGATCAACAGCTCACCCCGTTTTGTAGGCGGGTCGGGGGGTGGCTTGCCAAACGGAGGCTTTCTTGAAGGAACGCCTGCCGTTTGGGGGCGGCCCTACTGACATCACTCGTGATGTCAGTAGTGAGCTTCCAGCTCTATTAGAGCATGAAGACCACTGGGGCTTGCGGCAGACGAGACCCTACCACAAAGGTCTCGTCGCAAGCCCGATGGTCGCGACCATCACCTGGCCGCTCGCACAAGCTGTGGGTGGTCACCCACAGCTTAGCGAGCGGCCAGAAGGCCGGGAAAGAAAAAAAACGCCCTTCAGACCTGCGAGCTGCCTCCGGCAGCGAGTGGGTCTGAATCAGGGCCATTGTGCACTGGGCACGTCTTTGGAAGAGCGCACCGATGGCTAGAAATCCAGTCAATGCTAGAAATCTGAGGTGTCTGAGCACTGAACGTAGGAATAAAGGAACATTGATTCACACTATCATATATTCTATATATGATATGGTTGATCAGGTCAGTATGGCAGTAAAAACTAGTCCTGCTGACCTGAGCAGGAACCCACTTAAGGCACGTGCAGGTCATCTAATAATAATTGTGACTGTATATGGAGATTGTTACATCCAGTCAAAGTAGCATCTTAGTACATATATATAAGGGTAAGCTATCCTTGAAGCCACAACGCTCCTGTCTGGTTCCGTTCTTCCAGTTGTCTGTGTTCTCTGCATCTTGTGGCTTGCACGTCCTCTTTGCTGGTATTACTTTTGCTTCGAAGTGGTTGGCTGCCGCTGTGACATGAGCTATACTGGTGAATTCTGTTCTTAGAATGATCCTCTTCATTGGACCGCATTAACGTAACGCAGAATTGTAAGGCGCGCGACGGCTCGGTGTGCTTTAGCCTGGTTACCCGCTCATGTTGCATTTGTGTCAGATATGTGGTTCACATGCACATGGGGGCTTTTCTCATTCATTTCAATTGCCCATTTATTTTAGTGGGGTTTCCCTGTTGGAATGAGTGGGCTATTGAAATTAATGGGAGATGGTTTACTTGTATATCTAAAAATCATCCAGTAACCGCAAGCTGGGGTTTTGCACCTCAGTGGTCACAGTGTAGGGTTACGCCATCTCTATGCAAGTAAAATAAAGCAGCCCTGGTGTAGAATGAGGGAAGGAATAATTGACCAGTCCTACTCTTACCTGCTCAGCCAATCACAAACTGTTCTCCCACTAGGTGCGATATGACTGGCTAGCAGCGAATGGGTAGTTGCCATGGGCTCCATGCTTTAATTGTATAGAAGTAGAGATTAAATCGTCTGTGCTGTGTAGCATTGTACAGGTGTGGTATATTTTGTTGACATTCACCATGCCGACATGGTAGCAATGTCAATGTGCATGGCATGTTCATATTGACCATGTCAACACAGACTAAATGTCGACTATGGCCTAACCCTAGTCTCCCTTCCCGCAGCCCAACCCTTAACCCACTGCTGACTGTCCGTGCCGTGGGCTGACATTGTTAACATGTCGACAGTCTTCAAATGCCGACCTGTTCAATGTCTACATAATTAATATTGACTTTGTGGTGTTTGCATTACTAGTACATCTCCTCTTTACATGTCTATGAGCCATGTACTTTGATAACCTGATGATTTTAACTGAGCTTTTACATGTAGTTTACAGCTCCATTGAAACGAGTGGGCTATTTTTAATGAATGGGACATACTTCAAACCCACTGAAATAAAAAAGCCATGCCCTCACTGCAATGTATGAACATAAATTGGCATGGACACACCAAAGGGCTCTCATTGTTACATATATTAGACGCCAGTGGCTAAGTGGCCTTATTCTGTTCATTGCATGTTATTGTCTACCCACTATTTATTTACATCCATGGACTTTTATGTTTGAGGCTTACATGTGGGCACGGGTGGGATTCTATTTGTCAGCGGATTATCTTTTCCGCTTCGCCAAAGCAAAGGGATATGACCGCGTGTTGCGTTGCTGGAAGGAAACATTGAACAAGTTCTTTGTAAATGTACTGTAGAATGTGATCACTGGGGTGGGAAGAGAGCACAGTCTGTCTATGCACTAGGGGCTTGCACTTGTCATGAAGCGCCTCATATCCCTGTGGTGTCACCGTTCTGAATTTTGGCTCGGCCCATCAAATCTGCTCTTTAGCATCTCAATGAAAACTGCAGTGTATAATAGTATTCATAGCAGACAGTGGAGAAATCGGCCGACTCGGGTTTAGCCTGTGTGTAACCATTTTGAAGAGCAACCTTTTCCCATATGGGCGTTCCTGCAGCGTTCGTAACGTAGATAATCTGGCTGCTTAACCAGGCAGTGCTTCTATATAAATGCAGGCTAGAATTAAGTAATCGAAGCGTATATATGGCATACGGAAAATGGTTTTACATTTTATATATATATATATATATATATATATATATATAATTTTTTTTATTTTTTTTTTCTCAGCGGCCACATTATGTAAACTGTTTGTCCCAAAGGTGCTGTATTGCATTCCTGCAGTTGTGAAACTACAAGTCCCAGCATACTCTCCCAAAGATCAGCTGGTAAAACACACTGGGACTTGTAGTTTCACAACAGCTGGAGAGCCACAGGTTGGCCTATGGGAATGAGTAGGGAGCAATAGGGGGAATGTATTGTCGGTGCTTATGAATCACTTCCCATAAGGTCTGCATCTCAGATAAGAGGCCGTTTTCTCTGAAAGAGAACCCAGAGGGCTGAGGACTGAGCAGTCAAAGTTTTTAATCCCTTCCAGACCATCCTATAGAAATGGCAGCAACTTAGAGGATGCGAAATACAGAACAGCCCTGTTTGTCACCTCTCGCCACTAGCAGAGAGTCTGAGGGAGACTTTTTATTTTTTTATTTTAAATTCAGTTTGACCTTGAATGCACTCTAATGAAACTGTATATGGCACCACCAGTGATGGCACCACCATCTTTCTCAGGACCTTCATGCAAAGGTAAACTAACAGTGACTGCAAACTAACAGGGACTTTACCAGTCCTTGTAGTGAGAGGTTCTTGCCCTCTGGTAAGACCACCCACTGCTGATGGGTGTCAAACAGGACGACCGTTGGCTGTGAGATTCCATGGTGTGGGCTGACTCCAGCACGAGTGTCCAGTGTGGCCATCGAGTTCATCTCGATCAGATACGGGAGCCCGTCACTCCCCTGGATCTGAGAAGGGCAGCCATAACTGCTGTGATCTTTGTGAACACCTGCTGTGCTGTCACAAAGTAAAGAACAGAAACTCAAAGTGACAAGGCTGAATGGTAACTCACTGGTCCATGCCAGATCGGTACATGTTAGTATGTGTCCTTGATGACCATGGACACCATGAACTTGTCTTCTTCCATGCTCTTGCTAACTGTCCTGCGGGGTTCCATTCCCTAGTTACTGAACTGCACATAGTTGGGGGCTTTAAATGGTCCTTGATGTGTACTCCGACTTAAGGCTCATTTTAGGCTTCTATAACGAGCAGTGGAGCCACTGGTCTCGGAAGAGAAGCAGACCCGCAGTCACCACAGCAGTGTCTGGGTGTGCAGCCTCCCTGCATCCCTCCATTGGTGGTGAGGATTTGACCCCTTAGGATCTTACTCTTCACTTTTTCAGAGGGACTGATGGACAGGAACCTCAGACCCTTGGGTGGATGGCTTCCTGTAGCTTCACATGAGAGAACAGAGGTGGGAGAAGGAGCTGCTGCTCCCAGAAAATGGCTGATTTGTGTCTGTTCCGTTGAGCTTGCGCATGGGATATGGCACCAGGGAGAATGGCATCTTTCATCCACACTCATCACCTGCTCCCATTCACGGATACAGGACTGTTTTCAGGTTGCACCCACTCTGTGGAATGCCCACCTACACACACTAAAACTATCCTCTAGTCTCCAAACCTTCCATCGTTCCCTGTTAACTCACATTTTTAGATAGGCATCCCATATTCCCAAACCACCCAACTACCCAATTTCATCCCCTATATACAGTCCACACATAACCTCCATTAGCTATCCTACCCAATTACATCCCCACTATACAGCACACACATATCCTCCATAAGCTATCCTACCCAATTACATCCCTTCTATACAGCACACACATAACCTCCATAAGCTATCCTACCCAATTACATCCCCACTATCCAGCACACACACATCCTCCATTAGCTATCCTACCCAATTACATCCCCACTATACAGCACACACATATCCTCCATAAGCTATCCTACCCAATTACATCTCCTATATACAGCCCACACATATCCTCCATAAGCTATCCTACCCAATTACATCCCCACTATACAGCACACACACATCCTCCATAAGCTATCCTACCCAATTACATCCCCTCTATACAGCACACACATATCCTCCATAATCTATCCTACCCAATTACATCCCTTCTATACAGCCCACACACACATCCTCCATAAGCTATCCTACCCAATTACATCACTATACAGCACACACATAACCTCCATAAGCTATCCTACCCAATTACATCCCCTCTATACAGCACACACACATCCTCCATAAGCTATCCTGCCCAATTACATCCCTTCTATACAGCCCACACACATCCTCCATAAGCTATCCTACCCAATTACATCCCCTCTATACAGCCCACACACATCCTCCATAAGCTATCCTACCCAATTACATCCCCTCTATACAGCACACACACATATCCTCCATAAGCTATCCTACCCAATTACATCCCCTCTATACAGCCCACACATATCCTCCATAAGCTATCCTACCCAATTACATCCCCTCTATACAGTACACACATATCCTCCATAAGCTATCCTACCCAATTACATCCCCTCTATACAGCACACACATATCCTCCATAAGCTATCCTACCCAATTACATCCCCTCTATACAGCACACACATATCCTCCATAAGCTATCCTACCCAATTACATCCCCTCTATACCCTGTCTTTGTGGGGGCGATTCATTTGTTTTTTAGGGCGCCTAAACTAATAGTCACCCAACGGAGCTATTCAATCGTTGCTTCGGTTAGGCACACACAATCCACGGTTTGACACATTTCTGCTCGCCGCCTCCTGAGTTGGCGAGCAGAAATGTGCGATTAGTCGGCTGTTTGGTCGCCCAAAGTAGGACTTCAGACTGGGTTAGCTGCTATACCCGGCTAAAACCCCTGCTTTTGAGGCGCCCACATGGAGAAACGATTTGTTTTTTTTGGGGAGCCCAAAGGAGCAATTCAGTCGACTCGCTACATCTGTCTGTTATGACAGACTTGTATTTATTACAGTTTGTTCCTAATTGTAATGCTCCAAGGACTATGCTGGCGCTATGTAAGTAACCGATAATAAAATAAAAGCATGGCCACTTGGGCTGTATGGATCTCGCATAAGTTGTATTATTAATACATCTGTATTATTACTACTCCCTATATTGTTTCATTGGGGCATTCCTGGAATTCTGGGTGCGGTTTTTGTGTGACGGTGACTCAGTGGGACTTTTGTGAATAGGAGCGCAGGCAGCTATAGGCCCTGTACCCAGAGCAACCGATCAGATGCTGCTTTCATTTCCTAAACTGATAGTGAAAGGAGTCTGAATGGTATTGCTATGGGTGAGTGGTTTTTGTTTCTCTGTAGTTACCTGAGCACTAGCTAGTGCACGAGTGGACATTGGCCTGTGAATATTACGGTGTATAATCAGGTGTTTGTTTCTGTAAAATGCTCCTGTAATGATACAAGTCACGTTACACAGAAATATCACTTATGGTCACTTTGGGGGGAATTCAATTAGCATTGCTCTGAGCTATTCAGTTGTTCACCACCTTCTAGCGCACAGGTTCTCAAACTCGGTACTCAGGACTCCAAACAGTGCATGTTTTCCAGGTCTCCTCACAGAATCACAAGTGATATAGTTAGCTCCACTTGTGGATCGGTTAAAATGAGTCAGCGAGTAATGACTACACCTGTGCAGCTGCTGGGTGACCTGAAAATGTGAACTGTGTGGGGTTCTGGGGACCGAGTTTGAGGATCACTGTTCTGGCTGATACCTGCTCGCGCCCACCTGAGGGTGCAAGCAGCAATTTGCGTCATCTAGTGCCTTGTGGCTAGACGCGGTGTTGCCGCGTGCGGTAACAGCTTTGTGACCGGGCTAAGTCGCCTTAAACTGCATCTTGCTGGTTAATTGATGCTAATTGAATTTTCCCCCTTTTTTTTTTTTTTTTTAAAGGGGAGGTCAATTCACTTGAGCGCAATGTTGAATAGCACCAGGAAGGAGCTCCCGGAGCTATTCAGTTTGCCGCGCTAAGTCTGACTACAGGATTTCTTCTCTCACACTCCGGAGGTACGAGCAGAAAGCGGACGAAATGCTGTTTTCCGGCTTAGCACGAAACTAACACCATCGTGGCCGGTACTTTAGTCTGAGAATACCGGTTAGCATGACTAAAAACTTATGGCACAGTAACCGGCATTCTCCGACTTAAGTGGTTCCAGTCAGACTTAATAGCGCGGTCAATTGAACAGCTCCCGGGAACTCCTTCCCGTGGCTGTTCAGCATCGCGCTGAATTGAATCGCCCCCATGTAGACATTAGCAAAAATGACATTCCAGAATATTAATCTATAATAAGAATAAGATTATGTTGATCACAATTTTACCTACAGTATCTAGGTTTAGCAGTACGACATGTGAGGTACTGTACGCCTGTTGTAGCCTAAAGAGGGCACCACGGCCCTGAGGTCAAGAGTTCAATTTCTGACCAAGGTGACTGTCTGTGTGGAGTTTGTATGTCCTGTTCGTGGTTGAGTGGGTTTCCTCCCACACTCCAAAAACATACTGGTAGATTAAATTGTCTTCTGGCAAAAAAAACCTAACCTTTTCAGTATATGTGTCTCCATGTGGTAGTCATATAGGTCTTAAGCTCCACTGGGGCAGGAACTGATGGGAATGACGGACACGTTCTGTATGGAATATGTGTGCACTATAATAGAGACGATCGGCCTGATCAGGGGTGGACACTGCTCCGTCCGCTATTGTGTATGTAACTTGAGTCGCTGCCGCTATAATATACAAATGCTAGTTTCAGCCTCCCCCCCCCCCCCCCCCCTGGTGTAGTAGCCTGCGTCACAGAGACACCCACTTTCAGCGTTGCTGCGTGCTGTAATTCATGACACGCCACCCTTGCGTGCACCATAGAGACTTGCACCTGACTATGGCCGCTGCGGCTCTGCGTCTGGGAATTGCAGCCACTTTCACTGACACGGCCACTTTATGGACTTTTTTTTGTGTGCGTTCACTTCTAACCTCCTCTTCGGGACTCCCATCACTTTGCCGCCCCATATCTAATATCTGGCCGGATTCAATTTGCCGCGAAAAAGTTCGAGATTCGGCAAAGTTTTCGCCTGCTTAATAAATGCGCGCACCCGCTTTTCGCCCTATTCAATTGTAAAACAGGTGAAAATGCATATGGGCGATTGCAGCGAATAGCGGAACCAGCGAAAAGGTCAGATTTTTTTTTGGGGGGGGGAAATCAGTCTGTACCCCCCAATAAAGCCTAACTCACGCGGGGAATGCATATAGAAGTGTATTAATAACCCTAATAAAAGTAATTGGGGATCTTATTTTGAGTGAAAGGGCTGTTATATGCATATTTACATAAGTGTTTAAAAATGATAGTAAGCCATGTCTTTTATGGAAAATTATTGCTGTAGTTAAATTGGGGGTACATGTAAATGGGTACTAGTATATTTTGGGGTTTGTAAAGTGCAGAATAAATGTTTAACAATACACCTGCTGCAGCCTCCTGCAGTACTAAAAACACCTGTCCCATCCATACAGCCCCCCAACATACCTGTCCCATCCATACAGCCCCCCAACATACCAGACCCATCCATATAGCCCCCCAACATACCTGTCCCATCCATATAGCCCCCCAACATACCTGTCCCATCCATATAGCCCCCCAAAATACCTGTCCCATCCATATAGCCCCCCAAAATACCTGTCCCATCCATACAGCCCCCCAAAATACCTGTCCCATCCATACAGCCCCCCAAAATACCTGTCCCATCCATACAGCCCCCCAAAATACCTGTCCCATCCATACAGCCCCCCAAAATACCTGTCCCAGTACTTAAGCCCCATTTTCCAACACTTTCTTTTTTTTTTTTTTTTACATTTCCGCCCCAAAACTGACATGTCTTTTTTGGGGTGATTTAAGAAAACTGTTTTACATTTTTTTTGCCTAATTAGTCATTAGGGGGGGTGTCCAAAGGGTTCTGAACCATGTCCCCCACATTTTTACCCCAAAATATGGATTTTGCACTACTTTTCTCCTGCCTTTTGCTGGAGAAACTTTTTTTTTCTCCTGTTTTTGCCTATGGAGTTTTCGCCTAGGCGACAACGGCCTGGAATTGAATAAGGCGATACTTTTCGCCGATCGAGGCTTTTCGCCTCTAACTGAATACGGGCCATAGTGTTCATTCTAGCAACCCCTGCATCTATCACAGCCAGTGCAGTTCCTCTTTCCTGCCTGGGGTGTCGCTCTCTGCTCTGGTGCTTCTAGCACACTCAGCTGATGCAACAAACTGCTGAGATACAGACCAACCTGTGCTAGAAGCACCAGAACAGAGGGCGACACCCCAGGCAGGAAAGAGGAACTGCACGGGTTGTGACAGGTGCAGGGTGCTAGAATGAAGACTCTTGATAGTGACTTTAATCGGTTGCCACCGTCGGTCCCATACGCAGCAGTACCTTTTGTGCGTTTACACACAGATTACTGTATGACCCCAGATGGCCTTAGTTTTGGTTCCCTTGCCAACTTGTTCACCGACCTTTTTTTTCTTACTACAAACAAGCAATGATTGCAGGCCCGCGGAGGTAACAAACCAATTTCAGCAAAGGTTTTGAGATATCGGCTGCAAAACTGGGTAAAAGTTTTGCAGCTGATATCTCACAACCTTTGCTGAATTTGGTTTGTTACCTGCACCTTCCCGCGGGTCTGCAATCATTGCTTGTGATTTCTGTGGACCACACACCTGTTCTCATGTAGCGGTTGTATCTCTGTTTTTTTTTTTTCCTTCCACAGATTGGCCTTCAAGGCAACAGCAGCCCATTTGTACAGACCTTCAACCCAGCACCTGGACAACAAATTCGAGCCCAGGGGGTAAATCCTCAGCTTCCCACCAAGCCTGGCATGGCAAATAGCCTTCCACCATTCCCCTCCGATTTGAAAAGCTCACCTGTCGCCAACGTGCCCAGCATGGTAAGGCCGAACAATATATACCACCTGGAAAGCTTTTATAATGTAGATAGGTGGCTCGCCCTGTGCTGAGGCCGGTCACAGCTTTAAGTGGGTTTAGTGTGTTCTGCTAAGGTACATGGGCAGTGTAGTGTTTTTTTTCCCATTTGCCGGGATGCTGTCTCTTCTATACTCACATTGCACTATTTATATTATTACAGCAATATAAAACAGGTCTTCCTGCAATGGCGGATGGAACACATTCTTGATCTATTTATCTTTTGAGATAATTTAATATGAGCATTTTTACATGAGCCATGGACTTTTTAGATTACATGTGGTTGTTTTGGTTTTATGCTCCCTGGCATGTTTCTGCTCCAGGGATGCGGTGCTTAAACTCTGATATACTTCTAATTTATTTATATTCCTTACACACATCTTTATAAAGGGGGCAGATTCAGCTGCCCTGAGGCAGCACTTAACGCTGATCTCAGAAATCTGCATTTAATGCTGCGTTGGAGATGCTCACGGGTCTCTTAATAGCTTTATTTGGTAGAAGAGTCCCCACCAACAGACCCTTCTTCCTGAGTACTACTTATATATTTGTTCCTGTGCTGCTTAAATCCAACTGTTATATTCTCTAGTATAGATTAGAGATAAGCGTATTCGGATTTCCTCGCCGAGTTCGGATTTTTCCCGGCAAAAAACGGGACTCGGAAAGAGGCAAAACGTCATCTTTCATGGACAAACATCATCATTCCTGGACAAAAGTCCAGGAATGATGATGTTTGTACATGGAAAAATTACAGTTTGCCTCTTTCTGAGTCCCGTTTTTTGCCGGGAAAAATCCGAACTCGGCGAGGAAATCCGAACCAATCCGAACCCGCTCATCTCTAGTATAGATGTAGTGGGCCGTCAGGATCATGGCTGTTCCATATCAGTTTAGGAATTAATTGGGATATGCTTTTTATTTGTGCATTTTTTTTTATTTTTTTTTAAGTATATGCATTCCTCAAAATGTGGTTTTTTTTTTTCTTTTTCCGTTTCCCAGTCTACCTTGCAAGCCCAAGTCCAACAAGTAGGCATCGGTACCACCCCGTCCATGGGAACCGGTCCCACCGCCGACCCAGAAAAGCGCAAGCTCATCCAGCAGCAGCTGGTTCTCCTGTTACACGCCCACAAGTGCCAGCGGCGCGAGCAAGCCAACGGCGAGATGCGGGACTGCGCACTACCCCACTGTCGGACCATGAAGAACGTGCTGAACCACATGACGCACTGCCAGGCTGGGAAAGCTTGCCAGGGTACATAATCTGATATTCCATACAGCAAGCGACACCAGAGTGTAAACTCCATGCTTAGGTCCCTCTGGCCCCATGGGGCATTCACCTACTGTTCTTACTCTTCATATGCTTAGAGTTACAATGCATATTGCAGTTTTATTATTGGATTTGAAGCTATTATCAAGAAAAAGCGTATTAAAGTTCTTTATCGTTCTGGCAAAATAGTTTGTCCATATTCGAGGCCATGCCTGGCAGTAAGATAGGCTTTCTTATGGAGTTATATAATGTATGAGCCCTGTACTTTCTTCATATATCTTCTCTAAAAAGGAAACCGTTAAAGGTGTATACTGTCGTTTATAGGCCTGTATGGTCTATAAGTCTATACTGTTGTCTACAGGTCTATACTGTAGTCTATAGGTTTAGCCTGTCTACTGGCATCTATAGGTCTAATCTATCTATACTGTTGTCTATAGGCCCAGGCTATCTGCCGGTCTGTACTGTCTACTATAGGTCTAGCCATTTCTGTAGTCTTTTATAGGCCTATACTGTCTTCCATAGGTCTATACTGTCTTTTATAGATCTAGCCTGTACTGTAGTGTCTTTTATAGGTCTGTAGTGCCTTTTATAGGTCTATACTGTCTTCTATAGTGTCGTCTATACTGTCTTCTATAGTGTCGTCTGTACTGTCTTCTATAGTGTTCTCTACTATCTTCTATAGGACTAGCCGGTCTATACTGTCTTCTATAGTGTTGCCTATACTGTCTTCTATAGTGTTGTCTATACTGTCTTCTATAGGTCTATGCTGTTGTCCCCGTGTACTAAACATTTACCATTCTCCTCCCACACCACAGTTGCCCACTGTGCTTCCTCAAGGCAGATCATTTCACACTGGAAGAACTGTACGCGGCACGATTGTCCTGTGTGCCTACCTTTGAAGAATGCCAGCGACAAGCGGAATCAGCAACGTAAGTGTTTGTCGCGGTCACGTCTTTGTGAGCTACGTGTCAGCCACTCGCACATTACATGGCATCGGTACCGCAACCTTTCACATGCCAACACAGTGCCGCTGCTAGAACACTGAAGCGTGTTACAGGGTCGTCTAGCTGATAGGAGCGCACGTCACATTTTAGTGACCACAGACTGGTGCTGCAAAAGCCAAGTAGACTTAAACACTGTGGTCTATTAGTGATGTTCCGTGTGTTGAGGGAAAGCGGACACATTTCTCATCTTTGTACCTTTAGAAGTGATGAGCAGCCTGTGAGTTGCTTGTAACTGACCTGGAACATACCCAGCATGACATTAGTGCCTTCCTCCTTCTACAGCTCTCCTGGGATCCCCTTCCAGCGGGGTGCAGAACACGATTGGGGCAGTGGGCGGAAGCCAGCAGACTGCTCCGTCACTCAGCAGCCCGAATCCCATCGATCCCAGTTCCATGCAGAGGGCGTACGCTGCACTGGGTCTTCCCTACGGTAACCAGTCCCAGGTCCCGGGCCAGCAGCCGGCACAGGCTCAAGTTCATCAGCAGATCCGCGGAATCAATTCACTGAGTGAGTAATGTGGGCGGGGGGGGGAGGGGTGGTTTTAGCGCCAGCTTACGCGCCTGTGCGCTGTACTTCTCAGTGTAATTTTGCAAATTTTGTTTTTTATTCCTTTCTGTTAATACGCTTTTCGTTGAGTCCGTATTTTATGTAGTATGCTTAATAATACTTCTCCTTGTGGCCTTGCAGGTGGCAATCAGATAAACCTCTCTGCTGGAGGCATGGCTGCCGACCAGCAGACCAATCTGATCAGTGAAGCGGCTCTTCCCACTGCCCTGACCAGCACAAAGTGAGTGAGATGTATTTACCAGTGACAATGACATGTGTTCAGCAGGACTGTCAGAGAAGCAGCAGCACCTCCAGTCATACAGATGTGACCACATACATCTTACCTCTGTGCGCTACAAGTCGTTTTAAACACGTCAGCGCCGCCGTGCAACTCCGTAGCGCAGAGCGGCTTTTCGTACGGCTTTTTGCCTTCAAATGCGCCTTATTCCCAAAGCAAATAGGACACACTTAAGCTTATGCTGATTAAAATATGCGGCATGCCTATATTCTTTGTGCGAATGCGGGCGTATCAGCATGCGAAACGCTACGTTACAGTGTCAGCGGCTGTGACACTGTAACGTAGCATTTCTCACGTAGATACACCTGCACAGCATGGCGGGACTAGAAGGGCTGTTTAATGCGCAAGGAAGTAAGATGTATGTAGAAACGGCTGGATGTCCTGACTGGGCTGGATGAGTGCAGCTTGCATAGTGAAGAGTTCAGTAGCAAGTATACCTGGTATTTGAGCAGACTAAGTGTTCCAGCTATCCTGCAGGAACGGCAGGGCACTGGGGTGGCCGGCTGGGAGTCTCTGCGTGCGCCGACGGCCCCGAAAAAAGGGGTTGTGGCTGGGCGGGGAGGGGGCATCTACTTGGGACACACCTCTAATTTGTCACGCTTGGGGGCGTGTCCAGCACTTGCGGAAGTGCTGGGCTTTCCCCCAGGCTCTCCCCTCCTCACAGTGAATAGATGCCTTGCGCGTGGTGTCTATTCACCCGGCGGTGATCGGTCTCCGCAACTTTTCTCACCTGCGGGACACTCTGGCCCGCGGGTGGGGAAGGCCGCGGGCATGCTGTTTTTAACGGGGCGCCGCTAAAAGGGCAGAGCCTTTTAAAATCAGGCAGGGTGCGCCGCTCTGCTAAACCAAGCTAGCGGGAACACTATATGCCTTACTACCCATCGCTACATGGCTGCACAGTAATTGGCATTTATGTGCCACAGCCCCGGCGCCATAGGCATTATTCTGGCACAATCTGTGTGTAGTTTGCGTGTGCTCCATCTATATGCAGGGTCTGACCCAGGTGTTCTTGATTCCTCCAGAGCATACCATTAGGATAACTTTATTAGTGTAAATACAGCATTTATGTATTGGAGAATTTGGATTGTAGAATCTGACAGCTGCAGCAAAATACAGTATACATGTAAGAGTTCCTGCCTAGGAAAATAATGAAAACTCTGCTATAAAGGCTATTTATGATCAGACATTATGCAGAGGAGTCTATGAGCACTCAGAGGAATGGGAGTTAGTATTGTGCAGTTGAGGAACCAGGTCCCGCTAACGTCTATGGCCAAGCCCTGCTCCCCATGCTGCCTGCTTGCCAGCACCTGTTCCTGTTATTGGTCATATGAAGTGTGCGGAGACACATCCCTTTGTGAATATGATGTCAGAATAATCGGAGGTGATTGTAACAGCTGTTCATTCCCGCACCAAAGATCCTTAACGCGTTTCGCTGCTAATGTGCACATCATCAGAAGGGGAATGCTGATTCCTCTGTTCCAGTGTATCCAACCGGATTAGATTGCTTAGGCTACACCCAAAGAACTTAATGGCACATAAATTGCAGCACATTCCGCAAACGAATGCCTGTAAATACATTTGCAAACAAACTTCCACATGTATCAAAATTATCCGTTAGCTTTTTGACTAATTTAACCATATATAATAATCTATTATACAAACGACTATATGAAATTAGGCTTCATTTATGACATACATTATGGCCCGTATTCAATTAGAAACGAAAAAGTCCCGGACTTTTTGCCTGCCGGGCTTTCCGCCTACATTGCGTGTTTTTGGTGAAAACCCTTTCCGCACGCCTTGCCGCTTTTCGCCCTATTCAATTCAAAAGGACGCGAAAACGGCACCCGGCAAAACTTGAGCAGGCGGAAAGTTCTCTCAAAAACGGGGAAATCGGCCTGACACCCCCCAAAAGATGCACTGACATGGGGGATCACTATGGATACCCCCGAATTGCCCTGCTGGAGGTATATGGGGTATTTAAATGGTCTCCAATAGGTGCTGTTTTGCGTATTTGCATAAGTGGTGAGAATAGATTTTAGATGGTTTTTTAGGAGAAAATAACTATTCCCATCAAATTTGGGGTACATGAAAATGGGGGGTAGCATATTTAAAAGTTGCAAAAGTGAAGTTTTAAACATCGTGAAAAATCCACCTGCCGCAAGCACCTGCAAACTTAAAAACACCTGGGGCATACTTGGGGACCCCCCTGCAGTCTATTTCGCTAGTTTTTAAGTGTCCCCCCCAACTTTGGTCTTTTTCACCCCCAAAATGAAAGTACATTTTTGGGGGTGTTCTGAAGTATTTTTTAAACTTTTTTTTAAGACCGTTTACCTTTTGGGGGGGCTGTCCCAAGGGTGCTGGGTGTTTTTCCAATGTTTGCACCCCAAAACCCCAATTCTGCACTTTTTTCCGCCTGCTATTCATAGGCAAAACTTTTTCGCCGGGTCCATTGCATTTTCTGCATCGGCGAAAAGTATATGGAATTGAATACGGGGATAAGCTTCCGTCTGGCGAAATGTCACCCGCGATACTTTTTCGCCGAAACTGACTTTTCGCTTCTAAGTGAATACGGCCCTATATATGTTCTCACCTCACCATCCAGACCAATGGGCAGTAATATATGCAAACATCACGTCTATGTACTAAGGTAAATAAAGTAACAGACCAGAGGACCTATGTACTAAGTCATGGAGATAAAGTTACCACCCAATCAGTTGCTAACTGTCACTTTATAGGCTGTTTGAAAAATGTCAGGAGCTAATTGGTCGGAACTTTATCTCCGTCCACTTTCTCTCTCTCTCTCGCTCGCTCCAAGGCTTAGTACATAGACCCCCAGGTCATATACACCAACATTAACATAGAGCAAGCAATTCTATAAATGACGTTTATGAAGTGCAAATAAAATGCAAAACATAAGTATCAACCACAGTCATTTTATAAAAAATGTATATATTTTAGGGATGTGCAGGCTCGGATAGGTTCGAGTTTGCACGTGGAGTTCGGATTTTTCCCTCCAAAAAAACGGAACTCAGAACGAGGCAAAACGTCATCTTACATGGACGAACATCATCATTCCTGGTCTTTTGTCCAGGAATGATGATGTTCGTCCATGTAAGATGACGTTTTGCCTCGTTCTGAGTTCCGTTTTTTTGGAGGGAAAAATCCGAACTCCACGTGCAAACTCGAACCTATCCGAGCCTGCACATCCCTAATATATTTATACGTATGTTTTAAACACGCTGGTCGCTATTTATTAATTTCACTATTTACACACACACACACACACACACTATATTTTCATTCATTCCAGGTCTAGCTTTGTGTATTGCGCTGTTTATCCTTGCCACATATTTTCCATATACGTATTCAGATATGTCCTCATACACTTTTGCTCAAGTCTCACCAAGTAGCCCCTCTCGGCACGCCAGGTGTCGGCGGCCTTGGGCACGCCAAGCGTCTTTCCCGTGCAAAATGTGCTTCTTATTCGCGTAAATAAGTATAACAACTGCGAGCGACAAAACTACTTTTACTTTGCTAGATCACACTGATAATTTGATGTACAACGTTTGTACATCTGTGTGCGACTGAGTCAGACCCTGTGTACGAGGTGCCACGATGCAACGGGCACGGCTTTATATTCACCCCAAGTCCTGTTGTGCCTCATCCGCGACTTTGTACATGTTTACCAATCCCTGTGTGGTTAATGCCGCAGCCCAGCGGTTCTAGTACACTGAGGGGTGTTTCTCTGTGAATGCAAATAAGATCTAAAATTGAAAGACACATACGGTACGCCACTCCTCTCCAAGCGTCTCGGTTGCTCCGGCCGTCCCGCGCTGTATGACGTATAGACGCCAAGTGTATGAGGACACAACTGTATGTAGTAAAGTGACACGTAGTCGTTGCATGTGTGGGAGAGGGTGAGTAGTGGTACAATTGTTATCCTACCCCTGTTATTGCCCGTCATTGTTTTATTTTGACAACTGATCATTGTCCGTAATATGTCGGTGCTTTTATGACTAATAATAACCTCTCCGCACTGCAGTTCATTGCTGAATGACGGTAACGGCCCCGGTGGTGTCTGCAGCTTAGGCGGCAGTGTCGGCAGCTTGGGCACTATGCCTACTGCTGCTCCCCCTTCCACCACCGGTGTGAGGAAAGCCTGGCACGAACATGTGACTCAGGACCTTCGGAATCACCTTGTCCACAAGCTGTAAGTGAAGCGCGCTGCTTGTCTCAGTGACGCCCTACAAATGTATCATGTTGGTGAATCCGCTGAGCTGTCATCTATATATCTAACCTCGCAGGGTCCAAGCGATTTTCCCCACGCCCGATCCGGCAGCCCTGAAAGATCGGCGCATGGAAAACCTGGTTGCTTATGCCCGAAAAGTTGAGGGTGACATGTACGAGTCGGCCAACAGCAGGGTATGTATTTACCTAATCCTAAAACCTTCTAAGGAACACATGGATGGGGGCTGCTATGTTTGAGTGGTTCTAAAGAAACTTATCCGCCCTGTTAAGCAATTAGACACATGGGGAATTGATGGATGACACTTCTATAAATGGACGGGGTTGATACATTAATTTATTGTGTTGGTATCCTTACAGTTTGTTGGATACAATGTTGTTGGATATAATGTTGAAGACCTTCATGATGTAATACATAAGTGTACCAGCATCAGAGAGGATTACTGCCATTAGGGGCAGAGATATTCCCTCCGGTCTGGGGGCTCACACATTGCCACTCATATAATAATAATTGGTATTCACTAATTTAACACAGATGAATATGTGGGAGGAATATGGCTTTTTTCAAGGAACCTTTGTAACATAAATGAATGATATTTAGGAGCAGACCTCCGTGTAGATGATGTTTAAATGATGTCATTGGAAGTTTACTGTCTTAGAATGTAAGCTCTTACGAGCAGGGCCCTCTACTCTCTTGTGCTTCTCCCTACTTCACTTTCATCTACTCCTTACTCCCCACTAGGGCACCTAACACTGTTGCTTATGCTCTGCTGCTTATGTGGGTGTTATGGTCGCTAATGTAGTAATGTATATTATCCATGTCCTGCATTGTATTGATTTGTAAGTCACTGGTCACCTATTTATGTACTTTGTAAGGCGCTGCGGAGCACTTGTGGCGCTATATAAATAAATTGTAATAATAATACTGTCCGAATCTGTATTCCCCTCCCCAGGATGAATACTACCATTTGCTTGCTGAAAAGATCTATAAAATCCAAAAGGAGCTGGAAGAGAAGCGAAGGTCACGTTTGCTGAAGCAAGGGATTCTGGGTACCCAGGCCAACTTACAGACCCCCGGCACGCAGGCTCCAACTCTTCCACAGGCGGCCGCTGCGTTGGGCCAAGCACAGCCTGTCCGGCCAGCCAGTAAGTCAGTAGGGATGAATGAAGTGCCCAAGTTGTATGGGAGGTATTGTGAACAGAACTCGTTGCATAGATTGTCTCCCAATTTCTCTCTCTTATTGTAGATGGCCCCCTCCCGATGTCTTCGGTTCCTATGAGTAGAATGCCACTAACTTCAGGTAACAAATAAAATGTTCTGTTGTTGCCAGACACCCATTGAGTGTGCACTGTCTTTGGCGTATGTTTGTATTAACCAAAACCTAATGTCTGAGAGATTGCGGCTTGTGATAGGTATTCCCAAACACCCTCCAGCCCTATCCCCCTCCCTCCGTATTAAAGGTGGGTATCCTAACGGATTTGCCAGCATTGGGAGAATGGATGTACATAGCAGTCACTGGATAAGCTGGCGAGGGCTGCCACTGTTACCGTTTACTAGGTAAAAGTTAAACCCTGGGAAACTATGACAATGCAGTTAGTTCCTAAAGCATCGATTATTTAATTTCATGGTGACTAAAGGACTGATTTCTGCGATCCCACAGGCTTGGGTACACTACTCTTTAATTGATTGCTGTAGCTGGTCACATGACCAGAGTGTGATATTTGGACCATGTGGATGGCTGGGCTCTGATAAATTGATGTTAGAGCACAAAGGGAGAGATGTATCAAAGCTTGGAGAGAGATAAAGTACCAGCCAATCAGCATCTTACTGTCATTTTTCAAATGTAGCCTGTAAATTGACAGGAGCCGATTGGTACTTTCTCTCTCTTTCCATTTTATCTCTCTCCAGGCTTTGATACATCTCCCCCGAAGTGTGATCTCTTTGAGTTGTGTTTCTGCAGGGTACGCGCTATGCGGCCAGCATAAATCTGGAGCAATGTATACGTAATCTCTGCGGCTCCGTTACACACACAAGTTTTCCTAAGTGCCCGTCGTTGCTTGGTGCTCGGTTGGGTCTCTATACTTTCATACTGTGTTACTCTGAAGGCACTTGATCAGCAATATACGAAACCTTTTTTTTTTTTTTTTCTGTTGTGGCAATTCAGGAATGAACCAGTTTAACAGCATGCCCATTGGGAATGTCCAGATTCCTTCTGCCCCCCTGGGACCCCGTGCAGCATCCCCACTAAACCACCCGACGCAAATGAACAACATGGGGTCCGTGCCTGCGGTAAGTGCCATCTATGGCATAGGACGTGATGCCTTAGCCATTTGTCAGCACCATCTGAGATAAAACCGACTGTAACAGGGAGACGGCCACACACGGGCGGTTGAATTACATCCCACGATTGTCTCCATAGATGGCGATGTCTCCCTCCCGCATGTCCCAGCCGCAGAGCATGATGGGAGCACATGGCAATAACCTGATGGGTCCAGCACAGACTCAGAGCCAGTTCTTACAACAAGGGCAGTTCCAGAGCAACGCTGCAGGCTTAGGGGTAGCGTTGGGGCAGACGGGAGCAGCAGCTGCAGTGTCCCAGGTGAGAAGATTTGTTTGTATAGAAACTTATAAGCCTGTGGTTAAGGAATGTATTACTAAATATGTATCCTTCTCATTTATTAGCAGGGACAGGCGCCCACTGCATCTCTGCCAGTCAGCAACTCTATGAACCTGTTGGGCCCCCAAACCAGTCAGCTTCCGCGGCCAGCTCTCTCCCAGTCTCCCCTCCATCAGACCCCACCATCAGTCACCGCTTCACCTGCCGGGATGCCTCCTGCCCAGCACCCAACACCCGCCGGCATGACGCCTCCTCAGCCGGCAGCTCCTTCCCAGCCATCCACTCCGCTGCCCCCAGTAGGACAAACCCCAGCTCCCACGCCCGGCTCCATCCCGAACGCTATGCAGGCACAGAGCACCCCGACAGTCCAAGCTGCTGCCCAGGCTCAACTCACTCCTCAGCCGCCTACTCCTGTGCCCAGTCAGTCTGTGCCCACCCCACAACCATCTCAGCTGCAACCCACGTCTGTGCATGCAGCAGCCCCTGGCACTCCAGTAAGTATATGTTGTCTGTACTTAGTACAGTGATAAATAATAGATGTCCCTGTCATCCGTCCCTGCAGGTTGGCCAGACAGCTCTATTGGGATGAATTGTATTCACGAATTGTTTTATTTTCGGCAAATGGCTTAAAATCTGTGTTTAACTTCAGTTATCCCAGGCAGCTGCAAGTGTTGACAACCGTGTGCCCACACCTGCTTCCGTGGCCAGTACGGACAACCAGGCGGCCCCCGATCACCCAATGACCGATATCAAGCAGGAGGTCAAAACTGAAGACCAGGAGCCTTGTGAGAACCAAGTGGAGACCAAAACAGAGGTAGGGACTGACCTACACACGTATCGTTGGTTACATATTTGCACAGGGCTTAAGGAAAATGCTATTATGTTAAAGATGTTGATAACTCGTGGACACCACCCCTGCTCCCACCACCCACCTCCTCGTCCGCTAATATAATGCACTGATGCAGGATCCCCCACCATTAGCTAATACTCAGCACTGGACTGGCCTGGGTGTGTGAGGGTGAGACTGCTGGGGCTGGGACGATTTATTATTGCTTGTAAACTGCCGCCATCCAGTTAGGTTGCAATGTTTCCTCCACACCACCCATCCTAGCTATCTGACTTTCTAGGACAAGTTTGGTCCTACATTCGCTCTCTTCCCCCTACATGCCAAACATAATGGACTGGCAGCAACAACCAGGTAACGGTGGGGTGTCATCCTGGGGAGAGCTACGTGGGGGAGGAGGGGGGGATTGCTAATAAAAGGAGATTTATCTCAAACTTAGACAATCTCTCTCTCTTTCTATAATAACCGTGAAAACATGTATTTATCACTTACACCTTGCCCGGTTCTTCTTTCT
This sequence comes from Taudactylus pleione, assembly GCA_031769625.1. Lineage (NCBI taxonomy): Eukaryota > Metazoa > Chordata > Amphibia > Anura > Myobatrachidae > Taudactylus > Taudactylus pleione. Next base: position 11,532,898 of record JAUIMM010000060.1, on the reverse strand, counting down.
TTGTTCTCCTGTATAGGTTGAAGAGGAGTTACCAACGCAAGTAAAGGAAGCCCCATGTGAGGGCCTAGAGCCAAAACAGGAGCCAATGGAGGTGGAGGAAAAGAAACCGGAAGTTAAGACTGAGCCCAAGGAAGATGAGGAGAATGCGGGCAACGCTACTACCCCACCGTCCACGTCTCCTTCCCAGCCACGAAAGAAGAGTAAGTCATTTGATCAGTCATTATAGGTCATGCCACACACATTGGTTGACATTAGATGAGCCTGTTTTAAAAATATATATATATATTTTTCTTCAGTTTTTAAGCCAGAGGAGCTACGCCAGGCCCTAATGCCTACCCTTGAAGCGCTATATCGACAGGATCCGGAGTCGTTGCCTTTCCGACAGCCAGTTGATCCGCAGTTGCTAGGCATCCCTGTGAGTAGCTCACACCTCGTGTCCTTGCATAGCCAATGTCCTAAGTCTGATCTGTTACATGCTGCGGAGTTACGTGCATGCACCTCTCTGCGGCATCTTCATCTGAATATGTTGGTTTAAGGGGACAGAATATCCCTTGCCCATTGTTAGGCCTCACCTTGGGTTACCCTTGTGTATTTCAAAGAAGCGGTGCAGAAGTGGAATGACACAGTAGCTGGTTTATTATACAGTTATGGGTAAGACCGAGACAGGATTTATACAGGATAAAGATGTCCAGGAATAACACAATACTGCATGCATGGGTTAATGCTGGAGTAACTTGTAAGGCAGTATAACAGCTTAGCAGACTTCACTTGCAAATAGAATATACACGGTAGCTGACTTCACTTGAAATGCAGTATTACAGGCTAGCAGACTGGACTTGCAATACAATGTATCACAATAGCTTGCACTATAATATACAAGGTAGCAGACTTGAAATGCACTACAGCAGACTTGACTTGCAGTGCAATAGAACAGGATAGCTTGCAATGTAATATACCATGTAGCAGACGTGACTTGACATACAGAATAACCATGGTAATAAGGCAAAGTATTGTAACATGATAGGCACTTGAAGTGCTAATGAGAAGAGCCACAGATAGTCACTGGAGTAGCATGGATTGCTAGGCTGCAGACTGGCCTGTGAGCGAAGCTGTAATTGACTGCAGACTCTGAACAGCCTGGAAGCTGAACTGGTAGCCAGGAGCAGGATAGATTTAGGCATCTAGAACTGATGATCTGGCACTGAGGGGGCGACTCAGACCCGGGCGCTAATCCACGGACGCACGCTATGGCCGATAGTCGCCCGTATGCGCCAATATGTGCACGCGCAAGTCACTCACTGCGCTCGGGAATTGTGCGCTCGTAGTACACAGACTGGACGCTACTTTGAGTGACAGTTCCATTTGTGGGTGATAACGGGAAGGTGCTTGTGAACGGGGGAGTGGTGGTGCGAACGCTGGCGTGTCTGGGCGTCAAAACGTCGATTTACGGGTGTGCATAATTAGCATAGAAGCGTCATTGTACACGTCACTTGGTTGTATTTTAGCCTGCAGTGATCGCAGTGCTTGCGGCGGGGTAGGGTCTACCTCAAGCGCTGCGTGCAGCTCTGATGGCTCTCGATGGTTCTGATTGATCATACACTTCCTGGAGATGACGTGTGTTAAGAAAGGAAAGAGGGCGTCTAGACCGGCGTGCATTCGCTCTGCCGTCGCGGAATTTGCATACCCTGCCCCTGATGGCAGCGAAAGTGAGCTGCTTAGCGTCCGGGTCTGAATCGCCCCCTGAGTTCTCAGAAGCTGGGTAATAAGCAGGAGTAACAAGTGCGGCTCATTAGCCAATTACATTCAGCTGCAGAGACACAAACCACAGAGTGCTAGGAGCACCAGCAGAAGTGCCGCATCACTAATGAGAGAGGATACTGCAGGAATCCACACTAGGAGAGCACCACCACTGGAGGAAGAGTGGTACTGCTGTGGATCGTAACACCCATAAGTGTCCCTAGGCTTTAAATGGGGGTGAGAATACGATCAACCCCAGATAACTATCCCTTTTTCTTTTTTCAAGGATTACTTTGACATTGTGAAGAACCCCATGGACTTATCCACAATCAAGCGGAAGCTCGATACCGGGCAGTACCAAGAGCCATGGCAGTATGCGGATGATGTGTGGCTCATGTTCAACAATGCCTGGCTGTATAACCGCAAGACTTCCCGCGTTTACAAGTACTGCACCAAGCTTGCAGAGGTGTTTGAGCTGGACATCGATCCCGTCATGCAGTCTCTGGGCTACTGTTGTGGCCGTAAGGTGAGACGGTTACTATTGGCACCCTGTAGACTGGACTTTGATTGTAGTGGAAATGTGAAGGAGAGTGTCCTAAAAATCCTCCTTTTCTCTCCTGCAGTTTGAGTTCTCACCGCAGACGTTATGCTGCTACGGGAAGCAGCTGTGTACAATCCCTCGGGACGCTGCCTACTACAGCTATCAGAACAGGTAATCTTCAGCTCTGTCTCCGACGACACTAGTGTCTGTAAAGGCATCTTTGCTTTGCGGATTCCATTTTTGTTGAGCTCTGCGTGAAGGACAGTGTAGTATGACAGCATGTTAAACTACATAACTATTGCTTTGAAAGGTATTAAACGCTAGGCAATAGCTACCTAAGACTTAATAGTGACATGATGTCCCAGTCTATGCTGATACTTGCAAAGGCGCTGTAACAAAGCAAAATAATAATATATATAAAGACCATGCATCCCTGAGGATGACCTGCTACAGTAAGAGTGAAACGCGTTGGGTTGGCTTTACTTTGCCAAACTTATACCTGGCTATTTGTGTAAATACAAGATACATTGCCTGAGCAGTTGGGTGTAGTCCATAATGGCCTCTGTCCTTCCACCATCTGGGGGACACTTGACCATGGGGTGTGTTGAGGGTTGAGCAGCTGGCACTTAATAGGTTAATTTTTTTAGGGTGTGTATATATGCTTCTCACCTCCAACCCCTTTCTCCATTTTAAATAAACTGTAGAAGGAGTAGGTCAGTACTAGAGTGACGCGGCATGGAACATCCGCGGAGCTCGGTTCATACTTTCACCAGATTTTCACAGGTTCTGTGACCGAGTACAGAGAAGTTTCCTTTGCATATAAAGTATGGAGTTCAGCCAATGCTGATCATCCCCTCCCCTAGGGGTAGCTTTTGTACATTCCCATGGTCAAGAGTGTTCCGGCCTAGATGGACTAGGAGAAAGAGATTTAATGACAACCATTCTGTCCGCTTGATCTGAGCATGGTCGTTGTTTGCTGTGAATTTATGTTTCCATCTGATTGTCAATCTGCTGGGTTTCTTCTAGGTATCACTTCTGTGAAAAGTGTTTCACTGAGATTCAGGGGGACAATGTTACTTTAGGAGATGACCCTTCGCAACCTCAAACGTAAGTGCCTTCACCTCCTGTCTCTGTATAGTTGGGCCCAGTGTTTGGAAATAAAACCATAATAATACTGAATAATTAGTGGATGAGTTAATAGATTAGTGATTGATGCTGGACAGTCGCAGGGTGAGGGCTTGTGTGACAAATCAGTGATGGATTCTGGGCCGTTAGAGGATACAGCTGCATGAATTGGGTCAGTGATATATACAGTACTGTTACCAGGAGGGCTCTTGTGAATGAGCAGCTACTGAGGGGTAGATGAACTCTCCGATAAGGCATAGCTATGATTGTAGGTGCCATGTTAGTGATCAGTACTGTTGGGCAGGTTTGCAAACTGCACATTCTGCGTTCACTAACACATAAACTGGAGGTGATCGCAGCATGAACAGATCTGTACGTTACAGAGCACTGTAACGGTGCGTACACACGGTCAGATAAGGCCGCTTCTGGCCCCTGCAAACGATGGTCGATGCACGGCCACGTATGGTGGTTATCGACCATCATCCGTAGTCCGTGCAAGCTGGCATAGCTGGTTGATATCGACCAGGTTAACCTGTTTACTATATTATAATCGTAGGTGCCAAACATGCATGTGTTGGATGTTCGAATAAGATCATTCAACACATGCGGGGTGATCAGATAACGATCGTTATTGTTATCTGATCGTCCCGCGGTGTGACCGCGTGTACGCACCATTAGGTACACATTGCTGGTAGTCGCTGTACTTACTCCAAATAATTATACCAAAAATACAGCAATCCCCCACATTTAGATGACTTTTGACTGGTACCTGCCCTACAAGTTTTTCTAAATATGCTGCTTTTTTTCTGGCTGCCCTTTCTTCAGAGATGTTTTTTGTTGCTCTGAGTTATCGCAATATCAGTCTTTTATACTTGGCTGCGTTTGGTGTGCCCCCAGGTTAGCCCCTGCTTATTAGAAGCCTTTATTGGCGATCACTCCCTACTGGCTGCCAATGACAGCAGCGCTTCTACAGTGCATCACTCTGCTTCTTCTCCTTTCATCATCATTCAATTTCCTTTTATTTACAATGATGCTGTGTATTTGGTGCACCGTGCATAACCCAGAATGCATCACCATTATTTTAAAAGATCCACAGGTGGAGATTATTATTATCCTTTATTTATGTAATGCCACAAGGGTTCCGCAGCGCCTTACATAGTACATAAACGAACGAGCACACAAGGCAAGTGCATACTGTAGACAAATGAGCACACAAGAAAAACCCTTATTAACAGTACAAACAATGCAGGACAAATACACGATTTATACATCGCTGCGTAACACTGAAATAAGCAGCATGGCGTCAGCAACCAAGGGTTAGGTGCTGTTGTAAATTAAAGCAGGAGTAAGTGAGGGAGAAGCACATGAGGGAAGAGGGCCCTGCTGATGAGAGCTTACATAATTTATTTCACGTTTGATTCTGTGAGGAGACCTGGAAAACATGCACTGCTGGGGGTCCTGAGTACTGAGTTTGAGAACCTGTGCTTTAGTTCATTGACTTGTACATTCCCTCCCCTTAGTGATGCTAAATAGATTGTTTTTTTTATTTTATTTCTCGGTGCCTCCTGATCTTCTGCAGCGATAGGTTTAGGCAGAGATGTTTCGTTGCCTGGAGACACAATTCATTGCTAGTCGTTAGATAGATTTTGTCATTGGATATATTTTGTGGCCAGTGCAAACTGCAGAACTGTGTTCATCGAATAACTAATAAACCACCGTGCTTAATAAGGACAGGCGTGAATAACAGTGTGTTTATAGGAGGGCAATATAGGTTAAAGGTGGAGAATCCCTTTAAGTTAAGTTGTCATAAGTGGCTTTCCATTGGTAAAGTGTTAGGTGAAAAATAAATGGTGCTTTAAGACAATATAAATATATATATATATATATATTATGTATGTGTGTGTGGTTGTGTCTATATATTTTCCCATTTTGGGTAAATGCAAGAAATGTTCTATCCCATTGATTTAACTATAAACTGGCATGGGGGGGGTGGGGTAGGTGACAGTGACCCTCGGAAGTTTTGTATGCACGTTTGTTTTGTGAAATCACTAATCCTACCTCCAACTTACTGGGAGAGGGCTTTAACTCCAGCATGACGGTGTATTTCAGACTGATGGACGAGAAAAATGGAAGGAGATGCTTTCAGCTGAACAAAATGTAAATATATGCTTCCTCGTTACGTGGGAATACGTGATATGCCTTCGGTGTGCCCCCTTTCCCAGGCTGTGTCGGCAGCATGCAGCTGACGAGACCCTCCCCTTTAACCCAGCAGGGGGAGACGGAGAGCAAAAGCGAGGCGTCGTCATTGACACTGTTCTTTTCTTTCCTCAGGACAATCTCCAAAGATCAGTTTGAGAAGAAGAAGAATGACATGCTGGACCCTGAGCCGTAAGTAGCAAGGCCTACATTCTGTATAGGGGTTTTTTATTCCCCTCAATGCTCCTTGCTCCCATTTTACCATGTTACGGTTATCCTGACCTATATTGTCTTCTAAGCTTTATGATTGTGTAGCGTCTATTTTATTAGGACTGTAATGTAATAAGTTGTCCTCCTGCATCCTCTTTGTCCGCCAGGTTTGTGGATTGTAAGGAGTGCGGAAGGAAAATGCATCAGATCTGTGTGTTACATTTTGACATCATTTGGCCCTCAGGGTAAGTTCCGAACCCCCCGAGGGGATCTCATCCGCTGATACGCTGGTTTTGTCCGGGGCATTAACTTGTGTTCTCTTTCTAATCATCTGTTCTTACTCACATTTGGTAGATGAATTCTTCCCACGTTTAATAGATCTCCTTTCCCAAAGTGAAATAGCTCCCAATCACAATTTGTGGATTATTATATATAGCGTATTGGGGGGGGGAGGGATCTAAAGATCTATTGTTTCATTTTGCCTTTTACTAACCGTCCCTTTTACCTTTTTTGTACAGATTTGTCTGTGATAACTGCTTAAAGAAAACCGGACGGACGCGTAAAGAGAATAAATTCGCCGCAAAGAGTGAGTGGCTCCAGTTCTTGCTTTTTTAATTCAAGTGGGACATATGCGCCGTTCTCTCAGCGCATCAGAATTCCAAGCAGTGCGCTTCCTCGCAAGCATGTCTCTTTCCTGTATCTGCTGTGGCTACGAACAAACCACAGGAATCCACTGACACAGATCATTAGCAGTAGACGTGTCCATTCCCTGTACGGCATTCAGCAGTAGCCCTGTGCTGCTAGATGGAAGGATTTTTCTACTCGCCGTTTCATTTGCCCGAGTCCAGCTGGTGCACACTGCTGTGACGTGGGTTGTGCTGAGGGCACAGGAGTTGGGCACTTGAAAAGGAGTGTCTGATGTTCCTCCCTTCTCCAACCATTCTCCATTTCCAGCTTTCTCCACACAAGGTCCTAAACGACAAGATAAATATCAAAGAACAACCAGAACTCCATTGTGTGTAAGGGTTGGTGGGCAGTGTCCCCAAGATGGACTTAGAGGAATGGATTTAACCGTGAGCACCAAAACTCCTATTTTGTTTTTCATACAAACTCTTGAGACAAAGGACAATTGACGGCCGGCCCTACCTGAACCAGAAGAGTGAGCAGGAAAAGCTTTCTGGAACCAGTTTCCAGATACTTCTAATAAGCCTGCTGAACAGCAGACCTTAGGGAATGGGTATGAAATGCCGCCGTCCGCATGGCCGGCGGTTCGATTCCCGTCAGCGGCAGCCCGACATGAGCAGAGTTCGGAGCAGCGGAAGCCCGACAGCGCTGGAAATCCCGATCGTGGATAGGTGAGTATCTACTAACCTAACCCCCCTAACCCTCCTTAGGGGTGCCTAACCCTAACTTCCCCCCCAAGTGCCTAACCCTAATCCCCCCTCTAAGTGCCTAACCCTAACCACCCCCTTCCCCGCTGCCTAAACCTAAGTGCCCCGGGGGGGTGCCTAACCCTAAGTCCCCCCCGGGAGCCTTAAACCTAACCCTCCCCCATCGCGGCGCCCGGCATTACTACGATCTGAATGCCGGGCGCTGGTCTCCCGGCGTCGGGGAAATGCGGGCGTCTACATCTAGACGCCCGGCATTTCACCCTTGCCGGGATATGTCAGTTGGGAAGCCGGCTGCCGGTATTTAGGCAGTCGGCTTCCCGATTGCATACAGACCTTTGGGGTGCCCACACACATACTGATATACTTACGATCTGACGATGTGTCCAATTTCCCTTGAAATTCTCCCCCGGCAGCTCAGCACACGATTTGGTGTCCAATCTTCATACGATCTCCTGCAGCCAGACTTTTATAGTGCATTGTGTCCTAGATTGTCAGGTCTGCCCTACTGCACGGCAGATCTGAAGATGCGATGTGCGACCTGCGGGGGACGCGCATCGCATCGTCATCATGAGTGGGGACTCAAGATTTCGGCATGTTTTTACCCGGTTTGTCGTTCCAATGTGTTGGAATCGGCCAGATCGGGGAAGAAAATCGCTGTGTGTGGGGGCACCCTTAGTCATGTAACTATAGCTTGTTTTGACACCAGGTGGTCACTGCTTTGCACTTTGTAACGCACCAGTAGATTATTGGACCTCCTAACACCTAAAGCCCATTTCCAGATAAGGATGATGTGCTATCCACATTCAGTAGAATCAGCTGTCTTAGTGCATCTAAACATTCATACCTTGGTAAAAGGTAGTGATGGGAACTAGGCACCATATTAGGCTGGAATGACGGGTCGAGTTTTCGGAAGATTGCGCTAACCCATCGAGAGATCAAGAAAGAAGACCCACATCTCATAGGAAGGACATTTGTAAAGATCACAAACATAACGAAACTCTCTCCAAAAGGGACAGTGGAGAAAACTGAATAAAAAAAGAAACACTGTTATGCATTCCTGTTGCTGGATGCAATGCAAGGAACCTGCCCTGACAAAAAAAGGCCACCTTATAATCCATACCGAACAAAGAAACACAAAGTGCTATACTTGGAAGTTTCACTGTTTGTAACCAGACTCAGAAACAGACTCTGAAGTCCTTACCTAAACTTGACTAATGACCTCAGCCAAATTCAGGGTTCCAGGGTAGTAAAGTACCTTGTGACTGAAGGTCTCCCCGTAGAGGGAAGTGGTCAATAAAGGCCTGTCCTTAGCCATCCAGGGTCTGCAAGAATCACCGGAGTTCTATACCTCTCATTCCGTCGGAGTACTTGAAGATGGAAAAGAAAAAGTAAATGGGGAAAAAAGCTCTTAAAACAACTGTATTGTCAGCGCCACAGAGAACCTGCCCACTCGTAGGGCACTTAACACTAAACTGGGGAAGATAGGTTAGGGGTACATCAGCCTTCAAAAAACTTTTAACATCTCCTGTGACCCTCAACACAAACTATGGTAAACGTATCTCCATGATTTGATAAGAGAAAAACAAAAACCGTGCTAGTTATTTCCTGGAACAATGCAGAACATTTGTTTTATAACCTTAAATATGAACCTGTGGTTTAATAGGTCTTTAGCACACAAGTACTTGGGGCCGTAGGTTTTAATTAGAACTGTTGAACTCCAAACTGGCCAGAGCATAGAACGGAATGCCAGTGTTGTGACAGCGTGGAAAAGCACTCCCACATAACGCGTTTCACTGCTCGGATAGCAGTTTCATCAGAAGCGGCTGGCTCACACTTTTTTGTGTTTTGCTATTGGTCTAATTCAGAAAGGAGAGTGCAGATATCTCCAGTTGCAGAAGCTGAATCTATCCTTGGGCTTATTAACTGCGTTCAGTATGTACTTTTTATAATTTAACCATTCTCCTTTTTAAAAGCCACAGTAGGTATTATAGTGAACAGGGTGTTTTTCTTTTCTCTTTCTTCCTTTATTCATAATATTGGTTTGTTGGCGCTCAATGTGTGTGTTTTTGGTTGCTCCAAAATCTTCTGGAGTCTTATACTTCATTCTCACTAGCTCTTCCATTTCCCAGGGCTTCAAACAACTCGACTAGGAAACCATCTCGAGGATCGTGTCAACAAGTTCCTTAGGCGGCAGAACCATCCAGAGTCGGGCGAGGTTTCAGTCAGGGTGGTGGCCAGTTCTGATAAGATGGTGGAAGTCAAATCTGGCATGAAATCCAGGTATAATTTGAAACTGTATGAAAAAAATTGACTTCCGAGCTACCCTCGAAAGTCGTTCTAATCTGCTCTCATATATCTTGTCATGTGCATTCTAGACCTCTTTGTTACTGTTAAGCTGTTGGATGTATTTAAATATTTAATGTCCAAAATGGTTGCAGAATAGTTGATTCGGATTAGTAGCTATTTGTTCAGTGATTTTCTTGACCTCTCGCTTCTTGCTTTTAGGTTTGTTGACACGGGTGAAATGCCGGATTCCTTCCCGTACCGCACTAAGGCTCTGTTCGCCTTTGAGGAGATTGATGGGGTGGATGTGTGCTTCTTTGGTATGCACGTGCAGGAATATGGGTCCGAGTGCCCTCTTCCCAACACCAGGTGACTTGTCAGCCATACTCCAGGCTTCTTTGTTGTATTGTGTGTGTGTGTGAAATTCAATTAAAATATGTCAATTCAGTTTGGTACATCAGGTAAATGGCCTATGTCAGTGGTGGCGAACCTTGGCACTCCAGCTGCTGTGGGACTACATATTCCAGCATGCACTGCCAGAGTTTTGCTGTTAGCGAACGCTAAAACTGGCAGGGCATGCTGGGATATGTAGTCCCACAGCAGCTGGAGTGCCAAGGTTGGCCAACACTGGTCTATGTGATGGGCAGATTGTCATTCATAAGCACATTGCAGCACGAACGTAGTTCTACTGATCTAAGAGTGCTGCGAGTTGATGCAAAGAGGTTTACGCTATTTAGATAGGAGGTGGAACAATACTCGTGAGACTGCATCCTATTAACTCACTCCAAAACTAAGCACCTCGTGCCATTAGGTTGCATGTCAGTGCACTTTAGGACTGTAATGCATGTTTTTGTTTTATTTATTGTTTATTTACTCTTTATCTTGCTCTTTAGGCGTGTATACATCTCGTACCTGGACAGCATTCACTTCTTCCGGCCGCGTAGCCTCCGAACAGCCGTGTACCATGAAATACTCATTGGGTACTTGGAATACGTGAAAAAACTTGGGTAAATCTGCTACTATATTATTACATACGTCTGTGTAGTAGTAGTAGTAGTAGTAGTGACTTTGTATTGGGCATATTTTTTGTTTTTGCATGTCTTCTTTTTCATTAGATTTTTCTTTTTTCCCTTTTCAGCTACGTTACAGGACACATTTGGGCCTGCCCTCCAAGTGAAGGAGATGATTACATCTTCCACTGTCACCCAGCCGACCAGAAGATCCCCAAACCTAAGCGTTTACAGGAGTGGTACAAAAAGATGCTGGACAAAGCCTTCGCGGAGCGTATTATACATGACTATAAGGTATGTTGGGGGTGGTGGTTGTTGGACGGAAAAACTAGCTAATCCTAGATCTTTTAACATCTCCTCCTTCCTTGCTTTCTGTTCTGCAGGACATATTTAAGCAGGCCACAGAGGATCGACTTACCAGTGCCAAGGAGCTTCCATATTTTGAAGGGGACTTTTGGCCCAATGTGCTGGAAGAAAGCATAAAGGAATTAGAGCAGGAGGAAGAGGAGCGGAAAAAGGAGGAGAACACGGCAGCGTGCGAGGTCCCCGAGGTGAGTTTATCGAGCAACATGACGGGTCTCCTTGAATGTGCTAATTAAGGAAAACATGCCCATCGGAATGCTTAGAAGTGGTTGTGATTGGACGTGCTGTCACTTGTGAACATGTCAAAGGACGCTAAGAGGTTGACCATGGTCTTCTTGCAGGGCTGCCAGGGAGACAGCAAAAATGCCAAGAAGAAGAACAGCAAAAAGACCAACAAGAATAAAAGCAGCATGAGCCGGGCCAACAAGAAGAAAACCAGCATGCCCAACGTGTGCAACGACCTGAGCCAGAAACTGTATGCCACCATGGAGAAGCATAAAGAGGTAAGATGCTCTGGGTCAACGTTAGAAAGAGCAGCACAACATGTAGTGAATTCGGGTTCTTCTGTATCTTCATTCCTTTTGTAGATGTTGACTCTTCTTTAATTATGTTCTTCTGCTTGTTGCCTTATTGTTTGCTAGTATGGAGACGTTGCATACAAAAAAAAAAAAAGGAGGAAAGTAGGGCTAGTTGTTGGGGCACACTTAGAAAAATATAATAAAATGTAACTTTTATTAAATATAAATAGATAAAATATAAGCACCACCAACAATGATCTTATTTGAAAGCAGTGATCACGTATGGTTGGTCCTTTGTGGATATTATTGATCTAATTCAAGAAAACCCGCTCTGTGCAGAATCTTCCCTCTCTTTGTGCATAGTATGGAGATGTAAAATGTCCTGGCTTCTTTTTATAACCCGAGCTGTAACTTCTATTACAGTTTTGTTCCGTCTATACATAATTTTTGTTGTTTTGTTCTTCCTCCACCTTTTTGCTTGTTTACTTATACTGCATTTATTTTTCCCAGGTTTTTTTTGTGATACACTTCTATGCGGGTCCAGTGATCAACTCCCTCCCGCCTATTGTGGACCCAGATCCCATGCTAAGCTGTGATTTGATGGACGGGCGAGACGCGTTTCTGACCCTGGCCCGGGATAAGCACTGGGAGTTCTCCTCGTTGCGTCGCTCCAAATGGTCTACACTGTGCATGCTGGTGGAACTGCACACTCAGGGCCAGGACAGATTTGTCTACACCTGCAATGAATGCAAGCACCACGTGGAGACTCGCTGGCACTGTACTGTTTGTGAGGTGAGTGTGGCAGCCTGAAGAGGTACGAAATGACTATGATGATTGTTGTGTAGCGCTGTGGATTCTGCCCCTCCATCGTGTAAACTTATTCCACTCTTTCCCACCTCCCCCTCCCCAGGATTATGATCTGTGTGTGAGCTGCTACAACATGAAGAGTCACGAGCACAAGATGGTGAAGTGGGGTTTGGGACTGGACGACGAGAGCAACAGCCAGGGAGAGGCGCAGTCCAAGAGTCCGCAGGAGTCGCGCCGTCTGAGCATCCAGCGCTGTATCCAATCTCTGGTGCATGCCTGCCAGTGTCGCAATGCCAACTGCTCGCTGCCCTCATGCCAGAAAATGAAACGCGTTGTGCAGCACACGAAGGGCTGCAAGCGCAAGACCAATGGAGGATGTCCTGTCTGCAAGCAGCTTATTGCCCTGTGCTGCTACCATGCAAAACATTGCCAGGAGAACAAGTGCCCAGTCCCCTTCTGTCTGAACATCAAGCAAAAGCTACGGCAGCAGCAGATTCAACACCGACTGCAGCAGGCGCAGCTAATGAGGCGGCGTATCGCTACCATGAACACACGTACAGCTCCTCAGCAGCCTCTGCCCTCCCCTACCCCTGCCACGCCTGGAACGCCTACCCAACAACCCAGTACGCCACAGACTCCACAGCCTGCTCCTCAACCTTCCCCAGGAGGAATGGCCTCTCCAGGCTTCCCCAGTGTGGCTAGGACTCAGCCCCCCAACGTGGCATCACAGGGTAAGCCAACCAGTTCACTGCTTGTTGAGTCTCCCTCCCAGCCCACTGTAAAGCCACCACCAGCTGCTGTTGCAGCCGCCCGTCAAATAGAACGGGAGGCACAGCAACAGCAGCAGCTGTATCGGGTCACCAACATTGAGAGTATGACTAGCGTGCGCCCAGGCATGGTGAATCCGACCGTGGGACCTGTTAATGCTTTGCCGCAAATTAATATGAACGTGCCGCGCCCAGGTCCCATTGCAGCCCCTCCAATCATGGCAGGCATGCAGCAAGGACAGTGGTCTACAGCTCCAATGCCTCAGCAGACTCCAATGCAGCAGAGTATCCAGCGTCCGGTGATGCAGATGGCCACAGCCCAGCAAGCAGTGGCAGGGCCCCGACTGCAAGGAGTTCCACAGCAGCAGGCCCGGACCATATCACCCAATGCTTTGCAAGACCTCCTACGTACCCTAAAGTCCCCCAGCTCTCCGCAGCAGCAGCAACAGGTGCTCAATATCCTGAAGTCCAACCCCCAGTTGATGGCTGCTTTTATCAAGCAAAGGACTGCCAAATATGCGTCACACCAGCCAGGTATGCAGCCACAGCAGGTACCCCAGCCGCCACCACAACAACCAGGCATGCATCCACAGCCTGGCCTGCAGACCATGAGCCCCATGCAGGTCAGTGTGCAACGGCCCACTGTCCCTCAACAGCAGCCGGGGATGAATCCACAGAGCCAGGGCATCAGTCTCATGAATCCAGCTCACAATCCCAGCTTAGCGAATATGAACCCACAATATCGAGAGATGCTACGGCGGCAGATAATGCAGCAACAGCAGAGCGGAGCAGGCATGGCCGGTGGGATGCCAGCCCACGGGCAGTTCCAGCAGCCGCAAGGAGGATACTCGCAGTCGCAGGCTTTGCAGCAGCAGCAGCAGCAACGTATGCAGCAGCATCTCTCCATACAAAGCGGAGCCATGGGACAGATCTCGCAGATGGCACAGCAAGGACTGGGCACAGATGGGGCACCATCAACCATCCAGCAATTGCAACAGCGACTTCAACAGCAGCTCAAGCAGCAGATTGCTTCCTCTGGGCAGCCTAACCCCATGAGTCCTCAGCAGCATCTCCTGACAGGCCAGCCCCCTTCCACGCACCTTGCCCCAGGCCAACAAATTGCCACCTCGCTCAGCAATCAGGTGCGCTCACCTGCCCCCGTCCAGTCACCCCGCCCTCAGTCGCAGCCTCCACATTCCAGCCCTTCGCCCCGTGTACAGCCGCAACCCTCTCCTCACCACGTGTCTCCGCAGACGGGCTCGCCTCACCCGGGCTTGGCAGCCTCTATGGGCACCTCTTTAGACCAGGGTCACCTGGGTAACCCAGAACAGAGCGCCATGCTTCCACAGCTGAATCCTCCCAACCGTGGCGCCCTTACAAATGACTTGTCTCTTGTAGGAGATACTTCAGGGGATACTTTGGAAAAGTTTGTTGAGGGATTGTAGCATCCACAGAATGCCAGTGAACTGGAGGACTGCAATGGTGGATGGTAAAAGGGGGGGATCACTCTCCTAACGCCTCCACCTCTCTCCCCACTTTGTTATATATAAATATAAATATATAAATATCTATCCCTCCCATTCCTTCCACCCTACAATGGACGTTATTTTATTTTTTGTTTTGTTTGCCTACTCATTGCTGGTCTGCACATCAGGGACACAGGGTCACAGTCTGGACTGAGACCGCCGCCCATTTGCCAGATTTCAACCCTGCACTGTCAGGGGAGGGGATGGCAGAGCGTTGCTGAGCACCGCCGTCACCCTTCTCTTAGCATTGTCAGTGGCTGCTTTGACTTTGAACTCAACTGAACATTTTGTGTCTTGGGGGGGGGGGGGGGGGGGGGTTTCCTATTTTATCCTTTTTTTTTTTTTTTTTTTTTTTTTTTTTTAGCTATCCAAATGGCCAAAATGACATACCTCCCTCCCCTTTTTGGGTTGCTATGAATTTCCATCACCGGTCTGAGATGCAATAGGCCAGGCAGCCATAGAGGAACTTACCCCGCTTCCATCCTCACTTTGTGGGGGAACGCGCTTCTCTGCCAGGTGGATGCAGTATTGCTTCAGGCAGTGAAGGGTGGTGAACTCTTAATTACGCTATTATGTGTGTAATTATTTTCATTTTCTTCATTTTTGAGGACTGTCTTATTGGGTATTTTTCTCCTGCAGATACAGAGCCTAAAACAAAATAGGGGAGGGAGAGGGGGGGGACTTTTTGCCACTTGTAATTACATCTGTCCCTTCCAGACTGGGAAGAGGTTTTTTTGTTTTTTGTTTTTTTCTCCATATTTGTAAAGAAGTTAGGAGAAGAATTTTCATGGATTACTTTATTCCCTCCTGTCCAAAAACCCCAGACTACCAAAAGCTCTTCCACCAAATCTTCCCAGCAAACCTTACCCCCCCAGAGGGGTGAAGCCGTGCAATCTGAATTTTCATCAGCCCACCGAAGTACCCCTCCTAATTTTATTTTATTTTTTAAGTATCGGCTGGGGCATGAAATGGGAAATGGCTCCCACGAACTTTGGAACTACAGCAAAATTGAGGGGGGGGAAAAAATAAAATAATAAAAAATAAAAAAACACAAGCAATCAAAGTGTAAATCATGTCAGTTCTACCAGTATACGGCGAGGGGTGGCGAAACGCAAAAAAAAAAGACTGAATCATTGTACAGAACGGTAGAACGCGTGACGAAACCCGGGAGCATTTCTTAACGTATATGACATTTTGTTAACTGCTCTTCTGTCGGAGGGGGGTAAGCAATCATTCTTTGACCCCTTCTGGCAGGAAAGTGGTGGAAATACTGTCTTGACAGCAGCTATTTTCATGCTGAGTAAAAGTGTATATGGTATTAAAACTTCAGTGTTCTGGGTTTTTTCTTAGTTTTTTTTTTTTTGTTTATGAAAAATGCTGTTTTTAACATTGTACGCTGGACTATGCATGTATTTTTTTTTTAACTGTATATAAAGTATTGCTTAAAATTGATATAAATTACTGACCTTTTTACCATGTAGTTCATTCCTTACAGCCCCTAGACCACACAGAGCTGTACAGACCGTGATCTGACTGTTTTGGGTAAAAATTTGGTTGTTCTTTTTTATTCAACTTAACATCAGCTAAGAGAGCAGCTTTGTAGGCCCGAGGCTGACTTAAAAGCATTTTCTAGCATACAGGGCCACGGGAGACAAGTGCACGGCATATAATGGTTGGGCACAAATATAGGTGTCTGCAAAAAAAAAGCGCTTAAATCCTTCACAAAGCGCCATGGTGAAATGCCAACTTATTCACAGACCGCAGAGGCGGTCATTTTGTGACTGATCCAGTATTTGAGGCAATGCGAACCTATTGACTTGGGTGACTAGGTTGAAGTGACTTGGGTTATATCCGTTCCTATTTATGGTTAGATGGTCATGACAAAACGGGCGCTTCAGCCCACAGAAACGGCTGCCCTCCACCACATGCAGGCAGCAGGCGGTAGACTGGGAAAAGGTCTATGCTCACTGGGTGAAAACAGATAACCTGCTTTAGACACTAAAGTGCGCTAGATCCATGCTGACTTGGGATGTTTTTGTGGTGTCCATTAGTGACAAATGTCCATGTCTGGCTGTCTCTCTTCCTCGTTATTATAGTCCCATTGTTATCCAGAATTGAAGCACTACGTTGGTAGCAATTGTGCAGCATGACCCGGTTTTGGCGCTGTGAGATCAGCTTATTGGGAGGAGAGTTTCACGGCTTTCTCACTATTGAAATAATTGTCTCCTTCATATATAAGTTCACAGCAGCCATTACAATGCCTTCTGAGATACACAACCTCTGTGGGATGGTAGATAACGCACCGCCTCTAATTCCCCTGCGTCTATTCCTGCCCCTCATCATAGGTAGGCCAGACGCTGTCGTGTTGTGCATCTCTAGTGCACGGCTTTTATTGTCTTATTGATCACGACGCCGCACCATTCTGATTCTGCAAACCGTGAAGGATCTGGGTGCCTCCGGAGGCTGTAAAAAGAAAATTTGTACCTGGCAGTAGATTAAAAAAACAATGGCGCACAGCTGTAGCAATGTAATGAGGAAGCACGACTTAATTGGAGACTGGTACCTAAAGTAGAAACGTCTGTAACCGGCGTGTGCCCTAGGACTACAATTCCTATTGACGGTGCTGGGGGAGGGGGGTGGTTTCATTCAATTTAAGTTTCTTTCTACTTCAGGGTCCATAGGGGTCCACAGGGTGACCTTGGGGTATAGCTGGATCCTGGATCCTCGGGCACCACGGAGTTAAAGCTTTTAGCTGCTCCCAGGATGCACTTGGGTCCAACCTCCCCTATACCCCGCCCCCGAGCCACAGGCACCTCAGTTTTAGATGGTGCCCGGCCGGAGTCGGGTCACCCTGCCGGGTGGGCTGCAGGAGCAGCCCCCTAAAGCTTTTAATTTTTTATTGAACTTAGTTAAATTTATTTATTTTTTACTATTAGTTTTTTCTCTAGAGCAGCAGCGCTGGGCTGTCTGTACAGACGCCCACGCTGCCGCTCCTTCTCCCTGCTGGCGCCGCGACGCCAGCACTGAACTGGGGATCGCGGCGGGGGAAGCCACAGTCTGTACTAGCCGGACTCTGGCTTCCCCCGGGACTGCTGCCGGAAGACGCCGGGGAGATCAGGTAAGCCGCGCACCGCTGATTAGCGGCGGTGCGCGGGTTCCTTGTAAATGCAGTCCCATGCCCCCGGTCTAGGGGACAGACCGGGGGCGCTAGCGGTGGCGGCGGGCCCCCCCTCCAGCGGAGGCATACCCCGCCAGACCACTAGACCACCAGGGTTAATATCGCGGCAAGCGGGATGCCGGCAACCCGGGGGTTAATATGCTAGCCAGGGGAGGAAGCCTTCCCTGTCTAGCGGCTCCTCCCCTCAGCTCAGCGCGCCTTTCAGCTCGGAGTCTGGCGTCGCTGAGCTGCAGATACTCGGCCACTCCTCCTCTGAGGTCTCCAGCGGCCATTTTCTTACTGGCAGCGTGGATACTCTCAGGGAGCACGCGGACCGGTCCCCCTGTGTACCTCTCCCCTGCAGAAGGACAGTGTACACAGCACTATAGCCCTCCCAGACACTGAATCTGGGAGGTTGATTGTAGTGGAAAGGTGCAGTGAGTATATCTTCCTGCATGGTATGTGACTTTTGCTAGTGCTGCCTGTCTGTGTCTTTTTTCTACTTACTGTCAGCCTGTACCTATCCCTTTCCTTCTCCTACAAGCCCTACAGGTGTGCGGGGGAAGGGTGTTTCTACTGACCTCACCTATATAGATCACGTATTTGTGAGGTCCGTCACATACAGTTGTGTGCTACACAGTACCATATTGTGGGCTGTTGTTCAGCACATTGGTGAGTGCGCACGTTTTCTTCCTAAGTCATGTCTGAGGAGGAGATTGAGCACTCCGGGGCTCCAGCATTGTTCTCCTGCAGGCGCTGTTCTGCAGGAGTGGATAGGGAGGATTTGTCACAGGACGGCCTGTGCGGACGGTGCCAGGCGGTCCCTGGTACGTCTAAACCTCCCATTTCGCAGGAGCCACCATGGGCGATGTTTTCCCAGGTGCTGGTGTCCATCGCGGACCGTCTGTCGGTCCCGACTGCCGCCCCTACTAGGGCGTTGCCCCAGCCTGCCATCCCCCATTCCCCGGGTGTCCCACAATTATTGCAGACTCCCCCGGGGTCTCAGCCTGTTGGTCCCTATGCGGGGTTGCCAATGTATATTCAGTCCACCCCTGTGGCACAGCCGGCTGTGGTGCCGTTTCAGGCTCCTGTGACAGCTCCTCCACCCTGGGTGGATGCGCTTTCCCACACTGTCCAAGATTTGGCGGCAGCATCTTCGGCTTTTCAGTCGATGTTGCGCAGTGACGTGCCCTCCAGGGCGTCTAAACGCTCAGTCATGGCACAGGCTGCGCATCTTTCGGATTCTGAGGGGTTCTCGGATGATGGTGAGGTACAGGATGACTCAGCCTCAGATGCCTCAGTCCAGGAGGTAGACACTAAGTCTTCCATCAATGTGCGGGCTCTGGTTAAGGCGGTGCGGGCTATTCTTCTGATTGAGGATGAGGCACCCGCTCCCAAGTCAAGGTATCCTAGTTTTAAAAAAGCTAAGGTTACTTCTACAGCGTTCCCCTTGTCTGATCAGTTGACTGATCACATGGCGGTGGCCTGGCAGACGCCCAGTAAGCGTTTCCTGCCACAGAAACGCTTGGCGTCCAATTATCCATTCCCGGAAGCGCATTGTAAGAAATGGGAAACTCCGCCTGCAGTCGATTCCCATGTAACACGCCTCATCAGGAGTGCTACTTTGCCATTGCCGTCTATATCCTCGCTGAAGGATCCTACGGACAGGAAGGTGGAGACTTGTCTAAAGTCTATTTATTCTCTCTCAGGGGCTGTAGCCCGGCCGTCCATGGCCATCTCCTGGGTGGCCAAGGCCATTGAGGGGTGGGCCAACGCCTTGGAGGACACGTTTACGGATGAATCTCCGGACGTCCAGGGGGCGTTGTTAGGACAGATGAGAGATGCCGCCTCCTACATTGGAGAAGCATCTTTGGATGCTAGCCTGTTGACCTCTAGGGTTTCGGCGGCAGCAGTGTATGCTCGTAGATCCTTGTGGTTGCGGTCTTGGAGAGCAGACGCGGATTCAAAGAAAGGCTTGGAGGCCTTACCTTTTAATGGGGAATTACTATTTGGTCCGGACCTGGACAAAATAGTAGATACCCTGGCAAAATCCAAGTCAGCCTTCCTCCCTTCAGCTACTACACCTGCTAAGGTCCGGAGCTCGGCGTTTCGTTCCTTTCGGGTTCAGGGCAAGGCAAAGGGTCAGTCCTTCCCGAGGCAGTCCGCACCCAAGACCGCCACAAAGCCAAAGAAGCAAGCCTGGAGTGCTAGGCGCCCTTCTTCAAAGCCAGAAGATAAGCCTTCTGCGTGATGGGACGGGCCTCCCTCTGGGGGACCCCAGAGTGGGAGGCCGACTTCTTCAATTCGCCCAGTGCTGGCACAATACCACCACGGATGCCTGGGTGCGAGAAGTGGTCTCCCAGGGGTACGCCCTGTCTTTTCGGCACAGGCCGCCTTGCCAGTTTTTTTGCACAAGTCCTTCTCAGGACAAAACCAAGGCCTTGCAGGTTCAGGAAGCCATAGAGGCCTTGCTGACGGCGGGGGTCATTATACCCGTACCACAGTCTCAACGTGGGATGGGGTATTACTCTACGCTGTTTCTGGTGCAGAAACCCAATGGCTCTCATCGCCCCATCCTCAATTTGAAGTCCCTGAACAGGTTTCTCAGGGTTCCCAAATTCAGGATGGAAACTTTGCGTTCCATCATACTGGCGATGGAACCGGGGGATTATATGGTCTCCCTGGATATCCAGGACGCCTACCTCCATGTGCCTATAGCAACATCGCACCAAAGGTTTCTGCGGTTTGCTATTCTCCACAACCACTACCAATTCAGGGCTCTACCCTTTGGTCTCTCCACGGCACCAAGGGTATTTACCAAGGTGATGGCGGTCATGGCGGCTCACCTTCGGAGCCAGGGGATACGGTTGCTACCGTATCTAGACGACCTCCTCTTGCTGGCAAGCTCCCCGGAGGTACTGATCCAGCATCTCCACCTGACGGTCGCTTGTCTACAGGCGCACGGCTGGTTGATCAACTGGAAGAAATCCTCCCTCATCCCATCACAACGGATGGTTCATTTGGGGGCCCTGCTGGACTCTCGTCAGCAACGGATTTTTCTGACTCCAGAGAAGGTCTCCTCCTTACAGCTGCGGATTCACAGTTGTCTGAGCAGTGGCAGAGTGTCGGTGCACTCAGCGATGAGAGTTTTGGGGTCCATGGTGTCGGCATTCGACATGGTGGAGTTTGCCCAGTTCCATTCCAGGCCCCTGCAGGGGCTGATTCTTTCAGAATGGAACGGATTGCCACACAGGATCCGCTCTCAGATGCTGGTGTTGTCCTCGGAGGTGCGTCTGTCCCTAGCCTGGTGGCTGCAGACAGCGCATCTCCTGGAGGGGCGCCCCTTTTGGATCCCGGAATGGGTTCTGCTCACGACAGATGCCAGTCTCCGGGGTTGGGGGGCGGTGACAGGCTCCTTGTCACTTCAGGGTCGTTGGTCGGCGGAGGAAGCGATTCTTCCCATCAACATCCTGGAACTGCGGGCAGTATACAGAGCCCTGCAGTCGTCCGGCACCGCTCTTCACGGAAGGGCCGTTCAGGTGCAGTCAGACAACGCCACCACGGTGGCGTACATCAATCACCAGGGAGGGACTCGCAGTCGAGCTGCGATGTCGGAGGTGTCCCGCGTCCTGGCTTGGGCGGAGCGCTATCTTCCAGCTCTCTCGGCAGTTTTCATCCCAGGAGTCCTCAATTGGGAGGCAGACTTCCTCAGCCGTTACGATGTGCATCCCGGGGAATGGTCGCTTCATCCAGAGGTATTCCAACTACTCGTGGACAAGTGGGGGCTGCCAGAGCTGGACCTGATGGCGTCCCGTTACAATCACAGGCTGCCTGTGTACGGGTCAAGGACAAGGGACGCAGGCGCAAGTCTGATAGACGCGCTGTCGGTGAAATGGCTGTTTCAACTGGCTTACTTGTTCCCTCCGATATCTCTGCTGCCTCGGGTCCTGCGCAAGTTCAAACAGGACGGAGGCACACTGATCCTGGTGGCCCCAGCGTGGCCCAGAAGGCCGTGGTACTCCGATCTGCGGAGCCTGTCCATCGACGCTCCGTACCTCCTACCTCAACGGCGGGACCTGTTGTCTCAGGGGCCCTGTCTTCACCCGGATCTGGGTCGACTATCTTTGACGGCGTGGCTCTTGAGACAGCCGTCCTGAGGTCTCGGGGCTTTTCTAGCTCCGTTATTACCACCATGCTGAGGGCGCGCAAGCCTACTTCCGCGAGGATCTATCACAGAGTGTGGCACACTTACTTTCAGTGGTGCGAGGCCAGAAACTATGATCCCCAGGTGTTCCGAGTTTCGCGTATTCTGGCTTTCCTTCAGTCCGGTTTGGACTTAGGATTACGTCTTTCTTCACTGAAGGTACACGTGTCTGGTCTGTCGGTGTGGTTCCAGCGCAGGATCGCTGCTATGCCGGACGTACACACCTTTTTCCAGGGTGTTTTGAGAATCCAGCCTCCCTTTGTGCCACCTGTGGCCCCGTGGGATTTGGCGGTGGTTCTTAGGGCCTTACAGGGTCCTCCTTTTGAGCCCTTGGAGTCAGTGGAGCTCAAGTGGCTAACTTTTAAAACTGTTTTCCTCTTGGCAATTGCTTCTGCCAGGAGGGTTTCAGATTTGGGGGCGCTTTCTTGTCGTCCCCCTTTTCTGATTTTTCATCAGGACAGAGCGGTGCTTCGCACTCGTCCTGATTTCCTGCCTAAGGTGGTTTCCAGGTTCCACATTAATCAGGAAATTGTTGTACCAGCCTTTCAGTCACCTGATCTTTCGGCTGGGGAGACTTCCTTAGACGTTGTAAGGGCACTCCAGGTTTATGTGGACCGGACTAGTTCTGTGAGGAAGTCGGATTCTTTGTTTATCCTCTTTGGTTTTCACAAGAGGGGTTGGCCTGCCAACAAACAGACTCTAGCCCGTTGGCTTCGTTCTGTTATTATTGAGGCTTATATGCAGGAGGGTTTAGCTGTTCCAGCCTCTGTTAAGGCTCATTCCACTCGGTCCGTGGGCCCTTCTTGGGCTGCTAGCCGTGGCGCCTCTGCTGTTCAGCTCTGTAAGGCGGCCACCTGGTCTTCCATTCAGACCTTTTTGAGGTTCTATGCGTTTGACACCTTTGCCTCTCAGGATGCATCCTTTGGGCGCCGGGTTCTCCTATCAGCACAGGAGCGTCCCCGCCCTTAGTTGGACTGCTTTGGGACATCCCCAAGGTCACCCTGTGGACCCCTATGGACCCTGAAGTAGAAAACAAGAGATATGGTAAGAACTTACCTTTGTTATCTCTGTTTCTACGAAGTCCATAGGGTCCACAGGGCACCCGCCCTGACGCACCTGGCTTCATAAGGGCTCTGTGACTGGTCACCGGTTTTCCGTCTCCCATTTCTGTGAGTATGGTTCTTGTGTGTTCCAGTCTTCCTTCTCTCTGTTTCGTCTCCTCCTCCGGCCTGGGCTGCTTACCAACTGAGGTGCCTGTGGCTCGGGGGCGGGGTATAGGGGAGGTTGGACCCAAGTGCATCCTGGGAGCAGCTAAAAGCTTTAACTCCGTGGTGCCCGAGGATCCAGGATCCAGCTATACCCCAAGGTCACCCTGTGGACCCTATGGACTTCGTAGAAACAGAGATAACAAAGGTAAGTTCTTACCATATCTCTTGTTTTTTCAGAAACATAAGCATGCATTGACAGCCTAAATTGTGGACTTCTCTCCCATAACACTGCAACAAATTAAGGGCCTGATACAGAGCGGAACGGTAATGCAACAGCACAGCCTCACGGATCGCAGTTGCTAAAATATGCTAATGCCTTCCTAAGCACGGCCGAGCATTGGGGCGCCCACTGCTGCCTTCTCACATCTGCCCGTCGTCATGCAACAGCGTAAACATCGGTATTATCGACGCACATCGGGCAATTACACAGCATGTACGTAAAGTCTGACCTGCCGCAAACAATGCAGCTCTCGCAATGGCTAATTTATGCACGCCCACGAAACGCCGTTTAAACAGTCAGACGCGCCTGCGTTTTTCTAACAGCCTTCTCCCCCGTTACTACCCTCAAACACTGACGACCTGTCCCTCACTTTGCGAGTGGCTCCTCTGTGCGTGATCGCAATGCAATCGCTGTGTATGTGCAGTGTGGAGTTTGCGCATTAGCAGTCGCTCGATCTGCGTGAAAATCATCATTGTATCCGTCTCTGAATCAGGTCCTAAGTGTAAAAACATGAAGTCTCTATATGCCCCATGGATGGGAAGGAGCAGGATTCTTTCTGAAGCTCCAGACTTTTTCAAGAAGAACAGTGGAAGCAGGAACCCCCATGGCATCAGTAGTAGTAGTAGTCCGGAGGTTACTGTGCGAGTGACCTCGGAGAGATACCCAGGAGAAGGGAAACGGGTAGTACCAGCTAAGAATTATGTGAATTATAGGGAGAGAGATATAATTACTATATGAAGCCTGTGTAGGCCCTATTACTGCTTCAGCAAGATATAGGACATCAACCGGCCAGAAGAGCCCCCTGGTTGTGCCCCCGGGTAGATCACCAGTCTGGGAATAGCTTGGCAAACCTCCCACTTGGAGAAGCTCTTCTTTCTACTTCAGGGTCCATAGGGGATCCACAGGGTTGACCTTGGGGTATAGCTTGGATCTGGATCCACGGGCACCATACAGTTAAAGCTTTAGCTCCCAGGATGCACTTGGGTCCTCCTCTATACCCCGCCCCTGAGCCACAGGCACCTCAGTTTGGTGCCAGCCGAAGTCGGTTGCACTGTGCAGTGGGGCTTCAGGAGCAGCCCCTAAGCTTTATTTTTACAGAAGAAAAGTTTTTTATTTTTTCTCTCGTGTTTTACACTTAATGCGGCAGCATAGGACTGTCCTTCTGGATGTCCACGCTGCCGCTCCAACACCCCGCTGGCGCTGCGACGCCAGTACTGCTCTGGGGATCGCAGCGGGACCCCGGAGTTAGTCCTAGCATGGCTCCGGGACCTCCCTCTGACTGCTGCCGGACTCTACGGGGAACAGGTAAGCCGCGAGCAGCGCTCTTAGTGCCGCTCGCGGGGATAAATGCAGTCAGTTGCCGCCGGTCTCTGGGGACAGACCGGCGGCGCTAGTAGCGGCGGCGGGCTCCCCCTCATGCAGGCATACCCCGCGCTCCGCTGGACCACCAGGGTATAAGTTCCGGGGGGGAACCAGCATCCCTGGGGTTAAATACTAGCCAGGGGAGGCAGCCTTCCCTGGTTTAGCGGCTCCTCCCCTCAGCTCAGCGCGCCTTTTCTCATGTGTACTGGTGTCGCTGAGCTGCTCCTCTGCTGGCCACTCCTCAGAGCTCTCCGACTAACGCAGACTCCCAGGCAGGTGCATGGTCAGGTCCCCCCCTGTGTACCTCTCCCCACCAAAAGGACAGTGTACACAGCGCTATAACTCCCCCCAGACACTGAATCTGGGTGGTTGAGGGCAGCGATTGGTGCAGTAAGTACAATCTTCCTGCATTGTATGTGACTTTGCTAGTGCTGCTGTCTGTACTTATTTTCTAATTGCTGTCAGCTTATGTCTATCCCTTTGCTTCTCCTACAGCCCGAAGGTGTGTGGGGGAGGGGCGTTTTTCTATTAACCTCAGTATTTGTGAGGTCAGTCACATACTGTTGTGTGATACACAGTACCATATTTTTGGGCCTGTTTGTGTTGCATGCTGGTGAGTGCGAGAGTGTTAACACCGTATGTCCTCTGCTGATAAGTATTGTATAATTACTGTATCATGTCTGATGAGGAGACTGAGCACTCCGGGCTCCTGTGTTGCTTTCCTGCAGACGCTGTTCTGCTGGTGTTAATGGGGGGGATTTATCTCAGGATGGTCTTTGCGGGCAGTGCCAGCTGGCACCAGGCCCCTCTATACCCCCTATGCAGCAGGACCCCCTTGGGCGATGTTTTCACAAGTGCTGACATCTATTGCAGATGTCGATCCCTACAGTGACCCCTTCTGGGGCATTGTCCCAGCACTCTATCTCCCATTCCCCGGATATTCCGCAGGTATTGCGGTCTCCCTCCGGGGCCCAGACTGTGAGACAGTATTCGGGGCTGTCTGTGTATGTCCAGCCTCCCCCTGTATCACAACAGTCTGTAGTGCCTTTTCAGGGCTTCCCTCAGTCGGCTCCTCTGCCTTGGGTGGATGTTCTCTCCAACTCGGTACAGAGTTTGGCGGCCTCATCCTCGGATTTTCAGTCATTTTTGCAGGGTGATGTGCCACAGTAGGCGACCTAGCGGCCTGTTGTGAGTTTACTCACTGCGCAGGTATCAGAATCGGATCCCTCTTCAGATGATGGAGAGGTCCATGAGGGTTCTGATTTGGATGCTGTGGGACAGGAGGTTGAGCCTAGGTCCTCCATTAATGTTCCAGCATTAGTCAGGGCGGTGCGGGCTATTCTAAATATAGAGGAGGAGGCACCGGTCCCTAAGTCGAAGTTTCCTGACTTCAAGAAAGCAAAGGTTTCTTCTAATGTGTTCCCTCTGTCCGATCAGTTGGCGGCGGCCTGGCAATTACCCAGCAAGAGATTCCAACCGCAGAAAAGGTTGGCTTCTCATTGTCCCTTTCCTGAGGATCAATGCAGGAAATGGGAGACTCCACCGGCGGTGGATTCACTTGTCACTCACTTGGTTAAAACCACTACGCTACCATTGCCGTCTATTTCCTCTTTAAAGGATCCAACGGACAGGAAAGTGGAGATTTGTTTGAAGTCCATTTACTCGCTCTCCGGAGTGGTGGCGCGCCCGTCCATGGCCATTTCCTGGGTGGCTAAAGCCATTGAGAACTGGGCCAATGCCTTGGAGGATTCTCTTACGGACGATGTTCCGGATGTTCAGAGAGCATTAGTGGCACAAATGAGGGATGCCGCTTCCTATACTGGGGAAGCGTCATTGGACGCAAGCATGTTAACCTCTAGAGTTTCGGCTGCGGCTGTGTCTGCTCGGAGATCCTTGTGGCTGCGGTCCTGGAGGGCTGATGCGGACTCTAAAAAGGGTCTGGAGGCTCTCCCCTTTAATGGAGATTTGCTATTTGGTCCAGATTTGGACAAAATAGTGGATACCTTGGCTAAGTCCAAGTCGGCTTTCCTCCCTTCGGCTTCTGCGCCGGCTAGGGTGAGGAGCACTGCCGTTCGGTCCTTTCGGGTTCAGGGTAAGGCCAAGGGCCAGTCCTTCCCGAGACATTCAGCGACCAAAGCCTCATCCAAACCCAAGAAGCATATGGAATGCTTGGCACCCCTCTTCCAAACAGGAGGATAAACCTGCTGCCTGACGGGACGGGCCTCTCCCTGGGGGACCCCAGAGTGGGAGGCCGACTTCTCAGATTCGCCCAGTGTTGGTTCAGTACCACCATGGATGCTTGGGTTCGAGAAGTAGTCTCTCAGGGGTACGCCCTGTTGTTTCGGTGCAGGCCGCCCCACCAATTTTTTTGCACGAGTCTTTCGCTGGACGAGTCCAAAGCTTTGCATCTCTGTTTCTAGTGCAGAGACCCAATGGGTCTCATCGCCCTATTCTGAATTTAAGGTCTTTGAACAAGTACCTCAGAGTTCCCAGGTTCAGGATGGAAACTTGCGGTCCATCATCCTGGCGATGGAACCAGGGGACTTCATGGTCTCCCTCGATATCCAGGACGCCTATCTCCATGTGCCCGTGGCACCGGCACATCAGCGGTACCTGAGGTTTGCTATCCTAAACCATCACTACCAATTTCGGGCGTTGCCTTTCGTTCTTTCCACGGCTCCGAGGGTTTTCACCAAGGTGATGGCAGTCATGGCTGCCCACCTTCGGGGTCAGGGTATACGGCTGCTGCCGTACCTGGACGATCTGCTGCTGCTGGCGAGTTCCCCGGAGGTGCTTCTTCATCATCTACACCTGACAATTGCTTGTCTTCAAGCACATGGGTGGTTAATAATTTGGAAGAAGTCGTCTCTGATCCCATCTCAACGGATGGTCCATCTGGGAGCACTTCTGGACTCCAGTCAACAAAGGATTTTCTTGACTCTGGTAAAGGTATCCTCCCTACAACTGAGGATACACGGTTGCCTAAGCAGTGGCACGGTGTCAATACATTTGGCTATGAGTCCTGGGGTCCATGGTGTCGGCATTCGACATGGTGTAGTTCGCCCAGTTCCATTCCAGGCCCCTGCAGGGGCAGATTCTTGTGGAATGGAACGGGTTGTCCCGCCGGATCCGACCCCAGATGCTGGTATTGTCCCCGGAAGTGGGCCCGTCCTTGGCGTGGTGGCTGCAGTCAGCTCATCTCAGCCAGGGTCGCCCCTTTTGGATTCCGGACTGGGTTCTGCTCACGACAGATGCCAGTCTCCGGGGTTGAGGGGCAGTGACCGGCTCGTTGTCTCTTCAGGGCCGTTGGTCAGCGGAGGAGGCCGTCCTTCCCATAAACATTCTAGAACTACGGGCAGTATACCGTGCTCTTCTGGTGTCAGGCACCGTTCTCGGAAGAGCAGTTCAGGTGCGATCAGAAAACGCCACCACGGTGGCATACATAAATCACCAGGGAGGAACTCGCAGTTGAGCTGCGATGTCGGAAGTGTCCCAAATCCTGACTTGGGCGGAGTGCCACCTTCCAGCAATATCGGCAGTCTTCGTCCCGGGAGTCCTCAATTGGGAGGCAGACTTCCTCAGCCGTCACGACGTGCATCCCGGGGAATGGTTGCTTCATCCAGAGGTGTTTCAACTTCTCGTGGACAAGTGGGGACTGCCGGAATTGGACCTGATGGCCTCTCGTCAGAATTTCAAGTTGCCCATATATACGGCTCAAGGACAAGGGACGTGGGCGCAAGCCTAGTGGATGCGTTGTCAGTGAAATGGTCGTTTCACCTAGCGTATCTGTTTCCTCCAATCTCCCTGCTCCCTCGGGTACTCAGAAAGATCAAACGGGACGGAGGCACGTTTCTGTTGGTGGCTCCAGCGTGGCCCGGATGTCCTTGATTCTCCGATCTCAGGGGCCTGTCTGTAGACGCTCCGTACCTTCTGCTTCAACGTTAGGATCTGCTGTCTCAGGGTCCCTGCCTTTACCCGGATCTGGGTCGACTGTCTTTGACGGCATGGCTCTTGAGACAGCCGTCTTAAGGTCCCGGGGCTTTTCAAGCTCTGTCAACAGTACCATGCTTAGGGCATGTAAACCTGCCTCTGCACGGATTTACCACAGAGTGTGGCACACTTACTTTCAATGGTGCGAGTATAGAAGCTATGACCCTCAGTGTTCAGAGTTTCTAGAATCTTGGCATTTCTGCAGTCAGGTCTTGACCTGGGCTTACGGCTTGCTTCCCTAAAAGTTCATGTATCGGCCCTGTCAGTGTGGTTCCAACGAAGGATTGCCTCACTGCCTGATGTTCACACCTTGTTCCAAGGTGTGCTGAGGATCCAGCCTCCCTTTGTGCCTCCAGTGGCTCCGTGGGACTTGGCGGTGATTCTTCGGGTCCTGCAGGGACCTCCTTTTGAGCCTCTTGAGTCAGTTGACCTCAAGTGGTTAACACTTAAGACTGTGTTTCTCCTGGCTCTTGCTTCGGCCAGGAGGGTATCGAGTTGGGGGCACTTTCCTGTAGCCCCCCCTTCCTGATTTTTCATCAGGACAGGGCTGTGCTTCGCACCCTTTCCTGAGTTTTTGCCTAAAGTAGTCTCTAAGTTCCACATAAATCAGGAACTTGTGGTACCAGCTTTTCAGGCTCCGGGTCTTACGGCTGGCGAGGCTTCGCCGGACGTGGTCCGGGCTCTCAGAATTTATGTTGAACAGACGGCCTCTGTTAGGAAGTCCGATTCGTTGTTTGTCCTCTTTGGTTTTCATGAGAGGGGTTGGCCTGCCAACAAACAAACTTTAGCCCGTTGGCTTTGTTCTGTTATTGGGGAGGCTTATATACAGGAACCTTTGCCTGTTTCAGCCTCGGTTAAGGCTCATTCCACTCGGTCTGTAGGCCCTTCTTGGGCTGCTAGACGTGGTGCCTCTGCTGTTCAGCTGTGTAAGGCGGCCACTTGGTCTTCAATTCAGACATTTTTGAGTTTTTATGCGTTTGACACCTTTGCCTCTCAGGATGCATCCTTCGGGCGCAGGATTCTCCTTTCTGCTCAGGAGCGTCCCCGCCCTTAGTTGAACTGCTTTGGGACATCCCCAAGGTCAACCCTGTGGACCCCCTATGGACCCTGAAGTAGAAAACAAGAGATATGGTAAGAACTTACCTTTGTTATCTCTGTTTCTACGAAGTCCATAGGGTCCACAGGGCGCCCGCCCTGACGCACCTGGCTTCAAATGGGCTGTGGTACTGGTGACTGGTGTTTCCGTCTCCCATTTCTGTGAGTATGGTTTCTTGTGTGTTCCAGTCTTCCTTCTCTCTGTTTAGTCTCCTCCTTCGGCCTAGGCTACTTACCAACTGAGGTGCCTGTGGCTCAGGGGCGGGGTATAGAGGAGGACCCAAGTGCATCCTGGGAGCTAAAGCTTTAACTGTATGGTGCCCGTGGATCCAGATCCAAGCTATACCCCAAGGTCAACCCTGTGGACCCTATGGACTTCGTAGAAACAGAGATAACAAAGGTAAGTTCTTACCATATCTCTTGTTATTTGCAGAAAAATGGCTGGTACAAGAGTCCATGACGGCAAAGGGCAAACCAAAGCGTTTGCCACAAGAGCAAAGTTTTTGTTTTTCATTTCATCCCATTACTTCACCGAGATGCATGGACCTATTAACCAGGAGGACAACGCATCAGGCAGAATATGCCTTCTACCGCTAGACAGACCTTTTGTGCTTTTAAGATTGAAAATGAAATTCGAAATCTGAGAAACATAGAATTTGACGGCAGATAAGAACCACTTGGCCCATGTAGTCTACCCTTTTTTCCTTTTTGGTAACCTCAACCCTATGTGATTCTCAGTTCTTTGTAAGGATATTCTTATGCCTATCCCAAGCATGTTTAAATTGTTCTACTTTCTTAGCCTCTACCACCTCTGATGGGAGGCTATTCCACTTATCCAATACCCTTCTGTGAAGTAATTTTTCCTCAGATTTCCTTTGAATCTGCTCCCCTCCAGTGTTAGTGCATGTCCTCTTGTTTTAGTACCTCTCTTTTGAAGAATGTTTTCCTCCTGCACCATGTGCAGGAGGGAGAACCCTACAACATTTGTCAAAATCCATCCTTTTTAAAGGAGCATTATTGCACAATTTGCAGATATGGTCCCATTCATCGAAGCTTCAACCTGTCTCCAGAGAGTGGCTTTGGGCTCCTGGTCTCCCTGTGTACTACCTCCTCAGCGGTCAGGTTATACTGAAAGCTGCTTCCTGCCAAGTGGTGTGTTGGATTTTACCTGCATTGAATGTTTGTGTGCATGTAATTGGGTATAGGAGTACTGTGTTTTCTCATGTGTCCTGTTCTAATTTGGTCTCTTTATCCTGTCCTGTCTGACTTAGTTCTCTACAGAGAGCCTAGAATCCTCAGAGTTCTGGGTTCGGTTTATACCCTCTTCTGCAAAGCCCCACTTACTGAGGTGAGATCACATTCATTTCCCTACCCCGTATTGAACACTAGTTTTATTAGCTTTGTGCCCTGGGACTGCCCTGGTTTGCTGTACCATGTCTTTCAAGGGTAAGATACCCAGGGATGAGGGGTGCTGCTGTGTTGCATAACTGCAGGACTTGTACCACTATACTTTCAACTCAGGTTTCAGACCATGATGGACTCTGTGTCCGGTGCTTTGCAACAAGAGTCAGTCGGCCATGATTTCCAGCCAGGAACCGGCCTAGGCTACATCTCACAGGTATTGTTGCAGTTAGCTAATATACTTGCAACCCCTGGGCCTGCTGGTATCTCTCCGGTATCTACAGCGGCTCAGCTGCCCCCAGTTGTATCTTCTCTGGGTACTTTACAAGTGGCTGCCATAGAACCACCATGGATGCAGTCCTTCTCGCAGTCAGTACAAGGGTTTGCACAGGTGTCAGCATCTTTCCAGCAAATGCTGGACAGTAACTACTTAACACTAATTTCTTAAGGGTCCATAAGGCTCCACAGGGAGACAATGGGGTGTAGGTGGGACCTTGGAGGACCGGACACCAACAGCAAAGCTTTTCAATCCCAGGATGCTCTGGTCCTTCCCCCACCCTCTACCCCTTCAAGGAGCCCAACCTTATTTTTATGATTAATTTTTTTATTTGTAGTGTTTTAAACTGAGCAGCAGCAAATGACTGTACCTTGGACGTCTGCGCTGCTGCTCCATCGCCCCTCTGGCGCCATGACACCAATCCCCGGCCAGGTACTCCCGGCGGGGCACTTGGCCCCAGACTGCAGCTTGGAATCCAGGGGACAGGTACGCAGTCTAGCCTCTGGTCTCAGGGGACGGATTGGAGGCACTGTTGTGTACACTGGTGCGCCCACAACTCCACTAGACCACGAGGGCTTTAATATACTGAGGGGACCCGGTGGTTAATGTCAACACGGGGAGAAAGCGCTCTTTCTGCAGCCCCTCCCCAGCTCAGGACGCCATTCCACTGCGGTCTAGCCGTTTCCTAAGCTGCTCCTCCCTCCCCCTCAGAGATGCGTGGCAGCCATTTTCTGCTTCACAGGTCTCTGGGAACGCTGGGTCCATTCTCCCTGTATACCTCTCCCACGGGCCAGGTTATACAGCGCTAAATCCTACCAGCAACTGCTGTCTGTGTGTAGTTGATTGTAATGCCAATTGCAGATATATAGTTTGTATATGACTAGTGCTGGCTCTGATCTCTACTTTCTATAATGTCAGCTTATACCTTTCCCTTTATTCTAATTTACCCTGGCATACTAAGGTTTAGGGTGGTTCATTGTACCTCTCATCTATATATTTGTGAGGGCTGTCACATACTATATAGCGCGGTTGCACACTACACTGTGCCATATTACACATACTGCGGGGTGTGCGCTGCACTGTATCATACTGTGTTTTATTTTTGTGGCTGTGTCTGGCAGAGGAGACAATAACCAGCAAGGCTGATGTTGCTGCTCCTACTCTGGTGTCTTGTATGTCCTGCTCAGCGGGCTTAACCCCAGAGGACCTCATTCAGGATGGTCTTTGTACTAATTGTTGCACAGACTCGGGCCCCGATGTCTCCTCAGGACCCACCCTGGGCTGCCCTTTCTCAGGTACTGACAAAGATTGCGGACCACTTAGCAATCCCCGTTGTAGCCCCACCCTGCGGGATGGCCACAGCAGGTATTCCCTGCAAATCCTTTGCCTCCTCCATGGGAAGACTTACTCTCTACCTCAGTACAGAGTTTCACTAATACCGCTACCGTTTCTCAGCAAATGCTGCAAAAGGAAAAGCCTTTACCTACTAAACGTGCTGTTATCTTCCCAGTCCATCCAGTTATCTGATTCTGATAGATTATCTGGGGAGGCAGAAGATGCAGACCTCTCTCACTATGACTCCGTCTCAGGAGACGAGGAGCCACCCTCTAAATTAAATATGCCTGCTCTTGTGATAGCTGTAAAATCTATTTCTCTTTCAGGGGACAGTGGAGGTGCTTACGCTGGGGTATAGAGGCGTGGATAACTGGAGCCGGCACTTATAATTTAGAAGTGTGAAGCTCCTCCCCCTCTATGCCCCATCAGCCCTCAGTTTAGAAAATGTGCCTCTAGGAGCTGGTCACTACATGCTGTGCTCCAGCAAAGACATCTATTTTATTTATTTTGTTTAATTATAGCATCTTTTACACTCCTATAGGTACCCTTCGCCACCTATCTAAAAGGTGGGGTCCGGGTACCTGGCGCCCCTGATGTTTTAGCAAACACCAGGAGCGACTGCACAGGGCTCATTACAAGAGCTCCTGACAGCTCCTTATTGCCACAGCAGGTCTTCACACAAGAAGAGAAGACTCTGCTGACCTGCCGAGAGAGGCCTCCGGGGACACGCAGTGAGTAACAGGCTGCGCATCCCCAGGCTCATGCCCCCGCTGCCTGGCGCTGACACAGCATGCTGCGCTGTGTTAGGGTGCATAGCGCTGTTAGACAGCGCTACAAAGTCCCACTATCAGCGCTACCCTGCGCTGTTAGGGAATACACAGCGCTACACGCGGCTGTTTGTTTCTTCCCTCTCCCCGTTGATACACGCGGGTAGCGCGGAGGGAGGGGGATGGGCACATAGCCATAATGGAGCCCTTAGGGCATGAAGAAGGGGGCGGGGCCTAATTAGCACGGGCTCTCTCCTATATGCGGCAAGCGGCTGTAGATAACAGCGTGGCTGCCGTTTATTAACTGTTAAATGCCTGCATCTCCTTTATACAGGAAGAGTGCAGCAGATCTGAAGGCTGGATTCTTTGGCTCCCCATTACTGGCTACAGCAGCTACAAGTTAAGCGGAGGCTGTGCATAATACACTGGGGGTGCAGGGAATCTGATCTGTGGGAAGGGAGTGGGGTGTATCTCCTCCTCTGTGTCCCAAGTCAGCCTTCTGTTGGTTCTTTACTTCTG
This sequence comes from Taudactylus pleione, assembly GCA_031769625.1. Classification (NCBI taxonomy): domain Eukaryota; kingdom Metazoa; phylum Chordata; class Amphibia; order Anura; family Myobatrachidae; genus Taudactylus; species Taudactylus pleione. Next base: position 11,498,829 of record JAUIMM010000060.1, on the reverse strand, counting down.
TTATACTCTGTCCCTCTGTGTTGGTGACTGTGTGTATCCATGTCAAACAGAACAAAAGCTTCTCAAAAGATGTTAGTTTGTTTGTTCTAGGTGTAACAACAAACTATCCAAGCCGCATACTGCTGGGTCCACGTTATGTGATGCTTGTATAGCAATTGATCCACCTGTGGCTAATACTGCCTCACCTGCGCCTACATGGGCCGCTGACATGGTAGGAGTAATGACGGATTTAACGTCTGAGTTAGCTGAGGCACACAAGTCTCAGCCTCCCTGGGTTGCTGGGCTAACCAAGTCTCTTGACACCCTGGTACAGGTAATGGGTACGGCTGTGTCCGCACCCTCCACTTCCTTACAGGGACTGACACAAAAGCGTCCTTTATCGACTGTTCTCCAGTCAGAAGAGTCTGACGAGGAATTCCTCGCTACGGAGGATACTGAGGAAGGGGAATTGGAGGAAGCATTACAGGACGATACCCCTCTAGAGTTAGAGTCCACCTCTCCCGGGGTGGAATCTTTAATTTTGGCAGTCAGAAAAATCCTTAACTTACCTGAGGATATTATTCCTGCATCCCAGGAGTGTGAATTATTTCATCAACAACCAAAGAGTTCGGCGGTTTTTCCGTTCTCACTGCATCTTCAACAACAGCTCTCAGTGGCCTGGAAGCAACCGGATAAACGGTTCCAAATTCCGCGCCGGTTTCCTTCTAGCTACCCTTTTCCATCATCCATGATGGAGAAATGGGAAACACCCCCTCCAGTAGATGCGTCCGTCTCCCGTCTTTCTAAAAAAAAAGCACTCCCAGTACCGGGAGCTACAGTATTAAATGTGTTGGAACTCAGAGCGATCTACAGTGCTCTGATAGAAGCAACAGAGTATCTAAGAACTCGTCCGGTAAGAGTTCAGTCCGACAACGCGACGGCCGTCGCGTACATCAACCGCCAAGGAGGGACTCTTGAGTCGCATGGCCATGCGAGAAGTAACTCAGATTCTCAGGTGGGCCGAGAGCAAGTCAGTAATCCTGTCGGCGGTATTCATCCCAGGTGTGGACAACTGGGAAGCAGATTACCTAAGCCGACAAGATATCCACCCCGGGGAATGGAAGCTTCATCCAGACGTGTTCAACGTGCTGATACGTCGATGGGGATGTCCTCAGGTGGACCTCATGGCATCACGATCGAATCGTCAGCTCCCGGTATACGTGTCAAGAACTCGAGATCCGCAGGCAGTGGCAGTAGACGCTCTGACAGTTCCGTGGAACTTCGATTTGGTTTACCTCTTTCCTCCGATTCCAATTCTTCCTCGACTGCTAAAAAGGATAAAACTCGAGTCAGCCTCTGTCATTCTCGTGGCTCCGAACTGGCCTCGGAGGAGTTGGTTCGCGGACCTTCGGCCCCTTTTGTCAGACGATCCGTGGCCCCTTCCTCTGCGCCCGGATCTGCTACAGCAGGGTCCTTTAGAACACCCCAACCTAGCGCAAATGCGTTTAACGGGGTAGCTTTTGAAACCGATATCCTAAGACGCAGTGGAATCCCAGACTCTGTCATTCCCACCATGCTATGCGCCAGGAAACCAGTTTCTGCTGCGCATTATCACAGCATCTGGCGTTCTTATATCTCGTGGTGTTCCAGTCGGGATCTTCCATCTAGGACTTTTCGGTTGTCCTGGTTTCTGCTTTTTCTTCAGACGGATCTGGATTCTGGCCTTCGTCTTGGAACTTTAAAGGTGCAGGTTTCTGCCTTTTCCATTTTCTTTCAATGGAAATTGGCCCTCATTCCTGAGGTGCAGACGTTTTTTTCAGGGGGTCCTGCGGGTGCAGCCTCCTTTTTGTACCTCCGATTGCTCCCTGGGACTTGAACTTAGTGCTTTTGTTTCTTCAGTCGTCCATGTTTGAACCTTTGGAAGAGGTTGATATTAAGTACTTGTCTTGGAAGACAGTCCTCCTCTTTGCTCTAGCTTCGGCTCGTAGAGTTTCGGAATTGGGTGCTCTGTCCTATAAGCCACCTTACCTTGTGTTTCATGCTGATAGGGCAGAACTCCGGACTGTAGCCGCCTTCCTTCCCAAGGTAGTGTCGGCTTTTCATATTAATCAGCCTATTGTGGTACCGTCTTTGGTGGAGGACTCTGGTGGTTCTTCTACCTTGGATGTGGATAGAGCTCTCCGCATCTATGTTGACAGGACTGCTTCCCTCCGTAAGTCTGAGTCACTTTTTGTCCTCTATGATGCGGTTTGGAGGGGTTGGCCAGCGTCTAAGCAGACTTTGGCACGTTGGATCCGACTGACTATTCATCAGGCTTATGTTGGTGCCGAACGCCGGCCTCCTTCGTCCATTTCGGCTCATTCCACACGTTATGTGGGTGCGTCCTGGGCGGCCGGTAGGCGAGCCTCCACGTCATAATTGTGCCGTGCGGCTACTTGGTCTTCTGTGCACACGTTTGTCAAGTTTTACAAATTTGATACGTTCGCGGTTTCGGCATCCCGTTTGGGCCGTCTTGTTCTGCAGGTCCCGCAGAGCGCTCCCTCCCGCCCGTGGGGAAAACTTTGGGACGTCCCCAGCGTAAGCACCTCCAGTGTCCCCTAGTGGATGAAAGAGAAAATGGGATTTTGGTACCTACCGGTAAATCCTTTTCTCTGATTCCACAGGGAACACTGGACGCCCACCTCTGCGCTCTTAGCCTGCCATGTTCGGTTTGTTCCATATGTTGTATGTTTTGATTATTGTGTGTTCTCTCCCTTTTTACTCCGCTTGTTCTCCATCTCCTCTCGGCCTTCATTTTCTAAACTAAGGGCTGATGGGGCATAGAGGGGGAGGAGCTTCACACTTCTAAATTATTTAAAGTGCCGTCTCCAGTTATCCACGCCTCTATACCCCAGCGTAAGCACCTCCAGTGTCCCCTGTGGAATCAAGAAAAGGATTTACCGGTAGGTACCAAAATCCCATTTTTACAAATAGAAGAGGAAGAACCCGCTCCTTTAAATGACAAGGTAGTTTTACCAGTGTTCTCTCACTCTGATCAGCTATCTGATCACATGAGTGAAGCATGGAATATGCTTCCAGCTACTGATTGCATTAAATGGGAAGTTCCCCCAGCAGTGGATTCTCATGTGACATGTCTGGTTAAGAATGCCACCTTACCAATCCATACTGCAACCTCCTTGATGGAGACTATAGCTAGGCATATAGAAGCTTGTCACAAATCCATATACACTCTTACAGGAGCTATTATTCGTCCTGCTAGGGCTATGGCCTGGGTGGCAAAAGCCATTGAGAGTTGGGCAGAGGCTCTAGAAGAGACGTTTCCCCGATGCTTCGAGGGAACAACTATCCTACATATCTCACATTAGAGATGAAGCCTCCTACTTGGGAGAAGCAGCTATGGATACGGCTCTCCTGGCCTCCAGAATATCTGCCACTTCGGTAGTGGCTTGCTGTATTGTTTGGATCTGTTCCTGGAAAGCAGGTTCAAAAAGGGCTCTGGAGTTCCTTCCTTATTCTGGAGATATCCTATTGGTCCAAATGTGACTACTTTGGCAGCTTCCAAGACTGCATTCCTGCCCTCTACAAATACAAGGCCTCGGGCATCATCCTTTCGCCCACAAGGAAAAGCTAAGGGTCAGTCCTTTCCATGGCAGCAGGCATCAGCCAAGGCCTCCAAGCCTATGGCCAAAGAAGCCTGGGCTACTAGACGTCCACCTGCCAAGTCTGAGGACAAGCCTGACAGGGGCGGGCCTCTCCATTCTTGACTTCTTTAATATGCCCAGTTTTGGCATCAGACGACATGAGACGCCTGGGTAAGAGAAGTGGTCTCACTGAAATGCTCAATCCTTCCTAAGTCGACCCCCCTCCAGCAGTTCTTTTGCGCACAGGGCCTCCATCGGACCTAAGCAAGGCCCTGCTGCTTTAATAAGCCATTCAGTGCTTACTGAATTCAGCAGTAATAATTCTGGTCCCATTCTCACAACAAAGCAAGGGCTATTATTCTACCATTTTCCTGGTTCAGAAGCCCAATGGGTCTCATCGGCCTATCCTCGACCTCAAATCTCTGAACAAGTTTATCAGGGTGCCCAGGTTTCGTATGGAAACCCTCTGCTCTATTATCCTGGCTATGGAGCCTGGGGATTTTATGGTGTCTCGACATTCAGGATGCTTACCTACATGTACCTATAGTGCATTCTCAACAATATCTGGTTTGCTATGCTACAGCAGCATTACCAATTTCAGGCCCAACCGTTTGGCCTCTCAGTGGCCCCTTGGATCTTTACCAAAATTATGGCGGCCTGCCTTCGTCGCCAAGGGATCAGACTACTCCTGTACTTAGACAACCTCTTGCTGTTGGCCAGCTCCCCAGAGATTCGTCACCACCATCTGCAGGCAACAATTGTCTTCCTACAATGCACGGGTGGCTGATCAACTGGAGAAAAGTCTTCCCTGACACCTTCTCAAAGAATGGTACATTTAGGAGCCCTCTTGGAGAATCTTTCTAACAGACAAGATCTCATTAATACAACAGAGTGTGCAGACTGCTATGCAGTCTCCGAGTGTCAATTCACGCTGCAATGTAGACATTGGAATCAATGGTGTCCACCTTCGACATGGTGGAGTCTGTTCAGTTTTTCTCCAAGCCCCTACAACACCTGATCCTTTCCAGGTGGAACGGCCTACCCCATCTACTTCGGTCTCAGACGATGGGCCTCCCCCCAGAGGTTCGCCTGTCCCTAGCCTGGTGGCTACAGACATTCCATTTTGACAAGGGTCACCCCTTTTGGATCCCTGAGTGTGCTTTCCTCACTATGGATACAAGCCTCCGAGGATAGGGCGTAGTGACCGGCCAGCACTCCTTCCAGGGCCGCTGGGCCCCAGTCGAGGCAAAGTTATCAATCAATGTCTTGGAACTTCGAGCCAGCTACAGAGCTCTCACTCTGGCTTAAGATATTCTTCAGGGCAGGCCAGTACAATTACAGTTTGACAACGCCACGGCAGTGGCCTACCTCAATCACCAAGGAGGCACTCTGAGTCAGGCAGCAATGGCAGAAGTGTTCCACATTCTCACATGGACCGAACGCCTTCTTCGCACTATTCATCCCGGGAGTTCTCAGTTGTGAAGCAGATTTCCTCAGCCATCACGACGTACATGCAGGAGAGTGGTCGTCTCTACATCCTGAAGTCTTTCAGCTCCGAGTGGACAAATGGGGTCTGCCGGATGTGGATCTCATGGCCTCAAGACACAACAACAAACTTCCAGTATATGGAACCAGGACAAGGGACCCCGACGTGGCCTTCATGGACGGATTGTCAGTGACATAGACCTTCCATTTGGCATACCTCTTTCCTCCAGTATCCCTGCTTCCTCGAGTTCTTCGGAAGTTAAAGAAGGAAAGGGGCACAGCCTAGTTCAGTGTTGGCTAACCTTGACACTCCAGCTGTTGTGGAACTATATATCCCAGCATGCCCTGCCACAATTTTAGTATGCCCTAATAGCAAAACTGTAACAGTGCATGCTGGGTTATGTAGTTGTATAACAGCTGGAGTGTCATGGTTAGCCAACACTGGCCTAGTTGATAGCTCTGGCTTGGCCCAGACGCCATTTGTACTTTGATCTTCAGAGTCTCTCCATAGACGTTCCTCTTCAACTTCCTCTATGGGTAGACCTGTTTTCTCAGGGTCAATGTCTACATCCGGACCTGGCCCATCTGTCTTTAACGGCTTTGCTCTTGAGACATCCCTCCTAATGGATTTTCTAAGCTCTGTGGTCCAGACCATGCTCAGTGCCCGTAAACCGGCTTCAACCAGGATTTATCACAGAATATGGCATACATAGAGTTATGGTAGACTTACCTAGATAACTCCCTTTTCTTCGAGGTACACAGGGATACCATGGGGGTATTTTGGTAGGAGACCGGGCACCAAACAGTTAAAGCTTCAGCTCCCAGGATGCCTAGGGTCCTCCTCCATGTATACCCCGCCCCTAGCCATAGGACTTCAGTTTTTAGTTAAGCCTCAATGCAGGAGAAGGAAGAGCAACTGTACACTAGAAACACATTTGTACAAAATGAGGGAATGAATATGTGACTGAAAGAAATTACCCATGCAGCTAGGTGCGTCAGGGTGGGTGCCCTGTGGACCCTATGGACCTTGAAGTAAAGAGTTGTCTAGGTAAGTCTGCCATAACTCTATTTTTCTTCAGGGTCCATAAGGATCCATGGGGATGTCCTAAAGCAGTTCCCCTAGGGTGGGGGATGCTCCTGAGCAGAAAGGAGAACTAGTCACCAAAAGGAAGCATCCTGAGAGGCAAAAGTATCAAAGGCATAAAATCTAAGAAAAGTGTGGACTGAAGACCATGTGGTTGCCTTGCACAATTGTTAGAGGCACCACTACTAAATGCCCACGATGTCCCTAGAGACTGAGTGGAATGTGCTGTCACTGTGCTTGGGACAGGGAGATCAGCCTGTGTGTACACCTGAGAGATAGTCATGCGTAGCCATCTCACCAGAGTCTGCTTATTAGCTGGCCATCCTTCATTGTGAAAACCATATAATACAAAAAGAGCATTGATTTGTGTGCTCCACATAGATACAGAGAGCTCGAACTACATTCAGGGAGGCTTCACTTACAGAAAGATCTGGAGCCTGAAAAGCTGGAAATACAATTTCTTCATTCACATGAAAACTGGACACTACCTTAGGAAGGTAACCCTCCCTTGTACGAAGAACCGCTTTATCCTGGTGGAAAATCAGAAATGGAGAGCGACAAAGCGCTGCCAAATCAGAGAGACTGCGAGCAGAAGAGATAGCAAGGAGAAAGTGTCTTCGCTGTCAACCACTTCAAATTTAGAGAGTCTAGAGGTTCAAATGGAGGAGCTTGTAGCCCCTTAGAACCAAAGACATCCCACTGTGCTATCGGTGGAACAAAAGGAGGCAGAACTTGCAGAACTCCTTTACCAAAAATTCTAATTGGTAATGAGGCAATCTTCCTCTGAATCCACACTGACCATGCAGAAACCTGCACTCTCAAAGTAGCCAGGTGGAGACCACAGTCTAAACCTGCCTGGAGAAAAGCCAGTATCCTGGGAATCCTAAACACCTTAGGATTATACCTTCTTTGAGAACACCATTGACCAAAGGAATGCCAAACTCTGTAATATATGCGGGCAGAGGCAGGCTTTCATGCCCTAAGCATTGTTTGAATTCTAGAATTGGAAAAACCTTTTGCTCTTAGGATGGAAGATTCATGAGACATGCCGTCAAAGCCAGACGAGGTCCGGAAGCTTGCAGGGACCCTGCATTAGCAGATCCTGCCATAGAGTAAGAGGATACGGACTGTCTATTGACAGATTCTGTATGTTGGTCAACCAATGACGTCTGAGTCAAGCTGGAGCCACCAGTATTACTGTTCCGCCTTCCTGCTTGAATTTCCTGAGAACTCTTGAAAGGAGGGAGATCAGAGGAAAGTGATACGCCAGCTTGAAGTCCCATCTTGCTGTCAGTGCGTCCATGAAGGTTGCTGATGGGTATGTGGACCTGTACCTGGGGACCTTGTGGTTGTGACGTGACGCCTTGAGATCTTTCTCTGGTAGACCCCATTTGTTTACCATGAGCTGAAACACTCCAGGGTGGAGAGACCACTCCGGCGTGTATCTCCTGGCGACTTAGGGAAGTCTGCTTCCCAATTGAGAACTCCTTGTATGAATATTACCAAGATGACGTTCTGCCCAAATCAGAACCCGTGTCACTTCTTTCATTGCTGCATAACTTTTTGTGCCTACCCGATGATTGAGGTAGGCCACTGTTGTCACATTGTTGAACTGGACTGGTTTGCTCTGGAGCAGGTCCTGTGCCATGACAAATGCTTCATATACTGCTTGCAGTTCCAGAATGTTTATCGACAGATTACTTTCCTGATTTGTCCATCTTCCCTGCAAGGTGTGATGACCTGTCACTGCTCCCCTTCTGCGAAGACTGGTGTCTGTGGTGAGCAGCACCCAATTTGGAATCCAGAATGGGCACCCTTTGTCCAGATGACCTTTCTCAGCCACCACAGGAGGGAGTGACGAACCTCCTGGAGTAAGAAGGATCCTCTGGGACTTTATTCGATGATACTGACTGTTCCACTTGAAAAGAATCTTTGCAGAGGTCTGGAATGGAACTGAGCATACCCCACCATGTTGAAGGTGGATACCATTGATATGCAGTTTGCATATTCGCAACAATAGAGCCACAATCTTGTCCTCTGGTAGAATCACTGTCTGTGCCCGAGAATCCAGAAGAGCTCCCAGATGTATCATCTGCGGTGTTGGATACAGTGATGATTTCTTCCAATTGATGATCCAGCGGTGCTTTTGTAAGCATGCTATGGTCCGATGAAGATGGTTTAGTAAAACAAACGGAGTCTGTGCCATTATCAGAAGGTCATCCAGATATGGCAGAACTCTGACTCCCTGACACCTGAGAGAGGCCGTCATGACTGCCATTATTTTTGTAAATACCCGTGGAGCCGTAGATAGGCCAAAGCCAAACCGTAAAAATTTGCTGGTATCGGATGGTATAATAGGAACATGCAGATATGCATTCTGAATGTCCAGGGAGACCATGTAATCCCCCGGCTCCATTACCAAAAATAATTGATCGGAGAGTTTCCATACAAAACTTGGGTATGTGGATAAACCTGTTGAGGGTTTTTAAGTTTAGTATATAGGGCGATAAGCCCCATTCGGTTTCTGAACCAGAAATAGATTGGAATAATAACCCCTTCTCTGTTGAAACATAGGAACCAGGACTATTGCCCCCACCTGCATCATGGAGTGCATGCTTCCTGAAGGGCCAAAGCCTTTACCGCATCTGCTGGAGGATCTGCAAAAAAACTTCTGGGGAGGATGCCTCCTAAAAGTGAGTGCATACCCCTGAGACCCCACTTCTCTGACCCAGGCAACTGCTGTTTGATGCCAACAATCCACAAAGTCGGCCTCCTACCCTGGGATCCCCCAGAAAAAGGCCCGCCCTATCAGGCAGAGTGTTTTTGTCATCCGGTTTAGAAGCTGGACGTCTTGCCGGGCCAGACCTCTTAGTTTATCGCCTTGATATTTTGCGAAAACAAGAAGTCTTAGTGGAAGGCTGTTCCCTTGCTCATCCCTGAGAACGGAAGGACTGAAAAAAACCTGCCTAGACTTTATAGTTGCCGTAGATGGCACACCTGCTGACTTCAAAGCTGCCAGAGTAGCTATTATTTTATCCAACTCTGCTCCGAAAAATAACTTTTCCATAGAAAGGTAAAACTTCCATTGCCGCCTTTGATCCTGTATCAGCTTTTCATGATCTTAACCAAAGGGCCCTGCGTGCCACTAGTGAAGCTAAAATTCCGGCATCTACAGCAGCTCCTCCCAAATAGGAAGCCGCTTCCCGTATATAGGTGATATACATCGGGAAAGGATACAACCATGTAATTCACTTATTCACATAAAAATGTTTGTTTGTCAGGATTACCCCATGCCTCATCCATAAGTTCAGTGAGCTGTTTAGATACAGAACTCAGTTTTGACCACCTTCTGGTGGTGATTAAACACTGGAGCCTTCTTATTATGAGCTGGTTTGTCATCCTGTATGTCTAGGATTTATTTAACCGCCTTCACCAAAGAAGGAACATCCACTGTAGACAGATGGTGGTCCTCCCCCGAACTAGACTTTGGAGAGGAACTTTGCGCATCATCTGAATCCTCTGATGATGTGTCTGAATCCATATGTTGAGCAGACTGTTAAAAAGCTAACTTGCGCTTAGGCGTCTTAGTAACTGCCGATCTGCTATCAACATTAGATGGTGCCATACTGGCTAGAATGGCCATCAACACCCTTCCAGGAAAAATGTATAGGAGGTGTGAACATAGCATGTTGTGGACACCCCCATCAAAGGAGGCATAGTGGAAGCAGCCATACGATCCACAAACTGCTTCATTACATGGGACGAAGTGGATATCCAAGAAGGCTCTTGTCCAGGAACCGGTAAACTGGACTGGTTATAGGTGGCTCTTTATGACAGAGAACACACAAACCATCCTTAATGTCCTGAGGGGACAAATAAGCCATACACTATTTACATGAAACCAGCACAGAGGGCTCCCCCTCCTGTATACCTTTATCTTTTGACATGTTCAGTAAAGGAAATAATTGCAATTTTATGTGACAGCCTTCACAAAATCTAAATGAATGTGAAGTACTCAGAGAAAAACCTCCACCCCAAGAGGATAGAGAGGAAAAACTGTGATGGTTATAACTGACAGAAATTAAAGACAGTGTCAGTACAGCAGCTAGCAAACTGTCACACAATGCATTTGTAATAAAATTACAATCAACTCTATATCAACTACACAAAGGAATGGTAGGATATAGAGCACTATATACCTTAACCAAGGGAGAGGTATACAGGGAGACTGACCCAAACCCTCCTGAGACCAACAGCTACAGGGCGCACTGAGCATGGACCGTGAACATCTCATATACACGTGGAGGGTGGCGGAGCAACCCAGAATCGCAAAATGCTTCATATAATGCGAAGCCTTGAATGTCATCCTTTCGTTCTCAAGGAAAAGGTAAAGGTCAGTCCTTTCCAAGGCATCAGGCACCAACTAAGGCCTCCAAGCCTAGGACCAAACAGACCTGGGCTACTAGACTTCCACCTACCAAATCTGAGGACAAGCCTTCAGCCTGACTGGGCAGGCCTCTCCCTGGGGGCTCCCAGGGTGGGAGGCCGACTTCTTCAATTCACCCAAAATTTCAGTATTACAGCACTAGTTGCGCAGACTACTACACAGTCACCGAGTGTCCATTCACTCTGCAATTCAGACCCTGGGATCCATCGTGTCTACCTTCGACATGGTGGAGTTTGTTCAGTTTCACTCCAGGCCCCTACAACACTTGATCCTCTCCAGGTGGAAAGGGCTGCCCCATCTGCTCAGATCCTAGACCAGGCATGGCCAACCTGTGGCTCTCCAGCTGTTGCGAAACTACAAGTCCCACCATGCCTTGCTACAGTTTTGCTATTAGGGTATGCTAAAACTGTTGCAGTGCATGCTGGAACTTGTAGTTTCACAACAGCTGGAGAGCCATAGGTTGGCCAGGCCTGTCTTAGACGATGGGCCTCTCCCCGGAAGTTCGCCTGTCCCTAGCCTGGTGGCTACAGACATCCCACTTAGACAAGGGACGCCCATTTTGGATCCCAACTGGGCACTCCTCACCACGGACGCAAGCCTCTGCGGGTGGGGCGCAGTGACCCCCCAGCACTCTTTCCAGGACCGCTGGACTCCAGTCGAGGTGGTCTTGCCAATCAATTTCCTGGAACTCCGAGCCATCTACAGAGTTCTCACTCTGGCTCACGATATTCTTAAGGGCAGGCCAGTACAAAGTCCGACAACGCCACGGCAGTGGCCTACCACAATCACCAAGGAGGGACAAAGTCGGACAGCAATGGTAGAAGTGTCCTGCATTCTCACATAGGCCGAACGCCATCTCCCAGCGATCTCCGCAGTGTTCATCACAGGAATTCTCAATTGGAAAATGGATTTTCTCAGCTGTGGATGTGCATGCAGGAGAGTGGTCTCTACATTCAGATGTTTTTCAGCTCCTGGTGGACCTTATGGCCTCAAAACACAACCACAAACTTCCAGTGTATGGAGCCAGGACAAGGGACCCCAGCGCGGCCTTCGTGGTCGCATTATCTGTGTGGTGGACCTTCCATTTGGCGTAACTCTTTCCTCCAATATCCCTTCTTCCAGAAGTTCAAACAGGAAGGGGCCACAGTCCCATTGGTAGCTCTGGCTTGGCCCAGACGCCATTGGCACTCCGATCTTCAAAGTCTCTCCATAGACGTACCTCTTCAACTTCCTCTACGACTAGACCTGTTGTCTCAGGCTCCATGTTTACATCCGGATCTGGCCCGCCTGTCGTTAATGGCTTGGCTCTTGAGACATTCCTCCTAAGGGCTAAGGGATTTTCTAGCTCTGTGGTCCAGACCATGCTCGGAGCACGTAAACCGGTCTCGGCTAGGATTTATTACCGGATATGGCATACATATTTCCAGTGGTGTGCTCCTAGAAACCGTGATCCTCAAGTTTTTAAGGTTTCTAGAATATTTTACCTTTCTTCAGAATGGATTGGAACTTGGACTCCGCCTAACATCTCTGAAAGTGCACGGTTCTGCTCTGTCCATCTGGTTCCAGCGCAAAATTGTTCCTCTACCGAATGTTCACACCATCCTACAAGGTGTTCTACGTATACAACCTCCCTTTGTCCCTTCTGTGGCTCCGTGGGATTTGTCAGTTGTTCTCCACGCACTTCACGAACCTCCATTCGAACCCCTGGAATCTTTAGATGTCAAGTGGCTCACTACGAAGACCCTGTTTCTTCTGGCTATAGCATCTGCTTGTAGGGTATCGGATTTATGGGCGCTTTCATGTCGCTCTCCCTTTTTAATCTTTCATCAGGACAAGGCTATACTTAGAACGCGCCCGAGCTTCCTTCCCAAGGTGGTTTCTCGATTCCACCGTCATGAGGAAATTGTGCTTCCGGGCTTTCACTCGCCAGACCTCTCGGCAGGTGAGGCTTCTTTGGATGTGGTCCATGCTCTGAAGATCTATGTGGACCGTACTACTTCCATCAGGAAATCGGACTCCCTCTTCATCTTATATGGATTCCATAAGTAGGGATGGCCAGCTAACAAACGGACTCTGGCCAGGTGGCTTTGCATGACTATCTCACAGGCTTACACTCAGACGGTCCTTCATGTGCCCGTTACAGTATCTGCTTATTCTATTCGCTGTGAGGGTCCCTCATGGGCAGCGAGGCGCCTCTGCTGAACAGCTATGCAAGGCGGCCAGTGGTCTTCTGTTCACACCTTTCTTAGGTTCTTTGCCTCTCAGGATGCTTCTTTCGGGTGCCAGATTCTCCTCTCCACTCAGGAACGTCCCCGCCCTTGAACAACTGATTTGGGACATCTCCATTCTCCCTGTGGAGCCCTATGGACCCTGAACAAGAAAAGAAGTTAAGGTAAAACTTAACCTTGTTAACTGTCTTTCTTCAAAGTCCATAGCGCCCACAGGGCACTCACCCTGACGCACCTGGCTTCTATGGGTTTCTTATCTTGGTCACTTGTTTCCTTCTCTGTGAGAGTGTGATTGCTCAGTGTACCAGTCTTCCTTCTCTCCTCTCCTGCTCCTGCCTTGGGCTTGTTAACAAAACTGAGTTGCCCTCAGGCTGTGGCCGGGGTATAGGGGGAAGGACCGGAGCATCCGGGGATTGAAAAGCTTTGCTTTTGGCGTCCGGGCCTCCGGGTCCCACCTACACCCCATTGTCTCCCCTGTGGACCATATGGACTTTGAAGAAAGAGAGTTAATGGTATTTTATCTTAACTCTCTCTTCTGTGCGGTTTTAACAAAAAAAAAATATATATATTTTTTAAATTTAATTAAGTTTTAAAATTACATTTAAATATTTTGTTAAAAAAAAATATACACCTAGGGTATGTTTTGCATCCCCCCCACCCCCAACTCCCCTCTCCATAGGCCCCCATTGTAATTTAACGTTCCACCCCCCCCATTAAAAATTGTCCCCCTAGTGTCATAAAATCTCCAGCAATAACTCCAACCCCCCCCCTTGTTATAATTGGTACCTGTGGCACAGCCCCCACCTTCACCCCAGGAACAATGGGTACCCAATGCAGGCCCCCTCCCCATGTGTCACACTATATATATATATATATATATATATATATATATAACCCCACCCTCCCATCTAAAAATTTTTTTACTGGCCTGCATTACTTTCGCACCCCCCCCCTTCCCCACCCAGACCTTCGTTACCCCTTTCCCTCCCCTATCTAGCCCTGCGCCCTCACATTTGCAGGGGGGGATCATCATTCCTCCCCCCACCCCCCGCTGCAGCTGATCTCTGCACATGCAAAGATCAGGAGACTGGTGCTTGTGGGGGAACTATGTTCCCCTCCTTGCACTTTTACTACCGGGACATGCGCCCCAGAGCGATGTTCACACAGCATTCTTGGGCGTGATTCTGGCAGTGATGTCGGTGGTCACAGGACAAAGGCGGAGCTGCGGCTGGAAGGAGGCGGCTGGCGTGCTGCCGCAGCTACTGCAGCTAGTCACCATTGTGATCACTGCTACTCAGCAGCTGCAGCGGGAGGGTGTCCCGCCAGCTGCCCTGGAACACAGCAGGGGCAGCATCTACTGCTTTTAGTGAAGGGGGTGATGTTGGCTGCCTGATCATTGCTGGCCACTGTGATCGGGAAACAGCCGCGGCTGCTGCTTCTATGAAAAGGAGGGTGCTGCTGCCAGCAGTGATGGGGGCATGAAGGAGAGGAAGCTGAGGGTGTAGAGGGACCAGCAAGTCCCTCTGACATAGACAGCTGCAGGAAGATTAGCTTCCCACAGCCACCTAGTGGGCTTTTCTGACTGGTCACATCACACGTGACTGTCAGGGAAAGCCCAGTCTGGTGTGGTCGCATCTAATACGACTACGCCAGGCAAGTGGTTAAGGCAGTAAAATATATCCTCCCCATTAAGGATGCTGAGCAGGCCCCTAAAGCAAGCGGTCTGGTGTTTTAATTCCCTTTGCAACTGGAGGACCTTTTAGCAGAGACATGGGCCTACCCTAATAGGTGCTTCCAGGTTTCTAAGCTCATTGCCTCCTTTTATACACTGACTGCTATGTATCAAGCCAAATGAGGTCTCTTCTTGTTGATGCTGACATTGACGGCCTAGTCAAAAACACTACCCTTCCTATTCCTAATACAGCAACCCTTAAGGATCAGACAGATAGGAAGCTGGGATCTTCCCTCAAGGGGATTTATTCTCATGCAGTGCCACCGTGCGTCCAGCCCTAGCGTCTGATTTGCTGGCTAAAACCATTGAGGGTTGGGCAGGTGCCCTGGAAAGTGGCCTCAGGTACCCATAGGATAGAGCTGTTGTCTCTCTTGGTGCAAGGGCATGTTGTGGCATAAGGATTCTTGCCTGGATGACCTACTGATCCTTGCCTGGTCACCAGAGGTCCTTAAGGAGCATATTCGTCTCATGATCTCCTCCAGTCCCACAGTTGAATCATCAATTGGAAGAAGTCCTTCTTGACTTTGTTGCAGGAGATTTGCCATCTGGGGGCCTTGTTGGTTTCTAAGGTTTAGCTGGTCTTCCTCCTGGCAGAATAACTTTGGTACTTACAGGCCAGAATTCACAAGTTCTTACATCATCACCAAGTGTCAATATACTATTGCATGCAGATCCTGGGCTCTCTTGTCTTCACCTTTGACATGGTGGAGTATGCTCCGTTTAACTCCTGGCCTCTTTAAATAGAAGCTCTATCCCAATGTAACAAGTCACATCAGCTCTGGACGCAAACGATCATCCTCTCTCAGGAGGTCCGGCACTCCCTCTTGTGGTGGCTCCAGGGTTTCCACTTGGACAAATGCTGCCCCTTTTTAATTCAGGACTGGGTCTTCCTCACCACCAACGCAAATTTTCACAGGTGAGAGGCAGTAACCTGTCAACAGACCTTTCGGAGTCGGTGGGCAGCTCAAGAGAGCTGGCTACCATCAACACTCTGGATACCCGAGCTGTTTTCAGAGCTCTTTGCCTAGCTCTGCCGCTCCTCCAGCATTGTCTAGTCCAGGTACAGTCCAACAATGCAACATTCTACATAATCCACCAAAGCAGCACACGCAGTCACGGCGCCATGAAGGAGGTGAGTTGCATTCTCAACTGGGCAGAGTGTCCTCTACTGGCTCTGTCAGCGGTTTTCATCCCCATGGTACAGAATTCAGAAGCAGACTTACTCAGCCGCCAGGATGTACACTCAGGTGAGTGGGTGCTTCATCCAGATGCCTCTCAGCTTCTGGTTCTTCTCTTGGCTTGCCAGATATTGGCTTGATGGCATCTCAGCACAACCACAAGATGCTGAGGTAGTGCTCTTTCACCAGGGATTTCCTCCCCCCCCTCCCTCCCCCTGATCTGTTTCCACTGGTTTTCCACAAGTTGAAGTTGGAAGGTAGCACTGTGATCTCTATCGATTCTCTGCTGTGCTTTCGTCTGCGGCCGGCTCTTCTGTCTCAGGGCCTGTGCTTCCATCCTGATCTGGCCTATCTCACTTTGACGGGGTGACCCTTGAGAAATTCGTCCTGAGAGCTAAAGGGTTCTCCAGATAAGTTATTCGTACGATGCTGAATGCCCATAAACTTTCCTATGAAAATGTATCACCATGTTTGGTGGACTTATGGTGCATACACACGGTCAGATCTGTCAGACGAACGATGAACTACAAAGGATTTGAACGATTTTACCAACGATTTCATGAACTACGAACAATTTTTGACAGTATTAAACTTAATGAAAATCTGACTGCAAACGCATCAGATGTCCGATATCGTTATCTGACAAACGGGAACGCGCATCGTTCATCGTTGCAGGGACTCATGCAGATGTTCTTTCAGATATGAACGATTTTTAAATCGTTATTGTACAAGTCTGAAGGAAAATATGGCCGTGTGTATGCACCATTACTTTGCTTGGTGTTTTCTTCCAGGGGATTTAACCCCAGATAATTTTGAGTCTCATGAGCCCTTTCAGAGTCCTTTGAAGGTGCAGGTTTCCCCACTTTCTGTCCTCTTCCAGAGGCAGATTGCTCTGATGCCTGATGTATGTACTTTCCTCCAGGGTTCCCTCAACATACAACCCCTGTTTGTTCTTTCGGTGGCTCCATGCAACTTGTCTTTGGTGCTTCGGGCTCCTCAATAGTCACCCTTTGAGCCCTTGGGAGTCCGTGGATATTTTTTGGCTTATGCGGAAGACTGTCTTTTTATTGCATCAGCTCGGCGAGTGTCAGACTTGGGCATGTTGTCTTGTTGCTCCTCATTTCTGGTCTTTTACTTGGACCGAGCTGCTCTTCGGACTCGATTAGGCTACCTTCCTAAGGTAGTTTCTCTATTTTACATTAACCAGGAAACCACGGTCCCTGCCTTTCAGATGCCTGATTCTTCGCCGGAGGAGGCCTCTTTGGATCTTGTGATGGCCTTTGGTGTATATGTGGACAGGACCAGGGATTTCAGTAAAACTAGGTCCCTTTTGTCTTTCAAGCTACAAAACAGACTTTAGCTAGATGGCTCCGTTTGGCCATCTGCCACACTTAAGCTGCTCATTTCACCAGGTTGGTGGAAACCTTTTGGGCAGCTCAATGGGGCGCCTGCCATGTGGTCCTCTGACCATACGTTTCTCAAATTCTATTAATTTGACACCTTCCGCAGATACACATTTTTCATACGAGGCTCACAGCGCAGCTCAGGAGCGTCCCCTTCCTTAGGCGGATAGGTTTCAGATGTCCTGCTGTCAATGCCTGTGTACCCTATGGGGAGAAGAAGAAAAGGAGATCTATGTTCTTACCTGGTTAAATCCTTTTATATGAAATCCATAGAGGGGACAGAACACCCACCCTGAAGCACCTGGCTTGCTAAGTTTTTACTCTGCTTCCGGTACACCTATTAGCATTTTCTTGGTATTTGGACCTTCTCCTTCTCGCTACTGCCTTGGGCTTAAGTGGCCTGTCTGGGGGTGGGGAGAAAATTAACTGTTTAGTGCCCGGACTCTTACATCAGCCTATATTTGCTGTCAATGCCTGTGTCCCCTATGGATGCCGAAGAAAATGATTTAACCAGGTAGGAACATAAATCTATTTTTTTTGTTTGTTTGTTTTTTTTTGGGGGGGGGGGGTTTTCTTACGGAGGTCTTAAGTGTGCCTACACACTAGACAATATTATGCACGATTTGGCCGATTCTGACGCATCGAAACGACAAATCGTGCATAATGTGTGCAAATCGTGAGTGTCCACTTACGAAAATGATTCCAATGTGCGTACCCGCGGGTAGTCCATCATATCCTCAGATCTTATCTTCAGCAGCTAAGACCTGGCAATCTCGTACACGTTCCGCGACATATCGTTCACCCTGAACGATATGTTGCCTCGTTCTGTACGATGCCGCTGTCATTACGTTTTCCCCCAAGCACTACCAGCCCCGGGCTTTTCAGAGACAGTCCTGGCAGGGAAAATACAGGGGACAAAAGACGTAGGGGATCACCTGTATTTTCCATAACCAGCACCGGACTCTTTCTAGCAGGTCCCCTGGCCAAAGCATTACTCCTGACCGCTAGTCAGCCCAGGCTGGGGATCTCTGGAGAGGTGGGGACCCCCAATAAAGGGGTCTCCCTCTCCAGGGCTATCCCCAGCACCCCCGAATGCTGGTGCCTGGAGAACCACAAGTACCAGCATTCTGGGCATTACGGGCCCGCTGGTACCTGCAGTTCACCTGCAAAACAAATATTAAAAGAAATACAACGCGCACACACGTGATAGTAACATTTTATTAAAAACATGCATGCACACTCACGTGTAAACTGACACTCACAATCACACACACTTACCTAGTATCATTGGAGCCATTCGTGTCTACTTGTCCATGTAGAAATCCACGGATACCTGTAAAAAAAAAAATACAGACTCTCATATTCCTTTTCTTTCCAAGTAGGCATCGACGGTCTTCGGAGAACTAAAACCGATATATGTGATTATATTTAAAGAGCACATACTTTATTACTCAGTCATGTTAGGGGGCTGATCTATTTAAAGGGCATATATTTTATCACTCTGCCATGTTAAATTATTTAATATGACAGAGTGGTAAATTATATGCTTTTTAAGTATATCACCCCCCCCCCCTAACATGATAGAGTGATAAATCATGCTTTTTAAATATATCACCCCCTGCCCCTTACATGACAGAGTGATAAGACAGGGGCAGAACTATGGGAGACATAGGGGGCTCCTCAATCGCCTACAATATATTCACCCCTCTTATGGCTGTAAATATGGGGCATGGAGGGGGGAACCAAATGGGAACTTGCCTCCAGGCATCTGTGATGAACGTACAGCACTGCCCCACAGGATACATAGTGCTGTAGTTTTAAAGAAAGTACAGGAACAGGTTGCGGAAGAGGGGGCGATGGATCTATGGGGTCTATTTACTAAGCAGTGTTAGGAGACAGAGTGAAAAGTGATAAGGTGCCAGCCAATCAGCACCCAACTGTCATCTCACAGGCTGTGTTTGAAAAATGACAGTTTGGAGCCGATTGTCTGGCACCTTATCACTTTCTTATCACTTTTCACTCTGTCTCCTAACACTGCTTAGTAAATAGACCCCTCGGTCTGTTACAGCGTAAAGCTGGCCACACACTAGACCAACTTTCATCCAACCAGCCAACAAGTTGATTGGTTGGAATGAAAATCTGGTAATGTATGGGAGTAACTGATGATCAGCAATTTGCTCCTAAATGCCAGAAAACAGATGAAAATGGTCGCCAGACAGTTAAATGTTTGATCTAAACAATTTGTTCAAACAACATGTTTTGTCCATTTTCTGGCGTTTGGGTGCAAATTGCTGATTGTCATTTGCTTTCATACCTTACCAGATTTTCATTCCAACCAATCAACTAGTTGGCTGGTTGGATGTAAGTTGATCTAGTGTGTGGCCAGCTTAAGATTCAATGGCCTAGTATATCAGAAAACTGGCAGTGGTAGAGTAGGACCAGGGTGAAGAAGTTAAATGAATTTATGTAGTTAGGCAGAGATCACATTTTGGCATGTAATACTTCAGAGCTGCCACAAGATGTCAGTACAAGCTCAAAGGCAACTGTCAATTACTAAAGTACTGTAAAAAACAAAAAAAAAACCACATACATGAGGGTAAAATGTATCACGCCATGATGTTATATCTGCTTTTCAAAATATAACAAAAGGCATTCCATGGGGACAGGTTTCTCCAATAATGCTTATCTGATTATACATTAATACTGCGATACAGCATGTGTCTAATGCTGGGTACACACTATCCATCACTACCGAGAGCACGTAGAATCCTGTCTTTGCCGCTATTTTTTAAACTGTATATATCTTTAGGTACATCCTGCGCCAAATAATCATTATCAACTAGAAAACTTGCATCAGGGTTTTTCTTCACCAGGGAAATAATTCTTCTGTCATCCACCACAGTTTTTTTCCGTGATCTTCCGAGTCTTTTGGTGTTGCTGAGCTCTCCGGTGCATTCTTTCTTTTTAAGAATGTTCAAAACAGTTGATTTGGCCACACCTAATGTTTTTGCTATCTCTCTGATGGGTTTGTTTTGATTTTTCAGCCTAATGATGGCTTGCTTCACTGATAGTGGCAGCTCTTTGGATCTCATATTGAGAGTCGACAGCAACTGATTCCAAATGCAAATGTCACACCTAGAATCAAGTCCAGACCTTTTACCTGCTTAATTGATAATGAAATAACGAGGGAATAGCCCACACCTGTCCATGAAATAGCTTTTGAGTTGATAGTCCCATTACTTTTGGCCCCTTAAAAAGTGGGAGGCACATATAGAAACTGTTGTAATTCCTACACCGTTCACCTGATTTGGATGTAATTACCCTCAAATTAAATCTGAAAGTCTGCAGTTAAAGCACATCTTGTTTGTTTAATTTCAAAGCCATTGTGGTGGTGAATAGAGGCCAAAATATGAAAATTCTGTCAATGTCCCAATATTTATGGACCTGACTGTATAGTGGATGGTGTATTTGGAAGGTAGATTCCCGTACTTCATGTTTTACATCAATGTGTTCAGGCTCATGCATACAGTACATTGCAATATATGACCAATTAGGTGTAAAATGGCCTACATCACCGCCAAAATCACGGTGTGCGTACAGGGATGTGTCTAACTTGAGGAGCCCTTCTCATTCCAAAAGTACAGCTGCCATATTTTTTTTTTCATATCAAATATAACTACATTTATGAGAGCAACTTCATTGTTAAGTTGTTAGCATTGATACCTCACAGCACTGAGGTCATGAGTTCAATTCCTGACCAGGTTCCTATCTGTTTGGGGTTTGTAATGTTCTCCCAGTTTATGCATACTGCATACATGCCTACCCTCCCGGTTTTCGCGGGAGGCTCCCGATTTTTTGGGTAACCCCCCGCACCCCCGGAAGGGTAGGCATTTCTCCCGCATTCTGCCCACTTCCTAGTGAAGTGGGCAGAATTAGGAGAATACCCGCGGCAATCTCGGGTCTCCGTGAAGGGGGCGGGGCTTAAGCTGTGATTCTGCATGAATCACAGCATTTGGCCCCGCCCCTATGTAAATTGTGCCCAATCGCAGCAATTTTACCATGAGGGGGCGGGGCTTAATTATGCGAATCGTCAAGCCCCGCCCCCGTCGGCCCCCTGCTGCATCTCTTACCCGGGCTTCTCCCGGGAAGAGAAAGTTAAAGGTAGGCAACCCTGGCATACTGTAGGTTTCCTCCCACACTCCAAAGACACACTGGGAGGTTAATTGGCTGCTGACTAAAATGCCGCGTATCCACTAGACGATATAATGAATGATATTGTTCAATCGTTCATTATATCGTCCAGTGGATATGCCGTCAACGACCAGCGATGCGCGCTCGTCAGGGATGGAGGAGGGTGCCGGCACTGAACGATATATCATTCAGCATGTGAGCTCAATGTCGTTAAGAACACTGAGCACACCACTGCCGGGGACACACTACACTCTATCGCTCATGAAGCGAATTGTGTAGTGGATATGAGCCTTTAGTGTGTGTTTTAGGGAATTTAGACTATAAGCTCCAATGGTGCACTTGGCTGTCAGTTGCACTATATAATAAATTATGATAATATGAATTGTGTGCATTTTTTAGACAATTTTTAAGCACTATTCTATCTCCATACAACAAAAGTACAACTCATTTATATTTTGCTATTTTTCAATTAATTCCCTTATTTTGTCCAAACCATAGAGCGCTGCCTCGTTACAGCCCTGCCCCCATAAATGTACACTGCCTTCACTGTATATCTAAAGACTTATCCACTCACATATACTCCCTTTGTAGCAGTGAGGTCAATGGCTGGGGAGGCACACATGGAGGTTGAGTCTGAGTGCTGGGAGCCTGTCTCACTCCCTACTCACTGTAACTCTCCCCTCACTACACTGAGCTTCAGTGTCCATTCGTTCTACCTGCATCACTGTGTCTTCTCTTGCTGCTGACTGAGCTCCAAACTCTAAACACTGCAGTGCACTTCCTGGTCACATGACACATCCAAGGTGTCCAGTGCTCAAGGCACGCCCCCCATACTCAGAGACATGCCTCTATTAGTTGCTCTCTTTCTGTGCAGCTTACTGCCTGTGGTGTGACCCCACCCCAGCTCTGCAAACAGTCTGACTATACAGAAGGGAGGCTGAGCTGTTGCTGCCTCATCTCTTGCCTCCCTGCTGTCCCAGGGAGCTCCACAAAGCTGGTGAGTGTTAACTATAAAAATGATTACAATAAACAAAGAAGATGTTCATAAGTTATGAATACCTTTGTATTATTCTAATAATTTTTATATCAAATCTCAGGAGTATGACCGGGGAGGCCTTGCCTACCCTGACTACACCTCCCTGCTTTTTAGATATGATTGGAAACTCTAAAATACGAGAGTGAGTCACTTACTATATTACTGTCATTGCATTATGAGATAATATATTTGTTAATTGTTCCCTAGAACAGAGTAAGTAGCATTGATGAGACAGCCACCTCACATATAGTAGTGGAGAAAAGATTTACTGTGCAGTAATGTTCCCATTGTAGCTGTATTCACCTGTTTGATCTCGTTACATGGTGCACAAGCAATGTCTTGATCTAAGCCCCATAGGCGTTTTTTTACTGCCATATTGTCGCAGGTTCACAGCATGTCATCCCTGTCATGTCTAATGCAGAGGTTCAAAAACTCCACCATTACAATCCAGGTTTTACGGATATCGCTTGCTTGAGACCAGATGGTTAAAGCAAATTTACTGAAGTACTAATGAAATCACCTGTGCTCAAGCATGACTATCCTTAAAATGTGCATTGTAATGGCAGAGTTTGGGAACGTCTGCTCTAATGGATAACGTGTAATATTTGGGGTACCATCCACGTGGATAGTAGTTTGTGTTCTCGCTGTGCTCATGTGGGTTTCCTCCGGTTACACCAGTTTTACCCACAGTTCAAAATCTTAAGAGTTACGTTATTTGTCTTCTAACTAAATAGGCCCTGTCCAATTTGGTGCCCCTACCACACCGTGCCCACGGTCCTAGTGACCGACTGTGCCAATGGGCATAACGCCCAACACCCTGGTTGTTTAGGGTGATAATGAGTAAAGGGTGTCCCTCTGTTGACCTTAGTGGGCATAGAGGGGTATCCACTTTACCAGCCATTCACCGCAGCTGTCAGCGTCACACCACTTGCCAATCACCGGATCCTCTCTTGTCTCTCAGAGCTGGCTTGATTCTGCCGCTACTACACTCTCACCGGACTTCACCAGAGCTGCAAGTGGGCCAATATATGCTCTTTTGCAAGCGCTACCTTGATGCCATTAGATATTCTGGAGTCTTCTGGCTTATAAAAGCCAGAGAAAGTTGGTGGAGCGATGACGCAGCTCGCCACTGTTGGTCTGTGAGCGACTCACAGCCTGGCGCCAAATTTGAAAAGTGGTTCAGTCTGCGCTGGAAATTGATGCGCGGTCCCCGCAATGGCCACGGATGTGTCCCCAACAGGAGAAATACCGGGTGGGTCACGCCCCTTCTGGACATAGGTCGCCCCAGGCAAGTGCCTAGGTCACCAATGCCCTGGGACGGTCCTGCCCTGATGTGCCTGGGGCAAGGAAATTGAATTGTAATCTTCACTGGGACAGGATTGGACTTGAATGAATAAACATTCTCTGACAGTATAGTGCTGCATAATATGTTAGTGCTATAGGAATAAATTATGTCGATAATAATGATATCTATTTGTTGCAGATGTTATATAGTGATTACGACCTCAAGATTGGAATGTTGTTATAAGCCAATGTGACCAGTGGGGGGCGATATGCATCTAGTTTCAGTATATTATTTGTCACAGGTTTGCTGGCTCTGTGTACTACTATTAGGCTTGCTGGTTTCGGTAGAGATTTAGGAGGTGGCACACCCCAAGGTCAGGATGATATAGTCCCCATGCCAGATAGCTGGACTAACTGGTTTCCACAGTGGGAGTAGCTGGTTATAAAGTGTTTGTCACCTTTCATTCCACTCGGATGGTAAATGCTCCATGTAGGAGGCTGCTTCTTTATGAGAGGCAAACTGGGTGACAAGTTTACAGATTTATGGTCGCCGTAAATACGGAAAAAAGTTGAATAGATCTTCCAAATATAACCGGAGCACACACAGCAAGGGAAACCTTACATAGCGTCAGAGGTTCCTGTGACTGAATTAGGGATCCAATGAATTGGAACAAAATATGAATTCCAACCCATACTTCCTTTAACCTTGAATGACCTAGGCCTGTCCCATTAGATGGGGACTCCTGCTCAGTGTTTGGGATATAAATAAGTGTCAGAGGACACTGGGCTGGGAGCACACTCACCCTTATTACTATTTGTCTAGTTTTATAGAGACAATAGATCTTTGTTGCTGTAGTGTGTGTGTAGATAGTACCTGTCCTATTTGTTGTTTAGTTTGTCTGTGTAGATAGTACCTGTCCTATTTGTTGTTTAGTGTGTCTGTGTAGATAGTACCTGTCCTATTTGTTGTTTAGTGTGTCTGTGTAGATACTGTACTATGTATTTGTTGCTGTAGTGTGTCTGTGTAGATACTGTACTATGTATTTGTTGCTGTAGTGTCTGTGTAGATACTGTACTATGTATTTGTTGCTGTAGTGTGTCTGTGTATATACTGTACTATGTACTTGTTGCTGTAGTGTGTGTGTGTAGATAGTACCTGTCCTATTTGTTGTTTAGTGTATCTGTGTAGATAGATGGTACCTATTTGTTGTTTAGTGTGTCTATGTAGATACTGTACTATGTATTTGTTGTTTAGTGTGTCTGTGTAGATACTGTACTATGTATTTGTTGCTGTAGTGTGTCTGTGTAGATACTGTACTATGTATTTGTTGCTGTAGTGTCTGTGTAGATACTGTACTATGTATTTGTTGCTGTAGTGTGTCTGTGTAGATACTGTACTATGTATTTGTTGCTGTAGTGTGTCTGTGTAGATACTGTACTATGTATTTGTTGCTGTAGTGTGTCTTTCGATAATACCAGGGTTGCCCAGAGGGGAGGTGCGGGTACTTCTTACCCGGGCCGGCTGAAGGGACCCGACGGGGGGGCCTGGTCAGTAGCACATCGGGCAGAGAAAGAGAGGTGACTGTGCAGCAGCCTCTCTCCCCAGCACATCACACTGATCACCCCTACATCTGCCCCCTGGCCGAGGGGGAGTAAAAACTGCTCCCCTTCCCAGTGCATTATCTTCTAACAAGTGAGTGTCTCCATGTTTTCTGTAAATAGTCCCATCATTGGCTTAACCATAATGGGTCCAGTTGGGCCCACACACCGCACACCCTGCGCCCATGTTTAATACCAATCCAGAGTCTCGCATTGGCGCGGCAGTAGCAGCGCAAATCACCAGGAACATGGATGCTGCACATACGCAGTAGATGTGTCTCCAGGACCAGAGCACAGATGAAGGCCGGGGGGGCTGCGCTTGATTTGCCTAATGACTCTAAGACACACCCAATTATGTAAATTAGCAGCATTACATTGTACTGACCACTCGTGTTTATTACTATGGGCTTAAATATTAACTTTTTTATATATATATATATATATATGCATGTTGTTTAATTTGCATTTCACAGACTGCAAGTGACTTAAACGGTACTTATCCACACTGCCACTTAGTGTGTGTGAGTTGTGTGCTTGTGTACATCTCTAGCAAACACCTCTGAGTTGGTCACAAAATGCCCTTTTTTCTCCCCTCTCTAGTCGCATTTTATATTTGCGTCTAATTAGTAACAAGGTACCAGAGATATATACAGGAGGGGGTGGCGGGTGCCCTTTATACAGAACAGTAAAATGAAGCTAGGACTTAAGTGTTCAACGAGTAATCAGCATTATTAGTGTTATTAACTTGGCTTTGCAGTAAGAACTTTAATTTCTAGAGAGAGTATTTGGGAGGAGAATCATGAAGTTGCAGCTGTGTCACAGCATCAGAGGGGGGCAAGTGACCAGGATACAGTGGGGTGGATGCCGCCTACCCATGGGCATGCCTCGTGCTTCTGATGCTGTAGGATTCTGACCCCAAACCCTCCTCTCCTGTAACAGCCCTGCATTGCCCGACGGCAACTGGTCACCAAAGGCTGGTAGTATTATAGCAGTGGTTCTTAAACTCGGTCCTCAGGACCCCACACAGGTTATGTTCTCCAGGTCACCCAGCAGGTGTCCAGGTGTAGTCATTACTCACTGACACATTTTAAAAGATCCACAGGTGGAGCTAATTATTTCACTTGTGATTCTGTGAGGAGACCTGGAAAACATGCACTGTTTGGGGGTCCTGAGGACCGAGTTTGAGAACCTGTGGTATTATAGGAACCATCAGGAGATAGGGTGCAGTAGTACTGTTTGCCATTGTATAACAACTTTAAAGTTTATCATATGTTGAAACAGCGCATGTAACAGAAGGTCATGGCTCTGCTACAAGGGGAGCTAGCCAAATATCCCATATGGGCGTGACATGATCTCTAGGTGTGTACCCAGTGCTTCAGAAGTGCAGTGTGACCCCTTCCTTAAATACACCTCCCCAATTCCCCAGGCACCTGCCTATGGTACATGTTGCACTGCACACCTCCCTCCCACCTGTCCTACAATTGGGATGTAACCAGACAGCGATTTCAGTATAGAACGACAGATCCCACTGATGAATAAAACAGATTATAGGGCCCCAGAGCTGAGCAGCAGTGTTATCGCAGGGAATAGTATTCCTGTGACTCACACCTACCACAGAGTGGCCTCGGTCTAACATCTCCCAGCTGTGTGGTATTTATGTAACTGTGACCCATCTCTCTGCCCTCCTCCCTCTCACCCTTCATCTTTCCCCATCAGCAATTCCAGCCACACACTCCCTAACTCCATTAAACATGCCCATATTACTTATTCTAACGCTAGAACTGTGTAACAAATTTTCCGGGACGTCAGCATATTAAAATGCAGTTTGTGGCACCTTTTGGTTTCCTTTTAACGATGCCGCCGCCATGGTGTGACTGAAAGCTGAGCTAATGACACACAGCGCCGTCTGAAGATAGAGAAGTG
Source organism: Taudactylus pleione (assembly GCA_031769625.1). Classification (NCBI taxonomy): domain Eukaryota; kingdom Metazoa; phylum Chordata; class Amphibia; order Anura; family Myobatrachidae; genus Taudactylus; species Taudactylus pleione. The sequence continues at coordinate 11,471,619 of JAUIMM010000060.1, read as the reverse complement.
ACAGGGACGAGCGACATCTTCACACGACTCACCCAGAGTTTCCAAATAACAATATACAGTGTTAGATTAATGCTAATACAAGGAGTAGCAAAAAAAGAAAAACACTTTTGCTAAGTAACAGTTACATACAGTTACGCTGCATACACACGTAAAGATTATCTGTCCAACCATCCAACTAGCTGATTGGTTGGAATGAAAATCTGGTAATGTATGGGAGTAACTGATGATCAGCAATTTGCTCCTAAATGCCAGAAAACAGATGAAAATGGTCGGTCAAACAAGTTTGTTAAATGTTTGATCTAAACAATTTGTTCAAACAACAGTTTTTGTCCATTTTCCGGCGTTTGGGAGCAAATTGCTGATCAGTTACTCCCATACGTTACCAGATTTTCATTCCAACCAATCAACTAGTTGGATGGTTGGGCAGAAAATCTTTACGTGTGTATGTACCTTTACTGACAGCTGGACTGAGCTCTGACCCCTCCCACCAGTGAGGTCATTACCTGAGAGTTCCCACATCTACTGAGCATGTCACGGACAGACATCATTCAGAATTATGTAATAGATTCTTCATACTATTCTATACTATACTCTACATACCTGACATGACCGTATCACGTGGAGCCCCATGCTTTGTCTAGTTATTCCCACTAATCCCCCAATTAATGAACCTTGTCTATCCACCTACAGAGAGCTTTTATGTAATGACATTAACGTGTCTTCCTGCTACTTATTTGTAAGTATTTCTGTACTTTTCAGTCATGTACTTAAATCATTATTTATTTTCTTTGCTCTGGACATTGACACGGTTGTGCCATACGCTCTGGAGTTTATACAATTTACCAGAACGACAGATTTGATCCAGATCCACAAAGGCAAAAGAACACTGATGATAGAATGACGTTGCTAAAAAGATGGAGGTTAGGGGACAAAACCTGTTTTCAGTAAAATTTGAAGGAGCACAATTATAAAGTAACACAAGTGAAGTGAAGGTGGAAAACCCTATTGTCAATCCCTATAGGACTTATGTCAGGAGTGTATTTATAACAAATTGCATAGCACAGCCTAGGTTACTAATGTAAGGTACTCTTTAATTATTACACAACACTTGGTGCCCAGCGATTCCCTTCTGTATCATGTGTGTTTGGCACAGCAAGAACGGGTAATTACTGCACTGTCTTTATGTAAAACAGATGTGTTATTTCTCCCAAACCCCCAATTTCACTCACTTGCTCTTACAATTCATCTTACTTAAAGGGCCATGCCACTTGGGTCAAGCTGAGATGTTGCCAGTCTCAGGTGGCAGCAGGGTATAGGGGGCTAACATTTGCCTTCGGAGCCTTGTGTATTTTGCAGATGGATCTTGCGATTTTACACACACTGTGTAGCCAAGCAAACGCGTCTACCGGTTGTGCTCATCTTTGTCACTACACTGGGCATAACTTGGTGGTAATGGGGTATTCACACATATTGGGGACCGCCATCGATGGTGCACCATCATTGCAGCACCATTGATGGCAAAGAAAAGCCCCATTGGACATCGGCCATATTACTGTATTTGCCATGAGGGAGGGATCAGACACAGATTTGGCATATCATTTTTAATAAGAAGGGGATGGCAGATTTGGGGGCAAGATTTTTAATGAGTTTAAGGAAGGCAGGTTTTGGCTGTTTAGTAATGAGTGGTTCAGGTCTGTGGTGTTATTTTTAATTAAGGAGGTGTTTGTGTCCGGTGTGAGGAATTTTTTCATAAGGGAGAAGATGGATCAGATCTGAGGTAAAAATTTTCATCAGGTTTGTGTGTGGGGGGGTTATATCTGGGATATGAGTTTTAATAAGGAAGGTGGGGGTCAGTGAAATCTGGGAACTAATTTTAAACAAAGTGGAGTGAGATCTGGCATATTATTTTTAAGTGAGAGTGAGGAGGGGCAGTCAGATTTGGAGTCTGGTGTCAAATGTGTTTAATGCAGAGGTTCCCAGACACGGTCCTCAAGGCTCCCCAACAGTTGAGTTTGTCAAGTTATCCATGGTTGAGCACAAGTGGTTAAATCAAATTTGTACTAATTAAGTCAACTGTGATCAAGCATGGATATCCTTAAAACCTGGACTGTTAGGGTGCCTTGAGGATCGAGTTTGGGAACCTCTGGTTTAATGTGTAGTGGTCACTGTTATGTTCCCTGAATTGAAGAGCGATTTTTTAATATATTTCAATGACTACTTAAACCACACCCACACTATATAAAAGCATACCCACATTATATAAACGTCTCCCACATTATTTAAACCACATACACTAATTTACCACACCCTAATTAGATAAACCACACCAACATTGGATAACCCACTCCTGCAAGGTTTTTGCTGCCTGGATTTTCCGTTGCAGTTTGCTGATAGAAAAACCAGGACCACTCGCTTGTGTTTGCCCCCCAGGCTGACAGTTGACACCAAGCCCCTGTCTGAGGGGGCAAGTTAAAGTTGAAAATAAAAGTTGCACATTAGCAAAGGTGTCGTAACGGGGGGGGGGGGGGGGCAAGGATTCGAAAGGCACTGCTCCCCTGTGCGCTCTGCAGCATCCAAACGCCTGCGGGCCTGACTTCCCACACTCAGGGTGGGAGCAGCCTCCGCCCAATCGGAGTGCAGCGCCGTCGATAGTGACGGCTGGCTGCGCCAATAGCAGGCGTAGTGTCATGGTGGTTTTGCTGGGATTGGAGGTGGCTTTGCGGGTGGGTGTGGGACTGCATTATCACTGCCGCTCTATATGGGGTATCCTCAGCAGTGTTGGGGCCATGGAGGCCCAGCAACAGGTAAGTTGAGGGGGCGTCTGAACAATTATTTTGCCCCCCAACATAAAATTGTTCTGACGCCCCTTCCCATTAGTGTATGCGCACTACGTGCAACTTTAGTGTACATTTGGAGAAAACATGCAGCAATCATCATCAACTCTAATTTATGCATTATGGGAATGTATTATAAAGATGCTTGTGTAACCTGAAGTAAGATGCAGCCGGAGATTGCAGCTATATTGGTCAGTTATTTCTCCCAGGAGATGGAGAACACATATAAAATATAACATTAAGGTGTAAGGTACCTGTTAATATGTTTGTAACAATGCTAGAGTAACACAAATTAAAGTCCCCCCCCCCCCCCCAAATCCGCGCTCTCTCTCGGCAGCTGAGTTTGCTGCATTGCCAGGTCATTGTTTCTCCCTGTTTCAGTTCTGCCTTTCCCAGTTTTCCATCTGTGTCTGATTCATGACATGGAAACGGGACCTTGTCCCAGAGCATCTTGTAGATCTGTTTCTCATTTACCAGTTTTATTTTTCCTGTGAGGAGAAAAAAAAAAGTATTCTGCTAGTAATCTAGAAAATGTTTAACATGCCGCAATGAGCCCTTAATTGTCTTCAGCTCTAGAAGCGTGGGGCCCTGTGTATAAGGAATGGTCCCGCCACCTCTACCGAGCCCAGCGTCCTATCTCATGTTACAATGTGGTCTGCCTGGCAGGCCTGAGCACAGTACGCTACACTGTATGCGCCTGCTTCTGAGTTGGACCAGCTGCGGCCATCCTTGCGTTTTTTGCCGCAGTGGTGTCTGCGACCTTACGCTCTGGGTGCTGCGAAACCCTTCCCTGGTGTATATCCGTGTGTCTCAATGTGTACGTCTCCTTAGCCACGCTCTTGGACACCGCCCAGGAAAGCTCCGTACATTTCCGCTACCGTGCGTCTAAATTTTGTACTGCGACTCTGTCCGGACGCAGCTGCCTCAGAATCGGGCGCTATATCTTACAAGGTGTCAATCTATAGTACACTATTATACCTGTATTATGATTGGACATGCCAAGGGGTAACCTAACCACTCCCCTGTTTCATATTTTATACAATGTCATTTATTTGTATCAGTTTCTCGTACACTGTGACTGATGAATGAAGTGAAAAGGTTATGGGGACGGTGTTAAGTTGGGAATTGCGCTCCAAATCGCAGGCGTAAAATGCGTCCACTGAAAAACCCGCCAGTTAAGTACGTGTAATGTTGCATCTATAGTACGATACAAGCAGATGGTCCCCAGAAGAATATGCGCCAGGTTTACACCAGCCATGCATCACGTACACTTACATCTATGTTCTTAACCATTTGATACAAGCGTCGAGCTGCAACGATTGTGTCATAGTGGCCCCACCCCCTGCTGTTCAAAGCTGTGATTTGTGGCATTATACAGAAGGGGCGTGGCTACGATGTTGCGTTTCAATGTGAGTGGCTGTATTAAATCCCTGAGCCACCACTGAGTGAAAGCGGGAGACCAGCCCACTCTCTCAGAAGTCCGGGAGAGCCCACCGAAAATGTTGGTAATTATGGCCCACACCCCATAGTTTGGATATGAATAAGTCCTGTCAGGATCCATATTTTCTGTCTTCTTATCCTGTAGAGATGGACAGTCATCCAGGGGGTGATGTAACATCACCTTGTTACCCCTTTATTCTGTCATCTTAAGGCATACGGTTGTGGAATGTGATTTCCTTTCCTGCAAAACTGGCAGCAACCACTAAAGGTGCATTTATGGTGTATCTCCATCTCCGGAATCCACCCTAACCGGAAATACTGCCCCTGCTGCCATAAGCCAATCATAACGTAGCTGCAGTACCAAACCCCAGGCTCCATGTACAAACGAGTTTCAGCTGTTAAAACTCGTTGCACATGATAAACAACACTTCCTCCTATTTAGTAATGCACGTTTAGGGTTTGGGCATAATAGCGCTATTTGTTAGCGTTTTATCATGAAAACAAATGGTAACCTTTTATTTACTAACGAATGATAATGATAAATTACCATTCATTTTCCTTAAATTAACTCTCCAGGTGCTGGCTTCTGTTACACAGCGCTCACAAGCGCTGTGGTCCATCCCGTCCAATGAGTGAACAGCACCTGCCCCCCATCTCCGCCCCAACCCCCTCCCTCCCCGTGGAGTGTACAGCACCCGGCACCTGATCGATCTCTCTCTCTATCCCTCCCCCCTCCCCCCCTGTATGGTGCATCCATGCACTTAGCCAGCGGGAAGCCCACACCTGCCCCACCACTGTGCATGTGCTGGACTTAACCCTCAGTGCGCATGTGCAAAGAATAGAAGTTGGAGAAAAAATAAATCACCAGCGCTCGCCGCTATCTGCATAGGAAAAATAGCGCTAACAGGGGCAATCTTCATAGGATGTGTTTTAATAAATACTAGGGGTGAGCGGGTTCGGATTTCTGAAATCCGAGCCCCCCGATCCGAGTCAGGCTCGACTTTTCCCGCCTGACTCGGATTCTGAAATCGAGGCAAAACGTCATCTTCCCGCCTTCCGAGTCTCGCGGGTTTTGGATCCTATATAAGGTACCCACGTCGGCGCCATTTTCTCACTCGGCTGTGGACAGTGAAGAGGGAGGGTGGGAGTTAGGGCTGTGTAGTGTAGTGTAGTGTAGTGTAGTGCTGCTGTTGTCCACTACTTCAAAGTCCATAGGGGCTGGCTGTGTTGTGCTGTGCTGCTGTTGTTAATAGGGGCTGTGTCCACTACTTCAAAGTCCATAGGGGCTGGCTGGACTGTGTTGTGCAGTCAGTTCTCCATAGGGGCTGTGTCCACTCCAAAGTCCTGTGCAGTGTCCCAGTCCTAAAGGAGTGCTGTAGTGTTGTCCAGGGGGTGCTCTGTCCATCAGGGGTGCTCCCCCCAAGTGCTAAAAAAATTATATATTTTCTGTGTTTGTGAATTGTGTGCGCAGTAGCCGCACGTGCATCAACAAAGTAGTGCCAAGCGTGCGCCTGTGTCATAAGTAAAGGGCCGGCTGGCTTGACCGTTAAGGGTGCTGTAACCCCCGAAAGTACACTCCAGTCCAAACCAAAAAAAAAATTATTTTCTGTGTTTGTGAATTGTGTGCGCAGTAGCCGCACGTGCATCAACAAAGTAGTGCCAAGCGTGCGCCTGTGTCATAAGTAAAGGGCCGGCTGGCTTGACCGTTAAAGGGTGCTGTAACCCCCGAAAGTACACTCCAGTCCAAACCAAAAAAAAATTATTTTCTGTGTTTGTGAATTGTGTGCGCAGTAGCCGCACGTGCATCAACAAAGTAGTGCCAAGCGTGCGCCTGTGTCATAAGTAAAGGGCCGGCTGGCTTGACCGTTAAGGGTGCTGTAACCCCCGAAAGTACACTCCAGTCCAAACCAAAAAAAAAATTATTTTCTGTGTTTGTGAATTGTGTGCGCAGTAGCCGCACGTGCATCAACAAAGTAGTGCCAAGCGTGCACCTGTGTCATAAGTAAAGGGCCGGCTGGCTTGACCGTTAAGGGTGCTGTAACCCCCGAAAGTACACTCCAGTCCAAACCTAAAAAAAAATTATTTTCTGTGTTTGTGAATTGTGTGCGCAGTAGCCGCACGTGCATCAACAAAGTAGTGCCAAGCGTGCGCCTGTGTCATAAGTAAAGGGCCGGCTGGCTCATTTCTTAAAGGGTGGTGTAACCCACAAAGTGCACTACTCTCCAGCAAAAATAAAATAATATTTTCTGTGTTTGAGTGCGCTTTAGCCGCACGTATATATATCAATATAACATAAATGGAGGACCAAACTTTCTCCGATAAAAATAAAATAGGGAAAGATCAAGAACCTCTTCCTCCTAGTGCTGTTGCTGCTGCTGGGAGTTGTTCATCATCCCAGAGAGGAAGTAGGAACATCACTACTTTTACTAAACAATTGACCCTCCAACAGTCCCTAGCGATGAGGATGAAGTACGACAGCAGTCATCCTGAAGCAAAACGTATAACTGAGGCCTTGACTGCTATGTTGGTGTTAGACGTGCGTCCGGTATCCGACATTAGTGCAGTGGGATTTAGACAATTGATGGAGGTAGTGTGTCCTCGGTTCCAAATCCCATCTAGATTCCACCTGCATCCTCAAAGCAGCAGCGACAAGCGTGCGTCTGTCTGTTAAAGGGTGGTGACACCCTCAAAGTGTGCTACAGAAACAATTAAAATATTGTTCTTTTTTTTTCTGTCTATGTGAATTGTGTGGGCTGTAGCCGCACCTGCATCCTTAAAGCAGCAGCGACAAGCGTGCGTCTGTCTGTTAAAGGGTGATGACACCTCAAAGTGTTCTACACAAACAATTAAAATATTGTTCTTTTTTTTTCCGGTCTTTGTGAAATGTGTGGGCTGTAGCCGCACCTGCATCCTTAAAGCAGCAGCGACAAGCGTGCGTCTGTCTGTTAAAGGGTGGTGACACCCTCAAAGTGTTCTACACAAACAATTAAAATATTGTTCTTTTTTTTTCGGTCTTTGTGAAATGTGTGGGCTGTAGCCGCACCTGCATCCTTAAAGCAGCAGCGACAAGCGTGCGTCTGTCTGTTAAAGGGTGGTGTAACTCTCAAAGTGTTCCAAAAAATAAAAAACTATTTTTTTAATGTGTTTGTGACTTGTGTGCGATGTAGCCACACTTGCATCCTCAAAGCAGCAGCGACAAGCGTGCGTCTGTCTGTTAAAGGGTGGTGTAACCCTCAAAGTGTGCTCCACAAACAATAAAAATATTCTTTTTTTTTTTCTGTCTTTGTGAATTGTGTGGGCTGTAGCCGCACTTGAATCCTCAAAGCAGCAGCGACAAGCGTGCGTCTGTCTGTTAAAGGATTACATCGGTGACAGCATCCAAGTAGGCATGTCAGACAGTCCGTACCTGTACTGGCAGGAAAAAGAAGCAATTTGGAGGTCCCTGTACAAACTGGCTCTATTTTACCTGAGTTGCCCCCCCTCCAGTGTGTACTCCGAAAGAGTGTTTAGTGCAGCCGGGAACCTTGTCAGCGAAAGGCGTAGGAGGTTGCTTCCACAAAATGTGGAGAAGATGATGTTCATAAAATGAATTATCAACTCTTCCAGGGAGACCAGCCTCCAGAACGTACAGAGGGACCTGTGGTTCCAGCAGGGACGAATTAATACTCTGTGAGGATGCGGATGTACACACTGAAGAGGGTGAGGAATCGGTGGATGAGGAGGATGAGGATGACATCTTGCCTCCGTAGAGCCAGTTTGTGCAGGGACACATTAATTGCCAGCTTGTTTTGTGGGGGCCCAAACGAACCAATCATTTCAGCCACAGTTGTGTGGCAGACCCTGGCGCTGAAATGATTGATTTGTTAAAGTGTGCATGTCCTGTTTATACAACATAAGGGTGGGTGGGAGGGCCCAAGGACAATTCCATCTTGCACCTCTTTTTTTTCTTTGCATTATGTACAGTTTGGGGCCTAGTCTTTCAAACTGCCATCCTGTCTGCCACTGCAGTATCACGCCTAGATGGGTCACGTGTTTGTGCCGCCCACTCGTGTCGCTTAGCATAGTCATCCAGCTACCTCTGTGCAACCTTTTGGACATGAAAACACTATTGTGAGGTGTGAGGTGTTCAGAATAGACTGGAAATGAGTGGAAATTAAGGTTATTGAGGTTAATAATAGCATAGGAGCAGAGAAACCAACAAATTCTATGATTTTAGCTGTTTTTATGCTTTTTTTAAAAAAAATACAGATCCAAAACACAAAACCCAGAACCCAAAACACGGAAGGGTGGTTTTGGCAAAACCAATCCAGATCCAAAACACGAAGAAAGATCCAGATCCAAAACCAAAACACAAAACACGAAAAGTGGCCGGTGCACACCCCTAATAAATACACATTAAAAAATGAAAAATAACGCAGTGAACCATAATGAAAATTATCACTGCAAGTAGAACTCATTAGTAAATGGAGCCCCAAGGCAGAAGATGTCCTTGTACAAGTCGCCCACCACTATTTCTCTGCATGACCGTGCACTATGTAAGCGGCTGTTCCATGTCGGAATGTTTATGTCACCTGTATTACACTGAGCAAATATTCGGGATCATGTTTTTTTGACGGTATCAGGATGATATCCTAGTACTGGAGAACCGGAACGCTTGCCCATGTCCACAGCCTCTACGTGTCGGCTCACACTAATGTGTCACAGAAAGGAAATCTTAGACAGCGATAAGACAAAGTTACTGTCACTGTTTACAGAGGCATCATTCATATGGACTTTGTGATATATTCTGCAGGAACACCAATGATGTCTTGAGTTTATCACTGGAACAGCTGCTCATATGGCAATACAAGAATAGAACCTCCCAACCTCCCACCCCACCATGCTTTACACTTGATAAATAGGCTTTGCCATGTAACAGCCTAGGCCCCCAAGGTGGGACTGGCAGTGCAGAGGCCTGGCCTGTTGGACTCATCGTTGCCTATCCTGCCATAATTACGGATGGTCATCCCAAAAGTGCCGCCATCCTAATTTGCTCTGCAATGACATGTAGCCATCGCATGGATACTAGTCGATGGTTTAACTGTCGATGGTAAATCTGTGCACATGAGCAGTAGGTGCTTGGATTCCAAGCATGCACAATGGGGAATCAGTATGAAATGCCGGCGGCTGTTCAAATCCCGACACGAGAAGCCCACAGAAGGAGATCCCGACGCCGGCTGGTAAGTACCCTAACCCTCCCTTACGGGTGCCTCACCCTAAGTCCCCCCGGGGGTGCCTAAACCTAAACCCGTCCTTCCTGCACCGTCAACCTAACCCTCCCTGGGGTGCCTAACCTACCCGGGGGCGCCTAACCCTCCCCCCTAGGGGTGCCTAACCTTCCCCCCCAAAACCTAACCCCGCTACACTCCTTGACCCTCTTCCCCCCCGCACCTAACGTTAAGGACGCCCTGGACTTACCTTATTCGGGCTGTAGGCATTCCAGCGACGGGATTCAGATAGGCGTTGGTATTTTGACACCTATCTGAAGTCCCCCATTGGGCTCCTCGTGTCAGGATATAGACCGTTGGCATTTAGTCTGCCAGGTCTATAAACTGCATCCCCACAAGAGAGCAGAATAGACAGAATGAACATTGAAATGACCATCGAAAACCAGCATGCCACGGTGGTAACCATCACAAACCCAACAGTGAATGGAAAAACCATTTCCATCGAATTGGGAACATCAATGGTTTCCAATGTTTATCCCAAGCCGTGATGTCCCGAATGACCCGTCACATGGCATGTGTGAATCTGCTGAGTTGGAGTTGATTCCATTTTACTCTTCACTCGCTCTCCTGTAGTGGGCGATCGATGTACATTCATCGAGAGAGCGTTTCTGGGAGCTCTGCTTGCTTCTCACCTGCTTGCATCACTCTACCGGAGCGGAGGAACGCCGAAGCCAGCTCAGCGCAACATTAATAAAGTATAAATACAGCTTCGACTACCTCTACCTGGTGCAGTGCACTCACACTGGCAGTAAGTACAAGGAATGGTACCCCATTTGTACATACTTGAGCAAGCTTTTAAATTGCTGCTACCCGGCAGAACTGTTGTGGCTTTGTACTTCCACAACAGCTGTGTGTTTGTTAGGGGGTCCAAGTTGGAATAATAAAATAAACTTTATACCAATATCCCCTTTATAAAGCTGCTTCTGCTTTTCCTGCTGAATCTATTATGTGACGTTTAAAACGTTTGAAAACTCTTTAACTAGTCTGTTCTGTTCACAAGGCTGTAACTAGGGGTGTGCAAGCAGAGCCATCACCCCAGGTGCAGGACTCTGGTCAGTACCATTGCTGCCCCAAGTTCCCGGAATTCGGCTTGCAGGGTGCCTGGAACGGCTCACTGCAGCCATCATCAGTGGTGCAGAACTGCCGGAGCGTACTTTAGACATTCCAGACATGAGGATGCTCGGGGCAAAGCTGTACTGGTGGCCTCGCCCCTTACCCTGACATCATATGTTCAGGACGCAGGGCTGGCACAGAGCGCAGTGCCACCCTGCTCTGGCACTGCCTGTTTAAGTAGGAAAAGCAGATGTGGAATGATCACACTACATCTAATTAAGTATACCTATGGCACTATAACTTTGCATAATGTGTACCTGGGCATTACAATGTGGCATAATTCGAACCGGTGCAAAACAATGTGGCCTAATGTGTACCTGGGCTTAACAAAATGGCAATACAGTTAGACACTTTATCAGATTTCAAGCTCCTACATGCCTTTCTATATGCCATCAGAGCCCTCTACATGCCCCTTTATATGCCATCAGAGCCCCCACATGTCCATTTGCATGCCATCAGAACCCCCGAAAACATCCCTTTATATGTCATCAGTGCTCCCACACACCTTTTTTAAATGCCATCAGAGCCCCCACATGTCCCTTTATATGCCATCAGAGCCCCCACACGTCCCTTTATATGCCATCAGAGCTTCCACCAATCCCTTTGTATGCCATCAGAGCTTCCACCAATCCCTTTGTATGCCATCAGAGCCCCCACACATCCCTTTATATGGCATCAGAGCCCCCACATGTCCCTTTATATGCCATCAGAGCCCCCACACGTCCCTTTATATTCCATCAGAGCTTCCACACATCCCTTTGTATGCCACCAGAGCCCCCACACATCCCTTTATATGCCATCAGAGCCCCCACGTGTCCCTTTTTTTGCCATCAGTAGCGCGCATGTCCCTTTATATGCCATTAGAACCACATGTCCCTTTATATGCAGCCAGAACCCCACATGTCCCTTTATTTGTCATCAGAGCCCCCACATGCACATATATATATATATATATATATTAGGGATGTGCAGGCTCGGTTCCGTTCGGTTTTTTTTACCGAATCTTATTGGGTATCAGCTGTCACGAGTTTTGGATAGCCAATAAGATTCGGTAAAAAAAAACGAACGGAACCGAGTAGAATCGAGCCTGCACATCCCTAATATATATATATATATATATATATGTATATATATATATACCATCAGAGCCTCCATATGTCCATTTATATACCATCAGAGCCCCCAGATGACCCTTTATATGCCATCAGTCATAGCCCCATATGCTCCTTTTATATTTCCCATTTATATACCCTCTACTAGATTCTAATAATAAAATAATCAAACCAAACCTTGGCTTTATACAGTATGTTAGTACCACAGGGTCTGTAGAGGTTTATAAAAGCACATATATGGCAAAAAGCAGCAGACAATGGATAAGGGAATACCAATGTGTTTAGTAATACTATAAGACTTGGTAAGTAAGCAAGAGTACCTGATTGGCAAATGTAACAATACATACTTGAGGAGCTCCAGAATTAAGGGTGTGATAAGTCTTCCAGTTTGTATAACGTGACGACTTTTGAAAAAGCATTTCAGGGAAATTGTGGAAGCAACACCCAATGCACATGGCATGGAATAGGGCGTACACTGATCCCCACATAGCGGCGTGGCTATGCTTTGAACGAAGTATTAAAAAAATATATATAATATAAAATATATATGCATTGGTTAGAAAGTGCCTGCACTGATGGCCAATAAGGGGGAAATGCAATAGGTGGGTCTTTGCCTTTTATATAATTGCCACTTTAAAACTTCAGGCAGACTCGCCAGAAACTCGCCGATGCCTGCACTGTGCAGGCTATTACATTTCCCCCTAAATCTGCTCTTTCTTCTTTGGGGCCCACAGCCATTATGTTGGGGTATGAATCCCGGTCACCAAACAGTTAACGCAAACGAGTTCTCTGCTCCCAGGATGCACCGGGGTTCCTCCTCATATATCCCACCCCCTGCCTCAGGTAGCCAGTTCTTCCTGTTTGGTGTGTTCACCACATAGACAGTGGGACTGCTGGAGCAGTCCTGCAGACGAGTAACAAAAAGAAAGGAGAGTTTTATTCTCTATCTCAGCGGGTGGTTTGAGCTGTCCTGGAAGCAGCCTCGTGCCTGATTGGAGGCGCACCGGCCACGCGCTGCAATTACCTCCTCCGGCGCCGCAACGCTAGCCTTGGCAGGTCCATGGCAGGGGATTCGGCAGGGGCCCTCAAGCCCTGGACCGCAACCGGATCAAGGGGATGGCAGGTAAGCAGGTGGTTGCAGTGGCCGCTGGCGCCGGGACCACGTGGCGGTCCGGCCTCCGGCGGTGAGACTGGCTGGAGGCACGCTGCAGTCAGGGGGCATACAGCTTGTCTCCTAGCCTAGACCGCCGGGATATGATGTTCCTGACCAGCTGGGGCTTGTCAGTTTACCAGGCAGGTCCAAGCAGCATAGGGGAGGTACGCTTCCCCGGCGGCCCCTCCCCCAATCCACACGCTAGTTCAGTCCTCTGGCGCAGTGATTGTGGATTGTTCCTCCCAGCCTCCATAGGGCAGCCAGAGTGTATGTCAGTTGCTCTCTGAACGCTGCTCCTACAGGACGCTGGGCAGTCTCCCTGTATACCTTGCCTACTGCTGGTTTAGGTGTTTACAGGGCTCTATCCTACTAAACTGAGGCTGATTATGGTAGTGAGAGCTTATATGCATATGGCTCGCAGAGTATTTATGCATGACATGTGATTGTTGTTTATGGATACTGTTTCTTCTGTAAAAGAACTGTAATTCCTGTATACTGTCACTGTCTCTCCCCTTCCCTTGCTACGGGTGTGTGGGTTGAGAGTAGAAAGCACCACATAGACACTCAGAACCAGTGGCATAGTGTTATGTCTAAGGAGTCTGAGGGTCAGGTGGCGGGAGCCCCGTTGCTGATATCCTGTATAGCCTGCAAGGCAGGATTGTCCCCACAGGACTTTCTACAAAATGGGCTTTGTGGGAACTGTTTCAGACAGCCACCGCACCAATTAAGTTTGCCAGTTTCAGGCCCTGAGCCTCCTTGGGCATCATTTTCTCAGGTTATAGCTCAGGTGGCGGAACGGCTGGCTGCCCCGGTACCATCGGTTTGGGGTTTGCCTCAGCAGATGCATTCTATGCCCATGATGTGGCCGCCTTGGATGGACCCGGGTGCTGGTAAGGTTATGGCATCATCCTGGGGGGGTTTTCAGCCTCAGGCTGTCAAGCCAAAGCAGCCTAAATCTAGGTATCATGTATCGCCTCATATGGGTGAGTACTCCAGTGCCTCCTCCTCCGAGGAACAGGCACAGGACTCTTCACAGGAGTCTAGCTCCGAGGAGAGTGATGATCATTTCCCAGTAGCCAATGTCCTCTTTCTGATAAGGGCTGTAAAATCGGTGTTAAATATCGAGGAAGGGGATCTTCCGCCTAGGAAATCCCCCCTGTTTAAGCGCCAGAAAGTGGTTAAGGCAGAATTCCCAAAGTCTGAACATTTATCAGAACTTATGGAGGAAGCCTGGGTCCGTCCGGATAAGATAAGCCATTCTTCTAAAAGAATGGTGCTTCTATAACCTTTTCCAGCAGAGGACTGTGCCAAGTGGGAGAATCCACCGTCAGTTGATGCACATGTGGCACAGCTGATTAAACGTACCACTTTGCTAATCCCAGCAGTTTCACTGAAGGAAACCACGGATAGGAGACTGGAGACTTGTCTCAAATCAATTTTTTCGCTGGCAGAAACGGCCACCCGCCCAGTTATGGCCACTGCCTTGGTAGCGAGAGCTATTGAGGAGTGGGCCAAAACTCTAACAGAGTCTTTACCAGATGCCTCTAAGGAGCAACTGGATATGATCTCCTTTATTAGAGAAGGGGCCTCTTATTTGAGAGATGCCGCCTTGGATGCAGGGATCCTTTCCTCTAAGGTTTCAACAGAGTCTGTGGTGGCACGTAGGATCCTCTGGTTGAAGGATTGGAAGGCAGATGCTGGGTCCAAAAAGGCCCTAGAATTCCTTCCATTCACAGGAGGTGTTCGCTTTGGTCCAGAATTGGACAAAATTGTATCCTCCATGGCAGCCTCAAAGATGGAAGGTTTGCCATCAGCAACCTCGTCTAAATTGAGGAGGGTGTCCTTTCAGGGGTTTTGACCGCAGGGCAAGGCCAAAGGTCAGCCCTCAGCGAGATTTCCACCAAAAAAGGCAGGACCCAGGAAGCCCTGGCAGAACAAACGTCCAGGATCTAGGGTCCAGCATAAACCAGTGGCCTGATGGGATGGGCCTCCCCCTGGGGGATCCCAGGGTGGGGGGGCTGACTACTTTGGTTCTCAGAGCCCTGGCACCTCACGACGGAGGACGCCTGGGTTCGAGGAGTTGTTTCCAGAGGGTACGCCCTGACGTTTTGGAGGACTCCTCCGCAAAGGTTCTTTTGTGTAAACCCGCAGGTGGGTTCAGAAAGAGCTTTGGCCCTTTAGAAGGCTATTCTTGCCTTGCTAGCATCGGAAGTAGTGATTCCGGTGCCAGAGAACCAGTTCCGAGAGGGGTTTTACTCCAATCTGTTCTTGGTTCAGAAACCAAATGGGTCATACCGGCCTAATCTGAATCTGAGAGAGCTCAACAAATTTGTTCGAGCCCCGGGTTCAGGATGGAAACATTGCGATCGATTGTGTTGGCAATGGAACAGGGGGACTATATGGTATCCCTAGATATACAGGATGCCTACCTTCACATCCCAATCACACAGGCTCATCAAAAATTTCTTAGTTTTGCGGTAGGGGAGGAACATTTTCAGTTCCAGGCCCTGCTGTTTGGCCTGTCCACAGCCCCTCAGGTATTCACCAAGGTGATGGCAGTGATGATTTGGCATGCCTCAGATGCCAAGGCGTCAGGACTTTGCCTTACTTGGACGACCTCCTGTTGCCGGGGCAGTCCCCACAGCAGGTACAGGATCATTTGAGGCTGACAGTATCATGTCTGTGCAATCGCGGCTGGATCATAAACTGGCAAAAGTAGTCACCCTGTACGGTACAACAGATGTGTCATTTCGGAGATTGGACTCCGTGGTGCAGAAAATATATCTGCCGGAGGAGAAGATCCTTGCCCTACAATCACGAATACGTAGGTTGCTTTGCAACAGGCAGATATCCGTTTTAGTAGCCATGCAGGTCCTGGGGTCGATGGTGGCCACCTTCAGGATGGTGGAATACGCTCAATTCCACTCCAGACCACTGCAGCAATTAGTTCTGTCTCGCTGGAACAAGGATCATCGCACGATGAGGTCTCACCTGCTGCGTCTCTCTCCAGAGGTACGGTTCTCCGTGACCTGGTGGTTGCAGACAAAGCATCTCAGGCAGAGTCGCCCCTTTTGGGTGCCGGATTGGACATTAGTCAAAACCGACGCCAGTCTTCAAGGTTGGGGGGCGATGACGGGGTCACACACTTTCCAAGGAAAGTGGTCAGTGGCGGAAAGTCGGCTACCGATAAACATCGTGGAACTAAGAGCTATATTCAAAGCTTTAGTGCAGGCTCAGGAAATCTTAAAGGGCAGGTCGTTGCAGATACAGTCGGACAATCGCACCGCGGTCGCCTACCTAAATCATCAAGGGGGCACAAGGAGTTGGGCTGCCTTAGTAGAGGTATCAAAGATCCTGGTATGGGCAGAGACTCATCTGCCCACGATATCTGTCATGTTCATTCCAGGAACCCTGAATTGGGAGGCCGATTTTCTCAGTCGGCAAGAGATAAATGCAGGAGAATGGGCCCTACATTCACAGGTTTTTCGGAACCTTGTGGACAGGTGGGGTCTACCAGAAATAGATCTGATGCCATCAAGAAGGAACAACAAGGTTCCCAGGTACGGATCCTGGACAAGAGATCCGAGAGCCGAGTTTGTAGACGCACTGACAGTAAAGTGGCGTTACAAGCTGGTATATCTGTTTCCCCCGTTTGCTCTTCTGCCCAGAGTTGTCAGAAAGATCAAACAAGAGGGCAGCACCGTCATATTAATAGCTCCGGTATGGCCGAGACGGCACTGGTTCACAGATCTACGGTCTCTCTCCATAGACGCTCCATGGCCTCTGCCATTAAGACTGAATCTGTTGCTACAGGGTCCCTGCTGGTACCCGGATCTTCATCGGCTATCGCTGATGGCATGGCTCTTGAGGCAACCGTCTTGAGGAAGAAGGGGTTTTACGAGTCTGTTATACGGACAATGTTGAAGGTACGGAAACCATCCTCCGCCCGTATATACTATAGGGTTTGGCATACTTTCTTTCAGTGGCGTGAACTGAAAGGGTATGATCCACAGAAATTCTTGATATCCAGAGTGCTGGATTTTCTTCAAAGCTTTCTGGAAAAAGGGCTCCGCCTGGCCTCTTTAAGGGTACAGGTGTCAGCTCTTTCAGTCTGGTTCCAACATAAAATTGCTCTGAGACCAGATATAAAGACCTTTTTTCAGGGGGTGTTGAGAATTCAGCCTCCCTTTGTTTCCCCGGTTGTTCCGTGGGACTTGACTCTAGTTCTGAAGGTTTTACAGGCTCCTCTGTTCGAGCCTTTAAATTCAATAGACATCAAGTGGCTAACAGAAAAGACGGTATTCCTCCTCACTATGGCATCTACACGTAGAGTGTCGGATTTAGCTGCGCTTTCCTTCCGGGAGCCGTTCTTGGTATTTCATCAAGATAGAGCAGTGCTGCGTACTAGGGATGGTTACCTTCTGAAAGTGGTGTCTAAATTTCATATTAATGAAAAAATAGTAGTTCCAGCATTTCAGGGCACAAGTCTCTCACAAGGTGAGGCTTCCCTGGATGTGGTCTGTGCGTTGAGAATTTATGTTAAACACACGAGCAAATGGAGGAAGTCCGATTCACTTTTTGTGCTTTATGGTTGTCATAAGTGTGGCTGGCCAGCCAGTAAACAGACACTGGCCAGGTGGATTCGCATGGCAATTTCATTGGCTAATACACAGGCTGGTATGCGGGTGCCAAATTCAGTGACGGCACATTCTACTAGGGCGTTAGGTCCATCATGGGCGGCCCGCCGGGGTGCTTCTGCTGAGCAATTATGCAAAGCAGCCACATGGTCTTCCATCCATACCTTTGTCAAATTTTATTCCTTTGACACCTTTGCCTCTCAGGATGCCTCCTTTGGGCGTAGGATTCTCCTCTCTTTCGAGAGCCAGGAGTGTCCCCTTCCGTAGGGTTAGTGCTTTGGGATATCCCCAACGTAATGGCTGTGGACCCCATGGACCCCGAAGAAGAAAATAAGAGTTATAGTATGACATACCTTGTTAACTCTTTTTCTTCGAGGTCCATGGGGTCCACAGGACACCCACCCAGACGCACCTGTAGTTCTGGGGGAGGTTTTTCCGTAGTTCTTCTCTTGAGAGTCTGAACTCATGAGTATGGGTCTTTTCTTTCTTACCCTTTATTTGTCTCTGCCTGCTTGAGCTTGGTAACGAACTGGCTACCTGAGGCAGGGGGTGGGGTATATGAGGAGGAACCCCGGTGCATCCTGGGAGCAGAGAACTCGTTTGCGTTAACTGTTTGGTGACCGGGATTCATACCCCAACGTAATGGCTGTGGACCCCATGGACCTCGAAGAAAGAGAGTTAACAAAGGTATGTCATACCATAACTCTTATTTTTGCTCATGACCCCACTAATGCGAGATGCTTTACCATAGGTGACTGTAATCACAGTGCGCTAAAAATATGCTGCTCTCTTCTGTTTTCCAGCAACTTCAGTGACTTCCTCTAACATCTCCGGTAAATCACTTTCTTGGGTACAAGTCAACTTTAATTCATCACACATCCTTTGGTGCAAACAATCCTTACACTATAGCCATGTGTGTGCTTGAGGACGGTGGCCATTTTCTTGTAGCGCACACATCTTGATTTATCTCCCCAGTGGTTCCTCCATGGTGGGGGGGAGGAGAGTGATGATGTCATTAGTGTGTTGCACACACACCTGGCCTGGCCTTGGAAGAGTATAAATCCCCTTCACTAGCCGTACCTGGAAGTGACGTGAGTGAGGACGGAAGTGGAGGTTTCTGCCCACACTTTCCACGAAAATAAGAAAGTTGGCCCCTTGCGGGCTCGCTTCGCACGCCACGCTGTGGGCACGGTGGCTCGCTTCGCTCGCCACAAGAATATGTTCCCCATCTATGCCCACTTGGATGGTAGGGAATGACGTTGGACACTGGCAGATGACGTAATCATACAGAAACGGAAGAGGATCTGTCTCTTCCCGCCTGGCCTCAGGGAGATTGCTACTGTAGTCTCGTCAGGGAGATGACCACTAGTTCAGGAAGTCTACCGGACATTTAGGGAGCGTAGGAAAGTATTCTGCATAATGTTAATTTCATATTGGCTTGCTTCAATAAAGATAAAAGAGGGATGTGATGAGATTTGTGTCATCTCACTACTTGGGCAGAAACCATGGGGTATATTCATACCTCCCAACATGACCCTCTCCAGGAGGGACACAATGCTCTGGTCCTGGACTTCCCTGGTAAGAGGCGGGGCTGCAGCACAGTTCAAAATTCAAATAGGGGAGTTACACCAACTGTCATTTCCCACGCTGCCCAACATCACTGGCTGGGACTCACTGGCAGTTGGTGTGACTCCCCTATTTGAATTTTGGACTGTTCTGCAGCCCCACCCCTGGAGCCTCCACCAATCATAAATTACCAGGGAAGTCCAGGACCAAGAGCATTGTGTCCCTCCTGGAGAGGGTCATGTTGGGAGGTATGTATATTTACCAAAGCTTCTAAAACAGACAAATGGTGCTGTTGCCCATAGCAACCAATCAAATTCTGTGCATCATTTTCTAGAATGCACTAGAGAAATGATAGCTAGAATCTGATTGGTTGCTATGGGCAACATAACCACTTGTCTGTTTTAGAAGCTTTAGTAAATATACCCCCATATATCTATAATGGGTCCCCGCTGAAATCTCCAGAAACCACTGAGGAAATGGCACTGATGCCATTTTACCAGAGATATGTACATGCGCAGTCGGCTCTGGCACGGTGCGCATACGCCCAGCACGAGGAATGGGGGGTGTTCTGAGACTGCACACATGCCCCCTCCACTAATTTTACAGCCCTGACGGAGACCAATGACGCATATTGTGTCTTCAATGCCCCAACCTACGCCCCAGGTGGGTATTTACAATGGGTGTAGGGAGTCCCACGTCTGTGCCAGTGTCAGCACTGGAAAATGGCCACTGCGGCCATTTTCCCGTTGTTTTGTGCATGCGCATTACAGGGAAAATGGCCGCTGCAGCCATTTTTCCAGTGACCTGATCATGCCCTATAGACTCTGGACACACTCTAGTGCCCAGAGTCTATAAGTGCGGCGCTGGCCGCGCTGTGCTCAGTGCGCTACCGGACTGAGGAGGGGGCCCGAGACGGAGACTGCACACGGGCCCCCTCCTCTCTTGAAACGCCCCTGCTGCCCACTTTACAACAAAGGTAAGTGGGAAGCAGGAGTGCGGCCTAATCTCCCAGGAGGGCACTCAGAAATTTGTGTCTCCTGGACTTTCCAGCTGAGTAAGTATGTGATGCCGTGTACAGAGGCAGAGAAGGGATCGTAAAATGTCAGTTATGTCCCTTCATGCAATTCTCATTGTCTGCACTATTTATCTCTGCACGCTGCTGACACACCCTACACAGCGATCTCGCCCCACCCTGACTGTCTTCCCTCCAGGCCCCACCACTCTAGGCAGAATCGGTGGCAGGATAGATGCTGCTGGCTGATCCCCATCGACAACTGAACAGCAGCCAGATGAATGTGTACACAAGCCCCACACACTGTAATTGGCTCTGTTTGCCACAGGGACATAGTTATTGCCTAACAAAGCAGACAGCATACAGGGAGATAATAGTCCTGTGTATACAGGAGAGAGAGTATATTATACCCTCTGTGTACAGGACAGGTGCGCTCTATTCTCCTTGTGGCAATCTTTGTATCCCGCGTGTCACGTATGAGCTGCTGATTATGGCAAGGAGACAATCGGGTATTCTCTAAAGTGGTAAAACGAAAAACCACATAAAAACGACATAAACAAACTTTGAAGCATTATCTTGTAATAACATCTATTCCCGAATGAAATCTCCCATGAACATAATTTTATTTTTTTTTAGACATGATGCAACTTGTAAATGTGATAGCTTCAAATTGCAATGATTGAATAATCAATCATATATATGAATTAAAGATCTAATGCTGGGTACACACTGGCCAAAATATCGGCCGTACAATTGAACGGCCAATATATAGCGTTTGTGCGTCGGCTGGTGTGTACCAGTGACGCCTTTCACAGACATATCGCGTCGGCTGTGCTGCACAGCCGGTGCCCAATATATCTGCAGATATATTGCTATATCGTGCTGTGTGTACGGGCGGTCAGTCGACCACCTGTACACTTGCTTCCCCCGGGCCGGCGGTTATTGACAGCTCAAATGGGCGGGGTCATGTAAATGCCCACCCAGTTGTGACATCAGTCATAAACATAAACAATCAAATTAATGCAATTTTATGATCATAAAAGCGACTGCCAGGCTGCCCACATGCTGCAATTGGCACCAGGTTGTGGAGTTTTGTTCCCGGCAGCCGCCAACCCCTCTGCCCCCCCCCCTCTCCCCCGGTAATAAGAGGATCCCCTGCAGCAGCAGGGATGGTGACGCGATTCTCGCTGAATCGCAACATTTTGGTCCCGTCCCCTGCCTAACAATGCCGGTAATATTGCGCAAGGCTGTGCCCTGCTCTGCCCACAAATGTCAACCACACCCCCCTTTATTTGCCGATGTGGCTGCCCCCTCCTGGAATGGGCAGCCAGAAAGTCGGCAACCCTGCTGCAGCGCCAATAATAGTCCGATCAATATTGATCTGATCGTTGTAGGGGGTGCTGGTAAATTCAGTAGGAAGGAAAGTTATTCCAGATGCCAGGGAGGGGGTCTGGTAGTGGGAGCCATATCCTCCTAGTCCGGGTTATAAAACCGGTAGCTGTAGCCGAGGGCCTGATTCAGAGATGTTGGTAATGCAGCCGCGCTCACAGTCAATGCGGTTACGGGAATATGGATATGCTCATTTCCCTTTGTGCGGGATGATGCAGCAGCGTGCCCAGACACTCTCCTAACACGCCCATGAAATGGCCCCTTTTTGCGAACACTTTAGGTCACCTCCCAGTCTCCACCCTGATACGCCCAGGAATTGCAAACCCCTTCTCAAGTGTTAGCGATGCCGCACACAATTACAAACCGCATAGAACATTTGTATTCACACCTGCGTAGGAAGGGTTTCCCGCACTTTTCACACATGCGCAACAGTAGTCGGTGAGTGGCTGGTTTTGACTACTGGCACCAGTAAGAGTAGCCAATGAGCAGAAGTAGTGGTGTCATCGAAGCCTAGAGTTGTCCCTGTCGATGGTTTGAAACCATCAATTACAAACCATTGATGGTTGAGCCATTGATGGTACAGCTTTGCACATGCGCAGGCTGTGAGCATGCATGGCCAGCATTAGCAATGAGGACTCCGCCACTGATGTTCACCATCGGTGGCCTCCCACCTATGGTAAAACCTTGTTACCTTCGCCATCAGATAATCAATGGCTGCTAATCATCGATGGTCGATGGCCAACCCTAGTAAGGCCCTATACATTCTGGTGACCAAGCAGGGTTGCAGAGTAAGCCCGTCCTATCACACTGCAGTGACCACTATTGCTAGCTTACACATATAAATTCCCTGACAGGTCTCTGGTGGGAGGAATGAATGTGTGAGCTGTCACTCCCTCTAGAATAACACAGGTCTCTTCAGCAGCCAGGAATGTGGATATTCTGCTTTGTGTAATTTCATCTGGGTTCCAAAAACCAGTTGTGTCAGGATCTCTCTATTAGGGTGCATGAAATAGGGGGAACCTCTCAGGAATGACTGGAATGTATAGCAGAGAGATATCAATAGTTTCACATTGTTGTCGGGCCTGTTACTCACACCTCAAACCTCCACACCTCTGACTTCTTCCATGCACTGTAAGGTTTCCATCTGTATGGGAATGCCGTGGTGCAGGGAGGTGTAGTCTTTGTCTATGCTACTGTGCAGGGTGACAGGTCCATGTATCATAAGAGGTCACACTTCAGATTATTGGTGCCAAGATGGAGCGCCAGGTGCAATGCATCCAAACCAAGTAGGCACAGCCCCAAGATGGTGTGTCCAGACTCCTTTCTGTGGATACAGCAGTCCCCCAATCTTAGCAATGGGGGCATGGACAGGTCCGTACCGGCTTGTCCACGTCACCCATTCCTGGGGTCCGAAATCTCTCTTGGTGGCCCTGCTCCTGGCATATTAAGCCAGACATCTAGGAGCCTTCTGTTACCACTGGATTACCAACAACCTAATCACAATGACTGCACCAACAACCTAATCACAGCGACTGCTGGCACTAACTTTAGCGATGGTAACTTCTATTGGCGAAAGCTTCTCCCACGTCAAGCTTAATGAAAAGGTACATGTCCCACCGTCATATATTTTTACTTAATGACACCACAGAATGGTGCTAGCAAAGCAAAATCATAAAAATAAGCTCTATACTTCATAACTGGGAAGCAGGGTTGGCGTAGTGGTTACCAATATTTAACATGTGCAATATGCCAAAAAAACTATTAATGTCATATATAACTACCAAACATATACAGCTCAATTTCCAGAAAATATAATACATGCTCTCTCTCTCTTATATAACTCCACTGTACCCTGATATAACATCATAATGATCCCACACATACACATAATGCCCCCATAATATCCTTTTCCCACTACGAAATATTGGGCAAGGAGCCGATGGAGTCTATGGGGGTCATTCAGACCCGCTCGTGAGCGTCAGGACGCTCTCAAGTGGGTCGATGTTCCCCACTGCGCATGCGCACGGCGGAGGGAGCTCCGTCGTGCGCATGCGCGAGACCCGGGGAGCGACGGGCTTTCCATCGCTCCGGGTCTCGCACCAAAGGGGGCGTGCTGTCGATGTTGATTGACAGCATGCCCCCTTTGGTGGGCGTGCCGGGGGCGTGCCTGCCAGACGGAGGCGTTCCCATGGGAACGCCTACAGTCTGAAGCCGGCCCCACTGACATCACTAGTGATGTCAGTGGGAGTGATTTTGGCTCTGATAGAGCCAAAATCATTCCAGGGCTTGTGGCAGGGAGACCCTACATCAGGGTCTCCGTCGCAAGTCCGATAGTCGCGATGGTCAAGACCATCGCGACCATCTTTTTGGCCACTCGCATATGCTGTGGGTGGTCACCCACAGCTATACGAGCGGCCAGGAGGCCGCTCCATTTTCATGGAGGAGGGCCCTGATTCAGAGCGAGCGCTCTGGTCAGAGCGTTCAGCTCTGAATCAGGCCCTATGGCCCGTATTCAATTTGGAGCGAAAACCCATTATCGGCGATAATTTATTGGCGATGACGTAATTTTCACCTATTTCAATTATCCCCGTATTCAATTTCAAAGACTTTTCGCCGGTGCAAAAAGTCTTTGTAAAAAAACGGGGATCATTTTTCTCCACACAATAGGTGGCGAAAAAAAGTGCAGAATAGGGGTTTAGGAGCGCAGGCTTAAAAAAAAATATAGCCTGCATCCCTGGGAATGTCCCCTTAAAGTAATGTGTGTCAAAAAAAGTAAAATAAAAAAAAACATCACTTCTTCACAGGCGCATTTATGCACGTGCCGCGGCTATCAAAAACCCCATTTCCCTTCAACAGGCAAAAATGGGGGTACCCATAGTGATCCCACATGTCAGGACATGCAAGGATGATTTCCCGAAAATTGACAGGACTTTTCGCCTGTTCCAGTTTCGCTGGGTCCCGTTTTCGCGTCCTAAGAAATTAAATAAGGGGATAAGCGGGCAAGCGCGCGATACTTTTCCGCCTGGTAAACAGGCGAAGGAGGCGAAAAGTCCGAACTTTTCACCTCAAATTGAATACGGGCCTATGTATACTATAATATTTTACACAGGCTGCTTTCACTAGCATTCAGAAATACCAGACAGACAAATGAGAACACTGCACAGAATAACCCGTATTGGTAAATACTCTGCTGGACCCGCGCCTCTTTGCAGAACGTATCTTGAACTGCGCGCACTGCGGAACCAAGTGTACACAAGTACGAGCGTTGCCTTTATGTGTTTCTCTACTTGCATTTGGGTTGGTGTGGCTGTAACGACGTGTTCTCATGTCGGTAAAGCTCAGTGTGGGCATATCGCCACAACTGCGGGCTGCGCTGATTTGGGCATAACAATAAATACAAAGCTCCAGCTAACACTGGCGCTCACAATGCAATATGGGTTTAGGTAATCAACAAAATGCAGCTGCCAAAACACAAGAAGACTGTGTACTATTCTCCAAAACATGTACTGAAATATTGTCTGCGCAATCATACGATTAATACAAATGAAGTAATCACTCTATAAACCATCTAATAATCATTGCCACAATCCCAAAGAAATAATAAACATACAAAACTTCATTCATAAAACACACTTATAAGATACAACTGAAAGGATTTGACACATGAAATGGTAACTGTGTTAATACGAGTTAATAGTATCTTGTAACTTTACTATTGTTCCTCTATGGTGCTGATCAGATTGAGTAAGTCTTTGTGCAAAAAAGTTATATGTTATTGACCAGACAAAGGACCTGATTCAGAGCCGGACGCTATTTGCGCTCGCTCGTTCAGAAAAAGGGGCCGGATATTTAAATAGAGCGCTGGCTCTTTGCTGTCTGTTGACGCCTCTATGTCTGAGCGAGCGAGCGAACGAAACATGCGCTCGCTATTTTGTAAAGACGCCCCTTGACCGCTTGCATCATACGTCATCTCCGCTATTTATTTGATTAATCGAGTACATCGAAAGGCGTATGAACTGCTCGCTATTCTTGTGGTAGCATTTTCCTACCGCAATCATGCGAACAGTTCAGACTAAGAGACAACCAAGTGACGTGGCCGATGACGCTGCTTTGTTAATTATGCACACCATTAAACGCCCGTTTTGACTGTTTGGCACGCCTGCGTTCGGATCTCCACTCCCCGTTTTCAAGCACCTTCCCCTGTTACCACCCACAAACTCCTCATCCTGTCACTCAAATTAGCAGCCCCTCGCTGGTTTGCGAACACACGATTTCCGACCGCACTGACTGGTTGGCGCATGCGCATTACGACCCATACACATGTGCAGATGTGCAAACATCGCTCGGAGCGAACGAGCGGCCGCTTACGAGCGGCTCTGAATCAAGCCCAAAGTTCTGATATCAGAAATAAATGCTCTAATACAGAGGTTCCCAAATGCGGTCCTCAAGGCTCCCCAACAGTTCAGGTTTTAGAGATATCCATGTCCATATCCCGACAGGTAAGTATTTTAAGTATTCACTAACCTTACCCCCCCTAACCCTCCCAAGTCTCCCAGGGGGGTACCTATCCCTAACCTCCCCCCGGTGTCACCTATCACTAACCCCCCCTTCCCTTAGCCTAACCTTAACCCTCCCAGGGGGTGCCTAACCCTAAGTCCCCCTGGGAGCCCCTAACCCTGATCCCCCGCAGCTGTTTGCGCCCGCCGCCCGGCCTACCTTCGGTCGGTATGTCGGGCTCCCGGCATAGGTAAAATAACAGGCGTCGGGATTTCGACACCTGTCATTAGACCCCTGCCGGGATTAGACAGTTGGGATGTGATAGACCGTCGGCATCCCAACTGCCACCCGTGTAATGGGTTATCTAGTCACATATTAGGCCCCTTAGTACCAGCTTAGCATTGTGCAAATGCCACAGCCTACCTGACTATTTTTGCTGGCCACGAGCATCCCTAATGGCCACAGTATGCCCATTATCTAACAGCTGCTTCCAGCAGGATATCGCCCCTTGTCACACAGGGCCTGATTCAGCAAGGAACGCACGCTAGCAGACGCACGCACCCAGCCGCTGCGAGGATATGCTAATCAATGCATACGCACGGAGACACCAGCATAAGATGCAGACACCCAGCCCCATATTGAACCGCCCATCTCCCTTTTCTCACAGCCTGATCAGTACGCAAGATAGCGTAAACATCGGTAACATCGAGTACCATCAACCACATTTGCATAATAGAGGTTGACCAGACCTCGCGCAGGATTTTGGCAGCTTCCTGTGTGCACGGAGTCTCATCACTGCGTCCATCGCGCACTGGCTTAATTATGGACACCCCTAAAACAGTGTCTCAACGCACAGGCACGCCTGCGTTCACACAACCACCCCCCCATCACCACCCACACACGGCACTTCCTGTCAGTCAGTATCGGAAGGGGTCTGCGTACGCTTACCAGATCGCAGCGGGTAATTCGCGCATGCCCAGTGCGATGCATACGCATGCGCGGGACGAAAACATCGGCCAAGTGCGTGCGTTCTCTCCTGTGCATTCTTTGCTGAATCAGGCCCACAGTACACCTCATCTCAAGTGGTCACTATGTATGTATCTGCTCTGTGACTAATACTTCCAGTTAAAAGCATTTTGAGACTAAGGGGTCTATTTACTAAGCAGTGTTGGGAGACAAAGTGAAAAGTGATAAGAAAGTGATAAGGTGCCAGCCAATCAGCTCCCAACTGTCATCTCACAGGCTGTGTTTGAAAAATGACAGTTGGGAGCTGATTGGCTGGCACCTTATCACTTTCTTATCACTTTTCAATTTGTCTCCCAACACTGCTTAGTAAATAGATCCCTAATTGTTTTGTATTATTTAATAAGAATGTTACTTCACTGTACTTCCAAACATTGGCCCTGATCCACCACGGATCGCATCTGCAGCGGCATACGCAGATCGACCGATGGTGCATACTGCGCATGTTTATGCACCGCAGTGCACGTGCGTGAGCTAGCATTGCCATCGCACTGCGATCACTCACGCAGATACAAAGCCATCGCAGAATGAATGATAATAGGCCGAAAGCGCTTAGGGATGGTGACGGGGGAGTGGTCGGAGAAACGTAGGGGTGCCAGTCCGTTTGAACGCACTTGAGTGCTCACTGTATGCGACGAGGTTAGTGAGTAAGCTCAGACCTGTTGCATGAGTGGCCGATGTTTACGCAGGATTGCAAGGTATTACGGATGTATGAAAGCGGTAGTGGGCGTCTCCATGCTGGCTTTGCGATTGCAGTCATTAGCATATTTTTGCAGCAGACCTGCGTGAGTAATCTCAGCTACGATCCCATTAGCGATCCTTAGTGAATCAGGCCCATTGAGCCTGGGGATGAAGCCTAGGAACCAGCATCTGAAGATATAGCATGTCTTATGGCTGGAAATAGGAGCCTTCAGGGCAAAACACAGACCTCACGCTGATGTACTAGCTGCTTTGTGTGTGATCCTTCTTTTCCTTCTCAACAAGTCTCCGCTTTGGGGGGGAAGAGACACGTGACTAAAACATCCTGTACATGCAGGTGTGTCCTTTATCATATTTAATAGATTTGTACTTAGCACATTGCTTTAGACTTTAAAATAAGTATCGTACTAATCCCAAATTATATAATAAGAATACAGGTGAACTCCATAAATACGCAGTCTATGCAAATATACATACCTTATATTGAACAAATATATCTATAAAGTTATATAATCAATTAGTCCACATAGGGCTCGTTAGATGTAGGACCAATTGATGGAGGACCCAACATATATCCAAATATACTGTATCTCAGACAGAAAACAATCAGCGCAAACAGAAAAACCCTGCCTAATAATATGGTGCTAAGGGCCTGATTCAGACCTGGACGCTATTTGCGGCCGCTCGCTCTCAAAAAGGGGCCGTCTATGGAAAACATGCGCTCGCTCTTTGCGGTGTAAGGAAGCCTCTATGTCTTAGCAGGTGAGAGCTTATTGCGCTCGCAAGTGTTTAAACACGCCCCCTTGCCACTTGCGACAAACGTCATCTCCGTGAAATGTAGAATTAATCGGGACCATCGGAACTGCTCGCAGCACTTAAGGTAGACCTAGGCTCCCGCAAGCAGTGCGAGCAGTTCATGGAAAAATCATCCAAGTCACATGTTCAATGACGCTACTTTGCTAATTAATATTATGCACACCCATTAAACTCCGTTCTGACGGTCGGGCATGCCTGCGTTCGCACATCCACTCCCCCGCTCACAAGCACCTTCCCCTGTTACTCAAAGTAGTGGCCAGGCTGTGTACTACGAGCGGACGATTTCACATCACAGACGCTTGTTTGCGACTTATACGCATGCGCAGTTGTGCGACCATCGCTCAGAGCGAGCACAGCTTAGTGAACAGGTCTGAATCAGGCCCTAAATGTGTAAAATTATTAATGGACATGTGGTAATGTATATTAACATTTTTTTCAAACTGGAATATTTTTAAAGTCATATTTTTGATTCCCAGGTGATATTATTTGTGGTATTTTTAGTCTGGATTAAAGTTTTGTTTTTTTTTTCTTTTTGTTCAGTTTGGATTTATTAGAATTATTTTACATTTGTTTTCAATATATCTTGTATGTCCAAATGTGCCCTTATATTATATATTATGCTGCACAAATGTTTTGGGTCAATTCTAGATATATTACTTGTTGAGGTGATTTGTGAAGTAAATTTCCTTTGACTACACTCATATGGGCCTGAGGCAGAGCTGGAAGTAAAATGGCAGCACTGTACATTATTCCAAAGAAACGCGCTGGTAAAAACATCATATGTACGCACACATAGAGAACTATACTCTTCTCACGATGCATACACTCTGCATCAGCAGCATATCACCTCATCATCATTATCAGTGTCTACAAGCATCTGCCCTATAAGGTACGTAGTCAGAATGTCAATATTTGACTGGTGGTGCACATCTGATGCACAGCCCGTTGATACGTTCTCTGGGCCTGGGCTATACAATGGCTGTGTGCCCAAATGTGGAGGCAAGGCCACACCCCCTTAAAATAAAAATGAATGGCAAATGCTCTGCACACCAATGTGGCACCAATGCTTATGCAGAGTAAGCCACTGATGAGCTACTCAAATGGGTGTCAATTCAACATCATCCCAATAACTGTTAACACTTCTATTTAATCAGTATTTACATTTCAAGTTGGCTTTATATTCGTTCTTTGTGCTGAACAATTCAATATTTGACTATCAATTTTCCCTATAAAAAGATTCTGGCATTTATTGTATCCCTGAAGAAGCCATTAGAAATATATAGCGAAACGCGCAGTTACATCGCCACTGGTTATAGAGGTCTAGTGTTGGATACCAGACACTGAAGTGAGTGACCCAGGGGATCAGAGCAGAGTTTGGCATCTCCGCAGCGGATGTGTTGAGGAAGCCGAGATGGTCAAAGCTACTAATCCAAACCATTCTGTGAGTCTGTCCCAGTTCTGCCCCAATATTGTAGTATATTTGTGCACTATGTGGCATTTCTTACTTTGCAGCTAATATGGTGTGAATTGTAATGATTGTTGTGGAGTTGTTTGGTGTAAAAGTACTGGACCACCCCTAGCCTACATACAGTATGTCTTCATCTTGTGTGACCTGTTATCTGAGGTCTGAGACACAAGTGAAATATGTATTTATTTTTGTATCACACCTATTATAGGTATACGTAGATCTATATTGTTAGTTTAAATGTGAATGATTAATATTATACAGTGAGCACTATACAATTACAGTATTGCTTTAGCTATCACCACTCCATTATTTGCTAATAGTTTCTAAGGTTGATCATATTCTACAGTAAATTGTGTTACTGACTTTTTCAATAATGTATCACATAATGAGCTGGGCGGCCTGGCAGTTCCTGTGGACTTAATAAGCAGAACATTCTATTGGTTCAGAATTATTTTAACAGATACAAGGGCATAACCAGGGGTGCCGAGAGGGAGGGGGGAGCTGGTACTACTTACCCAGGCCCTGGCTTGTCGAAGGGGCCCGGATCCATCACCCCCCCCCTCCCATACTTGTCAGCACTGCAGCCAGTGGCTCCAGCCTAGGACATGCTGCTCTGTACAGGGCTATAGTGGATCCAGGAAGGCTGCTACTGCTGGGGGGGGAGGAGGGGAGATCACACTGATCGGCCCCTCCTAGATCTGCCCTTGTCTGGGGGGCTCACAGCGCCCCCTGCTCAGCACCCGGGACTGCAAATAGAGTTTTTACCTTTTTGCCTAATTAGGACGTTGCCACAACTTCCTCGATTAGGCCACACCCGCAGGGTGTGCAGCCATTATGTGTCCCACAGCTGAGGGGGGCCCATCTTCCCTTTTAAAGTTCTGTGTGTTATAGATTTTTCACCATTGGGTGGTAGACAAAGGACTTTATAAACAGTTGCTCTGGGCCTAACATGCTTAAAAACCACCCATGACCTGTCCCTTTTAATGGATGCTTTAAAGACACACTGCCAGCAACTGTTCTGTACAACAAGAGACATAAGTAAATATAATTATATAAATGGTAATTGTACATTTTCCTAGCAGGAAATGCTGTACAAATGCCTTGTTGTATGAGGAGAGGAGAAAATTGTTAACTATCCAGATATACACTGGGACAATGAAACCAATGATTCTGGCAAAGGGAGCCGATTTAAATCTATTTTATTAGTAAGCCACCTCCTGCAAGTGGTAGAACCAAGTGGGGCAGAGAGCTACACTATGAAGGCGTTGTCGGATAGCAATCATTTTGTAAGGGGTATACAAGAACAATGTATATAGATGGGCCTTAGGAGCTCAGAGAGACTCTAGATCAGGCATGTCAAACATGCGGCCCAAATAAACATTTTATGTGGCCCGACTGTGTGGGCCCAAATACAAATCTCATGCGGCCCAAACCCCTGCCACGATCGGAGCTCGGCTCCGATCGGGAGGTGTTTACTGTATTTAAAACTGAGGGGGTCATTCAGACCTGCTCACGAGCACAGGACGCTCGCAAGCGGGTCGATGTTACCCCAATGCGCATGCGCATGATAGAGGGAGCTCCGTCGTGCGCATGCGCGAGACCCGGACAGCGACAGCCAAGCTGTCGCTCCGGGTCTCGCACCAAAGGTGGGCGTGCCTTTGGTGGGCGTGCCCGGGGGCGTGACTGCCAGACGGAGACGTTCCCATGGGAACGCCTACCGTCTGGGTCCGGCCCCACTGACATCACTAGTGATGTCAGTGGGAGTGATTTTGGCTCTGATAGAGCCAAAATCACTCCAGGGCTTGCAGTCACCGAGACCCTACTGCAGGGTCTCGTCGCAAGCCCGATGGAGGCCGCTCCATTTTTAGGTAGGAGGGCACTGATTCAGAGCGAGCGCTCTGGTCAGAGTGTCCGGTTCTGAATCAGGCCCTGAGAACGCTGGTCTATGAAGCTATCAGGAACTAAAGAAGCCTCTGATCGCTTTAGAGGCCAGCGTTCCCAGTGATGCAGTTCATGGGTACGCGGGTGACATGCTGCCATTACCCGCGATGAGAGGAGTCTGCGCCTGCTGGATCTAGTTAGATCCAGTCAGCGGCAGCCGTCTACGTGGGGGGCGGTGCCCAGCGGCCAGCATGAAGAGAGGTAACTAAGAGAGATGTAAGTACTTCAGTGGGGTCTTTTCTACACTGGGGGGAGGCACAGCATAAGGGGCACTACTAGGGGCATTACTTGGGACACTGCATAATGGGCACTACTGGGGGCACAACATAAGGGGTACTACTAGGGGCACTGCATAATGGGCATTACTGGGGGCATTGCATAATGGTCACTACATAATGGGCTCTTATACAGGGGGCATTGCATAATGGGCACAACTACAGTGGCACTGCATAAGGAGGTCTTATACAGGGGGCATTGCACAATGGGCTCTAATACAGGGGGCATTGCATAATGGGCACTAATACAGGGGGAATTGCATAAGGGACACTACTACAGGGGGCACTGCATTCGTTTTTATTAATTAAAAAAAAACTTTCAAAATTGCATTTAAGACTTTTTCTTGCGGCCCACACACTCTTAGACCTTGAATATTCGGCCCGGGTGGTATATTGAGTTTGACATGCCTGCTCTAGATGCTGGTAAATGTTGGTAGACTGAGGAAGTCCGCTCTGAAATAAGATTTTATACTTTTTAAATAAGTACGTACATATTGTATGTGGACAATTTTTTATAGGGATGAAAGGCAACCGTTATGGTTAAATAACAACATAACACAGGTAATGAGGGGAAATAGATAAGATTTATATTGCTAAAACTAGAAGGGATGGAAAAAATAATTATGGAAATACAATAAATGTAGCAAAATAGTAAAGAAGGAAATCAGGTTAGCAAAGACTGAAGCTGACTATAGTATTGTAAAAGCTAGCAGATCTAATGGCAAATATTGTGCAAGTATACAAACTTCAGGTTCCCTAAGTTCTGTAAGTGACACGAGACCTCTCGTAACCGGGCTGGTGCCGCAAGATTACCAGGAAGCAAATGTGGTAAGGACACAAAACCAGAGCCAGGAAACCGTAGACCTACGAGCCTGACTATAATCACTGCTCAGTAATTAGAAAGGACTCTGAGGAATGAGATTGTGAAATCTATTCTGTTAATTAACATAGAACAGGATTATAACTTGCTAAAGAAATTATCTTCTGTTTTATTTTTATGATGATCAGCCCAGTGTTCAGCGCTGAGTAATAAGTTATCACTTGATTATATAAGGGATAATAGTATACGCATACACCGCAATCTAGCCTCATATGTCTCCTTAGATAACCCAATGTGCTTCGCTATAGACTCAGTAGCCCACGGTACTTACAAACCTCTCTAGGCCATGATGCTAGAGGTTGTACTTCCTGCTGCATCCTATTGGTTGGGGTCTACAGCCTCATTTATCAACGAGTTTTATCATTCACAACAAGTGATAAAACTCTTTGTGTATGATAAATGGTGCTCCAGCCAATCAGCTCCCAAGTGTCATTTTTCAAACAGATGATAGTTGGGAGCTGATTGGCTGGAGCACCATTATCATACGCTACGAGTTTTATCACTTGTTGTGAATGATAAAACTCATTAATAAATGAGGCCCTCTGTGTGATCACCTCTGGTCACTACATGGCTAGTGTCCGGGAAGGGGGCTGACAGGTTGGTGCAGCAGGAGGTGTGGGTGTGGTGTCATCACTTTATAATGCCGATATTAACGGCATTAAAAATCAGGGGGTGGGGGCTACAATGATGCGATTCAGCACGAATCGCGTCATCACACCCCCGGAACGCCCACTTTAGCGGGGGGATACTGGGGTCTGGCGGCGGCCATCCAGGGGACTACTTGCCTACCCTTGCATGGGGCCGGAGTCGGCACCCAATTTTCGCAAGGCTGTCGGCAGTCCCGGGAAAGTAGGCATGTACGCCCAGAGGCATCATGTGACTGAACATGTGTCCCATACACCCTTACCGCAGACCTGACACATGTTCACATAAACATATATCCTGTTTCAGCCAACCAGTGATCTAAGTTTAAAAGGCCCATATATTATGTAATATATTGTAGAGGATTTAATACTACGCCAGGTGACTGTAAAACATACTTTAACACAGATGCTTGAGTACAGCCATAACACTGTATACCATAATATCCCTGTATAGTAATTCACAGGGATGCCAAGGCTGGTGTCCACATGTTCGGATATCTATATTTTTGGTGTAATTATTTGGATCACATCCGTTTGCACAGATCTTCTCCTCCCCAGTTCTGTGCTGCAAGTATAAAATAAACATGGAGCCAGAGACTTTCCCTGTATTACGATGTGGGGAAGGAGCCATCGCTGTTTATTGCAGAACACTTGGCAGTGTAAGATCTCCTGTATATATACAGATGCCAGTCCCCAGTGTCATCTAGCTTTATACTGAGAGCTGACACACTGATTCCCCAGTGTATTGCTCTGCCCTACTGACGGCTCTGCTACTCGTGTGATCAGTGAACGTGCACAGGCTCCTGTTGGGTGCCACTTGGAACTTGTGTACGTTCTGTATGGAGATGGCTGTGTGTTTATCATGTTCTGGGTTCAAAGCCTGGAATGTTGCCTGTGAAAGCCAAAAGTAAAATAAGTGTAAAAACATAAGGTACTCAGATTGGGGCCTGCCTCAAAAAGAAAGGTCCCTTTATCCACTACCCCCACAGCCAAGGTATCATTTATAGCAGTGGTTCCCAAACTCGGTCCTCAGGACCCCACACAGGTCACGTTTTCCAGGTCACCCAGCAGGTGCACAGGTGTATTACTGACACATTTTAAAAGATCCACAGGTGGAACTGATTATTTCACTTGTGATTCTGTGAGACCTGGAAAACATGCACTGTTTGGGGTCCTGAGGACTAAGGGCTTCATTCAGAGCCGCTCGTAAGCGGCCGCTCGTTCGTTCTGACCGATGTTCGCACAACTGCGCATGCGTACGGATTGTAATACGCATGCGCGAACCAGTCAGTACGGCCGAAAATCGTTAGTTCGCTATATAGCGAATGCCTGCTACTTTGAGTGACAGGAGGAGGCGTATGTGGGTGGTAACAGGGGAAGGTGTTTGAAAATGGGGAGTGGAATTCAGAACGCAGGCGTGCTTAAAGGTCAAAACGGGCGTTTTAAGGGAGTGCATAATTAATACAGCAGCGTCATTGACCACGTCACTTGGTTGTTTTATAGTCAGAACTGCTCGCAATATAGTGGTAGGAAAAACCAACCACAAGAATAGCGAGCAGTTCATACGCTGTTCGATGTACTCGATAATCTATTAAATAGCGGACATGACGTATTGTGCGAGCGGCCAGGGGGCGTCTTTTTCAAAATTACAACCGCAAGTTTTGCTCGCTCGTTCAGACTTAGAGGCGTGAACAGACCGCAATGAGCAAACGGATCATTTGAATAGCCACCCCTTGTTTTTGAACGAACGACCGCAAATAGGGCCTGAGTTTGAGAACCTGTGATTTATAGTATCACACAACATTACATTTTTGCAGAATTTTATGCAGTAAAGCGATACACAGATGACCCGGAACGTGTGTGTGTGTGTCCACATGCACCTATCCTCAAATTGCGCACACTATAATCAAACTTGCGCACAAGTCCATGTAATAAGCCAAAAGGCAGGTCCGATACAAGTGACCGTAAAAGCATACCTGCCTACTTTCTGTTTGTCCTCGGAGAGTAGATGCAGGTGGGCAGCGATGGGGGCGGAGCCATACTATATGTGTTATTAAGCCCCACCCCTCATTGTAAATAAGGGAGGGGGCCATATGACATAATTCTCATAAAATCGCATCGTTAGCCTCTGCCCCCTACTTGCGGAACTCTGATCAGCGGGAAAATTCTTCCCATTCTGCCCACTTCACTAGGAATTGGGCGGGATACGGGAGAAGTGCCTACTCTTCCGGGGGTGCGGGGGGTTACCTGAAAAATGAGGAGCTTCCCGCAGGTTTCGGGAGAGTAGGCATGTAGGGGGAAAAGTGCACAGCACGGAAATCGTACCAGGTATTTCACGCCATATGGCGCAAAAAGGATAGGTGCATGATGTGTATATAGCCTATTTATAAAACTTAAAATTGTGGATAATCCTCCAAAAATGATATCTGCGACGTCCCTCTCGTAATGACTGCAGCAGCAGCACCCATAGAAAGTTTCAGTGTTTGGCCCCATTTAGCTAACGAAATACAGCGATAAGAAATGCTACTTTTCGGGGCCGTAACTCAATGAATAATAAATAGGCCTCTAAACCAAATATATAGTTATATAAAGTGCTTCGTGTTTACAAACCACCATAATCCTGACCTGTATGCTTTTTATCCCGATTGCTCAATTCCTAGATATCCTTATGTGTTTACGGTGGAACTGTTCCTGCACATATCTTCTTGCTGGAGCCCCATATTTCCATGCTCCTTCTCATATGACAGGCTGGATGGAGGATGGAGAATATGTCATTACATCATCTGTAATAATCTTGGCAATATACTGAACTGCCAGCATAATTGCCCAAACACCCGGCCTCATTCCCTGGCACGAGCAGGAGCTTCCTAATACATGGCAATATAAGCAAATGCTGTCTAAAACACCTCTGCCTAAGAAGTAATCACTCACTAATATACAGGCAAACTCTGATCCAATGCAGATCCGCTGCCCCTATCTATCAATGTCTACATTTAATGGAGAACGATATATATGAACATTATTGGGTTCTGCATTTTCTCTCCACATTGTTCTCAAGTTGCAGGCCGGGTGCACTACAAGTGAAAGACAGCCATGGGTCATGCCAGGGCCGAAACTAAGATTTTTGTCACCTGGGGCAAGACAGTAATTTCGTGTCCCCCTTGTAATTGCCCCATAGTAATGCCCCCTGCAGCAGTGCCCCTATAGTAATGCCCCCTTCAGCATTGCACCTATAGTAATGCCCCCTGAGGTAATGCCCCTGTAGTAGTGCCCATATAATGCTCCTGTAGTAGTGCCCACAAAGTAATGCCCCTGTAGTAGTGCCCATATAGTAATGCCCTTGTAGTAGTGCTCATATAGTAATGCCTCTGTAGTAGTACCCATATGGCAATGCCCTTGTAGTAGTACTCATATAGTAATGGCTCTGTAGTAGTGCCCATATGGTAATGCCCCTGTAGTAGTGCCCATAAAGTAATGCCCCTGTAGTAGTGCCCATATAGTAATGCCCCCATAGTAATGCCCTTGTAGTAGTGCTCATATAGTAATGCCTCTGTAGTAGTACCCATATGGCAACACCCTTGTAGTAGTGCTCATATAGTAATGCCCCTGCAGTAGTGCCTATAAAGTAATGCCCTTGTAGTGCCCATATGGTAATGCCCCTGTAGTAGTGCCCATATAGTAATGCCCAGTTCCCATATTGTAATGCCCCTGTAGTAGTGCCCATATGGTAATGCCCCCATAGTAATACCCCTGTAGTAGTGCCCATAAAATAATGCTCCTGTAGAGCCCATAAGGTAATGCCCCTGTAGTAACGCCCATATAGTAATGCCCCCATTGTAATGCCCTTGTAGTAGTGCCCATATAGTAATGCCCCTGTAGTAGTGCCCATATGTTAATGCCCCTGTAGTAGTGCCCATATGTTAATGCCCCTATAGTAGTGCCCATATAGTAATGCCCCCATTGTAATGCCCCTGTACTAGTGCCCATATGTTAATGCCCCTGTAGTAGTGCCCATATAGTAATGCCCCTGTTGTAGTGCCCGTATAGTAATGCCCCTGTTGTAGTGCCCATATAGTAATACCCCTCTAGTAGTGCCCATATAGTAATGCCCCTGTAGTAGTGCCCATATGTTAATGCCCCTGTAGTAGTGCCCATATAGTAATGCCCCTGTAGAAGTGCCCATATGTTAATGCCCCTGTAGTAGTGCCCATATAGTAATGCCCCTGTTGTAGTGCCCATAATAGTAATACCCCTGTAGTAGTGCCCGTATAGTAATGCCCCTGTAATAGTGCCCATATAGTAATGCCCCTGTAGTAGTGCCCATATGTTAATGCCCCTGTAGTAGTGTCCATATGGTAATGCCCTTGTAGTGCCGCTTACAGGAAAAAAAAACATTTCTTACCTTAAACCCCGCTCTGACATCTGGTCCGCCCGGCTGCTCCTAGGAACTATGGGAGAGATGTCATGACATCTCTCCCATAGTGCCCGTGGGGAGAGCCGGAAGCTGGAGTTCAGGAGAGAACTCCAGCCTCCGGCTACCGCGGCGCTGCTCCAGCTTGGAGCCTCCCTGCGGCGCTGGGCTGGAGGACACTGGCGGTGGTTGCAGCCCCCCCCTCTAGTTGAGGCCCTGGTCATGCAATGCCATACCAGGTGTCGTCAAAACACTCCAACATTATTTAGATGCCTAAAGCACTACCAGCTATATTATTTAGCAGGTGAGTAAATTATAAATAATATTTTTTTTCATATACATTTATAGCACATTATAAGTAACCTACAGTATCAGGGACCACTTTGAAACACTAGTGGATCTAGGGCAAAGATCCCACTAGTCGGCCGCTGGTGAAGAATACAGCCGGAAACATGACGAGCTCTGCAGAGAGAAAGGCAGACTGTACAGTATTAAGGGTTTGCTAAATTTCCACTAGTAAAACTTAATCTGTTTGAAGATTACATTTATTACGTTGTTAAAGTTTTTAGGATAACTGTAGCAGGTAAGTTCAGACGACCAATGGGAGACTGAGATGATGCAAACAGGTAAGCTTTTTATTCCAGGCTTGAAAAGGCAGAGCCAGTGTAATGACTTCTTACATAAGGCAAGCACAGTTCAGGAACAATAATACAGCTTACATGAGACAGCAGTTCAAACGAGCAGAGTATTCCCAGCACAGTCATGGCTCAGATTGTCCAGCAATAGGGAGAGCAGCTAAAGGTGCAATCTGACTAATGGTGGGTACACACCTAAGCGATATATCTGCAGATGATGGTCGTTCATACACACTGACAACCATCGTCTGCATGCTGCAGCGGGCCCCGGCGGGTCCCACGTCTGCCGCTGTGTGTGTACGGGCGGTCTGCAGACATATCTGTCCATCAGCTGTGCAGCGCAGCCAATGCGATATGTCTGTGAGCGACACCGTTCACCAACATATCGCTGGTACACACTGGCCGACGTGCAGCAGCTATATTGGGCGATCAATTAATCGCCCAATATATCTGTCAGTGTGTACCCAGCATAACTAAACTTACCATATTTTTATACGGTAGCTGGTCTACTCTTCATTGAGGTATGGGTGTGGTTCCTCCCTAGCTACAGGCAGGTTAACCCTTTCCTCAGAATGTGTGAGAGACCCACTCTGTCACATTCCTCCCCTGTTAATGGGCGAACCTAAATCGCCAGCGGCGGAAACCCGACTCTCCAGCCCAGTTCAGGACAAAAAAATCCACATTCAAAGGTAGATGTCCCGGTCTGTGCTGGACTTCAATAGAAAAAAGTCTGGAGCCCCTTGATATGCCAGTTCTGGGTCTGTGTTCATACATACTCTGTGGAACATCTAACTAACTATCTACCCTTAGCACCAGATTGGACACTTTTTGGGATCATCCCCCAGAACTTTCGTGTAACTAGAGGGAGTCGAATATTATTATTGGCAGTAAGTGCAGCGTCAAGAAAAGCCATATTACAAACCTGGATACATCCTGTGCCCCTTCTATTAGCCTGTCAGGATTCTGGGCTGAATCACCTGATAGATCCTTATCCAGTGGTAGCTGTGACAGTTTTCAGCTGACTTGCTCAACCAATGGACAGCTACCTGGGGGTATAAATAAACAGGACTCCAGGTGAACAGGTAATTGTCTCATCAACTTCGTTATTTCCAGATGGTTGCTTCGTCCAGGCTTCACATGCAATCTTCCAGAGACTCTTCCCAGTGGTATTTCCAGTATGTGCTCTGTACATCTGCTATGTACTGAGTCCTGTGTATTATTTACAAAGTGCCTTTGCCAGTGTGTTATTTACAAAGTGCTATATCCTTGTGCAGCAGTGTGATAGAACACCCTTCTTCTGTTTGCTATATATAAGAGCCTTATCCTTGTACAGTACTACTACAGTACACTTTGCCTGTGTGTGCTAATTCATATACCTTTGCTTGTGTGAGCTATTTACCAGCGTCATATCCTCGGGCATCAGTGTACAGACACCACATCATCCAAACTGGTGCAATCACCACTCTCCGTTAGTGACTGCAGCCTATCCTCACTTCCCTCCAGTGCTAGCTGCGCAACCTACTCCTCAGTGGATTCTCTCCTTCTGGTCTCCCACAGCACCTCTTCATGAACATCTCTATTGTGCTTCTCTGTACTAGTGGTACAGAGACTAGATTTCCAGTGGGCCAAAGCGGTGTCTCTTTCTCTATTCCCACTCGCATGGGATCCCTGACCTGGGGACCGCGACCTGCTTGCCGGGTGCAGCTGAAACCCACATCCCGCTTGGAGGGGTCACTGGTGAACACCTCCTGGCAGGTTAGACTCCGCACCCCAGGTCTCGCCAACATCCGATGCTTGTGGACGAGGAGACTGAACATCCAGGCCCCTCGCTCCGGACACCTTCATTGACCTGGGACCACCACTTCCAGACCCTAAGTAGGGGACTCCAGGACGCTAAGCGTGACATAGCATTTTTAAAGCCAATCTTTTTTTTATCTTTTAGGATGGAGTGGGTGGGAGCTGTATTGGAGAGGGAGACAAAAGTCAAACATTTCTTTGCAGTATGGGAAAGCTATATAGCGACACTTTCAATGGCTGTTAAAACCCAAATTCATAGCTCTTTTTCAAATACCAATATGCTATATGCTTCGAATGGCAGACAATGACCCTCCAATAGCTATATAATTTTATATTACAATAATTAACTTATCCGCGAAGTTGGGGGGTGAGGGGTTGAGGCGAGCATGCACGTCTCTTTTGATGTGTGGACTTTGTTCATGTTCTGTATTGATTATTTTTTCTGTATTTTATCTCCCTTGTTTGTAAACAAAAGATGTATTGAATTGTACAAAGATATTTTGTTTCATTCTCAATTTTCAAAGCAGAAAATATATCTATTGGCGACAACTATTTGTTCTATCTATATGTTTATTATAATTATATGTAACGTTCATTGCTTAAATAAAAATATTTTTGAAAAAAAAAAAAAAGCTGGAGAGCCAGGTACCACCTTGTCAGTCTTGCGTTACAATTTTTCATGGACTGTAACCATTTTAACAGTGCATGATCAGTAACCACAGTAAAACTGGCCCCACAAAGATAATATCTCAATGACTCAAGAGCCCATTTTGTAGTAAGGCATTCTTTTTCTATTACAGAATACCTAGTCTCTCGCGGGAACAACTTTCTACTAAGTTATAGAATGTTCAATGCCATCAAACTCTCACATCTCAGGCGTATGTTTGTACAACAAAAAAAGTGGTAAATCTGGAGACTTTAAAACTGGGCCTTTACACAAAAATCGCCTGTAATAGCCTGCTAAACCCAAAAAGGACCTTTATCTCTTTCTTGGTAGTGGGAACTGGGGCATCAGCTAGTGCCTGTACCTTACTCACAAGGGGCTTCAGACACCCACTGCCCACCACATACCCTAAGTAGTTGCCTAGAACACATTTCTTCAAATTAGCAGTTAAACCTGCCTCTCTCAAAGACTGAAGAACAGCCCTAAGCCTATTAACGGGATGCAGTCAGGAAGCCGATGGTCGAAATGCCGACTGCCGGCTTCCTGACTGTCAAATCCCGGCAAGGTACTAAAGACAGGCATCAAAAACCTGACGCCTGTCATTAGACCTACACCGGGAGCCCAACGCCTAGCATCCCGAACGAAGGTAAGCTGATCGCGGACAGCTGCTGCGGGGGGAGGGTTAGGTGTTAGGGCTCCTGGGGGGACTTAGGGTTAGGCACCCACCCCGGGAGGGTCAGGTTTAGGCTAGGGGAAGGGGGGGTTAGGGTTCGGCACCCCCGGGGGGAGGTTAGGGCTGCAGGTAGGGGGGTTGAGGTTAGGCACTAGGGAGGGAGTTTAGGGTTAGGCACCCCTAAAGGAGGGTTAGGGTGGGAGTAGGGTTAGTAAATACTTACCTTTGGAGCTGTTGGGATCTTTACTGCTGCCAGTCTTCCGGCGTCGGGATTTTGCACCACCGGACATAGCTTTGGCGGTATTTCATACCGATCCCCTATTAACATGGACATTCCAATGCTGACTATATGACTATATATGACAATATCGTCCAAGTATGCTGCAGCATAATTCCGATGAGGACGAAGCACCCGGTCCTTTACTCTCTGAAAAGAGGCCGGGGAACCATGCAAGTCAAAACGCATTGTTTTCCACAGAAAGAGGCCCAATGTGTACAAAAAGCAGCTTTCTTCCTAGCTTCGTCTGTCAGCTCAATTTGCTAATATCCCTTCGTAAGATCAAGGGTAGAAATATATCTGGCCGAACCTAACCTATCATGCAGTTCATCAACCCTTGGCTTTGGGTAGGCATCAAATTTGGACACTGCATTAATTTTGCGGAAGTCTATGCAGAATCTTGTAGAAGTATCTGGTTTCGGGACCAAGACAAGGGTTACACCAGTCGCTAGACGACTCTTCAGTTACCCCAAACTTCAACATTTCTTGTATTTCCTTAATTACCTGCACTTGTTTTTCCCTTGGAAGCCATAGGGTCTTTGTTGAACTTTTACCCCAGGTGGACTTACAATGTCAAGTAAGACTAAGGGCCATATTCAATTAGCCATGATAAGCGCTAAACTGCTAAAAGTTTCCGCCGATGACGTCATTTCGCCAGGCGGAAACCTATAAAGTCCTTTTGCTGGCTTTATTTATTTGCCTGCTGCACTTGTTTTTTAGTGATAGAGGTGTGTCTGTCTGTCTCTGTGTCAGTCAGTGTGTGTGAACCCTGTCATAGGCTGAGTGGTATATTTTACTGTAGTGGTCCTAAATCCTGTGTAAGCTGTTTCTATCTATCTATCTACAGTCAGGTCCATAAATATTGGGACATTGACAGAATTTTCATATTTTGGCCTCTATTCACCACCACAATGGTTTTGAAATGAAACACACAAGATGTGCTTTAACTGCAGACTTTCAGATTTAATTTGAGGGTAATTACATCCAAATCGGGTGAACGGTGTAGGAATTACAACGGTTTCTATATGTGCCTCCCACTTTTTAAGGGGCCAAAAGTAATGGGACTATCAACTCAAAAGCTATTTCATGGACAGGTGTGGGCTACTCCCTTGTTATTTCATTATCAATTAAGCAGGTAAAAGGTCTGTAGTTGATACTAGGTGTGACATTTGCATTTGGAATCAGTTGATGTCGACTCTCAATATGAGATCCAAAGAGCTGCCACTATCAGTGAAGCAAGCCATCATTAGGCTGAAAAATCAAAACAAACCCATCAGAGAGATAGCAAAAACATTAGGTGTGGTCAAATCAACTGTTTGGAACATTCTTAAAAAGAAAGAATGCACCGGAGAGCTCAGCAACACCAAAAGACCCGGAAGACCATGGAAAACAACTGTGGTGGATGACAGAAGAATTATTTCCCTGGTGAAGAAAAACCCCTTCACAACAGTTGGCCAAATCAAGAACACTCTCCAGGAGGTAGATGTATATGTGTGCAAAGTCAACAATCAAGAGAAGACTTCACAAGAGTGAATATAGAGGGTTCACCACAAGATGCAAACCACTGGTGAGCCACCAAAGCAGGAAGACCAGATTAGAGTTTGCCAAACAAAATTTATTTATTTATTATTACCAGTTATTTAT
This sequence comes from Taudactylus pleione, assembly GCA_031769625.1. Lineage (NCBI taxonomy): Eukaryota > Metazoa > Chordata > Amphibia > Anura > Myobatrachidae > Taudactylus > Taudactylus pleione. The sequence continues at coordinate 11,427,752 of JAUIMM010000060.1, read as the reverse complement.
ATAGCGCACACTTATTCCACAGCGCTTTACAGAGAATATCTTACCATTCACATCTGTCCCTGCCCCAGTGGAGCTTACAATCTATATTCCCTACCACATGCTCACAAACATACACACTATGGTCATTTTTGAGGGAAGCCAATTAACCTACCAATATATATTTTTGGAGTGTGGGAGGAAACCGGAGTACCCGGAGGAAACCCACGCAAGCACAGGGAAAATATACAAACTCCACACAGTTAGGGCTGTAGTGATCTAAAAAAGCCATTACAGTTCTGGAACAACATCCTATGGACAGATGAGACAAAGATTAACTTGTACCAGAGTGATGGGAAGAGAAGAATGCGGAGAAGGAAAGGAACTGCTCATTATCCAAAACATACCACCTCATCAGTGAAGCATGGTGGTGGTAGTGTCATGGCGTGGGCATGTATGGCTGCCAATGGAACTGGTTCCCTTGTATTTATTGATGTGTCTGCTGACAAAAGCAGCAGAATGAAATGTGAAGTGTTTCGGGCAATATTATATGCTCATATTCAGTCAAATGCTTCAGAACTCATTGGACGGCGCTTCACAGTGCAGATGGACAATTACCCGAAGCATACTGCAAAAGCAACCAAAGAGTTTTTTAAGGCTAAAAAGAGGAATGTTATGCAATGGCCAAGTCAATCCCCTGACCTGAATCCGATTGAGCATGCATTTCACTTGATGAAGACAAAACTGAAGGGAAAATGCCCCAAGAACAAGCAGGAACTGAAGACATTTGCAGTAGAGGCCTGGAAGAGCATCACCAGGGATGAAACCCAGCGTCTGGTGATGTCTATGCGTTCCAGACTTCAGGCTGTAATAGCCTGCAAAGGATTTGCAACAAAGTATTAAAAAGTGAAAGGTACATTTAGGATTGTTTAGTTTGTCCCATTACTTTTGGCCCCTTAAAAAGTGGGAGGCACATATAGAAACCGTTGTAATTCCTACACCGTTCACCTGATTTGGATGCAATTACCCTCAAATTAAATCTGAAAGTCTGCAGTTAAAGCACATCTTGGTTGTTTCATTTCAAAGCCATTGTGGTGGTGAATAGAGGCCAAAATATGAGAATTCTGTCAATGTCCCAATATTTATGGATCTGACTGTATCTATCTATTTATTTTTTCATTGGTTCGGTAACCAAGGATTTGCAAACCCCCCTTTCAAAATCCTGCGTTTGCCACTGAGTTACCCAAATGGTATGATGATGGAGATTCATATTGCAGGTCCTAACTCATAGACTAAGAACTTCAGCCACGTGGCATCAATCATGATGAGATAATAAATCCTTACTGTGCAGATGCCCAGAGGTACAGCTCACAGACGCTTGAGGGCATCACAGACCCCAGCTCTCTATGCAAAGCAGTACCCTCCACAAGTCCCACATTTATAAACTTCTGATAAATCAGCCAGGCAGGGGCGCAGAGAGGGAGGGCAGATCGGGCACTAATTGCCCAGGCTAGTTGGAGGGACGGGCCCCAGCTGCTGCCAGTTATAAAAAATACACCTTCCCGGATTTGGTCACTCTTATGGGGAGAGGCACGGTCTTGGAGAGAGATAAAGTACCAACCAATTGGCTCTTGTCAGGCTATGGGCCGTATTCAATTAGACACGAAGCGCCGAGATCCGCAAAAAGTATCGCTGATTGCAACTTTTTGCCAGTCTTATCTCCATAGTCAATTGCAAACACTTTTCGCGTACGCGAAAACGCAATGCAATGTAATAGGCGAAAAAGATTTGCCTATGAATAGGTGGTGAAAAAAAGTGCAAATGCTAATTAGTGATAATTGTGCAAACTTAACCCTGTGTCAGGCGCACCTCTGGGACTCGCAGGTTCGGGCGCAGTGCGCCTGACAGGCGCCTGTTATAAAATCGTGATTAGCACCTAATTAACTCAATTGTAACGCTCTTAAAGTGATCAGTGACCTTCATTAGGATGTACAAAGAGAGAATATATGGAAATCTGATTCACCAAACCACATTTATTAACCATAAAGCAAGTAAAACAAAAAATACTACATTTTAAGAGGCGCAATGTGCCTAAGAGGCCACCCTGGACAAACCTACATATTTCCGCAAAATACCCACAACCTTTGTAATTTTCATTCAGAAAATGAGCAAAATACACAAAATTTTGAGAAAATAAAAAGAAATACGTACCTTCAAAAGTCGGACAAGTTCGGGCACAATGAGCCGCAGAGGCCCTCTCCGCCCCTTTGCGGCGGAGAGGTGAGCGAGAACAGCTTTGTGGTGCCTGTCAGGCCTGCTGCGCCTGATGCAAGGTTAAGTACCCCAAACTGTTTCCTTAGGGCTAATCGGGCACTGCTACATTGATCCCCAAATTTTCTGCATCTTTTTGGGGGGCTTTGCCCAGACGGAGGCATTCCCATGAGAACGCCTACCGTCTGGGGGCGGCCCCACTGACATCACAAGTGATGTCAGTGGGAGAGCTTTCGGCCGAAAGCTCTCTGGGGCTTGCGGCCACGAGACCCTACCACAAGGGTCTCGTCGCAAGCCCGATGGTCTTGACCATCGCGACCATCATCCTGGCCGCTCGCATTAGCTGTGGGTGGCCGCTCCATTTTTTTCCCAAAAAAATGACGCCCTGATTCAGAGCGAGCGCTCTGTCAGAGCGTCCGGCTCTGAATCAGGACCTTAATGCCCTGAAGAAATCGGGACTGTTGGGAGGTATTTTGTAAATAAATGAATAAAAAAAAAAAACACCCAACCTCCCCCGTGTGGGTAACGATCACCAATGCAATAATCTGGGCTGGTAATCCGCTAAAGCAGGGGGACAATGAGCACGGGATCCCCTGCAAACTTGGAGACCAGCGCCCGAGTCTCCCAGCCGTGGTGATGGCCGACTCTCCTAGGCGTGGTGATGGTCATACAAAAACTACAACTTTTGAAAACAAGTAATTTCTATATTTTAAAAGCAAAAACACAACAGTCATAATTAACGCTGATGGTGATGACTGCAGCAACCTTACTTCAGCCTTCAACCTTACGATAGGCCGCAGCATGCATACGGTTTTTTTTCCCCCAGAAGACAAGTGAAAACTGACATTTTGCAGGTGTAATCTTCTGCTCAAGTCTGGGCTTTCCTTTTGCTGCCAACTGAAATCAGTCACACTGAATTTGATGACCAATCAGACATTTGCTTTCATTGTTTAACTTGCACAAGACAGATATAAGCTACCTGCTCATTGGTTGGTGTACTGTAATTCAGAGCCAAACTTGCACCTGAATGCAGTGCTAGGAAATGTGCCCAATTTGTGAACCTGGAGATGGCAGGGAATTCACCTGTCTTGGGAGCCCAGAAAGTAATTCACTTGGGGGCCAACAAGCACTTACTGTAATTGACTTTCCTGTTTGGTTATATAAATGCAATATAAAGCAAGGCAGCATTCATTGCCAGGTACCTCAGCCCTTCTGTCAGCAAGAGGTTTGGGATGAGATTTACAAGTTCTTTGCCAGTGACTCACACTGGACAGCACACGTATGACCTGGGCAGGATCCTTCCCTTACTTAGCACAAGATGTTGTTGACTCTGTGGAGAGGAATGTGAGTTATTTTGTGTCAGAATAGAGAAGGGATTGGTTTTACCCTGTCAGAACAATGTGGTTCTCCTCATTAACCCCTTTACGCCAACCAAGCTCCTAGTTACAGAGGTCTCCCGCCAGTTACCATTCACTGAGGAATGGCTGAAAGTGTGCCCCTAGGGACACGCCAATTCCTGAGGTAAAACCTGATTGTTTTTAAACATGTTTTCTCCTACACTGGATCTCCTACACATAACACAATCGGGGGAGCAAGTAAAAGGACAAGATATCCCACAACACATAATAATGTGAACACTCTGAGCCTGATTCAGACCCGGTCGCAAGCGCTGAGCGCTCGCAACCTGGTCGATGGAGGCCCAGAGTGCATGCGCACGACGCAGCCGGCTCCATCGTGCGCATGTGCGAAACCTGGATAGCGACGGTCAAACCGTCGCTTCGGGTCTCGCACCAAAGGGGACGTGCTGTCGATGTTGAGTGACAGCACGCCCCCTTTGGTGGGCGGGCCAGGGGGGTGGTTGCTCAAACGGAGGCGTTCCCATGTGAACGCCTACCGTTTGCGGCCGGCCCCACTGACATCACAAGTGATGTCAGTTGAAAGATTCCGGCTCTGTTAGAGCCGAAAGCTCTCTGGGGCTTGCGGCAACGAGACCCTACCACAAGGGTCTCGTCGCAAGCCCGTTGGTCGCGATGGTCTTGACCATCGCGACCATCTTCTTGGCCGCTCGCTATAGCTGTGGGTGGTCACCCACAGCTATGCGAGCGGCCAGGAGGCCGTTCTGAAAAAAAAAAAAGACCGGCCCTGATTCAGAGCGAGCGCTCTGTCAGAGCGTCCGGCTCTGAATCAGGGCCTCTGGACCTCATTCAGAGTCGGTCGTTGCGGCCGCATGGTCGTACGCCACCGATGTTCGCTAAACTGCGCATGCGTAAAGTTTGCAATGCGCGTGCGCAAACTAGCGGCTACGATCAGAAAGTTCTCTCTCCTTGAACACAGCCAGGTCGGTAGTTTGAGTGACAGGATGAGGCGTTTGTGGGTGGTAACAGGGGAAGATGCTTGAAAACGGGGGAGTGGAGATCCGAACGCAGGCGTGCCTAATTATGCGAACAACGTTTTATGGGAGTGCATAATTAACAAAGTAGTGTCATGGCACACGTGACATGGGAGGTTTTACACTGACATGATCGTAGAGCTTAAGAGAGGGTATGGTCAACCTTAAGCTCTATGACCAGTTCCGATGGTTTCCGATGCTCGCGATTAATCCTTATATGGCCGGAGATGACATGTAATGCGTACGAGATGGGGGCGTTTTTTTTAGCGATCCGACCGCATCCTCCCCTTGGTCGGCCAGCTAACGATCTGACCTTAGGGACGCAACATGCGTGTGCATCATTTACATATCCGGCCCCTTTTCCAGTACGACCATGCGGCCGCAACGACCGACTCTGAATGAGGTCCTCTGTGTGGTGTTGAGAATGGAAAGGTTGATATATTCAGTCAGGGCCATCGAGAGCTGAATGGGGCCTGGGTACTGGGGGGAGTGACCAAATACAAAAGGTGTGACCACGTGAAGCACTAACCCGGCCCCCCGTCTGGGCCCTGGTAATAAGTACCCGCCCCCCCACCGTCCCTGCTCGGTGCCCCTGGATATAGTAATGTATTTGGTTCATCATGAGTTTTTCATCAATTGCCCTGTATTTATCATTCTTGAAAACCAAAAGGAAAATGCACGGTGGCGGCCATACTTCTGTAGTCTTGTGTTCCCCCACATAGCAATGTGTACCAGGCACTGAGGGTGTCATATATGGTTCTTACCATATTTTCTCTTATTGTGCAGCATATTTACCCTCTAACTGGGACTGCTTTGCCGAAATTGGGACAGGCGACAGGTATGTCTTCTATGAGTCACCACAACAAGGGAACAACAGAACATTCATGTGTCACTAATCTACATTTGAGTATTGTTATTACACTGTAATAATTGCGCCCATGAATACGCTTTCCTGAATGAAATGAGCCTGTGTCTATAGGAGGAATGGGTGGAAGGGAACACATTGGTTAAATTACAAATATAGGGAAGTGTCAGAAAAAGACCTCTTCTGACAAGTAAAAAAAGAGTAAGACAGTACATTTTGTTGGAATATGTGTGTACAAGCAGCAGCGGTATGGCATAGTGTAAGTACAAACCAGCGTATGCCATGGGACATCGAACAGCCCACTGGGGTGGTTTATCTGATAGCAATGTGTTGGTACAGTCATACTCATGGTTATACACACTCAGACTGGTCTTGGAGCGGAGGGAAGGTGTAGAGCTCACCAGCCGGTGACTTTATGAGGGTATCGTCATAGGCGTCTTTATAATGGGTGCAAGGTGTGTGGTGCACACGGGCCCAGACCGCACACCCTGCACCCACATAGTTACCTCTCCACAGATTCCGACGTGCTGCTCCATTTTCTCGGTGACCTGCGCATGCACAGAAAAGATGTCCCCGGGAAAAGAGGCACGGGCGCCATTTTCCTGGAGCCCCTTGCATGCACAGTAGATCTGGCATGAAGCCAGAATGTACCACGCTCAGTGCGCTGACACAGAGGAGGGGGCTAAATGGAGGCTGCACATGGGCACCCTCCTCTCTCAAATCGCCCCTGGTATCGGTGCAGCCCGTCGTGAAACCAACATCTTAATAGTGGCAGTGGCGTTTGTGGAATGCAGTAATAGCTGGTCTCTCCAGAGCTAAGTGGTAGATATCCAACTTCCACTGTGCCACTCTAACACAGTGACAAGATGGCGTCACGCATGCACAGAACTACACACGGCAGCAATCTTGGTAAGGCATTGAAGAATTCCTGGTGGATCCAATATGGAGTAGTCACAGTAGCAATCTCCATCCTCAACCCCCCTCCCCCTTGATACAAACTTCTCCATATTACACAAACATTTACTTAAAGATTTCACGTAGCCACCTGCAAAAAATGTTGCGCTAGGCAAATAAGAAAACATCAATATTTCAAATACCTTTAGTCCACTTTCCTTGGAAGTGTTATCAGCAAGATTCATCTCACTGACTGAATGGACCATATCAACAGTGGAATGAGCACATAGGCTAGTTTTGAGATGCTTTAAACTTGGTTTTCGCTTTGACCAAGCTTCCATAGGTGTTTTACCTTTTAAGGCAACTGTTGTGGACACAGCCTACGCCCCCAAACTGCTTATCTAGGCCTGCATCCTTCAGCACGCATCTTGCTTTCTCCACAAATGTGCGATTTGCTCGTCCACTTACACCATTTTGTTCAGGAGTAAAGGCAATGGTCAATCGATGCTCAATTCCATATCTCTTCAAGTAGAGTAGCACCTCTATTTAGATATTCTCCACCATTATCAGATCTCAGGGTTTTGAGTCTGTGACTAGTTTGATTCTCCACATATCTCTTGTAGTCTGCAATCTTTTTCACTACTTCAGACTTCTTTTTGATGAAGTATATGACATCATCAATTAATGTTATGAAGTGTCTATCCACGTATTGACTTGACTTCCATTACCCACATACAGTACATCTGTACATATTAACTGAAGTGATGTTTTAACTCTACTTGCTGATTTTTAAAATGTTTGATGCCTTTTTTTCCCCTACTATACAGCTTTCACACATGAGTCTTTCTGTATCAGTCACTGACATCTCTGTGACCACCCCGTTCAGCCATTTTTGAAGGAATCGGTATGAATTACCGCTGGACCCCTGGATCAAATCCCGACAGCGGCTGGCCGACAGAGGAGGAAATCCCGATCGTCCCTAGGTAAGTATAAACTAACCTATTTTTCCCCCTAACCCTCCTTTAGGGTGCCTAACCCTAACCTTCCTCCCCTGTGCCTAACCCTAATCCCCCCTCTAAGTGCCTAATCCTAACCCCCCTTTCCTCGCTGCCTAAACCTGTCCCCCGGGGGGTGCCTAACCCTAACCTCCCCCCGAGGGTGCCTAACCCTAACACTCCCTCCCCCTAGCCTAACCCTAACCTCCCGGGGGGGTGCCTAACCCTAAGTCCCCCCCGGGAGCCCTAAACCTAACCCCCCCCCGAGGCTGTTCGCTGCGGCGCCCGGCATCTGCGCGATCGGGATGCTGGGCACTGGTCTCCCAGCGTTGGTAAAATGACAGGCGTCTAGATTTAGACGCCTGTCATTTGTCCCTCTTTGGGATTAAATTGTCTGGAAACCGGCTTCCTAAACGTATACCATTTTTTAACACTGTCATTTCCAAGATGACCAAATCTTCTGTGCCAGAGTTCTAGTGACTGCAACATGTATAACTGACTGCACTGGGTGCCTGTTGCTATTATCTTTTGATTGTGATAGGATCACACATGGGTTACGTGGTGAACCATTCCTCATTGCAGCTGAAATGCTGTGTTGCATCTGAATCGATATACCAACGATCTTTTATGTCACTATAGGTGACATGCGGAGTTGAGTCATCCTTGCTGTTGCATTTCTTATTTTGCATAGCAATATCATTCTTCTGATTGCACTCAAAGGCTTTGTGACCTATTCTGTGACAAATGTAGCATTTAAACCTGAATTTTTTCACTCTTTGGGCTAATTGTAATAGACTGTGAGGCGGCGCCGCTGCAGGAACACATTCGAGTATGCCCATATTTTTAAAGCAGCAAACATGTTAAAGGCTAAACCAAGCTGGTTTAGCCTTTAACATGTTTGCCATTTTAAAAATACGGGCATACTTGCATGTATTCCTGCAGCGATGCTGGCTCACAGTCTATTACATTTAGCCCTTTGTGTGTAATGCAGTACTCTCAGTGCTCAACTCACATGGCACGCATTCTTGGAACTGCAGTAGCTTTGCTCTGTGTCTGTGGTCCACTTAGCTGTGTTTGCTTCCAATGCCACAACTAGGAAGTCAAACTCAGGAGTTAAGTTTGCAGCATTGCTGTAGCGATCTCCTCATTCACTCCTACTAATAAATGTACTCATTCATAATGCTGCATTCACATAACTTGGTATTGTATAATACACATCTAAATGAATTCTTCTCATGAGACCCCCATCTTGATATGCTAAATTACATCATTCGCTGACACTTTCCCATGAATGTTAGAGTACATGTGTTGGGCTACACTTAAGCCAATTGTCCCCATGGCTCTTTCTACAACATCTGGGCTCGGACTGTCACCAGTATCTACTATTACTTTCGACAGCCTTTCATGCTTTAGTTGCATTTCCATAGCAAACTTTCAAGTGGTGTAATTTTCTGCATCAGCTAGATAAACCCCACTATGGGCGTAGCTCTTGTGTGTATACTTCTCACAGACATAACTATGCAGCTGCTGTGCTCTAACTAGCTTCTCTGCTTGCACACTGCACTGGAAGCACTCTGTGCTGTCCTCACACTGTGCTTTGAATGTGTCTAAGTTGGTGTCTGTGTGCTTGCTGGGCATCCTAGTAGCTTGGGGCCTATGTAGCTGTAACTTGCATGCCTGGGACCATAACCTGATGGAATATGTGTGTACAAGCAGCGGTGGTACACACCAGCGGATGTCCTGAGACAACAAACATCCCAGTACTTAACCAGTGGGTTGGTTAGTGGACTTGGACCCCCCCTCATCAAGCCCGGGCCTGGGTAATATGTACCCGCTCCCCATCCCCCTCTTGGTGCCCCTGGGAAGACCCCTGTCTTACACTGTGGCACTTTAGCAGTGACAAGATGGTGGAGCGCATGCGCAGAAGGGATTGAAGCGTCCCTGGAGGATCCAATATGGAGTATGCCCAGTAGCGCTCTCCATCCTCAACACATTTCACATTATAACATATCGGTGCTTCAAATATCTATCTGATCAATCAACAAGGGTTTTGTCACTTTCATAACAGTTCTATTGCTCAGCAAACCGTAGATTATATGTATGTAATGTATCCGTCATGCAATTATAGAACCATGAATAAATAAATATTGACCACCAAATGAATAAATGATCGTACCAGGCAGGCTGACATGCCTCTGGCCTATTTCAGCAGAGTGTATTGTATATTAATTTGCTTGTGCAATAAATAAATAAAGGGTGTTTCAATCTATTATTTGCATAGTGATGCTGTTGCCTATCTGGGCTGCGATCCCCCAGCAATACACCCCTCTGCCTGTTACACCTTTGCAGCAGGGGCCCTTATGTTGGGGCTCACTCTGCAAGTTGTGCAGCTCACCTGTGCACAGTCCTGCGGATGAGTCACATATTAAATCTTGCTGATATTACTGGTGCATTTTAGGCTGTCAGATGTATCCCCTCCTGTCTCTCTGGTATGTACCCCTCCCTCACCCAGCCTGGAGCTGTCACTGGAAGCCACGCCTGTCCCGACTCCCTACACACGCTCCAAACATAACACACACATGATTAACCCCTCTCCTTCCAGGAGACATGGAAATGCAAATTCATCACTGCACAGCTGCAAATGCATGAGATATTATAGTATATAATGTGCACTGCACACATTCCAAACACAGCACACACATGATTAACCCCTCTCCTGCCAGGAGACATGGAAATGCAAATTCATCACTGCACAGCTGCAAATGCATGATATATTATAGTATATAATGTGCACTGCACACATTCCAAACACAGCACACACATGATTAACCCCTCTCCTGCCAGGAGACATGGAAATGCAAATTCATCACTGCACAGCGGCAAATGCATGATATATTATAGTATATAATGTGCAATGCATGAGATATTATAGATATATAATGTGCACTGCCGTCACTCCAAACACAGCACACATATGATTAACCCTTCTACAGCCAAGTATACCACTACACAGCTGAACATGCATGAGCTATTATAGTATATAACGTGCACTGCACACATTCCTAAAGGTCAATACAATATATCCCCCTACACAGGCTGAAGCAGTCGTCCCTCCATGGAGGGCAGGGTTGCAGAAATGTAAGGGTTACAGACAGAGCAGGCTGCTTGCCCCAGAGCTGCATTACATGTCTGGCTGTGGGTCACTGTCACTGCGTGAGGGGTGTAGTGTATATTTGATTCCTCCTCCTCCCAGTCCCAGGTATTACCAGCCCATCCAGATCACACCCCCTGCTGCTACCTGCAGAGCAGGATCCCCAGGCCAGCCTCACTGACTACCTGCAGCTCTCACACTTGCAGCCAGCAGCACCTAGGAGATACTCAGGACCTCACCCCAGGGGTCCTCCGCCTGCAGCAGCAGCACCCCAGTCTCAGCAGCCTGTCATCCTGAGGGACCCGGAAACATGAGCTCCCTGTTTAAGAAACGAACCACTGCCAAGTTCAGCCCGAACTCCTCGCCCAAGCTGTGAGTAGCTAGCCAGTCATCTCTATATACCCTCCATATACTGCCCCCTATACTGTGTGTATGATTATCACCCTTTTCCCTTATACTTTACTAAGGCATCACACTGACTCCTCTGCCCTATATACTCAGCAACCCCCTGCTGTACAGTGTCACCCTGCTGCTGGTGGGATCATGCAAAGTAACTCTCCCAAAGTACAGTTATTAGACTGCCCCCCCTATACTGTATGTATAGTCACCCCTTTCCCTTATACTGTACCCTGACATTACACTGACTCATCTGCCCTATATACTCAGTAACCCCCTGCTGTACAGTGTCACCCTGCTGCTGGTGGGATCATGCATCATGTACAGTGACACATAGTAACTCTCCCAAAGTACAGTTATTAGACTGCCCTCCCCTATATACTGTATGTATAGTCACCCCTTTCCCTTATACTGTACCCTGGCATTACACTGACTCATCTGCCCTATATACTCAGTATATACTCAGTGTCACCCTGCAGCTGGTGGGATCATGCATCATGTATAGTGACACAAAGTAACTCTCCAAAAGTAGTTATTACACTGCCCCTGCACTGTAACATGATCCCCCAAGAGTATGATACATTAGTGAGCTTATTATGTATCTATAATAATGCACTTCTCTGAGATCTATGGGATCAAACTGTTTTTGATGTATGCACTGTTCAGAGATCTACTCAGTGATCATATAAATCACTGACTATACTGAGATCTAGTGGGTTCACTTCAATCATCATCTAATCCACTATACTGAGATCTAGTGGGTTCAGTCATCATCTAATCTACTATACTGGGATCTAGTGGATTCAGTCATCATCTAATCTACTATACTGAGGATCTAGTGGGTTCAGTCATCATCTAATCCACTATACTGAGATCTAGTGGGTTCAGTCATCATCTAATCTACTATACTGAGGATCTAGTGGGTTCAGTCATCATCTAATCCACTATACTGAGATCTAGTGGGTTCAGTCATCATCTAATCTACTATACTGGGATCTAGTGGATTCAGTCATCATCTAATCTACTATACTGAGGATCTAGTGGGTTCAGTCATCATCTAATCCACTATACTGAGATCTAGTGGGTTCAGTCATCATCTAATCTACTATACTGAGGATCTAGTGGGTTCAGTCATCATCTAATCCACTATACTGAGATCTAGTGGGTTCAGTCATCATCTAATCTACTATACTGAGGATCTAGTGGGTTCAGTCATCATCTAATCTACTATACTGAGGATCTAGTGGGTTCAGTCATCATCTAATCTACTATACTGAGATCTAGTGGGTCCAGTCATCATCTAATCTACTATACTGAGGATCTAGTGGGTTCAGTCATCATCTAATCCACTATACTGAGATCTAGTGGGTTCAGTCATCATCTAATCCACTATACTGAAATCTAGTAGATTCAGTCATTATCTAATCCACTATACTGAGATCTGTATTTGATACACTTCTGAGATCTAGTGGATTTATTCTGTATCTAATACACTATTCTGAGATCTAGTGGGTTCACATTGTGTTTAGTATATTGGTGCAGTCTCCAGTGTTGCCAACAACCCTTAATAATACTTTTACTGACAGTTTTATAGCAATGTACTGCCACCTGTCATTTTACTGACACAACTTTGAGCGGCTGTAAAATTTGCCCCGAGCTGAAATTACAGCCAGTAAGAGAGAAAAATGGGCCTCAGGATTTTTAAATAAAGTGCTCACAAATCATTAGTGCTGAGCTTATGTGTGTGATTGCAGTGACAGGTGGGGTCTGGTGCTTACCAACTATTCTCACTGCTGTAATTGGGACTATTTATACTGAATGTTTGTTCAGAGTTCTGGCATTCAGTGCTGGTTACACTGGAGTCTGGCATCCAGTGCTGGTTACATTAGAGTCTGGCATTCATTGCTAGTTATAATGGAGACTTACATCCAATTCTAATTATAAGGTCTGACATCCATTGCTAGTTATCATGTAAACTGGCATCCAGTGCTGCATACACTGGTCTGGCATTTAGTGATTTTTATACTGGGGTCTGGCATCCAGTGCTGGTTATCCTGGAGACTGGCCTCCAATGTTGGTTACACTGGTTTGGTATCCATTGATTTTTATACTGGAGTCCGGCATCCAGTGCTGGTTATACTAGACTTTGGCATCCATTGCTAGCTATACTGGAGTCTGACATCCAGCGCTAGGTATTGTTACTGGTTATACAGGGTGATGATATCCTGTTGCTGGTTATACAGGGTGATAGTGACCTGTTGCTCTTTATGCGGGGTGATATTATCCTGTTGCTGGTTATAAAGGGTGATAGTGTCCTGTTGCTGGTTATACGGGGTGATATTATCCTGTTGCTGGTTATAAAGGATGATAGTGTCCTGTTGCTGGTTATACTGGGTGATATTATCCTGTTGCTGGTTATACGGGGTGATATTATCCTGTTGCTGGTTATAAAGGGTGATAGTGTCTTGTTGCTGGTTATACGGGGTGATATTATCCTGTTGCTGGTTATAAAGGATGATAGTGTCCTGTTGCTAGCTATACAGGGTGATAGTGACCTGTTGCTGGTCATAGTGGATTATAGGGCCCAATGATGAATTTACTAGGTTTCTGTTTATACCGTTTTCTAGAGCTGGCTCCTGCTTATACTGGGTTCTAGTGCCCAGTGCTGGTTACACTGCTTTCTAGTGACCATTGTTGGTTGTATTGCGTTTTGTCCAGTGCTGTATATACTGTTTTCTAGTGTCCATGGCTGGTTATACTGGTTTCTAGTCTCAAATGCTGGTTATACTGGAGTCTTGTGTCCAATGATGGTTACACTGGTTTCTTCTGTTCAGTGACATTTATACTGGTTTCTTGTGTCCAGTGCTGGTTATACTGGGATATTGTGTCCACTGTTGGTTATACTGGGTTCTGCTGTCCAGTGCTGGTTATACTGGGATATTGTGTCCACTGTTGGTTATACTGGGTTCTATTGCCCAGTGCTGGTTCTGCTGGGTTCTATTGCCCAGTGCTGGTTGGAGTAGTGATATGTAAAGTTTATAATGAAATGTGTGTTATTTATAATTTAATACCTGACTAATCATTGTTGACGCTTGGAAACAGGCTCTTGTCCTTCCTTTTGTGTCACAATATAATTATTCCTAATAAGTGCAAGCTCTGCAGTACAGATAATCGTAACTGCAACCCATTCGTGCACCACTGGGTATAATAAAGCGTTCACTCTAGGTGCAGGGTAAAATTATAGATGTGATGCACCGCTACACTACATCAGGTCCACATTTTTTGCCCTTCAAAATTAAAATATGCCATCCTCACTGATCAGCACCCTGCACCTAGAGTAAAGGTTTTGTTTCACTCACCCAGATACATCATTTGTGTGCATCCTTGTACTTCCCACGTTGAATGTGTTTACACAAACCCCCTGCCCCTGTTCCTTGCTCCTATTCATCCTGTGTAATTATGCAAGACACTCCTGAGCCTACACTAGGATACTCCGTACTCCCAAGCCCCCACTAGGATACCCCGTACTCCCGAGCCCCCACTATGATACCCCGTACTCCCGAGCCCCCACTAGGATACTCCGTACTCCCGAGCCCCCACTAGGATACTCCGTACTCCCGAGCCCCCACTAGGATACTCCGTACTCCCGAGCCCCCACTAGGATACTCCGTATTCCCGAGCCCCCACTAGGATACTCCGTATTCCCGAGCCCCCACTAGGATACTCTGTATTCCCGAGCCCCCACTAGGATACTCTGTATTCCCGAGCCCCCACTAGGATACTCTGTATTCCCGAGCCCCCGCTAGGATACTCTGTATTCCCGAGCCCACTGATAGAATACTCACTATTTCCGAACCCATCCCAGGGGACTCAGTATTCCCGAGGCCACTGATAGGATACTCAGTACTCTTGAGCCCAAAGATTAGCATACTCAGTATTCCTGAGCCCACCCTAGAATAGACCATATTCCTCAGCCCACTCTTGTGTACTCAGTATAAGTGTTATCGATTCCTTGTTCATGTGTGAACCTCATATATATAAATATATATTTCTTTTTTGCAAAATAGAGTTTGTAGTAACAATTTGCATATTAGTAATTGTCATTTATATACAGATTTGTAGAAGGATAATTATTAGCCTTTATTTTGGGCTATTCATTTATTGCAGATTTCCTCAAACATGAAATAAGAATTATCCCTAAAACCTCATTCATTTGGGTAATAATTATGTCCTAAGAGAAGTTCCTGCATGTAATTTTTTACAGTACCTGTGTAGCTACCCATTGACCCTTATTTGTAGCACCTCCATTACAGCATCTAGAGAATTACCATGCTGTTACGTTTACTGTACTAAAGAATTACAATGTACATTATCCCTTCTAACTGCAATTGAAGCCTTGCTATGATCGCCCAGGATTTTGGTGCTGCTAAATGTATAACACAAATACAGCTGTGACCTTAGTGCGTGTTATGCTGGGTACACACCTGATGAAATGACGCTGTTCATGGACATATCGGGTCGGTCCTGCAGCCCCCCACCGCCCGCCCGTGCATAAATTTCCATTGCAAAACCATACGCAGTGTGAGGTCTCATAGCGTGCGTGGCTGTTAGCAATTTCTGAGTAAGGTCAGGAACTGTGCGTATGGGTCCGATGTTACCGATGGTTTCGTATAACGGATGTGAGTAAGGTAAAGTGGGCGTCCTTGTGTAGTGCTGAGTTTGCATTGCGATCACAGTGGGGTGGCATGCTGTCACAGTTGAACTGCATGCGTACGCAATATTGCGATCTGTAGTGAATCAGGCCCACAGTTTGGGACACGATTGTTGGCTGATCCAATAATCGTGGGAAAAGAAATATGCCCACCCTTGGTTTTACCTATATTGTACATGGTCCCAGCTTCGTGGCAGTATTAATGCCATATATGTATGCAGAGCGGAAAGACGTTTGCTATCGGAGCTCACAGTATTATACTTCAAATAACAGCATGGGGGACTTCGTTCATATTTTGATCAAAATATATAAGATTGCAGCCCGTCGTCATGGGACCCCAATTCTCTACAAGTTCCTACCTCTAAGGTGCCTGAGAGGTGAGTGCATTTAACTGCAATTTAATGGTGTGTTGGCCATGGGCCTGATTCATCATGGATCGCAACTACAACAGCGAACGTGGATTGGCCGATGGTGCGTACTGCGCATGCATATGCACTGCAGTGCGCGAGTTAGCATTGCGATCGCACTGCTATCTCTTATGCAGACACAAAGCCTTCGCAGACCGAGGGACGGGACGTCAGCATTTGGAGGTGGTGACGGGGGAGTGGTCAGAGAAACGCAGACGTGCCAGTCCGTTTGAACACCGTTGCATGGGCGCTCATAAATTATCCACTGCGACGGCATAGGCAGCTTGTGTACTCACTGCGTGCGATGAGGTTAGCACTCTTCGAGTAAGATCAGACCTGCTGTAATTGTGCCTGAGGGGCCGATGTTCCTCAATGTTCCCGATGTATACGCAGCACTGCAAGGTATTACGGATGTGAGATAGCGGTAGTGGGTGTCTCTATGCTGGCTGTGCGCCGGCTTTGCAATTGCATCATTAGCATATTCAATTGCATTCAGTAGTGATAAGTAATGAATCAGGCTCCATATATGCTAGTATAGGAACTTGCAGAGAATTGGGGTCCCATGACGACGGGCTGCAAGCTTAAATGTTTAGATCAAAATATGAACAAAATCCCCCATGCTTTTATTTGCAGTATATTATTGTGAGCATGCTTTTATCTGGTAACTGGTTGCTTACTCTCCCGGGAAGTGGCGGGAGGCTACTGATTTTTTTTCGGGCAGTCCCCTCACACCCCCAGAAGAGTGGCTGGATATCTTGCATCCACTTCCTAGTGAAGAGGGCAGGATTGGGGGATAATACCACCTGGAACTGCAGTCTGTGTGAAGGGGCGTGGTCTAATGACCTGAAAGCCCCGCCCCCGAAGTAACCAGCTGCCTCTCCTTTCTGGGTTTCTGTAAGAGAGGAGAGAGAAAAAAATGAGGTAAGTATGATCTGCACCTAGCATGGGGGAGTTGGTGCAAATTTCAATGGTGCGACTGATGGCTGAGTCTAAAGATGCACCAAGCGAGATTGTTACGTCTAAAGACAGGCAAAGTGGGCGTCTCAGCCGTTGCATATTCAGACGCATGGCTGTACACCAGGGGAAGGGCTTTTACCAGTCCCTAAATATTCCCATATAACCCCACTGATTACAAAGACTACTGTACAAAACTAAACTTGCCCTTCGTGCTGTGCATGGAACGAGCCACCTCGCAGTCTCAGCGGCCCCTAGGCAAAGGCCCTTCGTGCCATATGGTGAATCCGGCCCGGTGACAAAGAACTTCTTTTCTAAAAGAAGGAAGAGAAGTGAGGAACTGTATTCAGTCTTTATTTCTGTAACACTCTGAGAGGTAGCTGGGCGTGGGTGATACGCATCCATCATTCATCTCAGCGAGGCATGTTGTGTAACCGAGGTGTGTACCAAAGTGTAGTGTGTGATGATGTGCTACTTGGGAATGTAATCACTATGTATAAAGACTGACGCTGTCAGTTTATAATGGTCGGGTGAATGAGGCTCGGTGTCACATATTCATTTTAATCCTGTGAAACTTTCTTTTTTGATATTCAAGTAAATATATGAAAACATTTGTACATTCCATATCTTAGTATAATCCAGGCGATATGTACTGTATGTCCCCGGCACTTCTCTCTCTCTGGGCGGGATGCATTCTGCCGGTCATCACATGCATGCTGCCAGCGTTGGCGACATCGGTATGTATGACGATCCCCGCAAAGGCCTTTGCGGTGAAGGGACTTCTGAGTCTATGACCCAGAAGCGCCTCCGGCAGAAGGGAAGGATGTGCGTGCCGTGGGGGGTTGGTGCATATGAAAAATGCTGTCAAACCCGCATTTCCGGGGTTTGACCGCATTTTTTCTCGCTCTTTCTCCCCCTCTTACTCCATCTCTCTCTTACCCCTCTACTATCTCTCTTATCAGTACTTGATTTTATTATGTAGATTATCCTTGCCATTACCTATTTGCTTTTCATCTTTTGTTTTTAGGCCTTCCTCACCTTTTCTCCTCTATAGAGTGATTTTCCTTTCTGTAAGTGGCCTGTGTATCCCTGTGTGCCTTTCCCCTCTCTTCTATGCTCTTATACATGTGTGGTTGTGGAACTGCTCTGTTGCTGTTGGTAGATTGCCAGTAGTGTCTGTGTGTTCATCATAAGGTGGTATGTATGGGAAATAACACAAGTGTTTGGAGACTGTAGATGTGTGTTATGCAGGGACCCACTGACACAGGTGGGAAGGGTCAAAGTTCATACCAACTACTATTACATTCCAAAGTGATGATGTCATTTTTATCACTCCTCAGCTATATATATATATATATATACATACATATAAAGCTGAGGAGTGAGTGAGTGTGTGTGTTTGTGTTGGGGGGGGGGGGGGGATACAGAGATGCCAGGTCCAGTATGCTAGCAGCTAGTATATAAATATAGAGATTAGGAAGGGCAACCAGAAAAGCCTGGTGGTGGACTCTTTGAAGTCCTATAGCCATGATATGTCTTCCTCACTGTACTGTACTGTACTATACTGTACTGTGCTTTGTTGTCTGTCTATTAGGATTTGAATCACACCTATTGTACTAAGTGAAATCCCAGCTCCCAGAGAACGGCTGTGACTGGTGCCCCACTTAGGTGTGTGACGGTGGCTGATCTCTGGGTGTGATACCGGAGAGGATGGTACATATGAAATATGTGAATGAATAATAGTATTCAGGGGACACCTCCCTTGCTGTGTGTGGGGATTAACAAGGAGGGAGTTAAGAAAGATGAAACCAAGATGTGTAAGTTAGATGTTATAAAGCTGAGAGCTTCTTTGTATGTACAGTAAGAAGAGATCATTATACTGTCCGCAGGGATTGGAGTCTAATGGTTTCACATCTCAATTACTCTTATGCTGGATAACCAGGGGCTTCTCCTGCTGCTCTGTGTGAGTGTCGTTTCACATGACCAGTGTCCAGCCATGGATTTTATTGGTCAGTCTGGGAATAGACCAACCACTGTATCGTAGTCACATGTTGACCTCAAAATGGTCGCTAAACACAATTAATTGAACGCATGTTGAGGAATGGAAGACAGGGTCAATACAATGACCCCGCTCAGCCCACGTGGGAGGTTACCTCTCATCCCTCAACTGCACGCAGCAGTGCCATCCACATGCCCAGTGCTCACCGCGCCAGTCACTGGGTGGTTGTGACAAACAACTGTATTTCAGGGTTACATGGCTTAGCAAGGCTCCGTCTGGAAATGCTTCTCCGTCGAGGTGCATCACATAAAAAGTATAGAATATAAGCAACTTCTACCAACTAGCCATGTCCTACCACTGTTTATCCCACTGTACATGAATGAGAGTCCCTCACAATGCAGTCTCTTCACTTATTTATCTTATGTCAATAAAAGCTAAGGGGTCTATTTACTAAGCAGTTTAGGAGACAAAGTGAAATGAGATAAGGTACCAGCCAATCAGCTCCCAAATGTCATTTTCAAACACAGCCTGTGAGATGGCAGTTAGGAGCTGATTGGCTGGCACCTTATCACTTTTCACTCTGTCTCCTAACACTGCTTAGTAAATAGACATCTAAATCTCCACAAAACTAGGCACACAATCCTTGTCCTTGCTGTTATATAGGATGTCTCAGGTGAGCACCTAAATTCTCAGTAAGGGGGTTGATGCCTCAAATCTTCAAAAGAAATGAAAGTGGAGAAGTTGCCCATAGTAACCAATTGGCTTATAGCTGACATTTATGTAGCACAGTCGATAAACTACAGTAAGAAGCTGATTGGTTGCTAAAGGCAACCTCTCCACTTCATCTCTCTCCAAGACTTGATACGTCTCCCCCTGAATGTTTGTTATTGCTGTTTCTCAGTCTCGGCAGGTCCCTGTTAGCAGACTTCTCCATGTAGGCCTTCATACCCGCAGGCCGCTGTTACCTGACTTCTCACGAGAGCCATGTTTTATTCAGCACTGGCCGTCTGTCTCGCAGTGGCTTTCTTCCCAGTCTAACACTCCCTTAATGGAAAAGGTCCCCTTTGTTTTCTAAACAATGGAGCCAGGCGTGTGTTATCATAACTGCAGTTGGATTATCTAGTGTTTGGTGGACTCTGATATCACTGTGTCCTTTACTGGAGGGAAGGTCGCTGAGAGCTTTAATGATTTCAGGCTGATAATGCGAAGTCCAGGGAATCCATTATATTGTGCCCTTTATACTAGAATGTCCCCAATGGGTGACTGTAGAAAATAAGTGCTATAACTATGACAACCAGCGAGGGGGCCTCATTTTTCCAGTTTAGTTTAGGAAATGACAGCAAATGGTTGCTATAAGTTACACCCAGTGGCGGCTCCAGAGGTGGGGAGGCAGAACAGTTCAATATTCAAATAGGGGAGCCACACCAACTGTCAGTGAGTCTAGGCTGGCGATGTGTGGCTGTGGTTAGGGTGGCAGTTGGTGTGTCTTCAACTATTTGCATTTTGGACTGTGCCGCAGCCCCACCTCTGGAGCCGCCACTGGTTACACCACATCGTGGTCACAGTTACCTAGGCACCGGCTTTTATAAAGGGATCGGTATGAAATACGGCCGGAAGACCGGCACCAGTGAAGATCCCGACAGCAGCTAAGGTAAGTACTAACCTAACCCCCTCCTAACCCTAACCCTCCCTTAGGGATGCCTAACCCTAACCTCCCCCCCCAAGTGCCTAACCCTAACGCCCCCTGTAAGTGCCTAAACCTAACCCCCCCTTCCCTGCAACCTCCTCCCCCCCCCCAAGTGCCTAACCCTAACCTCCCCTATAAGTGTCTAATCCTAACACACCCCCTTCCCTTAGCCTAGCCCTAACCCTCCCGGGGGTGCCTAACCCTAACCTTCCCCCGTGGGTGCCTAACCCTAACCTCCCCTTCCCCTAGCCTAACCCTCTCAGAGGGGTGCCTAACCCTAAGCCCCCCCCCCCAGGAGCCCCTAACCTAACTTCCCCCCCCATGCAGCTGTCCACGCCCGGCTTACCTTCGATCGGGATGCCGGGCTTAGGTAAAATGACAGGCGTCAGGATTTCAACGCCTGTCATTAGACCCTTGCCGAACATTTAGACCGTCGGCATCCCGACTGCATACCTTTATAAACACCCCCATTGGCCTACGTCCAGTTACCAATACAGGTCAGATGACAGGTGTAACACAGGCATAAACTCTTGTTTCAATGTGACAACTGATATGTTTCAGATTGTTCAATTTAATATTACCATGCTGTAGAACAGGGGTGGGGAATCTTTTTTCTGCCGAGGGCCACTTTGATATATATAACATTATTCACGGGCCCAGTGCAGGCCACGCCCCCTCCGTGTGATGTCACATGGGAGCGGGGTAACAATCGCCAGTGATTACAGCAATGCCTGGAGCATCCTGAGGATGCTTCGGGGAGCTGTAAGGGCAGCGGTGTGACCGTCTGAAGTGTGCTAAGGACGCTCCAGGCAGCACTACTGCATAGATTCTGGCCGCAGGGTGCCATTATAGGCACCCTGCAAGCCAGATGAGACTAGCAGAAAAAAGCTCCGAGGGCCAGACCAAATGATTCCGGGGCCTGAGGTTCCCCATCCCCGCTGTAGAAGGACACAGAAAAGCCTTTTTCTCAAGATTTTCAGTTACAGAAACCAATAATTTTTTGTTTCTCCCAATTTGAGGCAGAGAAATGATGCAGAAATCTCCGATTCCCCTAGTATGCCAGCGCACATTGGAGGCTGAGCACTCCAGCATTTTGTAGATCTTTTTTTTGCATCTTTAGCTAAATCCTTCTTAATATGGCGTGACGCTTACGTGAAGTCCCATCCAGCTGTTTGTCGCAAGGGCTGTCCCGGCAAGTTAAAATGTATCATAAGTTCATAACTGCTTTGATGTGAAAACCAGGGAAAAGGGTCCAGTAATGTTATTCCACAAGATGCGCAGAATGATAAATAGACTCCGTATGCACTAGTACGACCAGCATAAGATGAGATTCATCTTACGATTTCCTTTGAACTCCCTGGCAGTCCTGGCCACACACGATTGACACACGATGTACATACGATCTCATGATACCATCGATCTGCAGTTTAGGAAGGAAGGTCATAAAAAGCACACACACTTCTTTGGGTTTTTTTCAATATTCAATTTTTATTGATTTTCAAAAATCTGCATAATAGAAACATACAAAAAACAGAAATATGGGGGTAAAGTAAAATTACAGAAACAACTTAAAACAACTTAGAAAGGTACATACAATGTAATTGTATCATTAAGTCAAAATAGCCCTTAACCTCAATGATGAAAAGTATAGCACTGATACTGAAAACATACATACGTCGTGATTTTTTACTTATATAGTAACATCTCAATGTTTAACACAATGATCAACATTACCATATAACCCTATCATAAACTGTGTCAAATAAAGCCTTGAAAGTATTATTGCATTGTGTTTTAATTTTATTCATATTCGTTATCAAGGGCACTTTTTCTAATTCTTATATTCGGTCAAAACGAACCAGCGGACCAACGGGTTAGAAACTGATGACGAGTATTGGGCACCTGCTGTTTTGAATTCATAATGGGCCTGAATTTTATTTTCAATAGCTTGTAAGTTATCGATAATATTAGATTTCCACTGTTGAGCGATTAGTAATTTTGTGGTAATTAGTAGGTGTCCCATTCTATAACGGTCACTATTGGAAAAGGGTCCATGATATATATGGAAGATAGCTATTAAAAAAAAAAAAAACCTGTGTTATGAGTTTAAATACTTGACTCCATAGTGGACGTAACATGGGACACGACCAAAACATGTGTGGTAGAGTGCCCACCAGACCACAGTGTCGCCAACGTAGATTGGAAACTGAGGGCCAGATCATATGAAGTTTCTCTGGGGTTAGGTACCATCTATGTAGAAGTTTATAGTATTGTTCTACGTAGAAAGCACATTTGGAAAGCGTAAAGCAGTTACGGAAGATTGACTGCCAGTCTTCTTCAGTCAATGAGCATGACAGATCTGATTCCCATTTTATCAATGAAGAAAATTTAGAGGGTTTTGTAGAATCAATTATAAGGGAATACCACCAGGTTATGCTTGGGAGTAACTGTATCCATCCTATTTTGCAAATATTTTAGTATCTTACTAATATGGTGAGGGGAGTGTGTTATATTATGTAACCAGTGGCGTAATTGGAGAAATTTAAAGAAATCATTTACTGGAATAGAGAACTTCTCACATATCTGAGCAAAAGAGCTCAGAGTGCTGTTATATCGCCCAGGGAGGCCACCCCTCAGGGTTGGACTGGCCCACAGGGGTACAGGGGAATCCCCCGGTGGGCCCCACTGCCTATGGGCCCCTCCCCTCCTTTAGGGATCAGGTTCAAGACTGTGCACTTGAACTACACATTATACATATGTTACATTATACTGCAAATGACTATGGTGTATTTTATACAATGCATTGCTGTTATTAATCTGGTACATTATCATGCATGCACTAGCAGTATTTACTATATATACACATTTTAAGGAACCCAGTCCATGCACTCTCTAATGGTTAGCCAAGCCTCTGTGGAGGCTGGCCACACCACTAATTATGGGCCCCTATCACTGTATTCTCCCCGTGGGCCCTTCATGCCCCAGTCCGACACTGCCACCCCTCTATCCAGTTATCTAAACATAAATTTGGAATAAGGGACGCAATTCTCTTAGGATTAGTAGTGGGTAGGGTAATGTCATCCAGTCTAGAAACTACATCGCGCCAAGCCTTTCTAAAGGACACGATAGCTGTTAGGCACCTTGTACTTTGAAGGTTACTGGATTGAGGTAGCCATAGTAAATCTATCAGAGGTAGCAGAAAAATGGCGTCTCTCTCTAATATAACCCATGTTTTTGGTTTGTCTAATTCGAACCACTCTCCTATTGGACTCGATAAGCATGCTAATTGGTATATTTGTAATTTCGGAAATGCCAATCCCCTTTTCTGTTTTGGCAAGGATAAGATACTCCTAGCTACTCTAGGCTTCTTACTTTTCCATACATATGTGATGAACAATGCATAAAATGTATCCAATATATATCTTGGAACCAACATCGGAATTGTTCTGAAAAGATACATAAGTTTAGGGAGAAGCATCATTTTCAGTGCGGCAATACGTCCCAGCCAAGAAACCTCCTGCATCATCCAATCTTTCAATAATAGAGATAGCGAATTCGATAAAAGGAGGTAGTTACTTGATATTAAGTCAGATATTTATGGGGTAATTTGGATTCCGATGTATTTAAGAACACACACTTCTTCAAAATGTAAGTCAAATGACGCCGGTCGGAAGCACGATGCATCGCATGCGCAAATATCGTGGCACGATCTGCATACGATAGATAATATGGGCTGCACATCTGATCATACGATGCGTTTTAAGCGCGCATCGGAGTGTATCCTACCTAAAATACTACTCGATTTCCACACGATTCATGGTACGACGCGTCTAAAATCGGGCAATCGGCCCGAAATCGCGCTAGTGTATGGCCAGCATTAGCCCCCTATAAACACTTCAGTTATTTTAGCTCAGTAATACAGAAGTCTTGATATATTTTAGTGCCCACAAGTGCCCTGTGTTTGACCCAGTCATATAGATGATGCTATTTGGGTGTAATCCTTATTTGATGCTTCCCGTATGTGATGAACCTAAATTTAGGTTGTTATATACCAGATACTGAAACTGCGCATCCCGCCCAATGTGTAAGGCTGTGATGATCGAAGATTCCAGAGCGTTTGTGCTGTCCGCAGGGAGGAGGAGAAGCAGCAGCGGATATATGCAAAGGGTGTGAGAGAGACACACATAGCACAGGGGAGCAGAGCAGGTTCTACAGGAATTAGGGGCGAGGGGTGTGACCGTCATACAGTTTCATTGCAATTGGTGTGAGATTTCAGAGAGAATTTATGGAGTGGTTTAACTGACAGCAGCCTGCCAGTCACTACCCTAATTTACTGCTGGGGACGAGGCCCCTAGACGTTCCAAAAATATTATATCCGGATGCATCCAATTCTATCCGTCGTCCCACTAGTACACATTAGACAATACTGTCATTCTAGTTTCTTTGCACAGTGACCGGTGGAATAAAACAATTATATTCTACTTAAAAAGCTTTTGCTTAGTATGGTTTTCCTATTAATACTGCAGAGCAATAAATAAGTATGGAGCTTTGTACGTACCGTAAATGCACATATAAAGAGAAACTACATTGAACGCTGTATGTGTATGCAATGTATTGTGCTGTCATTTTTCTGGCACAGTCTGTAACGTGACAGTTAGGAGCTGCATGGTTGGTACTTTATCTCTCTCCGAGGTTTTATAATTTTTCCCCCACAGTACCTCCATCCCCGTAGATCTCTGTGGGACATTTGCTTATTGTCACTGGGTAAAGCTATCTTGCGATAAGCAGCAAAACAGATTTGTACTTATCACCTGTTATTAATAAATAGTCCCGTTAACAGTTTGTTACTTCTACTAATTGATTTTTACTTTTTTAGCATCTTTCTGTGGATTCTAGCCATGCCTTTATATCATCAGGTGCAGAGATGTTTTAGTTTCATGAACCAGGGATGGGATATGAAGCTGCTTGTTGGATGTATTTGCATCAATAGTGGATTTCACGGTATCGAGTCAGGTAGTCGTCATTCAGAAGGTCAATAGTCAGAATGTCGACAGTTCTGAATGTCGAAATGGACAAAAGGTCGACAACCAATATATAGACATACAATTTTGTTAACATGGTTAAAATCTTCAGATTGTCGACAATTAACATGTGAACACTAAAATGTCAACATGTTTAAGGTTAGGGATTAGGGGGTAAATTTACTAAAGTGAGCGTTTTTAGAAGTGAATTTTAAAAGTGATGTAGCCCACAGCAACCAATCAAATTCTAGCTATTATCTTCTAGAAGGTGCTAGTTAAATTTAAGTAGAATCTGATTGGTTGCTATGGGTAACATCACTTTTAAAAATCACTTCTAAAAACTCTAACTTTAGTAAATTTACCCTGAGGACTAGGCTAAAATAAGCAAAAATCATTATGTCGACATCCTGACTGTCGACTCGAAAGCACAGCCAAGTGTTATTATATCCTGGGAGATCAAATGTAACAAACTCCGGGCCATGTGATATATGTGACTGAATAATACAGGAAGAAAGGTAGTAAGATAAAGCAATGTATTTTCTGAATGTTGCGAGATATCAAATAAACTAATAATGTAATCCTAAAATGAAAACACAGAATGTATAAATATACTGTAGTATATTCTACAATTATTGCATGCATGATATTTTGCAGGAACCACAGTGAACTGTGCACAATCATAGTAATGGTTTTTTTTTTTGCAAAGTTCCATTTATATTTTTAATAAAATGGCTGCCAGGTCAGAATTCTGAATGGTGCTCATGAATGTGGAGTAACAACACGAGGAGGCTTTTATCATAGCAGAGATACATGAACTATGCACCAGTAAATGGCATTCCATCAGAGGCTATAGTACTTAATGTAGAAAATTTTAGCGTGAAGTAAAAAAAATGTGAATAATTTTCATCTTGCCAAACCTGATGGTCAGGGCACTTCAAGAACACCCTAATGCCGTTCTGCCCCGGAGCGTGGTTCCAGTGACACTACCTATGGGCGTAGAGTGACATTCTGCGGATTCTGTGCATTTTTGTATTTCGCTGTTTGGCGTTCGGTCTACTTTACTTAAAGTGCAGCAATATTTTCAGGGGGCTCTGTCTTGTATGGCATTTTCTTGAAAAATCAGAAATGATAACACCGCCACCTTGGATTTTGTATAACAGGCCCATGTATAGATGACATCATAACCTGTCCTGGAAGCCATTTTGACTTTGTAAGAAAATGGGAAGCAATGTTGAAACAAGGTGGCGGTGCACCTTGTGCCAGCCCCGGCCCTTAGTGGCACTGCAGCAGCGATACTGGCTACAGGGTGTCGTTCCAGGCAGCCTGCTAGCCAGATGCAGGGGTCGTGGGGTAGCAACGGTGCCGCCCTCAGGTCCCTTGGCAACAGCATTGCTCACACAGACCTAATAACAGCCCTGATAGGAAGCCGCTGGTGGACAAATGTTAAAGGTTCAAATTGCTCAATCAATTTATAATGGGCAGCAGGTTCTGGCAGTTGCTATTACTTATAAATTGATTGAGTGTCTTCCATTTTGAGCATCATGGTCTGTGAGGCATTTATGGGATCAGTAGCTGAAAGGGAGTGCTGGACCTTGTAGTGCCATTTTGGAGCATGGGTACTTCCTGGACTTATGCTACCAGTAGACAAACCTAGGTGGTTGCCTAGGGCGCCAGTGGTTAGGTGTTACCTTAACACTGAATGAGTGACATAATGGGGGCAATGCAGAGTGCGAGGTATACCCTGTGTATTCAAACTATGCACGCCCTGAGTCCGAGCGAACAAGGGGTATGGGTGTTGCACGCATTTCAGTTGCATTTACATTTGTGACTGAAGGGGAGTAACTGGGCTGTAATGGGGCGTTGTCACGTAGGCAACGTCCATAGAGGGTGTGATGACGGAACTGCGGACCATGCAGAGTTGCACACAAACGTAAATACCCGTTTCCAGGCATATCATTGGCACCAAGTACTGTATGGTCCGGTGCCAGTCTGCACCGATGAAGATGGCGAGCAGCAATATCAGTATGGATAGGGGGTGGCCGTGCTGCAAATATGCGTTTAACTCTCCTTATGGGTGAATATATACATTTAGTTGAGTGCACACAATGCGGGCGCATCTAAGGCTGATGTGTGTTCTACATCTGGCCCAATGTGCCAGGCACAAGATGCATCGCATTAAATGCTTTTCATGTTGCCCCCACCTCCCGTCTGCTAAGATGAGGAGTAGCGAGAGTGGGGCTCAATCTCTGCGGTGAGGGAGGGGAGCGACATTCCCAGTGAAGGTGGCAGTGCCTAGGGCACCATCGCTCCTTCTACTGCTTTTCAAGTTTCAAAACACATGAATATATGACCCAATATAGGAACTCTCCTTGTTTAGAGTTAGAACTATATGATAGTGCCAAGGGTCCGGTAGGTTATCTTTGCCAATGTGTGTAATTAAGACTTCTCCAATGTACAGTAAAATGGCAGCTTTTGTTGCTGGGTCACAGAATGGTGCGGAGAGATTTCTCTGTGCATGTTAAAGTATAAAGATCCGGCAGCATGTGTATTTCATATGTGTATCTGTATTAACCCAACAGCTGTGACAGCAACTGTATTTAGGAGTCAGGGGCCACTGGGCAATCAGGATGTGGTATAATTTGTAGACACTCAAAAAGTCAACATGAGGCTGTCAACGTGGTTGTAATGTCGACAACGTGCTTTTAGTCTAATTCTATGCTTAACCCTAAATGGAAATGTCGATATTATATCAATGTCAGCATTTCCCCTGTCAACATTCTGTCAGTGTCAACATTTTGCAGGTGTCGTCAATAGTGATGTCGAAATTTTAACCATGGTGACATTTCGGGCTTTATTTTACGGAACGGCAGCATTTGTAAGCTGCCGCTTCCCAATGGGTTGGAGGTGAAAATATTAAACGCCACCCGCAGTCATTGTAAAGCACGCCGACGCTTTGTAAATAAAGCCCTTTGATTGGACACCAGCCATCTGGGGCACATACTTGTTAAAGACAAACTTCGGTGAAATTGAATGCATGGGAGCAAATGACAATCAGCCATTTTCTCACAAACATCGGAAAACGGATGAAAGCTGTTGTTCAGACAAGTTTTATAAATCAAACAGCTTTAACCAACTTGCCTGAACGACCTTATTCGTGTTTTCTGGTGTTTGGGAGCAATTTGCTGATTGTCATTTGCTCCCATGCATTAACGGATTTTCATTCCAACCAACCAACTAGTTGGAAGGTTGGAGGAAAGTCGGTCTGGTATATGGTCAGCTTAACACTGGGCCTGTTGGACGCTAATGCAATTTTCATGCAGATCAAATGATTATTTGCCATTGTGCATGGGTACAGAGCCGTAACTAAACTTTTTGGTGCCCTGTGCCAGAAAGAGCATTGGCGCCCCCCTCATTTTTCAAAGGGACATAATGCACCCAAAAATGGCCATGGCTTCATGGGGAAGGGCCAGGGAAGAGATAGGAGAGGCCAGGAGATGCTGGGGATGAAATAAGAGGAAGCTGCAAGTAAGAATGATAATAAACAGAAATTTGACAGGCCCAAACAGCGCCCCCTTCCCTGTGGTGCCCTGTGCCATGGCACCGGCCGCACTACCCTAGCTACGGCCCTGCATGGGTATGCCACGGAGACCAATCGCAGTGATTGACAGGAAGTGAGCGTTTGGGGGTGTTAACGGGGGATGGCCGGCAAAACATGGGCGTGCCTGGCCCTTTGAACGCCGTTACAAGGGCGTGCATAAAGTAGCCACTGTGATTGCATACAAAGCATGAGAGCCCCCTGTGTGTCAGTAGTGCTGACGAGTCTGTGGCTAGTCAGACCACCTGCAAGATGGCCGCTCGATGTCCGTCGATGTTACCGATGTTTACGCTGGTAAGGGATGGCATCTGCAGGTAAGTTGGCAGCACTGGGTGTCCCTATGCATGGGTGATCTTTTGAACCCTTAGCATATTTTTCCCAGCTGCGAGCGCATTTGCCTCCATCTTTGAATCAGGCCCACTGTTCCTGTTACATGAAATCAATATTACAGACTTTAATTACTGAGCAAATATTGGGCCTGATTCAGACCCACTCGCGAGCGGCTGTCCGCTCGCAAGTGGGTCGATGGTCTGCACTGAGCATGCGCACGACGGAGGGAGCTCCGTTGTGCACATGCGCCAGACACGACGAGCGAAGGACTTTACTTCGCTCGTTGTGTCCAATCAAAGGGGGCGTGCTGTCAATGTTGATTGACAGCACGCCCCCTTTGGTGGGCGTGCCGGGGGCGTGCCTCCCTGACGGGGGCGTTCCCACGGGAACGCCTCCCGTCAGAAGCCGGCCCACTGACATCACTAGTGATGTCAGTGGGAGTGATTTTGGCTCTGATAGAGCCAAAATCACTCCGGAGCTTGCGGTTGAAAACCTCAACCGCAGGCTCCGGCTCGCAATTTCGATGGTCGCGATGGTCACGACCATCGCGGCCATCAAAATGCACGCTCGTATAGCCTGTGGGTGGTGACCCACAGCTATACGAGCGTCCAGGAGGACGCTCCATGAAAATGGAGCCCGGCCCTCATGCAGAGCGTGCGCTCTGCTCAGAGCATACGGCTCTGAATGAGGGCCATTGTTCTTGTCATGTCTTATCTCAGTATATAGTATACATCATTAGTCAGGGCTTGTAGATGCAATGTACAGTAATGGTGATGTCTCTCACAGGTGAGGTACAGAGAGCTAGAGACAGGTAAGTCACTGCCTCTGCGACGGCTGTATACCTTTAGGTGACCGCGATGAGAGATAATATTGTATAGGGCGTGGTTCTCATCTGCCTGATTTTCACAGACACCCTCTGTTCATTTCAACCCTTTGCAAGCTCAGCTGCTCCATTAAACCGTTCTATAGCCCCTGCTTGTAAATAAGTGTTTTTTCTCACAATGAAATGATATAGAAACAAAATGTGGGGTGTGTTTATCAGTGTATTTTGGCTGTGATGTGAGCAATTAGCAGTTTCTTTTATTTCTTGTGCCAAATTTCTCTTTTGCCAGTTTCGCCCTAATGTTGAGCTTCAAGGAAAACATTTTCTGTAGAGGATTCATAATACTGATACAGGAAAGTGATTTTAGGCCACGGTCCAGCCAGAGGCAAACGCAGGGTTTCTAGAGGGGGGTTTCCAAATGCTGGATTTTAGAGCGAGTGTGGCCAGTCCATGAAGAGACGGTATAATTATCACTTATCCAGCTTTAATATGCGTCATTCAAAGTGTATTGTGTGTCATAATTCCAGCGTAT
Source organism: Taudactylus pleione (assembly GCA_031769625.1). Lineage (NCBI taxonomy): Eukaryota > Metazoa > Chordata > Amphibia > Anura > Myobatrachidae > Taudactylus > Taudactylus pleione. The sequence goes on along the minus strand of JAUIMM010000060.1, from coordinate 11,396,756 downwards.
ACAGGACCAGCAATCAGTAAGCCATGAGATGTGGCAGTAGGGTCATTCTGCCTGAGCTGAGTGTTTTTATTTCACATGTGGGCACCATTCCAGGGCATGGGAGCAAAGTAATAGTCTGTGGGAGCAGCAGGAGAACCTAGCACTGCTCTGGACATGTATGTACATATTGGTCTCCTTAGGCACTGGATAACCGTATTAATAATTAACCCTATAGATCAGTGATTCCCAACCTCAGTCCTCAAGGCACACTAACAGTCCTGCTTTTAGTGATATCCATGATTGTGCACAGATGGTTTCATCAAAATAACTGAGGAACTAATTAAGTCACCTGTGCTCTAGTAAGGCTATCCCTAAAACCTGGACTGCTAGTGTGCCTTGAGGACCGTGGTTGGGAACCCCTGCTATAGATGGTCTATAGCAGTGCAACTCTAATATTTTTCCAGATCTCCTAGTTCAGTGGTTCTCAAATTCGATCCTCAGAATCCCACATAGTTCACATTTACCAGGTCACCCAGCAGGTGCACAGGTGTATTTATTACTCACTGACACATATAAAAAAATGTCTGTGAGGAGACCTGGAAAACATGCACTGTTTGGGGTCCTGAGGACCAAGTTTGAGAACCTGTGTCCTAGTTGGTATACAGGTGTAGTCATTACAGGCTGACACATGCTAAAAGATCTACAGGTGGTGCAAATTATTTCATTTGTGATACAGAGGAGAACATGTAGTACTAGTAAAATTGTATTTTATACTATTTCTTTTGTGGTCATGGTATAGAGTAGACTGGGGTGGGGGTTTTCCAGGCACCCGGAAATCCCCCCTGCATTTGCCTATGCCAGCCACCTATAACCTTTTCCTAGCTTTGCCTCCCCTCTTTCCGCACGAGCTCTGGTTTAGGATTTTTTTCATCTGTGTGTCTTCAAATAGCAGGTTGTTACCCTACAGCTCTCATGTGCATGGGGTTACAGCGAAGACTGGTTCCTATGATGTGTATATCGCATCTTATACCCAAAAGGAAGCACAGGGCGGCTTCTGTGTTCTGAACTATGTTATAAAGGTGTCTTGTTTTTGTTTTTTTTATGTCAAAGAAATGGGAGCCCAATGTAAGCAGTGAAGCTTATGATTAGATGTGAACGCTACACTCCTTGATTAAAGCTTAATCGAACTCTTCATTCCTGGGAATTGCATGATGCAAAAAAAGTTTCCCGCCAATACCTCATGCTCGGCACACAGCCTATGGGTACCAATAGAAAACCATGGAAGCATGGAATTACAGCTTTCTATTGGGCCTCCTACTTGCTCACAGTTTAGCTGTCAGGAAGGAATTAGACATTTACTGTCTAGTACATAGCCTTACCCCAGAAATATATAAACTAGGTTCTCTTGTTAAGGGTAGCCTTGAGCCATACTTGGTGGGTGCCTGCAATGGGTTGTGCCTATATTCTTTAGGGTGGAGAGCAGCAACAGATATAAGCTAAGCATTGCTTGAGCATCTGTACTGGAATGACCTTCGGTGATGCTGTGTTTCACCTTATTGCGGAAGTGTACTCTCTTATACCTTTTTGTTTGTTAACCCTCCGTGTTACGTTAAGAAGTTCACATATACTGGTCACAATAATGTTTATCTTCCATTCTTTCCCAGTTTGTTTGATGCTGGAACAATTACGCATATTCTGCAACAGTTTATGTAAGGGGTACATTGTTACTCTGTATTATAGCAATTCTCTTCAATAAGGAGGTTATTCAATTACACATCTGCTTGTGTGGTCATTTCTCTGTATTATTATCCCACCAGGGAAAGTTGTTATGGATTCTGTAGGTGGTAGGGTTCCTAATTAGATTTAACCCCATTCTTGACACTTTGTTAACACACAGATAGCACAGCCCCTCTCACCTTGCACAGAGTGTGGGAACCAGAGGAATATAATGTGACGATTGCACCGTCGTCTGGTGGTGCAGAGTAACTATGTGAGATCTCCATGGTTTTACAAACATTAGAGTGCCCCTGTGATCCTGTTCTTTACTCAGAACCGACACTACGTTTGTTATATGCTTTGCCATCAGTGCCTATTGTACTCCTTCTTTCATTGTATGTCCTCCATGTTTATTGAATATCCTGAGTGCATGGAGACATTACTGCAGCATTTTTGCAGGGCAGGATTTCGTGGCAACCACACATGAGAATAACGTTTCCCCTGTGCCTGGTATTCCAGCTGCAGTCACTGTATAAAGGTAGAAAGTGTTATAGGCAGTGTCTAATCTGCTCAGATAAGACCAACAAGTGAACGACTGGACCCGCGGCTGCCTGGAAGATGATGGTCATTCAGTGTATATGAAGGACCATCATGTACAGATAGATCTGCTAGGTGTGTACCCACCTTAAGGCAATTATGTCAGTGCTGCATTATTACACAACACGATATAAATAAATAAATGCTCTGTAGTAATCCTATTTTACCATACAGTATGTTATGCCAAAGGGAGGGTTGTAAGCATCCCCAGAATCCTTGTTGGGCTTCGCCATTGTCTTTATGCACTGATAAGTGTGGGGGAGATGTTTCAAATCTTCTAAAGAGGGCAAGTGCAAATGTTGCCTATAGCAACCAATCAGATGCTATATATAATTTTTTAGAATGCATTGTATAAATGATAGCTACAGTCTGATTGTTTGCTGTGGGCAATGTAGGATATACTGTCTTATTTCATGAGTAAAATATTTAATTGTGCATGTACCTATACATTAACCTTCTCCCAATGATGTGGTTTCTTGTGTTTAACCTCTGTCAGTCTCTATAATAAGTCTCATTTACTAGCCACAATATGCAAAAGCACAGTGCATTGAGTCGTGCTTTTTTCCCTAGTGTACACATAGATACACGCCTAGGGAGGGATTGCGCAGGATTGGAGAGTAGACATGTCACTTACCAGTCTAGCTGCTATCACCAGCTAAGACATGTGCATCCTTGTATAAGTGGGAATATTTGCATAAAACATGACATCTGAATACAGAATCACACAGCTGGGGCACATTTTTATAGGGAGTTTTATCAAACTTTCTAAAAAGGACAAGTGTAATTGTTGTCCGTAGGATGTTATCTGATTTGTTGCTATGGGCAACATCTCCGCTTGGTCTCTTTAGAAAGTTCAATAAATCTCCATCTTACAGCTTTGTAAATTGCCCTCATTGTGTTACTGTGTCAGTCTGATATGGCTGGTAAATTCCATGGCTGGGGATTGCACCCAGGTAGCTGAACAGCTCTATCATAGACCAGTATGAAGTGTTCAGGAGAGTCTGTATATCCTGAATCACTTCTTTGTTTTATGTTGCTTCCTTGCTATATCAAGGTTTTCCTGGTGGTCAACAATAGGCGCACAGAAAATGTAAAACATTTACTCCAAGGAAAACAGCTGTAACAATAGTTAGTAGATGAATAATTTTTTTTTTTTTTTACTACCAATTCACAAAAGATGATTCACTGTTATAATATTTGTGTTATTCAGCACAAAACTCTAAGAAGTAACTATTTTGCTGAGAACTTCATAACATTGTTGCTACAACCTAACAGTTTATTTTAGAACTTTTCTGAGTGTATTTGGACAGGTTACATTGTCTACAGAATTCTGTGAAGTTTGCATAGATTGACAAGGAAACTAGGTGCCACATTTTATCTTTGAACAAGTAACATAAACAGGTGGAATGTAGTATAATTACAAGGAGTGGCCCTCTTATGTGAGGCTACCGGATATCACTGACAGAGGTCAGACCAGCTGTTACAAACAGTATGACCATTGCTGACCCAGGGGTCACTATGTCCCAGTAAGAACCAGCATGGCGACCTCTGATCCCACCAGCTCTATAGCTGGAAATTCCGGTACTCCTTTTAGTGGACAGTTATTTACATTAGATATATTTTACGTATCATTCTATAAAAGAATATCTTAACATTGTGGAGTCAAATTACTGTTTACAATTTTGCGGAGAAGCTTCAGTTTTGAGATAATAGGCAATAGGCTATGGCAGAATAATGCAGCAAAATTAATATTGTTTAACAACTATACAAGTAAAGGACAAAATAAAATAAAAGCATAAACAATGAGATAGAAAATACACAAAAAACATTTTCCTATTAGAGTTTGATTTTGTAAGTACATTTTGACTGTGGATCAAATACTTAATTTTGTGTCACAATCTCAAGCTCTGTGTTCCTGGTAATAATACATAAGCAGTATAGATATTTTTTTATTTAATGCGGAGACTTCAGGATTTTTCATATAGTAGTTACTCCGCAGTTGTACATTGTCCAGGAAAAGTCCGATATTTTAAAGATTTGAACCTGGATTTTTTTCCCCCTGTTTTTATCTTTGTCAATATAAACCAGGTGTATGTGTGTTTCTTGATTTGTTTGTAAATCTCAATATTGATTTTATAAATAAAATAAACCCCAAGCAGATTCTATTATAATGCCGGGTACACACTAGATGATATGTCACCGATCCGGCAGATTGGGCCGACATATCGTCCACATCGGCCATTGTGTACCCGCTATGTCACTGACGATGCACGCTCCCGCACGACATCAGCGACGACGCCTGTCGGACCTGCATGCAAGTCAGACGGGTGATATCGTTAGCGGGGTCCATGCTGACGAATGCAGCTTGGCCCCCCGCTGTTGCTCCCGGCATCGCCAAGTGTGTATGCACTTGCCAATGCTCGCACCACGCTGGGTCCCCTTGCTAATTAGGTCGGTACACACTAGACATAGTCTAGTGTGTACCAGTCTTAAGGGGACAATTTAATTCAGAGCGATATGACTCCAGACATGATTACAATTAGCGGATGGGCTCGTGACCAATTATTATTTTTGCTCTTTTTCATCTAAGGTTGGGAAGAGGGGATTGAGAACATTTAGTGAAGGTATTACTGGTCACAGAGGGGTCTATTTAGCAATAATCACGATATTTGCTAACAGTTTTCCTTAATTATGCAGGAAAAATTGTTTCAGGGACAGCGGTTGTGTTAACACACTGTCCCTACACAGTCCCCACAGGCAGTCTTTTTGGTTGTGCGAAAGGACTGTGGGCCTGATTCAGACCCACTCGCAAGCAGGTCGATGGCCGGGCAGAAATCACTCGCTCCAGGGCTCGCAACAAAATGGGGCGGCTGTTGATGTTGATCGACAGCTTGCCCCGTTTTGTAGGCGGGGAGGGGGGGTGGCTGACCAAATGGAGGCGTTCCTGAAGGAACACCTGCCGTTTGTGGGCGGCCCCACTGACATTACTCGTAATGTCAGTAGTGAGCTTCCTGCTCTATTAGAGCAGGAAGCTCACTGGGGCTTGCGGGAGCGAGACCCTACCACAAGGGTCTCATCGCAAGCCCGATGGTCGCGACCATCACCTGGCCGCTCGCAAAAGCTGTGGGTGGTCACCCACAGCTTAGCGAGCCGCCAGGAGGCCAGGTAATAAAAAAAACAGCAGCCGCCCTGTTTTACAGCGAGCGCTCGCTTTTTGCGAGCGCCTCTGAATCAGGCCCTGTGTTGGAAAGCTTTGCTTAAGCCGGAAAGGCTGTTGCTGGGTCCTCATTGCCGGCAAAAGTGACCGTATCGCGCTCGCCATCTGTAAATAGTGTAAGCGATAGTGACAAACAGCGGTAATCTTAGTTTGCCACATGTCTTATTCCATATATGATTCATGACTGAGGGGACAGCGAGACTGTCTTATTACTGGTGTTACTTTTACTATTATTGCTGTAAATGTGCCTATAATTGTTCTCTCCTGTAGATAAGCACCTGGATGGTACATAACGTGCCCCATTGGAAAGTCGCACCTCCTGAGTGCCCGTAAAACACAAGTCCTGTTGGCGGCAGGGAACAGTGCAGGCCCCATGCAGACTGCCCCCATTAACGGCTTTCACCACCTCACAGGTCACATTCAGTAGTCTCATCCAGCTAAAGGAAATCTAGTTCCTGCATATGGGCGCACAAGTAGGTGACGCCATAAAGCCGCAGTTACGTTTTGCACTTCCACATGATCCCTACTGTGCGGTTTCTATGTTAACCCTACATTATTATTATTATTATTACTACCAGTTATTTATATAGCACACACATATTCCGCAGCGCTTTACAGAGAATATTTAGCCATTCACATCAGTCCCTGCCCCAGTGGAGCTTACAATCTATGTTCCCTACCACATGCTCACACACATACACACTAGGGATAATTTTTGCTGGGAGCCAATTAACCTACCAGTATATTTTTGGAGTGTGGGAGGAAACCGGCGCACCCGGAGGAAACCCACGCAAACACAGGGAGAATATACAAACTCCGCACAGTTAGGGCCGGAGTGGGAATTGAACCCACGACCTCAGTGCTGTGAGGCAGTAACGCTAACCATTACACCGTCTGTGCTGCCCACATGTGAAGGGGGAACCTATTGGTTAATGTTTTTCTCCTTTATTTTTACATGAACAGGTTTAATTTCATGACTTATGAAAAAAATAGTGAAAGAACACACAGCACACGCGTGTTCAGAAGAGAACCGCTCACAGTGAGGTAATAATGGAGGTCACGTACAAGATTAGGGTTATCACAATGTACATGTCACTCTGGCGACCTGCCATGCAGCACGTGTAATTCACCGGTGCCTGGATTTACGTGACCCCTCCCATGACCCTATACCGTATCCGCTCCTGTCATGGCATACAGACCTTTGCATATGCATGTGTAAACATCATATTAGTATATTACTGATTTTAGGCTTAGTGGTCCTTTAAAAGTGCAGAGGAATCATGCAGGAGTGGATTCCGTAGAATAAAGAGTTGAACTGTATCTGTCATAGGTGGAAACGCCTTACCCCAGTCGCTTCCCCTATCAGAGGCTGCTGCAGGAACAGTGGCAGGTGCTGTCAATCATCCAGGGAGCTTGGTGGTGTGATTGACAGCTGCACCTCCTGTCTGGTGACCTTCCACAGCAAGTCAGCTATTTTCGTGGTCAGTGCTGTAAATAGCCTTCACCCTGGCAGAATGCACAGGCAAAGCATGTTGGGTGTTTACAGAATAATTTGTGAGGCTCATTTGCCCATTTCAGTCAGGAATGGTCCCATCTAATTGTCCTCTTTGTGTTTGTGGGACTGTATATCTCAGTGGGAGGCTGCATGGAGCAGTCTCATTGTTTACCTGCCAAGGATTAATCCCCTGGCTGGCGTGAAGTTTGTCTGCAGGCGTCAGGGGCTTTGTGGCAACATGCTTATTTTGTGCTGTGCTGCCTCAGTTTACAGGCAGCTGAGCGGATTTTCCTATACATACAGTACCGTGTGCACTTTTGCATAGGTGTTGATCGAACCCATTGGAATTACTATTAGAGGCCTTTTAGTTATAAACATATACTTAGGAGTATATTTACTAAAGTGAGAGTTTTTAGAAGTGGAGATTTTGCCCATAGCAACCAATCAGATTATACATAACATTTAACTAGCATCTTCTTCTAGAAGATAATAGCTAGAATCTGATTGGTTGCTATGGGCAACATCTCCACTTCTAAAAACTCTTGCTTTTGTAAATATACCCCTTACTGTTTAAAAAGTGAAGGAGAGTGCAGCAGGAATGTAAGCTACCATCTCTGCAGACAGCTTTTCCGTGTTGCAGTCACTCTGCAAATTAAGATACTTTTACATAATAATGTGTTATAGTTAATATTCTTTAACGTTTAGATATAGAATAGTAACTATAACACATAGGGCCAGATGTACTAAGCTCTGGAAAGTGATACAATGGAGAGTGATGAGCTACCAGCCAATCAGCTCCTAACTGTCATTTTTCAAACACATCCTGTAACACAGGGTTGCCGACACTTAGCTCCCTCCTTCCAGGAGCGAGCTGTCGGGCTTCCACATGGGGCGGCGTGTTGCGGCAATAAAGGGGGAGTGGGCCGGCAAATGATGCTCCATTGGGGGCGGAGCATGGGGCGTGACAGCGGGATCGCTTCACAGTGCCATTAATCTCGGCAGTGTGAAGAGGGGGCGGGGCCACAATGACGCGATTCAGAGCGAATCGCGTCACTGGCCCCCATGCTGCCGGGGTTTATACAGACTGGTTGCTGGAGACCGGGAGGCTTGCCTGCCTTTCTGGGGGATAGGGAGCGGCACCCGATTTTCGGGAGGCTCCCGGCCGAATCGGGAGGGTAGGCAAGTATGCTGTAACGTGACAGTTGGGAGCTGAGTGGCTGGTAGCTTATCACTCTCCATTTTATTACTTTTCAGAGCTTAGTACATCTGGCCCTATGTAATAACATAGCAATAATCTTACTGGAGCAAAGCTGATAGGAGTAAGTTAGGGTAGATATTTAAGATTTTCTATATAGACGGGCAATACATAAATATACCGATTGGTCTGTCTTGTGCAGACACAAGCCAGCCCCGAACCCTACAAAGATGGCGGATAAAGTGTTTCAATACCATTATTATATTTCTCACTGACATGTTTGTGTAAATCTATTAACAATTGCACAGATTTGTTGGTTGAGCAAGATTGCTAGACAATTAGATCTGTCCAATTTGGCCTCGCACGTGGCAGGCCAGGCTGTGCAGATCAAGTTGTCCGGGGATTAGCCTGAATAGGTAGATCACGCGTGGACCAATAGAGGGTGGGCGCGCCACGTACACAATTACCGATGAGGTCACCAGCCCCTCAGACCCACTGAGCAGAAAGGTCTCGGTCTGTGAGGCTGGCACTGTAGGGTAGTTTGCACAATGTTACTTGCTGTTGATGTTCCCAGATTTCCAGTTCTATGCCTTCATTCTGACTGGGTGTGGAAGTAGGGGAGGTGAAATATTTAGGATGGCAGCCAGCAAAATTATTGTTCACTCACAGCCAGTTTTCAAGTGCTGGAAGTTCACATAAATATACATAATGTTTAAGAATGAGAGTTTGACGATGTCACATAATCTGGTAGATAGCCACCTGGGGTGTGCCCAGACGTTGTACTGCAGGGAGGTGTCATGTCATGTAAAATGGCGCCCTTCTCATTATTATTCATGATTTGTTTACGAGTAGTATATGACATTACAGATAAATAGTGTCTCTTTATTCTGTATGGGATGTTCCCGCAATGTATAAACTGCTAATGTGCCATAGGGTACTCGCTCATGGCGGCTACAGAGCTGCTTGTAATGCAACTGACCGCACTAGTACTGACTATAATCACCGGAAGCAGCCAAAATGCAGCCAGAGTCCGCCTGAAGTCACTGGAGCAGTTGCAAAGCTGAAGGGAAGTCGCCAGAACTTCTCCTATAATGCGAATACGCCTATATTTATCCATATGCAACGTTATATAAGCATTTCTGCGGCCCGACCACCCCTATGTGTGCGCTCGGCTTCACAAACATCAATCGCTCGTATTCCCAATTATGACATTTCCAGCTGTATTTGCCGGTATTTTAAGTCAAAGATAAACCAGCAATGCCGCCAAAAAAACCCAGTTTTTACAACAAAATATTTAGCAAAAACACTGTTCTGTTCATGATTTTACTTTCTGTTTTGGGTATGTTTTATTCTCTACAATCGCTGCATTTTCAAGACAACAAACTAATCTTTCCACCGTGATAAATACCATTGATTAGCCGAGAGACGTCCTTGCAGCTACTTATTTACGGCGTATAGACAACAATTCTCCCATCTAAAAAGAAAAACCTGAGGTAAACAATGAACAACATTGTTCCCTTGACCTCACACAAATGGAAGATTAGCGAAATATAAAGTGGAGGGACTAGGAGGGGCTGATAACCACGGATGCAGAATACTACCTGGGGCCTAGTGGTCAGATGGGGCATAGGACATCTGCTACGAGAGGGGACTATCTTAGCTCCCGCGGAGGCGGCTTGTATCGTCCACTGACCTCTTACTGTCCATAGGAACAAGGGTGTAACTAGCTATTTGAAAGCCCCATAGCAAAAGTTTGTAGGGGCCCTATGTACCACCCAATGGTGTAAAATGTATATCACATGTAACCTTGAAAAAGAAGATGGCCCCCCTCAGCTCTGGGCCCCATAGCAGCTGCACCCCTTGCACCTATCTACCATATAGGAGTCAGGCTGACCCCTACAACCCATGCGTTTCTGTTTTATAACATTTAGGGTGGCATTATCCATTAATTACAGTGTCCAGTATTAGGTGACTCTTTGTATATCAACAATGGGACTCTGGATGCAGATTTGTCCCCTTTAGTCAATCTCCTTGTATACGTTCAGAAATATAAGAACAGTTATCAGCAATTACATCCACCATACAGAATTAAACGATTGGTACATTTTAACATGGATTTTCCAGTCAAAATGGATAACTTCAAATAATTAAAAATAAATCTTCAAAATCTGGGACAGATGGCGACTGCGTCTGCTGTGATAGAAGCGTTGACCCCTACTAATAAGTATAGTGTAAGACTAATGGTGCGTAGACACGGTACGATAAAAATGAACGATATCGATCATATCGTTGATATCGTGCATATTTGGGTGCCTTCCAACCCACAAACATCCAACGATGCACAAGCATGTATGGACGATAATGATATCGTCCATCGGCCGTGAATGCAGGCCAACCTGGTCAATATCGAGCAGGTTACATAGGGTTGGTGGGTTAGTGGTGTGCTGGATGATTGATATCGGTCATCCAGCACTCCGGGAAGGTGCAGGGAGATCAGTCAGCGATATCGTTATCACTGACTGATCATCCCGTGTGTATGCACCATAAGATCTGTCATTAGGAGATATTCCTACTCCTTTGGGTGCCACTAACTTCTGGAACCAGATTGGAAGCAGACTTTAGTGTCCTACACTTGTAGAGACATTAGGAGACCTCAGGCTGTCAGTCAAGTTGTGTTTACTTACAGCTCTTACAGCCAGCTTGGCAAGTCCCACAATAATATGAACACGACGGACCTGTTGTCGTCCATTGTTGTCACTGTAATAACACTATTGCTTGTATCTTCAGCCCTGTGCTTTGCAGAGCTCTGTGCGTGCTGTATTGTGCCCTTACTGCTGATATAGAAGCAACGCTGACGCCAGGGGTGTGAACTTCCTCCCGACCCTCCAGGTCTCTTTCCTTTCAAATGTTTTCCCTTTGAAGAAAAACTCCAAAAATGACAACCGTATGTGGCCGCCAAATCCAGCGAGGCAGCTCCCGCTGTGTAGTTTGTGCGTTTTATCACTGTGCCTAATGTTAGCAGGGACTTGTAACTAGTGTTCAATGAATCATGTTTGTTCCTATGCTAATGTCTGCCATGGTGCATTAGGTTGCAGCAAGGTAACTTTCACTTGGACTATTTGGAAATATGAGGGCGGGTATATGCGCCTTCAGCCACAAGTGGGGAGGGAACTGGGCTGTGCCTGGCCCTGAATTGCCCATAGTTGCTTGCGCTCAGCCCGATAATCGCTCAACTTCAAAAACATCGGCATATCGTACATCGCTGAATCAGGCCCTATGACAGTAATATATCCTAATATCTGCCCTGGTGCATTATGCTACACTTACGCTTGGACTGCACCTACTCAAATATACAAGCCAGGCAATGGGACAGTGATACCTCCGGGTCACAGGTAATGGATAGTCTGCAATTAAAATACCTTTTGGTACCTACAGTGCGTTGCTGAGACTCACCCTGACGTTTCATTGCAGCTTTGATGAAAAGTAAAATAGCATTAGTTTCTCCCTCTTATTAGAAATATAACTAATGAATAAAATAGATGTATATAGACCCAGGGGTCAGACGATAGTTTGGGGCAAGCACTGCAGTGAGTGTGCTCTCAGGGGTGACTCCTACACACTCTGCTGTGTTCTCTCTAGCACACAAAGCAGTTGTCAGAATGAAAGGAAACTGGTTTTTACATGAAAGGTTCGTAGTGCGCTCGTACGGCACAGCTCAGAACTGCATTAATGAAATTTTTTGATCTTCCAACCAACGCCCAGAAAAACAATCTGCTGTCCCTTCCCTGCCATGCAAAGGCCTGTATTATATTTAGATTCTAAATTATATACATACATACATATACACACACAGTATATATGTGTGGTACCCTACTTGGTGTAGAGCGGATTCAAGTTGAAGTTACCCATCTGTTAAATGGCCTTGTGGCTTCTTTGTTTGGAGGCAACTTCCAATTCAGGCCACGCCTCAGCAGAAAGGCAAGGGTTCTTCCCCTAGACACAGTAAATGTACAACCAGGCTAGCATAAACAAGAATGGTATATTCAATTTAACTGACCGCAGCTGAGAGCTGGAATGGTTGTACTAAATTAAAGGAGATTACATTAAGTTCACAATAAATGAAATGCAGTCTCGCAGTTACTGATAACTCTATCACTAATGAACTACCTCTGTAAAACTAAAAAATGTTTCTTTAAGACAAATTCTTTATACAATTGTCTCTAAGTAATTGAGGGTCCTTTAACCCAAATGCCAGTGTCCACAACACTGTAAAATCTGATGAAGACAGCATAGGTGGGATGGGTCTTTAGGTGATACCTCATATTATGCCGAGCCTAGCAGAGGTGCCTCAGTATTTCTTCTTATGAGGAAATATTTGTTTACATGTATATTTACCGATGGATTTGCGTTACCCAACTATTAAAATCAACCCCAAGAACATTAGTTCACCAATGATGCTGTTTAACTACATAATTTTTAAATGTAGGACCTTTAAACTGCTGGGAATGGGGGTTTCCACTTTTGGGGTGGGACGCATCAAGCATCGCATTTTTGGATGCAATGCTTTCTGACGCTGATCGCATTCATACTGCCATTCAGTAACGCCGTATGCATGAACAAGAGCTGTCCTTTGTGGTGTGGGGACGTCCAAGTTCAATATCCATAAGTCCCTCTGGTGTCTTTCTGCACATGCACTGCCGTCGGCCAGCCGCAGGGGACCCTGGGAGGGATCCTATAGGGTAAAACTCAGAAAAGAAGCTCATAGGCTTCTATCAGGCAACGCTATCTATTGACGTTGTTGCCTACTGGGACCAAGCTCTGGAAAGTTTTGCTTTCCGGAGCTCGGTGCATATGCAAAATGTGGCCAAAACTCAGAAAACAGCATTTTCGGAGGTTTCAATGCATAGTTGCCTGTGATGCATCCCGCCCTTGGGGTGGTATATATCCCTTTTCCTTTACATTCATACATTGGTAGGAATCCCACTGTTTTCTCAATATTTCATGATCCTTGTGCTTAAATCCTATGCTAGGTATGAAATCCTGGCTATCAGGATGCCGCTGGTCAGAATATCGACAGCCAGAATCCCTACACCCATAGGAAGGAACGTAAGAGTTTTCCTAAAGCCTACCATAACCCCTACCCTAACCATCCCTCCCTGGTGCCTAACCCTAACCTTCCGCTCCCCGTACCCTAAACCTAAGACCCCGTCCCAGGTGCCTAAACCTAACTTTCCCCCCTAGTGCCTAAGCCTAACCTCCCCCTCCATGAACCCTAATCCTAACACTCCTTCCCCGGTGCCTACCCTAACCCTCCCGCTAATTACTAACCCGCTACCCAACCCTAACCTCCACCTCCCTGTACCCTAAACCTAACATCCCCTCCCCAGTGCCTAAACCTAACCGCCCTCCTAGTGCCTAAACCTAACCTCCCCCACCCCACACTCTAATCCTAACACTCCCTCCCCGGTGCCTAACCCTAACCCTCCCGCTAATGACTAACCCGCTACCTAACCCTAACCTCCACCTCCCTGTACCCTAAACCTAACATCTCCTCCCCAGTGCCTAAACCTAACCACCCCTCCTAGTGCCTAAACCTAACCTCCCCCACCCCACACTCTAATCCTAACACTCCTTCCCCGGTGCCTAACCCTAACCCTCCCGATAATGACTAACCCGCTACCTAACCCTAACCTCCACCTCCCTGTACCCTAAACCTAACATCCCCTCCCCAGTGCCTAAACCTAACCGCCCTCCTAGTGCCTAAACCTAACCTCCCCCACCCCACACCCTAATCCTAACACTCCCTCCCCGGTGCCTAACCCTAACCCTCCCGCTATTGCCTAACCCTGCTACCTAACCTCCCGCTAACACCCCAATACTTACCTTCGGGAGCCCAGCGGTCAGGATACTGGTGCCGGGATCTCGACCTGTCAGGATTTCGGTGCCGGTATTCAGATCATCCGCATCCCATATGCCGGGATGCAGACTACATCCCGCTAACAAGTGTCTTTAAAGCTATAATTATTAAAAGCAGAGGTAGAAATAGCCCGGCAGCCGTGATTGGATGGCTGTTGTATTTCGTCTTTGTCATCATCCTTGTCAGCTCTCGATGGCCTTGGTTAGAAGGCTGATCTTTTAGACCTACTTACAAATGATGGGGCTGATGTGGGACTGCGTGTACAGCCAATTACGTGGCATATTTTGTGTTCCCGGTGCGTTTGTGCATGCAACTACAGAGTAAAATGCGTTCTGATCGCATCTACGTTTCCAACCATAGAGGCGGTACAAGGATATGACAGGACGCTCTCATTAAGGCAAAGTTCAGTAATGGCGTAATCCTGCAGTTGCTGCCCTGCATGTAAGCGTATATATGGCGGTTCAGGAGCAGATTAGGAGGTGTCTAGGGCAGGTGCAAGAAGACACTGCTGATGACTTGTAGTACAGCAGGTGCATATTTAATAACTTAGACGAGGCCACGCCTTGAGTTGAGCCGCGTACCGCTGTGTGTATGTGCGGAGGTACGCTGCTTTTCTGAGTATGTTGCCTTTGAGTAATGTGCGCACACTAAGGCCCCCATTTACTAACGAGTTTTATCACCAAAACGAGTGATAAATGTCACTGTGTATGATAAATGGTGCTCCAGCCAATCAGCTCCCAACTGTCACTTTTCTAACAGGTGACAGTTGGGAGCTGATTGGCTGGAGCACCATTTATCACACATAGTGACATTTATCACTCATCTTGGTGATAAAACTCATTAGTAAATGAGGCCCTAAGTTTTTAAATCTGCATCAACCCTTATGGTATGTCCGGAACATCACAGTAAGTACTGGAGGGGTCTTAGCAGTATTGAGGGAGCACATGAGGGGCTGCCAGTAAGGCAGGTGGGTGGGGGGTAATGGAGGCAACTCCCCCCCCCCCCCTTCCACCTCACCCCTCCACAGCCCCTTTAACACTCCAGCTCACCAGCATCAGGAGGAGGAATACTGTGAGTATCGACATTTTTATTAAAGTCACATTAGTTTATTTTCCACTTATAGATCTAGAATTAAGACGACATTGAAAAGTGTGTTATCTTGTGGTAATAGAGCTGCTGTTAGGTTTGTTAGGGTCATAGGTTTGCGATATTTGCCCTGTAGCTCATTGTTACATCATATATATAGAATGGTATTAGAGGCACATTGTAGAACATGGAAGCCTCTATCAGTAACTGAGCGTATACAGTGTGACAAGGTCTCTCCGCAGACAGCAAATATTTGTGCATATATTCTCCCTGAGATAAACCTGTGTTGTCTTGTTGTGGTCTGACATACAGTACAGTGACGGAAGAATGTGCACGTTATAGGCATAGAGGCATGGGGACCTTGGCTAAATGATGAGTTAGTGTGTGTGTGTGTGTGCGGGAGGGGGGGAGGAGCACTGCCCCACTAACTGCATGAGGCCCTATCCGATAAGTGAGACTTTGCAGTCTACCATACCATCACCGATTATATCAGTCTGCGGGGGAGATGTACTAAGCCTTGGATGGAAATAAAGTGCCAACCAACCAGCTCCTACCTGTCAACTTTCAAACACAGCCTGTGACAGGGCAGTTAGCAGCTGATTGGCTGGAACTTCATCTCCGTTCATTTTATCTCCATCCAAGGCTTAGTAGATAGATCCCAGATAGAGATAAAGGACCTTATTTATCAATGAGTTTTATCATTCACGAGTGATAAAACTTGTTGCATAATATGATAACTGTGCTCCCGCCAATCAGCTCCCAACTGTCCTCTGTTTAAAAAAATGTTTGTTGATAAAACTCATTGATAAATTAGGCCCAAAGTACCAACCGATCAGCTCCTAACTGTCACTTTACAGGCTGTGTCTGAATAATGACAGTTAAGAGCTGATTGGTTGGTACTTTTATCTCTCTCCACTTGATCACTCCCCAAAGCTTAGTACATCTCCCCCCTATACACGTGGCCATATCAGACTCTTTTGGTCTAATAGTACCAGGTAGTCATCTGAAGGAGACCTAAGAGTGTGATGATTACAGAGCAGAGTATTTGTCATTAGGGATAAGATCGGGACAGGCGGTAAGAAAAGTATATTTGGTGTTTAAATCGCCTTTAACGAGGCAAACAAGACAATAATACAGTATGACTTTGTGGAAACCTGAAGGGCGCTACCTGACAGTCTTTTCTACTGACTATTAGCAGAGATAGTCCTGAATATTTATAGAATACTGGACTGAGAAGGTTCCAACCTGCCAGAGATGACACAATCCCATTTCTGAGATTTCAAATTACTTCTACGGCAGCGATACTTTCCATTTCTTTTAGCTGAGCCTAATTAATTACAAAACGTTCCTGACAACAGAGGGGTTTATCCATTAAAGGCGAGCTATTATCCCAGCCGAGGTAACGTTACACTGTACCCACTCCCGTGCAACAATGTAATCACAGAGTGAGACAGTGTAATATACTCCTATAGAATAACCTCTTGTGAAGCAGAGACCTTGTCATATGGGGTGTCTATAGCCCAGAGAGACCTAATTTAATTGGACCCACAGATTTTGTGACCTTTTCCTTGCCCTATCTACATATATTGATATTTGCCGCCTGTGCCATGTGTAGTAGTGAGGTGTAATCCTCTCTATTATGGGGAGTACAGAACCAAACACACTATGCTATTTACCCTTCTAAACTAGAGGTGGTAGCGTAGGGGGCAGGTGAGTGGGAGGACCAATTTCAGAGACTGTGGCTTGTGATTGGTCCTCCCACATCCACCTGATTTTCAACCGGAACAGTGAGAGGAATCTCTGGAATTTTGTAAAAAAACCGCTGCAACTGGCGCCCACAGCTCTCCGACACTGATGCATCATGGGGACATGACCATTGTCTCCGATGGGCTGGACCGCTCCATCCCATTCCCCTCCACTAAAACCACATTTTGGATGCCTAATGCACCATTGCAGAACAGCGGCGGAACTTGGAAGGGATATATCTGCCAACCTTCCAGCCCATTGGAAACAGAGCCCAGAATGTGGGACTGTTCCGCTTTAATCAGGACTCTTGGGAGGTTCTAGTGCGCAGGCAGCATTGAAAAGTGATGGGTTTTTGCCATCAGACTGCCCCCATCGCTGATAAAGCCATTGACCATCTGGACTAAACCGTCGATGGTTACTAAACATTGATGGTCATTGCATTTCGTTGGTGTTGGTTCAGCCCACACAATGGCTTTCTCCACTTGTGCTGTGATGTAGGGTCTGATTCAGAGATGGATGCTATTACTAGCATTGCAAACCTTGGCTGCAGACCCTGGTCTCTGCACGACTACTAAATGGGGGCAACATAGCCCTATTTTGTTAAACGGACACTGTCTCCTTCCCCTGCCTTGCCCCCAAACGGCAGCGTCCTGACAATCAGGCTACGGCGTCCAGAGCACTTCGACCGGGGGCCCCGCAGTGACATGGCAGCACTGCGACCCGGGTGCAAGCCCAGTTTCAAAAACATCGGTCATTTGCGGCCCATTGGGAACTGCATGCAGG
This sequence comes from Taudactylus pleione, assembly GCA_031769625.1. Lineage (NCBI taxonomy): Eukaryota > Metazoa > Chordata > Amphibia > Anura > Myobatrachidae > Taudactylus > Taudactylus pleione. The sequence continues at coordinate 11,379,025 of JAUIMM010000060.1, read as the reverse complement.
TCTCCGCTACACATTCTATTGTGAAGAGCGATATAATAATTACCTACACTTCAAAATTATCAGTGACGATAGCTTTTATACCATAGAATGTATTATTATTTACTATTGGACGTACCCAGCGCAGATAGTATCCGTTTTCTGCCTTGTTTCCCTGCCTGAAGTGGGGAACGACCAGCAGCAGCAGCTTCAACGTTGTGAAAACCTTGGAGGTGACTGGAAATTCCTCAGATAATTTTTTTTTTTTTCATTTTTGTAACGTGTATTAAAATATGTTCCCTGCAGCAATTTTTAAACTGTCTCGCATGTCCCTGTGTTCTGCGGATTATTACAGGTTCCGGCAAGTACAGGTATCTAGGGCCTATCCATAAAACCATTGCGGCACTGCAGAGGTTAATAGGCCAAGGTATTTCGGCTGCGTTCCTTTTTTGTCATTTTAACCGATGTTGTTTCACTGCAACATACAGTCAGCGCTTGTCCTCTCATTTTGCTCTGAAGCGGCAAACCCCAAATCCATACACAATACACACTTGTGCAGGTGCAAACCGGAATTATGATTTTGGGCGGGATGTACCATCACATCCACGATGCTGTACATTTCACCAATTATCGGGTGCAAACCGGCTATAAAATCGCTGTTATGTAGCGAGAAATGTGCAGAGGCCAGCTCTCCCGGTAACAGCTGTCCTTTGTGATAGAGGGACGTCCGGGTTTATGACCCAGAAGTCTCTCTGGCGTCCTTCTGTGCCACGGGGGGTTCTGGGAGGGATCCGATAGGCTTCTATTGGGTAATGTCACCTAAAGATGTATCGCATTCCGGAGCTTGATGCATATGGAAATGCCGCCAAAACTCCGTACACGTTTTTTTTCTGAGATTTGACCGCATTTTAGGCTTTAGTCCATCCCGCCCTTTGTGAGGTATGCATTGAGATTAAGTATATTTGCAAACCCCCTTCCTTACATTTATTCATGTTTTCTAAGTGCATTTTAATGAAATAAATCTATGAAATAGATTAATATATATATGGGATGCGATTGAGATGCCGGCGGACGGGATGTCGGTATACCGACGCCAAAATCCAGACGCCTGTCAGGAAGCCGACGCCAAGAACCCAAAGGGATCAAGATACCGACATTGCCATCCCGAACGCCGGGATCCCGAATGCAAGTATACTAGCGTTAGCTCGGGGATGGGGGGTTAGGATTAGGGACCTCCCCGGGTGGGTTAGGTTTAGGGAGGGTTACGGTTAGGCTGTGGGGAGGGGGAGGTTAGGGTTATGCACCACCGGTGGGAGGTTAGGGTTAGGCACCACCCTGGAAGGTTTAGGGTGTGGGAAGGGGGCTTCGAGTTAGGCACCACCGGGGCAGGTTAGGGTTAGGCACCACCCAGGAAGGTTTAGGGTGTGGGAAGGGGGCTTCGAGTTAGGCACCACTGGGGGGAGGTTAGGGTTAGGATCAATGGGGGGGAGGTTAGGGTTAGACACCACTGGGGGGAGGGTTAGGGTTAGACACCACTGGGGGGAGGTTAGGGTTAGGACCAATTGGGGGGAGGTTAGGGTTAGACACCACTGGGGGAGGTTAGGGTTAGGACCAATGGGGGGGAGGTTAGGTTTAGACACCACTGGGGGAGGTTAGGGTTAGGCATCACTGGGGGGAGGTTAGGGTCAGGACCAATGGGGGGGAGGTTAGGGTTAGGCACCACTGGGGGGGGGTTTGGGTTAGGCACCACTGGGGGGGAGGTTAGGGTTAGACACCACTGGGGGGAGGTTAGGGTTAGGCACCACTGGGGGGAGGGTTAGACACCACTGGGGGGAGGTTAGGGATAAGCACCACTGGGGGGAGGTTAGGGTTAGGACCAATGGGGGGGAGGTTAGGGTTAGGCACCACTGGGGGGGGGTTAGGGTTAGGCACCACTGGGTGGGAGGTTAGGCACCACTGGGGGGGAGGTTAGGGTTAGACACCACTGGGGGAGGTTAGGGTTAGGCACCACTGGGGGGGAGGTTAGGCACCACTGGGGGGGAGGTTAGGGTTAGGCACCACTGGGGGGGGGTTAGGGTTAGGCACCACTGGGGGGGAGGTTAGGGTTAGACACCACTGGGGGGAGTTTAGGGTTAGGCACCACTGGAGGAGGGTGAGGGTTAGGGTACTCGCCAGCCCCTGTCGGGATACTGAGGATCGGGATGGCGCTGTCGGTAAATTATAAAGATTCCATATATGCATACTAGCTGTAGCCCGTATATACAAAGAGGCATATCTAACTGGGCATGAGGTTTAGCGAGGTAAAAAAAACTTGCGCCCCTCATGCCCAATTTTGGATTACCGCTTCTGATACCCGCGGTATCCAATTTAAAAAAAAAAGTTGACGCTGGGTTTTTAGATCTTGTCTGCCCGGGGTCACCCCTCCATCATGTCACTGGGGAGGGGGCTTCTCAGCTGCTGGGAGTCCCAGGGGCTACTGGGAGGCTCTGGGGGGCTGGTGGGTGGAGCAAGGGCTGCTGGGAGATGTGGTTCTCCCAGCGCCTGTTACAGGGAGGGTGTGGGACACACACTCAGGGGGGTCACACACATCGGGGATCACACACACTGACATACTCAGGAGACCGGGTCACGTCGCTGGGGGAAGAAGTCAGCGCTGCAGAAGGTGAGTAATTGAGCTAATTGGATATTTTCAAATGGTATTGGGGGGGGGCGTCGCCGGGGTCCCAGAGCAAGTCCCGCTGATTTCTTTCTAAAATTTTACGATTTTAGGAAATACAGATTGCTCTGGAGATGCTCAAAAAAAACAAAACCTCCCAGCGCACATAATCTAAAAAACCCTGCACCTGATTGCATAGCAAAAATTCCGCACCTGCTGGAAAAACCTTACAGGTGCAGGATTTTTGCTATTCCCGCCCTCAGTTGACTATGCCCCAAAATTATTCAGTTTTCATGAAAAAAATATATTGCCCACCTGCTTCTGCCTAGTATATGTTTTATGTTTATGCTATTTATGTAGTATTTGTGATGTTTCAAATGGTTTGGGAAATCTTGATTCCCTTTCTCCAGTAAAAATATTATTTTAATTACACAGATGTTGATTCATTATTGATTTACTTCTGAACTCCACAAACGCTCCTCGCCACATCTTCTGTAACGATTTGCAGTTCAGTGTTTGTGTTCTCTGGTGTCAGTGTCGCACCCACGCTGCCTGACTCTCCTTCTGTAAACAGCCCACCGGCCTACTATTATCTCACACGCTGTACTGTACTGAGGTTTATCTGTTTCTGTTCCAATTGTAATAGCAGAACAGGGAAATATCTGTCAATAAAGTGATGTATTTAACCACATGTTAGAGAATTCCGTAAATAGAACAGCAAAGAGGTTTCATACAGAAATATGCCAGAGGCCGCCAGGAGCCATTTTGACAAATTTGCTGAAGTAAAGTCTTATCATTCTGATAAGGGTATGTGGTCAGGAGGTCGACACTGAGTATATAGACACTACAATGCCGGCACCAGTATGCCGACGGGGTTGTAATGTGAAATAAAGCATCTTAACTGGATCGGCTTTATAATTTTAAACTTTCACATCATGTTTAAAGTTGTAATACCGGTTAAAATGCTTTAATTTGGATTACAAACGTATTGACATAACAGCGCCAACATATCACCCATCGACCTGCCGTATGTATCCCCTTATAAAATGCATGAAAGCTGTAAGTTAGTTGCCTGTATAAGGTGATCCATAAACACTGATGGGTATAAATTCCTGCACGGGTGACCCATGAGCCATGTGATGATATTGGGGGAATGTGATGTTGTTTAGCTCCAGGAATGAGTTCCTGGAGCCAGTGGTGGCTTCAGAAGGGGGGCCGCAGTGCAATCCAAAATTCAAATAGGGGAGTCACACCAACTGCCACCCCAAACACTGCCAAACTTTGCTGGCCGGGACTCACTGGCAGTTGCTGTGGCTCCCCAATTTGGATTTTGGATTCCACCACTGGAGCCGCCACTGCCCTGTCAGTTTTCACTGGAAAATACCCAGTAATGTAGTTTATAAAGATATAAGGATTATAAGGCATACATGCCGACTTTCTGGCTGCCCCCTCGGGTTAGGGGAAGCCAGATCAGCGCTGCAGTGAGCTTGGTGATGGCAATGGTGGGCAGTTTGGGGACGTGGCGGCGTGATTCTAGCCTTGCCCCCGTTATTCAATGCCAAGATTTATGGTATTGTAAAGCAGGAGACGGGTCTACGATGATGCGATTCAGCGCAAATCATGTCATCGCCCCCCTCCGGACCGCCGACTTTCGCCAAAAAGTTTGGGAGAAGCGAGAGGGTGTGGTGGGGTGGCGGCCAGTCCAGGAGACTTGCCCTCTCTTGTGCGTGGCCGGAAGTGCCACACGATTTTTGGGAGCTTCCTGGCCATTGGGAGAGTCGGCAAGTATGTATAATGAATGATATGATCATTTTTGTGATGGTGTATGGTCACAGAACTGTCCGTTGCTATAAATATATGCAGTGGCTTGCAAAAGTATTCAGACCCCCATATAAACTCAGCAGATTTGTCTGTATTACCTAAGACACTTACACAGATTGTTCCAGACCGTATTTCTATTGGGAACCAGACGGCTCTTAAAGTCATTTTTCAAAAACTCATAATTATATGATTGCAGATATTGTTCTTTATTTTTAAAAAATATTATAAAAACTGGACACGAAGAAAAGTTAGTGCTGGCTTGTAACTGTTTCATAGCATACAGTGAGGGATCCTTGGTGCTCTGTTATGTGACACATATATAAATTGATTTAGTTAGGTTGGTTTAGGTTAGGAGTAATGCGGTCTAGTTGCACCCGATGCCCTGTTCACCCCGAGCTCTCTGATGCCCAGTTTCAAGTGGTAAAGTACGCTTTATCTACCGTGATTTCCCCATAAACATTCCTGGCGTATGAGTAAGAAGCTAGTTCTGTTTCCTTGATCTGAGATTGGACATCTGTGAAAGCCCTGAGTCCTTGCCAAGTCTCTATAAGCTGCTAAAGGTGACCAGTTGGACACTGCAGCCGAAAATGTCAGAACTTCTCTGAATGTTGTTTTTTTTGTTGGTGTTTTTGTTGTTTTTATTAGCTAAAGTAAATAATAATATATATATTTTTTTTGTTTTATAAAATGTAATATAATGGACCTTTTGGACTTAATACATTTTATTTAAAACTACTAATAATATTATTTTATGTCTGTTCTGTAGGCATAGGATGGTCTTTTTTGGGTCTCACAGGGCGGCGGGATGTACTAAAGGAAAAATGCAGTAAAAACACAGTTTTCGGGGTTTTTACCGCATTTCCCGGCCACCCTATTATCTGTGCAGAGGGTAACACCAGAAAAACCTGGCATTACCCTATAGAAGCCTATGGGCTTCTTACCGCAGACCACGTCCTACGCTTCACCGCTGCCTCGCAGTCGCCCAGCACTGGCCCCCACTCACCTGAGTGTCCTGGTCGCCGGCCCGTGCTCCTCCTGGGTCCTCCGTCTCCTCCTAATCTTCTTCCGGGTGCAGGGAGGAGGAGGAGGAGGAGGAGGAGCCCGGGGCTATCACAGGTCACCAGCAGGAAGTTCCCGGGGCTTGGAGGGGGTGGGGTCCCACAGATACCCCCTCACCCTGCGTCGGCTGCTTCGTAAAGAGCAGCTCTTATCGAAGAGCTGTCCTTTGTGATACTAATCGGTACATCACGCCCAGGTATTGTTACATATTGACAAAGATTCCATGCGCAGTAAAGACTTGGGGGTATTTATCAAAGCTTGGAGAGAGATAAAATTGTGAGAGATAAAGTACCAACCAAGCAGCTGCTAACTTAAATTTTACTTTGTCTCTCCGGGCTTTGATAAATGCCCGTGTGCAATAAATTTAAAAAAAAATGTTTACATTTTGTGGGCTCAACACATATTTGGGTGTAGGCTAACAATTTACTAGGACGTGGCGAAATCATCAGTATTTCACTGGCCCAGTAGGGAAACAGGAAACTGTCCACTGGACCCTCACTGCCTAAGGGACCTGCCGTATACCCTACATGAACAAGGGTGTAAAGGAGTGGGAGAGAGATGGTTGGAAGCAGGGCCGGCTCCAGGGGTCTGAGCACCCTGTGCTGGCCCGTTCGGATGCGCCCTGTCATCCCGCGCGGCTTAAATTAGGGGCGTGGCCTCATTACCATAGGCCACGCCCCCTACGTGCCGTTATTAGGAGGCGTGTCTGCATGGCACGCCTTCAAATAACGTCAGGCCCTCCGTCACTGGCTGGGCTTCCCCCAGCCCTCTCCCATCAGTGAATGGATGCCGCGCGCATCCGAGGGTCACGATGACGCGAACGCACGGTCGCACCCCCCTTGCTGTGCCGAGCTGGCTGCTTCTCCCGGAAGAGGCAGCCAGATTGTCGGCAAGCCTGGGCATGAGCCCCACCCATCAGGGCTGAACCAAGAGCGATGTTACTTGCGTCGCCATCCATGGCACAAAGCAGATGGGACATCACAGTTCCTACCTTGTGCACTGTCTCCAGCTGGTGGGGTGCCTGAAGGGGCAATATGCCACCTGTTGAGGTGCTGGGCATGTCCTTAGATTGTGCCCTGTTTCTTGGGAAAGGTATATTTCCCCTTCAGCTTCTGTACCTGGAAGTGACGTGGAGTGAGGGCGGAAGTGCGGTTCCCTGGCCATACAGTCCACCAAAAACAAAAACTTGTCCCCTCATGGGCTCGCTTCGCGCATCACACTTTGGGGTTGGTGGCTCGCATCGCTCACCACAAGATTATATTCCCCCTCTGTGCCCATGTGGATAGTAGGGAATGACGTTGGACAGTAACCTGATGACGTAAGGTTACAAAAACTGAGGGGATCTATCCACTTCCCAGTTTCCTGTTCCCGGCCTCCTCTTCTGTGATCTCATGACATCACGTGCGCCGTGTCCGGCGGGTGGTAGGGTCTGACCCAGGCTGCCCCGTTATGCCGACGCCTGTCATTAGACATACATCGGGAGCCCGACGCCCAGCATCCCGATCGAAGGGACGCCGGGGGCCGAGCGCAGATAGCCGCGGGGGGGGGCGGGTTAGGTTTAGGGTTCCCGGGGGGACTTAGGGTTAGGCACCCCTCCGGGAGGTTAGGTTTAGGCTAGGGGAAGAGGGGGTTAGTGTTAGGCACCCCCGGGGTGGACTTAGGGTTAGGCACCCCCCCGGGGAACTTAGGTTTAGGCGGCGGGGAAGGGGGGGGTAGGTTTAGGCACTTAGAGGGGAGGATTAGGGTTAGGCACTGGGGGGGAAGGTTAGGGTTAGACATCCCTAAGGGAGGGTTAGGGGGTAGAAATAGGTTAGTATATACTTACCTTTGACGATCGGGATTTCCTCCTCTGCCGGGATGCCGCTGTCGGGATTCCAACCGCCGGGCATGGGTCCGGCGGTAAATCATACCGATTCCGTAACTGATGACGTCAGGGTACAAAATCTATCCACTTCTGTCCCCTAAAGGCGTCAGTCTCCCTGACATTCCAGGAGCATAGGCAAGTATGGCTCACTAGCCAGTACTGATGACATTAGTGAGGCAGGAGGCACTTTGGTTATATCGTTGCAACTCACATGTCAGCAAATCTCACTTTAAACCTTTTAAATGGTGCGATCTATAGCCACTCCTACTTTTATAGTAGCTCCACCCACTCCCTGAGACAAGTGGGTCAGTAAAATTGGTGTGAATTATGTTAATCATGTCCATAGGTGCTGTAAGTGTGACTCCCTTGCTATTGGTAGGGCTGGCTGTGGGCTCTGCATCGTTTGATCATGACAGGCAGGGGATTGGGACATTATAGGATGCCCGCATGTCACATGGCTTCAGCACAGGCTGGAGACATTATTCCTCTGCGTAGGAGGATAAAGAGCGAAAATAGACAGGGTGGAATTGAATTATTAATTCCACATCCCCTAATTAAATTATTTACTGCAGTCGAGGACAGCAACATCATTTACTTGTTGCATCTAAGGGGGGGGGGGGGGGGTTAACCTCTGCTGTGCCTGTGCTCGTCCATTGAGCAACAGCCACTCCATTAGATCATAAGCTCTTGGGGCCAGTCACCTACACACAGCCATAGTCTTGGCTGATCCGCTGTTCATGAGAATCCAGCTTGTGAGATAGTAAGCTGGTTGCTGGCTGTCACTTTGGCAGCTTATAACTTGCTGTATGTTTTAGCTTTTCCACAAATGACAGGAGGATGAGTAAAAATAATCAGTAACAGTTTTCGTTGCACATGATGCGATACAGGGAACTGCATAGTAATAACTAATGACTGTTCTCATGGGAAGTCCTGAGGACGGAGGGCCCTGTGTCATAGGTAAACAGCACATTGTTCATTGCTGGGCTGGGACACATTGCACGTTGCTCCAGCCTGATCCCTTGGCTTTAGAACAGGCATAGTTTGGAAAGTAATACAAAAGGCCGGGTGAGTCACCAGCTAATGAGCTGGCAACGCGCCCTTTCCATGCTCTCCCTTGGCACACAGCTGTGTACTGGAGCTCGGCCGGCCCAGGGGTGGGAACTGAGAGGGGTGGGCGAGAGCTGGAATCCCTGTGACTGCTGAGTGCGGGCTATGCTGTGCCTGTCTGACGTGAGGTCTCCCTCTGTTTCTCCTTACAGGGTCTCCAGTAAGGAACTGTCCGAGCTCATCGACCGACTCCAGAAAAATGCAGACCAGGTGGAACGGAATGTGGTGGACGTTGATTCTAAGCTGCAGAAGGTACCTGACACCCCAGAACACTATTGGGGAGGATGACTGGGGAGAGCTGCCCCTAGATCCCTGTAATAAGGGACATGGGGGCAGATGTAATAAGCTCTGGAAAGTGATAAATTGGAGAGAGATAAAGTACTGACCAACCAGCTCCTAACTGTCATTTTTCAAACACAGCCTGTAACCTGACAGGAGCTGAGTGGCTGGTCGTTTATCACTCTCCAATTTATCACTTTCTAGAGCTTCATACATCTGCCCCACAGGGGACAAATTGTTTTCTAAAGTATATGGGACACATATCTTCTAGTGCAGAGGTATTCGTATACCACTTTTAGTAAATATTTCCTTTGGTAGACATGGGGGGAGATGCACTAAGCCTTGGCGAGTGATAAAGTACCAACCAATCAGCTCCTAACTGTCACATTACAGGCTGTGTTTGAAAAACGACAGGAGCTGATTGGTTGGTTCTCAGGGCCTGAGAACGCTATTCTGCTTATACGCAGGCAATGCAGTTGCTGATATCAGCGGTGATATGTAAATGTTTGCATTCGCATTGCGATCGCAGCCTAATATAAGGACGCCCACATCCCCTTACTCACATCCGTATATTTTAGCAATATTGCGAAACAATCGGTAACATCGAGTAACATCGGACCCATACGCGCAGTTAAGGCAGGTCAGACCTCCCTCAGGAATCGCTTACTTCTGCGCACGCTATACAGCCTCACACTGCATATGGTATTATAGTGTATAATTTCTGCACGCCCATGCAACCCCGTCCCAACACACTGGCACGCCTGCGTTTCCCCAAGCACGCCGTCAAAAAGGGGTGTGGCCTCGTTGGTCGGGGCGTGGCCTCGTTGGTCGGGGCGTGGCCTCGCGCTTCGAACCCCGGTGGTCCTGTTCTTGTTACTGCAGGGGGCTGCAGAAGGTGCCTTGTGGCAGTGCTCAATGCTACAATGCAGCACTCTACTCCTGTCACTGAAGGGGAGTCTGCACCTTGGTGTCACCCCTCGGCAGGTGACACCCGGGTGCGGGCCGCACCCCCCTTGTGATGCCACTGCCCGTCACCACCCACAAACGGCACTTCCTGTCAATCACTCTTCCATGGGTCCGCGTATTCTCTGCGATCGCAGTGCGCAACAAATGGGTCGATTGCGTGCGTATAAGCAACTGCGTTCCTTGCTGAGTCAGACCCTTGATCTCCATCCACTTTATCTCTCTCCAAGACTTAGTACATCTCCCCCAGGTCAGGTGCAAACTTCTTTATTACTGCAATCCATCGTATTACTAAATACCCACGGCCGGGTGTAAACTGCCGACATGTCACCTTTCATCTCCCCTGCTCTCAATCAGACACTGACCCTGTTTCACTGTATATATGACCCCCAGACCCTTATTATATAGGGACGAATCAGCAGCCCCCGATTACTCAGAGTGACCCATGCTGTGTTAGATTGCGGCTGTCTAACCTCTCTTACCTGTGAAAGTGGGGAGCAATGTTTTGTCGGAGACTACAGGTCCAGATATTATCTGTCATCTAACACACAATGCAGCTTTCCTGCCACGATAGACCAACCGGTGAGTGACTTAGGTGTCTATGGGCCTGATTCAGGTTGGATCGCAATGCTACGTTCGCACGCAACCGGCCACTGCGAATATATGCTAATGAATGCATGGGCACTGCCGTCGCAGCACAAGATGCAGACGCCCAGCACTACATAATGCCGCCCCCTTACCCGCTTCTCACATCCGTACTAATGTGCAAGTATGCGATATCATCGGTAACATGGAGTAACATCGGAGCTGCATGCACACTTGTGGCTGACATGACCCTGCTGCAGAATCTGCTAGACTTCCTGCACGCAGTGAGTCCTCAGGCTGCGTATGGGTTCGCTGTGTATAATTTATGCAACGGCGTCCGAATGCACTGACGCGCCTGCGTACGCACGATCATCCCCCCCCGTCACCACCCACAAACGGCACTTCCTATCAGTCACTGAGTGATGAGCCTGTGTAGTGCCTGCGATTGCATTCCCGATCGCAGCGCCTGGTTCGCATACTGCATGCGCAGATTGCAAACATTGGCCGGCGGCGTGCGAATGCAGCATTGAGATCCAGCCTGAATCAGGCCCTATATACTAAGCCTTGGAGAGAGATAAGGTAGACGTAGATAAAGTACTGAGGAGCTGATTGGTTGGTACTTTATCTCCGCCCACTTTATCTCTTTCTAAGGCTTAGTACATAGACCCCTTATTGATCAGGTCACAACTCTTCAATAAGTAGTCTTAAGAGGCTGGGCATTTTAAGCCGGTTACACCTGATGACGTACAGATCTGTTACACTGCAGCATTATAATATATATATATAATATATATATACTGTGTGTGTGTGTGTATATATATATATATATATATATATACATATACACATGACACGAATGTCAGTAAAAACATGATCATTTAGCACGTGTCTTTTGCACATACATTTTCTATCTTGTTTTTTGTAAATAAAATATAACAGGAAACAGACTGGGAGGTGGCGTAACTTGTGCCCACCTCACACATGACACCTACCCTTGCATTGGCCATTCTATATGCCCAATGTTACATTGCATTCTATATCCATTGGCACAGTGCATGCTCTCCCACCTGACATCCATTCACAGCCCCAAGGTGCCCACGTACTGTACATCCAATGACTACATAAGTAGGGATCTTACACTTATCCCTACCTGTAGCACACAAAATATATTATTAGAAAGGATTGTTCACAGGTATATGCTCAATATTTCAGATTTATATTGCTCTGCGTGTGCATATTGTTTAATGAAAAGATGGCTTGTAAATAAATTAAGTCATCATTTTGCCATTTTCGAACTAACATATAAATATGACTCCAACATAGTGTATTCTGAATACCCACCCCCCTCTCCCTTTCAAAGACCCTATACTTCTCAATGTGAAATGCGTGGAGGGTTCTGGGAAACAAGGTGCTATTTAAAAATGTAAGAAAATAAATTAAAATTAAAAAAACAAACATATTCCTGTTTCATATACATACGTGTATTATAAGGAATATACAGAACTGTAAACGATTATGCAGACCAGATGTTACCTCAGAGTAATTATTAGTAACCTTTAGTTAAATAGCGCCAACACATTACACAGCACCTTACAAGACAATGTAAAATCACCAGATCTAATAATAATAATATTATTATTATTATTCTTTATTTATATGGCACCACAAGTGTTCCGCAGCGCCTTACATAGTACATAAACAAATAGGTGACCAGTGACTTACAGTACAGTACAATACAGGACAAGGATAATATACATAGCTACATTAGCGACCATAACACCCACATAAGCAGCCGAGCATAAGCAAGCAGGGAAAATACCAAGGCGCTTAACATACAGTGTTATTGTGTATCTGCAGCAGTTAATAAAAAAGGGGATAAATTGAAACCCAACAAGAGATCATAAAACAAGCAGAAACTGCGCTAGTATACACATAAAAATAGGCATAAATTTAATAGATCAGATAAGAATAACATTTAAAGTTTATACAATACACAGTCAAATAAAGCAAGAAACACATATACAATACGAGCAATATACAGTGTAATGGAGCAACAAAAATGAAAAATGAAACTGAGCATAAGCAACCAAGTATTAGGTGCCCTAGTGGGGAGTAAAAAGTAGATTAAAGTAGGTAGAAGCACAAGAGGGTAGAGGGCCCTGCTCATGTTAGCTTACATACTAAAGGGGAGGGGCAGACAAACAGGTGTGACACCGATGGGGTAAACTACCTCATATTTGTCTCCCTTTCTGAGTTTCCCTCTGGGAGATGAGACAGAGTTTCTTGAAGTCATGTCAGGTGAGACTTACGGACGCGATTCATATAATCATGCTCCTCCTACTTTGACACATTATACAGTTAGCGCCACCACAAACTGCCTACTGCAGAGTGATGAGGCGAAATGCGTTGTCACATTGTGTTATGCCCCCCCATATCTCATACTAACTTGGCATCACTGAGGTAGCTGGAGAGCTTAATCTACCAGTATGTTTATGGATTGTGGTAGGAAATCAAAGCATATGTATGTAATATTCTAGATGTATGCAATATTACATATATAATATAAATGGTTAGATTGGTGGAAATTGCTAATAAATAATTATAAAAAGAAGAAATAATTTTTAAATATAATTACTATACTCCTATAATGCTGTATCAGACATTTTGCAAATAATAGTGCTGCTTATAGAGCAGCTCTGAATGTTCCTACAATGTAGAATTTTCTATAGTGGGCTTACTACTGTATGAGGTAACAGTCCATATGTGTTTTTCGTGGAAATATGATCACGTTGTAATCCCATTCTCTCACCTAGGATGTGGATAAGATTGTCTCCTCCCAGCCTGTGATGTACAGAGATCCCACAGAGCAAATCATGACAGAATCTGAGAGGCTGATATCGGTCCTGGAGACTGACGCGCTCCTGGCGCGCCAACACAATCACCCACAGGGGGACATGATCCAAGAGGAGTGAGTGATTCCATGTTTTATAAACATATGTAGTAAAAACATTGCCCTGATGTGATTTTATATAGCAAGTGAAGGTACCAGTGCATAGAATATATAGGAAAGGCTGTGTATTACGTAGCTGTATAATATATATACACTACACCACAGAATTGTTGGTATCAAAACAAGCTCGCTGTGCTTTCTGCCACTGCTCTGCAGCAGGGGGGAGGAGCTTCTATTATGGCGCAGGCAGAGTTGGAGTGACGGCTTTGCAGACTTGCGGTGTGGTTTAGTAGATTCATATGCAGGTTGGAGCCTGTGATGCCATACTAACTCAGATGACCGCAGACTCAGCGTTTTATCCTGTCTGAGAAAGGAATGAACATCGGAAGCCCAGATTGAATCTTTCGATGGGATGGTAAATAACTGTTGCTTCAAAACCATTTGATGAAAAAACCATGATGATGGACCGTACATGCGCAAGAATCCTGGTTTGCACATTCGCAATAGAGACCCGCAATCGTGCAGTGGACGGGCCAATTTTTTTTTTTTCATCGGCGGACCAAAGCTTCCACCCCATTCAGTTACGGCCATCGAATGGAAATATCACTGGAGTTGGGAAAAAAAAATCTATCAATGTTTGTAGACCATCAACTATCGATGTCCATCCCTAGTTTAAGATCAGATCCCGCTTGCCATGCAGACGAGGCTGTTTATTATTGTCGCCTTTGGATGCGAAAAAGGTCAGCTGCCCTATGTCACATCCACAGAGCATTTCAGTGCTGTATCCAAGGGCATCACAAATAAACAAGTTTATAATATGAAGGACACGGTGTACAAAAATACAATGGGAAGTGAAAAAGATAAAGCACTGAATTTCATACTAGGTTGCAGGATAGGATTTTAGAAAGAATACATTTGACAGGACAAGCATGCTGGCCACTAACACAGACTTTATGCATTAAAATATAGTTTTAGAAATTCACTAGGAAATCACAACCTTAGCGAGACACAAAGTGATGTCCCTGGTTAATAGTGAATTGATAGACTGGATTCTGGAGAATATTGGCTCAGCCCCCAAAATGGCTGCCTCAGCTGTTTGTAGTTGACATGTCCACTTGAAATGAAATACTGATCACAAAGCAACGGATTGATAAATATTTCCTTCCCCCTCCATCGGAGGAAAGGCGAGGGACCGGTGACATCATTCCTTCCATGTGCGATGATGTCACAGAGCTTCTGGCATGAGTCTAGTACTAGGTGGAAGGAGCTATTGGTGTAGGAGGTTCTAAAAGAGCTTTTTTCTCCCGTTCCCTGACACATAGACATACGTATACACTATACAGTATGTCATATGACAATGACCGGGGCAGCTGGACAGCACAACTTGCCTCCTCCTGCTTTATAAAAGAATGTATAAAACCCTATTTTATCTCAGGTGCACTTTGCTTTACAGGCGGAAAAAGCTCTATTTTCCAGTAGCCCACCGATAATCGCGCAACTGCGTAACCATCGGCAAAGCTTCCATCTCTGAATCAGGCCCTAAATACAGTCTCTGGCTTGTAATGGACCCTGGTCTTCTCCTTGTTTCCATGTTTTATATTTACGAGGCTTAAAGATGAGCTTTTAAAATAATCTGCATTACAGAAATAGCCTGCAATGTTACTTGATCTCCAGCAGGTGGTCATGCCGGACTGGCGTCAGTCACATTCTGTAATGTCAGAGGCTCTCCTAGTGCTAAGCGGGTTTCATCAGCCCCATGCAGATTACTGGGCGTTTAAACAATGAAGCATGATTGATGTTATCAGAGATTCATAACGGAACCGTAATATATAGCAAGACACACCGTTTTGATATAACAGCATGCTAAAACTGTGGCAGCGCATCCTGGGATCTGTAGTTCCCCAGCAGCTGGAGGGCCAAAGGTTGAAGACCCAAAACCCTAGGGCCTGCTTTAGATGTGGATGGTAATGTGGTCGCAGCTGCCATCCATTACACAGCCGTTGTGCGGAAATATGCTAATGCTACAGCCCCCATGCAAATGTATTGAGACTCCCAGCAGCGCCGATTGCAGATCCTCCGATAATCGACCATCTGTATAAACCTAGGGTCGTGCAACATGGCCGAGGGAACTGAGGACTTCATTCAGAGTCGATCGAAGCGGCCGCACGGTCGTACGCAGCCGATGTTCGCTAAACTGCGCATGCGTACACGTGTGCGCAAACTAGCCACTACGATCAGAAATTTCTCTCTCCTTGAACACCGCCAGGTCGGTAGTTTGAGTGACAGATTGCGGCGTTTGTGGGTGGTAACAGGGGAAGGTGCTTGAAAATGGGGGAGTGGAGATCCGAACGCAGGCGTGCCTCATTATGCGAACGGCGTTTTATGGGAGTGCATAATTAACAAAGTAGCGTCATGGCACACGTGACGGGAGGTTTTACACTGACATGATCGTAGAGCTTAAGAGAGGGTATGGTCAACCTTTAGCTCTACGACCAGTTCCGATGGCTTTCGATGCTCTCGATTAATCCTTATGTAGCCGGAGATGATGTGCTATGCGTACGACATGGGCGTATTTTTAGGGATCCGACCACATCCACCCCTTGGTCGGCCAGCTAACGATCCGACCTTAGGGACGCAACATGCGTGTGCATCATTAGCATTCCGGCCCCTTTTTCTGTACGACCGTGCGGACGCTTCGACCGACTCTGAATGAGGTCCTGAGACGCTGGCCCCATATTTTCTGCACACGAGAACGCAGATGTAGGCAGATACGCGCCCCGTAAATGGTCACGACACGCCCGCGTTTTTGCCGCCACTCCCTGTTACGTCCCGCAAGCCTGCCCCTGTCTGTCAATCGCTTGCGAATAAATTGTCACTACATCCATAGTCGCATTTGTTCGCAGTTCAATTGCTGCGCGTGCGCATTGCGGATTAGACGCATGCGCAATCCACCGATATTCGCTAGACTGCGTCAGTATATATATATATGGGATAATACAACCTCTAGTACAAAACTATATGGATATTAATAAAGGACCAGTGTGCTAGGCCGCTGGCTGAGTGCTTGTAATGACATTTTAGTATTATATGTTTTGGTTAAATTAGTTTTTCATTTAATGCTGTATTACATTTTTGTTTTTATGAGAGCAAGGGGGCCGTCAGCCTGTCTCCTAGCGATGTCTTGTTGTGAGAGGGTTCTATCTTGTTACTATTGTAATGTATGGCTTAAGCCAGGTATTATTTTATTTATTATTATTTTATTACCAGTTATTTATATAGCGCACACAGGACCTGATTCAAACCTGTTTGCTAAGGCGCGATCACTCGCTGCCGGGCGATTGTTGCTCAGTGCGCATGCGTATAAGTCGCAGTGCGCGTGATTAAGCCAGTCACTGCGATGGGGAATCGTGCGCTCATAGCACAAAGCCAGAGCGCTACTTTGAGTGACAGATAGCGCCATTTGTGGGTGGTTACAGGGGAAGGTGCTTATAAACGGGGGAGTGGTGTTGCGGACGCAGGCGTGTCAGGCCAAGAAAACGCTGTTTAAAGAGCGTGCATAATTAGCAAGTGGCGTCATGGTACACGTCACCTGCATGTATTTCAGCCAGCGCTGATCGCAGTGCTTGCGGCGGGGTAGGGCTACCTCAAGGGCTGCGAGCAGCTCCGATGGCTCTCGATGTTACCGATTAATCCAACAATTCCAGGAGATGACGTGTGTTGTGAGGGGAAAGGGGGCGTCTTTATACACTAGCGAGCGCTCAGTGTATAAAGACACAGTTCGAGCGTGGAATTTGAATATCCGGCCCCTTTTTGGCAGCGAGCGGCCGCATCTTGCGAGCAGGTCTGAATGAGCTCCACATTTTCCGCAGCACTTTACAGAGAATATTTGGCCATTCACATCAGTCCCTGCCCCAGTGGAGCTTACAATCTATCTTCCCTACCACATGCACACAGCCATACGCACTAGGGTTAATTTTTTTTGGGAGCCAAATAACCTACCGGTATATTTTTGGAGTGTGGGCGGAAACCGGAGTACCCGGAGAAAACCCACGCAAGCACAGGGAGAATATACAAACTCCACACAGTTAGGGCCGTGGTGGGAATTAAACCCACAACCTCAGTGCTGTGAGGCAGTAATGCTAACCATTAAACCGTCTGTACTGCCTCGGTACACATTAGAATGATATTGGCACGATTTGCCATATCGAAACGACAAATCGTGCATATTGTCTAATGTGTATGCACAATCGCGCGCCCCTGCGGATGACATACGAGATCGCTTGACTGACTGTGGTGCACAGTTAATCATTATTGTGATTATGTGTGCGGCTGCGCATTTTAATGAAAGACGGAATGAGATATCGTTCTGCGTTCATTAAGTCGTTTAGCGCGTATGGCCAATCTGCGATGGTCTGGGGCGAATGGAAATCACCCCGACCATCCGCATGATTGGCCGTCGTTCTAAGGTGTATCCGGCCTAAGGTACATATTATAGAGTAAGAGTGTAACGGAACTGAGAAGCTGTAAGTATTGTTACAGAGAGTGACAAAGGTCTTACACTGCTGTCTATATAAATAATAAGTATTCACCAGTTGTATATTATAAATGGGATAGTGCACAACTTACTACGAAATATAAGGATATAAAAGTCAGTCACCTAGGGGCTCTGGGCCTGATTCTGCAATCCTTGCTGCATTTGCGATCCCAGCACTGTGACCGACGTCGCAGACTGGGATCAGCATCGCAACCATCACGACTGATGGTCGCCATGGTTTCTCCTTTGGTTAGGCTGCGGGAGCTGAAGCTTCCTGCAGCCTGACGGGGTGCTGGTCACGTAAGAGGCCAGGTATCTGCGTCCATCGTCGCAGAACCCTGGTCTAGTCCCTCCTGTCATTTTTATCTGAGGTAAATTTCAGGGAGGGAGGAAGGAATGAAGCGGAGAAGCTCTTAAGTATCAATCTAACATATAGCGAATGAGAAATATATGATCTCTGTCAGTCTCTGGAATGAATGAGAACTATATTGTTATACGTGGCTAATGTCAATGTCAAACGTGTGACTGATATAACACTATTGACCTGAGTTACACACGATGCTGATGTTCTGGGAGTTGAGCGATTTCTTTGCTACTGCGCGTGCACGAAATATCCCTAAAAACTCCTACAGCGCATATGCGTCCCACAAAGAGCACGCACGAAGGCGCTGCTGCTGCTTTTGAGACGCAGCATCAGAAAAGTGTTTGTAAAGTGCCGGGCGTTCCTAGTCGGTGACTGGTAGGTGGCTATTCATGCAAGAATGGTCCTCCCCATGGGCGTGTCAGTGTGAGCGGCTGTGTAGGCAGACGCACAGCCGCTCGCATAGGCGTGCGTACACAGACAGGGGAAAATGCACCTGCCATACGGCTGGTGCAAGTTTTCGATGGTGCGCCCGATGGTGGCAACTAACAATGCCCCAGGCTGTATTGCATTGTCAAAGAGGGTTATCTCAGTCATCGGGTGCACGGATGTACACCAGGGAAGAGCTTTGTCGCGGCACCTGCATAAAGTCGCAAGTGCGCAACCGCCAGAGGATGCAGCTGCAGCTGCGTATGACTCAGAATCAGGACATATATCTCGTAGTAATCAGTGGTATATTATACTGTATATAATGTTATCTCCATAGTATGGCAATGATATAAATAGTTATGGGGAAGAGAGTCCTGTCTTGCACTTTTATGTCACACAGGGTTCAGTCTCCGCCCACTTTTAAAACTTTTGAGCTACTTTAAAACACCAATGTAGAAGTCAGAACTTTACAGACGGTCATATTCTTACAGTATTGGTCAATGGTGACACTAGGATAAATAGGTCAGAAAGCCGCAAAGCCCTATACTGCCCCCTTGTGACTGTTACTTCTCTTTGTGTACAGCATCCGGCAGCTGAAAGAGCGTATAGCAAACCAAAGAGTGAAGCACAATCAGATCTACAATCAGAAAATCGTTTCATTGGATGCCCCGAAAGTCAACTGGAGCAATGTCATCGATGACAAGATGGTATAAAACATGCAATATTAGTTACACCGTAGAAGGAGAACAGGATATATTACAAGATGTACAATAAAGAGAAGGAGAGGAGTGGGTCTTGGGAGATGTTACAGCATGTACAATAGACTATTAAGTAAGAGGGAGTGTCAGGAGATATTGTAAGATAGGTGTGACCCTCAGGACGTATTAGAAGATATATAATATTCTGTAGGTGTGAATCTAAGGGCAGATTGCATGGTGTCCGATAGAAAGTAGGAATTACTCTCAGGAGACTACAGGATGTACAATAGACCATAGGAGTGAATATCAGGAGATTACAGGATGTACAATAGACCGTAGGAGTGAATCTCAGGAGACATTAGAAGATGTATGATAGATTGTAGGAGTGAATCTCAGGAGACATTACAGGATGTACAATAGACCATAGGAGTGACTCTCAAGGCACATTAGAAGATGTATGACAGATTGTAGGGGTGACTCTCAGGAGACATTACAGGATGTACACTAGACCATAGGAGAGAATCTCAGGAGACATTAGAAGATGTATGACAGATTGTAGGGGTGACTCTCAGGAGACGTTACAGGATGTACAATAGACCATAGGAGTGAATCTCAGGGCACATTACAAGATGTATGATAGATTGTAGGAGTGACTCTCAGGAGACGTTACAGGATGTACAATAGACCATAGGAGTGAATCTCAGGGCACATTACAAGATGTATGATAGATTTGTAGGAGTGACTCTCAGGAGACACCAGATAATGTATGATTGATTGTAGGATTGAATCTCCCGAGACACCAGATGACCAGATAGATTGTGGGAGTGACTCTCAGGACACATTAGAAGATTTATAACAGATTGCCAGAGTGAATCTCAGGAGACATTAGAAGATGTATGATAGATTGTAGGAGTGACTCTCAGGAGACATTACAGGATGTACAATAGACCATAGGAGTGAATCTCAGGAGACATTACATGATGTACAATAGACCATAGGAGTGAATCTCAGGAGACATTAGAAGATGTATGATAGATTGTAGGAGTGACTCTCAGGGCACATTACAGGATGTACAATAGACCATAGGAGTGACTCTCAGGAGACATTACAGGATGTACAATAGACCATAGGAGTGACTCTAAGGGCAGATTGCATGGTGTACGATAGAAAGTAGGAATTACTCTCAGGAGACATTACAGGATGTACAATAGACCATAGGAGTGAATCTCAGGAGACATTACAGAATGTACAATAGACCATAGGAGTGACTCTCAGGGCACATTAGAAGATGTATGACAGATTGTAGGGGTGACTCTCAGGAGACATTACAGGATGTACACTAGACCATAGGAGTGAATCTCAGGAGACATTAGAAGATGTATGACAGATTGTAGGGGTGACTCTCAGGAGACATTACAGGATGTACAATAGACCATAGGAGTGAATCTCAGGGCACATTACAAGATGTATGATAGATTGTAGGAGTGACTCTCAGGAGACGTTACAGGATGTACAATAGACCATAGGAGTGAATCTCAGGGCACATTACAAGATGTATGATAGATTTGTAGGAGTGACTCTCAGGAGACACCAGATAATGTATGATTGATTGTAGGATTGAATCTCCCGAGACACCAGATGACCAGATAGATTGTGGGAGTGACTCTCAGGACACATTAGAAGATTTATAACAGATTGCCAGAGTGAATCTCAGGAGACATTAGAAGATGTATGACAGATTGTAGGAGTGACTCTCAGGAGACATTACAGGATGTACAATAGACCATAGGAGTGAATCTCAGGAGACATTAGAAGATGTATGATAGATTGTAGAAGTGACTCTCATTACACATTACAGGATGTACAATAAAGTATACAGTAGTTGTGTATCTCATTGCACATGATGAATCAGGAGACTTATATATGATATACGTGTTATGCAGAACTTGCTGAACAAAACAGGGTTTGCCACGGATTTACCCAACGTGGAGAACCAGGTCATGGATCACAACATGTTTCACAATGAGGTGAAAGTTATTGGGGATCACGTGAACAAGGACAGTGACAAGGTAAGCATCACTCGGACAATGTCCCTCAGACAGAACAACAGGACTTGTGTCTGCTACCTGTAGCGGGTTCTCATGAGCTCTTCCTCTTCCTCTGCAGGAGTACATCAGTGGACTGCAAGTTAAATACCAAAAGCTTTTGGTAAGGACCTCCAGCTTGTGCCTGTAATAATACAACCCCAACCTAACTAGCACCAATCGTTGTGTTACCAGTTTTGCCTCTTAGTTCCCCTTGTTTTCCCTCTTGACTTTTTGTTTCTCTGTCTAAATCCCGTTTTTCTTTGAGGAACCTTTTATATCTTTGGTCACCGACTCATCTCTGTTGTCTTCCATAGGGCACATCGCAGAAGCGCCAGCGTGATTTGAACACCCTGCAGGATTATATGCAGCGCTGCACCAACGAGCTCTATTGGCTGGACCAGCAAGAAAAGGAACGCATGGAGTACGACTGGAGCGATCGCAACACTGACTATATCAGTCGTAGGAGGCAGTATGAGGTACGTGCTTCATATAAATCACCCCTCGGCAATTACACTTCCGATATACTGCTATACTGCACTTACCATCACTACAATTCCATTAGTCTCACTGTTACAGTCTAACCATGCCTATGAAACGGTTGAATCTGTGTCTGGACCCAAGACTCCAGTGACAGGTCATTGTACAATTTGGATGAGATCCAGGCGTTCAGCTTTCAGGTTGAGCGGCTGGATTACATCTGACATTTTTTTGGGGGCCTGGTTAGCATGGTAAAAAGATGCCTGCATACCCAACCGATAAGGGGAAGGCTACTCATTTATCTGGAGAACCTCTTTAATTAAATTTTTTTTTGTAACAGAACTTCATCCAAAGGAGTCTGGAAGCAAAGGAACATGAAGTCAACAAACTGCAGGAGGAGGGGGATAAGCTGCTGGTCGATGGACACCCAGCAAAGATCCCCATAGAGGTAAAAGATTCCACAAAAATGTTGTCATACATCAAACGCGTTCTCTCCACAGTCTCCAGCTGTTTCAGTCCTCCACCAGTCCTCACTTGGCATGGTGGAGCTGACCAATGACAGTTGTGTAGTAACAGCGATGGTCATTGGTCCCAGAGGCTGACCATATGGCAACATGTAAAACAAATGTGTTTTCTTGAACGTAACCAGTTCTCCGTAAAGTGGTGGTCCTAAGATCTTACCTGTCCTTCCTCAGGCTCACATGGACGCTGTGCATGCCGACTGGAAAGAGTATCTCAACCTCCTGATCTGTGAGGAAAGCCATCTGAAGTACATGGAGGACTACCACCAGGTGAGCGAGACACTGGATCAGAAGAACAGGGCTGCCATCATAAGAATAGAACACAGCTATGACATCCAGCATTACAAATGGCTGCAACAAAGAATCTCTCATGACTGAATACATGGGGGAGGGATTGTAACATAAACTGCATAACTATGCTGAAAATATTCTTAAGCCAGTAGCCACCAATTAAATTCTTTCATTTTTCCTAAATATTAATGTTGTGCCTCCATACTGGGAGCATTTAGAATAGTCAGATCATTGACCCTGTGGTTACTGACCATCATTTATAAAGACTCCTCAGAATCTGTAACCACCAGTGAAAATCCCACAGCCTCTATGAAGGTGGCAGAACATCCGGTGGCTCTCGGACTGTAGTGGAACTTTAGGTTCCAGAACAAACTGGAAGTGGGGTAACAGGACATGTTTCTGTGTCACCTGTTGTCACTGATGTATTGAGGTCTATATTGTTAGCTTGGGAATGATGCCCTGTGGGATACGTAGCCATTGCTTGAATTAGAGGTCTCTTCATTCCTGAGCTGAGTGATAGGCGTAAGCCAGTTCAGCTGGCCTCATGGATAGTTATCAATCTGCTTTCTTATCCAGTTTTACCGAGATGCCAAGGACACTCAGGATCTTCTGAAGAAAGTGGATGGTGATCTGGACCACAAGTATAATCCAGACTTCAAGGACAAATACCAGATTGAGGCTCAAATGCGTGAGTTGGAGGTAAGAAAGAACAAGGTTGAGCATATACTTTTAATATGGTTGCTGATGCGCCAATCGGGTTAGAGGAGAGCGTTATTACTTTATTGTTTTATTAGCAGTAGAAGTGGTATTGCTTTCTTATTATGTGTAATGGTAAAATGACACTGTCATCTCTATCCGGGGCGGATAAAGGACCACAAGGGCCTGGGGCTGTGAATGGTCAAGGGCCTATTGGAAGAAGCGGAGGAGGCGTGACCAATGTTGTGTGGGGGTGGCCAGTGCGATGTGGCTGTGGCCAGTGCCATGTTGGCGTGTACACGCCAACATGGCACTACGTTATCAGCACAAGTGTCTAAAAAAGTAAAAGTAGAAAAATTACATAATTCTGTGAGTAAAATAGAATTACAATTTTAATACTGATAATTAATGGCCTATCGTGTGGCCAGCTGGGTGCCTAGTCATCATCATGTCATGATGATGGGCCTCTATTTATGTGGAAGCCTGGAGCTGTATGTAGTGCCATCCGCCCCATTGATAATCTAGACCTGACCTCCTGTCATCATAACTGTGTATTATCTCATGAGTGTCGATGCAATTTTGCACAAAAGTCTCAGTTTCCACTATTTCACTGCTAGGAGCATTGTTACTCTTCACTATGACGAGCAATATGTGGCTGGACCACACTAATTAGTGACGATAATGCAACCACGTTTTGCCCTACAATAATCCAATCTCAATTGACCATCTATGTAGGTCAATGGCAATGAGTGTCCGCTAATCTTCTGACTGCTCCATCTGGTCTCAGTTATGCAAACAGTGATCCAGTGACTTTCCCCATTATTATTTGGCTTTCTTGGTGTGTGCCCAGATTGGACACTCATCCCGTTGCCTGGTGTTCATGCCTAGTGGCAGGATTGGCTGCTGTGGTCATCTTTATAATCTGAACCAGATGAAAATAGTAAATACTAGGGCATACCTCCCAATGGTTCTGTTGTTGGGGGCAAAAGTCCTTGTCCACAGGATAGTCCCCTAAAATTGGGACTGTCCTGCCTAATCAGGAGAGGATTTGGACTCCTCCTTCTATATCAGCCCTATTTTATCATATTATCTCTATAAACCAAACCTGCTGACCCTTGAATTGGGACATGACCACGCTTCCTCCTAAAAGGGGTCATAGCTGTTTTTACATTGGGGGCCCGTCCGTGTCACTACAGTGAATGATGCCCTAGATGTCCGTAGACCTCCTGTAATTAACCTCTCTCCTCTCTGTCTCAGGACCAGGACAAGGCTCTGGATAAATACGACGAGGTTGTGCGTTCCCTGCAAAAGCGCAGTAACCAGGTGCTACCGCTGAAGTTCCGCCGGGAGACCCCACTAAAACCCATCCCAGTGGAGGCTCTGTGTGACTTCTACACCGATGAGGTAAAGAATATTTTTTCACTACAAGACCACTCAATCCCTGAGAGCAGAACAATCCTATTCGGTTCATAATATTCATATTTAACTATATTTCTGATGAATTAATCTGTGTGTGTGTATATATAAAGTTTTTACATATGTATGTATATGTGTGTTTTGTAGGATCAGATTACTAGAGGGGCACTGTACACTCTGAAGGCCAACAGGGGGGAGAAATGGGAGGTGACTGACAGCAGCGGGAAGAAGCTGGTTGCTCCCGGGGTTTGCTTCACCATACCCCCAACGGACCCTGAGGCTCTGGGTCTTGCAGAGAGGTAAGTGGGTAATTCACATAGTGAACCTGTGGCTTCTGCCCCGCCCCTTTCACTGGCCTATTCTCTAACTCTACGTTCTGCCTTTTCCTTCCCCCAGTATCTCCAACCAGTACCGAACCACCAAGCAGAAAGCAGTGGGCTGTAAAAATTCTTTAGTCCAGCGCCGGGATGACCTGAATAGAGAGTCTAAAGGTAGGTCCAGCCCTATCAAAAAGTGACGGTCTGACCCGATGATGTTGAAAACCAGGGCTAGGCAACCTGTGGCACTCCAGAACTACACATCCCAGCATGCCCTGCCACAGTTCTAGCATGCCCTAAAGTAAAACCGTGGCAAGGCATGCTGGGAAGTGTAGCTCCACAGCAACTGGAGTACCACAGGTTGCCTACTGCTGATGTAAACGATTCCCAGTCCCGTCCTCATATTGCGGCTGATTCTGAGTTGGGAGCAAATAAACAAGGGAAGAAACTTTGTACCTGGAACAAACCATGTTGAATTGCAACGGGGTGCAAATGCATGTATTATTTTTGCATGCAGATGAAATGCTGGCTGCTTTTGCATGTAGCCTCTCTGCACATTTTACATCTGCCCCCACCTGCAGGTTAGCTTGGTTTTACCCAGCTGCAAAGTTATTCGCTTGCATTGCTCCTAACTGAGAATCCGCACCAGGATAATCAAACGTCAAATTCATTCTGATAAGCAACAGCCGGCCCAAATGTAAGTGCGTTCAGGCCATGCCTGGGGTTGTAACCAGATGTAAGCGCGTTCAGGCCATGCCTGGGGTTGTAACCAGATGTAAGCGCGTTCAGGCCATGCCTGGGGTTTCTTGGCCGGTTTGGCCATTTTCGAGTTGACACAAACCTCAGGTGGGCAGGAGATGGTGGTAAATGGCCGGGCACCAGCCGGTGTAGAATGGTTTGAAACTTTACTTGAAGCTGGTGAGAGCCTCGGCTGGTAGCGTCCGGAATGACCTCGCCAGTTGCTGCTATCTCTCATGGGTTTGCCATTTTGACCAGATGTAGATCAGAATGCTTTCATGTAGCTGCCACATCTTGCGGATGGGAGAACGCAGGAGCTGATACAGAGATGCGATGCCGATGTTTAGGCAGTTGCATGATTATCGGTGATCTGCGCGTGTGTCTGAGCCCCGCCAAGTTTAGTTGCTCGCAGTGAGGATTTATTACTTGTAAAGTGATTGACAGTCAGGGGCCGTTCGCGGGCGGCAACCGGTGGATTGGCGATTCAAAACGCAGGCACGTCGCGACCATTTTAGGGCGTGTCTCAGCCAGCGACTGCGATCCTGTATGCAATAAAATGGCTCCGGCATCTTACTTACGGCTGCCATTTTGAGTACCCATAGGATTACTCAGAACTCCGATTATCGACTGATCTGCAATACTGCATCTTTGTACGCAGTCTCTTGGATTTGCAAATCCAACGGTGGGCGCCTCAGTAAACAAAGATCTACAGTAAAAAGGTAGACCATGTCTAGATAGACACCAGATGTTAGACAGTCAATAGGTCGACAGGGACAAAAGGTCGACACACAAAAGGTCTACCTGGAAGAAGGTCGACAGGTACAAATGGTCAACAGGGTCAAAAGGTCGACATGAAAAAGGTAGACACAAAAATGGTCTACACGTGTTATTTTTGTTTTCTATCCCTAATCTTAACCCTAACCTTCCCATTGGTGCCTAACCCTAACCCTCCCACTTGGTGCCTAACCCGAACTGTTGGGGTAGGTGCCTGACCCTAACAGTCCCTTCTAGTGCCTAACCCTAACCCTCCGGTAAGTGCCTAACCGTCAGGGTAAGTGCCTAACCTTAACCGTCAGGGTAAATCCCTAACCGTCGGGGTAAGTGCCTAACCCTAACTCCCTGGTAAGTGCCTAGCCCTAAACCTAAAAAAAAAAATAATCAAAAAACATGTGTCGACCATTTTTGTGTCTACCTTTTTCATGTCGACCTTTTGACCATGTCGACCTTCTTACATGTCGACCTTTTGTCCCTGTCGACCTATTGCCTGTCTAACATCTGGGGTCTATCTAGACATTGTCTAACTAATTACTGTCTATCTACAGTCCGGCACCCGGTTTCCAGAGTGCCTAAATCATACTAAATAAAATACACTGATTTTATATATATTCTGCCCTGAAACAGATGGTCTGGGCCGTGTCCAGGGCTGGCAGATTTTATGTAATACAATCCACACTGTATGCTGAGCATACTATGCCAGAAAGTGACATTGCAGAATGAATGGCTACAAAAACGTTTTCTATGTGAGATCAGTCCTAGCCTCTTTTATGTTTTATATTAAAGTCCCACAAAACCTAGATTGCAGGATTTAAAATATCAGGTAACAAAACCCGTACAGTGACTGTGTACCGGCCAACAATTAGAAATGCAGAATCGGGGGGGCATAATTAGCCACGCCTCCAATCAGCGCACACACTCTGCCCTGATCAGCTCAAACCCCTCCCTGATCCACACAGCCGCCCACTAGTCACCCATTGAAGGCAGCCAGTATGTACTGTTTAAAAAGTAATGAGATGCAGCTACCTGAGCCCACAAAAGTTCTGCCTCTGCCTGAAGAAGTGACAGGTCTTATATTTTGTAAGTATATGAACTATTTTAGGAGATGTCCTTCAATAGATTTGCTGACAAGACGTCCAGTGTGCCCAGTAACCCCTATTTGGCCCACCCCCTCTCTACAATTAGCTGGGCTCTGATGACCTTTTTTTAAAAAAATTTGCATAGCTCTGTAAATTAATTTGATTAAGTTGTAGGTCTAGTGCTCCCTGATAGCGTCGGTAACTTAACAAACCGTCTTATAAGAGTCGCCTTGCCTTTCAAACCCGCCTGGATGTTAGAGTTACACCATGGATTAAATCTCAGCCTTGTAGCCAACCTGACATCCAATCCTTGCTCATGTGTGCGTTGGAATGTACTGTGTGGAGCTATGATATAACTATTGCTGTTTCATTCTTTGTGACCTTCCATTATTGAGAGCCTTTCACCCTTGTGGCCATTTCCCAGATGATGGATGGCCTGTTCCTTACAGCAAAGCTGACCCCTAGGGATTAGTGATCAGTGATCAGCGGTTTATATTTTATTACGGGCGACTTTCAGGCTGTTTCAGTTCTTCCAAAAGAGCGAAACTTAAAACTGGTTGTAGAGTTTTATTGGCCGGCTGTGGTGCATAATCTCTGTGATGACGGGTATGTCGGCTGTAACTAATCTGGGGATCAAAGATACAGTCAGTAAAAATAAAAGATTATCGTCATTATTATGTTGTTGGACATGTAGTAACCTACAGTTACCCTAGGAATGTATAACTGGAATACTGTGCTGGAAATAGCAGCAGCAGATATTTAACTGCAAGTTTATTTTTATTTTAAATCAAATTAAGAGTTGGAGAGATGGGCTCTTCTTACAAGGCAGTTTCCTATTTTAGGGCTGTACTATCACCTAGCTCAGGGGTCAGGGAACTTTTTTACCTTTTACCCCAAAATATATTTAGATACGCCGACGTTACCCCCTTGATTTGAAGTGAAGGAAACCATGTAGTAGTGCCCCCATAGTTGTGCCCCCATAGTTATGCCCCTGTAGTAGTGCCCCCATATAATGCCCCTGTAGTTGTGCCCCCATATAATGCCACCATAGTTGTGCCCCCATAGTTATGCCCCTGTAGTAGTGCCCCCATAGTTGTACCCCTGTAGTAGTGCCCCCATATAATGCCCCTGTAGTAGTGACCCATATAGTGCCCCCATATAATGCCCCTGTAGTGATGCTTGTACAAAAAAAATAAAAAATTAAATAAACACTTACCTTAAGTAAGTATGCGCCGCCGTCCTGTCCGCCCGGCTGCTCCTCGGAACTATGGGAGAAACGTCATGACGTCTCTTCCATATTTCGCATGGAGAGAGCTGGAAGCTGGAGTTCAGAAGAGAACTCCAGCCTCCGGCTAAAGCAGCGCTGCAGGGAAGGAGCCGGGCGCCTGCTGGTAATAACATCTCAGCGGGCGTCCAGCTTAGAGCCTCCCTGCGGCACAGCCGGGCATGCATATGAATCATTCTATGATTCATATGCATGCCCGGCTGTCCGTCCATTACCCCCAGGAATTTAATTTTTACCCCATGTGGTTTAATTTACCCCTGTTCCCCGACCACTGACCTAGGGGATGCCACATGCAGCTGCATTGCCCGGTGTAAATTAATGCATCTGACCGCCTTTTAATAGCACCGGATTGCATGTGATTGCGAGGACCAATAACAATCCGCAATCTAATTGGTCCTTCAGAGTCCCGGGAAATATAACTACATGTAATAGCCCCTGGTTGCTAACTAGTGGGTGGGGACATTATCCTCACCCCCTAACCAGCTTTCCAGGGCTACTACAATATTTAATTATTTATATAATATTATTATTTAGATATTATCATTATTGGTAATGCAGCTTTAAGATATCCCTGAATGAAAATGTGCTAAACGTACAATAAGTCGTCCTGATCCATCAGACTCTGAGCAGGGAACTTCAATGTCAACCGCTTCCTACTAAAAGACCCTTCAGATCATTAATGTATTCGCTTATATGAACAATAATGCAACTTTTATTAAATACATACAGATGACAGGAACAGGGCATCAGAAATAGTAAGTGTGAATTAATGTGGTGCCCCTGCCATGCTAATGCCTAATTATCCGCAGCTACCCTCAATGCCCAGGATTCCCAGGGACGTCAGCATCTCGCTGGGCTGGACAAAGTCATCACTGACCTAGACAGACAGGAGAAGGCCATCAGCTCCCACCTGCGTCCACCCCTGGAGCAGAACCGCGCCGTGCAGGACAGCTCCGAAAGGCTTAAAGATCTCAAGGTGAGCCTTGGGAGAGGGAAGTGGCCCAAAGGATTTTGAGGAATACAATTCAGATTTAGAAATAGTGAAAAATGCTTAAAGAGCTTGATTCAGAGGTGGTTTTACTGCCATCGATGGCAAAATTAGTTAACATCGGCCAGCTACCATCAATGTTTTGAAAACATTGATGGTCGATGGCCATCCCGAGGGACCGATGGTGGTGCCTACAGACGTTAACAGTGGGCGTCTCAGTCCTTGTACATTCGGAGGCGTGGATGTGAACAAGGGAAGGACTTTGTAGCGCCATTTGCATAAAGTCGCAGACGGATGCCAATAGATGCAGCTGCGGGTGCTTCTGCGCCCACGTCTGAATCAGCCCCTGTCCAGTATTCTCTGCACATGAGCATAAGATTTGATATGTATTGCCAACAGATGGTGGAGGGACTGTGACCATTGTAGGTGATAATGGGGGCAATTGTTGGTCACCATCAATAAACCACTGCATTAGCTCAGTAGATTGATATTTTTATAATACTTTCCTCCCTCCAGAATATTGCCAATAACGTGCGGCGTGTAGAGCCGGAGAAAACCCAACAAGTGCAAGAGTGCGAGGTCTATCTATCCAAGTCATCGGAGGTCTCCAATGCACCCATCCTACGTAGCAAAGTCAGCGAGACCAACAAGAAATATGAGAAAGTTAACGACCTTCTGACCTATGCGCAGGACAAGTAAGTGTGTCCATGGCAGACTTAATTTTTTTAAAGGGAAAATTAGGAATCAGGAATTCATAAATCTAAAGTGTAATTAAAAATGTCTTCAACACACTGTATTAATACATTCCACCCATGGATGATCATTAAAAGAAGAGAAAGACTCTGCTCTTGTTGACGTCTATATATCTTTCAGGGTTGAAGCCTCCAACCGCCTGGAGAACAGCTTGCAGAAAAGCAGAGACCTCCTTTCCACCTACGAGACCAAGTTGTGCCAGGACGACACTGTGCCGGAAGACCCAAAAGCTGTGGATAGGAAGCTGCAGGAGTTGTCGGTCAGTGACTAATGGGAGTAGTGGAAGAAAATCCCTCTAATAAGTGACTGAGATATCTCTAGAAAGTTTAATCCACTTATAGGAACTACACCCTCCGTTTTACTCTTCAAACAATTTCCCATTTATAAGCGACAGATGCCCATATAAGTTGTAGGGCACTGCAGACCATATGTTGTAGGACACTTCAGTCCATAAGTTGTAGGATACTCCAGGAGAAAAGTTGTAGGATACTCATGGTCTGGAGTGTTCTACAACTTATGGCCTAGAGTTTCCTACCACTTAAGGACTGCAATATTCTACAACTTATGGCTTGCAGTATACTACAGGTAATGGCCTGGAGTGTCCTACAACTTATGGTCTTGGGTGTCCTATAACTTATGGTCTGGAGTGTCCTACAACTTATGGCCTAAAGTTATAGGACACCCCAGACCATAAGTTGTAGGACACTCCAGGCCATTACCTGTAGAATACTGCAAGCCATAAGTTGTAGAATACTGCAGTCCTTAAGTGGTAGGAAACTCTAGATCATAAGTTGTAGGACACTTCAGGCCACAACCTGTAGAATACTGCAGGCCATAAGTTGTAGCACACTCCAGGCCATAAGTAGTAGGACACTCCAGGCCGTAAGTTGTAGGACACTCCAGGCCATAAATTGTAGGACACTTCAGGCCACTAACTCACAGGTTTTATTCTAACAAACTTGTATGTATGCTTTTTAATTTCTTCCCTGGTTTCTAAGTTTTTTTTTTTTTTTTTTTTAATTTGTCTGGAGGCCACAATAGCTTCTTTCTTCTCCAGCTAACTATATTTTCAGAATGTGACCCAGGACAAAGACCTGAAATGAGTACTTGAGTTTTGATTGACCTCCTCATCATTGCAGGCCATGAGCTCGGAGCTGCAGATGGGAAGAGGCATTCTTGCCGAAGCTGAGCAGAACCTGCACAACTCTAAGCTGAGCTGCAATAATCTGGCTAACCGCTTCCAAGAGCACTGTCCCGATATTGAGCGCCAGGAGGCAGAGGTGTCAAAGCTTAACCAGCGCTACTCCCAGTTGGACCAGCAGATTCAGAGCAGGTGAGCATCAGGTCAAAAGTAGACCTCAGATTCCTGTTTCCGCTATGGGACATACAAAATGACTTGCACACATTCGCCTCTAGGTCCCAGGGCCTGCAAAAAAGCAAGACTTCCTATTCAAACTACCGAAACAGCTACGACCAGCTCGATAAGTGGCTAGGTAACATTCCCAACTATGAGCCCAAGGACACAGACACTGTCAAGCAAGTGGAGAGCAAGCTTAATAGCCAACGGGTAAACCCAACACATCACATTTATGCCCAACACATTTGTTCTTTGTTTCCTGTCATGCAAACTAGTCGCTAATACTGGTCAATGACCGTGACTTGTAACTTTCAATGGTGGAGGTCTACGTGGTGGCAGAGAAGTCACAATGTCTTCTTTCCACAGCTGCTGTTGGGTGAGATCACGGACCGAGAGCAGGATTTGGAACACGTGACCAGCAGTGCTCAGCAGTACCAGCATGCAGTGAAGGTAGGTCACCTTGGTCATGCACCATGCCTGTAGTCTGTGATGTCTTCATATCCGGAGGTCTAATATCAGCAGTCTAAAGACCATTAAACATCAATTGTTCTTTTGCCACTTTGGAGACTCAAGGTGGATGAGGGTGTACTAGTGTACCTGAAACAAAGAGACCTTAGTAACTTAATCTTAGTTATCCCACTAAACCAATTGCTCCAAACGCAACCGCAGTTAGCCACCCCTTATAATAAATCTGGTTGGCGCACCAAAGTTATGTAACCTGATGACCAGATGTAACCCTTTACAAAGATGCTATGGGTCATTTATCAATCGAGCCAAGAGTCTTAAAGCTATAAAGTTAGTCAGTTGCTCATTTAGACAGGCGCCCATATTTTGATATTCATCCTCCAGCGCGCACAGGTACAGGTCTCATCACTTATTCTTGCTGTTCGGCAGGATTATGAGCTGGACACTGAGAAACTGAGGTCTATCCTGGACACGGAGAACAGGAGGAATTCATACACTAAGAGATCTAAAACACTTTCTCCCGCCACCAAGGTGAAGGACGAGGTGAGTAGAGATCCGGATTGTGTTACCTTATCAACGATGACTCTTTTAGGTCACAAAAGATTGTTTATAAAAATGTGGCAGATCAAATTAATCAGCTGAGTCTGCCCATTGCGATGCATTTTCTACCAAAAATATAGACGCTAAAGGCTAGCAGAGTAGCACAGGACCTCATGGCTCACTCACGCCAGGGAATTCGCACTGCGTGGCATATTGAGGCTAGATGTATGAGGACACATCTGTATGTTGAGTCAACGGATCTCAAAATAAGTTTAGCTAAAAAAAACAGTAGAAGAAGTTCCAGGTTTATGTATAAGGAGATGGTGACGAATGGTGTTAGCACTAACAATACCCAACCCTATGATATAGACACAACGCTAATGATTTAAGTACTATCAGCTCACAGGGTCAATACACAGTCAGCCAATCAGCTAGCTGGGGCTTCTGATAGTGATAATCACCACCGTGTCCTGTTGGACCAGCCTTCCTGTACCTGTTGGGGATACAGCTCCTAACACACCTATCTGGGGATCTGCCGTCACTGTGATCCGCTAACGCTCGTCCACCCCTGCCTTCCCCTGAGCCACCTCTTGACTTAGAGCTACACGTCAGTACTATACAAAAACCCATATATAGATATATATACAGTACATACATGCTTTTCATTCTCATGAGCACTATAGAAGTTAATAGCTCGTGCAAAGATGATAGACATACATCCAGTTGTAAATGAGCCCCAACATTTTAGGTAATTTTATGATATCAAGGACACAATTCAGAGGTGCACACTAATGCAGCCATGTATTTTTCCACAGCGCAACTGTGTCTTTATGCTAATTCCGCAGCCGATGGGATTAGTACAGAGACTCCCACCGGTGGCAGCGCTAATCTGCCGCTTTGCTTATCAAGATGCAACATAGGCCGCACATCGGGATACAGTCAAAATGCTGACTGCCGGGAGGCCATCTGTCCAAATCCTGGCGTCTAAATACCGACGCGGGACTAAAGACAGGCGTCAAAATCCCGACACAACAGATAAAATCCCAGCGCAAAATCTATAGTGTATGGAAAAAAGAGAAAAAAACAGATTATCTGATAGTGTTTATGAAATCCTGCCGCCGAAATCTAGACAGATGGCTTCCCGAACTAAGGTAAGCCGGACAGTGTTAGTGCTTAGCTGTGAGGGGGGGGGGAAAGGGTTAGGTTTATGAACCCGCGGGGGGACTTAGGGTTAGGCACCACACCAGGAGGGTTAGGTTTAGGGTGCGGGGAGGGGGGGTTATGTTTAAGCACCCCTGGGGAGAGGTTAGGCACCACCTCGGGAGGGTTAGGTTTAGAGTGGGGGGGGGTTAGGTTTAGGCACCCCTGGGGAGAGGTTAGGGTTAGGCACTACCCCAAGTTAGGTTTAGGGTGCCTGGAGGGGGGGTTAGATTTAGGCACCCCTGGGGAGAGGTTAGGCACCAACCCGGGAGGGTTAGGTTTTGAGTGCGGGGAGGGGGATAGGTTTAGGCACCCCTGGGGAGAGGTTAGGGTTAGGCACCACCCCAAGTTAGGTTTAGGCACCCCTGGGGAGAGGTTAGGGTTAGGCACCACCTCAGGTCAGGTTTAGGGTGCAGGGAGGGGGGGTTAGGTTTAGGCACCCCCGGGAGGAGATTAGGGTTAGGCACCACTAAGGGAGGGTTAGGGTACTTTCCAGCCCCAGTCGGGATTTTCAGCGTTCGGGCTTGCGGCATCTGGATTTTGTCAGACGGCTTCCCGGCGGTCGGCATTTCATAACCAACCCCGCACATCAGTCACAGCATCGAACATTGCACCAGCCCCATGGAGGAGCAGATTATACATCTAAACATGGCCACGAAATCCGTGCAACTGCGGCAAAAGTCACAGCCGCTGACTGCGACACGCCTGCGTTTTGCTAGCCACTCCCGTTACCACCAAGGAACGCCCACGGAAATTGCCTCTTTCTGCGTCCAAATTTGTTCTGCGGTAACCATCGGGACGCATAAGCAGACTGAAAACAAAGTTTGTTTACTTGCGGCATCGATATAGCGTGTACATCTGATTCACACCCAAAATATTTGCAATTTACAATTAAGGGTTTGAGGGGTACTTCTGTATGGCCTGGGGTAGTACCAAGGTATTTAGGCCATATGAAGAAGTGACTGCCCATCTTTCTCTGGAAAGGATAGGAGTGTAAGGGAGCTGCAACAGAGGTCATGGGGGCGACAGCTTTGTCCACTACAATAGAGATAACGACTTAATAGTAACTTCTCCATTAACCGAGAAATTCTGGTTGCATAGTTCTACACATCAGTTCTTCCATACGGTTGTCTTTACCTATGCTAATCTCCACTATAACATAGTTTTTCTTTAAAATATGGCATGTAAATGGGGAATCACAAGCAGAAAGATGGATATCTTAATTAAAAACATTAACTATATGGGACGATCTTTAGCTTTTTTACCACTATGGTTGCAAAGACACACGCCGTGTCCAGTAACGACCTAGAGGTATTTCTACCTTAACCATTTGGGACGGGTTTGCACTAAAAAAACTATTGTGCCCTTCACCAGGGTGATTATTTTCTGCACATATTCTGTACATTACTCACCTATTATTAACACATTTCTGAAATATTATTTGACAACCTGCAGGGGTCACTGTGCCCAGTGCTGTGTATGGACCTGTATCCATCTTCAACCAAACAAGTTTTCTAGACAACAATAATTAATGCAGTTGATTTAAATAGAAAAATATAATGTCGTTGTTAATGAATTTGGTTATTTCCCATGGTCATGCTACTCCTTTTTGTAATAAGAACTATCTGTGCAAGATCTGAAGAATCACTGACTCTGCTGGAGGCGATCACAGATTGTGAGAAATGGTTATAGTGTTGTGTAGACCTCTGTGACGCATTTCACTTTGATTCACAGGAGGCTGATTTGTCGGCTAGATTTACAGAGGCCAGCGCTGTCAACAAACAGAGGCTGCAGACCCTGGAATTTGCACAGAGTCTTCTACGTCAGGTAATACCAGCAAAGCTTGTGTTCATTCCAAGAGTTTGTAGAAATGATGAAATATTTAGTTATAGAGTTACTTATATTGTGCACACGTTACGCAGCGCTATATAAGTATCAGCGCTATATAAGTATTAAAATACAGCTATACAAATGCAGTTTGCTTGCAAGAGGCTAACCATATTTAAGGTGTCATTTGCTTTATATTTGCTTATATAGCGGAGTCCTTATTCCATGCCTATCTTATATGGACACACTTATTAATCACTTTAATGAGTGATTTCTGAAGTGCTGGTGGTCAGACAAGTACTAAAATATGTCTGTTAAATATGAACAAATAAATAAATCAGTGAGGTTCCCTCATGTATGATCAGTATACAACAGACAGTATGTGGACCTCTGGTCTACACAACAGCAACTTCTAATACACTTAAAATCCTGACGCGTTTCTCCAGTTGTTACTGGTTTAATCACATATACAGTTTGTTTCAGAGTTTGCACATTATACAACAGTCCCGGATTTGCTGAGATTTTGTGGCTATATATATATATATATATATATATATATTTGCATTTTATATAGAGACATATACAACTTATTGATTATTCATTGAAGAGTGAGAGTTTATACTGTCTTCTCAGCGCAAGCTCTTTTGTGTAGATTTGGTATTTCTTTGAGTGGAGTATTATTTATTTCCCTGTAGTTGGGGGCTGCGACCAGAGACCACGAATGTTCAGTGTACTGTTATATATTCTCTGTTAATGAGACAACGGACTATCAATTAGAGAGGAACCAATGATGTCAATGAAATGTGTTCATTAGTGTTATTACTATTTTCTAGAAGACAATTCAGTTAGATACAACGTAAGATTGCACGTTCCAGGGCGATGTGCAGGGAGCACATATACTGTACATATGGTGGGCTAACATGGTGCATTTCCCTGTGCACCCCTATGGGGCTGCAAGGTAAAATGCATGATCTATGGATGATATAAGTTGCTGTTGGTGATGTTCAAATGGAGTCACAAGGGGGCAGCACCTGTGCATAGCCTCTTACTGAATTGCCCCAATAGTGTCTTGATATTCTAGATCTTTGCAAATCTTGGCTTTCAGTGTGAGCGATTGGCACAGTTTCAGAGACCTGCCAAGATGACCTGTTCTGATATTGTGCCTTCAAAGAGATAGTTTAGTGACTTGGCATTAAACTTTACAGGGAAGTGCATATATTTTGCATGCAAAATTAATTTAAGAAAATTCAGTATAAGTTCTATTTTTTTAAATCTCACAGCCATCTCATTTGTTTTGTATACACAGCAGCCAGAAGGGGATATACGCCAGGAGACAATCCAGATGAACCGGTCAGAAAAACCCGCCGAGGAGACCTGGAAAATCAAAAACATGTTGGATGACGAGATGCAGCGTCGGCAGCAACTGGAATCTGAGATCCAGAGCTCCCAGCAAGAGATCATCTTTCTTCAGAACCAGAAACCACAAGAGACCGTAGTGAAGAAGGAAGTCTTGAAGAAAGTACCGGACCCACAACTGGAAGAGGAGTACCACAAGGTCCTTGAGAAAGTTTCAGAAGAACAACGCAAGAACAAATCTTTGCAGGATGAGCTGAATTCCCTGCGGCTGAAGGTCCGGACTTTAGATTATGAGCAGAAGGAAGGTGGGCAGCAGTATGTAGTCAAAGAAGTGTTGAGGATTGAGAAAGACAAAGAACAGCAGGAAGAGTTCCTGAGGCTTAAAGAAGAGTTGGAGGAGCTGAGCAGGCAGAAGGGGACCAAGCAGAATGAAATTGCAAGCCTGAAGGAGCGCATTCTCATCTTGACAGAAGAAAAGAATAAGCCTCAAGAAAAGATCACCGAGAAGGAAGTCGTTAAGCTTCAAAATGATCCCCAGCTGGCTTCAGAATACAGAATCCTTCAGGAGAATATGCAGAGAGAGAGTGCGCAGCGGCAGAAAGAAGAGGAGGAGCTAAAACTGCTCCAAGAGAAACTAAAACGCTTGGAGAAAGAGAGAGCTATGGCTGAGGGCAAGATCATGGTAAAGGAAGTGTTGAAGGTAGAGAAGGACCTCGCCTCTGAGAGAGAGGTAGCCGACCTCCGTAGGCAGTATGATGAGGAGACCTCAAAGATACGAATAACACAACGTGAGAAAAACGAGCTGATTCGCAAGATTAGCATTCTGGAGGAGGAGAATGCCAAGGTTGTCATCCAGGAGAAAGTGCGTGAGATTATTCGGCCAGACCCCAAAGCCGAGAGCGAGTTAGCCAATCTACGCCTTGAACTCATTGAGCAAGAAAGGAAGTATCGCACTAGCGAAGAGCAAATGAAGATTTTCCAAAGTGAGCTGGCAGCCATAAAAGCTCGTGGCCCTCAAGTGGAGGTGAAGGAGATAACAAAAGAAGTGATTAAGCATAAAACAGATCCAGAAATCTTGGCGGAACTGGAGAGACTTCGTGGGGAAATCCTGGACAAAACCAGAGTGGTAGAACGCTCAGAGATGGAGATCACTCAGCTTAAGCAGGAGATACAAAGTTGGATTGATACCAAACCGCAAGTGCAGATTAAAGAGGTAGTGCAAGAGGTCCTACAATATCGTGAAGACCCCGCCACCAAGAACGAGGTGGAAACCTTGAGAGCCAATTTGGCTGAAGAGCAGAAGAAGCGCTTGGATCTGGAACGGGAAAGAATGTCGCAAGAAGAAAAGATAAGACAGAAAGAAAGAGAGCTGTCACAGGTGAAAGAGAAGGTGGTGCAACAAGATGTTGTGAAATATGAAGAGGATCCTTTATTGAAGGCTGAGGTCAACAGTTACTCAAAGAGCATTGACACGGAGTTGAAACAAAAGGATTCTCTGCAGGAGGAATTACACAAGTTGCAGTGGAGGAAATCTGAGCTGGAACGTCAGCTAGAAGAACTGGAAAGAGAGAGACAAGCTAGACGTGAAGCAGAGCTAGAAATTCAGAGGCTTAAAATTCAGCTGAATGAGTTGGAACAAAGAGAGATTGAGACCAAGGAGAAAGTAACACTGAAGCAAAAAGTAGTCTTACAACAAGACCCTCAACAAGAGAAGGAACACAACATGCTGAAACTTCAAGTGGAAGAGGAAAAGCACAGGAGGCAACTTCTTGAGACTGAACTGGAGGCACTAAGGAAAAAGATTATTACACTGGAGAAAATGGAGATGAAAGAAAAAGTAGTGTTCACTGAGAAAATTGAGGTGGAGAAGGATCCTGAGACAGAACAGGAGATACAAAGACTGAAGTCCAATTTGGAGGAAGAGGGCAGACGCAGAAGAGAGCTAGAGACAGACGCTGACCGTCTCCAATCCCAACTTTCCGAGTTAGAGTTCAGCAACTCTAAATCCAACAAGGAGCTGGAATACCTGAGGGAGGAAGTCCACAAACTACAGATGGAAAAGCAAAGTCTACAGCTGGAGACTCGCCATATGCAGTCAGAGATTGAAATTACCGTAAAAGAGGCTCAAGGTCTGAGAAGCTTAACTCAGGTTGACAGTAGTGTCAATCTAGATTCCCGCTTATCTTCCCTGGAACAGGAACTAAGAGAACTGAAGAAAATATCTCAAGATAAAGACGCAGAAATTGAACAGCTTCAGAATCGTCTGGAGAACATGCAGATCAAGAGGGAACAGAGAGAGAACCATCTCCGCCGTTCCATTGTTGTCATCGATCCTGACACTGGTAGGGAGATGTCTCCAGAAGAAGCCCGCAACCTAGGTCTCATCGACTGGAAAATGTTTGTCAACCTGCAGAGCCAAGAGTGTGACTGGGAAGAAACCACTATCAAGGGGCCAAATGGTGATTCATCCGTAATCTATGACAAGAAGTCAGGCAGGAAATTTGACATTGAAGAAGCTTTGAGGAACGGGCGCATCACCAGACGTCAGTATGAAAGTTACCTCAACAAAGAAATGTCCATCCAAGAATTTGCAGCCTTAGCTTCAGGGAAGAAGTAAATGTGGGTTGCACGAATTTCACACAATCTGCGGAAATTAGATAGACATTAAACAGATAGACCTGTCCTTTTGACCTGTTCATCAATATCAGAACTTCTTTGCTCCTGTTACCCTTTTTGATCTATTGCAGAGGAGATCTTTGCCATTACAGTGCTGTGTCCCTAATGGTCCCCAAGGTGAATATGGTGGTGTCTCTTCTCCCACATCCTCTTGGACGAGGACATAGAGTCCAAAGCTCAGTTGTCAGGTTGGTAATGTGTATTTAACGACAGCAAGTCAAGATATAGAAGATGCCACAGAGATGTTCTGGTCTGTAAAGGTCATTCTGCCAAACTTACGGAGACTTTAAAAAAAAAAAAAAATTGTGAAACATTCCAGCTTCACATCTATACTACTTCATGGAAGATCTCAAGATGCTGCCCTGTAAAATGGCTATTTTGTACTTTATTCTTTATTATG
Source organism: Taudactylus pleione (assembly GCA_031769625.1). NCBI lineage: Eukaryota > Metazoa > Chordata > Amphibia > Anura > Myobatrachidae > Taudactylus > Taudactylus pleione. The sequence goes on along the minus strand of JAUIMM010000060.1, from coordinate 11,338,500 downwards.
ATGTTATTTTTAAACCAAAGCGCTAAAGAACGCATTTTATAAGGAAACATGCACTGAATAGACAAGTTTGTAATATATAAACACAACCACAGAGGAATTTTTATAGTGCATAACCTTCCTTTAGGCCATAAGTACAAAGATATTCTATAAATATATATAAATTTGGTATATATGGTTTAAATAAGCACATTATAGCGTTCTGTACTGTTACATGTCTACTCTGGTGCCATTCTAACCTGACCCTTCCTGGACACGTTGATGGATTCTGTAGCTCTATCATTTACTTCTGAGCGGGATAGGGGAAATATGGAAAATGTATTTTATTTATGTGGTAAAGCTGAAATAAAGATGCGGTGGTTTTGAATACTGAAAGCTTTATTTGTTGTAAAACTTGTGTCCTTAGCAAAAGCTGATTTTTTTTTTTTAATTAGTATGCTAAAAGTAATATTAATTACACAGCAATGCCCAGACGTGAGAAACTGATTTAAAGCAAGGTGCTTACATATAACCTCCCCCTACAAGCACATTTCTTACTCCGTACAGCACCACTTACACATTTTTTTTTTAATAACAGGCAATTGACCAGTCATTGGAAAACCCCAGATTAAAGTTTGGAAATCCCAGTCTTTGGCTAAAATGTGAGATGCATGCCTGTTATAGTACCCGTAAAGCAGGGGTGGGGAACCTTTTTTTTGCCGAGGGCCATTTTGATATATATAACATTATTCACGGGCTCGGTGCAGGCCACGCCCCCTCAGTGTGACATCACACGGGGCGGGTCACAATCGACGGTGATTAAGGCAATGCCCGTAGCATCCTGAGGATGTTCCGGGGAGCTGTAAGCCCTAAGGACGCTCCAGGTGGCACTGTTGTATTGATTCTGGCTGCAGGGTGCCACTCTAGGCACCTTGCTAGCCAGATGAGGCTAGCAGAAAAAAAAGCTCAGCGGGCCAGACCAACTGATTCCGCGGGCCTTATACGGCTCCTGGGCCTGAGCTTCCCCATCCCTGCCATAAAGCATGACAGCTGGAAATGACGAAACTACAGATGTGTCCTCAGTCTGTTGCTATAGTAGCAGCAAATAGTCCCTCTCAGTACGCCAGGACCTGGGCGACTTGGCCGCGCCAAGCGTCTTTGTCGCTCAAAATGTGCGTCTTAGTCACGTACATAGAACTGGTAGTGGCAAAACGACATTGCTAGATTCGATGTGTGACATTTGTATATCTGCGGGCGACTGCGTCTGAATCTGTGTACGAAGCGCCGGGGTGCGTTTTCTCACGCCACGTTTTTCTTTGTGCAGCATCTGCGACTTTGTACATGTTTAAAACTAATACCTGTGCGGTTAAAGTCAATCTCTAGAATACTTTGGTGTTTCGCCGCGTCTGCGATGTGAATTAGACGCACACTTTAAAGAAAAAGACGGTATGCTGTACCTGCCAGGCGCCTTATTCGCGCCGGGCGCCTCTTGTTATATGAGTGCTAGGTGTATGAGGAGGACACATCTGTATTGTCTTGTTTTTTTCCCCCAGCCACGGGTAAAGAATATATTATTGGAAATACCAGATTTATCTGGTCTTCAAATCCTCCTGCGATAAAGTATGCACGTGTGTGTGTGTATGTATGTGTGTATATATATATATATATATATATATATATATATATATATATTTATAACTTAGTCTTGGCGGCAAACGTTGCACCTTCATTTAAACGTTAATGCATAATGATCATCAAGAATCCATGACAGCAGCTACATCGCCACCTTGTGATAAAATAGGGTTACTGCACGTTAACATCTGCAGGTGCTACAAAATCACAATATTTTAGACCAGTGTCCACATACCAATGTTTCGCATTGTTTACATTAATTTTAGAATATTTCCTCAATTATTGTTTTGACCACACACAGGGCCTGATTAGTCAGAGATGGGCACTAATGCGTTCGCAGCTGCGATTTCGTACGGATCGCAGCTGCAAAAATATGCTAAAGTTCTAAAGGTTTGGAATATGTACTTCTGTTATAGTTCACTGTAACCTATCTACTTGTATACTGAAGATTTAAGATGACATAACAATTCAGTTTGAAAATATTCACTTCCACATAGCCGACTAACTCTAAAATGGGATTTTCTAAAAACATTACCCTGCCTCTCCCCTATAGTGAATGGTTATCATGGTTTTCCCAAGTTTATCATTAACCCAGAAAGGAGACAAAAATCAAGAGGGGATCTACTGCAAGGACAGAGATCTGGTATGCCTCATTGTGCCTCCGGTCTGTGCCTCCCTACAGCACAGGAAAACACAGATTGAATATTAATGGGAAGATTTATAAACCTTCTATAGTGGACAGATGAAAGTGTTGGTCCATTGCAACCAATCAGCTTCCAGCTCTCATTTTATAGACTGAACTAGAGGAATGATAGCTAGGAGCTGATTGGTTGTTTCGGCACTTGTCCTCTTCAGAGGGTTTGATAAATATCTCCACTTCCAAATAAAAGTCCCTTTTGTCCAGCTGCAGCCCTGGAATAATGACAACCTGGTGCAGCAAAAACACCAAGGAGATCTATCTTAAGGGAAGTTTCAGCCCTTTAGGACGGATTGTTGGCACCTCGATACCTGCTGGCCCACACGCCATTTTACTGTGTTACCCAGCTAGGGGGCATATTTACTAAAGGTTTATAAAAGTGGAGCTGTTGCCCATAGCAACCAATCAGATTCTAGATATTATGTTCTAGGAGGTGCTTGATAAATGATAAGAACAATCTGACTGGTTGCTTTGGTGAACAGCTCCATGTCTATAAACCCACACTTTAGTAAATACACCCCTAAAACTGTCAGCAAACCACTTGACAAATTATTGCATCATGTCTGTACCGCAGCGCGCTCCCAAATTGGCAGTAATTCACCAAATGATGATGCCATGTTGGCCCGCATTTGGCATGTAGCTATGATGTAACGTATAACCAAACTACTCTGCGACAGAGGGGCTGATTCTCTATAGATCACAATACTGCGCACGCACACAGTTCAACTGCGACAGCAAGCCAAACCGCTGCGATTTCAATGCAAACTCAGCACCACACAAGGACGCCCACTTTACCATACACACATCCGTAATACTTGGCAGAATAGTGACACCATCCAGCGGCCTATTGCAATTGGCCCTACATCTTGTACCCTCTTGCGGCAGAAATGCATTCAGGCTTTTAGCCCCAAATTGCTGCTGAACGTATCATGTATCTTGGGCACCACAAAGAGTAATTCAGGCTTACCTTGGTGCCCTGGAATGGTACAGATGCCCAATAAAAAAAACATTATTCAATGGTAGAATGGAAGGTTTACCTCCAGCTCCAAGTTCCTGGGACAGGACAAAATGGCTGACTAAACCCACAAAGGATATGATGTTGAAGATGTAGAGCACCCAAAATTCAGAGGCCAATGAAGGGAGACTGCTTTTGTGCCCAGGAGGCACGGTTGGCAGACAGGCAGAAGTGCCAGCTGCTGTGGATTTGGTATCCGCCCATCTTCTTAGACTGGGACTGTAGTGGCTGGTTTCAGGACTGATCGTTACCCCTAAGTTTGTTCTGTGGTAGGAAGGTACTTTACCTGTGACATCCCTGCTGATCGTCGCTATTTCAGGCCCAAAATGGCAGCCTATGGGACTACAGGGCGGACCTGCAGTTTTACCCAGCACTTTGCACTATGGGGTACCACTTAAGTGGAGAAGCTTAGGGGTGTAGGGTTCCTGAGAGCTGTCCTATTTACACAGAACGTACCCGCAGTAAGAATGTGCAGGCTATGCAGTTACGCCCTCCCCTGAAATGCATCCGGCGAGAGATCAGGAACCAGTGTGCCCATCCTCTGGTACAACGGTCTGCATGCCAGACAAGCTGCTGGGGTAACAGACGAGCACACGCCAATGCCCAAAGACAACTCATGTTGGCCACTATATTACACATGCATTATCTCCTATGATCTCCGGTGGAAACCTCTAGGGCAGGGATGGGGAACCTCAGGCGTGGGGGCCTTTTAAGGCCCACGGAGTCATTTGGTCTGGCCCTCTGCGCTTTTCTCTGCTAGCCTCACCTGGCCAGCAGGGTACCTATAATGGCACCCTGCATCCAGAATCTATGCAGCAGTGCCGCCAAGAGCGTCCTTAGGACGCTTCAGGTGGTCACACCGCTGCCCTTATAGCTCCCCGGAGCATCTGCAGGATTGCTGTAGTCACCGGCAATTGTGGCTCTGCCCTGTGTGACGTCACATGGAGAGGGCGTGACCTGCATCGGGCCCGCAAATAATGTTATATATATATCAAAATGGCCCTCAGCATAAAAAAGGTTCCCCACCCCTGCTCTAGGGCATGCCCGCTGGATCCTTGCGCTATCACTGCCCAGTTTGGTTAATAAAAGCTGCCATTTTGAAAAAGCGCCTATGGCTTCATTCTACTGCTAGCACAATACACTGAATCAGTGAGAGCCCGGGAGCAAGTTCTAGTTGCAGTTTATAGTGTACAGCAGCCACACTCATGAGACTAAGGCAGTGGTGGAACTAGCAAGGGGTGGGCCCAGGTGCAACAATATGCTTCCACCCACTCAACATACACGAAAGCATATCTCCAAAGCTGGCATAATGGCCACATGGGGCTTGAGAGGCGTCCCCGTGTGTGGCAGGAAGGGAGCGATTGGGGGTAACAACGGGGAGCGTCAGCTAAAAAAAGCAGGAGTCTCGACTGTTTGGGGTCGTGTCTGTGATCCTTTACGCAGGAAACAGGGCTCCCGTGTCTCAGTTACGGCAGCCAGTCTGAGAGACCACTGACTCACTCAGGGAGTTGATGTTTGCCTGATCTGAATCAGATGCTGCCTATGTGTAAGCAGTTATGGACAGCTGTGAATATCTATTGTTCTCCAAGATGTAATATTCTCTAATGGACAACAAAGACTCCAAACTTTCTGTATAACACCAACATTATATATGGGGAAGGGGAAGTTGGAGAGTTCAATTGCATAGGAGATAGGATTCAAGTTATCACTTATTTTACCCTTTCAACCAGAATATAAGGGGTGCTCCCAGGGTTATACACAGTATATGAGGGGTGTTGCCCCTTTGTAGGAGTCCTGTTCTCTTGTTTTCCCTTAAAACACCAACATTATGCAGACAGCAACTTTATTTATTGATACCGTGACTTATTAGGACGTTGCACAAGGTGGCTCTGATTGTGAATCACCTGCAATGTTCACGTTGATTGTTTTGCTGCCTGTGCGTTGAAAAAAGGAAAAAAAAACAAAACCTTAAAACTCCCAGGGTGCATGTGTAACAGGGTGTGCGCGCCGGGACGGCTGGGATTGAGCCGCACGATATCAGAAATGTATTGGAAATGTGCTGGACGTACCTAGGCGGTGGGTATTCAGAGGCGAAGAGCTGGTCCCTCGTGTATGTCAGTCAATTGGTGGCCAACATGAGTCTCACACTCTTACACCAAAGACTGCGTCATACAGTGTACATCAACATATAGGACACGGCTTTACGGTCCAGCTGAATATTGTAGCGCCTGTTGTGGTAGAGGAGGGTGGTGGTAAGACACATGAAGTGCGGCAAAGTCCTGACCGGCGCGCCAGGAGCCCTCTGAGTCTTATATGGTTTATTAAAAATGAAACGTGGATTTATTCAGCAGATTTTCAGTTTTTACAGCTGGGAATGTGCAGAGCATCACACCATATCTGGGTTCTAGATTACACCAACGCTGGACAACCCAACGTGAAGACCCCTCTGACCACCAACCTCGCGGCGGTGACACCATCTGGCACAGTCCTTCTCCCACCACCCAAGTATACAACCCATCAAATATCAAAACTGCTACAAATTGCTATAAAAATGAACTGGTGCCACCCCACGTACAATGTCATTACCACACGGATGAAACGCGCCAACACTCGGTCTGGCGCGAGACGTCTAGCACGCCAGCAGCAGGGAATGTACAAATAAAATCTAACTAAAACTTCAAGAAAGTAGCTCAGATCGATGAAAAGTTCTATTTCCTCTGAGTTTGTTTTTGTTTCGTTTCAATATTAAAATCAAGATTAATCCCAAACCTAACAAAAATTCCTATGTTCTTCTAGAACCTCACACCAAGTAGCAACCAAGGATCTGTAGAGTCCGGAGACCTTGGTGGCATTGCTTTTCGAACTTGGAACTTTAAAATATAAAGTTACTTTGTCGGTTTTGGTACAGTATGTGGCCAGCGTACATTCTACTATAAAAAGAGCGCCAAGTTTTCTAAGTGCTTCGCAACGTTAATAAATGTGAAAAAGTTGTAAAACTATCTACTGCATAACGTTGAGTGCCCGGGGACCAAATTTAGAAGTGTTGGCCTCCTACATAATTCGGTGCGATGTCTTCCCATCGCCCCATCAACAAAATCAAATAAACTTTATTCTTCGATTGTCGTGATATGGAAGACCTGAGTCGGTAGTCCCATCTTCCCAGAATCCTTTGAGCTTTTGATCAAGTCATTTCTCATACGTGACATCGGCTTGAGCCTTACATAGGCAAGGTGCTATTTCTCATCTAGTGTCTCGTTCCTCGTAGGGCCTGATGAATGCGATGGCGAATATTATTAAAGAGTAGCTTATATCCCCCCCCCACCAAACACAAATCCAAGTCTGGTCAGAAAACACTGGCCCTCAAATTATGGTTAAATAAAATAAATGGGTGGGTGGGTAAATGACACACGTCTAGGAATGTGGAAGTAATAGTCGATCACAGAACAAAAAGTGAGGGTAGAGAGAACACTCAAAAGTTTTGGTGGGATAGTAAGCACCAGAATGACCATGCCGAAAGCAAAACACTAAAAGTCGTATCCTTTATGTAAATATAAACGTTGCAGAAGGGTAAAAAAAAAAAATGAAGTGCTTGTGTAGGAGAGCTGGGACCAGCTGTGTAATCTCCAGGGCCCCAGCCACTGCGTCCATATCTTCGTGCGGATGCGGCCAGAGACTTCGGTTAAAGCTTCCTTTGAGGGGGGGCGTTTCCTTTCCCATGGACGTGTGCGCCATCTGCAGGACAGAAAGCAAACTGCTTACAGGAGGAAAATGATTTAACGGCACAGTCATACCGTCCTGTTTCATTAAGAACTGAACATAAAAAGGGGCTACCCTCACTAACAACCAATCATACCCCCCCTAGTGTATAGCAGACAGTACTACCATGGCTCGTGCTTACACACCACTTGGGCATTGCTAGAATCACCGTAATCTGTATCATTTACCGCCAGACACCTGCCCGGCGGTTGGAATCCTGACAGCGGCTGCGCGACATGGGTGAAAATCCCAATCGTCCCTAAGGTAAGTATTCACTAACCTAATTTCCTCCCCTCTCCCTCCTTAGGGGTGCCTAACCCTAATCCCCCCTCTAAGTCCCACAGGGGAGGGGGGTGCCTAACCCTAATCTCTCCCAGGGGGTGCCTAACCCTCCCCCTCCTTCCCCCTAGCCTAAGCTTAACCTCCCGGGGGTTGCCTAACCCTAATCCCCCCTCTAACTCCCCTGGGGGAGGGGGGTGCCTAACCCTAACCTCTCCCAGGGGGTGCCTAACCCTCCCCCTCCTTCCCCCTAGCCTAACTTAACCTCCCGGGGGGTACCTAACCCTCCCTCCAGCCTAACCTGCCAGGGGGGTGCCTAACCCTAACCTCCTGCCAGGTGGGTGCCTAACCCTAAGTCCCCGCCAGGAGCCCTAAACGCTTTCCAGTGAACATAGTTGTAATCGATTTGGTATGGATGATATTTTACATAAAAGTATCTGGCACTGATGCAAAGTTGAAAACCCGTCAGTCTTAGTTGCTCCGTCCTGTGTAAGAGAGAAATGCATATACTCGTCTGTATGTATGCCGGTGGCTGGGCCGGCTCTATCGGCAGGCTTCAGCCTATAGCTGTCATTATCATCCTTGGTGCAATAAGTCTGAAGAGAGGTATAATAATGTACGTGCACTATTCTGTGGAGCCCATAATTCAGTCGTTAGGCCCTCACTGACCTTAGCTTACACGTGACCGTCTCATTACACCTACTCAGCTACACGTGGAGATGTAACAGAGTAGGTCCCTGCATCGCTGGTTCACGCATTCGCTCAGCTCCGGATAACGCATGGTGCGAAAACACGCAAGGTGCTCTCGGGAAAACAGACTTGCGTTCAACTATGAATTAGTTTTTCTGGGCTTTACGGTTTTATTGCTGAAATATACAAAACATTAATGCCTGAAGTGGATATCACTAACTTTCCTCATCAATGGTTTTCTGCCTGCGGCCCCCCAAGCCTTAGCTTGCAGCCCCTCTCCTCGTACTTTGTTGTCATACTTGATACTTGTAAAACTTTTTAAAAATGTTTGCTGATTAATACAACTAGACGCCTCTCTCATTGATTAAATGTATTCATTTTACTACTGAGATGACGTGTAATGGGCCTTTCGAGAGGGCTGCCCAATGTGTCCCCAGAGGTGTGCCAGGATGACCATCACTGCTATAGAAGCTGGTTATGGCCGGCGACCCAAGCCACTTGGCTAAATTGGCCGCTGCTGGGTGGTAATTTTGGTGATGTGCAGTGTTTTAGGAAGGGATAATGAAAGCGCATTTTAGGTGGTAAAGCAAGTCCATTCAGTCAGAAGGAATAGCGGCCCTGGTGGCAAGGGAAGACCATCCGGCCACATCGGTCTCTCAGCTTACCAAGCCAATCTTTCCCTATGTTCCACTCCATAGTATTTCCCTCTGGAATAAGCACCCCTTGCTCTTCTTGGGAAATGAAAGGAGTGAAATATCGGGACTTTGGATCATTAACAGGGAGGAAAGAGCCGTCTCCCTTTGGCCTGAATGATAATCTTATTAAGTGAAAAACAGGACATTACCTGTATACGTAAGGTACCCAAGAGTCCTCTTCGATTCCAAATCAGTGTTAAAAAAAAAACAGTGAATACTGCGACCGAAATTCTGTCCCTACAATGTCCTCTATCTCCCGATTCTCAGGTGCCTCCTGTGTGTAGTTCCAACAACTTTCCTACTACTCATCAATGTTCATGTTATGGGTCTGTTGCACGACCCACACCAAGTCTTCTACCCTTATTATCTACAAGTGTGTGGAGTTCTCATTAACCTGAGAATAGGATAATTCCTAGCATTGCCATATTCTACTCTGTGACTAGAGCGGCAGTAGTATATGTGGGGAATGCGGCCAGCAGGTGGGGCTGGGGAATGCGGCCAGCAGGTGGATGGGGGGGGGGGGCTGTGGAATGCGGCCAGCAGGTGGATGGGGGGGGTTGTAGAATGCGGCCAGCAGGTGGGTGGGTGGGGGGGGGGGGGGGGTGCTGTGGAATGCGGCCGGCAGGTGGGGCTGTGGAATGCGGTTAATCGCAGGTGCTTTAGAAATGAAGGTGCAGATATAAATTGGGGAGTGATAAACTACCAACCAATCAGCTCCTAACTGCCATTTTCCATACACAGCCTGTAGCATGACAGTTAGGAGCCGATTGGTTGGTAGTTCATCACTCTCCAATTTATCACTTTCCAGAGCTTAGTACATCTCCCCTTAAATCTGTTGTGTTATCTATCAGGTAGATGGACTGTTACCCGTCTGTGCTGGCTGCAAGTGTCCGGACAGGGCTGGGTGAGGAATTGGGCTGGAATGATGGGCTGTATTTGCACGCAGACCACCCACGAGAAGATCTGCAGAGAGAGAGAGATAGGGTCATCTTTAGATGGAGAGGGGATCCCATCATCAATGAAAACCTCTTGGCAGTTTCTAATCAGCAGAACTTACTCCGTTGAATTCCGTGGTTAAACGTGCCTGGGGCTGGCCCGGTGACGACAGCGTCTTTTGAATTTCCCAGTTTGGGGGTTGGAACGTTGGTGAAGGATGAGACGTGCAGAGGAAGAGAGTGAATGGAGGACAGGAGGTCCAAGGTCCCAGGGAGCTTGCCTCCATTTGGTTTGTAAGAAGATGGCGCCACCACGATCAGTGACGGCGAGCTGGCGAGTAGTCCGGATCCCGTGCTGCCTTTTTGGACCTGTTGGGGGGGAGATGAGGCACAATTCCCATTTAATATACAATAAAAGCAGTTGTATGTCATGCATGAATGAACACTCAGTGATGGGACTGAAATGTATGCAGGACATTTATATTACAGAGGATGCCCATTTGTCCTGCAGACTTAGGGCCTGAGTCACGGCCAAGTCCATATATATGCGCATCTAGTGACCTTTAGGAAACAGCACGTGCGTTGTGGGCTGCACACGTATCTTACAGTACTTATGGGCTATTCTGAATAGTAAGTATCCCGGTTGTTTTTCTGTGACAGCTGAATGGGTATTAGACAACTGGTCCGCATGTAAGAGGAACCTGCCGTGGCCCTATCCAGAGCCATGCATACACGCACAGTGAACGCCAAATTCCATGCATCTCCTGCACCGAGGATGGGGTGGGTGCAGGGCCGGACTGGCCATCTGGCAAATGTCCGAAGGACAGGTGGCCTGGACAGGTCTGAAAGACTTGCAGAGTAGCTCCGCCCTTCCGGTGCTCTGCTCAGCTGGGGTACTGAGGGACAGGTGCGTGCCGCAAAGCCAGGCCCATGTGACTCGCGGCACATCCCCATGAGATTGAGGCCATGCCCCTTTTACATGAGCGTGCGCACAGAGGGGAATGGCGGGGCTGATCTAGTGCCCCAGTCCGTCCCTGGGTAGGTGTAAAGTGCGGTTGACAGTGATGACGGGTGCTCTTGCGGCTGGTGCAATCTCATAGATGAATACGACTGAGAAAGAGGGATGATTGTCGTATAAGAAGGTAACTCGCTGGAATTATAACGCAGAATCAGGCCCTTAGGGAAAGGATAGTTACGGTTATAGTAGATGAGTATTGTAAGCTGGTTGCGCATGTGTTACATATGCATACCTATACTATATACCTATGCTGTGCCTCTGCCAAACAGGTCACATGATGCACTTACATTAGGAGGGGGTACGGTGCTTCCTCCCGCAACAATGGAGGAAGTGAGCAGTTTGGCCACTCCAAACCCTCCGGAGTCTTGAGGTGCCATCAGGGTCAGCCTGTGAGGAGGGTGAGGGTGCTTCTTGACAGCGACCGTGATGGGATTGCGGGTGAGAGATGGGTTCAGAGGGGCTGCATTATTCCCTGAGTTACTGTGCAGCGGAACTACGAGCCTGGGCATCGGTGGCCTGTAGACTTGGGCCGTAACAGTGCTGGCATTGCTGGGGTGCTTGCTGACGAAACTTGAGGTTATTACAGACTTGTGTTTGCTGCCTGCAGAAGATGGTGGAGGGGTTAACCCCTGTGGTTTAGAAGATTTGCTTTGGGGGGTGATAGGCCGCTGTGTAGGCGAGGGCAATGGTGCTTTGGGTCCCCCGCTTAGAATAGGATGTGAGAAACTCCCCTTGCCGTATTGGCTGCCTATCTGGTAGAGCTTTACAGAGGGCTGAAGAGACGGACTTGTGATCTGGGAAGTCTTTATTGGCCCGAGTGGATGTTGTGGTGACTGCTTATGCTTGACTTCAGGCATAGGCTTCGGACTGTGAGCTGGAGCTGGTGGCTTCTTCTCCAGACCTAGCAGCGAAGGCTGCTCCACAAACACTGGTCTCGGTGGTGGTGGCTGGGAACTGGTGGCTACAGATACAGGAGGACATTGCTTCTTCTTATCCTCCACTACTGTCGTTTTCTCAGCAGCAGATGGTGATTTGGGGGCAGAGTAGTCAAAAGAGATGCCAGAGGTTCGGGTGGCCAGGGCTGTCAGGTGCTCAGACACTGCATCTAGGGAAGGGGGATTGAGGATGAGATCTCCATCCAGAGAGTTGTCCTGGGTGTAGGTAGACACCGGGGATCCTCCAGAGGAAGAGACTAAACTGTCTTTGGCTGAAGAAGGAGTGGTGACCGCAGCTCCCGAAGTCTCCATGGGGCAGGGAGATACGTTCTTATCTAGCTTGTTAGAAGACTCCTAGAGTAAAATGAAGAAAAAAAAAAAAAAAGACAGAAATTGAGGTTATATCATGGTATTTTACCAGGGCTACAGAAATATAAAGAATGTGTGTGCTATATTACCTTTGCTTTTGGAGGGGTTGGAGCTTTGTTCTTCCCCCTGTTAATAGTAAAAATAAAGTTAAAAAAAAAAAAAAAAGACACATTCACTCTGTTAAGTGGAGATACCCACTATCGCCGGGCAAGTAGGTGACCCTATGCCCACTACAGCCGGCCAGCAGGTAACACCATGCCCACTAGCGCAATCCAGCAGGTGACCATATGTCCACTAATGCCGGCCAACCGGAGACACCATATCCACTACCACCGGTCATGCACTTTTTGCTCACCACCGCAAACCAGCCGGTGACACCATGCTCGCTACCACTGGACAGTTGATGTCACTATGCTCCCTACCTCCGGCCAGCAGGTGTCACTATGCACCCTACCTCCGGCCAGCAGGTGTCACTATGCACCCTACCGCCGGCCAGAAGGTGGCACTATGCACCCTACCGCCGGCCAGAAGGTGTCACTATGCACCCTACCTCCGGCCAGCAGGTGGCACTATGCACCCTACCGCCGGCCAGACGGTGGCACTATGCACCCTACCGCCGGCCAGACGGTGGCACTATGCACCCTACCGCCGGCCAGAAGGTGTCACTATGCACCCTACCGCCGGCCAGAAGGTGGCACTATGCACCCTACCGCCGGCCAGAAGGTGGCACTATGCACCCTACCGCCGGCCAGACGGTGGCACTATGCACCCTACCGCCGGCCAGACGGTGGCACTATGCACCCTACCGCCGGCCAGACGGTGGCACTATGCACCCTACCGCCGGCCAGACGGTGGCACTATGCACCCTACCGCCGGCCAGACGGTGGCACTATGCACCCTACCGCCGGCCAGACGGTGGCACTATGCACCCTACCGCCGGCCAGACGGTGGCACTATGCACCCTACCGCCGGCCAGACGGTGGCACTATGCACCCTACCGCCGGCCAGACGGTGGCACTATGCACCCTACCGCCGGCCAGAAGGTGGCACTATGCACCCTACCGCCGGCCAGAAGGTGGCACTATGCACCCTACCGCCGGCCAGAAGGTGGCACTATGCACCCTACCGCCGGCCAGAAGGTGGCACTATGCACCCTACCGCCGGCCAGAAGGTGGCACTATGCACCCTACCGCCGGCCAGAAGGTGGCACTATGCACCCTACCGCCGGCCAGAAGGTGGCACTATGCACCCTACCGCCGGCCAGAAGGTGGCACTATGCACCCTACCGCCGGCCAGAAGGTGGCACTATGCACCCTACCGCCGGCCAGAAGGTGGCACTATGCACCCTACCGCCGGCCAGAAGGTGGCACTATGCTCGCTACCGCCGGCCAGAAGGTGGCACTATGCTCGCTACCGCCGGCCAGAAGGTGACACTATGCTTGCTACCGCCGGCCAGAAGGTGACACTATGCTCAAAACCGCCCGCCACCTGGTGACACCATGCCCACTACCGCCGGCCAGCAAGCATATATAGCTTATATATCTGTTTAGGAGAATAGTTGGACTGTAAATGCTAAAGATGATGCTCTTTTAAGAAGGACAGGATGAGGACAGAGCCAAGGACTGCATTCACCAGTATTGTGTTTGTCTGTAATGACAATTCCCACAATCACACAGTGCTGTTACCTGGGGCTGATGTAGGAAGTTACTTCTGGTAGGGAAATTGAAGTGAATGGCCCGATGCACTACTGCTCTCTTGAGGGATTTTAATTGTGTGTAATTATGTTATTTAACACTATATAGTATAATAAAACACACATCAAATGATGGAATGCATTGTGACCTGTGTCCTCACCTTTACTGGGCCCGAATACCTGTTACCCTGTGTTACTTAACCTCTCTCTGTCTGCATTGCCTCAGATACTCACCTAGCAAAACTATGACAAAATAGTGACCATTCTCCTAAAAAGGGGACAGTAATCACACTTATTTCCCCCACGTGTTTCCTGTAGATAACAGGCAGCTCAGAATGTTTGCATGAAGAATAGAACAATGAAATTCAGTGACATCCTGAACTAGTAAAGTAAAAAAAAAAATAAAAAAAAAAAAGTCTGCACTACCAGAAAGTGGCCCCCGCTCTCCAGGCCACAGATTATTAATTACTAGTGGGCTACAAGAAAATGGCCTCCACTGTCCTACTCTGTGGACAGATGAGGGAACAGTGACTGTTAATCTTATGGCCACAAGCTCAGCTAGTAAAGCACCAGCTTGTATAACATGTGACAGGTATCAGAGGTAGTGATGAAAATAATGTACATCATGGTAGCTATTACCTATACACAGTTGGGGCAGTTATGAAACCAATATTTATGAGGTAACAGACTTATCTTAAGCTGGGTACACACTGGAGCGATGTCGGGACGATTTACCGTTTCGTAACAGATCGCCTACATCGCTCAGTGCGTACACATCATTGCGCGCTTCTACGGTCGCCAGGTTTGATGTGCTGCATATCAAACCTGGCGATCTCGTTAGCAATTTTGTAGCCATGGTGCAGTGTGCACGGAAATTCTGACGACAAACAATATGTCGTACGGATTTGACGTAATCCTCCTGTCATGCCCTGGTCCTCCCCCTTCCTTCCGCCATTTCTATGCCGGACCCTGAGCAAAGCGCGTTTGAGCATCGTCGGCAGCAAAACCACCACAATGTTATGTAAGGTGGGGGCTGGTGTGGCTGGAGACCCACCCCACGTGGCTAAAATGGCCTCCAAAGCACTGAAGAGGTTAACCCTCGTGCTTCTGCGCCATTGTTTTAAATAGACACGTTCCAGCACTGGGGGATGAGACTAGTGCCAACAGTAATACACACATATATGTAATAAACTGAATTACAATATATATATTGTGGTAAAGCACTGCAGCTGGTCTGCAATGCATTAATTGGTGTATAAAGCAGAGTATACTTAATAGTCTATTACACGTAGTGTTCACTCTAGGTCCAACGGCAGGCAGGGCACCAGGACCTAGAGAACGGGTACCAAAAATGGGGGCGTGGCCAAGGAAAAAGGGGGCGTGTCTTTATGACAGGTCCCCTTTTCGTCACCCTTGGGGGGCGTGCCCGGCACTTACGGACATGCCGGGGCAGACCCCAAACGCTGTGGTCGCTGTGAATGGGTGCCGGACGCATGCGCCCGGCATCCATTCACCGGCGGTGACCGCTGCGCAGCCATTTTTCCCTCCGGCGGGAGTGAACAGAACCCGCAGGCTGTTTTAGCGTGGCGCCGCGCTGGAGGGCAGGGTGCTTTCTGCCCTTCAGAAACAGGTCAGGGCACGGCGCCCCGCTGAAACAGCCTAGCGGGAACGCTAATATGTTTAAATGTATTTATATTTAAGATGCGTTTAAATGCACTTTTTGTATAAGGAATGACCAACTTCTGTGGCTGCAGGAAATTAGATGCTAATTGTCATTCCCTAGCAGGAGGTCTGATGAATGGAAAGATGTTTTGTGGCCGGTGCACTCCCCGTGAGGCCTGGATTGTAGTTTTCTGTGGGAATTGTGGAGAGAGTGAAATGGTCCCTGAGGTTGTCTGGACTTTTGGGGAATAAACTGTTTGTTTTCCATGATTTCCTGCACATTGCAGGAGGACGATTGCTAATACTTTTGCTGGTTAACCTACATAGATATTTTGACTTTGTGTGATCAATGTATCAAAGGGTGAAAGTAAATGACCAGTTCCTGGGGGATGTGAGTTGTAATTACATTTGGGATAGATGGTCTGATTGGTATACAAAGACCAACTGTGAGAGGATTTCACCATGCTGTATTATGTGTTCTGACTATATATACACACACACAAGGCCTGCGAGCCTGGTTTGTGTATATCATTTTGAACAAGCGGTTCCAGGGCCGGTGGAAGGACCTGGTAATGGCAGCTACATGCCCGCACACTGCGCAATGGGTGGAGTCAGTGACAGGCGGTTACTGACGGTGAGAGGGAATCCCTAATACCCAAGATAAAGTGGGATCAAAACTAATCTGTGATCGCGGTGGTGAGACGAGGTCATCCGGTCACAGCTGGCTTTTGCAGTGTTTGGGGGGCTGAGCCCAGGGTGGACCTTGCTGGGTATATTATTATATGGGGGCTGGCTTGTGCAGTGTTTGGGGGGCTGAGCCCAGGGTGGACCTTGCTGGGTATATTATTATATGGGGGCTGGCTTGTGCAGTGTTTGGGGGGCTGAGCCCAGGGTGGACCTTGCTGGGTATATTATATGGGGGCTGGCTTGTGCAGTGTTTGGGGGGCTGATGCCAGGGTGGACCTTGCTTAGTATATTATTATATGGGGGCTAGCTTTTGCAGTGTTTGGGGGGCTGAGGCCAGGGTGGACCTTGCTTGGTATATTATTATATGGGGGCTAGCTTTTGCAGTGTTTTGGGGGGCTGAGGCCAGGGTGGACCTTGCTGGGTATATTATTATATGGGAGCTGGCTTGTGCAGTGTTTGAAGGGCTGATGCCAGGGTGGACCTTGCTGGGTGTATTATTATATGGGGCCTGGCTTGTGCAGTGTTTGGGGGGCTGAGGCCAGGGTGGACCTTGCTGGGTATATTATTACATGGGGGCTAGCTTTTGCAGTGTTTGAAGGGCTGATGCCAGGGTGGACCTTGCTGGGTGTATTATTATATGGGGGCTGGCTTGTGCAGTGTTTGGGGGGCTGATGCCAGGGTGGACCTTGCTTGGTATATTATTATATGGGGGCTAGCTTTTGCAGTGTTTGGGGGGCTGAGGCCAGGGTGGACCTTGCTGGGTATATTATTATTATATGGGGGCTGGCTTTTGCAGTGTTTTGGGGGCTGATGCCAGGGTGGACCTTGCTTGGTATATTATTATATGGGGGCTAGCTTTTGCAGTGTTTTGGGGGGCTGAGGCCAGGGTGGACCTTGCTGGGTATATTATTATATGGGAGCTGGCTTGTGCAGTGTTTGAAGGGCTGATGCCAGGGTGGACCTTGCTGGGTGTATTATTATATGGGGCCTGGCTTGTGCAGTGTTTGGGGGGCTGAGGCCAGGGTGGACCTTGCTGGGTATATTATTACATGGGGGCTAGCTTTTGCAGTGTTTGAAGGGCTGATGCCAGGGTGGACCTTGCTGGGTGTATTATTATATGGGGGCTGGCTTGTGCAGTGTTTGGGGGGCTGATGCCAGGGTGAACCTTGCTGGGTGTATTATTATATGAGGGCTGGCCCACTGTACAGCCCATTGTTCAAATTTCCAGGGGATCCTAATGACGGTTGTTCTAGTGTGTACAGTAGTAACGATACATCGCTAGCGGCCAAACGGTACGATATATCATTTTGCCGTTTACAAGATGGCAGTATGTGTACGCTCAATATCGCTTGTTCTGGGCTCAAGGGAAATCATCAGTGAAGTCGGAACGAACGCTGATCGCACCACGGCGTGCCGAGCTTAAGTCTCTAGGAACCAGTGAGACCACCGTGGCACAGCCAAAACTTACACGGATCCTTGTAAACTAATTGGCAAAACTGAGTGTTGCTTCAGTCCACAACATGGCAGCCTCCACAGTGTGCAGACAAAGGCTTTTCTCTTTAAGAGCAGACACTGGATATAGAACCACATGACTATGTAAAAAACGGTGGGAGGTAGGGGGTGAGGGGCATTACAAGCAATACTTACATTATGGAGCTCAGCTGTGGGTACAAACGTCTGCTCTCCTTAAAGAGAGTCCTGCAAAGGAATATGAAAAGACGTTTATAGGCATACACCTGTAAGTACGCTGATGGTGGAGAGATGAATACTACCCCGCTGAGTACACTACCCATGTTCAGGGTTACATAAGACTGCCATTTAATGTGTGCCCACTGAGGATCATTTGCAGACCGCACGAGACCTGCAATGGTTTCCCTAGCAATGGATGCTCATTTCACGCCCCCCTGGCCGAATCTGCGCCCAGCTTTTCGGACTCACCTGAAAATACGCTTGTGGAAAGAGCGAAGCATCAAGGAGACCTCTGAATTTTGTGTTAACTGACATAATAGAACACAACAGCTAAAAGTTGGCTCCTGGTAAATAGTCATTTATATCTATAGGGCAAGAAGATTTTCTATAACTTGTGACTGGAGGGGGGAGATATATATTCAAGCTTGCAGCAGATTTCTTGTTCAGTTGCATTTTTGCAGCGGTTTATGTATATTACATAGTAGTACATGTGGTAAATAGCTCTTTTATACAAAGGTAACTTGGAATTCAGAGTTAGTGGTCCTGGGAGAGGATTGTTTTTAGTAATCACTTAAGAATTTAGCAGAGTTTTACGCGCTGTATTTACTCACCGGGCCTGCATCCAGCCTCGGGGCCACAGGGGCTTCACCTCCACATCCAGAAAGGTTTTGAAATAATCCTCCAGGCTTGGCACACAACTGCCCTCTGTTTCACACAACTCCACCTTCATTCGCACCAGCTGGCATAGAAGCTGCCTGCGGAGACAGTACAAGGTGTAGAGCACGCAGATCGTGGGTGGTGCAGATTACATAAATCATTATATCCCTGATGCCTGGCACCCACTGAGACCCTCACCTGATCTAATCCCGGACACCTGGCACTCCCTTAAAACTGCTGAGTTCCTACCTAATCCCTGGCACCCACCAAGCCACTCTGTGACCTCTGGAACCCACCAAGCCCCTCCCTGGCACCCACCAAGCCAATCTGTGACCTCTGGAACCCACCAAGCCACTCCGTGACCCCTGGCACCCATCAGGCCCCACCCCAGGCACCCAGCGAGCCCTTCATTGACCTCCGGCACCTACCGAGCCCCTCTCTTACACCTGCATCCATTTAACCCTTCCCTGCCTCCCCCCCCGTGCCTCTCACTTGATCCCATCCCTGACTACTGGAATCCACCAAGCTCTTTGCTTACCCCTGGCACCCAACGAGCCGCTCCCTTACTCCTGCATCCATCTAACCCTTTCCTGACCCCCCCCCCCATCCCCTTCCCGAGCCACTCACCTAATGCCAAACCTGACTACTGGCACCCACTGAACTCCTCTCCCTGCTCCCCGGCATTTATTTAGCCCCCTCACCTGATCTCATCAGTCCACTGAAACTTCTTCCGTGGGCCAGCTGCCTTCTTGCTGGCCTTGTCCTCGTCCTCCTCCTCCTCAGAGAACATCTTCTGTTCCTTCTCCTTGTCTTCTGCCAGCATCCTGGTGGGAAACGCAGAGGAACGTGTAAATATCACATCACTGATCTTTGGGTTTCTGTAGTTTTTCCAGGTATCTCTTCCACCCAATCTCATCTCAAGCACCTATAATATCTGACCTGATCCCTGACACTCGGATGATAAATTGGCCATCAGGGGGCACTGTGCCACTGAAGTCTATGGGTGACACTGTATATAACCAAGATGGAGGAATCAGCATGGCTCTCTGGACTGTGTATCCTCTGCCTCCATCTTCTACTGAACTATCACATGGAAATAAATGTAGCGCTGTTGTCATTTGCTCCCTCCAATTACAGTAAAAACTGCTGCGGCAATACAGCCCATGCCACTTACTTGGCGTACTTTGCTTTGTTGTGGACCTTGCACTCCTCGTGGTACTTGTTGACCTGTTCTGGCATAGCCTTCGCCACGGCTGTCCGCAGCTTCTGTAACGGCTCCTGCAGTCGACCTCCCTGCAGAGAAAGGGGCGAAGGGCCGGTCAGTCCAGTGCTTCCAGACACACCCGGCTGTGCCATGTAATCCATGCTATAAATACATTCTCTAGGGCAGTGGTTCTCAAACTCGGTCCTCAGGACCCCGCACACTTCACGTCTTCCAGGTCACCCAGCAGGAGTACAGGTGTAGTCATTACTCACTGACACATTTTAAAAGATACACAGGTGATCTAATTATTTCACTTGTGATTCTGTGAGGAGACCTGGAAAACATGCAATGTTTGGAGTTTTGAGGACAGAGTTTGAGAACCTGTGCTCTAGGGTCAATGACAGCACTTAATAACTGATCTGTCACATGTTGTCCTTGTTCTGGCTTTAGGCACAACATTTGGCCATAGGCATTTCCAAACCATGCACAATGGACCATCGTCACTGTGTCTAATCATTCTGCAAACTGTCCATTTATGTCATCCACCTCCACCAGCAAGTTAGTCCCCCTCCCCTCCCTCATTCTACCGATTGTGGATGTTCTCACTGGACCTGTATATTGCTGAATTTATTGAATATCTCTGCTAAACTAAATACTGACATATGGTACTTAAGCTGGGTACACACAGTACGATCTGCACAACCAATGATATCGCTGAACGATTTCCCTTGAACGTTCTGTGGTGCAGGACAAACGATATTGGGTGCACACACTGACAAGATATCTATGATGGATATTTTCAGTGACGTCATCCTGCCACATCTCTGACCAGGCAAATCGTGATGAAATCTTCCAAGTTGGCCTGCATGTACGGACGACCAGAGATATTGTTATCGTCCATGTGGGAAAGTGCATCGTTGTTTGTTTATTGGTCGTTTGCTGCATAAAAATTAACGATATATCGTTATCGTTCATAGATATCGTACCGTGTGTACGCCCCCTTAAAGTGTGCATTGTTGTATCTTTTGTCATAAACCCCTAAGCTCTCCATGCCAATGCCTAATAAATCGTCTATGTTACCTACAGGCCACCACCACAACAATGTTAAAAGCTGTGAGCCAGGTAGCGATTACCTCCGGCTAATGTGTATATAAAAAGGGCTATAGAGCCCCAAATAAAATGTATGCACGCGTGTATCATCTCTTAGTGTGTAATAGTCTGTATAAGAGCTATTATTATTGACAATATAAATCCTATACATCTATACCCCTGTAACCTACAGATAATCTCTCCACGACCTGCAGTCCTGATCCAATGTATGTGGTCTATAAGGACTAGCCACAGTCACGGGCAAAGAGGTGCTGCAGCAGCTACACACACGTCCCAGAAACGGCTACAGGTGGTGGTGGTGAAGGAGCCTAGTGGTGGTAGCAACCACACTCCCACAAACTGGGGGTACCAGTGCTCAGATGGCACTTACGGTTAGCGAGTGTCTGGTGGCTGAGTAACCCCGCTAGGAGCGGCTCACCTGTTTCTGTAGGTAGAGGCGGGTGGCCCATTTCATCAGGGTGTCTTTGCTGCAGGGGAGAACTGAGGACAGGTGGGTGAAGACGGCGGCACGCAGCACAGAGCTGAGGTCCCGGCACAGAAGGCAAATGCTTTGAAATATAAAGTAGGGTCATTCACTTAGTGTCAGTCAGTCATGATAGATATAAGCTATGCGCAGAGGACAGACTGATCAGCGCACAATAGGAGGGCATGATCAATACAGAAGGTAGTGCACAGCGGGAGGGCATGATCAATACAGGAGGCAGCGTACAGCGGGAGAGCATGATCAATACAGGAGGTAGTGCACAGCGGGAGGGCCTGATCAATACAGGAGGCAGCGTACAGCGGGAGAGCATGATCAATATAGGAGGCAGCGCACAGCGGGAGAGCATGATCAATATAGGAGGCAGCGCACAGTGGGAGAGCATGATCAATATAGGAGGCAGCGCACAGCGGGAGAGCATGATCAATATAGGAGGCAGCGCACAGCGGGAGAGCATGATCAATATAGGAGGCAGTGCACAGCGAGAGGGCCTGATCAGTACAGAAGGTAGTGCACACCGGGAGGGCCTGATCAATACAGGAGGCAGCGCACAGTGGGAGGGTCGGATCAAAAGAGGAGGAAGTGCATAGTGTGAGGGCCTAATCAATAAAGGAGGCAGTGTACATTGGGAGCAAATCAATACAGAAGGTGCCCACTGTTGGTAGTGCACAGTGGGAGGGCCTGACCAATACAGAAGGTAGTGCACAGCGAAAGGGCCTCAACTCAATAGGAGGGCCTGATGAATAGGTAGTGCACAATAGGAGGGCCTGATGAATAGGTAGTGCACAATAGGAGGGCCTGATGAATAGGTAGTGCACAATAGGAGGGCCAGAACAATACACAAGGTAGCGCACAGCGGGAGGGCCTGATATACATAATATAGCACAGTATACAGTGAGTCAGTGGTAGAGCACAGAAAGCTGATGTTCAAGGTTGCAATACCCTATAATACTTACTCTAATAAAGCAGTGTTCACTTCCTGGGAAAATAATATATTCTTGTCACCATCAGAAATACGGACAACCTAAAACATAAGTGGTAAATTACATTTATTGTAATCAATAATAATTACAATACATTCCTTTACTTCACCAATATGCAGTAACACTCCTTTCAGATAATGAAGCACTTGTGTCACCCGCACATTACTAGCTTTAGGAAACCGTTTTAATGAAGTATTAAATGTAACGCTGAAGATAGACAGTACTGGCCCAATTTCAGATAGCAGACTATCAATTTAATTACAAACCAGGCTCCAGGCTGTACAATCTCACCCGGGGCCTCCGTGATCTCAGGCTGTACACTCTCACCCGCCCGGGGCCTTGGTGACCTCAGGCTGTACACTCTCATCCTGTGCCTCGGGGACCTCAGGCTGTACACTCTCATCCTGTGCCTCGGGGACCTCAGGCTGTACAATCTCATCCTGTGCCTCGGGGACCTCAGGCTGTACACTCTCACCCGGGGGGCCTCGGGGACCTCAGGCTGTACACTCTCACCCGGGGCCTCGGGGACCTCAGGCTGTACACTCTCACCCGGGGCCTCGGGGACCTCAGGGCTGTACACTCTCACCCGGGGCCTCGGGGACCTCAGGGCTGTACACTCTCACCCGGGGCCTCGGGGACCTCAGGGCTGTACACTCTCACCCGGGGCCTCGGGGACCTCAGGGCTGTACACTCTCACCCGGGGCCTCGGTGACCTCAGGCTGTACACTCTCACCCGGGGCCTCGGGGACCTCAGGGCTGTACACTCTCACCCGGGGCCTCGGGGACCTCAGGGCTGTACATTCTCACCCGGGGCCTCGGGGACCTCAGGGCTGTACACTCTCACCCGGGGCCTCGGGGACCTCAGGCTGTACACTCTCACCCGGGGCCTCGGTGACCTCAGGCTGTACACTCTCACCCAGGGCCTCGGTGACCTCAGGCTGTACACTCTCACCCGGGGCCTCGGTGACCTCAGGCTGTACACTCTCACCCGGGGCCTCGGTGACCTCAGGCTGTTCACTCTCACCCGGGGCCTCGGTGACCTCAGGCTGTACACTCTCACCCGGGGCCTCGGTGACCTCAGGCTGTACACTCTCACCCGGGGTCTTGGTGACCTGAGGCTGTACACTCTCATAAATATTAGTCCAAAGAGGGTTATGCATGGTCTCTCTGCCATTTTTGTGGTTCGAAAATTACCCCCAACGCCCAATCTCTTCAAGTAACAAATGAAGCACCCGCTTCTGACAAGTGATGTACTCCTACTAAGACCAACGCCCCAACAAAGCATCACTTCCATACTCCCCTATTCTACTATGCCATCTATTGATCATTGTAAAATGGGCATCGGATTCAAAATATACAGAATTAAGAAAATGCCAGTTTTACAATGTGTCAGTATAAAACTGCCTGACTTTCCTTGCCAGGTGGGTAAGGCTGTGTAAAAGGGCAACGTGATCTGCAAAAACCCGACTCTGTAAAGGGAAACTAGATTGTGACCCTTGTCAAACAGCACTGGCAAATTTGTCCAAGTAAAGACATCTAAGACTGGCGTAGAAACTGGTGAACAGATGACTGTGCAAAATAGTTATGTAACCATAGGAACTAGTCAGCTTCTCTCACTGCAGCTTAGACATCGGAGAAAACATCTGAATGGTTTCTATGGTAACAGCACCTTTGTAGCACAGTAACAGTTATAACCCACAGGTCATTGCACAGGTCCAATTCAACTAGCTGAAAACCGCTATTACCTGTGTGAGCTCCTTAATCTTCTTTTCCAGAGGAGGCGGCAGCCCCTCTGGGATAAGTTCCTGACTGAGGGTCTCCCCAACTGAGCAGCCGCCCCCTTTCCCCGCTGGAGTGTCAGGCCCTTTCTCCGGGTCCTTCTGGCTCAGCAAGTCCATCGGCTTGGCTGCAATCTCAGACACGGGGGCGGCCGGTAAGGGCTCAGGAGGCGGCTTGGCTTCCCTCGGAGGTGCAGGTGGCGGGGATGGGGGTGTCGGAGAGGCAGAAGTTCCCAATTTGTTTTTTTCAGCATCTTTCTCCCTTTGAAATTTTTCCAGCATCTCTCTTAATGGTATGGGATATTTTTTCTTCTTTTTGTCTTTTGCACCGTTCAGAGCTGTGAAACTAAACAGAACAAAAAGGTACGACGATTACTTATTAGCCGACTATGGGCCTGATTCAGCGAGGAGCGCAATATAGCGTACGCACGCATTTTCACTACTAATCCATAGCGATCGCAATGCTGCCGCAGCACTACTTAAGGATGCCCACTTCACCTACGTCCGAAATGCTTAGCAAGACTGTGAAAACATTGGTACAATTGAATACCATCGAAGCCTAATGCAGGTAAGGCAGGTCAGACCTTCCTCAGGAATTGCCTACTTCAGTGCACGCTATGAGGCCTCAGGCTGCATATGGTATCACATTGGCTAATTCGTGCACGCCCCTGCAACGCTGTTGAAATGCGCTGGCACGCCTGCGTCTCTCCTCAAGACCCCCCCCCCACCGGGACCACCTACAAACAGCACTTCCTGTCAATCACTCTGGGATGGGTCTGCATAGTCACTGCGATCGCAGTCCAGATCGCAAAGACTGGTTCACATACGCGCACTTCATACGCGTGAGCAGTACGCTACAATCGCCCGATCGCGTGCGTATAAGCAACTGCGTTCCTGGCTGAATCAGGTCCTATGTTGTTACGAAAGAAAATGTGATTTAATGTAGACTTCATTTTTACTTTTAACCTGCTGTAAGCGCACTATAAAATATGCGCACTTAGGGCATCATCTCAGATAGCGCCACCCGCAGAGGTTTAATGAGATACGTGCCATGACCTTCAGTAACAGACTATCGCTAATACACTGGTGCTTTTAGAATTGTGAAAACAGCCATTTCTAGACCTTCACTGGGCCAAACCGAGCAGCTGGCCCGAGTCACAGGGACAGCACAGCCCATACCGGACTACTGAAAAACAACGCAGTGTACTCAATGGCAGAACAATATATACTACATAATCCATCTAAAGCATTCGGTCCATCATCGGGCATGGCGGAATGTCACAGGACACGGTAAAGAACTGATTCTCAGTTGCACGCAATCGCACTTATGTCAGTTGAGCGATTTTTAGGAACTGCACTTGCGAAAAAAAATGTCTGAAATCCCTACGTCACATGCGCTAAACGGAGTGAACGCACAAAGGCGTTACAATCAGGACATACGGTATCATAAATGGGACTGGAAAGCGATGGGCGTTCCTGGGTGGGCGGCGACAGAGTGGAAGCAGACGCGGTTAAGTTACAACACTTACACCAGCCCCATGCTAGGTGGGAGTGATCCGCTTAAAGCACGCTTCTCATACCCATACTCGCAGAGCTGTAGCTAAACGGCCGCAATACTCCCCACAAAACAGCTCCGTGGCATCCCTTTCTCGCCGCCTATTTCACGAAGAGAGAGTTCCGCCCAGGACAGGATGGAAATATGTGTAAAGTAGTTTCTGCCCATGCGCTGTATGGTAAAACTTGCTATAAGCGCCAGTCAAGTGAGATTCCTCCTGCTCATAATCAGGGCCACTGTCTAAACGCCCACTGCGTCTCCACAAGAGCCTGGCACAGCAGTCACATGTGGCCAAGTGTCGCTCTATGCAGCCAATCCAGCTGTTCCGGACGCCAACTGCTATATAGGGCCGTATTCAAGTAGCGGCGAAATGGACGGTTTTTCCGCCATTAGCGAAAACGGCCGCTGTTCGACAAAAAAATATGAGATATGGTAAGAACTTACCCTTGTTATCTCTATTTCTACGAAGTCCATAGGGTTCCACAGGATACCTTGGGGTATAGGTGTGACGTCAGTCGCTGGGCACCATAGAGTTAAGCTTTTCAGCCTCCCAGGATGCACTAGGGTCCCCCTCCTATACCCCGCCCCCGAGCCAAGGCACCTCAGTTAGTTATCAAGCCATAGGCCGGAGGAGGAGAAGGAAGAGAGAGAAAAAAGATATGGACACATACAAGAATCACATTCTCACCAGAGGGAGACGGAAAACCGGTGACCAGAGCAAAGCCCATCTGCAGCACAGGTGCGACAGGGTGGGAGTCCTGTGGAACCCTATGGACTTCGTAGAAATAGAGATAACAAGGGTAAGTTCTTACCATATCTCATATTTTCTACTTCAGGGTCCATAGGGTATCCACAGGATACCTTGGGGATGTCACAAAGCAGTATCCTTTAAGGGTGGCGACGCTCCTGTGCAGAAAGGAGAATCCGCCGCCCAAAGGAAGCATCCTGAGAGGCGAAGGTGTCAAACCTGTAATACCTCACGAAGGTATGGACAGAGGACCACGTAGCAGCCTTGCAGATCTTAACTGCCGAGGCACCACGTCGAGCTGCCCACGAAGGACCCACAGACCTAGTGGAATGAGCCTTCAGAGAAGGGGGGACCGGTAGGCCTTCATGAAGATAAGCTTCAGAAATAGCCATACGGATCCAGGCTGCCAAAGTTTGCTTTGAAGCAGGCCAACCCTTTTTACGGAAGCCATAGAGGACAAACAAAGCGTCCGACTTCCTAAACGAAGAAGTGCGGTCAACATAAGTCCTTAAGGCCCGCACAACATCCAAAGAGGCCTCACCCACGGAAAGACCCGGTGAGTTAAAGGCCGGAACAACTATTTCCTCATTAACATGAAACTGGGAAACAACTTTGGGAAGAAACTCGGGCCGAGTGCGGAGCACTGCCCTGTTCCCATGGAAAACCAAGAAAGGGGGTCTACAAGAAAGAGCCCCTAACTCAGAAACACGTCTGGCCGAAGCAATGGCCAGAAGGAAAACAGTCTTAGCTGTTAGCCATTTAAGATCCACTGAGCCCAGTGGTTCAAACGGCGGTCCTTGGAGAGCCCTCAGGACCACAGCCAAATCCCAAGGCGCCACAGGTGGAACAAAGGGCGGCTGAATGCGGAGAACACCCTGCATAAAGGTGCGCACATCCGGGATTGTAGCAATCCTACGGTGAAACCAGACAGATAGGGCCGAAACCTGTACCTTCAAAGAAGCAAGGCGAAGCCCATGATCTAGTCCCACTTGCAGAAAGGCGAGAATCCGAGACAGACGAAACTCCCGCGGAGCATAACCTCTCGGTCGACACCACTGGAAGAACGTATGCCACACGCGATGGTATATCCTCGCGGAAGACGGTTTCCGAGCTCGTAACATGGTACGCACCACAGAGCTGGAAAACCCCCGGGACCTCAGCATGGCCGTCTCAACAGCCACGCCGTCAAAGACAGCTGAGTCAGGTCCGGGTGAAGGCAAGGACCCTGAGACAGAAGGTCCGGTCGTAGCGGCAACCGCAGAGGACTGTCCACGGACAGACCCTGAAGGTCTGAGAACCAGTGCCGTCTGGGCCATGCGGGAGCTATCAACAGGAGCGTCCCTCCTTCCTGTTTGAATTTCCGGATTACCCGTGGAAGAAGGGAGACCGGAGGGAACAGGTATGCGAACCGGAACGTCCACCGGACGGACAGAGCATCCACCAGAGACGCCCCTTCGTCTCTTGTGCGAGACCCGTACACCGGCAACTTGTTGTTGTGCCGGGACGCCATGAGGTCGATTTCTGGAAGACCCCACCTGTCCACCAGTAGTTGAAAAACGTCCGGGTGCAGGAACCATTCCCCCGGATGAACGTCCTGGCGACTTAGAAAGTACGCCTCCCAATTGAGCACTTCCGGGATGAAGACCGCTGATATGGCCGGAAGATTGCGCTCCGCCCAAACCAGGATCCGAGAGACCTCTACGAGAGCCGCCCGACTGCGAGTTCCTCCTTGCCTGTTTATGTAGGCCACGGTGGTAGCGTTGTCCGACTGGACCTGCACCGGGCGACCCTGGAGAAACCGCTGTGCCTGCTGGAGAGCATTGAAGACCGCACGGAGTTCCAAGATATTTATTGGAAGCTCCGCTTCTGTCGGCGTCCACCTGCCCTGGAACAAGTGTGGACCCGAAACTGCTCCCCAGCCCCGAAGACTGGCGTCCGTTGTCAACAGGACCCAATTTGGAACCCAGAACGGACGTCCCTTGTTGAGGTGGGTCGTCTGTAACCACCACGCAAGGGACAGGCGAACCTCCGGGGTGAGCACAATCGTCTGGGACTTCAGAGACTGAGGCAGCCCATTCCACTTGGACAGGATCAGGTGCTGCAGAGGTCTGGAGTGAAACTGGGCGTATTCCACCATGTCGAACACCAACACCATGGAGCCCAGTAACCTCATCGCCGAGTGTAAGGACACCCGGTGGCTGTGCAGACAACTGCGCACCCTTGACTGTAAAGCAGAGATCTTGTCCTCCGTCACTAAGATCCTTTGCTGTCCCGAGTCCAATAAGGCTCCAAGATGCAGAATCCTCCGAGACGGGATTAGAGTGGACTTCTGCCAGTTGATTAGCCAGCCGTGCCGTTGCAGCAGTGCAATGGTCAGGTCCAAGTGGCGTAACAGGAGCTCTGGAGATCCTGCCACCAATAACAGGTCGTCCAAATACGGCAACATGCGGACTCCCTGCAGCCGCAGAGAAGCCGCCATGACCGCCATCACCTTGGTGAAAACACGTGGTGCTGTTGCCAGGCCAAAAGGTAACGCCCGAAACTGGAAGTGGTTGCTGCGGATTGCAAACCTGAGGAACTGTTGATGGCGCAAAAGAATAGGGACATGCAGGTAAGCGTCCTGTATGTCCAATGACACCATGTAGTCCCCAGGTTCCAGCGCCAGAATGATGGACCTTAGGGTCTCCATCCGAAACTTCGGGACCCGCAAAGACTTGTTGAGTGCTTTGAGGTTGAGAATCGGACGATATGACCCATTGGGTTTCTGTACCAAAAATAGATTTGAATAGAAACCTTGGCCCCTCTGGGAGAATGGAACAGGCACTATAACTCCAGCCTGGAGCATAGTGTGCAATACCTTCCGCAGCTCCGTAGCCTTGTTCCGGTCTGATGGTAGACCCGTGGTGAAGAATCGAGCCGGGGGTCTGTGCCGGAAGGAGAGGGCGTATCCGTGGGAAACCACCTCCAGAACCCAAGTGTCTGTCGTAGTGGTCGACCAACACTGGGCGAACTGTAGCAGGCGGCCTCCCACCCTGGGATCCCCCAAAGGGAGGCCCGGACCGTCAGGCCGCAGGCTTGTCATCTGGCTTGGGGGCCGGACGTCTGGTACTCCATGCCTGCTTCCGGGGCTTGACCGATTTCTTAGGGCCAGCCTGCCGAGGAAACGACTGTGGTTTGGGCCTGCCCTGGGCCCTAGATGACCGAAAGGACGATGGTCCAGAACCAGAAGGAGCAGCGGCCGACGGGAGACAAGCAGATTTGGCTGCCGCCAGCGTGGCCACAATCTTATCCAGATCCGGACCGAAGAGAACTTCTCCGGTAAACGGCAACGCTTCCAGACCTTTCTTGGAATCTGCGTCCGCCTTCCAGGATCGCAGCCACAAGGTGCGACGAGCAGCTACCGCTGCTGAAGAAATTCTAGACACCAGAGTACTGATGTCTAGAGCCGCCTCGTTGATGTAGGTGGCCGAATCACGGAGATTGCCAATCAACTCCGCCTGTTCGGCCGGACAGTCGGATTCAAAAGAAGCCTCTAATGAATCCGCCCAGCGCTCCATCGCTCTGGCAACCCAGCAAATGGCCATAGCCGGCCGTGCTGCCCCCCCTGCAAGGGAATAAGCGGACTTCAGGCAGATTTCTACCTTGCGGTCCGTAGCATCCTTAAGGGAGGACATGGATGGCATCGGCAATGTGGCACTACGGACAAGACGGGTCACGTGAGAATCCACCTGTGGAGGGGATTCCCACTTAGCAAAATAATTATCCGCGAACGGATAAGCCACCGCCAGGCGTCTCTGCGGCTGGTATCTTTTGCCAGGTTGTTTCCACGCCTCCTCTAAATGGTCCACCAACTGACCCGAAAGAGGAAAGACTGTGGCATCGCCCTTCACATCTTTGAAAAAGGCATACTTAGATTTAGCCGCTGGGGGAACTTCATCCTCAATCACCAAGGCTGTGCGGACCGCCCGAATAAGTCCAGGAATATATACTTTGGACTTAGCATCAGCGTCCTTAGTATGGAGAGGTTCCTGATCGTAAGGATCCAGAATCTCCCCATCATCAGACGTCCCTTCGTCATCCTCATAAGGAGCGGACAGAGACGCCACCGGCCTTTTATGAGGCCGCATCACAGACTCCCCTTGCAACACATCCGACAAGTGCTGTACAGAACTCGTCAGGGAGTTAACCCACGCTGGCTCCTGAGAACCCGGGAGCGGGGAAATAGGGAGACTGTGGGGTACCACCAATTGTCGTGGGAACCCCTGCATGGGTGACGACACCACAGACTGCTGGGACAAACCCATCGGGGTAAACGCGGGCTGCGGAGCTAACTGGCCCACTAAAGCTGTTAACGCCTGAGCGAAACAAGCCCAGGGCGGCTCCTGTACCGGTGCTGTAACCGTAATAGGCCGCGCCATGGACAAACACTGCCGGCAAAGGCTCCCCGCTTCCCTCCCCCTCCGCTAACGGTACTTTGCACGTGGTACACTGTAGCCGGAGGGGAAAATCACTTTCAGACATGATGGCACCACGTATGTGACCTCTCTCACCAATTAAGTATTAAATAGGCGAGAGACCACCCTGCAGCACCGCACCGCAAGGGCTTTAGCAGAAAAAACAGGGACAGTAATAAAGCTGACAGTTTAGAGAAGAAAAGTTACAGGCAGCACTAGCACAGTCACATACAATGCAGAGAAATAACCATTCCTGCACTAACAGCGCTGATCACTCAACTACACAGACACAGGGCCTGGTAGGACACAGCGCTGCATACACAGACCTGAGCCACAGCGGAGGAGAGGTATGCGGGGGGACCCAGACCACGATGCTTCCGTCCAGCGCTTCCAGCAGCGTTCACCATGCGTTCTGGAGAAGATGGCCGCCGAGGAGCAGAGAGGAGGCTGGCCTGGGGGAGGAGCGCTGCCACAGGACCAGTCGGCAGCATACAGAGAGGGCTGTGTGCAGCGGGGGAGGCGCCGGCTGTGAGACAGGGAAGGCGCGCTCCCCTGGCATGCATTTAACCCCTGGGACGCCGCAGCGCTACCGCTCTGCTGCGGTCCGCTGTCCCAGGGGGTAGTGGAAAGCGCAGGTTGGTCGCCTGGCTCCACGCTGCAGCCAGTCCCCAGGGAGCCCCCTGCCTGGGGACTTAGGACCATGTGACCAGCGGGGACCCACCGCGGGACCCCGCTGCTTACCTTTGTCCCCCTTGGATCCGGCCATGGTCCGGAACATCTGGGGTCACCGCTAGCTGTGACCCCAGATGCTCACCAGCATCCCCGGATCGGTACCGGCGTTCTGGTACCGGCGGGGGTGTAGGGAAGACAGCATGGACGTCAGGACTGACTGTCCATGCTGTACATCCAGATGTGCAGCCACAGCTGCACTGAAGAAAGCTTCAGGGGCTCTTCTAGCCCCCACTCCGATAGGTGCACCCGACGCCGGCCGGGCACCAAACTAAACTGAGGTGCCTTGGCTCGGGGGCGGGGTATAGGAGGGGGACCCTAGTGAATCCTGGGAGGCTGAAAAGCTTAACTCTATGGTGCCCAGCGACTGACGTCACACCTATACCCCAAGGTATCCTGTGGATACCCTATGGACCCTGAAGTAGAAAAAGGCGATATTTTCGGCAAAAAACAGGCGAAAAAGCAATTGGCGAACAAAAAACTGGAGATAAGTTTTCTCCATTCCAGACCAGGCGGAAGAAATTTCGAAAGTTGCGCACTTTGGCGAAAAACTACCGCACAATTTTTTATGTGAAAAAAATAAAAACTTTAAAAATGATACGAAGTTTTTTTTTTCCAGGAAATAAACTGTTCCACCTAAATTGGGGGTACGTTAAAATGGGTGCAAGTATATTTTCGTATCGAAAAAACATAAAAAACCACCTGCCGCGACCACGTGCGATGTTTAAAACACTTCACACATCCATCCATTAGGGGAGGGGGGGGTGTCCAAAGGGTTCTGAAACAAATCCTCACATTTTTAGCCAAAAATAGGAATTTTGCATTTTTTTTTTTTCCGCCTGGTCTGGATTGGAGAAAACTTTTCTCCAGTTTTTTGTTCGCCAAATGCGTTTTCGCCTGTTTTTTGGCGATAATATCGCTTTTTTTGGCGAAAAACGGCCGTTTTCGCCAATTGCGAAAAAAACGTTCATTTTCTACGCTAATTGAATACGGCCTATAGACAGTCACAAATGGTAATTGTTTGTTTATTCACTGAAGCAGTAAGAAGATGCTGCCCGTACTAAAGAACAATATGGCAAGTGGCCTACGATGTGCGATGGTGCAGACACGGATATCTCAGTAGCATGTCTTACCCCAGCTTTGGGTGCTTGCTTTTCTTCCCTTTTCTGTCCTCCTCTCTTTTTCTCTTCTTCGCTTTGTCTCCTCGCTCCTTCATTTTCTGTCAAAAGGAAACAGACGGAGATTTCATGCAGTTATATCGAACATGCACGGGACACTTCAGATTGACTGGTCCACAAAATCACAGCGTCATGCCTCCAAACATTTCAGTGATCGACCTTGTGGCAGAATAGGCCCCACCCCCGATCTGCCCGAACCTGGATACTTTCCACCTAGTCACACCCACTTCTGGCACCAATCTGTCCATTTCAATGAAAGCCCTGCTCATTTTGAGGCCCCCTAAACGGAACAGTCCTGACGATATCAGGACTGGGTGGTATGTAGTGTTCATTCTAGCACCCTGCACCTGGCACAGCCCGTACAGTTCCTCTTTCCTGCTTGGGGTGTCCCTCTCTGCTCTGCAGCTTCTAGCACACTCAACTGGATGCAACAAACTGCTGAGATACAGAGACCAGAGTGTGCTAGAAGCACCAGAGCAGAAAGCGACACCCCAGGCAGGAAAGAGGAACTGCACAGGTTGTGACAGGGGCAGGGTGCTAGAACAAACACTACTATGTGATATGTATGGACCAAGAAAGTCCACCAATCCAAACAATCGTCGGACTGACAGACTGAAGGGCAATTGGGAGTGGCGGAAAATGTGGGTCAGATGAAAGCTGGGGTCAATGTGCAGTAGATCTACAGGTGCCCTCTTGGAAACAGCCTTTAGTCCCCAGCGCAGACTTGCTGGATCCCTTACACGTGTACACACATCTCTGGTGAAACCTGACAGATCTGGTTGCTGGGAAGAAAATATTCACAGGGATGAAAATGCTAAAGTTGTAGGATTATGAAAAGGAGAAAAAGAGAATTAGTTTGGGAAGGAGGACTCTACCTTGGGAGATTTCTTTTTCTTCTTTTTGACAAGTTCATCCTCGGATTCGGATGCCTGTTTGAACTGCAACGTTCCCGAGTTGATATAAAATCCTCCGTACTTGGTGGTCAGGGAGGCTGGAACGAGTTCGTCATACTAAGGAGAGGATGGTGGGATGTGCAGTTAGTATTCAGGCAGCAAAGCAGGTGTCAGAGACTCAAATCACTGACATGCAGTTGTACCATGTTACTATGGTGGATCTGCTTTTTACATAAAGTAGAGGCAGCAATTATGTGCTGAATGGATTAGCCATGGCATGCAGCCTGATATCCGCCAGGAACCAGTGCATCACTTCCGCCCTATGGGCAACTAAAGATAAACAGAAGGAATCACAGAGGCCCTACATGACCCATAGGATAATCCAGAGGCATCACTGGGGCCCTATGTGTCCCACACAAAGAGCCAAGATCCTAGTGCCTAATACAAGGATCCACGGGCATCACTGGAGTACCAGAGGTATCACAGAGGCACTACATACCCCACACAAAGAAACAGAGGCATCAACAATGTACTATGCACCCCACACAAGGAACCAGAGGTATTGCCAGTGCACTACGCACCCCACACAAGTTACCAGAGGTATCACCAAGGCACTACACAAGAAACCAAAAGGTATCACTAAAGCATTACGTACCCCACACAAAGAAACTGCGGTATCAACAAGATACTACGCAGGGAACCATGGGTACTACATATCCCTCAGATGGAACTAGAGGTATCACCAAGGCACTACGCACTCCACACAAGGAACCAGAGGTATCACCGAGGCATTACGTACCCAACACAAGCCATAGGTATCACAGATTAGCACTGCGCACCCCACACAAAGAAACAGAGGTATCAACAAGGTATTACGCACCCTACACAAGGAACCAGAGGTATCACTGAGGCACTACGCACCCCACACAAGGTACCAGAGGTATCACCAAGGCACTACACACCCTACACAAGGAACCAAAGGTATCACTAAAGCATTACGTACCCCACACAAAGAAACTGCGGTATCAACAAGATACTACGCAGGGAACCATGGGTACTACATATCCCACAGATGGAACTAGAGGTATCACCAAGGCACTACGCACTCCACACAAGGAACCAGAGGTATCACCGAGGCATTACGTACCCCACACAAGAAGCCATAGGTATCACAGATTAGCACTGCGCACCCCACACAAAGAAACAGAGGTATCAACAAGGTATTACGCACCCTACACAAGGAACCAGAGGTATCACCGAGGCACTTTACACCCCACACAAGGAACCAAAAAGTATCACAGAAGCACTACGCACCCCACACAAGAACCACAGGTATTGACGAGGCACTACATACCCCACACAAGGAACCAGAGGTATCACAGAGGCACTACACACCCCACACAAGGAACCAGAGGTATCGTTGAGGCACAACAACTCAGGAATACCACTGATTTATGATGAATTATTATGTTAGTCATAACCACTGTTCAGCAGACACAATGACTGCCCCCCTTGTGTAAGTGGCATGTCACCCCTATAATGAGGGCCACAATATACTCTTCCCTAGTTTCCTATATAATTTTAACAAGCCACAGCACACATACTGTATATTCTCTTTTTTTTTTCCTTTTAAATCCTTTGGGACTGATTAAGATTCCACCATAGCTGTAATTGGGAGAGAAACCAGAGATATTCCAAACGTCAATGGAGATAACTCTTTAGGGACAATAAAATGAAAAAAAATCAAAAACAAATTACAAGTAGTATCAGGGGATGTAATCTTTACCTGCGCGTGAGAATGAAACCTAATACACACGTAGGAATGAGATGTAATTATCAGGGGATATAACAAAATACCTGCCGGCTAATGATGCTTGGATGAAATCTCTCTCCCATGTCATATTTCTGTGTATTGCCCCTTATACAACAATAGACCCTGACAACTTACTGCCTCTGAGTTGTCGATGAAGGAGTCGGATTCATCGTACCCATAGCCTATGTCGATCAGGTCTTGCACGCGGTCCTTACACATCTTCTTTTTCCCCTGGGAACGTATACATGTCATGAATGGAGACCACAAAGCATAAACTGTAACCACTTTTTCCCAGTAAACAATGGACAGAAACAAAATCAGATTACTAATGTAAAGCACCTCTGTTTTAAAAGGTTAGATATTTAGGAGTTAAACAAAGCAAAATCGTGTTTTCCGCACTGGATGACGTTTATTTTATGGTCACTTAATGTAGCAGTAATCATGCAGAGGGTATTCTTTTTATTTAAACAGCAAATTAAGTACCGTTTACGCATGCACTCTAAGGTAATTTCTAGCTATCCTTCTACCAATGATTATCTCCTTCTCAAAATTTCCCTGGAGGTTGTAAAATATGGCTGCCAATCTCACAGACACATGTCATTTGATGGCAGAGGTGGGTGGAGTAGGGCAGGATTGTACAGTACACTGAGCAGACAGAGGTCAGTGGGGCGCTCCCAAACATTTCTGGTGACTCCTTCATTGCCATGTGACTGTTGGTTGCCATAGTAGTCACATGACACTGTGCAGAACTATAACTCATTAATAGCAGCCTGAGGAAACCAGCCAAGGCAAATATACCAAGACCCCTTGGATATGACAGACTTCATAAAGCAACTAAGTGGAACTTTGAGTTATTTTGTTCACACAGATATCATTTAAATACATTTCTAATTCAGCAACAGAACTTCCATCAATCACGGTTCTACTGGTCCTATAAACTGTGGGCCTGATTCAGAGATGTACGCTCATGCAACTACGAATTTGTACGCAGCGGTTGTAAGAAAATATGCAAATGTTGCAGCCGCGAAGATTTGTGCTGAAACTACCGCCAGCGGCTGTACAAACCCAGGCGACAAAGGCGCACCATCGGTCACAGATCAGTCGATAATTGGACTTCTCATTAACCCTATGGCCATGCAGAATGGCTGCGGGAACCGGAGACACCGGAGCCATTTTTGCTGCGTACAGTATTGCTGTTGCAGACTGAGACACGCCCTGAAATCGGTCGCCATGAGCCTGAGTTTGAGTCGCCACCTCCCCGCTGCCACAAACAGTTCCTGCCGTTCACTGTAAATAAATCCTCACTGTGAGCGCCAACGAAAATAAAACTTGACGCCTGCGCAGATCACAGATAGCCACTCAACTGCCTAAACATCGGCATTGCAAAACGCTTCGCTCCACAGCGTCCAAAATCGTCGCTTCGTCCAATACAGAATCAGGCCCAATGCGTCACAGAGGCCAGGCACCTTATGTCTCTAAAGTCGGGTACACACTAGACCAGGCCTGGCCAACCTGTGGCTCTCCAGCTGTTGTGAAACTACAAGTCCCAGCATGCCCTGCAACAGTTTTAGCATTCCCTAATAGCAAAACTGTAGCAGGGCATGCTGGGACTTGTAGTTTCACAACAGCTGGAGAGCCACAGATCGGCCAGGCCTGCACTAGACAATATGTCGTCCGATCAGGTGACATATATCGTCTACATCGGCCAGTGTGCACCCACTATGTCGCTGACGATGCGCGTTCCCGCATGCAAGTCCGACGGGCGATATCGCCAGCGGAGGCCATCCTATCCAATGCAGCATGGCCCCCGCCGTTGTTGCGTCGCTACCGGCATTGGCGACTGTATGCACTTGCCAATGCCGGCTCCCCTGCCGGGTCCCGTCGCGCACAATATCACGCTGGGCACACATCGTTTAGTGTGTACCCAGGTTAAGATACAAAGGACTAATCTGAGCGCTGGCACACAATCCTTTTATTTATATTAGTGCCTGGTGGGGGGGGTTACCCTGCCCTGCAGCCACCGGCCGTTATACATTATAAGAAGACCATAAAAATAATGATGTTACGTATAATACTGGACGGACCCTGAAGGCAGGGAGAATTGACAATGCTCCTCGGAGTTCAACAAACCTGGAGGTCTGGGTGCACCCAACAACATGGCTGTCTAGGAGTCCATACACTGAAGGGTTAAACAGATGTTTTTCCATTTTTCCCTTCCAATTCCTGATTCAGTGCGAGGCCAGCAGATTAACCAAGGTCACCCCAGCGGTGTGTGACAAGGACATATGACCGGAGAGAATAACTGCAATCAGCATATCTGCTACAAGATCCTCAGTGCACGTTCCAATACAGACCACTAGAGTACCCAGGTGTCTGCCGGCTGCACACACAGCTCATCTGCTAATGAACAGCACATAATGTACCTGTCTCCCTGGGGTGACAGACACTCTACTAAATTGCTCTACGTATAGTACCCAACGCCCGATCTTGGGGCCTGATTCATTACGGATCGCTATTGTGATCGAAGCGGCGATAACGCACGCAGACCCGCTGCGAAAATATGCTAATGAATGCTACTGCAATGCCGTCACACAGCCAGCATGGAGACACCCACTGCCGCCCACTACCGCTATCTCACATCCGTAATACCTTATATACATCGGCAACATCGCGTAACATCAGACCCTCACACACAATTACAGCAGGTCTGACCTTACTCAGAAATTGCTAACTTCGTCGCACGCAGTGAGCACTCAAAGCTGCCTATGCCGTCGCAGTGGCTAATTTAGCGCGGCTGCATTTCTCTGACCACTCCCCCATCACCACCCTCCAAACGCTCGCTGCCTGTCACTCACTCTGCGATGGATCCCCATCTGCGTAGGTGATTGCAGCGCGGTCGCAATGCTAACTCACGCACGCGCCGTGATAACGCAGTAGGCACCATCGGCCGATCTGCGTCCGCTAATGCGTCAGGCCCTTAGATTACACAAAGCCGTATCATGACCGATATTTCATTTCCTGTCCTTCATGAATACCCAACATTTAGGCTTTAAGTAATATTACAGAGACACTCTCGCCGTTATTGGGTAAATGAAGCCCTGCAGACACTTACCCTAGAGCAGCCGGGGATGACGTTTTTGCATATACCTGTATGTAGCAAGTACAGGACGTAACTAACATAATTAAATTGAATTCCGTTTCCAGCGCACACTGGAATAAAACTTTCTGTGAGCAGAACCAAAATCCATGAAAGTGCAGTTCATCAGCTCCTGAGCAAACACGGACATCATTGAGACATGAAGGCACTCTGTGCCCAGCGGAGACAGCCATTATGTGCCTCATGCCTCTGTAATGTTCCTAGATCCAAGTGAAAAGATATTGTGGACTCCAATGTGTGTAGCCTACAGGGACACCTTAATGGGAATCCATCTGCTGCTGGAGAGCTTCCTCCCATTGGGGCTGATGATATGTTGCATGCACGTGGCCTAAGCATGGGGTAGTAGGTATTAATGCTGCAACCATCTTCATTAGCATCGGCACGTTCACCAGCCCCATGCTGGGGGCAAGAGATCCATCAGAAAAAGTCTTCCTATACCTGTATCGTAGTGTTCATTCTAGCACCTTGCACCTGTCACAAGGTATGTAATCGGGAAGCCGGCGGACGTAAGCCCGACAGCCGGCTTCCCGACTGCTTTATCCCGGCGAGAGTTAAATGACAGGCATCTAATTCTAGACGCCTGTCTTTTTACCGACGCCGGGAGTCCGGCGCCCGGAATCTCGATCGAAGTGATGCCGGGCGCTGCTGTGGACAGCCGCGGGGGGGGGGGGGTTAGGTTTAGGGCTCCCGGGGGGTACTTAGGGTCAGGCACCCCCCCCCCCCCTGGGAGGTTAGGGATAGGCTAGGGGGAGGGAGGGTTAGGTTTAGGCGGCGGGGAAGGGGGTGGTTAGGTTTAGGCACTGGGGGGGGAGGTTAGGGTTAGGCACCCCTAGGGTGGGTTAGGTTAGTTGATACCTGGGGACGATCAGGATTTTCAGCCGTGACGGCCTGCCGCTGTCGGGATTTGGACCGCCGGACTTGTTTCTGGCGGTATTTCGTATGTATTCCTGTCACAACACGTGCAGTTCCTCTTTCCTGCCTCGGGTGTCACTCTCTGCTCTGGTGCTTCTAGCACACAACTGGATGCAGCAAACTGCAAAGATACAGACCAGAGTGTGCTAGAAGCACCAGAGCAGACAGCGATACCCCAGGCAGGAAAGAGGAACTGCGCAGGTTGTGACAGGGTGCTAGAGTGAACACTGACTGTGTGCACAGGTCAGAATCACGTGGAGCTTTACATACAGGCCCACTACACGCCCCCGTCACTCCCACAAGTTGTCGCCACGCCCGCACTCTCAAACTTTTACGTAAATACAGATTTGTCCGAGTTCTGTACTACTCAAAATAAGGCGGAGATTCGCCAAAAATTTGTCAATTTGCGCATGTGCTGTACGCAAAAACTCGCCATTTGCATCCGTGCACAGAGATCCCTCTCAAATCAGCCCCGTTATGTGAAGGGCGGTGATGTAAAGTTACCTGATGGACTATTAACACTTACATATTTCTCCTCAAACTTGTGCGCTAAATCTTCAGCCTCCTTCATCTCAGCTTCTTCATAGTTAAAGAGGTTGGAGGGTTTCTTCTGTGGCTGAAAGGCAAAAAAATAGCAGAAAGGCTGAGTTACATCTGCATCTTCCTTCTGTCATGTTACTCATGAATTGTGATAACGCACGTCTGCCACGTGCCTGCATAGCAAGATCTGCGCTACTCGTAACCTTATAGCGCTATCGCGATACCTCCTGCAGAGATGCGGTCGTAATGTCCACAGTTACAGTGTCGGTATTCAGAATGTTGACATCTGCAGAATGTTGACATGTGAAATGTCAAAATTCTGCAGAGACCGGAGGGTTGGCTGTGGGACAGGAAGGTTAGGCTTCAGCTACAGGAAAGGGAGGGTCAGCGTTCGGCACTAGGGGGAGGGTTAGGGGCTAGGGATATACTCACCATCGGAAGCGTCGCACGGTGAGCCGAAATTCATCGGGACATTACCGACAGAGCCGGAAAACACAGCTGGAACCGCCGATTAATGAAAGTCACCACTAGACCATCAGGAACATTTTGTCGACATTCTAATCATGTCAACGTTATGAATGGTGACATGCTGCATGTCGTCATTACGACCATGTAGACAAAATATACCACACCTCGCCTGCAGACACGGGGCATGATTCAGAGATTTACGCTAAGGCAATCACAACTGCGATCTCTCACGGATCGCAGTTGCTAAAATATGCCAATGCCTCTACAGCACAGCCGAGCATAGGGACGCCCACTGCTGCCTTCTCATATCAGTCCCACGTGGTACAACAACGTAAACATCGGTACTATCGACGCACATCGGGCAGTCATGCAGCATGTAAGTCAGATCTGACCAGCCGCAAACACTGCGGCTCTCCTGACACGCAGAGAGCTCTAATACTCCGAAGGCGATCGCAGTGGCTAATTTATCCACGCCCATGAAACTGCGTTTAAACAGTCCGACACGCCTGAGTTTTTTATAACCGCCCCAGCGTTACCTCCCCCCAAACGCTGATTACCTGTCACTCACTTTGCGAGTGGTTCCTGTGTACGAGCGTAATCGCAATGCAATCGATGCGTGTGCGCAGTGAGGTGTTCACGCATGTGCAATAGCGAACGATCACTCGCTCTGCGAAAATAGCGGCATTGCGGCTGTCTCTGAATCAGGCCCGTGGAACGGTCGATTCACTAAACCACTAGGCTGATACTAGTAGGGAGTTTGCTATTAGAACTGATCAGCTATACTGTATTACTATGAAACTTACATATGTAATACATTTTATGCAACCACATAAATAGCGAACGCACAGCAACTGCAAATACAAACCCTGCACCGGAACAACGTACAAACCACACTGATCTAATTTGAGTTTTAACTCTCTCAACAGAGCATAAAAACAGCATTGTAAATCTTTCAGGCAGTTGATACGTAGTTGGGTGACCTCTTACCTTCTCCCCGGATGGACGCTTCCTGCTGTTTCCTTGAAGATTCTTTAACAATTCCGGGTAGCAGAACTCTGGGCAGTGCTTCTGATCGGGCTCAAAGAGAGACAGGGCAATGCGGACGGTGGCAGCCACGGGTGACTCCGGGTCCTGATCGTCATTCAAAGGCCTCTTTGGAGCAGTAGGGTGTAAAGGAGCTGATGAAGGGATACAGGGGAGTTGCACCCTCCGAGACTCTGCCATGCTCCCCCGAAAACGACTGTGTTCAGCTTAGAACAGCCATTGCCTCAGCAGAGCGTCAGTCAGCAGTCGGAGAGAATTCGCCAGCTGGGATACACGACACAACCTGCTGGCGGAAGGAGGGCGCCTCTGGTGTCTATGCCCCTATCCTGTGGCCTTTAGTGGGGAGATATTTGTGGGGAGAGGGCTTCCACTCACGCTGCATTGCTGCTGTCCTGTTTAAATACAATCATGGCTAGTGAGTATAGAACACGCTCAGTCTGTCATCTTACCATGCCCTGTGGACCCACCTGCAGTCATTGGGCTAAGCCAAAATTCAGCCTGCCAATTCACCAGGGCCTAGTAACATTACAGTCGGAGGCACAAAGTAATGTCACAGGTGCCCGGTGAATTGCTGGGCTGCACCCTCATGCACATTGGTACCGTCCGCAAAAATGGCTGCCTCACTGCGAACAGGCGATGTGTCTAAATGAAAATCTGAAAAATTGTGTTTCAATCCACCCACTCCTGTATACGCATTGCCACACCTGAGGATTTCCTTGCCAATCTCCCACAACTGGATAACTTTATATTTTTTTTTAATCGTGCTTGGAAAACAAAAGCTATAATTCTATGCGTGCAAATAGGGAGACATACTGGAGTACATTTCCCCTAATTAGCCAATACTCCCCATTGCCTATACATAATAGAAGCAGTCATTTTGAAGGGTGATTCAGAGCTAATGACACCTAGGAGGCATAACTTGCTCAGTAGTACTGCACCAGTGGATGAACAGGGAAAACACTAAATAGAAATACTATTGCTTCAGGGATAGAAATCTCACAGGATACAAAATCAAAGGACGTGTACTCCCAGTTCTGTATACATCATATCTAAGATTGCTGGACAGGTCTCATTGCAAACACTTAAGCCGGGTGTACACACTAGACCACAAGTTCTCAAACTCGAACCTCAGGACCCCAAACAGTGCATGTATTCCAGGTCTCCTAACTAAAACACAAGTGAAATAATTAGCTCCACCTTTGGATCTTTTAAAACATGTCAGTGAGTAATGAATACACCTGTGCACCTGCTGGGTGACCTGCAAAACATGACCTGTGTGGGGTCCTGAGGACCGGGTTTGAGAACCACTGCAATAGACGATGT
The DNA here is from genome assembly GCA_031769625.1 of Taudactylus pleione. Lineage (NCBI taxonomy): Eukaryota > Metazoa > Chordata > Amphibia > Anura > Myobatrachidae > Taudactylus > Taudactylus pleione. The sequence continues at coordinate 11,295,745 of JAUIMM010000060.1, read as the reverse complement.
GTGTACCCAGCCACAGCAGATGCTATGGCATGATATATATCGGGAGATCCATACACACTGCACAATCTAGTGTATGACCACCCGATATATCGTTCCCCCGTCGCATCCATAAGCATGGTGTTGGTTTCTGGATCTTCAGATCGGCCGCACTGCAGGCTGATCTGAGGATGCGATGACTGACGCACAGGAGCACGCAATAGTGCGTACACACACAGGACCACGTGGACAATTTGTCATTCCAATTCACCACAAAACGAAAAACTGTCCAATATATCGTCTAGTTTGTACCCAGCTTTATGGTCAGGGTAGCATCATAGGATTATTTCTGCCACCCAGGAGTACACCGAGATAAAGTCCATGTTTTTAACCAACAACGGGATTCCAACCGGGAAGTAGTAATGTGCTTGGCCAGATATACAGTTATATACTATAACGGGGCAAACAGTAATCTGATACTGTATTGGAGTAATGTACCTAGCATGGTATACAGTATATAAGAATATAGTAATGGGGAGCAATCAGTAATATGATAGTGTATACGCTCCTCTCCGCTCAACTAATGCACGCCGCCTTTCATGCCAGCCGATTACTTCCTCACACTCCCGCCTCCAAGATTTTGCCTGCACTGCTCCCCACATCTGGAACTCTCTCCCACTCCCCATCAGGCTCTCCACCTGTTTGCAATCCTTCAAACGGGCTCTCAAGACCCACTACTTCATCAAAGCCTTCCAGCTATCATTCTAACTCCTTGCTACATGCTCCTTCGTCCTCATCTACCCCATCTGTGTTCCTCATCTACCCCATCTGTGTCAACCCAGTTTGTCTTCCCCCACCTTTTTAGAATGTAAGCTCTCATGAGCAGGGCCATCTACCCTCTTGTGCTTCTCCTTACTATAGTGTCATTTACTTCTTTCTCACCACAAGGGCACCTAACACTTGGTTGCTTATGCTCTGTTGCTTATCTGGGTGATATAGTCGCTAATATAGCACCGTATATTATCCATGTCCTGGTCCTGTATTGTATTGTTCTGTAAGTCACTTGTATACAATTTGTTTTTGTACTTTGTAAGGCGCTGCGGAACACTTGTGGCGCCATATAAATAAATGATAATAATAATATAGGAGCAATACAGATATATAGGGATAGAGTAAAGTGGGGCAGGCTAATATGATAGAGTATATAGGAGTAATACAGATGTACAGGTTAGTGGAGCAGACAGTAATATAATGAAGTGCTTAGCAGTAATGTACATAGCAAGGTATATAAACCATACAATAGATAGGGAGATACTTTAGGTTAATGTTTACAGTGGAATAGATTACCCAAATATAGGAAGACAGTATATAGGTTTATGTATACAGTGGGGTATATTACACATAGATAGGGACAGTATAGTTAATGCATACAGTGGGGTACATTACACATATATAGTACAGTTAATGTAATACACTACAGTGGGGTTAGAGTATATTACACATTATAGTGAGTAGCTGTATAGGAGTACTGTATACAGGGGGGTTAGGGTATATTACACATTATAGTGAGTAGCTGTATAGCAGTACAGTATACAGGGGATTAGGGTATATCACACATTATAGTGAGTAGCTGTATAGCAGTACAGTATACAGGGGATTAGGGTATATCACACATTATAGTGAGTAGCTGTATAGCAGTACAGTATACAGGGGATTAGGGTATATCACACATTATAGTGAGTAGCTGTATAGCAGTACAGTATACAGGGGATTAGGGTATATCACACATTATAGTTAGTTGCTGTATAGGAATAGGGGTAATGTATACATTGGCAGGGCCGGGGGTTGTGTGACCAGCTCACACCTCGCCAGGCGGATGACACACAGACCCCGCTCTCTCTGCTCTGGTCTCTGCCTTTTATAGCCGCGGGTTGCTCCATTGCGGGCAGCACAGGGGGAGCGGGGGGTAGGATCATCCCACTACAGTCCCAGCAGAGGGGGTGAGACAAGTATCCGGAAGTGCTCTCGGACAATACACCCAGATGGCGACTGTCCCCACTCTGATGACCTCACACCCGCCCTCACCGCCCCCCGGCTCACTCACCGCGATGTCTCCGGTCCGGACCGCTGTTCTCTTGTTGGCTGCAGCCGGAGTGGGCGCAGAGCGGGGGACGTCACTCGGCGGAGGCGGGAGGATCACGTGCCCTGTGAGAACGTTAGCGACTTGTCCCTCGCTCCCCCCCCCTGTCGTCCCCACCGCATCACGTGACCATCCGCCCCCCCATCAACGTCCAGCACAACAACAACAGAACCCGCAGCGGCCGTGCGCTGACAGCCGCACGCCGGGTCACGTGACGCTGACAGCCAACCGGCGCCTTCCTGTGCCGCAACGGGAGGGCGTGGCCCGCTCTGAGGCACGTTCCCGCCTTCATCCATTGGTTACGGCGCAGAGGGAGCGCGCACGGCACGTGTGAGAGGGGGGGAGCTTGGGGGGGCCGTGTTCCTGTTCCCGGCATCCTCCGCGAGTCGTCCAGCCTCCTTTCTCCTCCCCCTCCTCCTCCTCCCGCTCCGCCTGCGTCGGTAAGATGGCGACAGTGAGTCTGCGACAGGGAGATCTGGTGTGGTGAGTACCGCTTCTGGGGCTGACCGTGACCAGCCGGAGAGGGGCGGGGGCGTCCTGTGCACGACAGACACCCGGGAGAGCCTGTCTTATGGGCCGGTTATATGGGACCAGCATTGGGTATCATGTGAGGGTGTAGGGATGCATCCTGTATTGAGGATCGTGTGAGGGGCGTTAGGGATGGCACCTGTATTGGGTATCATGTGAGGGGGTAGGGATGGCTCCTGTATTGGGGCTCATGTGAGGGGGTAGGGATGGCTCCTGTATTGGCGCTCATGTGAGGGGGTAGGGATGGCTCCTGTATTGGGGCTCATGTGAGGGGGTAGGGATGGCTCCTGTATTGGGGCTCATGTGAGGGGGGTACGGATGGCTCCTGTATTGGGGCTCATGTGAGGGGGTAGGGATGGCTCCTGTATTGGGGCTCATGTGAGGGGGTACGGATGGCTCCTGTATTGGGGATCGTGTGAGGGGGGTATGGATGGCTCATGTGAGGGGGTACGGATGGCTCCTGTATTGGGGCTCATGTGAGGGGGTAGGGATGGCTCCTGTATTGGGGCTCATGTGAGGGGGTAGGGATGGCTCCTGTATTGGGTATCATGTGAGGGGGGTATGGATGGCTCGGGTATTTGGTATCGTGTGAGGGGGGTATGGATGGCTCCTGTATTCGGGATCATGTGAGGGGGTATGGATGGCTCCTGTATTGGGGATTATGTGAGGGGGTAGGGATGGCTCCTGTATTGGGGCTCATGTGAGGGGGTAGGGATGGCTCCTGTATTGGGGCTCATGTGAGGGGGTAGGGATGGCTCCTGTATTGGGGATCATGTGTGGGGGTATGGATGGCTCCTGTATTCGGGATCATGTGAGGGGGTAGGGATGGCTCCTGTATTGGGGCTCATGTGAGGGGGTAGGGATGGCTCCTGTATTGGGGCTCATGTGAGGGGGTAGGGATGGCTTCTGTATTGGGGATCGTGTGAGGGGGGTATGGATGGCTCCTGTATTGGGGATTATGTGAGGGGGTATGGATGGCTCCTGTATTGGGGATTATGTGAGGGGGTATGGATGGCTCCTGTATTGGGGATTATGTGAGGGGGTATGGATGGCTCCTGTATTGGGGATTATGTGAGGGGGTAGGGATGGCTCCTGTATTGGGGATTATGTGAGGGGGTAGGGATGGCTCCTGTATTGGGGATTATGTGAGGGGGTATGGATGGCTCCTGTATTGGGGATTATGTGAGGGGGTATGGATGGCTCCTGTATTGGGGATTATGTGAGGGGGTATGGATGGCTCCTGTATTGGGGATTATGTGAGGGGGTATGGATGGCTCCTGTATTGGGGATTATGTGAGGGGGTATGGATGGCTCCTGTATTGGGGATTATGTGAGGGGGTATGGATGGCTCCTGTATTGGGGATTATGTGAGGGGGTATGGATGGCTCCTGTATTGGGGATTATGTGAGGGGGTATGGATGGCTCCTGTATTGGGGATTATGTGAGGGGGTATGGATGGCTCCTGTATTGGGGATTATGTGAGGGGGTATGGATGGCTCCTGTATTGGGGATTATGTGAGGGGGTATGGATGGCTCCTGTATTGGGGATTATGTGAGGGGGTATGGATGGCTCCTGTATTGGGGATTATGTGAGGGGGTATGGATGGCTCCTGTATTGGGGATTATGTGAGGGGGTATGGATGGCTCCTGTATTGGGGATTATGTGAGGGGGTATGGATGGCTCCTGTATTGGGGATTATGTGAGGGGGTATGGATGCTCCTGTATTGGGGATCATGTGAGGGGGGGTAGGGATGGCTCCTGTATTGGGGATCATGTGAGGGGGGGTAGGGATGGCTCCTGTATTGGGGATCATGTGAGGGGGGGGGGGGGTAGGGATGGCTCCTGTATTGGGGATCATGTGAGGGGGGGGGGGGGTAGGGATGGCTCCTGTATTGGGGATCATGTGAGGGGGGGTAGGGATGGCTCCTGTATTGGGGATCTTGTAAGTGGGGGGTAGGGATGGCTCCTGTATTGGGGATCATGTGAGTGGGGGGTAGGGATGGCTCCTGTATTGGGGATCATGTGAGGGGGTGGGGTATATGGATGGTCCTGCATTGGGAATCGTGTGTGTGTAGGGGGGCGGTGTATGTTTGGGTCCTGTGATGAGGATCATGTGAGTGGGGGGTATGAATGGGGCCAGCATTAGGGGCCATGTGAGGTGGGCATGGATGGGTCTTGCATTGGGGAAAATGAGAGGAGGGTATAAATGAGACCAGCATTGGGCATCATCTGGGGGTGGTATGGATGGGTCCTGCATTGTCTGTGTAGGGGGGCGGTGTATGTTTGGGTCCTGCAATGAGAATCTCAGTGAGGGGGGTATGAATTGGGCCAGCATTAGGGGCCGTGTGAGGTGAGCATGGATGGGTCCTGCATTGGGGATCATTTGAGTGAGGTATGGATGGGAACTGTGATGGTCATCAAGGGAGGTGTGGATGGGTACATCATTGGGCATCATGTGAGGGAGGTATATATGGGTTCAGCATTGTGTATCATTGATGTATGGATGAGTACAGCTTTGGAGATCGTGGGTGGGTACTTGGTATTTTATTAGTGTGTATATATAGCACCAATCATATTTTGCTGAACTGTACAAGGTTGAGTGGCTACATCATTGGTGATTTATGCCAGGCCAGTTTGTCAGGTAAGAGTGGGTAGTGCCTGGTCATTTGGGGACATCAATAATAGGGAGCTGGTTTTATTTTTTAAAGGGTCTGGCATTGTGCGGACCTGGGTTGTAACTTGGTGTCATGTAGACAAAGTTCAGTGAAAGTGTTGACAGAACTGCAGTCAATGCACAGTTGGAAGTAAGTGTAAGTACACTGGAGTCCAAATGTATCGTTTGCAACAAGTATAGCATTTTGCAAGTGTGCCCTGATGATGATGACAAGCGTAGACATCGGCGGGCGCAATGCGTATAATTGCATCAATCCATTACTGTCAGGCTCAGTTTTACAGCCCAATAGAGCTTGCAGCATAGTGACCGGGACTTGAGCATGCAAATCTGTATCAGGGGAGAACAAGCAGCTACTCAGTATTGTTTTTTTCTGTAAGTGACAGATTAGCTGTATTCAGTTATGTTACCTGATAAAGATTATGAACTTGCACATTATTTCAGTCACCATGTGCTGGCACATACCAGGCCCAATCCAGGAATTTAATGTGCGACCATAACAAAGATTTCAAACTGCAGACATTTCAGCAAACATTATTTTATTTGCTTCGGGATCCCTAGGGGGCGATTCAATTGTTTTTAGCGCGGCTCTGGCGTAACGGGCGCCCGACGGAGCGGTTCAATTGTTGCTCCAATCTGGCACGAATAGCCGCAGGAGCATACATTTCCGCTCGCACCCTCCTGAGTCACTTTAGATGGAAGATTGAGCGCGATAAAGCAGTTGATTTGCCCCCACAATGTCTTATGCGATTTGTTGATTTTCCTACGTGACTTGTTAGGCTTTGATGGCCACATGCTGCCATATGTAGCAGTTATCACAGTACGTGTGCCAGAAAGTGAGACTTCTGTTAGCATTCATTGTTGGACGGGATACCGTCAATATCCCGACAGTGGGGATGCTGGCGCTTAGAATAACGGCGCCCGGATTCCCGATATCTGTCAGAATCCTGGCATCGGTATTCCGAAGGTGAAAAGCGCGGTTGGGGGGAGTGTTCGGGTTAGGCACTAAGGGGGAGTGTTAACCTTAGGCACCAAGGAGGGGGGAGGTTAGGTTTAGGCATTGGAGAGGGGGGGTTAGGATACCTACCGAGAGGAGTCTGTATCCTAACCCTGTTGGGATTTTGCCCGCCGGCTTCCCATACCCAACCCTGTTAGACTATCACTACTGGTTTCCTGTGTGCCATACAAACAAGCCCAGTGCCGGGTGACTGTATCTCCTTTCATATGTGGGACTAGACAGGTCAGCAATCGTGTTGCTTGAAGTATTCCACATATTGCTAAGCTTTATTTAAATAACCTAAATCTACTCCTCAGTGCTTCAGCTGGTTTTATATGACCTCTCATGGCTGTTTTATCCAGTACTGCTAACTATAGACCTAGTAAATGCTTGCCATTATTCCTATTATCTGGACCACCTTTAGATGACTTTTATATGGCGTGCTCAGGTCCTCCTGCAATTTCAGCTAAATGCATGGACTCATTCTGTGCTCTGTGACAATGTCTTTGTAATTAGGTAGAGATGAAACTGATCTGTATGAAATACACTGAGAAAAAAAGAGAAAAACAAACCTTAAATATCCCCAAAACACTCAGAGGAAATGTTTTATAGTTTGACGAAACCAAGGTCAGATTTTTGGCCTTAATTCTAAAAAAAAATATTTTGACAATCGTTTTACTGGCTATGGCCCGTATTCAATTTGAGGCGAAAAGCGGTTTTCGCGTGTTTTTGGTGGAAACTTTTCGCCGATGACGTCATTTCGCCAGGCGGAAAAGTATCACCGTATTCAATTTGAAAGACTTTCCGCCTAGGCGAAAAGTCAAATCAATGTGATAGGCGAAAAAGTTTCGCCTATGAATAGCCAGTTTAAAAAAGTGCAGAATTGGGGTATTGGGGTGCAACATTGTAGGAACCCCCGTGCAGCCTTCATATAGTCCCCCAAAGGTAATCTGTTCAATTTTTTTGTAAAGAACACCCCAAGAAATCACTTTGATTTTGGGGCGAAAAAAAAAATGTTTGGGGACAAAGTTTAAAAATTAGCGAACTTGACTCTAGGGGGGGTCCCCAAGTATGCCCCAGGTGTTTTTTTTTTTATTTTATTTTTTTATTATTATTGCAGGGGCTTTCGGCAGGTGGATTTTTCAATTTTTTTAAACTTAACTTTAGGAACTTTAGAATATGCTGACCCCCATTTTGAAGTACCCCAAATTTGCTGGGATAAGTTATTTTCTGCAAAAAAACCTCCTGAATACTATTCTGCACCACTTATACAAAAACGCTATTTAGCAGCTATTGAGCCAGTTTAAAAACACCAAATACCTTCAGCAAGCCAAATCGGGGTACCATAGCTAACCCCCATGTCAGATTATCTTTTGGGAGGTGTCAGGTTGACTTCCCCAAATCAGACAGTACTTTCCCCTTGTTTAAGTTTCGCCGAGTCCCGTTTTCGCCTACTTTCAAATTGAATACGGCGATACGCGGGCACGCGCGCGATACTTTTACTTTTTATTTTTTTTCTTTCGGATTAGGCGCCTTACTGGAGGGTAAGGGTTAGGCACTTACCCCGACTGTTTCATGTACCGCAAAAAAGATGCTTGACGCTAGCGAAGTCTCATGGGACCAGGCGCGCAGAGAGTGGCTTTTTGGCGCAACTGCAGCAAAGATGTATAAGGACCCATCTGTAAGGTGCATTTCCATCCATCAGTCTCTGTGAACCAGTGTAGGAAATAATGTTGATTTTAATAACAGTTTAGTAAAGTTTGCAGTGTGTTGTCCTTGTTATTTATGCAGTAGACGGTTTCGCTTTCAGCTGATAAGACGTGGCTTCTACATGTTGCTACTTTGCTAAAAGACGTTACTGTCAGCAGGAAGTGGTAGATATTTACCAGAGATGAATAGCGGCAAACTGTGGTCTGAGAGCAAACTGCAGGGGTCAGCTCGTTATCCAGCGTGGTTTGGGTCAGTATTGGAAAATAGGAGCCAATTTCAGTTACGGTGTAACAAGGCTACTACTGTAGATTATAAGGGCTATAGAATGCACCGTGACTCGTACATCAGCGACTCTTGTCTAAAACTTTATCTGTTACTTTAGGTCTATATTGGATTGTATTATGTGAGAGATATGAATAATATGAAATAGCATAATTTGACTCATTTGTATTAATTTCCCATAAAGCAGGTTGGCAACCTGTGGTACTGTAAGTACCAGCATAACTTGCTGGTCTCTGGTTGACCTTTTAGAGGTCTGATCACGCCCTGTGTTTGTACAGATGCCTAATTTAGCGCCATATAAAAAGATAGGCCATTGTGTAAATGCTGATCTAGTCGCATGTGTCCAGGTTACAATGCTGGGAACGGGGATTGTAAATAGTGTGTGATACAGTAGCAGCCTCGTCCCTGACATCTGTATCTTGTTGTGATGCTCTGCTTGCCATAGAACCAGCTTTTATAGCAGTTGTAGATGTTGGGATGGTTGCTGAGATTTAATTACAGCGCCTGCTCTTTCCTCCTATAGCCGGATTATCCCCAGTAATATACATCTTATACCAATGCAGGCGGTGACAGAATGACTTCCTGCCGTTACTGCGGTGCCCAGTCTGGAAGCGCTTCCAAGGGGGAATGTTGCATCCGTTCAGGTGGCACAGAGGATGGCAGCCAGACTACTGGGGAACTAACCTTATTTCTGCCGCTATCTACTGGCGTGGGGAGGAGTATCAGGAGTGCGATGCTGATTTTCACCCATTGTGGGGGGCTACCTTAGTGTTGTCAGCCAGTGATCACAGAAAGTGACGTCGTGGTTACTGGCGGGTTTCATTTTTGCTGTGAATGATTTTTGTCCTTAATATCTGTCAAAATCCACCAGTGTGGTCTCTCAGGCATCATACAGAGTCTTTAGCTCCATGTAATTGCCTGTATGGGGCTACGAGCAGTGATCCGCAGGACTGCACAGTGTTACACAGCCAATATGATGGTGCAGCGGATGGGGTTATAGAGCGGGTGTTTATTTTATGTCTGGTGCTTCTGTCATTAGAGCATCACTGCTGTCCAGGCCAGATGTAACTTAGAGGTGTAATGAGGGTTATATGGCTTTGGTGGGAGAGTATGTGCTGAAATGTGGGGACTCACTACTAACTAATACTCTTACTGCAGTTTATTTGATCCTTGTTTATCCTGTGTTGCAGGGGAAAGCTGGGACGATATCCTCCGTGGCCCGGGAAGGTGAGAAGATGGAAGTTTTTTTGTAAAAATGAAACTGTCTTAACTTAGTTGTCACGTAGCCCAGCGACAGATCAGGAGAGAGCACAGGTTCTCAAACTCTGTCCTCAGGACCCCAAACAGTGCATGTTTTCCAGGTCTCCTCATAGAATCACAAGTGAGATAATTAGCTCCACCTGTGGATCTTTTAAAATGTGTCAGTGAGTAAAGAATACACCTGTGCTCCTGCTGGGTGACCTGGAAAATGTGACCTGTGTTGGGGTCCTGAGGGCTGAGTTTGAGAACCACTGGTATAGAAGTTGTCTATCAGTGGGCAGAATGCTGCAGTGTGTTTCTGGTGCGTTCCTTGGTTAGTATTTTTATCCTCTTCAGGCAGCGTCTGGTGGCGGTTTGAAGAAAAGTCAGGAGCCATTCAGTTCTATATATTTTGCAAGGAGAATGACTAATGCAGGGAATATAATAGGGCTATAATTAAACCTTAGATGCAAAATACATTTTTGAAGTGGTTCAGGTTTACTGGTTAATTTTTTGTTCACCATTACTAAACCTGTGTCCTTTGTTACCGATATTTGTATTCTTCTTGTAAACCTATTGGTGACTATTACTAATCCAGTATACTCCATACTGCTATCTGTATTCTGCTTCTAAGCCTACTGGTGACCATTACTAATCCTGTATCCTCCGTACCGCTATCTGTATTCTGCTAGTAAGCCTACTGGTGACCATTACTAATCCTGTATCCTCCGTACCGCTATCTGTATTCTGCTAGTAAGCCTACTGGTGACCATTACTAATCCTGTATCCTCAGTACTGCTATCTTTATTCTGCTTCTAAACCTTTTGGTGACCATTACTAATAGTGTATTCTCCTTACCGCTATCTGTATTCTGCTAGTAAGCCTACTAGTGACCATTACTAATCCTGTATCCTCAGTACTGCTATCTATAGTCTGCTTCTAAGCGTACTGGTGACCATTACTAATAGTGTATCCTCCTTACTGCTATCTGTATTCTGCTAGTAAGCCTACTGGTGATCATTACTAATAGTGTATCCTCCTTACCGCTATCTGTATTCTGCTAGTAAGCCTCTAGAAATTGCTTTACAACCATGTTTTTTTTTATTTTATTTTTTTATCTGTAGATTGTCAACCCGCCCAAAGATTTAAAGAAGCCAATTGGCAAAAAATCCTTGTTTGTGAAATTCTTTGGCTCTGAGGACCAGTAAGTATTTTTCTAAAAACAAGATGCAGAGCTCCAGTCTCACAGGAATGTACTGTACATAGGAGATTGTGTTCTTGTCACCCGATTAATAAACCGTATTTGTTGTATTTTACACTTCTATGTTTTTGATAAGTCCTATTTCTCTTTCATCCACTAGGGGACCGTGGAGGTGCTTACGCTGGGGTATAGAGGCGTGGATAACTGGAGCTGGCACTAATTAATTTAAAAGTGTGAAGCTCCTCCCCCTCTATCCCCCACCAGCCCTCAGTTTAGAAAATGTGCCCTAAGAGCTGGTCATTTCTACTTCAGGGTCCATAGGGGGTCCACAGGGTTGACCTTGGGGTATAGGTTGGGAACCAAATCCGGGCACCACGCAGTTAAAGCTTTTAGCTCCCAGGATGCACTTGGGTCCACTCTCCCTATAACCCCACCCCCAGCCAGAGGCACCTCAGTTTAAGTTGTGCCCGGCCGGAGTCGGGTCACCGTTTAGTGCAGTGGGGAGCTGATTAGCAGCCCCTAAGCTTTATTTTTTCTGAAGGACAGAGTTCTTTATTTTTCCTTTGGATTCTTCAGAGCGGCAGCGTCAGACTGTCCATAGGACGTCTAAGCTGCCGCTCCGTCACCCCGCTGGCGCTGAGACGCCAGTACAGATCTGGGGATCTCAGCGGGACCCCAGAGTCTGTACTAGCCGGACTCTGCGGGCGCCCAGGACTGCTGCCGGATTCACGGGGAGCAGGTAAGGCGCGGGTCACCGCTTGCGGTGATCCGCGCATTTGAAATGCAGTCCTGTGCCTCCGGTCTCTGGGGACAGACCGGAGGCGCCGGCAGTGGCGGCGGGCCCCCCATACCCCGTGTGTCCACTAGACCACCAGGGACTTAGTGTTCGGTGCAGGGAGCCGGCGTCCCGGGGGTTAATAGCCGGCCAGGGGAGACAGCCTTCCCTGTTACAGCGGCTCCTCCCCTCAGCTCAGCGCGCCTTTCAGTATCCATAGTCTGGCGTCGCTGAGCTGCTTCCTCCGCGGGCCACGCTTCTTCTGAGGTCTCCAGCGGCCATTTTATCTGTGGTGCAGCAGAAATCTCTGGAGATGGCAGTGAGTCCAGTCCCCCTGCGTACCTCACCATTAGGTCAGTGTACACAGCGCTGTAGCCTTCCCAGACACTGAATCTGGGTAAGTTGCATGCAGTGTAATAGTGCAGTATATTATATGACATGTTTATGTATATATGTGTATATCTGCATTGTATGTGACTTATGCTAGTGCTGACTGTACTTTATTCTCTCACCTGTCAGTGTATATCTATCCCTTTCCTTATCTGCCCTAATACAGCTGTACTTGGGGTGGTTCTGAGACCTCACATTTATATACTTGTTAATATTTGTGAGGTTTGTCACATACTGTTGCGTGCTGCACGTTGCCATATTTTGAGTGGAACTGTGTGTTGCATACGCTGAAAATGGGTCCCTGCAGCTAATTTTTAGTTTCAGTCAGGACCAGTATAGCGCTGCTTGATCACAAGGCTTGGTCAGATATGTCTGACCAGGAGATAGAGCGTTATACTGCACCCATTTTTACTATTCTGCAAGCCATGTGCTGCAGGTGTTAGTGCGGAGGATTTAACTCTTAAAGGGTTCTGTATGTGGCGTCATCGGGTGCCGGTCCCTTTCACGACCCCCTTGGGCTGTTTATTTTCTCGGGATCCTCTTAATTACGGATCGCCGGGCGGGCCCCATTGTTGTACCTCACTTGGGGTTACTTCACCATACTGCCCTTTTCATCTCAGGGTATCTCGCAGTTTCTTGCACTCTTCCCCTGTGACACAGACTACCGCTCCCTACAGGGGTTTTTTTCGAGTATATGAATTCCCCCTGGTGCCACAATAGTCTGTCATGCCCCTTGCAGGGATTACCACAACAGCCACCCTGGGTGGAAGTCGTTTTTCTATGAAACGCAAATTGGCGTGGTTGACGCCCTGTGGTTACTTCCCACTTGGCTCTACCGTGAACTGGATACTGTTTTGGGCTCTTTCCCTCTTACACGGGGGGGAAGCCTATCTCAAGTATTTTTATCCCTGTTTTAGGGCTGGTAGCAGGTCCATTCTGGTTAGAGTGAATGTTGACCTGCACCTGTATCATACACCCTCAGTATTACGTGCATTCTGGGTCCCTGTTGCTGACTAGCGGGTGGATCGCAGGGCGGGACTCTGGCTGTTGCCAGATATGAGGTATTACAACAGTGTTTGGTCTCCTGTCCCAAATTCCCTGAGGGTCATCATGAGCCCCTCCTGGGGTGGATGGGCGTGTTACTCGTCGGATTACAGACGTTACTACGCATCCCATTCCTGCGTGGTCGGATTCTTCTGATCCGTAGGTGGTAACTCTGCCTGAAATCAGTATACTCGCTTTCAGGGGTTGTTAACCAACCATGCTATAGCCATGGTAGGATGGGTAATACTATTGCATACTGAGCTGATGTATTTGTAATGTTTTTCCCCTCCAACACGTCTGGGGTTCAAGTGTATTTGGTCGCTCACGTAATATATGCAGTTGTCATAGGTGGACATGCCTATATTGGATACCAGCTCCAAACTTTCAGAGTTCCGGCTGCGACGGTATCCTCCGTAATACCCTATGGCTGCGCTCTGGGAATGCAGAGGTGCAGATACCATCTATAGGGTATATCTGACCTTGACAGTGGCAGTACAAATTTCCCGCCGTCAGCTATGCTCACTACGGGGCCTCAGACTATTAAGTCTTTTTGTCCTCTGGGTCAGCCTAAAGGTCTGTTTTTTCATAGACTGTCGGCCTTTACAAGGGCTGACATATCCAGTTCCGAGCAGGCCTGGACTGCCAGCCGATCCTGCTTCTGAACCAACGGATATATCGTCAGCCTGACGAGACAGGCCTACCACTGGGAGATGGCGATTTCTCAGTTTGCCCGGTACTAGTGTCTAGTTGCCGCGGCTACGTGGGTAGGAGGGTACGCCCTCTCTTTGCTCAGGCGGCCTATTTCCATGTGATGGTACGCAGGCCCTTATTCGGAACAGGGCCTTACAAATCCAGAAAGCTATACAGTTGTTGCGGTAAGCGGAGCTAATTGGGCCATCCCCACTTTCTCAGCGAGGGACTGGTTGTTCTGCTTTCTTTCTGGTGCGGTGGCTGAATGGTCCTCTTTGGCCTATTCTCTGTCTCAATTCCCCGAACCAGTTCCTAAAGCTACCTGGGTTCAGGAAGCAATCCCTATGCTCCATCATACTATGTTTGGAACCCGGGGACTTTATGGTATCACTGGATATACAGGACGCGTGCCTACGGGTACTTACAGAGACCTTACCTCAGCATGGACTGAGGTTTGCTGTATCACAGCACTTACGATTTTTCGGGCTCTGCCTGTTGGGACTGATCTCAGTCCCACAGGGGTTTACCAGCATTTGGGATTTTCTGACAGTTCTTCTGTTCAGTATATCCCAATGCTCCTGTACCTGGATGGCCTCCTGCTCTTAGCAGGATCACCGGGGTACTTTACAGCCGGGTCTGGTTGACTGTGGGTTCTTCAGGGTGCAGACGTTTAATCAAGGGGAAAAAAGTCCTCCCTGCATCCCTCTCTGGGTATTCTTCACCTAGGAGCCCTGCTGGATTCTCAAAATCTGAGAATTCTTCTGGCTTAAGACGGCATCTCCACTCTTCCATTAGGAGTACATGGATGTCTGCGCAGTCGCCATATGTCTTTACACTCTGGGATGCATGGTCCACTATTCAGTGTCTGCCTTTGGAAGGGTGGAATGGGCTCAGTTCCATTCCAGGCCTTTCCATAATTGGCTTATCTACAGATGGAACGAGTTTTTTCTGTCGGATCACTGTTCAAACGATGATGCTCTCCCCGGAGGCAAGTCGGTCCCTTTTCGGGTGACTATGGCCATCTCGTCCAGGGTATTCTTTGCTAAGGACAGTGTCTGGTTCGCATCCATTTCAGTGCAATTGGATGTCTGTCGATTCCACCCTGTCAATTAACTTGTTGGAACTTTAGCCTGTCTTGGGCTTCACTCTGGCATAGCCCTTGTTTCCAGGTGAACCTGAAAAAGTTCAGTCCGACAGGGTCAGAACAGTGGCTTCCTTTTTAGCAATACTGTTCGTTGGGTGGCAATGTCAGGTATGTCATACATTCGGGAATTGTCTGAGGGTCTCCTCCCGACCATCTCGACAGTGTTCATTTCGGGTGCTCTCCATTGGGAAGCGGGAGTCCTCAGCCGTTACGACGTGCATCCCGGGGACTAGTCTCTTCCCCAAGAGAGGTTTCATCTCCTGGTGAGCAGGGGGGGGGGGCCCTCCTGAGGTGACACTCATGGCCTTCTGACTCTATCACACTATGGTGTTACAGTCCAACTCTGGGGATTCTGAAGCAACCTTCAGTGACTCTTTGTCGGTGAAGGGGTTCTTCCAATTTGCGTACCTGTGTTCTCCAGTCTCCATTCTTCCTCGAGGGAAGTGTTTCAATAGAGACAGAGATGCTTTCCTGCTGGTGGCTCCTGATTGCCCCAGATGTCAGGGGTACTTGGTTTTTCGGAGTCTCTCCATCGATACTCCATTCCTGATGCTTCGCTACCCAGACCTGTTGTCTCAGGGTCCTGGGGTTTGCCTTGGACCTGGGTCGTTTGTCTTTGACTACGTCCCTATAGTGGTCTTACGGCTTCCATGGCTTTGTCATCGTTGGAATGATTGGAGCACATGGATCAGCTTTTGCTGGGACCTACCACAATCTGTGGCAGCCATAATTCTTATGGTATTATACCTATCAATACGATCCTCTGGTGTCCAGGATTTCCAGATTTTCTGGCATTCCTTCCGGCTGGCTTGGGTTTCTCCCTCGGCCTGGCCTTCCTGACAGTGCAGATCTCTACACTGTCAGTATGATTAGGTTGTGGAATTGCTCCGCTCTGATATCCAGTTCATCCTTTGGAGTGTTCTCTGGATTATGCCTCCATTTGTCCTCCCTAGGGTCTCCTTGGGAGTTAGTAGTGGTTCTTCGTTAACTCCGGGGAAAGTTAATGGAACCGCTGGTTGTAATAGCCATTACATGGTCTATTGCTTTGGCTTTCTCTCTTTCTATCAGGGAGTTTATATCAACCAGGTGAGTGTCGGAATTGGGAGCGTTCTCATGTGGCTCCCTCTTCTGGAGGGCATCTTGTTAGGGTGTGAGTTGCTCTCACCCTGTGTTTCTTCTTAGTGATTTTCAGGTTCCATATTATTCTGGAACTTATGGTGCGGCCATTCAGTCCCCAGTCCTCTCGGCTGGTGTGGCCTCATTGACTGTGGTCCGGCCTCTGTGGATTTATGTGATCCATTCAAGTTCCTGACGGAAATCGGACTCCTTATTGGTGGTCTGAGATTTCTGGTTTTAACAGGAAAGGATGGCCGGCCTATGGCCATATGTTGGCTGGACGGCCTCGTATGTCTTCTTCAGGGGCCTACCCATGGGTAGGCCTTTCTGTTGTTGCTGCTTGTTTTTTTTCTCGGGCCATGTAACCCTCGTGGGTGGCTCACGGTGGCACCTTGGCTGGTTTGCCTTGCTAGGTGGCCACCTGGTCTTCTGTCTACACCTTTTTAAGGTTCTAGGCATTGTTTTCCTTTGCCTCTCAGGATGCTTCCTTTTTGGCGGCGGATTCTCCTCTCAGCACAGGAGCGTCCCCTCCCTTGGTTGAACTGCTTTGGGACATCCCCAAGGTCAACCCTGTGGACCCCCTATGGACCCTGAAGTAGAAAACAAGAGATATGGTAAGAACTTACCTTTGTTATCTCTGTTTCTACGAAGTCCATAGGGTCCACAGGGCGCCCGCCCTGACGCACCTGGCTTCAAATGGGCTGTGTGACTGGTCACCGGTTTTCCGTCTCCCATTTCTGTGAGTATGGTTATCGAGTGTTCCAGTTTTCTCTCTTTTTTTCTCCTCCTCCGGCCTTTGGCTACTTACAAACTGAGGTGCCTCTGGCTGGGGGTGGGGTTAAAGGGAGAGTGGACCCAAGTGCATCCTGGGAGCTAAAAGCTTTAACTGCGTGGTGCCCGGATTTGGTTCCCAACCTATACCCCAAGGTCAACCCTGTGGACCCTATGGACTTCGTAGAAACAGAGATAACAAAGGTAAGTTCTTACCATATCTCTTGTTTTTATGCTGTGATCCAGAATTACATTTAATTTTACTTTTACCTTTAAAAAAATGTTTATGCATCTTTTACACCAGAAGTACCCTTAGCCACCTATTTCAAAGGTGGAGTCCGGGTACTGGGCGCCCTGATTTTTCCCCCCAAAAAAAAAAAAATCAGGAAGGAGTGCACAGGGTTATTCTAAAAGCACCTGATAGCTCCTTATCGCCCCAGCAAGCCTTCACACAGCGTGAAGCTAAAGAGGAGGAGGCTTGGCTGCATTGGAGAGAGTTATTTACTGTCCCCCGAAGTCTCTCTCTCTCTAAGAGCGCATCCCCCTGGCCCCCTATTTCTTGTAGTTTGTACTTCTGTATGCGTTTGGGGCATAGCAGACGCAGAGCTAAGCATTAAGTGGTGGCCTACAGTTGTATCCTTGCATGTTATCATTATCACAAGTATGATGGACGCTTGAACTGCATACACACTACACGATATTGTTAACGATTCGGCCAATTATGACGCATCGGAACGACAAATTGTCAATATCGTGCAGTGTGTATGCAGTACATTGTTGTAGTGCGGGCACCCGTGGGGTCATTGATCTTTTGTACATGCAGGAAGATCAGGCCAATGGGGCTGATGATCCCATGCAGCAGGGGCCGGCATATTGGCCGGTCGGGCACCGGATCACTCAGTGTGTACGGACCGCCCGATATGTCGGCCCATCGGTGCTGGGATCGTGGGTTGCATTGCTGTCATTTAGTGTGTACCCAGCTTTACACCCATAACAACAAAGCCACCTTTATAATATTGTGTAGGTCCCGCTCATGCTACTTAAACAGCTCTGACCCGTCGATTCATGGACTCCACAAGATCTCTAAAGGTGTCCTGTGGCATCTGGCACCAAGACATTAGCAGCAGGTCCTGTAAGTGGCGAGGAGGGGCCTCCATGGCTCAGACGTGTTTTTCCAGCACAGCCCACAGATGCTCCATGGGATTGAGATCTGAGGAATTTGGAGGCCAAGTTAAAGCCTTGAACTTTGTCATGTTCCTCAAACCATTCCTGAACATTTTTTGCAGTAGGGCAGGATGCATTATCCTGCTGACAGAGGCCACCGCCATCAGGGAATACCATTCCCATTATGGGCTGTGCTTGGTATGCAACACTGTTTAGGTAGGTGGTATGTGTCAAAGTAGCATTCACATGAATGCCAGGACCCAAGGTTTCCTAGTAGCACGTTTCCCAGAGCATCACACTGCCTCCGCCGGCTTGCCTTCTTTCCATAGTGCATCCTGGTGCTATATCTTCTGTAAAGGACACATACCCACACACACGCCTGGTTGTCCACATGGTGTAAAAGGAAACATGATTCATCAGACCAGACCCCCTTCTACCATTGCTCCATGGTCCAGTTCTGCTGCTCACATGCCCATTGTAAGCGATTTCGGCAGTGGGCAGGGATCAGCATGGGCTCTGTGGCCCTGATTCAGAGCCGGACGCTCTGGCAGTGCGCTCGCTCTGAATCAGGGCCGTCCCTCCTACTTTTTGGAGCGTCCTTGCCGCTCGCATAGCTGTGGGTGACCACCCACAGCTATAGCGAGCGCCCAAAATGATGGTCGCGATGGTCAAGACCATCGGGCTTGCGACGAGACCCTTGCGGTAGGGTCTCGCTGCTGCAAGCCCTGGAGTGCTTTTGGCTCTATCAGAGCCGAGAGCACTCCCACTGACATCACTAGTGATGTCAGTGGGGCTGGCCCCAGACGGTAGGCGTTCCCATGGTAACGCCTCCGTCTGGGCAGCCACGCCCCCGGCACGCCCACCAAAGGGGGCGTGCTGTCAATCGCTATCGACAGCACGCCCCTTTTGGTGCGAGACCCATAACGACGGCTTGGCCGGCGTTATTCGGGTCTCGCGCATGCGCACAACGGAGCCGCCTCCGCCGTGCGCATGCGCACTTGGGCAACATCGACCCGCTTGCGAGTGCTCGCGAGCGTGAATTAGGCCCTGTGTCCGCTGTGCAACCCCATATGTAGCAAGCTGCCATGTACTGTGTGTTCTGACACCTTTCTATCAAAGCCAGAATTAACGTTTTCAGCAATTTGGCCTGCGCTCCCCACACACACACCTCAATGAACGTTAGGGGCGCCCATAACCGTGTCACCGGTTGTCCATCCTTGGACCACTTTTGGTAGGTATTAACCACTGCATACCGGGAACACCGCACAAGACCTGCAGTTTAGGAGATGCTCTGACCCAGTGGTTCAGCCATCACAATTGGGATCTTGTCAGAGTTGCTCAGGTCCTTGCACCTGCCCATTTTTCTTGCTTCCAACACATCAACTTCAAGAACTGAGTATTCACTTACTGCCTCATAAATCAGGTACCATTGTAATGAGATAAACAATGTTATTAACTTCACCTCTCTATGGTTTTAATGTTATGACTGATGGATGTATAAGTTTTAAATATTTCTGTACATAATTAATTGCAATGATCAAGTCTGTTTAATGTACTGGAGAGATCTCCTCCTGTACCAGCCTAACTTGCAGTGTCCTCTGGCAGTGCCTGGATCAAGGTGGAGCAGCTGAAGCCGTACCATGCCCACAAGGAAGAGATGTTGAAGACCGCCAAGGGGAAACGCTTCCAGCAAGCAGTCAGTGCTGTGGAGGAGTACTTGAAGAAGGTCAAGGCAAGAGAACTGGCAAAGGAACAGGCAAAAGAACTGGCAAAGGAACAGGTGAGTGCAGATTCATGCCTCCCTGGGGTGTTTAGATGCAGTAGGAAGCTTTGAGGGAAGCATTGGTGGATAATGCAGTCTGGCTACTTAAACCGCATGGAATGCAGAAAATACGGTGACTATAAATTAGTTTTATGTCTGTAGACTGCACGTGATCTATAAATCAATACAAAAATGCTCAGCCGTATCGGACAGTAATTACAAGGGCCAGACCAGCAAATAGAAACGAATGAAGAAGAAGCCACCGCGTAAGGTTTTCTACACAAAGAAAGTGACAATTCCGACATTTCAGCTTACAACATAAACTTTCTTAAGGGGCCTTAAATTGCTGTGCAGTCAGACATTGGCACAATGAATGTGTAAGAGAAGTGGGTGTGGCCAGCAGGAATGTGTAAGAGAAGTGGGTGTGGTCAGCAGGAGGCTCCCAGTGTTTCCATGGCAACCAAGAGCATCCAGGAAGGAGATAACAGAAAGTGTGACAGGTGCATCAATAGCACAAGACACATATATAAGCACATACAATGGCCTACATAGAGACTGCTGCAGACTTAGGACTGATCAGTAGTGTTCTAGCTGCAGGAAAGCCAAAACGGGCAGCATGGATAATGTATACACAAAAAGAAATACAAGTGTGCACTTGTATTTCTTTTTGTGTATATATCCATTGTCTCCACAGATAGATAGATACATACATATATATATATATGTGTGTGTGTTCAGGGTGTGCAGTCTGAGGCCCATTTTTTATATAGCATGGATAATATAACTGAAGCTTTGCAGGACAGCGAACCTGTTGGGGCATGGCGTTGGAAACGCGCCTGTAGGTAAAGTAACCAAGTGGTTGGCCCAGTATAGCAGCGTCCACCAACAAGAAATGAGGAGAGGGTGAAACAATCATTGCAAATCAGTATGCTATGGGAAAATAGTGACTGAATGTAGTTAATAGAGTATTCTGGGGGGAATTCAGTTGTTGGTGCCCACAGCTCCCATCTAAAGTGATGGGGCTATCTTAAAATTGTCGGTTCCGCAGGGCGCCCTTTATTTCTTCTTGCACCCTCCTGAGATTTTGGCAGCGCGCCCAGTAGTTTGCATGGGTTTAGTCGCTGTACACAGCTAAACCTGGTGCGTTTGGGCGCAACAAATAATGGGCGTTCGCCGGCACTGAAAATTGAATATCGCCTGCCATTTTAGACTAGAGCTGCGCATGCGATACCTCAATTGAATCCCCCCGTGGGGAGCCGGTCCCCAAAATGGTTTCATTGTGGCCCGTAGGTGCTACGGTATTGAGTCTGACAGGGGTATTCAATTTGGAGCGATAAATTATCGCCGGTGACATCTTTATCGCTGATTTTCAAATATCCCCGTATTCAATTTCAAAGACTTTTTGCAGGTACAAAAAGTCTTTGAAAAAAATTATTTTCGCGGCCCGCATCTCCCGTCTAAAGTGACAGGAGTTCGCGGGCCGCTATGCAATTGTTCCAGATTTTCGTGCTGATCGCGCCAAAAGTGGTCGGGTTTAGCCGCGTAAAGCAGCTAAACCCGACCAAAGTGCTGGGCGCGATCGCGAAAAGTGATGTTTGGTCGCCCAATCATGTCACTTTTCGCACATTTCAGCTCTCACCCCCCTGGGGCTGCGAGCTGAAAAGCAGCGCTGTCAGCTGATCGTGCCCGACAGGAGCAAGAATTGAATAGCTCCGTTGGGCGCGATGGGGGCAGGAATCAATTGAATTCCGCCCAAACATGGAAAAATATTTTAGTTTACGGGAAATCACGAGGTACAATACTGCTTTTATTAAAGTGTTAACACTTGCGGGAGATCTCACAGATTATTCATCGTACAGACCTCATTGCCCATCCACTAGACTATTAAATTGAGCGATTGAACGATATCATTCGATCATCGTTTGAAAACCGTTTGCAGATTGTTTAAAAAAATTCTAAAACGACCAGCGTTGTGTGCACCCGCTGGTTGTTTAGACGTCTGTCATCGGGCAAACATGCTGGATAACTTGGCGATAACGTCAGGTTCAGTATGTTTGCAGATGATTGATTGTGCTTACACTGACCGACTGCCCGTTCACTGTAGGCTCATCACAGACTGACAAAAAGTCTTTGAAAAAAAAAAAAACGGGGATAACTTTCACTATGTTTTCTACATAGCAAAAAAAAGTGCAGAATTGGGGTTTAGGGGTGCAGGCTTAAACAAAATAGCCTGCACCCCTGGGAATGACATTTAAAAAAAAAAAAAAAAAAACTGTCAAAAAAAGTTTAAAAAAAAAAAAAATAGGGACACCCCAAAAAATTTAATTAAAAATTTGGGGTGAAAAAAAAAAAAGGGGGAAAAAAGGTGTTTAAAAATAGGGAAATAGGTTCAGGGCTATTCTGCAAGTATGCGGCAGGTGTTTTCTAGAATAGGTTATTAGCGGAAGGGGCATTTGTGCAGAATTTAAAAAAAAAAAAAACACTTTAGGGACTTAAAAATATGCTAGTACCCATTTTCATGTACCCCAAATTTGATGGGACCACTTTAAAAAAACGGAAAAAAATAACCTAAGTGCTCTTCTGCAACACTTATTCAATGTCGGGGAAAAAAAAACACCTGCCGCAGCTATTTAAAACCCTGACTTTTGCAGGCTAAAACGGGGGTACCCAAAGTGATCCCCCATATCTGGACAGCTTTAGAGGGGTCCTACAATTTATTCCAGATAAATTCCGTTATTTTTTTGCAGGTTCCCGTTTTTGTAACTTTTTAATTGAATACGGGGATAAAGCTGGTGCGCGCCCCGATACTTTATCCACAGAAAAGCTCCGATGTGGAGCGAAAAGTCCAGCAAGGACTTTTCGCTCCAAATTGAATACGGCTGTGAGTCTCCAAACAGCCTCCATTGTAAGCAGTAGGTTAGCAGGATATGATATGATGTGATCTTGTATCTGAGGGATGCCAGACGGTTTGGCTGCAACGACATGTGTAGCTATCCATCCTCGAATGATATTCTTATATTTCCTATGTAATATAGGACACTGCTGCAGATAACATATACCACGAACTGTGCATTGTAGGTAAAAGATTGAATGCTGTTTTCTAGTATCACAAGCAAGTAATTGGTAATCGTTCCATACCTGTGTTTAGACATGCCTAGTTTGTGACCCGTGACCGCTGGATTCACAACGCCATTATTATCTCTGATTATGGGACCTAAGAGCAGGGCTACACCTATGCAGGCTCACTCCAAATGCACATTTACTCACACGCCTGCTAATCATTCCCCCACAGCTCATCACTTAGTCAATTTGCGGGGAGGGTATTCAGACCCCACGGCTCCCTCCAGCAATGCCGCCATCACAAGTAAGTCACGTAACACTTTTTGACTTATAGGAAAACATTGGAATAATGTATTTATTTATACGGGCATACTAAATACATACCTAACACCCAATTTCACCTATATACAACACCAACATGCCTGACCCACCTATGTACAGCTCTAGGTCACTGTTGTGCTTCAAAGGGTCGTCTTTTTGGAATTCAAAAATATTTTTTACATTTATGGGGTATTTACCTGATGTTTTGTACCTTATCCTGACATTTATAGATTTAAATAATTGTTTTAAGACATTTTGACCAATTTTTGAGGTGCAAAAACAGGTGAATTATGTGTCTTCTATTTGAATAACTTTTTACTGCACCAGTGTTATTTTCACACACAGCTCCAGCTAGTGGACGTGTGGAAAACTGCACGGCCTGATGATAGAGGACAGTCTAGTGTCTCTTTAATGCTTCTGGAACGTTACCCAGACTAGCCTACATTTTAGGAGATGCATGTATTTTTGTAAGCGTGACTCATGCTATAATTGAGCCCATTTTAATCCCAGATCAGGCCTTGGTGTGGTTCTCCCTATCTTTAAATAGTGAGGTTATTCTAATCCAATGCTTCTGGAATCCAGTCCTCTAGACAAAAAACAGTGCATGTTTTCGAGGTCTCCTCACAGAATCGCAAGTATAACTAATTGGCTCCACCTGTGGAATTTTTAAAACTGGTCAGTCAGTAATGAAAGCACCTGTGCTCCAGCAAGGAGATGTGAAAAACATGCAACGTGTCCCCCATGCACTGGGTTTATGAAGCATTGTTCCGAACCTTAGACATTACCCGTCAAGCTCGCATCATCTAGTAAGCCTATCTAGAGCAGGGGGTATCCAATAGACTGCCCTCCAGCTGCTGTGGAACTGCACATCCCAGCAATCCCTGTCACAGGTTTAGCTTGCCCTAATAGCAGAACTACAGCAGGAAATGCTGGCATGTGTAGTTTCACAACAGCTGGAGGGCCTCCTATTTAATAACCCTGATCTAGAGCACAACTGATATTAAACCCCTATGGGTGCGTGATGTAGAATTTATTGTATGGGTGTGCCCTGTGTAGTGGGCTATGTGCAATGATTGAGGCACCACCCTTTAAAAGCACAAAAGGGCAAAACTATGGCATTGCATTATCTCCAGGTAATAAACCAGGCATTATAGTAACACAATTAGTGACGGCAAAAAGAACTCCAACCTCTGTCAAATTATTAATCGATGAGAATGGAATTTTGTATTTTAGAGATGTCATGGAAACAAGCTCTCTGACTAACTATATCCAGAAGATGATTTTTGGCTGATGAGACAAAGGGCGGAATTCAATTATTTTCGCGGCCCGCATCTCCCGTCTAAAGTGACAGGAGTTCGCGGGCCGCTATGCAATTGTTCCAGATTTTCGTGCTGATCGCGCCAAAAGTGGTCGGGTTTAGCCGCGTAAAGCAGCTAAACCCGACCAAAGTGCTGGGCGCGATCGCGAAAAGTGATGTTTGGTCGCCCAATCATGTCACTTTTCGCACATTTCAGCTCTCACCCCCCTGGGGCTGCGAGCTGAAAAGCAGCGCTGTCAGCTGATCGTGCCCGACAGGAGCAAGAATTGAATAGCTCCGTTGGGCGCGATGGGGGCAGGAATCAATTGAATTCCGCCCAAACATGGAAAAATATTTTAGTTTACGGGAAATCACGAGGTACAATACTGCTTTTATTAAAGTGTTAACACTTGCGGGAGATCTCACAGATTATTCATCGTACAGACCTCATTGCCCATCCACTAGACTATTAAATTGAGCGATTGAACGATATCATTCGATCATCGTTTGAAAACCGTTTGCAGATTGTTTAAAAAAATTCTAAAACGACCAGCGTTGTGTGCACCCGCTGGTTGTTTAGACGTCTGTCATCGGGCAAACATGCTGGATAACTTGGCGATAACGTCAGGTTCAGTATGTTTGCAGATGATTGATTGTGCTTACACTGACCGACTGCCCGTTCACTGTAGGCTCATCACAGACTGACAAACGACTGCACGTTTATAATGTTGTAAGCGTGCAGTCTTTTTTGCCTGTCATCTAGTGGATGGGCACTTTTAGAATATAACAGTTTAACAAACTAATTGGCTGAAGATTAAACCACTTTCATATGGGAAAGACGCCCTGTGTCCAATCTCTAAACCAGTCCACGGTGTGAGGGAAGCCGCTGCAGGAACCTAATTACGAGCTTTGATGCAGGAAAATCATTAGGCCTAATTATGCACATCGCTAAGCAGGAAAAAAAAATACAATTGTTTATTAGCTATATGATCAATATAATGACATAAAGCTGTGCCACACCTCTACTTTTATGTCTGATCCTATTCTCCGTGCAAAGGGGAACAAGACAACTCATTCCCTTCTGTTTGCCACCGTTCTGGAAATTGAACTTCCACCGAGATAACCGTAGGGTCACAGGAAATAAAACTGCCCGCTTATATGTGCCCAGGCCGGGACGTCCCTTCCAGCCATCAAACAGGTTACTGATGATTGCAGATGATTTGCAGGTTGTGAAAGACTTTTTGACTAAGTTGGCGATATTACCTTAAGGTGCCGATCCACTGGACGATTAAAATGAACGATATCGTTCGATCATTCGATAATCGTTTGCAGATTGTTTCAAAAATTGGTGTTTTAGACATCTATCATCGTGCAAACATGCTGGACAATCTGCGATAACATCAGGTTCAGCATGTTTGTAGATGACTGATTGTACCTACAGTGACCGTCTGCTCGTTCATCAGACTGACAAACGCCTGCACGATTACAATGTCGTAATAGTGCAGTCTTTTGCCTGTCTTCTAATGGATAGGCACCTTTATTGTTGGCTGGACCCGCATTGCGCCCACTTATAATCTCACAGATTGAATTTGCTAAATACTTGAACATAGAATGTAGTTTTATTTTGAACATTTTTCTTTTTAGGAAAAATAACTGATTATATTGCTTGTCTTCCCCCCCCCCCCCCCCCCCCCCCCATACCTATATAAACTCCAAATGCAGTCTCTTGAGTTTTCTGAATTTGATATCCAATGATCTAGTACAGTGGTTCCCAAACTGTGTGTGTTGGCATCTGCAGGGGTATCACGGTTGGTGCTCCAGGACCTAATCACATTATTTATGGTCCATGTGATGGGCAAAACCAGAGCTGGAGGCTGCCACTCATAAACTGTGTGGACAAATAGAATCAACACTAGACGGACAGGGTTCAGCTCGATCACCCTGCACCTGTTAAACCGTGCAGTTCCTGTTTCCTGCCTGGGGTGTCGCTCTCTGCTCTCCTGCCTCCAGTACACAAACTGTTGTGTCTACTTCAGGGTCAATAGGGGGTCCACAGGGTTGACCTTGGGGTATAGCTGGATCTGGATTCACGGCACCACGCAGTTAAAGCTTTGCTGCTCCCAGGATGCACTGGATCCATCCTCATATATACCCAGCCACAGGCACCTCAGTTTTAGTTGGTGCCCAGCTGGAGTCGGGTCACCTTAGCGCAGGGGGGCTGCTCGGCAGCCCCTAAGCTTATTTTATGGAGTTAATTATTTTTCTTCGTAGAAACAGAGATAACAAAGGTAAGTTCTTACCATATCTCTTGTTATCTCAGCAGTTTGCTGCATCAGCTGTGAGTGTGCTAGATGCACCAGAGCTGAGAGTGACACCACAGGCAGGAAAGAGGAACTGCACGGGATGTGACATGTGCAGGGTGCTAGAATGAAGACTGCTTCACCACACATTGACCCTAATGATGACACATGAGCACAATTTACTTAAATGATTACGTTTACAGAGCTTCTCAATAAGGAACACTTGGCCTGGGGGTGCCGTGAAAGAATTGACGATACTCTCTGGCACCGTGATTCAATGATTCAAGAAAGTTTGGGAACCACTGGTATAGTAGAGTGTCCAGTAAATACGTTTGTGGGAAAAGAAAGACTGAAGATTACTGTAGCTTGCATAACATACCGGCAGCCATAAAATGCAGTAGTGTTCCTTTATGTGATATCTTAGCCTCCAATATGTCGTTTTGCCTCAGTTTGTGCTTCCATTAGAACGGTATCAGAATCTGAGATAGTATATGGATCAGTGATGGGCACCAGGAGACCCGGCTCCTTTCTGCTTTGTTGTGATTGCTGATAGGTGTCATCTTCATGGCTTAAATGTATTCATTTAACTTACTAGTGAATTATTTTCTCTCTGTGTGTGGAGACGCCCTGTATAAGCCGTCCCAGGTTTATATAGCTGTCTTTCTCGCTGCTAATAGCCTGTATGCTCAGCAGCAGGGCCCATTCCTACAGATCTGGTTGTTGAGAGACTGGATTGGACAACCAGATTGCAGCGTGATATGGGTGATTGTGGTTTTCAGACAGTAATTATGCCAGACCATATTTGATTGGTTTATAGGGCCGGTGGATCATCCCTTACGCTGCAATGGGCAGCCTGTGTGTGTCACATTAGGGAGTGGCTTATAGAGCAGGGGATAGTCCCTTACGCTGCAATGGGCAGCCTGTGTGTGTCACATTAGGGAGTGGTTTATAGAGTAGGGGACAATCCCTTACGCTGTAATGGGCAGCCTGTGTGTGTCACATTAGGGAGTGGCTTATAGAGCAGGGCATAGTACCTTACGCTGCAATGGGCAGCCTGTGTGTGTCACATTAGGGAGTGGTTTATAGAGCAGGGGATCGTCCCTTACGCTGTAATGGGCAGCCTGTGTGTCACATTAGGGAGTGGCTTATAGAGCAGGGGATAGTCCCTTACGCTGCAATGGGCAGCCTGTGTGTCACATTAGGGAGTGGCTTATAGAGCAGGGGATAGTCCCTTACGCTGCAATGGGCAGCCTGTGTGTGTCACATTAGGGAGTGGCTTATAGAGCAGGGGATAGTCCTTTACGCTGTAATGGGCAGCCTGTGTGTGTCACATTAGGGAGTGGCTTATAGAGCAGGGGATAGTCCCTTACGCTGCAATGGGCAGCCTGTGTGTGTCACATTAGGGAGTGGCTTATAGAGCAGGGGATTGTCCCTTACGCTGCAATGGGCAGCCTGTGTGTCACATTAGGGAGTGGCTTATAGAGCAGGGGATAGTCTCTTACGCTGCAATGGGCAGCCTGTGTGTGTCACATTAGGGAGTGGCTTATAGAGCAGGGGATTGTCCCTTACGCTGCAATGGGCAGCCTGTGTGTCACATTAGGGAGTGGCTTATAGAGCAGGGGATAGTCCCTTACGCTGCAATGGGCAGCCTGTGTGTGTCACATTAGGGAGTGGCTTATAGAGCAGGGGATAGTCCCTTACGCTGCAATGGGCAGCCTGTGTGTGTCACATTAGGGAGTGGCTTATAGAGCAGGGGATAGTCCCTTACGCTGCAATGGGCAGCCTGTGTGTGTCACATTAGGGAGTGGCTTATAGAGCAGGGGATAGTCCCTTACGCTGCAATGGGCAGCCTGTGTGTGTCACATTAGGGAGTGGCTTATAGAGCAGGGGATTGTCCCTTACGCTGCAATGGGCAGCCTGTGTGTGTCACATTAGGGAGTGGCTTATAGAGCAGGGGATAGTCCCTTACGCTGCAATGGGCAGCCTGTGTGTCACATTAGGGAGTGGCTTATAGAGCAGGGGATAGTCCCTTACGCTGCAATGGGCAGCCTGTGTGTGTCACATTAGGGAGTGGCTTATAGAGCAGGGGATAGTCCCTTACGCTGCAATGGGCAGCCTGTGTGTGTCACATTAGGGAGTGGCTTATAGAGCAGGGGATAGTCCCTTACGCTGCAATGGGCAGCCTGTGTGTGTCACATTAGGGAGTGGCTTATAGAGCAGGGGATAGTCCCTTACGCTGCAATGGGCAGCCTGTGTGTGTCACATTAGGGAGTGGCTTATAGAGCAGGGGATTGTCCCTTACGCTGCAATGGGCAGCCTGTGTGTGTCACATTAGGGAGTGGCTTATAGAGCAGGGGATAGTCCCTTACGCTGCAATGGGCAGCCTGTGTGTCACATTAGGGAGTGGCTTATAGAGCAGGGGATAGTCCCTTACGCTGCAATGGGCAGCCTGTGTGTGTCACTTTAGGGAGTGGCTTATAGAGCAGGGGATAGTCCCTTACGCTGCAATGGGCAGCCTGTGTGTGTCACATTAGGGAGTGGCTTATAGAGCAGGGGATTGTCCCTTACGCTGCAATGGGCAGCCTGTGTGTGTCACATTAGGGAGTGGCTTATAGAGCAGGGGATTGTCCCTTACGCTGCAATGGGCAGCCTGTGTGTGTCACATTAGGGAGTGGCTTATAGAGCAGGGGATAGTCCCTTACGCTGCAATGGGCAGCCTGTGTGTCACATTAGGGAGTGGCTTATAGAGCAGGGGATAGTCCCTTACGCTGCAATGGGCAGCCTGTGTGTGTCACATTAGGGAGTGGCTTATAGAGCAGGGGATAGTCCCTTACGCTGCAATGGGCAGCCTGTGTGTGTCACATTAGGGAGTGGCTTATAGAGCAGGGGATTGTCCCTTACGCTGCAATGGGCAGCCTGTGTGTGTCACATTAGGGAGTGGCTTATAGAGCAGGGGATCGTCCCTTACGCTGCAATGGGCAGCCTGTGTGTGTCACATTAGGGAGTGGCTTATAGAGTAGGGGATTGTCCCTTACGCTGCAATGGGCAGCCTGTGTGTGTCACATTAGGGAGTGGCTTATAGAGCAGGGGATTGTCCCTTACGCTGCAATGGGCAGCCTGTGTGTCACATTAGGGAGTGGCTTATAGAGCAGGGGATAGTCCCTTACGCTGCAATGGGCAGCCTGTGTGTGTCACATTAGGGAGTGGCTTATAGAGCAGGGGATAGTCCCTTACGCTGCAATGGGCAGCCTGTGTGTGTCACATTAGGGAGTGGCTTATAGAGCAGATTGTATTACTAGGGGACCATCTGCAGGAGTCTTCTCTTTGACAGCAGCATGTTAGTTACCTGGGGTGGGGGGTTGATTTCTTGAACTGCTGGAGGGCTGTGGCCCATGAGGTCCTCTTTGTTGGGGGATGGAAGTGTAGGGTGACGTTACATTATAGTGTCCTTTCCTTTTATCTTGCCAATGTTGCATTTAGTAACGTAATCCTTGTTGTCTAAACTTTAAATACAGCCATTGTTGTAACTGCAACACTTCAGCTACACATTGTTCCCCTGATCGGGACGTTTCCTTTTGGCACAATGGTACTTTCTCTATATTACCTATGTGGAGACTGAATCTGCATTTATACAACAATGTTGTTGTCTGTAGCTATAGATGGACACAGCCCATCCTCCATACAGGAGTGTTTTCTCTCTACGTCCCCCCTATACACAGCTGCTGTTATACCAGTATACAGACTCCTGGCAAAGGTTATGTGTGTTCTGCAGGATACTGCCCAGCATCATGGGCTTGTGGTGTCCAGGATGTTTGTTTAGGGACCTGTCCAAATCTAGGTTTCTTTAATGTGGCAGATGTTCCTCCAGGATGTGCTGGAAGTATTGTACAGAATAACTCCTTTCCTACAGAACTGATAATATGGTGGCAATTGTATCTATTATACTAAAATACTGTAGCTTTTACAGCCTGTTCTCTGGACACTATTTTATCTATACATAGCAAGGCAGAGATAAACGGCTAAAGCCCTATCTATGTGATCACTTAAATACTATCCACTGAGTGTCTGAACAGCTGTTTACATACAGAATGCCACACCATGCCATATTCCTCTGAATGGTTGTCACCACCCTACCGGGTTGACATCACGGTCTTCTATTGGTAAAGGGCAAGTGTTAGACCGTATTGGTCTGGCGTTATCAGATCTCTGGCTACAGACTTGCTTATCCTCCGATACCCCTGGTAACATGGAAGTTACAAGTTCATCCAGTCTATCGAGTCAGTACCTAAATTATTTGTGTTGGTTATAAAATGATGCTGTGGCCTCATTGTAAGTTGGGAATTCAATTACTGGTGAAATGCTGATCGGCCTGTTGTGTTAGTGCCGACATTGCAAGTTTCTACTTCAGGGTCCATAGGGGGTCCACAGGCTTGACCTTGGGGTATAGCTGGATCTGGATCCACGGGCACCACGCAGTTAAAGCTTTGCTGCTCCCAGGATGCACTTGGGTCCGTCGTCCTCTATACCCCGCCCCCGAGCCACAGGTACCTCAGTTTTACTTGGTGCCCGGCCGGAGTCGGGTCACCCTGGTGCAGTGGGGCTGCATAAGCAGCCCCTAAGCTTTATTTTTAAAAGAAGATAGAAGATTTTATTTTACTTTTTACTCTTCAGAGCGGCAGCATCAGACTGTCTGTCTGGACGTCCACGCTGCCGCTCCAACAGCCCCGCTGGCGCTGCAACGCAGGTACTGATCCGAGGATCGCAGCAGGACCTCGGAGTCAGTGCTAGCGTGGCTCCGGGACCTCCCACAGACTGCTGCCGGACACAAGGGGCCAGGTAAGCCGCGTGCAGCGCTTCGCGCTGCGCGCGGGGAAAGTAATGCAGTCTTCATGCCGCCGGTCTCTGGGGACAGACTGGCGGTGCTATTAGCGGCGGCGAGCTCCCCCCTCTGTGGAATACCCCGCGTGTCAGCTGGACCACCAGGAGGGTGTAAGGCCGGCAGGGACACGGCGTCCCTGGGGTTCCATTACTAGCAGGGGAGGCAGCCTTCCCTGCTTGAGCGGCTCCGCCCCTCAGCCCAGCGCGCCTTCTCTCAAGCGTGCTGGCGTCACTGGGCTGTGCTCTCTCGGTCACTCCTCCTCAGAGCTCTCCGGCGGCCATCTTCCCAGGCAGCAACGCAGAGCTCCCAGGCAGGCTTCCAGTGGACCGGTCCCCCTGCGTACCTCTCCCCTGATCAGGACAGTGTTCGCAGCGCTATAGCCCTCCCAGACACTGAATCTGGGAGGTTGATTGTAGCTGAAGGTGCAGTGAGTATACTTCTCTGCATGGTATGTGACTATTGCTAGTGCTGCTGTCTGTGCTTATTTCTACTTACTGTCAGCTTTTACCTATCCCTTTCCTTCTCCTACGGCCCGCAGGTGCGTGGGGGAGTGGTGTTCTTTCTGTATACCTCACTTATATAGATCAACGTATTTGTGAGGTCCGTCACATACTACGGTGTGCTACTCAGTACCATATTGTGGGCTGTTTGTGTTGCATACTTGGGAGTGCGTGGGTGTTATACGCCTTACCCCATTTCGGTGATACACGTTTATTGCAAAAAGTTTTTTGTCATGTCTGATGAGGAGAATGAGCTCTCCGAGGCTCCTGTGTTGTTTTCCTGCCGTCGCTGTTCGGCAGGGGTTGACGGGGCGGATTTGTCTCAGGACGGTCTGTGCAGCTGGTGCCTGGTCCCTCTAAACCCCCGGTGGCGCAGGATCCTCCGTGGGCGATGTTTACGCAAGTGCTGGCGTCGATCGCGGACCGGCTTGCGGTCCCGACTGCGGCCCCTTACAGGGCGTTGCCCCAGCCTACCATCCCCCGTTCCTTGGGTGTGACGCGTCTGGTGCAGTCTCCTCCCGGGTCTCAGACTGTGGGTCCTTATGCGGGTTTGCCTGTATTTGTGCAATCTCCCACGGTGCCACAGCAGTCGATGGTACCGTTTCAGGGGTATCCTGGGTGGATGTCCTCTCCAGCTCTGTTCAGAGCCTGGCGGCTTCGTCATCGGCCTTTCAATCTATGTTGCACAGTGATTTGCCCCCACGGGCGTCCAAGCGACCCGTTCCTGCTTCACTGGCGGCTCAGTTCACGGACACATCACGTCTTCGGGTGACTGGGTGATCCATGAAGACTCGGATGCCGGGGCCCAGGAGGTGGAGGCTAAGTCCTCCATTAATGTGCCGGCATTGGTTAGGGCGGTGCGGGCCATCCTTCATATTGAGGAGGATGTGCCGGCTCCCAGGTCAAAGTACCCTAACTTAAAAAAGGCCAAGGTGACTTCGACGGTTTTTCCCCTGTCTGACCAGTTAACGGATCATATGGCAGGGGCCTGGCAGTTGCCCAGCAAGAGATTCCAACCGCAGAAACGGTTGGCTTCAAACTATCCGTTTCCTGAGGCTCATTGCAGGAAGTGGGAAACTCCGGCTGCGGTGGATTCCCACGTTACCCGCTTAATTAAAAGCGCTACTCTGCCATTGCCGTCTATCTCCTCCCTGAAAGATTCCACGGACAGGAAAGTGGAGACTTGTTCAAAGTCTATCTACTCTCTCTCGGGGGCGGTGGCCCGTCCGTCCATGGCCATCTCTTGGGTGGCTAAGGCCATCGAGAGCTGGGCCAACGCTTTGGAGGACACCTTTCCGGAAGATGCTTCGGAGATCCAGAAAGCGTTGACAGGACAAATGAGGGATGCGGCTTCCTACATTGGAGAAGCTTCGTTAGATGCGAGCCTGCTGACCTCTCGGTGTCGGCTGCAGCTGTGTCGGCGCGTCGGTCCTTGTGGCTGAGGTCTTGGAGAGCTGACGCGGACTCCAAAAAGGGCCTGGAGGCCTTACCTTTTAATGGGGAGTTGCTTTTTGGTCCAGACTTGGACAAAATTGTGGATACTCTGGCTAAGTCTAAGTCAGCCTTCCTCCCTTCGGCTTCTGCACCTACCAAGGTACGGAGCTCTGCCTTTCGGTCCTTTCGGGTTCAGGGCAAGGCAAAAGGTCAGTCCTTCCCGAGGCAGTCGGCGACCAAGGCCGCTTCTAAGCCCAAGAAGCAGGCCTGGAGTGCCAGGCGCCCTTCTTCCAAGCAGGAGGATAAACCCTCTGTCTGATGGGACGTGCCTCCCTCTGGGGGACCCCAGAGTGGGAGGCCGACTTCTTCTGTTTGCCCAGTGCTGGCACGATACCACCAAGGATGCCTGTGTTCGAGAAGTGGTCTCCCAGGGGTACGCCCTGTCTTTTCGGCACAGACTGCCCCGCCAGTTTTTCTGCATGAGTCCTTCACAGGATACGACCAAGACCTTACAGATTCAGGTAGCTATAGAGTCCTTGCTGAAAGCAGGGGTCATTGTTCCCGTTCCTCAATTACAACGAGGGACGGGTACTATTCTTCTCTGTTTCTGGTGCAGAAACCCAATGGTTCTCATCGCCCTATCCTCAACTTGAAGTCTCTGAACAAATTCCTCAGAGTTCCCAAGTTCAGGATGGAAACGTTACGTTCCATCATTCTGGCGTTGGAACCGGTGGATTACATGGTGTCCCTGGATATCCAGGACTCCTACCTCCATGTTCCGATAGCACCTTCGCACCAGAGGTATCTGAGGTTCACTATCCGTTCTGGGCGCTACCCTTCGGTCATGGCCGCACATCTTCGGAACCAGAATGTACGGCTGCTGCCGTATCTGGACGACCTCCTGTTGCTGGCGAGCTCCCCGGAGGTACTGCTTCAACATCTCCACCTGACGATCGCTTGCCTGCAAGCGCCCGGGTGGCTGATAAATTGGAAAAAGTCCCCCCTGATTCCGTCTCAGCGGATGGTTCATTTGGGAGCCCTGCTGGATTCTCGTCAGCAAAGGATCTTCCTGACCCCGGAGAAGTCTCCTCCCTGCAACTGCGGATACACAGTTGCCTGAGCAGTTGCCGCCTGCCGGTCCATTCAGCTATGAGAGTTCTGGGCTCCATGGTGTCGACATTCGACATGGTGGAATTTGCCCAGTTCCATTCCCGGCCCCTGCAGGGGCTGATTCTATCGGAAAGGAACGGGTTACCTCACCGGATCCGCTCTCAGTTGCTGGTGTTGTCCCCGGAGGTTCGGCGGTCTTTGGCTTGGTGGCTTCAGACGGCTCATCTGGTCGAGGGGCGCCCCTTTTGGATCCCGGACTGGGTCCTGCTCACGACGGATGCCAGTCTTCAGGATTGGGGGGCAGTGACCGGCTCGTTGTCACATTAGGGTCGTTGGTCTGCGGAAGAAGCTCTTCTTCCCATCAACATTCTGGAACTGCGGGCAGTATACAGGGCCCTGCAGTCGCCCGGTCCCGTTCTTTACGGAAGGGCGGTTCAGGTGCAGTCCGACAACGCCACCACGGTGGCATATATCAACCACCAAGGAGGAACTCGCAGTCGGGCAGCGATGTCGGAGGTGTCTCGCATCCTTGCTTGGGCGGAGTATCACATTCCAGCGATCTCGGCAGTCTTCATTCCCGGAGTCCTCAATTGCGAAGCGGACTTCCTCAGCCGTCACGACGTGCATCCCGGGGAATGGTCGCTTCACCCAGAGGTGTTTCAGCTACTCGTGGACAGGTGGGGGCTGCCGGAGCTGGATTTGATGGCCTCCCGTCACAATCACAAGTTGCCCATTTACGGGTCAAGGACAAGAGACGCAGGCGCCAGTCTGGTAGACGCGCTGTCGGTGAAATGGACGTTTCACCTGGCGTATCTGTTTCCTCCAATATCCCTACTTCCTCGGGTTCTGCGGAAATTCAAGCAAGACGGCGGCACGCTCGTGCTGGTAGCTCCGGCGTGGCCCAGACGTCTTTGGTACTCCGATCTGAGGTGCCTCTCAATCGACGCTCCGTACCTTCTCCCTCAGTGTCGGGACCTGTTGTCTCAGGGGCCCTACCTTTACCCGGATCTGGGTCGGCTGTCTTTGACGGCGTGGCTCTTGAGACAGCCGTCTTGAGGTCTAGGGGTTTCTCCTGTTCGGTCATTGGTACCATGCTTTGGGCACGCAAGCCTGCTTCCGCACGGATTTACCACAGGGTGTGGCGCACTTATTTTCAGTGTTGTGAATCCAGAAACTATGACCCTCAGGTGTTCCGGGTTTCCAGAATCTTGGAGTTCCTTCAATCAGGTTTGGACCTCGGCTTACGCCTGGCCTCTCTTGAAGGTTCATGTGTCTGCTTTGTCGTGTGGTTTCAGCGACGGATTGCTACACTACCGGATGTTCTCAGGATCCAGCCTCCCTTCGTGGCTCCTTGGGACTTGGCGGTGGTGCTACAGGTCTTGCAGGGTCCTCCTTTTGAGCCTCTTGAGTCGGTGGAGCTCAAGTGGCTGACGTTCAAGACCGTTTTTCTCCTGGCGATTGCTTCTGCCAGGAGGGTGTCCGAGTTGGGGGCGCTTTCCTGTCGCCCCCCTTTTCTGATTTTTCACCAGGACACAGCGGTGCTCCGCACTCGTCCTGAATTTTTGCCCAAAGTGGTCTCAAAGTTCCACTTTAATCAGGAGCTTGTCGGGCCAGCTTTTCAGTCACCTGATCTTTCAGCTGGTGAGGCTTCCTTAGATGTAGTCCGGGCACTTAGAATCTACGTGGACCGGACTGCTTCGGTTAGGATGTCTGATTCATTGTTTGTCCTCTTCGGTTTTCACAAGAGGGGTTGGCCTGCCAACAAGTAAACGATAGCCCGTTGGCTTCGTTCAGTTATTTGTGAGGCTTATGCACAGGAGGGTTTACCTGTGCCAGCCTCTGTTAAGGCTCATTCCACTCATTCTGTGGGTCCTTCTTGGGCTGCTAGACGTGGCGCTTCTGCTGTTCAGCTGTGTAAGGCGGCCACTTGGTCTTCAATTCAAACGTTTTTGAGGTTCTATGCGTTTGATACCTTCGCCTCTCAGGATGCATCCTTCGGGCGCTGGGTGCTCCTTTCAGCACAGGAGCGTCCCCGCCCTTAGTTGAACTGCTGGGACATCCCCAAGGTCAACCCTGTGGACCCCCTATGGACCCTGAAGTAGAAAACAAGAGATATGGTAAGAACTTACCTTTGTTATCTCTGTTTATACGAAGTCCATAGGGTCCACAGGGCGCCCGCCCTGACGCACCTGGCTTCAAATGGGCTGTGTGGCTGGTCACCGGTTTTCCGTCTCCCATTTCTGTGAGTATGGTTTCTTGTGTGCTCCAGTCTTCCTTCTCTCTGTTTAGTCTCCTCCTCCGGCCTTGGCTGCTTACTAACTGAGGTGCCTGTGGCTTGGGGGCGGGGTATAGAGGAGGACGGACCCAAGTGCATCCTGGAAGCAGCAAAGCTTTAACTGTGTGGTGCCCGTGGATCCAGATCCAGCTATACCCCAAGGTCAACCCTGTGAACCCTATGGACTTCGTAGAAACAGAGATAACAAAGGTAAGTTGTTACCATATCTCTTGTTTTTCTTGCGCACCTATACGATGCGATGTTCTCTTACAGAAACGGTACGTTGTGTCCATATCACTGAATTGTATTCCACTTTGAGACCGGTATGTAGAGCGAATGTCTATAGCAAGTGGGATTTATCCGTTCTCTTTTTATGTTAAGGCTCAAACTGCAAATATTTTGCTTTGCAATAATAATTTAGTGCTGAGCTAAACAGTATCCAAAAGTGCTTAAAAATCAGCTTCAACGTATAACTCTAATAAATCGATATGCGTGTACTACTACTTCTGAGAGGCGTGTCATACATGTGGTAGATGTGTACTGCTACTTCTGAGAGGTGTGTCATACATGTGATAGACGTGTACTGCTACATCTGAGAAGGGTGTCATACATGTGATAGACGTGTACTACTACTTCTTAGAGGCGTGTCATACATGTGATAGACGTGTACTACTACTTCTGAGAGGCGTGTCATACATGTGATAGACGTGTACTACTACTTAGAGGTGTGTCATACATGTGATAGACGTGTACTACTACTTCTTAGAGGTGTGTCATACATGTGAAAGACGTGTACTACTACTTCTGAGAGGCGTGTCATACATGTGATAGACGTGTACTGCTACATCTGAGAAGGGTGTCATACATGTGATAGACGTGTACTACTACTTCTGAGAGGTGTGTCATACATGTGATAGACGTGTACTACTACATCTGAAGCTCTCACGAGCAGGGCCCTCTTCGCTCATGTGCTTCTCTTTACATTTTCTTCGACTCTTTACTCCCCATTAGGGCACCTAACACGTGACTGCCAACTCCCGGCTGCTTATTGTGAGTGTTTAGTCGCTATTGCAGCAATGTACATAAATAGTGTCCTTGTCCTGCACTGTAATGTACTGTAAGTTACTTGTTTTTTGTTCACTTATTAGTTCTATGTACTATGTAAGGCGCTGCGGAACACTTGTAGCGCCATATAAATAAAGGAGGATGATAATCTATTTCCCACCCTTATGCAGGCCATACACGGGGCGATTTGAATACGTACGACACCTCGGTACATTTTCAAAGTCAGCCCGATGCATCGCATGCTGCTGTGAATGGTAAATGATACATCTTGCAAGATGCTTCGGTTACCTATTTAACAGCATGACGGATCGCAGATCTTACGGTTTTCCCATAAGATCTACGATGCCGATGTACGACGGCGGGGACGTGCATCGCCGTCGTACAGCATGCCAAAACGCACACGATATGCACGATTGATCGTTGTAATCGATCGAATTCGTGCATATCGTCTGTAAAATCTTACCGTGTATGGGCCGCCTTTACTTGTGCATAACTCCAGCTAAGCGTCCGGTCTCACCAGAGGCGGCCCCTTTTAAATGACCTTTAATGATATGAGGTTGACATACATAGGTTGATATTACAGCCTAATGGTGCGTACAGTAATTTTAACTATATCGTTCACGTCATGGTCGTTCACTTTTTTGCAGTCACCAACCTGACCACGACCAACGATGCGCGTTCCCGCACTAACGATATCTATGGTCGTCGATGCGTGCAGGCCAACTTGGACGATTTTGTAAAGATTTGCTTGTAAAAAGATAGCTACACTGATATATCTATCATAGATATCTATCAGTGTGTACAACCAATATCTATCATAGATATCTATCAGTGTGTACAACCAAAATCTATCAAACTTCCTAAACAATAGTGAAGTTGCCCATAGCAACCAACCAGTTTTTACCAATCATTTTTATAGAATGAACTAAATGCTAGCTAGAACCTGATTGGTTTAGAAAGTTTGTAGCATCTTGTAGTGAATGTATCACTCTGATTTATATGACGTTGTAGACTGATGTACAGTGTTGGTGCACTTAGGTATTGAAATCTTTTATGGCGCTAGCATAGTCATAAAATTATCTATAATCTCAGTCGTAAATAAACTCCATACCCTTGATGTGGCATAGGTCTGGGTTTCTCTGTGTTATGCAACCCGGTGCCCCGGTAAATGTTTCTCGCTGCCATTTCACAGAACTTGGGCGATGACAAAGGCAAGCAAGCTGGCGGCAAGAAAGCGGAAGCGAAGACTAAGAAGGCGGGCGGAGAACGGAAGAAGAAATCCTCAAACCCTGGCACTCCGTCATCCCAAAAAAAGCTCCTCGCTCAGAGCCCACCACGCAAACGGGGAAGGCCGCCCAAGGAAGACAAGGTGTGTGACTCCTGAGACTTCCAGTGCTGATTTATCAAACTGGATATGTTCTTGCTCAGTTTAATTGGCCACTAAACCTTCAATGTTCCTTCCTATTGGTGATTATATAACTTCCGGGAGCATGTCCATTCTTTTGTCCACAGTGATCAGCTATGTGCCAACTTGGATTCCTCAGCAGAATGATGTGCATAGGAAATTTAATCCCAAATTATAATATTGTCTCACAATCTTTCATGTCCGATTTGTGATTATTGGGCAAGTTGGTCAAACCAGTGCGTAAATGATGCCAGTGTCCCCAGTCCTCTTCTGACGGCACTGCCAGTCCCCCTATACAGTATGTCACCAGACAGATAAAACACTAATCCCATCTGTGTATTTGCTCAGAGAGGCTGGATTAGCCCTGTGTGGACTCCTTTGATGTATTCTTTCATTGTTATAAATCGGGCATTGATGTAAAGCAACATTTTATAAAGGATGGTGTCCAGGAATCTCCATATAATGGTCCTTAGCGGAGAGTTTCTGGCCAGGACAGAGCATGGCTCTTACTGAGGATACTTCATTCCTAGGCCCCCTGAGGACATGGCACGCATAAGGAGTAAACCACAGGGATGTCTTACTGAGGATACTTCATTCCTAGGCCCCCTGAGGACATGGCACTCATAAGGAGTAAACCACAGGGATGTCTTGCTGAGGTACAGGCTGGGAAGTTATAGCCTCTGATTCCAGAGATAGAGAAGTGAACGTCCCCCAGAAGGCAGTAGTCCTCCCGATTTTTCTCATTATAAAGATGGGGGTCACCAGATGAAATAGCTGGCGTGCTTGCAGTTCACCAGTAATGCACCAGAAAACAATAGAGGCGTCTGTCTGTTATTTGCCCCCTGGCACGGTATGAATAATAATAATAAAGACAGTGCATCTTTACCCTCCCATTTGAAACCTGCACTAGCGCGGTCAGCCTAGACTGGTAGTGGAAAAAGCATGAATTTATTAGTACACACTTGTCTTTTATAGTTGTGTTTTTATTTTTTTTATGTGTATACTGTATATACATATATGTGTATATATACACACCTAAACATCGGAATCATGTAGAACACCCAGTGTAATACATATAATGGATATAGCGCGGATGTAGGGGCGCGACCGATAGCTGGCGCGCGGATGTAGGGGCGCGACCGATAGCTGGCGCGCGGATGTAGGGGCGCGACCGATAGCTGGCGCGCGGATGTAGGGGCGCGACCGATAGCTGGCGCGCGGATGTAGGGGCGCGACCGATAGCTGGCGCGCGGATGTAGGGGCGCGACCGATAGCTGGCGCGCGGATGTAGGGGCGCGACCGATAGCTGGCGCGCGGATGTAGGGGCGCGACCGATAGCTGGCGCGCGGATGTAGGGGCGCGACCGATAGCTGGCGCGCGGATGTAGGGGCGCGACCGATAGCTGAGGGTCTGCAGTGTCTGCGCTATATATACACACACACACACACACACACACACACACACACACACACACACACACACACACTAATAAATGAATGAAGAGAAACCATGTTGGACTCTAATGGAGTCTGGAGTACAGAGATGACTGATTGCAGCTAACGTTCTGTGTTTTGGTTATTTAGGGCACCACATCCCCACAGCCGAGTTCCCTGAAGAAGCTGGCAATGAAGACGGTGTCCCGGTTCAGCTGGCCCCCGCCCACAAGCGAGGTAAGAATAGGCACTGAGCCCATAGAGGCTCCTGATACTGCCTGCGTTATCCCCACGGTCACGGTGTTGGTGCAGTGAGCTAGTGGTCCTGTATGGCAGGCAGTATGCATTACATCACCGACAGTAACTGAATGTGGGTCTCTCTACTGTTCCCACAGCAGCTATTACATAGAGAACTGGACAGAGACCTATCACTGCAGGTGATTTCTTCCTGGCAGTTATTAGAAGAGATACAGGTAGCGGACAAATAATATACACCTGGGGTAGTGAGGCACACACATAGGCTGCTCTCTGCATTTTGGAACAATCACCGTAATAATACTATGTATTAGACAGCTGTAAGAGGGCCCTGCTCACTATCTTACACTCTGTAGGATAATGGTCCTTTAGACTCTAACCCTAACACCCCACAGCGTATACCTAACACCAACACATCTCCCCCCCCCCCCCCCCCCCGTAGGCTTACCCTAACCGCAGAGCCCCTCGTCC
Source organism: Taudactylus pleione (assembly GCA_031769625.1). NCBI lineage: Eukaryota > Metazoa > Chordata > Amphibia > Anura > Myobatrachidae > Taudactylus > Taudactylus pleione. Next base: position 11,254,339 of record JAUIMM010000060.1, on the reverse strand, counting down.
ACAGCCTGACCCTAACAACTGCAGAACCCACCCCAGTATCCTGACTCTCACCCCTCCCCCCCAGCAACCTGACCCTAAAGGCCTTACCCTGACAAAACTGCCCCCCACCACAACCTGACCCTAACACTCCCCCGCAGCCTAACCCGAACAACTGCAGCACCGACCCCTTGTATCGTGACCCTAACAAACCCCCCCTCCCCCCAGCAACCTGACCCTAAAAGCCTACCACCTAACTATAAAAAGTGCAGCATCCCCACCACCAACCCCCGCCGCAGCCTAATGGTGGGTACACACTGGGCGATATTACTGAGCGACTGCACGATTACGACATCGTAATCGTGCAATCGCTCAGTAATTGTGCACAAATCGTGCACTTTTATGTCAGAAACGACCAGCGATGCGCACTCCAGCTGGTCGTTTCCGACATTGTCCATCGCCTGAACATGCAGCACAACCTGACGACCTCGTCAGCTTGCTGCATGATGGGGAATGGGGGAGAGAGCCCGGCGCTGAACGATATCGTTAATGATATTGTTCAGCGGCTGTGCTCAATGTCATGAAAGACACTGAGCACAGCCTGCCGGGGTCACACTAGAAGATATCGCTCAGGGGGCATATTGTGTAGTGTGTACGCACCATAACCCAGTTAAGGAAGTCTTATGTGCGAGGGAGGGAATTCCACAGTGAGGGTGCAGCCTGAATATAGTCCTGTAATGATGAATGGGAGCAGGTAATGTGTGTGACTGGAGGACCCGAGCTAGGACATAGTTGTAGATAAGAGATGTATGATGGTGCAGGGTTGTTTATGGCTGTGTATCTACGTTTATATTGGTATTGGGCAACTCATGTAAGGACTGACAGCTGATCAGTAGCAGCAGAAGAAAGTGCTGTGAGGAGGATCAGCCTACTGGCTGTACTCGTTATAGCTTGTAGGGGTGCAAGTCTGTTTAGGGGAAGACCAGTAAGAAGACTCTTGCCGTAGTCCATGTGGGATATTGAGTGCATTTATTAGTGTTTGTATGAGATATAGATTTCATGTGTGGATACAAGGATAACTGTGAGATAAGACTTGGAGCATAATGGGTAGGGTTTATTGTCGTGGTAACACCGACCTGGCATTTGTAGTTAACTACTATTGGCCGGTGGGAATATTCATCGCTATTTGTGAAAGATTAAGTTTCAAGTGGTGAGAGGACATCCAAGAGCCTTGTGGTTCTCCAACTGATAGAGGAAGCGGAGAGGAGGTGTATGCAGAGAAGTGAGCACTGACAGAGCTACTAGAGAAGACGGATGAGATGGTTATCTATAGAAATGCTGGACATCTGGTTGGGGTGGCTGCCGGAGGAGATCAGGGACTATGTAAGAGGGGGGTTTGTCGGACCTGATTGGTAGGTCTGGTAAAAACACCACAGAGCAGGACACATTTGTGCATTTAGTGTTGCAAAGATCACAGGGATTAGACTACAGGGCACTGGAGGCAAGTCAGCCGTCCGTCATGTTCCCCACAAACGGATGTGTGACTGTGAGGCGCCAGTGTAGGAGACTTTACAGCGGGCTCTGGTTTCCTAATGCAGTTTGGCTGCCGTCCTTTTCTAGGCAAGGTCCATGCTGAGCGCTACTTAATCCTACTGGTAACCTTCACCCCTCGCTGCAACATGTCCTGCATTCTCCAGGGTCACAATGCAGCATATGTTCTCACACATTGTACTGATGTTATCCATATGTGCTGGCCAGAGCCGTAACTAGACTTTTTGGTGCCCTGTGCCAGAAAGAGCATTGGCGGTCCCCTCATTTTTCAAAGGGACATAATACACCAAAAACAGGGCCAAGGCCTCAGGGGGAAGGGCCAGGGAAGAGATGGGAGAGGCCAGGAGATGCTGGGGATGAAATAAGAGGAAGCTACAAGCAAGAATGATAATAAACAGAAATCTGACAGGCCCAAACAGCGCCCCCTGCCCTGTGGTGCCCTGTGCCATGGCACCGGCCGCACTACCCTAGCTATGGCCCTGGTGCTGGCCATCTCACCAACTAGACCTGAAGCAACTGCCCATCTCTGGGATATTCGGGAATAGTGTCCGTAGCTGCATTTTACATCACTATAAGGCGTCTTGTAGAAGAACAGTTGTGGTACACCCCATCCCCCCCCCCCCCCCCCCCATCTTCTCTCATAGGCAGACCCTATGCCAGGGTGTACGCACCCGCACCCATACTGTGGCTGCACATAGCGGTCCACCAAGTACCTTTTACAGGTGTTTGTATTTTTGGTCCACTACCTGTATCTTGCTATACACGCATTAGTTGCACTTCTGTTTTCACACACAAAAAAACTAATTACAAAAAATATACTTTGTCTTCTCCAAACACCTAGGCGGCAGCCATTTTGTATGCTCAACCAACCTTTAGGAAAATGCAGCTCATCAGATCACAAGTCCTGTGGGCACCTGGTGCCCTGAAGTGAGCCGCACCCCCTAGTGGGCAGTGCAGCATACTGGTATGCCAATAAACCCTGCAGCACGTGTGCCTGTATGTCTGGGAAATACGATTGGACGCTCCACAGGGGAAAGGACAGAAGTCCCTGAGTGACTCTCCTAGGATTGTCCAATGATTTGTCACTGTATAATGATTGATGCACTGCATTGTCATAGACACTGGTTTAGCCCACACCAGAGGTTCCCAATCTCTGTCCTCAAGGCACCCTAATAGTCCAGGTGTTAGGGTTATCCATGCGTGACATTAATTAGTGCCTCAGTCAGTTGTCATTTCATCTTCTCAAATATAGATATTGGTGTTCACTCTAGGGCTGGAATGGGGCAGGGCGCCTGTGTGTAAAAAGGGCACTATTGCGCACTCCTGAAAAGAGGGTGTGGTCACTCGAAGACCGGGGAAGGGGGGGTGTCCTTAAGAAACACACCCTTTTTATCACTGTAGGGGGCGTGCCCAGCACGCGCAGAGATGCTGGGCAGCCCCAGAGCTCTCGCTCTCCCCGCACAGTCAACAGATATTCATCCGACGGTTGAATTACATAGCCACTCCCCCCTGGCGTGAGGACGCCAGCCGGTCGGCTTGTTTCAGCAGGGCGCTGCCATAAGGACAGGGTGCATTTTAGCATTCTTAAATTGGGCAGGCTGTGGCGCCCTGCTAAAGCAGCCTGAAGATGACCCTAGATATCCTTTAAAACATGGACTGTGAGTGCCTTGAGGACGGAGTTTAGGAACTCACACATTGACTGCCTGTAGTTTGCGGTAATAAAATTATTAAGGTGAGGGGGATAAATCTGGGTCTCATAGCGGCTACAGCGTGTGAATTCTAACAATGTATTGCAAGCCTCCTGTACAGTGAGTGCCCAGTGCCATACAGTAGTGTGACTGGGGACAACTGACTGTTATTACAGAACGTTCCTCACTAGGGGACAACCAATGATTATTATTACAGAGCCAGGAAACTGACGCTGCGTTTACACTAAAGCGGTGCCCTCCGATACCCATCCTGCCTGGTGAACGCTTCTGTGGCACGCTGTAGAGCAGTGGTCTCCAACGTTAATTGAGGTGTGAGCTACTTTAGAAAAATGGGGCTGCTGTGTGATTGTCCGACAGGGCAGGGCGGGAGTCACTACGCCGTAGTGTAGACGCCGTGGGCAGAGCCACGTTGGAAGTACGTTGGGTGATTGCTGTAGAGGCTGCAGCAATCACCTGACGTGCTTCCCTGTGGCTCCACCCATGGCGTCAATGCCACGGGGGAGCACACGTCAGAGGTCACTTCCTCCTAGTTTACTGGGCAGTACTGCAGCTAGGTGAGCTACCAAAATCAAGACCGTGAGCTACCAGTAGCGTGCGAGCTACAGGTTGGAGACCACTGCTGTAGAGGCTCCTCTCTCTCACACTGGTTGGGGTGATAGTGTCTTGTCCTGGTACAGAGGGAAGCATCTCAGTTTCTCTCTCTGTTCGGTTGCAGCGTTCCAGGGACGACTCTCACTTCCAGCACTTCCTGCTCAGCCAGACCGAGAAGGTAGGCCACGCAAGCATGCAAGAGCAGACCTGAGGCCATGTCTGGACCTCTGTGCTTTTAGCATCCCGACCGCTCCATCCCAGGAATAAGCCATCCGAAGCGGTTCCTCCTGAATGTTGCTTTGCTGACTCGTTCTTCACTGGCAGTAACGCTCCTGTGTTCTCACAGTACAGTTTCGGTTATTGGGTTACAGACTGACCCTGAGCTCCCTACGCAGTGTGACAGCTGCCATTAGTCCATTGCGCTGCCTCATTGTCATGGGTAACGCAGCAGTTACAGGGAGAGGTACGTTAACGCCTCCCGTGCAGTTGGTTGAGGAGTTCGTTCAACTTTACTATAGCAGGATGTGAGAGTTGTGTTAGAGAAGCCATATAATACCTGTGTATTATAAAGTGCAGAACCATCTGTTTATGGCAGGATAAATAGGATATGCCATACTAAATGTATATATTACTATATTTTTATGGCTTCTTTGGGGCATCCATTAATAATGCAGTGTGGAACACTGTGAGGTCAAAGGAGTTTGAACAGAAATATTGTGGTTTAAAATAAATTTGTTTCCTGGGCAACTCTGTAGATGTTCTGCACCTCATACAGATGGGTCACATAACATCGCCGGGGCCAGCTTTATTCTGAAGGGTTTCACCCCCTTTTACTGTCCTTGGCATTGTCCTTTAGTACCCAACCCCCCCCCCCCCATGAGGGGAGGGTCCCAGACCTGTCATTCAGCACCCTCCCGCTCCCTATGAGAACAACTGTGTGGGAGCTCACTGACACCCCCCATCCCCTTTTGCTGTCCTTAGCAGGCACTCAGCGCTGTCCTTTTGTACACCCCCCCCCCCCCCCCCCCCCTAATGAGAGTACCCGTGTGGGAGCTCCCTGACCCCCCTTTTGCAGTACTTAGCAGGAGCCCAGCACTGTCCTTTTAACAGGCTCTCTGGAATTTTGCATCAGAGAATCCAGAGCAGTGCTGAAGATGACCAGGAGGTCCCGTCTGCTGACTGCACCATCACTCTACAATAAAGTTTTTATTTTTTTCTATCATTTTATTTATTTTTGTTTCTATTAAAGTTTGCCCATTGTAACGAGCCTGTGATTTAGTGCAATATTTAACATCTGTAGAAGTTTCCCAGAAGTTAGATGATGTAAGGAGATTTTAGATATTTCTGGCTGTTGGGATTGTCCAAGCCCTGACTTAGGAGGAATGTACTAAAGTTGGTGTTCCTATGTGAGAGATCCGTATCCCTTTTCTGACCAGAGTTGTTGTAAAAGGGATATTATGTTGACAGAAGTGGTTATTTGTTACAAAAATAAAATCGTGTTAACCCTCCGCTTCTCCCCCTTTTTTTTTTTTTTTTTCTTCTTTTTTCAAAACTAGTTTTTGGGTGAAATAACCGAAGTACAACTAATCCCAAGAGAGGTTGCTTGTCTCTGGTCACATGATCAGCCAGGTCCCTGATGATTTATGAGCGCCCCCTGCTGCTCAGCTCCCTCCTCCCCGCTCCCGCCATAATACAATTGTTTTTAGCGCCGCGATAATTAATCGCCACCCATTGGAGCATTTTGATCGGTTTTGGGCGCACCATTAATTATTGCACTTGACGTGCCTAACTAGTCTGCTGGCTAAACCCGTCTAAAGTCCTGGTTAGTGCGCCCAAATACGGACTGTGCACATCTCTGCTTGCCAGCTCAGGAGATTCACCCCCCGGTGTCTGGGGCAAATGCAGTAGCCTGCATCGCCGAGTTCCGTGCAAGACTGTCCGTTGTTTCAAAGTAGCGGTCATTTATATGGTAAAACCGGGCTGACTCTTTCTTTTTAAATGACTGCTACATTAAGACATCAGGCAGTCTTGCGCGGAACTCGCCGATACCTGCAGGCTATTACATTTACCCCTCTGTCAGGAAAGGGACTGGATTGGCTGGATACAGCAGATGTTTCAGGACTTTCTTTGCTCCAGAAGACCCAGTCCACACAACCTTTTAGGACAGAGCTATTCAATAGATCGCGCAGCAAACCCCGACTAAGGATTGCTGCTCGCATCCCCGGAGGGAGGCGATCTCCCAGCGCTATTTACATCGCGCTCAATTGAATCGAGCCCATGGAGTCTGTCAGCCACTGTGGCTAATCTAGTCTGTTGTGTGCCCAGGCCTCCATTATGGCGGAGAATGACCGATTATACAAAGTGAATATCCATCCTCTTTCTTTCTCCTCCTTGCTATTTTGAAATGTAATGGATTATAATGTTCTCCATCAGGGGATTAATTCTTTCCCAGCACCACACTCCTTAATGGCTGCTCTGGGGTATAGTGTCCAGAAGAGGGGACCCCCTCTTACAAAGGTGTAAGTGGTGACATCCGTGGGACTGACATGGGGGCATCAACTTCCGATGTGTCCACATACATCTTACCTCGTGCACTACAAGTCGCCTTTAGCATCGCCATGCGACTCTCTAGCACCAAGCGACTATTTCCCTTAGAAACGCGTGTTATTTGCCAAGCGATGCCAGTAGGACGTACAAGCAGCTCGTGGTGATATGTGGCACGGCCAGAGTCTGTATGCGGCTGTATCTGCATGCACAATGCTACGTTACAATATTAGTCACTGACACTGCAACATACAGCATTCGCCGGGCTGCAACTAGCCGCAGACGGCGTTCAACTCCATAGAAGTCATAGACGCGGGCACACTAGTCGCGCCATCCATGCCGCGGTGCATACGCATTGTGGGATGGATGAGTGTGGCTACGTCTATTGCATTTCGCATGTAGAACAGCCGCACACAGAATATAGGCACGCCGCATATCCTTTTAATCAGCGGAAGCGTTTTCTGCATCCTGCTCATATCGCTTTTCGAATTAGATGCTTTTTACGGGAAAAAGTCGCTCGGAATTAGTGTTGCGCCACTAGAAGGTCTGTTTAACGTGCGAGGAGGCTAGATGTATGTGGACACGTCTGTAATTACAGTAAGGCTGCGGTGCGCAAACTTTCTTCATTCATGGCACCCGAGAGCATCCGCATTTTTTTTTTTTTTTTTTCATGGCACCCCTAGGCCAAATAATTGATATTGAAATATTCAGCAACAATTACTACATTTAAGTAAATTGTGCTGACCTGCCACCCTTACAGATGCGTCCTTACACATCTCTGCTGCCCGCTACGTGCAAGGTCCTGTAAGACTATTAGCACTGGGTGCCTTTTTTTTTCTTTTATGCGTCATTATTCCAATAAAGTGTCTAATACCCCTTTCAGACATACAACCCGGGAAATTTCCTGCTCAGACCCGGGAATTTCTCCTGTGCAAATTCCCGGGTATTTGGTCGAGACCCCCCTTTCACACTGCAGTGTCTACCCGGGAAATTCCCATGTAGACCCCTTTCAGACATAAGCCAGGTTCTTTAGTAGTAGTCCCCTCCGCCCTATGCAGTGCCCCTAGTAGTAGTCCCCCTCCCCTTGTAGTGCCCCCAGTAGTAGTAGTCCCAACCCCCCCCCCTTGTAGTGCCCCCAGTAGTAATCCCACCCTGGTATTGCCCCCATAGTAATCCCCCCCCCCCCTGGTAGTGCCCCCAGCAGTCTGACAGACTCTCAGCGGCTGCTGATTACAGCAAACAGACAGCTCCGGTGGCTGTGTGTTTGTGCTGTGTAGTGTTGTCCGAACTCCGTCCGGTCAGCGCTACACACGCGGTGCAGTCTGTGTCACAGTGACAGACTGCCCGCGGCCCGCATGACGTTGCGGCCCGGGGGGGCACATGGCACCCTGCCCCCCGGCCCAGCCCGCCACTGAGCGTAGAGCGTCCTAAAGGACACTCTACGCTGTCAATGTAAAAGTTGCTTGGTGCTGCCCGGGAGTAGTAAATTCCCGGGTAGCACCATTCAGACAGAAGCAGGGTAAGTCCCGGGAAAAAGCCTGGATGATTGCAGGGGCGGCTACCCGGGAACATGTTCCCGGGTAGGCACCTTTCAGACAGACTCGGGTACCCGGGAATTTGGCCGAGGCAGGCCAAATTCCCGGGATTCTCGAGATGTCTGAAAGGGGTATTAGTTTGCTGGTGCGACTTAGCTGCATTTTCGGGCGAAAAAGGCGCCCAAAGTTAGCAGAGTTGCACGGGACCTGACTGCTCACTCATGCCAGGCTAGTGGCGCTGCATGGCGTATAGAGGATAGATGTATGAGGGCACCTTTGTAGGTCATTTATGTGTTGGAGGACAGGGCTGTCCTTTTGTTTGTATACATTTTATGGTTGGCAGCCAGCAGCTCTGGTTTTGCATTTCACATGGACCATATATAACTTTATTTAACCCTGTACCGCCAACCCATGGCACCCCTGCGGGTTTGGGACCGATTGCAGTAATGGAAGAGATACTACTTGATACCGTGCTCCTTTTTTCATGGAAACCTGTTTACACAATGAAGATACATACTAATTTGTATTGGGTGTGACTGATGTTACAGAAGCCCCAGGTTTCTTTATCCAGTGTATATAATTTGGTTATAGGATTTAGAGCGCTGGTAGTGTGAGCACAGTACTTTTTGCGCTACATTGCTGCGCGGCTTGCGCCCGGGTGAGGCCGAGCGCCAGCAGATCGCTCTTTGTTGGAGAGCAAATTAGGCCGTCAAGTTAATATCCGTGTGAAAAATAAGAGAATCGGAGGTGAACGATCCCCGCGTCCTATCCTGGTAAAGGAATGCTTCTAGCAAGGTGCGGTCTGGTTATCAGGCAAGTACCAAACATTCTTTTACTTCTAAATACAGTAGTAGCGTTAGATAATTTATATTAGAACAAGAGAAGGCAAAAAGTTCAGATTACTTTATTGTTTTTGTATTATACCTTTTTGATTTGGCTTCACTAGAATCTTTATGTACGAGTAATTCTATAATGTAAATGGCATTTGGAATTAAATCAATGGGCGTTGTGCGGGTGATGCCCGTGATGTGCCGTTGGTACACCAGCAACAGCATTCTTCATCGCCCCCTAAATCTTGCGCATTGCGCTCCTAAAGAGCACATTTTACTTTGTGTCACACTTCATAGACCCACAGTGCACCCTACACACACTGGTGCTGATGTAGTGTTAGAGGCGCATTTTACACCTGCATCATTTAGATAAAGTGCATGAGAGAAGAGACGCATTTTGCCCACTACAGTGTAGATTCAGAGTTGGGAGCAAAGGAAAACAAGCAAGTAATTGTGCACCTTGGTAAAACCATGTTGCACTGCAGGTAAAGTGCCCGTAGATCAGGCAACAGATTCCCCGGTCCGATTGGAACCGCTGGTTGGAAACGCTGATTGGCGACAATCGATGGTCACTGATCCTTCGGGAAATCTGAAAACTGTTTTATGTTAAAAATGCCAGATTTGCCCATTACGATCAGATTTTGGTCAGAATTAGCAAATCTGGGAAATCCAACATGTCGGCAGATGTAAAATGTGCAGAGAGATTTAGATTTGGGAGGGGTGTGTTGTAGCACAAATCTAAATTGCAGTATAGGAATAAAGCTTATCCAGCATTTATGGGCTACATGTAAAAGCAGTCAGTATTTACCGTGCATACGGAATATATGTATTTGCCTCCCTTGCGCTCCAACATGGTTTGTCTGGGTGCACAGTTACTTGCTGGTTTTTTTTTTTTTTCCGACTCATGTACTGTATGTGCCAGGTTTATGCCAATAGAACACTGGTGTGTGTGTATGCCAGTAGAATATTGGTGTATGTGCCAGGTTTATGCCAGTAGAACACTGGTGTGTATGTGCCAGGTTTATGCCAGTAGAACATTAGTGTATGTGCCAGGTTTATGCCAGTAGAACACTGGCGTGTGTATGTGCCAGGTTTATGCCAGTAGAACATTGGTGTATGTGCCAGGTTTATGCCAGTAGAACATTGGTGTATGTGCCAGGTTTATGCCAGTAGAACACTGGCGTGTGTATGTGCCAGGTTTATGCCAGTAGAACATTGGTGTATGTGCCAGGTTTATGCCAGTAGAACATTGGTGTATGTGCCAGGTTTATGCCAGTAGAACATTGGTGTATGTGCCAGGTTTATGCCAGTAGAACACTGGCGTGTGTGTCAGGTTTATGCCAATAGAACACTGGTATATGTTTCTAGTATGTGCACATTATAGGACATTAGTGACGTTACAGTAGCCAATGTGGGCGCATTATGGGACATTAGTGACGTTACAGTAGCCAATGTGGGCGCATTATGGGACATTAGTGACGTTACAGTAGCCAATGTGGGCGCATTATGGGACATTAGTGACGTTACAGTAGCCAATGTGGGCGCATTATGGGACATTAGTGACGTTACAGTAGCCAATGTGGGCGCATTATGGGACATTAGTGACGTTACAGTAGCCAATGTGGGCGCATTATGGGACATTAGTGACGTTACAGTAGCCAATGTGGGCGCATTATGGGACATTAGTGACGTTACAGTAGCCAATGTGGGCGCATTATGGGACATTAGTGACGTTACAGTAGCCAATGTGGGCGCATTATGGGACATTAGTGACGTTACAGTAGCCAATGTGGGCGCATTATGGGACATTAGTGACGTTACAGTAGCCAATGTGGGCGCATTATGGGACATTAGTGACGTTACAGTAGCCAATGTGGGCGCATTATGGGACATTAGTGACGTTACAGTAGCCAATGTGGGCGCATTATGGGACATTAGTGACGTTACAGTAGCCAATGTGGGCGCATTATGGGACATTAGTGACGTTACAGTAGCCAATGTGGGCGCATTATGGGACATTAGTGACGTTACAGTAGCCAATGTGGGCGCATTATGGGACATTAGTGATGTTACAGTAGCCAATGTGGGCACATTATGGGACATTAGTGACGTTACAGTAGCCAATATGGGCACATTATGGGACATTAGTGAAGTGTCATATATGACAGTTTGTGTCCGGACAGCGTTATTTATGGTGTAGCCCTTGTAACGTCTGCCTTTCCTCTGTATGTCACAAAGGTTATTTATTAAATCCATGTATGTAACCTGCATGTCTTTAGCCACAGCCCAGTGCTGGATAACAGGCTGCAATTTCTCTTCAAGGCTCATCCACAAAGCACTGGTCATAATATATGTTCCAGATGGAAGTGGCAGGTACTGTACAGCAGGCTCTGTGTCTTGTCTGCACAGACAGTAACAACAGGAAGAAATATCTGAGTGAGGGCCGTATTCCATTTGGAGCGAAAAGCCGTTTTCGGTGAAACTTTTTTGCCCGATGACGTCATTTTCGACAATTTAATTTATCCCCGTATTCAATTTCAGCATCTTTTCGCTAACGCGATAACGCAAAGCAATGTAACAGGCAAAAAAAGTTTTGCCTATGAACACCCGGCAGAAAAAAGTGCAGAATTGGGATTTTGGGGAGCAACACTGCGGGAACCACCCTGACCCCTATGGACACCCCACTATCTCCCCCCCCCCCCCCCCCCTGACGCAACTGCGTCAAAAAATTTAAAAGAAAAACCCATAAAGGACACCCCAAAAAAGCACTTTGAAAAAAGTGACAAAAAATTCAAAAACTAGCGAAACAGTCTTTGGGGGGTTCTGGAAGTATGGGGGAGGTGTATCTTTGATTGCAGGTGTTTGCTGAAGGTGTGTGTTTGGCACTTTTTAATGCTTGACTTTAGCAACTTTAAAATATGCATGGACCCATTTTCATGTACCCCATGATGGGCATACTTATATTTCCCCCAAAAAGTTGCAAAATGCTATTCTTCACCACTTGCCGACAGACGCTAAATAGCGCCTATATAGACCATTCAAAAACCCCAACTACCTTCAGCAGGCTACCCATAGTGAACCCCCATGTCAGAGCTTCTTTTGGGGGGCGTCAGGCTGATTTCCCCAATAACTACAGGACTTTTCACCTGTTTGAGTTTCACTGCGTCCCGTTTTTGCCAGTTTGAAAACGGAGATACCCGGGGACGCGCGTGATACTTTTTCGTGCAGAAAAGCTGCGAAGATGTATGTTTTTTTTTTTTGTTTGTTTTTTGTAACAAGAACATTTTCTCTTACAGTAGATCCCATATAAATATAACATTGCAAATGCTTCCGATGTGAAAATCATTTTAATTGACTACAGCATGTGAAGAACGAATGACATTTAGAGCTCTGTTAGTGCTCTGTTCCAAAATATAGCCCATTTATGACGATCTAGGGGTATTTTGTTAAATACTAGGGAATTTGGCTGTCTATAGAATATATAGATGGGCAAACCTGGATACCTGGAGCCATTGCAGGCCACGTAGTCATTGTAGGCCACGTTTTGTCCATCGCAGTCCTCTGGTTGATCAAAGCAAAATTCTTGTGCTACCTTTAAACCTCAAACGCTGTCATATGAAGAACTCTGTAATGGGGTTGAAGACAGATGGAAAAGCTTTCAGGTACCTGAGAGGAACATTCCCACTCCTGAGTGATGCTAGAGATAAGGAAGGGATCTTGGGTCGGCAATTTCATCCTCTTCTTAAGGATGAAAACTTCAACCAAGTCCTCCAGGTTAATGAGAGTGCGGCTTGGGAAGCCTGTACAGGTGTTGGCTTCTTGGGTGACAGAAGAGCTGGAACCTTGTTGAGATTGTGAACGACTTAGAAAAGTATCAGTTAGGCTGCAACATGTCACTCGCAATCCACAATCTATGCTCTCACCTGGGCGGCTTCCCTGACACCTGTGGTGCAGCGAGTGACGAGCACGGTTAGCGATGCCACCTGGACATGTCTGCAATGGATGGAAGATATCTGGGTAGGTGGAACGCGTCTATGCCTGCTGACTACTTGCTGGACAGTGACAAGAGATGCTCCAGAAGAGGAGCACGCCCTGGGAATACCGGTGTACCCAAAAGAAAAAGCAGATCTTTAGTCTTGGACATCCAACCCATAGCACCCCTGCCAGTCCGTTTTTTTTTTTTTTTTTTTATATTTATAACCCAACCAAAAGGATGACCCGTCATATTTTATATTTGTCGCTGTAAAGAGAGATTGGTCTCTGAGAAGTGCATTGAGCGGCGTACTGCCAGCCTTGAGTGATTGGCTGAGTTCTCTCGCCACTAAATGCATGCCAAGCGGCCCTTCCTCTCCGCAGGCAAAGTGACTGGTCCGTCGGGCACGGCACAGTCCGTTAATGTTGCTGTGAGTGTGGCATCCGTCCGCTGCATTTACCGCTAACGTGCTTGTGGTTATGTTATGTCACGAGAATAACGATCCTTCCGGCAGTCGCCTAAAATGTCATGCTGTGCATATATATATATCCATCTATCCATCCATCCATCCATCCATCCATCCATCCCCCGGGTAAGTGAGCAGTGTGAATGCAGATCAGTGTCGGCTCCATCACTGCCTGATGCGCCCGATCAACTCAGGTTATCTGTCGAACGACCTTTTCTGTTCAGGGGGGGGCGTATATAGAATTAGTCATGCAACTGTATTACCGAAAATGGTAAATATATTCCATTACCACTGTATGCAAGTGTGGTTCTGCCATCCATCCCCAAGGCAATGCGTTCCAGGGCTGCCTACTAGTAAAATACAAATGCATTTTCCACTAAATTGCAAGTATGGATCATGCCTTAATCCATTTTGACTTTCGTCCATGGTGGTCATGCGGGTATAGAGGTGTGTTCCTATGTTCCCATTGGACTCGGGTATGTTGCTGATGGCCTTAGATTGTTAGCTCCTCTCCCACATATGTTACCGAAACTACTCCCGCGTTCACCGGTGGAGAAATTTGAAGGTAAACTATTTTCCATGCTGGATGTGGACGGCTCCAGGAGGTTACGCTGCGGACCTTCAGTGTAACAGTGTTTACCATCTTCTCCAGGCTGTTGGTCTGGGAGCAGCATTTCAGATTTCTTAAATCTTAAGTCCGCTGTTGTGAAGGTTTCCTAATATGATGTCAAATTACACAGAAGGACCCAATTGTGTTACTCAGTTCAGGCCCAACGACCTCCAGTAGAGAACTGCACGTGTCAAGCCCACAGATACCCCCAACTGATTGTAATCGGCAGGAGGGATACATGTTAGGGGATGTTCTTGGGATCCTTGCACCCAAATACCGACAGCATCCCGGCGGGTAAGTATGAGTGTTAGGTTTAGGCACTAGGGGGAGGGTTAGGCTGCTGGAAAGGTGGGTTAGGGGTTAGTGTAGGGATACTTACCTTTGGCTGTCAGGATGCAGCTGTCAGTATTCTAACCGCCGGCATCCTGACCGCCAGGTTTCCATACTTAGGGCCTGATTCAGACCAGCTCGCTAGGAAGCGTTCGCACGCAGCCAGCCATTTGTTTGCATTCTGCGCATGCATCGCAAAGTCCGTACGCAAACCACTGCGAGCGATCGGGAAGTGTAACGCTCGCTGCGCATAGACAGTCCAGCTGAATGAGTGATGGGAGTAGCCATTTGCGGGTGGTGACAGGGGCTGGCCCCTAGAAACTGTGTTTCAGAGGCGTGCATAATTAAGACGCAGCGTCATAGTACACGTCACTTGGCTGAATTTTACACTGAAGTGCTCACACTGCTTGCGGCAGGGTATGGTCAGCCACAAGTGCTGCAATCGCATCCGTGGTGCTCGATGTACCGGTGGTTGCATACACTTCCTGGAGATGACGTGCGCAAGTGGGCGTCTTATGAATAGGCTGGTGGGCATCTGCATACACAATGCGATGGCACACTAAGACATAGTGGGCGTGCTAATGCCTTGCCGTGCCGACATTTGCATATGCATCTAGCGAACGGGTCTGAATCGAGCCCTTAACCCCATGTTAGAGACTCTGCTAGAGAATCTAGTGGGAAATTTGAATTGAAATGAGTATTATATATATTCATTACACACAGTAGGCCTAATGCTTACGGATGGATTCCTCAGCCTCTGGTACTTTGCTTCGTGGATTATCGCATCTTGAACAGCGATTAAAAAGTAGGGATCACTGATCCCCCTGTAAGATGCCAGTCACTAAACCCGTGGCATTTACAAGATGGTCCTGGCCATGTTTGCCTTGGGTATAACCTACAACTCCTTCTGCTAGCATTAGCCCGCAGTTGCGGCCTACTAACAGTCGTGCGTGGCATCACACCATGGGGCCTTATGGAACCACCTGTGTGAGCACATGCCCTATCCTGGTGTTTAAAGCCTTAGGGGCCGATTGAAGTAGCAGCAAATTACTTGTGGCCGCGTGTAAGTGTGACTATATGCCGCACTTACAGTACCTCCGTGCAAAAAAAAATCACAAGATTGGTCTGCGAGGGGGGGGGGGGTGTGAGTTGTGATGCGCTTGTATCCACGGCAGGCCGTCCCCCAATTGAATTGACCCCTACGTGAAACAAAGTGCCATCTGAGGCAATATGAGGAGGGATTTTGTAACGTGTGCATAAATATTGCTACATTTGTTTCCAATTAATAAAAGAACTAAACGCCCGCATTGGTCATTGTCCTGGTCTCCTAATCTGGCTATACACTGGGAATGATGCCCATTGCTCCCTGTATTGTCTGGCTGTAGCTCTGGGTGTGTAAGCTGCTAGGCATCAAACATGCCCAGCTATTTCTGCCGGTTGTTGCTGTCTGTATAGTGCAGTACCAGCATTCCCTGCAGCACTTTACAATTGTAAAAAATCAAAGTTGTGACAAATTCATTAAATATTCAGTATTTGTGGCCGTTGCTTTGTGCCGTCTCTCTTGTAGCTACCCAATGAGACCTATACCATGCAGTAATGTACCCCTAGACCCACGTTGTGAAGGCACTGTAACTCTATAGTAATGTATGGTGGTAGCTACCCTATGAGACCTATACCATGCAGTAATGTACTCCTAGACCCACGTTGTAAAGGCACTCTGACTCTATAGTAATGTATGGTGGTAGCTACCCTATGAGACCTATACCATGCAGTAATGTACTCCTAGACCCACGTTGTAAAGGCACTCTGACTCTATAGTAATGTATGGTGGTAGCTACCCTATGAGACCTATACCATGCAGTAATGTACTCCCAGACTTGCGTTGTAAAGGCACTCTAACTCTATAGTAATGTATGGTGGTAGCTACTCCATGAGACCTATACCATGCAGTAATGTGCTCCTAGACCCACGTTGTAAAGGCACTGTAACTCTATAGTAATGTATGGTGGTAGCTACTCCATGAGACCTATACCATGCAGTAATGTGCTCCTAGACCCACGTTGTAAAGGCACTGTAACTCTATAGTAATGTATGGTGGTAGCTACCCTATGAGACCTATACCATGCAGTAATGTACTCCCAGACCCGCGTTGTAAAGGCACTCTGACTCTATAGTAATGTATGGTGGTAGCTACCCTGTGAGACCTATACCATGCAGTAATGTACTCCTAGACCCACGTTGTAAAGGCACTGTAACTCTATAGTAATGTATGGTGGTAGCTACCCTATGAGACCTATACCATGCAGTAATGTACTCCCAGACCCGCGTTGTAAAGGCACTCTGACTCTATAGTAATGTATGGTGGTAGCTACCCTATGAGACCTATACCATGCAGTAATGTACCCCTAGACTTGCGTTGTAAAGGCACTCTGACTCTATAGTAATATATGATGGTAGCTACCCTATGAGACCTATCCCATGCAGTAATGTACTCCTAGACCCGCGTTGTAAAGGCACTGTAACTCTATAGTAATGTATGGTGGTAGCTACCCTATGAGACCTATACCATGCAGTAATGTACTCCTAGACCCGCGTTGTAAAGGCACTCTGACTCTATAGTAATGTATGGTGGTAGCTACCCTGTGAGACCTATACCATGCAGTGATGTACTCCTAGACCCGCGTTGTAAAGGCACTCTGACTCTATAGTAATATATGGTGGTCAGGTCAGTAATGGCCTGATTCTGTGTCACGC
This sequence comes from Taudactylus pleione, assembly GCA_031769625.1. NCBI lineage: Eukaryota > Metazoa > Chordata > Amphibia > Anura > Myobatrachidae > Taudactylus > Taudactylus pleione. Next base: position 11,237,470 of record JAUIMM010000060.1, on the reverse strand, counting down.
GCAGTGTCCATGCATTAAGTCTTCGCAGGCGTCCATATTGTTAGCGCTCAGACAGAACTGATTTGGACGTATCGGCCTGTGGAATTCAGCGTGCGTTTCTGAGAGGCTATAGGGGTGTGGCTAAGCAGATGGGGGCGTGTCACTGTAAGCGGCTGCGTCCAATGATGCACAGCCGCTCACACCAGAGGCCGTACTTGCGAAGAAACTGCACCTGCCATAAGGCGGAGTTTCGATGGTGCATCTAAAGACTACCCCCCAAGACGGAGCTGCACCACAGCAAGGTGCTACAAGTGGGCGCCTCGGTATTAATGACATCCGCTGCAGCATTAGCGTAAGACGTAGGCACTTCTGCGCTCAGCTGGGAATGAGCCCCTAAGTGTGTAAATGCTGCAGAGGATAGGCCGGAGGTCTGTACCATGGCATCATGGTGGCCGTTACACTTCTGGTCCTGCATGTAGCCCATAATGCATCCCTTTGACTCGGTACACGTTTTGCATGCGTCCCTGTTTGTGTACAGATCTCTGGCCGTGACACTTATATCTGCACTGACATGTGAGGGGTAGGGGGAAGGGGTTTGTGTTACCTCTAAGCTGCCTGATTGCTGATATAGAAAGGTATGAGGTATCAGTGGGAGTGTTTCTATATACACAATATACCCGGATAATCCTGTGGGGTGGGATGGGGGTGAGAGAGGTTAGCGCTACTTTTATAGTGCAGAGCTGCAGCTTTTGCTGTTCCAGCCGGAGCTCCTGAGTTATGGACTCTCCAGCAGGTGCCCCCAGCACGTCCCTATTTATTGCTGATCATAGGTGACTGGTCCTCTATGTGTGTATTGTAGTAATTGGTGACCGGTTGCCTGGTAAATGTGCTTCTCTTTCCCATTGCAGGAGGATACAGCAGGTGCCAGTTGGCTGATGCATGGACACAGAACACTAGGCACGGAGATGGTGCTGAAAAAGGTACTTTGATGACTCTAGCTCCCCCGTCTGACCAAACCTAAAATGACAGGTTTTTGTGGGGTGGGTTTATCCAGAGGGAATCTGTATGTAATGCTGGCTGTCGGGATGCCTCCTGTCAAAATACTGACAGCGGCATCCCGATGGTTGGTATCCCGACAAGAGTTGGGTAAGTATACTAACCTATTTCCCCCTAACCCTCCCCGTTAGTGCCTAAACCTAAGTTTCCCACCCTTCATGCCTAACCCTAACCCCTCCCCACTTATGGTGCCTACACACGGTCAGATATGTCAGATGAATGATTTTAGACAGTATTAAAATGAATGGAATCATCCAAATCTGACTGCAAACACATCAGATTTCAGATATCGTTCTCTGACATGCGGGAACGCACATCGTTGTAGGCGCACATGTCAGATTTTTCCTACAGATATGAACAATTTTTAAAATTATCGTTCAGATCTGACAAAATCTGACCGTGTGTATGCACCATTAGTGCCTAACCCCCCCCAGTGGGGCCAGATCCTAAACCTCCCCCCTAGGGGTGCCTAAAAAAAAAACAACCTACCGATAACCCCTCTATGCTACATAACCCTTTCCTCCCCCCTCTAACACTAAGGGCGCCCTGGCTTACCTTCATTCGGGCTGTTGTCCTCCTGCATTTCGGCGTCAGGATTAATGTTGGCGTCTGTTTCGACGCCTATCTTAAATCCCTTGTCGGGCTCCCAGCGTCAGGATTGAGGTAAAATTATTAAAATATTAATGTGCCATCATCTCCTAGCATCACCTATGAAATATTTGGTGCGGCTCAATGCAGTACCTTCAGATTATTTAGAAGTACTACAGACGTGCCCTCATACACCTAGCCTCAATTCGCCCTCCGTGAGTGAGCCGCGCTGAGCGGTGTAGCATCTTTTCAACCCGAAAATGTTTTAAGGCACACAGCAGGGACTATTATGCCACTTCTGGTTACTCTTGTAATCCTCCTTCTCAAATTTCATGTACTGATCTACATAGCTCTGTCCATTTAAAGTAAAGTCCACATCGGAGATGAGTGGTTTATTAAAGCAATGTGCAGGCGAGTAATAATACATGGACAGAACCTGCAGTATTTGTGCCTCTATAAATACATACCATGCTATCCTTCACTTCTGCAGCAGGTTGTCACACTAGGGCCATGCTTCCCTAGGAAAACAATTCAAGTCAGAATTGAAGTAATACAATTAAAGCTAAATATGGCTAATGTGGAATAGTTGTGAGCAAGGCTTAAGCCTTACAAGATGCAGATGATCGGTGAGTCCGGCTACATTAATGTGGTTTACTTTGGAGCATTGTATTCTACCTGACCACTAAATGTGACTCTCTTCTGCCCTCAGCCCAGTGTCACGTACCAGGCAATCAGCAAGCGACTGAAAGTGTCCGAGGAGGTGAGAACACGGCGTCCCCTCCTCCCTAATCATGTGATCATTGCTGGCTCCTAGATTACTTCCAGTCCCATCTGACATGTATAATAATGATCCTCCTTCTTGCTGTATTCAGGACACCGGCTCAACATCCATCCAGGCAGCAGACAGCACAGCCATCAACGGCAGCATCACACCCACAGACAAAAAGTACGTCCTCTGCCCACCTTACACATTGCTAAGATGCCATCCAGGGCATGGTCACTGGCAGGAGATGTGATTTGCAGTATGGATTGTTTTATTTATATAGGATAGATATAAGGAGTTAGCTGATGAATCCCATGGGGCCCCATTAGCGCTGTACGTAGATAACATTTCTGTGCATAACACACATACAGAGCGATGTAACCCTATCACATTGCTGTACATAACACACACACAGAGCGATGTAACCCTATCACATTACTGTACATAACACACACATACAGAGCGATATAACCCTATCACAGTACTGTACATAACATACACATACAGAGCGATGTAACCCTATCATTACTGTACATAACACACATACAGAGCGATGTAACCCTATCACATTACTGTACATAACACATACATACAGAGCGATGTAACCCTATCACATTACTGTACATAACACACATACATACAGAGCAATGTAACCCTATCACATTACTGTACATAACATACACATACAGAGCGATGTAACCCTATCACATTACTGTACATAACACACACACAGAGCGATGTAACCCTATCACATTACTGTACATAACACACACATACAGAGCGATATAACCCTATCACAGTACTGTACATAACATACACATACAGAGCGATGTAACCCTATCATTACTGTACATAACACACATACAGAGCGATGTAACCCTATCACATTACTGTACATAACACATACATACAGAGCGATGTAACCCTATCACATTACTGTACATAACACACATACATACAGAGCAATGTAACCCTATCATTACTGTACATAACATACACATACAGAGCGATGTAACCCTATCACATTACTGTACATAACACACATACAGAGCGATGTAACCCTATCACATTACTGTACATAACACACATACAGAGTGATATAACCCTATCACATTACTGTACATAACACACATACAGAGCGATGTAACCCTATCACATTACTGTACATAACACACACACACACATACATACAGACATGGAGGTAGATGGCTAGAGACTGGCCGGGGAGGGAGGTGTTACACAGTGACGTGAGACAGACATGGAGGTAGATGGCTAGCGACTGGCCGGGGAGGGAGATGTTACACAGTGACGTCAGTCTCCTTTCTCCTCTCCTTTGCTCAGGATCGGATTTCTCGGCTTGGGGCTAATGGGAAGTGGGATAGTGTCCAACCTGTTGAAGATGGGGCACACGGTGACCGTATGGAACAGGACTGCGGAGAAGGTAATAACCTGGGCAGAGACCGCGGTACCAATCCGTCATTTACACACAAGTATGTTTAGGTAGATTTACAGAAGTTCTGAATTAAACTTTATATTTGTCACACAGAAACATTGTTATACAGTTATGTACAGTGCCTTGCAAAAGTATTTATGCTCCTTTGCATTTTTCATGTTTTGTTGCCTCACAGCCTGGAATTATAATGGATTGTGTGAAGGTGTGCATCATTTCATTCACACAACATGCCTACAACTGTGAAGTTGTGTTTTTTATATTGTGATTCAAACAACATTTAGGACAACATAACAGAAAACTTCAGCGTGCATAACTATTCACCCCCCTAAAGTCAGTACTTTGTCGAGCCACCTTTTGTGGCTATTACAGCTGCAAGTCGCTTTGGATAAGTCTCTATGAGCTTGCCACATCTTGCCCCTGGGATTTTTGCCCATTTCTCAAGGCAAAACTGCTCCAGCTCCCTCATGTTGGATGTTTCCGCTTGTGAACAGCAATCTTCAAGTCTGACCACAGATTCTCAATTGGATTGAGATCTGGGCTTTGACTAAGCCATTCCAACACTTTTAAATCCTTCTCCTTAAACCCCTCGAGTGTTGCTTTAGCAGTATGCTTCGGGTCATTGTCCTGCTGGAAGGTTAACCTCCGTCCCAGTCTCAGATCACAGGCAGACTGAAACAGGTTTTGCTCAGGAATATCCCTGTATTTATCACCATCTATCTTTCCCTCAAATCAGTTTCCCAGTCCCTGCTGCTGAAAAACATCCCCACAGCATGATGCTGCCACCACCATGTTACACTGTGGGGATGGTGATCTCGGGGTGATGGGATGTGTTGGGTTTGCGCCAGACATAGCATTTTCCTTGGTGGTCGAAATGTTCAATTTTAGTCTCATCTGACCAGAGCACCTTCCTCCATACATTTGGGGAGTCGCCCACATGCCTTTTGGCAAACTCAAATCGTGTCTTATTTTTATCACTAAAGCCCAGCTCTATGGAGTGTATGTCTTATTGTGGTCACATGCACAGATACACCAGTCTCTGCTGCGGAACTCTGCAGCTCCTTCAGGGTTACCTTTGGTCTCTGTGCTGCCTCTCTGATTAATGCCCTCCTTGCCCGGTCCGTGAGTTTTGTGGGCAGCCCTCTCTTGGCAGGTTTGTTGTGATACCATGTTCTTTCCATTTGATGATGATGGATTTGATGGTGCTCCGGGGGATCGTCAAAGATTTGGATATTTTATTATAACCCATCTCAGAATTGTACTTCTCAACAACTTTGTCCCTGACTTGTTTGGAGAGCTCCTTGGTCTTCATGGTGTGAGGCCTCTTGCTTAGTGGTGTTGCAACCTCTGGGGCCTTTCAGAAAAGGTGTGTATATACTGACAGATCATGTGACACTTAGATTTCACACAGGTGGACTTCATTTAACTAATTATGTGACTTCTGAAGGTAATTTTTTGTACCAGAACTTTTGAGGGGCTTCATAGTAAAGGGGGTGATTACATATGCACAGGCCAATTTTCAGAATTTTATTTATAAAGATTCTTTTTTAAATATATTTTTCTCATTTCACTTCACCAAATAAGACTATATTGTGCAGATCCATCACATAAAATTCAGATAAAAAAAAAGAAAAAAATTAGGTTGTAATGTAACAAAAAAGGTAAAAAGCCAAAGCGGGTGGGGTGAATACTTTTGCAAGGCACTGTAGTACACTGGGCTAAAAAAAAAAAAAAAAAACTAGTTCTAAAAGAAGCTGCTCTCATTACTGGCGGTGTTAATCCTGCCGGCCCTGTCACATACATGTGATCCCGGCTGTGTGTACTGCTCCACGTGTGATCTCATACTTCATTGGAATCACTGCAGCATCCTTTGTCTCAATGTCAGATGGGCTGAGCGCTGGCTTCATACTTTTTGTTGCTCTAAAAACAGCCCTGAGAAAATCCATTTCCGTTATATCTCTAAAATAGAAAGCGTCTGGAGGAAATGACAGTGAAGTGTGGGATCAGGATGAGAACAGAAAGGTAAAGGCAATTTGTTTAACTGCGCAGTAAATAAGTTGGACTTTACCTTCACTTGGCTGTATTGTATGTGGTGGGCCACAAGGGGGCGCTGCTCTCTCCTCATTCCTCTCTCTCTTCCTCCCTGCAGTGTGACTTGTTCATCCAGGAAGGGGCACACCTGGGCCGAACTCCAGCGGAAGTGGTCTCCACCTGTGACATCACGTTTGCCTGCGTGGCAGATCCCAAAGCAGCTAAAGATGTGCGTTGACGGTGTGGTGCCAAGTCTGCCAACATTGTTCAGTTATTAGAGAGCTGTTTCTCTAGGCTAGTAATGAGTATGAAGTAGCGGGAGTGTTCATACTTGCCTACTGTGTGCCAGGCTGTAGGGGTGTGTGCCGCTCTAGCAGTGTGTATGGCAGGCTTGTCATGCAGACTGGCTGGGTTAATCCATGCAAAAGGGTGGGCGAGTGTTGTCACAGTGTTTCCAGTGAGCACATCGTAATTTGTTCGATCTGTATATGTCAGCCCTAAAGGTTATTATTGTTACCATTGCCCAGTCTCCACAGCGCCAATCAGCGGGGGAAGCAGGCTCTACACTAAAGGGACATACTAGCTATACAAACTACATGCACATGTGAAAGTAAAGGACAGGGAAGGTGCCGTTCATAAGAATCTTGTTGGAAAAGGGCTCACTGAGATGGGTGTTGGTGTGCGGGGGCATTACAGTAGGAAGTGTAGGGGACTTTAGTGTGTGAGTAGTATAGATGGGAGTAGGGTAGGTGTGAGGGTGTATTAGTGTGGGTAGTATAGGTGGGAGTAGGGTAGGTGTGAGGGTGTATTAGTGTGGGTAGTATAGGTGGGAGTAGGGTAGGTGTGAGGGTGTATTAGTGTGAGTAGTATAGATGGGAGTAGGGTAGGTGTGAGGGTGTATTAGTGTGGATAGTATAGGTGGGAGTAGGGTAGGTGTTAGGGTGTATTAGTGTGGGTAATAGAGGTGGGAGTAGGGTAGGTGTGAGGGTGTATTAGTGTGGGTAGTATAGGTGGGAGTAGGGTAGGTGCGAGGGTGTATTAGTGTGGATAGTATAGGTGGGAGTAGGGTACGTGTTAGGGTGTATTAGTGTGGGTAATAGAGGTGGTAGTAGGGTAGGTGTTAGGGTGTATTAGTGTGGGTAGTATAGGTGGGAGTAGGGTAGGTGCGAGGGTGTATTAGTGTGGATAGTATAGGTGGGAGTAGGGTACGTGTTAGGGTGTATTAGTGTGGGTAATAGAGGTGGTAGTAGGGTAGGTGTGAAGGTGTATTAGTGTGGGTAGTATAGGTGGGAGTAGGGTAGGTGTGAGGGTGTATTAGTGTGGGTAGTATAGGTGGGAGTAGGGTAGGTGTGAGGGTGTATTAGTGTGGGTAGTATAGCTGGGAGTAGGGTAGGTGTGAGGGTGTATTAGTGTGGGTAGTATAACTGGGAGTAGGGTAGGTGTGAGGGTGTATTAGTGTGGGTAATATAGGTGGGAGTAGGGTAGGTGTGAGGGTGTATTAGTGTGGGTAGTATAGGTGGGAGTAGGGTAGGTGTGAAGGTGTATTAGTGTGGATAGTATAGGTGGGAGTAGGGTAGGTGTGAAGGTGTATTAGTGTGGATAGTATAGGTGGGAGTAGGGTAGGTGTGAGGGTGTATTAGTGTGGGTAATATAGGTGGGAGTAGGGTAGGTGTGAGGGTGTATTAGTGTGGGTAGTATAGGTGGGAGTAGGGTAGGTGTGAGGGTGTATTAGTGTGGATAGTATAGCTGGGAGTAGGGTAGGTGTGAGGGTGTATTAGTGTGGATAGTATAGCTGGGAGTAGGGTAGGTGTGAGGGTGTATTAGTGTGGGTAATATAGCTGGGAGTAGGGTAGGTGTGAGGGTGTATTAGTGTGGGTAGTATAGGTGGGAGTAGGGTAGGTGTGAGGGTGTATTAGTGTGGGTAGTATAGGTGGGAGTAGGGTAGGTGTGAGGGTGTATTAGTGTGGGTAGTATAGGTGGGAGTAGGGTAGGTGTGAGGGTGTATTAGTGTGGGTAGTATAGGTGGGAGTAGGGTAGGTGTGAGGGTGTATTAGTGTGGGTAGTATAGGTGGGAGTAGGGTAGGTGTGAGGGTGTATTAGTGTGGGTAGTATAGGTGGGAGTAGGGTAGGTGTGAGGGTGTATTAGTGTGGGTAGTATAGGTGGGAGTAGGGTAGGTGTGAGGGTGTATTAGTGTGGGTAGTATAGGTGGGAGGAGGGTAGGTGTGATGGTGTATTAGTGTGAGTGGTGAGAGTAGGGTAGGTGTGAGGGTGTATTAGTGTGGGTAATATAGGTGGGAGTAGGGTAGGTGTGAGGGTGTATTAGTGTGGGTAGTATAGGTGGGAGTAGGGTAGGTGTGAAGGTGTATTAGTGTGGATAGTATAGGTGGGAGTAGGGTAGGTGTGAAGGTGTATTAGTGTGGATAGTATAGGTGGGAGTAGGGTAGGTGTGAGGGTGTATTAGTGTGGGTAATATAGGTGGGAGTAGGGTAGGTGTGAGGGTGTATTAGTGTGGGTAGTATAGGTGGGAGTAGGGTAGGTGTGAGGGTGTATTAGTGTGGGTAGTATAGGTGGGAGTAGGGTAGGTGTGAGGGTGTATTAGTGTGGGTAGTATAGGTGGGAGTAGGGTAGGTGTGAGGGTGTATTAGTGTGGGTAGTATAGGTGGGAGTAGGGTAGGTGTGAGGGTGTATTAGTGTGGGTAGTATAGGTGGGAGTAGGGTAGGTGTGAGGGTGTATTAGTGTGGGTAGTATAGGTGGGAGTAGGGTAGGTGTGAGGGTGTATTAGTGTGGGTAGTATAGGTGGGAGTAGGGTAGGTGTGAGGGTGTATTAGTGTGGGTAGTATAGGTGGGAGTAGGGTAGGTGTGAGGGTGTATTAGTGTGGGTAGTATAGGTGGGAGTAGGGTAGGTGTGAGGGTGTATTAGTGTGGGTAGTATAGGTGGGAGGAGGGTAGGTGTGATGGTGTATTAGTGTGAGTGGTGAGAGTAGGGTAGGTGGGAGGGTGTATTAGTGTGAGTGGTGGGAGTAGGGTAGGTGGGAGGGTGTATTGGTGGGAGGGTGTATTAGTGTGGATAGTATAGCTGGGAGTAGGGTTGGCTGGGAGGGTGTATTAGTGTGGATAGTATAGCTGGGAGTAGGGTAGGTGTGAGGGTGTATTAGTGTGGATAGTATAGCTGGGAGTAGGGTAGGTGTGAGGGTGTATTAGTGTGGATAGTATAGCTGGGAGTAGGGTAGGTGTGAGGGTGTACTAGTGTGGGTAATATAGGTGGGAGTAGGGTAGGTGTGATGGTGTATTAGTGGGTGGTGGGAGTAAGGTAGGTGGGAGTAGGGTAGGTGGGAGGGTATATTAGTGTGAGGTAGTGTAGGTGTGAGGGTGTATTAGTGTGTAGTATAGATGGGTGTATTAGCGTGGGTAGTTTACAGCTGTGGCCAAAAGTTTTGAGAATGACACAAGTATTTGTTTTCAGAAAGTTTGTTGCTTCAGTGTTTTAGATCTTTTTGTCCGATGTTACTATGGTATACTGAAGTAATATTACAAGCATTTCATAAGTGAAGACTTTTTTTGACATTTACATTAAGTTTATGCAGAGTGCCAATATTTGCAGTGTTTTCTTTTTCAAGACCTCTGCAATTCGCCCTGGCATGCTGTCAATCAAATTCTGGGCCACATACTGACTGATGGCCGCCCATTCTTGCCTAATCAATGCTTGGAGTTTGTCAGAATTTGTGGGTTTTTGTTTGTCCACCAGTCTCTTAAGGATGGACCACAAATTCTCAATGGGATTAAGGTCTGGGGAGTTTCCTGGCCATGGACCCAAAATTTTCGATGTTTTGTTCCCTGAGCCACTTAGTTATCACTTTTGCCTTATGGCAAGGTGCTCCTTCATGCTGGAAAAGGCATTGTTCATCACCAAACTGTTCTTGGATGGTTGGGAGAAGTTGCTCTTGGAGGATGTTTTGGTACCATTCTATATTCATGGCTGTGTTCTTAAGCTGGCCACACACTAGACCAACTTACATCCAACCAGCCAACTTGTTGATTGGTTGGAATGAAAATCTGGTAAGGAATACAATCAGCAATTTGCTCCCAAACGCTGGGAAATGAACCAAAACTGTTGTTTGAACAAATTGTTTAGATCAAACATTTAACAAACTTGTCTGACCGACCATTTTCATCTGTTTTTTGGCATTTAGTAGCAAATTGCTGATCATCATTTACTCCCATACGTTACCAGATTTACAACCAATCAACAAGTTGGCTGGTTGGATGTAAGTTGGTCTAGTGTGTGGCCAGCTTTAGGCAAAATTGTGAGTGAGCCCACTCCCTTGGCTGAGAAGCAACCCCACACATGAATGGTCTTGGGATGCTTTACTGTTGGCCTGACACAGGACTGATGGTAGCGCTCACCTTTCCTTCTCCGGACAAGCGTTTTTTCAGATGCCCCAAACAATCTGAAAGGGGATTCATCAGAGAAAAGAACTTTGCCCCAGTCTTCAGCAGTCCAATCCCTGTACTGTTTGCAGAATTTCAGTCTGTCCCTGATGTTTCTACTTCAGGGTCCATAGGGGGTCCACAGGGTTGACCTTGGGGTTATAGCTGGAACAGGATCCATGGGCACCACACAGTTAAGCTTTTAGCTCCCAGGATGCACTTGGGTCCTCCTCTATACCCCGCCCCCGAGCCACAGGCACCTCAGTGTAAGCTGGTGCCCGGCCGGAGTCGGTCACCGCGCAGGGGGGCTGCAGGAGCAGCCCCCAGAAGCTTTTTATTTTAAGTTAAATTTTATTTATTTTTAATCTATTTTTACTACAGACGGCAGCGAAGGGCTGTCTGTACAGACGCCCACGCTGCCGCTCTGATTCCCCGACTGGCGCCGCGACGCCAGTACTAATCTGGGGATCGCGGCGGGAGGACAGAGTCCGTACTAGCCGGACTCTGTCTACCTCCCAGGACTGCTGCCGGAGTCGCCGGGGATGCAGGTAAGCCGCGCGTCGCTGGCTAGCGGCGGCGCGCGGAATGCCTTAAATGCAGTCCTTTAGCCTCCGGTCCTGGGGACAGACCGGAGGCTGCTGGCAGTGGCGGCGGGCCCCCCCCCCCCCATAACCCGTGGGACCACTAGACCACCAGGGATAACCGGCAAGGGAAGCCAGCATCCCTGGGGTAATGGCCAGCCAGGGGAGGAAGCCTTCCCTGTCAGCGGCTCCTCCCCTCAGCTCAGCGCGCCTTTCAGCACGCAGTCTGGCGTCGCTGAGCTGCAGTTACTCGGCCACTCCTCCTCTGAGGTCTCCAGCGGCCATTTTCTAGTGGCAGCGCAGATCTCAGGGAGCACGCGGACCGGTCCCCCTGTGTACCTCTCCCCTGATTAAGGACAGCGTACACAGCACTATAGCCCTCCCAGACACTGAATCTGGGCAGGTTGATTGTAGTGTAAAGGTGCAGTGAGTATATCTTCCTGCATGGTATGTGACTTTTTGCTAGTGCTGCCTGTCTGTGCTTATTTTGTACTTACTGTCAGCTTATACCTATCCCTTTACTTCTCCTACAAGCCCTGCAGGTGTGTGGGGGAGGGGCGTTTCTACTGACCTCACTTATATAGATCACGTATTTGTGAGGTCCGTCACATACAGTTGTGTGCTACTCAGTGCCATATTGTGGGCTGTTGTTCAGCACACCGGTGAGTGCGTTTCACTTCTACCCTGGTGCCAGATATATAATATATTCTGTCATGTCAGACGGGGAGGTTGAGCGCTCAGTGGCTCCGGTGTTGGCCTCCTGCGGACGCTGTTCTGCAGGAGTAGATAGGGAGGATTTGTCACAGGATGGCCTGTGTAGTCGATGCCAGGTGGCTCCTGGCCCATCCAGACCTTCTCTGGCGCAGGAACCACCGTGGGCGATGTTTTCTCAGGTGCTGGTGTCTATTGCGGACCGTCTGTCGGTCCCGACTGCTCTCCCTACTAGGGTGGTGCCCCAGCCGACCATCCCCCATTCCCCGGGTGTCCCGCAGTTATTGCGGAGTCCTCCTGGGTCTCAATCAGTTGGTCCCTATGCGGGGTTGCCTATGTATATACAGGCTTCCCCTGTGCCGCAGCAGCCTGTGGTACCTTTTCAGGCCCCTATGGCGACGCCTCCACCATGGGTGGATGTGCTCTCCAACTCCGTGCAAAATTTGGCGGCCGCTTCCTCGGCTTTTCAGTCAATGTTGCAGACTGACATGCCTTCTAGGATTTCTAAACGCCCACTCATGACACGGGCTGCTCAGGTATCGGACTCAGAGGGTTCCTCAGATGATGGGGAGGTCCCTGATGACACTGACTCGGACGCCTCGGTCCAGGAAATGGATACCAAGTCGTCCATTAATGTGCGAGCACTAGTTAGGGCGGTGCGAGCTATTCTTCTTATAGAGGATGAGGCACCGGTTCCTAGGTCGAAGTTTCCTAGTTTCAAAAAAACTAAGGTGGCTTCTGCGGTGTTTCCCCTGTCGGATCAGTTGACGGATCATATGGCGGTAGCTTGGCAGGCGCCCAGTAAGAGATTCCTTCCTCAGAAGCGGTTGGCTTCTAATTACCCCTTCCCTGAGGCACATTGTAAAAAATGGGAAACTCCACCGGCGGTGGATTCCCATGTCACCCGTTTAACTCGGGGCGCCACCTTACCATTACCGTCGATATCCTCGCTGAAGGATCCCACGGACAGGAAAGTTGAGACTTGCTTAAAGTCTATTTACTCCCTCTCCGGGGCGGTGGCCCGACCGTCCATGGCCATTTCCTGGGTGGCCAAGGCCATTGAGGGGTGGGCCAATGCATTGGAAGATACCTTCCCGGACGACGCTCCGGATGTCCAGCGGGCGTTGTTGGGACAAATGAGGGACGCCGCTTCTTACATTGGAGAAGCTTCTTTAGATGCTAGTCTGCTGACCTCGCGGGTATCGGCTGCAGCGGTGTCTGCCCGCCGATCCTTATGGTTGCGGTCCTGGAGAGCGGACTCTGATTCAAAGAAAGGTCTGGAGGCCTTACCTTTCAATGGGGAATTACTATTTGGTCCGGACTTGGACAAAATAGTGGACACCCTGGCTAAATCCAAGTCGGCCTTCCTCCCTTCGGCGGCACTGCCTGCTAAGGTTCGGAGTTCGGCTTTTCGTTCCTTTCGGGTTCAGGGTAAGGCGAAAGGTCAGTCCTTCCCGAGACAGTCTGCGAGTAAGACGGCCTCTAAACCCAAGAAGCAAGCCTGGAGTGCTCGGTGCCCTTCTTCCAAGCAGGAAGATAAACCTGCGGCCTGATGGGACGGGCCTCCCTCTGGGGGACCTCAGAGTGGGAGGCCGACTTCTTCTATTTGCCCAGTGCTGGCACAATACCACCACGGATGCCTGGGTTCGAGAAGTGGTCTCCCAGGGGTACGCCCTGTCTTTTCGGCACAGACCACCCCACCAGTTTTTCTGCACAAGTCCTTCTCAGAACAAGACCAAGGCGTTACAGGTTCAGGAGGCTATAGAGTCCTTGCTGACAGCAGGGGTCATTGTTCCCGTTCCTCTATCACAACGAGGGACGGGGTATTATTCGTCTCTGTTTCTGGTGCAGAAACCCAATGGTTCTCATCGCCCTATCCTCAGCTTGAAGTCTCTGAACAAATTCCTCAGAGTTCCCAAGTTCAGGATGGAAACGTTACGTTCCATCATTCTGGCGATGGAACCGGGGGATTACATGGTGTCCCTGGACATCCAGGACGCCTACCTCCATGTTCCGATAGCATCTTCACACCAGTGGTATCTGAGGTTCGCTATCCTTCAACACCACTATCAGTTCCGGGCGCTACCCTTTGGTCTCTCCACGGCACCGAGGGTGTTCACGAAGATTATGGCGGTCATGGCCGCACATCTTCGGAACCAGAATGTACGGCTGCTGCCGTACCTGGACGACCTCCTGTTGCTGGCGAGCTCCCCGGAGGTACTGCTTCAACATCTCCACCTGACGATCGCTTGCCTGCAAGCACACGGGTGGTTGATAAATTGGAAAAAGTCCTCTCTGATTCCATCACAGCGGATGGTTCATTTGGGAGCCCTGCTGGATTCGCGTCAGCAAAGGATCTTCCTGACTCCGGAGAAGGTCGCCTCACTACAGCTGCGGATACGCAGTTGCCTGAGCCGTTGCCGCCTGTCGGTCCATTCGGCTATGAGAGTTCTGGGGTCCATGGTGTCGACATTCGACATGGTGGAATTTGCCCAGTTCCATTCCCGGCCCCTGCAGGGGCTGATTCTATCAGAATGGAACGGGTTACCTCACCGGATCCGCTCTCAGGTGCTGGTGTTGTCTCCGGACGTTCGGCTATCTTTGGCTTGGTGGCTTCAGACAGCTCATCTGGTCGAGGGGCGCCCATTTTGGATCCCGGACTGGGTCCTGCTCACGACGGATGCCAGTCTCCGGGGTTCGGGGGCAGTGACCGGCTCTTTGTCGCTTCAGGGTCGTTGGTCAGTGGAAGAAGCACTTCTCCCCATCAACATCCTGGAACTGCGGGCAGTATACAAGGCCCTGCAGTCGTCCGGCCCCGCTCTTCACGGAAGGGCGGTACAGGTGCAGTCCGACAACGCCACCACGGTGGCGTATATCAATCACCAAGGCGGAACTCGCAGTCAGGCAGCGATGTCGGAGGTGTCTCGTATCCTGTCTTGGGCGGAGGGTCACATTCCAGCTATCTCGGCGGTCTTCATCCCCGGAGTCCTCAATTGGGAGGCGGACTTCCTCAGCCGTCACGACGTGCATCCCGGGGAATGGTCGCTTCACCCAGAGGTGTTTCAGCTACTCGTGGACAGGTGGGGACTGCCGGAGCTGGACTTGATGGCCTCCCGTCACAATCACAAGTTGCCCGTTTACGGGTCGAGGACAAGAGCCGCAGGTGCAAGTCTGGTGGACGCGCTGTCGGTGACATGGACGTTTCACCTGGCGTATCTGTTTCCTCCGATATCCCTGCTTCCTCGGGTTCTGCGGAAATTCAAGCAGGACGGCGGCATGCTCGTGCTGGTAGCTCCGGCGTGGCCCAGACGTCCTTGGTACTCCGATCTGAGGAGCCTCTCCATCGACGCTCCGTACCTTCTTCCTCAACGTCGGGACCTGTTGTCTCAGGGGCCCTGCCTTTACCCGGATCTGGGTCGGCTGTCTTTGACGGCGTGGCTCTTGAGACAGCCGTCTTGAGGTCTCGGGGCTTCTCCAGTTCGGTTATTGGTACGATGCTCAGGGCACGCAAGCCTGCTTCAGCACTGATTTATCACAGAGTGTGGCACACTTACTTTCAGTGGTGTGAGTCCAGACTTTATGATCCTCAGGTGTTCCGAGTTTCTAGAATCTTGGAATTTCTTCAGTCAGGATTGGATCTCGGCTTACGCCTTGCATCTCTGAAGGTTCATGTGTCCGCCTTGTCCGTGTGGTTTCAACGGCGGATTGCAATACTACCAGACGTTCACACCTTTTTCCAAGGTGTTCTCAGGATCCAGCCTCCCTTTGTGCCTCCTGTGGCTCCTTGGGACTTGGCGGTGGTGCTACGGGTCCTGCAGGATCCTCCGTTTGAGCCTCTTGAGGCGGTGGAGCTCAAGTGGCTGACCTTTAAGACGGTTTTTCTCCTGGCAATTGCTTCGGCCAGGAGGGTGTCTGAATTGGGGGCGCTTTCCTGTCGCCCTCCTTTCCTGATTTTTCACCAGGACAGAGCGGTGCTCCGCACTCGTCCTGAGTTTTTGCCCAAAGTGGTCTCGAAGTTCCATATTAATCAGGAACTTGTTGTGCCAGCTTTTCAGTCCCCTGATCTTTCAGCTGGTGAGACTTCCTTAGATGTGGTCCGGGCGCTTAGAATTTATGTAGACCGGACGGCTTCGGTTAGGAAGTCTGATTCCTTGTTTATCCTCTTTGGTTTACACAAGAAGGGTTGGCCTGCCAACAAACAAACGTTAGCCCGTTGGCTTCGTTCCGTTATTTGTGAGGCTTATGCACAGGAGGGCTTACCTGTGCCAGCCTCTGTTAAGGCTCATTCCACTCGTTCTGTGGGTCCCTCTTGGGCTGCTAGACGTGGCGCTTCTGCTGTTCAGCTGTGTAAGGCGGCCACTTGGTCTTCAATTCAAACGTTTTTGAGGTTCTATGCGTTTGACACCTTTGCCTCTCAGGATGCATCCTTTGGGCGCCGGGTACTCCTTTCAGCACAGGAGCGTCCCCGCCCTTAGTTGTACTGCTTTGGGACATCCCCAAGGTCAACCCTGTGGACCCCCTATGGACCCTGAAGTAGAAAACAAGAGATATGGTAAGAACTTACCTTTGTTATCTCTGTTTCTACGAAGTCCATAGGGTCCACAGGGCGCCCGCCCTGACGCACCTGGCTTCAAATGGGCTGTGTGGCTGGTCACCGGTTTTCCGTCTCCTATTGCTGTGAGTATGGTTTCTTGTGTGTTCCAGTCTTCCTTCTCTCTGTTCCATATTCTCCTCCGGCCTAGGCTGCTTACCAACTGAGGTGCCTGTGGCTCGGGGGCGGGGTATAGAGGAGGACCCAAGTGCATCCTGGGAGCTAAAAGCTTAACTGTGTGGTGCCCATGGATCCTGTTCCAGCTATAACCCCAAGGTCAACCCTGTGGACCCTATGGACTTCGTAGAAACAGAGATAACAAAGGTAAGTTCTTACCATATCTCTTGTTTTCTCCTTGATAGAAGTGGCTTCTTTGCTGCCCTTCTTGACACCAGACCATCCTCCAAAAGTCTTCGTCCTGTGTCATGCCAACAGTAAAGCATCCTGAGACCATTCATGTATGAGGTTGCTTCTCAGCCGAGGGAATATTTTGATGGTGTAGGTGAGAAGATTGCAAAAGCAAAAAATGGAGGACACTATGCATTTTAGGCCATATTGGGACATCCTGACTGGCTGGCAAGTGTTTGCCCATTGCCTACAAGGAAAGCAGCCATTTTGTGAACTGATACTTGAGGATGCAGCCTCTAGGAACCAATGACCTCATGATGCAGAGAGTGGTTCGGCTTACAAAATGGCTGTCTTCACGTTGCTCATTATGTGAAGAAGAATAGTTGCAGGTTGACATCTCTAACATGAAACTGTTTATTTCTCCTCTGCCTAGTTGGTGTTGGGACCCAGTGGGGTATTACAAGGTATCCGTCCAGGAAAATGTTACGTGGATATGTCCACCGTAGATGCAGAAACTGTCATGGAGTTAGCACAGGTAATGGTTGGAGGCTTTCCACAATTTACAGATGGCCAGAACATCTGCTGTCAGTTACCTGTGTCTCAGGAGGGTTAATGTTCCTTGCTGCTGGCACTGGAGAAACTTCAGGGTGGTCTAAGTATGGAAACACCCTTGTTAAAAGAAAATATTAATTCAGTATCTACACATATGATATGGGAGTGGGGGAAAGCTTTTTAAGGGTATGTCACCAGCATGGTGGCCATCTTGAAGTCGTCCATCTTGGATGCAACTCTTATTTTTTTAAATGGGAAGGTAGCCATGTGACATATCAAACAGACGCAGAATTTTATAAGAAAAACAATGGTGTTCTTCGTTTTAACGTATCTTTATTCATTCTCGAGTTTTAACTGGCTGTTCTTTTACCGGTAGTGACATTAATGGCAATGGTGCTAACGCAAACAGAACGTGTTGCGATTGTCAGGTTTCTTTAAATCTGGCATGGAGTTTGGAAACTGCACTGAGAGTTATGGGTGGCCTATTTGGGTGACGTTAGTTGAAATAATTTGCAATAGAACATGTGCTTCGTTCTCCGGATATCAAGACAATCTCAACACGTTCTCTTTGCATTAGTGCCACTGTAATTAATGTCTCTACCTGCAAATGAAAACTCAGTTAAAGCTTGGGAATGAATAAAGATACGATAAAACGAAGAACACCATTGTTTTTCTTATGAAATTCTACATTCGTTTGATATGTAACATGGCTACCTTCCCATTTTAAAATTAGAATTGCATCCAAGAGTGGCCGCTGTACAGGTGACATACCCTAAAAAGTCCCCCCCCCCTCCTATATTATATGTGTAGACACTGAATTTCTCCAGTTCCAGAGGCAAGGGACATTAATCCTCCTAATTGTGGAAATGAGTAAGGAAATATTAATCCAGTGTCTACACATATGATATGGGAGTGGGGGAAAACTTTTTAGGATATGTCACCTGTATAGCGGCCATCTTGGACGCAGTTCTAATTTTAAAATGGGATAGTAGCCATGTGACATATCAAACAAATGTAGAAATTCATAAGAAAAACAATGGTGTTCTTAGTTTTATCGTATCTTTATTCATTCCCAAGTTTTAACTGAGTTTTCATTTGCAGGTAGTGACATTAATGACAGTGGCACTAATGCAAATAGTTGAGATTGTCTTGATATCGGGAGAATGAAGCACATGTTCTATTGTAAATAATTTGAACTAATGTCACCCAAATAGGCCACCCATTACTCACAGTGCGGTTGCCTTGCCAAATTGAAAGAAACCCGACAATCTCAGCACTTTCTGTTTGCGTTAGTACCATTGCCATTAATGTCACTACCTGAATACTCTGTTAAAACTTGAGAATGAATAAAGATACATTAAAACAAAGAACCCCATTGTTTTTTCTTATGAAATTCTGCATCTGTTTGATGTCACATGACTACCTTCCCAGTTAAAAAATAAGAGTTCTATCCAAGATGGCCAACTCCAAGATGGCCGCCATGCTGGTGACATACCCTTAAAAAGCTTTCCCCCACTCCCATATCACATGTGTAGACACTGGATAAATATTTCCTTTTTATATGGGTGTTTCCACACTTAGACCACCCTGTATTGTGAAATGAAAACAAGTCACAGCCCCTAAACCTTATGTCTTGTATAATTCTCTTATAGTGGTCGTTCATCTTCCCTATAATCCCAGCTTTTTCTGCCAGAGCTCCTCCATCAGTCATGAGGAAATCCTCACCCTTTGTGTTCCTCATTGAGTAAGAGGTCTCTCACATTGCACTTAGAACCACCTCTCTGTTCTGCCGTTACCAGGTTATTGTGTCCCGGGGTGGGCGTTTTCTGGAAGCCCCCGTGTCTGGTAACCAGCAGTTATCCAATGACGGAATGTTGATGATCTTGGCAGCTGGAGATCATGGAGTCTATGAGGACTGCAGCAGCTGCTTCCAGGCCATGGGGAAGACCTCCTTCTTTCTCGGTAATGAGACATACTATTTAACAACTCTGTCCGTGGCATAGAATCTTCAGTAGGTCTTGTGTGTGGACTATAGCACACTTCTTATCCGGTTATGTCATCTGTGTTTGACTAGGATCTGAACCCTGAGACATTTAATCTCCTACTTGTCTATTATGTCACCACTTTTAATGTGGGAGAGGATGGAATAACCTGAGGCCAATCAGATCGTCAGAATGCTGCAGTGTCATGATCTCAGGAGGGGAATGGAGGCAGCAGGAAGCCACAGCCTGAGAGTTGTATATGGAAGGAGCAGGGTCCCCCAGAAGCACAGCGTATATCAGGAGATGAGTGATGTGTCAGTGAAGACAGGGCTGCATGTGACAGGGGCAGTGACATGATGCGAGGAGGGGAATGGAGGCAGCAGGAAGTCACAGACTGAGAGTTTTATCTATAGAAGCAGTAGGGTCCCCCAGAAGCACAGAGTATATCAGGAGATGAGTGATGTGTCAGTGAGGACAGGACTGCATGTGACACGTGCAGTGACCTGTTATGAGGGGCCGTGAGTCAGCACGAAGCCACAGCCTGAGAGTTATATAGTGGAAGGAGCAGGATTCCCCAGCAGCACAGAGTATATCAGTAGATGAGTGATGTGTCAGTTAGGACAGGGCTGTATGTGACATGTTGTTGTGATGAGGAATCAGTCAACAGGAAATCACAGCCTGAGAGTTATATAGTGGAATGAGCAGGGTCCCAATATTTTATTCAATATTCATTATGAACTATTGTCTCCCTGACTATTATTTATTTATTTATTACCAGTTATTTATATAGCAGTGAATTGATCAGCGGTTTTCTTCTGCATACTGTATATCGGGTTTATCAACATATGGCCCTCCAGCTGCTGTGGAACTACACATTCCAGCATGCCATGCCACCGTTTTAGCATGCCTTGAAAGCAAAACTCTTGTCAGGGCATGCTGGGTTTTGTAGTTCAGCATGCGGCCCCCCCCCCTGCTGTAGATTGACAACTGGTCGAAGAGGAAGCAATTGAACAAACTGTTAAATCTCTCACTTGTGCCTCTTTCTCCTAGGGGAGGTGGGTAACGCAGCGCGGATGATGCTGATTCTCAACATGGTTCAAGGCAGCTTTATGGCCACAATAGCAGAGGGCATGACCTTAGCCCAGGTGACCGGTCAGTCTCAGCAGACCCTGCTGGATATCCTGAATCAAGGGCAGCTCGCCAGTATCTTCCTGGACCAGAAGTGCCAAAGTAAGGGCTTTATAGTCTCTGTTGTGACGACTCTCTGCCTCCGCTGAATAACATTAGTTATTGTGAAGATTTGAAGTCCGTGAAATCACAAATGTGCGCGTCAAAGCCGCATTGACTGCTCTCTTTCCAGAGAACATCTTGAAAGGCTTCAGAGCTTTGCAGCTGGTCCTGAGCTCCTCCTAACCACAGCTCTCTCTTTGCAGATATCCTGCAGGGGAATTTCAAGCCAGACTTCTATTTGAAGTACATCCAGAAAGACTTGAGGCTCGCCATAGCCCTCGGAGATTCTGTCAACCACCCAACTCCAATGGCTGCCGCAGCCAATGAGGTGAGTCTGCCGAGACGCGGCATGTACCCTTGACCGGTCTGCTCTAAGAGAGTAGGTCGTCAATCACCCCAACTAAACAACAAGACATACAATAGTAAATAAACACGCTGTGAGGGACTTTCTCAATAAGCTTCTTTCTTTTTCTCTTGTAGGTCTACAAAAGAGCGAAAGCTTTGGATCAATCCGACAACGACATGTCTGCCGTGTACAGGGCCTACATCCACTAGTTTCTCCGTTTCGTTGTTAAGGATTGTTTCTATAACTTGTTTTTTTAACACACCACCAGTCCATCTGTCTTTTTCTCCAGATATATATTCCTTTTTTTTTCCTCTTTGTTCCATTTCCACCGTTGGCACCACAGTCCAGTTCTCATGAACTGTCAACAAGTCGGCTCCTTTCCAGGCTTCATCGCCAGAGGAGAGGCGGGTGCTGGAACCCTTCCATCCTTGCACTAAAGGCGACCGTTCATACAGAGCTCTCGGTAGCAATCGACCCCGCAAAGTGGACCCTCTGGTGCGCAAGACTTTGCCTGTCGGAGTGAATCCACCAGTACACGCTCGCCTTGAGGTTCATCCACTTCACCTGCTGAAGGACATACGAACGTTGACTTGTAGGCACCAGCACCTGGTTTTTACAAGAGCGCGTGTCCTCCAGATGACTACTTTCTTGGAAGATTATTGTATTGTATTGTAGTTGTACAGTGCACATGATTACTTTTTTTATTTTTGGATCCCGTGCACCTCCTTCTCCAGTCCCCACTTAAGTGGTTAATGGTTCAGCCGCTCTTTCTGATCACCTGCCTTCACTTTTTCCCCGTGGCCTGTGCTACAGTGGCAAGGGCTCTGCTGGGTTTCCTTGGTACCAGGCTTGGGCAACCTGTGGCTTTACAACTGTTGTGGACTGCTGGATTATGTCGGTCCATAAAAGCTGGAGATTCATAGGTTACTTAACTCTTCCTGACCCTTCTTTGGTGAAAACTTTCTCCCCATTTGACCATGGTTTATGACGCTTAAATACTAGTTTGAAATTCTCCTTAAACTAAGCCTCGGTAACCACATACTACGTGAGTTCCATTCCCAACACTCTTTTCTCCAGCCCTCAGGAGCCTTTTTTGCCGTTTCAGCAGTAATGGCAGCTAACAGTCTGGGCCTCATCCCCCAAAGTAAAACAAAACACATTCTCGCTGAAGTAAACTTTTTTTTAAATGCCTTTTATTTATTTAATTTTTTTATTAGATTTTATTGTTCGTTTTATGTTTTTTTTTTTTTTTTTTCTTGCTTTCAGTTCTTTTAAATAATTATGTTCACTTCCTTTTTTGTGCAATTGTTTTGCGATAAGCTAGAAAACGGCAGGCTGGCAAGGCTGGTTCTTGGTTCCCAGAGGGACTAAACCCTTTGGGCCGTCCTGTGGGATGAAATCGGGGAGTGAGCACAGTAAGATTCCTTGATAAAGAACAGCAGTGTCCAAATGCATCATCTCAAATACGGGGAAATTGACCTTGTGTTTTTCCTTATAAAACGTAAGTGTATATTTAAGCATCGGGCATTTGTGTTGCAAACTCAACACATTAGCTGTCCCTATGTCTAGAATCCTGTTTCCGAGCAATTAGGCAGTCATCCTGAGTGGAGTTGTTTCATACACCTTTGGCGCAAATAAGTGAAGCAGCCATTACACAATTCACCCAGCAAATTTGGAAAGACGATGCCTATTTTTCTCCTGTGTGAATCCTAAAACAATCTACAAATATATAGGTTTAATGTGATCACCTCACCGGCACAGCGGAGGCAGCCATTTTTGTGGAGCCGAGGAATATGCTTGGTAGTCCCTTCATTGTCGGCTAACGATATCACTATGCAGCCTCAGTAAGGTCACCGGTTCCAGTTGCATTGGTAGGGAGAATAATCGGTCCACAACATGGCTACCTGCTGTGTACCTATGAAGGAGACGGGTTTACTTAAAGCAAACTTCTTGCATGACTGAAAAAGGAAAAAAAAAAAAAAGATGAAAATCTAATTTGATGGTAGATTTTTTTTCCAAAGAAATATGCCTAGGCTTGTGCTTTGTTTTGTCCAGTAAGCCATAATATAAGTGTTAATTGAATTGCACTGTGCCCATACGTATTTATAAGTGTCCGCTACGCAGCACCGTTTTCTGACAAGCCCCCTGCAGTAACGAATGTTCAGTATGGAAGCTGGCCACCGATAGTGGCGAAAATCGTGCTGCTTAGCGGACGCGGCCTGTGTGTGTGACCTGAGGAAACCGGATTCATCTGTGACCTCTTTGTAGTATCGTGGCGTAAAGCCCCAGGTGGACGGTGAAGAATAATTCAGGTGACCAGAAAAGCCTGCACTGATATAACCATTCTTGTCTCTTACGGCTTTTGTGAATAGTGGTCTGCGTCACATGCTATGCCCTTCCAGCTTTGATTTTCCCCCCTCCCTTATTTTTTGATTACCCCGTTGCCTCCCCGTCATTTCCAATCACCAACGCTATCATTTCTCCCCTTAACGCTTACCTGCTGATCCGACTACCCAGTAGCATAAGTTATGGATTATTTTTATTGGTTATTTTGGGGGGGGGGTGTGGGGGGAGCCTTGTGAAAGGGGGTGGCGCTTTTATGTTTTATAATTCAAGTTTTGTCATTGGAAAATAGTGTGTTATATGGGGCGGGAGGGAGTGGGTAATAAGTGAGTTTTGTGCAATTAGCTATGCTACTGGCAAACAATAAAGCCTACCTTGGTAATTACCACGTTGTGCTGATTTGACTTCGAATACTGTGCGCTGAACTTATCTCCTCTTAGGGGCCCATTTATCAAGGAGTTCTATCATACGCAATGAGTTTTAAAAGACGTTGATAAATGAGCCCTTATTCACCTGCTCTACTCTAATGTTATATTGTCCTGCATCGTATCCAAGGGCTGCCAGAGCTGCGGTCCTGAAAGTGCGCTGAATACAAATGAGTAGGATAGGAAGCAACTATCATTTTTACATTCCTTAAGGGAAGTATCTGCAAATAAGGTTAATTCTGTTTTTGTACTGGTGGTTTTTTTTTATATATCCATTTTAGTGTATTGTACTAATGAGGGAGATGCTTATCTGGAAGCCCATAGTATAGATTTAGACCAGGGGTGGGGAACCTTTTTTCTGCCGAGGGCCATTTTGACATATATAACTTTATTTGTGGGCCCAGAGCAGGCCACGCCCCTCCGTGTGATGTCATACGAGGACGGGGCCACAATCGCCGGTGATTACAGCAATGCCTGAAGCATCCTGAGGATGCTCCAGGGAGCTGTAAGGGCAGCGGTGTGCGTCTGAAGTGTCCTACGGATGCTCCAGGCAGCACTGCTGCATAGATTATGGCTACCGGCTGCCATTATAGGCACCCTGCTAGCCAGATGAGGATAGCAGAAAAAAAACTCAGAGGGCCAGACCAAATGATTCTGGGGGGGCCTTATACGGCCCCTGGGCCTGAGGTTCCCATCCCTAATTTAGATGAACATATAGACCCCATGGTTTTGGGCCAGCATGAAGAGGGCGGAGGAATTGCAGGGTCAGATCCCTTAGGGGTAGGGCTGGTTAAAGTTAGATGATGGGAGGTGTTTTATGTATAAAGCAGTGAAGAGGACGTGGAGAAGTTGCCCATAGCAACCAATCAGCTTTGAAGTAGCATTTATCAAGTACAGTCTATAAAATAATAGGTAGCTGCTGATTGGTTGCTTATGGGCAACTTCTCCACGCTGTTAAACCCCAGAGTGAAGCTTGTGCGGCGCTCCAGTCATTGAACTGTAAAATAAAAAGAACTATACCAAGTTGGGTAATATTGGGTGATGTCTGTTCAGGGTCAGCAGGATACTTTTATTAGCAATCAGGGGAATGACTGCTCCATTACTTGTGGAAGCAGGAGTCTAGTGAAAGTCAGACAGGTGCTAGGGATAGGAAGGGTAATCTAGGATACTGACTGCAGGGACGGTTTGCAGTCTCCTGGGTCTCTGGTTTTACATATTGGGTCGATAGATTGCTGGAGGGTCGCAGAAGGATCATGGCACATACTGGCAAAAAGGACCTGCAAGGTAGAATGTTCTGCGGTACCTTGAAAACAGCTGGAGCTTATGGCGGTACAGAATCTAGTAGGGGTGAGCTGCACCTTCATGGTGAAGGCAATAGCTACGCATGGCGAGAAGTTGGTTTGATGGCTGATGGAAACTACACTATAAGGACTTGGGGGCATGAAGGTAGTCACAACGTGGAAGACTCTTTATGTGGGGAACAAGTCTTCATTGTGGGAAATGGGGAGGAGTGGGGTGTGAAATAACTGGTACTCAGGGCCTGATTCAGAGCCGGACGCTCTGAATCAGGACCCTCCTACCTAAAAATGGAGCGGCCTCCTGGCCGCTCGCATAGCTGTGGGTGACCACCCACAGCTTATGCGAGCAGCCAAAAAGATGGACGCGATGGTCAAGACCATTGCGACGAGACCCTGCGGTAGGGTCTCGCTGCCGTAAGCCCAGGAGTGCTTTTGGCTCTATCAGAGCCAAAAGCACTCCCTCTGACATCACTAGTGATGTCAGTGGGGCCGGACCCAGACGGTACGCCTCCGTCTGGGCAGCAACGCCATCGGCACGCCCACCAAAGGGGGTCGTGCTGTCAGTCACCATCGACAAGACCCTGTCGCTATGCAGATCTCGCGCATGCGCGCGACGGAGGCTCCCTCCGTCGTGCGCATTAGGGCACCATCGACCCGCTTGCGAGCGGGTCTGAATTAGGCCCTCTGGCTATAAATGGGGATTGGATGTTTCTGGTACCAGAAACTGATTGGTATCTTACTTTTAGACAACTATATCTATAATTTGGTGGAGGCAGTGTTGCTGGACCTGGTACTGTGAGAGCAGATGTATCACATGTACAGATTAATGGGTCCTCAATGCAGACTGATAGCCGCATGGTAACACTGACTTCAGATTCCATATAAAAAAAGAAAATATACTGTTGCAAGTCTATACTAAATAGCAATCGGAGTTCTAGGAAGGCAATATGCATTTTATTATAAATGTTAAAGGTGGGGGCAAAATAAAACCTTTACAATTCAAAAAGCATGATCATCTAGTTGAGAGGATACATTAAAGGTGCGTACTACACACGTAACGATTGTTTGAACGATTTAACTATAACGACATCGTTATCGTTCAAAAAATCGTTCAGTTCCTGAGTTATAACAATGAACGAGAATCGTTCAAGCGCGCTCCCGTTTGTAGTTCATTTCAGACTGTCCAACATAAAGATTTTCATTAACGGAGGGAACATTTTTCGTTCATCGTTGTAAAAATCGTTTATTACACTTAAAAAAATCATTCACTTTTCAAGAGAAAATCTGACAGATAATCGTTGGTTACAAAATCATTACGTGTGTATGCACCTTTACCTGTAAAAAGAAAATCTGGTTTTCAAAGACAGAAGTCGCAAATGAGACAAACATGTATTGTCAAGTACTTAAACTGCAGGAGAAATAAAACTGATGATATTGGGCCAATAAAGGACAAACTAGGAAAACTGTAGATGACAAAGAGCTGATGGTATAATTTTTTTTTTTTTTTTTCTTCATCTGTTCATAAAGGAAGAAAAAACAGCAAACCGGTTGTCTAGTAACAGACAAGTAACATTTAATGCTATATAAAGTATATCATAAGAATGTTTAGCTACATCCAAACATGGGATGCAGTCAATATCCCAGCCAGCGGGATGCCGACGTTTACCATACTGTCCCAGAATCCCAACACTGGCATCCCAAAGGTAAGTAGCGGGGTTAGGGATGGCCATCGACTATTCGTAATCATCGATGGTTTATGGCTGATGTCTAATGTTTTTCCCAGCGATGGTGGAGAACCAGATGGTTTGGAAGAAAATAACCAAATATTTTTTTGTTTTTTTAATATATATTTACAAAGTGCTGGGACACTGAGCATAGCTGTGCCCCTGACGCATGTGGAGCCATGCCCCCTGGTTCTGATTGGCCCATGAGCCAGTCTGATAGAACAGGGGTGACAATCGGTTTGGTGGGGACATCGATGGTCATCCATTGCATAGTTGGTTACCATACCGATGGCCATTCCTAGTTCGGGGGAGGGTTAGGTTTAGGCATCGGGACGGGACGGGTAGGGGGAAGGTTAAGATACTGATCGACAAGTGTCTGTATCGGGTTGGGTTTGGGATGCTGCCGGTCAGAATCCTGACCGTAGCAGGTAAGCTTCCTAAAACTAACACTGAACTCTTCCCTCGCTAGTGCCTAACACTAACCTCCGATACTTACCTTCGGGATGCCGGTGGTCGGGATACTGGAGCCGGTATCCCGATGCTGGTATCTTGACAGTCTGCATTCCGTACGCCGACTACATTTTGCCTATATCCTAACCCTGTCGGGATTTTGACTACCAGAATCCCGTATCCTATCCCCTGAACATGATTTGGACCAATCGGGAACCTGGCCCAGATGGCTTCTATCCATATGTGCTAAGGGAGCTAAGTTCTGTAATTGATGTGAAGAATTTGGGTTTTGCCAAAGAGTCCTGTGTCCTTCTGACAAGTTTTAGGCGGTATCAATTGCAGGACGAGATTGTAAGCTTGATTCAGAGAAACAGATTCTTCCCACTGCTTGTAACGCACAGAGGATATGCGACAATATGCTAATGTTGCGGATGCCAGGATTTGTATTGAGATGCCCACAGGTGCCATCACACATCCAAGTAACCCCGTACACAGATGTCTATAATCGTCCATCTGAGTAACCCTATGAGCGCGCAGAATGGCTGCATGAGCCGAGACGTGTTTTGTGCATACGGAATCACTGATGCAGGGAGAAACACGCCTGTGGTTTTGGCGGCACACCCTGTGATCTCCACCAAATGGCTCTTAACTGTCAATCACTCTGCAAGTAAGGAGTCGCTGCTTGCGCTAATGGACTTTGATGCACGGAGCAGCTTACCGATAATCGCTCAGCTGCGTTCATATTGGTATTGCGTTCTTCACTGAATCAGGCCCTCTGCCATTTAGAAAAGACAGATGTATTACTTAGTGATGGGTAACATACCGAACAACTACTACGGCACTAATGCATCTCCTCATATTGTACTTAAGCCAATAGGCACTGATGCACTAAATAATCCAGAATGTCCATATGAACTGCACACCAGAGATGTGGATTTGGGTAGAACATCAACAATTCCACAGGAACTGCATGTGCACTTCCCCTTCCAGGCCAGATAAGGTCGCAGCTTGGAGGAGAAGGGCTTCTCTCTCTTTTTAAATGAAATCTACCCGGTACACAAACTCCCTTTGGCTTGTTTACCATACAGAGCAGGCCTGAACACTTGGATAGATGGATGTAAATTGCAGATAGAATGTCACTCCCATTGTGTGCATACTATTGATAATCTGTATGTTACAGAAGGTATATGGTGCAATAGTCCAGCATCCAGAACAGGAGGTGATGCTGCAAAGCTCATGTTTCCAATAAGACAGACCACAGGAGGGATTGCACACAGGGTAAAGACCATTTGTGCTGGTCTTTTTTGGGGACAGGTGGGTACCCTGGTGCATGGCACTGTGGGGACAGGTGAGTATCTGTAAATGACATTGTATAATGTTATTGAAAGTTTATACTATGAAATGACGTCTATGAGGAGAGACAGGAAATATATAAGTCCTGAGGATGGCACAGGAGGTGGGGGTAGAGGGTGAGGGCACCCTCTGCACAGTGTAGGGTAGCAGCCAGCCTGGAGATTGTGCATGTGATGACCCACTCATCGCCTGGGCGCTGAGTACCGTCCCCCATGCGGCATGGACTCTGTAGTAAGTACACCAGCAGCATCACTAAGCACAGCGCCGCCAGCAGGCAGCATACAGCATATATGTGTCACTGTCAGCGCTCTGAGTGCGGGGGCCGTGTCTAATGACCTCAGAATAACACAGTGCTCTTCCACCAATCAGCGAGGGGCTTTGTTATTTTCTTTAGCAATGAGCGAGCAATGACAAGTCGGGCGAGCCAATCATGCGGCGCAGTCTGATGATGACTGGCCAATGAGGGCGAGAGGGGGCGGGGCGATTGGCGCCTGTAGCGTACACTGCATCAGTGTCCGCTCACTCGTCCAGCTGCGGCGGCTTCTTACTGATCCTCTGCTGCAGGATGGCGACAGCGGCGGCCGCAGCCAGCAGCGCGGAGAGGGGAGTGCTGGTGAGTGTCTGTGACCCCCTGGCTGGCTGTGGGTGTATGTGTGTATATATATATATATATATATAAATATTTTGCAGTGGGGCTGCAGATCAGACACCTTGCCTGGGTGAGCTTACACTCTGCCTGGTTGTGCCATGACACCTATGACCTGTATTTGTGCACAGCTGCCTATATGTGTGATTATTACATACCTGCCTGGTTAGTACATATCCTGTTTGGCTATATGTTAGATTGTATATGCATTTTTTTTATTATTGCATTTTAGAAGGAGAGAGAAAAAAAACCCAGCCATCTGCAACGCCTGCTCTTCCATACTGTGACTGTCACACACACACACTAGGTTTACCGGTGGTTGCTTGGCTGCAGTGCAATAGGTTCAGATGACTGCTGCATACCTACACCACATAGTGGCAGCATATGTGTGTGTGCATGTCACACGTGTGGCCGTACACGGCTGAGCTGGTAGCAAGCACTTAGTAAATGAGATGAAGTAGTTGTAGGTTATTCGTGTTAAACTGACGCCAGTACTAGCCGGCGGTGCCACCTCTGTTCTCTCGTAGTAGGTGAGGGTCTTCATCTGGTATGAACCTTCCCATAGATGCCTATCCTGGGTCTGGTGTGGTGGTTGGGGGGGTATACTGGTAGTGCGGGAAGTGGCTGATACACTACCATCACTCCCTGTAGCATACTGTGTCTGGGGTGTGTCCATTCTGTGTATCAGGTGTGTGATGTTTGTGTACATAACATCCCAAACTCCCTGGTAAGGGTCCATCCATGCCTTGGTTCCTGATGCCCCCACGGCTAATGACTATATGAGGAAGTCGCTGCACCCGGTGTGTGCTGGCGGCCGGGCTAGATGCTTATCATTGCAATGACTAGAGGACAGCGGGGCTCAGACTGAGTGGATGCTGCCACCCTGTCGGCAGATGGATGTGTCTCTGGGCTCCTCTTAGCCCATTGTTACTGACCGTGCCATGTATTGATAACCAGCCTCCAGCCAACTGTGCACCCCCCCCCATCCCCCATTGTAGAACCACTTACTTCTGGGTGGCATTCATAGCTGCTGCAGAACGTCTTTACAGGCAGCTGTGGCTAGTTCACTCCGACTGCTGACGCCTGGTTGCTGGGTGGTAGAGAGAATGGTGACTGGATGCTGGGCTCAACACAGGACAACCGGGGGAGGGATTCGAGTCTTGGCTCTTATTTATAGGTTACATAAATACAGGGGCTATTGGTGTCTTGCAGGAATAAGATCTTTAGGCATGCAGATGGTCACTGCTGATGAGAGGATATTACACAATGTACATTGGGCGTCACTGGCCTATATATACAGTGCAATACACACAGATGGACTGGTCCCATCCGGCCATCTGTCCCTTTAAAACCAGTCCTGGCCGATTCACTTATTTCCCATGTGAATCGGATGGAACATTGTTCTCCATTTATCACTGTATACAGCGGTAGGAGTCTCGCTGTGCGTAGATGTCGGTGTCATGTATATTGGTTACGTGCTGTTATATACCCATCTGATAACTTGTATACAGAGGAGCAGAGCGGCATTTGTTACCACTTAGGAGCGTTACTAATTGGGCAAGGCAAAACCCAGGAGTCAGGCGGTCAATGTGCTTTAATTACTCATGTGCTTGTAGTAGTTCCTGATGGGCTCTATAAAAGGATTTTGCTGGCTTCTACATGTGACTGACTGGCTCCCGTTGTCCTTAGCAATGTGTCTGATTTTGAGCAATGGTGGAACTGTACTGTACCCCTGAGATCTGGTGACTGTGGAGGCCATTGGAGTGCACTGAGCTCCCTGTCCCGAGAGGACGTGCGCTGTGTGACATGGCGTGTTCACCTGCGCACACTGCCGTTGAATGATGGGCAGACCGCGGCCATAAATGGATGCACATGATCTGTAACAATACTGAAGTAGGCTGTAGCATTTAAATAATGGCAAGAAAACATATCCCCCCTCACTATTACACCCACCTCACCAGCCTGAATTGCTGACACATGACAACCTTATGCGTGTCGCAGCAGAAATCAATATTTGTCAGACCGGCTGCCATTTGTCCAGTATACATCTGTCTAGTGTTGGTGACCCTGTGCCCACTGTAGCCTCAGTTTCCTGTTCTTAGCTGACAGCAGTGGCACCTTTTGTGGTCTTCAGCTGCTGCAACCCATCCACTTCAAGGTTCCACGTCCCCTGTGTAATGCGATGCTCTTCTGCATACCATGGTATTTGAGTAACTGCCGTCTTCCTATCAGCTTGAACCAGTCTGGCCATTCTACTGCACCCTCTCTTTTAACAACAGAACTGACGCTCACTGGAGGTTTTCTGTTTTGCGCACCACTCTTTAGAGACAGTTGTATATGTGAAATCCCAGGTAATCAGCAGTTTCTGAGATACTCGAAACACTCCTCCTGGCACCAACAGTCATTCCACGTTCAGTGACTTTGAGCACATTTTATTTCCCATTCTGTTGTTTGGGCTGAACAACAACTGAACCTCTTGACCATGACTGCATGGTTTGTTTGTTTTTTTGCATTGCGTTGCTGCCACAGGACTAGCTGATTAGATGTTTGCATTAATCAGCAGGTGTACCCACTAAAGTAGCCTCTAAGCTTGTATGTGTGTGTGTGTGTGTGTAATATATAGCGTTCCCGTTAGGCTGTTTCAGCGGGGCCCTGTGCCCTGCACTCTTTTGGCATCTATTCTACCTGTCAGCAGTGCTTGGGGGCTGCCCGGCATGTCCGTAAGTGCCGGGTACGACCCCAAGAGTGACAAAAAGGTGACTCGTCTTATAGACATGCCCCCTTTTCAATGACCACGCCCCTTTTCAGTTCAGTCGTTCAGTGTAGGGACATCCATCATCCCCGTACATGCTGAACCTGACATGATCGTCAGGTTGACCAGCATGTACGGGCGATGATAGATGTTGGAAACGAGCAGCGGGATCGCGCATGGCTGGACGTTTCCGACCTAAATGTGCCCTATACATGCGAGATTTGCAAGCGATTGCACGATAACGACTCCATTATCGTACAATTGCCTGCAAATATCGCTAAATGGATACCCCCCTTAAGTGAGATGTTCTCTAGTCTGCAAAATCTCTGATATACCTGTGTATTTAGTATTTTATCTTGCTGCTACTTCATTTTTTTTTTTTTTAATTATTTGTTTTAATTTTTTTACAGACTGTTTTCTAAAGATCGATAACTGTAATCTGATTAGAGGATATAGCATTAAATGATTTTTAGTTTCTTTTTATTTTTTAAATTGACTTTTGTAAGTTTTTTTTTTTTTTTTTTTTGGCAAAAAAAAATTGTAAAGTATGTTTGTTTTGGGGGTTTTTTTGCATGTACTTCTTATGTGTTGCCCTTTTATCAATGCCCTATTGTACAGCTAATGCGCATGAAGACAAGTTCAGCAATTAGTGGTATAGTCTGAAATTTTAATTCCAAAGTTTAAAAAAATTTTTTTTTTTTTTTTTTTAGAACTCCATTGTGGGGAGAGAGCCTCCATTGAGTCCTACTACTAGTGCACTTCTTACCTACTAATTAACGAGTCATAGCATTTAAAAGCAAGGTATCAGCATACGAGAGGCCCTAACGTGTAAAATATAGCCCTCGTCCTATCAAATTGTTAGTTAGACTCGCTTCAATAGCGTCTGTGACTGGTACCTCCTTAATGCTTAGTAGGCCAAAGATTTCTAGCCCTCTGCATACACCTGGCACCCTCTGCCAGGGATGTGAGCGGACTGGGATAGCGTTGGTGCCACGCCATCTGACAGGTCTTGGCGTACGTCCTTTTTTTTTTAGGACTTTGCTGTTGAGTGTTTTGTCTTTTCGCTCTGCAGAGTTTTGTTAGTGCTGAGATTTGGCGTCTGTGCTGCTGATCCCTGTAGCAGCTCCTGTTCCGTCTCTGTGGACGGCCAGAGAATTGCTGTTTTTGATGCAGATCTTATATGGAAAACATATGTGGTAAATGTCAGCATTCCCCTTACTCTCCACATGCCTCAGTCACCTGAAAGTAATTCCTGGGTCACGTGTCACATGAGATGGCTTATTGGTGCTTTGTGTTCCTGATCTGTCTTGGTCTAGTCAGGGCTTTATGGAGTGCTGCTTTTGTGGGAGATATATGAAATGTTTACAAAAACTGGCGTTTTGCCTCTTTTTCCCCTTCCTTTCCTGCACTTTAATAGCGTGTCCGATAATCAAAATAAATAGGGTCTTGTACCCACCTCTCTCTGTTTCGCCGTCCTTGCATACAAAGGCTCTTGTTTGGCGTGCCTCCGCCTGAAAAACACTTCACAGGAGCAACTGGTCATTCTAAAACCTACGGCTGTTCTATGGGCTTGCTCCTGGGTCTTGCAAAGTCTATTTATGATAAATGTCCTATCCTAAACCTGAGAGTGCGCTAAGGGCGGTATTCAATTGTTTTAGCGCGCCCGTTCTCCAGTCTAAAGTGACGGGAGATCGCGGGGCGCAGAATGGGTATGAAATACCGCCGGCCGCATGGTTCGAGACTCGTCAGCGTCAGGCCGACATCAGCAGAGTTCCGAGCAGCGGAAGCCCGACAGCGCTGGACATCCCGATCGTGGATAGGTGAGTATTTACTAACCTAACCCCCCCTAACCCTCCTTAGGGGTGCCTAACCCTAACCACCCCCTTCCTCGCTGCCTAAACCGAAGTCCCTCTAAACCTCCCTCCCCCTAGCCTAACCCTCCCGGGGGGGTGCCTCACCCTAAGTCCCCCCCCCCCGGGAGCCCTAACCCTCCCCCCCGCGGCTGTCCGCTCGCGGCGCCCGGCATCACTACGATCGGGATGCCGGGCGCCGGTCTCCCGGCGTCGGGGAAATGCGGGCGTCTACATCTAGACGCCCGCCATTTCAACCTTGCCGGGATATGACAGTCGGGAAGCCGGCTGCCGCGGGGTGCTATTCAATTGTTGCAAAGTGGCCTAGTTCAGCCGCGTAAAGCAACTACCCCCGACCAAAGTGCTGGGCGCGACCGCGAAAAAAGTGATGTTTGTGCGCGCAAACATGTCACTTTTCGCCCATTTCATCTCGCACCCCGCTGGGGCTGCGAGCTGAAATGGTGCGCCGGCAGCTGATTGCGCCCGACAGGAGAAACAATTGAATAGCTCCTGTAGGGGCCTATCCATTAGGCGACCTGAAAAACTGAACAGCTAATGTTCAGTACTTCAGGCCGCCTAGGTGCGGTGCCCGCACTGAACGGCGTTCACTGAACGTCATTCAGTGCAGGAGACCGACCTATTTCTGAACTTGCCGAACCTGACGAGCGTTGTCAGGTTGACGGGCATGTTCCACAGATGGTCGTGGTCGGCAAGGACCCAGCGTCCTTGCCAGCTATCCATTAGATGACTTTCTGAACGTTTCGACCAAAACCTCCTGGTTTTGGATGCATCGTTCACAAAGCAGTCTATTGGATAGGCCCCTTAAGAGACTGGCTAAGCCGTGTCACTGCCGTCTGTCTGGATGTCACTGTTTAGGCCTCATTGTTCCATCATGTTTTATGTAAACACTTGAAGTGTTACTTGGCCCATTTTCCACAGCAGATACAGGATAGAAGGAAACCTGCCCTTTGCATTTGTTGGCTGATTTGATCGTTCGTTTTGCATCTTGCACTTGTGTGGTGGTCGTTCCGTCTCCTATAAATGTGTAATTCGCATCCTATTGTATCACCGCGCCATGTATGACGGAGGTCAATGAAGACAAATTGCAGTTGGATGATCATTGCAGGTCTTCGTGTTCCTGCGGCGTTATCCCAGTCTGTAGATCTACAGATATGTCTGAGGTTGTGTCATAACAACTGGGATTTATGTGTCCTGCAAAACCTGCCTCTTATTGGTGTCTTCTGATTCTTATCTGCAGATATCAATGTGCAAATAAAAAATGTAAAAATAAATCATGTAATAGGTGAAATTGATTTATTGCAATTTTCAAACTTTTTTTTGTGTGTGTTCTTTCTGGATGTCGATTTGCACTCAAGGTGCCTACACACTTGGCGATGTGCTCACGAAACGACATTGGGCACGATTCTATTCTATGCGATGTGAATAGCGCCGGGAGTGAGCTCCCGGAGCTATTCAATACACCGCGCTGACAAGTCCGACTAGGATTTCTTCTCGCATCCCCCCGGGGATGAGAGCAGAAATCCGACAAAAGTCCCGGCGCGAGGCTGTTTTCTGCCCTTAGCGCCGGGAAAACAGCATCGCGCCGGGAAGTTGGGTCGGGGAATGCCCGTCATCGCGCCTTAAACAGGGTGTTTAGTCGCGAGAACGGGCATTCTCCGACTAAACACTGCGCACAATTGAATAGCTCCTGGAGCTATCTCCCGGCGCTATTCGCATCGCATAGACTAGAATCGTGCCCTTTTGTGTCTGATTTCCCCTTGAACTCTCCCCAGCAGCTCCTCGGCAGTCGTGGGCACGATTTGGTGTTAAAAACTGTCCAATGTGACAAACGATCTATCGTACCTCCCAACTATTCCAGCGCATCGTGACTGAGATTGGCAGATCTGCCCTACAGCACAGCAGATCTGAAGATGCGATGTACGACCGGCGGGGACGCTCATCGTGATCGTGAGTGGACACTCACGATTTGGGCATATTTTACGCGATTTGTTGTCACGAAGCGTTGGAATCCGGCAAATCGTGTAAAATATCGCTAAGTGTGTAGGCACCTTCAGACTTTATCTCTTTAGTGGTATCAGAATATTGTGTTTTTTTTAAAAAATTTTAGTCTAGTATAAATTAGAATTGACAACTATAATAATATGGCTATTGTAGAACGTTTCCCTATTTGCAATGGGCACGATTCTATTCTATGCGATGTGAATAGCGCCGGGAGATAGCTCCCAGAGCTATTCAATTGTGCGCAGTGTTTAGTCGGAGAATGCCCTTTCTCGCGACTAAAGACCCTGTTTAAGGCGCGATAACGGGCATTCCCCAACCTAACTTCCCGGCGCTAAGGGCAGATAACAGCCTTGCGCCGGGACTTTTGTCGGATTTCTGCTCTCATCCCCGGGGGGATGAGAGAAGAAATCCTAGTCGGACTTGGCAGCGCGGTGTATTGAATAGCTTCGGGAGCTCACTCCCGGCGCTATTCGCATCGCATAGAATAGAATCGTGCCCTATATTTGAATTTGAACAGTAATGATCGCATCGTGCATCAGCAATTTCCTTTTCTGTGTATAGCAGTTAAAAAATATGAATACAGGTGAAGACGCAAAGGCCTCAGTCTGCTCACTGCCCACACAGTGGGGTGATTGAGATTTTTTGGCTCTGGGTTGGCTGCGAGTGGCGTGTAACCTTGTATAGCTGACACAATACATAGAGGACGATCGCCTGAGTCCCAATTCAATTACCTCTTTTGAAAGAAGTCTTTGTTATATGCTTTAATTATGCAGTATCCTCTGTAAAAAGGTTTGATTGTAAGTAATGGGTCAATGACACAACTACTAGTGAACTTTCGAGCAGTCTAAAAAAGATGTTCCTCTTAAATTAAGCAGGTTAATGGCTGATTGATAAGGAAAAGGGAATTTTTGTTTACCAGTTAAACCCTTTTTTCTGAGTCCGTGGGGGACACTGGGACCATGGTATAGGACAGGGGTGGGCAATTAGCGGCCCTCCAGCTGTTCTAGAACTACACATCCCAATATGCTCTGCCACAGTTTTGCTATTTGGCCATGCTAAAACTGTTGTGGGGCATGCTGGGTTGTGTAGTTCAACAAGCTGGAGGGAGGCTTATTGCCCACCCCTGGTATTGGAGGCGCTGCAGGAGTCTGGGCACCAAAGAGTTAACTTATTTGGAAGCAGCACAGACTCCTCCTCCCCTATACCCCGCCTGAAGCCCGGGAAGCCAGTTAAACTGAGCAAGCCCAAGGAACAGGAACGTAGGAGAGGAGAAGATGGGTACACACGCACATACACACCAACTGGTAAGGGACCGGGTGCCGTAACGGTGAAACCCCCCCCCCCCCCCCCAGCCAGCCAGGGGCGAGAGGGTTGGTGCCCACTGTCCCCCATGGACTCAGAAAAATGGATATAGCAGGAAAGACAAAAATCCTTTTTTTTTTCTTCTTCTTTTTCTTCTTCTTGCTTTCGTCCACTATGTAACACTGGGACCAAGGGACATCCCAAAGCTGTTCCTTCAAGGGATGGCACACTCCTGTGCGCTGCGCTAAGGACCCGAAGCCCAAAAGCCAAATCTGGTGAGGCAAAGGTGTCGGATCTGTAAAACTTAATTAAAGCATTTGCAGAGGACCACGTGGCCGCCCGACAGAGTTGCTCTGCAGAGGCACCATGGCGAGTCACCCACTGCAGGTCCCCATGGACCGTGTGGAATGAGCTGTCACTGAGTTTGGCCTTTTTGTCAAAAGATAAGCCTGGCGAACCGTTGGGCGCAACCAAAGAGCCCAAGTTTGTTTCGAGGCTGGCCAGCCACGCTTGTGGAAGTCATATAGAACGAATAATGAGTCCGTCTTCCGAATGTCTTTGGTCCAGTCGACACAAGTGTGAAGGGCTCGGACCACGTCCAATGTGAGGAGAGAATGACCCAAGTCCGCAGTACCTGAAGCCTAAAGGGACCACAATCTCCTGATTCATGTGAAAACGTCATACCACCTTCAGACGATGGCCCAGGCGGGTATGAAGGACAGTGCGGTCCGAATGGAAAACCAGGAAAGGTGTGCATGGGATAACGCACCCAAGTCCGATACTCTGCGGGCTGAGACAATAGCTAGTAAGAAAAATGCTTTTCTCTACAGCAAGCTTAGATTGACCGAATCCAACGGTTCAAAGGGGGATTGTTGAAGCGCTCTCAACACTAAAGGCAGGTCCCACGGAGTCACCGGGTTGAATCTTGGAAAGGTGGAAAATACATGGATCCCATTATCGTGTATGTTTGCCATACACTATAACACATCCTTGCTGAGGAAGGCTTTCTGGCGTGGATCATGGTCCGGATAACTGAAGTAGAACAACCTTTAGCCCTTAGGATCGAGGTTTCAATAGTCACCCCGTTAAAGCCAGTCTGGCGATATC
The DNA here is from genome assembly GCA_031769625.1 of Taudactylus pleione. NCBI lineage: Eukaryota > Metazoa > Chordata > Amphibia > Anura > Myobatrachidae > Taudactylus > Taudactylus pleione. Next base: position 11,199,560 of record JAUIMM010000060.1, on the reverse strand, counting down.
GACATTGAGGAATAGAAGATCTGCCTGGAGTGGAAGACTCCACGGAGAGACTGTGGATAAACTGTGAAAGTTGTACCAAGCCCTCCTTGGCCAATCCAGAGACACCCTCCTGCTTTAACTTCCGAAGGACCCGGGGGAGAAGAGCAATCGGTGGAAAGATGTAAACGAGTGGGAAGTTCCATGGCACCATGAGCTCGTCCACTAAGAAGGCTCCTGGGTCTCTGGATGATACGGCTGACTTCCTTCACTGGACTTCTGGTGCCTTCCTAATGTTTTATGTAAGCTACTGTCTTTTGCATTGTGTGATTGTATCTTCATCGCCCTGTGTTGAAGAAAGGGCCGTGCCAGACAAAAAGCACTGTAGACCACTCGAAGTTCGAGGATGTTGATCGGTAAACTTGCCTCTTTAGTTATCTACTGTCTCTAAAAGTTGTGACTTCCAGTGATGGCTTCCCAGCCTTGAAGGTTGGCATCCTGGATCATGAACGGACGACCCCTGTTGAGGCTAGATGAGTGGAGCCACCACGGCAGAGAATGGCAGCCATAACAGCCATGAGCTTCGTGAGCACCCGAGGTGCCGTAGACCGTCCAAAAGGCAAGGCCCGAAACTGGATGTGGTCCATCTGTATCACAAAACGCAGAAACCGCTGATGATCATCCCGGATAGGCACATGCAAGTAGGCATCCTGTATGCACAGGGAGGCCATATAATCGGCTGGCTCCATCACTTGTATGATGGAATGGAGTGACTCCATCCTGAATCTGGGGCCTAAGAAACAGGTTAAGTGTCTTCAGGTTGAGGATGAGGCGGAAGGAGCAATCTGTTTTTTGAACAAGGAACAGATTTGAGTAAAAACCTGTCTTTCTTTGGGTAGGAGGAACCAGAACCATCACCATGGAGGCAAAAAGGGCCCTGATGGAAGTTCGGAGGTCGGCTGCCTTGCCGTCATCAATTGGAAACCCGGTGGAAAAACTGAACTGGAGGGCCTTCCTGTTATGAAGCCTCTTACCCAGGTGTCCTATGTTGTTTCCAACCATACGTTGGTGAAGCAAAGAGGGAGGTCCCAGGTGGGGGCCTGTCCTGTCATGCTACTAGTGTATCAGCTGGCTTAGGAGGCTGGCGGCGACCTCACCAAGTTCTGATGGCTTCTGGACTTTTGGTGGAAGAGCCCTAAGCTCTGGAAGAGGGCTGACCTCTGACCTTTTCCCTGTTGGCGAAAGGATCAAAAGGAAAAACCTTTTGGCCTTCGGTGCTGCCAAGGGAAAGCTGACCTAGAAGCCTCTACAGTGGCGAATGATTTTTTTCCACTTCAGTACCAAAGAGAACATCCCCAGAAAAGGGGAGGGCATTCAATGCTGCCTTGGACTCTGTCTGCTCGCCAAGTGCAAAGCCATAATGTTTGTCTAGCTGTCACCGAGGAAGCCGAGACTTTGGAGGATAGAATGCCCGAATCAATGGCGACCTCACCCAGATAAGTTCCGGCCGCCCTGATGTTCTCCGCAATAGAGGTCTGAGCGACAAGCTTCTGAACGGAATCTATGAAATCTGGCCAGCGACCCCAGGCTGGATGCAAAGCCGCACCCGCATTGGCAAAAATGTATTTACGAAAAATTTTCCAGGTTTCTGTCCATGGAGTCCTTGAAGCCACATTGGGAATGGGCAGTGTGGTGGACTTCACTAACCTTGCAATGTGTGCATCTACAGGAGAGGTGGATTTTCATCTTTTACGATCCTCTGGAGGAAAGGATAGAAGGATTAGATCCATCTGGACACCAAGAATTTCGACGTGGGATGCGACAAGGCATCCACCAGAATATCCTTCAGTTGAGCAGATGGAGGGAAAACGGCTTGTTCCTACTTCTTAAGTTTGGAGAGGCATCCGTATCTTTGATAAGTAAGATAGACAACTGCTTTTATCAAGGCCTCCACATTGACCTGTATTAGGTGCTCGTCCTGAGCCGAGGAGGATTCAACATCCGACGTCCGGGACAACTCTCCTTTCTCCGAGGAGTCACCAGACTGGGATTCCTAGCCCAAGTGAAGAGGCATAGAGCCCTCACATCGGGTTGTTTTGCATTTAGCCAAGGGCTCCAGCATATGATGTAGAGAGCTGGAGACCTGCACCAAGCCTTTGACCGACTGGGACAAACCTTGAAACCAAGCAGGCTCGGAGAGGGCTGGCTGTCGATTCATGAGAGTAGGCTGCGAAGAGGTCCATTGCTGTCCCCTGTAGGATGAGAGGACGGGGGGCCCTGGAAGCCCGCCAGCTGAGGCTCCAATTTCCTCATGGCTAGCGACAGGTAGACCGCCCACACAGGTTCTTGTGGGGGGGGGGGGTCACTCATCCTATGTCTCGGCAGAACACTGGGCAGTGTGATCCTGAGCCAAAAATTTTAGTTTTTCCTTACAGGCTTTGCTGGTATAAGGCACTTGAGCACCCCTCTCCCGGGAAGTCTCTGCAGACAGTGGCAGGTGGGGAGTTTGACTGGGGCGGTACACCTGTCAAACCTGTCGTGGAGCAGAGGACATGGTTCCCCTGCAGAAGAACGACACACCATAAATAAAAAGCCGGGTAAACACTAGACGATAGGTCATCCGATCGGGCTGATTGGACGATATATTGTTCACATCGGGAATTATGTACCCAACATAAGTGGCGTGTGGGGGCTAGATCACTTGGAGACCACAAATAAAGGAATAATTGGTCTAGTGATACTAAGTTACTGTATGCCCCAAGTACAGCGTTTCCTGACTACTGACTGAAATATGTAGGCAGTAATGTGGACTATCCTTATTTTCAAAATAAGAAATGGGTATTTTAGGCAGAAAAGTTATCAATACAGATAACTTATGAGAAAAGTACCAAACCGTTTGTCTATATAATACTAGACTAAAGCTGGGTACACACTAGGTGGAACGGCTGACCTATCTGATGCTTAGTAAGTGTATACACACCAATTCGTCTGTCCGATATGCCGGGTTTGACCGCTGAAATGGGCAGGCATTTAAATCGCCCGCCTAGTTGAGCCGTCAATCACCTACGGGTCCCGCAGCACGTGTAAGGGTGATCGGTGGGTCGCCCATACACATCAGCAGATGACAGATGTATCTTTCAGATATGTCTGTGAACGATGTAGTTCAGACATATCTGATGTACACCCCCAGCGATGCACTATAGATAGATATATCACCGTTTGTACGGGCGATATATCTGTGTGTACCCAGCTTGACATGAAAAGGTTAAACTAGTGTAAACTAGCTAGTTAGAGACTACGGCGGGGAGCCCAGGACAGGAACCAGGCAAAGGGTGGGCCTGGAGAGAACGGGGAAAGGAGCTAACCCCAGGGACCTTCCTTTTAATATGTCCCTGTCGCAGCTGCTCCATAGTGGTCTAGCGGCAACACAGACAGGACTTTGCACCTGCCGCCGGGGTGGGCAGCCGCCGACGGCGTTTGCCGCTGAAAGACCAGGCTGTGGCTGCTTCCCTGTATCCAGGAGGTGGTGTCCGGCGGCGCAGACAGAAGGGAGAGCGCGCCGTATGTGGGCGATGGAGCGGTCAGCGGCATCGTATATAATGCTGGCCACTGACAGCCCAAAAGAGAAAAAAAAAAAGTTAACAGGCTAAAAAAAAGTGCCCTCTTCCTTGAGGCACCAAAATGAACTGACTTCCTTGTGCTTCAGGCGGGATATAGGTGAGGAGGATGCTTTCCAAAGAAGTTAACTCTTTGGTGCCCAGGTTCCTTCAGCTACTCCTATACCATGGTCCCAGTGCACGAAAGAAAACTAGACCACGCACCTGGAGGCATGGTAATTTCCTTCTACCCTAGAACTGTCTGTTCCTCAGAGGTCTATTTATTAAAGCCCTCCATATTTATTTATTTGTGTGCACTGTTCTCTGACGCATGTCCAGAGAGAGAACACTCTGCCTACGCTCCGCGAATAGTGCTGCGTTCAGCTCTGCGTCAGCCCCATAGCCGGAAGCTACAACTCTGTTCTCCACGCCTGCACTGATGGGAAAAGTAAAAAGCTTAGAAGCCTCTCAGAGCTTCCCCAGTGAGGCTTTCTCCTACGCCCATCAGCTGTTTAGATGGAATAAGTGACTGCACCAGGCAGGAATCGCTGAACAATGAACCTCCCATTGACGTGCAATGACTCTACTTTTGTTTAGCAAGCAGACCTGTACAATACATATAATTGGTAATTCTCCTTTAGCGTGCTGGGAGAGCAGTGCGTATCCACATGCCACACCTCAATATATAGCTTGTTAGATGTCATGGTCTCGTGATATCCCATCCGCTATAGTGATGACCTGCCCTCCTCATGCAGGTCATCGAAAAGCTTCCATAGGTCTCCGGGCAGATTCCACGCGTCCTTCCTAGATAGCAGAAAGCTGGGGCCGCTTTCTGTGGGACACCACTGTTACCGCAAGGGTGATCAGAAATGTTCTTGCACCCTTACTGTCGAGACTGCGTTGGAGGCACATAACTTGGGTCGCATTCTCCCAAGGCCGCCAGGTCACATTGACCCGTGGAAGGACCCCAAACTATCTGCTCGTCAGCGAGGGAGGTTTTGTTTTTGTGAAGGATGTCCTATGTCAGGGCTCGACAAATCCCAGGGGCCAGGTTGCCATGGCTACTGGATTTTGCAGTGAGGGAGGAAGCAGATCCTCATCAGCTCCGGCGGAGATTCGTGCCTATAGTATTGCGGCGTTCATATCATGCACAGGAGTGCATGTGCTGAGTGTCGACTGCTGTACCTGTGTCCGTCCCGGCCTGTGCTGACGACTCCTCTCCATCCTGTCCTGCTCTGATCCCTGCGGTCTGTCCCAGTCTACGCTGTTCCTCCTGTATGTCCCGGCTGTCTACGGTCTCCTATCTCTGGCTGCATAGAGCTCTCCGTTAGTAGGGTCTATGCGTGGCCAGGGATTGCGGAGCGGCTTCAGAGGGATAGTGGTGTGCCCACGAGGGGAGGGGGGTTTTGTTGTACTTTCTGGCACCATTATTTTTTGTGAAATGTGGTCTGTTATTACTGGAGGGTGGAGCAGGGGAGCTGTGCAGAGCAGTGAGGGGGCCTCCATTTTACTGTATCCATTCAACTGTGACCATTTTGTGGACTAGTATAGTGTGTATAACACACAGAGCTGTGCTCCTTACTCACTCCTGTAACTTTTTTTTGGGGGGGGGGCGGTGGTCTGGCTCCTACACTTTCATCCTGGCTCCTAGATTGTAGAAAAATTTGTCGAGCCCAGTCCTATGTACACTTATACAAGAGTGTAAACAAGATGAGATCACTGTGTCAAAGTCAGTCTCATGGGTATATTGGCAGTCCCATGATGGGTATTGGTTGGTTACCCATCTGTCAGTGTGCTGCCAAGGGCTCAGCCTGCTCTTGGCTCCGCTTGTGGTTTCCTGGGCGTATTTCTGTATCTGCAGTCGGTGGACAGCAGAGGTAACAAACTTCCTGCTTAACCATCATCCTCTTCCTGTACAAGGGTCTTGCCCACTGTTGGTCAATTCTGACTACTGCTCTCTGGTGGGCAGTGCACCCTGCTGATAACCCAGCTGCCACGACTATAATGGGCACTGCCAGTGCTGGAGGAATTTGTACTGCTATATGTGTAAGGGGTGCTTTGCAGCGAGGGGTATATATCACCCATTGAGACGGTCTGAGCACTGCCACCATCTTATACCCGCCCTAGCTTGTGTAGAACGTAGATATTTAGTTGGGTAATTTAAGTGCGTGGATGCTTGAAAATAATATGTAAGCAGACCAGTCCTATCTTTTGTGGACAGACCTATTAATGGAGTCCACTTTGTACCAGTTTATAACTATTGGCCTCACGCCTCAGTGATGTCACCAGTTCCAAGTGAGTTAATAGACCACCGTCTCATAAATGTTGGTTCAGTTCACAAAATAGCTGCAGCCACTCTGCTGTAGGGCATCGATGTGCAATATGGGGCCCTCTAAGTCTTTGCCTGTGGCCCCCAGGTTCTTCCTGCTTTGTCAGATTTGTTTGTTATAGCGTGTGTCCCTTGTCTTTATCTTTTTTATTATTGATTTAAATACCTTTTTAGATTAGGATAATATGTGTCCTTTTTGAAGGTCAGAGGACCACTGGTGGAGGGGATCCAGTCATTCAGTGTACACTGTTCAGTCATGCATGACTGAAGGGTTAAGCCGGGAGCAGGCCTACTGTTTATGTACACATGAGGTGTTGCAGATTTGTCTGGTTATGTCTATACTGTAGTGGAAAAAACACAACCGGCCGAACCAGCGTCTTCATGTGTGGTGAGCGCATAGTGACTATGATCAGCTAGAGGAAGCCTGGCGTTTGAATTCTGATGCCTGGGAAGGGCATCACGGTGGTACAGTGGTTAGCATTACTGCCTGTCTGCCCTGAAAATTTGCAAAACACTCAGAAGTGAGGCGTTGCCTTAAGTTCAGATCTGAGGCTTTACTAAAACTTCTTAAAAGGGGGAATGGAGATGTTGCCCCATGGGCAGCCAATCAGATTCTAGCTATCATTTATCTAGTGCAGCAGTTCTCAAACTGTGGGTCGTGACCCCAAAGTGGGTCGCGGCCATCTCAGCTTGGGGCCGCGACTCACATGGGGTGAGGTTGATGACCCCTCTGAGGAGAGTGAAACCAGTTGAACTGTCTGTTATTTCAGACTCCTCGGATCACTGGCTGAGAGATCCGAGGAGTCATCAGGCAGCCCTGCCCCCACCCCAGTGCTCAGCTTCTCTTTTCCTCCTGCCCAGCAGCAGAAACTGACAAACAGGCAGCAAGCCTCAGCAGCAGACAGACTCAGAGGAGCCAGCTGCCGGACTCTCTCTGCAGTCTGTGCAGATGTTGTTAAGTAAGTGCAGCCTGGGGGACCGCTGCTGCCAGGGTGGGGGGACACAGAATGTGTGTTGATTGCTGTGTAGGGAGAAGAAACTTCCCCAGGAGGAGGAATGAGGGGAGTGCTGAGCACAGACCCTATGGGGTAACAGGGGAGCACACAGTGTGGGAGATGGAGGGAGGGGGGGGACAGAAAAAAACAAATTTATTAAATACCCATTGCCTCCCCCATCATCCACTGCCTCCCCCATGAAACACACTGCACCCTCTGTATTTCTCATCTACTACCTCCCCCTGTCACCCACTGGTTCTCCCTGTTACCCACTGTGTCCTATGTTACCCTTAGCCTCCCACTACCTACCCCGTCACTGACCGTCTTCCCTGCCACCCTTTGCTGCTCCTTGCCACCCACTGCCGCCTCCTGTCACCCACTGCCATCCTCTGCTTCTCCTTGCCACCCACTGCCTCTCAATCACCCACCGACACCCTCTGCCTCCTCGTCACCCTACTTCTCCCTATTACCCACTGCCTCCTATGTCACCTATTGCCTCCCCAGTCACCCACTGTCTCCCCAGTTACTCTCTGCCTCACCTTGCAGGGACAGGGGCTTCCAAAGGAGCTCGTCCCTGCAATGTCTAAATGAAATGATCGCATTAGCGCAGTGGCGTAAGTTCATACCAGATGCCCGGGGGCAAGTTATAATTTGGTGCCCCCCCTAAAACAAAAGGGAAAATAAATGTGGTGCATATCTATCACTTATGCACAAATACACTAATATAGAATAGCCTTAAGTGGGGTGACTGTATTGTGGGCAATAGAGGAGGCGCCTCCATTGTCTCCCATAGTTCTGCCCCTGTATTAGCAGATACCTCACTTCAGTTACCATAGTGCTACTGTGCGTGAGCGGTCTGCTGACCATGCACGTGTGGCAGTCATTCTGCAGTAACTTGCTGGGGTCCTGTAATAATTTTTATTGTTAGACGGGGTCCCAGAGCAAAAAAGTTTTAGAACCCCTGATCTAGTGCATTCTCCATGATGGCTATGATACTATTGGTTGCAGTGAACGTTGTCAGACACTTGTACAATAATACCTAAAACGCTTTGGTTTGGAGAATGGCGCATTTGACATGTATAACAATTAACAAACATTCCCCATCCTCCATGCAAAGCACAAACACACTTAATTACACAAACAAGGCTACTAAAGTATGCGTAGGTCTGTTTTTCTCTTCCACCCCCCAGTCTTTGTGTACAAGCCCCAAATGTAGTCCTTCAGTGCTGCCTCATATGTATCTGCCTTGTATATAATTCCACCATTTTGTCACCATTTCTTTGTGGTAACTTCTCTCACTACCAACGATAGAGAGTGATAACAATGGCAGCGAGGTAGATTTGTGCTGCCAACAGCCTCACAGGAACAATTATATAGCAGCAATACAATGACACTGCGCTCCAGGGAATCCTGGCAACCTGAACAATCCTACACAAACAATGCTTCAACCTGTCTTGGCGCAATCCAAAATCGGGGCATGGCATATAATGTATCCTGAGACGTCTGCAGAGAATATCGCATACAATCATTTAAGCTGGGTACACACTAGACGATATTTTGGACGATTCGATGATTTCCAACGGATCGGAACTTCAAATCGTCCAGTGTGTACGCACTATCGCGCCCTCCCGTGAGTCGGATCTGTTGGTCGGCACTACGCGCTGCTCAGTCTGGGGATGTCGTGAACATCGTGCAGCGTGTACGTAACGTTGCGCGATATATCGTTTGCAAGACTGTGCGCAGTGTGTATGCACTATATATCGTTTGTCCGGGAGTTCGTTGATGATATTGCATCGTTTGCACCTCATCTAATGTGTACCCGTAATATGTTATGTATATTTAGATTCCCAAGAAAGTTTTCAAACTCCTGTATGTAGTAACAAAAGCGGAGACTCGCTTTGTATAATTATATACTTAGCTCATCTAATTCTTCTCTTCTGCTCTATCTGCCTACCAACTGTTGTGCCATTTCCCCTTCAAAACTCATAGGGCTCGATTCTATTCAGCGTGATGTAAATAGCTCCGGGAGTGAGCTCCGGGAGCTATTCAATACACCGCGCTGACAAGTCCGACCTAATGATTTCTTCTCTCATCCCTCCGGGGATGTGAGAAGAAATCCGACAAAAGTCCCGGCGCGAGGCTGTTTTCTGCCCTTAGAGCCGGGAAAACAGCCTCGCGCCGGGAAGTTAGGTCGGGGAATGCCCTTTATCGCGCCTAAACACCCTGTTTAAGGCGCGATAACGAGCCTTCCCCGACCTAACAGCGCAATGAATTGAATCGTGCCCATAGACATCGATTGTCAGCATATTTGCACGCACAATTTAAAACTGCAATAATAAATATAAAACCAGTAGCTTTTTACATTTTAATATTATTGCTGTTTTAAATTCTGCTGGCTGACCCCGCCGGCAGTCGATGGCTTTGAAACCCCGCTGCTATGTCCCTGGTGTATTCCATTGGATTTTGCCTCCTATGCTTAAACCTCTAGATCCGGTGTTAGCGGACCTGTCGTCTTTAGACTGCCAGCACCATCCTATGAGGTCTGCTGTAAGATATTGTACTATTCAACTCCGTATATGGTGGTTATAGGGTTTGGTGAGTTCTCTGAGGCCAGCACCAACCTCTCGGAGCTCCCAAACGCGCTGTGCCGTCAAGTGTTAGAGACAAAGGGGGGTTTTTAAGTACCACGTATATAGAGGTCCTACGGCAGGACTGCTCAGCATTCGACTTTCCTGCTGTTGTGGAACTACACATCCCAGCATGCCCTGCAGCAGTTTTGCTATTAGGGAATGCTAGAGCTGTGGTAGTGCATGCTGGGATGTGTAGTTTCGCAACCTGATACGGAATAGTTGTGATCTCACGCACGACACTGCGGCCTATACCAGCTAATCCAGCTCTCTCCTGCAAAGGCAAACGCAGGATTTCTAGAGGGGTGTTTCCAAATGCTGGATTTTAGAGCGAATGTGGCCAGTCCATGAAGAGGGCATAATTATCACTTATCCAGCTTTAATATGCGCCATACAAAGTGTATTGTGTGTCATAATTCCAGCATATACAGGACCAGCAATCAGTAAGCCATTAGATGCGGCAGTAGGGTCATTCTGCCTGAGCTGAGTGTTTTTATGTCACACGTAGGCACCATTCCAGGGCATGGGAGCAAAGTAATAGTCTGTGGGAGCAGCAGAAGAGCCTAGCACTGCTCTGGCCATGTATGTACATATTGGTCACCTTATGCACTGGATAACCGTATCAATAATTAACCCTATAGATGGTCTATAGCAGTGCAACTCTAATGTTTTCCCGATCTCCTAGTTCAGTAGTTCTCAAATTGGGTCCACAGGATCCCACACCGTTCACGTTTTCCAGGTCACCCAGCAGGTGCACAGGTGTATTTATTACTCACTGACACATATAAAAAAATGTCTGTGAGGAGACCTGGAAAACATGCACTGTTTGGGGTCCTAAGGACCAAGTTTGAGAACCTGTGTCCTAGTTGGTACACAGGTGTAGTCATCACTGGTTGACACATGCTAATAGATCTACAGGTGGTGTAAATTATTTTGTTTGTGATACTGAGGAGAACATGTAGTACTAGTAAAATTGTATTATTATACTATTTCTTTTGTGGTCATGGTATAGACTGGGGTGGGGTTTTCCAGGCAACCGCAACCCCCCCCCCTTGCGTTTGCCTATGTCCTGTGACAATCAATTAAAAACGAGAATCTCTTGCGCTGCTGTCTTGGCCCCTCCCCCTGCCCAAAATCCCGGGTTGCCCTTGCTGTCCCTCTTGCTAATTCAGACCGTGGCTCGTGGTGTCTATAGCATAGGCTGCAGACGTTTTTTTTTTTAATTCTTAGTGTAACCCAGTCATCCAGCACTGTGCAGCCTCAGGCCTAGTGCTCTGACCTCCGGCTATGGTGTGATAACATGATCTTTGTACTAAACCTGCAATCTGCCGTCTCTCTTCTAACAAGATAACCAGCTTCCGCTGCACTCGAGTCGCTGGGACCATAATCTCACTGATCTAAGTCACGAGGAATATATATTGGTGGCTGTTTTATCGCAGAAGACTTGGTAATGCTTAGAGCAGTGGTTTTCATCTCTGTCCTCAGGACCCCACAAAGGTCACGTTTTCCAGGTCACCCAGCAGGTGCACAGGTGTATTCATTACTCAATGACACATTTTAAAAGGTCCACAGGTGGAGCTAATTATTTCTCTTGTGATTCTGTGAGGAGACCTGGAAAACATGCACTGTTTGGGAGTCCTGAAGAACCTTGTGGCTAAGATTCTGCACTGATCCACGCTACTGTGTGTCTTCATTATCCTTTCCCATTGCAGGTATCCTGGGACACAGTTTCCCGGTCACAAACAAAACTGACAACACAATGGTGCTGTAATCTGTTGCTGTGAATCTGTCTATGACCCCCCTCCCTCCCCCAAAACCTGTTTTGTTTTTTTTTGTTCTCCATATTAATCTCCATGTAGACTTGTCTGTTATCCACACTGTGTCTAATTGGCATTAAATTGGCTGTTTCTCTGCCTTTGACCCAATCCGTTACTATCAGGCATTGCCTAAAACACATGAACAATGAATATATTGTTCAGTGTTGGCCTAATATGCCATTGCAACTCTGTATTAAGATCATATTATAGGCATTCTCCATTACAGACCTCACTAGGCCAATGCCCTGATGCAGACCTAGAAGCCGAGCTTTGCCCTTGTGCATAAATCCACCAATACGTGCAAAGCAAGTCTGTCAAAGCTGTTAGTCCTTCGGTGCCTGCTCGGCAAGGGATGCCCCTATACCCTAACATGACAGCTGGCGGCAGATGTGTTAGAGCACACCGAGCATGGGCTCTTTATTTTATTTTTTCTATTCCCTTTGTCTAAGGGGCAGCAGCCAGACATTCGCCCTCTGTGTGCCTGTGTTGCTCTATTGTCCCTTTCGGCAGATTGCCTCCTCCCTTAGACTGTGTATTGCAGTTTGTCTATAAACTCCTTTTTCCCCCCTCATTTCTATGTCTGGGAAGGGAAATGCTCTCTGGGCCCGCCATGACCATGGGTTTGCGGTGGTGAAGGTTTATGCTTGCTCAGAGTTCCCTTGTGCCAGATCAAACACAGGTGCCCTCTGTGCCAGTGTGCAAAGAGAAGGGTCAGTGTCTCTACCCGCCTGTGGCTGCTCCAACTGAGCCCTGCCTGTGCTTGAGCTCACACTCTGGCAGTGTCTGGGCTCTCCTGGATTGGCGTTTCCTATCCATTGCTGCTGCCCTCAAGGAGAACACTGGTAAGAAAACACTGTCTATTTTCATGGCGGCAGGCGCTTCGCTCAGGCCTGTCCTGGGTTCCACCTGTGTAACAGAGGCTGTTGAGCGTTTGGACAGTCCTGCAGGAAGAAGGCCGCAGGTCAGGCAGCCCCAGATAGAAATTGCCTCATACTACCTGGGAGAAGCTGACATAGATGCAGAGTTGTTGGGGGGGCATAGATTTTGATCTCTGCACTCACCGGGGCCTATGGCTGCAGTCTTGGCAGGCTGACACAAACCAAAAGTGGGCCGCTCGTCCCTCCCTCCTGCCACTGCTAGGCCTCAGGACCTCTAACGTTGTTCCCTGCGAAGCTCAGCAAAAACATGAGCAGTCCTGGGCATCTCGCAGTCCATGCCGGGCAGGTCACCCCCCTATGTTTTATGGTCTTGTCCTTGTTAACTGTGGGCAGTGTTCTCTATTCTGTCCCTTTTTTATATTCTCCGCCAACGTCCTTTTGGGCACTGTTGGCTAAAAGCTGGATGGCGAGGCAGACAATCGACTATAGACTGAGAAGAGCCAAAGTTAATGCTGTGACTATGGAATTGCCCAGGCTGCTCGTGTCACTTACCATCCCTAGTGTTCCGTTTTCCTCCTATGGAATTTATTTTTTAGTAGGGTAAAAAGCTTATGCATAATACACCAATCTTCCCACTACCTCCCCCCCTGGTGACGCACAAAGGGTAAATGTTCTATGCTGCGGTTATTCAAAGCCACCGATTATCAGCAGCTTTGGCTGATTTAAAACGGCGACAGAAATTAATGCTAAACAGGCTGGATTTAGCTTTAATTCCTGTTGCCGTTTTAAAACAATTGGTCAAAGCCGCCAATCACTGTTTGTTTTTTTTTTTTTTGTTTTTTTTTAAACTGCGGTGTAGTAAATTTAGGCAATAATGATTTGAATGAATCTCTGATAACGGGTGGGTGAGTATTTATACTTTATTTTTTTTTTTTCTTGAAAAATCTATCCATTTATTTTTGTCGGAGAGTCTCTTGCTCCTTTCCAGCGCTGATCCGCCTACTGACGCCTGAGATTAGATGCTTTTCATCACTCAATTTACTGTCAACACAGAGCCTATGTACAAACACTGCTCTCCCTGCAAGGGAATGTGGCCTGTTCATACTGACTAAGTCTGGGTTACCGGGTGTCCTCCCAGAGGCCCTGCTTAAAGCCAAAATAATGACCTTCTCATGGCTCCAGTTACAGACTCTCTGGCCTCATGCGAGACGGCTTCCGGACTATAGACAGAGACAGTAATTAGTTAGACAATGTCTAGATAGACACCAGGTGTTAGACAGTTAATAGTTAGACAAGGATAAAAGTTCGACACAGACAAAAGTTGGACACAATAAAGTTGAAGGGGGAGTATCCACTAGACGATTAAGTTGAACGATAACGATCGTTCGATCATTTGCAAATCGTTTGTAAAAGTGTCTAAAACGAGCAGCGATGCGCGTGCCCACTGGTCGTTTAGACATCTATCATCGGGCAAACATGCTGGACAACCTGACGATAACATCAGGTTGAGCATGTTTCCAGATGATTGATTGACCCTGAACTGAACGACTGCTCATTCAGTGCAGGCTCATCACACGACTGACAAACGATTGATCGATTACCATGTCGTAATCGTGCAGTCATTTTCAGATCTTGTAGTGGATTACCCCCATTTAGACATGTAAAAAGATCGTCTGGGTTAAAAGTTCGATATGAAAAAGATCGACACAAAAATGGTCGACACATTTTAAAAAAAATTTTAGGGTTAGGCACCAGGAGGGGAGGGTTTGAGTTAGGCACCAAGGGGAGGGTTAGGGTGAAGATTAGGGCTAAAAAAAAAAAAATTGTCGAACTTTTGATCCTGTCGAACTTTTTACATGTCTAACTTTAGTGTGTCTGACTTTTGTTTGTGTCTAACTTTTTTCCCTGTCGTAACTATTGACTGTCTAACATCTGGTGTCTATCTAGACATTGTCTAACTATTGACTGTCTATATCTTATACCACACCCGTATGAGACTGCTGAGATATAGAACACAGTTCCCTGTCTCTGCAACATGTTCCTATGAAAGGAATAACTCGCGATACATTCACCTTACACTAGATATGCATACAGCCGATGCAGACCACTCAGTATTCTGGAGGTGATCATAGAGCAGATGGGGCCTTATCTAGAGTTAGGCGCAAATACAACGAAGGCAGCAAATTTGCACCTGAATAAAGCACGTTGCCATTTTATTTCTTTCTCCTGATTGCACACAGCTTTATTTTACAGTTGAGCTAGGACACCCTTTTGGAACGTCATGGTTGGCACAAGCATATATATCTTCTAGGTCGTACGTGAGTAGTGTACATGGACGCAGGTGTAGTGAACGCTGTCCGCTTGCCATAAGCCTTTTCCTGTTGGCAGTAGGCTACCATAGCCGACGCTGCTAAAATTTACTCTGATACGTCCGGAGAGTCCTGTCGTGTGAGCGTGTTTGGAATTCCTCCTCCTCAGACGATTCTTTTGCACCGGGACCTCTCTAGGGGTTGTGGCTGGCATCTTGGCAATGATGGGTTGGGTTTAGCGTGGCAAGGCAGCAGCAGCAGAACAGTGAGCGTGGCTGCTGAAGTTGTCTCTGGAAATGTATGGAGTTTCTGCATATAGCAACAAAAAAAAACCCCTGCAGGTAATCCTGTGTACCTTCTATATGCAAGCCTTGTCATGCTAGACAATTTGTACGTGTGTTATCTCTCTGCGGCTAATCCAGTATATCAGCACGCCGCCTTTATGAATATTGCTCATGAACGTGGCAGGTGGCACAGTAGTAGGCCCCCCCTTTAGGCGCAATGCTTCTAACCTGTGTGACGCAACTATGGGAAAGTAAAGGAGGGGATTATAGCGTGTATGATGCTGAAACTTTTTTTTTTTTACATTGATGTCCGCCTGGGAATGTGGAGCTGTGCTCTGGCGCTAAGGGAGATAGTGACGGCAATGTCGTTACATAATTCAGGCAAGGCTTAGGGCGTGCTTAAGATCATTTAAATAGTTAAACGCTCCCCTCTTCCCCGTTGCCCCAATGAGAAGAGGGGACGTTTCATGAAATCCTCCAAATTGCTGTCTCTCTGCAGGGGCACTAGATGGTCTAAATGTCTCTTATTCAGGGTTTTAATGTTGATGATTTAGGGGTCTGCCGGCGTTTTTTCCTATTGCGATCACTGGAAATGATTGTGAAGCGCTTCAGTGATGTCACTGGTTCCTAGTGAATTGATTTGGTTACAGTGAATGTTGGCCCAGCCCAGAAAATGGCTGCCTCCGCTGCTGTCTACAAAGCCTTTTCTCTTTACTGACCGTCGGTTAATTGGTAACTCTTGTCCATTTTGTGATAAAACGGTAATGTTATTGCGCAGCGTCAGTTGCGTCCTGATACTCACCCGCCCTGTCCTCCATCTTGCAGGAAGAAGAGTTCCGATGGCTTCTGAAGGAAGAAGTACACTCTGTTTTGAAGCAGCTGAAGGATATCCTGAAGGTCAGTACGTGATTCGCTTGATTTTCTCTCACTGACTGATCTATTGTTTAAGAATGCCAAATGTCCAGCGTCCCAGCACAAGATGGTGGAACTCTTGGCCTGATTCAGAGCCGGACGCTCTGACAGAGCGCTCGCTCTGAATCGGGGCCGTCCCTCTGTATTTTTAGAGCGGCCTCCTGGCCGCTCGCATAGCTGTGGGTGACCACCCACAGCTATAGTGAGCGGCCAGGAAGATGGTCGCGATGGTCAAGACCATCGCGACCATCGGGCTTGCGACGAGACCCTTGTGGTAGGGTCTCGTTCCCGCAAGTCCTAGAGTGCTTTCGGCTCTATCAGAGCCGAAAGCACTCCCACTGACATCACTTGTGATGTCAGTGGGGCCGGCCCCAGACGGTAGGCGTTCCCATGGGAACGCCTACGTCTGGCCAGGCACGCCCCCGGGCCGCCCACCAAAGGGGGCGTGCTGTCACTCAACATCGACAGGACGCCCCCTTTGGTACGAGACCCGGAGCGACGGCTTGCCCGTCGCTATCCGGGTCTCGCACATGCGCACGACGGAGCCGGCTCCGTCGTGCGCATTCGCACTGGGCCAACATCGACCCGCTTGCGAGCGCTCAGCGCTCGCGAGCGGGTCTGAATCAGGCCCTCTGTCCAATGTTAATGAGCATCATGATACTGCTTACATAACCACGCCCCTAAAGGCGATGGGTATTTGACGTCGACCCCTTCCTCAGTGGAGCTTAAGCTGGATACACACTATGCGGTCCGGCTTACAATATATTGTCGTAGCGGATCGGAACGATATATTGTACGAATCGTGCACCTGATGACCGGTCATCGCATCGTCCCACCTATAAGGATGCCATGAATGACGCCAAGCTGCTGACTGCGGAGTGTAACGATATATCGCACTGTTGTACACTGGATTGTGTAGTGTGTGAAAGCAGCACGATGTATCATTACTTTGCGTCGTTCTGTTGCTGGGTGCGCACATCGTCTAGTGTGTACCCAACTTTAGTGTCATGTGCCTACCGTGGGAGTAAACCCATGGACATACACTTATGCAGATAGCGTCCTGGTCAGGGTCTAGCCCAAGGCCGCAGCGCTCAGCACTGTGATGCGGAGTCTCGGACCATTTCTTACTGACCGCCGGTGTGTTAATGTGTTTTGCCTTACACAGGAAGCTTCCCGTAGCTTCTCACTCCCCAGCGTAACAGCAGATGGCGCCACCAAGCAGGAGAAGTTTGTGCTGGGAAGCTCCAGGTAAGTGTTGCAGCCTGATAGGGATCAGTAACCTCCAGTTAATAAGTGCCTGCTCGCAGTGATTAGTTAATAATTTGCAGCAGGCTGAATAATGGTATGCTACTTAGGGTGGCTTACTCTAACATGCCTTTTTCAGATGGGTCAGTCTTTTTAGTTTGTTACACTTACGATCCCTATTCATATCCTTATTTACTGCAATCCCACCAGGCATGTATATGTTGTAAGTTGGATACCTGGCTCTAAATGTTAAACATATATTCTATTTTAGACTTTGGATCGGAGGCTCATCTTAAACATCTTTTGATTCAGATAAGATCCTCAAAGATTTATTAGAGAATGTTAACAGCTGGGAATAAATTGTCCGGAATGCCTGAGACTTTGGGTTTTCCTTATACGTTATTTTGAGCACAATTAAACCACTTCCTGGTCTCTCCCACATTGTGTGTGTGTGTGTGTGTGTGTGTGTGTATTCAGTTAGCGACGATTCTGTCGGAACCTCACCTGCCAATCCTTTGCCGGATCTTAAGGCAGGAAAACCTTCCATGTGTTCGCACGCCTCCCTTAAAGGCGCAAGGTTTCCCTATCGCACAGCTGGAAATGTGGGCAGCCGCAATAAGCATGGAACCCTCTCTGCCCATTCAACTTCCCCGTGGTCTGGTTTATTAGTATTGCACATATTCACAGTCAACCAATCGGAACATTTCATTGTCTAACTTGCACTAGTCTGAGATAAAAGCTGATTGGTTGCTATTGTAGCAAATATCCTTGGCCGCCTCCTTTATTAGGCAGGGATTAACAGTAACATTTATGTCGCAGCGTGACTGTTTCCCGACCGCTGAAATTCTTGCGTTAGTGTAAATAAATAAATGTTGTTTTCCCACTCACAGCTGCTAATCCAATCGGCCAGTACCAGCTGACTAGTTAATTCTCTAAATGGACCCAAAAGATTGTTGGATTGCGCTTCAGAGTGAAGCTTAATAAAATATACTACAATGTAATAACCACTTGATTTTGAAACAAAATATTTAGACAAAGCTTCTCTTAGTACTACTATAAATATGTTATGTTTTACTGAGTCAGGACATCCTTTTGTCAACCGGTTTCGCTTCCTTCAGGGACCTTTATCAAGATATGTCTTGATAGAGCTCCCAGAAGGAAGCGAAACCGGTCGACAAAAGGATAATAGTGCCCGCAGACTGCATCCAGGCAATCCAGATATACCTGCTCTGTCACATTGTGTGGACCTGTACCATTTGGAGGACTTGGTTTTACCAAGGTCCATCAGCGTGCATCCAGTATCAAGTGGCTATTACCGACAGTAACCAGATGCAAGTGATCCCCACGGGGGGGGGACCCGGTGCAATCAGTGCCGGGATTCCGCACCAGCCGCTGCAACCAGAGACACTGTGGTTCCCCAGACTCAGGAGGAGAGCCATACAGCGGAGATGCCCTGCCGCCATCCTCCACAGGTTATACGGGGAGGCAGACACTAATGATAGCTTTTCCATTGTATCCCATACACTTAAGCTAAAGGAATCCCAATTTGTGCTTTTCAACTTGCCGGTGAGCATTGCACACTATGGACCTGATTCAGTCCCGCTCGCTAAGGCGCGAACGCTCACTTCCAGGCGATTTTTGCTCAGTGCGCATGCGTATAATTCGCACTGTGCGTGCGCAAGCCAGTCTTTGCGATCTGTTTTTGGTTGCACGTAAGCCACTATCAGGTCGCTACTTTGAGTGACAGCGCCGTTTGTGGGGGGTATCTGGGGAAGGTGCTTGTAAACGGGGGAGTGGTGTTGTGGACGCAGGTGTGTCAGGCCGCCAAAACACCGTTTAAAGGGCGTGCATAATCATCAAAGTAGCGTCATTGTACACGTCACCTGCATGTATTTCAGCCAGCACTGATCGCTGTGCTTGCTACGGGGAAAGGCAACCCCAAGGGCTGCGAGCAGCTCCGATGGCTCTCGATGGTCCCGATTAATCCTACAATTCCTGGAGATGACGTGTGTTGCAAGTGGCAAGGGGGCGTCTTCAGACACTTGCGAGCGCACTTTCTACTTCAGGGTCCATAGGGGGTCCACAGGGTTGACCTTAGGTTGGGAACCAAATCCGGGCACCACGCAGTTAAAGCTTTTAGCTCCCAGGATGCACTTGGGTCCACTCTCCCTATAACCCCACCCCCAGCCAGAGGCACCTCAGTTTAAGTTGTGCCCGGCCGGAGTCGGGTCACCGTTTAGTGCAGTGGGGAGCTGATTAGCAGCCCCTAAGCTATATATTTTTTTCTAAGTACAGAGTTTTTTATTTTTACTTTGGACTTTCAGAGCGGCAGCGTCGGACTGTCCATAGGACGTCTAAGCTGCCGCTCCGTCACCCCGCCGGCGCTGAGACGCCAGTACAGATCTGGGGATCTCAGCGGGACCCCAGAGTCTGTACTAGCCGGACTCTGCGGGCGCCCAGGACTGCTGCCGGATCTATGGGGAGCAGGTAAGGTCGCAGATCACCGCTTGCGGTGATCCGCGCATTTAATATGCAGTCCTGTGCCTCCGGTCTCTGGGGACAGACTGGAGGCGCCGGCAGTGGCGGCGGGCCCTCCATACCCCGTGTGTCCACTAGACCACCAGGGACTTACTGATCGGCGCTGGGAGCCGGCGTCCCGGGAGGTTAATAGCCGGCCAGGGGAGGAAGCATTCCCTGTTACAGCGGCTCCTCCCCTCAGCTCAGCGCGCCTTTCAGTATGTATAGTCTGGCGTCGCTGAGCTGCTTCCTCCGCGGGCCACGCTTCTTCTGAGGTCTCCAGCGGCCATTTTCTTGTGGTGCAGCAGCAGAGCTCCGGAGATGGCAGGGAGTCCAGTCCCCCTGCGTACCTCACCATCAGGTCAGTGTACACAGCGCTGTAGCCTTCCCAGACACTGAATCTGGGTAAGTTGAATGCAGTGTAATAGTGCAATATATTATATGACATGTTTATGTATATATGTATATATCTGCATGGTATGTGACTTATGCTAGTGCTGACTGTCTGTATTTAATTCTCTCACTTGTCAGTGTATATCTATCCCTTTTCTTTATCTGCCCTAATACAGCTGTACTTAGGGTGGTTCTGAGACCTCACATTTATATTCTCGTTGATATTTGTGAGGTTTGTCACAAACTGTTGCGTGCTGCACGTTGCATACGCTGAAAATGGGTCCCTGCGGCTAATTTTAGCATCAGTCAGGACCAGTATAGCACTGCTTGATATTTCCGCCAAGATTGGTCAGATATGTCTGACCAGGAGATAAGTGCGTTATACGGCACCCATTTTTGCTATCCTGCAAGTCATGTGCTGCAGGTGTTAGTGCGGAGGATTTAACTCATAAAGGGTTCTGTGTGTGGCGTCATCTGGTGCCGGCCCCTTTCACGACCCCCTTGGGCGGTTTGTTTTCTCGGGATCCTCTTAATTGCGGATCGCCGGGCGGGCCCCATTGTGGTACCTCACCTGGGGGTTACTTCACCATGCTGCCCTTTTCATCTCAGGGTATCTCGCAGTTTCTTGCACTCTTCCCCTGTGACACAGGCTACCGCTCCCTGCAGGGGTTTTTCGCAGTATATGAATTCCCCCTGGTGCCAAAATAGTCTGTCATTCCCCTTTGCAGGGATTACCACAGCCACCCTGGGTGGTGTCGTTTTCTACGAAACGCAAATTGGCGTGGTTGGCGCCCTGTGGTTACTTCCCAGTTGGCTCTGCGTGAACTGGATACTGTTTTGGGCTCTTTCCCTCTTACACGGGGGGAAGCCTATTTCAAGTATTATTATCCCTGCTTTAGGGCTGGTGGCAGGTCCATTCTGGTTAGAGTGAATGTTGACCTGCACCTGTATCATACACCATCAGTATTGCGTGCCTTCTGGTTCCCTGTTGCTGACTAGCGGGGGGATCGCATGGCGGGACTCTGGCTGTTGTCAGTTATGAGGTATTACAACAGTGTTTGGCCTCCTGTCCCAAATTCCCTGAGGGTCATCACGAGCCCCTCATGGGGTGGATGGGCGTGTTACTCGTCGGATTACAGACGTTACTACGCATCCCATTCCTGCGTGGTCGGATTCTTCTGATCCGTAGGTGGTAACTCTGCCTGAAATCAGTATACTCGCTTTCAGGGGTTGTTACCCATCCTACCAGGGCTATAGCATGGTTGGTTAATACTATTGCATACTGAGCTGATGCATTTGTAATGTTTTTGCCCACCAACACGTCTGAGGTTCAAATGTATTTGGTCGCTCACGTAATATATGCAGTTGTCATAGGTGGACATGCCTATATTGGATACCAGTCTCCTAACTTTCAGAGTTCCAGCTGCGACTGTATCCTCCGTAATACCCTATAGCTGCGCTCTGGGAATGCAGAGGTGCAGATACCATCTATAGGGTAGATCTGGTTGGGTCCTGACCTTGACAGTGGCAGTACAAATTTCCCGCCTTCAGCTATGTCCACTACAGGGCTTCAGACTAAGTCTATTAAGTCTTTTTGTCCTCTGGGTCAGCCTAAAGGTCTGTTTCTTCAACCGAGCAGGCCTGGACTGCCAGCCGATCCTGCTTCTGAACCTACGGATATATCATCAGCATGACGAGACAGGCCTACCACTGGGGGATGGCGATTTTCTCAGTTCGCCCGGTACTAGTGTCAAGTTGCCGTGGCTACGTGGGTAGGAGGGTACGCCCTCTTTGCTCAGGCGGCCTATTTCCAGGTGATGGTGCGCAGGCCCTTATTCGGACCCGAACAGGGCCTTACAAATCCAGAAAGCTATACAGTTGTTGGGGTAAGCGGAGCTAATTGGGCCATCCCCGCTTTCTCAGCGAGGGATTGGTTGTTCTGCTTTCTTTCTGGTGCGGTGGCTGAATGGTCCTCTTTGGCCTACTCTCTGTCTCTATTCCCTGAACCAGTTCCTAAAGCTACCTGGGCTCAGGAGGCAATCCCTATGCTCCATCATACTATGTTTGGACCCTGGGGACTTTATGGTATCACTGGATATACAGGACGCGTGCCTACGGGTACTTACAGAGACCTTGCCTCAGCATGGACTGAGGTTTGCTGTATCACAACACTTACGGTTTTTCGGGCTCTGCCTGTTGGGACTGCTCTCAGCCCCACAGGGGTTTACCAGCGTTCTAGATTTTCTGACAGTTCTCCTGTTCAGTATATCCCAATGCTCCTCTACCTGGATGGCCTCCTGCTCTTAGCAGGATCGCCGGGGTACTTTACAGCCGGGTCAGGTTGACTGTGGCTTCTTCAGGGTGCAGACGTTTAATCAATAGGGAATAAGTCCTCCCTGCATCCCTCTCTGGGTATTCTTCACCTAGGAGCCCTGCTGGATTCTCAGAAGCTGAGAATTCTTCTGCCGTAAGACGGCATCTCCACTCTTCCATTAGGAGTACATGGATGTCTGCGCAGTCGACATATGTCTTTGCACTCTGGGATGCATGGTTCACTATTCAGTGTCTGCCTTTGGAAGGGTGGAATGGACTTAGTTCCATTCCAGGCCTTTCCATAATTGGCTTATCTCCAGATGGAACAAGTTTTTTCTGTCTGATCACTGCCCCGGAGGCAAGTCGGTCCCTTTTCGGGTGACTATGACCATCTCGTCCAGGGTATTCTTTGCTAAGGACAGTATCTGGTTCGCATCCATTTCAGTGCAATTGGATGTCTGTCGATTCCACCCTGTCAATTAACTTGTTGGAACTTTAGCCTGTCTTGGGCCTTCACTCTGGCATAGCCCTTGTTTCCCGGTGAACCTGAAAAAGTTCAGTCCGACAGGGTCAGAACAGTGGCTTCCTTTTTAGCAATACTGTTCGTTGGGTGGCAATGTCAGGTATGTCATACATTCGGACATTGTCTGAGGGTCTCCTCCCGACCATCTCGACAGTGTTCATTTCAGTTGCTCTCCATTGGGAAGCGGGAGTCCTCAGCCGTCACGACGTGCATCCCGGGGACTAGTCTCTTCCCCAAGAGAGGTCTCATTTCCTGGTGAGCAGGGGGGGGGGGGCCCTCCTGAGGTGACACTCATGGCCTTCTGACTCTATCACACTATGGTGTTACGTTCCAACGCTGGGGATTCTGAAGCAACCTTCAGTGACTCTTTGTCGGTGAAGTGGTTCTTCCAATTTGCGTACCTGTGTTCTCCAATCTCCATTCTTCCTCAAGGGAAGTGTTTCAATCGAGACAGAGATGCTTTCCTGCTGGTGGCTCCTGATTGCCCCAGATGTCAGGGGTACTTGGTTTTTCGGAGTCTCTCCATCGATACTCCATTCCTGATGCTTCACTGCCCAGACCTGTTGTCTCAGGGTCCTGGGGTTTGCCTTGGACCTGGGTCGTTTGTCTTTGACTACGTCCCTACAGTGGTCTTACGGCTTCCCTGGCTTTGTCATCGTTGGAATGATTAGAGCACATGGATCAGCTTTTGCTGGGACCTACCACAAACTGTGGCAGCCATAATTCTTATGGTATTATACCTATCGATACGATCCTCTGGTGTCCAGGATTTCCAGATATTCTGGCATTCCTTCCGGCTGGCTTGGGTTTCACCCTCGGCCTGGCCTTCCTGACAGGGCAGATCTCTACACTGTCAGTATGATTAGGATATGGAATTGCTCCGCTCTGATATCCAGTTCATCCTTTGGAGTGTTTTCTGGATTATGCCTCCATTTGTCCTCCCTAGAGACTCCTTGGGAGTTAGTAGTGGTTCTTCGTTAACTCCGGGGAAAGTTAATGGAACCGCTGGTTGTGATAGCCATTACATGGTCTATTGCTTTGGCTTTCTCTCTTTTTCTATCAGGGAGTTTATATCAACCAGGTGAGTGTCGGAATTGGGAGCGTTCTCAGGTGGCTCCCTCTTCTGGAGGGCATCTTGTCAGGGTGTGAGTTGCTCTCACCCTGTGTTTCTTCTTAGTAATTTTCAGGTTCCATATTATTCTGGAACTTATGGTGCGGCCATTCAGTCCCCAGTCCTCTCGGCTGGTGTGGCCTCATTGACTGTGGTCCGGCCTCTGTGGATTTATGTGATCCATTCAAGTTCCTGACGGAAATCGGACTCCTTATTGGTGGTCTGAGATTTCTGGTTTTAACAGGAAAGGATGGCCGGCCTATGGCCATATGTTGGCTGGACGGCCTCGTATGTCTTCTTCAGGGGCCTACCCATGGGTAGGCCTTTCTGTTGTTGCTGCTTGTTTTTTCTCGGGCCATGTAACCCTCGTGGGTGGCTCGCTGTGGCGCCTTAGCTGGTTTGCCTTGCTAGGTGGCCACGTGGTCTTCTGTCCACACCTTTTTAAGGTTCTAGGCATTGTTTTCCTTTGCCTCTCAGGATGCTTCCTTTTTGGCGGCGGATTCTCCTCTCAGCACAGGAGCGTCCCCGCCCTTAGTTGAACTGCTTTGGGACATCCCCAAGGTCAACCCTGTGGACCCCCTATGGACCCTGAAGTAGAAAACAAGAGATATGGTAAGAACTTACCTTTGTTATATCTGTTTCTACGAAGTCCATAGGGTCCACAGGGCGCCCGCCCTGACGCACCTGGCTTCAAATGGGCTGTGTGACTGGTCACCGGTTTTCCGTCTCCCATTTCTGTGAGTATGGTTATCGAGTGTTCCAGTTTTCTCTCTTTTTCTCTCCTCCTCCGGCCTTTGGCTACTTACAAACTGAGATGCCTCTGGCTGGGGGTGGGGTTATAGGGAGAGTGGACCCAAGTGCATCCTGGGAGCTAAAAGCTTTAACTGCGTGGTGCCCGGATTTGGTTCCCAACCTAAGGTCAACCCTGTGGACCCTATGGACTTCGTAGAAACAGAGATAACAAAGGTAA
Source organism: Taudactylus pleione (assembly GCA_031769625.1). Classification (NCBI taxonomy): domain Eukaryota; kingdom Metazoa; phylum Chordata; class Amphibia; order Anura; family Myobatrachidae; genus Taudactylus; species Taudactylus pleione. The sequence goes on along the minus strand of JAUIMM010000060.1, from coordinate 11,174,765 downwards.
GTTCTTACCATATCTCTTGTTTTGCCGTAGCTCGCTAAAATATAGTGGCGTTCTTATGCAACGCACTGCGAGCACTTCATTTAAATTTCCGGTCCCCTTTTGCCAGCGAGCGGCCGCAACTTGCGAGCGGGTCTGAATGAACTCCTATATGTACACAACTAAACTATACAGGAGACTGTGACTAATTGCATTTCATTAGTGAGCATTTATACTCCAGTTACCTGGTTCCATATTTTACATCGTTTTATACAAGGACCGATTTAAGTCCAAGGGACAATGGGGGAGATGTATGAAGCCCAGAAACTGTATCAGCGCATGTATGTGCGCTGATACCGCTTCTCCCCGATGTATGATCAGGGGTCTGGGCGGTAAATGACAGGGGCGCTGTGCGCCCCTGTCATTATCGGCGCTCCTATCTATAAGATAGCAGCGCCGACGGCAGGGCCATGTACGAACGGTCATAACGCATGACCGTTCGGCCGGCTGTTGCTGTCGTTATCGACAGCTACAGCCTGGCGTTAGCCTATCCCCACAGCAGGGACTGCGCTGTCCCTGCTGCGGCGTCTGCCGGCTCCAGGGCTCCACGCGGGGATCTCGCGATACTTGCGAGATCCCGCGCATGCTCAGTGGAGCCGGCCGGGAGAGCGACACAGGGCACCAGCACTAGGCTGATGCGCTGCTGTCTCTAGCGGGTAGCGCCGGAGGGAGGAGTTAACGCTCCCTCTCTCCGGCCGATGAGATGTTTATACATCTCATCGGTAGTGCTTCCTGCTTCGCCTCGGTAAAGAGGCGAAGCGGGAAGCATTCTAGCGGCACTTAACGTGCCGCTATAATACATCTACCCCACTATGTTATACATGTATGTTTTATTGGGGTAGATGTATTATAGCGGCACTACCGAGGCGAAGCAGGAAGCACTACCAATGAGATGTAAGAACATCTCATCGGCCGGAGAGGGGGAGCGTTAACTCCCCCCTCCGGCGCTACCCGCTAGAGACGGCAGCGCATCAGCCTAGTGCTGGTGCCCTGTGTCGCTCTCCCGGCCGGCTCCACTGAGCATGCGCGGGATCTCGCAAGTATCGCGAATCCCCGCATGGAGCCCTGGAGCCGGCAGCCACCGCAGCAGGGACAGCGCTGTCCCTGCTGTGGGGATAGGCTAACGCCAGGCTGTAGCTGTCGATAACGACAGCTACAGCCGGCCGAACGGTCATGCGTTATGACCGTTCGTACATGGCCCTGCTATCTTATAGATAGCAGCGCCGATAATGACGGGCGCGCAGCGCCCCTGTCATTTACCTCCCAGACCCCCGATCATACATCGGGGAGAAGCGGTATCAGCGCACATAACGTGCGCTAATACCGTTTCTGGGCTTCGTACATCTCCCCCATCATGTGGTAGATTTGTTATTTCATGTGTGTCAAAATTGCTAATTTTTGATTGTGTATTAAATTTGTTATATTTTACTAAGAGAAGCTTTGTCTAAATATTTTGTTTCAAAGTCCAGTGGTTATTACATTGTAGTAACTTTTATTAAGCTTCGCTCTGAAGCGCAATCCAACAATCTTTTGGGTCTATTTGGCTGTGTGTAACCAGTGCCAGAAAGGCAGCAGTTACTTCATTACAAGTTTCCCAGATATCTTTAGTCTCTTGTTAACTCTGACAGTGGTGGAAGTACAAAGTCCGCATTATCTTTGGTCTAAGCTTGGATAACCTTTTTAGCTTTTGCTGCTTAACAGCTAAAAATTCCAAAGTAATTAAGAAGTTTTGAGCCATAAAAGGATTAGCGAAGGCTTACTACACTGATACATTAGTCCTATTATTTACTGGACCGTCTGTGTGCACTATATAAACTACATTAGCCAGCTCGGAGTACTGTGCACAGTGAGCCGGTCCATAAACCCTGCCAGGTCCATCTTCCAGCGTAGGAGTAGATCCTATTGCTATAGCCTCCTCTTTCCTACTCCTGAGATTTGATGGAAAAATTATTAGAATAATACAAAGAAGATACTTATAAACATCTTCATTGTTTATTGTAATCATTTAGTATAGTTGACAGTCACCAGCTTAGTGGAGCTCCCTGGGACTGCAGGGAGACGAGAGATGAGGCAGCAACAGCTCAGCCTCGCTTCTCTATAGTCAGACACTGCTTGCAGAGTTGGGGGCGGGGCCACACCATGGACAGTAATCTGCACAGAAAGAAAGCTAATGGAGGCATGCCTCTGAGTATGGGGGGGCGTGCCTTGAGCACTGATGGACACTTTGGATGTGTCATGTGACCAGTAAGTGCACTGCAGTGTTCAGATCAGAACTCTGGGCCTGATTCAGAGCCACTCGTAAGCGGCAGCTCGTTTGCTCCGAGCGATGTTTGCCCAACTGCGCATGCGTACGGATCGTTATACGCATGCGCGAACCAGTCAGTGCGGCCGAAATTCATGTGCTCGCAAAATAGCGAATGCCTGCTAATTTGAGTGACAGAATGAGGCGTATGTGGGCGGTAACAGGGGAAGGTGCTTGAAAACGGGGAGTGGAGATCAGAACGCAGGCGTGCTTAAAGGTCAAAACGGGCGTTTTATGGGTGTGCATAATTAATACAGCAGCGTCATTGACCACATCACTGGGTTATTTTTAAGCCAGAACTGCTCGCAAAATTGTGGTAGCAAAAACCAACCACAAGAATAGCGAGCAGTTCATACGCTGGTCGATGTACTCGATTAATCTAATAAATAGCAGACATGACGTAGGATGCGAGCGGCCAGGGGGCGTAGTTTCCCAAAAAACGACCGCAAGTTTCGTACGCTCGTTCAGACCTAGAGGTATGAACAGACCGCAAACAGCGAACGGTTCATTTGAATAGCCACCCCTATTTTCAGGACGAGCGAGCGCTAATTGCGTCCGGCTCTGAATCAGGCCCTCAGTCAGCAGCAGCAAAAGAAGACAGTGATGCAGGTAGGAGAATCAATGGACACTGAAACTTAGTGTAGTGAGGGGAGAGTTAAAGTGAGTAAGGGGTGAGAAAGGCTCCCAGCACTCAGACCCATCTCCATGTGTGCCTCCCCATCCATTGACCTCACCACACGTCACTGGTGTATATAGTGCTTAGGTTTATACAGTATACATGTACTATAGTTCTGATGGAAGGTGGCCTGGACTGACACTCATCATTCTCCCTTGGCAGCACAGATCCGGTGAAAGGAGAGCTGACGTTACAAGGAGACACCCTGTGCCAGGCTGTGAGTATCTTCACCAGCGGGTAGGAGTTATGACCTGAGCCTTGTTAGCACTTTTGTGTTGTATTGGAGAATCCCTGCTCTGTTTGCTCTTCTATCACAGTAATGCTGCATAAATAAAGGCTGTTCAGGGCAGCATTAGGTTTCACCCTGATAAAAATAGTTCTTAGAAATAAATTTATAAACCTATATAAAAGGACAGGAATTGTAAAAATGCTAAAATAAAAATAAAACTGCTTTATGGATATTATTCAATGCTTTGACTGGAAAGTCTGTAGCGTTCCCATAAACGGCTATAAGGTGTCGTCCTGCATAACATCAAACGCCAGCAGCTGCCTAGTCATTGGTGTACACAGAGTATAGGAGCACTTAGCTCAGGCTATTATCTCTTTACATTAGGGATAGTAAATGACTATTATCGGTGTATTGGGGTATAAGTGTATTTCGGCGCAGTTTATTAGGTCACAGCTCTGCAAGCATCAGGTCATGGCTCCACTTTCCTGGGGAACCCTGTGTGGACCCTTGTCCCTCTATGACTGCGGTTCTGTCACCCTCTGCTCAGAGGAGAAGGCTCGTCCGTAGCAACGGAGAGCTCTGTACAGAGGTCTCTGCCATAACCGCCAGCACCGGCATCTGATAGACCTCCCGGCATGCTGAGCGCGCGCCCGGCATCAGCTGATGGAGCGGGCTTAGGCCTCGCGGTGGCAGAAACCGACACTGAGCACAACAATAGGAATGCTGAGGAGGAGCGTGGAGGCAAATGAGAGGTGGAGGGTTCTGGTAATGGACGGGGCTAATTATGGAGGGAGTGAATGATGGGATAATGATGCTGAATAGAAGGGTTACTTCATGCATGGGTTTACTGAAGGTTGGGTAATTATTATGATGAAGGGGATATAATGGAGACAGGATGCAATGGTGATGAAGATGAGGGCTTATGGGGAGGGGGAGGGGGATGGGTGGGGTGTGATAAGCTGGGAAGTGTGGGGGATGAGAGGTGAGGTGAGAGGGGGTGCTTTCAGATATCTATATATCTGTTTAGAAAAATTAGGCTGTCTCCTAGATCGTAATAACCATGTCAGGCTCGATTATTACTTTTCACACCCGGTTTCTCTTAAGGACGGTTTCCCAGTCTGTAGTAAACGTCTTCCCTTTGTGTTACATCCTGCTCCACTGCTCGGCTGATCCCAATCTTCTCCACGTTGGAAATGTTTTACAATCGTGTTCGCCGCAGTTGTCCAGAGTATGTTATGTGTCTCCGGGCACCGTATATAACTGGTGTCTCCCGTGTCGTCTTGCAGGAGGTGAACCTGAAAGTGGCGAGGACCAGTCAGCTCCTTCACTTCGCTTTCCGGGATGACAAGCAGTGGAAGATGCAGCAGGTAAAATCAGGATCACGGATCCCTCCCGTAGTTACTGGAACGGGTCAGGCAAGGTTGTAAACGGCTAATCCTGGCCTAGGGGGCAGTGGCCATATTTGGCTATGGACGAACAAGATTCCTCATACGTCTGCTGTCAGGCTTATTGCAGCTACGTCTGCTGTCAGGCTTATTGCAGCTTTGCAGTTAATGTCCTGGGCTGACTTAAGGTGCGTACACACTGTACGATTAAAATGCAGGATATTAACGATAACGTTCATACCGTGAATTTTTCAGTGCCTCCAAACCACCAACGACCTGCAATGCGCGGGCACGTATGGACGATAACTATATTATCCATCACCCGTGCATGCAGGACAACCTGGTCGATATTGACAAGACTACTATCGTTGGCCATCGGTGGTGTGCTGGATTATCGATCATCCAGCACACCTGGGATCTCGTTCAACGATATCGTTATCGTTGACGATCGTCCCGTGGGTATGCACCATTAGTCTGTGGGATTGGTTAGAACACCTGTGTTCAACAGTTGAAAACAGATGTTCACCGGATGGGTTCCCAGCAGCCCCCAGCCCATGTACCCTCTCCATCTACATATGAGCGGCCAATTCCTCCTGTTGGATGTACGGAGCGTGGAGCTGTCCCTACCCCGACACTATAGCCTTTTAAAAGATCTATATAGATAAAAATAGTCAAGAATATCCTAAATAAAATGTAGCATTACAGTTGCCTGCAGCTATTATTATGGTCATTGTTAACTTTTTTCTACTTCAGGGTCCATAGGGTATCCACAGGATACCTTGGGGTATAGGTGTGACGTCAGTCGCAGGGCACCAAAGAGTTAAGCTTTCAGCCTCCCAGGATGCACTAGGTCCCCCTCCTATACCCCGCCCCCGGGCCAAGGCACCTCAGTTTAGTTTGGTGCCCGGCCGGAGTCGGGTGCACCTGTTGGAGTGGGGGCTAGAAGAGCCCCTGAAGCTTTTTCTTCATGCAGCTGTGGCTGCACATCTGGATGAACAGCATGGACAGTCAGTCCTGACGTCCATGCTGTCTTCCCTACACCCCGCCGGTACCAGAACGCCGGTACTGATCCGGGGATGCTGGTGGGCGTCTGGGGTCACAGCTAGCGGTGACCCCAGATGCTCCGGACCATGGCCGGATTCAAGGGGGACAGAGGTAAGCAGCGGGGTCCCGCGGTGGGTCCCCGCTGATCACATGGTCCTAAGTCCCCAGGCAGGGGGCTCCCTGGGGACTGGCTGCAGCGTGGAGCCAGGCGACCAACCTGCGCTTCCACTACCCCCTGGGACAGCGGACCGCAGCAGAGCGGTAGCGCTGCGGCGTCCCAGGGGTTAAATGCATGCCAGGGGAGCGCGCCTTCCCTGTCTCACAGCCGGCGCCTCCCCCGCTGCACACAGCCCTCTCTGCACTGTGCTGACTGGTCCTGTGTAAGCGCTCCTCCCCCAGGCCAGCTTCTCTCTGCTCCTCGGCGGCCATCTTCTCTGCAACGCATGGTGAACGCTGCTGGAAGTCTGGAAGGAAGCATCGTGGTCTGGGTCCCCCCGCATACCTCTCCTCCGCTGTGGCTCAGGTCTGTGTATGCAGCGCTGTGTCCTACCAGGCCCTGTGTCTGTGTAGTTGAGTGATCAGCGCTGTTAGTGCAGGAATTGTTATTTCTCTGCATTGTATGTGACTGTGCTAGCGCTGCCTGTAACTATTCTTCTCTAAAACTGTCAGCTTTATTACTGTCCCTGTTCTTTCTGCTAAAGCCCTTGCGGTGCGGTGCTGCAGGGTGGTCTCTCGCCTATTTAATACTTAATTGGTGAGAGAGGTCACATACGTGGTGCCATCATGTCTGAAAGTGATTTTCCCCTCCGGCTACAGTGTACCACGTGCAAAGTACCGTTAGCGGAGGGGGAGGGTAGCGCGGAGGGCCTTTGCCGGCAGTGTTTGTCCATGGCGCGGCCTATTACGGTTACAGCACCGGTACAGGAGCCGCCCTGGGCTTGTTTCGCTCAGGCGTTAACAGCTTTAGTGGGCCAGTTAGCTCCGCAGCCCGCGTTTACTCCGATGGGTTTGTCCCAGCAGTCTGTGGTGTCGTCACCCATGCAGGGGTTCCCACGACAATTGGTGGTACCCCACAGTCTCCCTATTTCCCCGCTCCCGGGTTCTCAGGAGCCAGCGTGGGTTAACTCCCTGACGAGTTCTTTACAGCACTTGTCGGATGTGTTGCAAGGGGAGTCTGTGATGCGGCCTCATAAAAGGCCGGTGGCATCCCTGTCCGCTCCTTATGAGGATGACGAAGGGACGTCTGATGATGGGGAGATTCTGGATCCTTACGATCAGGAACCTTTCCATACTAAGGACGCTGATGCTAAGTCCAAAGTATATATTCCTGGACTTATTCGGGCGGTCCGCACAGCCTTGGTGATTGAGGACGAAGTTCCCCCAGCGGCTAAATCTAAGTATGCCTTTTTCAAAGATGTGAAGGGCGATGCCACAGTCTTTCCTCTTTCGGGTCAGTTGGTGGACCATTTAGAGGAGGCGTGGAAACAACCTGGCAAAAGATACCAGCCGCAGAGACGCCTGGCGGTGGCTTATCCGTTCGCGGATAATTATTTTGCTAAGTGTGAATCCCCTCCACAGGTGGATTCTCACGTGACCCGTCTTGTACGTAGTGCCACATTGCCGATGCCATCCATGTCCTCCCTTAAGGATGCTACGGACCGCAAGGTAGAAATCTGCCTGAAGTCCGCTTATTCCCTTGCAGGGGGGGCAGCACGGCCGGCTATGGCCATTTGCTGGGTTGCCAGAGCGATGGAGCGCTGGGCGGATTCATTAGAGACTTCTTTTGAATCCGACTGTCCGGCCGAACAAGCGGAGTTGTTTGGCAATCTCCGTGATTCGGCCACCTACATCAACGAGGCGGCTCTAGACATTAGTACTCTGGTGTCTAGAATTTCTTCAGCAGCGGTAGCTGCTCGTCGCACCTTGTGGCTGCGATCCTGGAAGGCGGACGCAGATCCAAGAAAGGTCTGGAAGCGTTGCCGTTTACCAGAGAAGTTCTCTTCGGTCCGGATCTGGATAAGATTGTGGCCACGCTGGCGGCAGCCAAATCTGCTTGTCTCCCGTCGGCCGCTGCTCCTTCTGGTTCTGGACCATCGTCCTTTCGGTCATCTAGGGCCCAGGGCAGGCCCAAACCACAGTCGTTTCCTCGACAGGCTGGCCCTAAGAAATCGGTCAAGCCCCGGAAACAGGCATGGAGTACCAGACGTCCGGCCCCCAAGCCAGATGACAAGCCTGCGGCCTGACGGTCCGGGTCTCCCCTTGGGGGATCCCAGGGTGGGAGGCCGCCTGCTGCAGTTCTCCCGGTGTTGGGCGTTCACTACGACAGACACTTGGGTTCTGGAGGTGGTCTCTCACGGGTACGCCCTCTCCTTCCGGCACAGACCCCCGGCTCGATTCTTCACCACGGGTCTACCATCAGACCGGAACAAGGCTACGGAGCTGCGGAAGGTATTGCACACTATGCTCCAGGCTGGAGTTATAGTGCCTGTTCCATTCTCCCAGAGGGGCCAGGGTTTCTATTCAAATCTATTTTTGGTACAGAAACCCAATGGGTCATATCGTCCGATTCTCAACCTCAAAGCACTCAACAAGTCTTTGCGGGTCCCGAAGTTTCGGATGGAGACCCTACGGTCCATCATTCTGGCGCTGGAACCTGGGGACTACATGGTGTCATTGGACATACAGGACGCTATGGCGGTCATGGCGGCTTCTCTGCGGCTGCAAGGAGTCCGCATGTTGCCGTACTTGGACGACCTGTTATTGGTGGCAGGATCTCCAGAGCTCCTGTTACACCACTTGGACCTGACCATTGCACTGCTGCAACGGCACGGCTGGCTAATCAACTGGCAGAAGTCCACTCTAATCCCGTCTCGGAGGATTCTGCATCTTGGAGCCTTATTGGACTCGGGACAGCAAAGGATCTTCGTGACGGAGGACAAGATCTCTGCTTTACAGTCAAGGGTGCGCAGTTGTCTGCACAGCCGCCGGGTGTCCTTACACTCGGCGATGAGGTTACTGGGCTCCATGGTGTCGGTGTTCGACATGGTGGAATACGCCCAGTTTCACTCCAGACCTCTGCAGCACCTGATCCTGTCCAAGTGGAACGGGCTGCCTCAGTCTCTGAAGTTCCAGACGATTGTGCTCACCCCGGAGGTTCGCCTGTCCCTTGCGTGGTGGTTACAGACGACCCACCTCAACAAGGGACGTCCGTTCTGGGTTCCAAATTGGGTCCTGTTGACAACGGACGCCAGTCTTCGGGGCTGGGGAGCAGTTTCGGGTCCACACTTGTTCCAGGGCAGGTGGACACCGACAGAAGCGGAGCTTCCAATAAATATCTTGGAACTCCGTGCGGTTTTCAATGCTCTCCTGCAGGCACAGCGGTTTCTCCAGGGTCACCCGGTGCAGGTCCAGTCGGACAATGCTACCACCGTGGCCTACATAAACAGGCAAGGAGGAACTCGCAGTCGGGCGGCTCTCGTAGAGGTCTCTCGGATCCTGGTTTGGGCGGAGCGCAATCTTCCGGCCATATCAGCGGTCTTCATCCCGGGAGTGCTAAATTGGGAGGCGGACTTTCTAAGTCGCCAGGACGTTCATCCAGGGGAATGGTCCCTGCACCCGGACGTTTTTCAACTACTGGTGGACAGGTGGGGTCTTCCAGAAATCGACCTCATGGCGTCTCTGGTGGATGCTCTGTCCGTCCGGTGGACGTTCAGGTTCGCATACCTGTTCCCTCCGGTCTCCCTTCCACGGGTAATCCGGAAATTCAAACAGGAAGGAGGGACGCTCCTGTTGATAGCTCCCGCGTGGCCCAGACGGCACTGGTTCTCAGACCTTCAGGGTCTGTCCGTGGACAGTCCTCTGCGGTTGCCGCTACGACCGGACCTTCTGTCTCAGGGTCCTTGTCTTCACCCGGACCTGACTCGGCTGTCTTTGGCGGCGTGGCTGTTGAGACGGCCATGCTGAGGTCCTGGGGGTTTGCCAGCTCTGTGGTGCGTACCATGTTACGAGCTCGGAAACCGTCTTCCGCGAGGATATACCATCGCGTGTGGCATACGTTCTTCCAGTGGTGTCGACCGAGAGGTTATGCACCGCGGGAGTTTCGTCTGTCTCGGATTCTCGCCTTCCTGCAAGCGGGACTAGATCATGGGCTTCGCCTTGCTTCTTTGAAGGTACAGGTTTCGGCCCTATCTGTCTGGTTTCACCGTAGGATTGCTACAATCCCGGATGTGCGCACCTTTATGCAAGGTGTTCTCCGTATTCAGCCGCCCTTTGTTCCACCTGTGGCGCCTTGGGATTTGGCTGTGGTCCTGAGGGCTCTCCAAGGACCGCCGTTTGAACCACTGGGCTCAGTGGATATTAAATGGCTAACAGCTAAGACTGTTTTCCTTCTGGCCGTTGCTTCAGCCAGACGTGTTTCTGAGTTAGGGGCTCTTTCTTGTAGACCCCCTTTCTTGGTTTTTCATGGGAACAGGGCAGTGCTCCGCACTCGGCCCGAGTTTCTTCCCAAAGTTGTTTCCCAGTTTCATGTTAACGAGGAAATAGTTGTTCCGGCCTTTAACTCACCGGGTCTTTCCGTGGGTGAGGCCTCTTTGGATGTTGTGCGGGCCTTAAGGACTTATGTTGACCGCACTTCTTTGTTTAGGAAGTCGGACGCTTTGTTGTCCTCTATGGCTTCTGTAAAAAGGGTTGGCCTGCTTCAAAGCAAACTTTGGCAGCCTGGATCCGTATGGCTATTTCTGAAGCTTATCTTCATGAAGGCCTACCGGTCCCTCCTTCTCTGAAGGCTCATTCCACTAGGTCTGTGGGTCCTTCGTGGGCAGCTCGACGTGGTGCCTCGGCAGTTCAGATCTGCAAGGCTGCTACGTGGTCTTCTGTCCATACCTTCGTGAGGTATTACAGGTTTGACACCTTCGCCTCTCAGGATGCTTCCTTCGGGCGGCGGATTCTCCTTTCTGCACAGGAGCGTCCCCACCCTTAAAGGATACTGCTTTGGGACATCCCCAAGGTATCCTGTGGATACCCTATGGACCCTGAAGTAGAAAATATGAGATATGGTAAGAACTTACCCTTGTTATCTCTATTTCTACGAAGTCCATAGGGTTCCACAGGACTCCCGCCCTGTCGCACCTGTGCTGCAGATGGGCTTTGCTCTGGTCACCGGTTTTCCGTCTCCCTCTGGTGAGAATTTGATTCTTGTATGTGTCCAGATCTTTGTTCTCTCTCTTCCTTCTCCTCCTCCGGCCTATGGCTTGGTAACTAACTGAGGTGCCTTGGCCCGGGGGCGGGGTATAGGAGGGGGACCTAGTGCATCCTGGGAGGCTGAAAGCTTAACTCTTTGGTGCCCTGCGACTGACGTCACACCTATACCCCAAGGTATCCTGTGGAACCCTATGGACTTCGTAGAAATAGAGATAACAAGGGTAAGTTCTTACCATATCTCATATTATATAGCACCACAAGTGCTGTACAGAGAATATGTGATTATTCCTAAACGGCCCTGCACCATTGAAGCTTACAGTCTAAATTCCCATATACGTATACACAGCAGCCAGCCTACCAGTATGCTTTTGGAGTGTGGGAGAAAATCTGAGTACCCGGAAAACATACAAGCTCCACACATATAGGTCCCTGGTTGTAACTCCAAAATCAGTGTTGAGATGTGGCTATGCTAACCACTGTGCCACCTATAAATATTCTCTGCACGTAAGGGGCTACTGACAAGTACGTCGATGGCGAAACAGGGTAACTATACATGTACTGGCAGATCATACCGGAATCACCAGCTGTCTGATAGGGTGTGCTCTCTGTATTCTAGATATGTAGATGGACTCTGTAGATAAATATTTCCTGTAACAAGCAGGACTAGAATGGACAGTAAGATGGCCAAAAGCACAGCTAGGATATCTGCTCCTATGTTGGCTTCCTTTTATTATTTTTTGGTTTTCCTTACCTAGAAGTGTGGGGATATCTATAGCAGTGCTGTCTCGTGTATGTATTACAGAGGTCACTATTATTGCATGTGATTAGTGGGCTTGTTAGGTTAGCTTAGTGATGCGGGTGAGAAATGACTGCACACTCCATAGAAATCGGGGGCTTGGCTGAAGCCACCTCCTGATTGGTCGAGAGCAGCAGTTGGGTGGAGCTACAATTTGTACCAGCCCAGCTAGGAAGTTTAGTGGAGGGGCCGGGACAGGTAAAACCTAGTGTTGGTTACGGGGGAGAATCTCCAGGAATGATTATTAAAATGAGAGAGATGGTAAGAACTTACCCTTGTTATCTCTTTCTTCGAAGTCCATAGGGTCCACAGGGTTGATCTTGGGGTATAGGTTGGGAACCAAATCCGGGCACCACGCAGTTAAAGCTTTCAGCTTCCATGATGCACTGGGTCCACTCTCCCTATAACCCCGCCCCCAAGCCAGAGGCACCTCAATTTGTAAGTAGCCAAAGGCCGGAGGAGGAGGAAAGAAAGAAAGAGAGAGAAGACTGGAACACTCAAGAACCATACTCACAGAGAAGGAGACGGGAAACCGGTGACCAGTAACACAGCCCATATGAAGCCAGGTGCGTCAGGGCGGGTGCCCTGTGGACCTTATGGATTTTGAAGAAAGAGAGCTAACAAGGGTAAGGTCTTACCATATCTTTTTCTTCTGCAGGGTCCATAGGGGGTCCACAGGGTTGACCATGGAGATGTCCTAAATCAGTCCTTATAAGGGTGGGGATGCTTCTGTGATGAGAGGAGAATCCGTCGCCCAAATGAATGCATCCTGAGAAGCAAAGGAGTCCAATGTATAGAACCTAAGAAAGGTGTGGACAGAAGACCACGTGGCCACCTTGCAAGGTAGAACAGCCGAGGGGCCCACAGCCCGAGTAGAATAAGCATTAACAGAAAAGCCTTCCTATGTGTAGGCCCCTGAGATAGACATACGAAGCCATCTAGCCAATGTCTGTTTATCGGCTGGCCATCCTCCTGTGAAATCTGTAGACCACAAATAAAGTCTGATGTCCTGAAGGAATTTGAACGGACCACGTAAATCTGGAGAAGCCAGACCACAGTCAGTGAGGCCACCCCAGCCCCAGAGGGCTGGAGACTGAAATGTCGGTACAATAAGTTCCTGAATAATATGGAGTTAAAAAGCACTTTAGGACGAAATACAGGGCAAGTGCGACTCACAACCCTGTCTTAGTGAAATATCCAGAAAAGGGAGCCACATGAGAACGCTCTCAATTCCGACACACGCCATAAGAAAGAGTCTAAGCTATAAACCACGTAAGGGCTATAAAGACTAGTGGAGGGCACGAAGAACCACTGCCAAATCCCAAGGAAGCCCTAGGGGGGATAAAGGGAGGTAGAATCCAGAAAACACCTTGAAGGAGGGTCTGGATACCCGAGAGTGGAGCAATTCCACATCCGAATCATAGTGACTGTTCAGAGACCCGCTCTTACAGGAAGGTTAGGTGGAGGGCTAGACCCAAGTCAGCTGGATGGAACGCCAGAACTTCTGGAAATCCTAAACACCTGAGGATCGTAGCTACAGGTACGATACCATAAGAATTATGTATGCCACATTCTGTGGTGGATCCCAGCAAAAGCTGGCCTACGCGCGCTAAACATCCTGATGATGACAGAGCCAGAGAAGCCTTAGGACCACAGTAGGGACAAAGTCAAAGACAAACGATCTTGGTTCAGGGAAAGGTAAGGACCCCGAGACAGCAGGTCCGAATATTGAGGCAGCAGGAACGGAGTGTCGATGGAGAGACTCCGAAGATCTAAGTGTCAGTCTGGAACCACCAGCAGTACAGTACCTCTGTCTCGCTCAAACTTCCGAAGAATTCGAGGGAAATCGGAGGAAACGTACACAAATTGGAAGGTCCACTTCACTGACAAACAGTCACTGAAGGTTGCTTCAGTACCCCTAGTGCTGGACTGTAACACCGGTAGTCTGTGATAGAGTCAGAAGGCCATGGGATCACCTCAGGGAGGCCCCCTCTGCTCACCAGGAGTTGAAACCTCTCTTGGAGAAGAGACCAGTCCCTGGGATGCACGTCGTAACGACTGAAGAAAGTCCACTTCCCAATGGAGAACTCCCGGGATGAACACTGCAGAGATGGCCGGGAGGAGACCCTTTGGTCTATGTCAGAATGTGTGACATTCCTGCCATTGCTGCCCAACTCCGAGTGTCTCCTAGATGTAAGCCACTGTTGTGACATTGTCGGACTGAACCTTTACAGGTTTACCGTGAAGTATGTGTTAGGCCAGAGCGAGGGCCCAAGACAGCTTGAAGTTCCAATAAGTTGATTGGTAGGGTGGAACCGACAATCGTCCAACTGCCCCGAAAGGAGTGCGGACCGGTCACTGCGCCCCAGAGACTGGCGTCCGTTCTAAGGATTACCCTAGATAAGATGGCCATAGTCACCCAGATAGAGACAGACTCACCTCCGGAGAGAGCATCATTGTTTGAACAGTGATCCGATGGAGAAACCCGTTCCATCTGGAGAGGATCAATTCTTGCAAAGGCCTGGAATGGAACTGAGCATATTTCACCCTTTCGAAGGTAGACACCCTGGATTCCAGAACCCGCATTACTGAGTGTAATGACACTTGTTGACCGTGGAGACATTTGCACACTCGTAGTTGAAGAGTGGAGATCTTGTGTGACGTCAGAAGGATTCTTCGATTCTGAGAGTCCAGCAGGGCTCCCAGATGAATCATACCCTGTGAGGGATTCAGGGAGGACTTTTTCCCAGTTGATTAGCCATTCGTGCTTGTGAAGGAAAGCAATGGTTAGCTGGAGATGGCTTTAAAGTACCTAGGTGATCCTGCTAAGAGCAGAAGGCCATCCAGATACAGGAGTAGTCGGATACCCTGAACAGGCGGGCTGTCATAAAAGCCATAAATCTGGTAAACTCCGGTGGGGCTGTGGACAGTCCAAAGGGCAGAGCCCGAAAATTGGAAGTGTTGCTGTGGCACAGTAAACCTGAGCTAACGCTGATGAGAGGGCTCTATAGGTACCTGTAGGTACGCATCCTGAGTATCCAGCGATACCATAAAGTCCCAAGTTTCCATAGCTCGGATGATGGAGCGTAGGGGTTCCCTCCTGAACCTAGCCACCTTTAGGAATTGGTTCAGGGATTGGAAATAGAGGATAGGCCAATGAGGACCATTCGGCCTCTGCACCAGAAAGAAAGTAGATTAACCAGTCCATCGCTGAGACAGTGGGGCTGGCATAATTACCCCTGCTTACCGCAAGGACTGTATAGTTTTTTTGATTTGTAAGGCCTTGTTTGGGTCTGAAGAAGGGCCTGTGTAGCAAAACATGTGGGGAGGCTGTCTGAGCAATGAGAGGGCGTACCCATGAGAGACTTCAACTCTTACCCCAGCATCCGTGGTGACTTGACACCAGCACTGGGCGAACTGAAAAAGTAGGTGTATCACTCTGGGATCCCCCAGATGAAGACCTGTCCCCTCAGGCTGAAGGTTTATCCTTAGGTTTAGAAGCAGGGCGCTGGATGTCCAGGTCCGCTCGGTAACGGGCATGGCGGCCCTCGTGGAGGCCGACAGCCTAAGAAAAGACTGGCCTTTAGGCTGTCCCTGAGGACAAAAAGACTCTCAACAGATTTAGTCCGAGGCCTCGGAGTGGGAGTAGCTGAAGGCGGAAATTTGCTGAGTGATACTTCATCTTTGGTCCTCACCTTGACAAGATTGTAGCAACGTTAGATCTCCCCAATATAGGGTATCCATTTTAAGGCCTATATCGGAGTCCACCTCTGTCTTCCATGGGCGCAGCCATAGGGTATGGCTGCGGACGCAGTCGCAGCCGAAACCCTGAAGGCTAGGAGACTGGCATCCAATGTTGTTACTCTAACATATGAAACTGCATTTTAAATGTGAGCAACAAAAGACATCTGATCCCCAGAAGTTTTTGAGGGAAAAAGGTCTCCAAATGCAGCAGCCCAGGACTCAATAGCATTAGCCACCCATGCGATAGCCATGGTTGGACAGGCAACAGCCCCTGAAAGCGAGTATATTGATTTCAGGCACAGTTACCACCTACGGATCCGTAGAATCTGTCAGGGCAGGGATGGGTGGAGTAGTAGTGCTCTTAATCAGACGAGTAACATGAGAATCCACCCCAGGAGGTGATCCCTATTACTTGTAATGACCCTCAGGGAATGGGTAACATGAAGCCCAACGCTTTTGTGGTACCTCTTATCTGGCGATTTCCAGACCCCCGTCATGTGATCCACCCGCTGGCCAGAGAGGGGGAAAAACAGCCAGAGACACTTTAATGCTTAAACTGAGGGTGATTTGATTTATGTGCAGGTCCAGCATCAAAGCAGGGATAAAAATACTTATACATCATCCAGGGCACCCTTGGCTGGCGATCTGTGTTAGACAGCAGTGCAGACTGGGAAGTAACCACCGGGCGTTTATTACGCCATTTTGTGTTTCGTAGAAACGACGTCCACCCAGGGTGGCTGTTGTGGTAATTCCTGCAAGGGAAATGACAGACTGTTGTGGTATCTGAGGGAATTTGAAAAACCCCGGTAGGGAGCTATAGTCTGTGTCACAGGGGTATACAACAAGAACTGAGAAATACCCTGAAGGGTAGCATGTTGAAGCAACCCCAAGTGGGCTACAACTATGGGGGCCGCCAGGCGATCCTCAATGGAGGCCGGCACCTCATACATAACCCTTTCCAAGTCAAATCCTCCGTACTCACACCTGCAGCACATGACTTGCAGGATAGCAAAAATGGGTGCAGTATCGTGCTCTATTTCCTGGTCAGACATATCTGACTAACCACCATCGTGGAAATATCAAGTGGCGCTATGCTGGTCCTGACTAACGCTAAGATTAGCTGCAGGGAACCATTATCGGCGTATTCAACACACAGTTCCATCTAAAATATGGCAACGTACAGTATGTGACAAATCTCACAAATATTGACAAGTATATACATGTGAGGTCTCAGAAGCACCCTAAGTACACCTGTATTAGGACAGATTGTAAAGAAAAGGGATAGATATACACTGACAGGTGAGAGAATAAAGCACAGACAGTCAGCACTAGCATAAGTCACATACAATGCAGAAATAAATATATATATAACATAATATACTGCAAAAGTCACAACATTCAACTGCCCTGATTCAGTGTATGGGAAGGCTATAGCGCTGTGTACACTGACCTAAATGGTGAGGTATGCAGTCCCCCTGACTCACTGTCATCCTAGGAGTTCTCTGCTGCACCATAGAGGAAAATGGCCGTCCGGAGACCTCGGAGGGAGCAGCTCATGGACACCAGACCTTGCGCTGGAAAGGCTCACTGAGCTGGGAGGAGCCGCTAGACAGGGAAGGCTGCTTCCCCTGGCTAGCAATTAACCCCCGGGATGCCGGTTCCCGCTGCCGGCAATAACTCCCTGGTGGTCTAGCGGTCTCACGGGGTATTCCTCTGCAGAGGGGGAGCCCGCCGCTGCTGCTAGCGCCTCCGGTCTGTCCCCGGAGGCAGGAGACTGCAGGATACACAGGCGCGATCTTACCTGTCCCCGTCGATCTGGCTGCAGCCTTGGGATACCTCCAGAGCCCGGCTAGTACAGACCCTGGGGTCCTGCCACGATCCCCAGATCTGTACTGACGTTGCGGCGCCGGCGGGGTGTAGGAGCGGCAGCTTGGACGTCCAATGGGCAGTCTGATGCTGCCGCTCTGAAGAGTTCCAAAATAAAAATTTATCAAACTCAAATAAATAAAAGCTTTGGGGCTGTTAATCAGCCCCCCTGCACATAAAGCTGACCTGACTCCGGCCGGGCACCAACTAAAACTGAGGTGCCTCTGGCTTGGGGACGGGATTATAGGGAGAGTGGACCCAGTGCATCCTGGGAGCTGAAAGCTTTAACTGCGTGGTGCCCGGATTTGGTTCCCAAGGTCAACCCTGTGGACCCTGAAGAAATACAAATTTTAATTATACTGTATGTGTTGTAACTTCAGAAGAAATGAAATATTCATCATTAACCTTTATGCCTCTAATTACTGTAGCTGGTTTGTGTGGTGCCACGGTGCTCGGCAGCACTGAACATTTGGGAAAACGGGACATAAATTAAATAGGGACTGTACATGGGAGACTAAATAAACGCAGACATGAAACAAAGGATAGGATAGGCCCTGATCGCATTCAAAGACCCTCACGCCGGCCCTGTTATAAATTGTAGTGTCCCATTATCTCAATCTGACCTGCCCAGTGTCTTCTATCACCCGAGGAGAGTAGTATAAACAAAACTTCTACTCCTTGTATTGTCCAGATCCAGGACGCCAGGAATCATGTGAATCAGGCTATTTATCTGCTCACCAACAGGGGTGAGAACTACTCTTTCCAAACCGGGGCTGAGGTGCTTAAGGTGAGACGTGTAATAATTTTCATACATGTATATTTATCTTTTATTTTATTTTTTTCTGCTCTTGAGGCCGCATAGGTGTCTTTAAACATGCATGGGTCTTTATTTTCCCTGATTATTCAGTTCCCAATTTCACCAAAGGGTTTTTATTCTTCTTCGTCCAGCACAGACATGGTTGAATAAAAATATTTAGTCAGGTGACCTCTACATCCTCGAAGGCCATTGGCCGCATCTCTCCCCCCGCAGTCTTAATCAGAATTACAGCCAAAGCTACGACCCCTGTCTAATGCTGTGGGGTTTCCTCTCTGCAGCTGATGGACGCTGTAATGCTGCAACTAACAAGAGCTCGAAATCGCCTCACAACCCCAGCGACCATGACCTTGCCCGAGGTGGCCACAAGTGGACTCACGGTAAAAAAATGGCAGCATGTTTTTGTGCAGTGGGGAGACTAGACAGAATCCCAGCCCTGCCTAAATCAGGACTGTTGGGGGAGGTATGTGTGGAGAATGGGTGGGGCTGTATTGGCACAGTGGCGGCCATTTTGTGCCTGTGGTGTCACTAGCTCCTACGGAATTGAATGTGTTACATAAAGACATTTTCTTAATGTAGCCCAAGTTGATGTCCACTGTGTTTTACTCTTACAATAAATCTGTAACTCTTCCATTTATGCTGGTGCAGCTATTGATTTCTATATATCATATCTGTATGTTGAGGTGACAGAATACTGTCTCCATACGGCTTACTGGACTCTTTGTAATCCTTTCAGAAAATGTTCACGCCGACGCTCTCCTCGGACGTTCTCCTCAACTTCTATGTGAATGTGAATAAGCTCTGTTTACTGGTCTATCAGCTACATGCCCTGCAACCCAACTCCACCAAGGTGGGAGATCGTCCTGGATGGTTCAGTAAATTCAGTTTGTACGCAGAGCGCAGAGTACGGCTGCCCTGCAGTGTGATTGTGATGACTAATTACGCCAGTGGTGGGCAACGGGTGAATCCTCCACAAATGACCACTACCAGGCTGCTGCCTATCTAACTTACACTCTGCCCCCCGGAGGATAAGACACGAACTGCGGAGGTCAGGCAGCGCACCAAAGGAGGGGGGATTGCGGTGCGCCCTTCCGCCTCCCTCTGCGGGCAGGATGGAACTGTATAAGTGGGGTCATTTCTGAGGTTTGGCCTCTTGCAGCAAAAATTAGATATGATTCCGTAGACAGATATTTTCCAATGCAGAGGTAGGCAACCTGTAGCGCTGTAGCTGATGTGGAACTACAAGTCCCAGCAGGAGGTTATACTGTGGCATGTAACCGAGCAGCCTGAGAGCCTTCACTGGGAACCACGTTTATATGCTTTAGATCACAGGTTCTCAAACTCGATCCTCAGGACCACAAACAGTGCATGTTTTCCAGGTATCTTTACAGAATTACAAGTGAAATAATTAGTTCCACCTGTGGATCTTTCAAAATGTGTCAGTGAGTAATGAATACACCTGTGCACCTGCTGGGTGATCTGCAAAACATGAAGTGTGTGGGGTCCTGAGGGCCGAGTTTGAGAACCACTGCTTTAGATACAAGATCTAAAGCGCGCAACCAGTAATAGTACATGTCTAGCTTTGGGCTGTTGTGACATGCTGTGGCATTCGGGGGGTCTGAGGGTGTGTGGAGCTATTTTGGGGCAAGGGGGGGATGAGCGCTGTGGCTGTTCCAAAGTCGATTTCTGGCTGTTTTTTGTTAATCCTAAGGGTAATGTATCCCACTCTGAAGTCTGTAATAACATTTTATCTCTTGGTCAATGAGACTATTGACCTTTATTGCAGGAAGCTTAATGTGGCTGATAAAGGATAATCGCTTGAAGTTAGGCAGATAACAGGGTTAAACACACTTCTTCAGCAGTCGGGGGTCACAGATGTTGTTCTATGCTCCACCCCTAGGTGGCAGGATTCCTTCTGCTGTCTTGCTCCTAAATTAGGTCCTTTTTTTTTTTTTTTTTTTTTTTCCCTCTGACCTTGTGCCATACTTTTGGGAAAACAAGTCTATTTCCATGGGGCTGAATGTCTTAATTTTTGTTCTATATTCCCCCCCCACCTATATAGTCTATTTGGTAAGGAAGAGATGGCATGGATACCGAACATTCAGTTGTATATATAGATACTGAATATTTAACTAATCATTGGCTATTTTTTGTCTGCTCCATTCCCAGAATTTCCGTCCAGCTGGTAGCTCTGTCCTGCATAATCCCGGAGCCATGTTGTGAGTAAATACATAGAACTACCTGTGTAAATGTACTGTATATAAAGACTACAACAGAGACCAGTCATCTAAGACCAGATACCTGTCCTGACTCTGTACTACACCAGTCATCTGCCACTGGTACCTCACTGCCCTGACTCTGTATTACACTGACTTGTAAGATGTCACTGGTACCTCCCTGCCCTGACTCTGTATTACACTGACTTGTAAGCTGTCACTGGTACCTCCCTGCCCTGACTCTGTATTACACTGTGACCTGTAATATGATACTGGTACCTCACTGCCCTGACTCTGTATTACACCACAGTGACCTGTCATCTGTCACTGGTACCTCACTGCCCTGACTCTGTATTACACTGACTTGTAAGATGTCACTGGTACCTCCCTGCCCTGACTCTGTATTACAATGACTTGTAAGATGTCACTGGTACCTCCCTGCCCTGACTCTGTATTACACTGACTTGTAAGCTGTCACTGGTACCTCCCTGCCCTGACTCTGTATTACACTGTGACCTGTAATATGATACTGGTACCTCACTGCCCTGACTCTGTATTACACCACAGTGACCTGTCATCTGTCACTGGTACCTCACTGCCCTGACTCTGTATTACACCACAGTGACCTGTAATCGGCCACAGGTACCTCACTGCCCTGACTCTGTATTACACCACAGTGACCTGTAATCACACTGGTACCTCACTGCCCTGACTCTGTATTACACCACAGTGACCTGTAATCGGCCACAGGTACCTCACTGCCCTGACTCTGTATTACACTGACCTGTAATCTGACACTGGTACCTCACTGCCCTGACTCAGATACAGGTTACTGTGGTGTAATACAGAGTCAGGGCAGTGAGGTACCAGTATCAGATTACAGGTCACTGTGGTGTAATACAGACACTGGTACCTCACTGCCCTGACTCTATATTACACCACAGTGACCTGTAATCTGCCACTGGTACCTCACTGCCCTGACTCTGTATTACACCACAGTGACCTGTAATCCGACACTGGTACCTCACTGCCCTGACTCTGTATTACACTGTGACCTGTAATCTGACACTGGTACCTCACTGCTCTGACTGTGTACTACACTACAGTGATAACTCGCCCATATGATTCTGTACTACAGTGATACCTCACCCACCTGTGACCTGTAATATAATCGGGCAGGAATGTGTGGGGATCCCTGAGTCTTAGTGATAAGATTTGTGTACAGACTCACGGTTTGACCTCTGACATTCCATGATTATGGTTTGGTTTTTATCCCAACAGTGAGTTGAACAACCAGCGTTTTGAAGTCAGTAGTGTACATAAAGTGGAGTGTGTGGTTCCGTGGCTGAATGATGCGCTGGTCTTCTTCACCGTGTCTCTTCAGCTCTGTCAGCAACTGAAGGACAAAGTAAGTCTGCGTCATCCGTAGTCACTGCGAGCCTACTGCCATTCTCAAAAGGAACCACAAGCGCTGACAGGAAGCAGCTGGTATAGAGGGTGTCAGCCTCTTATGATAACAACAATATATAATACAAAGTTACCAGCGCTAAATAGTCATAAAATAGTATAATAAAAGTGGATGGTTGAATGAAAAATCACATATTTAATATCACATACTAAAAATATAAAATCACCACAGGTGAACCAATAACAGAAATGAACAATAGATGTATATATTGTGACCTATAGCTCATGGAATGAAAGTCCTGGAGAATCAAGATCTCCGTATTAATGTGGACTACAACTTCCCTTTAAGGCAATATGGATTTACCGGATCCAAGTGTGATGGATGTCACACAATCCCTGGGCAGCGTAATTTGCACAGATAGGGTTAATGTGTACTCCACCTTCTCACAGATAATAAGTCCCTTAGCAGCGTTCTAGTTGCATAAGAATGGGTTCTTGTAAAATGTCCGGATCTCCTTTGTTCCTGCCAATTCCAAGGGAAAAAGGGTCTAAGGGCCTGATTCAGACCCACTCGCGAGCGGCTGTCCGCTCGCAAGTGGGTCGATGGTCTGCACTGCGCACAACGGAGGGAGCTCCGTCGTGCGCATGCGCGAGACGCGACGAGTTAAGGACTTTCCTTCGCTCGTAGTGTCTGATCAAAGGGGGCGTGCTGTCGATGTTGATAGCACGCCCCCTTTGGTGGGCGTGCCGGGGGCGTGCCTGCCAGACGGAGGCGTTCCCAAGGGAACGCCTACCGTCAGAAGCCGGCCCCACTGACATCACTAGTGATGTCAGTGGGAGTGATTTTGGCTCTGATAGAGCCAAAATCACTCCGGGCCTTGCGGTTGAGAAGCTCAACCGCAGGCTTCGGCTCGCAGTGGCGATGGTCAAGACCATCGCGACCATCCTGCACGCTCGTATATGCTGTGGGTGGTGACCCACAGCTATACGAGCGTCCAGGAGGACGCTCCATAATTATGGAGGTGGGCCCTGATTCAGAGCGAGCGCTCTGGTCAGAGCGTCCGGCTCTGAATCAGGGCCTAAGTCCACAAAGTAGGTATCCACAAACTTCCAGAGCTTGGTCAGCATAGACAAATGGCGCTCAACGCGTTTCGCTGGATGTATTATTGCCCAGCTTCCTCAGGAGCACATGGTTAAATGAACATCCATGGCTTGTATACATACCTGATCTAATCTGATCTATTGTTAACACCTGTGTACAATTACATTTAATAGACAAAAGCAAGAAAAAAAACATCCACTTTATAATATAAAAACCCTTAGTTTATTCTAGGCAATCCTATTATATCTCGCATAATAATTAAATAATAAACATCAGACAAAAATATTGTGAAGAAAGACAAACCTCTAATGATGTATAATATTAAAGCTTTCAGAAGTCCCGTCCACATTTAGTTCCGATCACGTGACCCGGAACTCCATATGACCCTTTCCTATAGCGCAGCAACAATCACATGTTCACTACGTCATGTTTCTTATGGACCACTAAACAAGGTTTTGACAGTAGCATATACAAGGGATCTTCTGTAAAGTCATTGCATATAATTCAAACCACTCATAGGTCTATAGGTCGTCCTCTTAAGACGATACCTCCGTCTGTCAGATGTCCCGTCCACGTGATTCTCTCTGATCACGTGACCCGGAACTCCGCACGGTTTTCTATTGCCCGACATTCACATTCATCTATTAACTGTGTCACATAATCAGAGGGCCAATGAAAAAGATGATTAGAATAACCTATCCAAGAGCTCTTCTACATCATCTGGTCATTAGAATATGAATCATGGCTACTCATTGGTCCGGGATCGTTGTCATGGAACCCGAGAGGTAAATCCATGTTGCCTTAAAGGGAAGTTGTAGTCCACATAAATACGGAGATCTTGATTCTCCAGGACTTTCAATCCATGAGATATAGGTCACAATATATACATCTATTGTTCATTTCCGTTATTGGTTCACCTGTGGTGATTTTATATTTTTAGTATGTGATATTAAATATGTGATTTTTCATTCAACCATCCACTTTTATTATACTATTTTATGACTATTTAGCGCTGGTAACTTTGTTTTATATACTGCCATTCTCAGTCTGACCACTGGAGGCACCATTCCTGCTATGCTTAGTTCAAGCAGGAATATGGCTGCTGTCGTTTACCGCAGTGTGTGTTGACAGTCCACAGGTCCGAGCTGCGAAATCCTAATATACACTATTCTGAATTATCTCAGTGTTGGCACACTTTTTTTTTTTTTTAATCAAGAAATATTTAATAGAACACCATTTTCCCTGCACTATCCCCAAAAATAAAAGTAGCATGGTCGATGTTGACCTGATCGGTGTAACATTTCATAAGCGCACCTCTTTATTCTCGGTTTTTATTTGTACCTTTGTACACAAACGGGGCATTGTGTGCTTATCGGTTTGTTAAAAGGCTTCAGTAACCGGCACCTAAAGGAAGCAGCCATTTTGTGAGAGATTGGCGGGAAAGCAACCTGCCTGTTTTCTAGGAACTAATGATGTCACTGAGGTGTGGGGATGGTGCTGTGGTGCCGGTATCTCGTGATGTCACTGGCTTCTAGTAAATTTACAGGGACGTCTGTTCATGCGTATTGGCTCAGTCTCGTTTAGCATTAAAATTAGAACCTGCTTGAAGAGACCATTTGGCACCTAGGCAGAACCACGCTGTGCTACGGAGGGCACATTTTCTGTGCGCTAACAGACTTAGATTTGGAAGGGGGGGGTCCAGTATGACTCAAATTGCAGTGTAAATATTAAACTGTCTGGGATTCGTGTGCATCCTATAAACGCAGGCGGCATTTTCCCTGCACGCAACAAAATCTGTGCCACTATTCAGACACAACGTTCTTTCCTTTACAGATCTCCATTTTCTCCAGTTACTGGAACTTCAGGCCATAGTAAGCCTGTCATCCTTAGTACTGTGCCTCCACTCAAGTACGGTCCTCAACAGCGAAGCATTGAGACATCTCATATGGGTGTGGATGTCTGTACCGAGCATGGACAATGTCACATGGTGACCTCGCTAATGGAGGGGGCTTTTCATGTCCTGCAGGAAATAGGTCTCCTAGGGTCCATGCCCCACTGACACAGCACATTCCGTTCATGGATAATGGAATACGGGAACTTCAGTCATAATGCATGAATGTTGTTATTTTGCTGTATATTTGGCATGTAGTCCTTCCCTTGAATGGATAGTCTGTGTGTCCTTCGCGAAATGGATGGAACCACGTGGGCATTAGTTGCCTATTTAGGAGGATGATCATGATGCGGTTTTCTTGATATTGTTTGTATGATGACGACCAAACAAGCAAGCATGGACCATATGTAACCATACTCTACACATCCATTCCGTCTTTGGGCGAAGACCAGCACCTCCATCTCCAGTTTGCATCTGATGCTCCGATCTCTGTGTAAACCACTAAGTTACCTCCTGGAAGGTAAAAAGTCCTGATTTTATCCCTGTGTTTTGGATTGTATCTCTCTAATATTATGTACAGTAGGGTATTTAAGCATATAGACATTAATCTAAGGTGATTTGTATTTGCCTAAATCTTCGGATTGATGATATACGGATCTTAGACGACGAACCAGATATTCCTAATAAATAACCGGTGTCTCACCTGTCCAATACTGAGTGAGGACCCTCCTTTATAACTATATTTAGAAGAGACCATCACAGTAAAAAGATTTAATACCTAGAAAGTAATCGCAATCCAGTTAGCTGTTTAGATGCACAACGCATATATTTATTAGCAGGAGTGCCAGTTCCTCTGTCGCTGCAAATCACGTTTAAATTGCATAAATGTGTTCAATGCAAACAGTGTGGTATAATTATGTGGAAAAATGTGAAGGGGGTCACTTTAACTTGACTTTCCTACAGTATATAGTTACTTAGTCACTAGAAAAATCATGTGCACTACATATTAGTTTCACTAAATATTTAAAGTGGAAGAACAGATGCTAGACACTTACAGGCTATTGATTTTTGGATCTGTAAAGATGAAACTGCAGTTAGCTTGTTCTGCCACAAGATGGCACTACAATATTGTAGCTTTTTTTTCATGTTTTGTATGGTGTGAATTAATCAGTACTCGGAGTGGACTGATTGTCAGAGAAACCCATTTTAAAGCTGGGTTCACACTGGGTCGAATGTACTGGGCTTGACAGCTCAAATGGGTGGGCATTTAAATCACCCGCCCAGTTGAGCTGTCAATTACCTCCGGATCCCGCAGCATCGGCGGGTATCTTTGATATGTCGGCCATCTGCTGTGCTGCACAGCAGATCGACTATGTCTGTGAACGACATCGTTTACAGACATATCCGCAGTACACAGTAGATGCACAATAGATAGATATATCGCTCTTTCAATGGAATGGGCGATATATCTATCAGTGGTGTACTCAGCTTAAGATCTGCACTTTTAACTGGGTGTTGCCGTTTTCACCTTACATCAAATTTGTTATTTTTTTACCTCTTTATATTCTTTATCTGTCATCATTGAATTGCTGTAACTGCCAGGTAATGCGAAACATTCTAGAATTGTTTTGTATGTAAGCGCCAGGAACAAACTGACTCTAATACTGTACTGCTGGATTACGTCAGTGCTTTCTGTAATAGCTTTGACTGACCTTTTCTATTCAGGGAGCGTATTTTGTGTTCTTCCAATGTAAGTGTACTAGAAATGTTTTGAAATAAAAACAAGTGTGTCCAATTAAAGGCTTCTGTGTAAAGTTGTCTCTGTCTTTCTATATCACCTCCTCCCACATTCTGAACAATTAGTGCCGCTTCAGGCCGCTATCTCCTAGACTCATTACCGTCACACACGTCGGTCTATTTCAGCCACACTGGAATTGAATGCGCAGCGCTGGAAGATACATTTTGCCAAGCGTTTTATAAATGAAAGCTTTTTCCAAAGGCTATGGAACATTAAACTTAACTCGGTTACAATAGTAGATGTGAGCGACAGATATATTTAGGAAATTGGCCCTGACTGTATTAAGCAGTGGCCTAAACAATTGTGCTAGCTAATGTTGTGTGTGTTACAGATGTGCTGTATGGTGGTTCTACATCTAATAAGACTAGCAAAAGGTGAAATTGTAATAATATAATGGGATGTAGGTGATGAAACCATATGAATAGATGAGGTGAGAGTAATGATAGCCGTGTCACAAATTTCTAGTAAAATGAGTACGGTGGCATAGGAAAAGACTAACTAACTTACAAATGATATAGATAGAAGTAAATAATAAGAGTAATACAAATTTGTGCTGCCGTGATCTTTGCAGTGACGCGTTTCGCCAAAAAT
Organism: Taudactylus pleione; assembly: GCA_031769625.1. NCBI lineage: Eukaryota > Metazoa > Chordata > Amphibia > Anura > Myobatrachidae > Taudactylus > Taudactylus pleione. The sequence goes on along the minus strand of JAUIMM010000060.1, from coordinate 11,147,669 downwards.
TATTTCTGAGATCAGGATTGTTTCACTGTCATTTATAATTAACCTATTCTAACTCAACCCATTTCACAATTATATTTAAAGCATCACTTGTCTGATATTTGGGACCAATCAGAAGAAAGTAAACCGATGTAAGACGTTTTTGAAGATATTCTGAAATCGCACTCCCATGGTTTATACATACGGTTGTTAAAAGGTTAAGATACTTTGAGTTTGTATAGTTTGAATTGATTTTTTAACAGCAAGCAATTGTAGGACTCGGGTGTCCTGATGGGAGCAGCGTGTTGTCTAATGAAGTCATTGAATTATGGATTCATTTAAATGACACATTTTCTGCTCCTTGCAGTGCCTCTCTGCTTGTCTTCATGTTTTATTTTGCACTTCTCAAGCAGCAGGCTCTCCCGATGTCCATGCCTGAAACTAATCAGCGACTGCTTACTGCAAACTCTGATCTGCTGCTCCGTGTAACAGGTGCGGAGTCTAATCAGAGCGTAGGAAGAGGCTCAGACGCGTCCCTTAGAGTTCAGGAATTGTTGCCGGGGAAGCTGGCGTTTCTGCACCAGTTTCTAGAAATGTAAAATAAAAAGCAGAATCTTGCAAAAACGTAAATAAGTGTCGACAATTTCCATGTCGGTGTGAAGGTCCGATGCTAAATTGATCAGGTATAAAATATTCATCCGCCGGTCCATCTGATTATGCTCCGGGGGATCTCTGAGGTGTTTTGCGTGTAAGAAATAGTATGCCACCAACATTGCGCTAACCAGCATAGTATACAGTAGGTTTTGGCAGATTATGAGGTGACTACAAGGTAATAACTCCCTAGTGAGTAGAGTATGTGGTGGAACAGGCCGTTTAGCTAAGACGGGACGGGACGTTCCTGCTATAGAAACTTGGAGTTCCAATGTGGCTTTACCAGAGCATGGAAATCCATTCCCCAGTGTATTCGTAAATTAGCATTTTGTGGAATGGTCAGATTAAAGCTGACGATGGTGAATTTGGTGAAGGGCTGGGGGATCACTAGAAGCAAAGTTCTTGGAGCGGAACACCGCAAATTTTGTGACCAAATGTAGAACAAGAACAGAATGGTTTTGAAAATGTTGCTCATCTCTTGTTATTACCTACACCAACAGCCAGAACGTATGTAACAATATATCCCATATTCGATTACGTGGAAGGGTTACCCCCAATGAAGAAGAATTTGTATGGGATATTGCCTATTCAGCAATTATGGTGGCGGTACTTGTACCACGATGCCTGTTTATTTATTACCAGCTATTTATATAGTGCACGCATATTCCGCAGCGCTTTACAGAGAATATTTGACCATCACATCCATCCCTGCCTCAGTGGAGCTTACACTCTATGTTCCCTACCATATGCTCACACACGGGTTCATTTCTTTTTTTTTTTTGGGGGGGGGGGGGGGGCAGTTAACCTACCTGTATAGTTTTTGGAGTTATGTTATTGCATCTCAAGATGACATTAAAAGTAAACTAGTATTTTGAGCTTGTCAGGTGTCGGGTCGCTGGTTATTGTGCAGGCATTTCATCCAAACACCCGGATGACCATACAAAAAGAATGTGAGGTGGGGCGGGCACAGTCACTTACACAGCGAGCATTGCAGCAATACAGGGTGTGTGGAATTGAGGACAAGGTGGGGTGGGCACAGACACTTGCATAGCGGTTGCTGCAGTAATACAGGGGGGGGGTACAAATATTCATTGGTGTGCCTAGGAGGCAGTATGGAAACAATTAGGGAGGGGGCTGGGCCTTAACTGTGGAGACAAAATGCTTGATACATGTATAATGGACATACAGTGAAAAGTGTGGAGAAGTTGCCCGTAGCAACCAATCGGCTCCTTCCTATTTTATAGACTGTACTTTATAGATACTACTTCAAAGCTGATTGGTTGCTATGGGCAACTTCTCTACTGGTCCACTTCTCCACGCTTTTCACTGTTTGATACATAAACCCCCCATATATATTCTGTTATATAATGGACTTAAATTTTGTCTCCACAGATACAGATATAGCCACAGTCATCGTTGCCACGATGCGCACGCACATAATCGCGCAGCTCTCGGTTTTGTACGAGATTTTAAAAAACTGTCCCTTTACCAGTGCCGGGGGAACAGCTCTCCGTCTCGCAGCCTCCTCATCGGGAGTGTTGCTAATGGAATGGTTTGTGTACATTTTTTTTGTGCGGTGTCTCACAGTATACATAGCGCCTGACGCAGCTTTACAAAATAAACAATACGCAACAGTAGTAAAGCGGTCAACAAGATTAAAACATTCTGATTAAGGTGCCTGTCCCCAAACAGCTTACCGTCCAAATGAATTGTTCCTATAAAGGCAGCCAAGTACCAGCTATTCAATCAGTGTTAGCAGCAGTTGCCAGGGGTAATCTCTTGCCTTCTTCTTCCTGGCGCTGACCTACCTGAAGTTGGTAACCAATTCCATAAACTCCAGTTCTAGCTGGCATCGCATTGCATCACGGCTAGGTGACACAGACCGTGTGGAAGTGGCCGGTTAATCTATGGCTGCTGGCACCGATCACAGCAGGAAAAGGATTTTATTTTCGATGTTACAAAAGACGGGAGATAAACAGTCTAAAGATTACTTTACAATGAGGTCTCCATTACTGTACAACCATGATGTCGTAACTTGTAGTAACTGAATAACTTCCCTGCTCTATACAAGCTTGCAGTTGTTTCAGAACGGTCACTTGCTGCTTTTATTTTTTTTTAGTTTAAATCCCTACCATAATAGTCCCAATAAGTAAATTCACTGATTTAATTGTTAATATTAAGGCTTACAATATAATAAAAATACGGTCTGCATTTTGTTTAAAACGGAAGGGAGTTATCTCAAAATCACAGGAAGAAAAAAAAAAAAAAACTTTATTGCTTTACAAACAAAACAAAAAATGTCTGCGTGTAGGTCCCCAACCTGGGACTACGCGCAGAGCCACACATGCTTTCACGCTGCAGCAAATAAAAAACTGCTGTATACCTAAGTTTTCAGTACGCCACAAGCTTTGCGTTTACCATCCAGCACGTTCATGTACCTGAAGAAGTCGCCAGTGACCCATGAAACGCGTAATACTTTGGCAACTGGAATTGCTATATGCCTATAAGATGTTATCTGCTCCAAATATCCTTATTTCTGCATAAATAAACATATTTGAAAGAGATCAACATTCAGGGGACTAGTTACCATCCACTATCATTGGACTATCTGTCCTACTATAAAGAGACAGACCTAGAACATTGGAATTCGTACAGTGAATATTTGTCTAGTGAATCTTATGCAACGTCTTTTAAATCAAAGGGGTCAATCCAATTAGGTGCGAATTGCGAGTAGCGAGTTTGTTTCTTGAATCTCGCAGACTTCTCATGAATGCGCGCTCCCGGGAATTCTCCAATCTAATTAAAAATATCCGTTTGTGGTACTTGCAGCGGAGGGGTGCGAATTGACTGCCAAACGCGATGTGAGAGAAGTGCATGAAAAAGTGGTGAGACCATCCTGAAACCCCCCAAAATTGATAATTTCGTTAGCTGGACCGTATAGAAAGCTGTTTTTGGGCATTAGAAAGCTACTAAAGGTTTTTGAATGGTGTAAAAAAAAATGATAAAAACCAAACGTTTTTGTTTAATCGCAAACGAATTAAACGAAAAATGCAAAAAAGAAAGTAGGAAAAAAGGTGATTTGGGGGCACCTTGAAAAATTTGTAAAAAAACAATATATTAAATTTGGGGTGTCTAACCTAAAGTAAAAGCTGATTTTGGGGTAATTTAAGGACATATTTTTTTTTCTACACCAAAAATAACATGCAATTATTGGACTAGTTAAGCTAAGTGGAAGCTTCCAATGGCCTAATTAGTCATTAAGGGGGGGAGGGGGGGTACAGCAAGGTGTCCTGACATTTTAACCTTGAAATAAAAATGTTCCTTTCCATCTCTGCGAATGGAAAAGTGAGAATTTGCTGGTTCAGTGCGGGTTGCTAATTGGAGTGCAACATTTAATTCGCTATGCAAATTCGTAGAGAAAACAGCAACTCGCACTTAACTGGATTGACCCCAAAGTGTTTTATAGTTGCAATCCACCAATGCAGAATAATAGCTGAAGGGGCCAGGGGCATTTCTACTGAGGAGGGGGCCTGTATGAAGTCTCCGACATGGGCCCCCTCCTCTCCCTCTGGTGGCCGACAGCGCACTGAGCTGGGCGACTAGCTCTGCAATTATAGACTCTGGGCACTAGAGTGTGCCCTGGAGTCTATAGCGCATGCACAAGTCACCGGGAAAATGGCCGCGGTGGTCATTTTCCCTGTACTGCGCATGCGCAAACGTCGGGAAAATGGCCGCAGTGGAAATTTTCCAGCTGTTTTTACAACGCTGCCCCCCCGCGCGCCAGCGTGGGACTCCAGAGAGGTAAGTATACTATGGGTGCGGGGCGGGGCCTCCCTGGACCCAGGGGCCCGTGTGCCCTGGACACCCTGCACCCATTATAGATACATCCCTGGAAGGGACATAGACACATTATATGGCATAGATTACAGATCTACTTAGATGTTATAACAGGTTCTCCCAGTTACAATGTCTGAATGAATAACTAATCTATTAATTCTTATACTGGGAAACTTTGCCTTATGTCTGCAAATCTCTAACTATTGTGACATAACCTGATTGGTCAAGCTATTCTCTGTAAATAGGTACATTTTACAAGCTGTTAAACCCAATTATTTGATAACATAATATTTTATAATGCCTATATTTGTGGATTTTTCACTATTGTAATTGACCCTGGTGTCTTTTTTGCAAACAGCTCCTTCTCCCAGTAACATGCGGTGAGGTCAGTGACCGGGGAGGCACATATGTTAAAAACACTATTTTTATATCAAAACTCTGGAGCATGACAGGGATTATGACAGGGGAGGCTCTGCCTCCATGACTGCACGTCCCTGCCTTCTCCATGTGTCACTAAATCTTTCACCAGACATACATACAAATGTGTTTTCAACATGCTGCTGATTTAATCCGTAGTAGACTCCCAAACAAAAAGGAGATTCATTCTATAACACAAGCGCCATTTTAGTCGTATCAAAATATAGAACTAACTTTAAACCAGATTAAAAAAAAATAAATAAATCCTTTGTAATAAAATTTTTGGATCCGTCCCCCAACACTATTTCTAACAAATCTAATCCAACATGGGAGTCTAAAGGTGCATATCCACTACACGAGAGTGGAACGACTGTACGATTACAACATCGTAATCGCTCATCATCCTGTGCAGTGGATAATGTGCTCACACTGAACCATATGTTGTTCAGAGCAGACACCCTCCCTCATCCCCGAACATGCACAACCTGACGATCTCATCAGGTTGGCCTGCATGTTCAGGTGATGACAACTGCCGCCAACGACCAGCGGGAGCGCACATCGCTGGTCGTTGCCGGCATAATTGCTGCACGATTAATGAACGATAACTATGTCATGACGTTCAATCGCTCATTTTTCTTGTGTAGTGGATACGTGCCTTACCAGCTAAATAGGGGCTACCTAAGTAAGGAATGGCTTTTTGTGAGTGTCCCAGTTTTCTGTTACAAATAATAATGACACATGGTAGATAAATTACTAATAATCAGCGAGCATCTTGGGCACTCTCTCCATTTCCGAAAGGTACAACTGCAGGAAGGAAACTTGTTGGATAGGTTTTCCTGAACGAGCACCTTGGGAGCAGGGGTTTTGGAGCATTTCAGCTTTGTGGTGTCTTATTGGCTATTGGAACCACTGGGATGTTTGCGCCCAATGACAATCACTATAATTCATACAGGCAGCGTGTTGGGTTAAGCCTAAACTCCAGTGAGATCGGGTATGTTTTATAGAGCTCCATAACACCAGATTTAATGCCTGTTGAGTGGTTTACTTAAGGGTTTTTTTCCCCACCCAAATCTGAAATATAAATGCAAATAAAAAATAAAATCTATAAATTTAGCACCACCAGCCTATAGACCGCCGGTGGTTTAAAAGTACAGGTAGCGTACTGACGATCTGCCTGCGGGAGCGAGGATAGCTTTGTTGAAGCACAGCAGACCTCTGCGTTCCCAGTGGATGGGTGAGATACCGGACCCCCGGTAAGTAATAGACCATATTCATGTTTCATTTGTGAAACACCAACCGAAGCTATAGTGGGAGGAGTTACCCTCTAAATTTAGGTTCCACGTCTATGACAAAAACCGATAGACCATTTAGGTGAAACATAGTTTATTTACAAAATGTTATGAATAATCTAGGATATTTCACATTGTGATTAAATAATGTTAGATTTTTCACACTTATTGCAAAAAGAGAGCATTGTTTTTTAAATACATTCTTAAATAGCTGAATAAGATTTCATTAGTATTCTGTAATTTTTCAAGAAACATTGATTTGATGCCTTATCAATATACTGATTTATTCATTTGTCTAAAATGTGCTTTGTTTAACCAATAGAAAAGCAAATCACTAGAAATCCAGCAGCATTATCACGTTTTGCAAATACATGCACTTCAGTTGTGACTGCCGACGTCTACATTGGAATTAGGGCCAGGCAGGAAAATATTTGAATATAATATATTATAAAAAGTATTTTATATCTACTTAACGAGCAGCTATCAGAATACTATTGCAGAAGTTCTATTATTCTCGCTGAGAAGAATAATGTATGTAGCTCAGCAATATTCTTCATTTAATCAAATGGACTTCGTTATGGCTGATGAAAATGGAGGACCTAGAGAGATTCTATTTCATTGGCTCCTCAAGCTGTCCGTCAAAAGCAGAGGTCGTTAGGGCTACGGCTCCATGGCAAGGTTATCAACTCCCACTTTCTGTGTGTATTTTTTCTGCGGAAATAAGCAAGAGACAGTACATTTTACCTCAAATAAGTGTTTCTGGTAAATAATGATCACAGTGCAGTCAGCGCGCCCACCGATGACTTAGGGGGTCTATTTACTAAGCAGTGTTAGGAGACAGAGTGAAAAGTGATAAGGTACCAGCCAATCAGCTCCTAACTGCCATCTCACAGGCTGTGTTTGAAAAATGACAGGAGCTGATTGGCTGGTACCTTATCACTTTTCACTCTGTCTCCTAACACTGCTTAGTAAATAGACCCCATAATAATATTTTGCTCTGAATAAATGATAACCCAGCGGACCCCTTTCAGACTGCTGAATCACATATATAGGAGACCAAGTTATATGTAAACTGCTTAAGGCCAGACACCACCTGGTATTTTATCTATGGAAGTCCGAATGGCCCAGCCAATCACCTGACTTGAATCCAATTGAAAATCTATGGAAAGAACTAAAGATCAGAGTTAATAGAAGAGGCCGCACGGAACCTTCAAGATTTGTGTGGAAGAATGGGCCAAAATCACCCCCGAGCAATGCATGCGACTAGTTTCTCCATACAGGAGGCGCCTTGAAGCTGTCATTACCAACAAAGGCTTTTGTACGAAGTATTACATACACTTCAGTAAGCACGTTCAATACTTTATCCCTGTGTCATGTCACATTATTACACATAACTTCATATATGGACATCTATGGTTTGATTTCTTTGCGTGTGTGGATTGCATGGGCTGTTGCTGACATTTGGTGAAGATTTCATTACAATAGCCCCATTACATGTATATATACTGAGAAAAATGTTGATGTCTTCAATAATTATTTTACTCGCTGTATAAGCAAGCCGTTACCGCAGGTAGTAAGTACTCTGTGTTTCAGGTTACAGGCCTTTCCTAGTCCTTTAAACGGTGAAGTACCTTTTGTTATTTTATGATCTAATACAGTTATCTATCTTTTTTGATAAGAGGTTAATTTTTCTAATCCAGAGATTACTAGGTGTCTCCTGTTATCTTTCAGAGATTAGCACTAGGCCTCTAAATATGACACAAATTAATCTATTGGCAAATACCTTGATAACAGTTAAGGTGCATTGTGTCATTGTTTAGTTATGTGTAGGGAACACTGGGCGGGACCACTGAGCATCGGTCAGGAAACAGGACGTCCGATGTGTCTAGGAAAAAATGTTCATGTTTTCCATAGGCGTGTTTATATTACTTTCACAATTGTTTATTCGAAATAACTTGGGTTGTAGGTTTAGTGATGATGGTTAGTTTAGGTTTTTATTCTTTCTAAGGGGCCATTTTATTAGCAATGTTTTTGCAGGTGAAATACCTTTTCTTTTCTTTTTTTCTTTCTATCTAAACAACTCGCTGTCCTGTTATAGCCAGAGGTGGGGCTGCAGCGTGGTCCAAAATTCAAATGGGGAGTCACACCAAATGCTGCCAAACATCACCGGCCGTTGGTGTGGCTCCCCTATATGAATTTAAAAAAAAAATGCTTTTATTCTTTTGGTTAAAGCATCTTTTATGGTTTAAAATGTTTTGGGTTTTTTTTTGTTTTGTTTTTTTTAATAAATACACTAGCACCCTAGGTATGTGCATGTTTTCTATGTCCCCATTCGGCTGTGGGCAGAAGAGCGTTGTGTTACCTTATTGACGGGGGAATCGCAGTCACAACAGCAGCAGCAGAAACATCGGATGAGAACCAGGACAACCAACAGCAGTATCAGCCCTGTAGGGAGATAACAGACTGGTTTATATGCAGTCATGTTAATGCTGGGACATAACCCGTCACCTTGTCATCAGCTAGTCAGATCTGTGGTCAGATTGCCCAAACATGCCCATGGCAGGATGCATTACTGATCCAGTCTTTCATGACTGGTCAGCATAGCATGAGGGGCAGATGTCCTCAGGGATCACGGTCTGGTGGTTGCTGTATAGCACTATGTCCTATGTACAAGTACGGCTGTCTAACATTTATTTAATGTCGGGTGGTGACCTTGGCTGCAGGACCTAAGAAGAGCAATGAGGTTATAGAGTAGTTTATCCCTCAACACCGTTCCTTTAGCCCCGATAATCAGAATGGTTTTGGCTGCAGGTTTGACATATTAACTTTAATTTAGGACCATAAAGTTATAAAGGAAACATAAAAAGAAAAGCTCTTAGCACCTCATTCTGGTTATTTGTAAATAGAACAGATAAAGATTTGATATTCTTATGTATATATTAATATGAAGCATCTACCTCACATGGTGCGTTTAGCGAGGTGTTATAAGGGGATCAGTATGATTTACCGCCGGTCGCAAATGTCGACAGCGGAAGCCCGGCAGTGAGATCCTGACAGGTAAGTATTTTTCTCTATTTAGTAACCTAACTCTCCCTTAGGGGTTCCTAACCCCCCCCCCGAGAGTCTAAGCCTCTAAGTTCCTAAACCTAACCCCCCATTCCCCGCAGCCTAACACTAAGTCTCCCGGGGGGTGCCTAACCCGCCCCTTCCCCTAGCCCAGTGGTTCTCAACCTTGGTCCTCAGGACTCCACACAGGTCACGTTTTCCAGGTCACCCAGCAGGGGCACAGGTGTCCTCATTACTCACTGACACATTTTAAAAGATCCACAGGTGGTGCTAATTGTTGCACTTGTCATTCTGTGAGGAGACCTGGAAAACATGCACTATTTGGGGTCCTGAGGACCGAGTTTGAGAACCTGTGCCCTCGCCTAACCTTGACATCCCGGGGGGGTGCCTACCCCTCAGTCCCCCCTGGGAGCCCCTAACCTAAACACCCCCCCCCTGCGGCTGCCCGCGCCCGGCTTACCTTCGATCGGTAAGACGGGTGTCGGGCTCCCGGCATACGTCTAATGACAGGCGTCGTGATTTCGACGCTGGTCATTAGACACTTGGGTCGGCTTTTAGACCGTCTGCATCCCGTTATAAGAGGCTGCAGAGTCCTCGAGCATAAAATCCAGGCCCCAGCCTGTACTTTGAGTCTCCATTTACATCTTTTTAGTTGCAGCCAGCCCCCAATAATAAAGAATCCTTATTTGGCTAAATGTATTATTACTGAGTCACTAGGACAGAGGCTCTAACAGGAGGCCGTCCCTGCCATCCGTACAAGTGAAGCCATCGCAACCGCAACCACTTTCTATTTAGGCCAGCTGCGCATGCGCCAAAGTCTGTGGGGCGTAGCCCATAGGTTACAACAGGCTAACGCCATCTAAAGATGGCTTTGGCCATTCCGGGGCCTAGTTCCGGAAGGCGAAGGCAAATCTGACCGCTTCACAGCCACCAAAGAAACTTATGGCGGCTGCTGTCAGAATTGAAGGTCCCTCCATGGCACATTACGTTGATACTTAATATTTGCTGGTATCCCCCGAAAACAGGTGTTTTGGGGGCAAGGGCGTATTTATAATGGGTGCGGGGCACACCGGCCCAGGGGGGGCCCGCACCGCACACTCTGCCCCCATAGCATTACTTACCTCCCCGGAGTCCCACGTCGGCGCAGGGGCTGGCGCTGTAAAATGACTGGAAAATGGCCGACGCAGCCATTTTCCCGGTGACCTACGCATCCTCTATAGACTCTGGGGGCACTCTAGTGCCCAGAGTCTATAACTGCGCTGCCGGCCACCGGACCGAGAGGAGTGGGCCCGTGTCGGAGACTGCACACAGGCCCCCTCCTCTATAGAAACGCCCCTGTTTGGGGGGGGGGTGTCCCACAACTATTTTTTGATACATAGGCCCCTTATTTGCCCTGTTGGTGGCGCAGTTGGGCGTGGTGCAGCTAGCTGCAAGGTGTGGGGGGGGTGATCACACCGCCCCCACCCACCTATTGGGGAGAGTAGCCGTCATTATCCGCGCATATTTGCACCAGCCCTGTCCGCCTGAAAGCCGACAGATCTTTACAGCAATTCTGTCAACAAGCCCAGAGCACACTTACCTTAGGTGCAAACACTTAGGAGTCTATTTACTAAGCAGTGTTAGGAGAAGTGAAAAGTGATAAGGTGCCAGCCAATCAGCTCCCAACTGTCATTTTTCAAACAGCCTGTGAGATGACAGGAGCTGATTGGCTGGCACCTTATCACTTTTCACTCTACACTTTTCACTTCTCCTAACACTGCTTAGTAAATATACCCCTTAGTAACACCAGATAAGTTGCAAGGGTAGATCCAACGGATGGGCACAGAATTCTGAATCGCCCACTATTGCTGTAAGTTGCGTGCCCATGCCAAGTCTGCTAAAAAATGTCGAGATCCCTACGCAGGCAGAATTGCGCGCAGCTAAGAATTAGGCTCCGAGTATTTTAGGAGAATAACCGAAACCATGAAAGTAATAAAAGAGGTTGGTCCTGTACTGGCAGTAGGGCACCGATAGCATTTTGGTGAGTAGCTTCATAAACCAGAATATGTTCATCTACATACAGCATGCCAAGCTGGTGCAAATGCCGAAATAATGTGGCATAGGGACAGTTAGGACTCAAAGGCAATGCAATTTGGATCTATATGGGCTGTGAGACATCCAAATGGCTCGGGAACACTTGTAATGGCGGCACATGGTGAGTGCAATATTACTCTTCTTATCTTGCACCCCCATAGGGTTGTGCATTAAAATAGGTGTATTTGGGCAGCAGTAAATATTGGCAATGTGCACTGACGCACATCGCGACCTAGCATCACTCCGATGACTCCCATGCACCTTGAGGGCAGCCATTTTGTAGCTTGGGACAGTGTTCAGTCTGCCAATCAAAGCACCTCATGGATTGGTGATGTCAGCAGTTCCTAGTGAAGCGATTGGCCGCATTCTCAGGATCTTTATCAAGTTCACAACATGGCAGCCTCCAGTGCGTGTAGGGGGGTGGGTGAAAAGGAACAGTAAACAAGAATAGAAAATGGCTGATCTTATTCAAGAAATTCTTATTTTATGAAATGAAAACTAGCTAACATATAGCTTCAAGCTGACACTTACTGCCTTGTTGGGTGCCTCAAATGTCACTAGGAAATGGGCAGGCCACATTACCATTAATATAATATAATTTATTTAATTATTGATAGTTACCTATATAGTGCACACATATTAAACACAGTGCTTTTACAGAGAATATATGGCCATTCACATCAGTCCCTGCCCCAGACTAAGGTCACTTTTTGTGGGAAGCCAATTGACCTACCAGTATATGTTTGATTTGTGGGAGTTAGAGCTGTGGTGGGAATCGGACCCAAGACCTCGGTGCTGTGATACAACCGTTACGCCATTACCAACCGTGCTGCTCCTAATCTGGCTTTTACACTACAAAATGGCTGCCTCTACTACCCCGTTAGTTGCTTCTGAGATGTCACTATTAAAAGGATCGTTTACATTACCATTAATATGGCCCCATACTACAAAATGGCTCCCTCTCCTGCCTCATGAAGTGCTTGATGATGTCACCAGTTCCTTGGGAATTGGTAGCTGCATTTTCATTAGCCAAGTTTTTATTTTCACAGCGCAGAACCGTTCAGCACTGTGATTTCTGTCCATGGAAAAATGCTGACAAAGTAACGAGGTTGGACATTTTAATTGAATCTTCCAAAACTGCTCTCTGAGAAAGTCTCTGCATTGAAACGTCAGAGATGATTAATTAATAGTCCTCTTAAAATGCAGAGTTAAATTGACCCCATACTGAGGGCCATCTGGTGTTTTCTAAAAATAAAAACTTACATTTATGGATATGTGAGTATGTCTGTGACAGATGGAAACTCCTACTCCTCTCCATAGACACCTACTTTGAGTAACATTTTGCTATGTACCTCTGTATATATGCAGAGTTTATTTCTTTACATTTGTGCGACGGGGAAACCCTTAAGGGGCAAGTTTGTGCCTCTCCCCTGCAGAAGCTCTTTGAAACAAATCTTAACTGCCTGAAAACTGCATAAAAATAATAGAATGAACTAGGGATGTGCAGGCTCGGATAGGTTCGAGTTTGCACGTGGAGTTCGGATTTTTCCCTCCAAAAAAACGGAACTCAGAAAGAGGCAAAACGTCATCTTACATGGACGAACATCATCATTCCTGGACTTGCGAGCCTGCTCATCCCTAGAATGAACAGACTCTGGATCCCACCATTGAGTTAAAGCAGCTTTTAAAATATAAAAATATGACACAACCTTTTTCTCGTGCGTTTACTGGGGGGGGGAGAATAGATTTAACAGACCGATGGGCAATGCATCAAAAGTGTATGGAAAATGCATTTATAAATACATAATCTATATGTGTTTGCAGAGCATATTGGACCCCACGTGTTCCAACCCTTACCCAGGATGCAGTCCGCTTCCCGACGTGGGGGATGGCGGTGGTCTGAATACCAGTATCCCGACCTCCAGCAAGGTAAGTATCGTGGTGTTAGGGGGAGATTAGGGTTAGGTAGCGGGGTTAGGTTTATGCATTAACGGGAGGGTTAAGGTTAGGCACTCCTGGTAGGGAGTGTTAGGATTAGGGTGCGGGGAGGAGGAGGAGGTTAGGTTTAGGCACTGGGGAGAGGGTGTTAGGTTTAGGGTGCGGGGAGAGGGAGATTAGGTTAGGCATCGGGGAGGGAGGATTAGGGTAGGGGTTAGAAAAATACTTATCTATATTCCGTATGGGTGTCGGGATTTCATACCCAACCGTTCTACCCATTTAGAATTCAGGGTTAAAGAGGAGACTGGTGGGTGAGGAGGGAATGGATGTCCATAATTGGGGTGACATTTTGAGCTGGAAAGGGATGACCATCTTTACATGCCAGCTCATTCCTGTCTATAGGCACCAGCTTTACTCACCACAGTCACATCACCGTATCTAGCTGAATTTGATGGCTGAGCTACAGGTCTGGAAGAGGACTGGGCAAGGGGAAATGTGAAAGTACGAGTGTTGGGCCATTGTACTTCCAATGCTCAGATCCCAGGGCTGTAACTAGCAGGCGGGCAAGCGGTGCCGCAGCCTAGGGCGCAGAACCTAGGGGATGACACCGTTGCACCCCTGTGGCACCTGCATTCCAGACTCCCCTCTTCCAGGCACCCTGCAGCCTACAAAGCCCACCGGAGAGCCACCAGAGCATCCTTAGGACTCTATGGGGTCTATGTACTAAGCAGTGTTAGGAGACAGAGTGAAAAGTGATAAGGTGCCAGCCAATCAGCTCCCGACTGTCATCTCACAGGCTGTGTTTGAAAAATGACAGTTGGGAGCTGATTGGCTGGCACCTTATCACTTTTCACTCTGTCTCCTAACACTGCTTAGTAACTAGACCCCTATGCTTGGTCCCCTACTTCCTCATCCCGATGGCACTGACATCTCACCAGGATGCCACGTTTGGGATCGGGGCCGACACAGGGCAGTGGATCGCCCTCCATATAGGCTACTCCCTGCTGAAATCACAGGGATATTAGAAGTCACCTAGGAATTCTGTAATCAAGCAGCCTTGTGCCTTTATGCCTGTCACAGAAATCTATGGTCACTTCTATTGTCCAAAAATAACTTACAGCAAATTTTCCAACATAAACCAGCGATGACATCAGAACTTGATAAGATAGATTATTTACAGTAGTTTATACTAGAGATGAGCGGTTCGGTTTTATTCGGTTCTTTCCGCCAAATTAGCGCAAGTTTAGATTTATCTCATTGGCTATCCAAAAAGCGTGATAGCCGGATAGCCGATAAGATTTGTTTTTCAGAAACCGAACTTCACCGAGTAAAACCGAACTGATCATCTCTAGTTTATACACATAATAACATCACTTGTGTCACCTTTATGGTACAATTGTGTACGACAACTTCACATCTCTGCATTGTAATGACATTAAAGGAAATTGTACACAACTCCCTAAGTATTGTCACTTTACGCGTTTTGTCAGATTAAAGCGTCTGCTCCCAATTGTGAAGTGCAGCAAAGTATGTCGGGGCTATATTGTAAAGGTTTTAGTAGACCTGGACTATTTTCAAAGTACCACTGACTCTAGTAGCCATTGAGTGTTAAGGGTCTGATTCTGCAAGGATCGCTATTCTGCTAGAACGCACGCACCGCAGTTGCTAATATTAGCGGTGAAATGCAAATGTTTGCGATCACATCTTACCATAAGGACACCCACTTCCCCTTACTCACATCCGTGTACTTAGGCAACATAGCGAAATAATCGGTAACATCGGACCCATACGCACAGTTAAGGCAGGTCAGACCTCACTCAGGGACTGCTAACTTCAGAACATGCTGAGCCCTCAGGCTGCGTATGGTGTTGCAGTGGATAATTTATGCATGCCCTTGCAACAGCGTTGCAAAGCACTGGCACTCCCGCGTTCGCCCAGCCACCCCCCAGTCTCCACCCACAAACGGCACTTCCTGTCAATGTGCTCGGGGTCTGCGTAGCCTCTGCAAACGCATTTCCCATGGCAATTGCTAGTACACGCACGGCGATGCATGAGCAATGCGAATTTATTGACCGATTGCGTGCGTCTTTGCTACTGCGATCCTTGCTGAATCAGGCCCACAGTTTGTAACACGGAAGAATAAAGTTGATCTTTGCATTATGCCCTGATGAAACCTGCAAAACATTAAAATTACTAAATCTCACCAATGAATGCAAAAAAAATGGCGGCGGCTGCGATATCCCAGTCCGACTGGAACATCTGTTTGGTAGCGATACGGCCCAGGACATCGTTCCACTGATTTTCCAGCTGCTGCGCAATGTTGGCGGTTGACATATTGGGGCAAGGGTGGTAGTGTTCTCCTCCACCCAGTCACTCTTCTATGAAAACAAAGACAGAATGTTACAATCACATAATTACTAGGTATTTCCCCAAAATAACGGATAAAGACAAATGTGTTTCTATCGTACGTTTTTTTTAATTATTATTATTATATGAGAAAATGACGGAATTTGTATGAGCGCAACACTTCATTGTGCACCAAAGGTGTTTTGTTTGTTTGTTTTTAAATCTTATTTTAAAGGTGCATAATAATCGCATAAAGAGATATAATTTGTATTAAAACAAACAAAAGAAACTAAAATATAAATTTTGTTGAAACAACTAAACTTTATTGTTAAAACAATACAAACGTAGGACGGATTTGCTGTCATAATCTGTTTCTGCAGCTTACTGTCCTAGTGAATGAGAATCCTCTCAGCGAGTATTATGGACATAACGATCTCAATCGCCTCATTCATTTACTGACAAAGCCAATGCTTATTCAGTGTATTAAACATGAGCGGTGGGGACATTGGGCCTCATCCAGAGATGGATGCAAAGCAGATGTTTACGCAGTTGAGCAATTATCGGTGATCCGATCATGAGTCACACTGCGCATACGTCGACTTTCATTACCGTCGACTGTCGCTGCGAGTATTTTCCCGCAGTGTCATTGACACTCAGGGACCGTTTGTGGCTATGGGGAGCGGCAGCTCACGCAGGTGTGCTGTGACCGTTTTCAGGGTCTGCGACTGCCATCCCGCATACAGTTAAAATGTCTCCGGAGTCTCTCTTCCTGCAGGCATTCTGCTTGACCATCTGGTTATTCAGGAGATCAACCGAGCTGCGTCTTTATACACGCGGTTGCTTGGGTTGCAGCTCCGACAGTTGTATATTCTCGCACAGTTGCTGCATATAAATTTGCAGCTGCGGCTTCAATTAGCGTCCATCTCTGAATCCTAAAGGATCCCCCCTTCCCAGGGTCCCCCGTGGCTCGTGCATGCGCTGGCCAATGGCCGCATAGGTACAGAAGAACTCCCGCCTCATAAACCCACAAGTCCTCACACTTCAAAGGAAATCTCTTATCAGGAGAGCTGCCCTTTGCTTAAATCTTCACGCCTATGGCATTATGTATAAAAATGAGGGAAAAGGGGAAATTGGGAAAAAGATTCTGCACAAGAGATTTATTAATTACTGTTGATGTAAATGTAAATTACCAACTATAAATGCAAGTCACTTAGGGGCCTATTCATCAACACTAAAATAACGTTTTTAAGGACATTTTCCTTAAATAACGTTATTTTGGTATTCATGAACAGACTTAACACAGGAGATATCACAGATATCTCTTGCTAAGTTCCCCTGCGTTCATTTCCACACTCCCCATACATTAGTACATTAGTACATTAGTATGGGGATGTGGAAATTATGGTATTCATCAAATTCCGAAAATTATAAATTTTCGGAATTTGATGCAGTTACTATTCGCCACTGTGAGGTGGCGAATAGCAGGTGAAACTTACTTGTATCAGCGTGCGCAGGTCCCCCGACGAGTCCCTCCGGCGCTCTGCTCCGGAGGCTGGTCTGTCATGTGTGCTCCCCAGCAGAGCACAAGAAAGTTTAGAAAAAGAAAAAAAATATATATTTTTTTTCTAATCTGTCATGTGGTCTGCTGGGAAACCACATGACAGACCAGCAGGACGGAGCCGGAGGCTGCTGCGCGGACAGGTAAGTCGGGGGGGGGGGGAAGGTGAGCGGAGGGGGGGTACGAAACTTAACGCATCTGTAGGCAGTGCTGCGCATGCGCTGGTTTTACAGATGTAACAGCGCATGCGCAGCACTGTTTCCAGATGCGATAAGGTAGTGTAGAGAGGGAAAAGTATCTATTTCCCGAAAAGCTGTCATCGCAAAAATGACAGCTTTTCGGAATAGATACTTATGGAGAGGTGGAATGATGAATTCCACCTATAATTAGCTAGAACTCCATGAGAGTTCTAAAGCTAATTATCTCCATTGAATTTTTACGCTTAATGAATAGGCCCCTTTGAGTAAAAAACTCTTTTCATAATTAAAGTGGTTGGCGGTGCTCCCAAAAGTCAAATATTCCAAAACAGAAAAAATATTCCCTGCACAGGCAGGCTGTTTGCTGCGGCACTCTTTAATAATTATATGAAAAATAATGATATGATGAGTTCTAATAAAACAACAATTTTAATGATTCACTCGTTAAAATATTAATGCTACGAGCACTATTTTACAAGACAAGACAAAAGACAAACATTAAACATATCATAATTAAGATTAAAATGGTAAATCCTGTCTGAAGAATACAATACTCTTATTGCAGGAAATTTAATGGGCGAAAATATAAATCAATCTCTCATAAAGAGAGATAAAGGTGGCTGGCAGATACAGACAAGGTACGTATAAACAGATAAAACCAAATAAGCAAGTTGTTCCTTGCTAATAATGACCAACACTGCCTATATATTCAGCATGAACACCTGTAGTTACTGGGCTAACACTGTGATGTAAACCACAAATTATGCCCAACTGTTTCTGAATAATAGGCTGAAATACCTCAATGTTATAATACACAGTTGGGTTAATACTCAGTGCTGTAAAGCTACTAATTAAACCTTGCGGCCAATGTATAATCAAATTAACATAATACCTTTATATTCAGCATAAACAATTGTAGTTTCTGGGCTGACGTTATAACGTAAACCACATAATATGCCCAACTGTTTCTGAATAGTAAGTTGAAATGCCACAATGTCATGAAAATACAATTGGGTTAATATTCAGTACTATAAAGGTACTAATTTGAACCTTGCAGCCAATATATAATCCAATTAACATAATGTGCAACAGTAATTAGGTCACATATATTCAGTGCATGTCAAAAAGAAATATTTCTTAAAATTGTGCATTGATGTAAATAATATCATAGATCAACACTTGGTTGCCATTAAAGGTAGGTATAAATTCCAAATATCAACCATATATCTGATAAACACATTTATGTATAATGCAAAAGGAGTTTTTTGGCTGAAAGAAGGAAAGTAGGCACCTGAGATTACTCTCCACTTCTGCTTTCACTCAGGGTAAGTGCAAGCCGAGTGATGAGAGAGTGGGGAGTTTAGTGTCCATAGAAACAACAGGGTGGTGGTATATGTTAAAGATCCGTGGGTGTTAGATGGGCTCTGTTACCAAAGCATTGCAGAACCCCAAATGCGCCCCAGACCAGTCAATGTACCACCAGAGGGGATAGAAAGGTACCTGTACATTCATGTGTTGCCTGCAAGTAGGAGATAGTCTGTGCTGCCCTTAGCCGCCTGATCAGCTGTAGAAGAAATCTGCAGCAAACAAGTGTATGCTGTAAGGCGTCTGTAGCGTGTAGCACAGTGGCGATCACGTGACGGCGGTCAGCTGATCGGGCCTAGGATGACGCGCGTTTCGCCCGAAGCAAATGTATTAGCAAACGCCAATATGCATGCCATCATTGGCGGGCGGCATCTCTTCCAAAATGCCATGCTTGATGCATCCCGCCCAGAATATGATTGGTTGCTGTGGGTAACATCAGCACTTTTTTATCTTTATAAGCTCTAGTAAATCGAGCCCTTGGAACGCTGCAGATTGATTCCATCCCTTTGGCCAATCACGTCGCCCTCTGTTTTCAATGCTACATTTAGAACCAAAACCGGCATAACCACAAAGTGTACAGGTAAAAGGGGGGAGGCGGAGTTGGACCGGGGCCCCTCCAACAAGCCCGGGTCCAGGTAATTAGTACTCGCCCCCCTCTCTTGGCGACCCTGCTGGTTAGTGCTGGAAAACAATAGGTCAAGGAATGGGTAACATGGATTATTTTTAAGTTTAAGGGGTCTATTTACTAACAAGTGTTAGGAGACAGAGGAGCTCATTCAGACCCGCTCGCAAGTTGCGGCCACTCGCTGGCAAAAAGGGTCCGGAAATTTAAGCGAAGTGCTCCCAGTGCGTCGCGTAAGGACACCCACTATGTTTTAGCGAGCTACGGCAAAGTGCGCCCGCAAGTGTATATAGACGCCCCCATGCCACTCGCAACACACGTCATCTCCGGGAACTGTAGGATTATTTGGGACCATCGAGAGCCATCGGAGCTGCTCGCAGCCCTTGAGGAAGCCTTAACCCGCCGCAAGCACTGTAAGTCTGCGCAGGCGTCATAGGAGGCCATTGTTCAGACAGAGAAATTACATGTGCCATTCGGCTGCTGCAAGTATCGATGACGCATCCAAAGACACATCGAAGCGGATTTCCACATGCGCAAATCGCTGCAAGAGGACGTCTCCGTTTTATAGAAACCAGTTGTGGCATTAGCATAACGACGCAGGTGCGTCTCCCTGCACGTCTGAATTAGGCGCTATATATATATGTTTGTTGAAGTGATCTCTTCTGCTTTTTTTTTAATTATTTTTATAATTTTGAATTTTTCTTAATTTAAGGATCTAAGAGGTTTTGAGATTACCATGAGAGAAAAAAAAGGGGGCAGACTAGATGGACCAAGTGGTACTTATCTGCCGTCAAATTCTACGTTTCTATGTTATTAGAATTCTTTTAATACTGAGCGCGGGATGAATCATCCGTACAAATGCGGTAAAAGCTCTGAAAACGGCTGTTTTTGGAGGTTTACCTCAATACCTATGACTCCGCATGTATGTATTAAAAAAGAGATCAGCAGCATATAACAGATATCTGCTACAGGCCCGTGGCACAGCCGTCCCCACAGCATTCTATGGGCTGCAATGTGCCTGTATGCAGCAAGTTTTTCCAGAACTTTTGCCCGTTCAGCAATGAGGCTTCTTACCGCAATGAGGGCCTGATTCAGACCCGCTCGCGAGTGCATAGCGCTCGCAAGCGGGTCTATGGTGGGCCATTGCATACGCGCGAGCCCCGGAGTG
This sequence comes from Taudactylus pleione, assembly GCA_031769625.1. Classification (NCBI taxonomy): domain Eukaryota; kingdom Metazoa; phylum Chordata; class Amphibia; order Anura; family Myobatrachidae; genus Taudactylus; species Taudactylus pleione. Next base: position 11,127,166 of record JAUIMM010000060.1, on the reverse strand, counting down.
AGTGAGATGTTGATCGACAGCTCGCCCCGTTAAGTAGGCGGGGAGGGGGGGTGGCTGGACAAACGGAGGCATTCCCGAAGGAACGCCTGCCATTTGTGGGCGGCCCTACTGACATCACCAGTGATGTCAGTAGTGGATTTCCTGCTCTATTAGAGCAGGAAGTACACTCGGGCTTGCGAGACATGAGACCCTACCACAAGGGTCTCCTCGCAAGCCCGATAATCGCGACCATCGCCAGGCCACCCGCTAAGCTGCCGCCCACAGCTTAGCGAGCGGCCGGGTTTAAAAAAAAAAAAAAAACGCCCTGATTCAGAGCATGCGCTTGCAAATAGCGAGCGCCTCTGAATCAGGGCCTGAGTCCCCAGAGAGGAATCCCTTTCTTTCCCCCTGCGGCTTGTGCATGCACTGGCCGAGGGCTCCCAGGTCATAAACCTGGGAGTCAGTATCCCGCTGGGACGGCTCTAAATCAGATGCGCTGTCCCAGGAGATAAGTAATTAAGCATAAAGCTGGTTTGCATGCAATAGGGGCTGGGATGTGTCGCATAGCATGTGCCCTACCTGATACACCCTGCCCTGAATCTTATTTGTTACATTATCAGAAAGGAAAATGTATTACTTTGTATGTCTGCTAACGAGTTATTATTTCTCCAGGAAATAACACTGTTTCTGATTCATTCTTCCTTAAATGAATGCTGCTAATTGTACCTTTTGCCTATGATATAGGAGTATTTACACCAGGAGATAGGACTGTGCTGTTATCTAATACTAGCTGCTGCCCGTGGCTTGGCCGATTATGAAATCGCTTCTGCCAGTGTTTTTTTGTCTGAGGTGTTCTAGTCGTATGGCTTTGTATAGGGGCCCTGTCGCGGGAGTGGCCCATGTGACCAGCGGCGCTACACAGACTGGTGGCAGCAGCCCCTTCACCCACCACTCACACCAATGTCCAGGGGCGTTTTAAGAGAGGAGGCGGACCGTATGCTTTCACCGTGCAGGGCCCCTCCTCTCTCCCCGGCGGCCGGCAGCTGACTGACGCGGATGGCCTGCTACCGTAGAAGTAGTAAACTCTGAGTGTGCCCGGGGTCTACTGCGCATGCGGAAAAATGGTCGCGGCGGCCATTTTCCCGTGTTCTGTTCAGTGCTGACACCCGAATCTGAACCACGGACAGGTGAGTTTTTAAATAATATGGGTGCAGAGTGTGCGGTGTGGGGCCCCCCTGGACCTGGGGGCCCGTGTGCCCCGCACACCCTGCACCCGTTATAGATACGCCACTGCCAATGTCACTGTGTGCCCTGTGTACAGACTGCTATGTAGCCTCTCCTATTCACCCACCACTCACACCAATGTCACTGTGTGCCCTGTGCACAGACTGCTATGTAGCCTCTCCTATTCACCCAGCACTCACACCAATGTCACTGTGTGCCCTGTGCACAGACTGCTATGTAGCCTCTCCTATTCACCCACCACTCACACCAATGTCACTGTGTGCCCTGTGCACAGACTGCTATGTAACCTCTCCTATTCACCCACCACTCAGACCAATGTCACTGTGTGCCCTGTGCACAGGCTGCTATGTAACCTGTCCTATTCACCCACCACTCACACCAATGTCACTGTGTGCCCTGTGCACAGACTGCTATGTAACCTCTCCTATTCACCTACCACTCACACCAATGTCACTGTGTGCCCTGTGCACAGACTGCTATGTAACCTCTCCTATTCACCCACCACTCACACCAATGTCACTGTGTGCCCTATGCACAGACTGCTATGTAACCTCCTATTCACCCACCACTCACACCAATGTCACTGAGTGCCCTGTGCACAGACTGCTATGTAGCCTATCCTATTCACCCACCACTCACACCTAAGTCACTGTGTGCCCTGTGCACAGACTGCTATGTAACCTCTCCTATTCACCCACCACTCACACCAATGTCACTGTGTGCCCTGTGCACAGACTGCTATGTAACCTCTCCTATTCACCCACCACTCACACCAATGTCACTGTGTGCCCTGTGCACAGACTGCTATGTAGCCTCTACTCTTCATGTGACCGCGGGCCCAAAGCACCTCTCCCCCCTTACCGCCCCACCTATCTCTTCCGTTGATGATGTCAATATATTTTGTTTTAGTTATTGCTCAGATTTAACTTGACGGATGGAGAGGAAACAAAGTGCAGGTTATTTCCAGGAGTTTCCACTACACAATGATGCAGTTGTCATGAATATCGGCTCACAAGTTTTTACGCCAACTTGGAACAGACAGTCACAACGTTTTTATTATATTACTATAGATAACAGGCAGACATAACATTCTTATTATATTAGTATAGATTGATGTAGTGAAATAAAAGGAAGCGCGTCTGTCTGTCTGAATGCCGTTTCATGGGCGTGCATAAATTAGCCGCTGCGATTGCCTACGCAGCATGAGACCACTCAGCGTGTGAGGAGACTCTGCAGTGTCTGCGGCTGGTCAGACCTGGTATAAATGCTACGTGACTGCCCGATGTGTGTTGATGGTACCGATGTTTACACAGAAGAGCGACATTGGACGGATATGAGAAGGCAGCAGTCGGCGTCTTTATGTCGGCTGTGCGTTGGCAGGCATTCGCATATTTTAGCAATTGTGATCCATAGGAGGTTGCAATTGTGTTTGCATTTGCCTCCGCTGCTGAATCAGGCCCTCTATTCCCAAATAAATTCTCATTTATCTAGCACCTTCTAGAAGATACCTGGAATCTGATTGGTTGCTATGGGCAACGTCACTTCTTAATAGAACTCCCATCTTAGTAAATTTACCCCTTGTTGTGTTAGCCTGTGAGCAGAGCTTTCCTATCACTCGTCTCTCTGTTAAAACCTACTCTTGTATTATTACTGTGTTTGTCCCCATTATAAATTGGTACGAGTATGCAGGCGTCAAACACATAAATGTTTATAATAAGAATAACATGCGTCTCTTTATGCAAATACGTGGGGAGAGCGGAAATGTAACAGGCTTGGAACACTCCCTGATGTACAGTGTAATCTGCTTGTTTTGTGCTCAGTTATTTATTGAAAGCAATCTCCAGGGCACCAGCAAACATACAGTGTGCTCACACCCACTAACTATTTCCTGAGCACCGAGCCTCTAATTCTCCAGCCTCTACGCAATCATATCTATGTGTAGAGGACTTAAGCACAACACGTCTTGGTGGACCATGGGGCACTACAATCCCCATCATGTAATGTTTCATCCCTTGTAGTAACTAATATTCATTACAAAGACCTGTTTATTTATAAGGAATAAAGCACAGTCTAGCATAAATGATAGAGGATAGGAAGCCTCATTCCTCAGTGATGTAGTTGGTTCAAAATTAATAGATTAGTAGTCTCATCCCTCCCTCAGTGATGTTACCAGTTCCTACTGAATAGATACAGTACAAAGCCTCATGCCTCAGTGATGTCACTGTTTCCTAGTGATTAGATAGGCAGCCTCATGCCTCAGTGAGGTCACTGGTTCCTACTAAAAAGATAGGCAACCTCATGTCTCAGTGATGTCACTGGTTCCTATTGAATAGATAGGCAGTATCATGTCTCAGATGTCACTGGTTCCTAGTGAATAGATAGGCAGTCTCATGTCTCAGTGATGTCACTGGTTCCTAGTGAATAGATAGACAGTATCATGTCTCTGATGTCACTGCTTCCTAGTGAATAGATAGGCAGTCTCATGTCTCAGTGATGTTACTGGGTACTAGTGAATAGATAGGCAGTATCATGTCTCAGTGATGTCACTGATTCCTAGTGAATAGATAGGAAGCCTCATGTCTCTGATGTCACTGGTTCCTAGTGAATAGATAGGCAGTCTCATGTCTCTGATGTCACTGGTTCCTAGTGAATAGATAGGCAGTCTCATGTCTCTGATGTCACTGGTTCCTAGTGAATAGATAGGCAGTCTCGTGTCTCAGTGATGTCACTGGTTCCTAGTGAATAGATAGGCAGTCTCATGTCTCTGATGTCACTGGTTCCTAGTGAATAGATAGGCAGTCTCGTGTCTCAGTGATGTCACTGGTTCCTAGTGAATAGATAGGCAGTCTCATGTCTCTGATGTCACTGGTTCCTAGTGAATAAATAGGCAGTCTCGTGTCTCAGTGATGTTACTGGGTACTAGTGAATAGATAGGCAGTCTCATGTCTCAGTGATGTCACTGATTCCTAGTGAATAGATAGGCAGTCTCATGTCTCTGATGTCACTGGTTCCTAGTGAATAGATAGGCAGTCTCATGTCTCAGTGATGTTACTGCGTACTAGTGAATAGATAGGCAGTCTCATGTCTCAGTGATGTTACTGGTTCCTAATCATGTGAGAGGTTGCTAAATGCCTCATTGATGTCACTAGTTCCTAGTGAATAGATAGAAAGCCTCATGCCTCATTGATGTCACTGTTCCTAGTGAATAGATAGAAAGCCTCATGCCTCAGTGATGTCACTGGTTCTCAGTGAATAGATAGAGAGCCTCATGCCTCATTGATGTCACTGTTCCTAGTGAATAGATAGAAAGCCTCATGCCTCAGTGATGTCACTGGTTCTTAGTGAACAGATAGAGAGCCTCATGCCTCAGTGATGACACTGGTTCTTTTAGTATAGATCGGATGCTTCATGCTTCATTGATGTTACCGGTTTCCAGGAATCATTTGTTAAGAGCTGGGACTGCAGCTAAAGATCATGGACAGAGGAGATTCAGCTATGTACGTATATAACGGCTGTCTGCACTGTGCACGGGGGATGTGTCATTCATAATAATATACAGGGTGGGAGTGATTATACTACATGTAGGAAGCAGATAGGGACGTAATCACTGTATTCATAGTCAGATCCATAAAGGTACATGGAATAGACTTATATAGCATGGAAGAGAAACGGGGTGTATGACAGGCAATACATATAGCTTACGGTCTGGCTATATATATAAGAATATATAAATATAATAATAAAAGTAATGAGTAATACCTTTGCACAGGTCCGTTCTCTGCAGCCTGGCTCTTCCTGCTTCCTGCACTATTGCTGGGTGTGGGCTTGGCATGTCTGGACGCCCAGGTGTGGGGACTGGCCTGGTTACCTGTGGAGGAGGCGGGGCCACAGGTGACAACAAGGAAGTGACTGTCACTGCTGCGATTTGCATACAGCTTAAAGCTTTCCCCTGCTGCCTGAGCATTGCCATTACCAGTGCTTTAACCCCTCGTGTGCCGCCAGCTCCACGTAACACATGAGACATGCTATATAAAGGCGAATGTGTCCATAGACAGGCCCCGCACCTGTAGTCGCCATCTTTTCTGGATACCTTTTACGTTTCTGTCCTATTGATAACATCAGCATTGTCATCCCATTGTGACTCGTCAGGCCAGATGGTTTAGGCTGCTGGAAAAAAGAATGAATGGCTATAGGTTTATTTATACTTTGCAGTCTCTAGATGAACATGGTGTCTGTCCACAGTGTCTGTGAATGTCACATAGATCCAGCAATTACATTCATTTCCATGTCACAGTCTTCCTTTATCATCCCTCCTCTGCTCAGTCCTAATGGGTGACTCTGTGCTCACTTGTCACAAGAGCTGACACTCGCCTGCTACCTGTAGCAGCTACAGTTTTCTGTGCTTCTCTCCTCCTGATCGGTGGCCTTTGGGCAACTGAATTTCTTTCTGCTAACCCCACCGGCGGGGGCTTCACATTGATAGGGGTCAGTGACTCGATCTCACCCCGGGCTCGCACATTTTTGCTTGAAGCCTATGGGGCTGCGAACAGAAATGAGCTAGTCTGGAGGTACCATAAGTGTGGCATAGTAACAGCAGCACCTACCCGTGGGGGCGAGAACATCTCTCCTAATTGGGTTGACACCATAATGTCTCCTAGCCAGATCGGGTACTCCCATGGTAGGTGATACACTGGATCCCCCCTCTAACAAAGCTCTCAAATCTCTGGGTGCTCTCCTGGATTCTCTGAAGAGCAGAACACCTTCCCACATCCCACCCATTGCCCTAGTGAATCCCGGGCAGTGTCGGACTGGGACATGAAGGGCCCACCGGGGGAATGCAGTGATAGGGGCACATGCTTAAAGAGTGTGGTTATCCACCATAGGGGGTGTGGCCAGCCACCACAGATGCTTGGCTAACTAATGGGCAAATCTTGGTGTAGTTTTTCTATAGAAGGAACCCAAGTCCCCATGCTGATCAGTGTTCATGGTAACAGAGCATCTAATAGAGTAACAATCTATAATTTGAGGTCTGGAACCTGACACCTAGAGGAGGGGGATGGGCTCACATACAGTGGGGCCCACCGAGGATTTCCCCTGCACCCCTGTGGGCCAGTCCAACCCTGATCCCGAGGTCATGATGTCACAAATTGCGTCACTGAGTACCCTGCACTTGCTACTTGGATGGATCTTTCTCTCTTGGGATATTGCTGAGGGAAGGTCCCAAAAGTAAGCAAGTATGTGCTACCCCCGTGCGTCCCTCATTGTCTCCCACTGAGCTTTTGGCTGCCACTTCATATTTAACTACACCACAAGGAGCCGCTACACCTGCAATGTACATTTTTGTCTCCTACTTTGCCCGTGTACATATCTGCAGTAGCTTATGCAAAGGATGAGCAGGATAAACATTAAATGATTTTCCCGGCTTTCAATATGCACAGCTGCAAAGGCAATTATAAGGTTAATGGTTTAGCCAGCTGTACCACCACTGTTGATTGCATACATTATCACAGTAAATAAATTATGCCTAATATCTGTATATTGAATTTCCTTACTGCAGCCCCGATACCGTCCGCTTTTAACAACTTCATCAAGGCAGCCTCCAGCCGGGACTGATGCAAATATTTCAGCTAAAAACTAGAAATCAATCCAAACTACATTCTGTATATGCAGAAATGAATAAAGTACTGGGTCTAACACAAAGCAGCAAGGCAACCATGTATTCACGATACATCACAGTCATAGAGACTGCGCCACCAAGCACAGAGCGCAAAAAGAACGCTTCTAAAACTGAGGAGATAAAGCATACTTGCCAACTCTCCCTCATTGTCAGGATGACTCCCTCACATATAGCCTCAATCTCCCTGACTCCCTGAAGAGTCTACCAATCTCACTCATTGCACCTTACCCCCATTATGAGGCTGTTATATAAACAAAAAGAGATATATAAATTCAAATTGGATCATTAGTATAATTTCCCTGCATTGGGTATAAGGCACAATGATCCCTATGGCTACATGCATTTTCTGGAAAGTATCAATGGGCACGATTCACTTGAGCGCGATGTGAATAGCGTCGGGAGATAGCTCCCGGAGCTATTCAATTCATCGTGATGTTAGGTCGGGGAAGACTCGTTCTCACGTCTTAAACAGTGTGTTTAGGCGCGATAACGGGCATTCCCCGACCTATCTTCCCGGCGCGAGGCTGTTTTCCCGACGCTAAGGGCAGAAAACAGCCTCGCGCCGGGACTTTTGTTGGATTTCTGCTCTCATCCCCGGGGGGGATGCGAGAAGAAATCATTAGTCGGACTTGGCAGCGCGGTGTATTGAATAGCTCCGGGAGCTCACTCCCAGCGCTATTCACATCGCGTTGAATAGAATCGTGCCCTATGTGTTTTCATCAACAAATAGATCTTACTAACTGCTTTGGGGATCGTTATATTTGCATGTAAGTAAATGTTGTGACACGCCCCTCAGATGTAGCAGTACACGCCCACTTTACCACTGGGCCATACATGCCTACCCTCCCGGTTTTCGCGGGAGGCTCCCTATTTTTCGGGTAACCCCCCGCACCCTCGGAAGGGTAGGCATTTCTCCCGCATTCTGCCCACTTCCTAGTGAAGTGGGCAGAATTAGGAGAATACCCGCGGCAATCGCGGGTCTCCGTGAAGGGGGCGGGGGCTTAAGCTGTGATTCTGCATGAATCACAGCATTTGGCCCCGCCCCCTATGTAAATTGTGCCCAATCGCGACAATTTTACCGTGAGGGGCGGGGCTTAATGACGCGAATCATCAAGCCCCGCCCCCGTGGGCCCCCCTGCTGCATCTCTTACCCGGGCTTCTCCCGGGAAGAGAATGTTAAAGGTAGGCAACCCTGCACTGGGCTCATAGGTGCTGCTTTCACAATCTCCCTGAAATGCATTTTCAAAAGTAGGCAAGTATGAGATAAAGGGGTCTAGTTACTAAGCAGTGTTAGGAGACAGAGTGAAAAGTGATAAGGTGCCAGCCAATCAGCTCCCAACTGTCATCTCACAGGCTGTGTTTGAAAAATGACAGTTGGGAATTGATTGGCTGGTACCTTATCACTTTTCACTCTGTCTCCTAACACTGCTTAGTAACTAGACCCCAAAGTACCAACCAATCTGCTCCTTTACAGACTGAGGGCCTGATTCAGGTTGGATTGCAAGGCTGCGTTCGTACGCAGCCAGCCGATGTTTCCATCCTGCGTATGCGTATAAGATGCAGTGCGCGTGCGCGAACTGGCCACTGCGATCAGGAAGCGATTGCAGTGAGCGCGCAGAGTCTTCACACAGTGACAGGAAGTGACTGTTTGAGGGAGGGTGGTCAGAGAAATGCAGGTGTGCCTGGGCGTTTAAATGCCGTTAAAGGGGCGTGCATAATTAAGCCCCTGCGAAACCATACGCTGGCAGAGGTCTAGATGGTGGCGGGAAGTTTAGTAGTTTGTGCGGTAGGGTCAGATCAGCCACAACTGTGCGGATGGGTCCGATGTTACCGATGTTTTTGCAGACTTGCGGATGCGTGTTATGGGAAGTGGACGGCTTTACACAGTGATGGGCGTCTTGGTATAGAGCTGCGGTTGCCGTGCGACTGCATTCATTAGCATATTTTCGCAGTGAGCGGGGTGCGTGCGAACGCAGCCTTGCGACCTAACCTGAACCAGGCCCTAAGCTCTGGAAAGTGATCAAATTGGAAAGTGTTTAAAAAATGACAGGAGCTGATTGGTTGGTAGTTTATAACTTTCCAATTTATCACTTTCTAGAGCTTAGTACATCTAGTGTTTTTTGTTCTCTGGAAATTCCACATATCACACTATACCGTTCCTTGGCCCTCATTCAGAGCCGTTCGCTATTTGCGGTCGTTCGTTTAAAAACAAGGGGTGGCTATTCAAATGATCCGTACGCACATTGCAGTCTGTTCACACCTCTAAGTCTGAACGAACGAGCAAAACATACGCTCGTTTATTTGTTAAAAACGCCCCCTGGCCGCTCGCATCCTACGTCATGTCCGCTATTTATTAGATTAATCGAGTACATCGACAAGGGTATGAACTGCTCGCTATTCTTGTGGTTGGTGTTTGCTACCACAAATTTGCGAGCAGTTCTGGCTCTAAAATAACCCAGTGACGTGATCAATGACGCTGCTGTTTTAAATATACACACCCATAAAACGCCCGTTTTGACCTTTAAGCACGCCTGCGTTCGGATCTCCACTCCCCATTTTCAAGCACCTTCCCCTGTTACCACCCACATACGCCTCATTCTGTCACTCAAAATAGCAGGCACTCGCTATATAGCGTACAAACGATTTTCGGCCGCACTGACTGGTTCGCGCATGCGTACTAAAAAGCGTACGCATGCGCAGATGTGCAAACATCGCTCGGAACGAGCGTACTGCCGCTAACGAGCGGCTCTGAATGAGGGCCCTTGTCCCTGTAAGTGTTTATGCAGTGTCAGAAATGACCACACAAACGTTTTTTGTTATACTTTAAATAGTACAGCATGAATGGCCGAATTTAAATTTAATGACATTTCTCAATTTTCGCAGCGAGCGGGGTGCATGCGAACGCAGCCTTGCGAACCAACCTGAATCAGGCCCTGAGGCCCAGATTTGTCAATGAGTGATATTCTTGTTATTACTCATTCCTAATCTTATGCCTCTTTTATACCAAAGTTCCGGGTTTGACCCGGGGGGGTTAGAACAGAGTTCCAATCCGGATCAGATCCGGAACTTACCCCTTTCATACTGCAGCGCCGACCCAGGATATTCCCGAGTCTGCGCCGTTCAATCCGGAGCCGGGTTTGCAGTGACCCGGCTCTTCCGGCGTTGCAGTGGACGCTTGGAGATGATGTCATTGGTACTATTGGTTGGTACTTTTATTTCTCTCCACTTTATCTCTCTCCAAGGCTTAGTGCATCTCCCCCTGAGTCACAGAAAGGGAAGTGGCAGAACCCTCCGGGGGTAAGGAGACAATTTGGTGAGTGAACAGGATCTTCACTATTATCTATTGATCATTTCGGTATTGGCACAGAGCTAAGAATAGACAATTGCCTGGAGGTCTCTTTACTACTATGATTAGTTTTATATAATTACAGGACATGTAATCAGCATCTGATGAGCTGATCGACTCCAACAGAAGTGTCCCAATTAGCAATCAATGAGCTTGTCAATCCCATTTTGTGCTTGAACACTGTTTGGTGGACATGCCCCCTACCCCCGATCCCCCATACAGGCTGTCATTATGGACTGCACTGGACTTTGGCCTCAACATGTGGAAGAAGGTTCTGGAAGCCACCATGGTGGTTGTATGCGGTCGTACACCTGCCTTATTGACGTTACCTTCTTTACATACCCCCGTTGTGTTTTAGAATTCTAAAATTGCATTACAAGGATACACAACAATGGGACACACACATGTATATATCCGAGAGTGTTCTATAATGTGGGAAGTATCAGGGGTTTGGCGCATAGTTAGATTCAGCCTCTTTGCCCTGCTTATGAGCCCCCTGGATCTCTGCTAGATTTATCCATACCCTTATATACATATAAACGCATTAGAAGATGGCCTCAACTGCATAAACATCCACTGATATAAAAGAAGATATATGAAAGGAATAAGCTACATGGATAGATAAAGTCACTGCTAGCACATTTATCCCCGCACAACGGAATTTGTCCATGTGAACCCGCCATTGGTCTGGGTGCGCTGTTGAAGTGCCACTGCTCTGGTTTTTTTTACAATGGGGGAGGGGGGGTGTTGACCAATAATCCAGTTTTCTATTATTGGGATGATAACATCAGTACATATGCCCAGTGCTGTAAAGATCCACCCATTTGTCATTCCTGCCAAGTGAACAGGTCCAACAGGGAATCCCGATCAGAAGTGTGTTGGATGCATCGTGCCTGACACAGTGGTGGACGCAGACTTGACCACGGCAGCATCTATTGGTGGTCGCCCGCCTTCAACTTTACAGAAATGCCGCTACAAAGTCCTTCCTTGGTGTACATCTGTGGGTATGACTGTGCAAGGACTGAGGTGCCCACTGTCAGCGTCTGTACAGGCTGTAATACCACCTGGCGTGTCTTTAGAGTCCGGCCTCCAAGGTGGATGATTGAGCGTCTGTGTGCGCAAACGCTTCAGCTACACGTCCGCGACACTTCCGTAACGCGTCCATAAGACGGATCACCTCCCAGTCGCCGTCCAGCACTTTTCCAAGACCTCCCTGCTACCATGCATCGCAACAGCGCCTTCATGTGTGCAGTCTGTGTAATGCATGCACCATAGGAGCACTTATGGATTTTCTCACACGCGCAGTAGCAAAAAAAAAAAAAAACAACTCAACTCCACCAACATCGGCATCGCCTGCATCTCTGAATCAGGCCTATAATCACTGCAAAGTGCTGCAGATGACATCTAAAATTATCTTAGTGGACATGGAAACTGCAGCATGTCTGGGCCATTGTATTAGCCTTACGTCATTATCAGTGACAATCCAGTGTTTGGGACGTTTCTTGGACAAAAAGCTTGACAGCATTCTTCTACCTGTCCCGATTGTCCACCCTTGCCTAGGAGATATTAGAAGGTAGGTAGAGGTTGACTACAAGAAAAGTTTGGTCATCGTTCAGTTACCATAAGATTGCAGCAGAAAACCAGACACATAATGTGATGTGTTCAGTCTACATTTACTTTTGGTATTTTTTTCCTTCCTTGGTTTCAGATTTAGACTTTAGCAGTGAATCGGTCAAACCTAGAAGCCAGCTGGACCCTTAGGAGAATGGGCAAGAAGGCCTGGCATGTGGTATGTAACTAACTCCTTCTAGGATTCCGCTACTACATTGGAAGAGATGGCGGACAGCAGCTTCTTACTTGGACGCCCTTCAAAAGTTTTGTTCCTCAGCAGAGAATGGTGAGCACTGTGGCCAGCCACGGAATGTGACCCTATTGGTGGGCAAGAGGCCACTCCATATAACTCTGCGGTGACATGTGAGGACATAAACACTGCCACGCGGGTTCAGAGGAGTGCCATGGTCTAAGCCGAGGAGGCTGAGAATGAGGACTTGTTAAGGCCAGGCCTAGAAGAGTGGGGGTGAGAGGGGTAGTGATTATGGGGCAGGTGTGGTTGGGGGTTCATCCCCATGTAGGTGATATGAGACGGTGTCCACAGTGCTTTTCACCATGCCCTGTTTGATTTGTTGTATCAATGATGTTTAACAGAAAATACAGTTCGGAATCAGCCTTTGATAGTTTTCAAATTACTTTTATTGACTATTTAAATAAAGACATTTCTACAGCAAAGACTTCCATCCCCGAGATGTATTGATTTCCTGGCAGCTCTTCTCAGTATAATGATTAGGAATAATGTCTCATGGATCCCTGCTGTCCTTTACTGTTACTTGTTCTCGTCTAAGCCATCGCTGGACGCTCTGCACATCATTAGCAAATGACCAGCCAAGGCCACCCCTTGGTCCCCAGTGCATAAAGTCATAAAGAGCAGAGGTAATTAGAGTTTGGTGCGGCCCTCGGAGCATCCTGCTGAGTTCTCCAAACTTTGTCCAGTTCCTCTGGGGATTTCTCTGTCATTATTTAAAATGTTATTATAGAACACAAGCAGGGACGGAGGAACAAGGTAAGCCCCAATAAGAGCGTACTGAGGGCAATATGCCACTGTAACAACCTGCCAGCCCCGCTATGCTGCCATATTTTTTTCTGTGTGTTGGTAGGTGGCGTTCCACAGTCTGGGGTTAATTCTGCGCTGGATGCATCAGTTAAAATGGACGCATATTTTGAACCAAATGCGCATGCATGAATTAGAAAGATGGACATACACATGCATCGCACGATGCATCCGAAATAGCAGTGTCACGACCCTGTCTAGTTGTCACCTTTTTGCCTTGGGACTTACCCCTGTCAGCTGTCCCATGGATCTGTGTTTGTAGTTCTCCTGGGGGATCTGCTCTGACTTCTCTATGCATTCCTGTCACAGTGATTATTGCACCTGGTCTCTCCTCTGTCTGTGAGCACTGCTAGCCCTGATTGGAATCACAGGTGTGGTTCTGATTCTCAGTGGTGCAGAGATGAATACTCCCTCTGCATGTTGTGCCTTCCACCACTCAGAATGCTACTACCAGACCACCTGTCCGTATCCACCAATTGCTGCCAGACCCAGGGTATATGTTTCCTACCCTGATAGCATTCTGGGCCTGAACATCTCGTCTTCCCGTGGTGTATGGTTCATGCTGTTTCTGCATTTCAAGTGTATCCCTGAAACCTGCTACAGCAACCCCCGGTGCTTCCAGAAAACCTGCTACAGCTAAACCTGGCAATCCAGTAAACCTGCTGACAGCAACCCCTGGTGCATCCTGAAAACCTGCTACAGTAATACCTGGCATCCAGTCGTCCTGTTACAGCAATACCTGGCCTGTGCTCTGCTGCTAGTCCTACTCCTGGTTGGTCCCTGGCACTCTGTAAACCTGCATTGTGTCACCCTGCCTTGCTTCCTGCTGTGGTCAACTCCTGCTCCTTTTACCTACCTACTCCCTCCCTGAACCTAAAATTCCCAAACCTACCCATTCCTTCCTGAAACCTGTTATTCCCAATTATCCAATCCAGCCTGCACCTGAGTTCCAGCCGTTGTCATAGAAATTCCAGATTACCTTGTTTAGCCCTCGTCTCAGCATTACCTGACTTCCCTTCAGCCATTGTCACATTATTCCAGTCCAGAGTCAAGTTCCAAGCTCATCAGTTCAATTCAACAAGTCCTCCTGCCGGTCCCAGTCCGGTCCCTACAGTTCCTGTCATTTATCATCAAAGGCAGTTTTCACTGCTACACAAGTCTTGTAAATCGAGCTATCTACATCACCTGTGGTTCCAGTCATGCCGGCCTCCGTTGAAACCCGATCACCACCTGAGACAGGTAACTCGCAGGCACCAATTGTGACAAGCAGGTAGGTGCGTCTGTGTCCAATCATGTGTGTACGGAGACTAACGTGAAACAGGCATTCCTGGGTGGCAAGTACCCTGGGCCGTAGAGAACGACCACGGGCCACGATCCTGAGAGAGGGCATGGCCAATCCAGGGAAGCGTGGCTTTTGCTCCTTTTTTTAAAAAAGCCTTGTCCTCAGCAGCGGGTCCCCATAGGAACCCGCTGCTGAGGGAGGTTTTTTTTTTTTTAAAGCATAGGGAGGGCACAGGAGGTATGTGGGGGTAGCAGATGTGCCAAGTGGGGCTTCAAATCACGTGCGCCAAACCCAGACAGGAGGCACCGGAGAAGAACCCAGCACTGGCCCTGCACACAAGTTATCATCTATAGGTCAAAGCCCATTAACATAAATATCAGTATAATCAGTGAGTTCTGTCTTCATTACTTTACTGTTCATTTTGAGAACTTATGCATCATAAGGAATAATGTACCCGATGCTGTAATTACTGCAGATATTAGAGGTCACCTAACATTCTACCAATTTCACTATGATCGCATAACACCTTGGTGACTTCTAATATCTCTAGAATTTACAGCAGAGGTGCATTATCCCCTAATCTACTATATACAAAAAAATAAATTAAACATACACTTATTAACATTTACATAATGTGCATTGAAGTTGGGCTCAGTACAGTATGCTAGTGATTTGAATTATTCTAGGAAAGCTTAATTTCATGAATCAAGGGGAATGTATTAATGTATAAAATACAACAGGTGGCGCTGTGCTATTCAAAATGTATGTACAGTACAGTACAGGATGTCACATTAATCTCAGCTCCTGTAATAGAGTAAAAGAGGCACTTTCTGCTGGTCAATTAGATGGACAGATTTTACCACAATTGTAAAGCGCAACGGAATATGCTGCGCTATATAAGAAACTGTTAATAAATAAATACCCAGTGTAAGAGCCAGAGAAAAGTGTCTCTTTATCTGCAATATAGATTTAATGCTAAAATAGGGACTAAACTTTTGTTACAAGCACTGAATATGGAAAATGATAATGTGCAATAGGAATATGATGTATAAGCACAGACCACCGCTGCTACAGATCAGAATCTGCATGCTGGCTAGAGGCGTCTAAGAGCTTATGGACATCATGTCCAGGGCCGTGACTAGGGTAGTGTGACCAGTGCCATGGCACAGGGCACCACAGGGCAGGGGGCACTGTTTGGGCCTGTCAATTTTCTGTTTATGATCATTCTCACTTGTAGCTTCCTCTTCTTTTATCCCCAGCATCTCCTGGCCGCCCCTATCTCTTCCCTGACCCTTTCCCATGAGGCCATGGCCCTATTTCAGGTGCATTATCTTATGTCCCTATTTGAAAAAAGGGGGGGGGGGCAATGCTCTTTCCAGCACAGAGCACCAAAAAGTCTAGTTACGGCTCTGATCGTTTCTATAGGTAACCCAGAGATTTCAGCAGTTTATTACAGGAATTTACGTCAAATTCATCAAGAGCAATTGTTGCTAGGGGCTTATCATGACACATCATTTTATGGAGAACCTGTATTTGTATAACACCAACGTACTACACAACGTTTTACAGAGAATGCTCAGTCATTCACATAAGGTCCTGCTGGGCGCAGGGTCCGGGGGTTTAGACACCAGTGGGCCTGAAGCCATATCTCCCAATTTAGATAAGGCAAATCAGATTTGAGTGCACTGTCCCCGGCGTTTCGTGAAACAGCACATTTGTCTGGAAGTTGGGCGCTAGTGACAATTTATAGGTGCTTTTAGGTGAAAGGGGGGAGATGACCGTGCCCCCCTCAGCACGGCAGTGTGGTAACATTGTTGTCCTGATTACTCCCAAGGAAAATGTTGTGGTGTATGGTGAAACCGGTATGTCTATAAGGGGGAGAGGTATGATACCATTGATCACCCTCTCCTACTGCGCACCCTTCAGCCTATGGGCCTGTCGCACACCGTCCTTTCTTGGTTCACCTCCTACCTTGCTGACTGCTCCTTCATCTCTACCTCTGGTTCCACCTCACCCCCGATCCATCCTTCCCATGGGCGCTCTCCAGGGTTCTGTCCTTGGCCCTCTACTCTTTTCCCTGTGCACCTCCTCTCTGGGTGAACTCATCAGTTCCTTTGGCCTCCAGTATCACCTCTATGCTGATGACACTTAACTCTACCTCTCCTGATCTCTCCCCTCCTCTATTGTGTCTCCATTTGTCTTTCTGCCATCTTCTGGAGGTCTGAGCGCTCTCTCAAAACCCACGTTCATAAAAGCATATCCGTCCGGTCCACCACTTAAGCATGTCACCACGTAGTCTACCTCACTCTCTTGCACTCTCCTGCTTCCTGCCCTTAACTCCCCTTACACTGGCTCACTCCTTATGTCTTCTCCCTTCCCTTTAGAATGTAAGCTCCCATGAGCAGGGCCCTCCTCCCTCCTGTTCCCAATAGTTATCACTCTTGCACACCAGCCACACTGTACACCTCCTCCTTGGGCTCTCTGCCCCTGGACTCCATCCCTTTGCAGTTTTTGTTTTTTCAGACGAGGTAGACTCGTTATCTGTGCCCACGCTATTAGGTACGCTGAGCCATTGCACCCCTTGCATCAATGGCTGTGTTCTGTCTTATCGCTTTGCCCTCTGTACGACGCTGCGGACCACTTGTGGTGCCCTATAAAATAAAGTTTAATAATAAATAACTATCTAATATATCAGCAGGAACATTACAGAAACAAACAGCAGAGACTCCACGTAGGATTCACAGAAAAACAGCTGTTCGACGTTCCGGGAATTAAACACGAGTGTCAGATCACGTCAAGAATACGTTGAAATAATTAGCAGATGTCTGCTATGAAGAGCTGATCAGGGAGTACAGGGGATAATGTTTGATTGCTGAAAACTCAGCTCCGGGAAGCTGGGTCATTATTTAAACGTGTGACAAGTAATAAGGGAGAGCTGATGTCTCAGAGGTACGAGCCGCACTCAGCGAGACTTATAGGTAATAGATAAATCCATATCACAGGACTGAGGATGGGAGCGATGAGACCAGAGCCGGCTCTGATAATGAAGGCCTGGCAGGTGTTTCGTTGTATTTCTTCACATTGTCTTTTATTGCTGCTAATTACTCCGCAGTCCTCTTCTAGATTTAATAAGATCTCCATTGGCTTATTGCTAATCAAATACCTTAAATATCCTTACTTAACTTATCTATTAAATAAAGAGATGGACACCATAACAGCTTGGATAGAAGGTCACAGCTTTTATTTCTGAATTAATTAATTCACCTAACCACGGTGGCCAGGAGATGCTGCATACTCAGTTCTAGCCTTCAAGTTGGAGACACACACGGGGAACGACTGAAACGCTCCTCCTAAAGACGCACTTACGTTGCGAAGGTCTCGCCTCCCTCCTGGGCCAGTCTACTCCGAGCGCTTCCGTACAAAAGCGTTCGGGTCCCCTCGTACGAGAAGGACAGACTCGTCATGTTACATCGAGGTCCAGCGCCCTCACAACGTTCTCTTGCGCCACAATAAAGCCACTGAGATGCAGCGTTCTCCCACCAAAGCCAGACTCAAATTGAGACTGGCCCGCCACCTAGAGAAAAAACCCACTAATCCAAAAGGCAAGCAAATCCTTAATAACAAACCTAAACCCAAATTATTAAAATGAACACCGTATGGACGAAAAATTCCGGCTAAGTCCGAACCCTAAAAGCTATGCCTGACTACCAAGCCACCAAAGGACAGAACATGCGTATTCAAAGCACCAGTCGCGGCACTATTTCAGACCAGACAATGCGCACATCCGGCCACAACAAACGCACTGCATTCACCAACTCTCTCAGCCGAAAAGACAACTCTAACCTTTCATCTTACAAAGATCATTCCCACCAACATGCAGGACCAACCAATCAGGCATCCCCCATTTCGCTGCAGACTCTACCAATAAACCTTGAACGGATGCGCACAGCAGGCCATGCACACCTATCCAGCGAACATGCCTACCACCCAACAACAAACTGGCACATCTAACCAAACATGACGTTCAGCTCAGAAAATATAGGAATGGCCGACCAGCCAAACCTGCTCTTCTCCAAAGTCTTTCCACTGTAAGGAAAGAACACCTTAACCGTGAGCCACCGCACCAAAACCAAGCTGTACACAACACAATTAACACAAAGCAACTAAACTAGCAGGGATGCAATGGGGGAAACAGGTAACCCGAGTGAAGAAGAAAACCCAAAAAACCTTCCCCGTGAACCAAGTTGGGCCAGATAATGGTCCCCGGGAGGAAAAATTAAAAAATCCCTTCACACCCCCACTTATTGAATGCTAACCATTCGATAACTGGCGGGTAAACAGCGTTTTCGGGTTGGCGCAGGAGCGCACCTAAAGCTTGTCACAGCGAACAGAAGATATAAATGCAGAGTACCTCCACCTCCCAACCCTTTGAATATCTCCGCTGGATGCTCCCGCTAATGCTGCACTACCAGCGGCAGCAATCTGAAAGGAATGGGCCCCGCAACTAGCGCTATCTAAACCTACCAAGCAAATTGACTTTTGGAAAGAGGGACAAATTTTTACGCCCCAACCATTGGGCACCGCCTGTCGTACCACCAGCCATATACAATGCGGCAAGTCGCACCGGGCAAACAGAGGAGTCACCCCATTTAAGCAAGGTAACACACCTGGCCCGGCCTAACTGATTAGTCTTGGAAAACTGAAGTTTGCACAAAACGGATGACTCCTGAAACATGATGACTCCCCTCATGAACCCTGTGGTCACCGGGGTCTTACTGGAAGCTACAATCTCACTGACCCTAAAAGCCCTGCAAAAGCCAAATGAAAAAGCGGGGCCTTGAAAGAATCTGAAGCCACACTGTCCATCACACCCAGCAAGCGAACACGGAGATTGAGCTCGATAGGCCTGCGGGAGTCAGTCCTGGTGGGTAACTCCTCGGCCCACCTTTAAGGGCTTAAGAAGGGAGGAATGATTTATTGGGATCTGGTAAACCCCTTAATTTACTGAAAAAGAAAATCCCCGCCAGGGCCGAAGGCCACGGAACCCTTGGAGCGAGCATGCTGTTGGTGCCCCCAAACGAACCTAGCCATAAACCCTGAGGAACCTGAGGAAGACTCACCCGGCTGGGGGCTTTGCGAACAGAAAGCCTGCCTGCCCTAAACGCCGCAGGATAAGCCATCCGAGTTGCTGAAGCCAGCGACCTCTATGCTAGGCCCATATTCCGGCCTGATGAAAGGAGGGCAAGAAAACCCAACTGTAGAAGCTGCCGGTGCCAGCAAACGGAAACGGGCAAATTGGAATCTGGACAATGAATCAGCAATCGTATTATGCAGCTCAGAGACGAGGTGCGTGCAAAACCCGAATGTTGGCCTTTTAGCAATCGCACTAGCAAACTAAATGCTGACTAGCCAAACGCTCCCTCCATAGCTAAAATGCTACTACAATAGGGAAAAGTTTCAATCAAAAGAAAATTGCCAGTAAGGCCCTCCAAATGCCACTCAGGAGGCCAGAGCGCTGTGCACCACTCCCCGTTAAAAAAGGCCCAAAACTAGAGAAACCAGACGCATCGGTGAAAAGCTGCAAAGAAGCATTCGCCACAGGAGCAGAGGGCCAAATGCGTTCACCATTAAAATGAACCAGAAAACTGGACCAAGGACCTCATTCAGAGCCGCTCGCTATTTGCGGTCATTCGTTTAAAAAAAAAAAAAGGGGTGGCTATTCAAATGAACCGTTCGCACTTTGCGGTCTGTTCACCCCTCTAAGTCTGAACGAGCGAGCAAAACTTGCAGTCGAAATGTTGAAAAATACGCCCCCTGGCCGCTCGCATCATACGTCATGTCCGCTATTTATTAGATTAATCGAGTACATCGAACAGCGTATGAACTGCTCGCTATTCTTGTGATTGGTTTTTTCAACCGCTATTTTGCGAGTAGTTCTGACTAAAAAAAAACCAAGTGACGTGGTCGCTGACGCTGCTGTATTAATTATGCACACCCATAAAACGCCTGTTTTGACCTTTAAGCACGCCTGCATTCTGAATTCCACTCCCCGTTTTCAAGCACCTTCCCCTGTTACCACCCACATACGCCTCCTCCTGTCACTCAAAATAGCAGACATTCGCTATTTTGCGAACAAACGATTTTCGGCCGCACTGACTGGTTCGCGCATGCGTATTACAATCCGTACGCATGCGCAGTTGTGCGAACATCGCTCAGTGTGAACGAGCGGCCGCTTACGAGCGGCTCTGAATCAGGCCCCAAGTTCGAAGACCCTCCTTAATCTCAGAAGACAAATGAACGAAGTGATGAGGCTGGCTCACCCTTGCCGTGGACTTTCTACAAAAAACCCGCCCCATGGGGATAATGCGCTAGGCAAAATTAAATGAACCAAGCAAAGGCTGAACTGCGCGCAATTTAACACTAACTGTTCCTAAACAAACCGCAATCTGATAAAGCAAATTATTTACTTTGTTATGCGTAAAGGATAAAAATAATAAATAAAATGAAATAAAAATTAGACGATATAACCTTCGGCAAACAACAACGACTAGAAACCACGCCTAGCTAAGTGCCCAGATACCACCATATGAATATAAAATATCTGACGAAATGCACTACCGAAACACCCGAAATCTGAAAGGAGGGGGAAAACACAAACATAGTCCCCCCTGGCCCTATAAAGAGAAATGTGGTATAAATAATGTGCAACATGGGACCGGCAATGCCAGGGTAAATGCACAAGCGTAAAAGTAAGTAAAGCTCTCAAAATAGGGTCAGGAGCAAAAAAGAATCAACAAATACACCAGGTGCCAATGAAACTATATAGCGCATGCCTACAGATGGAAGGTAACAACCGGAATACCGATAACATCTAGCCTTGTAAACAAAATACCTGAATCAAAACGAATCGTCCACAAGACCTCAACAAACAGGCCGGCTCTGGTATGACGTAATTCACAGGAAAAAAACGTAGAACCAAGGTAAATATTGAAATAAACAGATACCACCCCAGGGCCTAAAAAAGATGACTACACACAAAAAAGAATTAACAGTTTCTGCAGGGAGGGCAAGAGAAAAACGGGCCCTAAAACCTACCCAACAAACTCAGTGCCGACAGCAACCCACCAAACCACCAAGGCTTCCTAAATTAAGTGACCCCGAATGGTAAATTGCAACCAACCAGGCACCCCCTCCAAGGATATTGTACAAATGGAATAGCCTCCCATTGGAGGTGGTAGAGGCTAAGGCATCATAGCAATTAACACATGCATGGGATAGACCTAAGGGAATACTTCAGAAAAAGTAAGGATAATAAGGGTTGAGGTAACACTATGTGAAAAATTGGGGCAGACTAGATGGGCCAAATGGTACCAACTGTAGGCAAACTATGGCCCTCATTCAGACCTGGACGCAATTAGCGCTCGCTCGTCCTGAAAATAGGGGTGGCTATTCAAATGAACCGTTCGCTGTTTGCGGTCTGTTCACGCCTCTAGGTCTGAACGAGCGTACAAAACTTGCGGTCGTTTTTTGGGAAACTACGCCCCCTGGCCGCTCGCATCCTACGTCATGTCCGCTATTTATTAGATTAATCGAGTACATTGAACAGGGTATGAACTGCTCGCTATTCTTGTGGTCGGTTTTTGCTACCACAATTTTGCGAGCAGTTCTGGATATAAAATAATCCAGTGACGTGGTCAATGACGCTGCTGTATTAATTATGCACACCCTTAAAACGCCCGTTTTGACCTTTAAGCACGCCTGCGTTCGGATCTCCACTCCCCGTTTTCAAGCACCTTCCCCCGTTACCACCCACATACGCCTCATTCTGTCACTCAAAATAGCAGGCATTCGCTATTTAGCGAACAAACTATTTTCTGCCGCACTGACTGGTTCGCGCATGCGTATAACGATCCGTACGCATGCGCAGTTGGGCAAACATCGCTCGGAGCGAACGAGCGGCCGCTTACGAGCGGCTCTGAATCTGGCCCTATATTTCTATGTATCTAACTTGCGAGAAAAAAGGGGAGAAAAAACACTTTCAGGGTACCATTACAACCAATCGGGCAGCTAATCCCAAACTAATGTGAGACTGGCCTGACAAGCGCCATGGGACTATCCCCACACCCATGCCATGTGAAACAACCAGACGCGCTGCTATGAAATGGACTCCCGGGGGCATAAACGGCAATAACTATGAATTAAGGAACCAAATAGAATTAGTTAAACAAGTTTGCAAGAAAACCACATATAAACCTAAGCAAATGTTCTCATGCCCACTCTTGCGTAACCCCTAAAGGACCGCTGCAATGTCACAATTTACAAAGCCCGCCTCCATCTAAGGCTCCACAGTCTGAGAAGCCATTGCCCCCGACCCTAGCACCTGACTTTCGGACCACCATCGCGCAAACCCCCTAATAAGCTTGCGGAAAACGCTTGGGGGAACTAGACAAGCGAGAGCTGTAACAGAGTCAGGATGAGGAAAAAAAAATCCATCCATACTCACCACCACCAGAAGGCACGGGAACTGTGTCATCTACGACGTCACCTGGAGGAGCCATCGGATCGTAACCCAGGGTCATCTCGTCGCGCACTGGAACAGCAGCCGCACAACTACTGCATCATCTTGAGGAACCACAGCTGAGTTCAGCAGACCTGTAACAGCACCCAGATGAAGAACTGAATCACCGGAAGCTTCACGCATAGGGACCGCCGGAGCGATCCCCGGGTCTACCTCGACGCGCACAGGAACGCGAACCGCGACAGACCCCACGACAGTCGGGATGATTGAAGCCACCATCAAATCTGGAACTGGAACAGAAGCGTGAGGAGCCGACACAGCAACTGGTTGAACAAAGGACAGGGGGGTGGGACGACAGGGTAGGGGGTGTGGAAGGGTTGACAATAGAAGGAGGGGGGGCTGAGAAACAGCAGGGATGGAAAAAGGAGGAATAGGCAAAGGAGGTGCAGAAAAAGAAACAAAGGCATTGGGGGGGCAGGAACGGGGGGCACGAAACCAGGGATGAATGAACAAATTGGGGGAGGGAGGATGATGCATGAAAAGGGGGGGGAGGGGGTAAAGTGTGCCAGGGGGAAAAGCTGAGAAAAGAGGAAAGCTGCTAATAGGGATAGCCGGGGGAAAAAGATGGTGATGCATATGGGGGATAAGCAGGCAAAAAGGGGCAGAGGAAAAGTGGGTGAGAACATAGGTGGAGCAGGCCCAGCGCCTAAAAGAAGGCAGGGACCACCAAGGAAAGGAGGCAGAGGGGTGAACTGGCAGATGTGCTGGCAGGCACTGAACCTGCCAGCCAAGGAACAGGCTGGGTTGGCGCAGGAGACAGGAGCGATGCCTGTCAGCCTGCGCGCTGTTAAAGGAGACTTGCGGGCGGTGGGCGGGGCTGGATCCCACTCTTGAAGTGGGATCCAAGAAGGCCGCCGCCGATAATATGGCAGCCGGGCCCGCCGCACAGACGGGCCACAGCACCATGTACGGGGGAGACAAGCAACCCCCGACTCAGTCAGACCGGCGGGGGCGGCGGGCGCTGAAGGGGCGGGGCTTGCGGGAGTTTGCGCCAACCGGAGCGGAGTGTGAATCAGCGGGGGAAGTGGGAGCGCCCGCTACATCATTCACACCAGGGGAAACCGGAGGGCAGAGCAGGAGGTGAGCAGAGGAGAAGCGAGGGGGGGGTGGAAAAAGGGAGGAGGGAGAACGTGCGGCCAGGGGAGACGGCAGGGAAATCCTGAGTGAATGAGAAAACTCAGCTAGGGGGGGGGGGGGGAAAAGAATGAAGCTGAATAAAACCATGCAGCACAGGGTGTGATACTCATCAGTCCTCCAGAATCAACAAAGAGGCAGATCACATGCACAACCACCTCTTTTATACCTTTAGTCACAGGCACACCCAGAAATCACAGCATTGGTCAGCTAAACCACCTGACCACCAAACCAACTTAATCTGCCTAGTAACAAGGCTGTCAAGACAGCCGATCAGCAAAAACCCCAGGATTCTTATTTCACTCATGTTTAGGCAACCTTCGTTTTCTATTAAAGCAAATTATTTTCAGATCCTTGAAGACACTTTGTCTTGCCAGCATTAAGCCCCCATCCTCCATTATGGAGAAACATAGTGCAGAGACTGCAGGGAACCTTGGGTTGCTCTGGGGCTTCAGTACACACACTAGGTCTTCCTCGTTAAAATGTAAAGGATAACGCACGCGTTTTCATATTTGTTATCATGTTATTCTGTCTTCTATGCTGTCTGTATTAGGGTTTAGAGCGCGGTTTGTGACCTATATGACTAAACATGCTTGAGTTACACAGGCCGGTAATAACACAACGCTATCCCACCAAAGCCGGCAACACATAACCAGGATCCCAACTGGCCCATCACTCACTGTACATTTTTTATGCCCAAACTGAAGATACTGATGGCGTCATGTTAAATCAATGAAATTTGAGGTCCAGAGTCGTGCATAAATGGGACAATCAGTGGGAGCTTCCAGTTTAGCTAGCCGCCATTTTGTTTGCTTTAGCTTCTGAGTTAGCAAAACTATAATTAACGGGGATTTGTGAGGCAGGTACCAAAGGCTGCTAATTAGTTATATCTCTGGTCCAGCCTCTGAGGACCCATGGCCCTACCCACTACTTATATCATTCATCCCACAAGGAGTGGCTAACTTTCTCTTCCTTAGCAGGCATATATATACTAGATAGAGATAGATAGATAGATAGATAGATAGAGACACACACTCATGCTCATTCTTATAAATGGGCGAGATGTACTAAAGCTGAAAATGCGGTAAAGGGGTTTTACTGCATTCCCCAACTAAGCACCGGAATGCAATGGGTAACTCCACCTTCAGGTAACGTTACCCAATAGCAGCCTATGGGCTTCTTATTGAGATGCTCCCCCATGGGAGGGATCCGAACGTGAGCCACTTCATGTTCTTCATGAATAGACCCCATAATGAAGATGCTAATAATTATACACATTAAAAGTTGTCTGTGTAAGGAAAGAAAGCCAGTGTGACAATAAATGTATAAAAATACAATTTTATGTAAAGAGTATTTGTATTATATTTATCATGTATAAAATCATAGAAAACAAACTTATTACAACATGTTTAAAATAAATCCCTTACAGAAGAGGTACAGTATACAGGAGAGAGAATGCGGTTATAACTGATGTCTTGAATGAAGGATAATAGTTACCATTAGGCCTAGTAAATCCATGATTATAATACCTCACGGGTAGGTTAATTCGGAACAAATAGGCCCAAAAATAGATAATATGCGGCAGTGTAGGGTAAACTCCATAGCGAAATAACAAATCGTTATCTTTACTTACAGTACTTGAAACAAGAAATCCTCCAGGGCCTCGTAGATAAATACACTCCGTACGTCTAATCACCCATGTAGTTATCACATGCATCCAAACATGTGGGGTCGATGTATCAGGCCTCCTCCTTATTAATCACATAGGCGCGTTTCGTCTCTAGCTATGAGACTTTTTTTCCAATATAGCAGACAGCCATAGCTGGCAATATCTATGAGTGATTGGAGGCATTGGATTGGAGGCGAGTGATTGGATTCGGGACACGCTTATTTATTGCTGCATAAAAAAAATTTATCTTTATTTCTGCCATTAAATAATCATCCTTAATGCCGCAGATTGATAAATAGGCCCCATACATGATCAGAAGCACAATAGGCAGACAGGGTATTATCTTAGCACCCACTGGTGTATGGCAGGGAGGGGGTCTTGCTCAGTAATGTAATCATCTGTAAGACCGAGGCAGAGGGTTTATCTGCAGCCAGACCCCACCAGCCCTCCATTTAATAATCATTGCCTTATTTGTACCACATTTCGCTTTATCTATCTTGCACATAAATCTTAATAAAAATAGTTTTTCTGTTGATTTCAGTCCCTTCTTTCCATACTAATTCCTCTTTTCATTCTATTGTGTGTGTTCTTTTGTAATCCTCTTTATCTCTGTCACATGCTGCCTCCACTCTATCTCCCCCCCTCATCTCCCCAATCACTTCATTATGCTGAAGAGAATAGGGTATTACTATTTATTATTATATGTCATTACGGGATATAGATAAATATCCCAGATGTCGGGATGCATCCCAACAGCCAGCATACCTACAGTAAGTATTCGGGATAGGGGGAGGGTTAGGGTTAAGGGCTAGGCACTAGGGGTAGGGATAGGGTCTGCGCGGGGGGGGGCTAAGTTGAGGCTGCGGGGGGGGGTTAGGTTTAGGGTGCTGGGAGGGTTAGGTTTAGGGGTAGGGTTAGGATACTTACCTCTAGGTAGAGATGTGCGCTGACCCCCGTATTTTGGTTTTGGATCAGTATTAACTTTGGACTTTGACAAAACCGCCCTCATGGGATTTGGTTTTGAATCTGTATTTTTTTTCCAAAAAATTATAAAAACAGCTAAATTAAAATTTTTGTTCCTACAGTATTATTAACCTCAATAATATTAATTTCCAGTAATTTCCAGTCAATTTTGTACTTCACAGCTCACAATGTTGTTTTCATACAGTTTAGGCCAAAGGGTTGCACCGAGCTAGCTGGCCGACTAAGCTAAGCGACACCAGTGGGCGGCACAAACATGTGGTGTTCAACTTCCAATATGGCACATCTAGGAAACAGAGAGTGGCTCTGCAGTGGAAGACAGGAAGGCAGTTTAATATAAACAATATGATGCTATAGAATGTTTTCATTAATCAAGATCAGAGGCCCGAGAGCAGTGCATGGATATGGAGGTGGAGTATGTAGTGGAAGCAGGGGGCGTATCTATAATGGGTGCAGGGTGTGCGGGGAACACGGGCCCCGCACCGCACCCCCTGCACCCATAGAACTACTCACCTCTCCGTAGTCCCACGTCAGCACGGCGGTCCGGCGCTGTAAAAACGACTGGAAAGTGGCCATTTTCCCATCATTTGCGCATGCGCAGTACAGGGAAAATGGCCACCGCGGCGGTGACCAGCGCTTCCTCTATAGACTCTGGGTGCACTCTAGTACCCAGAGTCGATAACTACGGCGCTGGCCGCGCACATCTCAGTGCGCTGCCGGCCGCCGGACAGAGAGGAGGGGGCCCGTGTCGGAGACTGCACATGGGCCCCCTCCTCTCTAGAAATGCCCCTGAGTGGAAAAGAGATTGATTG
Organism: Taudactylus pleione; assembly: GCA_031769625.1. Lineage (NCBI taxonomy): Eukaryota > Metazoa > Chordata > Amphibia > Anura > Myobatrachidae > Taudactylus > Taudactylus pleione. The sequence goes on along the minus strand of JAUIMM010000060.1, from coordinate 11,099,798 downwards.
ATTGAGTAATTGATTGATTGACTAATCATTATTTTATTACTGCTATAACAAAAAAACAGGCAGAGAAGTGGAAAATACTATTAAAAACAACCTCCCAAATTGGATGTAAGTGGTGTGTAACTGATTGAGGGGCCTATTCATCGTTACTAAAAAAAAAATCGATGGAGGTAATTAGGTTTAGCACTCGCATGGAGTTCTACCTAATTACCGGAGGAATTCATCATTCCTCCTCCCCATAAGTATCTATTCTGAAGAGCTGTCATTTTTGTGATGACAGCTTTCAGGAAATACTTTTCACTATCTGCTCCAACTTACCGCAGCTGTAATCAGTGCTGCGCATGCACAGTTACATTAACAAACACAGCGCATGCACTGATTACAGCTGCGGTAATTCTGTGTCCGCAGGCGGACTTAACACAGGAGATCTCAGTGATATCTCCTGAGTTAAGTGTGTTAGTGAATGCTAAAAAAAAATGTTAATTAAGGAAAATGTCTTTAAAACCGTTGTTTTAGTGTTGATGAATAGGTCCCTGATTAATTGATTAATTAATAATTGATTGATTAATCAAATTAAATTTAAGGCCACAAAAGATTACATTGTCTGTAGGCAAAGATTTCTCACAAGGCTAGGAAGAAATGAAACTCCAAATCAGCCTATCGTATACTAAAAATAAACCAGAGGAGACTGACCTGCTGGCCATACTCCCCCTCCCCTCGTCCCCATTTGGGTAACACACCCCGGTAGTACATTTTTAAACTTCAGAAGCCCATAAAAGATTACATTGTCAGTAACCAAGGATTCCTCACAAGGGTTGAAAGAGAAGCTAAGAAATGTAATAGTTGCAGCTAACTCCAAATCAGCCTATCATATACTAAAAACAGACAAGCCTGCTGCCCATAGTACCCCCTCCCTAATTGGGTGACACCCCCCTACACCTCTGTAGTACATTTATGAACACCAGAGAGTCTGAGAGATAATACACACAATAAAAGACAAAAAAAAAAACCTGGCCACCAACTGCAACACACAGGCCCTGATTCAGAGCCGGACGCTCTGACAGAGCGCTCGCTCTGAATCAGGGCTGGTCTCTTTTTTTTTTAAGAACAGCCTCCTGGCCGCTCGCATAGCTGTGGGTGACCACCCACAGCTATAGCGAGCGGCCAGGAAGATGGTCGCGATGGTCAAGACCATCGCTACCATCGGGCTTGCGACGAGACCCTTGTGGTAGGGTCTCATGGCCACCAGCCCCGGAGAGATTTCGGCTCTAACAGAGCCGAAATCTCTCCCACTGATATCACTCGTGATGTCAGTGGGGCCACCCCCAAACGGAGGCGTTCACATGGGAACGCCTCCGTTTGGGCAGCCACTCCCCCGGCCCGCCCACCAAAGGGGGCGAGCTGTCGCTCAACATCGACAGCTCGCCCCCTTTGTTGCGAGACCCGGAGCGACGGAGTGCCCGTCGTGCGCATGCGCACTGGTCCACCATCAACCCAGTTGCGAGCGCACAGTGCTTGCGACTGGGTATGAATCAGGCCCTCAGCTCACACTGCGAGGAGACACGGCGCTTATATATATGGGAACAAAAAACGCACAGATCTAGTACAAACAATAGGAGAAAATATTTTTTTCACCTTTTTAAATTTGCAGCCTAGGTGACACTGCGCCGGCAGCCACATCGCTTATATGTACGTGAACAAAAAACGCACCAGGGTACAGCGCACAGACGTAGTACAGACAACAGAAGAATTTCTATTAATACTTTTTTTAATTCGCAGCTCAGCTAACACTGCGTGTAGTCACAGCACCTATATGTACAGTACGTGAACAAAAACACACTGGGGGAAGCACACAGGGGGGCACAGGGAGTGGTTGGACACAGCAGCAGCCACTGGACACCGGGACTGGAGTGGACACAGCACAACAGCAGCCACTGAAGGTGGAGAGGATGGACACAGCAGCCACTGAAGGTGGAGAGGATGGACACAGCAGCCACTGGAGGTGGAGAGGATGGACACAGCAGCCACTGGTGGTGGAGAGGATGGACACAGCAGCCACTGAAGGTGGAGAGGATGGACACAGCAGCCACTGGTGGTGGAGAGGATGGACACAGCAGCCACTGGTGGTGGAGAGGATGGACACAGCAGCCACTGAAGGTGGAGAGGATGGACACAGCAGCCACTGAAGGTGGAGAGGATGGACACAGCAGCCACTGAAGGTGGAGAGGATGGACACAGCAGCCACTGGACAGAGGGAGTGGATGGACACAGCAGCCACTGGTGGTGGAGAGGATGGACACAGCAGCCACTGGAGGTGGAGATGATGGACACAGCAGCCACTGGTGGTGGAGAGGATGGACACAGCAGCCACTGGAGGTGGAGAGGATGGACACAGCAGCCACTGGACAGAGGGAGTGGATGGACACAGCAGCAGCCACTGGACACAGGGACTGGAGACAGTACAGCAGCAGCCCCTGGAGGTTGAGCGGATGGACGCAGCACAGCAGCCACTGGACACGTTAGCATAGACTGGAGTCAGTGTGAAATGGCGCCAGTATCACCTTGGGAGCGACTTATACAGAATCCAAAACCTGCAAGAATTCGACTCCGGAATGATGACGTTTTGTCTTGATTTGGAATCTGAGCAAGGGGGGAACACCAGAGCCACTGCTCAGGTGTCGGTATCCTATCCCTGTCAGGATGCTGGCATTGAGATTCTGACTGCCAGGATCCTGAGTGTTGGCATCCCGTACCCAACCCACTATTACACCTCTGTAATAATAAGTTGTGCTGTTACATTTCTGCAGTTTGGGCACATGCAGCAGCTGCCAACTGTCCCTGTTATCCACAAGAAGACTCCGAGCTGTCTGTGGAAGCTTCTTTTCCCCAAACCTTCACAGCAGCGGGAGTTGAGCAGTTCCAGATGCATTTTGCAGCTATCTGGTTTCAGGGTGGGTGGCCATTTTGTAGACGTGATGTACCGGCAATCCTAATTTTCCATTTTTGCATTTCCATTCCACACTGCACCTTTTCCATCAGTTGTAGTCTATGGGCAGCACTTGGTCGACGACCACCATTTTCCAATAGTGAAACCTGCAAGAGTTTGTCAACATTTCCTGCATCTCTAGTGATTGGAGCCATTTTTCTCACCTTCTAGAACCTATCCGGTAGCTGCATCAACCAACCAGATGGCCGACTTCTCACATGTCATCCTGTCTTCTGTCATTATACAGTCATTCTCCAAGTTGTAACTGGGCACTTGGATAATCTATATACTAGGTTTAGAGCATAGCAAGACTTGATAGTTACAACCATGTGTATTCCCTGGTATCCTGGATTAAACAATGTGCCATGGTTGTTGACTTTTTGGCAGGTCTTCGAAGTGGGCAGTGTGAGGTGTGTGACAATGCGATTTTATTATCGTGGGGCCACAATAATACAATTTAGTACAAGTCGCATCATCAACCTACCCGGACCACCCACTTCACTCGGAAAGAGAGCACCAGAGAGCAGCCGCCGATGGTCCCAGGAGTCTTGCCCACTTTCCCGGCATCCTGGAGAGCCACCCACGATTCTGGAGTATCCCGGAAGTTCTGGAGAGTAGGCAAGATTGCAATGTGCATTTTGTTGAACTGGCATCAGGTTTGGAACACTACATGGATGGGGCCCAACTTAAAATTTGAGCTGGGGACACGATAATTATTATTATTATTATTATCATTTATTTATATGGCGCCACAAGTGTTCCGCAGCGCCTTACAAAGTACATAGACAAAAAAGTAACCATTGACTTACAATACAATACAATACAGGACATGGATAAACATTGCTATATTAGTGACATTAACGCCCGCATAAGCAGCCAAGTGTTGGTTGCCCTAGTGGCTAGTAAGAGATAAATTAAATTACAGTAGGGAGAAGCACAAGAGGGTAGAGGGCCCTGCTCGAAAGAGCTTACATTCTTTATAATGTAGCCCGTCCTCCACAGCCCCTGCTCATCTCTTCTGGGCATGCATAAGGGCCAGTGCAATGCGCCATTAAGCCCTCTTTCGCCTGCACTGCGCTAGTTCTGAGGAGATAGTGGGTGCAGGCAATGGTGGAACTTCTGGTGTTGCAGGTTGTGTGGTGTCTGTATGCCCCTCTCTGGGCCTCGTAGCTACTGCCACTGGTTGGCATTAGTCCCTAGGAGCTAACACACAGACCACGACATCACCAACAGATACGGCATATTCCTTACAACTAAACCTAGTGGTATTACTGCATGACTAACCCCAGTGTATAATCTCATTCTCCTGTCACATTTACCAGCCCCCTTCCATTATTTTATTGTGCCCCCCCCATCATTCACCCACCACCTCCCTCCCACAACCCTCATGTTCTCTCTCCCAGTGAACATTATCAGACATGAGATTATTAGTCTTATTCATTGACTTCTGTCCTCCTCATCTCCCTCTGGCATTAATCTATAATTGATCTCGGTGTTTAGGCTCTGTCTGTCTTCCACCTTTCTGCTCCGCTGATATAATCAGGTGTAGCCGCCGTAACCCTCAATGCTGCCTCGCAGCGCCCCAGACCTGGGCCCGGCTGACACTTATCCTGCTGGTATATTCATAAGGCTTATTCTATACCGGTGACTGGGCTATACAGCCTTACACCGTACGCTACAGAAATACTTCAATAAGAAACCTTGTGTGGTTTTATTTTTTTCATTCAGCATTTTCTTAGTAAGTAAATGTACATGTTTTATAGTGATTTCATTAATGAGGCGTGTGGTGTCAGGCAACAAAATCACATAAAGTACAATTAAATCATATGAAGTCTATTAAAGTCGTGTTTTATTGTGGCGTTAATAAAGCCACACCCACTTGTATTCATTGTTATTGTTATTGGCTCCACAATGCCTAACGGTGGGAAAAAAAACAGGGACATTCAGAAAACAAGCACATACAAGGTAGAACGAATTTGTGCAGCTGGGAAGACAAGAAGGATGTGACAGAAATGTTCTATTTGTTATTCATCTAATGTATCCTAAATTCTCTCATATGCTAAATGCATAGGGGCATATTAATTAACTCTGCCTTTAAAATATGCAGAAGCTGCTGTTTACACATGACTAAAGGTGCCCGTCCACTAGAAGGCATGAAAACGGCTGCACGATTACGACATTGTAAATCGTGCAGTCGTTTGTCAGTCTGTGATGAGCCTGCACTGAGCGAGCAGTCATTTGTCAGTCTGTGATGAGCCTGCACTGAGCGAGCAGTCATTTGTCAGTCTGTGATGAGCCTGCACTGAACGAGCAGTCATTTGTCAGTCTGTGATGAGCCTGCACTGAGCGAGCAGTCATTTGTCAGTCTGTGATGAGCCTGCACTGAGCGAGCAGTCATTTGTCAGTCTGTGATGAGCCTGCACTGAGCGAGCAGTCATTTGTCAGTCTGTGATGAGCCTGCACTGAGCGAGCAGTCATTTGTCAGTCTGTGATGAGCCTGCACTGAGCGAGCAGTCATTTGTCAGTCTGTGATGAGCCTGCACTGAGCGAGCAGTCGTTCAGTGTAGGCATAATCAATCATCTGCAAACATGCTGAATCTGACTTTATCGTCAGGTTGTCCAGCATGTTTGCCAGATGATAGATGTCTAAACGACCAGCGGGAGCACGCATCACTGGTCATTTTAGACATGTTTGCAGTCGATTTGCAAACGATTTATGAATGATAGGTTTCTATGGGGGTTGTAAAGCTGTCAGACTAAAAATGTGGATTGCGGTAAATATGCCACTTAGGGGGAGATGTACCAAGCCATGTAGATAGATAGAGAAAGTGGAGAAGTTATCCAAAACAACCAATCAGCTTCTATCTGTCATTTTTCACAATCTACGAAATGTCAGAAGCTGATTGGTTGTTTTGGGCAACTACTTCACTTTATCTCTCTCCAAGGCCCCATCAATATCGTAATGCTGCCCATCCACTAGCAGACCATAGAAACGACAGCATGATTACGACATTGACAAGCAGTCGTTCAGTGCAGGCTCATCAATCATCTGGCAACTGTCGAAGCCGGATAATTGGCTGAGACAGGATCGGTTTAAAATTAGATCGGGACGATGCCATTTTTGTGAATTGCAATAAGACGCCATTTTGCGACTGGCCGGCCAGCGCCATTTTAGTGAATCTCGCCACTATAAGTACATACGGCGATGCTATTATTTAGCGTCGTGCGATTCCAACGCAATAGAAAGAAGTGAAAAGTCCTCACCATACAAATACAGACAGTCACTAAAACATATAAAATGATTAACCCTGCAAAACACGTACCATGGTGTACTCCAAAAACACATAGTCGCACAGCGCTAACTAGTGTCTTTTTTTAATTCCCCAATACTTACACACTGCCCACTTACATAAAAGGTTCCATAACATTAAAGTGTAATATTCAAGGTATATTCAGTAATTATTAATGTTGTGAAATAAAGATTATTTAATATCTAAGGTTTAGTACATGGTAAGCAGACCGTGTTTGGTGTTGTACTGATCCACTGTGTCTCAACAGATTTCCAGTATCATCGGTGAGAAGATCGCAACATGTGTCTGCAAATTATGGACTATAGAGAGTTAAACATTAAAATTTACTCTGTAATGTTAGCAGCTTAGATTTATTATGTAGCGGGGAAAAGGACACAAAGGGCTGTTGGAGGCTGACCTGTGTCCATTGACCTATTAACTATCCTGTAACAGAAGCACCATGAATGAGAACCAATGGAATTATGCCAATCTGTTCTATTGTATTGCCTATCCCTGTAAGAGTATATATGCGCGCTCTCTGAACTCAGCCGAGAGTCTTCTTGCTGTGCTGTTGACGGAGGTTTCTATTGCTGATGCCGGTATCTGGGTCCAGAGCGCGTGCTTATGTAATGACTGTACCTTGGGTCTGTATGATTTACCTACACTAATTGTATTTAGATCACAGCGTGTAACCATCTGTTTTTATATTGAGTAATATCTTTTTGTGCTTTGGAACCACACTCAAAGTCTGAAAGCATTTATTTCTTGTGCGACTCATAACGCTGAATAGCGACAATTTTAGAAGGTATAGGCAGGAATCGATTGTTAGAAGGTATAGACAGGCAGGAATCGATAGTTGGGGGCTCGCAGTGTGAAATCACGCTACTGGTCACTAGGTAACACTCGGTAGCGATTTCTCAGCAAAAGGGTGGAGGCACCATAGCAGGAAAACGCATTGTGCCTTCGAAATCTGCGAGAGTCTGCTACCCATTATTGTGACTTTAGGAGCACTGATTAAGAATCCAGGGACGAGGGAGGAAAAAGTTTGTTTTCCTTCATCGATAGTTTTTTGTGTGTTAAAAAGGGGAATTCGCATTATTGTGTATGCGACTAGTTGCACAATAGCGTATACGTAATTCCCGGTATTGCTGCCACATGTTTTAAACAAAGCCGTTGAGAGTGCATTGATAGCATTGTTGTAAGCATCTTGATCAGTTTTGCCATAGTCTGGGAAAACGTGTATTTTTCTGTGCAGAAAAAGGGTGTGTAACAGTGAGTATTTGTTGGTAGGGGTAACATGTTCCCTAGTTAAGGGTATCGTAGGACCCTTAAGTACTAGGTGCAGGGGTTGGGCTAGTAGCTCTGTAGTAAATACCATTCTATACACATAAGCAGGTGTAGTTGTTGTCTTTGTTGTAGGTTCGGCTCTCAGTGTGATTACAGTATTCAGTGATCAGTTAGGGTTATTTGAGCATTGTATTTGAACCGCACAGTTTTGGCTAAATTGTGATTGTGAACTGGGTAGAGGGTGGACGAAATCACTGAAAAGGGTAGGTGTTATTGGAATGCCTACATGCTAGCAGTTGAAAGGTAGTCAAAAATGGAATAGGTTAGTGGAAGCATCTAAATTTTCTTCCATAGGTGAGTGGAGGCATCTAGACTTTTCTTCCATAGGTGAGTGGAGGCATCTAGACTATTCTTCCATAGGTTTGTGGGCCCGTCCTGTTAAGACATCCACAGGTAAGTGAAAGTATCTTGATTGTCTTTCACCAGTTTAAATCTCCATTGAAAAGTTTAGGGTTCTCCCAGAATGGGGGCCAAGCAAATGGTAGAGATGTTAGATGATGTGCTACTGTTGGAAGCGCTGCTTGGATTGGCACGGCATATTATGAATACTAAGGGCCTGATTCAGACCCGCTCGCGAGCGCTATGCGCTTGCAAGCGGGCCGATGGTGGCCCAGTGCGCATGCGCACGACGGAGCCGGCTCCGTCATTCGCATGCGCGAGACCCGGATAGTGACGGGCAAACCATCACTCCAGGTCTCGCTCCAAAGGGGGCGTGCTGTCGATATTGAGTGACAGCACGCCCCCTTTGGTGGGCGGGCCGGGGGAGTGGCTGCCCAAACTGAGGCATTCCCATGTGAATGCCTCCGTTCGGGGGCGGCCCCACTTGCATCACGAGTGATGTCAGTGGGCGAGAGTTCGGCTCTGTTCGAGCCGAAATCTCTCTGGGCTTGCGGCCATGAGACCCTACCACAAGGGTCTCGTCGCAAGCCCGATGGTCGCGATGGTCTTGACCATCGCGACCATCTTCCTGGTCGCTCGCTATAGCTGTGGGTGGTCACCCACAGCTATGCGAGTGGCCAGAGGGCCGCTCTTAAAATAAAAAAAGACCGTCCCTGATTCAGAGTGAGCGTCCGGCTCTGAATCAGGGCCAAAGTTCGGTGCTTATGCAACTAGGTACTGTGATGTATGGTTTAAAATGACGATGAAGAGTGTTAGACCTTTCCCCAGAATTGGTAGTTTTGATAAGGAGGTATTGAACAATATCCGAGAGAACATCTGCATGGTGCGTTCTCGAATGAAAAAGGTAAAATATAACGAGTGTTTAAAGTTATGGCAGCATGAGGTGGATGCGTGGCTTAAAGGTGTGCACGCGACGCAAACTAGCGTCACAAGCACATTACAGGAGAGTGCACCCGCAGCGCTAAACTGCGGTGCGTGTGCGCCTCGAAATAGCGCGCACGTGCAGCAAGGTAGCATTGTGGAAGGTATTGCCAGTGGTTCACGCGCACCCCCTCCGCCCTATGCAGATGGAGGTGCAGATACAGTTGTTGTAAAAACCCATAGAAATGTAACAAGTACCCTCTCTTAAGTAACCATAAGGAAAATGTTTATGATGTGGATGATGAGCCTATTGTTATGTCTGCCATTTCCCATGCTGTACACATGTTAGATGCTCCACCACGGCAAGCACAAGTGGTGCTGCCATCTTCATCAGTGATAGTACAGGAAGTGTTAACATCCCCTGCACCCGTACAGGAAGTTGTTAACCCTATACGTAGCAGTAATAAACTCAATCCCCAGCCAGGTAACAAGGTCAAAAGTAGCAGTGCGGCCAGTCTGCATCCACATCCGGACAGTAACTGTTCCGAATGGGAATGCGGATGCGAACGGTGTAGTGCCCACAAGGGAGGTAGCAATGCATTGTCCTTGGACAAGAACGGAGCTAAATTCCATAATGAATGATTTCCCCGATCCTAAAAAGGAATTAGCCAAATGCCAAAGATTTTTGAAAAATTTGGGTAGTGCTCACGAGCCAACCAATGAAGATCGGCGAGTGGTGTTAAGGGCTTGTCTTCCACACAATACTAATGTGAAAAAGTTTATCACGGATTGTGTATTGGATAGTGACGTTCCCATAACAGACGAAAGTAACCAAGGTAACATTACCCGCATAATAACTCAATTGGGTGTATATTTTCCAGTAGTAGTTAACTGGAGCAAACTTTTCACTATGAAACAAAAAGAGAGTGACTCTGCAGAGGATTATTGTAACCGAGCTCTGCAGGCTATCACCCAGTACACTGGGATAGAGGATATTAAAGAAAGCACTCATCACAGGGGAATGATCATCACTGTACTTATGGATGGTCTAAAAGAGAATCTAAAGACCGGAGTTCAGACCTCACTACCTGGCTGGAGAGGAGTTACTGTAGACACCCTCATAGAATCCGCTATTGAACATGATAAGAACATTCTTAAAAAGAGAGAGACCCAGAGCAAGAAGCTAATGGCTGTTAGTATTCAATCTCTAGAAGGAATGACTATAACATCACAGCCAGCGGACACACATGCACCTGCACATCTACACGTTCTCACCAATCCTGCACCACCACAAACATAACCCTACCCCACTTATCACACACAGCCACAAAATCCATACTATCCACAACCATCCTATTACCCTCAAACTCCTTGTCCACACCCTCAAACTTTCCCTACCGCTCAACCCACACAACAACCCTTTCCCCCACCCCACTCACGAAGGTGCTTCAACTGCAACCAAGTGGGACATATAAGTAGGAACTGCAAGGTGAAGAGGGCAGGACCCCCTAACCAGGGAGTACCTGGATATCCTCATCATAAGGGATATACACAGAGTACAGGGAATTTCCAGCAGTCACCAGCTCCAGTTGTAGCCGTAAATGCTGTATTGGAGGGTGAGAGTCAACGATAGGGGTCAGGTCATACCTGTAGTCTACAGATAGTCAGGTTAACGGGAAGTACTAGGGAAGAACCGGTGATGATGGTTGATGTAGCTGGTACTAAATATCCTTTTCTTGTAGACACAGGGGTGACCAGGTCAGTGATAAAATCTCCCGCTAACTTACAGGTGACCAGTGAGACAGTACCAGCAATGGGTGTAACGGGCAAAGTGCAACATTATCCTTTAACAAAATCCACAGAGGTCACTATCGGGCCATTGCATACCAGGCATTCTTTTCTCATGGCAGCAGCGGCTCCTACTAACCCACTGGGAAGGGATTTGTTATGTAAGATGGGATGTGTCATATATTGTACCCCTGATGGTATATTTCTAGATATCCCAGAGAGAGTTGCGCACGAGGTGAGGGATATGTTGGATACTCCCCAAAGGATAATGTATCACTCTAATGGTACAGGTAAAAATCCATCTCAGGTAGATCAAATGCTATCCCAAATTCCAGATTCACTTTGGACCAAGCATGGACAGGACACTGGATTAATGGCAAACGTAAGTCCCATAATGGTAAATCTAAAAAGTGGTAGGCAAGCTCCTAAAATTCCTCAGTACCCATTAAGACAGGAGGTAGAATTAGGGGTTTATCCCATAATTGAGCGATTGTTACAGCAGGGAGTTTTAGTCCGTACAGCAAGTGTAGCCAACAGTCCCATCTTTCCTGTGAAGAAGAGTGGTGGGAGGGGTTATATGCTCGTACAAGACCTTAGAAGGGTTAATAAGGTGGTAGAGAGCCAATTTCCCATAGTGCCGAATCCAGGTGTCATTCTTATGCAGATCCCACCCAATGCAACCCATTTCACTGTCATTGACCTCTGTTCTGCTTTCTTGTCTGTACCTCTTCATCCTGACTGTCAGTACCTATTCACCTTTACATACAGGGGTGTACAATACACATGGACATGATTGCCCCAGGGTTTCATAGACAGCCCCAGTATCTTTTCCCAGGCCTTACACGACTATTCTAATCCAATATGTGGATGATTTATTGTTATGTTCTGATTCGTTTATGTCATGTTTAAATGATACTAAACTTTTATTACTTCATCTCTCACAACCAGGACACAAGGTTGCTAAGGGCAAACTACAGCCATGCCAGTGCAGGGTTCAATATTTGGGAAACTTCCTAACCCAGGGGTTACAACATCTCACAAATGACAGAATCCAGGCCATACAGAACATGACACTGCCGCAGAACCAACAGCAAATTCGTACCTTCTTGGGAATGTGTGGATACTGCAGACTGTGGATCCCAGGTTTTTCTATTTTGGCCTTGCCATTACAGGAATTAGTCTCTTCCTCAAAGCTCGATCGTGTCATACACACAGAGGAATCAGAGCAGGCTTTCCTTTTCTTAAGGATAGTCTGACAAGAGCACCTGCATTGGGAATACCTGACTATGAAAAACCCTTTGATTCGTATTGTACGGAAGCTGAGGGCTGTGCAGCAGGTGTCCTAACACAAAAACATGGTGATGCCAGTAGGCCCATAGCATACTACAGTGCACAATTGGACACTGTGGCAAGATCACACCCAACGTGTTTAAGAAGTGTAGCAGCAACTGCTCTATTGGTCAGTAAGAGTGAGGATGTGGTACTAGGCCATGATATGATTGTCTATACTCCCCATGCTGTATCTGCTTTGCTAAACTCTGCCCAAACCAGACATGTCTCCTCAGCTAGATTCACAAAATGGGAACTGGCCTTAATAGCACCTGCAAACATCACCATCAAAAGGTGCAGTACGTTAAATCCAGCTACGTATTTACCATATGTGCAACATGATGAACATAGGGTGGAGAGAGGTGAGTCGCTGGCGGAAGGTGAGTTCTGCAGGTATATTGATGGACATGATTGTATGGAATATTTGAATCAAACCTTTACTGCAAGACCTGACATACGGGATACACCTTTAGAAAATGTAGATGTGACATTTTACACGGATGGGAGTTGTCATAGACAAACTGACACTGGAGAGTTATGTACAGGTTATGCTGTGGTAAATGACGAAGACATCATAGAAGCCGAGCCTTTAGGCCCACCACACTCGGCCCAAGTGGCGGAACTGGTGGCACTAAAGAGAGCGTGTGAATTAGCGGAAGGAAAATCTGCTAATATCTACACTGACTCTATGTACGCCTTCGCGGTAGTACACGATTTCGGCACCCTATGGCATCTGAGAAAGTTTATGACAGCAGCAGGCACACCAATCGCACATTCCAGACATATAAAACGACTACTAACAGCAATCCAATTGCCTAAGGCAGTGGCGGTAATTAAGTATAAAGCCCATACATGTGAGGATGATCCGGTGTCACTGGGCAACAACAGGGCAGATGAAGCTGCAAAATGGGCAGCAGGGTTAAAAATGAATGTACCAACTGAACAAATGATGACTTTTCAAACAATTGTCATGCTGAAATTAATTGAGACGCAAAATTTGTGTTCTATCCAGGAAAAGGCAGCCTGGAGGTCCAAGGGATGTGGGCAAGAGTCTTCTGGACTCTGGAGAGATGGACAAGGTAAGCCAGTGGCTCCCAAGGCATTCTACCCAAGCCTGGCTGAGGCAGCGCACAGTCTGACTCATTTGGGAAAGCAAGGTATGTGCAAATTGGTGAGAGCATACTGGTGTGCACCGGGGTTTTCTTCTCAAGCGGAAAAGAGAGCAATGTCCTGTCTGACCTGCTTGAGGAAAAACATCGGGAAAGCGATCCCTACCGAACCATCCCACATTCCTCCGACTGACGGACCTCTCCAGGTAATACAAATTGATTTAATCCAATTACCACCTTGCAGGAATCTCAAGTATGTATTAGTGTGCACTGATGTGTTTTCCAATTGGGTTGAGGCATATCCAGCTGCCACTAATACTGCTGCGTTTACTGCCAAGAAAATTGTTCAGGAGTTTGTGTGCAGATACAGTATCCCTAAAATTATCGAGAGTGATAGGGGTACTCATTTCACAGGTGATGTTTTTCAAAATATGTGTAAACTAATGGGTATTAATAGTCGACTTCATACCCCCTACCGACCGGAAGCCAGTGCCAAGGTGGAGAGGATGGACGGTACTATTAAAAATAAATTAAGTAAGATCATGGCAGAGACTGGACTAGGATGGCCAGAAGCATTACCGTTGGTCCTACATAGCATAAGGACCACTCCTAGACCCCCTCTAAATCTGTCCCCCTTTGAAATACTGTTTGGTAGATAAACTTATTTGATTATAAGTCCGCAGGAAGATTTTTTAAGGTAACAACGAGGTAACTGTAAGGTATCTTATAACAATGAGTAAACAGTTAAAACAGCAACAGCAGAAACTGAAATTGTTGTCCCATGATATGCCTGAAACAAACTGTCATGATGTTGAATCTGGAGAATATGTTATGATCAGAAATTTCTTGCGTTCAGGTTGTTTGACAGATCGGTGGGAAGGTCCTTATCAGGTGTTATTGACGAGTACCACATCTTTGAAGGTGGCCGAGAGAGACACCTGGGTCCATTCCACTCACTGTAAAAAGGTCAACCAACTGGTGGAGAAACAAGGCGGAGACGAGGCTGATAACGTGGACCTGTTAAAAGGTTGCAGTGAGATATCTGAGCTAAAGAAATTTGCAGATCCTTGCTACGGCAATGGACTGGTCTGCTGTGTTCATTTTTATATTCTCTTCCAGAGTTTCCATCATCCTGGTTTGTTCGGGGATCTCTGGTTTCTGTGATGGGGGACCGATAGAGGAGATGGGAGCTAATGGCAGTATTGATGGAGTGGAGTCGAAAGGAGGAGTGCTATGCCAATCAGGGGAGTGTCTGACCAATCTTAGTACAGTAATTGTTAAGAGATCTGCTATTCTGGATACTCGGAGACAGTGTGAAGGTCTATCATCTGAGGATTATTGTATGTGTGACTTCTGTGGGTCCGTAGTCAACGAGAGATGCATCCAACAGTGCCAACCAAAGTATAATCCGTATTGGGGTGGGTATCCTTTAGAGGATTATCACACCATGGTGGGCAAAATTTTTAACCAAACCGACTGTTGGGTGTGCTCTAATGTGCCCCAAGGACAGCATAATGTAGGATTAGTGCCATTCCCATTAAATATCTCTGAAATTTTAGAATTACAAAAAGGGAAGACACTGGATGGAAAATTTCTTAACACCAAACCACCCCATTTTAAATTCCACCAGTACCAGGCAGACAAAACACTTTTATGTTTAAACTTCACCAACTCCAATGAACCAGGAAGTTGGGAGGTGACTGGGAATAACCAGACGATGATCTTCTCACAAAGAGCTGACCGTGAGCCTATGAATTATGAACTGATACGCACAATTAGGTCAGGTGGAAGACATTTCTGGTATAAATACACACTAAGTAACACCAAAGAAATGGTTGGCAGAGTATCAGAAGGGTACTGTGCCAGAGTTATACAACCAGAAACATGTACTAGCCAGATGGGAGAACTTGAGTTAGGATCATTTGTTAGGGAAATGTGTTGGATGATTATGATGCATTCTATTCCTTATGTTCTCCCCGATGATGTGTATTTCATATGTGGAAGGAAAGCGTATAAGTGGCTCTCTCCGAGTTCCGAAGGTTTGTGTTACCTGGGAAGAGTAGTCCCAGAGGTTATGACCCTCACACATTTTGAAATGCTTGGTATTCATAAAGACACACCATCACCATATCTTCACACACAGTATGAACACAGAGATAAAAGAAATATGATACCTGGTGACGTGCATAAAGCCACTCAGTTAAGTAGTGAGACAACTGGCTTTCAAGTTTTGGTAGCATTGGATCCCACCAGGATCACTCGGGGTACACTAAATTTTAGATATATCCAAGATCTTGCCAAATTAATAGATAATATCACCGAGATGTATGATGACACATTCAGGTATACAGGTAGGGAATTGCAAGCATATAAGAAAGAACTGGTGCAACACAGATTAGTCTTAAATTATCTAACAGCTGTCACTGGAGGGTATTGCGTAAATTTGGCCACCCAATTTGGTGTAAAGTGTTGCACATATATTACAAACGATACAAGCGATCCCAAGGAGGTAATAGACCGGAAGATGGATGAAATTCTGCAGTTAAAATGGGAATTTCGAAAGAACCATAATGCTTCAGTGGCTGAAGTAGAGGAGAAGGTAGAGGAATGGGTTTCATGGTTGAACCCAGTGAAATGGTTCTCAGGTCTACGAGAATGGGTCCAGGAAATGATTGCGAGCATAGGTAAACTCCTGATCCTTATACTGGGTGTCATCATAGTAATTGGCATGTGTGTCAGGTGTGTTCCTAATGTGTTGAAATGTGGAAAATGTAAAGATAAGATGAATCAAAGGAATGAAATCATGATGGTGGTCAGTGGTAACAATATGAATTCTGAGGTAAATGTAGGACTGCATTACAACCCTGAACTAGGAAATACCATCATATAATGTATAATATTTAGACATGCATAAAATGTATTATTAAAATGTTATTTTTAAATAATGTAAGTCCCTATTCCCCCCTCAAGACTTCCTTTATAGGATTGGTGCATCACCACATCTTTCCCATTATCTCCTAAGATCCGCACTGTGCGTATAGGGGTAGTTTTATGTCCCCTCCTAGAGACACATTATTGATGGATTAAGAACCACCTTGTGCCATCCCATAACATTAAATAATATGCCATAATGTAAGCCTAAATTAATTTTAACATCAGAGTATGTTAGTGTGTTGTTTGCTATCAAAGAGTGGACTGTCGAAGTCGGATAATTGGCTGAGACAGGATCGGTTTAAAATTAGATCGGGACGTCGCCATTTTGCGAATGGCAATAAGATGCCATTTTGCGACTGGCCGCCCAGCGAAATTTTAGTGAATCTCGCCACTATAAGTAAATACGGCGATGCTATTATTTAGTGTCGTGCGATTCCAACGCAATAGAAAGAAGTTAAAAGTCCTCACCATACAAATACAGACAGGTACTAAAACATATAAAATGATTAACCCTGCAAAACACGTACCATGGTGTACTCCAAAAACACATAGTCGCACAGCGCTAAACTAGTGTCTTTTCTCAATTCCCCAATACTTACACACTGCCCACTTACATAAAAGGTTCCATAACATTAAAGTGTAATATTCAAGGTATATTCAGTAATTATTAATGTTGTGAAATAAAGGTTATTTAATATCTAAGGTTTAGTACATGGTAAGCAGACCGTGTTTGGTGTTGTACTGATCCACTGTGTCTGAACAGATTTCTGGTATCATCGGTGAGAAGATCGCAACATGTGTCTGCAAATTATGGACTATAGAGAGTTAAACATTAAAATGTACTCTGTAATGTTAGCAGCTTAGATTTATTATGCAGCAGGAAAAAGGACACAAAGGGCTCTTGCAGGCTGATTTGAGTCCATACGAATTGACCTATTAACTATCCTGTAACAGAAGCACCATGAAGGAGAAGCAATGGAATCATGCCAATCTGTTCTATTGTATTGCCTATCCCTGTAATAGTATATACTGTATGTGCGCTCTCTGAACTCAACCGAGAGTCTTCTTGCTGTGCTGTTGACGGAGGTTTCTATTGCTGATGCCGGTATCTGGGTCCAGAGCGCGTGCGTATGTAACAACTGTACCTTGGGTCTGTATGATTTACTTGCGCTAATTGTATTTAGATCACAACATGTAACCATCTGTTTTTATATTGAATAATATCTTTTTGTGCTTTGGAACCACACTCAAAGTCTGAAAGCATTTATTTCTTGTGCGACTCATAACGCTGAATAGCGACAATTTTAGAAGGTATAGGCAGGAATCGATTGTTAGAAGGTATAGACAGGCAGGAATCGATACAACATGCTGAACCTGACGCGGGGGGGGAGGGTTAGGTTTAGGGCTCCCGGGGGGGACTTAGGGTAGGCACTCCGCCGGGAGGTTAGGGTTAGGCTAAGAGGGAGGGAGGGACTTAAGTTTAGGCAGCGGGGAAGGGGGGGTTAGGTTTAGGCACTTAGAGGGGGGATTAGGGTTAGGCACTTGGGGGGAGGTTAGGCTTAGGCACCCATAAGGGAGGGTTAGGGTTATTGGGGTAGGTCAGGTTAGTTCATACTTACCTGGGGACGATCGGGATTTCCAGCACTGTCGGGCTGCCGGGATCTGTTCCTCTGTCGGCCTGACGCTGCCGAGAAACGAACAGCCGGCCACGCGGCCGGCGGTATTACATACTGATTCCTATACCAGCGGGAGCACACTTTGTATGAATTTTCCTTTATATTAGTACTAATGGAGTATTTGTCCACCCAACGTCTGATGTCCGCCCAATCATCTTCCTCTAAACACATCTCCAGGTCTCGCTCCCAAGCTAATTCAAATGATTCTTTAAGCTCAAAAAGTGAGGGGGTTAGCAATGAATACAAAATTGATATAGAGTGTTTACAGCCTGGATTATAAATGCAATGACGTTCAAATGAATTTAGTTGTCTCACTCTATTAGATTTACTGAGGGATTGAATAAAGCTACAGATTTGCAAGTAGGCAAAATGCTAATTAGGGTACATACCGTATTTGTCACAGAGGTCCGTAAAACTTGGGGGTGCAAAGTCGCCTTTAATATGTAGGAATCTTGTGATCCCCAAGGGCGTCTGTAAGAGGACATGCAACCTAGAGGAAACTGTGGATTACGCCACAACGGGGTCAGGGGAGACGGGTATGGCGCTAATTCTAGCTTTTTCTTTAGTTTGTCCCACACAGGTAGGACGGCCGCAGGTTAGGGGGAAGCAATGGAAGAGAACATACAAGATGATCGCCCACCAGGTCATTTTCCAGTAGTACCCATTTTTTACATTCCCCCCTCTGTGTGCCAAGACGATATGTGGCTTAGTTGTGCTGCAAAAAAAAACTTTTCAAAAATGGGGAGTCCAAGACCGTAGATTTGGCCAAACAAGTTCTGCGAGTTCTGGGTTTGTTATTGGACCACACAAACGAGCCACACAATGACTGGATTACACACCGGTTGTGAGGCCGGGACCACAATTGGGACCATTTGGAAAAAATAAAGCAACCTAGGTAGTATATTCATCTTAACCACGTTAATTCGGCCAGTCCACAAGACACAAAGAGGGGCCCACCTAAGCAAATCTTTCTTAATTGCGTGGCATAAGGGGGTATAATTAGCCTGATAGAGTTGGTTGAAGGTCTTTGTAATATGTATCCCAAGATACTTAAAGGATTTTGGACGCCAAAGATAAGTGAAATTGATCTCCAGAAGTTGCATTGTGTGTGTTGGAAGAGTAAATGCTAAAGCCTCTGTTTTAGTGTTATTTACTTTATGCCCCGAGCATGCACCATAGGCTTATAGTTCAGCTTGTAAATTAGGAAGTGAAATTACGGGCGATGTTAGAGTTAGGAGCACATCATCCGCAAACAAAGATAACACTGTACAACAAATTAATACTTTTAATTTGTTTCCTTTCTAAACATAGTCATACATTTCTAATTTGAGGTCAAGAAAATCTAAAATGATTTCAGAATATTTTTACTAGCTCTATTTTTTGAGCTACACTACTTGCACTATACTGTATGATACTATGGGCCTGATTCAGACCCACTCGCAAGCGGCTGTCCGCTCGCAAGTGGGTCGATGTTGTGCTCTGATCAAAGGGGGCGTGCTGTCGATGTTGATTGACAGCACGCCCCCTTTGGTGGGCGTGCCTCCCTGACGGGGGCGTTCCCACGGGAACGCCTCCCGTCAGAAGCCGGCCCACTGACATCACTAGTGATGTCAGTGGGAGTGATTTTGGCTCTGATAGAGCCAAAATCACTCCGGGGCTTGCGGTTGTAAACCTCAACCGCAGGCTCCGGCTCGCAGTTTCGATGGTCGCGATGGTCACGACCATCGCGGCCATCAAACTGCACGCTCGTATAGGCTGTGGGTGGTGATCCACAGCTATACGAGCGTCCAGGAGGACGCTCCATTTTTATGGAGGGCGGCCCTCATTCAGAGCGTGCGCTCTGCTCAGAGCGTACGGCTCTGAATGAGGGCCAATGTACATTAGTAATATAGTCATAGTGTAAAGCTATTTTAAAATAATCTGATATTTTCTTGATAGAAAATAAATAACAGTTGTTTTAATTCAATCAATCACAAATAAGAACACAAAACGAAACAAACATACAGCATACGAAACAAACATACAGAATACGAAACAAACATACAGAATCCGAAACAAACATACAGCATAGGAAAGTACTATGTAATATAGTGGCCTATTCATGGGGGTGCTTGCTCTTTGCTTGTCGCTTGTTCTCCTCTTCTGGGGCATCTCTTGTCACTGTAGAGCAGTAGTGATCACCTACCCTGATATCTTTGTTCCATTGCTGAAATGTCTTGGTGGAATCGCTCCCTATGCTGTCACTCAGTGCACCACAGTTACCTTGTGTGGGTAATCCCGTGAATCGCATATATTTGAATAGGGGAGGGGACAAATAACTGATTCATTTAATTGGGTCATTAGGCCCCGCCCCCTCTGCGCGGAACGCAGATTGCTGGTAAGATTCTCTCCATTCTGCCCACGTCACTAGGAATACCCCTACATCGTCATATATGGGCTATATCTCGGAACTCAGAGCTAACTGACAGTTTTAAATGTCATATTCATTCTTTGCATGCTGACATCAATTAGAAGTAACTATTTTCACATCGGAAACATTTTCATTGTTGTGCAGTGTAATTTATACTGCAATCCTTGTACCAAAACACCTTTAATATTGGGGTTGTCACGTATTCTAGACGCTAAAGGTTCGATGCTAAGGGCATAAAGCAAAGGGGAGAGAGGATAACCTTGTCTCGTTCTGTTACCCAAACCAAAAACCGGGGAGGAAAGTCCAGTTGTCTAGAGCAAGGCCATGGGACCACAATATAGGGCCTGTAATGCCGACAAAAAGTTGCCACGAAAACCATATGTTCTTAGCGCTTGGAACATAAAAGACCAATTAAGCCTGTCAATGGCCTCTTCCGCGTCGAGTGATAACAACACAGCCGGTAACTAGTTCTTGTTAATGTAGGAGATGAGATTAATCGAGGTGTAAGATTTTTTGTGCTCACGAACAGTACATAGTACAGAATATATAAATTGAAATTTTTTTTTTATATATATATATATATATATATATATAATATAAGTTTCTTTGTTGCATACACTCTATATAACACATAACTAGTATTGTGAGATATAAAAAACTGAGACTGGGATAGTAAACCCTCGGGCTGTCCTTCCTATCTGTGCAAACAGAGTTGTCTTTTTTTATTGAGATGTATTGGATGTGAAAACGGAGAAGGCTGCGAATGACACACGTAGAATCGTAATGAGTATTACAAGAAGACTTAGAACAAGTGATAGGGGAAGCAATTGAGTGGAATAACTAAAGTCCTGCTTTGTGATTGAGAACGATTGAAACATTGTGATATTAAGTGACACACACGCCACAGTGGGCAGATGTTATAGCCAGCAGGCGGCTGTCACAGAACACGTACGGTACAACTGTCTCTCTCCTCTGTATACAAGTAATGGGTATATAACATGCTGTAAATAGTAGCAGTATAATATACGGCAGACTGCATCCTGTTTCCTAAACTAGCAGCAGTAATATCTGCAGCTCACACCTCCAGATAGAGCAGAATTTGGCCGCCCTGATGCAGGACCCTGGATGGGGGGACACCTATTAGAAAGTGGTCATTACATCAATAAATAAAAATCACTTATTTGTTTTTTTTATTTATTAATATTAGGTTATTTACATTTTGCCTGCGTAATTTAAGTAAGACACACCAGCATTAATTCCACCATTCCCAGATGGATGTGAGACAATGTAGCTGAGATCATCCCCCCCAAGCCCCCTTCCCTTCACAACTGACCTATCCTCCTTCCCTGCACATTATCCCTCTCTTCTATCTGAGAGAGCCGGATAGCCATGTTTTTTTTATTTTCATTTTCCAGGCTTTTATGGTCAAATAGGACATGGTCTATACTGTACAATTGTTATATATACTGGTTCCTTATGCAAATTGGTATTGTCATCTGTAACGATTGCCGTGTAGCATAAAAAGTTTAAAATGCAGAACTACAGTCTAGGTAAAAGTCCTATTACAATGTAAAGTTATTAACCCCTTCTGCCTTAAGTTCAAGGGGGAGATGCATTAAACCTTGGAGAGCAATAAACTTGAGAAGATGCCCATACTGCAGCACCCAATCAGCTTCTAGCTGTCATGACAATAGGTCCCGGACACCGGTCTCCTACACAGTGATAGAGCAGCTCCCCAATAGCACCTGTACTTCTGAGGTAAAACCCGGGGGGGGGCTGAGACGCATAAAGCTGCTGACTGATTCCAAAAGAACTGTGGGTGCTATTGGGGCACTGCTCCATCGCGGTGTAGGAGACCGGTGTCTGGAACCTATTTACATGTTATTCTATATATTCTATATTCATCTGGTCTTGGAGGAGGACTGATTCCCAGTTTGCACATACGTGAAGTTCCCACCTACGAGTGGTTTATATACTAGTTGAATGTTCTTAAATGTTAGTGCATTGTTTCTCCAGGATCCAGTCAGAATACCGACAGTCAGGATGTAGGCGCTTAGAATGCCAATGCCAGAATCCCGACACCAGTCAGAATCCCGGCGCTGGCATCCCGACAGTAAGTGCTGGGGTTAGGGTTGGGCACTAAGGGGGAGGGTTAGGTACTAAGGGGCGAGGGTTGGGTTTAGGTTGCGGGGAGGGAAAGGTTAGGTTTGGGCACTGGGGAGGGGGTTTGGAGTAGGAAGAGGGGGGTTAGGGGTAGGTAGAGGGGGAGGGTTAGGATACTGACTGACAAATGTCTGTATACTAACCCTGTCGGGATTAATTACCCTCCCATATTGTGAACCCACTGAATCCACCCCTATTGAGGATACTCATCTATTAAAGAGAATAAGGAGAATTTCCGGTGGATTGACTGAGGGCTGGTATTTTTAATACCCCATCCCCTGTTTGTGAAGTAATCGAGAGTAGGACATTTTTGCCTTTTTTTTAAACACAATTTTCACCATTGGTGTTTACTCTTTGTACATGTAACATATATGAGCGCCTAATTTTTTTCTCCATGGATATAGTTTGGAAGTCAGGTGAAATCTTCCTGTTTATCACAGTGGTTGCACGATCCAGGTTTGTTGCACATATTAACAGCTTATTCATTCCTTTACTATTCGTTCCTGGTCAGTGACAGGGAGGTGACTTAGCGCACGCACGAGGATGTTGCGTCTGTTATGGGCGTGTCGGTGAAAGCATTTGTGTACATAGAGGCTGAAGCGCTCACACAGGACGCCACGCTTGGACACAGAAACTACACCTGCCGTAGGGCTAGTGCAAGTTTCGAAGGTGCGACTGATGGCGATATCTAAAGACGCACCAACACACCGGTATTTGAGCGTCTGTGGATGCTGACAGTGGGCATCTCAGCCCTTGCAAATTCGGACACACGGATGTACCCAGAGAAGGACTCTGTGGCGGCATTTGCATAAAGTCGCAGACGAGCCACCGGCAAAAGTCGCAGACACGGACGCGGCGATGTAAAACTCAGAATCAGGCACTATTGTCTCCCTCACGTATATATACAGCAGTCTCAGAGGGTGAAAGGCCTGCTATACTGTGGATGGACTGAACTTCAGTCTTCATCGCCGCTCGCTGCCTGTGAACTTCTAACACTAAAGCCCAGTGACAGGGACTCATTGCTCCCAGTAAGTGTTAACATGGCTCTACCAATCCCCCACTTAACACCATTGCGCACATTACCTGCCTGACACAAGCTGCCCGCGTAATCTATCGGATGCTAACCGGAGATGTCAGGGCCCCGGGGCCAAGAGCAGATTGTGAGAGAGGTATCTGTGCGTTACAAATGGAGGATAACCTGATCTTATATGATCGGACATTATCTACGTCTGTCCCAGCTTGTTACATGTAAGGGGGGGTTTATGTTGGCGCCAGGTTGTTTAAAGTTCAAGTACCTGAAAATTGTCAGAAAATGACATTTTATCTTCATAACACGACATTTATCAGGCGCTCGTTAGCTGCTGTTATTTTCACTTGGGCAGATTAATTAGACAGCATTCATCGCTGTCACACGCAAATGGTTCCAACATTTGTGGAATGATTTGTGTAAATATATATATGGCATAAAGAGATTAGGAAAGTGATGTACTGTAGGGTACGTGTGCCTGGAGGCCTGCTGGTTTCCCCACGGGTTCCAGATAATTTTGGGAACGTCAACGCTGCCTCCTGGTAAGTTTTTGTGCTATTTAACTCATGTATTAATTGTGCTATGCTACCCATTCATTAATTATCATGATTTGACCAGATAATGTTCATTTCTTATCGCCACTATTCACGGCAATAAGACATTATGTACCTCCCGGATGTATTAATGAACACATGCAGGGAAGGAAGCCCATCACTATGATGTGTATAGTAAAGATATCTGCTGTGGTCCCTATAGAATAGATACATTTGGGGGATAATTAGAAATAATAATTGATAAATAAGCCCCTAAATATGTATGAAAAGCAATGAGTTACTATTATGGATTAGAGAAGCAATGTAATGTAAGCTGATATACCTGCTCTGTGACAGGCCAGGGCATGAAGGGTTGACTGCAGAGACCAATGGTTAGGGCACATGTAATAACAATGAGCCGCTGAAGGGGGGTGTGGTTAGCCTGTGGAGGGGGCGTGACAGCACAGGCAGGGTTAGATTAGCAGCCACACAGGGACGGATTGGCCATCTGGCGCTTCTGGCATTTGCCAGAAGGGCCAATGGTCTCAGGGCCCGGTTGGAGGAGGGCGAAAGCACTCCCTCCCTCCACCCCCCATTAGCTTTGAGGGAGGGAAGGGGTAGCAGCAGTGGGCCAGGAAGAGAGAGGTTTGTGCCATAAGGCCAGGCCTCCATGACTCGTGGCACACCCCCTTGAAACTAAACCACGCCCCCTTTTCGAGCACGCATGCGCGCACAGGGCGGACTGACAGGGCTGATGTACAGCTCCAGTCCGTCCCTGCAGCCCCACATACATCAGAGGTAGCTATAGATAGAGGATGTGATGCTGAGTTGGTTGTATACAAGTTTGCAGAGTCATACACAATTCAGTTGCATTTCCACCTTCAATTCCCTCCTCTGCCCACCCCCTTCTCGCCTCCCCTCCTTGCTTTCTGCCTTTGACTTTGCTACCTACTTTACATCTAAAATTGATTCCATACATCAGGACATCATATCCCACCAGTCCCAACCTCCTTTACCGGATCACCCCATCCCATCCATTTTACCGACTCTGGCATCCTTCTCTCTTGTATCTGGAGAGGAAGTCATGGCCCTCATCTGGTCCCCTCCCTTCCACCTCCCCCCTTGATCCTATCCCTTCACGTCTCCTCCACTACCTCGCTTCTTGTGCCTGTGCCCATCTTACCCACCTCCTCAATCTCTCCCTCTCATCTGGCACTGTCCCTTCTGTATTCAAGAATGCCTGTGTCTCCCCCATTCTTAATTCTGATCCTAACACTCTCTCCAACTACCGTCCCATCTCTCTCCTCCCTTTTGCCTCCAAGCTCCTTGAGCGTGTTGTTTACAACTGCATTACCACCTTTCTTTCCTCCCACTCCCTCCTTGACCATTTTCAGTCTGTCTTCCGTTCTCTCCACTCCGCTGAAACTGCCCTCACAAAAGTCAGCATCGACCTCCTTGCTGCTAAATCCAAGGGCCACTACTCTCTGCTCATTCTCCTTGACCTCTCTGCTGCTTTCGACATTGTGGACCCTGCTGCAAATCCTTCACTCCCTTGGTCTACGTGACCCTGCCCTCTCCTGGCTATCCTCCTACCCCTCTGTCCGATCCTTCTCTGCCAACTGATTACTTCCTCCCACTCCCGCCTCCAAGATTTTGCCCGTGCTGCTCCCCACCTTTGGAACTCTCTCCCTCTTCCCATCAGACTCTTCACCTCTCTACAATCCTTCAAATGGACTCTCAAGACCGACTACTTAATCAAAGCCTTCCAGCTCTCATCCTAACTTGCTGCTACATGCTCCTTCCTCCCTGTCTACCCCAGCTGTGTCACACCTATTTGTCTGCCCCTCCTCTTTAGAATGTAAGCTCTTACGAGCAGGGCCCTCTACCCTCTTGTGCTTCCCCTTGCTTTACTTTCATCTACTTCTTACTCCCCACTAGGGCACCTAACACTTGGTTGCTTGTGCTCTGTTGCATATCTGGGTGTTATGGTCGCGAATGTAGTAATGTATATAATCCATGTCCTGGTCCTGTATTGCTCTGTTAGTCGCTTGTCACTTATTTGTTTATGTACTGTGTAAGGCGCTGCGGAACACTTGTGGCGCCATATAAATAAATGATAATAATAATAACTTGCACCTAAAGAGGCGTATAACTTAACCTTTTTGATTGACAGAACTGTGGGCTAGACAGCATGGGCAGAAATGTAAATATGACCGTTTTCAGGAGAATCAATTGCACCAAGTATAGGGCTAGTTTAAGGCACACCAGAAGACGATGATGAGTGGCAAATCAGGTGTACAGACAGGGGTGGCGGTCTGCACATAAACATACACCTCTACATACAAGCGGATGTACGCATTATTTCCCATGTGTGTAATGTGGGAGCATCTACCAGCGATTTACGTTCAATTGATTTACGCCATCATCACGTAAAATACAATTGTGCATAAAAAGCAATCAGATACAGGTAAGGCTGACGCAGGAACTTATAGTAACACCTGACTATCATTATTTGGGGGGAAGCGCGTGCCGGCAGGACATTGCTGGGGATTTTATTTATTCCAATAAGTTACACTAATTTACCAACGTGCCCAGTGACGATTCCACGGATGTCAGAATATTATTGGTCACCGGGGTCATTTGGGGTCTCACATGCTGGGATATTGGAACAATAAAACTCCTAACCTTCTAGAACAACTGTTACCTCTATATTCCCCTGTATTAGTCACTCTCTATTTACTAAGTATCTCTCAACACAGAATGACTGGTAATGAAATGTTCTGAAACAATGTTTTCTTATGACATTAAGCTTCAGAGGACAAAGTATTCATGGATGAAATGCTGTCACTTTCAACTAGTGTAACAAAGACATCTAAAGAACAATACTTTGGTGTTTTGTTTTCATTCAGTTAATAAATGATTGAATCATCTGTATCATAGGAACAGTCAGTGTCTGGAGCCGGTATATTTATAGGAATGGGTATGTAATGCCAGGTGTCGGGATGCCTCCTGTCAAAATACAGACAGTGGAATCCTGATGGTTGGTAACCTGACAGGAGCCCGGTAAGTATTCTTACCCTTCCCCCTTCTCCCCCTAAACCTCCCTTCTTGTAGCCTAACCCTAACCCTCCCCACCCCGCACCCTAACCCTCCCCGTTAGTGCCTAAACCTAAGTCTCCCCCATTTGTGCCTCTCCCCCCTTAGTGCCTAGCCCCCCCCCCAGTGGTTCCTGACCATAACCCTCCCCCCCAGGGGTGCCTAACCCTAACCTCTCCCCCCAAAATCTAATGCTAACCCTGCTATGCTTCCTAAACCTAACCCTTCCCCCCATGGCTAACACTAAGGGCACCCCAGACTTACCTTGTTTGGGCAGCCGTCCTGCTGCATACCGGCGTCGGGATTAAGATAGGCGTCAGTATTTCTACGCCTATCTTAAGTCCCTTGTTGGGCTTCCCCCATCGGGATTTAGACCGGCGGCATCGCGGCAGCCGGTCTCATAACTACATTCCCATTTATATACTATATAACACCCTGATGAAAAGGCCGACATGGCCTTGAAACGTTGGTAAAATAAAATCCGTTTTGCACATTTAAAGTCTGTTGGAGTGCCGCCTGTGCCATGATTTATGGACATCTGTTGTATATATCAATTTTAGGAAGGCACCCCGGCAGCTGGAATATTTGATCCATGAGTACCCCTCTACATGTTTGTGTATAGTATATAATAATATATACAGCAGCTTACTATGAAACAGCAGCTGGTAAGGTTTTGTGGCTGAAACTTTAGCTTTCATTCATATTGAATATGTTATAGTTTCGGAATACCCCCAAAATGAATACAGTAGATGGACACCCACCCTGGTTATGGCCCATGGGACAACATCTTCCTCCATGTTTATACCTCACAATGTTTAAAAAAACAATAATGTTGGCAAAATGAATTCCACCCATAAGCCCCCCCAGTGATCCCCTTTACCCACCCATCCACCACCCACCTATCCACCATTAGCTTATAGAAGCCACACCTCCATTCAGATAGCCACACCCCTTTGCAGTGCCCACTACGACTGTCCACCACCAACAGGTTACCCAACAGCAGGTCATGGTAGAAAGCAGATGAAAAGAACAAAGAGTTATTCAGACAATTGTTTAACATTACCCCCCACACATCTGTATCCCCCCATAATGGTTGTCTATTTACAGTAATACAGTATCTGTCCATGCTGAGCCCAGGATACAGCCCTATCAGAGCATGGTACAGACACTGTACACTGCTCTGCTCCATGCTCCCAGCTGATGAGGGATTTGATGGGTCCGCAGACCTGGGTTGTCCTGCATCTATCCTGCCTCTCTAATATACTGCAATGGCCATATTTTATATCACATTATATTGACGTCTACACTGTACAGTACATAAAAAAATCTGAGGCCTGTCCATCTGATTCATCATCATCATCATTATTATTATTATTATTATTTATAGAGTGCCACAAAGATCCCCTAGTGCCAGACCTAGAGAATAATATACCACAAAAAAATATAATTTTTTTCTATATTTAACTTATGGTTTAACAAATCTCACTGGTAATTGAATCTGGATGTGCTCCTGTGGGAGCCGATAAGCCGCCCATGGCAAGTAACTGGCCTGGCAAGCACAAGTCTCCCCTTACCTCTGCCAGCCAGTGATGCCAGGGAGCTAAGCCTCACTGCTCCCAGTAATGTGCATTACATTTACCAAAATGTGGCTGTTTCATTGGTTAAAATAGAAGATATTAATTCTGCAGAGTAACAGAGAACAAGTACAGTGTTTGAGGTGGTGCACTTGTTTATTTAATTATAAATATGACCTAATGAAAATTAGAATTTATATAATGTTTATTGGTAGTCCTTAAAAAATTGTCCAGGGTCCCCATGATTAAGGCAAAGTCTCTTAAAGTCAATGACAGATTAATAGATGTGCAAAAAGAAATATGACATTTGTGTGATAAAAAAAAGTGTTTATTACACTGCTGGTCAATGTATTTATACACCTGGCTTCGTATGAATTTGATATAAATTCAATGTCTATGTGACACTATTATTTTAAGTACCCTAGTAATAGTGATTTTCAGCAGCTAAATATAATAATTAGCCCGCCTAGGCACATATATAACAGGACTTGGCTTTCAGTAACGTGATGAATTCCTTATTTTAGCATGGGTAATGTAATATTTACCCTCCGAGAAAGTACTTTATAATTACTGCCCCAAAGTTATACTGGACAAGTATATTTATCTGTATCACACAAAGACCTTTTATTAATCCTTATTCTTTATTTTTGTGATAGAGTAATTGCTATACAGCTGCAGTTATATAGGTTACTAGGTTGCAATTTATAATGTAGTCAAGGTTTCAAAGCAAAATGTTACGTCAATAATTCGGTGGTTACTGTTTTCTTATACAGTTACATTGTGACATCTGCAGCTTCACATAAATCTTATATTCCCAAGATGTGGTTATAATGTCTTTATTTTGTGTAAATAACAGTTGCAATGCGATATCTGTCATCCGGAATGGAGAGTAATGTATCACGTCCCTGATATGGGTCTCCATAGAGCTGAGGCTATTCTTTATGTACCCGCTGCTGACAGAGAAGGGGCTGGGGGGGGTCAAATACATATCATATATAAGGGCAGGGGTTGGGAAAACAAATTCATAAAATACAGATAAGGGAAGAGGTTGGAGCCCATAACCTAATTAGAGAGAAAGTTACAGAGCTAGTATATATGGTTCTTTGGACACAAACAGCATAAATCAGACAGGAAGCGTTTCCAACGATATATATGTATATACTAGATAGATAGGGAAGCAGTCAGGAAACCGACAGACGGAATCCCAACCGCCGGCTTCCCGACTGTCTAATCCCGGGAAGGTACAAATGACAGGCGTTGAAATCCCAACGCCTGTCATTAGACCTACGCCAGGAGCCTGACACCCGGCTTACCGATCAAAGGTAAGCCGGGCGCCGACAGCCGCAGGGGGGAGGGTTGGGTTTAGGGCTCCCGGGGGGGACTTAGGGTTAGGCAGCCCCCCGGGAGGTTAGGGGAAGGGGAGTTAGGGTTAGGCACCCCCGAGGGGTAGGTTAGGGTTAGGCACCCCCCCCAGGGGACTTAGGTTTAGGCGGCGGGGAAGGGGGGACTAGGTTTAGGCACTTAGAGCGGGGATTAGGGTTAGGCACTTGTGGGGGAGGTTAGGGTTAGGCACCCCTAAGGGAGGGTTAGGGTTAGAGGGGGGGGAATTAGGTTAGCATACTTGCCTTAATGGACGATCAGGATTTCCACCTCTGTCTGGCTGTCACTGTCGGGATTTGAAACGCTGGCCGTAAATCATACCGATCCCCATAGATATGTTTTACATACCCCGTCTTGTAATGTTATTTTGGGTGACAGTCTGAGCATTTATTATTTTTCCTCCCGCACAGAGATTATTTATCCTCCTATGTACCTCTATATTGAAGATCACCTTGGAAGAAGAAAGAAACCCACCACCAGATCTGTCTAAGCACATGGACAGACCGCTCGGCCCATCTCAAAGAGAAGAACGGTAAGTGTGTGTGTGTGTGTATGTGTGTGTGTGTGTGTGTGCGTATATGTGTGTGTATATGTGTGTGTGTGTGTGTGTGTGTGTATGTGTGTGTGTGTATGTGTGTATGTGTGTGTGTGTGTATGTGTGTGTGTGTGTGTGTGTTTCAGGCCAGGACATAGGGGGGGTTGAGGCGTCAGAGCTCTCTGTTGCCCAAGGTGCTATAATTTCTAGCTACAGGTGCCCATACACGGGGCGATTTGTATCCGATCCGATCTCGCATACGATTACCTTGAAAATTCTTCCCTTGACATTCTATATGATTTGTATTTAGAAAATGTACGATTGTACAAACGACTATACGATCCGATGTATTAAGATGTGTCACATCGTACTGATCTGTCGAAATCCTTCTGCAAAACCATCTGATCTACGATGGGGACGTGCATCGTAATTGTCTAGAAAATTATATTTTTTACACGATTGGTTGTTACGATCAGTCGAAAACGGCCACATCGTGTGACAAATCGCCCCGTGTATGGGGGCCGGCTCTGGGCCCAGCTTGTTGCTGTCTGGGGACGATTCGGCATGTCTCCAGGCTCCACCGCCACCAGCAGCTCTCCTACAAGCAGAACAACCACTGCTGGGGTGACAAAGGCTGGAGATGAGCAGAATCGGAGACTCCGGAGTCTGCCCCACTGCAGGAGTGCAGGTAAGGACCTGCCTCATGGCGGTGCAGGGGGAGGAGGCACACTAACAGCGGGCACAGCCAGGGGGCAGTGCTGACAAGAGGAGGAGGCTCCTCCCTGACTTACGTGCCCTCTGAAGGCTGAGTCTTTTTTTCTTTCTTCTGTTCCGTAAAAGATCTTGTATCCAACCAAGGGTCCGGGGGCTGTATATTGACAGTGCACCAGGGACTACTTTGTTTGATATTGTTTAATTAAAATAAATATTTTTATAGTTTTTGATAAAAAAAATTGGGACTTAAGGGTGTTTGTATTTAAGGGTCTATATAAGCCTTGGAAATAGGTAAAGTGGCCAGAGATAAAGTACCAACCAATCACCTCCTAATTGTCATTTTTCAAACACAGCCTATAAAATGACAGTTAGGAGCCGATTGGTTAGTAGTTTACCTCTCTCCACTTTATCTCTCCCCAAGGCTTAGTGCATAGACCCCCTTATCTCTTTCCAAGGCTTAGTACATAGACCCCCTTATCTCTTTCCAAGGCTTAGTACATAGACCCCCTTATCTCTTTCCAAGGCTTAGTACATAGACCCCCTTATCTCTTTCCAAGGCTTGAGTCATCTCCTTCATAGTCTCTATAAATGTTAACTCGAGACCTTAAATAATAACTAAAGTGAATATTGGTTAAAGAAAAGGTCTCAGAAGTGACAGAGTAAAGAATGAGTGTGTTTCTTTACCTGGGTACAAGACCTCAAAGAAGAAGCTCACAACAAGAAGGGATCTCATTGAAGCTCTTATCGCAGCCCGGAATGGAATCATCTCTCTCGTTCTTCTAGAGATCTGGGTTTCGTTGATGCCTAGATGCTGTACAGCTGTGCTCAGGTCCAGGGGCTGGCCAACCAAATGCTCATCACTATTGAGATATTGCTTTACCCTACTTTTAATGCTGTGGTTTTCAACTTCAACCCTCAAGTACCCCCAACAGATCATGTTGTCAGGATTTCTGGAAGCAGGCGGGAAAATGACTGACCCAGCAAATCACCTTTGCATGATTAAAGAAATCCACAAAACATGACCTGTTGTCGATACTCAAGGGGCTCGATTCTATTCAGCGCGATGTAAATAGCTCCGGGAGTGAGCTCCCGGAGCTATTCAATACACCGCGCTGACAAGTCCGACTAATGATTTCTTCTCTCATCCCTCCGGGGATGAGAGAAGAAATCCGACAAAAGTCCCGGCACGAGGCTGTTTTCTGCCCTTAGCGCCGGGAAAATAGCCTCGTGCCGGGAAGTTAGGTTGGGGATTGCCCGTTATCGCGCCTAAACACCCTGTTTAAGGCGCGATAACGAGCCTTCCCCGACCTAACAGCGCGATGAATTGAATAGCTCCGGGAGCTATCTCTCGGCGCTATTTACATCGCGCTGAATTGAATCGTGCCCAAGGACTGGAATTGAGAACAATTGCTTATATATATATATAATGTTGCGAAAAGTGAATTTTGTACTAGCCCACACAGGTACAGTATTTCTGAGGATAAATATGCTTTTCATTGAAAACTAATTCATGGCTTTTTGTATTACTCTCACATTTAGGTTAAAATCTAATTACCCATCAGTCATATAATATTAAGAACCAGAATAAATTCCCTAAACAACGATATAATAACATGTACACAATGTAAGCTGCCTCAAACTGCTGTCTAAAGCACAGAAAAAACATGTCACGCTAGTGATATAGTACAAGCAGTAGCGTCACAAGGGGGGTGCGGGGAGTGCTGGCCGGACCCGGGTGTCACCCGCCGCAGGCTTACACCAAAGTGCAGACTCCCCATCAGGGACAGGAGCCGGGTGCTGCACTGTATCATTATGTGCAGCACTGGGCTCCTGACACAGTAAGGGAGCCGGCACTTCACACAGGCTGGTCCCACTCCAGGACCCCCGGTGTGACTAAAACGGGGTTATGGCCCACGAGGCCACGCCCCATACACATGAGGCCACAACCCCTTTTTTACCGGCGTGGGGGACCATACTATCCTCTGTCAGGATTCTGCACCGAGTGTCAGCTGGGTGAGTGACGCCACTGAGTGCAAGACTTTTGGCCGCCACTATACACTATTGCAACCTCTCCTCTATGTGTAACTGTACTGCGTGTCACTGTACTGCGTGTCACTGTGGAGCGCTGGGTAGTTAGCGCTGGGCTGTGCTTTTCTTATACCAGGAGGTAAATTTACTAAAGTGCAGGTTTTTACAAGTGGAAATGTTGCCCATAGCAACCAATTAGATTCTAACTATTATCTTCTAGAAGGTGCTAGATACATGTTAAGTCGAATCTGATTGGTTGCTATTGGCAACATCTACACTTCTATAGCCCCAAACTTTAGTAAATACACCCCCCTGATGAGATGTAGTTGGTTTCAGCTCAATCCCTGTTGATCTGGTCTGAGTGCTGACAGAAATCCAGTGCAATCTGATAAATTGTTCCATATCTGTTTTTGGGTGGCAGTACAATAAAAGATTTAATTGAAAATTAAATCATAAATATTGTTTTTCCCAATGATCCCCAAAAGCCTTTTGGGAGCTGCTGCTGGTGCATAAATAATATATATAGGATATAGAAATAAATAATTAAAAAAATGAATTATTGATGGGCCATAATCAGGAGCATATGATAATAATGAATAAATAATGGCAATGAATTATAATATATGTAGATTAGATAAACTATACTAATCAAAAGTTTAACTTCTAATACCATCTAACCCCAAATAGTATTTTGGGAGCTGGTTACTATTATTAATACAACATCCTCCTCCATCATAGAAAATTATTTGGAGAGGTTCCACCAAGGTAACATAAAGATTATACATTTTAGGACAACAGAAGAACGAAGTTACCTGAACAAGGTGCCTGATTCAGAGACGGACGCTCTGAAAGAGCGCTCCCTCTGAATCAGGGCGTTTTTTTTTGTTTTGTTTAGGCCTCCTGGCCGCTCGCTGCGAGCGGCCAGGATGATGGTCGCGATGGTCAAGACCATCGCGACCATCGGGGCTTGCGACGAGACCCTTGTGGTAGGGTCTCATGGCCGCAAGCCCCAGAGAGCTTCCGGCTCTAATAGAGCTGGAAGCTCTCCCACTAACATCACTGGTGATGTCAGTGGGGCCTCCCACAAACGGCAGGCGTTCGCTTGGGAGCGCCTCTGCTTGTGAAGCCACCCCCCCGCCATGCCTACAAAACGGGCGAGCTGTCGATCAACATCGACAGCCGCCCCTTTTGTAGTGAGCCGCGGAGAGAGAGAATTTCTCTCTCGCTCCGGGGCTTGCGCGCGCGCAGTGTGGCCGCTGCGCGTGCGTAGAGCCCACCATCGACCCGCTTGTGAGCGCTCAAGCGCTTGCGAGCGGGTCTGAATCAGACCCAAGGTGCGCTGACTGACAGATTAAAACATAATCACCTCTATTGGTATGCTTTATATATTGTTTAATTTTTTACTAGTTTTAGGCAAAATTAATAAAAGAAAAAAACATAAGCGGAATTAATGATTAAGTCTATGTACTAAGCCTCTACAAATTAAATATTGAAGGAGAGATGAACTAAGCCTTGGTGAAAGATAAAGTGACCAGAGATAAAGTCCCAACCAATCAGCTCCTGTCATTTTTCAAACACAGCCTGTAAAGTGACAGTTAGGAGCTCATTGGTTGGTACTTTATCTTCATCCACGTTATCTCTCTCCAAGGCTTAGATCATCTCTCCTTCAATATTTAATTTGCAGAGATCGGCTCTCAGGCCCCAATGAGCTGACTAGCTAATAGGACAGGATGGGAAAAACGTGTCACAGCCAAATATTTTAGCACTATATTTGTTGGGTTCTAACAACAATTAAATAGGAAACTACGACTACCCTCTAAGTGCCTAAACCTAACCCCCCCTTCCCCGCCGCCTAAACCTAAGTCCACCGGGGGTGCCTAACCCTAACCTTCCCTCTCCCTAGCCTAACCCTAACCTCACGGTGGGGTGCCTAACCCTAAGTCCCCCCTGGGAACCCTAAACCTAACCCTCCCCCCCGCGGCTATCCGCACTCGGCACCCGGGGACCCTTCGATCGGGATGCCGGGCGTCGGTCTAGATTTAGACGTCTGTCATTTAACCCTCGCCGGCATTAAGCAGTCGGGAAGCTGGCTGTCGGGATTAGGTCCACCGGCTTCCCCACTGCATACCGTATTTCTCAGGGCGTAGTTGGCCTTATTCTGAATTGTACCTAATAACACACCGTGGACGTTTGTCTAAATATGGCGTCTGTCCAATAGCGTCTTTAAACACCAACATAAGTCACACTGCAGCCCTATGGTAGGTGTTCCATGACATACAACGATTCTGCATCTGAGTGCGCAAACATTTCAGCGATGCGCCTCTGTTACTCCCACAACACGCGCATGATACGGGCCATCGCCGTGCGTCTGTGTAGTCACCTCCTGTCACTGCCCAGGAACGGGCAAACATTTCTGCGTGCGTGTGACTGAAATCGCTACTGCGACGCTGTACGAACCCGATCGGGACGCATGCGCGGTGCAATATAGATGATGCGCGGTGTCAAACATAATCGCTCAACTCCGTCACCGTCGGCATTACGTGCGATTTCTGTTTATGAGTTGTATACTAATACACTGCCCCCCATTAGCGCATACGATGACTTTTAGAGACGAGTCTGATTATCATAGTTACTTCCCACAGTGATAGAGGCTGCATCGTGTTAGGGATTGTGATTGAACGCATATATATATTTGTGTATGGGGGGAATGGTCACAGCAATGATGACGCCAGAATTATAGATAGGATTGTGCTATTAATAATAACAGGTGTGATCGCTCTTCGTCTGCGTTCAAACATCCTCCTAAGGTCACACATCAATCAGAATATTCCAAACTGCGCAGGGACTCAGTGTATTCTATTTACCCCCCTGACCCCTATTTATGTCTTAGCGGAGCGGAGTAACACAGCGCTCTGATCTTTAGGCTGTAGCAATTATGTATATAGCTATCACACACTGCACATTCTAAATAGTGGGATTAGATTCTCGGATTAGATCGGGGCAGATGTACTAAGCTAGCTCTGGAAAGTGATAAAGTACAGTAGAGAGTGATAAACGACCAGCCACTCAGCTCCCAACTGTCACCGTTTTGTGGGCGGTCACACTAACATCATCAGTGGTCTTTTAGAGCAGGAAGCTCCCTGGGGCTTGCGGCTGCCGAGACCCAACCTTAGGGTCTCGTCGCAAGCCCCAATGGTCGCGATGGTGTTCACCATCGCGACCATCAACCTGGTCGCTCGCTACCAGGAGGCCGCAGTTCAAAAATGAAGTGGCCGCCCTCATTCAGAACGAGCGCTCGCTTTTTGCGAGCGCCTCTGAATGAGGGCCTAATTCTGATTCAAATGCTAGCAGGATATTTTCTCCTCTTAACCTATTGTGTGAATGGAAGCCCCTCAGGAGTGCGCCTTTAGAGTCATGTGAGGATCACAGTATCCTAAATATCATCTCTGGTGCCTGAGTTAGAAGATGAGAAAACTCCAGTTTCAGACCTGCTGCAGCCTTCTTCAGTTAAAGACGCGCCAATGTTTGCAGAATTGAGCGATTTGCCTTGTACAGCCCAGTCTGAGTCTCACTGCGCATACGCTGTAATTAGTTACCAAGTCGTAGTGTGAATTTGTAGTCAGTGACAGTCACTGAGCATTTTTGGGAGGTAATGGAGGTGTGTCTAGTCAAATTCAGGCATATCGTGGGCGTGTCTTTCCCAGCGGCTACGTTTGTGTACGCACTTACAGTGGCTTCCTTCCGACATTCCGAGCAACTGATATGTGACCGATGGTGTGTCTTTGTACACCAGTGGCAGATCAGAGACGCCGCCGGTCTGCGTCTCTGTACAAATCCTAGCAGCTGCGGCATTTGCACATTTTCGCAGTACTGCTGCGTTGGGATACGCCGTCGCTTCGGGATTAGCGCCCACCTCTGAATCGGGCCCTCTGTTCTTAACGTGTATGGAAACTGCTGTTTTTTGCATGTATCAGGGCAGATTTAAGTATCTCTTAGACGTAATAAGATAGAAAGCAGGAAATATCTCCTGTTTCCCAGCCGCCAGCCCTCGCAGGACCCGCCCCCAGAGAAAACGATGTAACGCGATCCGCAAAGCGTAGATTTCTGCATCTAGCATGCTTGTACTAATGACATCTTTAGATGGAGTTAGCCTGTTACCTTCAATGGGGCAACACTGCTGGAGAGGGATATTGCGATCCCTCTCCAGTGGGTTGTAGGAGATCCCTATGCCCAATAGCCCACTTAGTGGGCCTGATTCAGACCCGGACGCTAAGCCGTGATTGCTAATTATGAGCGATTGTTGCCAATCTGCGCATGTGTATGCATCGCAGTGTGCGTGGATGAGCCAGTCACTGCGATCGGGAATCTCGCACTCGTAGCACAAAGACTGAGCGCTACCTTGAGTGACAGATAGCGCCGTTTGTGGGTGGTAACAGGGGAAGGTGCTTGTGAACGGGGAACTGGTGGTGTGAACACAGACGTGTCTGGGCATCAAAACGGCTTTTAAAGTGCGTGCATAATTAGCATGGAGGCATCATTGTACACGTCACCTGATCGCAGTGCTTACGGCGGGGTAGGGTCTACCTCAAGCGCTGCGTGCAGCTCTGATGGCTCTCGATGATACCGATTAATTGTACACTTCCTGGAGATGACGTGTTAAGAAAGGAAAGTGGGCGTATTTATACACCAGCGTTCACTCGCTGCCGTCGCTCGTTAAGACAAAGAGGGCGTCCTTACGCCACACAGTGCGATCGCGGAATTTGCATTCCCGGCCCCTTTTGGCAGCGAGCGATCGCGGCTTAGCGTCCGGGTCTGAATCAGGCCCTGTATCCAAAGGCTGAAATAAGGTTATTACATATGCAAACACTTTACTTGTCACTGAGCCCCGGGATGGTCACTAATGGGAGCCCGTGTCTCCGCGATGTAGATGGATACTTTTGAGCGATATGCAGCAATAAGGATTTTTATTTTTGTGAGCACATTGCATATTAAAATAAATATTCCCCTTAGTATTATTAGTGTTATTGTTGTACTTCATAAATGCTTCCAGGATTACTGGCACATGCAGCTCACAGCTCCACTGAGCTATAACGTATGTGTCTCAGTCACAGCAGACGAGCTGGGATCCGGCCTCTCCCCCCCTCCTCCTCCTCCTCTCCCTCCGGCTCCTTCATCATCAGTCAGAAAACATCATTCGCTGTAGTTGTCACACGGAATTGCGTTATCTACATGAGCACTTCAGCACACTTATGATAACTGACCTTTCAATTGCTTCCACTGATGCAATCTTGTCGCATCATTTAGTTCTGCACTCTTCCTCCCACTTCAGTAAAATAGACATTGCATCCCCAAGCCTTTATCTGTCATTTCTGCTGATTTCACAGTCAGGCTCCTTTGTCATTCTATCCCTGTATCAGCCTGTGTGACGTCACCCAGCCTTCTAGAAAGCAAGCTAATATGATGTCTTTTTGGAAACTTTCCCCACCTGAGATATTAATGTATACTAGCTGATGTACCCGGCGTTGTCCAGGTTTAAATCTTCAAGTTATTGAGCTTTATTATGTGATGTTGTCCAGATCCATCTGGTGGAAGGCCCAGAACAGGCTCCCTGGGTCAAAGTTCTGGCCAGTGTACATCAACTGGAGGTCCAACCGGGACCTCAAACCCCCCTAGTATGCAGTGACGTGCGGTGATGTCAATGGCTGGGGTGGCACTGGCTGATTAACACCCCCCACCACCTTAATAAAAAAAAACAGTGCAGGGTTCCCCCTATTTACCAGTAACCAGCACCAGGCTGAACCAGCCAGGGGGATAATGCCATAGCAGGGGGTACAGTCAGTGTGGGGTCCCCCTGCGATCACAATAACCGCCCCTAAAATAGTCAGTAGGGGGCTGGACTTCCTCAGAAAGTGGGTATCCCAAAAAAATTTTATTGGGTCCCCCCTCCCGAGTAACAACCAGCACTGGGCTGAAAGCCCAATGCTATACCCCGGTTAATGGTGTGATAATATTGTTCTTTACAGGTGGCCTACAGGTCCCAGCTAGCCTGCCCCAGCATGCCGGCATTTGGAGAACCACAAGTGTCTACATGCCTGGACATTAAGGGCCCGCTGGCACCTGTAGTCTACCTGTAAAGAAAATATTAAAATAAATACACAACACTTGATTTTTTAATAAAAGATTATTATATGGCGTCTTCACCTGGGGGGCGGCATCCTTCAAGCTCTTTTTCATGGCCGCCGCCTCCCCAGGGCTTCCGGCGTCTTCTACCTTCAAGAGTGATGGATCCGCTGTCCAATCACATCTGCCTGACTGACAGGGGCGTGCTTTCATGTGGGCTGAAAGCATGTCCCTGTCAATGAGGCATTTCTATAGGTGCCGCTTTGCTCTATTTTTTTCAATGGGCTCTTACAGCCCGTGACATGGCCCCACCCCCGGCTTCCCCTGCTTTTCTATTGTCAGCAAGAGGCAGCACTCTCGCTGCCTCCTGGCTGAATTTAACTATAGACTCTAGTCTACAGAGATATAATAATGCAAAGCAGATATTTATGACACCGAATCTGTGTTATAAATATCTTCTTTGTATTATTTGACTGTAGGTCATGCATGTGCACTAGTTGCACTGCCCTGAAAGACAGCTGATTTTCGGATCAGCTGTCTCCGTGCCGGAGCAATGATGAATTGCTCCAGCGCTCACGTCGAGAAGAAACGTTAATTATCGGGGTCCGTTCAGACCCCGATAATGAACATGTTGAATAGACTCCAAAGGCTTATAGCCAGAGTGACCATATGGGGGCCTTAGTGGAGGGATCGCCCCTGGCCGACTAATCTGGGTTAAGCAGGGGTGTGAAAAACTCCGAAAGAAAAATATTTTGTTCTCATATCTGATATGTTCTGCATATCATTCACATCCTATGAGAACATTTCATGTATACGGACGGTGCAGGTCGGCAGAACATAACAGGGAATTGTAAATAAGGAACAGCAACTTCTCTCGCTGT
The DNA here is from genome assembly GCA_031769625.1 of Taudactylus pleione. Lineage (NCBI taxonomy): Eukaryota > Metazoa > Chordata > Amphibia > Anura > Myobatrachidae > Taudactylus > Taudactylus pleione. The sequence goes on along the minus strand of JAUIMM010000060.1, from coordinate 11,059,621 downwards.
CGGTGTCATCCAGCAGGGTCTCAGCTGTTGTAGATTTAAATTTTGTATTTAATTCCCCTCTGTGCATTTGATGCAGAATAATAAACTATGGGTCTAGTGTTCGGTCCTCTATGTATCCGGGAGCGATTTAATCAAAGCCAACTTATGTTGTACAGAAGAGCCAGTTTCTCCTGTTCCTATAGAGCATTCATCATCACAGGCTTGTCAGTCTTCCTTCTACCAATATTGATTTTATTATTTTAATTCCTGTCTGTTTAACTGCAGTCTCACTTTGAGTAGCGAGACTTCGCCTAATACTCCTCATGGACAATCGTGGAGGCTTATTCTCGCTGGCAAACAAAATCGATGTACGCCCTCACGTCACCGTTTTGGTTACCATAGTGGCACAATACAGCTGTACTTTGCATACCATCAGTGAAGTGACACAGGAACAGCAGAGGTCAGTGCTCTCTGCAAAGACTTTACAGCTGTAGGAGATAGTGTAGAAGATAAAAATATATGTTCTATACATCTGATGGGTTTAATGGAGGGCAGGGCCGGCTCCAGGGGTCAGAGCACCCTGTGCCAGCCCATCATATGGCGCCCTCCAAATAATGTCAGGCTGGGGGTAAAGCCCAGCAATCCATCACTGGCTGGGCTTCCCCCAGCCCTCTTCCATCAGTGAATGGATGCCATGCGCATGCGCGCGGCATCCATTCACACTCCGGGGGTTCCGGCACCGCCGCACAGCTGCGGCGGTGGGGGTCCCCAACCTCCCAATTAGACCACCCGCGGGCCACTTTGGCCCGCGGATGGAGCAGCGGGACAGTACTGTCCCACTGAAATCGGGATGCTGGGGAAGGGTGCCGCCCTCTAGGGGTGGCGCCCTTGTGCGACCGCACTAGTCGAACACCCCTAGAGCCGGCCCTGATGGAGGGTATTAACACGGCTGTGGGGCATTCCTCTTTCCCATTAGTACTTGGCCTCCTTCAAGAAGGTTTTTGATGTACAAAGTGTACCGAGAGATTGGAATGTCTTCACACCTTTCTCTGTAGCCAGATTGATCATATCCGACACTGGGATGCGGTCAATATCCCAGCAAAGGGGATGCCAGCGGTTAGAACACCTGTCAGAATCCTGGTACCTGCATCCCAACTTCCAGCATCCCAAAGGTAAGTAGCCCTTCAGGGGGAGGGTTAGGAATAGGGGTTAGGCACCGGGGGAGGGTTAGGCACTAGGGGGGAGGGTAAGGCACTAGGGGGGAGGGTTAAGTTTAGGGTGCGGGGGGAGAGGGTTAGAAGTAGGGACAGGAGAAGGGTTATGATACCTACTGACAGGTGTCGGTATCCTAAGCCTGTCTGGATGCCGGTGTCTGGATTTTAATCGCTGGGATCCCGAGTACTGGCATCCCATACCCAGCCCCCAACACGTTGTCTCCTTATGACTGTAATAGAGGGACTGTGAGGAGGTTTTACAAACACAGTAAGTACAATCAGGGAATGTTCATGTAATTGTGAATTAGGCGGACCCAAGGCGGGATTGTCCAACAGGTAGTACAGTTGGCCTTGAAAGCCATGAAAGATGTTTGCCTGCCAATTTCTGCCGTCATGCAGTTTCTTAATTCAGTGTCCAATGATAGACACCACTGTACCACACGGCAGGCTGGCCTCCGAGCACTCTTGGTAAAGACATAAAAATACACCTTTGAATGTTCTCCTTTGAATTTCTTCCACAGTTTTTTCACCGTTCTCTTGGACAATTGATACTAATACTATACAACATGGCGCCTGATTCAGAGAAGTGCGCTAATGGCATTGCAGCTGCGTCTGTGTACGCAAAATAGGCAAATGTCGCGGACGCAGGGAGATGCATTGAGGCGCCCACCTGTGGCTTTGTAAATCCAAGCATCTGCATAGAAAGTCGCGACATCTGCATACACAGATGCAGTATCGATGGCAAATCATTCGATTGCTGCAGGGAGCCTATGGTCCCGCAGAATGGCAGCGGGAATCGAGATGCCTGAGCCATGTTTACTGTGTACGAGCTCGCAGTCGCAGGGTGAAACATGCCCCTGTAACGGCCACCACTCCCCGTTATCTCCCCCAAATGCTCCCTTTCCGTCAATCACACTGCGCATAAATAGTCGCTGCTAGCAACTACAATAAAGTATCCTGATGCATGCGCGTTGTGATTCGGACACATGAGCAGACGGCCGATAATCGCTCAACTGAGAAAACATCGGCATATCGGACTACTCTGAATCAGGTGTATAGCCATTAAGCTTGATACGTTCGCCCTGCTGAAACTTCTCTACAATGTGCAATTTCTGAACTTTAGTATCTGTTCGACAAACTTGTTTAAGAACCTCTACGAGATAATGTTAGGCATCTCTTCTAATTACCTCTATTTCACTGGACTAAACTTTTCCTGCACGCACTCTATTCATGTATATACAGTAGGATAACTCTTTTCTTCCTCTAGAAGAGTCCAGATTTCTTTATCTCTATTTAGGAGTCCATTTATTAATTATTGGGTTTTAGACTCAATAATTATAATTTCTTATTGCTGCTTATCACCGCAATAAGAAGCTAAGGTTTGACCAGATGTATAAAACAAAAAACATGCAAAAGTAAAGCGATCGCCAAAAAGGGGTCACCTACTGCGGGTGCGCAGTCATCAGACTTCCTGTGTAAGGTTAATGTTGCTCTGTGTAACCTCTAGGCTACAATTTCTAACGACCGGAGCTAGGTAAATCTCACAATATAGCAGCCCCCATAGAAACCTATGGGGCTGTATTTGTGATCGGAAATGCAGGAGCTGATATCTGCTGTTGTACCCACTTCATATATATCCTGATACTTAAATATTTCAGGAGAGTTCCCACAAAATTACTTTAGGAAATATGCTCCTTAGTCTTTAACAAAATGGCACCCGTCACTGTGTACAATTACCGCCCGCACTGTTGGTGCTCTAGTGGCCGGTGACTCCAACTTCACACAAAACTGCATCTTTATAATTAATCACCAAACATTTATAGGACACTAGCTGATGTGCCTGGTTTCACCTGGGAAAACTTTAGATGCTTACTGTTTCCATTTCCTTTATCCCATTTTAATTTAACATGTGCTTAGTTAATTTTATGCCTCTGGGGTAAAGGAGCATGGTAGTGTCGGAACAGGCAGGCTCCGGCTCCTGTGATGGGGACAATTGTGTGACTCACCATCTCCCCATTAACACTCAAAAACTCAATTGCCATGTACGAAATCCAAATAACAAAATCAAGTCAAGCACCGTGTTACTATCCAAAGTTAAGTTTTCAATATCCAAATACAAAATCAAGTGAATTTTCTAAACAGAAAAATCCTAGTCAAAGTGTTAAGTCCTTAGTGGCGACCAACTGCCAACCACCAACTGCCACCTCAAATGCTGCCAAACATCGCTGGCAGTTGGTGTGGCTCCCCTATTTGTATATTAGACTGTGCTGCAGCCACACCTCTAAAGCTCCCAATCGTCCCAGACAATGAGCTTACAGTCCCACAGCACTTGGGCCATGTTGCTTTGCCACCCAATCACCTCGGTTGAGACATTTTACCACTTTTTAGCCCCTTAGGAGTTGAATTTAAAAAAAATCTCTGCTTAGTTGGTGCTTACATCATGGCAGGAATATACTCCCCGAATTCTATGTTTCTAGGTCCAGGGGTTTGGGCTGGAACGTTGATGAGTCAGTGAGTCAGAACATTTCGTTTTATATATATTAAGATTAACAGAACATGGTGGACAAACTCTGGGCCTGATTCAGAGCCGGACGCTCTGACAGAGCGCTCGCTCTGAATCAGGGCCGTCCCTGCCCCTTTTTGGAGCGGCCTCCTGGCCGCTCCCATAGCTGTGGGTGACCACCCACAGCTATAGTGAGCGGCCAAAATGATGGTCGCGATGGTCAAGACCATCGCGACCATCAGGCTTGCGACGAGACCCTGCGGTAGTTATCAGAGCCAAAATCACTCCCACTGACATCACTAGTCAGTGGGGCCAGACCCAGCCGGTAGGCGTTCCCATGGGAACGCCTCCGTCTGGGCAGCCACGCCCCCGGCATGCGCACCAAAGGGGGCGTGCTATCAATCACCATCGACAGCACGCCCCCTTTGGTGCGAGACCCATAACGACGGCTTGGCCATCGTTATTCAGGTCTCGCGCATGCGCACGACGGAGCCACCTCCGTCGTGCGCATGTGCACTTGGGCACCATCGACCCGCTTGCGAGCGCTCAGCGCTTGCGAGCGGGTCTGAATCAGGCCCTCTGTCATTACAGAAGAGATACTGGACCTACAACAATAGTCCTAGTCTGTTAAATAAAATATATTAAATTCCCTATTATAAGCATGATTTCAGACTTTGGAAAGCTCCCCTGTCATATATTTTACCCTTTGCTGTCAGATGTTATGCAGCGATGTGCAAATCAGAGAATTTTATTCCGACACAACAGTCCCTTCCGCAGTGGGATCTTACAGTCTAATTTCCCTACAGACAAACAAACACACAACAAATCCAGCTTATTCAGAAACCAATTAACCTGGCAGAGGATCTCTGGATGGTGGGAGGAAGCACAGGAGAACGTGGGAAGGACAAAGGCCACACATGTAGCACCTTGGTCAGCAGTTAAGCCACAGCCCAACTCCACTTCTGGTGCCCAAAGATGAGGCCTGTTAGTGAGTAAGTCAGTCAGTCAGTCAGTGAGTGAATGCTACACATACTGACTAAGGGCCTGATTCAGAGCCGGACGCAATTAGCGCTCGCTCATCCAGAAAATAGGGGTGGCTATTCATATCAACTGTTCGCTCTTTGCGGTCTGTTCACGCCTCTAGGTCTGAACGAGCGAACCAAACTTGCGGTCGTTTTTTGAAAAAATACGCCCCCTGGCCGCTCGCATCCTACGTCATGTCCGCTATTTATTAGATTAATCGAGTACATCGACCAGGGTATGAACTGCTCGCTATTCTTGGGGTTGGTTTTTCCTACCACAATTTTGCGAGCAGGTCTGACTATAAAATAACCCAGTGACGTGGTCAATGACGCTGCTGTTTTAATTATGCACACCCTTAAAACGCCCGTTTTGACCTTTAAGCACGCCTGCGTTCGGATCTCCACTCCCCGTTTTCAAGCACCTTCCCCCGTTACCACCCACATACGCCTCTTTGGGGCCTATTCATTAAACATAAAAATTCCATGGAGATAATTAGCTTTAGAACTCTCATGGAGTTCTAGCTAATTATAGGTGGAATTCATCATTCCACCTCTCCATAAGTATCTATTCCGAAAAAGCTGTCATTTTTGCGATGACAGCTTTTCGGGAAATAGATACTTTTCCCTGCCTACACTACCTTATCGCATCTGGAAACAGTGCTGCGCATGCGCTGTTACATCTGTAAAACCAGCGCATGCGCACCACTGCCTACAGATGCGTTAAGTTTCGTATGAACTGGGAGAAGGGAGAACTAGGGAGAAGAGTTAGGCACTAGGGAGAAGGTTAGGTACTAGGGACAAGGGTTAGGCACTAGGGAGAAGGTTAAAGGTAGGCTTCAGTAGGGGAGGGTTAGCGTTAGGCACTAGGGAGAATGTTAAGGTTAGGTACTAGGAAGGGTTGGTTAGGTTCTAGAGAGGGGAGGTTAGGATTAGGCACTAGAGAGAAGGTTAAGTTTAGGCACTAAGGAGAAGATTAGGCACTAGGAAAAAGTCTAAAGGTATGCTTCTGGAAGGGAGGTTAGGGTTAGGCACTAGGCACTCGGGAGAAGGTTAAGGTAAAGGCACAAGGGAAAAGGTTATGGTAAGGCACTAAGGAGAAGGTTCGAGGTAGGCTTCAGGAGGAGAGGGTTAGGGTTAGGCACTAGGCAGAAGGTTTGGGTTTGGCACTAAGGAGAAGGTTAGGGTTAGGCACTAAAGAGAGGGTTAAAGGTAGGCTTCAGAAGGGGAGGGTAAAGGCCCCCATACATCAACAATTGATTGCAGCAATCATGCAATTTGCAATCGATTGTGTATAAAAATCTTTCCCTTTTTCAATCGATTGTGGAAATTCTGCAATCTGCAATCGATTGAAAAAGGGAAAGATTTTTATACACAATCGATTGCAAATTGCACGATTGCTGCAATCAATTGCTGATGTATGGGGGACTTTAGGGTTAGGCACTAGGGAGAAGGTTAGAGGAAGACTTTAGGAAAAGAGGGTTAGGCACTGTGGAGAAGTTAGGGTTAGGCACTATGGAGAAGGTTAGAGGAAGACTTCAGGAAAAGAGGGTTAGGCACTATGGAGAAGGTTAGGGTTAGGCACTAGGGAGAAAGTTAGGCTCTAGGGAGAAGGTTAGGCACTAGGGAGAAGGTTAGGGTTAGGCACTATGGAGAAGATTAGGCTCTAGGGAGAAGGTTATGGTTAGGCATTAGGGAGAAAGTTAGGGTTAGGCACTAGGGAGAAGGTTAGAGGAAGACTTCAGGAATCGAGAGTTAGGGTTTGGCACTAGGGAGAAGGTTAAAGGTAGGCTTCAGTAGGGGATGGTTAGGACTAGGCACTAGGGAGAAGGTTAGAGTTAGGCACCAGGGAGAAGGTTAAAGGTAGACTTCAGGAAGGGACGGTTGGGGTTAGGCACTAGGGAGAAGGTTAAATGTAGGCTTCAGCAGGGGAGGGTTAGGGTTAGGCACCAGGGAGAAGGTAAAAAGTAGGCTTCAGGAGGGAAAGGTTAGGCACTAAGGAGAAGGTTATGGTTAGGCACTGGGGAGAAGGTTAGAGGAAGGTTTCAGGAGGGGAGGGTTAAGCACTCTTGAGAAGGTTATAAGTAGGTTTCAGTAGTGGAGGGTTAGGCACTATGGAGAAGGTTAAAGGTAGGCTTCAGTAAGGGAGAGTTAGGGTTAGGCACTAGGGAGAAGGTTAGGGCTAGGCACTAGGGAGAAGGTTAGAGTAAGGCTTCAGGAGGTGAAATTAGGAACTAGGAAGAAGGTTAGGATTAGAAACTAGGGAGTGGAGGTTAGGGTTAGGCACCAGGGAGAAGGCTAGGGGTAGGCACTAGGGAGAAGGTTAGAGGTAGGCTTCAGGAGGGGAGAGTTAGGCACTAGTGGGAAGGTTATAGGTAGGCTTCAGGAGGGTTGGGATAGAGTTAGACTCTAGGGAGAATGTTAGAAGAAGGTTTCAGAAGGGGAGGTTAGAGTTAGGCACTAGGGAGAAGGTTAGGGGTAGGCACTAGGGAGAATGTTAGGGTTAGGCTTCATGAGGGAAAATTAGGAACTAGGGAGTAGGTTAGGTTAGGCACTAGTGGGAAGGTTATAGGTAGGCTTCAGGAGGGTTGGGATAGGGTTAGGCACTAGGGAGAAAGTTAGAAGAAGGCTTCAGGAGGGGAGGTTAGGGTTAGGTACTAGGGAGAGGTTAGGGTTAGGCACTAGGGAGGAGGCTAGGGTAGGAACTAGGGAGAAGGTTAAGGTTAAACACTAGGGAGAAGGTTAGAGGTAGGCTTCAGGAGGGGAGAGTTAGGCACTAGTGGGAAGGTTATAGGTAGGCTTCAGGAGGGTTGGGATAGAGTTAGACTCTAGGGAGAAGGTTAGAAGAAGGCTTCAGGAGGGGAGGTTAGAGTTAGGCACTAGGGAGAAGGTTAGGGGTAGGCACTAGGGTGAATGTTAGGGTTAGGCTTCATGAGGGAAAATTAGGAACTAGGGAGAAGGTTAGGTTAGGCACTAGTGGGAAGGTTATAGGTAGCCTTCAGGAGGGTTGGGATAGGGTTAGGCACTAGGGAGAAAGTTAGAAGGCTTCAGGAGGGGAGGTTAGGGTTAGGTACTAGGGAGAGGTTAGGGTTAGGCACTAGGGAGAAGGCTAGGGTAGGAACTAGGGAGAAGGTTAAGGTTAAACACTAGGGAGAAGGTTAGAGGTAGGCTTCAGGAGGGGAGGGTTAGGCATTAGTGGGAAGGTTATCGGTAGGCTTCAGGAGGGTTGGGATAGTGTTAGGCACTAGGGAGAAGGTTAGAAGAAGGCTTCAGGAGGGGAGGTTAGAGTTAGGCACTAGTGAGAAGGTTAGGGGTAGGCACTAGGGAGAATGTTAGGGTTAGCCACTAGGGAGAAGGTTAGAGGTAGGCTTCAGGGGGGAGGGTTAGGGTTAGACACTACTGAGAAGGTTATAGTTAGGCTTCAGGAGGGCTGGATTACGCACTATGGGGAAGGTTAGAAGAAGGCTTCAGGAGGGGAGGTTAGGGTTAGGCACTAGGGAGGGGAGGTTAGTTACTAGAGAGAGGAGGTTAAGATTAGGTACTAGAGAGAAGGATAGAGTTAGGCACTAGGGAGGATTAGAGGTAGGCTTTAGGAGGGGAGAGTTAGGCACTCGAAGGAAAGGTTAGGGTTAAGCACTAGGGAGAAGGTTAGGGTTAACCACTAAGGGGTAGGTTAGAGTTAGGCTTCAGGAGGGGAGGACTAGGGTTAGGTACTAGGGGAGGGTGGGGGTATATTGCAGTGTTCCCAACCTTGGTCCTCAAGGCAGACTAACAGTTCACACTATATGGATAGCCATAATTGAGTACAGGTGATTAAATTAGTACCTCAGTTACAGATATCCTTAAAAACTGGACTGTTAGTGTGCCTTGAGGAATGAGGGCCAAAGCTGGGAAACACTACCGCCGGAAGCTTCCCAGGATCTGCCGGAAGTCATTAGTACATCATCACCAAACCCAGAGGACACCACTGGAACTGCCAGGCCAGGTAAGTCACTACTAGACCACAAGGCATGTTTTTTTCAACATTCTAATCATATCAACATTTCATCAATATTGACAAGCTACATGTCGTCATTATGCCCATGTCGACACTCTCATGTCGACATTATGATGAATGTCAACAAAATAGATCACATTATGAATACCTAATAACCTTTATACCCAAATATCGCGTTGCAAGTTGCACAAGAAATAATTGCTTTCCAGACTTTGAGTGTGGTTCCAAAGCACAAAAAGTTATTATTACAATAAAAGAGTATTACGCACTTTGATCTAAACAATGAGCGCAAAGGATTGTTAAATACATAAGGTACAGTCGATACATACGCAAGCGCACTAGTCCCAGTTCAGTCATCAATCCTGAGGTCTGTGGTCATCCATGAGAATGGCTACTAACTGGGACCGGAACACAGGCTATATACCCTAACAGATCATGATAACAACAATGTAGACAGACAAACATAATTCCATTGGTTCTTGGTCTTTGTAGTACGCTGTAGTTCATTGGACAGTTCACTAGGGGTATGTCCCAATTCTCCAGATTACATTGCCTTTCTTTAATTGATTTAAACTAGATAGAGACACTACATTACAGTGTATACATTCTAACTAATAATTTCCTATATTCCATAACCATCGAACGCAAGATGCGACTCCCTCGCTGATAGGTTCAGATATCTGGAAATAAACAGTGAGTCAGTTTAGTACCAAACATGCCATGTCTATCATGTTGTATACCATTAATATCAAATACATACGTTTTACATGATAATTAATAACTTTAATATAAACCATAATGTGCAGGAACCTTTAATGAGTGCGTGTATATTTATGGTTATATGTAAGTATGCGTTGTGTGTCAACATGCAGTGTAAGAAGGTGCGCTGTATGTGTTTCTATTTACAATAGCAACTATATATATGTGTGCATGCATTGTGGATAAACATGCGATCAATTAAGTGTATATATACATATATATATTAATATATATATATATATATATATATAGCTTCAAACAGTCACTGGCTACTATCAATATTACTTCTGTCTGAGCTAAAAAATGACAGACAATGTTGTTTGTCCTGTTCATAGATGGAGCAAGCTTTGGCAAAAACTCTGATCATTTTAACAAAAGGCTTTCCTATGTTTATCCAGAATACAACTGTTAGTTCTACTTAACCACATCAGCATTGGACACAAGGCCTACAATTGTTAACTATAGCTAAACGTCTGACCCCTGTTTCCAAATCCACATTCAGAGCACTCCTTCTGAGCATATCAGTGTCTGTTTTATACTTCAATTGTCACAGACACGCTGTATCTGTAAGCGGAGCAAACACTCACAGTATCTTTGTGTATTCTTAAATATTTGTCACAAACATGTCCACAAGACTCGTCTGTCATCACTGAATATATGAAGTCTTTAAAAATATATTTATATATTTGTATCCGTGCGCATTTATTATATATATATTTAACAGTGTGCAGTAACACGGCAGATGTACGCAACGCTAAAATAGCGCCGTGCACAATGATATTATACCGACTATGCCAGATGGCGTCGTGCAGACAACGCAAACATGGCGTCTTCAGATATTAATTTTACAATTTAGGTCTCAGCCAACCATCCGGCTTTGACAACATCCAAAATAACAACCCTATGGTCAGTGTTGCCATAGCCCTGAGCAATAACAAGACCTCCTTGTGTATGCATTGCAGTGAGGTCTCCTGAGAGACCTCACTGCTCACGCTCCCCCCCCTCCCCTCTGCTTGCGCTCCCTCTTTCTTGTCTGCTCCTATTGCAAAACATTTTCCCTGCACATTATCTGGAGACGCGGCTCACTCATTGCATATGTTATAAATACAGCAAGATCATCTGTCACGGATAAACAGGAAAATGAGGTAGATAACAAGCGGCTTAATGGCACGCTGAGGAGATAAGATAGCAGAGTAATGTAACTAGGTAATTAATACAATGCGCTGACAGAAGCCTTCATAAATATAACCAGATTTCAACGTCATTGTTCATAATTCATTTATTTCCTTCTGTCCCATAGCAAGCAATGGAAACTACTACCCAGAAATGTAACGCTTGAGAATCACATACGATTGTGCGGTGGACGATGTCACAACAGTAGGCCTCATTAAGAGTTGGGCATATGATGGCTTTTGTAGCGTAACTATACGCGATTTGTGTATAGTTACACATCCGTGCCTAGTTTTGTCCGTATCTTAAACTGAGAAACAAAAAGCCTGGGCGCTATTCAATTAATAGAATGTTGTAAATAATAGCAGCAAATTCACCGAATGGGCTTGTGTCTGCCCACTACTAGTATAGATACCACAACTAGACAATGGTGATGCGCTTATAAACAAATAAATAATATACTATGTATTCCCGAAATGGCAGAAAAAATTCTCAAGACACCACCCATATAATATTAATAATCTTTCTAAAAATGGAATATGTCAGCTCAGTACATATAATCACATTTACACTTATAAATAATCACATTTATCCAATATCGAAAGATTTAAATAAATGCACTCCTGAGAATCGAAATATATAAAATATACTGCCTCTTATAGAAATGAATCACTGGATCTTTGATGCCTGGAGCAGTCTCTTGTCAAATTAATGATGTGTGGAAAATCCAATAATAAACATATATAGCTATTTCTGTATGATATAAGGGCCTGATTCAGAGCCGCTCGTAAGCGGCCGCTCGTTCGCTCCGAGCGATGTTCGCACATCTGCGCATGCGTATGGGTCGTAATGCGCATGCGCCAACCAGTCATTGCGGACGGAAATCGAGCGCTCGCAAAATAGCGAGTGCCTGCTAATTTGAGTGACAGGATGAGGCATTTGTGGGTGGTAACAGGGGAAGGTGCTTGAAAACGGGGAGTGGAGATCCGAACGCAGGCGTGCCAAACGGTCAAAACGGGCGTTTTAAGGGCATAATTAACAAAGCAGCGTCATCGGCCACGTCACTTGGTTGTTTCTTAGCCTGAACTGTTCGCATGATTGCGGTAGGATAAACCTACCACAAGCACTGCGAGCAGTACAGACGCCTTTCGATGTACTTGATTAATCAAATAAATAGCGGAGATGACGTAGGATGCGAGCGGCCAGGGGGCGTCTTTACAAAATAGCGAGCGCATGTTTCGTTCGCTCGCTCAGACATAGAGGCGTCAACAGACCACAAAGAGCGAGCGCTCAATTTAAATAGCCGGCCCCTTTTTCTGAACGAGCGAGCGCAAATAGCGTCCGGCTCTGAATCAGGCCCTGAGTGTGCTGCGTGCACATTGTTATACCAGTCTCTCACCACATTGATACCTAGTTGCAGAGTCCCATGAACAATCCATTCAGTTTGGAAGGACACACCTCCTATGAAGCACGCTCACGGTGGGCACTTCTGGTAAGTTGTGGGGGATCTGGTCGGTGTGTCACGTGTGCAACTGATGACTAAGGGAGTTATCAATGCACAATCCCAAGCAAAGTGAGCTGTTCTGAGTCAAAGCCGCTTGTATATATGCGCTGATGGAGCTTCCAGCTCCCTGCTTGAGACACAGGGGTCTATTTACTAAGCAGTGATAGTAGACAGAGTGAAAAGTGATAAATAAGTGATAAGGTGCCAGCCAATCAGATCCCAACTGTCATCTCACAGGCTGTGTTTGAAAAATAACAGTTGGGAGCTGATTGGCTGGCACCTTATCACTTTCTTATCACTTTTCACTCTGGGCCTGATTCAGAGCCGGACGCTCTGACAGAGCGCTCGCTCTGAATCAGGGCCGTCCCTGCTCCTTTTTGGAGCGGCCTCCTGGCTGCTCGCATAGCTGTGGGTGACCACCCACAGCTATAGCGAGCGGCCAAAATGATGGTCGCGATGGTCAAGACCATCGCGACCATCGGGCTTGCGACGAGACCCTGCGGTAGGGTCTCGCTACCGCAAGCCCAGGAGTGCTTTTGGCTCTATCAGAGCCAAAAGCACTCCCACAGACATCACTAGCGATGTCAGTGGGGCCGGATCCAGATGGTAGGCGTTCCCGTGGGAACGCCTCCGTCTGGGCAGCCACGCCCCCGGCATGGCCACCAAAGGGGGCGTGCTGTCAATCACCATCGACAGCACGCCCCCTTTGGTGCGAGACCCTTAATGACGGCTTGGCCGTCGTTATTCGGGTCTTGCGCATGCGCACAACGGAGTCGCCTCCGTCATGCGCATGCGCACTTGGGCACCATCGACCCGCTTGCGAGCGCTCAGCACTCGCGAGCGGGTCGGACTCAAGCCCTCTGTCTCCTAACATCTTTATTGTTCATCTGGCAAACATGCAGGCCAACGTGGTGATATTGTCAGGTTGCTGCATGTTGGGGAATGGGGGAGAGAGCCCGTCGCTGAACGATATCGTTAAAGATATCGTTCAGCGGGTGTGCTCAATGTCATGAATGACACTGAGCACACCCTGCCGGGGACACAATAGACGACATCGCTCAGGGAGCATATGGTCTAGTGTGTATGCTCCTTTAGTCTATTAGGCTTCCACAACACAAGATCCCAAGTTCAGTAGTGTGGCAGCAAAGCTACTGTAATGGATAATCACTGGCAGGTAAATCTCTGACCGGTTTCGCTCCAATATAGGGGCTTTATCAAAGAGGAATCATATACAGGACAGGACATCCTTATATCCCTGCTTCGTCATTCTTCTTCTTCATATCTTAAACTTGTGGCCCCTTACTGTATGTTTGGAGAAGTAGAATCAGAGAGTGCAAGGAGATGCTGAGTTTAGCAAGGTCGTACTTGTGCACCTGGTAGGTGTAACCTCATGGGACTTAGACACAGCCTGAGATGTGCTTTTTAGGAGCCAGATCATTAGCAGGTTCTCGGAGGCCTGGTGCTGTCTCACTGATATCTACATCATCTCTTTCTGTGTTACCTGATTTCGGTCTGTGTTCATGGGAAGAACCTAGTTGACCTCTACCAGGGCTGTGGTCACTCTTCGCCAGTAATCTGTTTATGTCCTCTCTCATCAGGTTGGCCAAATAGAGCATTTGCCTTTCTGAAGCCTTGCCTACTTTACCCAATAGGGGTAACCCGCATATTACCTTCCTCTTATTAGTACAATTCTGTTCCAGTCATTGAGAAGATTCAGAGCCATCTAGCGAATTCGAAAGACCTGAATTTGTCATTGTTAGGCCGAGTGGCAGTGAACAATATTGTATTATTTTTGATGAATTAATAAATAAGTAGGCCATCATAAATATAGAGGGAAGCTTGGGTACTGGAACAAAATGGCCACCAACTGATACAGACTTTAGCCTACCTCATATATCTAATAATAGGAGAGTGTGATACTGTCATAATACTGTCCCCTTAATCTGCAGTTACAGCACCAGCTTTATTCTGAGGCAATAATTTAGATAACAATTATGTTCATTGAACACATTAGATGGAGATGCTAGTGGACCACCTTTGCTCTTATTTGCCCCACACCTGATGCTCTTACATGCATTTGCCAAGCAGTCAGATTCCCTAGCAATTATTTAGAAATGCCGTGTACATGTACACCTGCCCACCTGGAGGTATGAATCGAGGTAGGCGTGACCAGATGATGCAAATTTGTTTAGTCAAAAGGGGCGAGGCAGGTATACGTTGCCACTAATTGCCCTGGAAACCCAAAGTTTACTGAGATAAATGGGACTTGATAGTGAAATTTGCAACTTCTGGCCACATTCCGGCCTTCCTCGCAGGCAGGCGAACATCATTGCCCGTGAATTGCCTGCTTTCTCCAGAGTCCAAGAGGTCTCCACCTAATTGCCGAGTCTGCTGGACATCTCAGGAAAGTAGGCGTGCATTCATTTGAATACAGTTAAATATAAAATGAAATATGCTCCTTGAACAGATGAAGGACCTTCAGTCTAGCTGACTGTAATGCCTTCATGTGAGATCCATCGCCCATGAAATATTTCCAACCACACTACAATCAGCACAGACTATAGGACATAATTTTCAAATAGTACTGAAAAGACAGATTTTTTTTAACACCACTAGATGTCCAGTGATATTGGCTGGCAGCATTGCCCACCAGTAGTGGTCAGAGATAGATTAGGGGGGATGGGGCACGTGCCCTGGGGCCCTCCTCACTCAGCCCCCCTCCAGCCTTTGGTTACAGCTTCAGTGCAGAACTGCATTGCAATCTGGAGAAAATGAAAATGATTGGGAGGGTGGAATCCTTGCAGCAGGGGTGCGGGGCTACACAGCAATGTACAGTCAATGGACTGCAAAGCAGCATAGGCGAGGGGAGGAGCAGCTGCAGACAGCGGGCCTGCCTCAGACTTATATGCAAACTCGATGGTGAGTGGACTGCGCATGTGCAGAATGGGTCCAGCATTATCGCATGCAGCGCCCCCTAAGCTGCAGCCTGATTTATTAGTCTTGGCAGCACATAATAGCCATAGGCTTACTCAGATGGCCAATTCCGCAACCATGGTGATCCAATCCTGCATCTTCAGACACAGCACATGGATCTGAGATGCCAGCAGGAGGCGTCTTTTGTCCTCAGATGCCTTCAGCAACATTAGCATATCTGCACAAAGACTCAGCTACTGTGTGCACAGCCTACATCTCTGAATTATGCCCAGTGTACCCAGAAAAACGAGGAGACTCTCCAGCCTGTAAGGTGAGAGAGCGGGGAGCACTATATTGTCTGTCTGTATATGTGCGGTTGCATTTATATATGTGTGTACTGTATGTATGTGACTGTATGTAGTTGCACAGAAGGACCCAATCCCTGTATCCCAAATGTTACTCTTTAGGGCCTCCCAGTCTTAAGTGCCCCAGACCCTACAAAGCCTTAATCCAGCTCAGGTTATGGGCCCTTCTGTGCATGTGTAACGCAGCATTTGTTTAGTGAATAAGCTGTGGTTTATCCATGACAGTAAGCAGAGCTTCCAGCATAGCAATGGTATTAATTTTTTAATTGATTTCGATTGAGTGTTATAAACTTCTAACCAGAGTCAACACTTGTTTTGATTCTATCTGGCATATATTAAGATTTAAATCCATAACCCCACAAATGGTTGAGCAGACTCCTTCCAGGGGGGTGTCAGCAGCGTTTGGATAATGCACAGGCCACCACAACATGTAGCTCCTCCTCATCAGGTACTATGGATTCTTCAGGGATGTATTACTGCATTATAATGGATTGACTTCATTATATTGGAATCGGCTGTGGGGGCCCTGGGTCCTAGGAGGCATTCTATTTGGTTGCCTGTACCTTGTACTGTGGGTCTGTCTTTTTGCCTTATTCTGGATTCTGACACAGTTCTGTACAGTTTCCAGCTCTGACTCTCTTCTTGGAGTCTGACAATAGCCTGGATTGCTGCCTGCCCTGATCTTTTAATTGGATTATGCCCATTGCTGGTTTGCCACCAGCCCTGACCTTTTACTAAGACTTACCATATGTTACATTACTACTTTCCCTGACCTTAGCTAGGACAGTTGACGGCCTGCATAAAAACCTGCATTTCTCCTGCTACGGAGTCCTTTGTATTGATCGATGCCTCTGGTGCCATTTCATAATACGTTAGTCTCATGATAAGCCTCTATTACTCCCTGGTTTGGATTTACATGGAGAGATTTTGATGGAACTCTCGAGGTATCTCCACTGCCAGTTTGTATTGTAATTTTTTTCACCTGAGGTCAAGTCTATTAACATGGCAATCTTACTATGCAGTATATATATATATATATATATATATATATATATGCTGATTACTCTGTAATCAGTTGTGGAATGTGAATCTGGAATGCATCTAGACCCACTATCACAGGGACATGCTAATTAGGAATAATTAGCCCCTTACATTACCCTCATCACTACAGAAGGTGCAGAAATGGGCCAATTAGCTCACCCAGCTCACAGGAATTATGACCTTTATGTCAAGGTGCGGAGTGACGAATACAAATGAATCTTCGAAATACTGAAAATGGTCATTTATATAAAGACAGGATCAGCTACAGTGAAATTGCTGTGTATAAGTTTTCTTACACCACACATTAACCCTTTACATGGAATTTGTTAAACCAAAATGAGCCGTTCAGGCTGGAAACATTCATTCCAATTGCACTAATGTTTTGGCTTACACAGGAGCTGTGCACTAATGCACATGTACAAGCAGGCGCAGCTCCCCTGTGATAACTGAACCTATAACCTGGAACCTTTTGTTCAGACCATTCCTTATAGTCTTTGTAGTAGCTATTTGCAGGTTATTAGCTAAGCACTGTACGGTATAGGGATCAGGAACAAAGGAAATTAACGTTGGGATGAGAGAAATCAACTTAGATCTGAGGATGGGAGAATCCAAAAATAATATGCTCGCTCTCTCTCTCTGCTGTCCACAAGGTCCCGGGAATGGGGGATGGTTGTGGGCTTCCAAGTAACCCTTAGCAATAGTCATTCTCTGCAGTCCATAAGGTCCTATTAATGGGTTACAGACTCCTAAGCAGCCTCTATTCCTTATTAATAGCCTCCCTATTTGCTTTCCACAAGGTCCTGTGGGTTGGGTGCAGGCTCCCAAGCAGTCCCCAATGATAGTCATTCTTCAGGAAGGGATAACTGA
The DNA here is from genome assembly GCA_031769625.1 of Taudactylus pleione. Classification (NCBI taxonomy): domain Eukaryota; kingdom Metazoa; phylum Chordata; class Amphibia; order Anura; family Myobatrachidae; genus Taudactylus; species Taudactylus pleione. The sequence goes on along the minus strand of JAUIMM010000060.1, from coordinate 11,042,290 downwards.
GTACTTGTCCATGTTGCTTAGGGACCTGCATATCAACACTGAGAATTTAGCATATGGCGGCATTTCATACCAAACCCGATAACTATGTATTTTCATACCTAGTTATGGGGTTTGGTATGATATGTCGACAGTCCTAATGTCGATCGATATTCATCATGTTGACATTAGAATGCCAACATGGTCATGAAGTCAACGCTGATTATGTTGACAGTCATTATGTAGATACTGATGAAATGATGACATGCAACAAAACAAAAAGAAAAAAGTATTCCTATAATGGTGCACCCGTACAGCAAAATATTGATTCCGATGAATCAATATCCATACTTATTCCCATAGTAACCAGTGACCTATATTAATACTAACATTAGGAAGTTTGGGACATCATCGTAATGACATCAACTTAGGAGCAAAAAATGAAAAGAGTACTTATACTGGGGGTATTATTAGGCTGGACACAAGTTATATCGACACATATATTGAAAAATTGCTAAAACACAACTTTTATTTTATCCCTAAAATCGGATCAGCGAAATATTTCTATTTTTTTTATGTTTATTTTCGTTAAAGTTTTCTTATACAATTTTTTCTAAAAATTGTGCTGAAGTTAAATAAAATATTCCCACCTCAAGTCCACTATTGTGCTTCATTTGTTACTCTTTTAATTGTGACTGATGTAGTCAATCCAATGGGATGCAGTCTTGAAGCCGACGGTCGAAATGCCGACCGCCGGCTTCCCGATGGTCTAATCCCAGCAGGGGTCTAATGCTAGGTGTAGAAATCCTGACGCCTATCATTATCCCTACGCCGGGAGCCCAAAGCCCGGCATACCAAATGAAGGTAAACTGGGCGGCGGGCGTGGACAGCCGCGGGTTAGGGTTAGAATAGGGGCTCCCGTGGGGACTTAAGGTTAGGCAACACCCCCGGGAGGGTTAGGCTAGGGTAAGTGGGGGTTAGGCACCCCTGGAGGGGAGGTTAGGATTAGGCATCCCCCGCCAGGAGGGTTAGGTTTAGGCTGCGGGGAAGGGGTGGTTAGGTTTAGGCACTTACAGGGGGGGTTATGGTTAGGCACTTGGGGGGGAGGTTAGGGTTAGTCACCCCTAAGGTAGGGTTAGAGTTATGGGGGGGGGGTAGGGTTAGTAATAGTAAAAATACTCACCTGTCGGCATCTTCTGTTGCTGAAATGCGTCCGGTTGTATTTCATACCGATCCCAATCCAATGGGTGTCTTCTAACTAACAGATCCAAATATATAGAACTTCATGTGTTTATTTGAATCAGTATAGATATTAGTAATAAATTATAAGAAGATTCAATGTCCCTCCTTATCATAACATATCTCCAAGACTACGAGTATATTATTCGCATTTGAACTAGTATGAGAATCACTATTAAAATGAGGAAGACCTTCTGACCAGTAATAATGGTTATCTTAACATAACCCAAATTATTACAGGTATGATGCCTATGTAGTGTTGTGGGCACACGATAGCAATTGTCACCTAATTAGGAAATCCCAAAAGTATGTTATGTGACAGTCAGGCAGATCATGTTACTGATCGTTTATTTGAAATGAAAGCAGATGCCAGAATAATTAGCAAATCAGTTGATCAAAGTTTTACTAGATAATAGTTGCCAATCCTCCATTTGTTAGTAAATGACACCATATGTTGGAGTGTAATCAAATTAGGAAAAAAGGCAATTCCCACAATAATATTGAAGCATAATTCTTCAAGGCTGTACCGCTCTTATAGTGATTACTTCTCCATTCACTATAGTATTAGCTGGTATACAGTAATCGGTATACTATGTTGCCATATCCTACTGTATCTTTCACTTCTAGTGCCAGATTCTATTTAAACAATTGTGGCAATTAGTAGCATTCATCAGGGACAGCAATGTGTCCAATCTCAAGTTCACATTTAGGAATTTATGCAAATCCCATGTATTCCCTAAGGGATGTTCAACTCAACACAGTATAGGTCTAACACTAGGGGGGTAAATTTACTAAGATTCGAGATAGGTTGAGATGACCATCTCGGGTGATTTATTGATTTTTTTTTCCAGCTTGCAAATATACTAAAGGTAAAGTCGGGTGAGTTACAAAGAGATTTCTCTCATCTCACTCGTAAAACTCAGGTGAGAGCAATCTCGAATCAAATCACCATCAGGCCAAATCGGGAGGACTTTTCACCTAAAACCTACATCTCTCAAATTTACCAAGAATCGTGATGACAAGCTCGGATGAGATAGGAGCAAATGCTCTGTCAAAATCACTTTTCAAATATTTTAAATATACGTAGAAATTTTTTTTGTGAGGTTTCACGTATATTTAAAACCAGCCCTGGACCCTTTCTAGTGGGGGGCTGATGCCACAGCCAGGGGTGCCCTTTCACCGGGCCCCCCAGCCACAGCATCAGCCCTGACCGCTAGTCAGTCCAGGCCAGGGATCCCTGGGGAGTTGAGTACCCCTCCGATAAAGGGGTACCCCTCTCCAGGGCACCCCTGGCCTAGGCTGATAGCCCGGGGCTATCCCACCACCCCTGGGAGGTGGGTGGTGGGTTGATAGTGTAGGTGTAGTTTGAAATTAGAATCAACAACATTGTCTTTACAGTGGAACTACAGGTCCCAGCAAGCCTCCCACACATGCTGGTATTTGGAGAACCACAAGTACCAGCATGCGGGGCATTAAGGGCCCACTGGTATGTGTAGTTCACCTGGGAAGAAATGTTTAAAAAAACACAACACACACCGTGAGCTTAAAGTTTTATTACATACATACATACACACACATACTTACCTGCTGCCAGATGTTCAGGTCCCCTTCTCAACATAAAGTATCCGTTTGAAATACCTGAAAAAAAAAGCCAATACTCACCCTTTTGTCCCTCTATGTTCTCTGCAGTAATCCTTTTAGGTGGCCGGACACTCTGTAACAACATGTATCCTCATGGTGTTACAGTATCGCGAATGACTTCAGTGTCTGGGCCGCCAGCCAATCAGTGGTGGCTTAACATTAGCGGACGCTCATTGGCTGGGACCCACGTGGAGGAGCTGCTCATTGGCTAAGTCCACGTGGGTCCCAGCCAATGAGTGGCCGCTCTTGGAAGCTGCCACTGATTGGCTGGCGGCCGGGACACTGAAGTCATTCGCGAATTCCTATTACCATATAGTTTTCATATATTGTTGCAGGTATAATTCAGTGTGCTAAGGAACAATAGGGGGTTAAACCCCCCTCTTTTTTCTATGTGGTACTCAATGTTACCAATGGTTTTGCAGTCTTGCTAAGGATTACGGATGTGTGTAAGGTAAGTATTGCTACAGTGGGACGGCATAGCGATCGTAATGAGTAGCATACTATCGCAGCGAGACTGCGTGCATAATCACTATTGCAATCGCAGTTACGATCCATAATGAATCAGGTCCAGTAACATTATTCCCTGTCCATGGTACTGAGAGTAACATAATTCTCTGTCCATGGTGCTGAGAGTAACATCTTTCTCTGTCCATGGTGCTGAGAGTAACATCATTCTCTGGCCATGGTGCTGAGAGTAACATCATTCTCTGTCCATGGTGCTGAGAGTAACATCATTCTCTGTCCATTGTGCTGAGAGTAACATCATTGTCTGTCCATGGTGATGAGAGTAACATCATTCTCTGTCCACGGTGATGAGAGTAACATCATTCTCTGTCCACGGTGCTGAGAGTAACATCATTCTCTGTCCATGGTGCTGAGAGTAACATCATTCTCTGTCCACGGTGCTGAGAGTAACATTATTCCCTGTCCATGGTGCTGAGAGTAACATCATTCTCTGTCCATGGTGCTGAAAGTAACATCATTCTCTGTCCATGTTGTTGAGAGTAACATCATTCTCTGTCCATTGTGCTGAGAGTAACATCATTGTCTGTCCATGGTGATGAGAGTAACATCATTCTCTGTCCACGGTGATGAGAGTAACATCATTCTCTGTCCACGGTGCTGAGAGTAACATCATTCTCTGTCCATGTTGTTGAGAGTAACATCATTCTCTGTCCATTGTGCTGAGAGTAACATCATTGTCTGTCCATGGTGCTGAGAGTAACATAATGCCCTGTCCATGCTGTTGAGAGTAGCATCATTCTCTGTCCATGCTGTTGAGAGTAACATCATTCTCTGTCCATGGTGCTGAGAGTGATATCATTCTCTGTCCATGCCGATGAGAGTAACATCATTCTCTGTCCATAGTGCTGAAAGTACCATAATTCCCTGTCCATGGTTCTGAGTGTAACATCATTCTCTGTCCATGCCGATGAGAGTAACATCATTCTCTGTCCATGGTGCTGAGAGTACCATAATTCCCTGTCCATGGTTCTGAGAGTAACATTATTCTCTGTCCATGGTGATGAGAGTAACATCATTCTCTGTCCATGGTGCTGAGAGTAACATCATTGTCTGTCCATGGTGCTGAGAGTAACATCATTCTCTGTCCATGTTGTTGAGAGTAACATCATTCTCTGTCCATGGTGCTGAGAGTAACATCATTGTCTGTCCATGGTGATGAGAGTAACATCATTCTCTGTCCATGCTGTTGAGAGTAACATCATTCTTGGTCCATGCTGTTGAGAGTAACATCATTCTCTGTCCATGGTGCTGAGAGTAACATCATTGTCTGTCCATGGTGCTGAGAGTAACATCATTCTCTGTCCATGTTGTTGAGAGTAACATCATTCTCTGTCCATTGTGCTGAGAGTAACATAATGCCCTGTCCATGCTGTTGAGAGTAACATCATTCTTGGTCCATGCTGTTGAGAGTAACATCATTCTCTGTCCATGGTGCTGAGAGTGATATCATTCTCTGTCCATGCCGATGAGAGTAACATCATTCTCTGCCCATGGTTCTGAGAGTAACATCATTCTCTGTCCATGGTGCTGAAGGGAGCAACATTGCAAAACTTTCAGTTACATGGACAGTATCACCTATGACAATTACTTTGATGCAATATCTGGAGATCTTCATGTATCTGGATAAAAAAAACTCCATAAGTAATTGAACAAACTAGTTATGGGAGTCAGATCATTCTCGCAGTGATCTGCTGCCAATTAATAAGGATTTTAATCCCAGATTGCGTGTGATACCTTCCATGGGCTACACAACAAAGCTTGCAATTCCTCAGCTACATTATTATTTCCAGGATAATGAAACAGAATAACAACATAATTTCCTTTGAGAAAATTCACCACAGCAAACAGCTTTAACAAGGACTCATTATTATGGCTACCAGATCCATTTGTCTGTATGTATGAATGTACTGGCGTCACTTGGGGGGTGTGGGCCGCACCGTGTGAGACACCATCCGAGGGTGTGACACTACAATAGCAGAATTGCTCAGCAGCTGCTGGAATGCTGTGTGGCTGTCATAAAAACAGAGCTGTTCATTACCGCGGTATGTATCAAGAATATCACAAAGGACAACTCTCCCGATAAGAGCTGTCCTTTGTGATGACTCCGGACAGAGGAACTTCGGGGTTTAACACCCAGAAATCTCTCTGTCGTCCATCTGCGCATGTGCAGAAGGACACAGGCCGCGAGGGGGGGGAGCATCCTGATAAGAAGCCCATAGGCTTCTATTGGGTAACGGCAGCTGAAGATGGTGTTACCCATCGGGACCATGTGTACAAAGCATTCCGGTGCTCTGTACATATGGGGAATGGAATGCAGTTAAACCCCCGAAAATGGCAATTTCGGGGGTTTCATCACATTTCCCCCTATAGTACATTTCGCCCATCCATAATATGAGCTAATGTAGATACAGTCACCCACTTTACTGCCTCCAGTCTGCTAAATCAATACATCTGACTGACTCACAATCACCTCTCGACGATCTCAGATGCTTCAGTGGAGAAAAGCAAATCTGTCATTTTTCTTCCCCATTGCTTCAACCAATACAGGAAACGTTCCATTATAAAAGCATTATTAGTAAGTTATTCCTTATTTATCAACTGCATTTCTATAAATAGGCAAATTTGATAAGTTAAGAGTCCCGTTGGCAAACAAGAAGTCCAATCCCGGCAGGCTTGCCAGATAAACTCATTTACGCCTCTGGGTTATGTGTGTAGCTGCCTGTTCCCTGATGTAAATATTTCCACGCATGAATATGTATGAATTGCATTTCTTTTATGTTGAAATCCATGGAGCACTCTCACCACAGGCGGCTAATCCTGTGTCTTTAGCAGCGCTGGTTCCTAAATTTCTTTATAAAATTCTATGGAGTTCTGTATGCAAACACTGACTTGCAGGGAAGACAGAGAGCTGCTATCTATCTGACAATCACTGTATGACGTGCTATCTGTGTCACTCTTTTGGGGGCCTGTTCATCATCACTTAATTTCTACAAAAGCATGAACATTTTCATCTGCAATTGTAGAAATTAAGTTATCGGGCCATTCATCAAAAGGGTAAAGCCTCCTGCTTACCGGAATGGCCCGTTGTCCCCATACACTAGTAGTATGGGGGACAGAATTCATCAAACTCTGAAAATACAATATTTCCAGGGCTTGATTGGGGGAGCATACGCCATCTTCAGATGGCGTTTGCTCCCAATCGCAGCTTGCAACCCGCTCCTTCCCTATGAGAAGGAGTCCCAGATGGTGGAGAGGGATCCTTTCTGATCTGTTTGCCCCTGTCTGGCGTCGGGGCTCTTGTGCGCATGCGTGACCTATAGGTCACGCATGCGCACTTGTATCACTATCCGAAAAGAGCAGTTAAAAGATTCAGTGAAGCCGCTCATGGAGACAGCTGATTTTCGGATCCGCTGTCTCCGTGCCGGACAATGATGAGTTAGTATGTTAATTTTCCATTCAGACCCCAATAATTCACATAATGAATAGACCCTTAGGTCTGTAAATCAAGCACATGGTCTATAGGCCAGATGCCAGCTCTCTGCGGCCATCTAGCAGAAGTTGATCTACATTTGCTGCTATTTCTCCATAGAAAAGTCATGACTTAAAAGTCTTGTAAAGACATAGGGCTTATGAAGCTGTTTGATACATAAAATTATGCAGAAATTGCAGTTTCTGCATCATTTTATATAAAGTTCCTATGTACTAAAAGCACAATGTCAGAGATTTCACAGAAATCTCCGGCAAAGTGCTAACTAGCGCTGCAGATCGCAGTCCCCATTATAATTAATGGGGACTACGATCTGACCCCTATGTACTAAACTCCAAAAAGCAAAGCTTTTCAGAGTTTAGCCCTGGTAGTTTACACCATCTTGCTTTGAAGCTATGGAGGCTCCAGGGGCAGGAGATAAATCTTTCGGTCTCTCTCTCGCAGCCCCTGGCCAGTTCCGGAAACTGACGCTGTGCACAAGTGCTTCCACAATTTTCCCGGGGATATAATTCACGGGGACAGTGGCTGTCCCTGTGAGTTCCCCTTTGTACATAGTGGGGATATTTTCATTAAAAATGAAATTATCCCCTGCGAGTTGGACCGATAATAATCATGGCAGTACTTTGATTATTTATATATAGACCCCATAGTGCATAACTAAAAGTTTCATTTCCTTCCTTAAACTCTGCAGCGATGTAACACGGATTAAAGTCTCTGGGGGGCTAGCAGGAGGAATGTGAGTCACCCCCAGGACTCCGGCAGAGTTGAGCGAACTGAAGTCTTGTGCTGTAAGCAGCCCAGCGGGATAAGGACCTCAGTAATTTGGAGTTATCTCAGATTAATAGAAGCATAATGAAAACATTAACAGGATTCTGCTGTCAGTGGCGCCATCTTTCCGGTGATGTTCTCATAAAGGCAGAGCATGTGGGGAAAACAGCAGAGACTCAGTCAAAGCACCAAAGTAGTTGCTATCTCCTGTGCGGCGACATCTTTCTGAGGACAGCGTCGGAAGGGTATCAAGACCAACCCCCATTTACTGATAGAGAGAACCCACCCACATAACACTTTAATGCTGAATATCTACTCAGCACAAGGCCCCTGCACATGATCTTTCAGCACCTCCAGTATATTCTACATTGATCGCTTCTTTCTAGCACCCAAATTAGGTCCTGATTCAGCTTGGATGGCAAGGCTGCCTTCGCACGCACCCGCTTGCTGTGAAAATATGGTAATGATTACAATCAAACGGCAACCGCAGCTCTATACCAAGACGCCCGCTACTGTATAAAGCCGCCCACTTCCCATGACATACATCCGCAAGTCAGCAAAAACATCGGTAACATCGGACACATCCGCACAATGGTGGTTAACCTGACCTTACCGCACAAACTGCTAAACTTCCTGTCGCCATATAGACCTCTGCCAGCGTTTGCAATCATGGGGGCTTAATTATGCAGGCCCCTGTAACGGCGTTCAAACGCACAGGCAGGCGTATGTTCGCTCGACCCCCCCCTCCGTCACCACCCACAAAAGGTCACTTCCTGTCAATCACTGAGCGATGGGACTGCGTGCTCACTGCATTCTCTTCCCGATCGCAGCGGCTGTGCCGCGCACTGTGATGTATATGTATTTGCAGAATGTAAACATCGGCCAGGCGTGTTCGAGCGCAGCCTTTCTGATCCAACCTGAATAAGGCCCTTAGCTCACACCAAACAGTTGAGTATCCGGATAGAAGACTGATAATGCAAAGGACGACACCAGGTAGTCGACAGGCAATAGGTCGACAGGGACAAAAGTTCAAAAGGTACAAAAGGTCGACTGACAAAAGGTTGAAAGTGCAGAAGGTCGACAGGGTTAAAAGGTTGACAGGTTCAAATGGTTGACACACATATGGTTGATACAAAAAGTCAACTTTATATGTTTTTTCAAACAATTTTAAAGTTACGGCTAGGCACTTGGGGAAGGGTTAGGGTTAGACACTAGGGGGAAAGTTAGGGTTATGCTAAGGTTAGGGTTAGACACTAGGGGGAAAGTTAGGGTTATGCTAAGGTTAGGGTTATACACTTGGGGTAAAGTTAGGGTCATGCTAAGGTTAGGGTTAGACACTAGGGGGAAAGTTAGGGTTATGCTAAGGTTAGGGTTAGACACTAGGGGGAAAGTTAGGGTCATGCTAAGGTTAGGGTTAGACACTAGGGGGAAAGTTAGGGTTATGCTAAGGTTAGGGTTAGACACTAGGGGGAAAGTTAGGGTTATGCTAAGGTTAGGGTTAGACACTAGGGGGAAAGTTAGGGTTATGCTAAGGTTAGGGTTAGACACTAGGGGGAAAGTTAGGGTTATGCTAAGGTTAGGGTTAGACACTAGGGGGAAAGTTAGGGTTATGCTAAGGTTAGGGTTAGACACTAGGGGGAAAGTTAGGGTTATGCTAAGGTTAGGGTTAGACACTAGGGGGAAAGTTAGGGTTATGCTAAGGTTAGGGTTAGACACTAGGGGGAAAGTTAGGGTTATGCTAAGGTTAGGGTTAGACACTAGGGGGAAAGTTAGGGTTATGCTAAGGTTAGGGTTAGACACTAGGGGGAAAGTTAGGGTTATGCTAAGGTTAGGGTTAGACACTAGGGGGAAAGTTAGGGTTATGCTAGGGTTAGGTTAGGCTCTAGGGGGAGGGTTAGGGTTATGCTAGGGTTAGGGTTAGGCACTTGGGGGAGGGTTAGGGTTAGGCACTTGGGGAAGGGTTAGGGTTAGACACTAGGGGGAAAGTTAGGGTTATGCTAGGGTTAGTTTAGGCACTTGGGGGAGGGTTAGGCACTAGGGGAAGGGTTAGGGTTATGCTAGGGTTAGCGTTAGGCACTTGGGGGAGGGTTAGGGTTAGGCACTAGGGGGAGGGTTAGGGTTATGCTAGGGTTAGACAATAGGGGGAAAGTTAGGGTTATGCTAGGGTTAGGCACTTGGGGAAGGGTTAGGGTTAGGCACTAGGGGGAGGGTTAGGGTTATGCTAGGGTTAGGCACTTGGGGAAGGGTTAGACACTAGGGGGAAAGTAAGGGTTATGCTAGGGTTAGGCACTTGGGGGAGGGTTAGGGTTATGCTAGGGTTAGGCACTAGGGGGAAAGTTAGGGTTACGCTAGGGTTAGGCACTTGGGGGAGGGTTAGGCACTAGGGGGAGGGTTAGGGTTATGTTAGGGTTAGGCACTTGGGGAAGGGTTAGGGTTAGACACTAGGGGGAAAGTTAGGGTTATGCTAGGGTTAGGCACTTCGGGGAGGGTTAGGTTAGGCACTAGGGGGAGGGTTAGGCACTAGGGGGAGGGTTAGGGTTATGCTAGGGTTAGGCACTTGGGGGAGGGTTAGGCACTAGGAGGAGGGTTATGGTTAGGCACTAGGGGGAGGGTTAGGGCTATGCTGGGGTTAGGCACTTGGGGGAGGGTTAGGGTTAGGCACTAGGGGGAGGGTTAGGGTTAGGCACTTGGGGGAGGGTTAGGCACTAGGGGGAGGGTTAGGGTTAGGCACTTGGGGGAGGGTTAGGGTTAGGCTCTAGGGGGAGGTTAGGGTTAAGCTCTAGGGGGAGGGTTAGGGTTAGGCACTAGGGGGAGGGTTAGGGTTAGGCACTGGGGGTGTAGGATTATTTAAAAAAAATGTGTTGAGCATTTTTGTGTTGATAATTTGTGTGTCGACCATCTGAACACATCGACCTTTTGTCACTGTTGAGCTATTGCATGTTAACTATCTGTTGTCGACTCACTGAATGTCGATCTTTTATATCACACCCAAGCAGTTTCACCTTTCCCACCTCTAGTATTTGGCAATATTTTTTATTCCAGCTTATTAAATTTGAAAACACGGAAAAAATAGAGATAGCAAAATGCGGCGAGTTGCGTGTGAAAATCACAGTTTTCTGCAGATTTTCCTGCGATTTTGCCTTTAATACATTCAGCGCTTTGTAACCCGTCCCCCCAAAAATAAGAGAACACTGCCCATTTCAGCAAATCGCACTCCATTGCATCCCCCACCAGTAGTGAGCTTAGGGCCATTTTCAGAGATGACACAATGGCGATGTTGAGCGATTATCGGTTTCATTGCCGATGTTGCTTTTTCGGTGAGGATTTATTTGCAAAGTGATTGACAGGCAGGGACTGTTTGTGGGTGTCAACAGGGAGGTGGCGACTCAAACGCAGAAGTGTTGCGACCATGCATATCTGTCTGTGACTGCAATCCTGCACGCAGTAATAATGGCTCAGACGCATGGAGGCTTCTCTGCATACGGTATCTGGTCACAGTATCTGGGTACAAATTGGCAGCTGGATCAGCGTTAGCTTACATCTCGGAATCAGACCCTTGTTCCCTTATTTGCATGTTATAAAATTATTGAACAACTTACTCTTTTAGGGTTTTAAGAATATGTCTAATGATTATTCAGTAAAGGTGTTATTAGAGGTATTATTTCACCTGCTTCTGCCCTGGGTGATATTTCACCCCCCAATGTGATTCACTGTTTTAAGATCAGGTATCCTTAATTAATACAATACAATGAATCTCAGCTCTTAAAGGATTTCATACTGTAAGTCTACAGCTAAATCACTTTGAAGTATCATCCTTAGTAACTTTCTTATAAATGTCACATCAGGTAATGAGCCGTCTTAGTTATCGTCACCTGAAGTGTCACATCCAGCGTAAACTCGTCACCTTCCTCCTACTGTATTCTCTGCTGTTACCCATCAATTGTTTAATTAGCATTTTATTGGGAAAACCTGTCTCTTGTATTCCTGGTCATCTCTGCAGCCACTTATCTCGCTCTCCTGAACTGATGTATCCGAGCATTGCCGCATTAATGGCGTTCTACTACGGGTCCAAGGGGCCCATTTCTTACTGATGGCATTAGCAATGGTATTACTGCCCGTGATCGCAATCAGAGCACCGGAATGTATCAACCGCTACATGGAGGCAGAGGGGCTCCAAAAGCAGCCCGTCCCTGCGATGTGCCCGGGGTGCTCTCTGGGCTACTGCCCATGCACGCCCGCCATTTTGTAATGTGCAGCTCAAAGGCTACAGCGGCTAATGCCATCTTCAGTTGGCATTAGCTGGGTGGGGCCAATATTGAGAATGCATCTCATTATGAAAGTTGGTAAATATGGCAGCATTTCATCGCATCCCCCATAAAAACCTATGGGGGATGCGGCTGCCTGGGGAAATGGAGCGATCCCAGCGGTCTCCTCCTTCATACATTTGGGGAATACTTAATATTTGCGGTTACCCCCTGAAAACTGGCGTTTTTGGGGAATAAGTCCCAAATATTTAATGATAAATTGGCCCCGAGAGTTAGAAAAGATGATATAGGAACATCGGTGCATGGGATAAAGGTAATGTAACCATAGCAACCAGTGGCAGGGTGCCATGTGCCCCCCGGGCCGTAGCGGCATGCGGGCCGCGGGTCGCGGGCAGCCTGTGTCACTGTGACACAGGCTGCACCGCGTGTGTAGCGCTGACCGGACGGAGTTCGGTCAGCGCTACACAAGTGACAAACACACATCCGCCAGCTCCGGCAGCTTTGTGTTTGTTTTGATCAGCAGCCAATGAGAGTCTGTCAGACTCTCATTAGCTGCTGCTGCACCCACTGCAGGAGCCGCTCCATCTTCCGGCTCCCGCAGTGGGCAATGGGAGAGGCGTCATGATGTCATGATGTCTCCCCCATAATGCAGAGCGGCCTGGCCCCGGAAGGACAGACGGAGGAGCGGATGGCGACGGCGGGAGCGGGGATTCAGGTAAGTGGTTTTTTTGGGTTTTTTTATTACGTGTGTCTACTGGGGGAGGGCGGGCACTACAAGGGGGGGGACTACTACTACTACTGGGGGCACTACAAGGGGGGAACCACTACTGGAGGCACAGCAAGGGGGGAACTACTACTACTGGGGGCAATACAAGGGGGGGACTACTACTACTGGGGGCAATACAAGGGGGGACTACTACTACTGGGGGCAATACAAAGGGGGAACCACTACTGGTGGCACTACAAGAGGGAGACCACTACTGGGGGCACTGTAAGGTGGAGACCACTACTGGGGATTATTACTGGGGGCACTCCAAGGGGAGGACTACTACTGGGGGCACTACAAAGGGGGGGACTACTACTACAAGGGGGGACTACTACTACTACTAGGGGCACTACAAGGGGGGACTACTACCACTAGGGGCACTACAAGGGGAGGGGACAACTACTAGGGGCACTGCATAGGGGGAAGGGGACTACTACTAGGGGCATTACATAGGGGGGAGGGGACTACCACTTGGGGCACTGCATCGAGGGACCACTGCTGGGGGCTCTATAAAAAGGGCAATACTCGGGCTACTGCATAGGGGGGACCACTACTGGGGACACTGTATAAGGGGCACTGCACAGTGGGGACCACTACTGGGGGCACTATATAAGGGGCTTACTACCGGGGGCACAAGGGGCACTGCACAGGGGGGACCACTACTGGGGGCACTGTATAAGGGGCACTGCACAGGGGGGACCACTACTGGGGACACTATATAAGGGGCTTACTACTGGGGGCACAAGGGGCATTGCACAGGGGAGACCACTACTGGGGGCACTGTATAAGGGGCACTGCACAGGGGGAATCACTACTGGGGGCACTACTGGATGCCTGAATAAGGGGGTCTTCTCCTGAGGCACAGCGGGGCACTGCATATGGGCACCACGACGGGGCTGCTCCCAATCTTTATTTTTACTTTAATTATTTACATTAATCCCATATGGACCTGCCTCCTCCCAGGAACACTTGAGGGGGGGGGCGCCGTAGCACGCACGTTCTTCAGGCACCTTGGCTACACGCTACTCCTCTGCCAGGGTCGCCTGCATGCATTTGCCCCCCTGGCTAAAAGTTGCCAGCTAGTCCCTGGTAGCAACCTGCTAGAAAACTGCTAGAGAAAGACAGAATCTGATTGGTTGCTATGGATGTCAGCACTATTTTTTTTTTTACTGTGCAGCTTTTATAAATGTCTTCCATTCAAAGTACACTGAGATAACAGGTAGGACCCTCTACTTATACATACCTCCCAACATGACCCTCTCCAGGAGGGACACAATGCTCTGGTCCTGGACTTCCCTGGTAAGAGGTGGGGCTGCAGCGCAGTTCAAAATTCAAATAGGGGAGTCACGCCAACTGTCATTTCACACACTGCCAACATCACTGGTTGGTACTCACTGGCAGTTGGTGTGACTCCCCTATTTCAATTTTGGACTGTACTGCAGCCCCACCTCTGTAGCTTCCACCAATCATAAATTACCAGGGAAGTCCAGGACCAGAGCATTGTGTCCCTCCTGGAGAGGGTCATGTTGGGAGGTATGCTTATATATGTAGTGGAAAGGGCTGTTTGATTAATCTCTAACACTAAATGCTGATATGGTGAAAAATGTTTGCAAAATCCGTTAACATGGAAACCTAAAGGATATAGCAGAAGTGTAAATAGATGTTCTGCAACAGACAGCCAATAAGGGAGACATTTACTAAAGTGAGAGTTTTTAGAAATGGAGATGTTGCCCATAGCAACCAATCAGATTCTATTTAACATTTAAAAAGTACCTTCTAGAAGATAATAGCTAGAAACTGGTTGCTATGGGCAACATCTTTACTTCTAAAAACTCTCACTTTAGTAAATATACCCCTAATTGTGCACTGAAAAAGAACCTATCACTATGGGGGCTATCATTATTTAATTAGCTGTGGTTATGGTCATCCTAGCAACAGGAATTTTGCCAATCTTTGTGATCTTGGATCCAGTGACGGTTCTAGGGGCGGGCTAACAGGGCTGTCGCCCGGAATGCCGGCCCCTAGAAGGCGCCACTGAGTCCCCCCACCCCCAAAAAAAACCCAGAAGAAAAAAAATGGTGTCGGTCCCCCTTCACCCGCTAGCCGCAGCAGGGAGGCTTCATTTGCTGGGCGCCCGCTGAGATTTGTTACCAGCAGGCGCCTGGCCCCCTCCCTGCGGCGGCAGCCGAAAGCCGGAGCTCACTCCTGAGCTCTGGCTTCCGGCAGAGAGAGTACTATGGGAGGGACGTCATGACGTCTCTCCCATAGATCCGTGGAGCCGCAATCAGACCGGACGGCAGCGGAAGCAGGAGCGGGGCCTAAGGTAAGTATTGTGTTTGTATTTTTTTTTCAGAAGCACCAGCACTGCGGGCACAACTATAGGGGCATTGCTACTAGGGGGGCATTACTAATGGGAGCACTATAGGGGGCATTACTACTGGGGGGCACAACTATAGGGGACATTACTACTGGGGGTACTACTACTGGGGGCACTAGTAATGGGAGCACTAGTAATGGGGCATTACTTCTGTGGGGACTACTATAGGGGGCATTACTACTGGGGAGCATTACTACTGGGGGCACTACTAATGGGGGCACTACTATAGGGAGCATTACTAATGGGGGGATTACTACTGGGGACCATTACTAATGGGGGCATTACTACTGGGGAACTACTATAGGGGCATTACTACTGTGGGCATTACTACTGGGGAGCATTACTAATGGGGGCATTACTACTGGGGGCAGTACTATAGGGGGCATTGTGTAAGGGGCACCACTGCTGTGGGCATTGTATAAGGGGCACTACTACTGTGGCCATGGTATAAGGGGCACTACAACTGTGGGCCTTGTGTATAAGGGACACTAATTTGGGGATTGTGTGAAATGGGCACCACTGTGTGTCATAATATGAATAAGGGACTAATGTGTGGTGTAATTTGAATTGGGGATAACGTATTATAAAGGTAATTACTGCATGTGGCACAATGTATTATACAGGGCATTACTGCATGTGGCATAATGTGTTATACAGGTCATTAGTTACTGCGTGTGGCATAATGTATTATAAAGGGCATTACTGCGTGTGGCATAATGTGTTATAAAGGCCATTACTGTGTAAGACATACTGTGTAAGGCGCATTACTGCCCATGGCAATTATTTGCCATGAGGGGAGAGCTTGGGGGAAGCCCAGCACCTCCGTAAGTGCTGGGCATGCCCCACAGTGTGATGAATTGGGGGTGTTCCGCAAGGACACGCCCCCTTTCTTGAAGGACGCGCAGAGGAACGCCATCTAAAAAAAGTACTCTGAGAGTACTTCTCTCAGCGAAGATCCAGGAAGTTTGTATTAAATACTCACCAAGCAGGGACATGCAGTCAGGTACTCACCAAGCAGGGACAAGCAGTCAGGTACTCACCAAGCAGGGACATGCAGTCAGGTACTCACGAAGCAGGGACATGCAGTCAGGGTAGGCAGAGCCTCCCCTATCATACTCCTTGTCATGCTCCAGAATTTTGATATAAAACCAATTAGAATAATAAGAAAGAAAATATTTATAACTTATAAACCTCTTCTTTGTTTATTGTAATAATTTTTTAGTTAAAACTGGCCAAATCTGCGGAGCTCCCTAGAACTGCAGGGAGAAATGAGAGGTGAGGTAACAAGAGCTCAGCCTCACTTCTCAGACATGGCGGGGCCACACCACAGCCTGTAATACTGCACAGAAAGAGTGCCAAAAGAGGCATGCCTCAGTGCTGAGGGGGGAGGTGCGTTGAGCAATGATGGACACCTTGGATGTGTCATGTGACCAGGAAGTGCATTGCTCAAATATACACAGGAGCTCAGTCAGCTACAGCAGCAGGGGGAGGAAGAGAAGAGACACTTTGTAATGAAGGTAGGAGAATCAATAGACACTGAAGCTTAGTGTAGTGAGGGAGCGTTACAGAAGTAGGGGGAGAGACAGGCTCCTGGCACCCATACCCACCCCCATGTGTGCGTCCCCAGCCATTGACCTCACCACACGTCACTGTCACCAAGGGTTTATGTCTCACCTACGCAAAGGAAATATATACGTTCGTGGCAGAACCGGGTATATGTCTGAAATGTAGCTATAGGTCTATCGATGCCACACTGGCCCATAGCTCTTGTTTTGTCCCAATATAGTTCAGTTTTGGAATAGAATAATTAACTTACTTAATTTGATGTTCCACATCGAGTTTCCCCCTTAGTTATGAGATCCTTCTTTTTTGGTATTTTTCCAAATGGTATCGTTGTCCATAGTAATGTAAGTGCACCTCTGTTGTCAGCTATGGCTAGAGTGGTAAAGAAGACCATCCTAAGCAGGTGGATATTCCCATACCCGACTACTCAGATTATGGTCAAATCTGAATTACTTGAACTGCTGCACTTTGATACCACAACATCCCTCTCTTGGCAGCAGTAATGGGGTCAATTTATCTATCACATTTTTTTGGAGTTTTTGATTCCACGGACTGGTACCTGTTGAGGCAACTTTAAGATTCCCCTTCCCCTCCTGTCTCGTATAGACCTGTATGAGCAACACACAACGTCCTGCGGTTCCTTTGGGACGTCTTCCGTTTCCCCACGAGATGTTGATTCTCCTGCCCCATGAAGGTGGTGGGAATTCTTGGGACTTTCCCGTCCCACCTCCTGTCTCTTTTCCTTTTCCCCCATTACTTCTATTCTTATCCTTTCACTTCTCTTTTTTAAACGTGATGAATCATTCTGCTGTGTGGAATATTACTGGACGCTACTCTATATCTGCTTTTGTGACCATTGTGCTGTTTTATAGAAATGTCTTTCCATGTTTTTGGTCTGTGATGTGTCATACATCTGTACTGTTCACACAGTTACTTTTCCTCTTGTTAATAAACAAAGGGAAAATAAAAAAGAAAAGGACTTGTAATGGTGCGTACACGCGGTACGATAAAAATGCACGATATGAACAATAATGATATAGATCATATCGTTATCCAACGACCAGCAATGCGCGGGCACGTATTGTTGATAACGATATCGACCATCGCCCGTGCATGTAGGCCAACCTATTCGATTTCGACCAGGTTACATAGGGACCCTGGATCGTTGATTGCAAGAACCTGGCCAGTCGTTGGTGGTGTGTTGGGTGAACGATCATCCAGCACACTGGGAAGGTGCAGGACGATCAGTGAGCGATAATGTTATCTCTGCCTGATCGTACCGTGTGTACGCACCATTACACTGCGTATTGTATAAATGTAGTTTAAAAGCAGTAAATAAATGGAGCATTCAAATGGCTGCTATATTCAATGACGTTTTCCACCGAGGAATTTGCAGAAATGTCTTTGCATCTGGACCGGATCGCTCCCGCTGACAATTGTACAAAACCGGACGTTCTGGATGTCACATTCCTCAAATTTCCTGCTACTGAGTTTTGCTTCATTGACTATTCTACATGAAGGTTTGGTAAATAGGTCCGGAAGCTCTGAGCAGCAATTTCTGCCTTGAGACCAAAGTATACAGAAACCAAGGTATACAGGGCGGAGCGTTCTCTATTGTCCCATCGGATTGGTGTGATTCCAGTGGGCAGTCTCCATGGATCGCCGGGAAATTGGGTGTAAAATGCACATTTCACAGAATGTCATAATGTCAGCTGTGGCCGTACATCTTACAGATTTAGCCACGCTCATGGATGACCCGACTCGCATGTCCGCGTCTATGGCGTGCGCTTGTACGTACATACCATAGACTTCAATGGGGAGAACGCCGGGCGCACCTAGTCGCAGCCCGGTGAGAGCTCCACTATGTTGCGATGCATGACGATGTGCGCACGCATTTCGGAAACGATGAAGGCGGCTAGATCTGTATCTCCTGTAGAGCAGGAACACGCTTTATAAATTGAGACACTTTGGGGCAGGTTCTTTATCGGACACAGCAAGCGTCCAAAAAGCAACAAAAAGCAAACGCTCACTCTGAATCAGGGCGGCCGCATGTTTTTTTAAAACCGGCCTCCTGCCCGCTCACATAGCTGTGGAAGACCACAAACAGCTTTTGCGAGCAGCCAGGTGATGGTCACGATGGTCGCAACCATCGGGCTTGCGACGAGACCCTTGTGGTAGGGTGTCGTTCCCGCAAGCCCCAGTGAGCTTCCTGCTCTAATAGAGCCGGAAGCTCACTACTGACATCACTCGTGATGTGAGTGGGGCCGCCCCCCAAATGGCAGGCATTCCTTCGGGAACGCCTCCGTTTGGCAAGCCACCACCCCCAACTCGCCTACCAAACGGGGCGAGCTGTTGATCAACATCTACAGCCGCCCCTTTTGGATGTGAGCGCCGGAGCGAGTGATTACTCGCTCGCCCTGGGGCTCGCGCATGCGCAGTGCGCACGGCCATCGACCCGCTTGCGAGCGCATAGTGCTTGTGAGCGGGTCTGAATCAGGCCCACTATTCACTCTATTGGCAGTTAGTTGTATTATATTGTGTACAAATAGGTTATTATGACTTTCCGCTTACCTTTTGTATATTACACCCCCTTTAATGTATAACTGTTTAGATGCCAGGGGCCCCATGGTTACCTTGAATGATATTGCTATCCCAGGATGTGCTGGGCGATTTCCGGAGATATGCAGGTACTACCATCTCCAATGCCCGAGTTTGGGCAGCTCTCAGTACTCACCATGGCTGCATGTCTGACTTTCCTTGAATATTGATGCCCTGGAGTCAGCTGACCTTGACCTTTCCGGTGGTAAGTGGAGGCTAAGGGCCCCATTTAACAATGATCCTTATTGCCAGCAGCATATTTTGTTTAGTATCGCAGTGATACTAATGAATACACCACTGGTATGTAACGTTACTTGCCCCTCCAGCGATGTCCTTCTCAGTGGCATCCTTCATATTGTTGCTGGCAGCCTATTGTTGGCAATGATGGGCTGTTGTATCATGTGTATACGTGACGGCCAGTCTGCACATGAGCACTACACTTTCACCCAGCGGGGAAACGGCAGTGCCTGGAAGGCTTGGCTAATGCCGGTAAGGCTGTTGCTAGTTTCCCATTGCTGGCAATGGAGATTGGTGACCATGGGGGTATTCAATTACAGGCGAAAAGTCAGAGGGCCTGATTCAGAGCCGCTCGTAAGCGGCCGCTCGTTCGTTCTGAGCGATGTTTGCACAACTGCGCATGCGTACGGATCGCAATACGCATGCGTGAACCAGTCAGTGCGGCCGAAAATCGTTTGTTCGCTAAATAGCGAATGCCTGCTAATTTGAGTGACAGGAGGAGGCGTATGTGGGTGGTAACAGGGGAAGGTGCTTGAAAACGGGGAGTGGAGATCAGAACGCAGGCGTGCTTAAAGGTCAAAACGGGCGTTTTATGGGTGTGCATAATTAACAAAGCAGTGTCATTGACCACGTCACTGGGTTATTTTATAGTCAGAACTGCTCGCAAGATTGCGGTAGGAAAAACCAACCACAAGAATAGTGAGCAGTTCATACGCTGGTCGATGTACTCAATTAATCTAATAAATAGCGGACATGACGTAGGATGCGAGCGGCCAGGGGGCGTAGTTTTCCAAAAAACGACCGCATGTTTGGTTCGCTCGTTCAGACCTAGAGGCGTGAACAGACCGCAAAGAGCGAACGGTTCATTTGAAAAGCCACCCCTTTTTACTGAACGAGCGAGCGCAAATAGATCGGACTTTTCGCCATCATCGCTGCTTTTTCTGGGATAAAGTATCGGGCGCATGCCCGCTTTATACCAATATTCCATTAGGATACGGTGAAAGGTAAGTATCGAAAAGTCCATTACATTTTCAGAAAATCACCCCCCCCTAAAGATGTCCTGACATGGGGGATCACTATGGGTACCCCCGATTTGGCCTGCTGAAGGTAGTCAGGGTTTTTAATAGCCGTGGCAGGTGCATAAATGCGCCTGTGAAGAAGGGGTGAAGAATAGCACTTAGGTTTTTATTTTCAAAAATGAACTTGTCCCATCAAATTTGGGGTACATGAAAATGGGTGCAAGCATATTTTTAAGTCCCTAAAGTAATTTTTTACAATTTTTAAAAAATACACCTGCCGCTACCATCCGCATTCTAGAAAACACCTGCCGTATACTTGGAGATCCCCCGTGAATCAATTTCGCTATTATAAAATTTTGTTCCCCCCAATTTTTTTTTTCACCCACAAAATTAAAGTAAATTTTCTGGGGTGTCCTGAGGATTTTTTTTTTTTTGACACAGAATACTTTTAGGGGACATTAAAATGGCGGCAGGCTTTTTTATTTAATTCTACATCTCTTAACCCCAATTCTGCACTTTTTTTCGTCATGTATTACATGGTGAAAACTTATCCCAGTTTTTTAAGAAAGACTTTTCGCACCTGTGAAAAATCTTTGAAATTGAATATGAGGATAAGTGAAACAGGCGAAAATGACGTCATCGGTGATAAATTATAGCCGATAACCCGTTTTCGCAGCCTAATTGAATATGGCCCCATATATCTCTCTCCATCAATATATAGCATAAGCAGTCCAGTGAACAGTGGTAAGCTGAGCTAACTGCTGTTTTTGAAATACTGAAAAGAGGACATGACCCCTTTTGCTAAAGGGTTATGTCTCATTGTTAAATGGAGCCTTAAGTACCAACTGGCACTGAGACCTGTGGGGGCGGTGAGTAATAAAGGAGGGTATCCACTACCCGACAGTGAAAAGACAGAACGATAACGATATCGTTATCGTTCAGTCGTTCACTACACTGCAGGGTGCCCACACGATATGTCGTTCAGTGCAGGCACAATCAATCATCTGCAAACATGCTGAACCTGACGATATCGTCAGGTTGACCAGCATGTTTGAACGATGATAGATGTCTAAAAGATGTCTAAAAGACCAAATTTTCAAATGATTTTCAAACGATGTTCGAACGATGTTCAAACGATTATTGGACGATTATCGAACGATTTTATCGTTATCGTTCAACTTTATCGTCTAGTGGATAATCCCTATTAGAGACAATCTGGTCTACAATCACAGAGGAAGGCACCAGGTCTCAGTAAGCGCTGTGCTATGTTTGTGGGGACCATGAGTTACTAGCGGATATGCTGGGAGCAGTAGTGCACCAAGCCCAACATATTGGCTTGACTTGGCAAGAGAGCCAGCAGAGACAGGTTAAGAGAGCAAAGTGTCGAGAGCCCATGTACAGATGTGTCCTCCTATACGTAGCATTGATACGCCATACGGCGCAGGCCGCCCGGTGCGACTGAGCAGCTCCGAGAGGTGCAGCGTACTGTTTTTCTCTTTCAATTTTGCATCTTATTCACATTGCAGGCGCATCGGAACACAGAGTACTAGAGACCTTGCGCTGCAACTTTAAATTTAAACACATACAAAGTCGCTGGTGAAGCGCAACAGAACTTGGCGAGAGAAAAAGTTGCGGGCGCTGCGCTGTAGCACTTTGTATACAGACTCATTTGCACACAGATATACAAGTGTCGCACATCATATTGATCAGTGTAATCTAGCAAAGTAGTTGTCACTTGCGGTTGTTTGTATGCGAAAAAGACGCAGATTTTGGGGCATATTCAATAGGGTGTGAGAATAGCAAAAAACCCGCACCTGCGAGGTTTTTCCTGCAGGTGCGGGTTTTTAGCTATTCTATTAGGTGCGTGTTTTTTTTTAAACACGCACCGGGAGATTTTTTACCACGCACCTCCTGAGTAAGCGTGTTTTTTCCTAAAATCGTTCATTTTAGGGAAAATCACCGGGACTTGCTCTGGCACCCCGGCGGAAACCCCCTGAGGACTAATTAAGCAATTGGAAGTATCCAATTAGCTTAATTAGTCATTAATTACTTACCTCCTGCAGCGCTGTCATCTTCATCCTTCGTCGGAAGCCGGCTCTTCTGCAGCAGCGGTGAGTATATCAGTGTGTGTGGTGTATGAGTGTGTGTATATGAGTGTGTATATGAGTGTGTGTATATGAGTATGTCAGTGTGTGTGGTGTATGAGTGTGTGTATATGAGTGTGTATGAGTGTGTGTATATGAGTATGTCAGTGTGTGTGCTGTATGAGTGTGTGTATATGAGTGTGTATGAGTGTGTATGAGTGTGTGTATATGAGTATGTCAGTGTGTGTGGTGTATGAGTGTGTGTATATGAGTATGTCAGTGTGTGTGCTGTATGAGTGTGTGTATATGAGTGTGTATGAGTGTGTATGAGTGTGTGTATATGAGTATGTCAGTGTGTGTGGTGTATGAGTGTGTGTGTATGAGTGTGTGTATATGAGTGTGTATGAGTGTGTGTATATGAGTATGTCAGTGTGTGTGTATGAGTGTGTGTATATGAGTGTGTATGAGTGTGTGTATATGAGTATGTCAGTGTGTGTGGTGTGTATGAGTGTGTGTATATGAGTGTGTGTATATGAGTATGTCAGTGTGTGTGGTGTATGAGTGTGTGTGTATGAGTGTGTGTATATGAGTATGTCAGTGTGTGTGGTGTGTATGAGTGTGTGTATGAGTGTGTGTATACGAGTATGTCAGTGTGTGTGGTGTATGAGTGTGTGTGTATGAGTGTGTGTATATGAGTGTGTATGAGTGTGTGTATATGAGTATGTCAGTGTGTGTGCTTTATGAGTGTGTGTATATGAGTGTGTATGAGTGTGTGTATATGAGTATGTCAGTGTGTGTGGTGTGTATGAGTGTGTGTCCCACTGTCAGTGTGCCCCTGCAGTGTATGTGTGGCCCCCTGGAATGGGCGCTGGGAGAACTACATCTCCCAGCAGCCCTTGGTCCTACCATCAGCCCCTGGGACTCCCAGCAGCCCCCTCTCCAGTAAGAAGGGAGGCCACTGGGAGCCGCGGAGACCCCCGGTCAGGTAGGTGTTTTTTTTATTTTATTTTTTTTTAACATACGCAGTGCAGGGTTTTCACAGCTGAAAATCCTGCGACCAGTATTTTTGGAATTGAATACCGCGGGTATCGGGAGCACGCATACCCGCGGTAATCCTAAATTGGGCGCAAGGTTTTTATGTCGCTAAACCTCGCGCACAATTGGATATTCCCCTTTGAGTGAGAAAGATGCTCCGCGTGCTGAGTCCACACCTGTATCTGTGAAGTTTGTTCCCACCTGGTCGGGTAGATGGAGCAGCGGACAAGGAGAGAGTGGGTGCAAGAGTCCAGAGGCAGACAATTCCCCAGGCCTGTGTGGGGCAGCTTTGCCGTAAACCTATAAACCACTCTCAGCTTTTATTCATTGCAACTAAATGGTAGACTAAATAAGGGGGTTTGTTTTCATTGAGAGATGGTACTGTGTCCATTCTGCTCACACCTGTACCTGTACTGCACCTGTGTCATACTTACCTACTCTCCCGCAACGACCAAGAGGCTCCCGGAAATCAGGTGGTGCTCCCAGCCGCCCAGAAGAGTGGGCAAGTCTCCTGGCCGGCACCTAAAACTCGATGAGAACTGCATTAGGCCTAGTAATGGCCAAATACATGCCATTGTAACAGAAAAAGGTCAGTAATGTAAGTTATTACCACTGGGACGACTTTGTGTTGGTTACTTTTTTTTACACCTACATTCTTAGGGCTCCATGTACTTATGAGTTTGAGCTGTTTTAAACTAGTTTTGAATGTTATATTTAGCTGCTGCTATTTATCATTGTAGATAGCGCTGTTGTAATGCAGCGCTGTTTAATTTGCATATGCCTAAGACATGTGTTGGTGTTGGTATTTAACAACGAGCGGTATTTGTTACTTACCGCTCGCTGGCTGAATTTGAACTTGCCAGGGTCCTGCCTCTGTTAATTTGCAGCCAGCAGCGATGTGGCACTGTTTTCATTGACTGCCAGCACAGGACACCCTCATTGGCCACAGTGACACCCGACAAGCACAGGGCCTGGGACAGAATAGGGTATGGAGAAGGTGCGGGGGGCATATGGAAGTGTGCTGCTTTCAAAGGGGTTCCTCACCTACGGCAATCACAGAGGAGAAGTGTGTCACTGTGCACTCATCCGGTGTTTGTGTACTGAGCCCTGCGCCCACTACACCGCCTGCCTGTGCTGCCATGTCCCACTTGCTGCTGCCGAGTGGTGCGAGCGGCTGTCTCCAGGCCCCTCCCATTTGGACGCCTCAGATTCCTGTGCATGGCTGTCCGCCTCCTCCCTGCAGGCTCCCCCGGAGCACATTCTGCTGTAGGGTGGCCGGGTGCTCATCCCCAGAGAGGAAGCGTTTCATTGTTAAATACAAGTAGAAAAATAAAATGCGACGAACGAAAACGGTAAATAACGCTGCAGCAGTAGGTCCGTATTCCATTTGAGGCGAAAAGTCAGAGGTCGGACTTTTCGCCATCATCGCGTTTTTGCAGGGGATAAAGTTTTGGGTGCGTGCCCGCTTATCAATTAGGAATAACGTATTCAATTAGGAATCGTCGAAAACGGGACCTGGAGGGAAGGTAAGTATCAAAAAGTCCTGTCAGTTTTTTGGGAAATCAGCCTGTCACCCCCCCAAAAGATGGTTTGACATGGGGGATCACTATGGGTAACCCCAATTTTGACCAGCTGAAGGTAATTGAGGGTTTTAAACAGCCGCGGCAGGTACATAAATGCGGCTTTGAAGAAGTGGTGAAGAATAGCATTTTGCTTTTTAAAAAAAAAAAAACTAGTCCCATCAAATTTGGGGTACATGAAAATGGGTGCAAGCATATTTTTAAGTCCCTAAAATGATTTTTAAAAATTCTTCAAAGATACACCTGCCGCAACCACCCGCATTCTAGAAAACACTTGTCGCATACTTGGGGACCCCCCCTGAATCAATTTCGCTAGTTTTTAAGTTTGTCCCCCAATTATTATTTTTTTTGCCCCCAAAAGGAAACCACTTTTTTTGGGGTGTCCTATGCTTATTTTTTTTTTTTTTTTTACACAGATTACTTAAAGGGGCCATTCCAAATGCTGCAGGGTACGTTGTTTAATTCTACACCCCAATTCTGCACTTTTTTTCGCCACCTATGCAGTGGTGAAAACTTATCCCCGTTTTTTTTACAAAGACTTTTCGCATCAGCGAAAGTCTTTGAAATTGAATATGGGGATAAGTGAAACTGGCGAAAATGACGTCATCGGCGATAAATTATCGCCGATGACGGACTTTTCGCCTCTAATTGAATATGGCCCTTAGTCTGCAAAATGCTGTATTTTAAATGTTATTTTGACATAAGAAAATTATCTGGTAACCCATCTGCTACTGTTTCTTGGCAGGAGGACGAATCTTGGTGTAGCTCGGTGTCGCTTCTATAGTTACAAGCCAAGCCCTCATATTCATTCCTGTGCCTGCTCTGCCAGGGAACTGACCCTCTCATACAGTAACAATGTAAAATTCCAGTGCACGGACAGGAAACAAACATTAGAGGAGGGTGTGGTCAGGGGGGCTGATAGCTGCCCCGGGCCCGGTTGGAGGGGGCGTGGCTTAATCACGGAAGCCGTGGTCACGCCCCTTTAGGATAAAAAAAAAAGGAAAAAATCAGTGTGATCGCTTCTCCCCACAGGCATAGGAGACTGTTGTGTCCGTTCCCCCACTCTCGGCGCCCCTGGTTGTGGCATTTTCCCTGTACCACTGTGGGCCAGTTAGACCCTGCTGGGAGAAATCAAAGCAAAATTAGTGTATTGATAGGCTACACTATTGTGCATACAAGTTTAGCCTGCAAAATCTTTCCTAGTAGGAGCAGATCAGATACACTTGAAATAGAGGCCCACATTCAGACCCGATCACAAGCGGGTCGATGGTTGTGCGTTGCGCACGCACAAGCCCCGTAGCGAGTGAGAAATTCACTCGCTCTGGGGCTCACTACAAATGGAGCGGCTGTCGATGTTGACCCACAGCTTAGAGAGTGGCCAGGAGGCCGGCTTTAAAAAAAGAAAGCGTCTGCCCTCATGTGGAGCGAGCGCTCGTTTTTTGCGAGCGGCTCTAAATGAGGGCCAGACTGTGCTTCACCTCACATGCACTGCTACTATCCTCTCTGCCCACCCAGCACCAGGCTACTAGCCTCTCTGTCCACCCAGCACCAGGCTACTAGCCTCTCTGTCCACCCAGCACCAGGCTACTAGCCTCTCTGTCCACCCAGCACCAGGCTAATAGACTACTCTTTGTGAACACTGAGTGCAAACCCCGCAGTCAGACAGTTTATAATCAGCAGATCGGACTGTTTCTCTCTTACATGTATAAGCACAGTACTATTGATTATTTCTTTATTTTCAAAACTCATTTCAATTTAATCTTATTTGCTACGTGTAATGTGTGCTATATGCCCCAGTGTTGCAGTGTTTGATCATTCGTAGTTTCAATGCCTCATGTATTGCTTAAGCAATATTTTTGTAACAATGCGGCATAAGTTGTCTTTATAATAAAATCAAGTGCTGATGAAAATGAGGTCATCACGTGGGCAGCTAATGACAGTTAGCAAAAACTATGACCCCTCCCACCTGTGTCAGTGATGTCACAGGAAATAGCGAAGAGGCGGTGAATGAGAGGGGCCGGGATTTAGAGGCAGAGAACACCAAATAAATAAATAAAAAAAACCTGGAACGCCGGGCATCACAGCTTGTTCTGGATAATGATAAATCTGCGCTGCTCTTCTCTCATGAAATAACAATGAAATATAACATACTGTAGATGAGCTTGTTTTGTACAGTCAGCCAGCCCTGCGCAGCAGGGAGGCATTGGGCTGGAGAGGCACCTGAGGCACCTCCTCCATTTTCCCGGGTGCCTGCTGAGACTTTGTTACCAGCGGGCACCCGGTGGCTCCTTCACTGCATCCAGATGCTGGAGCTCACTCCAGAGCTCTGCCTTTCCGGCTCCCGCAATATATGAAGCGAGAGACGTCATGTTGTCACTCTCACAGTGCCAGGCGTAAGGAGCTGTTGGACAGTGGTGGGCGCAGGAGCGGGGCTTCAGGTAAGTACAATGTTGTGTTGTGTGTCTGTGTAAAGGGCACTACTACTGTGGGCATTGTATAGGGGTACTACTACTATGGGTATTATGTGTAAGGGACACTACTACTGTGGGCATTGCCTAAGGGGCACTACTACTGTGGGCATTGTATAAGGGGCACTACTACTGTGGGCATTGCATAAGGGGCACTACTACTGTGGGAGTTGTGTATAAAGAAAGAAGACCAAGCGACTCACCTATGCACGAAAACATAGATACTGGGGAGTAGAAAAATGGCAGCAGCTGTTCTGGACTGATGAATCAAAAGTTAAAATGTTTGGCTGTAACAGAAGGCAGTTTGTTCACCGAAGGACTGGAGAGCGTTACAATAATGACTGTCTGCAGGCAACAGTGAAGCATGGTGGAGGTTCCTTGCAAGTTTGAGGCTGCAGATCAGCAAATGTAGTTGGGGATTTGGTCAGGGTTAATGGTGTCCTCAATGCTGAGAAATACAGGCAGGTACTTACCCATCATGCAATACCATCTGATTGGCTCCAAATTTATTCTGCAGCAGGACACGTCCCCAAACATCCAGCCAATGTCATTAAGAACTATCTTCAGCGTAAAGAAGAACAATGAGTCCTGGAAGTGATGATATGGCCCCCACAGAGCCCTGATAGCAACATCATCGAGTCTGTCTGGGATTACATGAAGAGACAGAAGGATTTGAGCAAGCCTACATCCACAGAAGACCTGTGGTTAGTTCTCCAAGATGTTTGGAACAGTGGCGTAACTAGGGCAGGGCGAGCGGGGTGTTTGCCCTGGGCGCCGTGGGACCGGCGGCGTGGGGGGGAGCTGCCGGCCACGGTCCAGCCCGCCCTAGTTAGCCACCAGTGTAGCGCCGACCGCAATGAGTGCGGTCAGCGCTACACATTTACACAGGACCGGCGCTAGGCTTCCAGCGCCGGTCCTGTGCTGCACACGTGAGCCCATTCCCTCCCCCTGAGCGCTTGCCCAATAGCGCCAGGAGGCGGGCTCAGGCTGTGCATAACACACGCATCGCCGCCAGCGCTGGCGACAATGCGTGTGTTAAACAGCAGCCAATGAGAGTCAGATAGACTCTCATTGACTGCTGCAGCACCCACTTCCGTCCGGCTCCTGCAGTGGGTAATGGGACAGACGTCATGACGTCTGTCCCATTATGCTGAGCGCGCCAGCCCGGGAGGACTGGCGGCGGCGGCAGAAGCGGTGGCGCGGACTGGAGGAGCAGCAGCAGCGTGGATTCAGGTAACTATGTTTTTATATATATATTTTTAAAAACCTGTCAGCACTACTGGGGGCACAACGGGGGTGGCTACCACTGGGGGGACCTCTACTGGGGGTGGCTACTACTGGGGGCACCATTATTAGGAGCACCTCTACTGGGGGGTTTTACTGGGGGCACCATTATTAGGAGGACCTCTACTGGGGATGGGCTATTACTGGGGGCACCATTATTGGGAGGACCTCTACTGGGGGGGGCTATTACAGGGGGCACTTAATCGGGAGGAGGAACCTCAACTGGGGACCACTACTTGAGGGGGGGGACTACTAATGGGGGCATTATAAAAGGGGCCTACTACTAGGGGCACTGCACTGGGGGGACCACACCTGGGGGCAATAACAGGAAGGACCACTACAGGGACCACTGGATAGGGCGGGTCACTACTGGGAGCCTGCATTAGGGGGACCACTACTGGGGGCACTGCATGGGAGGGGGGGGACTACTGCTGGGGGCACTATATAAGGGGCTTACTGCTAGGGGCACTGCGGGGACCACTACAGGGGGCACTAGATAGGGGGGATCACTACTGGGTGCCTGCATAAGGGAGACCACTACTGGGAAACCTGCATGGGGGGGGACTACTGCTGGGGGCACTATATAAAGGGCACTGCAGAGGGGGGGGACTACTACTGGGGGCACTATATAAAGGGCACTGCATAAGGGGATACCACTACTGGGTGCACTGCATTGTGGGGACTGCTACTGGGGGCACTGCATAAGGGGGAACACTACATAGGGCACTGCATTTGGGGGGACCACTACTGGGGGCACTGAGTAAGGGGAACTAATTGGGGGCTGTATAAGGGGGACCACTACTGGGGATACTGTATAAGGGGCACTACTATGGGCCTGCATAAGAGGGACCACAACTGCATACTGGGGGTACTGTATAAGGGGTACTACTGGGGTTAAGGTGCATATGGATAGGAATGTTCAGCGTGAAAATAAAGGGGTGTGTCATGTTGACACGCCCCATTTTTAAGTGACCACGCCCATTTTTTTTCCGCGCGCACCTGAGGCGCGCGCATATCGGGATGTTAGGGGGGCTCCCTTTTCAAATTTGCCCTGGGCTCCAAATACCCTAGTTACGCCACTGGTTTGGAACAACCTCCTCTGCCGAGTTCCTTCAAAAAAATCACCTAACAACTGACTTTTTTCCCCTCCTCTGATCAATAAATGGGATCATTATTGGGTATCTCAATGTAGTTTTTCCCTCACATATACTCTTATTAGACATCTTGCTGGCCAAAACATTCATCTCTCTCTTTCTCCTCCAGTATAGGGATCCCGCTCATGGGCGTTACTACCATAGGTACAACTGCCAGGGGGCCCGAGCTGGGGGCTCCCCATCGTCCCTGCCAAAACCCCATATGTATATGTGGTGTTTCACCATTTGGTGGTACATGGGGGCCCGTACGATATTTTGCTAGGGGTTCCCCACAGATATCTGGGTCAGCCACTGATCCTGTTCCTGTATACCTGTCAGACATTTGCCACACAGTTCAAACCATCTATATTATTTTTGGTTTAAAAGATATGGTAAAACAGTTATTTATCTAAAGTCATTATTCTGCACCCAGGCCAATCGAGCCCACGTAAGAAAAATCCTAACAGATGGTATAATATGCAGGGTCACTAAGCATGCACTGACTTTTATGTTACTTGCAAAGTGTTTTTATACAAGTAGACGTAATTTTCCTTCTGCGAGGAGAAAAACAAATCTGTGTTAGCATTCGCTTGTTAACCTGCCTGACATGACATCAATAGGGATTAACAGGAGAAAATGGCTCCTATCCCTCTCTCCTCACAGAGGATAATAGACTGTGTGTGACAGACAACTCTGGTATAAATTTTCCTCCCCAAATTACAGGTGCACCAGCAATATATTGTTCTAACGCACTGACAATGCCACCTGAAAATAGATATTAGTCTCAGTATGAAGAGAGAAAACACTTAAGGCCTTTACTGTCCAACTGCAGAGACGCTGTGGATAAACCAGCCGTGGATTTATGAACCCGGCAAATCCCCCTGGGCAGGGAATATATTAAGATTTATACAGCGGATAAACTCACTGCACAATGTCAGCCAGAGAAATCGCAGGCCATCTTTATCTGCCTGTTTCTGGTAGTTGTCTTGGTTTGAGCACATTTGTTCTGCTTGAAAACATTGGGCGATTTCCGGAGAGAGGACAAAATAAAGAATTTGTAGTAAAACCGTACTTTGCGTATCAATTATACACTAATCTCTAACTCTTTAATCATCATTAGATTCATTATTGTTGTAATAAAATTAGAATAGCTTCAGAATTGCTTTTAAGTTAATATAATGCGGCCTGATAATCACTTACTCATATATATATATATATAACTCCTGATGCCACCCCAATGCCCCCCCAACGTCTCATTCCCCCCAACGCCTGATGCCCCCCAACTCCTGATGCCATTCCAACTCCTGACAACACCCTAACTCCTGGACTACACTTTTGTAACAATATTCTGACACCAACACCAAAGATTCACGTTATGGAGCTGATTCTTAGTCACGCGCAAAGCGTTTGTAGTCGCAGGCGGCCGATTTATTACCTTATGCTAATATAAGATTCCGGCCACATGCTAGGTTCAGGAGGTCCGTCACAAACAGGTTTTCCACCCCCGTACGCATGACGCAGAATTGCACAGAGCTTTTGGTGCACTCTCTCTCTCACTCTCCTCAGGCAATAACATACAGACTACTGAGACTGACCCACCTTTTATCAGCCTCTCACAGGTGGTCTGGCAATCCATGTTGCTAATTAGCTGTCCACGGATGGATTGGGATGGAAAACCAGCTTGGGAAATTCCTGGAAGCAGCCCTCATGGAGGTGGGGTCTGTTGAGAGGGTGGCGTTTGTCGAGGGGGCGAGCTAAAAACAAACATATTAGCCCCTGACAGGTAAAAATAACACACATTGGCCCCGATAGGAAAAAATAGCATACACATTGGCCCCAATAGTAAAAAAACAAACACATAGGCCCCCACAGGAAAATAATAAAGCACATAAGTTACGCATGAAATATAACACACACATTGGCACCGATAGGAAAAAGTACAAACACATTGGCCCCTGACAGGAGAAAAAAAACAAACACATTGGCAATGATATGAAAATAATAAAGCACATTGTTCCCCTAAGGAAAAAAAAAACATAAAGTACATAAGGCTTCACATGATAAAAAAACAATATAATTTACTTGAAAAATGTTCATTTTTATTTTAGAGACCAACAGAACAGATAATGGAGATTGCATATAGCTCCTACTATAGGATACAGCTGTAAAGATGTGACAAAGACTGGGCTAGTGGGCTTGCAATCTTTTATATTAAATAGTGAAGATAAGGAGCAATCCAATTACCCTCTGGATAGTACTGAGGAGGGAGAGGAGCTATTAGGACATTACCGGGCAGGGTGAGTACATCAGCCAAAATCTTGCGGTGGTACTACCCTATGGAGATTACGCAGTCTGCCAACAGCCCATGGATCCAAGCGCTTTTAGCTTCCTGCTGGTGTTGATGCTTAGTCCTCCTCTCTCCCCTGAACAGCGGCAGGCTGTCAGAGGCAGAGTGAGGAAGGAATCGGTGTCAGCAGCGGCCACGACTGCGTTACATCAGGTTGAAACGGTCAGTGTCAGCAGCGTGTTACATTGGGTTGCATCAGTGTCAGCAGTGGCCGCCCCTGTGAGTGGCTCCCAGGTGCTCCATCTCTCTTGGCTAACGGCACCTGGAAGTGTCCACTAGCCGGAGCAGATGACAGCTTCCGGGTTGCGTTCCACAGCGGAACACAAATCGCAGAAGCCGGGTCAGCAGGCAGTGGACTGTGAGCCGGCCCGGCAGGCAATGTAAGCCAGCCTGGCAGAGGGGAACATGGGACCGGCCCAGTGGGAACTTGTCCCGGTGTCCCAATCTGCCCCTGTAGCTGTCTACCAGACAGAAGCTAGGAACCTGGGGCATATATATCCCCCTTTGACAACTTCCCCTGCAGCAGACACAGCAGATGGTAACCTGCACCTCTGTGATCTTCTGCCCTGAAATACTGTAACATCCTACATTGCAGAGACCAAAGCTCTGGTTTAGATTGAATGTTGCCCCTTTTTTGCACACTTCAGCTTCCACATCTGTATTCTGAGATGCAGGTATCTTATAGTATGTGCAACCTTGAATATAGCTTACAGATGCACCTGGAGCAATGGTACCACAATCGCCATCAACATAATCAACTCAACAATTTATGGGGTCTATGTACTAAGCCTTGGAGACAGATAAAGTGGACGGAGATAAATGACCATCCAATCAGCTCCTAACTGCCATTTTTCAAACACAGCCTGTGACATGACAGTTAGGAGCTGATTGGTTGGCACTTTATCTCCATCCACTTTATCTCTCATCAAGGCTTAGTACAGAGATCCCTATGTCTCCTAGCTAGCATAATTCCATGTAAACAGAGATAGGACGCATCGCAACGCTCCCTGCTTAGTTTGTATCAGGATGACCTTACTGTATATGTCGGCAAAGATGCCTATGCAGTCCGGGACATATGCGCAATATGAGCAAAACCGCTGGATGCAGCCGCATATAAAGTTGCATGTGACACAGAATGAGGCTCTTATGTGGGCTGCATGGAGGAAACCACTTTCCCCACAAAAACACTCGCTCCATTATCCATGTTTTGGCAACAACATGGAAGGTATCTACGCAATAACCATCAGCTTCCCGAGGGTGGATGCTACATACAATCTGTATTTTTCCACATGCAGTTACATTTCTAAGGTAATGATGCTTGGGACTGACATAAAGGCCTTGAGACTGCTTTGCTGAGATGTACTAATGGAATGCCTTTGTTACAAGCACAATTATTAGTACTGTAGATCTTTGTCTGTGCACAGTTTTATTCCGCAAGTTATTATGCTCTAGGAACACGTCCCAAGGTCATCTCCTGACGCATCTACTTGGTCTCAGTCTGGATGGACTGAGCTTGTGGCAGACTTTATTCCAGCAAATGTAGGGCTTATTGCTATCATCACAGTGTTATTTGTTAATCGCTCAGGGGGCGGAGGGAAGGGGCGCGGCAGTGCAGCACAGGACGAGAAACCTTGTGCCGGCCCTGTATGTATGGCCTGAGTACCCCTCTTCGCAACCCTGGATCTCCTTCCCATAGAAAGGAGCAGGGATTCGGGAACCAAAGCCATCTGTCATCATCGCATCCCCCTTAGAAACCTATGGGGGCCGCGGCTGGTGTCGGAAAATGGGTGTTATCAGGGAATATGCCACAAATATTTCATGATAAATAGGACTTTTAGAATGACGAGGGAGACCACCCCCTAAACTCCTATAGGCCCTTCCCATAACTGAGGAAGTACTAGGTAAGGTCACCGGGGTGTCACCGGGTTTCCTAGCAACAGCAGAGGTTATGGCTTTCGCACACATCACCTATGCTAGTGCTGGTAATCAGAACTCTGGACCCCAAAAGGGGACAGGAACTGATTTATTTGGTCGCTGCCCCCAACAACCCTGCTGTATTACTGATGGCGGCCCAAACCGGAGTGCACGCAGTGGCATATCTATAATGGGTGCAGTGTGTGCAGGGCACACGGGCCCCCGGAGGCCCCGCACCCGACACACTGCACCCATATTTTTTTTAAACTTACCTGTCCGAGGTCCCGCGTTGGGTGTCACTGCTGCAGTGCTCAGAACACCAGAAAAATGGCCGCCGCGGCCATTTTTCGGTGTTCTACGCATGCACAGTAGACTCCGGGCACTAGAGTGTGCCCGGAGTCTACTGCGCATGCGCAGAACGCCGGAAAATGGCCGCTGTGGCCATTTTTTGCCATTCTGCGTATGCGCAGTAGACTCCGGGCACACTCTAGTGCCCGGAGTCTACTAATGATCCGGTGGCTGGCCAGCCGCATCAGTCGGCTGCCAGCCACCAGGGGGAGAGGAGGGGGCTCCACATGAGGAGTGCACACGGGCCCCCTCCTCTCTTAAAATGCCCCTGAGTGCATGGCTGCCAATACAGAGTGCTGTAATATATTCTGTTAGAGCTTCCCACCCCCCATAAATATACCACTCAGGTCAGGAGCTGGTTGTTCATCCTTATGCAATCAAATGTCTGATTGGTCGTTTTGGTTAGAGAGACGGTTCTGTTTCTATGTCACCGTGCTGCCAAACTGAGCCTATCACCTCCTCACACTCCATTTTGCCCGCTGAATCAGTATTAATGAGACTGTAGCCACCATTTACTAAGATAGAGAAACATATTAGATGGGAGAGGCCATTTTAGAATTGTTTCAGCCCAGCAAATGGCTGCCTGCCGTAGGCCCCATCTACAAAGCACAAAATGAATAAGGCACCGCACAACGACCTCGTGCGCAGGTTGGAGAAGACACACCGCTGCAAAACCAAAGCAATTTGAAGAAACAAACATGGCGCTTCGTAAATGAGGGTGACAAATTCAATTACACATAGATAAACTTTTCAACCTTCTAAGGTAAAAATAAAATGAAGCTTTTATCTATTGTGCATTTGGATTTATACTAAGTTTGCACTGGAGAATATTCATTCATTCTGCTGTGTGTGAGCTGGTTCTGGAACGCAGCTGTATAAGAGCCTCCTACTGAGGTGCCAGGCAATGCACTTCAAATAAGAAATGTGAGCTAGCAGCTACTGTACTTCCTCTAAAGACTATAAAGGCTAAAAAACCATTCCAGAATCTTATGTCATCTCTCACATTCTCAGGGATCCGGCACTTGGCGCTGGGTTCAGCATCTGATGCCATGCTGACTGAGGTAGGCCATCAGGGACTCTGCTCAGTATAAAGCTGCAGGATAAGGATACAGAGGATTCCAAATATTCAGAAATTAGCCAAGTGAATAAACAGCATAGTGGGGGCTGACTATCAAAACATGCACGGGATCCGGCAAAGCCTTGTGCTGCCACGGTTGGTAGGCACAGAGTTACAGTTGCCAGGAATCCCCTGGGTAGATCAGAGTTATGGTACACAAACAGGCCGATCCTGCAGCTTGAACTGAAAATTGATCAATTTCATTGCATTTCAATTTGGCCGGGCCGAATTAAAGGCAGGGCGACAGGGGCGGTCGTCCCGGGGCCCTCACACATAGGGGGCCCCCGCACACTGTCCCCGACACCTGGCCACAAGCCCCAGGTCAGGTCCGGCTAAAAAGGTTGGTTGCTATCTACTGGAAGCTCATGGAGCTCCTGCATGTAGAACGCCACCAACTTACTGGAAGGTAACTGGGAACGCTGGCCTCTGAATCTTCTGATCGCTTCAGAGGCCAGAGTTCCCAGTAGGGATGAGCGGGTTATGATCTCAGAGATCCGAACCCACCGAACTACAGGGATCCAAGTTGGCTCGGGTTTTCCCGCCTGACTCGGATCTGAAAACGAGGCAAAAAGTCATCATCCCGCTGTATGATTCTCGCAGGTTTTGGATTGTATAAAGGTCCCGTGATCGCTGCCATTTGTTCATTCAGGCTGTGGGAGTGAAGAGGGAAGGAGCTGGGATCTGTGCTGTTGCACGCTGACACTGTGCATAGGGGCTGGCTACTGTTGTCCATATAGGGGCTGGCTGTTGCCCTGTCCATAAGAGCTGGCTGTTGTCTATATAGGGGCTGGCTGTTGTCCTGTCCATAAGGGCTGGCTGTTGTTCTGTCCACAGGGGCTGGCTGTTGTCTATAGGGGCTGGCTGGCTGTTGTCCTGTCCACAGGGGCTGGCTGGCTGTAGTGCTGTGTTGTCCAGGGGGTGCTCTGTCCTTCAGGGTTGCTCTTCACCCAGCCCCAGTGTGGAAAAAAAAAATGTGTGTGTGTGTGTGTGTTTTAGTCACACTTGTCATCAGCGCAGGGGTGCTGTGCCGCTGTCTGTTAAGGGGCTGCTGCTTCTTTCAGGGGTTCACCCCAGTGTTCAAAAAATAAAAATATTTTTTTTTTTTGTATGTGTGTTATCCACACCTATCATTGGCATAGGTGCGCAGGGGTGCTGTGCTGCTGTCTGTCAAGGGGCTGCTGTCTCTTTCAGGGTTCACCCCAGTGTTCAAAAAATTAAAATAAACAATTATTTTTTGTGTGCGTGTTAGCCACACCTGTCATCGTCGTAGGTGCGCAGGGGTGCTGTGCTGCCTGTGTAGTTTATCAAGAGGCTGCTGCCTCATCTGAGTGCTCTCCCAAGTGCCCCCCCCAAAAATTATTTAATCAAATAATCAATGTGGGGTTTTTTCTGTGTATGTGTGCACGTTAGCCATGACATTACAAACGCCTCTGCTGAGTTTTGCATAAACATTTTCAAAGGCGAGAATAGAGGATATGGATTAAAAAATGGAATAACGCAGCTAAACCTGCGTTCTCTGATTATAGTGTCCCTACTCGCTACCCATGGTCCCTCTACCTGACTTTCAGTGAGTCAGAGGGGCAACTCCATGCAACCGTATTCCAGAGTGCAGCTGTTCCTCCTGTAGTCCAGGTCAGAAGATGTGTAGGGGGTGTGGTGATGATATGGACTAAAATGGAGCTCACATCCACTAAAGTAAGGTCAGGGCTGCTGTAATTCTGTGTGAGGGGCCGATGGTACTCCATGTTACCGATGTTTATGGAGGTGTGAAAGGTATTACGGATGTGAAATAGCGGTAGTGGGAGGCAGCAGGCGTCTCCATGGTGGCAATGTGACGGCAATACGATAGCATTCATTAGCATATTATTGCAGCAGACCTGCGTGCGATTACGGAGCTGCGATCACAATAGCGACCCTTAATGAATCAGCCCCACAGTTCTTACATATATCATTTTTTATTTTTATACCCCCATTTATGCGCCCAAGTTTTATAAATCTCTGCTTTTCAACAGCTGTTATAAATGTCTGGTCCTGCAGGACAAACTGCAGCTCAATGGTCAGTAATGGTCAAAATGTTCTTTTCCCGTCATGCACCTATCTCAGGCGTGTTTACATCCATGTGTACAGGAATGTTCTTTTCCCGTCATGCACCTATCTCAGGCATGATTACATCCATGTGTACAGGAATGGTCTTTTCCCGTCATGCTCCTATCTGAGGCGTGATTACATCCATGTGTACAGGAATGGTCTTTTCCCATCATGCACCTATCTGAGGCGTAATTACATCCATGTGTACAGGAATGGTCTTTTCCCGTCATGCACCTATCTGAGGCGTATTTACATCCATGTGTACAGGAATGGTCTTTTCCCATCATGCACCTATCTGAGGCGTGTTTACATCCATGTGTACAGGAATGGTCTTTTCCCGTCATGCACCTATCTGAGGCGTGATTACATCCATGTGTACAGGAATGGTCTTTTCCCGTCATGCACCTATCTGAGGCGTGTTTACATCCATGTGTACAGGAATGGTCTTTTCCCGTCATGCTCCTGTCTGAGGCGTGATTACACCCATGTGTACAGGAATGGTCTTTTCCCGTCATGCACCTATCTGAGGCGTAATTACATCCATGTGTACAGGAATGGTCTTTTCCCGTCATGCTCCTGTCTGAGGCGTGATTACATCCATGTGTACAGGAATGGTCTTTTCCCATCATACACCTATCTGAGGCGTAATTACATCCATGTGTACAGGAATGGTCTTTTCCCGTCATGCACCTATCTGAGGCGTGTTTACATCCATGTGTACAGGAATGGTCTTTTCCCGTCATGCACCTATCTGAGGCGTGATTACACCCATGTGTACAGGAATGGTCTTTTCCCGTCATGCACCTATCTCAGGCATGATTACATCCATGTGTACAGGAATGGTCTTTTCCCGTCATGCTCCTGTCTGAGGCGTGATTACATCCATGTGTACAGGAATGGTCTTTTCCCATCATGCACCTATCTGAGGCGTAATTACATCCATGTGTACAGGAATGGTCTTTTCCCGTCATGCACCTATCTGAGGCGTGTTTACATCCATGTGTACAGGAATGGTCTTTTCCCGTCATGCTCCTGTCTGAGGCGTGATTACATCCATGTGTACAGGAATGGTCTTTTCCCGTCATGCACCTATCTCAGGCGTGATTACATCCATGTGTACAGGAATGGTCTTTTGCCATCATGCACCTATCTGAGGCGTGATTACACCCATGTGTACAGGAATGGTCTTTTCCCGTCATGCTCCTGTCTGAGGCGTGATTACATCCATGTGTACAGGAATGGTCTTTTCCCATCATGCACCTATCTGAGGCGTAATTACATCCATGTGTACAGGAATGGTCTTTTCCCATCATGCACCTATCTGAGGCGTAATTACATCCATGTGTACAGGAATGGTCTTTTCCCGTCATGCACCTATCTCAGGCGTGATTACATCCATGTGTACAGGAATGGTCTTTTGCCATCATGCACCTATCTGAGGCGTGATTACACCCATGTGTACAGGAATGGTCTTTTCCCGTCATGCTCCTGTCTGAGGCGTGATTACACCCATGTGTACAGGAATGGTCTTTTCCCGTCATGCACCTATCTGAGGCGTGACTACACCCATGTGTACAGGAATGGTCTTTTCCCGTCATGCACCTATCTCAGGCATGATTACATCCATGTGTACAGGAATGGTCTTTTCCCGTCATGCACCTATCTGAGGCGTGATTACATCCATGTGTACAGGAATGGTCTTTTCCCGTCATGCACCTATATGATGCGGGTTTACATCCATGTGTACAGGAATGGTCTTTTCCCGTCATGCACCTATCTGAGGCGTGTTTACATCCATGTGTACAGGAATGGTCTTTTCCCGTCATGCTCATGTCTGAGGCGTGATTACATCCATGTGTACAGGAATGGTCTTTTCCCGTCATGCACCTATCTGAGGCGTGATTACACCCATGTGTACAGGAATGGTCTTTTCCCGTCATGCACCTATCTCAGGCATGATTACATCCATGTGTACAGGAATGGTCTTTTCCCGTCATGCTCCTGTCTGAGGCGTGATTACATCCATGTGTACAGGAATGGTCTTTTCCCATCATGCACCTATCTGAGGCGTAATTACATCCATGTGTACAGGAATGGTCTTTTCCCGTCATGCACCTATCTGAGGCTTGTTTACATCCATGTGTACAGGAATGGTCTTTTCCCGTCATGCTCCTGTCTGAGGCGTGATTACATCCATGTGTACAGGAATGGTCTTTTCCCATCATGCACCTATCTGAGGCGTAATTACATCCATGTGTACAGGAATGGTCTTTTCCCGTCATGCACCTATCTCAGGCGTGATTACAGCCATGTGTACAGGAATGGTCTTTTGCCATCATGCACCTATCTGAGGCGTGATTACACCCATGTTTACAGGAATGGTCTTTTCCCGTCATGCTCCTGTCTGAGGCGTGATTACACCCATGTGTACAGGAATGGTCTTTTCCCGTCATGCACCTATCTGAGGCGTGATTACACCCATGTGTACAGGAATGGTCTTTTCCCGTCATGCACCTATCTCAGGCATGATTACATCCATGTGTACAGGAATGGTCTTTTCCCGTCATGCACCTATCTCAGACGTGATTAAATCCATGTGTACAGGAATGGTCTTTTCCCGTCATGCACCTATCTGAGGCGTGTTTACATCCATGTGTACAGGAATGGTCTTTTCCCGTCATGCACCTATCTGAGGCGTGTTTACATCCATGTGTACAGGAATGGTCTTTTCCCGTCATGCTCCTGTCTGAGGCGTGATTACATCCATGTGTACAGGAATGGTCTTTTCCCATCATGCACCTATCTGAGGCGTAATTACATCCATGTGTACAGGAATGGTCTTTTCCCGTCATGCACCTATCTCAGGCATGATTACATCCATGTGTACAGGAATGGTCTTTTCCCGTCATGCACCTATCTGAGGCGTGATTACATCCATGTGTACAGGAATGGTCTTTTCCCGTCATGCACCTATCTGAGGCGTGTTTACATCCATGTGTACAGGAATGGTCTTTTCCCGTCATGCACCTATCTGAGGCGTGTTTACATCCATGTGTACAGGAATGGTCTTTTCCCGTCATGCTCCTATCTCAGGCGTGATTACATCCATGTGTACAGGAATGGTCTTTTGCCATCATGCACCTATCTGAGGCGTGATTACATCCATGTGTACAGGAATGGTCTTTTCCCATCATGCACCTATCTGAGGCGTAATTACATCCATGTGTACAGGAATGGTCTTTTCCCGTCATGCACCTATCTCAGGCGTGATTACATCCATGTGTACAGGAATGGTCTTTTGCCATCATGCACCTATCTGAGGCGTGATTACACCCATGTGTACAGGAATGGTCTTTTCCCGTCATGCTCCTGTCTGAGGCGTGATTACATCCATGTGTACAGGAATGGTCTTTTCCCATCATGCACCTATCTGAGGCGTAATTACATCCATGTGTACAGGAATGGTCTTTTCCCATCATGCACCTATCTGAGGCGTAATTACATCCATGTGTACAGGAATGGTCTTTTCCCGTCATGCACCTATCTCAGGCGTGATTACATCCATGTGTACAGGAATGGTCTTTTGCCATCATGCACCTATCTGAGGCGTGATTACACCCATGTGTACAGGAATGGTCTTTTCCCGTCATGCACCTATCTGAGGCGTGACTACACCCATGTGTACAGGAATGGTCTTTTCCCGTCATGCACCTATCTCAGGCATGATTACATCCATGTGTACAGGAATGGTCTTTTCCCGTCATGCACCTATCTGAGGCGTGATTACATCCATGTGTACAGGAATGGTCTTTTCCCGTCATGCACCTATATGATGCGGGCTTACATCCATGTGTACAGGAATGGTCTTTTCCCGTCATGCACCTATCTGAGGCGTGTTTACATCCATGTGTACAGGAATGGTCTTTTCCCGTCATGCTCATGTCTGAGGCGTGATTACATCCATGTGTACAGGAATGGTCTTTTCCCGTCATGCACCTATCTGAGGCGTGATTACACCCATGTGTACAGGAATGGTCTTTTCCCGTCATGCACCTATATCAGGCATGATTACATCCATGTGTACAGGAATGGTCTTTTCCCGTCATGCTCCTGTCTGAGGCGTGATTACATCCATGTGTACAGGAATGGTCTTTTCCCATCATGCACCTATCTGAGGCGTAATTACATCCATGTGTACAGGAATGGTCTTTTCCCGTCATGCACCTATCTGAGGCTTGTTTACATCCATGTGTACAGGAATGGTCTTTTCCCGTCATGCTCCTGTCTGAGGCGTGATTACATCCATGTGTACAGGAATGGTCTTTTCCCATCATGCACCTATCTGAGGCGTAATTACATCCATGTGTACAGGAATGGTCTTTTCCCGTCATGCACCTATCTCAGGCGTGATTACAGCCATGTGTACAGGAATGGTCTTTTGCCATCATGCACCTATCTGAGGCGTGATTACACCCATGTTTACAGGAATGGTCTTTTCCCGTCATGCTCCTGTCTGAGGCGTGATTACACCCATGTGTACAGGAATGGTCTTTTCCCGTCATGCACCTATCTGAGGCGTGATTACACCCATGTGTACAGGAATGGTCTTTTCCCGTCATGCACCTATCTCAGGCATGATTACATCCATGTGTACAGGGATGGTCTTTTCCCGTCATGCACCTATCTCAGACGTGATTAAATCCATGTGTACAGGAATGGTCTTTTCCCGTCATGCACCTATCTGAGGCGTGTTTACATCCATGTGTACAGGAATGGTCTTTTCCCGTCATGCACCTATCTGAGGCGTGTTTA
This sequence comes from Taudactylus pleione, assembly GCA_031769625.1. Taxonomy (NCBI): domain Eukaryota; kingdom Metazoa; phylum Chordata; class Amphibia; order Anura; family Myobatrachidae; genus Taudactylus; species Taudactylus pleione. The sequence goes on along the minus strand of JAUIMM010000060.1, from coordinate 10,999,619 downwards.
CATCCATGTGTACAGGAATGGTCTTTTCCCGTCATGCTCCTGTCTGAGGCGTGATTACATCCATGTGTACAGGAATGGTCTTTTCCCATCATGCACCTATCTGAGGCGTAATTACATCCATGTGTACAGGAATGGTCTTTTCCCGTCATGCACCTATCTCAGGCATGATTACATCCATGTGTACAGGAATGGTCTTTTCCCGTCATGCACCTATCTGAGGCGTGATTACATCCATGTGTACAGGAATGGTCTTTTCCCGTCATGCACCTATCTGAGGCGTGTTTACATCCATGTGTCCAGGAATGGTCTTTTCCCGTCATGCACCTATCTGAGGCGTGTTTACATCCATGTGTACAGGAATGGTCTTTTCCCATCATGCTCCTATCTCAGGCGTGATTACATCCATGTGTACAGGAATGGTCTTTTGCCATCATGCACCTATCTGAGGCGTGATTACACCCATGTGTACAGGAATGGTCTTTTCCCGTCATGCTCCTGTCTGAGGCGTGATTACATCCATGTGTACAGGAATGGTCTTTTCCCATCATGCACCTATCTGAGGCGTAATTACATCCATGTGTACAGGAATGGTCTTTTCCCATCATGCACCTATCTGAGGCGTAATTACATCCATGTGTACAGGAATGGTCTTTTCCCGTCATGCACCTATCTCAGGCGTGATTACATCCATGTGTACAGGAATGGTCTTTTGCCATCATGCACCTATCTGAGGCGTGATTACACCCATGTGTACAGGAATGGTCTTTTCCCGTCATGCTCCTGTCTGAGGCGTGATTACACCCATGTGTACAGGAATGGTCTTTTCCCGTCATGCACCTATCTGAGGCGTGACTACACCCATGTGTACAGGAATGGTCTTTTCCCGTCATGCACCTATCTCAGGCATGATTACATCCATGTGTACAGGAATGGTCTTTTCCCGTCATGCACCTATCTGAGGCGTGATTACATCCATGTGTACAGGAATGGTCTTTTCCCGTCATGCACCTATATGATGCGGGTTTACATCCATGTGTACAGGAATGGTCTTTTCCCGTCATGCACCTATCTGAGGCGTGTTTACATCCATGTGTACAGGAATGGTCTTTTCCCGTCATGCTCATGTCTGAGGCGTGATTACATCCATGTGTACAGGAATGGTCTTTTCCCGTCATGCACCTATCTGAGGCGTGATTACACCCATGTGTACAAGAATGGTCTTTTCCCGTCATGCACCTATCTCAGGCATGATTACATCCATGTGTACAGGAATGGTCTTTTCCCGTCATGCTCCTGTCTGAGGCGTGATTACATCCATGTGTACAGGAATGGTCTTTTCCCATCATGCACCTATCTGAGGCGTAATTACATCCATGTGTACAGGAATGGTCTTTTCCCGTCATGCACCTATCTGAGGCTTGTTTACATCCATGTGTACAGGAATGGTCTTTTCCCGTCATGCTCCTGTCTGAGGCGTGATTACATCCATGTGTACAGGAATGGTCTTTTCCCATCATGCACCTATCTGAGGCGTAATTACATCCATGTGTACAGGAATGGTCTTTTCCCGTCATGCACCTATCTCAGGCGTGATTACAGCCATGTGTACAGGAATGGTCTTTTGCCATCATGCACCTATCTGAGGCGTGATTACACCCATGTTTACAGGAATGGTCTTTTCCCGTCATGCTCCTGTCTGAGGCGTGATTACACCCATGTGTACAGGAATGGTCTTTTCCCGTCATGCACCTATCTGAGGCGTGATTACACCCATGTGTACAGGAATGGTCTTTTCCCGTCATGCACCTATCTCAGACGTGATTAAATCCATGTGTACAGGAATGGTCTTTTCCCGTCATGCACCTATCTGAGGCGTGTTTACATCCATGTGTACAGGAATGGTCTTTTCCCGTCATGCACCTATCTGAGGCGTGTTTACATCCATGTGTACAGGAATGGTCTTTTCCCGTCATGCTCCTGTCTGAGGCGTGATTACATCCATGTGTACAGGAATGGTCTTTTCCCATCATGCACCTATCTGAGGCGTAATTACATCCATGTGTACAGGAATGGTCTTTTCCCGTCATGCACCTATCTCAGGCATTTTTACATCCATGTGTACAGGAATGGTCTTTTCCCGTCATGCACCTATCTGAGGCGTGATTACATCCATGTGTACAGGAATGGTCTTTTCCCGTCATGCACCTATCTGAGGCGTGTTTACATCCATGTGTACAGGAATGGTCTTTTCCCGTCATGCACCTATCTGAGGCGTGTTTACATCCATGTGTACAGGAATGGTCTTTTCCCGTCATGCTCCTGTCTGAGGCGTGATTACATCCATGTGTACAGGAATGGTCTTTTCCCATCATGCACCTATCTGAGGCGTAATTACATCCATGTGTACAGGAATGGTCTTTTCCCTTCATGCACCTATCTCAGGCGTGATTACATCCATGTGTACAGGAATGGTCTTTTCCCTTCATGCACCTATCTCAGGCGTGATTACATCCATGTGTACAGGAATGGTCTTTTGCCATCATGCACCTATCTGAGGCGTGATTACACCCATGTGTACAGGAGTGGTCTTTTCCCGTCATGCTCCTGTCTGAGGCGTGATTACACCCATGTGTACAGGAATGGTCTTTTCCCGTCATGCACCTATCTGAGGCGTGATTACACCCATGTGTACAGGAATGGTCTTTTCCCGTCATGCACCTATCTGAGGCGTGATTACATCCATGTGTACAGGAATGGTCTTTTCCCGTCATGCACCTATCTGAGGCGTGTTTACATCCATGTGTACAGGAATGGTCTTTTCCCGTCATGCATCTATCTGAGGCCTGTTTACATCCATGTGTACAGGAATGGTCTTTTCCCGTCATGCTCCTGTCTGAGGCATCATTACATCAGTGTGTACAGGAATGGTCTTTTCCCATCATGCACCTATCTGAGGCGTAATTACATCCATGTGTACAGGAATGGTCTTTTCCCGTCATGCACCTATCTGAGGCGTGATTACACCCATGTGTACAGGAATGGTCTTTTCCCATCATGCTCCTGTCTGAGGCGTGATTACACCCATGTGTACAGGAATGGTCTTTTCCCGTCATGCTCCTGTCTGAGGCGTGATTACACCCATGTGTACAGGAATGGTCTTTTCCCGTCATGCACCTATCTGAGGCGTGATTACACCCATGTGTACAGGAATGGTCTTTTCCCGTCATGCACCTATCTCAAGCGTGATTACATCCGTGTGTACAGGAATGGTCTTTTCCCGTCATGCTCCTATCTGAGGCGTGATTACATCCATGTGTACAGGAATGGTCTTTTCCCGTCATGAACCTATCTGAGGCGTGTTTACATCCATGTGTACAGGAATGGTCTTTTCCCGTCATGCACCTATCTGAGGCGTGTTTACATCCATGTGTACAGGAATGGTCTTTTCCCGTCATGCTCCTGTCTGAGGCGTGATTACATCCATGTGTACAGGAATGGTCTTTTCCCATCATGCACCTATCTGAGGAGTAATTACATCCATGTGTACAGGAATGGTCTTTTCCCGTCATGCACCTATCTCAGGCGTGATTACATCCATGTGTACAGGAATGGTCTTTTGCCATCATGCACCTATCTGAGGCGTGATTACACCCATGTGTACAGGAATGGTCTTTTCCCGTCATGCTCCTGTCTGAGGCGTGATTACACTCATGTGTACAGGAATGGTCTTTTCCCGTCATGCACCTATCTGAGGCGTGATTACACCCATGTGTACAGGAATGGTCTTTTCCCGTCATGCTCCTGTCTGAGGCGTGATTACATCCATGTGTATAGGAACGGTCTTTTCCCGTCATGCTCCTGTCTGAGGCGTGATTACATCCATGTGTACAGGAATGGTCTTTTCCCGTCATGCACCTATCTGAGGCGTGATTACACCCATGTGTACAGGAATGGTCTTTTCCCGTCATGCACCTATCTGAGGCGTGTTTACATCCATGTGTACAGGAATGGTCTTTTCCCGTCATGCACCTATCTGAGGCGTGTTTACATCCATGTGTACAGGAATGGTCTTTTCCCATCATGCACCTATCTGAGGCGTAATTACATCCATGTGTACAGGAATGGTCTTTTCCCGTCATGCACCTATCTCAGGCGTGATTACATCCATGTGTACAGGAATGGTCTTTTCCCGTCATGCTCCTGTCTGAGGCGTGATTACATCCATGTGTACAGGAACGATCTTTTCCCGTCATGCTCTTGTCTGAGGCGTGATTACACCCATGTGTACAGGAATGGTCTTGTCCCGTCATGCTCCTGTCTGAGGCGTGATTACAGCCATGTGTACAGGAATGGTCTTTTCCCGTCATGCACCTATCTGAGGCGTGAAAACACCCATGTGTACAGGAATGGTCTTTTCCCGTCATGCACCTATCTGAGGCGTGTTTACATCCATGTGTACAGGAATGGTCTTTTCCCGTCATGCACCTATCTGAGGCGTGTTTACATCCATGTGTACAGGAATGGTCTTTTCCCGTCATGCTCCTGTCTGAGGCGTGATTACATCCATGTGTACAGGAATGGTCTTTTCCCATCATGCACCTATCTGAGGCGTAATTACATCCATGTGTACAGGAATGGTCTTTTCCCGTCATGCACCTATCTCAGGCGTGATTACAGCCATGTGTACAGGAATGGTCTTTTGCCATCATGCACCTATCTGAGGCGTGATTACACCCATGTTTACAGGAATGGTCTTTTCCCGTCATGCTCCTGTCTGAGGCGTGATTACACCCATGTGTACAGGAATGGTCTTTTCCCGTCATGCACCTATCTGAGGCGTGATTACACCCATGTGTACAGGAATGGTCTTTTCCCGTCATGCACCTATCTCAGACGTGATTAAATCCATGTGTACAGGAATGGTCTTTTCCCGTCATGCACCTATCTGAGGCGTGTTTACATCCATGTGTACAGGAATGGTCTTTTCCCGTCATGCACCTATCTGAGGCGTGTTTACATCCATGTGTACAGGAATGGTCTTTTCCCGTCATGCTCCTGTCTGAGGCGTGATTACATCCATGTGTACAGGAATGGTCTTTTCCCATCATGCACCTATCTGAGGCGTAATTACATCCATGTGTACAGGAATGGTCTTTTCCCGTCATGCACCTATCTCAGGCATTTTTACATCCATGTGTACAGGAATGGTCTTTTCCCGTCATGCACCTATCTGAGGCGTGATTACATCCATGTGTACAGGAATGGTCTTTTCCCGTCATGCACCTATCTGAGGCGTGTTTACATCCATGTGTACAGGAATGGTCTTTTCCCGTCATGCACCTATCTGAGGCGTGTTTACATCCATGTGTACAGGAATGGTCTTTTCCCGTCATGCTCCTGTCTGAGGCGTGATTACATCCATGTGTACAGGAATGGTCTTTTCCCATCATGCACCTATCTGAGGCGTAATTACATCCATGTGTACAGGAATGGTCTTTTCCCTTCATGCACCTATCTCAGGCGTGATTACATCCATGTGTACAGGAATGGTCTTTTCCCTTCATGCACCTATCTCAGGCGTGATTACATCCATGTGTACAGGAATGGTCTTTTGCCATCATGCACCTATCTGAGGCGTGATTACACCCATGTGTACAGGAGTGGTCTTTTCCCGTCATGCTCCTGTCTGAGGCGTGATTACACCCATGTGTACAGGAATGGTCTTTTCCCGTCATGCACCTATCTGAGGCGTGATTACACCCATGTGTACAGGAATGGTCTTTTCCCGTCATGCACCTATCTGAGGCGTGATTACATCCATGTGTACAGGAATGGTCTTTTCCCGTCATGCACCTATCTGAGGCGTGTTTACATCCATGTGTACAGGAATGGTCTTTTCCCGTCATGCATCTATCTGAGGCCTGTTTACATCCATGTGTACAGGAATGGTCTTTTCCCGTCATGCTCCTGTCTGAGGCATCATTACATCAGTGTGTACAGGAATGGTCTTTTCCCATCATGCACCTATCTGAGGCGTAATTACATCCATGTGTACAGGAATGGTCTTTTCCCGTCATGCACCTATCTGAGGCGTGATTACACCCATGTGTACAGGAATGGTCTTTTCCCATCATGCTCCTGTCTGAGGCGTGATTACACCCATGTGTACAGGAATGGTCTTTTCCCGTCATGCTCCTGTCTGAGGCGTGATTACACCCATGTGTACAGGAATGGTCTTTTCCCGTCATGCACCTATCTGAGGCGTGATTACACCCATGTGTACAGGAATGGTCTTTTCCCGTCATGCACCTATCTCAAGCGTGATTACATCCGTGTGTACAGGAATGGTCTTTTCCCGTCATGCTCCTATCTGAGGCGTGATTACATCCATGTGTACAGGAATGGTCTTTTCCCGTCATGAACCTATCTGAGGCGTGTTTACATCCATGTGTACAGGAATGGTCTTTTCCCGTCATGCACCTATCTGAGGCGTGTTTACATCCATGTGTACAGGAATGGTCTTTTCCCGTCATGCTCCTGTCTGAGGCGTGATTACATCCATGTGTACAGGAATGGTCTTTTCCCATCATGCACCTATCTGAGGAGTAATTACATCCATGTGTACAGGAATGGTCTTTTCCCGTCATGCACCTATCTCAGGCGTGATTACATCCATGTGTACAGGAATGGTCTTTTGCCATCATGCACCTATCTGAGGCGTGATTACACCCATGTGTACAGGAATGGTCTTTTCCCGTCATGCTCCTGTCTGAGGCGTGATTACACTCATGTGTACAGGAATGGTCTTTTCCCGTCATGCACCTATCTGAGGCGTGATTACACCCATGTGTACAGGAATGGTCTTTTCCCGTCATGCTCCTGTCTGAGGCGTGATTACATCCATGTGTATAGGAACGGTCTTTTCCCGTCATGCTCCTGTCTGAGGCGTGATTACATCCATGTGTACAGGAATGGTCTTTTCCCGTCATGCACCTATCTGAGGCGTGATTACACCCATGTGTACAGGAATGGTCTTTTCCCGTCATGCACCTATCTGAGGCGTGTTTACATCCATGTGTACAGGAATGGTCTTTTCCCGTCATGCACCTATCTGAGGCGTGTTTACATCCATGTGTACAGGAATGGTCTTTTCCCATCATGCACCTATCTGAGGCGTAATTACATCCATGTGTACAGGAATGGTCTTTTCCCGTCATGCACCTATCTCAGGCGTGATTACATCCATGTGTACAGGAATGGTCTTTTCCCGTCATGCTCCTGTCTGAGGCGTGATTACATCCATGTGTACAGGAACGATCTTTTCCCGTCATGCTCTTGTCTGAGGCGTGATTACACCCATGTGTACAGGAATGGTCTTGTCCCGTCATGCTCCTGTCTGAGGCGTGATTACAGCCATGTGTACAGGAATGGTCTTTTCCCGTCATGCACCTATCTGAGGCGTGAAAACACCCATGTGTACAGGAATGGTCTTTTCCCGTCATGCACCTATCTGAGGCGTGTTTACATCCATGTGTACAGGAATGGTCTTTTCCCGTCATGCACCTATCTGAGGCGTGTTTACATCCATGTGTACAGGAATGGTCTTTTCCCGTCATGCTCCTGTCTGAGGCGTGATTACATCCATGTGTACAGGAATGGTCTTTTCCCATCATGCACCTATCTGAGGCGTAATTACATCCATGTGTACAGGAATGGTCTTTTCCGTCATGCACCTATCTCAGGCGTGATTACATCCATGTGTACAGGAATGGTCTTTTCCCGTCATGCTCCTGTCTGAGGCGTGATTACACCCATGTGTACAGGAATGGTGTTTTCCCGTCATGCACCTATCTGAGGCGTGATTACACCCATGTGTACAGGAATGGTCTTTTCCCGTCATGCTCCTGTCTGAGGCGTGATTACATCCATGTGTACAGGAATGGTCTTTTCCCGTCATGCACCTATCTGAGGCGTGATTACATCCATGTGTACAGGAATGGTGTTTTCCCGTCATGCACCTATCTGAGGCGTGATTACATCCATGTGTACAGGAATGGTCTTTTCCTGTCATGCTCCTATCTGAGGCCTGATTACATCCATGTGTACAGGAATGGGCTTTTCCCATCATGCACCTATCTCAGGAGTGATTACATCCATGTGTACAGAAATTTTCTTTTCCCGTCATGCACCTATCTGAGGCGTGATTACATCCATGTGTACAGGAATGGTCTTTTCCTGTCATGCTCCTATCTCAGGCATGATAACATCCATGTGTACAGGAATGGTCTTTTCCCGTCATGCTCCTATCTCAGGAGTGATTACATCCATGTGTACAGAAATGGTCTTTTCCCATCATGCACCTATCTCAGACGTGATTACATCCATGTGTACAGGAATGGTCTTTTCCTGTCATGCTCCTATCTCAGGCCTGATTACATCCATGTGTACAGGAATGGTCTTTTCCCATCATGCACCTATCTGAGGCGTGATTACTTCCATGTGTACAGGAATGGTCTTTTCCCATCATGCACCTATCTCAGACGTGATTACATCCATGTGTACAGGAATGGTCTTTTCCCGTTATGCTCCTATCTCAGGCGTGATTACATCCATGTGTACAGGAATGGTCTTTTCCCATCATGCACCTGAGGCGTGATTACATCCATGTGTACAGGAATGGTCATGGATTAGCATGTCAGGACAGGAAGAGCTGGATGAATTGGAACATTACATGTTGAATGGCGGTGAGGAGCAACTTGTATTGTAATCAAATTAAAAAATACCTTTTATGTTACAGGTTTAAGGGAGATGAGGGCTGGTGTGCAGTGCCCCCCCTCCGCCATTTCTCTGTCCAACGCCACCATCTTTCCAGTGATATATTCAGAAAGATGGCGTATACACGGAAGAGAGGGCAGACTCTGTCACAGTGCCAGTTCTTTTTGGGTATGTTCCTGGAGACATAGCTCTGCCAGGTGAAATGGAGACTTGAAGTCAGCCAGCCACAGAACCTGTGTAATTCACATGTGTCCCGAATGAAAGGGATGATATGGCAAGCCTATATATATATATATATATATATATAACAGATAATTCCATCACTGAGCAACTGTGTTGGAAAAGGTGCAGAGTGACATAACTGCGAGATTATGAGTGGAAGATAATAAAGAAATAGAAACACTTGAAGAACAGCACAAGTGTAATATAAAGACAATATAAGGTGAGGTAACAATTGAACACAATTGACACAAAGCAATACAAGAATAATAACATTATAAGAGAGATACTAAGCTATATGCAGTAACACGAAGTCCAGGAGATTACAGTGTGACTAGGACACTGTTATTATTATTAACCCTTTACACAGGGCAATGCACCCACCCAGGAAGCAGAAGAGGAGGCCGTACAGCAATACATATTTTTCTTTAGGACTCTCTGCAGGAATTTGTTCCAAGAAGTATTAATAATAATTATTGTCATTATTTTAGCATTTGTATATGAGGTGCCAGATATTTCAGTGCAGAACCAAAAGGTGCAAAGATACAAACCAGTGTAAACAAAGTAATGTAATAAAATATATTATATACATAATTACAAGTGCGGGCACAATTATAGCATACAGTTTACCAATTAGCTGAGATAGTGGTCCTAAGGGAAGGATAAAACAAGAGGAAGGAGGGTAGGAAAACACACAGCATATATCCTTATTATCATGTAATGTCACTCCCTATTTAATAAATAGAATAAAAAAATATATATATTTTAATTTTTTTAATAAGAGCATTTGGAACAATGGTAGAGAAATGGATGAAATGATTAATAGTGTCATTATTATCGCCATGTAGTAAACACACAGGCAGATTAAGGGCTGCTAGATGTGTTACATTGATATAGGGCCTTAATGTAAAAGGCCATTAAATATGCATTACGGCAATATACACAAGGTGCTAGATGCCGTTTATCTGATGTGGGGGATTCTGTAACCATTTCACAGCTGCCTCAGGGCCTAGGGCTGTATAAGTTAGATAGCTTTGGGGTCTATTTACTATACCTTGGATGGAGATAAAGTGAAGGGAGATAAAGTACCAGCCAGCCAGCTCCTAGCTGTCATGTTACAGGCTGTGTTTGAAAAATGACAGTTAGGAGCTGGTTTGTTGGTACTTTATCGCCGTCCACATTATCTCCACCCAAGGCTTAATAAATAGACCCCTTAGTGTCCCCAGTGAACGTCCGATGTGACGCACACAGACATGCGGGCAGACGGGTGATTCACGTGTGCGGATCTCTTCACCTGTGTTCCTGCAGATCTGTATATAACATGTATAGGTGCGGTGTATTCACTTTGTTCCTGTATATTGTCAGTGAAACACGGTGGGGCCCCTGCACTGATAATATGTACCCAGGAGTATACACATTGGGGAAGGGGAATGGGGATGGCCAATTGCAGGCTGAATACAGTGACAGTGTGGTCACATGATTGAGATTGTAGTACATATATACAACTGTGTGTCTATGAGGTGTGTCTATGGCCGATGCAATTAGACACACAAATGAGCACAGTATCAGAGGCGTCTGGTGACACCCGGTGTGCACTCTGACTATCCCTGTGCCCCAAAAGGGGTGTGGCCTAAAATATAGGGGCGTGGCCTCACAGGGATCCCGATTACTTCACCTCCCCGGGGGCAGCCCAGCATCACCGGAGATGCTGGTCTGCCCCCCGGAGACTGGGCTGTCAGAACTGTCGGCTCCTCTTCTATGACAGGAGCCGGGTGCTGCAGGAGATTGTCACCCGGGTGCGGCCTGCTCCCTCCGCACCCCCCTCATGACGCCACTGCACAGTATGAAGATCTAGGACACGGGGTACTGTAGATGTACTAAGCCTTGGGGAGCGATAAAGTGGAGAGAGATACAGTACCAACCAATCAGCTCCAAACTGTCACTTTACAGGCTACAGAACGGGGCACAGGGGCGTATCTATAATGGGTGTAGGTTGTGCACACAGGCCCGGGTCCAGGGGGGCGCACACTGCACACATATAGTCTTATATACTTACCTGTCCATAGTCTCCAGAGTGCTGCCATTTTCCCGGTGACTCGCGCATGCGCAGTAGATGCTGGCACTAAGCCAGAATCTACTGCACCGCCAGAGTGAGGAGGGGGCCCGCACTGAGTCTGCACACGGGCTCCCTCCTCTCTTAAAACGCCCCTGGCTGGGGAGTTGTACTAAGCCCTGGAGAGTGATAAAATGGAGAGAGATAAAGTACCAGCCAATCAGCTCCTAACTGTCATTTTACAGACTGTTTGAAAAAAATGACAGGAGCTGATTGGTTGGTACTTTATCTCTCTCCACTTTATCCCTCACCAAGGCTGAGTGCATCTACCTCTAAGTACCCGCTTCCAATTTATTCTTCTGGCCGATTGCCCCCTCCCACTGATAGTACGTCAGCCATTGGTGTGGCTGCTATATTATATAGTATATAATATAGGGGTCATTATAGTTAGGTTTTAGGCGATGGACACTATGGTCCTTTCCGATGACGCCAGTGCCATCCCCAGTTCAGGGATCAGTGCAGAATATATAGCTTAGAATAAAGCATTATGTTTAATAAATATTCATTCAGTTACTAAAATAAATACATCAGTGATTAATAATATATGTATAAAAACAACAATGGATATGTTATATATTCTAAACATAACATATGTGTTTGTATGTCTGTCTGTAGTGTTACCCTTTCACCTCGCAGAGGCAAATAAGCGTACAAAGGGCGTGATTCAGCATGGAACGCTATTCTGCTTATACGCTAATATATTGATAATATCAGCGGTGATATGTATAATGTGTGCATTTTCATTGCAATCGCAGCCTAAACATAAGGGGGCCAACTTCCACTCACTCACATCCGAATACTTTGACAACATAGCAAAATGATCGGTAACATCGGACCTATACGCATAGGTAAGGCAGGTCAGACCTCACTCAGGAATTGTTAACTTCTGCGCACACTATGAGGCCTCAGAATGCGTATGGTATCGCATTGGATAATTAATGCACGCCCCTGCAATGCCATCCCAATGCACTGGTACGCCTGCGTTCGCCCGTCCACCCCGTCACCACAAACAAAAGGCACTTCCTGTCAACCACTCTGCGATGGGCCTGCGTGGTCACTGCTATTGCAGTGGGCGGTTCACGCACGCGCACTGCTATGCGTACGCATGCACAGTATGCAACAATCGCCTGATTGCGTGCGTATAAGGAACTGCGATCCTTGCTGAATCGGGCCCATAGGCCACTAAACGCTGTTCGGAGAAGAGTAATAATTTTCTGGAACGTTAAGTGTGGAGCTATAAATACAATTTATCCAGTTTATATCCAAGAAAGAGAGAGCAGGTCTGGAAGTCATTATATTACACTAGCTGGTCTGGTATGTATACACTGATTAACCTGCACTAATTCAATGTGCTGACCTGCCCCACGTATGGGTACCACCCCTGCACGTACAGGGGCTCCTGTTTGGTGAGTTGATACCGTCGAGGACCAGAGACAGAACCTGGACTTCAAAAATGTGCTAATTAGAGACGCACCTACTGTACACCCTTCACCAGGTGAGGAAGGGGCTACAGTAATATACAGTATTAATTGCCAACTTCTCACTATTGCATCTGTCTAATCGTTCTCATCTCCCACCAGTGCCTCTTATGCTGTGTACCCCCCTGCTCCCTAATAACCACTCACCCTCTCATCTCCCTCTAGTACTACTCTTCAGGTGTGTATCCCCCAGCTCCCAAATAACCTGCTCTCCCTTCACTCTCATCTCCCTCTAGTGCCTTTCATAGACTGTGTACACCCCTGGTCCCTTATAACCCTTCACCCTCTCCCCACACTCTCATCTACCTCTAGTGCCTCTCATAGACTGTGTACCCCCCTGCTCCCCAATAACACCCTCTCCACTCACTCTCATCTACCTTTAGTGCCTCTCATAGACTGTGTACTCCCCCTCCCAGCTCAATAATAACCCCTCACCCCTCACTCTCATCTACCTCTAGTGACTCTCATAGACTGTGTACCCCCCTGCTCCCCAATAACACCCTCTCCACTCACTCTCATCTATCTCTAGTGACTCTCATAGACTGTGTACCCCCTGCTCCCCAATAACACCCTCTCCACTCACTCTCATCTATCTCTAGTGACTCTCATAGACTGTGTACCCCCCTGCTCCCCAATAACACCCTCTCCACTCACTCTCATCTATCTCTAGTGACTCTCATAGACTGTGTACCCCATGCTCCCCAATAACACCCTCTCCACTCACTCTCATCTATCTCTAGTGACTCTCATAGACTGTGTACCCCATGCTCCCCAATAACACCCTCTCCACTCACTCTCATCTACCTCTAGTGACTCTCATAGACTGTGTACCCCCTGCTCCCCAATAACACCCTCTCCACTCACTCTCATCTATCTCTAGTGACTCTCATAGACTGTGTACCCCCCTGCCCCCCAATAACACCCTCTCCACTCACTCTCATCTACCTCTAGTGCCTCTCAGACTGTGTACCCCCTGCTCCCCAATAATACCCTCTCCCCTCACTCTCATCTACCTCTAGTGCCTCTCATAGACTGTGTACCCCCATGCACCCCAATAACACCCTCTCCACTCACTCTCATCTACCTCTAGTGACTCTCATAGACTGTGTACCCCCTGCTCCCCAATAACACCCTCTCCACTCACTCTCATCTACCTCTAGTGCCTCTCATAGACTGTGTACTCCCCCTCCCAGCTCAATAATAACCCCTCACTCTCATCTACCTCTAGTGACTCTCATAGACTGTGTACCCCCCTGCTCCCCAATAACACCCTCTCCACTCACTCTCATCTATCTCTAGTGACTCTCATAGACTGTGTACCCCCCTGCTCCCCAATAACACCCTCTCCACTCACTCTCATCTATCTCTAGTGACTCTCATAGACTGTGTACCCCATGCTCCCTAATAACACCCTCTCCACTCACTCTCATCTATCTCTAGTGACTCTCATAGACTGTGTACCCCCCTGCTCCCCAATAACACCCTCTCCACTCACTCTCATCTACCTCTAGTGCCTCTCATAGACTGTGTACCCCCATGCACCCCAATAACACCCTCTCCACTCACTGTCATCTACCTCTAGTGACTCTCATAGACTGTGTACCCCCTGCTCCCCAATAACACCCTCTCCACTCACTCTCATCTACCTCTAGTGCCTCTCATAGACTGTGTACCCCCCTGGTCCCTTATAACCTTTCACCCTCTCCCCTCACTCTCATCTACCTCTAGTGCCTCTCATAGACTGTGTACCCACCCCCTGCTCCCCAATAACACCCTCTCCACTCACTCTCATCTACCTTTAGTGCCTCTCATAGACTGTGTACTCCCCCTCCCAGCTCAATAATAACCCCTCACTCTCATCTACCTCTAGTGACTCTCATAGACTGTGTACCCCCTGCTCCCCAATAACACCCTCTCCCCTCACTCTCATCTATCTCTAGTGACTCTCATAGACTGTGTACCCCCCTGCTCCCCAATAACACCCTCTCCACTCACTCTCATCTATCTCTAGTGACTCTCATAGACTGTGTACCCCCCTGCTCCCCAATAACACCCTCTCCCCTCACTCTCATCTATCTCTAGTGACTCTCATAGACTGTGTACCCCATGCTCCCCAATAACACCCTCTCCACTCACTCTCATCTATCTCTAGTGACTCTCATAGACTGTGTACCCCCCTGCTCCCCAATAACACCCTCTCCACTCACTTTCATCTATCTCTAGTGACTCTCATAGACTGTGTACCCCATGCTCCCCAATAACACCCTCTCCACTCACTCTCATCTATCTCTAGTGACTCTCATAGACTGTGTACCCCCCTGCTCCCCAATAACACCCTCTCCACTCACTCTCATCTACCTCTAGTGCCTCTCAGACTGTGTACCCCCCTGCTCCCCAATAACACCCTCTCCCCTCTCTCTCTCATCTACCTCTAGTGCCTCTCAGACTGTGTACCCCATGCTCCACAATAACACCCTCTTCACTCACTCTCATCTACCTCTAGTGCCTCTCATAGACTGTGTACCCACCCCCTGCTCCCCAATAACACCCTCTCCACTCACTCTCATCTACCTTTAGTGCCTCTCATAGACTGTGTACTCCCCCTCCCAGCTCAATAATAACCCCTCACTCTCATCTACCTCTAGTGACTCTCATAGACTGTGTACCCCCTGCTCCCCAATAACACCCTCTCCCCTCACTCTCATCTATCTCTAGTGACTCTCATAGACTGTGTACCCCCCTGCTCCCCAATAACACCCTCTCCACTCACTCTCATCTATCTCTAGTGACTCTCATAGACTGTGTACCCCCCTGCTCCCCAATAACACCCTCTCCCCTCACTCTCATCTATCTCTAGTGACTCTCATAGACTGTGTACCCCATGCTCCCCAATAACACCCTCTCCACTCACTCTCATCTATCTCTAGTGACTCTCATAGACTGTGTACCCCCCTGTTCCACAATAACACCCTCTCCACTCACTTTCATCTATCTCTAGTGACTCTCATAGACTGTGTACCCCATGCTCCCCAATAACACCCTCTCCACTCACTCTCATCTATCTCTAGTGACTCTCATAGACTGTGTACCCCCCTGCTCCCCAATAACACCCTCTCCACTCACTCTCATCTACCTCTAGTGCCTCTCAGACTGTGTACCCCCCTGCTCCCCAATAACACCCTCTCCCCTCTCTCTCTCATCTACCTCTAGTGCCTCTCAGACTGTGTACCCCATGCTCCACAATAACACCCTCTTCACTCACTCTCATCTCCCTCTAGTGCCTCTCATAGACTGTGCACCCCCTGCTCCCCAATAACACCCTCTCCCCTCTCTCTCATCTACCTCTAGTGCCTCTCAGACTGTGTACCCCATGCTCCACAATAACACCCTCTCCACTCACTCTCATGTCCCTCTAGTGCCTCTCATAGACTGTGTACCCCCTGCTCCCCAATAACACCCTCTCCACTCACTTTCATCTACCTCTAGTGCCTCTCATAGACTGTGTACCCCCCTGCTCCCCAATAAGACCCTCTCCCCTCTCTCTCATCTACCTCTAATGCCTCTCAGACTGTGTACCCCCTGCTCCCCAATAACACCCTCTCCACTCACTCTCATCTCCCTCTAATACTACTCTTCATCTGTGTATCCCAGCTCCCCAATAACACCCTCTCCCCTCACTCTCATCTACCTCTCGCGCCTCTCATAGACTGTGTACCCCCCTAGTCCCTAATAACCCCTCACTCTCATCTCCCTCTAGTACTATTCTTCTACTGTGTATCCCCCTGCTCCCAAATAGCCTGATCTCCCCTCACTCTCATCTACCTCTAGTGCCTCTCATAGACTGTGTTCCCCCCTGCTCCCAAATAACACCCTCTCCCCACCTCTTATCTCCCTCTAGTGCTTCTCATAGACTGTGTACCCCGCTGCTCCCAAGTAACACCCTCTCCCCACCTCTCATCTCCCTCTAGTGCTTCTCATAGACTGTACCCCCCCCTAGTTCCTAATAACCCCTCATCGTCTAATCCTAACCCCCCTATCCCCGGCTAAGCGCGCATACTTACCGCCGACCGGATGCCCTCGCTTCCGACGGTCGGGATGCTGACGCCGGTATCCTGACATCCATCGGGCTATCGGCGTCGCCATTATTCCAGCGTTGGTATTTTGACTGCCAGCATCCCGTCCACCGGCATATCAACTGCATCCCCTTGTTACATATCCTCAGCAGTGTAAGTGGATTGTTTCATGATCTGAACCAGAGAAGCAGATTTTATAGGCCAATAAAATACCCATTAGATGGGCAGGATACATCTCTGCATTATAGATCTATAATTCACTCAATGGAGAGAAATTCACTCATGTTCCTCTGTATTACACCATCGCCTGTTATCAGCTGAGCTGAACATACAGCTGCAGTAATACGTTTGGCTGTTTGTATATGTTACACAGAGCACAACCATCTGTTCTGCTTATACGCTTCTGAGATGTGACACACATTATATATATACACAATATATATATATATATATATATATATACGCAGCAACAGTTCTCTATTCGGAACAGAGCACTATGATCTTTATCTGTAGCCTAACAATTGCAGTATATCTGCTGTGTCCAGAGAAGAAGAGGATGACGATAGCCGTAGATATATTCGCATTTGGGGTTCTAGAGTTTGAAAAACACATATTTAATGATTTATAGCAAAGACATTTATTTGCGGCCTGCCACCATAAAGATTCCTTATGGTGCAATGTGTGGTAATAAGGAATCTTTATTCGCCAGGAAGTACCATTGGTGAGTTGTCGGGACTGGGACTCTGATAGGAGCTTATCCCGGTGCTTACTGAGAAATAATCTAATTGCAATGCCTAATTTGCCCTCTCAGCTGCACTACTGTGCATGTGCCAATGGATGTTGGCGTATGCGCAAGCTGGAGCTAAGGAGGAGGGATCTTTGGATCCCTGGATCTTTTTCGGGATCTTTTCGGGATCTTTGGATCCCTCTCCCTAAAAAAAAATCTGCGAAAGGTAGCCCATAGGCTACTGTAGGGTAACGCCATATGATGACGGTGTTAGTGGCTGGGGCCAAGCTCCGGAATGCTTCGCAGATCTGGTCTATTAGGTCACTTGGTAGTCAGAAAGCAAGTACAGATGTGTCCTCATATGGCGTGAGACGCCCGGCGTGACTGAGCGCACTGAGCGGTGTCTGCATCTATTCGCATTGCAGCCTCAGCGAAGCACCGCTCACAGGGCCTGATTCAGACCCGGTCGCAAGCGCTGAGCTCCCTCGTGCGCATGCGCGAGACCTGGCTAGCGACGGGCACTCCGTTGGTGGGCCGGGGGGTGGGCCGGAGTGGTGGCTGCCCAAACGGAGGCGTTCCCATGAGAACGCCTACCGTTTGGGGGCGGCCCCACTGACATCACAAGTGATGTCAGTGGAGAACTTCCGGCTCTGTTAGAGCCGAAAGCCCTCTGGGGCTTGCGATGGGCGAGACCCTACCACAAGTTTTTAACGATGACGAGCCTACCGTAATAGGCAGACATGTGAGCAGCCAAATATCACTATTTGAATCAACCCCTAAAAGTGGCGCATTTTACAAAGTTTTGCCCCACTTTTTACAAATAATTTGCAATAAGACTGAGTTAAATATATATATATATTTTTTTTAAATACATGTAAACAGGTATTTCATTTAAATAAAATACCAAATACATGCCTTCTGCAGCAGTAATATCAGTACCGGAATGATGGTTAGAAAACTCTGCATGAATTGTACCAGCTCACTATACATTTGGAATGGAATTATACCTATAAGTGCTCTGCAGCTGACAAGCCGGGTAAAAGGAGGCTGCTGGCAGGGGGTAGAGCTGCTTTCTCTGTGTTGTGTGTGTGACATAGATACGATCTATAGCTGACAACTGCGTCGCCGGCGGACTCCCCAGTGACAAACGCACCGCGCAGATTAAAACTCCCCGTCTCCTCTTAATAACACGGAATACGCATTGTGTTCCTTTAGATTGGAAAATGTATAAATGCTGGGTAAAATGTAATAAGTGCGTCACCTGGAGGAATTCTAGTTGAGCTTTAGAAATGTTTTTAATATGCTTGAAAAATGCCTTTTTTTACCAGCAAAATTACTGCCAGGAGGAGGGTGAGTGTAAATAAGAAATACAATGTGAGCCAAGGTAGAGGAAAAAAGAATAATAAAAAAATAAGGGTTGTAATTTGCGTTATTCTCACAAAGAGTGATTGCGTGGGTTTCCTCCTGGGGCTCTGGTTTTCTCCCACACTCCAAATATATACTGGTAGGTTATTTGGCACCCAACAAAATTAACCCTAGAACAGCGGTCAGAGAATTTTTTTATCTTTTACCCCAAAACATATTTACATACGCTGACGTTACACCCTTGATTTGAAAGGAAGGAAATCATATAGTAGTGCCCCCATATAATGCCCCTGTAGTAGTGCCCCATATAGTGCCCCTGTAGTAGTGCCCCCATATAATGCCCCTGTAGTAGTGCCCCCATATAGTGCCCCTGTAGTAGTTCCCCTGTAGTAGTGCCCCCATATAGTGCCCCTGTAGTAGTGCCCCCATATAGTGCCCCTGTAGTAGTGTCCCCATATAATGCCCCTGTAGTAGTGCCCCCATATAATGCCCCCATGTAGTGCCCCCATATAGTGCCCCTGTAGTAGTGTCCCCATATAATGCCCCTGTAGTAGTTCCGCTTGTACAAAAAACAAAAAACACCTTAATCCCCACTCCTGCATCCGCCGCCGTCCTGTCCGCCCGGCTGCTCCTCGGAACTTTAGGTGAGACATCATGACGTCTCTCCCATAGTGCGCATGGAGAGAGGCGGAAGCTGGAGTTCAGAAGAGAACTCCAGTCTCCGGCTAATGCGGCGCTGCATGGAGGGAGCCGGGCGCCCGCTGGTAATAACATCTCAGCGGGCGCCCGGCTTAGAGCCTCCCTGTGGCATGATTCATATGCATGCCCTGCTGTCCGTCCATTACCCCCAGGACTTTCATTTTTATCCCATGTGGGGTAATTTACCCCTGTTCCCTGACCACTGCCCTAGAGTGTGAGCATGTGGACGTGGTAGGGAATATAGATTGTAAGCACTGGGGCAGGGACTAGTGTGAATGGCCAAACATTCTCTGTACAGCGCTGCAGAATATGTGTGCGCTATATAAAATAACTGGTAATAAGTAAAATAGGAGAACTCTGCTCCTGGAAATACAGCTGAATTTTTATTTTTTAGGAAACCATCACAATTTATCAAAACAATACTCTGCTGCCTAGCATTGGCCAGGATCTGTAAACGCTAGCTTACATCGGCCCAGTCTTCGCAGAATGTGCCCGTGCGTGATCTGCCTTACACGTGCCAAGGAGAACCAAACCCATCGCACACAAAAAATAAGATTTAAAAATAGGTATGAATTATTTTCAAAATGACAAATATATTTAAAAGCCTTTACACGATCCATATTGCTTTCATATAATAAATAATGTTTTTTTTAATTATTATTTTAAGATGGGATCTCTGCCAGGAGATAACATTAACAGAACCAGTATTGTAGCTGTACAAGTAATGCGGCGATACTTGATAAATAGGCTTCCGGTGGAACGCTTCTCTTCATGTTTGATGATGCAGAGGGATTTTCACGTGTGATAAATGAGCCCAGAACAATATACAATATTTTCCAGCTTTGCACTTGATAAGTCATTTACCACCAGGGCCGTAGCCAGGGTGGTGCGGTCGGTGCCACCGCGCAGAGCGGAACAGCGCTGAGGGCGGAACACCTGCCGCCCAGGACCTCATCTATCTGTTAGAGCTGGACAATGAGTTGTCCTTATGATTGTGTTTAAAGCACCCATTCTGTTTAAACAGAAAAAGACAGCACTTTTATCACCAAAAACTCCGTCATGCAAATCACCAACTTAATTTTTTTTAAAAATAACATTAGTTATCTTACATGTATCAGTATCACACACATAATCACATAATCACATACAATTCAGCATTGAATTTTTTACATAAAAAATACGGAAACTATGATTTCCGTATTTTTTATGCAACTCTCCTATCAAGCAATGGGATAATAGAGAAGATAATTATCTTCTCCATTGATTCCCATCTCGCTGAGTACCGCACTGTAGGGATCAGCCATTGATCTCTACAATGCTTTAACACTTTTTGCTATTCAGCAAAGCAAAAAGTGTTAAATCACTCGATAAATATTTCCTTTATATAACACCATTTCAGAATGGCGTTATATGCAGAAAATATTTAAGTATCCCGAAAACTGAAGGGACAGAAGGAATATTTCCCATAGGTACCTGCAACATCTTGCAATCCTGTCCAGTCTCCGTCCCTGCTTCCCGGCGATCGGTGGCAGGTAAGTCACTTTAGAGCCTTTTAAACCTCCCGAAATTGATTGATGTGTATACAGGCTTTATACTAGTCTGTATATATGTATATTTATGTGCGATTATATTTAACATTTATATATTAATGTTAAATATAAAAGCACATAAATATACAGGTTAGTATAAAGCCTGTATACACATATTAATCAGTTTCGGGAGGCTAAAGCTGTACTTACCCCTCCGCGGTCACCGGGAAGCCAGGACGGAGACTGTTCCCAAGCGCATGACGGAGCATGTGCAGGGAACAAACAGAAGGGATTGTTTTCAGAATCCGGAAAACAATCCCTTCTGTGACATCACACGGACAGCGTGTTACCGCACCGATGTCCCTGCTGAAAATATTGCTGCATAGCCGATATATTTTATCATAATTGATCAAATATCATGACGATGTTACCCGATAATATTCTGGGCAACATCGTCATTGTTGCTGAATAGACCCCAAAGAGAGAAAGAAAAGATTTGTCTTCTTATATGGCGCACAAACAAGAGATTATTATAAAATATTAAATTCTTTATTAGTTATACATGAAAAAGTTCCACTAGGAACAAGATCCAGCGAAATAAAGGTTAAAAAAATTAAACAAAATATAATTGTTGCTATTTGTAATAAAAAAGTTAAATAAAATCAAAGAAAATCCCTAGCGTGTGACTTTATTTGTTATTGTTAATATTTGTAGATGTCCATGTACTATTAAAGCAAGTTTGATTCTTGCACAGGCTCTGTGTTGGATAGTTAGGAGAGGGGGTAATCGTAGTGGGGGAGAGAGATTAAATTGAGTAAATCAATTCGCCACAGTTACCTCACGGTTCCTGAGGGATCTCTGTGGTACTGGGACGAGAATATAATATGTTTTAGGAGGAGAAAAGCTTCTAACCAATTATATTAGCTAGTTATGACATGTTATAGGTTTATATTCAATATAGTAGGAGAGATACTTTCTCGACCAATTGGAAATGCATCTGTCGCTAATAATACAATTTATTTAGCAGTCATAGGCATATAAACGATAGGTGCCAGTCTCATAATAAGGCAACCTCTTCTTTATTTTCCGATTGTCATTGGATTGTCATTGTGTCTTACTGCACCTTATATCTGGCTCATTGGTGAGAGTGTGTCTGTGATAACTAAATACATAATTTAAAGTATACTAGATAACAGTCTCTCCCAGCGGCAACTCAATGGTGTATTGCTATAATTATATCTCCCATGGATCTCTTAATATACAGGCATGATGTTATTCTTATTTACCAAAACTAAATAAAAAGATGTATCTCAATGCAGTTTGGCCAGGGGAATGGGTATGAAATACCGCCGGCCGCAGGCCGACATCAGCAGAGTTCTGAGCAGCGGAAGGCCGACAGCGCTGGAAATCCCGATCGTGGATAGGTGAGTATCTACTAACCTAACCTAACCCCCCTAACCCTAACCCTCCTTAGGGTTGCCTAAACCTAACTTCCCCCCCAAGTGCCTAACCCTAATCCCCCCTCTAAGTGCCTAACCCTAACCACCCCCTTCCCCGCTGCCTAAACCAAAGTCCCCCGTGGGGGTGCCTAACCCTAACCCTCCCTCCCCCTAGCCTAACCCTAACCCTCCCGGGGGGTGCCTAACCCTAAGTCCCCCCCGGGAGTCCTAAACCTAACCCTCCCCCCTGCGGCTGTCCGCTCGCGGCGCCCGGCATCGCTACGATCGGGATGCCGGGGGCCGGTCTCCCGGCGTCGGGGAAATGCGGGCGTCTACATCTAGACGCCCGGCATTTCACCCTTGCCAGGATATGACAGTCGGGAAGCCGGCTGCCGGTATTTAGGCAGACGGCTTCCCAATTGCTTTCCTGGCCGGGCCGCAGTATGATTGTTGCAGACACATATTATGAGACAATGTTGCCAGTTACGACTGGTTCAGTAAACATAGCTATATAGACTCACACATACTAAACCGTCCTGTAACTGGACAAATTACACAGTGGAATTCTGTTATATCTTGATATTAGTGCTAGATGTGGAGTTGATTTTTCTCAATGCAATAGGACAAAGCCACAGTGTGACTATTACAAATATACTGTATGTTTGTAACACCCTTGCTGGTCGCGGCTGGTACAATAGACAATAGTTTGCAGGCTCACACCCACTGAAACGTCCTGTCGGGAAGCAGTCGGGAAGCCGATGAACGGCTTCCTGACTGTCTAATCCCGGCAAGGGGTTAAATGACAGGCGTCGATATCCCGATACCTGTCATTTACCTATGCCGGGAGCCCAAAACCCGATTTACCGATCAAACGTAAGCCGGGCGCGGACAGCCATGGGGGTGGGGGTTAGGTTTAGGGTTCCCGGGGGGGACATAGGGTTAGGCACCCCCCGGGAGGTTAGGTTTAGGCTAGGGGAAACTTAGGTTTAGACGGTAGGGAAGGAGGGGGTTAGGGTTAGGCACTGGGGAGGAAGGTTAGGGTTAGGCACCCCTAAGGGAGGGCTAAGGGGTAGGATTAGGTTAGTAAATACTTACCTTTGATGATCGGGATTTCCTCCTCTGCTGGGATGCTGTTGTCAGTATTAGAACCACTGGCCATGTGGCCGGCGGTAAATCGTATGTATTCCATCCAGTCACTGGACAATTAAAACAGTGAGAATCTGTTGCATCTCTGTATTGATACTGTACATGGAGTGCACAAGGCGGGCGTGCCGACGCGCGTTTCGCTGTTTAGCTTTTTCAAGTACACACAAAAAAAAGATTTTTAAAAAATTTAAAAAATAAAGACAAAAAAAAAAATCAGTTTAAAAATCAAAAATAATAACTTCCTCCAAAATATATTGTGGGGAAAAAAAGTTTTCATTACACGTTTATACAACAGCTTTTTTTACTAAAATCATTTACACGATTATTAAAATTAGGTCCAGGGCATACAGTAGGTACATTCTAATGGAGCATTTACTCAGCACAGCCAAGTTGCCTCCTTTATATAGGATGAACTACCAACATAAAGATCAGTGAAGATGAGATCATCACAGAATGTGCCGCTATAGTTTCAGCGGCTCTCCGTGATGTCTTATGTTTTTATTGAAGGAACAATGAGATTCCAGCCATGTCAGCATTTCATAGCTGCCCCATGGTGACTTCTCTCCATCCAAAGTGAGTAGAGAGCTGGCCCGGGCCTGGGGGGGAAGGGGGCGGGGCCTAATCACGTAGGCATGGCCACACCCCCTAAAGGGGGGGGATCTTTCTGTTCGCTGGGGAGAGGGGCACTGTGAGCCCCCTGGCCGGGCACAAATACAGGGGGGGGCAAATCGATCAGCATGATCGCTCCCCGCCACAGGCAGAGGAGACTGCTGCGGCTGAGCAGCGAGCATTCTCCCGCTGCAGCCAAGAATACAGCAGCGTGTGCTGGGCTACTGTCAGGTAAGGGAGAGGGGGGGTGGCGTCGGACCTGGGCCCCCGCCAGGCCACTCCAGAAAGCCCGGCCCCGAGTAATTAGTACCCGCTCCCAGTCTCCCTCTCGGTGCTCCTGGTAATACAAGATCACACATTGGCAGATATTAATTTTGAAATTATAAAGACATGCACAAACAGTGTCAGTCTGGGCCATAAAGGGCCCACCGGGGGAATGCCACCTTATATATATATATATATATATATATATATATTAGTAAATACTACTAGTGCATGCATGAACAGCCATGCATTGTAGAAAATACACCATAGTTCTGTGCAGTATAATTTAACATATGTATAATGTATAATTCAAGTGCACAGTCTGGAACCTGATACCTAGAGGCAGTGGGGCCCACCAGGGATTTCCTCTGTACACCTGTGGGCCAGTCCAACACTGTGCACAAAGGTCCCGCTGTAAATCCCTGTTCATATAAAAATAAGCCCATCACCATTCATAAGTATTAAAATTTCATTTCTAGTTTTCTCAGAAAACTATGCAATTTTTCTATTTGTATGTATGTAGTGATACATTGAGGCTGATAGTGTAGGGGGTGTACATGACACTGGCCACACACACACACACAGCACTGGTCACATCTCCTCGTCTCCTCAGTATTTATTTTGTAAGCCCCAGGCCATGTGGCCCTTACATCGGCTGGTTCCGTTAATTGGAAGAGAGACTGGAGTGTGAATTTCTCACTGATATCCAGTATAATTGGGTCCTGAGATGCGGCTGCCTGCATATGGTGAGACCTCTGTGGGAAGACTGCTTCTCGCTGACAAAACTGTCACCACCTCAGCAAAGAACAATGAGAAGAATATTAGGAAGAAGTCCGCCCAGGCTAGCTTGTATAATTATTGCAGCAATTAAAATGATTTAGGCCCCTATTTACTTCAATCCGCATTTAAAATGCAGTTGTAGCGTGATATTTTCAATTAAATTTGCATTACGAATTTAGGAAATATCACATGGATGTACTAACATCCGCAGGCAGGGACAGAGGGCCTGATTCAGACCCGGACGGTATCCGCAGTGTGCTCGCTATTGCCGATGGTTGCTAATCTGCGCATGCATCGCAGTGCGCATGCGCAAACTACACTGTGCGATCACAGATCCCTCGCTCGCCCAGCAAAGCCAGCCCAGCAGAGTGAGTGACAGGAGAGGCCGTTTGTGGGTGGTGACAGGGCAGTCCAGTAAAAACGGGGATTTGGAGATGCGAACGTAGGCGTGCCGAGTGTTTCAACGCCATTTTAGAGGCGTGCATAATTAACAGGTAGCGTCATAGTACTCGTCACCAGCCATTTTTTTCCTCTGCTTTCCTCGCAATGCTTGCTGTAAAAAAAAGCTACCACAAGCACTGCGATCAAATCCGATAGTGGTCGATGTACCAATGTTTTCATAAACTTCCAGGAGATGACGTGGGGCAGTGGGCGTCTCTGCGTACGCTAAGGGGAGTCTGCATACACAACGTGAACGCTCGTACAAGTACGATGGGCATGCTTATGCCTTGGCGAGCGATCGCTCCCCGCCACGTCACTTTCAAATATTTGCATACGCATCATGCGAGCCTACGCTCATAGCGACTGGGTCTGAATCAGGCCCAGAGCTTGTGATAAAGCTCCGTCCCTGCGAATCCCCTCCACACACACAAGCTGAGCATTGGAAAACAAAATAGTTAAAAAAAAAAAAAAAACACCTGATTTCAGGAACCAGAGATCGGTGCTCCGGTGAGGTCCTCTGGGACTCCAGTTAGCTGGTCTCTGGGCTCCTGCACTGTGAGCTACTCATGCTTGCCGACATTTTGGCTCCCCCTTCTGGGAGGGAGCAGCCAGATTGGCATAGCAGCGGGCATGGCCTGCATGGGTGGGGGCGCGGCCGGACAGCTTACCCACCCCCTGCTACACAATACCGTGATTACTGGCATTGTGAAGCAGGGGGCGAGGCCAAAATGACATGATTCAGCATAAATTGCATCGGCCACCCCCGATGCGGGGGTTTCTCTTATAACCACAGGGGGGGGGGCGTAGGGGTCGCCGGCCACCGGGAGGCTTGCCTGCCTTTCCAGGGAGGCTTCCGGACAAATCGGGAGGGTAGGCAAGTATGTGCATAGAGCAGTGCAGGAGACCAGCTGAGGGAGGACTTCACTGAAACACCGATCACCGAGGTAAATGTAAGTGAGCGGGGGTCGGGCGTATGGGGGGCAGGGGTGGCAGTATCTGGCGGCGGCAAATGAGTGGACATCTCACTGTGAGGGAGATGTATTATCGCGGCACTTATCATGCCGTTGTAACATTTCCTGCTTCGCCTCTTTACCGAGCCAAAGCAGGAAGCGCTAACGAAGAGCTGTATTAACATCTCATCGGCCGGAGCGAGGGAGTGATAACTCCCCCCTCCGGCGATCCCTGCTAGAGCCCACTGTGTCTCAGTCCCGGCTGGCTACACTGAGCATGCGCGGGATCTCGCAAGTATCGCGAGATCCCGCGTGCAGCCCTGGAGCTGGCAGCCACCGCAGCAGGGACAGCACTGACCGTTCATACATTGCCCATGTCATTTATCGCACATAATGTGCGCTGATGCCTCTACGGTGGCCAATACATCTGCCCCTGTATTTTTTGCGAAAAAGACCGCGGAGGGGATTCATCGCAAGCTCTGTCCCTGGAAGGGATTTTT
The DNA here is from genome assembly GCA_031769625.1 of Taudactylus pleione. NCBI lineage: Eukaryota > Metazoa > Chordata > Amphibia > Anura > Myobatrachidae > Taudactylus > Taudactylus pleione. The sequence goes on along the minus strand of JAUIMM010000060.1, from coordinate 10,972,512 downwards.
GATAAATTCCTGTGATACTTCCTAAATTCTCAATGCGAATTTAGCCGTAAATATCACGCTACAACCGCATTTGAAAGCAGATTGTAGTATATAGGGCCCATTGTGTGTACAGATGAGAGACTGGCCAGCTGGGGAGTGTGGAGGGATATTTTCCAGGGTTAGGCTTTTGAGCTGTCAGCATAAAGTGCCTGGGGATCCGGATGAGAGAAATCAGGAAAGTTATTAATCATCTTCATGGAAGCGGGAGCTAATTAATGTTGAAAGATGTTGTAGCTCTCCCGATAAGAGTTGCCCTTTACGATGTCCTAGCATAGAGGGACTTCTGGGTTTAACACCTAGATGTCCCTCTGGCGTACATCTGGGAATGTGTAGAGAGGCGTGGGCTGCAGGGGGAGTTGGGATTGATCCTCTCAGGGGAGGCGTCCCAAAAAGAAGCCCATAGGCTTCTATTGGGTAATGCCACCGGGAGATGGCGTTACCCACCGGGATGTACATATGGAAAATGCAGTAAAGACCCCAAAAACTGCATTTCCAGGGGGGTTCCGCATTTTCCTCTTTAGTACATCCCACCCATAATGAGCAGGGCCGGCTCAAGGCACGTTCGACCATTGCGGTCGAACAGGGGCGCCACTCTATAGAGGGCGCACCCCTCCCAACCATCCGAGATTTTCAGCAGGACAGTTCCGTTTTTCTGGCACTGCCCCGCTGTTCTACCCGCGGGCGAAAGTGTCCCGCTGCTGGTCGGCAGGTTGGGCACCCCCGCCGCCGCAGCTTTGTGGCGGTGCCAGCCCCGGAGAAGAGGCATTCATTCAGTGCAGGGAGAGGGCTGGGGGCAGCTCGGCTACTGAAGGCGTGCTGGACTCGCCCCCAACCTGACGTTAAATGGGAGGCGTGCCATAAGGGAATGCCCCTAATTAGCGTCATTTAGGGGGAGTGGTCTATGGTAATGAGGTCACTCCCCCTTTCTCGGGCAAAGGTGGAGTCGTAGTCCCTCTCTGCACAGGGCGAGGCTCCTCCTCGACCCGGCCCTGATAATGAGAACTAGGGGCATTACAAGGTGTCATAATATGAGCTGTTTGCTCTGTGGAACAATGTGCACTGAGCACTACAATGTGGCATAATGAGAACTGAGGTCACTGTGTGGTATAATGTGAGCTGGGGCACTTTAATGGAGCTTAAAGACAATACTTGCTGCAGGTAGAGGTGTCCCTCTAGAAGCATTGGGGAAATGGCCCCTTCAAAATATTGCACCGACCCCTGTGTTTTGTTTTTGGATCCGGATTCATCTTCGTGTTTTGGCTTTGGATCTGTATTTTAAAAAAACAAAACTGAAATGATGTGATTTTGACCTGTTTATATGCAATCCAAAACCCGAGTTGGTTTTAAAATAAGAGTTCCAAATTGCAGGAAGATCCGAACTGGAACTCGGTTCGACTCTGTACCCCAAAGTGAATCCTGACTCGATTCTACTTGGAACTTGTAAATTTGTTTGTTGTCGGTTCTCTGGGAACCAGACCCGCACGTCTCTAATTGCTATGGGGTCCACAAAGTTCTAGCTACATCCCTGGATTCAACCTTCAGGGTCTGTTATGAACAGGGACGTCACGTACTTTGGGAATAAAATTGCCACATGCTTGGTTTCACCTAAGTGGTCGTCACTCTGCAGTACCACCAGGTAGTAAATATTAGAGGACATACAGTAATGTATTTGCTTTTTGTTATGACCCAGGTTCCATCCAGATCACCCTCTGACCTGCCCCTGTTACCAGACTCCTGATCTCCTGATCACCATTCATTCCTGTGTACTGTAATTACCCGGCTCACATTTTGGGATCATCTCCTGCTCTCTAGCAGTTTCCCCTGTGAATCATGTTACCTTTATCCTAATCCGGTGTGACAGATATATAATATATGAACCTGTACTCTAAGCAATTGCGGCACAGTAATCTCTGAGGATTTATTCCTCTATTTATGGGCAGAACTTGAAAAAGCATTTCCAATGCTACTGTATATCTAGAAGTACAAAGCTGTGTCGAAGCTGGATAATTGGCTGAGACAAGGTCAGGTTAAAATTGAATCACAGCACCGCCATCTTGCGACTGGCCGCAAGACGCCATCTTGGAAATGAGATCGCAAGATGCCATTTTGCGAATGGCCGCCCAAGCGCCATTTTAGATAAACTCACAATTAAGTACATATGGCGATATTACTATTAGCATCATGCGATTGCATCTTCCATCATTTCTCATATACACATTAATACGCACAATTGCGCTGTTAACTAGTCGCATATTAGCGAATGATCCTGTATGAAAACGCTGTTTATTAGCTTCATGCGCACGCATCTGCCCCAAGTTAACTAGCGTCTTTATATCACACCCTGCATACTTACACATTACATATTCATATAAAAGGTTTAATAAGCTTTAAGGTATAAGATTTAAGTATGTTCATTTATTATAATTGCTGTGAAACAAAGATTATTTGGTAACTAAGATTTTATACGTGATAAGTAAGTCATGTTTGGTATTGTACTGATGCATTCTCTTTCAACAGTATTCCGGTATCATCGGAGATCGCATCATGCATTCTCAACTTATGGACCGCAGAGACTTCAAGCAACAAAATGTATATTATATGACCAACTGTTAGGATGTGCAGGAGGCAGGAAACCAGAGACCACCAGTTGTTAGAGGCTGTTCTGTGTCCATTTGAACCAACCTGTTAAATACTCTGTAACAGATGCATCCCCCTTGAGGACCAATGGTATTAGCAACAAACTTCCCTATTGTGTTGTCTATTTCTGGGGGGTATAAATATGTGTGCTCCAACCCTGGGTTGTTAGTCTTCTTGCTGAATGCTGATTGACGGGGGGTTTCTTGCTGATGCCTAACATCTGGTCCAGAGCGCTGCATATGTATACTGTACTTGGGTCTGTATAATTCCTTTGCGCTGAATTGTATTTGGATCAATAGCGTGTAACTGACTGTACTTTTACTTGAATAATACTTCGCTTTGGAACCACAGATTCTGGGTCTGAAGTCTTTATTTACTGTATGACTCCGTACGCAAATTAGCGTCATCCTTAGAAGGTATAGGCAGGATATTAGAAGGTATAGGCAGGATATTAGAAGGTATAGGAAGGAGTGTATAGAGGTTTAAATTCAGTATCATTAGCTGTATTTATGGAGAGAAAATCTGACGGTTCCCTGCTGTCATCACACAATAAGTCACTTATCCACTAAGCAGCGTTCTGACCCACAATGGTCACGCATTAAATGTAAGCAACTGTTCCACAAAGTCATACCCCCTTTATACCAAAGTCCCGGTTCTGATCTGGCTTTGGAACACGTTTCCAACCCGGATCAGACCCATTTAACACCGTGGCACACACCGTTCACACCGGAGCCAGGTCTGCAGTGACCCGGCCCTTCCGGCGCTGCAGTGGATGCTTAGAGATGATATAATCTCCAATCACTGATGAAATCGACCACACCGGAGCTGGGTCTGCAATGATCCAGCTTTTCCGGCGTTGCACTGCAGTGAACGCTTGAAGATGATGTCATCTCCAACCGCCACTCAAGCCGGGCAATCGGGCAGCACGTGGCATGATCCGGGTCTTCGTGACCCGGATCGCACCGTTTAGATTGCAGGGTGACATAGGAACGAACTGTGGCCAACCCTGCAAAGTACCCGAGTTGGATCCCCGGTCACTGGACCCGGGTGGATCCATTTACACCGACAAACCTCTTGGGTTGATGCGCATTCACATAGAGGTATTAGTGAGCTTAGAATATTGGTATGTGCAGTGGGCCTGATTCAGATGTGGACACAATGCCAACATTTACGCCGTTGAGTGATTAACGCTGTGCATTTGTCATGGTCGCACGCGCCAGGCTATCTTAACGATGCCCCTCGCATTGAGGATTTCTTTGCAAAGTGATTGACATTCAGGGACTGGTTGGAGGCGGTTATGGGGAGAGGTATCGAAAACGCAGGTGTGACGTACCATTTTGGGAGTGTTATATATTTCCCGTATGCAGGAAATATGGCGCCAGCGTCTCAGTTCTCTTGACCATTCTGTGTCACCATAAGGTAGATTATCGAAGGATCTGCGACCACTGCTACGTATTCGTGTAGGCACTTGCCTGGATCTGTGAAGTCGCTGGTGGACGCCTCACTACATTTCAGGGCGGCTGCAACATTAATATATTTTCGCACAGCAGCTCCGTATGGGATGACAGCTGCAAATGCATTAGCGTCAACCTCTGAAGCAGGCCTAGTGTCCGCTAAACTGTGGGCCTGATTCAGACCCGCTCTCGAGCCACTGCGCATGCGCACGCCGGAGCCGACGTGTGCATGCACGAGACCCGGCTAGCGATGGGCACTCCTTCGCTCCGGGTCTCGCACCAAAAGGGGGCGGCTGTCGATTTTGATCGACAGCTCGCACCGTTTTGGAGGCGTGGTGTGGGGGTGGCTTCACAAACGGAGGCGTTCCCAATCAAACGCCTGCAGTTTGTGGGCGGCCCCACTGACATCACCAGTGATGTCAGTGGGAGAACCTCCGGCTCTAATAGAGCCGGAAGCTCGCTGGGGCTTTCGGCCACGAGACCCTACCACAAGGGTCTCGTCGCAAGCCCCGATGGTCGCGATGGTCTTGACCATCGCGACCATCATCCTGGCCGCTCGCAATAGTCACCCAAAGCTGTGCGAGCGGCCAGGAGGCCGCACAAAAAAAAAACAACGCCCTGATTCAGACCCGGTCACAAGTGCTGTGCGCTCACATCCGGGTCGATGGTGGGCCAGTGTGCATGTGCACGACGGAGCCAGCTCATTCGTGCGCATGTGTGAGACCCGGACAGCGACGGGCACTCCGTCGCTCCGGGTCTCGTACCAAAGGGGGCATGCTGTGGATGTTGAGTTACAGCACGCCCCCTTTGGTGGGCGGGCCGGGGGAGTGGCTGCCCAAATGGAGGCGTTCCCATGTGAACGCCTCCGTTTGGGGGCGGCCCCACTGACATCACGAGTGATGTCAGTGGGAGAGACTTCGGCTCTGTTAGAGCAGAAATCTCTCTGGGGCTTGCGGCCACGAGACCCTACCACAAGAGTCTCGTCGCAAGCCCGATGGTCAAGACCATCGTGACCATCTTTCTGGCTGCTCGCTATATCTGTGGGTTGTCACACACAGCTATGGGCCTGATTTAGAGCCGGACGCTCTGAACGAGCGCCCGCTCTGAATCAGGGCGTTTTGTTTTTTTCATAGTGCGGCCTTTTGGCCGCTCGCATAGCTGTGGGTTACCACCCACAGCTTATGTGAGCGTCCATGATGATGGTCGTGATGGTCAAGACCATTGCGACCATCGGGCTTGCAACGAGACCCTTGTGGTAGGGTCTCGTTGGCCGCAAGCCCTGGAGTGCTTTTGGCTCTATCAGAGCCAAAAGGACTCCCACTGACATCACTAGTGATGTCAGTGGGGCCGGACCCAGACGGTAGGTGTTCCCAAGGGAATGCCTCCATCTGGGCAGCCACGCCCCCGGCATGCCCACCAAAGGGGTCATGCTGTCACTCACCATCGACAGCACGCCCCCTTTGGTGCGAGACCCGGAGCGACAGCTTGCCCGTCGCTATCCGGGTCTCGCGCATGCGCACGATGGAGCAGCCTCCGTCGTGCGCATGCGCACTTGCCCAACATCGACCTGCTTGCGAGCGTTCGGCTCTGAATCAGGCCCTGTGTTCCTTATTACTAAAGCTCATACGTTCTCAACAACTAAAACCTTAACCAAATAAATAAATAGCGACCCATGACAATGGGACTTGGTGTTAAAATTGGTCAAATTTGTTTTAGGCACCTAATTGAATGAAATATCATGTTAGTACTGCGGCGGACATAAGAATGAAAACAAAATAGGGCAAAAACATTCATACAATAACGCAATCACTGGCGTCTAGTTCTCCCCAGTGCACCACAGCACGCCTGGCCGGGCAGAGTTTAGATTCTTGGTCGGTACAATAATGGCCTAAATCATAATCATATGTGGGAGAGCGCACTCAAATCAAGTGAAATTACCGCATTCACAAATAAAAATCTGTAATTTCCGCCACCAATAAATGACAGGAGAACAACAGAAATAGGGCCGATGGGGGGAATTTCCAGAACACAATCGGAATGTAGCAATCTGCTGTACCTTGTGACGGCAAGTTGGTCCCTCTTATTCTGCGGCACCATCTTCCCAGTGACCTCTTCGGAAAGATGGCACCGGTCAGTGCAAGCAATGAATCGGTTGATTTGCACTGCTTCTCCTGTCTGCCAGGTATATAAAATCATCATTGGGCCTACAGGACTCAGATAGAACAAACGCTGTAATAAAGTATGACGCAGCTACATGGGCCCAACATCAGCAAAAGGTCTAACACATGCCACACTATACAGACTATGATACAGGGTGTGCGGGGCACATTCACACCCGGGTCCAAGGAGGCACACACCCTGCACCCATACCTCTCTGCCGACAACACCGTAATCATCAGGAAAACTGCATGGGTGCCATTTCTATGAAGCTTTGCACATGCGCAGCAGACTATGGTGCTCACCGCTTGCATTGGTAAGAAAGGAGGGGTCGGACACATGGAGACTGCATATGGGCCCCCTCCTCTCTTAAACACACCTTTTAAATTATCGCTGCTTTAAATTTATTAGCTAAATCACAGAAAAAATGTGGGAGTCTGCAACTTGTAGGCTATTACATTTACCCCCATCCATCTTTTAAGAATAGAGACCAGGGGTAAATTTACTAAGATGGGAGTCCTATTTAAGAAGTGATGTTGCCCATAGCAACCAATTAGATTCTTCTTCTCATTTATCTAGCACCTTCTAGAAGATAATACCTGGAATCTGATTGGTTGTTATGGGCAACCATTACTTCTTAATAGAACTCCCATCTTAGTAAATTTACCCCTTATTCTTTGTTTAAGATAATGTATCTAATTAAGCGCAAATATTTGAAAATTACATCATTTCTTACAGGAATAAGTACCAACATTGTCCTAAGACTTATACATTTCTTTTGTTATTCTAGGACACTTTGTGAGTCACATAAGAAATTTCCTTCAACTCATGAGGATCTGGCTATCCCAGATGCATTACCACCTATGAATGATGTAGCCCCTCCCCTTCCTCGATCCTCGGGGGCTGGTCCGTGTGAGCAAAACCTAAGTTGTAAGACACCTCTGAAGAGGAAATGTAGGAGGAGCTAATCAATCTAAAAATGTTTAATATCGGTATAACATATGAGAAAAAAATATATTAAATAAAATGAAAATAATAAAATAAAAACAGAAAAATAACCTATTAAAAGACAGATATACAATGGAACACTGAGAACATTTCTTATGAATTAGGTTGCAGCAATTTAATCAGTTGATATTACTTGCGATACAATTAACTATGTATTCCTTATTTACCATCTGAGCAGTAATTGTTACAGCTTTACTGTGCGGTAGCACAAATAAGATTGACATATTGACATATACTATGTGTATTGGCTATTAGATGCATTGTATATCTGTCTTTTAATAGGTTATTTTTCTGTTTTTATTTTATTATTTTCATTTTATTTAATATATTTTTTTCTCATATGTTATACCGATATTAAACGTTTTTGGATTGACTAGCGCCTCCTACACTGTCTAGCTTTTTGCATTTCCTATTATTGGGGTCCAGTCCCCAATTTGCGTCGGGGCTGCTTTCAATTTATTATTGCTATCTTATACCCCTTTTCCACCTAAATTCCGGTCTGACCCGGAGTTGGAACAGAGTTCCTATCCGGATCAGACCCGGAATTTAGCCGGCGCCTACTCAGGATATTCCCGAGTTGGCGCCGCTCACACCGGAGTCGGGTCTGAAAGTGGTCGCTTGGAGATGACAAACATATAAAAAAGATTTACAGATGCACAACTCCAACATTACTCATTATATATAATAATACATTTTGCAATAGCATTTTGCAAATAATAAAAGAGGTTTTGGCATAATCATGGCCTTGGTTATGGGCCTACCCACCGCGCCCAGGTAACCTCTGAGGGTAGGTCCCTAACATACTGGGGTTGAAATCCAGAGCGCAGGACACCCCCAAACCAGCCCAGCTGAGCCACCCCAGGGCATCGCTCCAATAAGGAAAGGTGGAGTGTAAAAAGGTGTAGAATAGATAAGAGCAGCTGCTGCTGCATGTAGGGAGGTGAGAAATAAAGATGTGAAAATAATACATATATATTAAACAAACAATGGAAGTGCTAAAAGTGAAACCTCCCTACATGCAGCAGCAGCTGCTCTTATCTATCCTCCACCTTTCCTTATTGGAGCGATGCCCTGGGGTGGCTCAGCTGGGCTGGTTTGGGGGTGTCCTGCGCTCTGAATTTCAGCCCCAGTATGTTAGGGACCTACCCTCAGAGGTTACCTGGGCGCGGTGGGTAGGCCCATAACCAAGGCCATGATTATGCCAAAACCGCTTTTATTATTTGCAAAATGCTATTGCATGATGTATTATGTTATATAATGAGTAATGTTGGAGTTGTGCATCTGTAAATCTTTTTTGTATTTTTGCAACAATAGTCTCCACAGGTAGCACCTCCCATTACATATATTTTCAGGGTGTGCAGTCTAGGGCCCCCCTTTCTGCTTGGAGATGACGTCATCTCCAAGCGCCACTGAAGCCGGACCAATCGGCCGGCTAGCAGCGCACTCCAGGTCATCGTCACCCGGAGTGCGCTGTTCTCACAGCAGGGTTTCACGGGCTAAGCCCGTGTTAAACCCTGCTAGTTACCCGGGTTGGATTGCTGGGTCACTCGACCCGGTGATCTAACTCTCTCCCCTTTTACACCAGGGAGCTGCCCGGGTTAACCCTTCAAAAACCTGGGTTTTAGCTCCGGTGTAAAAGGGGTATTAGTTTTTTGTGAGTGTTAACCACCCAGAAGGTTAGCGCCTATTTTTTGTATATTTAACCTCTGAAGAGGAGAGGACCAATCAGGAGACGCAATCACGCACATTGCGGCTTCAGACTCCGCTCACACACTCCCCCCAAAGCCAGGTTAACTAAATTTTAGTGTATTGCCCAGTTCCCTGAAGACAATATGGGACATATTCAATTAGGTGCGAGAGTAGTAAAAATCCTGCACCTGCTTTGCTATTCAATCAGGGTTTTTTCACTTTTTCAGCAGCAGGAGGATGACCAATTATTCCTAAAATCAGTATTTTTAGGAAAAATGGCCCGGGAATAGCTCTGGGACCCCTATGGCACCCGCCCTAATGACTAATTAAGCCATCGGAAGTTTCCAATTAGCTTAATTAGTCAGTAATTACTCACCTTCCAAAGCGCTGTCTTCTTCTTCCAGGCTGTCAGCATCCAGTCTCCTGCAGCAGCGTGTGTGGTAAGTAGATTATGTGTGAGAGTGCGTAAGTACGTGTTAGTGTCTGTAAGTGTGTGTGAGTGTCTGTGTGACCCCCTCCTCCATGTGTGTGAGCCCCACCAGAGGCAGTAGCAGGCAAAACTACATCTCCCAGCAGTCACCTCCCCTCCCAGCAACCTCATCATCTCCCAGCAGCCCCCTCCCCAGTGAAAAAATAGAGGGGAGGTAAGTGTCTTTTTTTTTTCTCGCACCTCTGGGTTTTCTAAGCAGAAAACCCTGCATGCATTTTTTAAATTGGATACTGCGAGTATCGGGAGCGCGCATACCTGCGGTAATTCGAAATTGTGCGTGAGGTCCGTGAGGTTTTCTTGTATGGTTCAAACCTCGGGCTCCATAGTCTCAATATAACGTCACAAGCCACCATACAGTCAGTATGCCTCCACTGACTGATTCAGTAACACTAGGTAAAAAAGTGGGGTAGGCCTGTGAAAATAGCGCCACATGGTAGCACTAGAAATAGGGACACAAGGCAGGGATAGGCACAGAGGCTCATCTGTAATGGCAGCATCTATATAAGAAATAATGCTTTGTACTGATGAGCAAGGAGAGGCGAGCTGTACATTTGTCTTAGAAATATGTCTCATAAATATGCATTGCTGCAAATTTGCACAACAGACCTATTTCTTCTACATGATAAAAGATGTCCGTATGGTTCCCTACTCACATAATATAAAATAATGGCTGAAAAAAATGAATGTAACCGAGATCCAAATTCCAGCCGATCAACTCGCTAAGAGGTGACGTCACTGAGGTGCGAGGCACTCTAGGATCTAGGAACGGCACCCTGCAGCTGCTAGCATTGCTGCAGAGCCGAGGGACATTTCCGGACAGGCGTCCTGCAGCTTGTGGAACTGCCTGGAGTGTCCTTAGTATGCTCTGGGTAGTGCTGTACTTACCGGAGCCAGCGGCCCCACCCCGTTACGGCACCGCAAGACCTAGTATTAAAACGGAGAATGTGATGATTTGTGTATAAAGAGGCTGATTCTGAGCCGCAGGCAAAGCGGCTGTATTGTGGAGGGCCATGGAATCCAGATTTGTTACCTAATGCCAGATTCCGTTCAACTAATGATGGCATCCATCCATCTGCAAGCAGAAACCCGTGCTGCCCGTTGATATTATGCCAGCTGCCATCGCAACCGCGTTCCATAATGTCAGCACTTGTGTCTGCCCCATGCAGGAGATCCACGGCGTGTGCGGATCTCTGGTTACACGCCCATGACACTCCCACATGTCAGGGCGGTTCCCTGCGATCGCATTGTCAACACCCAGTTCCCGACCCTGAAATGCCCCATTTCACCGAAAGACAGATCTGCCCATGTTCCGACCAACAGAGAGTTGGACGGACAAACACAAAAATGCGCAAATTCGCATCTGTGTGAAAAAACTCACCTTCGGTGTCTGTGCACTGAGGAGTTCATTCAAACCCGCTCGCTAAGATGCGTACTCTCACTGCTGCCGTTGGTATGCAGTGTGAATGCATTGTGCGCATGTGCATACTATAGCGAAAGTTCACAATGCGTTCGCTCGCTGCGCACAGACAGCCCAGCAGAGTGAGTGACAGGGGAAGCCAATTGTAGGTGGTAACGGGCTGGCCATTAAAAACGGGGGAGTGGAGGTGCAAACGCAGGCGTTCGTGAGCATCTCAACGGCGTTTTAGAGGTGTGCATAATTATAAGACAGCGTCATAGTACACGTCACCTGGCTTGTTTTTATACTGTAGTGCTCGCAGTGCTTGTGGCAGGGTATGGTCAACCTCACGCACTGCGATCGCATCTGATGTTATCGATGGTTGCATACACTTCCTGGACATGACGTGCACAAGTGGGCGTCTTAAGACAGGCTGGTGGGTGTCTGCATACACTATGTGATCGCTCTCTAAGAAATACGGGGTGTGGTAATGCATTGCTGAGCGGTAGCACTGACTACACAATTTGCATACACATTGTGTGAGCGATCGCATTTAGCGAGCGGCTCTGAAATGGCCCAGAGATCCATCCGTCTCAGCCCCAAAATGTGGATTCAGGGTCTAATTCCGCAATTGCAGAATGGGTCCTGCGAGATTGCACGCAGCCCCAGCTATGCCTCTGCCTAATTGACAGACAGAGGCATTTTCGGGTGGTGCGGGAATGGCTGGTGTTCCTGGAAACGGGGCGTGTCGCCTCCATTTTCCGGGAGTGGCAAGGCCAGGATCTGCATCCACAGACCTCTGTGCCTCGCAAGCCGGCCTGCCTGCGTAAGCTGAGGCTCATACAGCTGGCTGGCGCCGTCTACCATCACAAATGACGGTCCCGGTGGTTATCCCAGCCTGTGACCTTGACCACAGTGCTGGGATCGCACATCCAGCATGGGGTGTCAGACACCTCCTGCAGCATTTGCATATTTGCTAAAACGGAATTGCAAAGCTGCCTGCGTGCATAATATATATCATATACTGTATCTATAGCCTGCGTGCATATATCATATACTGTATCTATAGCCTGCGTGCATATATCATATACTGTATCTATAGCCTGCGTGCATATATCATATACTGTATCTATAGCCTGCGTGCATACATCACATACTGTATCTATAGCCTGCGTGCATACATCACATACTGTATCTATAGCCTGCGTGCATATATCACATACTGTATCTATAGCCTGCGTGCATAATATATATCATATACTGTATCTATAGCCTGCGTGCATATATCATATACTGTATCTATAGCCTGCGTGCATAATATATATCATATACTGTATCTATAGCCTGCGTGCATATATCATATGCTGTATCTATAGCCTGCGTGCATAATATATATCATATACTGTATCTATAGCCTGCGTGCATATATCATATACTGTATCTACAGTATAGCCTGCGTGCATAATATATATCATATACTGTATCTATAGCCTGCGTGCATATATCATATACTGTATCTATAGCCTGCGTGCATAATATATATCATATACTGTATCTATAGCCTGCGTGCATATATCATATACTGTATCTATAGCCTGCGTGGATCTAGCTCCCTCGCCCCCTGTTTTACTGACTTACTAAACATCCGCTGTCATTGCTGGGTGACTGACATCCTCTGAGGCAGACAACATGAGTTCTCTATGTCCTCCCACACACAGGTACTAGCTGCACTTAATGACCATGCTTTGTCCTTGTACAGTCACTATCTGTCAATAATTGGTTCATTTGCAAAAATTACTGGCACTTAGCCTCTCTTTTCTCCATTCCTACCCATTGTATCACTCCATGTATTGTTACGTTATACAAAGAATTTATTCAGCGTTTATTTCTACAGAAGGCTTAATGGGAGCCAGATAATGCAATTAGTGTCTATTACTCGCTGTTAGATAGCCATTGGTTTCTTCCTGTGAGGGTGACACTATGCACTAAACTAAATGCATGCATTATAGGTGACATGTGGTTATGCCATTAATGAGGATATCTATTCACTATTGGGAAAGTTGTTCATTACCAATCCTAATAATTTATGTGGATGGGGCAGGGCGCAGGGATTATCTCCTGTTCTATAATATATATGGGTGGAAAGTAGGGGTGTGCATCGGCCACTTTTCGTGTTTTGTGTTTTGGTTTTGGATCTGGATCTTTCTTCGTGTTTTGGATCTGGATTGGTTTTGCCAAAACCACCCTTCCGTGTTTTGGGTTCTGGGTTTTGTGTTTTGGATCTGTATTTTTTTGAAAAAAAGCATAAAAACAGCTAAAATCACAGAATTTGTAGGTTTTTCTGCTCCTATGCTATTATTAACCTCAATAATCTTAATTTCCACTCATTTCCAGTCTATTCTGAACACCTCACACCTCACAATAGTGTTTTTATGTCCAAAAGGTTGCACCGAGGTAGCTGGATGACTATGCTAAGCGACACGAGTGGGCGGCACAAACACGTGACCCATCTAGGAGTGACACTGCAGTGGCAGGCAGGATGGCAGTTAGAAAAACTAGGCCCCAAACTGTACATAATGCAAAGAAAAAAAGAGGTGCAAGATGGAATTGTCCTTGGGCCCTCCCACCCACCCTTATGTTGTATAAACAGGACATGCACACTTTAACAAATCAATCATTTCAGCGCCAGGGTCTGCCACACAACTGTGGCTGAAATGATTGGTTCGTTTGGGCCCCCACAAAACAAGCTGGCAATTAATGTGTCCCTGCACAAACTGGCTCTACGGAGGCAAGATGTCATCCTCATCCTCCTCATCCACCGATTCCTCACCCTCTTCAGTGTGTACATCCTCATCCTCACAAAGTATTAACTCGTCCCCACTTGAATCCACCACCACAGGTCCCTCTGTACCTTCTGGAGGCTGGTCTCCCTGGAAGAGCTGATAATTCATTTTGATGAACATCATCTTCTCCACATTCTGTGGAAGCAACCTCCTACGCCTTTCGCTGACAAGGTTCCCGGCTGCACTAAACACTCTTTCGGAGTACACACTGGAGGGGGGGCAACTCAGGTAAAATAGAGCCAGTTTGTACAGGGGCCTCCAAATTGCCTCTTTTTCCTGCCAGTACAGGTATGGACTGTCTGACATGCCTACTTGGATGCTGTCACCGATGTAATCCTCCACCATTCTGTCAATGGTGACAGTATCATATGCAGTGACAGTAGACATGTCAGAAATTGTTGCCAGGTCCTTCAGTCCGGACCAGATGTCCAAACTTGGTCCTGCCTGCCCTGCATCACCGCCAGCGGGTTGCTTAGGATACCTAAGTTTTTTCCTGGCAGCCCCAGTTGCGGGAGAAAATGAAGAAGGAGCCGTTGACGTGTCACGTTCCGCTTCAGCTGACAGTGTGTTCACCAGCAGGTCTTTGCACCTCTGCAGGCTTGTGTCGGCCGGAAAGAGAGACACCACATAGGCTTTAAACCTAGGATCGAGCACGGTGGCCAAAATGTAGTGGTCTGATTTCAACAGATTGACCACCCTGGAATCCTGGCAAAGCGAATGAAGGGCTTCATCCACAAGTCCCACATGCCGAGCGGAATCGCTCCGTCTTAGCTCCTCCTTCACTTTCTCCAGCTGCTTCTGCAAAAGCCTGATGAGGGGAATGACCTGACTCAAGCTGGCAGTGTCTGAACTGACTTCACGTGTGGCAAGTTCGAAGGGCTGAAGAACCTTGCACAACACGGAAATCATTCTCCACTGCGCTTGAGTCAGGTGCATACCCCCTCCTTTGCCTATGTCATAGGTGGATGTATAGGCTTGTATGGCCTTTTGCTGCTCCTCCATCCTCTGAAGCATATAGAGGGTTGAGTTCCACCGCGTCACAACCTCTTGCTTCAGGTGATGGCGGGGCAGGTTCAAGAGTGTTTGCTGGCGCTCCAGTCTTCGGCACGCAGTCGCTGAATGGCGAAAGTGGCCAGAAATTTTTCGGGCCACCCAAAGCGTCTCCTGCACGCCCCTGTCGCTTTTCAGAAAATTCTGCACCACCAAGTTTATTGTGTGAGCAAAACATGGGACGTGCTGGAATTTGCCCAGATGTAATGCCCGCACAATATTGGTGGCGTTGTCAGATATCACAAATCCCCAGGAGAGTCTAAGTGGGGTAAGCCACTGGGCGATGATTTCCCTCAGTTTCTCTAAGAGGTTGTCGGCGGTGTGCCTCTTACTGAAACCGGTGATACACAGCGTAGCCTGCCTTGTAACGAGCTGGCGTTTCTGAGATGCTGCTACTGGTGACGCTGCTGCTGTTGCTGCGTAAGGTGATACATCTACCCAGTGGGCTGTCACAGTCATATAGTCCTTAGTCTGCCCTGTTCCACTTGTCCACATGTCCGTGGTTAAGTGGACATTGTGTACAACGGCATTTTTCAGGACACTGAGGACACTTTTTCTGACGTTTCTGTACAGTCTCGGTATCGCCTGCCTAGTGAAGTGGAATCTAGACGGGATTTGGAACCGGGGACACACTACCTCCATCAATTGTCTAAATCCCACTGCACTAATGGCGGATACCGGACGCACGTCTAACACCAACATAGCAGTCAAGGCCTCAGTTATACGTTTTGCTTCAGGATGACTGCTGTCGTACTTCATCCTCCTCGCTAAGGACTGTTGGAGGGTCAATTGTTTAGTAAAAGTAGTGGTGTTCCTACTTCCTCTCTGGGATGATGAACGACTCCCAGCAGCAGCAGCAACAGCAGCAGCGGCAGCAGTAGGCGTAGCAATGCAGGATCCTCCGGAGGAATCCCGGATAGGAGAGTCAGTCATGCCAGTGATATGGCCTGCAGGACTACTTCCGATCCTGACTAAGGAGGAAATTGACGAGGAGGGAGTTGACGGTGTGGTTTGCAGGCGCTTGGATACAACAGGACAACGGGATTTAGGTGTCCCTGGACTGCTTACGGTCTGAGCCAAAGTTTCTGAACTTGACAGTAACTTTTTATGAACGCGCTGCAGGTGCCGTATAAGGGAGGATGTTCCTAGGTGGTTGACGTCCCTACCCCTACTTATTTCACCTTTACATATGGTACATATGGCAAGACAGTTGTTGTCCGGATTTGGATAGAAATATTGCCAGACCAAAGAGGTGGAATGTTTGGTCTTCTGCCCAGGCATGACCGTGATGGGCTTTTTCATCCCACGGACAACAACTGTCTCCCCCGGAGCCTGATTTAAACAAACCACATCACCATCAGAATCCTCCTCGCCAACTTCCTCCTCAGCGCCAGCTACACCAGTATCCTCATCCTGTTGTACTTCAACAGTGACATCTTCAATTTGCATATCAGCAAGTGGACTGTGGGTGCTCCTTTCAGCACTTGCAGGGGGCGTGCAAATGGTGGAAAGAGCCACCTCTTCCCGTCCAGTGCTGGGAAGGTCAGGCATCGCAACCACCACCACACTTGGACTCTCTTTGGGGATTTGTGATATCTTCTTAGAAAGCACAGTTCTTCGCTGTGCTTTTGCCAGCTTAACTCTTTTGATTTTTTTAGTGGGAGGAGTGCTTCCATCGTCATGTGAAGCTGAACCACTAGTCATGAACATACTAGGGATCGACCTTAGCCGTTCCTTGCCACTCCGTGTCGTAAATGGCATATTGGCAAGTTTACGTTTCTCTTCAGCTGATTTAAATGTCTTTTTCAAGGTCATTTTCCTGAACTTTGCCATTTGGGATTGTATGTGCCCTCTACTATGACATTGGGCATCGGCCTTGGCAGACGACGTTGATGGCATGTTATCGTCTATGTCATGACTAGTGGCAGCAGCTTCAGCACTAGGAGGAAGTGGTTCTTGATCTTTCTCTATTTTATTTTTATCGGAGAAAGTTTGGTCCTCCATTTATGTTATATCGATTTGATATATACGTGCGGCTAAACACAGAAAATAAATTTTTTTTTGGTTCGGACTGGAGTGTACTTTGTGGGTTACAGCACCCTTTAACGGTCAAGCCAGCCGGCCCTTTACTTATGACACAGGCGCACTCTTGGCACTACTTTGTTGATGCACGTGCGGCTACTGCGCACACAATTCACAAACACAGAAAATAATTTTTTTTTGGTTTGGACTGGAGTGTACTTTGGGGGTTACAGCACCCTTTAACGGTCAAGCCAGCCGGCCCTTTACTTATGACACAGGCGCACGCTTGGCACTACTTTGTTGATGCACGTGCGGCTACTGCGCACACAATTCACAAACACAGAAAATAATTTTTTTTTGGTTTGGACTGGAGTGTACTTTCGGGGGTTACAGCACCCTTTAACGGTCAAGCCAGCCGGCCCTTTACTTATGACACAGGCGCACGCTTGGCACTACTTTGTTGATGCACGTGCGGCTACTGCGCACACAATTCACAAACACAGAAAATAATTTTTTTTTAGGTTTGGACTGGAGTGTACTTTCGGGGGTTACAGCACCCTTAACGGTCAAGCCAGCCGGCCCTTTACTTATGACACAGGCGCACGCTTGGCACTACTTTGTTGATGCACGTGCGGCTACTGCGCACACAATTCACAAACACAGAAAATAATTTTTTTTTTGGTTTGGACTGGAGTGTACTTTCGGGGGTTACAGCACCCTTAACGGTCAAGCCAGCCGGCCCTTTACTTATGACACAGGCGCACGCTTGGCACTACTTTGTTGATGCACGTGCGGCTACTGCGCACACAATTCACAAACACAGAAAATAATTTTTTTTTTGGTTTGGACTGGAGTGTACTTTCGGGGGTTACAGCACCCTTAACGGTCAAGCCAGCCGGCCCTTTACTTATGACACAGGCGAACGCTTGACACTACTTTGTTGATGCACGTGCGGCTACTGCGCACACAATTCACAAACACAGAAAATAATTTTTTTTTGGTTTGGACTGGAGTGTACTTTCAGGGGTTACAGCACCCTTTAACGGTCAAGCCAGCCGGCCCTTTACTTATGACACAGGCGCACGCTTGGCACTACTTTGTTGATGCACGTGCGGCTACTGCGCACACAATTCACAAACACAGAAAATAATTTTTTTTTGGTTTGGACTGGAGTGTACTTTCGGGGGTTACAGCACCCTTTAACGGTCAAGCCAGCCGGCCCTTTACTTATGACACAGGGGCACTCTTGGCACTACTTTGTTGATGCACGTGCGGCTACTGCGCACACAATTCACAAACACAGAAAATTATTTTTTTTTAGGTTTGGACTGGAGTGTACTTTCGGGGGTTACAGCACCCTTAACGGTCAAGCCAGTCGGCCCTTTACTTATGACACAGGCGCACGCTTGGCACTACTTTGTTGATGCACGTGCGGCTACTGCGCACACAATTCACAAACACAGAAAATAATTTTTTTTTGGTTTGGACTGGAGTGTACTTTCGGGGGTTACAGCACCCTTTAACGGTCAAGCCAGCCGGCCCTTTACTTATGACACAGGCGCACGCTTGGCACTACTTTGTTGATGCACGTGCGGCTACTGCGCACACAATTCACAAACACAGAAAATAATTTTTTTTTAGGTTTGGACTGGAGTGTACTTTCGGGGGTTACAGCACCCTTAACGGTCAAGCCAGCCGGCCCTTTACTTATGACACAGGCGCACGCTTGGCACTACTTTGTTGATGCACGTGCGGCTACTGCGCACACAATTCACAAACACAGAAAATAATTTTTTTTTTGGTTTGGACTGGAGTGTACTTTCGGGGGTTACAGCACCCTTAACGGTCAAGCCAGCCGGCCCTTTACTTATGACACAGGCGCACGCTTGGCACTACTTTGTTGATGCACGTGCGGCTACTGCGCACACAATTCACAAACACAGAAAATATATTATTTTTTTAGCACTTGGGGGGAGCACCCCTGATGGACAGAGCACCCCCTGGACAACACTACAGCACCCCTTTAGGACTGGGACACTGCACAGGACTTTGGAACTGACTGCACAACACAGTCCAGCCAGCCCCTATGGACTTTGAAGTAGTGGACACAGCCCCTATTAACAACAGCAGCACAGCACAACACAGCCAGCCCCTATGGACTTTGAAGTAGTGGACAACAGCAGCACTACACTACACTACACTACACAGCACTAACTCCCACCCTCCCTCTTCACTGTCCACAGCCGAGTGAGAAAATGGCGCCGACGCGGGTACCTTATATAGGATCCAAAACCCGCGAGACTCGGAAGGCGGGATGATGACGTTTTGCCTCGATGTCAGATCCGAGTCAGGCGGGAAAAGTCGAGCCTGACTCGGATCGGACTCGGATCGGGGGGGCTCGGGGGGGTTCGGATTTCAGAAATCCGAACCCGCTCACCCCTAGTGGAAAGGTTTAGGGGCTGATTCATAGTACACAAACCTGATGTTGGAAGATCTGGACGTGTGCTGGATCTGTGCTAGGCTTGTGCAGATCTCCTTCTGCGAGCGAGCAGCGTCTGGATGCCGCAGGCTGATACACAGGTGGTGGCCATTTGGGGTCACAGTAGGGTGGTGTCAGGCAGCATCTCAGAAAACGGGGGGAGGGGGGGGATGTGTCGACCCCGTGTTCTGGGCGTGCTGAAGCCAGTAGTTGCGTCCTTGTACACAGTTTCCCTGGCTTCCGCTGGACGCAGCAGAGGATCACAGAAGCGACTCTTTACAAAAGATGCCTACTGCGGCTTTAGCATATTTTAGCTCTCTCTGAGGGGCATATTTACTAAAGCGAGAGTTTTTAGAAGCGGAGCTGTTGCCCATAGCAACCAATCAGATTCTTACTATTATCTTCTAGTAGGTGCTAGCTAAATGTTAAGTAGAATCTGATTGGTTGCTATGGGCAACATCTCCAACTCTGAAAACTTTCACTTTAGTGGAAAAAAAATCCCCCTAAGTTTCTCCTTCTTGGTGTCAGCTACCAGAGCAGCCATTGGAAAGATGAATGCCATTTATGGAAACATCGATGGTTGCCAATCGTCAGTTTCCAATGGCCATCCCTAGATCCCAGGGAGCTGCAGGGATTCCAGTTGAAGGAAAAAGACGTGCGGATCCTTACAGGCTTTCCCTGATACTCAGTCAGTCCAGTCACAATCCCTTGCCAGTCCTGACATTCAGCCCACTAACACGGACTGTTCTCCTGTCTCAGGGCCTGATTAAATACGCAATATCGATTACGCACGCAGTTCCCCTGCGATACTATGCTAATCTATTGTGATCGCTATGATGCCGCTGCACTACATAAGGATGCCCACTTTACCTTACACACATCCGTAATGTTTAGAATGACTGTGAAACCATCGGTACAATCGAGTACCATCGCAGCCTGACGCCCACTTGCACAAGCCCTGACCTTACTCAGGAATTGCTAACTTCATTGCACGCTATGAGTGCTCAAGCTGCGTATGTCATCGCAGTGGCTAATTTATGCATGCCCCTGCAACTGCGTTCAAATGCCCTGGCACACCTGCATTTCGCCGACCACCCCCTCATCACCACCCACAAACGGCACTTCCGGTCAATCACTCTGCGATGGGTCTTCGTAGTCGTGGCTATCGTAGTCCCGATCACAGTGGCCAATTCGCGCATACACGCACTGCGATGCATACACAGTACGCAAAAAATTGTCCGATTGCGTGCGTAATCGCAGTTGTGATCGGTAATGAATCAGTCCCTCAGTCAACAGGTCTCATGTGCTCCTCGGCTCTTAATGGCGCTGCGTCTGTCCCAAGGTCTTGGCGTCTCAGTGCTGGATCATGCTTCCCCACATCTAACGTTTTCCCATGTCATCCCATGTAATGTGTTCCAGCGTTCCACATTTAACCCCTTAATTACTGGGCTGCAGATGATCGCGCAGTGCTAAAGGACTCTGGGCCTGATTCCTCAGTGAATGCAATGGCGAATACGGACGCAGATTGAGTGATTGCCATTGCGCGTGCGTATAAGCCACACTGCCCGTGTCCCGATACGGACACACAGAGCAATCCATCGCAAAGCGAGTGACAGGCTGCCAGTGTTTGTGAGTGGTGATTGGGAAGGTGGGCGGAAAAAAAGCAGGCATGCCTGTTTGAACTCCGTTTCATGGGCGTGCATAAATTAGCTACTGCGATTGCAGAGGTCTTTGCTAGCGAGGAGACCGCCCAATGAGTACCGATGTTTACGCAGAAGAGTGAGGTTGGACAGATATCAGAAGGCAGCAGTGGGCGTCTTTATGCCGGTTGTGTTGTGGCAGACATTAGCATATTTCCGTAGCAGCGTTCCGTGCGAAATTGCAGCTGCGATTGCAATAACATCCGCTGCTGAATCAGGGCCCTCTGTCCTCACTCCTTGATGTGTGGCTCAGTTACCAGCCGGTACCCAATCCATTGCTTAGTGCCAACGTGCCATTGGAATATGCTGCCCTTGGTTTACCCTTGGCTGGATTAGTCTTGCTTGGTGGCTATGGCTCCAGCATTTTCCAAGTACAATCAGCAGCACTAATACAGTTAACCGCACATTATATGAAATACATAAGGGAGAGCTTGCAGTGGTGGGTTTAAGTTTAATCAATCTGCCCAGTCTTCTGTGACCAGAGAAAGTGGGGGAACAAGAGCCGTGATATATAATCCTGCTGACAGTCCACAATTATTGCTCTCAGTAACAGAACAGTCACTACATATTGTTTATGCTTTGAATTCCCAGTAAGCGACCAGCTGTAGTCAAACGAGGGTGTTTTAATAGTAAAATCCAGGTATTATTTGATTTATTTCTATACATCTCTGCTGAAGAATACCCATTAATGCTGTGATCTCCTGCACCTCTCCTCTGAATATATAATACACCCACCACCATCTAGATGGATGAATATTTCATAAGGGATCTTTCCCTGCATTGGAAGGTACTGTATGCAGGGAGGGTGAAAATGAAGGCCAGGTAATGGTGAATATGATGGAGGCGCACTAGAGGATTTGTGGATGACTATTAAGCTTTTTTATTTGATTTGGGGAAGAGATGAGACAGCTGTAGCAGTATCCCTGCAGCCGGATAACCGCATTGTGTAGGGATTGGAGAGCTAATGTGCAGTTTAGGGATTTGGTAACAATGTCAGGATTGCTGACTACAGTCAGCAGGGCCTCAGTGCATGAGAGATGAGGGTTTTCATAGCGAACGACTGACATATACCATGATGGATGTCACCGGATACCGTTAGATCTGAAAATGCCTCAGTCACTCAGAAATCATAAAGTAATATAGTTACCGAGTTTTTCTCAGTTCCGCAGAGATTATAGAAAGTTTCCTCGTGTCTGCAGATTATGTTGGTGTAACTGCAATGAGGTGGGGGAAGCTTATGATATTTTTTGAACCTGTCCAATCATAGCCAAAGAGTTTGATCTGATTCAGCAAATCCTAAACCCTATTGTTGCTTCTTATTGCTACCTCAGGGGCTAAAATAAAAGCCAAGATTCAGACGAGCTACAAAATGGGAACCATAGATCTAGATTCTTAACTAAACCATCCTTCGCTTTATCAATTTGTGCTAAATGGCATGGCTACAAGTCTCTCTACAGACCCCATCCTCAACGATGTCAGCCAATAAACCTGACCTTATTACACTATAGGGCATATTTATTATTAATCGCGGTGTACAATTTGCTGCAATAAGGATTCTTTGATCTTCACAATGTCTCAAGTCTGAGTCACCAGGACAGGGGCTCAGAAAGGAGGACCCCTTCCCGGCAATCAGAAAGATGTAATGTGAGTGGATATATGTGATTAACTTCCTCGTTCTGTCCCCACGGGACCAATACATGTGAGTCAGGGCATGCACAAGGGTGCCGCGAGGGGGGCGGAGCGGGTACTAAATACCCGGGCCTGCTGGAGGGGCCCGCAGGTGCCAGGGTCCGCCACTGCTCCCCCCTCCCTCTTACATCCCAGCACACGCTGCTGTGTGCTGGGCTGCACTGGGAGACTGCTCGCAGCCACAGCAGTCTCCTATGCCTGTGGGGGGAGCAATCAAACTGATCGCGCCCCCCCCCCCACTGGTTAAGCGCCGGGCTGAGTCGGCTCACATCGCCCCCCTCGCCAGCGCGCAGCACCGCTGCAAAACTTTTATTGTTATTATTATTTTTAACAAAGGGGGGGAGGGGACACACCTCCCCGAATTAGGCCACACACCCTTTTACCCGGCTCCGGTGCGGCTCTTGGCGGGCCTGGGCATGCATACTTCACCAGTAGATCCCTCTCCATAAAGTAATCTTGGGTAAGTAACCCATAAGCTACAGTTAGCTACTGGGGCAAAGCTGGGGAAGACTTTCGCAGCTTGGAAAATTCGGCATCGTAGCAGCCCCCATGGGGGTCTGCTTTTGTGAACTAAAATGGGGGGGAATCGCAGCTGACGTCTCCCCTGCCCCTAGATACAAATGCCCAACTATGGGGTGAATTCAATTGGGTGCGAGTTTGGTCCCGCGAGGCGAATTTACAGCAATTTCGCATTATATTTGCAATTCAATTCCAAACTCGCAATTCTCTTTCAGAGTAAATTCTCCAGTTTTCGTTGGCGCCCCCCTGAGCAGGTGGAAAGGCAGGAAAGTCTTTATTTCAAGGTAAAAAATGTCAGGACTTGCTCTAGAACCTCTCGGACACCCCCCTAATGACTAATTAGGCATTTTCAAGCTTTTCTAGCTTAATTGGGACAATAATTACATGTCATTTTTGGGGTGAAAGAAAAATAAATAGCTAAATAATGTACCCCAAATTTAATGAAAGTGTTTATTTCAATGAAAAATTATTGCTTTTTATCATTGTTACATTTTTATAAAGTCGCCTCAAATTACCCCAAAAGCATCTTTTTTTCTACTTTTTTTTTCTTGCATTTTCCGTTTTATTCCTTTGTAATTAAACAAAATTGGACAGCTCTTTATATTATTTTCCTTTTTTTTTTAAAATGCACAAATCAGCCATTTGACACCTTTTAAAAGCATACAGTACTTTCCTTATGGCCACTAACAGTTATCTATATGATTCTGCCAACAAAGTTGTCACTTTTTGGGGGGGTTCAGGATGGTTGCCCTACTTTTTTATGCTATATTCCCTGTTTACTTTTTGGATAAAATTTGCACACTTTTGCTGTGAGTAGTGCGAATTGCCATTTTGTAATTGAATAGTGCAAATCTCGGGTGCGATCATGAATGAGTCTGAGAGTTTAACGTCTTTTGCAAACATTGAATTCCCCCTTATGTCTGAGGAATTTTACTTTATAGGTTTTTCAGTGCTCTCATGACACAGGGGGCTGAGGCTTGGTGTGTGGCGTCCTGATTTTGTGGACGTATTTTATAATGATCTATTTCCTCTGTGTTATAGCAGTTACTTACATTTATTTATTGCTACACATCTTGTGCTTATGGCCTGGTTGGGTGTAGGCGTATCTGGGTGTAAGCATGCCTGACGTACACCTGTATACAGATGTGCCCACATACACTTATCCTCAAATCATGCTAAATAGCCTCGTTTGGCGCACCACGATCTTTACAACTAAGCAGCGCCATGCGTCTCACCACAGACTATTTCACAAAATATGCACCTAAATCGCAATGTTAATGTGACAAAATGACAATGCACCCGTACCCTGGATCCTGGCCCTGGCATTCCGTTCAGCTGCTGTGTGACTTAGACGCTAACCTGTGTAAAAAGTAAAAAGATGGAGGTCCGACACAAGTGACCCACGCCATGTCCTGCGCCATGCAGCGTTGTGCTTAATATGTGACTTTGTACCAAATCCTTTGCAACAAAGGCTCTAATCCAGGTGCCTAGGACACTATAAGCAACTTTGTATTTGGCTGTGATGCAGGTAAGATGCTAAATGTAGGAAAAAGTCAAAAGAACGGGAATCACTACTGTTGCTGGAGCAAGCTTGCCTACCCTACCGATTTGGCCGGGAGCCTCCCGATTTTCGGGTGCCACTCCCGGCCCCCCGGAAAGGCAGGCAAGCCTCCCGGAAGTCTCCGACCCTCCCTACCTCCCCCCTAAAAAGCTAGAAACCCCCGGGGGGCGGTGATGCTGAATCGCGTCATAATGGCCCCGCCTCCTGCTTCACAACGCCGAAAATAATGGCATTGTGAAGAGGGGGCGGAGCCACAATGACGCGGTCGTGCGGCTCCGCCCCCAATGTGTGACAAAAATGCCCCTCCCCGCCCCCCGCTGTTAGACGACAATCAGCTCCCTCCCGGAAGGCTGGAGCTGATTGGCGGCAAGTATGTGCTGGAGCAAATAAGTCGCACCATGTGTCTCGCGCCATATGGCACTGGAAGGATAGGTGTTTGAGGACACATCGTTTAATATGCTGCTCAAATTAATAATAAAAAAACCATGATTAATCTGTTCCCAACACTTTTCTCCTTTCCCAATATCCTGTCCACGTTACAGTTCCACTTTACTACGCCCAAATAAAAATGTGATGGCTAGAAAAAGAAATCTGCGCGGATGTTTGGTCAAGGCCACAGCTGGGACGGAAGCTGGATGTGACGACAGAAGGAAACAGCTGACAGAGGTACAAACACAATGGCGGACTCCTTGTTTATAGTGGAACCCTGCCATGCTGCTTGGTTATTTATTATTACTATTTATAATGGGGTTTAGGCTAAGACGCCGCTCAGGGTTGTCTTAACAGCAGTGTGGGCCCTGGGCATGCCCATCAGACCTCCCACACATGCAGAGAGACTCTGTCTGACTGCTCTGAAGCCGGCGGATGAAGTGAAATTGGGACTGAGGTGGGTATTTGTCACCCCAGGGTATTGGGTGGGGGAGGTTAGATCAGAATACAGTGCACCAGCAGCCGGCTTATAAAAATATCACATATTAATCAACTAGCCGCGGCTGCAGGGGGGCGGGTTGGCGGGGCCCTGAAAGCTTCGGGCCCTTGGGCAACTGCCCAACAAGCCCAATGGAAGAGATGGCCCTGACCCCGCTAGTGCCACATTATGGTTGTAGGGAACTCTACAATATAATAAGCCCTCACTGCTTTTAGCTTCTTTTAGCTCCTTGCTCATGTGTCCTGCTCGTCAAGCTTTCAGGCAGAAAAGAGAGCGCAATGTGCACGTAAGACCCAGTGTAGAATAGCTTCCTCTGTTTCTTTCCCCACTGTATCTCTGTGTCTTTCCCCACTGTATCTCTGTGTCTTTCCCCACTGTATCTCTGTGTCTTTCCCCACTGTATCTGTGTCTTTCCCCACTGTATCTGGCTGCGTTACCACATCCGCAGGATTCTATAAAAATGAAGCATAAACATTACATATGAAAGGGCTCATGTAGCAAGATCACTGACTGCATATACAGTCAGGTGCATAAATATTGGGACATTGACAGAATTTTCATATTTTGGCCTCTATTCACCACCACAATGGCTTTGAAATGAAACAAACAAGATGTGCTTTAACTGCAGACTTTCAGATTTAATTTGAGGGTAATTACATCCAAATCAGGTGAACGGTGTAGGAATTACAACGGTTTCTATATGTGCCTCCCACTTTTTAAGGGGCCAAAAGTAATGGGACAAACTAAACAATCCTAAATCTAACTTTCACTTTTTAATACTTTGTTGCAAATCCTTTGCAGGCAATTACAGCCTGAAGTCTGGAACACATAGACATCACCAGACGCTGGGTTTCCTCCCTGGTGATACTCTGCCAGGCCTCTACTGCAAATGTCTTCAATTCCTGCTTGTTCTTGGGGGATTTTCCCTTCAGTTTTGTCTTCATCAAGTGAAATGCATGCTCAATTGGATTCAGGTCAGGGGATTGACTTGGCCATTGCATAACATTCCACTTTTTAGCCTTAAAAAACTCTTTGGTTGCTTTTGCAGTATGCTTCGGGCCATTGTCCATCTGCACTGTGAAGCACCGTCCAATGAGTTCTGAAGCATTTGACTGAATATGAGCATATAATATTGCCGGAAACACTTCAGAATTCATTCTGCTGCTTTTGTCAGCAGTCACATCATCAATAAATACAAGGGAACCAGTTCCATTGGCAGCCATACATGCCAACGCCATGACACTACCACCACCATGCTTCACTGATGAGGTGGTATGTTTTGGATCATGAGCAGTTCCTTTCCTTCTCCATACTCTTCCCATCACTCTGGTACAAGTTGATCTTTGTCTCATCTGTCCATAGGATGTTGTTCCAGAACTGTAATGGCTTTTTTAGATGTTGTTTGGCAAACTCTAAACTGGTCTTCCTGTTTTTGAGGCTCACCAATGGTTTACATCTTGTGGTGAACCCTCTATATTCACTCTTGTGAAGTCTTCTCTTGATTGTTGACTTTGACACATATACACCTACCTGAGAGTGTTCTTGATTTGGCCAACTGTTGTGAAGGGGTTTTTCTTCACCATGGAAATAATTCTTCTGTCATCCACCACAGTTGTTTTCCGTGGTCTTTTGGTGTTGCTGAGCTCTCCAGTGTGTTCTTTCTTTTTAAGAATGTTCCAAACAGTTGATTTGGCCACACCTAATGTTTTTGGTATCTGTCTGATGGGTTTGTTTTGATTTTTCAGCCTAATGATGGCTTGCTTCACTGATAGTGACAGCTCTTTGGATCTCATATTGAGAGTCGACAGCAACTGATTCCAAATGCAAATGTCACACCTAGAATCAACTCCAGACCTTTTACCTGCTTAATTGATAATGAAATAACGAGGGAATAGCCCACACCTGTCCATGAAATAGCTTTTGAGTTGATAGTCCCATTACTTTTGGCCCCTTAAAAAGTGGGAGGCACATATAGAAACCGTTGTAATTCCTACACCGTTCACCTGATTTGGATGTAATTACCCTCAAATTATATCTGAAAGTCTGCAGTTAAAGCACATCTTGTTTGTTTTCATTTCAAAGCCATTGTGGTGGTGAATAGAGGCCAAAATATGAAAATTCTGTCAATGTCCCAATATTTATGCACCTGAATGTATCTTAACAGTCCCAATTTCTGCAGGACAAGTATGACATGGTATCCTGTATAATGGCACATCTCCACTAGAAAGGAATATAGAGGACGGATGTCAACATGGAATGAATGTGGAAATTCATAATGTCGCTTATTGTTGACATGTACGATGTCAACTTGGTCATATTGTCAACATGGTTATAATGTCAACATTGTGCATGTCAACAGTTGGCATGTCGACATAACGTTTTTCTAATGTTAGAGACCTAATCTTACTCTAACCATAACCGCTGCCTAAACCTAACCCTGTCACTTAAACCTAACTGCTGCCTAAACCTAACCCTAACTGCCACCTAAGCCTAACCCTAACTGCAGCCTAACCCTAACTGCCATCTAATCCTAACTGCCACCAAACCCTAACCCTGTCACGTAAACCTAACACTAACTACAGCCTAACCCTAACTGCCACCTAACCCTAAATGCAGCCTTATCCTAACTGCTGCCTAAACCTAACCGGCGCCTAAACCTAACTGCAGCCTAACCCTAACCACCACCTAAAACTAGCCCTAACTGGAACCCAACCCTAACTGCCACCTAAACCTAACTCTAACTGCAGCCTAACCCTAACTGCCACATAAACCTAACCCTAACTGTCGCCTAAACCGAACTGCAGCCTAACCCTAACCACCACCTAAAACTAACCCTAACTGGAGCCCAACCCTAACTGCCACCTAAACCTAACTCTAACTGCAGCCTAACCCTAACTGCCGCCTAAACCTAACCCTAACTGCTGCCTAAACCTAATCCTAACTGCAGCCTAATCCTAACTGCTGCCTAAACCTACTGTAACTGCAGCCTAACCCTAACCACCACCTAAACCTAACTACTGCCTTAACCTAACCGTAACTGCAGCCTAACCCTAACCGCCACCTAAACCTAATCCTAACTGCAGTCTAACCCTAACTACTGCCTTAACCTAACCATAACTGCAGCCTATCCTAACCGCCACCTAAACCTAATCCTAACTGCATTTTAACCCTAAGCGCCAACTAAACCTAACTGCAACCTAACCCTAACTGCCACCTAAACCTAACTGCAGCATAACCTTAACTGCAGCCTAATCCCAACCCTGACTGCCTAACCCTAAACCTGTAATCTCGACATTGTGACTGTCAACATTAACAATAGCAACATAGAAAAAGAATATCCTCCTACGGTGTTATTGGAAGCAGAAAATAAGATCAAAATTTTGGAGAGAAACGACCTATTGGATATAAGAATAAGGAAGAAGAAAAAAATATAATTCCCTTCATCACTACACATAATGCACAAGAGAAAATTATTAAGAACTCCTTCAGTAAACATTGGAAAGTTCTCTTAATGGACCCAGTCCTAAAAGAAATTTGACCACCTAGACCCCCCATTGTTTTTAGGAAAGCAAAAAATTTGAAAGATACCCTGGCACCTAGTGCATAACGGTGGGTTTCGTTCTGATCGAAATGAAATAGTACACACATGTGACCAATATGAGTGAGTATAAATGAACTTTATTTACAAGTAACAAACAAACAATTAACAAACAACATACAAAGTATACTGTATACTCAACTTTGTCTATGTATTCAGATGACACCGGTAAATCATCATCTCCATAAGATGTACTTCATCTTATCTTCTCCTTCTCTGGGGAGCCCATCGTTTCCAACGCCCAGATAATCAATATACATTGGCAGCATCCTACTGCAGTCTCAGATCTACCATGAGCTAAAGGGTCCTTTGTGTACCTCTGGTTTATATACCCTAGTCTGGGGTGTTGGCTTTCCAGATATTAAGCCCATATCAGTTACATACAGTGCTAGGTATCAAGCACTCATTGGTCCAGCATAGCATTGACCAAACTTATCTCTCTTGCACATGCTCTGTAAGCACTAAGATATTCAGACAAAGAGATAGGTAATGACGTGTCCTAGTATGTATGGAGATGAACCTCTTTCAAAGCTCCTTTGTGTGTAGAGTATGGACATCACTGTTAATTACCCATAATGCTTAGCATCTCTACACAACTTACGATGGTCATTCCAGTGGAATGTGGTTCACTACTGATAAGAACATGTAGGCTATGAATGGCTCATTATACTTCTAGTAGTAGAAATGATAGGTAGAGCTAGGCCTCTCAAATTTATGTCTTCTTTGACCCCAAAAGGTCATTTGACCATTCTATGGAAAAACAGCAACTGTATTAAGACAATCTCATTCTAAACCTCAAGAGGCCTAGCAAGGGGTATAGGTGTGTGTTACAACTTATAACTTATATGCCTATGTAGAAATTAACTATTTAACCCACTGATTACACCTAGTATGCTAAGAAACTCCAATATTTCGAGATCCATTCCTTTACAGAATTGCCCTGGAAGCTACAAATGTGGCAGATGTAATATATGTAAATACGTACATCGACAAAGGAAAACTTTTAACAACTCCATGAATAACAAGGAATACAAAATCAAACAGCATCTTAACTTCATCGGTCATATATCTTTTAGAGTGTTCCTGTGGAACAAAATATGTGGGTAAAACTAAACGCATGTTAAAACTAAGAATACAAGAACATGTACAAAACATTAAGAATAAAGTGGAAGGCCATCTGGAGTCAAAACATTTCAGTCTATGTCATAATTCCGATCCGGATGAACTCACAATTAAGGCAATTGAACACGTCACGTTGGGAGACAGAGGAGATTTACCCAATAAATTATCCAGAAGGGAGATGTGCTGGATCTTCGAACTTGACACCATGATCCCTAAAGGATTCAACGATAGCTATGAAATAGCTTCATATTTATAACTACAAGAGTCATATAATGATAGGAAAACACACTATGCGTCCTAATGTCCTCTACAGTCATACTAGGGTATATATGCCCAGTCTTGTCTGACCTTGGAATCTAAGCACTGTTGGGCCTGACTAGTACTTGGATGGGAGACCTCTGGGGAAGATCGGGTACTGTAGTTTTTTATGGGACGCATAAGTGTAACCACTTGAGATCATGGTACTTTATTATGAATTTCTGAAATTACACTGGAAATTATTATTGAAGAATGGACATCAAATTGATTCACAAAGAGACAGCCTTCATTCAAGCTGGTTCATACAAAGAACTCTTATATTACTACTTGAAGATATATGAACTCTGAATATTGAAAGATAATTCCACTACTACATAGTCTGTTCTGCTCTACAATCAAAAGAGATATACAGAGAGGGGAAGCACTCTCCACGTCCTAATGATATCTACAGTCAAACCTGGGTTCAAGCGCCCAATCTTGTCTGATCTTGGAAGCTAAGCACCGTTGGGCCTGGTCAGTACTTGGATGGGAGACCTCTGGGGAAGACTAGGTACCGTAGCCATATATGGGACGCAGGAGTGGAACCCCCTGACATCCTGGTATCTACTATCAATGATTGAAAATACAACTGGAAATCACCTTTGAACAAATTGCTTATCCCAAACTGGTTCCGAAGAAAGCAGTCACAAGTTGGACAATAAAAGAACACCTATAACAACAATTCTAAGAGACAAGAATTTTGAACATTAAGAAATATCATATATATGTAATATATATATATGTGTGTGTGTGTGTGTATATATATATATGTATACATGATTCCTGAAAAGATTAATATGCATTTATGAAAATTATTTTATTACATTGTCTTATGAGTAGTTTACATATAAGAAATTAATACACAAGAAATAGTTTCCACTTCCATCCCTTATGCCTGATGGATACATACACTAACATCTTCTTTATTGTATCATTTAGTAATTGAAATCTACTGCTTTTTAAGAATCGGATCAACAGCACAAAAGATATTCGCGGGTGTACTAAGATGGCTACCAATGAATCTAATAAAAGGAACACCAAGATGGCCGCGGATGCAGATGTGATGTGGAGTACTAAGATGTCCCCCGCTGTGACTCAAGGGCGGAAGTGATGACTTCGGGCGGAAGTAATGGACGGCAACATCATCATCCGGTTAAAGAACACAAGCACCCTATTCACATGAGCGGAAGTAACCCGTATTGCGGTAAAGTGGGCGGAAGTGATGTGCGCTGGACGTGGAGAGGGGTGGAAGTGATGTCATATCGGGACCCGATCGTGGGAGCCAATTTACCACTATATGAACTATTCATAATAAAATATCAAACATGACTATTAATATATATATAGCTAACCAATAATGGGACTGGTCCACCTTACAAGCCAGTGAATTTATTTTTATTTAACAACACATGGTGGTCCAAACCATAATTGACCTGTGATCTCTGCTTGTTTGTCCTAGTGAAGTGGGTATAAATATCAGACACCCCTTAGGAGCTCTTGTATCCCTTGAAGAAGTCCAAGGAAAGGACGAAATGCGTTGGAGGCTTCTACATCTTCACCTTTCATGAACTTACCGTTGTTGTGATCAGATAAGCTACACCTATATATTTTTTAATTTTTTACTCCTTTTTGTACATGTTTTTTTACTGTCCTGATGGGTTTGAGGACAGTTTTGTTCTAAATAAATATATATATTTTATTTAAATTTTTATATTTCATTATTGCACTGATTATTACACAGTATTATATGAATTTTGTTTTAAATATTTTATGAAATATTTTATAAAAACATTTCTATCAATTATTTATTAAGTTTGATACATATATATCAATATTATACGCATTAAGTGAGGTATATTGAGCACGACTGCACTTTCTATTTATCACTAAGCACTTTGTCATATTTATATACAGTCAGGTGCATAAATATTGGGACATTGACAGAATTTTCATATTTTGGCCTCTATTCACCACCACAATGGCTTTGAGATGACACAAACAAGATGTGCTTTAACTGCAGACTTTCAGATTTAATTTGAGGGTAATTACATCCAAATCAGGTGAACGGTGTAGGAATTACAACGTTTTCTATATGTGCCTCCCACTTTTTAAGCGGCCAAAAGTAATGGGACTATCAACTCAAAAGCTATTTCATGGACAGGTGTGGGCTATTCCCTCATTATTTCATTATCAATTAAGCAGGTAAAAGGTCTGTAGTTGATTCTAGGTGTGACATTTGCATTTGGAATCAATTGCTGTCGACTCTCAATATGAGATCCAAAGAGCTGTCACTATCAGTGAAGCAAGCCATCATTAGGCTGAAAAATCAAAACAAACCCATCAGAGAGATAGCAAAAACATTAGGTGTGGCCAAATCAACTGTTTGGAACATTCTTAAAAAGAAAGAACGCACCGGAGAGCTCAGCAACACCAAAAGACCCAGAAGACCACTGAAAACAACTGTGGTGGATGACCGAAGAATTATTTCCATGGTGAAGAAAAACCCCTTCACAACAGTTGGCCAAATCAAGAACACTCTCCAGGAGGTAGGTGTATATGTGTCAAAGTCAACAATCAAGAGAAGACTTCACAAGAGTGAATATAGAGGGTTCACCACAAGATGTAAACCATTGGTGAGCCACAAAAACAGGAAGACCAGATTAGAGTTTGCCTAAAAAAGCCATTACAGATCTGGAACAACATCCTATGGACAGATGAGACAAAAATCAACTTGTACCAGAGTGATGGGAAGAGAAGAGTATGGAGAAGGAAAGAAACTGCTCATGATCCAAAACATACCACCTCATCAGTGAAGCATGGTGGTGGTAGTGTCATGGCGTGGGCATGTATGGCTGCCAATGGAACTGGTTCACTTGTATTTATTGATGTGACTGCTGACAAAAGCAGCAGAATGAATTCTGAAGTGTTTCGGGCAATATTATATGCTCATATTTAGTCAAATGCTTCAGAACTCATTGGACGGGCTTCACAGTGCAGATGGACAATGACCCGAAGCATATTGCAAAAGCAACCAAAGAGTTTTTTAAGGCTAAAAAGTGGAATGTTATGCAATGGCCAAGTCAATCCCCTGACCTGAATCCGATTGAGCATGCATTTCACTTGATGAAGACAAAACTGAAGGGAAAATGCCCCAAGAACAAGCAGGAACTGAAGACATTTGCAGTAGAGGCCTGTCAGAGCATCACCAGGGATGAAACCCAGCGTCTGGTGATGTCTATGCGTTCCAGACTTCAGGCTGTAATTGCCTGCAAAGGATTTGCAACAAAGTATTAAAAAGTGAAAGTTAGATTTAGGATTGTTTACAGGAATGGAAACAGTGGGACACATGAAACTTTTCAAAAAGTACTTTAAAATTTTTCAGAAGTTCTTTTGCATAGTATTGTCTAAACGCTGCCGAGTTCCTTGTGAGTGAGAAAGAGCATGTAACCGTGAACCAGGACAAACCATGTTGCAAAGCAAGGGGTGCAAATACATAAATTTTATTTTGCACTTGGGGTAAATCCTGGCTGCTTTTGCATGTAGCCCACAAATACTGCACAGCTTTATTATTACACTGCAATTTATGTCAGTTTGGACACACCCCTCCCAAATCTAAATCTCTCTGCTTATTATACATCTGCCCCCCTCCCCCCCATGCAGTGCAGAATGGTTTCACCAAGATGATTAGTTACGTGCTAAATCTCATTCTATTCCCAAAGCTGAATCAGGCACTGAGTTCATCTCTCAGACATTGCTAAAGAGCTCAGTTGGGGTTATGGGATTAGGACAATCGCCCTGTAGTTACACAAGAGAGGTCTGTGTAGTGAGAATTCTGCTGCTGAATAATATGTAGCACAGAACAAAGTCAGATTGAGCCCATTATAAAGCTTATGGATGCTCACACTGCCAGTCTGATACCTGCAGTACATCCTAAGAATAGATCTACAGTAACAATGGAAGTTTAGTCATTGTATTAATAAGGCTGCGACAGTAAAGACTTGTAATGCACAGAACGTTCACCACTTATAGAAAAATGCGATGATGTGGTGGAGTCATTATATTGTAATTTAGTGGATGATCTAACTAAAACAATGCATGACACAGCCATCCCATAACACAGCATACTACACAAGAAAAAGTAAGGCTATAAAAGTTATATTATAAGCTTAAGTATAAATAGATAGATAGATATGAGATAGATAGTTAGATAGATAGTATCTATTTATCGTATGTCTGTCTATCTCATATCTATCTATCTATCTATCTCATATCTATTTATCTCATATCTATCTATCCATCCATCTATCTCATATCGATAGTATCTATTTATCGTATGTCTGTCTGTCTATCAATATGAGAGATGGATGGATAGATATGAGATAAATAGATATGAGATAGATAGATATGAGATAGATAGATAGATATGAGATAGATAAGAGATAAATAGATAGATACGAGATAGGTAGATATGAGATAGATAGATAGATATATTAGATAGATAGATACTGTAGATAGATATTAGATAGATACTGTAGATAGATAGATAGATATGAGATAGATACATATGAGATAGGTAGATATGAGATAGATATTAGATAGATAGATACTGTATATAGATAGATATGAGATAGATAGATAGATACTGTAGATAGATATGAGATAGATACATATGAGATAGGTAGATATGATATTAGATAGATATGATATTAGATAGATACTGTATATAGATAGATATTAGATAGATAGATACTGTATATAGATAGATATGAGATAGATATTAGATAGATAGATACTGTAGATAGATAGACCACTAATGAACAAGCCTAAAAATACTGACATCAAAAAAGCTCTATGTGCATTCAGAAGATAGAAAGAATATTAAAAAGAGATTTTTGTGCTAATTACAGTGATACCCACAATACAAGTCTCTGCAAATTCAATTCCGTTTTCCATAAATTGCGCAGTGGCGGAGAAGTCCTATATATATGTATAAAACGTCACTGTGAAATAATACAATTAGTTATGAAAACAATGTGCTTTAATAACTTCGTCTGAAGCCATTGTAAAGCAATATCCTCATTATATGCATAGTAATAGAAATAATAACATTACAATATAACAGTTTCTGGAATAATATCATAAACTATACATTTAGGCCAATATGTATCATTCCAGGGGCATAAATCTCTCTGACAGTAGCAACAAATTAAGCTTTGTTTTAATAAAGAACTAGCACAGCCCTACGTAGGTTTGATATCAACTGAATTGTTTCCGTGTCTCTGTACGTTATATTGTAATGCCGTCTAAGTACCCTGCAGATTACTTTAAAGTTATTTCATTTTTGAAAGTCATCTAAAGGTCATTTGTGAAAGATACAAATTGTGCGCCTTCCACAGCACAAAGACTTTCTGTACCTATATTTGCGCAAATGTTTTGTAACAGTCGGCCTGGTCCAGAGGTGGGCGCAGTGCCGATGGTTGCGCAGTTGTCCGATTTTTTTTGTACTGCTAATGTGTCTGAGTCGTACTGCGTCTGTGTCCCGATGGTTACTGCCGGTGGTCGCAAAACAAATTTGAACGTAGAGGCAAATTCGGTGGGTGTTTCTGGGAGGTAACAGCGAGGTGGCTAGTCAGACGCGGGAGTTTCGCAGCCAGCAACTGCGTCCAAAGAACAGTTGCAAAGCTACAGGCGGCCATGTTCCCAAGAGCATTCTGAGCAACAAATGTGCATTCGATGGTGCAACTTTTTATGCACAGTAGCGGGTTAGATACACAACCAGAGGGCGTTTCAGTAAGAAGCCCATTGGCAGCGGCATTAGCATAAACTCGTAGTCACGCTGCGCAAAAAGGCGCAGTTGCGGCTGCATTACCGTCCATCAAAGAATCAGGCCCGGAAATGCTGTCTTCTCGCTTCTTGCTCAATTCCTTCCCTGAATCCCCTGGTACCTTCTGTTCATTTGATCCCATAAATGAAGATTAAGGGGGTCATTCAGACCCACTCGCGAGCGGCAGTACGCTCGCAAGTGGGTCGATGTTCCCCACTGCGCATGCACACGACGGAGGGAGCTCTGTTGTGCACATGCGCGAGACCCGTCGAGCGACGGGCTTCCCATCGCTCCGGGTCTCGCACCAAAGGGGGCATGCTGTCGATGTTGATTGACAGCACGCCCCCTTTGGTGGGCGTGCCGGGGGCGTGCCTGCCAGACGGAGGCGTTCCCATGGGAACGCCTACCGTCTGAAGCCGGCCCCACTGACATCACTAGTTCTGATAGAGCCAAAATCACTCCAGGGCTTGTGGCTGGGAAACCCGACCGCAGGGTTTCCCTCGCAAGTCCGATGGTCGCGATGGTCAAGACCATCGCGACCATCTTTTTGGACGCTCGTATATGCTGTGGGTGGTGACCCACAGCTATACGAGCGTCCAGGAGGACGCTCCATTTTAATGGAGGAGGGCCCTGATTCAGAGCGAGCGCTCTGGTCAGAGCGTCCGGCTCTGAATCAGGCCCTAAGTATCTTCTCATCCTCCTACTCTACTACCTCTATGATTGATCCTACACCCTCACAAATCAGTAGAGCTCTGTCACCTCATCTCAGCCCAACCTTCACTAAAATCTGTAATCTCTCTACCTCTACTGGTATCTTTCCATCATTATTCCAGCATTCAGTGATTACTCCTATTCTTGAAAAAAAAAAACACATTATTAATATTATTATTATTAATAATAATAATTATTTTTATTTTTATTATTATTATTAGTATGTATTATCAATTATTATTATTATTATTAATAATATTTTTTTTAAAAAGATATATTCCTACATATTCAGCAGTGCTATACAGTAAATATAATTTTTCCCCCTATGAATGAAGAAGGCATCAGAGAATGTCTTCTTACAGTCTTAGTGGTCGATCCAAATGCGATTAGCGAGTAGAAAGTTTGTTTTATGAAAGTCGCAGACTTCACAGAAATGCATGCACCCCATGAATTCTTCAATCTAATTAAAAATGCGGTACTCGCAGCGGAGGTTTGCAAATTGACTTCTAAATGCGATGTGAGAGATGTGCATGAAAAAGTGGGGACCTGGACCCCACAAAATTGATAATTTCGTTAGCAGGACCTTATAGAAAGCTGTTTGCGGGCATTAGAAAAGTACTGAAGGTTTTTAAATGGTGTCAAATGGCTGATTTGTGCTTTTTTAAAAAACAATGCAAGAAAATGATTTTTAAAAAATCTTTTTTTCGTTTAATCTCAAACTAATTAAATGAAAAATGCAGGGAAAAAGGATGATTTTGGGGTACTTTAAGGGCACTTTGAAAAATGTAAAAATTATAAAATTATAATTTTTTTCAATAAAACAAAGAATACTGTGATTAAATTTGGGGTGACTAAAGGAACGAAAAAGTTGATTTTGGGGTAATTTGAAGCCTTTTTTTACCCGCCAATTGCCTAATTAGTCATTAAGGGGGGTATCCATGGGGTTCAGCACGGTGTCCCGACATTTTAAACTGAAAATAAAGATTTTCCTTTCCATCTCTCTGCGAATTCACTCTGACTGGTTCAGTGCAAGATTCTAATTGGATTGCAAAATGAATTTGCTATGCGAATTAGAAGAGAAAACAGTAACTGGCACCTCGAAATTTGCACCTAAATGGATTGACCCCTTAAGGGGCCTATCCATTACCCGACTTTGTGAACAAAGTCAGGTAATGGATAGCTGGCAAGGACCAGCGATGCGCGTGCACCAAACCTCGGCGACCTGAAGGTCTGAATGCTAGACATTCAGACTTTCAGGTCGCCTAGTGGATAGGCACCTTTACAGTTACATTGCTTCCCAGTTAGATGATCTGCTAAAATACAGTACAGCGAAGATTGTGGGATAAAACTTTGCTCTGACTAATTCATAGAAACATAGCATGGAGGATTAACAAACATGTGGGTAAATGTTTAAAGCAGTAAGAAGCCTGTAGCTGTAACTATACTCCAACAATCATGACATTGGAAATCTTTGCTTGCTATGCATTGAAACACAGCTCAACATTCTACTTTCTGATTAGGCGCAACCCTTTCAGGGTCAGAGGGCTCCTCTTGTAAAATCATTGTCCTTTTAAACTTCGGGCAAGAACATGATCAGAAGCATCGGGTTATAGTAAATAAACCCTAGAGATTCATAACAATCCTTCCAAAATTTAGACTATTAGAAGCATATAATTCACTAGGAACAGTGACATAACTGAAAATACAGCCTATTCTTTCATTATGAACCAGTGACATCACTGAGAATACAGCCTATTAATTCACTAGAAACCAGTGACATCACTGAGAATGCAGCCTAACCATTCACTAGAAACCAGTGACATCCCTGAGAATGCAGCCTAACCATTCACTAGAAACCAGTGACATCCCTGAGAATGCAGCCTAACCATTTACTAGGAACAAGTGACATCACTGAGAAAAGCCTATACATTCACTAGGGTCCAGTGACATCACTGAAAGTGCACCCTATTCATTCACTAAGAACCAGTGACATCACTGTGGATGCAGTCTATCCATTCACTAGGTACCAGTGAAATCACTGTGGATGCAGCCAAATTGTCACTAGGAGCCAGTGACATCACTGAGAGTGCAGCCTATGCACTCACTAGGAACCAGTGACATCACAAAGAATGTAGCCTATCCATTCCCTGGGAGCATGTGACATCTCTATGGATGCAGCCTATTTAGTCACTAGGAACCAATGACATCACTGTGGATGTACCCTATCCATACACTACAAAATTATGACATGATTGAAGCATGTGTAAACTTATAAGAACAATATATGTAATAGAAAATTAAAGTCAGTATAAAATAAATGCAGATGTACTTTGGAAAGCATTTAAAATAAATAATTGTAATTGGAAATAACAGTATAATTAATCTACCATCGAAAAGCTTGGAACTGTGATGTAGCTCCAGTAATTATCATGTTATAATGGGTTCTTACGTTATGCAACCATTTTGTATTACCATATTGTCACTATAAACTTTTCTTGCAACTCGTAATTTTTTTATTTTAAATCAATTATTAATTAATATAACAATATTAGGAAATTACCATACCAATTAGCAACAGCTGTATCTGAAATTGTCATTACTGGGAGAAAATTCAATTAGAAAATGTATTCTTTGCTCTATAAGTAGATAAGGAACCTACAAATATATGTAAACATTAAACTTCCATCACTCTTAGGTGCATTTAATAATCCATTAACTAAATTACTGGTAATTTTTAAATGATTTTATCATAAAGCTGTTATCCAGATTTCCTACATTTAATTTTTTTTTTAATATGCAAGTCCAACCAGCATTTTAGCTTAGACAAAGTGATACATATAAAATAAAAAAATAAATATACAGGTATATGTGTATATCACTCTCCAAGGCTTGGTACATCTTATCTCCTCCTTAAATTATTTAGAGGGCAATTCAATTGTTTGCGGCCGTGGCTGTTACTAATGGGCCCTTGATGGAGCAATTGAACTGCTGCTCTGACTGGGCGCTAATGCCGCGGGCACAGGGATTTCTGATCGCACCCTCCGGAGGTGGTGAGCAGAAATCACCAAAAAGGTCTGCTGTTTGGGCGCTTACCAGGACTTTAGACAAGCTTAGCTGTTTTCTGTAGCTAAACCCGGTCTATTTGGGCGTGACATGCGTGAAAAGGCATGGGCGCCCCAAAACAATTGAATATCGATAAAACCATTGTATCATCCCCTTAGACTCAATGCCAGTTTTTTTTTTTTTTTAAAGTTTCATAGTCTTCCTGACTTGCTGGCCACAAACTTATACTGTAAAGCTGTTTTACAATGCAATGAGGTGTTTTCATCGGCATGGGATTGAAATGACGGCGGCTGTTTAGCCGAAGGGAGGAAATCCCAACAACGGCATGTAAGTAACCTAATCCTCCCCTCTCCCCCCCCCCCTAACCCTCCCTTAGGGGTGCCTATCCCTAACCTCCCCTGCTAGTGCCTAACCCTAACCTCCCCCCAGGGGTGCCTAAACCTAACCCCTCCTCCCAGCACCCTACACATAACCCTCCCGGGGGCGGGGGTACCTAACTCTAATCTCCCCCTGGTGGCGCCTAACCCTAACCCCCCTTTCCTCTAGCCTAACCCTCCCCAGGGGGGTGCCTAACCCTAAGTCACCTGAGGTGCTCTAAAAGTAACCCCCCCCCCCCGCGGCTAAGAGGACAGGCGCCCCAGACTTACCTCGTTCGGCCCGTGTCATCCTGGAATTCGGCGTCGGGATTATGATAGGCAGGGCCGAAACTAGGATTTTTGTCACCAGGGGCAAGACAGTAATTTGGCGCCCCCCATGTAATTCCCCCTGCAGTAGTGCCCATATTGTAATGCCCCCATAGTAATGCCCATATGTTAATACCCCCATAGTAATGCCCCTGTAGTGCCCACCATACAGTAATGCCCCTGTAGTGCCCATGCTCCCATATTAATGCCCCTGTAGTGCCCATGCTTTCATAGTAATGCCCCTGTATTGCCCATGCCCCCATAGTAATATCCCTGTAGTGCCCTTACAGTAATGCCCCTGTAGTGCTCATGCCCCCACAGTAATGCCCCTGTGGTAATGCCCCTGTAGTGCCCATGCCCCAATAGTAATGCCCCTGTAGTGCTCATGCCCCATTAGTAATGCCCCTTATTGCCTATGCCCCCATAGTAATGCCCCTGTGGTAATGCCCCTGCCCCCATAATAATGCCCCTGTAGTGCAGCTTATTAAAAAAAAAAAATACTTACCTTGAACCCCACTCCTGCATTCAGCGTCGCGTCCGGTCCGCCGGCTGGTCCTTGGAACTATGGGGGAGATGTCATGACGTCTCCCCCATAGTGCCCGTGGGGAGAGCCGGAAGCTGGAGTTCGGGAGAGAACTCCAGCCTCCGGCTCCGGCTACACCGCGTCGCTGCAGAGAAGGAGCCGGGCGCCCGCTGGCAATAAATATTACCAGCGGACGTCCGGCTTGGAGCCTCTCTGCAGCGCCGGGCTGGAGGTCACTGGCACCAGGTACAGCGGCTCACCCGGTGCACGTGCACCTCCAGCCCCCCCCTAGTTGCGGCCCTGTGATAGGTGTCGGTATCTTGACGCCTATCATATATCCCTAGCCAGCATTCTGCCGTCGGGATTGTGCCCGACGGCTGCAAAACTACATCCCGTTTTCATCTGTCACCCAAGATTCTAGGACCTCTATTTAATAAAAAATTGGTAGGAAAATTTAGTTTTTTTCAAGGTGGCAGCCTTGGCAGAAAATAACGTAGATGTCCTTCCCTGGCCAGGTAACAGCCCAGATACTAATCCAATGAGAATCTTTGAGCAATTGTAAAGAAAAAACTCAAGAAGACGATCACCACCAAGACTGGCCTCATAGAAGGACTTATCCGAATATGGCATAGGGATGAGGACATCAAGAGAAACTGTGACCCTCTCATGAACAGCAGCCAAACTGTATCACAGTGATTATAAACAGCAAAGGATATCAAAATATTAATAGTTGTAAACAGTGTGTCACTAGAAGAGTTCTATAGAAAAAGTGTGACTTTGTTTTATATTCCTTGTTTGAGTGTAATAATTTGCACACCTCTGTAGTCTCAGTCCCGGCCTGGAGATCAATGCGCTTTTCCCCTAGCGATCTGTGGGCCTGTGTCAGAGATTTACGCTAACTGCGATCTCTCACGGACCGCAGTAGCGAAAATATGCTGATGTCTCCAAAGCTTACCCGATCATAGGGACGGCCACTACTGCCTTCTCATATCCGTCCAACAACGGGCAACTACGCAAACATCGACTCAGATCTGGCAGCCACGCAGCTTCTGAGTAAAGTCTGACCTGTCTCAAACACAGCGTCTATCCTGACACGCTGAGAGCTCTCATGCTGCAAAGGAGATCGCGGTGGCTAATTTATACACACACAACATATCATTTAAATGGTCAGACATCTCTGTGTTTCCATAGCCACTCTCCCTCCAGTTATCTCACCCAAACGCTGGCTAATTGTCACTCACTATTCAAGTGAAGGCTCTGTTAATCTAATTGGCTGCCTCCATTGTCTGTGAGTGACCAACGCATTATAAAGTCACAATAGTTTTCTCTTGTGAGATCCAAGCAATGTGACTGCAGATAACGAAAGGCAAAGCAAGGTGTTCTGCTCAGGCTATTCACATTACGAAGACCTCTTATGACTTTCATGATGAATAATAATATTACTGTTTTGAGCCAGATTGGCGCTGTCCTTAACAATGAAGACATTGCAGCGTCCCTGAAGGGCAGTGCATTAATGCCAGGCTTTGTGTTGACTCATTGTCAAAGTTGCTTTCAAGGCTGTTTCGTGGAATATCTCTGATATGCTCAGAGCAGAGAAGAGTTTCGAATGAAAAAAAAAAAGATCGTCTGTAATCATCACTAGCAATCGCTCAGAAGTACTGACATGAACTGAAACACTTTAATCCCTGCCCCCATCACCCATCAATCCCCCCCCCGGCATCACATCTGATGGAGACTGTGCAGCGAACGGAATCTGAAAACTGAAAAATTCCTTACCACTGATCACTGATTCTGCTGTCTGTGGTCATAGAACACTTCAGCCGGCGCACTCATCTGAAAACACGAGAACTCCCTCCGCCACGTTCAAGGCTCAACAACAACAAAAATTTTTAACAGAAACATCAATAAAATCTATCTGAAACTTGAATATGTAAACAGATTTATGGGACTATGAAGTCTATGTACTAAGGCCCTCATTCAGAGCCGGACGCTCTGAGCAGAGCGCTCGCTCTGAATGAGGGCCGTCCTCCATAAAAATGGAGCGTCCTCCTGGATGCTCATATAGCTGTGGGTCACCACCCACAGCCTATACGAGCGTGCAGGTTGATGGTCGCGATGGTCTTGACCATCGCGCCCATCGCCACTGCGAGCCGGAGCTTGCGGTTGAGTTTCTCAACCGCAAGGCCTGGAGTGATTTTGGCTCTATCAGAGCCAAAATCACTCCCACTGACATCACTAGTGATGTCAGTGGGCCGGCCTCTGACGGTAGGCGTTCCCTTGGGAACGCCCCTGTCTGGGAGGCATGCCCCCGGCACGCCCACCAAAGGGGGCGTGCTGTCAGTCAACATCGACAGCACGCCCCCTTTGATCAGACACAACGAGCGAAGGAAAGTCCTTTGCTCGTCGCGTCTGGCGCATGCGCACGACGGAGCTCCCTCCGTCGTGCGCATGCTCAGC
This sequence comes from Taudactylus pleione, assembly GCA_031769625.1. NCBI lineage: Eukaryota > Metazoa > Chordata > Amphibia > Anura > Myobatrachidae > Taudactylus > Taudactylus pleione. The sequence continues at coordinate 10,928,573 of JAUIMM010000060.1, read as the reverse complement.
GCACACCATCGACCCACTTGCGAGCGGACAGCCGCTCACGAGTTGGTCTGAATCAGGCCCTAAGCCTTGGAGAGAGATAAAGTGGCAACCAAACAACTCCTAACACAGCCTGTAAAATTAGTTAGGAGCTGATTGGTTGGTACTTTATGTCCATCCACTTTTTCTCTCTCCCAAGGCTTAGTACATAGGGCACTGCTGAACGAGCCCACACATAAACTTACAGCAGACTGTCAGTGACTGACAGTCTGCTGCCGTTTGGGAGCGGGGAGGATCTCCGTTTTCTGAAACGGATGCGAGTTGCCACCGTTGGGGGGGAGGGAAGAGGCCAGGATCTACGACGGCTGAGAATTCCTGGCCTCCTCCTCGCAGCTGCGACGGCCGGCTGCATGACCCCGTGGGTCACCTTAGCCGGCCGATGGTCCGCAGAGTATCCGATGCTGCATTGGACAACGCAGCTCGGATACGTAATGTAGCAGGTGTGATGTCTCCTGCATTATTACCATATCAGCACAGACGGCATAGCTAAGCTTGCGAGCAGCAAAGCTATTCCATCTGAAGCTGAATCTGGCCCACAGACCCCTGAAAAGTACTGACAGGGCTTCACATTATACATCAAGGTGTCACAAAAAGGATAGAGGGGTGGGGGTTCTCTCCCTGGGACTACCAGCCCGGGTGATAATTAGCAGAGAGAACGTGGAAATGAACTGGAAGCACGTCTGATATTGCAGCTGACGCAACATCAGGCTACGACCTGGCCCGTAAACTGACGCCTGCGGTTTCGCCGCCACTCCCCCGCTACTTCTTCCAGACTGTGCCCGACTGTCAATCACCCTGCGTGAAATATAGTGGCTGCGAGCAAATCAGGTAATGAGCGCTCAACTGTGTAAACATGGAAATAGTGTACACCTCTGTATCGGGTCCAGTGAGCGGTCACCTGTTCAGCTCAGAATAGGGATAGCCATCTGTGGGTTAATCATCAATGTTAACCATCTACGGCGCTATCTGTAAATAACATCCGTGGTATAAAACCGTCGACAGAGAAAACCACTGATGGTCATCTCTGCTTGATGAATGGCAGGCGTCGCCCAATCATAGACAAGGACCCCTGCGCTGCGGGGGAGAGAAAAAGACCCATCAATGTCTAAGTGACATTGATGATGGGGAACCATTGGATCTCCGCCATAGATGGCAAACCATTGTTTCCAAACCATCCATGGTTAATGGACGGTGACCATCCCTAGCACAGAATGCCTCAACAGCCTCTACTGGGCTCCTATTGGCTGACTGCCATCCCACCCAGCCAATCAGAGCACAAAACCATCCCTTATCTACACTGCCCATGCCATAGAGAAGGCTGGAGGACACCTTGGGGTAGAAGTATGAAAGCGGCACGTTAAGTGCCGCTATAACGCTTCCCCTCTTTACCGAGGTGAAGCAGGAAGCACTACTGATGAGATGTAAGAACATCTCATCAGCCGGAGCAGGGGAGCCTTAACTCCCCCCTCCGGCGCTACCCGCTAGAGACAGCAGCGCATCAGCCTAGTAATGATGCGCTGTGTGTCTGTCCCGGCCGGCTCCACTGAGCATGCGCGGGATCTCACAAGTATCGCGAGATCCCCGTGTGTAGCCCTGGAGCAGGCAGCAGCCCCAGCGCTGTCCCTGCTGTGGGGATAGGCTAGCGCCAGGCTGTAGCTGTCGATAACGACAGCTACAGCCGGCCGAACGGTCATGCGGTATGACCGTTCGTACATGGCCCTGCTGCTCTGCTATCTTGTAGATAGCAGCGCCGATAATGACAGGGGCGCATAGGGCATTTACCGCCCAGACCCCCGATCATACATCGGGCAGAAGCGGCATCAGCGCACATAACGTGCGCTGATACTGCTTCTGGGCTTCGTACATCTGCCCCCTTATCACCTGCTGTGCACTTTCTACACTTGACTTACAGAGCGCAGATGTGAGACATACTACCAGCCCTGGAGAAAAAAACATCTTGTGACTCTCCAAAAAATCAGGAAACACCTGAGTCCTATACAAGCAGATCCACGGTACAGAGTCATTCTGAGAAACTCAATCTTTTATACTGTGGTGCAGCGTTGTAGAAGGTCATTTTATAGGCGGAATTCATTTGATTCCAGCCTCTATCGCGCCCGACGGAGCTATTCAATTCTTGCTGTCGGGCGCGATCAGCTGCCAGCGCTACATTTCAGCTTGCAGCCCCAGGGGGATGAGAGCTGAAATGTGCGAAAAGTGACCTGTTTGGGCGCCCAAACAGCACTTTTCGCGTTCGCGCCCAGCACTTTGGTCGGGTTTAGCTGCTTTACGCGGCTAAACCTGACCTCTATGGGCGCGATCGGTGCGAAAAATAGCCTCAATTGAATAGCGGACCGCGATCTCCCGTCACTTTAGACGGGAGATCCGGACCGCATAATCAATTGAATTCCCCCCTATGAATGCATTTAAAATAAATAAGATATCTCCTTGTCTGTTTTATAATTTAGTGCCGTTCTGGAGGGATGGAATAAGGCCTTGTGGGTGTGGGTCTGATTCAGACCCGCCCACGAGCGCACAGCAACGCCCTGCCCCCAATGCTGATTGGTCCGTTGCCTGCTGTGCCCCACCCCTTAGCCTGCAGCGGAGGCCATCAATGGTTTACAATAGATGATTTTATGACATCGACTGTACACTGATGGAACCATCTATGGTGACCACCGACGGCCGTCCCCTAGCTGCCTGCCCGGCTGCAGTGCCTGGGAGACTAGGACTCTGGGGGCAGGAGGAAAGGACCCGAGGAGAGGGAAGGGGTGGTCACCACACTGCCTGTATGTTCCATGTCACGGACAGCAGAGAGAGCAGTGCAGTGTGGTGTTGGGGGCAGAGGGAGGTTTGCAGGCTCATTAAAGTATTAAAGGAACCTTCCTGGCTTTCAGGTATCTGCAGTGAGTGAGATGGAATAGACAGGCAGTGTGGTGGCCACCCATCCCCTCACACAACTGTGGCTGAAATGATCGGTTCGTTTGGGCCCCCACAAAACAAGCTGGCAATTAATGTGTCCCTGCACAAACTGGCTCTACGGAGGCAAGATGTCATCCTCATCCTCCTCATCCACCGATTCCTCACCCTCTTTAGTGTGTACATCCTCATCCTCACAAAGTATTAACTCGTCCCCACTTGAATCCACCACCACAGGTCCCTCTGTACCTTCTGGAGGCTGGTCTCCCTGGAAGAGCTGATAATTCATTTTGATGAACATCATCTTCTCCACATTTTGTGGAAGCAACCTCCTATGCCTTTCGCTGACAAGGTTCCCGGCTGCACTAAACACTCTTTCGGAGTACACACTGGAGGGGGGGCAACTCAGGTAAAATAGAGCCAGTTTGTACAGGGGCCTCCAAATTGCCTCTTTTTCCTGCCAGTACAGGTATGGACTGTCTGACATGCCTACTTGGATGCTGTCACCGATGTAATCCTCCACCATTCTGTCAATGGTGACAGTATCATATGCAGTGACAGTAGACATGTCAGAAATTGTTGCCAGGTCCTTCAGTCCGGACCAGATGTCCAAACTTGGTCCTGCCTGCCCTGCATCACCGCCAGCAGGTTGCTTAGGATACCTAAGTTTTTTCCTGGCAGCCCCAGTTGCGGGAGAAAATGAAGAAGGAGCCGTTGACGTGTCACGTTCCGCTTCAGCTGACAGTGTGTTCACCAGCAGGTCTTTACACCTCTGCAGGCTTGTGTCGGCCGGAAAGAGAGACACCACATAGGCTTTAAACCTAGGATCGAGCACGGTGGCCAAAATGTAGTGGTCTGATTTCAACAGATTGACCACCCTGGAATCCTGGCAAAGCGAATGAAGGGCTTCATCCACAAGTCCCACATGCCGAGCGGAATCGCTCCGTCTTAGCTCCTCCTTCACTTTCTCCAGCTGCTTCTGCAAAAGCCTGATGAGGGGAATGACCTGACTCAAGCTGGCAGTGTCTGAACTGACTTCACGTGTGGCAAGTTCGAAGGGCTGGAGAACCTTGCACAACACGGAAATCATTCTCCACTGCGCTTGAGTCAGGTGCATACCCCCTCCTTTGCCTATGTCATAGGTGGATGTATAGGCTTGTATGGCCTTTTGCTGCTCCTCCATCCTCTGAAGCATATAGAGGGTTGAGTTCCACCGCGTCACAACCTCTTGCTTCAGGTGATGGCGGGGCAGGTTCAAGAGTGTTTGCTGGCGCTCCAGTCTGCGGCACGCAGTCGCTGAATGGCGAAAGTGGCCAGAAATTTTTCGGGCCACCCAAAGCGTCTCCTGCACGCCCCTGTCGCTTTTCAGAAAATTCTGCACCACCAAGTTTATTTTGTGAGCAAAACATGGGACGTGCTGGAATTTGCCCAGATGTAATGCCCGCACAATATTGGTGGCGTTGTCAGATATCACAAATCCCCAGGAGAGTCTAAGTGGGGTAAGCCACTGGGCGATGATTTCCCTCAGTTTCTCTAAGAGGTTGTCGGCGGTGTGCCTCTTACTGAAACCGGTGATACACAGCGTAGCCTGCCTTGTAACGAGCTGGCGTTTCTGAGATGCTGCTACTGGTGACGCTGCTGCTGTTGCTGCGTAAGGTGATACATCTACCCAGTGGGCTGTCACAGTCATATAGTCCTTAGTCTGCCCTGTTCCACTTGTCCACATGTCCGTGGTTAAGTGGACATTGTGTACAACGGCATTTTTCAGGACACTGAGGACACTTTTTCTGACGTTTCTGTACAGTCTCGGTATCGCCTGCCTAGTGAAGTGGAATCTAGACGGGATTTGGAACCGGGGACACACTACCTCCATCAATTGTCTAAATCCCACTGCACTAATGGCGGATACCGGACGCACGTCTAACACCAACATAGCAGTCAAGGCCTCAGTTATACGTTTTGCTTCAGGATGACTGCTGTCGTACTTCATCCTCCTCGCTAAGGACTGTTGGAGGGTCAATTGTTTAGTAAAAGTAGTGGTGTTCCTACTTCCTCTCTGGGATGATGAACGACTCCCAGCAGCAGCAACAGCAGCAGCGGCAGCAGTAGGCGTAGCAATGCAGGATCCTCCGGAGGAATCCCGGATAGGAGAGTCAGTCATGCCAGTGACATGGCCTGCAGGACTACTTCCGATCCTGACTAAGGAGGAAATTGACGAGGAGGGAGTTGACGGTGTGGTTTGCAGGCGCTTGGATACAACAGGAAAACGGGATTTAGGTGTCCCTGGACTGCTTACGGTCTTAGCCAAAGTTTCTGAACTTGACAGTAACTTTTTATGAACGCGCTGCAGGTGCCGTATAAGGGAGGATGTTCCTAGGTGGTTGACGTCCCTACCCCTACTTATTTCACCTTTACATATGGTACATATGGCAAGACAGTTGTTGTCCGGATTTGGATAGAAATATTGCCAGACCAAAGAGGTGGAATCTTTGGTCTTCTGCCCAGGCATGACCGTGATGGGCTTTTTCATCCCACGGACAACAACTGTCTCCCCCGGAGCCTGATTTAAACAAACCACATCACCATCAGAATCCTCCTCGCCAACTTCCTCCTCAGCGCCAGCTACACCAGTATCCTCATCCTGTTGTACTTCAACAGTGACATCTTCAATTTGCATATCAGCAAGTGGACTGTGGGTGCTCCTTTCAGCACTTGCAGGGGGCGTGCAAATGGTGGAAAGAGCCACCTCTTCCCGTCCAGTGCTGGGAAGGTCAGGCATCGCAACCACCACCACACTTGGACTCTCCTTGGGGATTTGTGATATCTTCTTAGAAAGCACAGTTCTTCGCTGTGCTTTTGCCAGCTTAACTCTTTTGATTTTTTTAGTGGGAGGAGTGCTTCCATCGTCATGTGAAGCTGAACCACTAGTCATGAACATACTAGGGATCGACCTTAGCCGTTCCTTGCCACTCCGTGTCGTAAATGGCATATTGGCAAGTTTACGTTTCTCTTCAGCTGATTTAAATGTCTTTTTCAAGGTCATTTTCCTGAACTTTGCCATTTGGGATTGTATGTGCCCTCAACTATGACATTGGGCATCGGCCTTGGCAGACGACGTTGATGGCATGTTATCGTCTATGTCATGACTAGTGGCAGCAGCTTCAGCACTAGGAGGAAGTGGTTCTTGATCTTTCTCTATTTTATTTTTATCGGAGAAAGTTTGGTCCTCCATTTATGTTATATCGATTTGATATATACGTGCGGCTAAACACAGAAAATATTTTTTTTTTTGGTTTGGACTGGAGTGTACTTTGGGGGTTACAGCACCCTTTAACGGTCAAGCCAGCCGGCCCTTTACTTATGACACAGGCGCACGCTTGGCACTACTTTGTTGATGCACGTGCGGCTACTGCGCACACAATTCACAAACACAGAAAATATATATTTTTTTGATTTGGACTGGAGTGTACTTTCGGGGGTTACAGCACCCTTAACGGTCAAGCCAGCCGGCCCTTTACTTATGACACAGGCGCACGCTTGGCACTACTTTGTTGATGCACGTGCGGCTACTGCGCACACAATTCACAAACACAGGAAATAATTTTTTTTTTGGTTTGGACTGGAGTGTACTATCGGGGGTTACAGCACCCTTTAACGGTCAAGCCAGCCGACCCTTTACTTATGACACAGGCGCACGCTTGGCACTACTTTGTTGATGCACGTGCGGCTACTGCGCACACAATTCACAAACACAGAAAATAATTTTTTTTTTGGTTTGGACTGGAGTGTACTTTCGGGGGTTACAGCACCCTTAACGGTCAAGCCAGCCGGCCCTTTACTTATGACACAGGCGCACGCTTGCCACTACTTTGTTGATGCACGTGCGGCTACTGCGCACACAATTCACAAACACAGAAAATAATTTTTTTTTTGGTTTGGACTGGAGTGTACTTTCGGGGGTTACAGCACCCTTAACGGTCAAGCCAGCCGGACCTTTACTTATGACACAGGCGCACGCTTGGCACTACTTTGTTGATGCACGTGCGGCTACTGCGCACACAATTCACAAACACAGAAAATAATTTTTTTTTGGTTTGGACTGGAGTGTACTTTGGGGGTTACAGCACCCTTTAACGGTCAAGCCAGCCGGCCCTTTACTTATGACACAGGCGCACGCTTGGCACTACTTTGTTGATGCACGTGCGGCTACTGCGCACACAATTCACAAACACAGAAAATAATTTTTTTTTTGGTTTGGACTGGAGTGTACTTTCAGGGGTTACAGCACCCTTAATGGTCAAGCCAGCCGGCCCTTTACTTATGACACAGGCGCACGCTTGGCACTACTTTGTTGATGCACGTGCGGCTACTGCGCACACAATTCACAAACACAGAAAATAATTTTTTTTTTGGTTTGGACTGGAGTGTACTTTCGGGGGTTACAGCACCCTTAACGGTCAAGCCAGCCGGCCCTTTACTTATGACACAGGCACACGCTTGGCACTACTTTGTTGATGCACGTGCGGCTACTGCGCACACAATTCACAAACACAGAAAATAATTTTTTTTTTGGTTTGGACTGGAGTGTACTTTCGGGGGTTACAGCACCCTTAACGGTCAAGCCAGCCGGCCCTTTACTTATGACACAGGCGCACGCTTGGCACTACTTTGTTGATGCACGTGCGGCTACTGCGCACACAATTCACAAACACAGAAAATAATTTTTTTTTGGTTTGGACTGGAGTGTACTTTCGGGGGTTACAGCACCCTTAACGGTCAAGCCAGCCGGCCCTTTACTTATGACACAGGCGCACGCTTGGCACTACTTTGTTGATGCACGTGCGGCTACTGCGCACACAATTCACAAACACAGAAAATAATTTTTTTTTTGGTTTGGACTGGAGTGTACTTTCGGGGGTTACAGCACCCTTAACGGTCAAGCCAGCCGGCCCTTTACTTATGACACAGGCGCACGCTTGGCACTACTTTGTTGATGCATGTGCGGCTACTGCGCACACAATTCACAAACACAGAAAATAATTTTTTTTTTGGTTTGGACTGGAGTGTACTTTCGGGGGTTACAGCACCCTTAACGGTGAAGCCAGCTGGCCCTTTACTTATGACACAGGCGCACGCTTGGCACTACTTTGTTGATGCACGTGCGGCTACTGCGCACACAATTCACAAACACAGAAAATAATTTTTTTTTTGGTTTGGACTGGAGTGTACTTTCGGGGGTTACAGCACCCTTAACGGTCAAGCCAGCCGGCCCTTTACTTATGACACAGGCGCACGCTTGGCACTACTTTGTTGATGCACGTGCGGCTACTGCGCACACAATTCACAAACACAGAAAATAATTTTTTTTTTGGTTGGACTGGAGTGTACTTTGGGGGTTACAGCACCCTTAACGGTCAAGCCAGCCGGCCCTTTACTTATGACACAGGCGCACGCTTGGCACTACTTTGTTGATGCACGTGCGGCTACTGCGCACACAATTCACAAACACAGAAAATAATTTTTTTTTTGGTTTGGACTGGAGTGTACTTTGGGGGTTACAGCACCCTTTAACGGTCAAGCCAGCCGGCCCTTTACTTATGACACAGGCGCACGCTTGGCACTACTTTGTTGATGCACGTGCGGCTACTGCGCACACAATTCACAAACACAGAAAATAATTTTTTTTTTGGTTTGGACTGGAGTGTACTTTGGGGGTTACAGCACCCTTTAACGGTCAAGCCAGCCGGCCCTTTACTTATGACACAGGCGCACGCTTGGCACTACTTTGTTGATGCAAGTGCTGCTACTGCGCACACAATTCACAAACACAGAAAATAATTTTTTTTTTGGTTTGGACTGGAGTGTACTTTCGGGGGTTACAGCACCCTTAACGGTCAAGCCAGCCGGCCCTTTACTTATGACACAGGCGCACGCTTGGCACTACTTTGTTGATGCACGTGCGGCTACTGCGCACACAATTCACAAACACAGAAAATAATTTTTTTTTTGGTTTGGACTGGAGTGTACTTTCGGGGGTTACAGCACCCTTAACGGTCAAGCCAGCCGGCCCTTTACTTATGACACAGGCGCACGCTTGGCACTACTTTGTTGATGCACATGCGGCTACTGCGCACACAATTCACAAACACAGAAAATAATTATTTTTTTGGTTTGGACTGGAGTGTACTTTGGGGGTTACAGCACCCTTTAACGGTCAAGCCAGCCGGCCCTTTACTTATGACACAGGCACACGCTTGTCACTACTTTGTTGATGCACGTGCGGCTACTGCGCACACAATTCACAAACACAGAAAATATATTATTTTTTTAGCACTTGGGGGGAGCACCCCTGATGGACAGAGCACCCCCTGGACAACACTACAGCACCCCTTTAGGACTGGGACACTGCACAGGACTTTGGAGTGGACACATCCCCTATGGAGAACTGACTGCACAACACAGTCCAGCCAGCCCCTATGGACTTTGAAGTAGTGGACACAGCCCCTATTAACAACAGCAGCACAGCACAACACAGCCAGCCCCTATGGACTTTGAAGTAGTGGACAACAGCAGCACTACACTACACTACACTACACAGCCCTAACTCCCACCCTCCCTCTTCACTGTCCACAGCCGAGTGAGAAAATGGCGCCGATGCGGGTACCTTATATAGGATCCAAAACCCGCGAGACTCGAAAGGCGGGATGATGACGTTTTGCCTCGATTTCAGATCCGAGTCAGGCGGGAAAAGTCGAGCCTGACTCGGATCGGACTCGGATCGGGGGGGCTCGGGGGGGTTCGGATTTCAGAAATCCGAACCCGCTCACCCCTAGTATGTATACTTAGGTATGTATGTATGTACTGTATGTGAAGGTGTGTATGTACTTTATGTTTGTGTATGTATGTATATTTAGGTATGTATGAACTGTATGTGTGTGTGTATGTATGTATGTATATTTAGGTATGTATGTATGTACTGTATGTGAAGGTATGTATGTACTTTATGTGTGTGTATGTATATTTAGGTATGTATGTATGTACTGTATGTGTGTGTGTATGTATGTATGTATATTTAGGTATGTATGTATGTACGTACTGTATGTGAAGGTGTGTATGTACTTTATGTGTGTGTATGTATGTATATTTAGGTATGTATGTACTGTACGTGTGTATATTTAGGTATGTATGTACTGTATGTGTGTGTGTATGTATGTATATTTAGGTATGTATGTATGTACTGTATGTGTGAGTGTGTGTATGTATGTATATTTAGGTATGTATGTATGTACTGTATGTGAAGGTGTGTATGTACTTTATGTGTGTGTATGTATGTATATTTAGGTATGTATGTACTGTATGTGAAGGTGTGTGTGTATATTTAGGTATGTATGTACTGTATCTGTGTATGTATGTATATTTAGGTATGTATGTATGTACTGTATGTGTGAGTGTGTGTATGTATGTATATTTAGGTAGGTATGTATGTACTGTATGTGAAGGTGTGTGTGTATGTATGTAAGTATATTTAGGTATGTATGTATGTACTGTATGTGAAGGTGTGTATGTACTTTATGTGTGTGTATGTATGTATATTTAGGTATGTATGTACTGTATGTGTGAGTGTGTGTATGTATGTATATTTAGGTATGTATGTATGTACTGTATGTGTGAGTGTGTATATGTATGTATATTTAGGTATGTATGTATGTACTGTATGTGAAGGTATGCATGTGTGTAATTATGTATGTATGTATGTATACATTGTGTGTGTATGTATGTATACATTGTGTGTATGTATATTTACGTACGTACTGTATGTATGTACTGTGTGTGTACTGTACAGCTGATGTTGGTACTTTAAGGGGTCTATGTACTAAGAAGTGATAAGAGACAGAGTGAAAAGTGATAAGGTGCCAGCCAATCAGCTCCTAACTGTCATTTTTCAAACACAGCCTGTGAGATGTCAGTTGGGAGCTGATTGGCTGGTACCTTATCACTTTTCACTCTGTCTCTTATCACTGCTTAGCACATAGACCCTTATGACTGATAGTGTTCCCTCTAGCTCCGGCGGGAGGCATGGCGCCGGAGCTAGAGAGGGCATATCCGTGTGCGCGCGCGACCCAGAAGGGGACGTGGTCATCGAAAAGGGGCGTGTCTATAAGACGCGTCCCCTTTTTGTCACTCTTGGGGGCGTGCCCGGCACTTGCGGACACGCCGGGCAGCCCCCAAGCCCTGCAGACAGGGAGAATAGATGCCGGGCGCATGCACCCGGCGTCTATTCTCCGGCGGTGACCGGGCCACCGCACATTTCTTCACCCGGCGGACACTGCGACCCGCGGGTGAAGACAGTTCCCGCAGGCTGTTAGGGCAGGGCGCTTTTTGCCTTCCAGAAAGAGGGCAGGGCACCGCGCCCCGCTAAAACAGCCTGGCGGGAACGCTAGACTGATATGATGCGCAGCCAAATGGGTGTGAGGGGAAGCAGTGGTCTACCTGCTCTGGCCTGGGGGAAAATTACACACGTGAGAGGTCTTGTTACCTTACTTATTGAACCGCCCTTGTGTGTGTATGTGTATATATATATATATATATATATATATATATAGATCTCGTCTTTTGCTATTTTCTTTAGTGAAAATGGAGCTGGAAGCCCAAGCCCGGACTCTGAAACCACTGCAATGCAGGTCACGCATATACAAGTCTCCTCTCACCGCTGCCGGCCAAAATGTGCCAGGTAACTACAGGGAAACAAGATTTCTATCGCTGTGATAAGCTAGGGCAAAAGAATATATATGCGTTATCGGCTCTTTCTAGTAAATGTGTACATTATTCCTGATCTTTTTCTCTTTCACGTGTCTATTCTGCAAACTATGCACACCAATTGTGTACTATAAAAAGTGTATAAAACCCAAAGCATTCTTATAAATGGTTCTGATAGTACTGTAAATAGATGCTTTGTGCTGTAGCATTGTAATCGTCAGTAGGTCAATATAATTCTCATAGAATCATATTATATAGGCCTAGCGCCCTTGTCATGGACCCAAGATTCGCACCATCCCACCCATTTTAATAATTAGGGTGTCGCCATTCCAAGAGAGCAAGTAAGTTTGCATTAGGCTCCAATGGGATTTTGGGTCATGTAAAATGATCCCACCTCACAAACACATACCAACCTCATCCAAACAACTACCTCTGAGTCTTGTCTGTCCCGCTTTGCTATCAACCCAGTGGCGGATCCAAGGGGGGCGGGGTGATAGCCTTCCCCCTCGTAACACTTCTCTCCTGCCCACTACCTCTGGCTGCTGTATAGCATCGCAGTGGCACATTAGGCAGGGAGAGAGCAGAGTCTGCTGGTGCTCAGCGGCAGTAGCCTTCCCGGACCCTTTCCCAGACCAGCACACAGCAGAGTGTGCAGGGCTGGGGAGTGTGCCGTCTCTGCTCTGCCCCTGCCTGTCACCTGCTGTGCTATGCAGCAGCCAGCGGTAGTGGGCAGGAGTAGTACAGGGTGGGGGCAATCACCCTGGTCAAACCCTCACCACCACTTTGATCCGCCCCTGCATCGATCATGTCCCTTCCTCCTCCCTGATCACTGCCGCCTTCAGGATTCCGCACGTGCTGCTCACAACCTTGGGAATGGCCTGCCACACTCAATCAGACTTTCATCCAGCCTCCCAGCCTGTACATGTGCCATTAATACTCACGTTTTCACTCAAGCCTGCCACCCCTCCTCCTAATTCTCCAGAATCTGCCCCCACTGCTCCACTTCCGTCAATCTCATTGTGTCCACCCCATTTCCTTCACAGTAGGTTCCTCCTTCTGTTTTCCTTACTTAATTATGTCATTTGCAGGTTGTAATTACGTATTTCTGTATATTTGTATAACTTGTATGCGTTGTACCTATGTAATCTTGTTTTATGGTCTACGCGTATATAGGGTCTAGTTACTAAGCAGTGTTAGGAGACAGAGTGAAAAGTGATAAGTCAGTGATAAGGTGCCAGCCAATCAGCTCCTAACTGTCATTTTTCAAACACAGCCTGTGAGATGACAGTTGGGAGCTGATTGGCTGGCACCTTATCACTTTTCACTCTGTCTCCTAACACTGCTTAGTAACTAGACCTCACAGTGTTCCCGCTAGAAAGCTGGCAGAGCAGGGCTCTGGGGCTACCGTCGTGCGCTCCCGAAAAGGGGGCGTGGCCAAATGGGGGATGTGTCCTTGTGATACCGCCCCAATTCATCACACTTGAGGATGTGCCTAACACTTAAGGAGGTGCTGGGCTCCCCCAAGCTCTCCCCTGATGGTATAAAGATGCCGTGGCGTCTATTCACCGGGTGGTGATCTGTTACCGCAGCTTTTCAAACCCACGGAAAACACTGCGGCCCGAGGGTGGGGAAGGCTCAGGACATGCTGTTTTAGCGTGGCGCCCCTAAAAGGGCAGGGCACATTTTGTCCTTTTAAAATCGGGCAGGGCGTGGCGCCCCGCTAAAACAGCCTGGCGGGAACACTATGTATATACGAATATGGCAGAACACAGGTGATGTCTTCTAAATAAAATACGGTAATAATAATTAAATGATCCTTTTGGACCTGCACAGTGTTTGGTCTATTTTGACTGATGGATTAACCTCAATGATCAACCAAACAGCTGCGCAGTGCGGACAGATTTGGCTCAAAATATACTGAGTTTACGGTGTGTTCGTTAGCGGCACGTGTTCTTCTCCGTATCTATATAGTATTTTGCTGATTACACACTACACGATGTGTGTACCCAGCGATGGCACGATGCGGTGGCACAGTATATTGTGCCATCCGTACACACTGCACGATGCAGTGGACGACGGTGCGTTGTGTAGTTACACGCTGCATTTAGCAGCATGGCGCCGTTCATCGCATCATCCTATATGCTGTGCTGCACAGCTTATGGGATTATTAGATGAACGACACGTGAGCAGTATGCGATCCGCATGATATATATCGTTCCAATCCACGTCAGGACGATATATCGTGCAGAGGATGGCGTAGTGTGTACCCAGCTGAAGATATCGTTGCTGCACGCTGTTCTCCTAGATTGTCTTTATCAATTATATTTTAACATAACCTGAATGATGTTGAAATATCCTGTGACGCATTTCGCTGTTTGCACCATAGTTCAGTATTTGTCACATCAAAGGTGTTTTACCAGTTTAAAGTTGACGTTGATGACAAAAAGCTCTTGAATCAGGAATGTGTAAGGACACCAGCACCGACAGCAGTGTGACTGCTCAATGTACGTCAAGCAGCGTTTATCCGCGAGAGATGGTTTTATACGTATTCTTCTATGCTATCAAGATGGCATTTCTTACCTGTGCCCGGTGTATTTCCATGTTACGGTGTTAGTATTTACGCTTGATATTTTCAGTAGAGTATTTGATCTTTAACTAAGTATTACACACGAATCAGTGGCGTAGTGTAGGCGTTCTGCAGGTGCTGGTGCTGTTGTGATGTCACATGGGTGTGACAGCCGACAACACAGTGATTTGTATGGAACTTTGAAAGCAAAATGTTATGCACATATAGGGCCTGATTCAGACCCGGTCGCAAGCGCTGATCGCTCGCAACCAGGTCGATGGTGGCCCACAGCGCATGCGCACGACGGAACCGACTCCGTCGTGCGCATGCGCGAGACCCGGCCAGCAACGTCGCTCCGGGTCTCGCACCAAAGGGGGCGAGCTGTCGATGTTGAGTGACAGCTCGCCCCTTTGGTGGGCGGGCCGGGGGAGGTGGCTGCCCAAACGGAGGCGTTCCCATGAAAACGCCTACCGTTTGGGGGCGGCCCCACTGACATCACAAGTGATGTCAGTGGAGAGCTTCCGGCTGTTTGAGCCGAAAGCTCTCTGGGGCTTGCGATGAACGAGACCCTACCACAAGGGTCTCGTCGCAAGCCCGATGGTCGCGAGGGTCTTGACCATCGTGACCATCATCATGGCCGCTCGCTATAGCTGTGGGTGGTCACCCACAGCTATGCGAGCGGCCAGGAGGCCACACCAAAAATAAAAAAAAACGCCCTGATTCAGAGCGTCCGGCTCTGAATCAGGGCCATAGTTTGTAGAGGGCAATTCCAGACCAGGAATCGGGATGAAAATTGGTGTTCCTCAATGCTGCACACTCTGTAAATGAGCTGGCAGGGATGGAGATGCCTATATGGGAATATGTTTCTGATTGTATTTTGTGCCACATTGATACCACCTAGGATATGGCAGAAGAAAAGATTGAGACAGTTGGGAGCTATGCATTAGGCATACTACCTCCCAGCCAACCTCATTTTGGCAGGGCAGCCTCTCTGTGTCCCACCAGGGGGAAAGGTTGGGAGGGAGAATAGCAGAGAAGTGGTGCATGGATGCATGTGGAATCCTTAACACTGCCGGGAGAGGCTGCGGGCAGCCCTGCGGGTAAGGGAATGCTTGGCACACCTCCAGGGTGATGCGCAGCCATGCCCCCAAAATTACACGCAATGCGGGAGTTATGTATGGACGCGTGTCAGGGGTTTGACATGTGACCATACCCCTTTTTGTACATGTGCAATGTCCTGCCTTCCTCCTCCCAAATGCCGTCACTCACCATCAACAGCACGCCCCCTTTGGTGTGAGACCCCGAGCGACGGATTCCCCGTTGCTCGCCGGGTCTCGCGCATGCGCACGACGGAGCTCCCTCCGTTGTGTGCATGCGCACTTAGGCACCATCGACCCGCTTGCGAGCGTACAGCGCTCGCTAGCGGGTCAGAATCAGGCCCTCTGCCTCCATCTCTCCTCACTGTCTAATTTATAGCCTTCTTACCTTTCACATCGCAAACCCGGCTCTGACCCAGGATTTTGAACACGAGTCAAACCCAGCTGCGATCCGGATCAGACCCCCTTTCACACTGCACCTTCGACCAGGGTTATTCCCGGGTTGGCCCTGTTCACACTGAACCCGGGGTCAGCCCTGTAAAACCCTATAGATGTCATAAAAAATTTGACTTTTTCAGGCTCACAAAGATAAGATCACGAAAGGGAACACGGGAGGGGTGGGGACTGCTCACAGCATTGCAGGAATCATGGCTAATGGATGACCACTGTGTAGCCCTGAGTTCATGAGTGTTTGTGCATTACTGCTGTGTGAGTCAGCCAGGGAGAGCATGATGCAGCTTCTGGCAGCCTAGTGTACAGGTCACTTCTTCATCGCTTCAAGTAACTGCAGAAATGCTACCTCTTGTTGTCTGCAGTGTGCTGCGCGTGTGCCCAGGGCTCTGGCTGCTGACATCATCAAAGGAGACACAGGAACATCCAATCATCGCTGTTTACTGAGTCCAGGGTTGGATAAGCCGGGTTGGGCCCGTTCATTCTGCACATCAACTTTTGCGATGTTGAAAGGGGTATTATATACCACGTTCTATCATAAACATTTAGGATTAGATAGACTACAGAGTTTTTTACAAAATGTATTTTTTCATTTACAATACATACTATGGCCCTCATTCAGAGCCGTACGCTCTGAGCAGAGCGCACGCTCTGAATGAGGGCCGGGCTCCATTTTCATGGAGCGTCCTCCTGGACGCTCGTATAGCTGTGGGTCACCACCCACAGGCTATACGAGCGTGCATTTTGATGGCCGCGATGGTCGTGACCATCGCGACCATCGAAATTGCGAGCCGGAGCCTGCGGTTGAGGTTTTCAACCGCAAACTCCGGAGTGATTTTGGCTCTATCAGAGCCAAAATCACTCCCACTGACATCACTAGTGATGTCAGTGGGCCGGCTTCTGACGGGAGGCGTTCCCGTGGGAACGCCCCCGTCAGGGAGGCACGTCCCCGGCACGCCCACCAAAGGGGGCGTGCTGTCAATCAACATTGACAGCACGCCCCCTTTGATCGGACACAACGAGCGAAGGAAAGTCCTTCGCTCGTCGTGTCTGGCGCATGCGCACGACGGAGCTCCCTCCGTCGTGCGCATGCTCAGTGCAGACCATCGACCCACTTGCGAGCGGACAGCCGCTCGCAAGTGGGTCTGAATCAGGCCCTATATGCTAATCATCATACATTTAATCGTGCATGTCAGCTAAGTAGGCAGATTGCAAATATTACATCATTTACAATCAAAATGTATATACTGCAAACTAATTTGCACGGGGAAGGGGGCCTGTGTAAATTTTGCTATGGGGTCCCAATAGGTCTTGCTATGCCCCTGGATGTCTTGTCAGCATGTGACTCTTTTTATAATAGATGTCCTCTCAGTATCTGTCAGCATGTGGAGCCCTATAGAATAGTTACAGTATCCTATTGTTATGTGACACCTGTTAGAATATGTCCTATCAGCATGTGATTCCCTATAGAATAATGTCCTGTCAGCACGTGATTCCCTATAGAATAACATCCTGTCAGCACGTGATTCCCTATAGAATAATATCCTGTCAGCATGTGAAGCCCTATAGAATAATGTCCTGTCAGCATGTGATTCCCTATAGAATAATGTCCTGTCAGCACGTGATTCCCTATACAATAATATCCTGTCAGCATGTGAAGCCCTATAGAATAATGTCCTGTCAGCATGTGATTCCCTATAGAATAATATCCTGTCAGCATGTGAAGCCCTATAGAATAATGTCCTGTCAGCATGTGATTCCCTATAGAATAATATCCTGTCAGCATGTGAAGCCCTATAGAATAATGTCCTGTCAGCATGTGATTCCCTATAGAATAATATCCTGTCAGCATGTGAAGCCCTATAGATTAATGTCCTGTCAGCATGTGATTCCCTATAGAATAATATCCTGTCAGCATGTGATTCCCTATAGAATAATGTCCTGTCAGCATGTGATTCCCTAGAGAATAATGTCCTGTGAGCATGTGATTCCCTATAGAATAATGTCCTGTCAGCACGTGATTCCCTATACAATAATATCCTGTCAGCATGTGATTCCCTATAGAATAATATCCTGTCAGCATGTGATTCCCTATAGAATAATGTCCTGTCAGCATGTGATTTCCTATAGAATAATATCCTGTCAGTATGTGACACCCTATAGAATAATGTTCTATCAGTATGTTACACCCTATAGAATAGATGTCCTGTCAGCATGTGACACCCTATAAAAGAGCTGTCCTATCAGTATGTGACACCCTATAGAATAGATGTCCCGTGAGTATGTGACACCCTATAGAATAGATGTCCCGTGAGTATGTTACACTCAATAGAATAGATGTCCTATCAGTATGTGACACCCTATAGAATAATGTCCTATCAGTATGTGACACCCTATAGAATAATGTCCTATCAGTATGTGACACCCTATAGAATAGATGTCCCGTGAGTATGTGACACCCTATAGAATAGATGTCCTGTGAGTATGTGACACCCTATAGAAGAGATGTCCTATCAGTATGTGACACCCTATAGAATAATGTCCTATCAGTATGTGACACCCTATAGAATAATGTCCTATCGGTATGTGACACCCTATAGAATAGATGTCCTGTGGGTATGTGACACCCTATAGAATAGATGTCCTGTCAGCATGTGACACCCTATAGAAGAGATGTCCTATCAGTATGTTACACCCTATACAATAGATGTCCCGTCAGTATGTGACACCCTATAGAATAGATGTCCTGTGAGTATGTGACACCCTATAGAATAGATGTCCTGTCAGCATGTGACACCCTATAGAATAATGTCCCATCAGTATGTGACACACTATAGAATAGATGTCCCGTGAGTATGTGACACACTATAGAGTAGATGTCCTGTGAGTATGTGACACCCTATAGAATAGATGTCCTGTCAGCATGTGACACCCTATAGAATAATGTCCTATCAGTATGTGACACAATATAGAGTAGATGTCCCGTCAGTATGTGACACCCTATAGAATAGATGTCCCGTGAGTATGTGACACCCTATAGAAGAGATGTCCTATTAGTATGTGACACCCTATAGAATAGATGACCTATCAGTATGTTACACCCTATAGAATATATGTCCTATCAGTATGTGACACCCAATAGAATAGATGTCCTATCAGTATGTGACACCCTATAGAATAGATGTCCCGTGAGTATGTGACACCCTATAGAATAGATGTCCTATCAGTATGTTACACCCTATAGAATAGATGTCCCGTCAGTATGTGACACCCTATAGAATAGATGTCCTATCAGTATGTGACACCCTATAGAATAATGTCCTATCAGTATGTTACACCCTATACAATAGATGTCCCGTCAGTATGTGACACCCTATAGAGTAGATGTCCCGTGAGTATGTGACACCCTATAGAATAGATGTCCCGTGAGTATGTGAAACCCTATAGAATAGATGTCCCGTGAGTATGTGACACCCTATAGAAGAGATGTCCTATTAGTATGTGACACCCTATAGAATAGATGTCCTATCAGTATGTTACACCCTATAGAATAGATGTCCCGTGAGTATGTGACACCCTATAGAATAGATGTCCCGTGAGTATGTGACACCCTATAGAATAGATGTCCCATCAGTATGTGACACCCTATAGATTAGATGTCCTATTAGTATGTGACACCCTATAGAAGAGATGTCCTATTAGTATGTGACACCCTATAGATTAGATGACTTATCAGTATGTGACACCCTATAGAATAGATGTCCCATCAGTATGTGACACCTATAGAATAGATGTCCTATTAGTATGTGACACCCTATAGAAGAGATGACCTATCAGTATGTGACATCCTATAGAAGAGATGTCCTATTAGTATGTGACACCCTATAGATTAGATGACTTATCAGTATGTGACTCCCTATATAAGAGATGTCCTATTAGTATGTGACACCCTATAGATTAGATGTCCCGTGAGTATGTGACACCCTATAGAATAGATGTCCCATCAGTATGTGACACCCTATAGAATAGATGTCATATTAGTATGTGACACCCTATAGAAGAGATGACCTATCAGTATGTGACATCCTATAGAAGAGATGTCCTATTAGTATGTGACACCCTATAGATTAGATGACTTATCAGTATGTGACTCCCTATATAAGAGATGTCCTATTAGTATGTGACACCCTATAGATTAGATGACTTATCAGTATGTGACTCCCTATATAAGAGATGACCTATCAGTATGTGACACCCTATATAAGAGATGTCCTATCAGTATGTTACACCCTATAGAATAGATGTCCCGTGAGTATGTGACTCCCTATATAAGAGATAACCTATCAGTATGTGACATCCTATAGAAGAGATGTCCTATCAGTATGTGACACCCTATAGAGTAGATCTGTCAGTCAGTGGAGCCCTATGGAACAGTAGATGTCCTGTCAGCACATGGAGCTCTATACATAGGCTTCCCGGGCGCCGGCATTAGAACCACATCCCCATAGGCAGGCTTTCTGAAACAGCGACAAGAGGAAGGGAGATATTTCATCTACTTTCTAGGGACAATATACAAATAAGCCATTAATATTCAGGAGAACAGTCTTATTAATGTGTTTTCCCACAAGTCTATTCCCCTGCCCAACCGCAAAGTGGTTCTTCATAATGCTGGCAAGTCTCTCTAATTATATTATCTTTTAAGATTTTTAAAATGGATTTTTAGACAACAGAAAGATAAATGAAAACTAAATATATGACCATTTAAAACTTGAGAATACAGAGACAAAGGCAAAATACTGCATGTCATTATTATGGTAACTTCGTAGATGATCTAATGTTATCTAGTAAACCGCATTAGTACCCGCGTACTGCACTGTGTATCTGTTAGTGTAAGTGGTCACTGTATATCTGTTAGTGTAAGTGGTCACTGTGTATATGTTAGTGTAAGTGGTCACTGTGTATCTGTTAGTGTAAGTGGTCACTGAATATCTGTTAGTGTAAGTGGTCACTGTATATCTGTTAGTGTAAGTGGTCCTGTGTATCTGTTAGTGTAAGTGGTCACTGTGTATATGTTAGTGTAAGTGGTCACTGTGTATATGTTAGTGTAAGTGGTCACTGTATATCTGTTAGTGTAAGTGGTCACTGTGTATCTGTTAGTGTAAGTGGTCACTGTGTATCTGTTAGTGTAAGTGGTCACTGAATATCTGTTAGTGTAAGTGGTCACTGTATATCTGTTAGTGTAAGTGGTCCTGTGTATATGTTAGTGTAAGTGGTCACTGTGTATCTGTTAGTGTAAGTGGTCACTGTGTATCTGTTAGTGTAAGTGGTCACTGTGTATATGTTAGTGTAAGTGGTCACTGTGTATATGTTAGTGTAAGTGGTCACTGTGTATCTGTTAGTGTAAGTGGTCACTGTGTATATGTTAGTGTAAGTGGTCACTGTATATCTGTTAGTGTAAGTGGTCACTGTGTATATCTGTTAGTGTAAGTGGTCACTGTGTATATGTTAGTGTAAGTGGCCACTGTATATCTGTTAGTGTAAGTGGTCACTGTGTATCTGTTAGTGTAAGTGCTCACTGTGTATCTGTTAGTGTAAGTGGTCACTGTATATCTGTTAGTGTAAGTGGTCACTGTATATCTGTTAGTGTAAGTGGTCACTGTGTATATGTTAGTGTAAGTGGTCACTGTATATCTGTTAGTGTAAGTGCTCACTGTGTATATGTTAGTGTAAGTGGTCACTGTATATCTGTTAGTGTAAGTGGTCACTGTATATCTGTTAGTGTAAGTGGTCACTGTGTATATGTTAGTGTAAGTGGTCACTGTATATCTGTTAGTGTAAGTGGTCACTGTATATCTGTTAGTGTAAGTGGTCACTGTGTATATGTTAGTGTAAGTGGTCACTGTATATCTGTTAGTGTAAGTGCTCACTGTGTATATGTTAGTGTAAGTGGTCACTGTATATCTGTTAGTGTAAGTGGTCACTGTATATCTGTTAGTGTAAGTGGTCACTGTGTATATGTTAGTGTAAGTGGTCACTGTGTATATCTGTTAGTGTAAGTGGTCACTGTATATCTGTTAGTGTAAGTGGTCACTGTGTATATGTTAGTGTAAGTGGTCACTGTATATCTGTTAGTGTAAGTGGTCACTGTATATCTGTTAGTGTAAGTGGTCACTGTGTATATGTTAGTGTAAGTGGTCACTGTGTATATGTTAGTGTAAGTGGTCACTGTATATCTGTTAGTGTAAGTGGTCACTGTATATCTGTTAGTGTAAGTGGTCACTGTATATCTGTTAGTGTAAGTGGTCCTGTGTATATGTTAGTGTAAGTGGTCACTGTATATCTGTTAGTGTAAGTGGTCACTGTATATCTGTTAGTGTAAGTGGTCACTGTATATCTGTTAGTGTAAGTGGTCACTGTATATCTGTTAGTGTAAGTGGTCACTGTATATCTGTTAGTGTAAGTGGTCACTGTATATCTGTTAGTGTAAGTGGTCCTGTGTATATGTTAGTGTAAGTGGTCACTGTATATCTGTTAGTGTAAGTGGTCACTGTATATCTGTTAGTGTAAGTGGTCACTGTATATCTGTTAGTGTAAGTGGTCACTGTGTATATGTTAGTGTAAGTGGTCACTGTATATCTGTTAGTGTAAGTGGTCACTGTGTATCTGTTAGTGTAAGTGGTCACTGAGTATCTGTTAGTGTAAGTGGTCACTGTGTATCTGTTAGTGTAAGTGGTCACTGTATATCTGTTAGTGTAAGTGGTCACTGTATATCTGTTAGTGTAAGTGGTCACTGTGTATCTGTTAGTGTAAGTGGTCACTGAATATCTGTTAGTGTAAGTGGTCACTGTGTATCTGTTAGTGTAAGTGGTCACTGTGTATCTGTTAGTGTAAGTGGTCACTGTGTATCTGTTAGTGTAAGTGGTCACTGTGTATATGTTAGTGTAAGTGGTCACTGTATATCTGTTAGTGTAAGTGGTCACTGTGTATCTGTTAGTGTAAGTGGTCACTGTGTATCTGTTAGTGTAAGTGGTCACTGAGTATCTGTTAGTGTAAGTGGTCACTGTGTATATGTTAGTGTAAGTGGTCACTGTGTATCTGTTAGTGTAAGTGGTCACTGTGTATCTGTTAGTGTAAGTGGTCACTGTGTATCTGTTAGTGTAAGTGCTCACTGTGTATATGTTAGTGTAAGTGGTCACTGTATATCTGTTAGTGTAAGTGGTCACTGTATATCTGTTAGTGTAAGTGGTCACTGTGTATATGTTAGTGTAAGTGGTCACTGTATATCTGTTAGTGTAAGTGGTCACTGTATATCTGTTAGTGTAAGTGGTCACTGTGTATATGTTAGTGTAAGTGGTCACTGTATATCTGTTAGTGTAAGTGCTCACTGTGTATCTGTTAGTGTAAGTGGTCACTGTGTATCTGTTAGTGTAAGTGGTCACTGTATATCTGTTAGTGTAAGTGGTCACTGTGTATATGTTAGTGTAAGTGGTCACTGTGTATATCTGTTAGTGTAAGTGGTCACTGTGTATATGTTAGTGTAAGTGGTCACTGTATATCTGTTAGTGTAAGTGGTCACTGTATATCTGTTAGTGTAAGTGGTCACTGTGTATATGTTAGTGTAAGTGGTCACTGTGTATATGTTAGTGTAAGTGGTCACTGTATATCTGTTAGTGTAAGTGGTCACTGTATATCTGTTAGTGTAAGTGGTCACTGTATATCTGTTAGTGTAAGTGGTCCTGTGTATATGTTAGTGTAAGTGGTCACTGTATATCTGTTAGTGTAAGTGGTCACTGTATATCTGTTAGTGTAAGTGGTCACTGTATATCTGTTAGTGTAAGTGGTCCTGTGTATATGTTAGTGTAAGTGGTCACTGTATATCTGTTAGTGTAAGTGGTCACTGTATATCTGTTAGTGTAAGTGGTCACTGTATATCTGTTAGTGTAAGTGGTCACTGTATATCTGTTAGTGTAAGTGGTCACTGTATATCTGTTAGTGTAAGTGGTCACTGTGTATATGTTAGTGTAAGTGGTCACTGTATATCTGTTAGTGTAAGTGGTCACTGTGTATCTGTTAGTGTAAGTGGTCACTGAGTATCTGTTAGTGTAAGTGGTCACTGTGTATCTGTTAGTGTAAGTGGTCACTGTATATCTGTTAGTGTAAGTGGTCACTGTATATCTGTTAGTGTAAGTGGTCACTGTGTATCTGTTAGTGTAAGTGGTCACTGAATATCTGTTAGTGTAAGTGGTCACTGTGTATATGTTAGTGTAAGTGGTCACTGTGTATCTGTTAGTGTAAGTGGTCACTGTGTATCTGTTAGTGTAAGTGGTCACTGTGTATATGTTAGTGTAAGTGGTCACTGTATATCTGTTAGTGTAAGTGGTCACTGTGTATCTGTTAGTGTAAGTGGTCACTGTGTATCTGTTAGTGTAAGTGGTCACTGAATATCTGTTAGTGTAAGTGGTCACTGTGTATATGTTAGTGTAAGTGGTCACTGTGTATCTGTTAGTGTAAGTGGTCACTGTATATCTGTTAGTGTAAGTGGTCACTGTGTATATGTTAGTGTAAGTGGTCACTGTGTATATGTTAGTGTAAGTGGTCACTGTATATCTGTTAGTGTAAGTGGTCACTGTGTATCTGTTAGTGTAAGTGGTCACTGTGTATCTGTTAGTGTAAGTGGTCACTGAGTATCTGTTAGTGTAAGTGGTCACTGTGTATCTGTTAGTGTAAGTGGTCACTGTGTATCTGTTAGTGTAAGTGGTCACTGTGTATCTGTTAGTGTAAGTGGTCACTGTGTATCTGTTAGTGTAAGTGGTCACTGTGTATCTGTTAGTGTAAGTGGTCACTGTGTATCTGTTAGTGTAAGTGGTCACTGTGTATCTGTTAGTGTAAGTGGTCACTGTGTATCTGTTAGTGTAAGTGGTCACTGTGTATCTGTTAGTGTAAGTGGTCACTGTGTATCTGTTAGTGTAAGTGGTCACTGTATATCTGTTAGTGTAAGTGGTCACTGTATATCTGTTAGTGTAAGTGGTCACTGTATATCTGTTAGTGTAAGTGGTCACTGTATATCTGTTAGTGTAAGTGGTCCTGTGTATATGTTAGTGTAAGTGGTCACTGTATATCTGTTAGTGTAAGTGGTCACTGTATATCTGTTAGTGTAAGTGGTCACTGTATATCTGTTAGTGTAAGTGGTCCTGTGTATATGTTAGTGTAAGTGGTCACTGTATATCTGTTAGTGTAAGTGGTCACTGTATATCTGTTAGTGTAAGTGGTCACTGTATATCTGTTAGTGTAAGTGGTCACTGTATATCTGTTAGTGTAAGTGGTCACTGTATATCTGTTAGTGTAAGTGGTCACTGTATATCTGTTAGTGTAAGTGGTCACTGTGTATCTGTTAGTGTAAGTGGTCACTGTATATCTGTTAGTGTAAGTGGTCACTGTGTATCTGTTAGTGTAAGTGGTCACTGTGTATCTGTTAGTGTAAGTGGTCACTGTATATCTGTTAGTGTAAGTGGTCACTGTGTATCTGTTAGTGTAAGTGGTCACTGAGTATCTGTTAGTGTAAGTGGTCACTGTGTATATGTTAGTGTAAGTGGTCACTGTGTATCTGTTAGTGTAAGTGGTCACTGTGTATCTGTTAGTGTAAGTGGTCACTGTGTATCTGTTAGTGTAAGTGGTCACTGTGTATCTGTTAGTGTAAGTGGTCACTGTGTATCTGTTAGTGTAAGTGGTCACTGTGTATCTGTTAGTGTAAGTGGTCACTGTGTATCTGTTAGTGTAAGTGGTCACTGTGTATCTGTTAGTGTAAGTGGTCACTGTGTATCTGTTAGTGTAAGTGGTCACTGAGTATCTGTTAGTGTAAGTGGTCACTGTGTATATGTTAGTGTAAGTGGTCACTGTGTATATGTTAGTGTAAGTGGTCACTGTGTATCTGTTAGTGTAAGTGGTCACTGTGTATCTGTTAGTGTAAGTGGTCACTGTGTATATGTTAGTGTAAGTGGTCACTGTGTATCTGTTAGTGTAAGTGGTCACTGTGTATATGTTAGTGTAAGTGGTCCTGTGTATATGTTAGTGTAAGTGGTCACTGTGTATCTGTTAGTGTAAGTGGTCACTGTGTATATGTTAGTGTAAGTGGTCACTGTGTATATGTTAGTGTAAGTGGTCACTGTGTATATGTTAGTGTAAGTGGTCACTGTGTATCTGTTAGTGTAAGTGGTCACTGTGTATCTGTTAGTGTAAGTGGTCACTGTGTATCTGTTAGTGTAAGTGGTCACTGTGTATCTGTTAGTGTAAGTGGTCACTGTGTATCTGTTAGTGTAAGTGGTCACTGAGTATCTGTTAGTGTAAGTGGTCACTGTGTATATGTTAGTGTAAGTGGTCACTGTGTATCTGTTAGTGTAAGTGGTCACTGTATATCTGTTAGTGTAAGTGGTCACTGTATATCTGTTAGTGTAAGTGGTCACTGTGTATCTGTTAGTGTAAGTGGTCACTGTGTATCTGTTAGTGTAAGTGGTCACTGAGTATCTGTTAGTGTAAGTGGTCACTGTGTATATGTTAGTGTAAGTGGTCACTGTGTATATGTTAGTGTAAGTGGTCACTGTGTATCTGTTAGTGTAAGTGGTCACTGTATATCTGTTAGTGTAAGTGGTCACTGTGTATCTGTTAGTGTAAGTGGTCACTGTGTATCTGTTAGTGTAAGTGGTCACTGTGTATATGTTAGTGTAAGTGGTCCTGTGTATATGTTAGTGTAAGTGCTCACTGTGTATATGTTAGTGTAAGTGGTCACTGTGTATATGTTAGTGTAAGTGGTCACTGTGTATATGTTAGTGTAAGTGGTCACTGTGTATATGTTAGTGTAAGTGGTCACTGTGTATATGTTAGTGTAAGTGCTCACTGTGTATATGTTAGTGTAAGTGGTCACTGTGTATATGTTAGTGTAAGTGGTCACTGTGTATATGTTAGTGTAAGTGGTCACTGTGTATATGTTAGTGTAAGTGGTCACTGTGTATATGTTAGTGTAAGTGGTCACTGTGTATATGTTAGTGTAAGTGCTCACTGTGTATATGTTAGTGTAAGTGGTCACTGTGTATATGTTAGTGTAAGTGGTCACTGTGTATATGTTAGTGTAAGTGGTCACTGTGTATATGTTAGTGTAAGTGGTCACTGTGTATATGTTAGTGTAAGTGCTCACTGTGTATATGTTAGTGTAAGTGGTCACTGTGTATCTGTTAGTGTAAGTGGTCACTGTGTATATGTTAGTGTAAGTGGTCACTGTGTATATGTTAGTGTAAGTGGTCACTGTGTATATGTTAGTGTAAGTGCTCACTGTGTATATGTTAGTGTAAGTGGTCACTGTGTATATGTTAGTGTAAGTGGTCACTGTGTATATGTTAGTGTAAGTGGTCACTGTGTATATGTTAGTGTAAGTGGTCACTGTGTATATGTTAGTGTAAGTGCTCACTGTGTATATGTTAGTGTAAGTGGTCACTGTGTATCTGTTAGTGTAAGTGGTCACTGTGTATATGTTAGTGTAAGTGGTCACTGTGTATATGTTAGTGTAAGTGGTCACTGTGTATATGTTAGTGTAAGTGGTGTGACAGGAGAGCATTTCATGGAACAGGAATACAGAGAAACCAGACTTCTATGAAGCACCCTCGAAGCAAAACCCATTGATTACAGCAGGACGGCATCTTTATAAATAAATTCAAAACAAAACCATTCCCTCAGTCTCTGTTCCCTTTAATTTTTTTATAAGTTTGGATAGAAGTGTTCTCTGATGCCCCATAGCCCCCATGGCCACGGGCCTATTCTCTAATCCACAGCAATGTAGATACGTCCCCAACCCATGACGGCCTGTAGCTTTGTCCGGTTTAAGAAAGGCGAATGTTGGCACATATACTGTACAGCACTGATAAAAGTATATCAAACCCATATAAAACCCCTGTGTAATTGATCATTTTACATGGCTAATTGAGGGGAATGAAGATAGGGGGGGATGTTTTTTTTTTTGTTTTTTTTTTAAACCTTTTATTTGGTTTATTAGTAACTGTATATGTGCTTCGTACTAAAAAGACAGGTTGGCTGTTGAGACAATTAATTAGATTTTGGTAACAGTTACTAATCTCTCCAAAGAGTTGCTTGTTAATGGAAAGGACCATGTGATTCATTTTCAGGCAATGGGAGAGGTCCTACGTAGGTGTATGTAGAGGGGATTTCAGAATTGGTGCTGGGTAAGAACTACAGAAGTTTATTTACTTAGCCTTGGATGGAGAAAAAGTGAACAGCATTAAAGTACAAACCAATCAGCTCCTAACTGCCATGTCACAGGCTGTGTTTGAAAAATGACACTTAGCAGCTGATTGGTTTGTAGTTTAACTCCGTCCACTTTATCTCTATCCAAGGCTTAGTAGATAGACCCCATAGACAGCAAGCCTGGGTCCCCTTGCTATGTATGCAATCTATATGTATAGGCCCAGGGCAGAACATATTTGTGAGTTAGAGAGTGTATATCATACTCTCATTATCATTAATGCTAATGTACAGAGGATATCAGGGTTACTCGCTGTAGTCAGGTCAGCAATGTATAGCCAGAAACATAAGCACAGTATATTACAGTATCTAATGCAGGTGTACAATACAGCAGGACGCAGTGGCACCATGTCAGCCTTGACGTCCTGCCCTTCTCTTATTATTATTCCAGCACATTCATCTTACAGTATTTTTCAGGAGATTCGGTCAATATCCAAACAGTTGCGATGCCTGCGGGCAAACGCAGGGGGGGTTTCCGGTTGCCTGGTAACGAGTGTCAGTATCCTAACCCTGTCGGGATGCCGGCATCTGGATTCTGACCACCGGGATCCCGAGCGCTGGCATCCCGTATCCAACCCTTTTTCAGCATTTTATTCATTAAAAGTTAATCTTTTATTGGTGAAAACATTGTAGAAAAAAAATAAAAAAAAATCTGATTGTGCAGTTTTTAGGATCTTAATATAAATAATATAATAATATGAATAAACAATCAGGTAGAGACAGTTTCACCTCTTAGGAAAATGATAGGTTATAAGTTATAAATCAAGATTCAGATTTCAATGGTTACTATAGGCCTGATTCAGAGATGGACGGATTTGCAGAGCCACTCAGATGCACGCCCCCGTTTCCAGGAACAGTGACCAGGAACGCCCACACTAAACGCCTAAACATTGGAGATGTACGTTCATCGTCGGATGGACATACATCTCTGATCAGGTCTTATGTGTATTATGTTACGTTACTTTGACTGGTCTGTGTTTTGGATGTGTGCTTTTGGTGTCAGATGCTAGTAAGATGTTAATATGGTCACTAATCCTGCTAAAGTCATACTTGTCTCCTTTCCCGGAATGCCCTCTCCCAGACCATCCAAGAGTGCAGACCAGCTTCACAGAGACAAGATCATTTACATAGGATTGTCACAATTTTTTACTCAATGTACAGGGTACTAGTGGGATGCTTCACAGTTCGAGTACTGATTTCTGTAGCTTGGGTGTCTAGGGCAGGGTGCTGACCAGTGAGGAGGGCATATTATAATTTTGAAGGGCAAAATTTTAGACTTGATGTATCGCTACAGCTGGCTTCAAGTTAGTTTGTGAGATTCAAACCAATCAGGCCGTCGGTTTTATGCACTTTGCGTACTGCTGATCTCAGGCTTTCTGGCCTTAACTTGATGGACATTTTATTAATATTATTTCTTTGTGTGCAATAAAGTTAATTTAACAACAGTCAGTTTCCTCCTAACAATGTTACACTGTGGCTGTGGCATTTAGTAAATGACATACTATAATGTGGGCTTTGTGATATTATGTTACTGACCGATCATTACAGCCGAGCGCAAGCATGCCGGCCCGCTGTGTGCTGAGAAGCCCTTTATTGCAGATCCATTGTATATGTGTGATGGAAAGACTGATTGCATTAATATGTGGTAATAACATGTGATTTATGTAGCGGGACTCAGTGTAAATGAATTACAGGAATTGGGTCTATGGGGAGTTGTAGACGTAGCAGTACTTGGTGCATTGTTATACTAGCAGGTGATGTAGAGAGCGCTGTGTGTTTTCATACTGGTAATTATTTGGTTAAAGAGCCTTTATGAGGGATAGGTGATTTACAGCAGTGGTTCTCAAACTCGGTCCTCAGGACCCCACACAGGTCACATTTTCCAGGTCACCCAGCAGGTGCACAGGTGTATTCATTACTCACTGACACATTTTAAAAGATCCACAGGTGGAGCTAATTATCTCACTTGCAATTCTTTGAGGAGACCTGGAAAACATGCACTGTTTGGGGTCCTTAGGACCGAGTTTGAGAACCTGTGGTTTACAATATTCCTTACTACCCATTAGCTGCTTATAAGGAAAGATGTAATACTATTTATTGTGTATAAGAATTAATACGATGATGAGCTGTAAAAAATAATGGGCACGATTCTATTCTATGCGAATAGCGCCGGGAGTGAGCCCCCTGAGCTATTCAATACACCGCGCTGCCAAGTCCGACTAAGGATTTCTTCTCGAATGCCCACGGGGATGAGAGCAGAAATCCGACAAAAGTCCCGGCGCGAGACTGTTTTCTGCCCTTAGCGCTGGGAAGTTAGGTCGGGGAATGCCCGTTATCGTGCCTTACACAGGGTGTTTAGTCGTGAGAACGGGCATTCTCCGACTAAACACTGAGCACAATTGAATAGCTCCGGGAGCTATCTCCCGGCACTATTCACATCGCATAGAATAGAATCGTTACCATAGTGACAGGAGCAGAGAGAGAAAGCGAGCTCTATACTGTAAAGCTGGCCACACATCTAAAGATTATCTGTACAACCAGCCCACTAGTTGATTGGTTGGAATGAAAATCTGGTAAGGAATAAAAGCAAATGACAATCAGCAATTTGCTCCCAACGCCGGAAAATGGACAAAAACTGTTGTTTGAACAAATTGTTTAGATCAAACATTTAACAAACTTGTCTGACGGCCATTTTCATCTGTTTTCTGGCATTTAGGAGCAAATTGCTGATCATCAGTTACTCTCATACGTTACCAGATTTTCATTCCAACCAATCAACTAGTTGGCTGGTTGGACAGATAATCTTTAGATGTGTGGCCAGCTTAAGATGTACTGACAGAAGTAGAGAGAGCTACTGTAGCTGTAAGTGATACATGGCTATCTTTATTAACATTATTTTGACTAAAATAAAGTGAAAAAGGGTGTTTTCACACCCCTTTCACATTATTTTAGTATCACCTAAAGTTACTACAGGGCAATTGGAGTACAGTTCGTAAAATTCTAATCCAACCCCTAAGTATCACTTATTTTTAGTAAGCAGATCGCATTTCCCATATTTGTAATGGGAAATGTGATCCAACCAAACTTACTAAAATAAATTGTAAAAAAATATCATTGAAAGCCCTGTGATAATAACGCCACCTGGAGGTGGCGTTATCCAGGGTCTCCCCCGGTTACCGGCCTCCTGCCCTGCTCTAACAGGGAGAGCAGAGCCGGGAGTCGGTCCCAGTGATCAGCTGTGTGGTCTAAACAGACCGCAAGCTGATCTGTGCAAAAAAAAAAGTAAAAAAAAAAATTCACTTACCTGACTCCAGGGACCGGTGGTCGGGGCTCCGGTGATGTTCTCCCTCCGGTCAGCTGGTCTCCCATGGTGCACTGTGGCCCAGTCATCAGGTGATCGGGTCCCAGTGCAGTATGGGATATCAGCTGGAGGCATGGAAGACATCACCGGAGCACCGATGACTGCAGGTAAGTGCTATTAAGGGAGGGAGGTCGCGGGGGGGTCTGCGATAGCGGGGGGCGGGGCTTAACAACAGGGGCAGGGCTTAGCGCCCCGGGGGGGTAGCAGCGGGGGCCGGTCGCCACATGCGGGCACTTTGTTACAGTATTTTTTGCGAAAATACCGTGACTAGTGTGCGGAGGGGATTCGCAGGGACAGAGCTTTCTCGCAAGCTCTGTCCCTGCAAAGGATTTGTAGTAAATACCTGTGATATTGCCTGAATTCGCAATGCGAATTCAGTCGATAATATCACACTACAATCTGCATTCAATATGCGGATTGTAGTAAATAGAGCCCACAGTATTTTTATTTCTAGCTGCAGGAATGACTGAAGAGTTTAGGAGGCCTATGTATTACTTAGTTACCTAACTCATGCAGAAATTGCAGTTTGCACATGATTTTAAGTCGTAAAGTAACCACGGCCTAATGCAGGAGATATCACAGGAACCTCCCACAAAAGGCTAATTAGCGATTCAGGCCACAGTCCCCATTATTACCAATGGGGACTGCAGTGTGACCCATAGGCGTATTTATAATAGGTGCAGGGTCTGTACACGGGCCCCACTTCACACACACTGCACCCAGAGTATACTTACCATATGACGGCAAGCAGGTCCCTCCTCCTCAGCGGCGCCCAGTGGCGGGCTGGGCCGGGGGGCAGGGTGCCATATGCCCCCCGGGCAGGTAGACGGCCGGGTGACAGGCAGAAAGTGCTCTCAGACGCTCCGACTATAGCAGCATCAGAGCGGCTGGGCAGCATTCCCTGCCTGTTACCGGGCTGTCTATCACCCACCTATGTAGCTTGTGGCTGCACACTGAGCAGCGCTCCTTCCGAGGCCGCTCCGCTGCAGGGGCTGTGCACCTACCTCTGTGTCCCCTGTCCCTTCCCCCGGGCTCCTTCCTCTCCCCGGCTAAGGCTCCGCCCCCTCTCTGGGAGGCCCCGCCCCCTCTCTTGCCCTGTCTGACTATATTAATCCATCTCCTCCTGTCCCTGCTGGAGACCCCGCCCCCTCACCCGAGTCTCCGCCCTTTCTCTAGTCTATCCTGTCTGTGTCATCTCTTCCTGTACCCTGGAGCTCCGCAGGGACCAGAGACAGAGCAGAATCCAGGCAGGTAAGTGCCAGTGGGGGTGTACATGTTTATATGATATTTGAGGGGGGGGGGTTGTTGGGTGTTGCAATACCTATGCAGTGGGGGTGTGTAGTTATTTTTATCTTGGGGGGGAGGAGGGGGTGTTTTAATACTGTTGGTGCTGGGGGTGATGTAATAATGTGTGTGAATGTGGGGGGTATTATTGTGTGTGAGGGCTTATTCATAATATGTGTTTTATATGTGGGTCACTGATGATTTCTGCATAATCTGGTGATTACTGCGTTATCTGCAGCTATTACAACGCTCCCTGATCAGGTGGTCACTACGAACCTCTCTGCATTATATGGCAGTCACTGCGATGCTCCCTGATCTGACACTCACTGCGAACCTCTTTGCAGTATGTGGCACATCACTGTAACGCTCCCTATTCTGACACTCGCTGTGACCTCTCTGCATTATAATTTACATGGCACATCAATGCGACACTCCCTGATCTGACGGTCACTGCGAACCTCTCTGCATTATATGGCAGTCACTGCGACGCTCCCTGATCTGACGCTCACTGCGAACCTCTTTGCAGTATGTGGCACATCACTGTAACGCTCCCTATTCTGACACTCGCTGTGACCTCTCTGCATTATAATTTATATGGCACATCTCTACGACGCTCCCTGATCTGACGCTCACTGTGACCTCTGCATTATAATTTATATGGCACATCTCTACGACGCTCCCTGATCTGACGCTCACTGTGACCTCTCTGCATTATAATTTATATGGCACATCTCTACGACGCTCCCTGATCTGACGCTCACTGTGACCTCTGCATTATAATTTATATGGCACATCAATGCGATGCTCCCTGATCTGGCTGTCACTGCGAACCTTCCTGCATTATATGGCACATCGACACTCCCTGATCTGATGGTCCCGGCGAACCTCTCTGCATTATATGGCAGTCACACTGATGCTCCATAATCTGGCTGTCACTGCGAACCCCTACATTATACAGCAGTCACTGCGATGCTCCATAATCTAGCTGTCACTGCAAACCTCTCTACATTATATGGAAGTCACTGCGAAGCTCCCTGTTCTGGTGGTCACTGCACACCTCTCTGCATTATCTAGCAGTCTCTGCGACACTCCCTGATCTGGAGATCACTGCGTACCTATTTGCATTATACAGCAGTCACTTCGACTTTCCCTGATCTGGCGATCATTGTGAACTTCTCTGCTTTATATGGCACATCTCTGCGACGCTTCCTGATCTGACGGTCACTACGATGTTATCTGCATTATATGGCAGTCACTGCAATGCTCTCTGATCTGTCAATCACTGCGAACCTCTCTGCATTATCTAGCAGTCTCTGCGATGCTCCCTGACCTGGTGGTCACTGCAAACCTCCCTGCATTATACAGCAGTCACTCCGATGCTCCATAATCTGGCTGTCACTGCACACCTCTCTGCATTATCCGGCAGGTCACTGCAATGTTTCCTGCATTATATAGTGGTCACTGCGGTGTTCACTGTATTATGGTGGTCACTGCAGTGCTCTCTGTATTATATCGTGCCCAATATGATGCTCTCTGTATTATATTGCAGTCATTGCAATACTCTCTATATTATATAGCGGTGACTGCAATGCTCTCTGTATTATATGACGATCACTGCGATGCTCTCTGCATTATATGTTGGTATGTATTATATAGCGGTCACTCTGATGCTCTCTGCATTTTCAGACTGTTGCTGTTATGTTCTCTGCATTATATGCTGGTCACTATGAGGTTCTCTGCATTATATTGTGGTCACTGCAATGCTCTCTGCACTATCTTTTGGATATCATTACGATCTTTGAATTATATGGTGGTAATTGTAATATTATCTGCATTATATGGCTGTCACTGTGATGTTACTTGCTTTATATGGTGGTCGCCATAATATTCTCTACATTACATTACAATAGTGGTCACTGCAACAACGCTCACTGCATATTATATAACGGTTACTAGCCACTGTTCGAATCATCTAAAGTCTCTCCTGTCTTATGCTACAAAAATAAATGTGGAAGGTGAAATTAACAGGGTCCTCAGAGTGCAAAAATGTCTTGGTACGGCTATGTGTGTGACAGTGCGACTAGTCAAAGGACATAGGGCCTGATTCAGAGCCGAACGCTCTGACCAGAGCGCTCGCTCTGAATCAGGGCCCTCCTCCCTAAAAATGGAGCGGCCTCTTGGACGCTCACATAGCTGTGGGTTACCACCCACAGCTTATGCGAGCGTCCATGATGATGGTCGCGATGGTCAAGACCATCGCGACCATCAGGCTTGCGACGAGACCCTTGCGGTAGGGTCTCGTCTGCCACAAGCCCAGGAGTGCTTTTGGCTCTATCAGAGCCAAAAGCACTCCCACTGATATCACTACTGATGTCAGTGGGGCCGGCCCCAGACAGTAGGCGTTCCCATGGGAACGCCTCCGTCTGGCAGCCACGCCCCCGGCACGCCCACCAAAGGGGGCGTGCTGTCAGTCACCATCGACAGCACGCCCCCTTTGGTGCGAGACCCCGAGCGACGTATTCCTCGTCGCTCACCGGGTCTCGCGCATGCGCACGACGGAGCTCCCTCCGTCGTGCGCATGCGCATTCGGCCAACATTGACCTGCTTGCGTGCGTCCTTCGCTCGCTAGCGGGTCTGAATCTGGCCCATAGCTCTGTGAAAGATCCAGACCCAATTCCAGGATCTTGGGTAGGCTGCTCATATTTACAATTTTTTGCTAAACTATTTCAAGTCAGTGAATGAGTAAAAACATGTATTTCACACTTTTGCTGCTGTTAGATGCGCTGAACTCTTGCTTGACTGTGGCCTATAAGTTCTCATATGAGGGTTTTAATAAATTGATATATTCCGTTCCATCGCCTTTGAACTTATCAATGAGAACAGTACATGTGCTGCAGATTCATAGCCTATGAACATAATGCAGATATTCTACCTGGGATGTTTGCTTATTGTTCACTAACAAATAGTAAAATACATTATTATTATGCCACATTTGTAATGTTTTTATTAATTTTTTACTTATAGAATGGGATTTTATTAACCATACTTTTTATAAATTATCATAATCACAAGAATGGTCCTTGTATTGTATACCAGTCACTGCAATAGTCCCTTATATTATTTACCTGTTACTAAAATTGTGCCTGTATTATATATTGGTCAGTAGAATGGTCCATGCATTCTATTCCAGTCACTAAACACAGAAAAAAAGAGAGATTTGCCCCCCAGCGCACTGCAGCAAAAACAATACTTAAATCCTACATGATAATAGAGATTTAGAGGTATTGGTTACACATATTTGCAAATATATGAATAAGCGCCAGGCCAATCGTCAAGGCTCCTCTATACTGGCGTCCCTAATATTAAGGGGCTCACGTCCGAGAAGCAAGGCACCCCAAAAAAATTCCAACCAAGGGCCATCCCCAGGGCATCACACGAAAAAGGGAAAAAGGTGATAGTGAAGTATGTAGAAAAGATGTGTAAAGATAAATCAATAAGTGTTAATGAAATGATAAAGAATTAAAATGACATATATAATGTACAAACAAATAGAGAAGTGATAAAAGTATTCTATGTGAATTAAGTGGTGATGCCATGAGAAAGGCCCAGTCAGAACCCCCCCCCCCGGGGGCCCCACTCCCAAACGCTCACCCCAAAATAATTATTGCTACATAATGGTAGCACCCACTCTGGGTCATATAATTACAATTGATGTACTGCATGATAACAGTACATATGTAAACTGAGATTATCATGTAGGATTTAAGTATTGTTTTTGCTGCAGTGAGCTGGAGGGCAAATCTCTCTTTTTTTCTGTGTTCAGTGTAAACCCGCCCTTTACAAGCACCTGTGTTATGCAATTAAGCTGATCTGAGCAACTACCATTTTTCTTATTCCAGTCACTAGACTGGCCGCTATATTGCGTATCAGAGACTAGAATGGTCCCTTTATTTCATATATGTCACAAGAATTGTCCCTGTATTGTATATTGGTCATGAGTATAATCCCTGTATTGTATAATGGTCACAGGAATGGTCCCTGTATTGTATAATGGTAAGTAGAATTGTTCCTGCATTGTATATCCGTCACTAGAGTGCTGTGAGCATTTTGTAGGGGTCACTAGAATAGTTTCTGATTTGGGATGGGACTGGTTGTACCAACTATATGCCTGAATATCACCTCTTTTTGGTAAAAGTCTCCATTTCATTCCTTGCACAATATTGGTTTGAAGTTTAACCAGTCTGGAGTATATTTGTTTTATGTATTGTTTATATTTATTTATTATTTATTAACAGTTTCTTATATAGCGCAGCAAATTCCGTTGCGCTTTACAATTTGAATCAAGATTAACATTATACTGGGTTGTAAAAGACATACATACATACATGACATACATAAGGGTAAGAGGGCCCTGCTCACAAGCTTACAATCTATAGGGAAATAGGTGTTCATACACAAGGAGAGGTGCTATTGCAAATTGGTCCAGCCCAATTACAGATATTCTTGGTGGGCTGTATAATCCAATCACACTGGAAAGTTGGCCTAGGGTTAGGAGGATGTTCAATTGAAGAAAGAGAAGATGTGATAGGTGTTTACTATAAGAAGAGAGTTAGATAGGGAGCTATAAAAGGTTAGGTGGGCGGTCCTGGAATCTGATAAGCTTGTCTAAAGAGGTGAGTTTTCAGAGAACGCTTGAATGTTTGGAAACTAGTGGAAAGTCTTATTGTGCACGGGAGGGCATTCCATAGGGTGGGTGCAGCCCGAAAAAAGTCCTGTAACCGAGCATGGGAACAAGTAATGCGCGGGGATGAGAGACGCAGATCTTGTGCAGAACGGAGATGTCGGGTTGGAAGATATTTTGAGATAAGTGAAGAGATGTATGTTGGTGTGGTTTGGTTAATAGCTTTATGTGTGAGTGTAAGTATTTTAAATTGAATACGGTAGAAGACCGGCAGCCAATGGAGGGACCGACAGAGTGGATCAGCAGACACTGAACGTTTGGTGAAAAAGATCAACCTCGCAGCTGCATTCAAAATGGATTGTAGTGGGGAGAGCCTGTTTTTGGGAAGACCAATAAGGAGACTATTGCAATAGTCAATGCGGGAAATTATGAGTGCGTGTATAAGAGTTTTTGCAGTGTCTTGCGTAAGATATGATCGAATTTTGGCTATGTTTCTTAGATGTATGTAACAGGATTTAGAGACAGATTGAATGTGGGGAACAAAAGACAGTTCAGAGTCAAGGATGACACCTAGGCAGCGAGCTTGTGGGGTGGGGTAGATTGTCGAGTTGTCAACAGTAATAGAGATATCAGGTTGGTAACTGCTATTGGCTGGTGGAAATATAATTAATTCTGTTTTGGATATATTAAGTTTGAGGTGGCGAGATGACATCCAAGATGAAATGGCAGAGAGACATTCAGTGACACGGACCAGCACAGATGGTGACAAATCTGGGGAGGATAGGTAAATTTGAGTATCGTCCGCGTACAGATGATACTGAAAACCAAAAGAGCTGATTAGTTTGCCAAGAGAGGTGGTATATATTGAGAAAAGCAGAGGACCTAATACTGAACCTTGTGGTACTCCAACTGATAGAGGTAGCGAAGTGGAGGTAGAATCAGAAAAGCGAACAGTGAAAGAGCGATTAGATAGGTAAGATGAGAACCAAGAAAGGGCTGTGTCTTGAAGACCTATGGATTGTAGTGTTTGTATGAGAAGAGAGTGGTCAACAGTGTCAAAGGCAGCTGAGAGATCTAGAAAAATTAGAAGTGAATAATGGCCTTTAGCCTTGGCAGTGACCAGATCATTTACTACCTTAGCCAGTGCTGTCTCAGTGGAGTGTTGGGAACGAAAGCCTGACTGAAGTGGATCCAATAAGTTGTGGGTGTTAAGAAAGTGTGTGAGGCGAGTGTAGGCAAGTCTCTCCAGTAGCTTGGAGGGGCAAGGTAGCTGGGAGATAGGACGGTAATTTGAGAGAGGGTTAGGGTCAGTATTTTGTTTTTTCAAAATGGGAGTGATCACTGCATGCTTGAACAGTGATGGAAAGATACCAGTAGAGAAAGAGAGATTACAGATTTTAGTTAAGTGTGGAATGAGCACAGGAGACAGAGCTTTACTGATTTGTGAGGGTGTAGGATCAAGAGGAGAGGTAGTAGAGTAGGAGGATGAGAAGTGTAGCTACTTCATTAGTGGGGTCAAATGATGAGAACGTGCCATTGGGTTCAGGTAGGGAATTGAACAAGACCCTGGCTGAGGAAGTGCATACCATTTCATTTCGGATATTATCAATCTTGTTTTTGAAATAGGAAGCAAGATCTTGTGCACTGATAGTAGCAGGTGGGTTGGGTGATAGAGGGTTAAGAAGTGATTTAAATGTATTAAAAGTCGCTTGGGGTTAGAGGCTTGGGCAGAGATAACAGATTGGAAATTTATCTGTTTGGCATTATCCAGTGCATTACGATAAGAGTGGTAGATTGTCTTATACGTGAGGAAGTCACTTGGAGTATGAGACTTTCGCCACTGACGTTCTACTTTACGTGAGAGTTTTTGTAGGTGTCTTGTGAATTTGGAATGCCACGGCTGACGTCTAAGTCTACGCGGAATGTGATGGGTAGCTGGAGCTACTTCATCAAGGGCTAGTTCTAGGGTCTGGTTCAGGTGTGATACAGCAGTCTCAGGAGAAGTGAAAGTAGAAATCGGTAAGAGTGATTGTTGCAGAGAGGTGGATAGTTGTTCAAAATTAATAGCATTAATATCTCTGCGGGTTTGAGGAGGTTTGGTTGATTTGCTTGGCATTGAGGCTGATGTAATGGAGGAGAGTGTGCAGGTGATAAGGTTATGATCTGAGAGAGGGAAAGGAGAATTAGTGAAATCAGAGACTGAGCATAGTCTGGTAAATACAAGATCAAGGCAGTGGCCATCTTGAAATTATTAACTATCTTAATCATGACAGCGTAGTATGCATTATAACATAATTAGTTATCATAACTATGCAGTTCTGCAAGGACAATGGTTGCAAGTTACTTTATTACTTAAAATGTAATTTTATTGCACTACATTGCGGTTCTATGTTTTTATATTTTTCATATACGGAACATAGCAACACATGATTTCTAAACACTTCCAATTGGGACAAGGAAGAGAAGACGATCAAAAGAAGGGAAGCGTTATTTCTTTGAGTACTTTGTGGGGAAGGATTAGCGCCGGTTTTCCATTCAATTTCTTGTTTAGTATATTCTGTGTTTGGGTTAAAGGGTGCTAACCCTGTTTGGAAACAGGCAGCTTTAAATCCTATTTTTTGCGCCAAGAATTTCTGTACTATTGTTTACCTTTTATAATTTGGTTGTTGTATTTGTTGATAGCTCTTTGACATAACAATTTATCATAGATTTCATTGACTATTTAAAGCACACCCACGTTAGGCACACCTTACTTACAGAGGCTATTATCATGTGTCTTTTCTCCATTCCAATGTGCTGGTGGAGAAACCAGGCCACTTACTTGTGTCTGCCCCCCCAGGCCAAAAGTTGCCAGCCAGCCCCTGCCGGTGCCATCTTCCCAGTAACAGCTTAGAAAAGATGGCACCACGCAGTGAGAATGCGCCAGAGCCTTTGTGGCGGCATATCTTGCTTAAATCGTGCAGAAATTGCAGTTTGCTCATGATTTTAAGTAATAAAGTAACTTGCAACCATTGTCCTTGCAGAACTGCATAGTTATGATAACTAATTATGTTATAATGCATACTACGCTGTCATGATTAAGATAGTTAATAATTGCGGCACTGCCATGATTATTGCTGCATAGGGCCTTTGCGCCTGATTCAGCTTGGATGGCAAGGCTGCATTCTCACCCACCCCGCTTACTGCGAAAATATGGTAATGAATGCCATGGCTGGGCAACCGCAGCTCTATACCAAGACGCCCACCACTGTATAAAGCCGCCCACTTCCCATGACATGCATCCGCAAGTCAGCAAAAACATCGTAAACATCGGACCCATCCGCATAATTGTGGTTGACCTGACCCTACCGCACAAACTACTAAACTTCCTGTCTCCATCTAGACCTCTGCCGGCGTATGCTATCGCAGGGGCTTAATTATGCACGCCCCCGTAACGGCGTTTAAACGCCCAGGCACGCCTGAATTTATCTGAGCACCCCCCATCACCACCCTCAAACAGTCACTTCCTGTCAATCACTGTGTGAAGACGCTGCGTGCTCACTGCAATCGCTTCCTTATCGCAGTGGCCGGTTCACGCACACGCACTTCCTGTTATACACATGCGCAGAATGCAAACATCGGCTGGCTGCGTGCGAACGCAGCCTTGTGATCCAACCTGAATCAGGCCCTTTGTACGCTATGCCAATGTTCACACAGTTGCGCGAAATGCCATGGAGAGCACACTGCGCATTCGTGAACTAAAGTCTGAAACGGCATTCACATTGTCTCTGCGATCACAAGGTTCTGAGCAGACCACTGCGATCCACGGGCATTCCAGAATGCAAAAAGAGTCCGGTCCATGGGCGTGTTATGGGAGTTCCAGGAGTGTGTCTGGGCTCGCAGCTGCATTCCCAATGGCAGAACCACAGTCTCAGAGGCCAGTTTCAGCTAAACAGTTGACCTGGAATCTGCGTAACCCAGGACTTACATGAGGAGACGATGTATGTCAGCTGTTGCGTTGATGGTGGTGTGTTCTCAACCCCCAGTGGATCTGCACAGATAGGGATGGGAAGTGGGTGTAGCAATATAAGGTCTGTTAGCAGGCATCTAGGGCCTGATTCAGAGCCGCTCGTAAGCGGCCGCTCGTTCGTTCCGAGCGATGTTTGCCCAACTGCGCATGCGTACGGATCGTAATACGCATGCGCGAACCAGTCAGTGCGGCCGAAAATCGTTTGTTCGCTAAATAGCGAATGCCTGCTATTTTGAGTGACAGGAGGAGGCGTATGTGGGTGGTAACAGGGGAAGGTGCTTGAAAACGGGGAGTGGAGATCCGAACGCAGGCGTGCTTAAAGGTCAAAACGGGCGTTTTAAGGGTGTGCATAATTAATACAGCAGCGTCATCGACCACGTCACTGGGTTATTTTATAGCCAGAACTGCTCGCAAGATTGTGGTAGGAAAAGCCAACCACAATAGCGAGCAGTTCATAAGCTGGTCGACGTACTCGATTAATCTAATAAATAGCGGACATGACGTAGGATGCGAGAGGCCCGGGGGTGTAATTATCCAAAAAACGACCGCAAGTTTTGTTCGCTCGTTCAGACCTAGAGGCGTGAACAGACCGCAAAGAGCGAACGGTTCATTTGAATAGCCACCCCTTTCTTCTGAACGAACGACCGCAAGTAGCGTCCAGCTCTGAATGAGGTCCTTAGTGTACACGCTAGGTCCGGTGCGAGGCAATATGCCAAAACGTAGAAAGGGTACTCTAGCATGCGTGCCCTAAAAGGGGGCATGGTCATGAGAAAAAGGGGCATGCCTTTAAGGTACGCCCCCTTTCATCACTCTTGGGGGCATGCCTAACCGGACATGCTGGGCTGCCCCTCGCCCCTCTCTGTGAATAGATGCCGCGCGCATGCGTACAGTATCTGAATGGCAATTATTCCCACCTGCGGCACCCTGCATGTTGTTTTCGCTGGGTCGACAAAAAGG
This sequence comes from Taudactylus pleione, assembly GCA_031769625.1. NCBI lineage: Eukaryota > Metazoa > Chordata > Amphibia > Anura > Myobatrachidae > Taudactylus > Taudactylus pleione. The sequence goes on along the minus strand of JAUIMM010000060.1, from coordinate 10,886,153 downwards.
TGTCTTTAAAATATTCTGTCCTTTTGAAATCGGCCAGGGCGCAGCGTCCCGCTACAACCGGAAGGCTAGGTATCAGCATTTTTTCGCAAATACATCGCAAGCATGAATGCAGTTGAGAATGCAATCACATACAGCTCTGAATCAGGCACATAGACCCTCAAGTGTCTGGCTGGGATGCTAGTAAACAATTGTCTGTTCTTGATGTATCATGCTTGTCATTTTCCATACTCTGGGCAGTGCCTAAACCAACTTATTTTCTTTGTGGTTCCTCCACATTAATAATCCATTATTTGTTCCCAAGATCAATACTTACCCAGCCATTACCAGCATGTTGCCTGTTCACTGCGAGCACATAGAGTATACGGCGTGAAGATGTATTTTCCCTGCTCTGAGCGCCTGATTCACTACAGATCGCTATTCTGCTTATACTCACACAACTGCGTCGCTAATATCAGCGGTTTTATTTAAATGTGTATATCCGCATTGTGATCATAGGTAGACATAACGACGCCCACTTCCCCTTATCACATTCCTATACTTGGTCAACATAGAGAAACAATTGGTAACATTGAGTAACATCGGACAGTTAGAAAAGCCCAGCCTTACTCAGGAATTGCTTACTTTAGCGCACGCTATGAGTCCTCAGATAGCATCTGGTATCGCAGGGGTTAATTTATGCACACCCATGCAATGGCGTTGAAACCCACTGGCACGCCTACGTTCCTCCGACCACCCCCCATCACCACCCCCAAATGGCACCTCCTGTCAATCACTCAGCCATGGGTCTGCGTATTCTCTGTGTATGCAGTCCCAAGCGCAGTAGCTAGTTCGTGCAATGCATACGCATTTGCAGAACGGAACAATCGGCCGATTGCGTACGTATAAGCAACTGAGGGCCTGATTCCGAGCCGGACGCTATTTTCGGACAGTCGTTCAGGAAAAGGGGGTGGCTATTTAAATGAACCGTTCGCTCTTTGCGGTCTGTTCACGCCTCTAGGTCTGAACGAGCGAACAAAACTTGCGGTCGTTTTTTGGATAACTACGCCCCCTGGCCGCTCGCGTCATATGTCATGTCCGCTATTTATTAGATTAATCGAGTACATCGACCAGGGTATGAACTGCTCGCTATTCTTGTGGTTGGTTTTTCCTACCGCAATCTTGCGAGCAGTTCTGGCTATAAAATAACCCAGTGAAGTGGTCAATGACGCTGCTGTATTAATTATGCACACCCATAAAACGCCCGTTTTGACCTTTAAGCACGCCTGCGTTCTGATCTCCACTCCCCGTTTTCAAGCTCCTTCCCCTGTTACCACCCACATACGCCTCCTCCTGTCACTCAAAATAGCAGGCATTCGCTATTTAGCGAACAAACGATTTTCGGCCACACTGACTGGTTCGCGCATGCGTATTATGATCCGTATGCATGCGCAGTTGGGAAAACATCGCTTGGAACGAACGAGCGGCTGCTTACGAGCGGCTCTGAATCAGGCCCTGAATCACCTCATTATCCTGCTGTATATACTGTGGACCTGGGACCTGATTCAGCAAGGGTCGTGGCTGCAATAGTATGCTATGGGCTCGATTCTATTCAGCGCGATGTAAATAGCTCCGGGAGTGAGCTCCCGGAGCTATTCAATACACCGCGCTGACAAGTCCGACTAATGATTTCTTCTCTCATCCCTCCGGGGATGAGAGAAGAAATCCGACAAAAGTCCCAGCGCGAGGCTGTTTTCTGCCCTTAGCGCCGGGAAAACAGCCTCGCGCCGGGAAGTTAGGTCGGGGAATGCCCGTTATCGCGCTTAAACACCCTGTTTAAGGCACGATAACGAGCCTTCCCCGACCTAACAGCGCGATGAATTGAATAGCTCCGGGAGCTATCTCCCGGAGCTATTTACATCGCGCTGAATTGAATCGTGCCCTATAATTGCAATCGCAAAGGACTCGCACGGACACCCACTGCTCCTCTCACACATCCGTAATACCTTGCAATCCAGCCAAAACATCGGTAACATCGAAGTACATCAGAGCCACTCGCACATTTAAGGCAGGTCTGACCCTACCACTAAATTACTAACCTTCCTGCACGCAGAGAGAGCTCAGGCTGCGTACGCCATAGCAATGGCTAATTTATGCACGCCCCTGCAACAGCATTCAAACGCACTGGCACGCCTGCATTTCTCCAACCACCCCGCCCAAACAGTACTTCCTGTCAATCACTCTGCAAGGGGTCTGCGTACTCACTGCGATCGCAGTCCTGATCTCAGCGAGGCATTCACGCACTGTTATGCAACGCAACAATCGACCGTCTGCGTATGCTTTAGCAGTTGCGATCTTTACTGAATCAGGTCAAATGTGCGGTAGTGGGCGTCTCTATGCTGGCTTTGGACGTCTCTATAATAGCTTTGCGATTGCACTCATTACCATATTCTCACAGCTGGACCTGCGTGTCATCGCAGCTGTGATCGCAACAGCGATCCGTAATGAGTCAGGCCCTTTGTGCGCAGATGCTTGGATTTACAAAGATGCCGATCGGCATCTCGATACATTCCCCGGCATCTGAAACATTTTATATATTTTCGCATAGTGTGCCATACGTTACTTTACCTGTACCTGCGGTCGTCACTCGTGCAGTTTCTGAAGTATAGAAAATGTGGAAGATCACATATGGAAGTATGTTATAAGGCTCTGGGGGAGGCGTAGCAAACCTTGGAGGAGAGATAAAGTAGAGAAGTCGTCCGTACGAACCAATCAGCTCCTAGGAGTGGGTACGCACTTGCACAATATCGGTCCAGTTAAGGCAAATCGTAACAACAAAATCAGGCACGTCGTGCAGTCTGTAGGCCCGGAGGCGCACGGGTCGCATGTGATATCGTGTGATTGGCTGTGCTGTACAGCCAATCACACAATATCACATGTGGGGCTGTGTAGTTTAATGAAGGACGAAACAAGTGATTGTTCCGTCATTCGTTAAACCTTCCTATTGTGTACCGGCAATCTTGCAGGGTCCGGGGTGAAGGGTAATCACACAGACCATCTGCAAAATTGTCGCCTTCTTTTGCATAATATAATCTAAATACACACACATAGGAAAAAGGAGGGGCTGGGCTGCACATCCTAATATTACACATGATAATAGGTGCTAGCAGGCTGAGACCTGTAGTTCTACAGCAGAAAAGAACTACAGGTCTCAGCATGGTAGCACCATGTTTAATATTAGGATGTGCAGCCCAGCCCCTCCTTTTTCCTATGTGTGTGTATTTAGGTACATTTGAAGGTGAGACCCCTTCTCTTGGGCTAGCACTCCTCCTACCTGCCCCAGGTGATTTTAATTGGTATGGGTCCTTGCATTGCAGTACACACATCTAATGGGCCCTATGAAAGGTAAGTCCTAGATAAATTAATTAGGGCTCTATTTATTAACATTATTTTTACTAAAATAAAGTGAAAGAGGGTTTTTTCCAAACCCTTTTCACATTATTTTAGTATCACCTATAGTTGTTACAGGGCAACTGGAGTAGAATTCGTAAAATTCTACTCCAACCCCTAGTATCACTTAGTCCTGGTTGATAATCTAGTAGCGCACCTGTGAAATTTATAGCTGCTTCTGTTGTCACTACTCGAAATAGTGTAAAGGTGGTTAATGCAAGAAGCGC